>CM046391.1:29262803-34062803 GCA_025413875.1 Rhododendron molle | reverse complement strand
TCAGGACTCCCTTGAACCTTATCAGGTTAGAGGAGTCCCTTCACCTTTGGACTCTTGTACCTGCTTATCAGGTTAAGAGTCCTTACGGTGCTGGGACCTCTTGGGCTTATCCGCACATGACGGAAATAGGTAGGAGTGTCATCCTTACCTTAGGACTCCCTTGAACCTTATCAGGTTAGAGGAGTCCCTTGACCTTTGGACTCTTGTACCTGCTTATCAGGTTAGGAGTCCTTACGGTGCTGGGACCTCTTGGGCTTATCCGCACATGACGGAAATAGGTAGGAGTGTCCTCCTTACCTTAGGACTCCCTTGAACCTTATCAGGTTAGAGGAGTCCCTTCACCTTTGGACTCTTGTACCTGCTTATCAGGTTAGGAGTCCTTACGGTGCTGGGACCTCTTGGGCTTATCCGCACATGACGGAAATAGGTAGGAATGTCCTCCTTACCTTAGGACTCCCTTGAACCTTATTAGGTTAGAGGAGTCCCTTCACCTTTGGACTCTTGTACCTGTTTATCAGGTTAGGAGTCCTTACGGTGGACAGATCTCTGTGGTTATCCTTTATGGACCATATCTTGACCTCTTATGAGGAGATAAGGCTTGTGGCTGCTCCATAAGTTCCCTTCGTGCATGGGTCTCTCATGGTTATCCCTTGGGATTCACAGCCTCATCCCTTGGGATGTGATAAGGCCTTGGATATTCTAGAAGGGGAATAAGAGTTCGACTTCTCTTAGTCCTTCAGGCTGTACGAACCTCTCGCATGGAGTGTCTCATAAGTCTGGCTGCAGGTTCGTCATACTTGCCGAGCTCACCTAGTGAGCTGAGCTCGGTATTCTTCTATGAGCTGTGCTCGTGAATTGGCCTCTGTCTTTGGACTGGTTTAATAGAGGCTAGCTTTTATAGGCTAGATTCCATGTTCTTGGGACTCTAGCTTGAGCCTTTAATGCTGTGCTCCTGAGCTCTTTGGTTTGGGATGACCTTTGCCCCTGGGCTGGTCCATTGAGCTCAGTTCTTCAAGCTAAGCTTCATGTCACTAGGTCCCCTTTATGGCCCCTCGTGTTGAGCTAGGTTTCTTGGCCTGAGCTGACCTTAGGAGGTTATTTCATACTTATCAGCTACTCCCCTGTTTCCTAGCACGTGGCTTTTTGACAGGGGGTTGGAAACATTATTTGCTCTGGAATCAACGACTATGCCTGTCTGTCCTGTGTATCATCTGTGATGTTCATCAGGTTGCAGTGTACATAGCCATTGCTTGGTTCAGCGAAATTTTATGGACCCTTAGTCCTATGATCACGTTGTCGTGTTTGGTTTTTATTGAACAGCTTTGTTGATCGGCCTTGTTGGATAACAAACCGACGAAAATGTTCAGGGGACTGAACAGAGCGCACCCTTTTACTTTGATCTACACCCCTTTATAGTAGTCATTTTAACCTTGGGGGTGTCTGCTTTTAGCATTGTTGAGCAGCAATGCTAGTAGTAGAGCAAAGAAATATATTTTTTAATATTCGAGGGAGACAAGCTTTAGTAAAGCTTGCTTTACGTTTGCTATGTCTTTTGTTAGTCCCTTTGGGATAACTTAGATGTGGGGGTACTGATTTATTTCAAGTACTCCCCAATCCTTTGAGCGTGGGGTTGTTGAAAAACAACCTAGCACTTGTGAGTTTTTGTCCTCTTAGGACTGATCTTGTGTTGATATTTTGCCTTAGAGTTTGGCACATCAATAGCTTTTCGGCTGAGTGGGATTGTAGGCCATTTCTTTCGGACTTGCATTTCAGAGCTTATCAAGCTCTGGCCGAGTGGGCTTATGTGCCACATCCCTCGGACTTTTAGCCCCTTGGGACTCTTTAATGCTTATTTAATAAGCAATGGTGCGAGCGGCTCATGGGCCACTTTTTGAATGTTATAGTTTAGAGCTTTTTGAGCTCTGACTCTTTAAGGCTTATTTGATAAGCCCTGGGGCAAGCGGCTCACGGATTGCTGAGCGTCAATGCTTGTCTTAGCATGGTTATTCTATGCCTTAGCATAAGGTTTGCTCATGCCTTAGCATGAAGCTTGAAATAGCACCTCATTCCTTAGCATGAGGTTTGCTCATGCCTTAACATGAGACTTGGAATAACATCTCATGCCTTAGCACGAAGTTTGCTCATGCTTTAGCATGAGATTTGCTCACGCCTTAGCGTGAGACTTTAAATAGCACCTCGTGCCTTTAGCATGAGGTTTGCTCATGCCTTAGTATGAAGCTTGAAATAGCACCTCATGCTTTTAGCATGAGGTTTGCTCATGTCTTGACATGAGAATGGGAATAACATCTCATGCCTTAGCACGAAGTTTGCTCATGCTTTAGCATGAGATTTGCTCACGCCTTAGCATGAGACTTTAAATAGCACCTCGTGCCTTTAGCATGAGGTTTGCTCATGCCTTAGTATGAGGCTTGAAATAGCACCTCATGCTTTTAGCATGAGGTTTGCTCATGTCTTGACATGAGAGGCGTCCTTGGGTGGCCTTAGGGGTATCGAGTTAGTAACTGAACTCAAGTTTTGTTAGTCCAAAGCTCTTTTGGATTGGGCCGAGGAGGCATGTAGGCTACATTCTCAGATTTTTAGTCTGAGCTCCGTAAGCTCAGGCCCTTTAGCGCCTACGTTGGGGCTGGACCAAGTTGATGTGTCAACACTTTTGGAATTATATGTCGGTCTGAGCTCTACGAGCTTTGACTCCCTGATAAACAATCAATACGTTGCATAGCCTTATCTACGTTCTTGAGCTTGGAAAAATTTCCTGAGCTCCTTTTATTACATAGCTGTGCTATGTCGTTTGAGCTTGAAAATTTTCCCTAAGCTCATTTGCATAGCCGTGCTATGTCTTTTGCATAGCCTTGGTTACATCTTTGGAGCTTGGAAATTTTCCCTAAGCTCATTTGCATAGCCGTGCTATGTCTTTTGCATAGCCTTCGTTACGTCTTTGGAGCTTGGAAATTTTCCCTAAGCTCATTTGCATAGCCGTGCTATGTATTTTGCATAGCCTTGGCTACGTCTTTGGAGCTTGGAAATTTTCCCTAAGCTCATTTGCATAGCCGTGCTATGTATTTTGCATAGCCTTGGCTACGTCTTTAGAGCTTGGAAATTTTCCCTAAGCTTATTTGCATAGCCGTGCTATGTCTTTTGCATAGCTGTGCCACGCAAAGCTTATTCATTAACCCTTGGGTTGAACTTAGCTCTTATAAGAGCTATGAGGTTCAAGCTACGCGAGGTTTTCTAAGTTGGCTGGCCTTACAAGGTCAGGTTTTCCCTATCTGTCTTCTCGTAAGGTCAACTTTTTTGGGAAGGTGATCTTCTGCTCATAGGTTTCTCAATCGGGCCAAGGTATTATTATACTTGGCCATTATCATCCCTTCTTGCTTTAGGACTCTTAATCCCTTTAGGATTAGGTCCCTAATTAGCGTCAGAGTTGTGGTGCTTATTCTGTAGAATCTTTAAGCATATCCCGTGGGATCTTTTCTTTGAAGTGACTTGTTAAGTCCTTAGATACGTATATCGAACTGGCTCTCTTGTGATCGAGCTGGTTTAATGTGTTGAGCTGTGACCGAGCAGGCTTGCTGGTCATGCTTAAGTTAATACTTATGTTGCTTTTGCCTTCTAGTTGAGGTGTGCGGGCCGTGCCTAATCTCTTCATGATTTAATTCCCTTAGGAATGGGCTTTACCTATTGGTTGTCCAAGATTCGTACGCTCTTTTTATAGCTATCTCCAAAGCTCTAACTTTGGCTGAGAAGATTGGTATGTCCATATACTTCCCTACTCCCCCAAGTGTTAAGGTGTTGGAAAAACAGCTTAACACTTGTTGTTTGTGTAATTGTTTCATGTGGCCCGTTGGCCCTATGACTGGTTGAGCAGATGAAAATCATGCTTATATCAGTAATAAAATTGTTCAATGCCACCTGATAATTTTATCATAGTGGGCCAAGTATGCTTGGATTAGGATTTTAACTATCCTACAAGACTGAGCAGATGAAAATCATGCTCAGGCTATGGGTCCCTTAGGATATAAGCTTTTCACCTAAGCTATTACCAAATAGATGAAAGTCAAACTTTGCTAAAACACTGTTTTCTTTGGAGTAACCGTGGTCACACTCAAAACTTTGGTCCCATGGGATCCTAGGCTCTTTTTGAGTTGAACAGATTAACATCATGTTAACTCTTAGAGATTTTATGTATCCTATAAGGCCGGATGGATTAGTCCACATGCATTTTGTGGGTTAACAGGTTCCCCATGAGTTGTATGTGGAAAACTCAATGTAGATTCCTAGATTTTTGTAGAATTCTCCATTTAAACAGATTCATTTCAATATGAACTCTTTTATGGTAATCCAAAAAATTATCCGAGTGATCCTAATGTGGGGATATGCTTGTGATAAGCAGTAATTAATCAAAATAAAGGAGGAACAAGACTTATCTCATAGTAGGATAATTTCTGTGATCAACTCCAGTGTTATCCGTGAAGAAAAGCTGATGCTTGGGCTGGAGAACACCGTGGCGATATGTGCGCTTGAAATTTAATGTACTCCGGCGCCAGCTGATGAATTAGCTTCGTCGTCTGCTCGGACTTGATCCTCTTGTTGGAGCTCTACTGTCGTATTTATGGGCACTCTGTTAGGAGGTTGAGTCATTGTAGGACTGTATCTCGTAGATTCGGATTACCTCTTTGTGGTTTTGAGGAGTCCCACCTTAGATAGGAATCCCAATCTACCCCTGATTACATATATCAGGGATGTTTTGTACTTATCTCGTTGGTGGCATCATTTAAACCTTAGGATTTGGGTCTTTCCTTATCCCGTTGGGATATCTTCAAGTATATTCCATGGATAATATTACGAATATTATCTTCCCTGCCGTAGCTAGGGGCCAGAGCTGGTCCTTGGATCTTTTGCCAGCTTTGTGAGAAGAATGGAGCTGGAATGCCTTGACTTTATTCCAGGTGGATTTCATTATTGTTGGCATGTATGGATGCTTTAAACCGTAGAGGTAATGTAGGTGGAACGCTCTGCTCTTCCAAAAAGATGTCCGTTGGACAGTTGAGTTTTGGTCCTTGGTGCCTTGGCATGGTGGATCTCTTCTCTTGTTCCCTTCGAGATTGATGTTTTACTTGAATAATTGACCCTTGAACGCTTGGTGTTCAGGGCGCTCTCAATATTAAGGCGTTTCTGAGCTCGGAGCATGAGCTCAGCCATGATTTGAGGGGGTTCCTGGATAAGGAACTGATTAGAGCTCTACCTAGTAATGTAGGCTGCTATGGAGACATTGTCATCCATGTTATCCATCTGGTGGTGTGGTCATGCAACGATTTCCACTTGTCCTACCTTAAGGTGAAGAGGTGGATGGCTGGCTGACTTTTGCTGATTTTGCCAATTCTTGCTCTTGTCATAGCTGCGCCGAGCACTTGAGCTTAGTCTTTTTGACAGGGCTGTATATCTTTGCCGTACCAAGTTTTGAAGCCAGAAATTCTGTTCCGAGCTTCTTTCATTTCATAGCTGTGCTACGGCTTTGAGCTTGAAAATTTTTCCGGAGCTTCTTTTATTGCGTAGCTTTAGCTACGTCGTTTGAGCTTGAAAATTTTTCCAGAACTTCTTTTACTGCATAGCCTTAGCTACGTCATTGAGTTTGGAAATTTTTCCAGAGCTTTTTCTATTGCATAGCCTTAGCTTCGTTGTTTGAGCTTGGAAATTTTTCCAGAGTTTTTTTGAGGTTGCTTATGCTGCTTTGTAGGAGCTTGTAAACGTCGTGTGCACGCTGAAGGCTCGGCACATGACCCCATCTGGTATTGCCTAAAGATATGTCAGAGATCTGTATGTATCTAAATGATCCAACAGTTTGTGGTGCTGTTGAATGTCACCGTCTGCGGCATCTACTCCCTTGGGAG
Source organism: Rhododendron molle (assembly GCA_025413875.1). NCBI lineage: Eukaryota > Viridiplantae > Streptophyta > Magnoliopsida > Ericales > Ericaceae > Rhododendron > Rhododendron molle. Next base: position 34,056,894 of record CM046391.1, on the reverse strand, counting down.
CGGGGGCCTTATTATTTCGGCCGTGAAGGGAGAGTCGGTGACTTGGATTAACTTTTTCACAGTAGTGGTAGCTTTACTTTTAACTTGCTTTATCGGCCCCTTGATTTGGATTTGCCTCCATAGAAGGGCTTCTCGGGAGGGATTGTTTGATCTCTTCAGATGTGGGTTGACCACGTTGTTTCGGGATCGGCGTTACCGTCCCTTTTTCATTCTTCAATGGACTTTCGTCTAAATTGGCGAGTTATTTGTTTAACTCCCCATTCATTCGTGTCGCGTCCGTTAGCCCTTGGGTTAAAACTTCCAGTTGATCTTGCAAGGTTTCGATCTTTCTTTGCATAGTATCAGCTTGTTTTTGTTAGGCGGCGAACACCGCTAGGTCGACTCACCGTGGGTGCGGTATCCTTCCTCTGAACTTCTGAAGGTGATTGAGCGCAACTTTTAGAAAGTGATTGAATATAACTTTCTAAAGCCGTTAATCGAGTGTATTGAATATAACTTTCTAAAGGTGAGCTGGGAGGCCTCCCTCAAACAGGTAAACAGCCTTACTTCTTGCTTGACACCAAGGTATGAAACTTCTACCTTTTGTTTAGAACTTTGCTCCTTGGAAAAGGCGGTTTGGAAGATGGAAGAGAAGTGAAAAATTCAGGAGATCAGAGGCTAGTGATAGTCTGAACTCCTTCCATCTTCTTGATGTCATGGATTTTGGGTTTATTTTTGCTTTTGAAAATGGAGTTTTGCTTGCCAAGGGATGAGAACTGGTTTATTTGCCTTGAATAGTCAGAGAGGGATTCTAAAGAGAGAGCGTTCGTCCCTTCAACTGAAGACCAGCCCTGCTTTTATAGCCAAAACAAAGCACATGGTTCAATTTGGGAAAATATCATTTGGAATCCAAATGAAATCTTCAGCCTTGACTCATCTCTGACTGAGATTGAGTATGATCTAAGGCAAAGACCAGTTCAAACAGCCGAAATGATGGCTGCATGGATAGTGGGGGCAGCTCCATCATCCATTGGGCAATACAAAAGTCTCGAGCGCTTGGGAGTGGTCTCGAGAGCGTGGGACTTCACTCTCGAGCGCTCGAGAATTGGCTGACCCATGGTTTTGGAAAATAGTCTGGAGCGCTTGGGATTGATCCAGAGCGCTTGAAAGCTATTTTTGACATTTTATTTCTCTTTTTAAAACCTTCCAAGGAGCATTGTTCTATCGGTCCAAGGCTTGTTTAATCCAATTTTCATCATCGGGGAGCCTCCGGGCCACGAATCAAGGAAATTCGAGTTGTCCAAATTGGGGTGTCTACACCACTCCTATTGCAGGTAAACTCACTCAGCTCACCTTTTTCTGGCTTGCACACATTCTGTTTTTACCTCAACACTCAGCTAAGGCTAATATCGGAGTTTCTGACTTGTTTTTCCACTCAAGTTTTATATAGCTTCTTGTCTTTTTCACTCATGCAGCTGTGGTTATCAGACAAGCTGGGATTGATTGCAGCCCCAGAGGCGAATTGGCCAAACCTGCCCGGGCGAATGCATCAATGAGAGATGCTATACCCAGAAATGTCCACAGGGGACTGGTATGCCTTCATGAACAACCTGTCGCCGCAGGAAATTGTCTGGAGACACAGGGCTTTAGATATTCCAAATATGGCCCTACACTCTGCCGGTTATGAAAGAATGGTGATTGTCGGGCTGTCCAGTTTCACTTTCTATATTCCAGGCCGTATCCTTCGGCAGTTAGGCATGAGCCAGGGGTTACACCGAGCTGGGGTGGAAGCCTTCTGCATTCCTGCATTCACTACCCATAACCTGATTGGTTATGCACACAACTGCGGCTTGAGGCAACTTGGAGGAGCAGATCCAGATTTCAGCACTGTCCTGCAACGTCGCTACAAAGCATGGCTACGAAATGAAGTTGCAGAAAGACAAAATGCAGACTGACTCCTGGCAAGACTCGCATGATCTAGAATAAACTGTGAGCCTGTTAAGGCCTCTAGCATGTATTCTGTTTTTATGCTTAACTGTTTTAAAGGCTTTGCTCAGCTATGTAATAGAGATAATAGTTTGAATAAAATTTGAAAAATCAAGAATTCTCCCCTTGTGGTCCAAGTGTTGAATACCAAGCCGGCTTTTGAACGTCGGTATATATGTTGGAAAGGAGAACCATGGATCAAGTTGATTGATTATGACCGAATCTCACAGAGAGATTGCCTACGTATCCTTTTTGAAGGAATCAGGTCAAGACGTAGTTCAGGCTAAGGTTCGCTCGTGTGTTCATCTCTCCTTTTGCCCTCTAACTTTTGCCTAAGACTGCCTTTTCAGGTTTTCAGCCTAGCGAGCTTTCGATGTTTGCCTATTCATTTTTGCCTAAACTGCCTTCACAAGTTTTCAGTTTAGGAGGCTTGCTCTAAGTTTTGCCTAAAACCGCCCACCCTTGTGGTTTTCGGTCCAGCGAGCTCTCTCAGGGATAGTAACGTTTGAGTTGATCCAGGTTAACCTGAGTGTTGAACTCGTTGCCGTCCAAATCAATGAGTTGAGCTGCTCCACCCGAGAAGATGGTCTTGATGATGTAAGGTCCCGCGCGCTTCGGTTGGAACTTTCCACGAAGATCAAAGATGGGAGCACGGATTTCTTTCGAGAAGATGGTCTTGACTTTCTTGTTGAATGCCCGAGCAATCCTTCGCTGATACCCCTGAACATGGTACAAGGCCCGGAGCCTCCTCTCGTCAAAGAGCATAAGTTCAACGAATCTCCCACTGAGCCATTCAGATTCTGTGAGTTCACATTCCGTCATGATCCTCAAAGATGGCACCTCCAGCTCGATAGGGAGTACCGCTTCCATCCCATAGACCAGGGAGTAGGGCGTTGCCGCGGTTGTTGTCCGAATTGACGTTTGATACCCCCAAAGAGCCAGAGGTAGCTGCTCGTGCCAGTCCCTGGCGGACTCTGCAGACTTCTTGATGATTGTTTCAATGTTCTTGTTGGCCGCTTTGACCGCCCCATTTGTCTGAGGGCGATACGTCGTTGAATGATGGATCTGGATTTTAAACTCGTCGAAAAGCTCCAAAACCCTACCCTTGAAGTGAACTCCATTATCTGATACGAAAGCCTGAGGGATGCCATATCGATAGATAATGTTCTTCCTGATGAACTGAGCCACCCGAACCGCAGTCAAAGTTTTGTAAGACTCAGCCTCAACCCATTTGGTAAAGTAATCTATTGCCACCGGAATAAACCGATGACCATTTGAAGCGGACGGCCTGAACATGCCAATAACATCGATGCCCCAGACTGAGAAAGGCCAAGGCGAGGTTATACCAAACAGCTTAGAGGGAGGAACATGCATAAGATTAGCATGAATCTGACACCTGTGACAGCGACGGACATAATCCACACACTGTGATTCCATAGTGGACCAGTAATAACCTTGACGAAGGATTTTCCTGGCGAGCATGACTCCGCTCATGTGAGGACCGCAGACTCCCTCATGAATTTCTTCCATTACCGTGGCGGCTTCAACACCGTTGACACAGAGCTTATGCATCCCACAATGGGATCTCCGGTAAAGCTTCCCTCCACTGATGATGTAATGAGCAGCCATTCTTTGCAGTGCGAGTTGATCCATTTTAGAGGCATCAGCCGGGTATTTGCCACTTTCTACCAAGTTCCATATGTCATGGTACCAAGGCAGACCATCATCGACATCATCGATGGTACTAACATGTTGATAAGCAGGGCAGTCCCGCTGTTCAATTAAGATAGGACGAAGTTTGACACCCAACGGAAGTTCAACCATGGAGGCCAAAGTTGCCAAGGCATCGGCAAATTGATTTTTCAGACGAGGAATATAAGTAAAGGTCACCTTGTTGAAACGAGGAATAAGGTCTTCCAAGTCTTGATGATAAGGTTTCAACCTTTCTTCCCGAACTTTCCAGTCCTCGTTAGCTTGAGATACAACAAGGTTGGAATCGCCAATGACCTCAAGCTTTTCAACACCAAGCGTTAGAGCAGCCTCCATGCCAACAATGCAGGCCTCATATTCGGCTTGGTTATTCGTGATGTCAAAATTGAGTTTAAACGCAAGCAGAATATGAGAACCATCAGGTGTAATTAACAGAACCCCAATTCCATATCCTTTCTGATTGGCTGCCCCATCAAAGTAGAGAGTCCACACATCGTCAACTATGGCTAGCACCTCTTCATCTGGAAACGTAAAGTCTGAGTCCTCCGGCCCATCCACAGGATGATCAGCCAAGAATTCTGCCCCAGCGCGGCCTTTAACAGATTTCCTCGTGACGTACTCAAGATCGAACTCAGCTAGCATGAGCAACCAACGTGCTAACTTACCAGTAAGCGCTGGCTTCTCGAACAGATACTTGAGGGGATCCATTCGAGAAATCAACTTCACTGGGTAAGCCAGCATGTAATGTCTCAACTTCTTGGAAGCCCAAACAAGAGCCCAACATGTCTTCTCTAGAGCGGTGTAGCGCTCTTCACACCCAACCATCTTCTTACTCAAATAGTAAATGGCTTTCTCGACTCCCTTATTTCCTTCCTGAGCTAGCAAGCATCCCATAGAAGACGGATTTATAGATAAGTAAAGTATCAAGGGTTTCCCAGGCACTGGCGGCATTAAAACCGGAGGATTCTGAAGATAGTTCTGAATGGAAGTGAAATCCGCTTGGCACTTGTCTGACCACACAAACGGGGTATCCTTCTTGAGTAGACGAAACATCGGCTCGCAAGTTAAAGTCAACTTGGCGATGAATCTGCTGATCAGCTGAACCTTTCCCAGAAAGCTCTGCACTCCCTTTTCAGACGCTGGTGGTTTCATCTCAAGGACTGCCTTGATCTTTGACGGGTCAACCTCTATCCCGCGGGAAGTGATCATGAAACCGAGTATCTTGCCCGCGGTGACTCCAAAAGTGCATTTCTGTGGATTGAGACGCATACGAAACTTACAGAGTCTCTCAAAGAACTTCCTTAGCACAGGAATGTGCCCCTCTCGAGTTTTTGATTTGGCAATCATGTCGTCCACATAGACCTCGACTTCCTTGTGAATCATATCGTGCAAAATGGTCGTAGCAGCCCGCTGATAGGTAGGTCCAGCGTTCTTCAACCCGAAAGGCATGACCAGATAGCAGTAAGTTCCCCACTCAGTGATGAACGTTGTCTTCTCACGGTCCTCGGGTGCCATAAGAATCTGGTTATAGCCTGAAAATCCATCCATGAATGAGAGCAAGGCATGCCCCGCTGTATTATCCACAAGCACATCGATGTGTGGCAAGGGAAAATCATATTTGGGGCTTGCTTTGTTCAAATCCCTGAAATCGACACAGACTCGAATCTGTCCATTCTTCTTGGGAACAGGAACGATGTTGGCCACCCAAGTGGGATACTGAGAAACCATGAGAAACCCAGCGTCAATCTGCTTCGTGACCTCGTCCTTGATCTTCTGAACCCAATCTGGTCTCATCTGCCTGAGCTTCTGCTTCACAGGTTTAGCATCCGGCAACAAAGGAATTCGATGCTCCACTATCTCGGGGTCAATGCTTGGCATGTCTTGATGAGACCATGCGAAGACATCACTGTACTCAGTGAGCAGCTCCTTGAAATCACGATGCTCCTCTGGTGAAAGCGTGGAGCCCACTTGAACCATTCGAGGATCATTTTCATCTTTCAAGTTTATAGAAACTATTTCCTCTTTTAATGGCTAAGCATGCCTTTCATCTTCCCTTTCGATGAGGGCACGGATTTCCTTGGGAATATCCCCATCGAAATCTATCCCTTCATCGTCGGGGTCGACATAGTTTATATAAAGATCATGCAAGTACTCAGAAGATGCCTCATTCATTTCACAAGACCCCAGTGGGTCGCCAAGTACAAGAGAGTCAAACTCGAAATAAAAGCTATGACGTGGAGGGCCAAGAGGCACAAACTCCGACTCAGAGCTAGACTCAGACGACACGCTAGACTCAGTATCAGACTCAGACTCAGACGTGTCATCAATGCAAGTTAGGCACAGTTTGAAAATGCAATTTTTAACATTACCCTTGGCTTCAGTGATAAGAGCAGTGGGGTCCTCGAGGGCGTCGGGCCCGAGCATGAGCACTTCAGCTTCCTTGGCCAAACCCACTTGAGAGAATTCTTCGAAGAACAGCTCCAAGCTCCCCTGATCGAAAGTCCCCAGCCAGTCAGTCTTCGCTTTTGGCTGAGTAAGCTTCCTCTTGAATTCCAGCTTGGCTGGCTCGTCATCACTCTCAGACCAGGTGTCGTCGGCGAAGACCTCAAAACCAGGCACCAGCTCCCTAGTTTCCGGATTGATGAAGGGCTCATACTGTCCAGTGTAAGCAGCATTCCCCACTTCACGCACAAAGTATCTGTCAGGATCACCATAGAGAGTTCGAGGTTTTCCTGTATGTTTCCTCCTTTTGGCATTTTCGACAGAGGCAGAGTACCCCAAACCGAAACGGCCCTCAGAAGAAGGAAAGGCAGGGAACTCCGGAACTCCCTGATGGTGGATTCCTAAGCCCAGACCAGGAAAATAAGACATCTTGAGCATGATGTCCATAGCGACAGAGCTGATGAGGAAGTCCCCGTCCACATTGATAGCCAAGACAGAACCGGACGTATCTAAAGAGAATCCTCCGAGGTCGACATCCTCTTCACCGTGCATGATTCCCAGCACCGGTGTTCCATCTTCTTTGAGCGAGCGAATTCCAAAGTCCCCGCAAATGGTCAGCGTACCAGTCGGCAGTCCCAGCTTGACTTTTTAGTGAAGAGTGGATGGCACAGCCATGATATCTGAACGGTGGAGCCATGGCCTGCCTAGCAGCAGGTTGAAAGTTGCAGGTATGTTGACGACATGGAACTCAACGTCCATTTCGAAACCCTCAGCATCGAGCTTGAGCATCAGAGTGCCTTCGACCACACGACGGGTGCCGTCATATGCCTTGACAGCCAGATTGGAAGGTGCAAAGTCTTTTTTGGCCAGTCCCAGACGATAGGCCACCCTCATTGGGCAAACGTTGATGGCTGAACCATTGTCAATGAGGACAGTCGGGATCCAGAGTCCGCGACCCTTGACTGTAATATGCAGAGGGCGGTTATGATCAGTTCCTTCCACAGGAAGATCCTTGTCGGTGAAGACCACGGTGTGCTTAGCAGTAGGAGGAAGGATGAGGGAAACCATAGCCTCAGGAGTGACATCATTTTGAACTTCCAGGCGGGCAAGGGTGTGGCATAGCTTCTGACGATGCTCACGAGAAGAACAAATTAAGCCCCAGAGGGATATTGCAGCGGGAACGCGCTTGAGCTGCCTCCGAATAAGATCTGTGCTTGGTAACTCAAGTGGTGCAGACCCTGGGAAGGCAATGGGTTCATTCCTTTGATTAGAAGGGTTGGACGAAGTCCCAGCTTGCAGATTAGTAGGCTGAAAGACTCGTCCACTCCTCGTAACGTTAAGAACGTTTCCCGAGGAAGGCACGGCTTGAGGGTCTTGATTCACATCCTAAAGATCAGACGGAACTTCCCCGCCACGCTTTCCTTTGTCGCTGGCTGCAGCTACCGGGCGCTTCAGATTCAACCCCGTGTCTTGGCGAGATCCTTCATCGATGAGTCACCCCGAAATGCAGATTTTGGACCGCTGCAACTTCGTGTTCTGGCCCCGGATTTGCAGTGAGAGGAACATCCCAAAGACCACCATCAGTTAGAGAACGGCTGACAGCCCAAACTTCTGCCCCAACCTGGACATCGACTATCTCATCCACATCCCAGAGATTAGCTGGTGGAACTAGACCTGTAACCATGACGCTGAAATCTTTTGGAGGAGAAACCACAGGGCGTGGTTGATCTTCATCTATGATATTAAGCACAGGGTCGTATGCAAGAAGCGCCACTGAGTCAACAAGCCTGTTGATGGTAGAAGGGAAAAAACACTCTCCCAAGACACGGGACTCTTCTTGAACCAGGTCGTCTTCAACGAAGTGCGTCATGTACTCAGGAGTAGTGTATCCTTGGAGAGGCCCGGGAAAGGTGACCGGAAATTGCCAAACAGGCTCAGGGTCCCAAAAGTAATCTTCCTCAGGAATCTGAGGCTGAGGTTCTTGGAAGAGCATGTACAAAGAGATACCATCTAGAGGATCAAGTGCTATTTGTTCATGCTGAGCGATCCATTCTGCTTCCCATGCCAAGTCGGGTGGAGCTTGCTCGAGATGCAAAGGAAAACCCTCCAACTCAAGTTGGAACCATTCTTGGATGAGAGGGGCATCGTAATCCTGACTATTAGATATCGCCCAGCCTACACTCTGCATATCAAGTTCTGGTTCTGGCTTAGGTAAGGCTGGCATCATAGCTCTGAATCGACTTACAAAATCCTGCGCAGAATCAGGAGAATCAACACCAAAAATGGGAAGATTACGAGTTGACGTAGGATCAAGTCAGATCCGTGGAAAAGGACCGTCGTGAAGATCACTGATATTGTCATCGAGGAAGTCCAAGCCCGCTTGCACCAACCGGGTAGGCGGATTATAAGTTTGCCCTATAAACATGAGTTCGGCATCATATTCTGATGGCATGAGCACAATGGGTTTGGGTCGATCGACTGGGATTATATGGTCGGTAGGGTCAAATATAGTGGAGATGGGGTTGATTTTAGTGGAGCTGAGAGAGATTTGGCTGATATGTGGAACAGCCTTGTGATTGGGTAAGGAATTGGAAAGGATATTTGGTTTTTGGGCTGGCGGAGGTGGTGCCGAGAGAGTCCCTTCGTCTATAAGGTCCTGAATTGCATGTCGAAGACGGAAACAGGAATCTGTAAGGTGGCCGGCACCTTGATGGTAGGCACATTAGAGATTGGCCTTGAAGCCTGGCAAAGGGTTCTTGGGTAAAGGAATTGGATCCAGGGGCTTGAGATGCCCTGACTTCATCAACTTCTCCAAAACTGAGGACAGAGGTGCCTCAATTGCAGAGAAGCTACGTTGCTGTCCGCGGGGCCAGGTGTTTTGTGCTGACTGAATCTGATTGACATCGGCGATGTGGTTTGTGGTGTTGGAAGCACAGGCGTTGGTACCACTGGTTGCTGTATTGAAGTAGGTCCCGTCCCAAACAGAGCATTGGTGTTCCCAGAGTAAGCACGGGGCTTTGCCTTCGGGGGATTAGAAGATTCCCCTTTTGTCAGAATTTCGCTTTAGAGTGCATCCTCGATGGCTAGACTAGAATCGTAGAAGGTGTCGAAGTTTGCAAATGCTTGAGCAAGAACCAGGTGTTTAGCATAGTCTGGCTGGAGATTCCGAGAGATGATGCGGAGTTGGTCCTTCTCGCTGGGGCGATCAATCATTAAAGCAGCCTTAGCTCTCCATCTCTTGACAAAATCGGCAAAGGACTCCTTTGCCTCCATCTTTATGGATTCCAGCTCTCGTGTGGTTATCTTCAGTTGAGAGTTGTAACTGTACTGTGAAATAAACGCAGTCCCAATGTCCTCCCAAGTCCTCCTTTTGGCGATGTCAAGTGACAGAAACCATTGGAAGGCGGGGCCCGAGAGGGTCTTAGGAAAGAGCTGTGACATGGCCTCAGGCTCAACTGAAAGCAGCTTCATTGCAGCATGGTAACTGTAGAGATGGGTTTAAGGGTCACCACTTCCATCGAACTTTGCCAAGTCTAGCATTTTAAACTTCTCAGGAAGTTTGGCATTAGGATACAAGCAGAGACGATCTAAGTCAATGCCACCAGCTTTGACTTTTTCTGCTTTGGCAATGGACTCCTCAAGCTGGGCCATCTTGGCCACGAGAGCCGTAATGTCTGGATTTTCATCCAGGACATTGCCTGCAGGGTTACCAACAGGTGTATGAATAATTCGGGGGTTGTGTTGAACAATGACGCGCTCGGGATTGTTTGGATCTTCAACCATAACTCGCTGCACGTGCGGATCATCTTCGGCCTCGCTTTCCTCTTCAAGAGGCGCTGGAATGCGAGTGTCGAAGAGTTCATTCAAACGGGTGACATTAGCAGCAGTTTGGGCGGCCCTCTGCTGCATGGCAGTGATGCTAGTCTGAAGGTTCATGAGCATTTGTTCCACAGTAAGCGGCTGGAACTCTGGGTTTCCTGCCAAGTCGGGAGTTTCAGATGCTGAAGAAAGGGTAGGAGATGTTGGCTGAACAACCTCTTCCAAGATCGGTGACGAGCTTGACCGTAAGGCAGCTAACCAAGAAAGCGGTGAGTCTTCCGTTGCGACTGACTGGGATTGTAACCTGACAAGCCTCTGACTCGGATTCTGTTGCAGACGTTCCCAAGTGGGTTTGGCTCTTTGCCTCGATACTTTCCTTGGCAGTGCAATGGCTCAGAGCTTGGCTTGGCTATAAAACGGAAGGCTCAGTAGGGATCCTACAGCAACTTTAATCTAAATAAAAGACTAAAATAATGCGACCAGCGTCATTAGTGTCGCCCCTAGACTCTAAGACTAGAAAACAAGTCTGTCTCGAGCCGTTTTAAACATCGCCAAAATCCTCAGAATTCTTTTCAGAGGTGTATCCTTGTTTGAGCCAACATGAGACTAAAGGATGTCGAAAGAAACCTAAACCTTCAGCCATTTTGCTGATTGGGGTTTCAACTTTGTAGTTGGAACAACTCGGTGTGCATGTTATGATACTATAGCCAGAGACGGCATGAGCGATACTGCGTTGCTAGCCGGGTAGTGTAAGTGACGAGGCACTTGTTACCTGACTGATGTAAGCATCGTAGCATGCTCTTTGTTGTTCCTAGTTTTCTATTTGAAACCCTAATCAGGTGTATAGACAAGGGTGTAGAAAACTTCTGATTTCCTGCAGTCTCTACTGTTCTAAGGATTTGAAAAAGCTGAAAAACATGCATCATCTAGATGCATGACTCCTCATCGGGCCATAACAACGCCCAACACAGCTCAAGACATACTTGCATGAACGAGATCCTAGAAGCCGCCTTAAACATGCTCCTACGCAAGACGGTATGATGTACAGTGCATGCGATAGGGAAAGCAGTAACACATAGACAGTATATTGGGGGTTAGATGCAAATAAATCTTACCCTGTAGGTACCTGTCTTAGTTTGGAGAGTGCTAGAGCTTTGTATATGCAAAGGCTGGTTTTGGTTTGTAACAGGTTCCTTGGACTAGGGCCACAGATATACCTCCCGTTGGCCGCGATATTGTTGAGTAACAGTCAAACGGTAGCATGACCCATCATCGTCGAAGGTTGTTGGTCATTCGACGTCCCCGGGCTCCGGTAAACCGTGTCGAATTGCCAAAATGATCCAACGAGGCTTATCCCACATCGATGCAAATGATATGCTAGAAATTGATTAAGAAGAAGAAGAATCACAAAATCACAAAATGCCCTTTCAAGCTCGGCTCACTTTATTTAGTTCACCTTTAGAGGAAACTACGCAAGTGAACAACCGAAAAAGTCCCAGATTAGATTGGCCGGACACGAGGTCCTGTTAAATCACCATTCCACCCTTCGGCAGCGTGAAGCTCACCGTTTTGACAGACTTTTATGGAATTGTTTCACAAACGTATTAAACTCTAAGTATGAATTAATATTGGTTCGTTTATCCCCAGCAGAGTCGCCACTGTGGGCAGCATGCCCTTGGGAAAAGGATTCCGTTCCTTTTGCGCCAAAGCGGCCCGATAGATCGAGGGAGCGCGAGCGGAGAAGCAGGCGCTCGCAAAACACAGAGTCGCCACCTGGGTTTAAAGGTCTGACACCCAAGGAACCGTATTTCGAAGCACTTGCCGCGCTATTTGATTTTGAAAAAGTGAAGGAACCAGTCCGTCATAACCATATCTGGGTTCGGGAGCCAGGTTACGAGAGGGGAAGGGTTTTAAGGCACCCCTCTCGCCCAATCCGGAGATCGGTCTCTACTTAGGCATTTTGTGAAAATGTTTGTGATTCGTTTTCTTCTTTAACCGATTTTAAGCCAATTAGGGCGGGGAAACAGTTAATCGGGGATTTAAAACTGTAACACTTTGCAAGATGTGATATAAACATGGTATGGATGGATGACAAAATGGAAATAGGGTAAAATCCAACCCCCTGATGAGGAATGAACCAGGCTGCACAGGGAATGAATGTGCCATACACCATGGCCACCTTTGCATGCATGGATCAACGTGCATGCAAAGCAGACCATCGCGCGACACACTCACTCACTCGCGCGAGGGTCCTGTCTCACCACAGGTTGAATTTAATCCTCTTCTGGGCTCTGGAAGGACCAGTGCACACCCAGGAGGCAAACCAAGCAGTTTATACAGTACTGGAAGTAAATAATTATTACAAATTATTACAAACAGGAGCCAAATTAATTGAATTGCAACCCCTAAACAGTGGGGGTGTTAAAACAGAGGCCAAGGGCCAAGCTGCTCATGCAAGGGCAGCTGCTGGAATCAGGAGGAGTGTCGCGCGAGACACTAAGTCCCTCGCGCGAGAGTCCTGACTGGACTTCCAGGAATTGCTTTGCATGCTCTAGGGTCTGATACATATCCAGAAGCAACCCAGAAGCATTCCAACCAAATAAATAAGCACAGAAAGTTAAGCTATGTGTTTTAACATGCAAAACAGTGAGCTAAAAGCTTACCATATTTTAAAACAAGTAATAACATGACAAAACAAGAAAAACCAGCATCCCCAAACCCCACGAGGACTATCGCGCGAGACAGTGAACGGTCGCGCGTGCGTCTACGTCACTCGCGCGAGGGTATGCTTGAACCAGTTTCTTGTAACTCTGCTGACTTTAAGTCCAGAACTGGTATTGATTACCAATCCTGGCCCTGATAGCCCCCCTCAGGAATCAAAACAGTAAGCAGATAATGTGTTTATACCTTGGCTTGAAAGGTTTTGGAAAGGATTGAGCAAAGTTGAGAAGCTTGTGATGGAAAATGGAGTGAGGAAATGTATGGAAAGTGATAGGCGCGTGAATTCCCATGAATTTAAGCGCCTAAGTAGGGAATTTAGCGCGTTAGACGTGCATTTAATTCTTATTTTCCGTTTAATGCGTGCACGTGGTTGGATTTTGTGCCCGTAATTTATTTGCAGGAAATTGGGACGTTTTGGCACATATGGAGGTAGCGGAAGGGTCGTGGTGAAGCTTGAGAGCAAAAGAGCTGTGGAAACTAAGTATGGAGCATGGAGTTTTGAGCAAGATGGTCAGTAGCTCCGCGAGCGCTACATAGAATTGGGTGTAGCGCTACCCAGGGCATTGGTCAACGCGTGCCAGCATCGGTCAACGTGACGTCAGCGACATAAGGGGCGCGGTAGCGCTACTGGGAAAGTTATGTAGCGCTACCGAGGGGCTTAAAAGGGTTTCAAACGACGGCGTTTTGGTCTACGTCGGTTCCTATTCCGATTAACATTAGGATTATTTATTGTTTTTAATTAGGATTAGTATAAATACTCTGTTTTAACTGGAATTGAGGGGACGCTTCATTATTTTACATTTTATTTTGTTACATTCTTAACTTTTGGCTGCTGCTCTCTAGATTTCAATTGAAGATTCAGTTTCTATTGAAGTTCTTTCAAGTTTTCCGGCTTTAAATCTTGTTCTTCTTCGGTAATCGTATCCGTTACTCTTTCGTAGGTTTGTGAATCGTGTTTTTATTTCTATTTCGATTATTCAAAGCATGTTTAGATCTAGGGTTTTGATTATTTCTGCGTTTAATAAAGTTATGAGTGAGTAGTCGCATAGGGTGCGGCCGCGGGACGAAGGCGTCCTGTGGCTAGGTTAACTGATTATTTACCTCGGGTACGAATTACTTCATTTTCCCAACAATTTTAGGATAAAAAAAAAACCCCTTTCTGATAAACAAAACCCAGGCATCATCAGATTTTAAGTGCGCACGAGAACTGGTGACGAGTGGTGGGCATCTATTAGGAACCCATTTTTCCCTATTCTAAAATCAGCGAATCGAATAATTGTGTCCCGAGTAAATAACGGTTAGGCTGGTTGCAGACGCTGGACTCTCACGGCTGTACTCCTCTTTAAGTTCATAGTTAATTAATTTAGTTTGATAAATTAGTCAGTAAATCTATCAACTGAACAAGGGGTGGCTACCTAAGAGCCTGATTAAACTAGAATTTCGCGCTTTTGAGTCAAGCACCGTCCGTCCGTCTCTGTGGTTCGACTCCGGTACTTCCGGAATTATTGTGCTACATTGGTCGAGAGTCCTACACTTGGGACGCATTTTTAGTCTAATTTTATTAACACCCGGTCGGTCAAGCATTTTTGGCGCCGTTGCCGGGAACGGCGACGCGTGTTTAAGAGTGTGAGTTTTTATTTAGTTGAGTCACCATAGGTAGAAATAAGAAGGTGTCCCCTAAACAGGACCCTCTTTATTATCGCGACCCGACACGTCGTTTAGTTCGAAAAGAACTGGAGTCGAGTCAACCTGTGTTGTTTAGTTCTTCATCTTCTAGTTTTGAGTCAGACTTTGCTGAGCACCAGTCAGAGTCTATTCCCATTAGTAGTCTTTCTATAGATTTACCATTTGAGTCAGTTAGTGTCAGCAATCCGCTTTTCCAGCCAGAGTTAGAGTCAGTTCCAGAGTCAGTGTCAGGAACAGAATCAGAATCATCTGAGATGGAAGATAGGCAGTTAGCTAATCCGCAGTCCTTGAGGCAGCATATGCATCCGGAGAGGACCACTCCTCTCGGACCTATTGTGTTCCCTCAGGAGACACAAGAGGCACGTAATGCCTTTACAGTTAAGCCTGGTGTCCTTAATAACCTTCCTACCTTCTATGGGAAAGAGAGCGATGATCCGTACGAGCATGTGCGGACATTCGAGGGGTTAGTGCGCAACCTTGCGTCTAATACCCAGTATGAGAATGCGTGCCTCAAATTGTTTGAGGCAACTCTGAGGGATGGTGCGCTGATGTGGTTTAGAATGCAAAAATCCCAATCTTTCACCACTTGGGCACATGTCCGTGATGCGTTTTATAGGAAGTACTTTTCTGAGGCTAAGACTAAGAATTTTATGCGTCAAATCCAAGGGTTTAGACAGGATAGGGATGAGTCGTTTCTCAAAGCATGGGAACGCTTTAAGGAATTGCTCCTGAGGCTTCCACACCATGGCTTTTCGAGAATTCAGTTAGTCGGGTTCTTCCATCTGGGTCTCAATGCTGAGACAGTCCAGCACATAGAATACTCTTGCAAAGGGGACGATTTCTTGTCCAAAACAGCGGATCAGGCTTGGGATTTCTTAGATGACCTAGTTGATAGGCAGAGGGCGTTAGAACCATCCGATTTTGAGCGGTCCGGACCTTCTGGGTCCAACATTGTCCCGGTTACAATTCGTGACCAGCGACTTCAGTCTCAAGTTGAGAAGATGGCTCAGCGATTAGAGGACTTAGAGGTGAGGCAGGTCCGTTCAGTTAGTGAGGTGTCAGTTGAGGAAGTTTGCGTGTGGTGTGATTGTAAAGGGCACACCGCAACCGTTTGCCCTGGGTTTATAGCCGCCAAGGGGGCGAACCAACTTAGTCAAGAGGAGATCAATGCAGTCAGGGCTTGGGATCCGTATTCGAACACGTATAATCCGGGATGGAGGGATCACCCCAATTTTGGGTGGTCAGACTCCAGACCCGCAGGTGGAGGTCAAGCTCAACCCCTTGCGCTACTTCCGCTGCAACAGTTCCAACAAGCCCAACCGTCTAGGCCTTCTCAAGGCCAGGTCATCCCATTCCAATTCCAGCCACAACCTGGTAGGGGGGTAGGTCCATCCACCCGTGGTCCTCCCCCGGGTTATGCACAGGTGACTGCACGGGAACATAAGTTGGAGGACAATGTCAATTCCCTGATGCAGTCACAGATGACATTTCAGACGGAAGCTAGACAGCAAATAGGGGCCCTTACAACCCAAATGTCACAACTCACTGCGGTAATCGATCAACTGCAGCAGGAAAAGGGTAAGTTTCCAGCCCAGGGTATAGGGGGTGCCCATTACTTAGGAAATTCTTCAGGTTCTAATCAGGAGGAAGCTAAGTTGGTCACCACTCTAAGGAGTGGAAAGGAGATCGAAAAGTCCATTCCGCTCAAACAGAAACCAGCTCCACCTCCGGAGCCGGTTGTTACACCAAGAGTCACTGCTGATATAGTTGATGTCCCTAGGAAAGAAGTAGAGGTTGAGGAGGAGTCACCTGAGGTGGTGGTGCCTGCAGCAGCAGCCCCCACGACTCCAACACCACCAGCTGTGCCGGTAGCTCCATTTCCCCAAAGGCTGGCAGTGAAACCTAAGCAGAACATGAACCATAAGGTGGTAGAACTTTTTAAGAAAGTGCAATTCCCTATCTCCTTGATGGATGCCATTGAGTCTTTTCCCCAGTGCGCGAAGGTATTGAAAGACCTTTGCACGAAAAAGCACAAGAGCCACAACAATATAGTTCTGACTGAGCAAGTAAGTTCCATCCTTCAGACTGAGATTCCTGCAAAGTGCAAGGATCCTGGGTGTCCCACCATTACCATAGATATAGCAGGCCAGACATTCGGTAAGGCATTGCTGGATTTAGGAGCAAGTGTCAACTTGCTCCCCTATTCAGTATACTTGAGGCTAGGTCTAGGCGAGCTGAAAGCTACTCCGGTCACGCTGCAATTGGCGGACAGGAGTGTGCGAGTACCCAAGGGTGTGGTAGAGGATGTGATGGTTAGGGTAGGTGAGTTCCATTTTCCTGCAGATTTCATTGTTCTGGACACTTGCCAGAATCCTGAGATTTTAGAAAAGACCCCCATCATTCTAGGTCGTCCTTTCCTAGCTACTTCCAACGCCGTTATGAATTGCAAAACTGGCAGAGTCCAGTTGTCTGTTGGCGAGGAGATGATGGAAGTAGATGTTTATAGTGTTAACACCCTTGAGGAGGACGATGAGGAAGTAGAAGAGGTGAGTCTGATTAATGCGTTAGTTCAGGAACATATTGACACAGTTTTGTATAAAGATCCTCTGGAGATTGCTCTTACCGCCGAGGAGGCGTCAATTTTAGATTCTCCAGAGATAGGAAGTTTATTAGAGTTGTTAAATGTCGAGAATTCAGAGGAGGAAGTATGTGGGGTCTCCTATGACCCAATGTTCGAGCCTCTGGGCGACCCTCCGCCCAAGGTTCTCCCATCATCGGTCCAGCCACCTAAGCCAGAATTAAAACCTCTACCGGACACACTTAAGTACGCCTTTCTGAAGGGCAATGATACTTATCCAGTTGTGATCTCCTCATCCCTTGAGGAGAGTCAAGAGAGGAAGTTGCTTGAGTTATTGAGAGAGCACACAGGTGCGCTTGGCTGGACCATAGCTGATTTGCACGGTATAAGCCCCATGGTGTGTACACATCGAATTGATCTTGAGGACAGTGTGAAGCCTTCTAGGCAGCCTCAGCGGCGCCTGAACCCCCACATGAAAGAGGTGGTTCGGGCTGAGGTTTTGAAGCTTTTAGATTCAGGTATTATTTACCCAATTGCCCATAGTGAGTGGGTAAGTCCAGTTCAGGTAGTGCCTAAGAAGGCTGGGGTAACAGTAGTGACCAATGAGCAAGGCGAGTTAGTGCCAACCCGGATTCCCACAGGATGGAGAGTTTGCATAGATTACCGGAAGCTCAATGCGAGCACCCGGAAAGATCACTTCCCCCTCCCTTTCATTGACCAAATTCTGGAGAGGGTAGCTGGTAAGGCTTTTTATTGTTTCCTGGATGGGTATTCGGGATACAATCAGATAGAGGTCGCGTTAGAGGACCAGGGTAAGACCACTTTCACGTGTCCGTATGGTACTTATGCTTACCGTCGCATGCCCTTTGGGTTGTGCAATGCACCTGGTACTTTTTCCAGGTGCATGATGGGAATCTTTAGCGACATGGTGGAAAGAATTGTAGAGGTATTCATGGATGATTTCTCGGTCTTCGGGGACTCATTTGATGAATGTCTCGAAAATTTAGGTAAAGTGTTGCAGAGATGTGAGAAGAAGCACTTAGTGCTCAATTGGGAAAAATGCCACTTCATGGTGACCCAGGGGATTGTGTTGGGACACATTGTGTCCTCCAAGGGTATCGAGGTGGATAAGGCTAAGATAGACTTGATTCGTAAACTTCCTACTCCCAAGTCTGTCAGATATGTGCGTTCATTTCTTGGACACGCTGGTTTTTACCGGCGGTTCATTAAGGATTTTAGTGCTATCTCCCGCCCGTTGTGTCAGTTGTTAGCAAAGGACGCACCCTTTGTGTGGTCCGATGCGTGTGAGGAGGCGTTCCAAAAGCTAAAGCGGCGTCTCACCACTCCGCCCATTGTGCAGTCTCCTGATTGGAGCCTTCCTTTTGAGTTAATGTGTGATGCTTCGGACTATGCAGTCAGAGCAGTTTTAGGCCAGAGGAGAGGGAAGGACCCGTTTGTGATTTACTATGCGAGCAAGACGCTCAATGAGGCACAAATGAATTACACCACTACTGAGAAAGAGTTGTTAGCGGTGGTGTTTGCCTTAGATAAGTTTCGATCCTATTTGGTGGGCTCGCAGATCACGGTTTTCACTGATCATGCAGCTCTGAAGTACTTAATGACCAAACAGGATGCGAAAGCTCGCCTTATTCGGTGGGTTCTATTGCTGCAAGAATTTCATCTCATTATTAAAGATAAGAAAAGGGTAGAGAATGTAGTAGCAGATCATCTATCTCGTCTGGAGTTCGAGGACCCCACCTCGAATCTTCCCATTAGAGATTCTTTCCCGGATGAGCAGTTGTTCGCTGCTAACGAGTGCCCATGGTATGCTGATATTGCCAACTATTTGGTAACTGGGCAGATTCCTTCCCGTTGGTCTACCCAAGAGAAGCAGCGATTTTTGAAAAGTATCCGCCAGTACATCTTCGATGACCCATATTTGTTCAAGTACTGCGCGGATCAAATTGTGCGTAGGTGTGTCCCCGAGTCTGATCAACAGGGGGTCATAGAGTTTTGTCATGGGGAGGCGTGTGGGGGTCACTTCTCTGCGAAGAAGACCACCGCCAAGATTATGCAGTGCGGGTTCTGGTGGCCCGATATGTTTAAGTATGTGCAGGCGTTCTGTAGGGCATGTGACCGTTGCCAAAGGCTTGGCAAACTGTCTGCACGTCAGGAGATGCCCCTCCAGCCCATTCTTGTGCTAGAGGTGTTTGATTGTTGGGGCATCGATTTTATGGGTCCATTTCCTAAGTCTCATGGTTTTGAGTACATTCTGTTAGCAGTAGATTATGTGTCCAAGTGGGTGGAGGCGATTCCCACCAAGTCTATGGAGTCCAAAGTTGTCCTAGAGTTTCTTAGGGCCAATATCTTATCGAGGTTTGGCGTGCCACGCGCCATTATCTCGGATCAGAGCACGCGCACTTCACGAGTCGGTCATTTGCGAAATTGATGGAGGAGTTTAAAGTTAATCATAAGGTATCCACATCGTACCACCCCCAAACCAATGGGCAGGCCGAGTTAGCTAACAGAGAGGTTAAAAGAATTTTAGAGAAAACTGTGGGTGTGACTAGGAAAGATTGGTCCACCAGGTTAAATAATGCGTTGTGGGCCTACCGCACAGCTTACAAGACCGTTTTGGGTGCTTCACCCTATCGGCTCGTTTACGGTAAGGCCTGCCACCTGCCAGTTGAATTAGAAAAGAAGGCCTATTGGGCCATTAAGAAGGTCAATTCTAGTTTGAGTGGGGCGCGTGAGCATAGGAAATTGCAGTTGTGTGAACTTGAGGAACTTAGGAATGATGCGTATGAGAACGCTAGCATTTATAAGTCTAAGGTTAAGGCGTATCATGATAGGAATATTCAGCGCAAAACCTTTAGGGTTGGTCAGAAAGTGTTGCTCTATAATTCGCGTCTCCATATATTTCCAGGGAAGTTGAGGTCACGTTGGGAAGGTCCCTACGTAGTGGTTCAAGTGTACCCGAATGGTTCAGTCGATGTCCGCGATCCTAAGGATGATCATGTGTTTAAAGTTAATGGGCAGCGTCTTAAACCCTATTTGGAATTTCTGGAAGTAGGTGAACCCGATGAGGAGTTAGTCGATCCTGCCTATCAGGACGTTCCAGTTGAGTAGGCTTTTTCAGCCATGTTTTGACGGGTAGCTCACGCGTACCCTGCTCTTAATTGAGTGTGGACCCGGCTCCTAGCAGTAGGGGCACCCATCATTGACTTGGGTTTATAGCTTCGCACGCCGCTATTCAAATAAGGATCGTGTGCCCAGCTCCGGTTCGAAGGGCAAAACTTGTAAATATTGTACATATTTGTTTTTCTTTTCTTGCTTTATCATGTTTTGTTTAGCTTTGCATGTTGGTTTCGTTTAAGCAAGTTCGTTAGTTTGCATGTTTGTTTAGTTTATAGTGTTGCATAGTTGCATAAAGTTTTGGGAATTTCTCACATAAAAAGATTTCACCTATGTTAGTGGACAAAGGGCTTTCATTAGCTTTTCTTGGTAATAGTTTATCGGTAACGATCCATGCTCTCTGAATATGCCCCTATCAGTGGCAACTTAGGTCTGTGGGTGAGGTTAGTCATTGCCTGGTTTATACTCTGGGTGGTCTCTTGTCTTACTTTGTTTGGATCGTAGGGGACGCTGGACTTAATTGTTTGACGAGGTCGAGCGATAAATTTTATTACGGGCACTAGCATAACACTTGTTCAACGGTCTTGTATAGCCACCCGTGTCTTGCTCATCCGCTTGACATGGGGAGAAAAGTATGACACGTGAGACTGCGTGAATGTCGGGTGGTGTTCTTTTCTGTTCTTTATTTATTTTTTTTATTGTCATTATTTTGTTTGTTTGTGGCCCGGATAACACGTGCCGGGCAGGACTAATGCCAATTGCATGTTTTCGGTAGTTGTGGTTTCAGTCTTTTTGGCAGGGTACGCATGCTACCACACCAGCCTTGGTAGATTAGGCGTCACCGCTGGGGTGATGGAGGCATTCAGGAGCTCAGAGTCATGAGTGCCACTATGTGTGGCGGTTGTAAGCCCGAAGCCCCCAGCGCGGCTTTGTGTGACTAGCTGTGGTCCCACTGTTTGGGACCGAAGGAGCAAGCCCTGGAGCAGCTGCAATGACGGAAAGTGCGAAGGCGGCAAATTCCTCGAACATCGGCCGAGGTCATGGTGGTTGGCTGCCACCTCAGGTTCACTCTTTCCTTCTCTTTGTTCTTATTTTTCTTGGTCTTCATGCTTTGGGGACCATGCGCATTTCAAGTTGGGGGAACGGGTGTACTTTGTACACTTTTACTTTTGTGTTTGAGCGTTGTTAGTTGGTTTAGGGGTCTGTTTTCTTTATTTTTATTTTGTTTTGCAAGGGATACGATCGTTATGCCTGTTTGTATGAGTTAGGTGAGCATGCTAGATTCTTGTCTCATTATTTTCTTGTTTAACTCATTTACATGCATATATCTGGCATCTCTGTCGAATAGCTTTGCATCACAAGCAATGTTGAGTAGGTGTCCCCACTTAGTTCACAGTGTGTCCGTTAGAGCATTCCCATGTTTCTTTGCTTATCGATTTCCGCAATTGCACAAAATAGTAGGCGTTTGTACCATTCGTTATAGTCTGGATATTTTGCATGCATGCTAAGAGAGTTGGAAATGTGTTTAGGGGAAGAAACAAGGCCATTTTTGTGTGATTAAACCACTATATGAGTCCCGTTGACCCCAGTTTAAACCCGTCCGTGTCTGTCAGTTTCTGTGTCAAACTTAGGGAACCGGTGTTTGGACGGAATGTGATTTGGTAGTCCAGCTCTGTGCTCATTTTGGTGGCCTCGAATTCTGGGAAATCATCGTAAGTGGGAGAACAGAATTTTGCTTGTAGGTGCTGTGTCATTGGTTAAAAAAAAAAAACCTTAAGCCGTACTCCCAGCCAAAACCCCAAATCCTTAACCCACTAAATATCCTAATTGAAAAGACCCAGTTATAAGAGAGAGTTGAAAAAAAGAGAGTCAACCGGCCCCACCCCCCCACCTTTTTGACCGATAATTATTAACTTAACAAAAAAAAAAAAAAAAGGGAATAGCCGCTCGGGTGGTCGGTCAAAGGATGGGCCCCCCATATCCCATTATACTCCCCCACTTCCCATTCCTCACCCCAGCCACGAAATTTTCTCTCTCTCTCTCTCTTCCATCACCATCTTCATCTTCTGCCAAGGCTGGTAAACTCCATAGCCAGCCCAAACTCCAAACCCTAAAACTCCATAACTCCTTCAAACCTTCACCAATCTCCACCAAAATTTACAGAAACACTCCTCTCACCCTCCTCTACCATAATATCCAAACCAAATTTCCCCTAACCCCCTAAAATCTCCAGATCAGAAAAATTTTAAACCCACTTTTTAGCCCAAAACCTACCGAGTCATGGCACCTAAAAAGCAGAATACTGGGAAGGGTAAGGCTGTGGCTGAGAGCTCCGGTGCAGTGGTGGAAGTTCCAAAGTCCCGGGGTAAACGTAGGGATAGGGAGCAGATTGAGAGAGATAATCAGGTTGCATGGGAGGCTTCCATTAAGAATCGGGGAGTGAAGAATGAGAGGCACATTGTTGATGACGGTTTATGGCCGCCAAACTACGCTCCTTTCCTCGCCATTCAGGACCAAGGTTTAAGGTATTGGTTCGAACCTAACCCTGGATATAACAATGATTTAGTTGAGGAGTTTTATAAAAATATGGTTGTACCGGAGCCCGGTCACTTCTTGGCTCCGGGTGCTCGGATTACCTCGAAAATAGGTGTTACCCCGGTGTTTGTTGATGTGGCTGAGATAGCCACTGCTCTGGATTACCAAAGGCCCACGGAGCCCATAAACTTCCCTAGGCCGGATGAGACGTTTAATCAGGAGGAGGTGTCCAGATATTTGTATACCAACCGTAAAAATGCTAGAAACCCCCACTGGATTGGCAAGTTTAGGGCAGAGTATAGGTTTCTAAATCAGGTGGTTTGCTACAACATTTATCCTAGGGGTCGGGAGGGCGCACCCCAGAGGTCGGTTGGGAATTTGATGTTCGCCTTCATGGATGAGGACACAGTGTGTGACTGGGCAGTTTATATTTTTGGGCAGATGTGTGACTTTAGGGATGCCCCAACGACTTTGAGAATGCCTTTCCCATGTTTAGTCACCAAAATCTTGAGGAGCAGGAATGTCCCGGGGAGGCGATTTTATAGTAATGATGATTTGATCCCGGGAGATATCGACTCTTCGATCATCCAGCGGAGTCAGGCTCAGTTGAGAGGGGTTGAGGGATCATTGCTTACTCCACCGCCGGCTAGTGCTAATAATAAGACTTGGTTGGAGAAGATTTTTGGTTGTGTGACGGGTATTGCTTGAAGCCAGCGGGAAAAGGGAGCAAAGGCAGTTGGCTCAGAACCAAATGGATTTAATGGATAGGCAGCGCCACCTGCAGGCGCAGATTTCTGGGCAAAATCCGGGGCCGTTCCAACCTAAGCAGTGGCCCCCTTTGGAGGTGAGTGATGATTTTGCAGATGCACCCGAGGAGGAGGAGCATTCAGATGCTGGGGATGATGGGGAGGAAGATTGAGCATAGAGCTGGGCTAGTGTTGGTGTTAGTTCATGTGTCGAGTCTTGTTATTTTATTTGTTGTTTCATGTGGTGGTGTTATGTCATCTGTGTACTGGGAGTCTTTTGAGAGTCAGTAGTTGGAGACTTGTTATTTCTGATGTTGTGTAGTAACTCGCACTTTGTTTTGTTTATGTTTATGTTTTGAGTTGAGTACCGAAGTGGTGTCTGAGTTAAGGTGGCGGTCAGTCAGGGTAGACTATCCATGCGCTTCTATAGGCCGCCACCCTTTGCATGTTCTTTTTCTTTTTGCAACCACGGTCGTTATAAGCCTAATGAAGCCCTTAGTTGACCCGATGTACGTTGTTTAACTCTCTTGCATGCATGTCTTATATTTAGCTATGGATGTGTGGTATCTTCATTTCGTTGAGCTTTCATTGTTACAACTGGCGTTGTTTTGTGTGGGCAGCATGCCCTGGAATTTCCGGATTCCAAAGCGAGCCTCCGGGAATTTCGTTTCCCGGAGCAAGGGCCCGATAGATCGAGGGAGCGCGAACGGAGCAAGCAGGCGCTCGCAAAACACAGAGTCGCCACCTGGGTTTGAAGGTCCGTCACCCAAGGAACCGTATTTCGAAGCACCTGCCGCGCTATTTGATTTGAAAAAGTGAAGGAACCAGTCCGTCATAACCATATCTGGGTTCGGGAGCCTGGTTACGAGAGGGGAAGGTTTTTAAGGCACCCCTCTCGCCCAATCCGGAGATCGGTCTCTATTTAGGCATTTTGTGAAAATATTGTGATTCTTCCTCTTCTTTAATCATTTTTTAGCCAGTTAGGGCGGGGGAACAGTTAATCGGGGATTAAAAACTGTAACACTTCGCAAGATGTGATTTGAATATGGCATGAATGGATGGAATACTATGAAAATGGGATAAAACTTAACCCCTGATCAGAAATAAACCAAGCTGCTCATGGAATGAGTGTATCACACATGACAGCCACCTTTACATGCATGGATCTACGCGCATGCAAAGAGGACCGTCGCGCGATACACTTACTCCCTCGCGCGAGAGTTCATACCTCACCACAGGTTGAATTTTATCCCCTTCTGGGCTCTGGAAGGACCAGTGCACACCCAGGAGGCAAACCAAGCAGTTTATATAGACAGTAAGTAAATGATTACTATAAATTATTACAAAACAGGAGCCAAATTAATTGAAATGCAACCCCTAAACAGTGGGGGTGTCAAAACAGGGGCAAAGGTCAAGCTGCTCATGCAAGGGCAATCACTGGAATCAAGAGGTCCCTCGCGCGAGACAGTGAATCTCTCGCGCGAGTGTCCTGACTGGACTTCCAGGAATTGCTTTGCATATTCTGGGCTCTGGTACATGTCCAGAAACAACCCAGGAGCATTCCAACAAAGTAAATAAGCAATAAGAGTCTAGTCTATTTGTTTTAACATGCAAAACAATGATCTAAAAGGCTTACAAAGCTGTAAAATAAATAACAACATGAAAAAACAAGAAAACCCAGCATCCCCAAACCCCACGAGGACTGTCGCGCGAGACAGTGGACTGTCGCGCACGTGAGTCACTCGCGCGAAGGTATGCTTGAACCAATTTCTTGTATCTCTGCTGACTTTAGGACCATAACCGGTATTGATTACCAATCTTGGCCCTGCCAGCCCTAAAACAGTAAGCAGTAAAAGGTGTTTATACCTTTGCTTGGAAGGTTTTGGAAAGGTTTGAACAATTCGAGAAGCTTGTGATGGAAAATGGAGTGAAGAAAGGTATAGGATATGAGCTAGAGTTGAGAGCCTTTGTGCTTGCAAGGATTCTCAATCTCCCAAACTTTCCAAGTTGGTGAATTTTTGTGACTTAGTGTGTCCTTGTAAAGGAAGAACAAGGGGGGTACTTATAGGGGAAGCCAAGGGCCAAGGGTGGTGGCAAACACCCCCTTAGGACCAAACTTGGGGGCTAAGCTTGGTGGAAAGGTGATGGGAAGGGTTGTGTGAGGGTGTGTTCCCGAGGCCTGACTGCATGCAAGTGCTCTATGGAGAAAAAGCGGGGTTAAGCGACCTGTAGCCCCACGGCAAGCAACCAAGTGGTGGCAAAAGTGAAAGTGGACAGCCTAGGACCATCGGCGAGACAGTGAGACTTCTCGCGAGTGTTTTACTGTCGCGGCGTGGAGTCAACAAATCAAATGTTTGACTTTGACCACACCTGGCAAAACAGACGCTCGCGCGAGGCAATGATTCCCTCACGCGACGGTCCACTCCAGACCCAGTGTTGACTATCTTTAATTTTCTTGGTTTAAGGGTTCAAAAGGGTTCAACAGGGGTTCCACACATACCGAGCTCAAACCTTTCCAACCTTGAGACTGCTTTTGCGATCTAGTTCATCATCGGGGAAACAAGAAACCGTAAAACGATCGGGAGATCCGGATTGGGGTGTCTACATTTTGATTGGCACGTGGTGAGCTTTTGTTCCATCCCACGTTGTTTGCCAAGCGCCTCACATGGGATGTTGAAAGTTCCGGTAAGCGATGAGTGACATTGTGACTTTGTGGGGGCATTTTATCTTTATAATTGCTTTGGTGTGAAATTTTTCGAATTTTAGCTGGGGCATGCATGTGATTGAGTTACGGTGGCAATGAGGAGGAAAGTTCATGATTCATTTAATTTTGTACAAGTCGCATAACCCTCGTATCCCTCCTTTAGTTTTCATCTCTTGTTTTTCTTATGTTTATTTCGTTCGTTGCTAGGGACTAGCAACGCTCAAGTTGGGGGATGTGATAAGCGCGTGAATTCCCATGAATTTAAGCGCCTAAGTAGGGAATTTAGCGCGTTAGACGTGCATTTAATTCTTATTTTCCGTTTAATGCGTGCACGTGGTTGGATTTTGTGCCTGTCATTTATTTGCAGGAAATTGGGACGTTTTGGCACATATGGAGGTAGCGGAAGGGTCGTGGTGAAGCTTGAGAGCAAAAGAGCTGTGGAAACTAAGCATGGAGCATGGAGTTTTGAGCAAGATGGTCAGTAGCTCCGCGAGCGCTACATAGAATTGGGTGTAGCGCTACCCAGGGCATTGGTCAACGCGTGCCAGCATCGGTCAACGTGACGTCAGCGACATAAGGGGCGCGGTAGCGCTACTGGGAAAGTTATGTAGCGCTACCGAGGGGCTTAAAAGGGTTTCAAACGACGGCGTTTTGGTCTACGTCGGTTCCTATTCCGATTAACATTAGGATTATTTATTGTTTTTAATTAGGATTAGTATAAATACTCTGTTTTAACTGGAATTGAGGGGACGCTTCATTATTTTACGTTTTATTTTGTTACGTTCTTAACTTTTGGCTGCTGCTCTCTAGATTTCAATTGCAGATTCAGTTTCTATTGAAGTTCTTTCAAGTTTTCCGGCTTTAAATCTTGTTCTTCTTCGGTAATCGTATCCGTTACTCTTTCGTAGGTTTGTGAATCGTGTTTTTATTTCTATTTCGATTATTCAAAGCATGTTTAGATCTAGGGTTTTGATTATTTCTGCGTTTAATAAAGTTATGAGTGAGTAGTCGCATAGGGTGCGGCCGCGGGACAAAGGCGTCCTGTGGCTAGGTTAACTGATTATTTACCTCGGGTACGAATTACTTCATTTTCCCAACAATTTTAGGATAAAAAAAAAACCCCTTTCTGATAAACAAAACCCAGGCATCATCAGATTTTAAGTGCGCACGAGAACTGGTGACGAGTGGTGGGCATCTATTAGGAACCCATTTTTCCCTATTCTAAAATCAGCGAATCGAATAATTGTGTCCCGGGTAAATAACGGTTAGGCTGGTTGCAGACGCTGGACTCTCACGGCTGTACTCCTCTTTAAGTTCATAGTTAATTAATTTAGTTTGATAAATTAGTCAGTAAATCTATCAACTGAACAAGGGGTGGCTACCTAAGAGCCTGATTAAACTAGAATTTCGCGCTTTTGAGTCAAGCACCGTCCGTCCGTCTCTGTGGTTCGACTCCGGTACTTCCGGAATTATTGTGCTACATTGGTCGAGAGTCCTACGCTTGGGACGCATTTTTAGTCTAATTTTATTAACACCCGGTCGGTCAAGCAGAAAGTGAGCTAGGGTTGAGAGCCTTTGTGCTTGCAAGAGTTCTCAATCTCCTAAACTTTTTTAAAGTTAGTAATTTTATGGCCCTTGTAAAGAAAGACAAAGGGGGGGTATTTATAGGAGGAGCCAAGGGCCAAAGGTGGTGGCAAACACCCCCTTAGGACCAAACTTGGTGGCTAAGCTTGGTGGAAAAGGTGATGGGGAGAGGTTATGAGGGTGGAGAACCCAAAGCCTGCACTGCCACGGGCCTGTGGAGAAAAACGGGGTTCAAATAGCCCTGTAGACCCCCAGGTAACCAGCCAACTGGCTGAAAAAGGTGAAAGGGACTGCTCAGGACCATCGCGTGAGACACTGAGAGTGTCGCGTGAGTGTGCCACCTGTCGCGCGTGGGTCAACAGTCAAACATTTGACTTTGACAACACCTGGACAAGGCACACCATCGCGCGAGGGAATGACGTCCACGCGCGAGGGTCAACGCCAGACCAGAATTTGACTGGTTTTCTATTTTCTTTTAAATGGTTTAAAGGGTTCAAAGGGGGTTCCGCACACACCGAGCTCAAACCTTTCCAACCTTAAAACTGGTTTTTGATCTCGTTCATTATCGGGGAAACAAGAAACCGTAAAACGATCAGGAGATTCAGATTGGGGTGTCTACACCGAGCCCAGTTTCTTTCCAAGCCTTTTCATGTGCGTCATTAAGCTCATATTTCTGCTGCCATGCAGGCTAGTCAGGCTATACTTCGAGCCTATAATCAAGCCAATCTTCTCTCCGCCGAACGTAAACGCTGCCACACTGATCTGAAGGCCGAACGTGAAAAATCCAAGAGTTACAAGGGTAGCCTGCAGATGGCAAAGACCCATATGGTGGAGCTTGAAAAGGAGAAAGAGGAGCTGGCCGAGAAGCTAAAGAAGGCTGAGCGTGAGCTTGGCCAGACGTTGAGGAGGGAGAAGAGGAAGATGAAGGAGGTCGATCAGAAGGCGTATCAAATAGGATACGACCATGCAGGCCTCAAGTATATGAGGGATGCACGGTCAATGGTGAATGAACATCTCAGGGAAAAGGTGCCTATTGCTTACAGAGCTGGCTATAAGGCTGGTGTCAGCGCCGTCGGTGAGGGAATGCAAATCGAGCTTGACTTGAGCCGAATCAACGCAGCTATTGTTCCCGAGCTTGAGCTACCCTACACCGACGAGGAGTGCGCCCCATTGCTAGATGAGGAATTCCCGGAGAGTGAAGAAGATCTGGATGACCTCACTGTTCTTGATGTCGAGGACGGCTCTGATCATGGTGGGGAGAAAGGTGATGTAGCTGGAAAGGAAGGAGCTGTTGATGCTGCAGGTGCCAAGGAAGCAGAGGGTGTTGAAACCGAGCATGCAAATACTGATGGGGATGCCGAGGCTGATGCTGAAGCTGTAGCTTCAAAGGATGCTCCTGAAGTTTGAACCTTATGAATTTTTTAGCTTTTGTTTGAATTCTTTGGCAATTTGGACTGGACGGCGCCGAACTCGGTGTTTGCCGTTCCAGATGTAATAGTTGTAAGGGGTCGGCATCGAACGGTTTACTACGCCGTGCCTCCTGTTAGGATTTCTGCAATTCTTGTCTCTCTCTTTTTCATGAATGAATCTGTTTTCCTTCACTGCAATGAATTTGCTTATCCGTGCCAGAGTATCTTGCCTTGTGAAAATTTGTGAGTCTTGTATGTTTGGATTGGTAGATATCCGTAGCCCCCACTTTGGTATAGGTTCGGCTTTGAAATAGAACTTGCTCGATGTAGGCCGGTTAAAGCCGAGCCTAGACCAAAGTTGAATAGTTACCAAACGTGAGTAGGTGTGTAGACACCCCAATCTGGGCTTCCAGATCACTTTACTTACGGTTTCTTGTTTCCCCGAAGATGAACTAGATCGAAAGGCAGTCTTCAGGTTGGAAAGGTTTGAGCTCGGTGTGTCCGGAACCCCTTTTTGAACCCTTTTGAACCCTTAAACCAAGAAAATAGAAATCAGTCAACCCTGGTTCTGGAGTTGACCATCGCGCGAGGAAGTCACTACCTCGCGCGAGGGTCTGCTTTGCCAGGTGTGGTCAAAGTCAAACATTTGACTGTTGACCCACGCGCGACAGGTGGAACACTCGTGCGAGAGTCTCATTGTCTCGCGTGATGGTCCTGAGCTGTCCCTTTCACTTTTTTTCAGCCAGTTGGTTGCTTGCCAGGGGAGCTACAGGGCTGCTAAACCCCGTTTTTCTCCACAGAGTACTGTACAGTGCAGGCTTTGGGAACATACACTCACACAACCCTTCCCATCACCTTTCCACCAAGCTTAGCCACCAAGTTTGGTCCTAAGGGGGTGTTTGCCACCACCTTTGGCCCTTGGCATCTCCTATAAATACCCCCCTTGTTCTTCCATTACAAGGGCCACAAAAATTAACTAACTTTGAAAGTTTAGGGAAATTGAGAACTCTTACAAGCACAAAGGTTCTCAACCCTAGCTCACTTCCCATACATTTCCTTACTCCATTTTCCATCACAAGCTTCGCAACTTTGTTCAATCCTTTCCAAAACCTTCCAAGCAAAGGTATGAACACCATTTCAAGCATCTTGCTTTGATCCTCGAGGGGCTGTCGAGCGGTGATTGGTAATCAATACCGCTTCCAGTCCTAAGGTCACAGAGTTACAAGAAATTGGTTAAAGCATACCCTCGCGAGTGACTCAGACTCACGCGCGACGGTCCACTGTCGCGCGACAATCCTCGTGGGGTTTGGGGATGCCTGCTTTTCTTTGTTTTATCATGTTATTATTGGTTTTACAATAGTATTTTAGGCCTTTTAGCTCACCGTGGTGCATGATAAAACGTATAGCTTAGCTTTCTGTGCTTATTTCTTCTATGCTTCTGGGTTGCTTCTGGACGTGTACCAGAGCCCAGAGCATGCAAAGCAATTCTGGAAGTCCAGGTATCTCGCGCGAGGTGTCTTTGTCTCGCGAGGTTTCCCGAGTCCAATAGTCGCCCTTGCATGAGCAAAGCTTGGCCCTTGGCTCTGCTTTTAACACCCCACTGCTTTAGGGTTGCATTTCAATTAATTTTGCTCCTGCTTGTAATAATTAGTAATATTTATTTACTTCCGACATATAAACCGCTTGGTTTGCCTCTGGTGTGCACTGGTCCTTCCAGAGCCCGGAAGAGGATTAAAATTCAACCTGTGGTGAGACAGGACCTTCGCGCGCTGGAGTGAGTGTGTCATACGATGGATCCGCTTTGCATGCACGTTGATCCATGCATGCAAAGGTGGCCATGGTGTATGGCACATCCATTTCAGGCGCAGCCTGGTTCATTTCTCATCAGGAGGCTGGATTTTCTCCTAGTTTAATTATTCCATCCATCCATGCCATGTTTATATCACATCTTGCAAATCGTGTTACAGTTTTAAATCCCCGATTCCTAACTGGCTTAAAATTGGTTAAAGAAGAAAATGAATCACAAATATTTTCACAAAATGTCTAAATAGAGACCGATCTCTGGATTGGGCGAGAGGGGTGCCTTAAAAACCTTCCCCTCTCGTAACCTGGCTCCCGAACCCAGATATGGTTATGACGGACTGGTTCCTTCACTTTTTCAAATCAAGTAGCGCGGCAAGTGCTTCGAAATACGGTTCCTTGGGTGTCGGACCTTCAAATCCAAGTGGCGACTCTGTGTTTTGCGAGCGCCTGCTGCTCCACTCGCGCTCCCTCGATCTATCGGGCCGCTTTGGCACAAAAGGAACGGAATCCTTTTTCCAAGGGCATGCTGCCCACAAGGTGGGTTCGGCCAAAGTGCCTGGCATGTTACCCAAAGTATGGAGTGTAATTGTTTAGTGGGTGGTTTGCTCACCAAAGTGTGAGTGTAACCTGACTGGCCGACCATATTGTCTTGCCAAGCCAAACCGAAGCCCATATCCCAGCCGTGATGTGTGTTATGGGTTCGGTGGACCATATGCCCTTGTGCTTCTTTGGGCAGCGAATATGGCCGAAGCTGACCCTGAGGGCCGTTTGTGGATGTGACCGAAGTCATCGTTTGTGGGTGGCAATCTTTGCCGAGAGTACTAATATATATAAGGAACTGGTGAAAGTGCTAAGTGAAAAAAATAAGTGAAATAAATGATTACCGAACAAAGAGTTGCACTTCTATTGAAGCATTTTGGGAAGGGAACAACATGCAAGAGCCCGAGGCCATTCTTGGAATTTAAAAGACAACAAGAAAACGGTTGACAAAAGTTAAGTAAAAAAGCTTGCTAAGCATGTTAAAACTTTTTGGGAAATAGGCATTGCAGCCGAGCATGTTTGGGAATGATCACATGTAGGCCCGTTTGAGGTTCTGGGCGTTCCAAGGGTTGGTAACCACCTTTCCATTCATATCTTCGAGGATATATGCACCTTCGCCAGCGAGCTTGACAATGCGGAAGGGTCCTTCCCAATTTGGCATGAACTTCTTCTTCTTGGTCGCCTGAACCACTTTTCGCCAAACTAAGTCGTCAGGCTTGAACCTCTTGATGCGCACGCTGCGGTTGTACCCCTTGGCCACCTTTTGTTGATAATCTGCCATCTTCAGCCGAGCGTCATCACGTCTTTCCTTCGCAAGAATTAGCTCTTGTGGGATAGCCTCGTCGTTGGTGACGGGATTGAACGTTTATGTCCGGAGGGTGGGGAACTTGGACTCCAAAGGGATGACGGCCTCCATGCCGAATGCCATGGAGAAGGGGGTTTGTCCCATGGAACGACGTGGCATAGAGCGGTAGGCCCTATAGGGAGGTAATCCCGAACAGATACAAATGAGGCCCGAACACGAGGTACGTGGGGTCCAGGATAAAAATAATCGGAGCATCCACCGTGCAGTACGGTGAATGGCAGAAAGGACCGGGACATGAGAGGTCCCAGGTTCGAGATACCCAAGCAGGGGAATGGTTCAAAGAGCAAGGAAGGATGTTGGACCAGTGGCATGGTAGAGGGACCAGTGATATGAGAAATCATTGGTCCATGTGGTCTGTTCGGCAGCGAGAAGGCCGAACAGGAACAGCATTCTGGAGGATACGCTCCAGAGGGGTCCAGAAGTGGCAAGTACCCAGTAAGGAAACAATATCTGGAGAAGATACCCAACGGGAATGGGGTGAACGGCCAATTAAGGAAAGAGTTCCTAAATGGTCTATAAGGTAATATGCAGTTAAGGGAATGAGAATCCCTGATATTCTGGGTTCCTTATACGAGAAAGGAAACTTAGGGCAACGAGATGGCTTGGACAGCAAGCATATGAGGATCTATAAATATGAGGTAAACCTAGAGGTAAAGGTACGCAATCCTTGGCTATACGTTCCAATACCTACTGAGAATTAGGGTTTTCACAAGTACGAGATACTAACTTTGCATCGGAGGGCCTTTGCCACGAGAAGGCAAAGGTACACTCACCCCTTGCTTGTTTTGTAGGATAATTTCCGGCAGGGAATAGGAGGTAGCCGTTGGATTCAGGTGCTGTTGAAGGTCTTTTCATTTTCCTGCACCTACAATTGGCGCCGTCTGTGGGAAACGAAAGAGATCCCTTTGAAAAAGCGACCATGGCGGAAGAAGATCCAAAGACTCCATTTGATGCAAACAATCAGCTGGGTGGGGGAGGTGACAAGTCCCCACCAGACCCTCCGAGGATGCCCGACGGCGGGCGTGCGGGGAGGACCACGAGCAAAGACTGCCCCCTGGCAATCCATGGCGACTCCAGAAATAAGGACGGACGGACGGCCACAGGATCCATGAGAAGGAGTAAGTCCCGCCGTGGGAGGGAGTCAGTGGCACGTTCGAAAAGCGTGCACAGCAGGGAAGACATCCTGGACAAGAAGAGACAGGAAATAAAGGAATACGCTCGTCTGATTAAGAGGCGAGAATATGAGATTCAATAACTGCAGCGGATACGAAAACATCCGGAGGATTCTGGACTTTCACGAATAAAGTCCAGGAAGGAAAGGCTGCACTCCAAAACGACAGAGCTTCTTCACGAAAGAGGAGAAGCAGAAGCAAGAGTTCCACCTCCGAGGAAAGGGGGAGCAGGAAGCACCACAGGGATAGGTACGAGAGACCCGATTCCGACTGGGACAGAAATAATGCCAGGGCTGTGAAGGTGTTAGAGGAGGGGACCATGTCTGCAAGAGAGGCGGCACCGAGAGCCCTTAGGGCCATAGCAACTTCTCCTTTTGCAAAGAGATTGCAAGAGGCAAGGTTGCCGAGCAGGGTTAAGCACGGGACGTTTATCCTGTACGAGACCAATGCAGACCCGGTGGCACACATACAACATTACCAGCAGGCGATGTTTATGCACGATGGTGATCACGCGATCATGTGCAAGATGTTCCCATCTAGTTTGGGAAAAGTGCCCCTATCCTGGTTCCACAAGTTAGGGCCGAACAGCATACGAGGGTGGAGGCAGCTGGCCGAGGAGTTCACTGCTCGATTTCTAACGAGCAGGAAACCACCCAGGACTTTTGAGAGTCTCTCAGTTATGAAGCAAGGAGAGAATGAGCCGATCAGGGACTACGCCAAGAAGTATTGGGAGACTTTCAACGAGATTGAAAGTTGCAGTGAAGAGTATGCAATAGCAACGTTCAAGACTGGGCTGCCTGTTTGGGGGGAGCTTTGAAAGTCCCTAAACATGAGTCCAGTGAGCACACTAGCAAAGGTGATGGAGCGAATTGAGCAGCACGCCAGGAACGAGGATGACATACTGCGGGAAGATGGCAAGTTGAGCGCCGAGCAAGTCAAGGGTCCCGCGAAGAAGGCGGATAAACCCGAGCCCAGGACTTATAAAGAAAGGAAGGAGTATGGGCAGGCTAAGAAAGAGTCGTATCGGGAGAAGCATGCCCCTGACCCAAAATCGTTCTTCTCAGTAACGATGGTTTGGAAAGAACCAATTTATCGGGTTCTTTATCGAATAAAGAATCGTCCGTACTTTAAGTGGCCTCCAAGGCTGGAGGGTGATAAGGATGCAAGAAGAGCTACGAGTCAGCACTGCAGTTACCACAAGGACTGGGGTCACATGACGGAAGATTGCGAGATGTTTAAGTAACACCTTGATGACCTGGTCTCACGTGGGTATCTGAAGGAGTTTATCCAAGAGGAGCACAAGGGTGCAGGGAAAGCAATGGAGCTGGATTACGAGCAGAATCTAAGGGGTGTGATTCATATGATACATGGATTGGCCACACCTTATACGAGAAATGAGGTGAGATTGCTCTAGAAGCAGGTGAAGCACGACCAGCACGTGATGCGGTTGGGAAAGAAACGAGGATGTGAAGCGGAAGGATGCAACGAGGGCATAGTCTTCACGGATGAGGACCTGGGAGGAGTCCAGGTGCCGCACAATGATGCTCTCGTCATAACCCTACGAATTGGGGAATATGACATGGAGAGGATCCTGGTGGATTCAGGAAGTTGCAATGAGGTGCTCTATTATGACGCGTTCAAGAAATTGGGATTGGCACAGGCGGACTTGGTACAGTCAGTAACTCCGTTGGTTGGGTTCAGTGCAGGGGCAGTCTGGCCATTGGGCAAGGTGACCCTTCCTGTTTGGGTAGGAACAGTGGTGCTGAGAACCGACTTTTTGGTGGTAGACATGCCATCCTTGTATAACGCGATTATAGGAAGGACTTGGTTGCACAAGATGAGGGCAGTTTCATCCACTTACCATCAGATGGTGAAGTTTCCAGGGTCTAATGGGATCGAGAAGATAAGGGGAAACCAGAAGACAGCCCAACAGTGCTTAGTTTCCATAATCAAAAGAGCACCCAAGGCACAGTTGGTGCAAACAGTTGAGGTTACCGACCAGCCGACCATCGAGGATGTCGGAGGGAATCCTGCCGAGAAAGTGGTGAAAGGATTGAAGAAAGTCCAAATCAACGAGAACGATCCTGAAAGGTATTTCCTGATTGGGGAAAACCTGTGCAAAGAAGAGGAGGAAGAGTTGGTGGAGTTTCTCAAAGAGCACGTTGATGTGTTTGCTTGGGTGCCCGAGGAGATGCCTGGGGTGGATGCAAACGTGATTTGCCACCACCTGAATGAGGACCCACAACATAAACCTGTGATGCAGAAGAAAAGAAGATCTGCCGTACAGTATGTGGACGCTGTTATCGAGGAACTCGACCGTTTGCTCGAGGCAAAGGCGATCCGAGAGGTATACTACCCCGAATGGTTATCCAACACAGTGGTGGTGAAAAAGAAGAATGGGAAATGGCGGGTATGCGTCGATTTCATAGATCTAAACAAGGCTAGTCCAAAGGACAGTTTTCCCCTGCCCAGGATAGATCAGTTGGTGGATGCAACAGCAGGGTATGGGCGTATGAGTTTCCTTGACGCTTATCGAGGCTATCACCAGATAGCCATGTACGGCCCCGATCAAGAGAAGACCTCCATTATCACACCACGAAGGTTGTACTATTACAGTGTTATGCCCTTTTGTCTGAGGAATGCTGGAGCAACTTACCAGAGACTAGTAACGATTATGCTAAAGAAGTTGCTCGGCAGGACCATGGAGGTATACATAGACGACATGGTGGTCAAAAGCAAGGAGAAACGGGACCATATCGCTGATCTGAAAGAAGCTTTCAAGATACTAAGGGAGTATAAGCTGAAACTCAACGCCTCGAAGTGTGCGTTTGGAGTAAGTTCTGGGAAGTTCCTGGGTCACCTGGTGACCATTAGAGGGATAGAGGCGAATCCCAATCAAATAATAGCTTTGCAAAAGCTACAGAGTCCAAGGACCACGAAGGAGGATTAGCGGTTGACGGGGATGGCAGCAGCCCTTAACAGGTTCATTAGTCGTTCGAGCGACAAGTGTAGACCTTTCTTTCAGTTGTTGAAGAAAAGAAAAGGTTACGAGTGAGGAGCAGAGTGTGAGCAAGCGTTCCAAGACTTGAAGAAGTACTTGGCGACAGCCCCGCTACTCTCCACTCCTGAGCCTGGTGAGATCTTGACTTTGTACTTAGCAGTACCTGAGCATGCTGTAAGTGCAGTCTTACTAAGGAACAAGGGATCCGAACAAATCCCTGTCTATTATGTGAGCAAGATGCTACTGGTTTTCTTTCGTATCCCAAAATTGTTGAAAAAAAACAATTAAGTCGTACCCGAGGTAAATCATTAGTTAAACTAGTCACATGATGCCTTCGTCCCACGGCCGCCACCTAGGAAACTACTCGTGCATGCTTGAAATAACAGAAACTAAAATCCTAACCCCAGATCTAAACATGCTTCAAACAATCGAAATAGAAATTAAAACACGATATCACAGACTTACGGTAGAGTAACGAATTCGATTACCAAAGAAGAACAGGAATTTAAAGCTGGAAAACCTGAAGAACTTCAATTAAAACTTAAATCTGCAACTAAAAACCTAGAAAAACAGGAGCCAAAAGTTAAGAGCGGAAAAATAAAACGTAAGTAATAACTGCATCCCCTAATTCTGAGTTATAACGGGGTATTTATAGTAATCCCCTTTAATTTATAATTAAAATCCTAAAACAAATCGGAATTGGACCCGCATATGACTCAAAACGCCGCCATTTCAAAGCCAAGATAAGCTCTCGGTAGGGCTACACCAAAAATGGTGTAGCGCTACCTAACCCCTTATCTCCTATTTTGACCATTGACCTCTTTGTTAACCATTGACCCTTAATGTGCTAGGTAGTGCTACACCAAAAATGGTGTAGCTCTAGCCATGCCTCTGTTCACTTCCTTACAAATTCTACTCCAACACGTAGTCTCCACAGCCTCTCATGCTCTCTAGCTCTATCTCGGCCTTCAAGTCTCTGCAATCCAATCTTGTCACTAAAACAACCTTATTTTCCTGAAAATTAACAAAAACGCAAAAACATACCAAAGCAACGCATCAATTGGAAAATAGGGAATAAATTAGATAACAACGTATTAAAACTATCCTATTTAGGCACTTATATCTACGATTCTGCGTGCCTATCAAATGGTATTGAGAGGATTAGAGGAAACTAGAAGGTTGCCCAGTAGTGCTTGGTCTCCATAATCAAGAAGGCACCTAAAGCGCAGTTAGTTTAGGCAATCGAGGTTCCAGACCAGCCGACCATCGAGGACGTCGGAGAGAACCCCGCCGAGAAAGTGGTGGAAGGTTTGAAGAAAATCCAGATCAACGAGAATGATCTGGAAAGGTATTTCCTGATGGGGGAAAACCTAAGTAAGCAAGAAGAAGAAGAGTTGGTGGGATTCCTAAAGAAACACGTTGATGTGTTTGCGTGGGTCCCCGAAGAAATGCCTGGGGTGGACGCAAACGTGATTTGCCTCCAGCTGAATGTGGATCCCTAACATAAGCCCGTGATGTAAAAGAAACGACGATCGGCTGCACAACACGTAGATGCTGTGATTGAGGAGGTTGACCGTTTGTTGGAAGCAAAAGCTATACGAGAAGTGTACTACCCAGAATGGCTGTCCAACACTGTGGTGGTAAAAAAGAACGGGAAATGGCGAGTGTGCGATGACTTCACCAATCTGAATAAGGCTTGTCCGAAAGACAGTTTCCCCCTCCCCAGGATAGATCAACTGGTGGACGCGACAGCTGAATATGGGAGAATGAGTTTCCTCGACGCTTATCAATGATACCACCAAATTGCCATGTATGGGCCTGACCAAGAGAAGACACCGTTTATCACACCAAGGGGGCTGTATTGTTATAGTGTCATGCCTTTTGGTCTGAGGAATGCAGGAGCAACATATCAGAGGTTAGCAACGATTGTGCTAAAGAAGTTGCTTGGCAAGACCATGGAGGCATACATAGAAAACATGGCGGTCAAGAGCAAGGAGAAGCAAGACCATAAAGTTGATTTGAAGGAGGCCTTCGAGATATTGAGGGAGTACAAGTTAAAGCTCAACGCCTCGAAATGTGCATTCGGAGTAAGTTTAGGGAAGTTCTTGGGTCACCTCGTGACCATAAGAGGGATCGAAGCAAACCCCGATTAGATAATAGCCTTGCAGAAGCTTCAAAGTCCAAGGACCACGAAGGAGGTCCAAAGATTGACTGGAATGGTTGCAGCCCTAATGATAAGTGTAGGCCCTTCTTTCAATTGTTGAAAAAGATAGAAGGATATGAATGGGGAGCAGAACGTGAACAGGCGTTCCAAGACCTGAAGAAGTACTTGGCAACGGCCCCGCTTCTATCCACCCCTGAACCAGGTGAGTCCCTAACTTTGTACTTAGCAGTCTCTGAACATGCTGTCAGTGCGGTGTTACTAAGAGACAAGGGATCCGAGCATATCCGTGTCTACTACGTCAGCTAGACGTTGTAAGACGCAGAGACAAGATATCTGCCCCTCAAAAAATTGGTCCTGGCATTGAGGATAGCGGCAAGGAAGTTGCCCCATTATTTCCAGAGTCACAAAATTGTGGTTTACACCGAGTTTTCATTGAAATCTTTGCTACGAAAGGCAGATTTCTCGGGATGTATCCCGACCTGGTCAGTTGAGTTGAGCCAATACGACATCGACTACCAGCCGCGCACTACAATAAAAGGGCAAGTGCTGGCAGATTTTGTAGCAGAGTTTTCTTTTGCAGTGGCACCTCAGCCTCCTACGAGAAAGGAGCAACCAATCAAGCCAACAGTCAGTAAAGGCAAAGCACCTGCCGAGCAGAATCCCTTATAATGGAAACTATTCGTGGATGGTTCCGCATGCAACACCGAATCAAGGATTGGAATCGTGTTTTTTCCCCCTGAAGAAGCAATGATAGAGTTGTCCCTTTGACTGGGTTTCAGCGCTTCAAACAATGTGGCAGAGTACTAGACACTTCTGGCAGGATTGAGAAGTGCAAAAACCTTGAAAGTAAAGAGGATACGGATATACTGTGATTCACAACTCGTAGTGAACCAATTGTCCGGGGAATACGAAGCCCGGAATGAGAAAATGGCAGCTTATGTGGAGAATGCCAAGGATTTGCTCGACACTTTCGAAAAAGTGTATATTGAGAAAATAAGTTTTGGGGCAGAACGCCCATTCAGACTCCCTAACATGGTTGGCCACAGCTGTGCCAACTGAGTTCAAAACAAGGGTGGCAGTAGACTACCTAGCTGAGACGAGCATTGGAAGGAGCGTGGAGTTGGTCTTGGATGTGAACCAAGGACCAAGTTGGATGGATCCAATAATGGAGTTCTTACGAGATGGGATACTCCCCTCTGATAGAAAGGAGGCTCACAAGATTAAGACAAAATCTGCACGGTTTTGGCTGTCACCTGAAGGAAAGTTGTACAGAAAATCCTTCATGGGACCATACCTGCTCTGCGTGCATCCTGAGATGGTACATAAGTTCCTCCACGAGACTCACGAGGGAACATGTGGAAGTCATGCTGGTGGCAGGTCTATTGCCCACTGAGCAATTACCCAGGGTTACTGGTGGCTGCACATGCAAAAGAATGCAAAGGTGTACGCAAAGATTTGTGACAAGTGTCAGAAGTTCTCGCCCATGATCCGAACACCAGCCGAGGATCTGGTGCCGTTGACAAGTCCTTGGCCATTCACACAGTGGGGAATGGATATCGTGGGTCCACTCCATAAGGCAACAGGGAATAGGAAATTTCTGTTGGTAGCAACGGATTATTTCACTAAATGGATCAAGGTAGAACCATTGGCAAAGATCACTGAACCTATGATAGAGAGGTTCGTGTGGAAAAACAATATAACTCGATTTGGAGTCCATTATTCATTGATTATGGATAATAAATCGCAGTTCCAAAA
Organism: Rhododendron molle; assembly: GCA_025413875.1. Taxonomy (NCBI): domain Eukaryota; kingdom Viridiplantae; phylum Streptophyta; class Magnoliopsida; order Ericales; family Ericaceae; genus Rhododendron; species Rhododendron molle. The sequence continues at coordinate 34,016,560 of CM046391.1, read as the reverse complement.
AAAGTTCAAGGCATTCTGTGCCCAATATGGGAGATGAAATTACTACTCAACCCCAGCCTACCCTCAGAGTAACGGGCAGGCAGAGGCGTCCAACAAGACTATACATGACGGGGATCAAGAAGAGGTTGGACAAGGCAAAGGGGAAAAGGCCCGACGAACTGCCACTGGTCCTGTGGGCGCATCGAACAACTCCTAGGAGGTCTACGGGAGAGACGCACTACTCATTGGCATATGGAACAGAAGCTGTGATTCCATTGAAGGTTGGTCTGCCGACCACCAGGACTGCCTTGGTTAAGAGTGGGGGCAATGACAAAGCCTTGGAAATTGAATTGGATCTAGCCGAGGAACAAAGAGAAATGGGGCCACGGTGCATTTGGCCTCATATCAGGAGGAGCTGATGAAAAGCTATAACAAGCACGTCCACCCACGAGGGTTTGGTGTTGGAGACCTGGTGCTTCGAAAGGTGCTTGGCAACACCAAGGTGGCCAACGAGGGTAAGTTGGGGGCCAACAAGAAAGGCCCATATCGAGTTACAGAGATAGTAGGCATTGGGGCTTATCGATTGGCAGACCTGGACGGGAACCCGGTGCTAAGGCCTTGGAATGCCCATAATCTAAGGAAGTTCTTTGTCTAAATGACTTCAATTTATTTTATTTTTCATTTTGTTTTTGGACGTACATCGTGATTGTGTGGGAATTACGAATACAATTCCCTTATTTTTACTCTTTAGTTGTAAAGGATACGCGTAACGACCCCTTGACTTTTGGATTATGAATAAAGTTCAAAAACTTTTGGTAAACAACCCAATTTTTTGCAATTGTTTTTATGATTGGATACGAAGTCAGACCTCTCCTTTCATCCTCACTTAATATTGGGTGCAGGGGGCTGCGGTGTGTTCTCCTTTCATCCTCACTTAATATTGGGTGCAGGGGGCTGCGGTGTGTGTAAAGTTATGAGCAGTTCAAAAGTCTACAAAGTGCGAATACACTTGGGCATCTATACAGGTACGATAACACCTGACATGCATATGAGTACAGGAACCCTAAGTATGAATGAACTTAGGAATACTTCCAGGTACGAAAGAACCTGGGCTGCCAAATATGAAAATATGGGTATTTGCTTAAGTACGTGAAACCAAAAGCATATGACCTGAGTACGAATACACTTAGGAATATCTTCCAAGCACGAGCACAACTTGGCGAGCATACGAGTATAAGCAAAACATCAGCCGAGTACGAGACACTTGGGTTGCATACTATGCAACATCGTCTAAGTATGAACAAACTTAATCGCTTTCCTAAGAATGTGCAATCCTGGGGAGCATACGAGAATATGCAAGGGTAAATACACTTAGGAATCTATCCAAGCACGGAGCATTTGGACTGCATACGATAACTGTAGACACCCCAATCTGAGCTTCCAGATTAGTTTACTTACAGTATTTGATTCCCTGATGATGAATCGGATCAAGAACACCTCGGGAATGTCGAGTGTTTGAGCTTTGAGTGTTTGAAACCCTTGAACCTAACCTAGCCTAATCCACTTCAAAAAAGCCAAAAAACCCTACTAACGCGCACCAGGGCGCAACATTGCGCGCCAGGGCGCACCATTGCGCGCCAGAGTGAGTCCATCGCGCGATGGTCAAACTGCTAGGTGGTGGTCAACAGTCAAAGTTTGACCATTGACCATTGCGTACCAAGGAGCACCATCGCGCGCCCGACTAACTCCATCGCGCGGTGGTTAGTCCCCACCAACTTTTCTTAAGGAGGAAACTTGGCCAGCAATGCAACCGCAGCTAGCCTCGTGGACTGGCTGAACTCCTCTCTTTGCAGCCCCAACCAACCTTCATGTCTCCTTATAAAACCCTTCCCCTCTTGTAACCTGTCTCCCGAACCCAGATATGGTTATGACGGACTGGTTTCCTTCACTTTTCAAATCAAATAGCGAGGCAGGTGCTTCGATGTATGGTACCTTGGGTGTCGGACCTTGAAACCCAAGTGGCGACTCTGTATTCCAAGCGCTTGCCTTCTCCGCTCGCACTCCCTTGATTTCTGGGCCATCTTGCGAAAAGGAACGGAATCCTTTTCCAAGGGCATGCAGCCCACAGTGGCGACTCTGTTGGTGATGATCGGACCGATATTAATTCATACTTAGAGTTTAATACGTTTGTGAACAATCCCTTAAAACTCTGTCAAAATGGTGAGCTTCGCGCTACCGAAGGTTGGAATGGTGATTTAACAGGCCCTCGTGTCCGGCCAATCTAATCTGGGACTTTTTCAAATTGTTCACTTGTGTAGTTTCCTCTAAAGATGGACTAAATAAAGTGAGCCAAATTTGAAAAGGCATTTTGCGACATTGTGGTTCTTCTTCTTCTTAATCAAATTCTAGCATTCTCATTTGCATCGATGTGGGATAGCCTCGTTGGATCGTTTTGGCAATCCGGCATGGTTTACCAGAGCTCGAGGACCCCGAATGACCAACAACCTTTGACGATGATGGGTCATTCTATCGTTCGAGTGTTGTTCTGCTGTTACGCGGGCAACGGGAGGTATAAACCCGTAACTGTTTATGTGTTTTTGCTTTCCCTATCGCATGCACTGTACATACACTATTTTGCATAGGAGCATGCTTAAGGCAGTTCTTTCTTTCGAGTTTGTCTTGCGCTGTCTAAGACGTTGTTAGACCCGATGAAGAGTCGTTCATTCTATTGAATGTTCGTTATCAATCGCAAAGTCCTTAGTTCAATGAGACTTTGAGAAATCAAACTTTACTAAATCCTTGGCTCATGCTTGATTGAGGATTCAACCGACAATAAGGAACAACAAAGTACTGATGCCGTGTCACTGGCATCACCCAGGTTGAAGTGCGTTGTCACTATACACCGCGGCGTTCAAGGTTAAGGTGCCATGTCATCGATACCAAGTTGTTCCAAGTTCAAAGTTGAACCTTCAAATGGGACTAGTCGAAGATTTAGTCTATTTCGACATCTTTTAGGATCTGTCGATCTACTCAGGGACACATCGCTAAAAAGAATTCTGAGGATTCTGGCAACGTCTGAAATTCGTGAGGCAAACTCGTCTCTAGAACTGTACATACATACATGTTGTTTTGTGTAGGAGCGTGTTTAGGGCAGCTTCCAGGTTGTCTATCGCTTTCGAGTCTGTCTTGTGGTAATTAGGACCCTGCTAGACCCGATGAAGAGTCGTGCATCTCGGTGGCGCACGTTGTTAATTTTTAAAGTCCTTAGATCACCGAGACTTTGGGAAATCAAACCTTATTAAGTTCTCGGTTCATGCCCGATTGAGGATTCAACCGAAAACGAAGAGCCACAAAGTATTGATGCCGTGACACTGGTATCATTTAGGTTACAAGTGCCTCGTCACTAACAACCACCTTGGCTAAAGCGTGATGTCGCTGATGCCACCCCGGTTAAGGTGTCACGCCATCAATAACGAGTTGTTTCAAGTTCAAAGTTGAACCTTCAAATGTGACTAGTCGAAGACTTAGTCTGTTTTGACATCTCTTAGGATCTGTTTGATCTATTCAAGGGATACACCCTCGAAAATAAATCTGAGGATTTTGGCAGCGTCCGAACATCATGAGACAGACTTGTCTCTAGTTCTAGAGTCTAGGGTTGACACCGACGACGACATGTACATTGCATTCTGATTGTTGTAGGAACGCCACTGAGCTTTCACTTACTTTACTGTCTAGTTCAAAGCCATTGCACCAAGCAAGAGAGTATTGAAAGGAAGAGCCAAACCTACCTGGGAACGTCTTCAGAATCCGATTCATAGACTTGTCAGGCTCGAAACCCAGTCAGTCACAACGGAAGACTCTCCACGCTCTCTTTTGGCCGCTCTACAGACAGGCTCACCATCAATCCAATGGGACGGGTAGCCGACATCCCCATCTTTTGCGTCAAGCACCTCCGAAACACCTACCATATCAGGACAGCCATAAGCACAGCCGCTCTCTCTGGAAGACATGCTCATGAACCTCCAGAACAGTATCACTACGATGCAGTAGAAGGCCATCCAGATCGATGCTAACATTACCCGTCTCAATGACCTTATCAACACTCGTTTTCCACCTCCGCTCGAAGAGGAAGGTGAGGACGACCAGGAGCAACCTGTCATGGTCCCAAATCCGAATCACGAGGGGCGTCTCATTGTTCAGCCCAACCCTAGGGAGCTTCGCTCACCTATTTTGAATCCTGATATGGCAGCTCTTATGGCCAAGATGGCAAAACTGGAAGAGGCTATCTTAAAATCTGAGAAGATTAACCCAGGGGGAATTGACTTGGATCGCCTTTGCATGTACCCTAATGCCAAGCTTGTTGACAAATTCAAGATGCTTGACTTGGTCAAGTTTGATAGGAGTGGTGACCCCAAGACTCATCTCTACGGCTACCATGCCGCCATAAAGTTACTCAAAGTAAAAAGTGAGGCTATGTCTCAACTCTTCCCTCAAACTATCTCTGGGCCTGCCTTCCACTGGTTTCTGTCGCTCGACATCTCTAAGAGAAAGACTTGGGAGGATATAGGGGCTGCCTTCATCTCTCAATATAGCTACAACTCCCAGCTCAAGATGACTATTCGAGAGTTAGAATCCACGAAGATGGAAGCCAAAGAGTCCTTTGCGGATTTTGTTAGAAGATGGAGAGCCAAAGCTGCTCTAATGACTGAGCGCCCGAGCGAGAGCGATCAACTCCGCATTATCTCCCGCAATCTCCATCTCGACTATGCTAAGCATCTCGTGCTGGTTCAAGCATCTGCCAATTTTGAGACTTTCTTTGAATCTGGCCTAGCCATAGAGGATGCACTGCAAACTGGAGTTCTACCAAGAGGAGAGTCCTCTTCTTCCTCCACTCAAAAAGCTAAGTCGAGGGCTTACTCTGGAAATAGTAGTTCGTTGTTTGGTAACAGCAACTACTCCAATATAGCTACACGTGAGAGCGATGCTCCAGCTTTCAACTCCAATCACGCTGCCGATGTCAATCAGGTTCAAAACTCTCAAAGCTTCCAAGCCCAAACCCAACCCCGGAGTTTCTCTGCCTTTGAGGCATCTCTATCCACAGTGATGGAGAAACTTGTCAAGTCTGGGCACCTTAAACCTTTGACCCCAACTTCCCCACCCAAAGTCCTTCCAGCCAACTACAACGCCAACCATTTCTGTGCCTTCCATCAAATGCCTGGCCATCTCACTGATAACTACTATCGTCTTCGACATGAGATTCAAGATCTTATTGACAACGGCACTCTTCAAACTCCACCCTCATTAAAGCCCAATGTCATTACCAACTCCTTCCCTCAACACAGGTCTGACCCTCTGGTTGGTTAGGTATCTATCACCTCCACTCAAATCAACCCGAGCTCTACCATATTCAACCCTAGCCACTATATCGTCCCCAGCAAATCAACCCAAACCCATCGTATCCATCCAGTTGGAACCGGAGGTTAACATGATAGCTGTAGGTTGGGCAACCGAGGTTTTCACTGGCGACGTCTGGCTTGACAGTGATGAGGGACTTACAAATGAGAAGATTGACTGGCTGAGGTCCATTGATCAAAGGAGCATCGAGTAGGTTTGGTCGAAGAAGCTGAAGGAGCCGAAGTGCTGTTGCTTAGGCCTGACGCCCGCTGGATCCCACCTCTTTTGCAAAAGCTACGGGTAGCTTTTTAAATATTGTGTTTTTAAAACTGCATTTAGTTTGCATTGGCAATATGTCTGAGTCTGACACAGAGCCTTTTGCGTTTGTCTAAAGTCTAGCTCTGAGTCAGAATTCGTGCCTCTTGGCCCTCCACGTCGTAGTTTTGAGTATGTTGTACTTGGCAAACCCTGAGGTTTTTTTTTATGATATGCATTATTCTGCTTCTAAGAACTTCGCTGGCTTTTGAATAAATTGTGTCGACCCTGGCGACGAAGGGATAGATTTTGATGGGATTATCCCCAAGGAAACGTGTTCCCTCTCCAAAGGGGAAGACGAAAGGCATGCCCAGCCTATTAAAAGAAGAAGTAATTTCAATAAACTTGAAAGACAAGGATAACCTCCCAATGGTTCAATTGGTTCAAAGCTGTTCCCAGAGGAGCATTGCGCCCGGTCAGACAAGCGTCGACGTCTTGGCGTGGTCTCATCAAGTCACGCCTCGCGTTGATCCTGAGATAAAGAAGTATCAAATCCCTCTGCTATCAAGTGCCAAGCTAGAAAGCAGTAGCTCAGAAGGCTCCAAGCCTCATGCCATGTTCAAAGCAGCAATAACGGTGTTCCGCCAAACATAAAAGAAGAAAGTGTAAACATGGCCTGGAGCGAGGCATGTCAACTGAAGCACTCTGGACCCTGTGCTATCAAAGCCATTCTATCTGGGGCTGCGGCCAAAGATCATCGACCTCGATGGTAACAAATTCAATACCTTGGTCAACCTGGATCAATTCAAAAGTTTATTTTCCCTGAGGGAAGCTCGTTGGGCTGAAAACCCTAAGGGTGGGCAGTTCCAAGCAAAAGTTAGAGCAGCCTGCTAGACCGAAAACCTATGAACGGGGTTTAAGCAAAAGTTATAGCCAATTGTTGAAAGCTTGCTATACCAAAAACCTATGAAGGCGGTTCAGGCAAAAATGAATAGGCAATATTCGAAAGCTTGCTAGACCGAAGACCCGAATGGGCGGTACTAGGCAAAAGTTAGAGCTTAAAAAGGAGAGGTAAACACACGAGTGAACCTTAGCCTGAACTACGTTTTGACCTGATTCCCTAGCATGAGATACGTTGGCAATCTCTCTTCGAGACTCGGTCACAAATCTATCAAATTGGATCCATGGTTGACGCTTTGGTACACATCAAGGGTCAGAGAGGATCAAAGATCAAGCTGCATTGGAGGAACCAGAAGGGGGGAACCCTTCGTCTTTCAATTTTATTTCAAACTACTACTTCAATTTCAAAGCTGAGCAAAAGCCTTAAAAATATTTGAAGCATAAAAAACAGAACGAAATGCTAGAAGCCTAATGGCTCACAATTTATTCTAAGTTCAACGAAGTCTGGTGTAAGCAACCACAACACGTTTATTCGAAGTGATGCGCGCTCGTCTCAAACCTGCGCACGCTTCTTGCAGCAAGCAGACAGTAGCAGTCTGCTACTGCCCTCGAATGTTGTTCCAGGGGCTTTTCCCAAGTCTTGTCATGCCATGCAAGTCATGTGGACTTAATGTGACTACATGGGGGTGTCGGTTTCAGTCCGGGCCTATACAAGTCATCATCTTCGTCTTATGTCCTTCTTTGTGACATTTTTCCAATTTTTCAATCAATTGTCATGTCGGGATGCTTTTCTCGATTTTGTTTGTACAGGTCTTTGTCCCTTTTTGCATCTCTCGCAAGTGTCAGTTTCACATGTTTAGGAATGTCGTGAGTTTTGGCCCTTAATGCCCAAAATTTTATTATGTTCCGTGTGTCTAAGGGTTCGCATTGTATCCTGGGGCTCTTCTCCCTTTTCATTCAAGCTAGGAGAGTCTGTACACATGTGAGCATGTCTGTGTGTCGATTCAAAGCGCGGATATTAGTGGTTAGTTTTTGCATTCTCTTCAACACTTGCAAAAGAGAGTCAAAAAACTAGAAAATGTAATTTTTACATTGCTACCCTAGTATCAGTAATCCACAAGCAGTGGAATTTCGCGAAGCGGCAAGGGCATGTCGGCCCAAGGCCAAGCAAAGCATATCTGTCTGGCACATCTACCCAAGCATCAAAGAATGGGCATGCAGGCCCAATGCCATTACTATATCAACTGGGTACACCAGCCCGCTCAATATCTATCCATCTGTGTGCGCATCTCAGAAGTAAAAGACAGTACAATAATGGGGCTCAGTGGTAGTCCTAGGCGTCGTTGTCCTCTTAGGAGCCACCCTTAGCTTGCATCTACACTTTTAATTTGTGCATTCATATTGTATACATCATTGCATATTGTAAATCAAATGTTGAAAGCAGGAAGATGGCCAGCATGGTTGCCGTCATATGAGTTTGTTTGCCGAAGGATGCGATGCAATCTCCTGCGGTTTTGTTATCATTGGCCAGCGGAGGCGGTGGAAATCTCCCTAACTCTCCGTTCGTAAACCAAAGGATGTAATCCTGCGGAGGCGTTTCAATGACAGCCGGTCCTGTTCAATCCATGACGGCACATTCATCCTGAAGAATGATCCGCCAGTCCAATCCTTCAATGGCGATCAGTCATATCATCCGACTAATCCTCAACAGCGATTAATCCTTCAACGACGATCAGCCATATCATCTGATTAATCCTTAACAGTGATTAATCCTTCAACGACGATTAGCCATATCATCCATCTCAGTCATTCAGCGATGGTCAGTCATATCATCAACGATGATCAGCCATATTGCCCCTGTCGGTCATTCAGTGACGATCAGCCATATCGTCTATTTCCAATTCAATAGTGATCAGCACATCGTCCATTCAATCCACAACGACAATCAGATTATCATCCAATAATCCATTCATCCGCAACTAATTGTTCCTCAGGAGAGTCCGCCTTGGCCTATCCCGAACAACAACCACCTTCAGTCTAGCCGCAAGTGCATCTTCCAGTAACCTTATTGCTCTGTCTTGGATCTTTGATAACGAGATTGGCTCTGATTCCCAACAGATGGAATTCAACCTGCCTGACACGACCTACCCGTGTTTGTTGGAATACTTTGTGCCGACGATAGCTTCATCCCCAGCAATGACAGCCTGCCCCGTCCAAATCTACAGCAACAGCTTGTCCTGTCCAAATTCGATCAACAAGCAGCGATGTAATCGTCCACTACTACTTCCATCCCTAGCAACGGTCCGTCCGTCCATTCAACCAATCAAGTTCTTTAAGTATTCATGTCTACTTTGCTAGTATGTTCTGCTCTGGATTGCCTTGAGGGGTGTCTAGAAACATTTGATAGTACTTGTACCAAGTCGATGGTGCTCCAAGTGCCGTCAAAGGGGGGCTACTGTAAACACGCCAATCTGGGCTTCCAGGTTAGTTTACTTACGGTATTTGATTCCCCGATGATGAATTTGATCAAGAACACCTCGGGAATATCGAGTGTTAGAGCTTTGAGTGTTTGAAACCCTTGAACCTAACCTAGCCTAAGCTATTTCAAAAAAGCCAAAAACCCTACTGACGCCCACCAGGGTGCAACCATCGCGCGCCGGGGTGCACCATCGTGCACCAGAGTGGGCCCATCACGCGATGGTCAAACTACCAGGTGGTGGTCAACAATCAAAGTTTGACCGTTGACCATCGCGCGCCAGAGCGCACCATCGCGCTCCCGACTGACTCCATCGCGCGATTGTTAGTCCCCACCAACTTTTCTTAAGGAGGAAACTTGGCCACCAATGCAACCTCAGCCAGCCTCGTGGACTGGCTGAACTCCTCTCTTTGCAGCCCCAACCTACCTCCATCCCTCCTTATAAATACCCCCATGGTTCTTCCATTTAAAGGGTTGGTTTTTGGTGGATAATTTTGGTCAGTTAAATCCAAGGTTTTGTGAAGGGTCACAACCTAAGCTCCCAAGAACATAGCTTGTTCTTTCTCATCCATTACTCAAAACAACTGAAACACCTCAAATAATCTCAACCTCAATTCAAAGCTCGAACACCATTCAAACTCAAAGAACCAAATGTATAGCATACCTTTGTTCTGCACTCTGTTCTGATCCCTAAGGGGGGCTAGCAGGGCTATGGCTGGTAATCAATACCAGTCCTGGCCCTAAAGCTAGCAAGGTTTCAAAAACCGTTGTGGTTGGAACTAGCGCGCGACAGTCTCACTTACGCTCGTGACACTTTGTGGCTACACGCGCAGGACCGCGTGGGGATTGGTGTCCTACTGTTTTATGCATTCTTTGTGTATATCACTGCAAGCATGTTAAACAACCAGTTTACTACTTTCTTTTGTTAGAATTGCTAGTCTTAGTTCAATATGCATATCTGCTATTATGGAGTACCCCTGGGATCATTCTGGACCTGTCCCAGAACCCAGGATGAACAAAACCAAACACTGGAAGATTGACACATACCCGCGCGCGCTACACATAAACTCGCGCGCGATGTTCAAATGGAGCATTGACCAGCGAGCCAGGGCGCGACCATCGCGCGCCAGAGCGCAAGCATCAGGCGTCGGGGTGCACCATCGCGCGACTGACTGACTTTCTTGCACGCCAATCTGCCTCTGACCAGTGAGTGGTCTTGCACGGGTAACTTGGTTTTAGGCCGTTATTTCGTCCCCACACTGTTTATGGGGTGTTTTGTTTATTTGTTGGGCTTTTCAGCCTTTAAACTGTATATTATAACTGCATAAAACTACTTGGTTTATCCTGGGTGTGGACTGGTCCTTCCAGAGCCCAGAGGGATTAAGAATAAGAGTTGTGGGCTTAGGCTTACTGGCGTGCGCAGGTTTTATTGTAGCGCGCGCAGGTTTGGTCAGCATGCATTGACTTGATCAGTGCATGCTGGTTTCTTCCTGTGCACGACACTCCAAGACAAGGCCTTTCCAGTCTGTTTAAAACTCCCACAGGAAACTATTTTCATCCTATACTAACTGTTTCAAATAGAGCAAGCATGCAATCTATCACATCCTACAAAGTGTTACAGTTTTAAATCCCCGATTAACTGTTCCCCCGCCCTAACTGGCTAAAAAATTGATTAATAAAATAAGAATCACAATTTTCACAAAATGCCTAAGTAGAGACCGATCTCTGGATTGGGTGAGAGGTGTGCCTTAAAACCCTTCCCTTTCATAACCTAGCTCCCGAATCCAAATATGGTTATGACGGACTGGTTTCCTTCATTTTCAAATCAAATAGCGCAGCAGGTGCTTTGAAGTACGATTCCTTGGGTGTCGAACTTTCAAACCCGAGTGGTAACTCTGTATTCCGAGCGCTTGCCTTCTCCGCTCGCGCTCCCGCGATTTCTAGGCCATTTTGCAAAAAGGAACGGAATCCTTTTCCAAGGGCATGCTGCCCACAATAAGGTGCACATCTTCGCCAAATATGAATACATTTGGGTGCCTAACTAAGTGTGGGAAACTTAGGAACAAAACTTCCCAAATACGAAATACCTAGATGCATACGAACCCATGCACATCACTGCTGGTTAATCAGAAATATCTGAGTACGAGCAAAACTTAGATAGTTGCCCGAGCACGGACACGCTTGCAAGAGCAACCGAATAGATTAAGTATGAAACACTTAACATATGCGCAAAGTCAGCTAGGTATGAAAAAAACTTAGCAATTAGAAGACTGGCCTTGAGACGGCCAACTGCAAAAGTCAAAAGGCCACGAAGGGCCGAGTAAACCTATGTTAGAGCCAAACACGGCCACCAAACCCAAACCAGTGCCTTGAAAGGCCAAATACCCGTTATGAAGTGTATCAAAGTACCAGTGCCACGCAGGGCAACATTCAATGGCCACGCAGGGCCACCAAAAAGTAATCATGTTCAGAGGAAGACGAAAACCAACTTACTCTTCAATTGTTAAATCTTGAACGATAGGGGGTGAGGCTGGAGCAGTTGTACCATCTACCACAGGATTTTCATCAGGTGGACCACCATTGGCTTTCTTTTGGCCAGGGGTTGTCATCTCTTCCATCTGGACGGCATTAGCAGCAGGTTGCTCGGAGACCTGGGCGTTAAGCTCTCTCTCCAAGCTATTCTCCTCTTCCTCCACTCCTTCATCTTCGGCCAAAGCTTGAGCACTCAGAAGGTCCTTGTTGGTCAAACGGAGGCAAGAATCAGGGGCTCCAATTTTGGTGAGGCACGCTATCCAAGCAGTATCCCAGATCTGGTCCTGCATTTTGGGTATTTAGGCTTTGTAGCTCTCGGTGGCCATGCCAATTCCAGCGTTGTAACCTTCTTGGTAAGCCATCTTGTTTTCCTCTTTACTTGCCCCCAATTCCGTCAAAGCTTGGTTAAGACTATCCTCAGTACCGTCTAGTTTGGATTTCAGTGCTTCTACGTTAGCACGAGCCTGATTTCTCTCTCGCTCGAGCCTTAAAATGGTGAGTTGAAGTTTAGAGTTCTCACTTGCAAGCCTGGCACTCTAGGGCTCGGAAGCTTTTAGGTCATGGCCACCATTTTTTGCATTGCCTGAAAAGTCACGAAGTTAGGCGAGCGCCAGAAAATATGATTTGGAATCAATAGCACGCGAACGTAAAAAGGTTTACCTTGGCACTATTGATCATGAAGGAACCGAGAAGATTATCGGGGGAGCTGGGCACTTCCTTTTGCATGTCCCCAGGCAGCATGAAGGCCTGGGATAGGGCGAGGGCAGTCCCCTCGGATTCAATGCTATCTCGGATAGTGACAGGCTGATTTCCGTGGGTAAGGTTAGGAGCCCAAATCGGGGTAGGAGTTGATGACGATAGAGGGGGAAGTCTTTCGCTCAGTGATGATTCTAACCGTTGACGTTTATCCCGGTGGCTGGCTTTTCTTCGGGAGAAAAGCAGGGGGGGTGTCCAGTTGACCAGGTCCTCATTGGCCACGAAATGGCGGCGGACCCTGGGAGCGTCCACGACCAAGGATGGCACCGCGGCCTCTACCATGGCCTGCACTTGGAATGGTGAGAAGCTCACTTAGGTCGATTGGCCGATTCATTTCTTGAGGCAGAGGGGATGGAGAATAACCACTGGATGACATGGAGGCTTCTTTAGCGAGCTGTATGGGCTCGTTAGGAATTGGAGGGGTCTGTGAACGCCTTCCTTCTTCTTGCTTGGGCTGCGGGAAAGGAGGACCAAGAATTATTGGTTTATTGGTTGCTCAGATCCGTCGATCAATGAAACCTCCATACGACGCTCTATGGCTGAGGAGGATCTAGGCTACTCTTGCTCAGCCAACAAGAGGAGTACCTTCCCTATTGAAGCCCAGTGCCCGATTGATATTTACTACGTGAACTTGTGGGGTGATGATGTCGTGTCCCTGGTTGACATTTGTTGCTGAGAAATGAGGAGTGAAAAATAGTTATGTGCAACGAAATGGCATAGGTACAATACGAAAAAACTTTTACACAGATAGAGGGAACTAACGTGGTTGCCCAAATCTGTGTGGGGCGTGAAAACCTATCACTCGGCCGTCCTCGTTTCTAGGCTCGAAGTTCCCAGTAACGATGAGGAAGTCGTCGTCGTCTCCTCGAGCGGTGTCAGGCAGTTCAAGCACATGTCTTTTCCTGGAATCCCTACTCTTCAGATAGTAGGTCGAGGCGTCTTTGGTTTGAGAGATACTATATAGATGGTGAATATCGTGCAGGCTTAGAGATGTGCCTAGCATCTGGTTTAGGGTGTTTATACCCATAACGACGCAAAAGAAGTTCGCAGATACCTGCATTGGAGATAACCTATAAAAGGCTAGAACCTAGCGAAGTAGTAGTGCCAAGGGAAACCTAACACCACCTTTGACAACGGCAACAACAGGTGGATGAAGGGTGTCATTATCAGGACTCTCACGGATGGCATCTACAGGGGCTAGTGCAGTAACAATATTATCCGAAATCTCGTAACAAGATCAGAAATTAGCCATAGCTAGAGGAGCATTACAGTGCCCGCCTAAACCTCCCCATTGTTGGCAGGTATGCTCTACAGATAAGGAAAGGGGTATCGAAGAAACCCTAAAAGTATGGAGAACCCTAAATCGAAGAAAAGATAGGGCGGAAGGAGAAGAGACTTATGGATATGACGATCAGAGATTCCAAAAGTGCAGAAGGGAAGGAACCCTGAAACGCTGAAAGGTGCTTCAATGGTGGGAGTACTTGGGCCTTCTGTTTGTAGAGGGAATCTAGAGAGAGAATGGGGATTCAAAATGGGACAAAAACCCAAATATACCCTAATAAGTGGGGTGGAGTACGGGAAACGTCACCCAGACGCCGTTTGTGCATTCCGTTCCCCAAAGATGCCTGCCCGCAATTAATGCAAAGCAATATACCTTGTGCCGCATGTAAAAGTAGGAACTGGAAAAGCCTGCCCAGCCCAAACGATGAGACGTTTCGCCTGGATTGATGATGAAAGTTGCACCAGATACAAGAAATAAGAAATAAGGTGCAGGAGCAAAAAAAAAAAAAACTTTGCTTGGAGCTTAAAAACTTTGCTTGTCATATTAAGAGAAAATAACGAGTAAAGCTGGGGAGCAATTGTAGGGAGGTATTCCCAAACAAGCAATTAGAGGGCCTAAACACGTGGTACGTGGAACCACGGTATAACAGTAATCATGATAGTCGCTGTACAAGACGGTGAACGGCGATATGGACCAATGGCATGAAAGGTCATTGGTCCAGAAATCCGAACAGAAGCATGGTCCAATAAACACAAGGAGTTATTAATTAGACTAGGAGTCTGGTACCACGGTATAACAGTAATCATGATAGTCGCCATACAAGACGGTGAACAGCGATATGGAGCAATGGCATGAAAGGTCATTGGTCCAGAAATCCGAACAGAAGCATGGTCCAATAAACACAAGGAGTTATTAATTAGACTAGGAGTCTGGTAAAAAGGCAATAGTTTATTCGGCAACGAGAGGGCCAAACAGGAGCAGCATTCTGGGAAGCAGCCTCAGCTACAGGGAACGCTCTGGAAGATTCCAAACGGTGACATCCCATAAGGAAATAGGATCTTGATAAAATAGGATCTAGAAAAGATACCCAATGAGAATGGGATGTTTGTCCAGATATGGAAAGAAGTCCTAAAAGGACTAAGGTAATGATTTGATAAGGGAACGAGAATCCAAGATATGTTGGGTTTCCTATACGAGGTAGGAAACTTAGGGCAAGAAGGATGCTTGGGCAGCAAGCATCCGTGAGTCTATAAATATGAGGTAAACCTAGAGGCTAAATGTATGCAATTCATTGCATTACGACTTTCCTACTGATAATTAGGGTTTCTTGCTAGTACGTGATACCAATTTAAGCATCGGAGGGCCTTTGCCACGAGAAGCAAAGGTGCGCTCACCCCTTGTCTGTTTTGTAAATAAAGGTTTCCGACGACGTGCTAGGGTTCCGGCAAGGAATCACAAGTAGCCGTTACTCTCTTGTGCTATTTAAAGCTTCTTTCATTTTTCTGCACTTACAAGTGAGACCAGGGCAGAGTTTTGTTCGGCATCATTCACAATTCCAATCTACTTTAGGTCAGGAGTCACGCATTGAGCAAGGAGCGAGTCCTACCATTTCTCAAGCTCCAGAGACATTGGATGTGTGGGGTAATTTCTTCTCTCTTGATAAATCCTTTGTTAGGATTCTTTCGATTTAGGAACATATATCTCTTGATAAATCCTTTGACTTGAATTTGAACACCGAGGAATGCTATGCCATTCTTGTTTGTTGAGTAACCCCTCCCGATTGTATTTGCCGAGACTATGAGTTGGTTATTTCAAGTTGTCATTTCGTCCTTGACCTCCGTGTTTTGCGTGAAGCAAGGTTTGGTCTTGTCTTGAGAAAAGATTGGTTACACCGGTAATTGTTTGCTATATGTCTGGTGTGTTTCCATCCGAGTTGTCCTTTTACTGCTTTTTTCTCTATGGTCTAATTGAACCTTAATCGAAATTTGTATCTAATCTTGTTATCCGCAAGGTCGTTTGTTCATTGGCTTGAATAGATTTTTACACCTGCATCAATTACCACACGATCATTTCTAGTGCTACCCTATGCTTTGCGGATCCTTGTTATGAGATCTTATGCAGCGTATCTACTATTGATTTTGACATACCCGCTATTGAAATCAACGAATATTTCTTGTCTCACACTTTTGTTCCACTCCTTACATTACGATTCATGGTATAAAATCTCGCTAGTCAATTTGGGATTCCATTGCTATGGTTACAAATTTCTTAGTTTGCAATTGCTATTCACTTGATCTCTGCTATTACAGCCTCTATCTATTAAAGATAAGTTAATAGTGACGTCTTCAATGACATCGCATGCTTTTGTGTTGCCAAATTCAAATCTTATTGTGATTGTGGCCTTTTTCGGGCATTTAAAAAATCTGATATAGTCCTCAGTCTTGGAGGTACATGGTTTGTTCTATACTGTTTCGTTCCAACTTATCAAGAGTCATGCACCTTTTGGTATTGGTCTAAGTTTGGTTGCGTGTCTTTTGTTAGTTTTGGCCCTATGTTCTGCATCATGCTCGTCACTTGTATCAGGATACTCTTTTTGCCAAAACGTATGCACTCGTTTCCTAGACTTGTAGAGTGGTAGGAAAATTGAAGTTAAGATTTTTGGGTTTGTTGTTGTGAGTTGGCGCATCAAGTTCATAGCCACTTCAAAAAATGATAAAATCTTACATGTTTAATGCAATGCAAATTCATCCGAACCATTAAATGCGGACCTTGTTGCCATTGTTGCCTACTTTGGCATCACGGTTTGCTATGATCCCTTAACCTTGAAGTTATGTGATTCGAACTTGTTTATGCTTTGCATCAGTTTGCGTGTCTAGACTTCATTGGTTGGTTTGGGTCCCATCATTGCAGCTACTAGTCAATTTACTAGAGATTACTACTCCATTCAAGTTCTTATGTCGTAACACTCACTTATTTGGGGCCAAAATTTATGGTGACATATTGATTGATATTGATATATAGTTGTTCAATTCAAATTCACTTGTTGTAGTTGGTCTCTGTAGCATTCAGATTTGCGGCCTTTGTTGTAGTCCCTCAACTCTGGAGGCACAAGACTCATTCTATGTTGCTTAATTCCAATTTGTTAGAAGCTTTGCTTATCCTTAGCATTGGACAAATTATCGATCATGCATCAGCTTGTTTACGTAGTGGCTTATCCTGTTACTATGTGTTTGTCCTCAGTATTGAAATTCTGTCATTTGCAAGGAGTCATTTACAGACTCATTTGGATTGTAGAGCAATAGGAAGGTTATGATTGGTTATTACTAAGTTCCTCTTATTATCCAGAATTGGTACGCTGAGTTTGTTGCCTAGAGATTTTAAAGGTTTAATGTATTCTTTGAATTTTGGATGCCTCGTCCCCGTTCTTTGAGTTCTTGATCGGTGTTTGAGTTTTGGAGCTCACTTGTTTCGTTTGAGATAACCGAAGGATTGTATTGACCTTTGTCGCCACCCATTGTCACTCGAAGTGGGAGAACCACGTATTTCGAAAAAATATCGACGCGTTGAGGTTCGTCTTTTTTGGGAAAGAAAAAGGGGAAGCTGATACTGCTGGAAAGATAGGTTGTGTATCAGATATGGTGTGTGTCATTCGGATACTCAGGCGACAACCGATGAAATCCAGTTGGAAGAGGCGATTGATCACCGCACCTTCTAGATGGAAGTCTCGGGAAGTCAATTGGATTATCGGGTTACAGTTAGGGGCTGAATCTTTGTGATGAGATAGATGACCGTATGTAAGGATGACGCAAATAAAAAGGAAGCTTATAAATCGCTTTTCACTTGATATTGCTTCTGTAAATTTTGGGATAATTGTGATGCACTTCATCCACAGGTATTGAGGAAGTACGAGACAAATCCATTACATGTGTTAGAGAGGTCTGAGCTTGAGTTAGAAACTGATGTATCCAATGGTAAGGAACCGATACATATCCGATGTCCACTTTTGTTTTAGTTGATGGATGGGAGCATGACGTAGATTCATGTAATTATTAAATTGTTGCATTGCGTTTGTCATTGTGGCTTTGTGTATCTACGTGTTGCATGATTTGAGCAGATTTGGTTTATCAAATTTTGAGGATGAAATTTCATTGAGAAGGGTAGAATGTAGAGACCCGCAATTTCATTTAATAGATTTAAATGTATCAAGTGGAATAAAATGGAAAATTGGTGGAGAATATTGATTTTGGGTCTAATGTGTTAGAATTGGAGACTTGAGGGTGTGTGTGTGATATGTACTATATATGTGTGCGTGTGGGGTTAGGAGAGAGACATTTTCCCCCATCTCTCCCTCTCTCTACCATCTCTCTCACACACACACACACTCTCTCTCTCACACTCAAAAACCCAACAAATCAACTTAAACCCTTCATCAATCAACCTCAAATCCTTCACCTCTTTGTGTATTGGAGCTCGTATCGCGCCGGTAGAAGCTCAGTGTGCCGTATTTGGCTCAAGGTTGATTTTGGAGGCCGAGGCCCGATCTCTCGTTTGGAGCTCGTTCAACAAGTTTAAGGTAGGGATTTCTCTCACTCTTTGTATGTTCTTGAATTATTTAGTACATAATTTGTGCCTTGGACCGTTGTTTGAGTTGTGTTTAATTCGAGAGAAAATTTGCTCGAAACGAGCTGGTATCGATACCTTCTTAAAAAGGTATCGATACCATTGTGTTAAAAACCCAGGTAGTGCTTTGGTATCGATACCATTCTTCAAGGTATCGATACCCTTCCGTGTGGAACGATCTAGAACCCATAGGTATCGATACCTATCAATACCCTTGGCTTAAAAACAGGTTTATTGTGTTATGCTCCAACTTCAATGCCTTGGTTTCCGAGCCTTTCCAACTCATTTCTAACACACTTCTAGCTATTCTAAACAACTTCGAAACATAGCTGTTCGCACTCCAATGATTCCTTGGTTATCCTCTTTCGTTGGCTCTTGTTGCATCGAACACAAGTATCATATGAAATGAATTATCATCCTAATGCTTTGTTGGTGTGTTTGTTTAACGTTTAGTGATATTTGTGAGATGTAAAGATGGATGAAGTGAACTCGTTAAAACTAAATGCATGTGTTGATAAGGTTGATTGTTAAATAGAAGGGTGGATGAATCATAACAAAGTATGATAATTTGACACTTGATGCCATTAGTACGAGGAGTAAATTGAGATAATGAGTTTGGAAACAAAATTAAATTGAGATAATGAGTTTGGAAACAAAATGGAAATATGAATTGGTATGTGGATCATTTACTTAATGTCAATCTCTCTCTTTATCTTCAATCGTGAAATCAGAGCTTTAACAACACATATGACATAATGCAATACCAATGAATTGTAATAGGCATACAGGGTCTTGATACCCGGTACTTAAAACAGATGTATAAGGTCATGAGCACCCAGAATGTAAAGTGGATGTACGGGGTCACAAGCACCCGGAAATGTATTGTGGGTATATGGGGCTCTAAAACCCTTCCTTAAGCCCACCATTTGGCATGTTATTGGAGAAAGAGCAAATTGATCTCACATTAGAGATCAACGGAAGACGTATGGGGTCCACAAGACCTGGAATGTAAGACACTTAACGTAGAAGTGTGCGAATGAAACTTTGGATAAAAAGGGGAACTGTAAAAGATGACTAATAGATTGACTAGATTGATTAATGACAAGTGAAGTACCCTTTGAGTCTTGAGTTCCTGGCATGAAGTTTGTGTGTATTGCATTCCCCTTAGTTGTCTCAGACTTTATTCTTTTTATGTCCAAATCTTCTCATTTGCATACAAGGTTTGTAGAGCTTTTCCTACTGGGCTAGTGTAGCTCAACCTATCATTCTTTTTAGATACATCACAAGGGCATTGACATGGAGTGCTTGCTGTGCATTTGACTTCATCATTTTGAAAGTTGACATCGAGAAGTTACCTAGCATCTTATTTATTTTATTTTGGGAAGACATGATGTAACTTCCATAATTACTCTTTTGACTTGATACTTATGTAAACTGTAGACACCTCCCAAACGGGGCATCGCCATACAGATTGATAATGCTTTTTTTGCTCGATTGGCTGCTTGCTTCATAAACCAAGATCGTGGACATTCCCATGGTTAGGAACATCGCCACACGATAGCAGTTATCATCAAAACCGAGTCGCCACCCAGTTTATTAAAACTAGGAAAATTGATAGAGATTCTGGGTACGGAAGCCAAAGGTACAATAAGGGGAAGGTGTTAGGCACCCCTCTTTGCCCAGTCGTGAGACTGGCCCATAGTTGTTCAACATAAGACATATAGATGCTTTGTTTAATCCTCCACAAATAGTCTATTTTTTATGCCTTTAAACAGTTAATAAGGTGAGCCGAGATGATAAATAAAACATGCAACTAAAAGCAGAACAAAAAAAAATTGTACCAGCAGATTGAATACTCGACCGGTGAATGGATGTCACAGCCGAGTAATCATGCTGATTTGATGTATCGGCTAAGGGATCGAAGCTCCGGCTGGTGTTCTTCCTCACACCAGACAGAAAGTTTAATGGATAATCAAAATGCTACGATTAGTAAAATAAGCAGTAATTAAACCGAACCAGAGGCCGTTGGGCCTCACCACCTTGATCCCTCAGTTACTTGATTACTTCGTATCGATCGGGATTGACTGATTCATTGCTTCTTGAATGAAACCCTAGGGTTAGGGTTTGAACTTCGAGGTTTGATCGTCGGATTGATGGCCGCCTTCGAGAGGTTAGGGCTTTTATAGAGAGGGTTTGTGTGAGTATTTTTGCAGAGTTTCGTGGCTTGAGTGGGTGTGTCAGTATATCAATTTCGTGGTGCAAAGGCCTCTATATATAGGCAATTTTGATGACTCACTCGGTCCAATCAAATCGCACGAGTGCAATTGCAATAGCAATGCAATTCGAACTCTTCGTCGCAATCTCTGAACGTGGCCCGAACGCATCAGATAGGTATCGTGGTTGGATCAAACAACTGACAGAACATTCGAGAGTCTAGGAAAAGGTCGATCTGGTGGCCGTAGAAAGGATCTGGCGGCCGAGGAATGGATTGAGCGGCCGAGGAAATGATCCTGCGGCCGAGGGATGGATCTCTTAAGGACATGTTTGGTGCAATAGGTTTCTCGGGTGAGGAAAAGATGTTAAGGCCGTGAGATCAGTGTCACGACCGGCAGATAGATTCTCCTAGGATTCTGTACTTCTGTCTGAAAGGCTATTTGGCTCTGAATTGGGTCCTCTAAGTGGCTCAAAGTTCTTACCGAAAGTCTTAAGGTTCTCAAGAAGTCAATCAGCAATCATCGTATCCATTTCATCATCGGGATGGTCCCCAAGGTAGGACCTGAAATAATCGTTAGGCCAAATTGGGGTGTCTACAAATGCCCCTCTTTGACTTAGCTCAGACGGATCGCGAGACATGTTTGAGTAAAAGTCAAAACTGTAAAAGCAACTCAATTTGGTCCAACCACTATTCCAAGGGTTTTTAGAAAAAAAGGTTTTGTTGTGGTCGGGCTGGGATGCTGCCTACGTATTCCACAGGGGAAATTCAGACCAACAGTAGTTTGGGGGCAATAAAAAGTTTGAAAGGTTAGAGATAGAAGACGTACCTTCGAGCTTTAAAAGCCATAGTGTAACGTACCTGGGCAATGCCAGGGTTTTGGCAGAAAGTAGTTGAGGGAGCGCGGGGCTGCCGGGGAAGTTTTTGCGATGAGTTACCTTAGTATTTCAGGGTAGATCAGTACACGGCAGGTGAGTTTGCTTTTCTTGATCATCCTTACTTTGACTGAGGGGAGCTCGGTAGAATAGTTCACCCTTACGAATCAACTTGATGGAATTGTTGTAATGGGTGGAATCCAAGCCATCTGTTGGAGATGAATCGGACGCCGGTTTTGAGATAAGGGGTGGAACCCAAACAATCTTCCGGAGAAGAGTTGGATGACGTTTAAGATATAAGGCACACGAGGCCAGTAACTAGAGCACGGAGTGTTTGAGATGAGGGAACCGAGGCGCGGAGCCGGTTGCGATCATGAGGCGAGAGCCTAAGGTGTTGGAGCTTTGAGCTTGATCGGACCGAAGCGTGGGGCTGGCATTGATCATAAGGTGAGAGCCTAAGCTGTTGGGACCGAAGCGCGGAGCTGGTTGTAATCATAAGGCGAGAACCTTTAGAGTTTGACGAGACCGAAGCACGAAGCTGGTATTGCTGAGTTGCTTGTAGCGAAGCGCGGAGCTGATATTGATCGAGAGTCTGAGTAGTCGGATAGATTGAAGCTTTGAGCTTGATGTGATTGATTGGAACCGAGGCATAGAGCCGGTTGTGTTCTGATGGTCTGTGCACGAAGCTTTCTCATCATAATTTTTGACGTAAAGCCAAAGGATCGAGGTTTTGGACCGATTAATAAAACCGAGGCGCAGAGCCGGTTGAGAGTTTTGAGGAGTTGGATTGAATCGAGGAGCCACTTGCATTCTGATGGTCTATGCGCGAAGCTTTCTCATCATAAATTTTGACGTAGAGCCAAAAGATCGAGGTTCTGGACCGATCAATAAAACCGAGGCACGGGGCCGGTTGACTGCAGGGTTGACCTGCGAATGAATAAGAGATATGCAAAACATAGCATGTATGTGTGATAATGTTTGTTAGATGTGAACAGATATGATAATGCTGATAGTTATGCAGACTCGATGTGATTGATGCAATATGTGCACGGGCCCGTGCGTGTGTGTTTGATTTTAAGCTTAGAGCTTCTATCAAATTCCGGACTTGAGTATTCAGAGCGTAGAGCTCGAGCATTCGGACGGCAGAATCCAAGCATTCAAAGTACAGGCTTTGAGCGTCCAGTACACAGTGGTTGGGCATTCAAGCATAGAGCTTGCGCATTCAAGTGTAGAACTTGAGCATCCAGTACACAGTGGTTGGGCTTGAGAATTGATAATTGTTGCTGATTGGGACGGCGTAGAGCTTGTTGAGAGTTGTTACGGCTTTGAGCCAGTTGAGTTGGTTATGGCTTCGAGCCAGTTGAGATAGTGGGCTTAGAGCCGCTGAGTGGTGGGCTTGAAGCCGCTGAGTTGATAATAGGCGTGGAGCCGTTGAGTAGTATCGTAGCATGGAGCCAGTTGAGATAATGGGCTTTGAGCCGCTGAGTTGTGGACTTAAAGCCGCTGAGTTGATAATAGGCGTGGAGCCTTTGAGATAATGGGCTTAGAGCCGCTGAGTTGACGATTGATGATTAGGGCGGAGTAGAGCCTGTGGGGATAATCATGGCGTAGAACCAATTGAGCGAGAGTAGAGCTGCTGATAGTGACGGCATAGAGCCAATTGAATTGACAGACTTGGAGCCGCTAAGTTGCATGAAGCTGTTCAGTTGATAGGATAGCGGGCACAAAGCCGCTGAATTAACGGGCTTAGAGCTGCTGAGATGGTCGGCGGTGATATTTTTTTGAAATGGTGGGCTTGGGGCCGCTGAATGAGCTCAGATCTGTTTGATGATGCTGAGATGTTTGATAAGCTTAGAGCTGCTGGGTGAGCTTGATAGTGATAGGCGCGGAACCGTTGAGTTGATAGGATAGCGGGCACAGAGCCGCTGAGATGGTGGGCTTGGAGCCATAAAGCTGTCATAGAGCTGCGTTGAGTGATGGTATTGCTGATAGTAAGCATAGGGTTGTTTGAGATAATGAGCTCAGGGCTTGGTCACGGAGCTGCTAAGTGATCATGATGGTGAGCACAGGGTCGCTGAGTGAGCTTAGAGCTGCTGATAGTAAGCCTATAGCTGCTGGGTGCTAGCGAGTATGGGCATAGAGCCGCTGAAGCTGTTGGATATGGAGATGTTGGGATAGCTTGCTGAGTGACTTGAGTATGGAGCTATTGAGCACGGGGTGCTGCTCAGGCAGGGAAGCCATTGACTGGCTTTGATAGTAGCGAGCATGTAGCTGTTGAGTGACTTGATGGGGATGAATAGTAGAACCGTCGAGTGTCTTGATTGCTGTACGCGTGAACATGGAGTTGCTGGGCGACGGTGAGCTTAGAGCTGTTTAAGTGATGGAGCATAGAGCTTGGTGATTGCTGTCGTACTTTCGGAGTACAGTAACTGGAGTGTAGAGTCTGAAGGATCCTTTGGGTTTTGCGAGCAAGTGTTCACAGTCTATAATCCTCAGTAGTTGCGAACTTGCTGCTTCAGAGAGAGCTCATAAAAAGTCCTGAAGCGGGTCCAACATTGGTGTTTGAGATTCTTCATGCTTGGGGATGCCCCCAAGGCTAGATTTCACATGTTCTCTAGTGAATTCCACATGTTTGATACTCCCAAAGCTAGACTGCTTACATGCATTTGGTAACCCCTGCAAGGCATTGGTCATTACTTGATCCTTTTTAAGCATGGGAATACTCCCAAGGCTAATTTCTTCATGCTCGGAATGATCTTGAGGCTAGACTGATTGCTTCTGGCGAACATGTGACAACCTATGCGAGGCTTTTTTATTCATCTTGATGCTGGTGCTCGATATCATGCATGCTTGGAAATGCTCATAAGGCTGGTTTACACTCCATCACAAATTCTATTGGCCGCGGGCCCAGAATACCATGAATGCTTTGTTGGTGCCTGGATTCAAATTGATTGCCTTTGAAAGGGAAGATTTCATTGTCCAGCAGGAGTCAGAGAATCGATTTCTTTTTGCACATGCTTGGAACTGGCCCTAAGGATAGATTTAGTCACATTCCACTTGCTAGATTTCTGTCACATCTCATTTGCTAGATTTAGCTACATTCCGCTTGCTCAGAAGTGTCCCCAAGGCAATTTTTCACATGCTTAGGATTGCTCCCCAAGCCTAGTTCTGACCATATTGACTCATAAAGCTTGTTAGATGCTTTGGGTGAAGCCTGTTGATTATTGTTGCCTTTGTTGGGGAGATTTCCTCTATTGTTGGGAATGCCTTCCGGAGGTTGAATGCTTTCTAATGACACAAACGTCTTCTGATGGCTAAATGCTTTCTGCCAGCTGGCAACACTAAGTGCTTTTGGGAAGTTTGAACGCTTTCTGGACGCTAGCAACATAAACGCCTTCTAAAGGGCTTTATCAACCACAGATCTCCTTTTTGGATAATTTTAGCCACGCAGATGCCTTCTGAAGGGCTGAAGTGTGCACTAGGTTATTGCAAGCTTCATGTAGGTGCTTTTTCTTGCTGACTGTTGACTCAGAACTGCATAAATATTCACTCAATGCATTAAGTGGGAGCCACAGGATTGTTTAACTGGCCTAGAAGCGGCATGGTTGCTTATCTTCAAGATGTGAGCTTGGGGTAGCTATAGTAGGTGTTGTACTGTTGAGATTGGACCTGCTGAGCGTGAGGCTGTTTGAATGTAGAGTTGCTTGGAGTTCATGAAACCCGACATGGTCGTGAATATGTGCATGGTGCTACTGAGGAGCAAGTGCGAGGCTTCTGAGTTATGAAGGCAGAGCTTCTGACGTGGAGATGAAAGCGCGAAGCAAGGAGCTACAGAGATGTGAAGTGCGAAGCCAGTTTAATACTGTTGACATGGAGCCAATTGTAGAGTTTGCTAGGGCTATCTTTCAGCTTCTTTGACTTGGCTCTGCCTGTCATAGATACCAAGCTTGGTATGGTCAGTTCAAGGACCAAAATCCAGGAGATCCTACAATTAACGTTTAAACAATTTAGAAAACATTAGTGGAAAGGAAAATAACATGCAACAGGCTTGGAGTCGACTACGGGTCGAAGTCCTTTTATGCTGACTGCTAGGAGCAGGATCACCACACTTAAAGCACCCTAGTTCAAGAGCTTGAACGATTGCGGGTGACATGGTTTGCAACGTGACATATATGCATATTAGTTTGAGTATTTAGAAAGAAACACAAGCCCCCTGTTTAGGCCATGAATGCTTGACCCTAATTAAATCGTGTATGATGACAATGATCTAATTGCCCCAAGCATAGAAACATGCGACGCAAATAACAATGAAGGTGAGTGCGATGTTTATGTTCAGCAGAGATCTCGGTATGCCTTTGACAGTGCTGTATGACAGCATTCCACAAAAGAGTTGAAGTGCTTCTCTGGCTGAGCTTTCTTCAAGTGTGTTGACAGGGAGGTAGACTTTGCAATGCATCCCTTTTGTTTCCCTTTATCCCTTGTATAAAGATGATGGCCATGATGCCTTGATGAACCTGCCTTGCTTGAGCATAAGAACACCTCATACTTGGGTTAGCCCGTGCAACCAAGACAACTACTTCCATTAAGCAGCCATAACGAAATACTAGGATGCAAAAGATAGGGTGAGAATGATATGCATGTGAATCTGCAATGCATTCTGGACATCTCAACTTTCGTGTATTTGATCAAATACTTCCCCTTACCTTAGGGAGACTGATAATGACTTATTGCTTACACTAGCCAGGTGTTTTGAAAGACCGCAATGCCCTAGCGGCATCACTGAAAATATTGTTTAGTCAATGGACCATATTGTTGCACTCTTCATGAAATGAGAGACCCATGTTATTTCCTCAGAAATTTGCAAAAAGTGACTGCGCTTGTATTTGCAGTGTTAAGAATGCTTAGGATAAAACCATCTTTGAAAGTTTTTCCATGAGAATTTCAAAGTCATATCATTCCATCCATATGTCCCACACACACGCCATTCAATTGTCAAAGGACACAAACTATTTTGCAAACCTATGCCCCTAGTCAATTAGGTGAATTTGTTGCTTCGAGCTTGATTTGGTTGACTTGAGTTGAATCGATAAGCGCCTACTGGGACCCTAATAAGAGGTTGGATAAAAGAGGGACACATCCATGCTCCCTGTCTCACGTGACTTTCCATGTTTGTGTGATTTGCCAAGATGATGCAAACCCCAGAATTCTTGTCCTTCGTGTTAAGTTCCACATTGGTGATGCCCCTAGTGTCTAGGACCTTGCTACTAAGTCGTGTTCCCCAATCTGAGAGGACTTTGTTATGGACCATAATGTAGGCTTGGTGTTTTGGCTTTGAGAAAGAAGCGGATGTAAAGGCTCAAACCTAATTTCTACTCACACTTGGGTTTTAAAAGCTAGCAGCCATCTTCAACTCTTGTTGTCTCTTGCCTCACTTTGTGTGAAAGAGTTGTTTTCTTCAAAAATGTCCTTTGTATGTATTGGAAGAAATGTTTCCTTCAAAATGCCCCTTGTATGACGGGGTGCTCATTCTTTCATTGATTTTTCTTTCATGTCTCATTGTACTTTTTGTGTTTGCCCCAGAGTAGGGGATGGCTGCCTAGCAAGCTTTTCAAAGAAATTATCCAAAGGCTCAACGTGACTAGCAAATGATAAGTGTTTGGATAGATGAAATGAATGCCTCTCCTCATTTTGAAGCACACGACAAAGTGGCAAGGATACTAACCAAGAGATTAGGGATTTCGATGTTTAACCAAGTGGATTTTTTAAGATTGAGGACAATCCTTTGAGACACATAGTAGATGCATGGAGACATGGCTGATTTCTCACTTTGTTCGTGCTTTAACTTTTGCTTAGACCTCCCTTACAGGTTTTCAATCTAGCGAGCTCATCATCATTTTTTTTTTCTCTTTCCTTCTTTCTCGTTTCTTCATCTTCAACATGTTTTGCTTACAAGTGATCTCTGTGAGGGTGCAGAGATGTGTCAACTCCTTCTTAGCTCAACAGAAATGACGCGGGTCATAGCTTTGAAAAACTCGTTTTGTGCTTTTGACAATTCAAGTGATTATGATGTGTTCCAAAAGATGCCATAAGATTACTTTGAAACCCTTGTGGATTGTTTTCAACGTTCGACGTTATCATGAGTATTCTATGGCAGCAAACTGGCACAGGAGGAAACATTTTCAAAGTTGTGGCCGACCAAAAGATGCCTATGTATCCCAACAGAGAATCAGGCCAGTCGTAGTTCATATTCGAGGAGACTTGAATTGGAGGGCCATATTTCATGCTGAGTGTGACAATTGGCCAGAAACCATGATGAGTAAACTGATATCAATTTTTTCAAGAGAAGCAAAACATGGGCCAAAATGGCGGCGAAAGTTAGCTAAGTACGAAAAGATTTGTTTTAAAATCTAAGCCAAGACGTAATGGACATGGCTGCCATTGCTCAAAACTTGGTTGGATTAAAACTTCAATTTTTTCGTCAGCCATTACCATCACATCTGAGATCAAACTCCAAATCTAAGAGAAGGAGAAACCTAATCATGCTCAAGTTGAGATATCCAAAACTAATTGTCCATGCGGTGCATTTTCTAATATGCAAACTGCCCTTAGTGGTGTGCAACCAAATGACACACAAGGAAAGGAAATGAGGGGGATGGACTCCTCTTTTGGTTTGGCCCCTGCATAGTTAGAAATTAAGAGGCAATCAAAATGATATGTATATATATAGCACCACAGCTACTTACACAGATTATGGATGAGTCATGCATTGCAATTCGTTTGTATGCATGAGTTTATCAGATACTATAGATAGCCGGCCATTTTTGATATGGATGGTTCTTAAGACTCGTTGCTGCCACTTAAGAACCCACTTCCAAGTCAATCCATATTTATGAGACAAACCGAAAAGGTTAAGCATATGACTATAACAGAAAGTAGACTCAGAGTCCATTGCTGTGCTAGCGGCTATTTGAATGTTTCAGAAAAGCTTGTCATTTGAGGATTAGGCTAGGCATTGCAAAGAGTTTTGGAAGTTTTTTCAATTCTTGGTTTAGGGAAGATTCTTTCTCAAAACGTGATTGAGGTAATTGAAATTCACTTGTTTATTTGCTAGCACATTGACAACCTCCTAAATTTTACTAGCTCGTTGAGGTAATTAAGCATGCTCAAAATTTTAAATTTTGAAAGATGGGTTGCTAGGCCGATTTGGAAATAGAAACCAAAGTCCTACACTTGTCATGCTGAATCATCCAGGGAGAAATAAGTGTTGCAAATTCTATCCATAATATCCTAGACTTTGCATATAATCATCCATAACCTGCTCTACTACTCTACACTCCCTCTTTCCTTTAGCCTCGCAAGGCAAAGATTACTAGAGCAACCCTAGTTCATTTGCCGATGGGGCGGCCAGCGTTTGATTTTGTTCTAGAAATCCATGCTTCGTGGTGCTTTAAGTAAAGCAAGAGTGTTAAGTAAGCAACGATGCTTCCAACTTATCAAAAACATACCTTGCAGGCAATGCTATGCGTAAGTGCTTAGCTATGAAGACTTAGAGTTAGGGCTCTTAGTTCATGCCCTAACTCTTCTGCACAAAAAGAGAGGTTACAATGATACAAGGTGTGAGGAATAACTTTTATAAGTAGATGCAAATAGGTTCTTAGCCTATAGGTTCCTACCATAGTTTGATAGGTTCTATGGCTTTCCAACACATGAAAGGTTTAGGTAGTCTCAAGGGTGCTCCGTTGTCAAAGGGCACCAATCCTTTCACCAGCCCATCACAGGCGGTAATTTGATGATTCCCTCTTTAATATACCACTAGGTACAAGTGACTGTGGAGTTTGCTAGAACCCCTAATATAGCTCGTGACATGCCGGGATATCAGGTGAACTCAATGAGGTTGCTTGCTCGATGCATATGATAAATGAATTAAATAAGGCATGTATTAGTCTTATGTTGAACTTTTTGGTTATGGCTCTCAATTCCCCAACAAAGTCGCCAAAAACTGTAGACACCTCCCAAACGGGGCATCACCATACAGATTGATAATGTGTTTTTTGCTCGATTTGTTGTTTGCTTCATAAACTAAGATCATGGACATTCCCATGGCTAGGAACATCGCCACATGATAGCGGTTATCATCAAAACAGAGTCGCCACCCAGTTTATTAAAACTAGGAAAACAGATAGAGATTCTGGGTACGGAAGCCAAACGTACAATAAGGGGAAGGTGTTAGGCACCCCTCTTTGCTCAGTCGTGAAACTGACCCATAGTTGTTCAACATAAGACATATAGATGCTTTGTTTAATCCTCCACAAATAGTCTGTTTTCTATGCCTTTAAACAGTTAATAAGGTGAGCCGCGACAATAAATAAAACATGCATCTAAAAGCAGAACAAAACAAAAAACTGTACTAGCAGATCGATTACTCGGCCGGTGAATAGATGTCACGGCCGAGTAATCATGCTGATTTGATGTACCGGCCGAGGGATCGAAGCCCCGGCTGGTTTTTCCGCACACCAGACAGAAAGTTTAATGGATAATCAAAATGCTACGATTAGTAAAATAAGCAGTAATTAAACCAAACCAGAGGCCGTTGGGCCTCACCACCTTGATCCCTCTGTTGCTTGATTGCTTCGGATCGATCGGGATTGACTGATTGATTGCTTCTTGAACGAAACCCTAGGGTTAGGGTTTAAACTTCGGGGTTTGATCGTCGGATTGGTGGCCGCCTTCGGGAGGTTAAGGCTTTTGTAGAGAGGGTTTGTGTGAGTTTTTTTGCAGAGTTTCGTGGCTTGAGAAGGTGTGTCAGTATATCAATTTCGTGGTGCAAAGGCCTCTATATATAGGCAATTTTGATGACTCACTCGGTCCAATCAAATCGCACGAGTGCAATTGCAATTGCAATGCAATTCGAACTCTTCATTGCAATCTCTGAATGTGGCCCGAAAGCATCGGATAGGTGTCGTGGTTGGATCAAACAATTGACAGAACATCCGAGAGTCTGGGAAAAGGTCGATCTGGCGGCCGTAGAAAGGATCTGGCGGCCGAGGAATGGAGCGGCCGAGGAAATGATCCTGCGGCCGAGGGATGGATCTCTTAGGGAGATGTTTGGTGCAACAGGTTGCTCGGATGAGGAAAAGATGTTAAGGCCGTGAGATCAATGTCACGGCAGGCAGGTAGATTCTCCTAGGATTCTGTACTTCTGTCTGAAAGGCTATTTGGCTCTGAATTGGGCCCTCTAAGTAGCTCAAACTTCATATCGAAAGTCCTAAGGTTCTGAAGAAGTCAATCAGCAATCATCGTATCCATTTCATCCTCGGGATGTCCCCAAAATGGGACCTGAAAAAATCATTAGGCCAAATTGGTGTGTCTACATAAACTTCTTAGCTTTCAATTTTAATTGTAATTATGTTATATTTGGGTCAGCGTGCCAGGGTTGTAACCTTCTGAAGTACTTGGAACAAGACATGTGCTTTGGTCATGTGGAAATGGAAAATCTCTTTTGGGTTATTCGGTTAGTATTTTGTGAGAATTCTGAATTATGAAAAATATTTATTTTTAAAATTTAAAATAGAAGGTGTGACAATCAACACAAGAGTGTAGAACATCAGACTCACATGTATAATCAAAATTGAGGATCAAAATTGAAAAGGCTTCTTTGTGCATCTATAGGATTACCTAGCCATCGGCAAGACAACAATGCTACAACAATCACTGATAAAAGCGACAAGATTGCGTGAGATCCAATGTGAAGCATCACTTGCAATTATTGCAACTCCTAATAGTACCGACTCTGCCAGACTTGCAATAAAAACCTTTGTTGCTCCAATGGGATTAGCTTTAGACTCTGGGATCCCAGTTTGACGAATCTGCACTCCTACAACGTCACATGTCCCAATCTGGACGATACGTGCATAAGGAGCGTGTCCACTATCTTAATATTCAGTATAATAGATACAAACGGAGATGACATATGAGACATATTAAATCGTGCTTATACATCACAAAGATACAAACATTACCAGAATATAGCAACCACGCTACAACACCAAAGGTCGACAGCATTCATCATGTATGCAAGAAACTCATTAAATATGTACAAGCATATGTATACCTAAATTCAATCTAAAGGCACATCAATTCAACCTAAAAGCAGGTACTTTAAACGTTCTAAAAGTAACCCGACATCATAAAAAGCACACACATGGGTAACACCTAAATCAAACCTTTTCTTGCTAGAACCACTGCCACATAGTTACAAATCTTTAAAAATACAAAGTCAGTTATTTGCAAATACCTACTTCTTTTTGAGTTTTCAAACAATTTTTGGTTGTTTTGCGCTTAGTTTAAAGGTTAAACTACTAGTTATGCTGTTCTTTCACAACTCTTGATCACCTATTTCCATCAATGAAAGAACTTCCGATAAAAATAATAGGAGATGGGATCCCAATAATGGAAACTATGTGTCTATGTAGGTTCTATGAGTGCTATCCATGCACGTGCCTTCTACTTTTAGAATGTTTTTCCGCACTTAATATAGAATGGCTGAGGACGATCCATGTTTTTTCGCACTTATAGTAAAATGGCTGAGGGCGATCTAGAACAGGTTTTAGGAACTTTCCACTTGCGAGTAGGCTCTTTGATCTTCATCTATTCTCCACCTTCAATAGCAAGTAATAGTCTCCAAGTCATTCTTTTCATAAACTCAAGTTTTCCCCTTTAAGCAACTATAGCTTTGTGTTCTTTAGAATTTCCTCTTCCACTTCATTTTGTTTGGTAGGTATGGGTTTAATATCACCAAACAATGGAAGTGCTGTACTGATTAGTTCCTCTTGTCCAACTACAAATGAAAAGAAGAATGAAGCTCAGATAGTATTAAGTGAAGTTCAAATAGTATTAAGCATTGCCCACTGAAAGGCTGCACTTTAGTAGTATATATTATCATGGATCCTTTAGAGCACAATTACTTTCATAACCTTTTCATTTGGCACTCTTCTTTTCTCTTTTTGTTTCTGTAGCCATGCCATGAAGTGGAAATATTAGGAAGATAACTGTATTTTCTCTTATTTTTGCAGTGTGAATAGTTTCAAACTAATCTAATCACCGAAAAAGTTTGGCCAAGACGCATGAAAACAAATAAGGTATGACTCATTCCTATTTTTGTAGAAACTTGATAAAAGCATGTTGCTGCGATAATTGGGTCCGAATGACTTTTTCTTCTGACCAAAGGATTAAATCAGATAGAATGCAATTTTTCTTCTAACAGAGATGAACAATTTTTCTTCTTACTTTATTTATCTACTCTCTTGGGTGTGGTAGCCAACTACCATGTATGTTTGTGGACATGTATTAACTCAATATGAATTGTTTATCTCTTTTAAGTGGCCAATGGCATAACATAGGAAATTACAACTGTGTAACTTACTGCAGTTCTAGACTCAGGGGACCTTTGAACAATTGGAATGCATATCCTCCCAGCGAGCCGATTAATCAGCTCCCGAACTGGAATTGCAACTCCAAGCATGTAAAGCTACTTGAAAATGCAAGGAGGAAAGAAATTAAGGGAATTGATGTATTTTTAATCAGTGTAACAAGGGCTTCTTTTTTTTTTTTTTTCCCATTTTACCTTGCATCGAAACTTTTGAAGATCACGTGGCTTTCCAGAGCTTAGAATCTAACCCTTTTAGTACAAGAAGACCTTCTTGTTTAACCTACAAAAACCAAATGCAGCAAATATTAGAATCAAAAGTACTGTTAGCCATTAGCAAACATGCATGCTTAAACGTTGCTTGGCGGCTAAGAAAGTGGAAGAAAAGAAAGAGTCAAAAGACTAACCGGTAAATGGTTGAATTTTCTATTGCCTGTATTCTGAACAACATTCGTATGGTTCCAAGTTGTTCATTCAAAATCAAACTCCCCACCACACACACATACACCCCCTATGTTGCAATTGAAAAAGTAGAAAAGGCCAGGTCTTGTTCTTGTTTTAGGAATCTGGCGCGAATCCAAAGTGGATGAACATGGTGTGGAAGTTGAGTTCAAATAGTTTGCCTTGAAACCAAATGAGTGGAGGGAAGAGATGACACAACTCGAACATCAGCTTGTAAAGTCCTTTTGAAGTGTTCAGCATAAAAAAAATGTCCAAAAATATGCTGCAAAAATCAGTCTACAAGTTTTGGTGACTAAATCAACAACTCAAGTCACTAAAAGTTCCAAGCCTACAGTTTTTCTTCTGCCCACAGTCCCAATGTTCATCAAAGGATTATTACTCCCATCATTATCTGCTGTTTAAGTCTTTATATGTCCAAAACTCGTTTTAGCTTTTCAAGCTCATTGCAAATGAAAATGAAACTTGTAAAATCTCATTACGATTGTCCAAGAACACTAACGAACATCATTATATGTAGATCAAAAGCATCTCTTGTAAATCACCGAGCCTGCATAGCCTACCAACCATGCTTTTCAGAAGGGGAAAATTCACCTCAACAAGTTTGTAGAACTTGTACGTATCTTCAAAGTATTCGACAACAGCCAACTCATTATCGATATGTGCAGGATCAATATCGAGAATCTGCTCCTTTGGCTTGTCATTTAGACCACAAATAGCTTGAAAATTTTTGTAGAGACCAGAATAATTATAGTTCTTGAAATGATTATTAAATGCACAGTTGGGAAAAAAAATGGCTTATTTGGTGATTGTTTGAATTGAGGACTAAAGTGAAAGAATTGAGACATGAGGGAGTGTGGGTGTGACAAAAAGTTATAGGGGTATATAAAGGGTGTGTGTGGTGTAGGAGAGCATTTTGCCTCCTTGTATCTCTCTCCCTCTCTCTCGGTCTCTCCCTCTCTCTCACTCCCAAGCTCCAAAATCATCAAGATCCTCCACAAATTCAACCTCCTCAAGTGTTTAAGCCTCGGGTAGTGTTCGTTCAAGCTCGGAGGAAAGTATTTCATTGATTTCGAGAAGTTCGGAGCTAGGGCTGGTACAAATCTCTTGGGTTTTGTTCCTTGACTCGAGGTAGGGATTTCTTTGCCTTCTTTATGTGTGAATACGTTGATTTGGTGTGAAATCGTGCCTATGATAGTTGTTGTTGATGTTGTTATTCAAATCCCAAAATTCTGCAGAAAATCTGCTCGAAACCACACTGTATAGATACGGGCTTTTGCCGTATCGATACTATTTCAAAACCATAACTTCACTTTTTGGTTTGCTTGTTGTATCGATACAACCATTTTGGCCATATCGATACTAGAGCCTTATGGATAGTTTTGTCTTCGCTGCTTCTACTTCAATTGTTTTGACCCCCGATCACTTCTAAACCCTTTTGAACACCTCCTAACCTATTTCAAGCATGTCTAATTGACTTCCTATGATGGTTTGATGTATTCCTTGTTCCGTTGGTCTTCCCGTTAGCAAGAACCAAATAACGAATTACTTGATTAAAACTTCGTTAAAATACGTTTTATTGATCAATTGATTTCTTAATGACGTTTGGTGTGTATTTATAGCATTGTTAGTCCACTGTATAATGATTTATTTGAAAGTGTGATTAAGATAAAGTCTTAAATGGGCTTGTAGAGTACGAAGGTAGGCGTATGAGTCGACTTTAAGTTTAGAACCTTGCTCCTTGGAAAAACCTCAGAAAGTGAAATAAGAGTGAAGGATCAAGAGACTCAGGACTGGAGAATGATCTGAACTCCTTGCATGTCTTTGATACTTTGGGTTTTTGTTGCTTTTGTTTTTGAAATTGAAGTTTTTTGAAGGAGATGAGGAAGAACAGCTTTGTTTAGTCAAGAGGGGGGGGTTTAGAGAGAGAGAAGTCGTGGCTGGTTTGAACTGCAGAGGCCCTTATATAGGCCAAATACCATAAGGTCTTGTTTTAGAAAATGTGATTTGGTATCTTTGAAAGATCAGCAGACCTGACTCCCCTCTGACTGAGGTGGAGTGTTGCCTGAGGTTTGAGCCGGCCAAAACGGCTGTAATGATGGCCTGCATGGGAAGTGGGGAAGCTCCAGCATCCATTGGGCAGCACAAAAGTCTCGAGCGCTCGGGAGCACTCTCGAGCACTTGGGACTTTACTCTCGAAGGCTCAAGAGTTTGTTAGATCCCAGATTTTGAAATGGTTTTGAGCGCTTGGGATAGCTCCTGAGTAAGACAGCATGTAGTGTCTCAATTTCTTTGTGGCCCAAACTAGCGCCCAACATGTCTTCTCCAATGTGGTGTACCGCTCTTCGCTTCCAACCATCTTCTTGCTCAGGTAGTAGATTGCCCTTTCAACCCCATCATCTCCCTCTTGTGCCAACATGCACCCCATTGATGAGAGCGTGACAGACAAGTGTAGGTGTTTACACCCGTTTTTGGCACCCAGTCCTGGGCAAACGTTGGGCGACCAATTAAGTGTGATTTCATTGATTAGGCCATGAATCAAAGGCCCGTTGGACCAAAAACTAAGGGGCCAAGATGACGTTGACTGGGCCCAATTAATTTTTTAGTCTATTTCGGACTAAGAGATTGGAATCATGGGCCGTGGACCATGTTTTCAAAAATCATTTGCAAGGCCCAAACAAGAATAAGGCCTTGCGCATTTTTTGTTTGTTCGAGAGGCCCATAGCCCATGGGAATTGTTTGTCTGGAAGTATTTTTGTGGGTTATGCATATCAAAAGGCCATTTAATGTATTTGAATGGCCCATTATCACATTATCCGAAAGTCCCATGAAAGGTGGAAAGTGGGTAAAGTTGTGTTGCCTTGCAAAGAGCCATTTGACCTGGTCAAAATGGCTAATGGTTGCTGACTGCCCACGGAAATAGGAAATGGGTTACCCATTATCCCCAGCAACTTCCCACGTTGGAAGAATAACACATGGGTAATTGGCTAAACTTCCGAATAACTGCCATGATCCCACTAAGCATTTTAGTGGGTAGTTACTTTGGACACGTGGCAACATCTGGAGCCTCCTCGGGACACATGGCAGCCTGGGATGAGGGCGGGAAACTGAGTTCAAGTCTGGACCAGAGCAGCATGCCTATAAATACAAGTTTACAAGAAGGAAAACAGGTTCCCACACCAATCAAGCTCAACGCTTACAAACCAAAGCCTTCACTGTGAAGCAAATTATCTCTACTTCCTCACTTATACTCGATTATTTCACCAAATAACTCGAGCTTCTATCTCTCTTGTACCCCGACTTTATTATTACGCAATATAATAAAGTAATTCCTATCTCTCTCTCACCTCCTACTTTATTATTCCGACATAGTAAAGTAATTCTACGTTGCTACTTCTTTTCCTACACGGTTAGGAAATTATTAAGTCCACTTCGTTGTGGCAAACCACGAACCAAACTGCAAACTAGCCCTTAGGTTTGCAGCACTATCGCCTGCACAGATCTAGAAGTCAGAAAAGGGACGCCCAGTCCTTTACGTTGGTACGCGACAAGTCCTGGCATGCCCGCTCAGCCCTTGAGCCGTTTTAAGCCCAAACATCTTTTTGGCACGCCCGGTGGGACCCTAATCGTCTAAGGGTTTTATCATGGTCAAGAAGGCGCAACAGCAACCGCAACAGCAACAACCGGATCCACCCATACCGGATCCACCTCAGAGTCCTGAGGGAGTGGCAGTCGACGTGCCATTACTCCAGGAGGCTGGCCCTCCGATCAGCGCTCAAGAGCTCCACGACGCTACTGGCAGCATCAAAAATTATATGTTTATGGCAGGACGCGAGATCTCCCGTGACATCAACCAGTCCATCTCTCAGTCGTTCTCTCAGTCCTTGGAACCTCTGACCATAGCAGTCCTCAAAATGACTGCAGCGCTCACAGAGAGGCTACCGCTCGCTCCTCAGCAGCAGGGCTTTCCACAATTTGGAGTCTTTGGCAACGGTCAAGACCAAGCTGGCCTCCTAGGGGGACCGCCCCCTCCTCAAACATTCTTCCATGCTACTTCTTCCAACAGCCCTGCACTCGTGGGACAAAGGGAGAAGGGAGTTGTGATTGGAGGAGCCCAGACACCTCCAGCAAATAACGAACAAAGGTTTGTTCTGGCAGACGACCAGCCCAAACCTGACAAGGCAGACAAGAGGCCTCCGCAGGGAGGCCAGAGCTCTGGAAAGGACAAGGGAGTTGCGCACACTCCTCAAAGCTCTGATACTCGGGGGGCAAGTCCTGCCCAGAGCCAGCCAGCACAAGAGGCGCCCCAACCGCCGCCTCCTGTGCCCAACATGCTGATGGGACGGGACCAAGTCCTGAACTTGCTCCAGGAGCAGTTAGGACCTGGCTTCAGGCCTTTGGGAAGGCCAATGTACAGGAAGCCCCATACAGAACAGGTGGAAAACACGCCTTTCCCGAAGGGCTATAGAGTTCCAGAATTCCAGACCTTCAACGGAGAAAGTGTTCAGTCCACGGTGGAGCACATCGCTAGGTTTCAAGTGCAATGCGGTGAGGCTGGAACGATAGACGCTCTGAAGTTGAGGCTTTTTCCCAATTCTCTTACTGGGACGGCTTTTACTTGGTACATCAACCTTCCACCAAACTCTGTGCAGACCTGGGCTCAGTTGGAAGAGATGTTCCATCAGCAGTTCTACAGGGTGGAGCCAGAGGTGACGCTAGCAGATCTGTCGTGCTACCGTCAGACCCATCTGGAGTCCGTGGAGTCCTACCTGCTTCGGTTCAAGACGGCCCGGTTCAAGTGCAAGATCGCCCTTCCAGAGGCCGAGTATGTGCGCATAGCACTTAACGGCCTGAGCTTTGAAATGAAGAAAAAGTTCTATGGAACGGAGTTCAGAGATCTGTTCGAATTATCTGCCAAGGCCTCCCACTACGAAAGGCTCCTGGCAGAGGAGCAGGACAGGAAAACGGCCTCCAAAGGGACGTACTACCGCGACCCCAACTACGAGGTGGCCGCGGTGGAAGCAGAGGCGGATCCAGACGTTGCCGTAGCAGAGATCATCAACAAGAAGCCTTACGTTTGCAAGGCCTTTGTCAAGATGGAGCCAACAAAGCAGCCTATCCAGAATACTCCTAATAGGCCAACCAGGGCCTATACCTTCGACGTTGGTAGGGCTGAGGCCATCTTTCATCAGCTCCTCGCCGACAAGCTGCTCAAACTGCCCTTCGGTCACAAGATTCCAACCGCGGAAGAGCTGAGGGGCAAAGAGTACTGTAAGTATCACAACTCCTGGAGTCATTCAACGAATAACTACATTGTATTTAGAAATGATATCCAGGACAAGATTGAACGAGGAGAGTTCAGATTCCCGGAGAAAGAGAAGCAGCCCATGGGGGTAGATGGCAACCCATTTCCCTCAGGGCTGAGCACGAACATGGTTTCTGTCAACATGAAGGGCATGCCTAGGACTGCTCCTAGGCAAAAGATCAGTTTGGGCGCCCCTTCCGGAGAAGTCCACAAGCACAGCCCTGACAGGTACTGGGACCCATATTACGACGAGAGGGGTTTCAGGACTGAACGGGTAAAGAGATTTGAAAGGCATAACTCCTGGTGGTCCAGACCTACAGGGGTGAAGAAGCCGGAAAGGCCAGCTTGCTCTTTGGTGTGTGCAGAATGTGGGCATCATGCAAGTCCTAGCAAATCAACCTTGAAGAGTGTCATCGTGGGAAGGACTGAGTCAAGGACTAAGGAGCCTCACAGACCTAAGGGAAGGAGGATGGCCTGTGAATCAATATTCAACCGGATCCAGCCAGGTTTGGTTGAGGTGGAAGACGAGCTCAATAACTTGAAGATAACTGCTCCTTCTGAAGGGAAACGCAAAGCTGTTAGACCTCCTGTCACTCCTCCAAATGAGTGGCACAGGGTCGAGCACCCCAAGTTTCCTTCTCCACCTCCACCTTTGTCCAGATCTCAGAAGAGGCGCCGCCAACGGTTTAGGCAGGCGGCCAGGAGGGCTGCAGAGGAGATAGATGTGTTGGATGACCCAATGGTGGAAGGTGACGAGGGTGTCGAGGTGCAGATAAAGGCTGGGATCCTGGCGGAAGAACCCAGGATTGAACAACCTAAAGCGAAGAGAGTTTACAAACCTTTGGAAAGGACTTTAGAAGAAGCTGTTATTGAGCCTCCTCCAAGGGCTGGACTAAGGAAGCAAGCCCCTGCGGGGAAGACGTACAAGGAGGCGGTTGCCAAGACGCTTCCAAAGCAGGTTTCCGAACCCAAGAGACAATCTCTCTTGGAGTGGACGTTAGAGGAGGCTAGGATTGAGCCTTCTCCGAGACAAGTGACTTTGCTCACAAAAAAGGCCCTTGGACCGAGT
Organism: Rhododendron molle; assembly: GCA_025413875.1. Taxonomy (NCBI): domain Eukaryota; kingdom Viridiplantae; phylum Streptophyta; class Magnoliopsida; order Ericales; family Ericaceae; genus Rhododendron; species Rhododendron molle. The sequence continues at coordinate 33,977,021 of CM046391.1, read as the reverse complement.
GCTTCGGACTCGGGGGGCAAATCAAAGTTAAACCCACAGGCCAAGGAGTTTAGGCCTGGACGGAGTTCTAGCATGCAATGTAACATGGTGGTGATCTTGCCCGCAGATCTGCAGGCTGAAGATGGTACTCCGACGGCCCTAGAAGGAGATTTTGTGGAAATAGGGCCGACGGCGGAAATCTTGAACGAGTCCTTCTCCGAAGGGATGAGCGGGCCATCAGTGATTGTGTTGAAAGATGAGACTGAAGGAAAGACCGAGGACCAGGCTGCAAGCGTGATCTTTGAGAAGCCCAGCCCTGCCATGAACAAGCACATTAAGCCCTTGTACGTGGCTGGCTGTCTTGATGGGATGCCAGTAAACCGTATCCTTGTGGATAATGGGTCTGCTACAAACCTTATGCCCAGGTTCATGATCCAGAAGCTGGGGAAGATGGATCAAGACCTGGTCTCGTGTACATCAACCTTGACGGACTTCACGGGGAAGGAGACAGCCTGTCAAGGTATCCTCATCATGAACTTGACCGTAGGATCAAAGACCTTGACAACACCTTGCTTTGTGGTTAACTCTCACTCTTCCTTTAACGTTCTGTTGGGAAGAGATTGGATCCACTCCTGCCTGGCGGTCACCTCAACCCTTCACCAGTCCCTCATCTTTTGGAATAAAGACGACGTGGAGGTGGTATGGGCCCATCGTAGACCTTTCCAAGCCTCTGCCAATCACGCTGAGGCTCATTTATATGACAAAGGGGTTGGTCCCTTAAAAGTGGCGGGCTTGGATAAGTATGGCCGCCACAAGGTTGCCCCCGTATGAGGCAATAAGTCAGTCGAAGAAGTGAAGGCACTTTTTCAGGAACTAATCGGTCCCATAATCACAGAGTCCAGCAGGCCGGTTACGACTACATTCAGACGCCCTTCTCAATGTTAGTACACCCTTCAGAAAAGGAGTAAAGTGTGGCCCTCCAGGCCACGCTATCAAAATTCGAGGCCTACTTGCTAAAAAGGAGGCTAATGGGAGATCAAGAACCAGAAGATGGTCATTCGGCCTGTGCGGCTGAAGTGATCAATGAAGACGACGACCTGGTTGAAGATCTGGACGAAATCCGGCTGGAGGACCTTGGGGCAGCTCCGGCCAAGTTGGATGACCTAAGGGCTGATGTTCAGGACCCTCTGGAGGAAGTCAATTTAGGAGATGCCGAGAACCCCAAACCTGTGTATATCAGCCAACTACTGCGAGAAGACGTCAAGAAAAGTTCATCCAGCTCTTGCACGAGTTCAAGTCCTGTTTTGCTTGGACTTACGACGAGCTTCCAGGACTGTCCAGAGACCTGGTCGAGCACAAGCTGCCCATTCAACCAGGTTTTAGGCCTTTTAAGCAGCCACCAAGGAGGATGTCCAACGAGGTCTATCTACAGGTTAAGGACGAGATTGAACGCCTCTTCAACGCCGGGTTCATACGTACAGCTAGGTATGTCACTTGGCTCTCTAACATTGTTCCAGTCCTTAAGAAGAATGGTAAGGTTAGAGTATGCGTGGACTTTCGGAACTTAAACTTGGCATCTCCGAAGGACGAATATCCAATGCCAGTTGCGGATCAATTGGTGGAAGGAGCTTCTGGCCATAAGGTCCTGTCCTTCTTGGACGGACATTCTGGGTACAATCAGATCTTCATCGACGAGGCCGATACGGCTAAGACCGCTTTTAGGTGTCCTGGAGCTCTAGGAACCTTTGAGTGGGTCGTGATGCCCTTCGGCTTGAAGAACGCTGGTGCTACCTTCCAGCGGGCTATGAACGCCATTTTCCATGATTTTATCGGCCGTTTTATGGAAATCTACATCGACGACATCGTGGTCAAGTCTCAGTCCTACGACGAACATCTGGAACACTTGAGGAGGTCATTTTTGAGGATGCAACAGTTTGATTTGAAAGTGAATCCCTTGAAGTGCGCCTTTGGAGTATCCGCCGGCAAATTCCTTGGGTTTCTGGTCCATAACCGAGGGATTGAGATTGACAAGAACAAGGCCAAGGCAATCATGGAAGCAAAGCCTCCTACCACCAAGAAGGAGTTGCAGAAGCTCTTGGGTTCATTCAACTTCTTAAGAAGGTTCATCTCAAACCTAGCGGGGAAGGTCCAGATGTTTTCCCAACTCTTGAACCTGAAGGACCAAGATACTTTCGTGTGGGAGGCAAATCATCAGAAGGCCTTTGACGAGATCAAAGGCTATTTGGCTCAGGCTCCAGTCCTTATGCCTCCCATCAAGAACAAGCCTTTGAAGCTGTACATCTCGGCCGCTGAGGACTCTATTGGAGCCCTTTTAGCTCAAGACAACGCTCAAGGAAAGGAACAGGCAGTGTACTATTTAAGTAGGTTGCTGACTCCATGTGAACGGAGATACAGTCCTATTGAAAAGATTTGTCTTGCCTTGTACTTTTCAGCAATAAAGTTGAGGCACTATATGCTTCCTGTTTTGGTTTACATCATGAGTAAAACAGACCTAGTTAAGTACTTGCTTTCTCGGCCCATCATGAGAGGCCGAATTGGCAAATGGTCTTTGGCACTAATGGAATTCAGTTTCCAATACATCCCTCAGAAAGCTGTGAAGGGTCAGGCCTTGGCAGATTTTCTTGCTGATCATCCCTGCTTGGACATTGGCAATGAGTCTGACTTAGGACTGAGCGCCCTCGAAATATCACTCACTCCTTGGACATTACTCTTTGATGGGTCAAGGACTCAGGAGGTCTCAGGTTGTGGGATAATTATTATTTCCCCTCAAGGCCTGAGGACTGAGCTGTCATTTCAATTCGATTTCCCATGCACCAATAATCAAGCTGAGTACGAGGCTTTGGTCATAGGCCTTGAAATCCTTAGGGATCTAGAGGCCAGGGACGTGAGAGTCATTGGGGACTCAAACCTTGTCATTAACCATTTGGCAGGAACGTTCAAATGCTATAGGAAGGACTTAGCACCTTATTATATGGCAGCCATGCAATTATTGCAAGATTTTGACGACGTCACTGTCAAGCACGTCCCACGGAGCATGAACGCTGAAGCCAATAGCCTGGCTCAGGCCTCGACAGGCCTGAGGCTGGCTCCAGAAACAATTCACAAGATTATCACAGTCCAGAAGAGGTTGTTGCCTTCTGTCAGGAGAAGGGGTCTTGGGCTGGAGGTGTTTACTTCAGACTTCACAGGGGAGGAGTCAGACGACGAGCCCGAGAACGATTGGCGTACACCTATCATCTCTTTCCTCAAGCGGCCCCATGTTAGAGCCTCTAGAAAGGTGAGGAGGAGAGCCATCAATTACCTCCTTGTTGGCGACGAGTTATACAAGAAAAGTCCTGAAGACGACTTGCTTTCGAGGTGCTTAGGACGCCCTGAAGCCATAAGGGTCATGACTGAAGTCCACGAAGGGGTCTGTGGATCCCACCAATCAGGAATAAAGATGAGATGGCTAATCAGAAGACATGGTTACTATTGGCCAACCATCTTAGAGGACTGTATTCGTTTCTCCAAGGGATGCCAGCCCTGTCAAGCCCATGGCCCAATTCAGCGTGTTCCTGCGGCTAACTATCATGCCGTGGTCAAACCTTGGCCATTTAGGGGCTGGGCCCTAGACGTCATTGGCAAGATCTATCCTCCTTCCTCGGAGAATCATGCCTACATCTTGGTAGCCACAGACTACTTCACTAAGTGGGCAGAGGCAGTGCCATTGAAGTCGGTGGATCAACAAGAGATAATCAAGGTGATCAAGGAGAGGATCATCCATAGGTTTGGGCTGCCAGAGCACCTAGTTGCGGATAGGGGTACGATCTTCATGGGGGAACAAGTGGTCAACTTTGCTGCACAGCAAGGCATCATTGTTTCCAACTCTACTCCTTATTATGCACAAGGAAATGGCCAAGCTGAGTCAACTAATAGGACTCTGGTCAACATTATTGAGAAGATGGTGGAGGACAACCCAAGGGCTTGGCACGGGTTACTTTCTGAGGCCTTATGGGCCTACAGAACCTCAAAAAAGGAGGCCACCAACATAACTCCTTATATGCTGGTGTATGGACATGATCCAGTCCTACCAATGGAGGTGGCAGTAAAATCGGCAAGGACTGCATACCAACATGGTCTCACTCCAGCGGATTACACTCAGGCCATGTTGATGGAGCTGGAGGACTTAGATGAAGTCAGGCTCGCAGCCCTTGATCACATGCTGGTCCAGAAGAGGAGAGTGGCCAGGTCCTATGACAAGCGTGTAAGGAAAAAGAGTTTTTCTGAAGGTAACTTGGTCTGGAAAGCTGTCTTTCCCTTAGGGGACAAGAATGCAAGATATGGAAAATGGTCTCCCACCTGGGAAGGGCCGTACCAGATTGCCAAAGTCCTTAGAGGTAACGTCTATCATCTTATGGACTTAAATGGGGGTTTGTTTCAACATTTAACAAATGGCAAGTACCTAAAGCATCATTATCCTACTATGTGGGAAATGGGGGACTTTGGAGAAAACCGAGTAAACAAATCATAAGATGCAGGTCAGCAAGGCCTGAACGGAGGCCAAGGTGCCTACTATTCAAAAACCATGAAAGGCCTCAGGTTCAGGCCACCACGAAACAATATCCAAACCATACCATTGCCGGTGGCCATTTAAAGGAAAGTTCCCAGCCAGGCAAGACAAAACTTATTACAAACCAAGAAGGGAAAGTTCAGAAGTTAGAGTTTTGGAGGACAAGACCTATAAAAGGCCTTCGAGATTCGTTTTCAAGTTCTCCCATGCAGTGTCGAGGCTTGCAAGTTGGGCTTCGAGCGTCTCCCGCCTCCTCCGGAGATCTGGAACTTCCTCAATCAGGAGGTTGAGCTTCATCTTTTGACTCTTGGAGTCAGTCTTCAGGTCTTCAGGTTGCTTGGCCAAGATCTTGGATTCTTTTCAAAGATCTTCCAGGCGACCCTCAGCTAGGGCCAATTTGTCCTTAAGCTCTCGAATCTCTTCAGAAGTAGTGGTGATGTTGGCTCCATTGATCTTGATGTCTTCCTTCAATTGGTTCCACTCAGTACTAAACCTGGTGATCTCCATGTCGACCGCCTCCAGCTCTGAGAGCTTAGCATGCACCTTGCCCAGGTCTTGAGTGGAGGCATCATGTGTTTTAACCATGTTGGGAAACTCCTTCTAGAAGTATTGGAGGGAGGTATCATCTGTGTTTTAACCATGTTGGGAAACTCCTTCTAGAAGTATTGGAGGGAGGTATCATCTAGCCCCAGGGCTTGGGATCTCACCAGCACGTCCATGGCCTTCTTAACGTTGGAGGACCTAGTTGGATGGACAATGGCTTGGAAGTTTTGGAGTAGAGCCATCCTAAGGGCTGTTTTGGCTTCATTGACCTCCTCTGGAGTGAACTGGGATTGAGAGCTGGAGCCAAGTCCGCTGCCTGACGTACCAGAAGTGGCCGCCTTCATCAGGTCCTGGGCAGATTTGAACAGGGAATCCAGATCTTCATCATCTTTTTCTTCTTCCGGTATGGATCAGCAGGCGGATTAGGGGTCGGAGAAGAATGTAAGATGGGGGATCCATGTTTCTCTGGAGTCTGGGATGACGCCTCATGTTCCGGCTCCGTTTCAATTTGGTCTAACCCTTTCTCTTGGATTTCAACTTCGTCCTCGATGATCTCCTCTTCCAGGTATGAGTCAAGTTCCTGAGGATTGAAAACAAGGGGAAGTTGATAATAGTATGGAGCCATAAATGCGGCGAAGTGTGCGTCACAATACATCCTTACGATTGGGTTGTGTTCGGTGGCGGAATCGGTTTTCTCAGAATCAGTTGGGGAAGAGGCCTTCTTTTTCAGTCGTCTCTTCTTGGACGGGATAGATTCAGCTTGCTCTTCAGTTTTTCCTCCTTGAATCTTGGAGGTGGCCTGCAAGAGTGAGGATGTTAGATCATTCGATGAGGCTCGGGGAGATGAAGAGGAATAACGAAGATAGCCCAAACCTTCTCTGTAGGATCAGTCTCAGGCGAGCTGGTTTTGGCACTGCTTCTGGTCCTACCAGCTACCGCCGTCTCAGATGCCTGCAGAGAAGAACAGGAACATTACTACCTTAGCAGGAAGGACCGAACAAAGGGCTATGGGGTTTATACCTTTGGCCGTTGCCTTTGGGGAGTCGTCTTCACCCTTTTTGATCGTTGAGGAGCAGAAGGGGCTGGAGGAGCATCCTTGAGCACGTCACTCAAACCTGCCAGTTTGGGAGGAAAGTCAGTACAAACTTCAGAGGCTCAAAGAGGAAAACAGAAATGATAAAAGAAGGCCTTTAAATTACCTTTTCTCTTTGTACTCTGCGAAGGGGAAGGACTGATCTGTTGCAGAGGCATGTGAATGCCAGGTTCAGGGGCTCCAGCAGGATTGGGTAGAATTACTGTCAGGACGTCCAGATAGGGCTTGGAGAAGTGCATCTTGGCATAGCCCCCCCACCAGCTGTCGAACTTGGCACCCTTCTCGGTACGTTCAACGAATGGGTGAAGGGCAAAATCTTTCCTACGTTCAGGTAAAGCGTTTCTGACCCTTTCTAGGTCCCTGGGTTGGATCACGGGCCTGTCAGTAAAGTCCTCATTCAAAAATTGATATGGAGGGACGGGAGTGAGTTGACATAGGCCAAATTGCCTGGCAAACTGGGCTGCATTGTAATACTCAACCCCGCACTTGTAGTTAGTTGGGGTATAGGCCATGCCATACATCAGGTCCCTTGAGATCAGGAAGCTTGTCCAGATCTCCATGTGCTCGTCATAGTCTTCCCCAGGGTCTGACGCGCTCTGCTTCAGCCACCATGGCACTGTGTCTCGAGTCAAGGGCATCCAGTTCTTGCCCATGTTCGTGAGCTCATGATAGAAAAACTTGAAATAGGTACCAAAGGCGTACCTAGGGCCATGGGTGCCGGCATAATGAAGACCGTAGCAGGTGTTTTTGGGGTTTTTGTTCATGGGTGGAGCCAGTTTGGGGAAGTACGACCACAACCACAGGGGCATGATCCACAAAGGGCCTAGGGCGAACACGAACTTGTTGCTGATAAGCTCCTTCATCCCGCGGTAGAGATGAGCCAGGACCAGAGGGCCTAATGCCAGCTTCTGCCCTGAAGCTAGGGCACAGGCCAGGTCCATGAAATCCTTTGTCACCCTATTGGCTGAGACGCGGAAGATGAATTTGTTCAGCCAGTAGAGGAGGAAAGCAACGTGCTCACTATCCTCTACTGGGCCCTTCTGGGCATAGTGATTTATGAAGGGGGTGAAGGACAGGGGTTCTTTATACTCAAAGTAGGGAGTCTTTTGGGACAGAAAGTAATTGGCCTCGACCCCGTGGGGACGGAGGCCTGTCAAGAAGGCAAGATCTTGAAGAGTAAGGCCCACGAGACCTATTTTGAGGTGGAAAGAGTTGGTAGTCACTGACCAGAACTGGGAAGCAGCAAGGAAGAGGTTCTTGTCCATATCGATGAGGGAGCGACTGAGTAAGATGGCGTCCCTGATTCCAATCTGTCTCCACAGATCTCCTTTGGCCTCCATTATACGATCAAGCCATTCCACGTATTTGGCGTCTGGTCTGTGCCAGAGGCGATTGGGGATGTCGGTGGAGAATTTGTGCCAGTCGAGGCATGGAGACTCAAAGGGGAGTGCCTCCTCCGCTAATGGATACATGGGAGCTAGCTGGGAAGGGAACCCTAGTTGGAAGGCGGGCCCCAGGCCAACTCGATCGGAATTGGCAACCACCAGGATGTTGTGGGTGATTGCTACATGTTCTTCGTCCAGGATCTTTTTGATTTGAACGGCTAGGCTGTTAGGGTTCAGAGGAGGAGCATGGGCTCTATGGGTGGCCATCTCTTCTGGAGTTCAAGAGATTCAGCGGTAGGACAATGGCAGATTAGGGTTTTTTCTGGGTTTCGTTCGTGCAAGCGAGGAGAAGACGGAGAAGATGTAGAGAGAGAGTAAAAGTTCAAGATTGGATCTTTAATGAGGAGCGGTACGAGATTTATGGGCGCCGTTGTGTTTCTCTCTCTCCCTCCCTCTCTCTCTCTCTCTCTTTCTTGGATTAAATTTGGAGGAGTAACCCAAGAGTTGGACTTTTGATTGACACAAGGGAGTACCGACGGCTCGAAAAGCCATGGCCTAGGGCGATGACACGTGTCCCCTAGGCCTAAAGAAGTAATGATGGTAGCCGTTGGGAGGACTCTTCATTGGGATTTCTATCCCTAAACCGCTGGATTGGATCAGTTCAAAGGCGAAGAGTCCAAAGCCGATTAAAAGATGTAAGTTGCAATTTAAAAGGTTGTTAGGCTCGGTTTTAAGCCTGATTAACTTTTTAAATTTAAATGTGGGAGGATTTTGGGGGGATTTTAGGCTAAACATTGGCCTGATTATCCGTTTTGGTTCCAAACCCTATGATAAGGACTTGTTTGGTTTGCCAAAAACTGTACTCTGTCCTAATCTACACGCCTAGATCTTGAACAAGATCAAGGCATGGGGGGGCATTGTTTACACCCGTTTTTGGCACCCAGTCCTGGGCAAACGTTGGGCGACCAATTAAGTGTGATTTCATTGATTAGGCCATGAATCAAAGGCCCGTTGGACCAAAACTAAGGGGCCAAGATGACGTTGACTGGGCCCAATTAATTTTTTAGTCTATTTCGGACTAAGAGATTGGAATCATGGGCCGTGGACCATGTTTTCAAAAATCATTTGCAAGGCCCAAACAAGAATAAGGCCTTGCGCATTTTTTGGTTTGTTCGAGAGGCCCATAGCCCATGGGAATTGTTTGTCTGGAAGTATTTTTGTGGGTTATGCATATCAAAAGGCCATTTAATGTATTTGAATGGCCCATTATCACATTATCCGAAAGTCCCATGAAAGGTGGAAAGTGGGTAAAGTTGTGTTGCCTTGCAAAGAGCCATTTGACCTGGTCAAAATGGCTAATGGTTGCTGACTGCCCACGGAAATAGGAAATGGGTTACCCATTATCCCCAGCAACTTCCCACGTTGGAAGAATAACACATGGGTAATTGGCTAAACTTCCGAATAACTGCCCATGATCCCACTAAGCATTTGAGTGGGTAGTTACTTTGGACACGTGGCAACATCTGGAGCCTCCTCGGGACACATGGCAGCCTGGGATGAGGGCGGGAAACTGAGTTCAGGTCTGGACCAGAGCAGCATGCCTATAAATACAAGTTTACAAGAAGGAAAACAGGTTCCCACACCAATCAAGCTCAACGCTTACAAACCAAAGCCTTCACTGTGAAGCAAATTATCTCTACTTCCTCACTTATACTCGATTATTTCACCAAATAACTCGAGCTTCTATCTCTCTTGTACCCCGACTTTATTATTACGCAATATAATAAAGTAATTCCTATCTCTCTCTCACCTCCTACTTTATTATTCCGACATAGTAAAGTAATTCTACGTTGCTACTTCTTTTGCTACATGGTTAGGAAATTATTAAGTCCACTTCGTTGTGGCAAACCACGAACCAAACTGCAAACTAGCCCTTAGGTTTGCAGCACTATCGCCCGCACAGATCTAGAAGTCAGAAAAGGGACGCCCAGTCCTTTACGTTGGTACGCGACAAGTCCTGGCACGCCCGCTCAGCCCTTGAGCCGTTTTAAGCCCAAACAGTAGGATCAAAGGTTTTCCCGGAATGGGTGGCATCAAGATTGGCGGATTCTGAAGGTAAGTTCGTACTGCTTCAAAAGCCTTTTGACACTTGTCATCCCACTCGAATTTCACATCCTTCTTGAGCAAACGAAACAATGGTTCACATGTCAGAGTCAGCTTGGCGATGAATCGACTGATAAACTGAATCTTTCCTAAGAAACACCGGACTTCCTTCTCGGATTGAGGTGGCTCCATCTCGAGAATGGCTTTAATCTTAGTAGGATCCACCTCGATCCCCCTGGTTGTGATCATGAACCCGAGCATTTTGTTAGCAGTGACCCCGAAAGTGCACTTTTGTGGATTGAGCCGCATCCTGTACTTTCGAATTCTTTCAAAAAAACTTTCTCAATGCAGGGAGATGGTCCTTCCGTTCCTTTCCCTTTACTATCATGTCATCGACGTATACCTCGACCTCCTTGTGAATCATGTCATGCAACAGTGTGGTAGCACCCCTCTGATACGTAGGACCGGCATTTTTCAATCCAAATGGCATAACCCGATAGCAATATGTCCCCCACTCAGTGATGAATGTGGTCTTTTCCCTGTCCTCCGGAGCTAGGAGAATCTGATTGTACCCCGAGAAGCCGTCCATGAAGGATAGTAGGGCGTGCTCTGCAGTGTTATCAACAAGCATGTCTATATGCGGCAATGGGAAGTTGTCCTTAGGGCTCGCTTTGTTCAGATCTCTGAAATCGACACACACCCTAATTTTTTCGTCTTTTTGGGGACAGAACGATGTTGGCTACCCAAGTGGGGTACTCCGTTACGATTAGAAAACCGACGTCGATTTGCTTTGTGAGCTCTTCTTTTATCTTTAATACCCAATCGGGCCGCATTCTTCTTAGTTTTTGCTTAATGGGCTTCGCGTAGGGTAGAGAGGGATTCTGTGCTCGACTATTTCTGGGTCAATTTCGGGCATGTCCGTATGGGACCAAGCGAAAACTTCTTTTAGCAAATCTGTGAGCTCTTGAAGCTCACTGGGAGACAGCCCGGAACCGACCTGAACCAATCGAGGGTTCTCCTCATCACCCAAGTTTATTGAGATTATTTCTTCTTTTAAAGGCTGAGCATGCCTTTCATTTTCGCGATCGATGAGGGAACGGACCTCCTTGGGGATGTCCCCATCGAGATCTATTCCTTCATCGTCGGGGTCCAAACAGTTTATTTCAAAAATCGGCAAGTAAGCGAAAACATCATCCATTTCATTAACCAGTTCAGCCGACGGGGGGAATACAGCGGTTGACTCGAATTCAAAGTAAAAGCTACGATGTGGAGGGCCCGATGGGCACTGAGCTCCGACTACTGTGCTGAGCGAGTCGATGTCGGACTCGGACTGGAACCACACTCGGTCACGAGTGCTATGAGTCGAGTTACATGTGGTACAAAAGTGCAATTATCATAAACGCCCACAGCCTCCACGATGAGTTTGGAAGGGTCTTCAACTTCTTCTTCATCTCCGAGCATCGGCCTGGCGAGATCTTGCGTCATACCCCACGATTCCTCGCCTCGAGCAGAGGTGAGAGGCGCCCAAGCTAAAAGCCTCGGCCAGTCAAATGCCTCGAGATATCTCCTCTACTTTTGCGACCTCTTCATCACTCTCCCGTGTATCATTGGCAAAGATCTCGGCCAGGATACTTCATTTTTGTTTCGAGGTCTACACAAAGGGCTCGGGTTCTCCTTGGTATAGTAGCGCCTCATTCTCCTTCAATTTCATCTCAGTTGCCGGCTCAGGCGCGATTGCGCCACTTTCTTGCCGAGTCGCTTTTCTTGGCCTCATATCCTAGACCAAAACGCTCGTTGCTTCCAGGGAATTCAGGGAACTCGGGGACTCCTTGAGCATAAAGTCCCAAGCCCATGCCCGGCAGATATTTCATCCGTTTCATAATTTCCAGCGCTGCGGAACTTACCAGGAAACCGTCCTCGGCCCGGATGGTGCACACTTTCGAGGTCATAACTGCGAAGCCCCCCATGGCAATATCTTCCTCTCCATGCAAAATCTCTAGTAGCGGGGAATTGTCCCCGGAGTGCGGACGAATACCTGAGTCTCCATGGATGATTAGGGTTCCAGAATCCAAACCCAAGATGAGTTTCTGATGCAACGTTGAGGGCACACCCATGACATCCGGGCGATGAAGCCAAGGCCTTCCCAACAGGAGATTGAACGATGCAGGAATTTCCAACACACAGAATTCGATGGTGGTTTTAAACTTGCCAGTCTCGAGTTCCAAGTTGATTGTCCCCAAAACATCACGGTGTGTATTATCATAAGCACGGACACCCAAATTTGACGGCACGAAGTCTTTGTTCTTAAGGCCCAGGCAATAAGCGGTGCAGAGTGGACACACGTTAATGGCTGAACCGTTGTTTATAAGAATCGCAGGGACCCATTTTCCGAGACACTTCATCGTCACGTGCAGTGGCTTGTTATGGTCAGTTCTCTCAGGAGGGAGATCCTTTTCTGTGAACGACAGAGTGTGCTGGGTGAAGTTCAGGGTTATAAGGGCAATGAGAGCTTCTGGGGCAATGTCAGAGGGGACCTCGAACCTGGAAAGTGTGTTTACGAGCCTACGGTGGTGCTCACGGGAGGCAGCTAATACACCCCACATAGACATGCGAGCGGGGGTTTCTTGGAGTTGTCGGATAATGGGATCAGGAGAAGCTTCAAGATCAGGTTCAGGGAGTGAGTTGAGGTCGATGGACGGTTTGGGCTGGGTAGGTGGGTTAGGTTTAGTGGAGCTTGAAGGGTCATTTGGTGGAGCTTGCGGGACGGGAGTGTTCAGGTTTGTGGGTTTTACAGGGGCATTTTGGTATGGCGGAGGGGCTCGGGACGAGCTACCCTGCTGGAGGTTGGTAGGTTGGTAGACTCTTCCACTCCTGGTAAGATTGCTAACTGTTTTGGGAATGGGCTCCCACCCAGTACCTTCCCAGAAATCGGAGAAGTCAAAGTCGCAAGCATCAGCTTTACGTTTCCCTTTGTCAAGTGCCATCTTCTCCAAAGTCTCATTGAGGGTTTCCATTTCCAAAGCGTGCCATATGCTGTCCTCTTCCAGAGAATTCCAGAAGTTGACATTGTCGTCGTTGTTGTCCTTGTTGCTGTTGCCAATCTGTAGAGATCCTTCATCCAACATGGCCTTATTGATGGTCAACTCCTTACCATCAATCCACACATTTACCAATTCAGACTTTCCCCACAGGTCTTCCGGGTCCAATACACAGATGTTGGGTTCATCAGGGATTTCGACTACGGGTTTGGGAAAGCACTCCTCGATGATGTATTCCTGTGGGAGGAAAAGATAGTCCATGGCGCGGTCCAGAGCATCGGAGTTTTGAGTGAGGTTGACAATGGTCCTGGCGTTGAGCTTTGAGAACATGCGGGGGTTCATCAGATCCATTTCTTCCACCGCTTCCTCTTTTTGGAAAAGGTACGCCAATGATGTCTCATCTAGGGGGTCGAAATCATCCATCCAGTGCCATCCATTAGGTTCAGGCTCCCATTCCCATTCGTCTTCCTTCTCGACAGGTTCAGGTTCCATGAACAGAGCAAATAGAGAATACCCATCCAACGGGTCAGCCATCATCTCCTCCCAGTCCTGCCTCCATTCTCCATGTTTCAATTCCTCAACTTGGCTGGGGTTAAGTGCCACGGGCCAGACTCCAGTGATAAGAGCCCTATCTTCTACCGCCAAGAAATCTTGCACTAGGTCTTCCCACCGTCTCTGAAAGTCCCATTCCACGGTTTCCAATGCACAGACGGCATCCTCAATTGGCAGCTCGACGGCTGGCTTGGGTTGAGTATCAGGAATGATGTAATGGCTGGGATTAAAGGGTTGGCTTATGGAGATAAGGTTGGTGCGGGCATTGGAGTGCTTTGGGAGTGGGTTTGAGACGGTGTTGGGTTTTTGTGGTGGCATAGGGAGGGTTTTGTTATCGATCAGATCCTGAATAGCGTGGCGAAGGCGGAAGCAGTTGTCGGTTAGGTGGCCCACATTCTGATGATAGGCGTAGTATGCATTCGGGTTGTGGGAAGCAGGGAGTTTTTGAGGTAAGGGAGTGGAGGTAAGTGGTTTGAGGGTGCCGCTTTCGACCAATTTCTCGAGCACGGCGGAAAGAGGTGCTGAGAACTGAGCAAAAGTGCGAGGCTGGGTATGCGGTTGACTGGTTTGGGTGGCTATTTGGTTCACGGGCTCGGTTTGGGTTGTGTTTGTGGAGGTGTTGGGAAGGTTGGTGTAGTTTGAGTTGCCAAACAGAGCGTTGCTGTTTCCGGAGTAAACCTTCTTGGGCTTGAGAGTAGGCTCGGGCTTGTCGAGGATCCCCAATTGAACTGCTTCTTCGATGGCTAAGCCTGTATCGAAGAATGTTTTAAAGTCTGAGCATGCTTGGGCCATAACCATATGCCTCGCAAGAGTGGGTTGAAGGTTACGGACAATCATCCGGATTTGGTCCCTGTCGCTCAGTCTATCTTTCATCTGCGCTGCCTTTGCCCTCCACCTTTTCATGAAATCGGCAAAGGCCTCCTTTGTTTCCATCTTCGTTGACTCCAATTCCCGAGTGGTCACCTCCAACTGAATGTTATAATCGTACTGCGCGACAAAAGCCGCGCATATATCCTCCCAAGAACGCTTCTTTCTCTCATCCAGTGAAGTGAACCAGTGCAGAGCATGTCCCACAAAAGTCTGCGAGAACATCTGTGCCATAGCATCCTTCTCAACTCCCCACATGGAAAGTGCTCCAATGTATCCCGTCAGGTGTGCCTTTGGATCTCCTGTTCCGTCAAACTTAGCGAAGTCGATTGGCCTGAACTTATCCGGAAGCTTTGCGTTAGGAAACAAGCAAAGCTTATTGATGTCAAAACCAGTCGACACTATCTTCTCATTTCTTGCAACGGATTCCTCTAGTTGGGTGAGCTTTGCCAATACCGCTGCCATCTCGGGGTTTTGCGGAGTTTCCAAATCAAAGACCAGCTGCTCTTGGTTCGGATTCGGGTTAGGGTTAGGATTGAAGTTTAAGTTGGGAATTGGGTTTGGATTTGGAATCGGATTCGGGTTAGGAACTAGAAATTGATTAAGAATTGGGTTAGGGTTTGGGATCGGATTTGGGTTTTAGGTGGAAGGCGTCTTACAACTCCAGTAATCATCATCATGAGTTGGGCAATTTGGTTATCGGTGCGTTCGCCCAGGCGTTGGATACCCTCTCTGATCTGTCCCATTTCTTCGTACAGATTTCCCGGGTTTGGGTTAGGATTTGGATGAGGATTAGGGACGGGATTTGGATTCGGATTTGGCTCGCCTCCGTTTGGGTTTGGGTTTGGGTTGACACTTGGGTTAGGATTAAGGTTCGGATTGCCAGCATTCGGGTTTAGGTTACCTCCGTTTGGGTTTAGCGTGGGGTTCGGTTTTGGGTTTAAGCCTCCGATCAATAGATCCATTTCCACCCTCGAATCTGATGCACTGATGGAGTCTGCTTGTAGTTGGAGCCGTTCCAATCTCTGTCCCAAGGGTCTGGTCCGGGAGGGTATGATGTTCTTCTTTTTCGGCCCAATTGCTTAGAACTGACAGCAAAGCAAAAACTTGTGCTCAGACGCGGTTTCTGCTTGCATTTGTATGAAATTTGTGCATGATTTTTGGAAAATGAGTGCCTCATCGTCATCGTCATTGACCCCAATTTTTCTGAACAATCGACTTACGGGAGGTTGCCTTGATCCTCAGACTTTTGTGGTGTATCCTCATTTAGGAACGGTCGATTCCCAAAAGATGCTAAAATAAACTAAGTATTTGGCTAATATTCCATCGACAATTTGACCGTTGGTTCGGAATGGCTCAGGGTGAACGAGGTGATATGATAACCGAAGTGGCGTAAGCGGTACACTTGCTTTTAGCCTCGATGGTGTTGGCATCACAATGTTCTGCTCCCATATCATTCCTTTCCTTTGGTTAAATCTCGGTTAAACACTAGTCAAGGACTTAGCAAAATTTTAGTTTCCTTTAGGTTTGAGTTCGAGGACCCATGTGATTTAGCAACATGCATTAGGGTGCGTGACTCTTCATCGGGTCTTGGCAACCTTCCGAAGACCGCGCGAGCGAGTCCCGAGAATTGTGGCTGACAGCATGATGATGATGCAAGATGCAATGCAACACTTAAACAGATTATAACACGTAGTCCTACCCTGCAGGCCCCTGTCCTAGTTTGGAAGGTTTTACGGCTTGCTAAACATGTACAAAGGCCGGGTTTTGGCTTGAAGAGGGTTCCCCGGACTAGAGTCAAAGTATACCTCCCGTTATTGAGCATACACCCAGTAACGGTACAAACGGTAGGGATGACTCATCACGGTCGAGGGTTGCTAAGCATTTCGGGATTCCCTATCACCGGTAAGCCGGGTAGGATTGCCGAAACACAACAGCGGGGCTGCACAAGATATATATATACAAGAAATAAAAAGTGAAATAAAATCTTTGGAAAATCCCACAAATATTTTTCAAGCTTGGCTCACTAATTTACTCAATGCTTAAGGAAATCAGGCCATTTTGACAACGTACTGATTTTTCTCAAGTATTAATTAAACTTCGATCCCCAGCAGAGTCGCCACTGTGGGCTACCACAGCCCCGGGTGGAATCGCGGCGACCCGAAAAGAAACGCCTTGCTTTGGAATCGAATCGAAAATTTTGAAGAGTCGCCACCCGGATTTATGGTTCGCCACTCGAGAAACCATTTTATTAAAAAAAAAAGGTTGATTGATTTGAATTGAAAACCAGAGATTTGTTTGAGGGTTTGGAAGCCATGTTACGAGGGGGGAAGGGTTTTACGACACCCCCCTCGCCCGATTTGAAATCGGGTCTCTACTAAACATTTGTAGGATTTTTCAAAAGATCTTGTTTCATTAAACCATTTAGCAAGTGTCCATGAATATATCAAGAAAAGGGTGCATGCATGTGCATATGTACAGAGAGTAATGAAGAATGGCCGTGCAAAATATACAAGTTATGATAAAATGAAACCCTGTCACTGGATTCACTCTCGAGCGCTCGAGAGTGGTCCCGAGCGCTTAGGAGTAATGCATCTCCCAACCTGCAAGTCTTGTTAGCACAGCAGAATATGATACTGAAAATGAAGATTGGGATAACATTAATCATGTCACAGGCTCAACAGGGGACTTGGGAGAACGGAATCAAACCAACCCTTCCAAGCCAGGCATCCTTTCCTTTCTGAAAATCGATTTTACAGTTAAGGGGCGAAAGGGGACACATGAATGAACATGCAAGGGCAGTAGGAGGATCAAACTGGGAGAAAGATGGGCTGGAGTTGCATGCAGACACGCTCGAGCGCTTGGGAGTGATCCCGAGCGCTTGGGAGTGTTCTGCACTCTAGAACTGGCTTCAACCACCTGATGCACTCATTGTAGTACACTGGCGTACTGGATCTTGTGTTTTTGAGGTATGAAAAAAGGTTTTTCTTTTCAAATCTAGAGCAAAACCCTTTTGCATGTTCTTAAGTAAAATGGTTTTCCCTTATTCGCTCCTTTTAAAAGAAGATCATCTACACCAATACCCTTCAAAAGAGTTGAAAAGTTTGAAAACACGGTCTACTCTTCATGCATGTCCATATAAACGCTCAAAAGAAGAAAAACTGGACTGAAACCACTCTCGAGCGCTCTAGAGTCGTCTCGAGCGCTCGGGAGTACTTCCAATAGGCTAGTGCAGAAAATGCATTTTGTACCCCTTTGCTCTAATTATTATACCAAGGTCTCTCAACCCGTACTTAGTATTAAGGACTAAGAGGGCTGAGGGACCTCCCTCAGAAAGGAAAAACAACTCTGTTTTGCTTGCGTTGACATCAAGGTAGAGAACTTCTACCTTTAATTTTAGAACCTTGCTCCTTGGAAAAAGCCTCAGAAAGTGAAATAAGAGTGAAGGATCAGGAGACTCAGGACTGGAGAATGTTCTGAACTCCTTGCATGTCTTTGATACTTTGGGTTTTTGTTGCTTTTGTTTTTGAAAATGAAGTTTTTTAAAGGAGATGAGGAAGAACAGCTTTGTTTGGACAGTCAAAAGGGAAGGGAGGGGGGGTTTAGAGAGAGAGAATTCGTGCCTGGTTTGAAATGCAGAGGCCCTTATATAGGCAAAATACCATATGGTCTTGTTTTAGAAAATGTGATTTGGTATCTTTGAAAGATCAGCAGACCTGACTCCCCTCTAACTGAGGTGGAGTGTTGCCTGAGGTTTGAGCCGCCAAAGCAGTGTAATGATGGCCTGCATGGGAAGTGGGGAAGCTCCAGCATCCATTGGGTAGCACAAAGTCTCGGCGCTGGGAGCACTCTCGGCCCGGGGACTTTACTCTCGAGCGCTCGAGAGTTTGTTAGATCCCAGATTTTGAAAATGGTTTTGAGCGCTTGGGATCGCTCCTGAGCGCCTGGGACTGATTTTAACATTTTATTTCCTCTTAACGTGTTTTCCAAGGAGCATCGTTCTGACTGATCAAGGGCTTGTTTCAATCCAAATTCATCATCGGGGAGCCTCCGGGCCACAAATTTAGGAAATTCGAAGAGTCCAAATTGGGGTGTCTACAACCCCCAGCGGCCATGAGACGGTGCCGGGCTCTGAGACCGACCGCGGCCACGAGATGTGCCACGGCCTCTTCCACGGCTAGCTCCGGAGATGGTGAGCAGGTTGCTGAGATTAATTGGCTGGTCCATTTCTTGAGGAGGGGGAGATGGAGAATATCCACTCGGAGATGTGGATGTTTCCTCGGCAAGTTGGATGGGCTCGTTGGGAAGCGGTGGGGTCCGTGAACGCCTTTCTTCTTGTTGCTCGGGTTGCTAAATAGGAGGATCTCGGATGACAGGATCTCGGATCCGCCGATCAATGAACCCGCCGTAAGATGCCCGGTAGCTCAAAAGAATTTGAGCAGCTCTTGCTCGGCCTGGAAGATATGTGCCTTGCCCGTTGAAAGCAAGGACACGATTGATGTCTGCTACGTGAACTTGGGGGGTGATGATGTTGTACCCTTGGTTAACGTTTGTGGCTGCAAAATACGATAAAAATTAGCAGTCAGTAAAGCAAAAAGTAGGCGACGCAAAACAAAATTTTGCTCGGCAATAAAGTTCTACGAGAAAAAGGACTAACGTGGAGTGCCAAAGCGGTGTGGGGCATGGAATCCTATCACTCGGCCCTCCTCGTTTCTGGGTTCAAAATTCTTGGTAACGATGAGGAAGTCGTCGTCGTCTCCTCGAGCGGAGTCTGGCAGTTCAAGCACAAGCCTCCTTTTGGAGGCTCTACTCTTCAAATAGTAGGTTAGTGCATCATTGGTTCTAGATACGCTATAGAGGTGGTGGATGTCGTGTAAACTAGGGGATGTGCCTAGCACTTGATTAAGGGTATTGATACCCATGACAACCCTAAAGAAATTAGCAGAGACCTGCATAGGGGATAATCTGTAATGGGCCAGGACCTGGCGGAGTAAATGTGCAAGTGGAAACCTGACGCCGCCCTCGATGACAAGGATGTGCAGGGTGTCATTGTCAAAACACTCACGGATGGCGTTTTTAGGGGCCAGTGGCCACGTTGTCGGGGATCTCATAACGAGATCTAAAATTGGCCATCGTTTAGGGGGTATCACAGTGTCTACGAAACCTACTCATAATGAAAAATGTGGGTACGGATTTTCTAAAAGAGAGGGGGAACGAAGAAGCCCTAAAACGACTGTGGGAACCCTAAATCAGCGAGAGAGATGGAATGCAAAGAGGAACGATGACTTATTGGGGAGATGAACGGAGACTCTAGTGCAGAAGAAGGGATGAACCATGGGATGGTGAACAGTGCTTCAATGGCAGGTATGAACAGACTTTCTTTTGCAGGGGGAGTTTCAGAAAGAGAGCATGGATTTGAATTTGGATGAAAATCCAAAAATACTCTAACAGATGGGCTGGCGTATGGAAAATGTCACCCTAGACGCCGTTTGGATGTTCCGTTCCCCGAAACATCTACTTGCATTTAATGCGAGCGGTACAACGTATGCCGCGTGTAAAGGTAGGAGCTGGAAAAGCCTGCCCAGCCCAAACGATGAGACGTTTGGCCTGGACTAATGATGAAGCTTGCACCAAATACGAGAAATGAGGTGTAGGAGCAAAGGACGAGAACCTTCCTCGAAGCCAAAAAGCTATGCTCGTCATATTAAGAGAAAATAACGACTAAAGCTGGGGAGCCATTGTAGGGAGGTAATCCCGAACAGGTAGAAAAGAGGCCCGAACACGTGGTACGTGGGGCCCGAAATAAATATAGCCGCCGTGCAATACGGTGAACGGCGATAAGGACCAATGACATGAGAAGTCTCTGGTCCAGAATACCAGAGCAAGAGCATGGTTCAAAGAGCATGAGAAATGGTTGGACCAGGCACCTGGAGGAAGGACAAGTGACATGTGAAGTCACTGGTCCAGGCAGTCTGTTCGGCAGTGAGAAGGCCGAACAGGAGCAGCAGCCTGGAGGAGGCAGCTCCAGAAGAGTCTAGAAATGGTAAAATCTAGTAAGGAAACGAGATCCGGAGAAGATACCCAGCGGGAATGGGATGAACGGCCAGCTAAGGAAGGAATTCCTAAATGGTCTGTAAGGTAATATACAGTAAAGGGAACGAGAATCCATGATATTCTGGGTTTCCAATACGAGAAAGGAAACTTATGGCAACGAGACAGCTAGGACAGCAAGCATATGTGGATCTATAAATATGAGTAAAACCGAGAGGTTGAGGTATGCAATTCTTGGCAATACGCTTTATACCTACTGATAATTAGGGTTTTCAACTAGTACGAGATACTAACTTTGGCATCGGAGGGCCTTGGCCACAAGAGGCAAAGGTGTGCTCACCCTTTGTTTGTTTTACAAGTTCAACTTCGGCGGTGTGCTAGGGTTCTGGCAAGGGAACCGAGGTAGCCGTTACTACTTCATGTTGTTCAAAGGCTGGTTCGTTTTCTTGCACTTACACACCTGTATAAAGCTTGCAATACCCTAGCGCACACTTCAACCCTTTAGCCCTTCAGAAGGCATCTATGTGGCTAAAATCCTCCAAAAAGGACATCCGTGTTGCTAAAGCCCTTTAGAAGGCGTTTATGTTGCTAGCTTCCAAAAAGCGTTTGTATGGCCAACTTCCAGAAAACGTTCAACCTTCGGAAGGCACCGCGTTAATGGAGGCAATGGAAATCTCCCAAACAAGGTGTATCATCCCATCAGGCGAGGCGATGGAACCTCCCATGGCGCCAAGTTGAAGAAGGCAATAAAAATCTCTGAAATCAATAATGGTCGATAGGTTTCGCCTAAAATCATTTAACGGGCCTTATGGCATTTTGGGTCAACAAGTTGACAAATTCAACATGGGATTATGGTCAGATTAGCCTTGGGAGGCATCCCAAGCGTGAGGAAACTAGCCTTAGGGGTACCCCCCAAGCACGTGGAATTGATCCTATGACTCCTGGCGTTCCCACGGCCGATAAATCAACCTCTCAGCTGCTGCATCCTTCTGCAAAATCTCCCCTTTCAAAGACAATCGATGTGAATCCAGGCACCAACAAAGCATTCACGGTATTCTGGGCCCGCGGCCAATAGAATTTATTGTCAAATCCAGCCTTGGGAGCATCCCTAAGCGTGCATGATTTCGAGCACCAGCGTCAAAAGCCTTACGTAGGTTGTCAAATGTTTGCCAGAAGCACTCAGTCTAGCCTCTCAATCATTCCGAGCATGAGGAAACTAGCCTTGGGAGCATTCCTAAGCTTGAGAATGATCAGGTATCAATCAAAGCCTTACAGGGGTTACCAAATGCATGCAATCTAGCCTTGGAGATTTTCTCTAGCAAGTGAAATGTGGCTGAATCTAGCCTTTGGGGCAATCTCGAGCATAAGGAATCTAGCCTTAGAGATGACTCCAAGCATATAGAATATACTAGCCTTGAGGACAATCTTGAGCATGTGGAAATTAACCTTCGGAACATGCCCAAGCACAAGGAATGATCAAACACCGGTATTAAAGCCACATTAGGACTTTGCCAAAGCTCTCTCCGGAGCAACAAGCTCATAATTGCTGGTCGCTTGATCGTCAAGGATTATTAATCACTGAGCTCTTGCTCGCAAAACCCAATGATCCTTGGTACCTCAAGCACAGGCTCTACGCCCCAGTACGACAGCCGTCACAGCCATAAACGGCACTACATTCATAAGATCACTACTTCAAGCTCCAAGCTCACTATCTCTGTAATCGTAGCTCCAAACTCACCAACTCGGCAGCACCACATGCTCGTTGCCTCGATAGCTCAGCACTCACCTCAACAACCTTGGGCATACTATCTCAGTCATTCAGCAGGTCTGCAACCAAGCCCCGAGCTCGTTGTCCCAGCAGCCCTGCGCCTACTATCAACAGCACCATGCTCATTGCTTCAAGCTCCATATACACCATCTCAAATACCTCAGCAGCACCACGTGCTCACTATCTTCAGCAGCTCTACGCTTGCTACCTCAACAGCCCTATGCCCAAGTCACTCAGCGGCCCTACAACGGCTTCTCATTCACTATCTCATCTGCTCCACGGCTCTACACCCATTATCTCAGCGGCTCCAAGCCCATTATATCAGCGGTTCCAAGCCCATTATCTCAGTAGGCTCCAAGCCCACAATCTCAACCGGCTCAACGTCGTAACAATCTTCAACTGGCTCCACGCTGCCCCTAACAACAAGATATCATCTATTCTCAAGTTCTACACTTGAATGCTCAGGCTCTACGCTTTGAATGCCCAACCACTATGTACTGGATGCTCAAAGCTTGTACTTTGAATGCTTGGATTCTGCCGTCCGAATGCTTGAGCTCTATGCTCTGAATGCTAAAGTCCAGAACTTGATAGAAGCTCTAAGCTTAAACCAAACACACACGCACGGGCCCGTGCACATTTGCATCAATTGCATCACTATTATCACATCGAGTCTACATCATCATATCTGCCATATCTACCAATCATCATCATATACACATTCTGCATATCTCTCTTATTCATGAAACAGGTCAACCCTGCAATCAACCGGCTCGACGCCTCGGTTTTATTGATCGGTCCAGCGCCTCGATCCTTTGGCTCTATGTCAAAACTTATGATGAGAAAGCACCATGCACAAATCATTAGAATGCAACTGGCTCTACGCCTCGGTTCAATCAAGCTCCTCAAATCGGCTCGACGCCTCAGTTTTATTGACCGGTCCAGCGCCTCGATCCTTTGGCTCTACGTCAAAACTTATGATGAGAAAGCTCCGTGCACAGATCATCAGAATGCAACTGGCTCTATGCCTCGGTTCAATCAAGCTCCTCAAACCGGCTCGACGTCTCAGTTTTATTGATTAGCCCTGCACCTCGATCCTATGGCTCCACGCCAGAACTTATGATGAGAAAGCTCCGTGCACAGACCATCAGAACGCAACCGGCTCTATGCCTCGGTTCAATCAAGCTCCTAAAACTGGCTCCGCGCCTCGGTTCCTTCATTCCTATGCTCCGTGCTTAAGTTACTGGCCCTGTGCCTGCCTCCCATATCTCAAAAACAAGGCATTTAACTTGTCTCCGGAAGATGGCTTGGGTTCCACCCCATATCTCAAAACCGGAGTCCAAAACATCCCCAACAGATGGCTTGGATTCCACCCCAATTACATCGATTCCCTCCAGCTCATTCGCTAGGACAGGCTACTCTATCGAGTTTCCCTCAGTTAAAGTCAGGATGATCAAGAAAAGTAAACACACCCGCCGCGTATTGATCTACCCCAAAATACTGAGGACGATTTCCGCAAAAATATCCTCAGTAGCCCCGCGCTCCTTCAACTACTCTCTGCCAAAATTCTGGCTCAGCCTAGGTATGTCACACTACGGCTTTTAAAGCCCGAAGGTACGTCTTTTGTCTCTAACCCTCCAAACTTTTTACTTTTCTTTATTGCCTCCGAACTACGGTTGGTCTGAATTTCCCCTGTGGAATACCTAGGCAGCCTCCCAGCCCGACCACAACAAAAACATTTTTTCAAAAACCCTTGGAATAGTGGTCAGACCAAATTGAGTTGCTTTTACAGCTTCGAGTTTTACTCAAACATGTCTCGCGATCCGTCTGAGCTCAGTCAAAGAGGGGCATCTTTAGACACCCCAATTTGGCCTAACAATTATTTCAGGTCCCACCTTGGGGACCATCCAGATGATCAAATGGATACAGTGATTGCTAATTGACTTCTTGAGAACCTTAGGACGTTCGGTAAGAACTTTGAGCCACTTAGAGGACCCAATTCAGAGCCAAATAGCCTTTCAGACAAAAATACAAAATCCCAGGAGAATCCATCTGCCAATCGTAACATTGATCTCACGGCCTTAACATCATTTCATCACCCGAGCAACCAGTTGCCTAAAAATCTCCCTGAGAGATCAATCCCACGGCCGCAAGATCCATCCTTCGGCCGCCACATCCTTTCCTCGGCTGCCACATCCTCTGCTTGGCCGCCAGATCATCCTTTTTCCAGACTCTGGAACGTTCTATCGATTGTATGATCCAACTACACTACTTTTTCGATGCGTTTGAGCCACGTTCAGAGATCACAATGAGGAGTTCGAATTGCATTGCAATTGCAATTGCAATCGTGCATTTTGATTGGGCCGAGTGAGTCACCAATTGCCTATATAAAGGGGCCTTTGGACTCTGAAAATATACACACGAAATTCAGATCATTATACACCCTCTCTAGCCACGATACTCTGCAAAATTACTCTCTCAAACACCCTTTACAAAAGCCCTAACCTCCCGAAGGCAGCCATCAATCCGACGATCAAACCCCGAAGTCTCAAACCCTAACCCTAAGGTTTTTCAAGAAGCAGTCAATCAATCTCGATCAAATCCGAAGCAATCAAGCTACTGAGGGATCAAGGTGGTGAGGCCCAGGGGCCTCTGGTTTGGTTTATTTATCGTTTTTATGCTTAATCGTAGCTTTTAATCATCTGCTAACTTTTCTGTCTGGTGTGAGGAAGAACGTCGACCGGGGCTTCGATCCCTCGGCCGATACATCCAAACCAGGAGGATCCCTCGGCCGTGACATCTATTCACCGGCTGCGGGATCCATTCCTCTGGATAGTTCTGTTGTTTTTTTTGCTTTCTGATGCATGATTTACTTATCGCCTTGGCTCATCTTATTTACTGTTTAAAGGCATAAAAACAGACTACTTGTTTAGAATTAAATGAAGCATCTATATGTCTTATGTTCAACGATTATGGGCTAGCCTCACGGCTAGGCAGAGAGGGGTGCCTAACACCTTCCCCTTGCTGTACCTTTGGCTTCCGTATCCAGAATCTCTATCTATTTTCCTAGTTTTAATAAACTGGGTGGCGACTCTGTTTTGATGATAACCGCTATCATGTGGCGATGTTCCTAGCCTTGGGAATATCCATGATCTTGGTTTATGAAGCAAGCAACCAAACGAGCAGACAATGATCAATCTGTATGGCGATGCCCCGTCCGGGTGGTGTCTACAGTATGACAGAACGTTCTAGAATTTGGAAACTAGACGATCTGGGGGTCGAGCAAACGATTTGGCGGCCGAATGAACGATTAAAAAGTCGAAGGATGGACCTGGCGGCTGAAGGATCAATCTTTTAGGGAGATTTTCAAGCAACAAGTTTCATAGGTGAAAGAATGCTATTGAGACCGTGTGATCAATGTCACGCCTGACAGATGGATTCTCCTAGGATACTGTATTTATATCGGAAAGGCTATTTGGCTTTGGATTGGGTCCTCTAAGTGGCTAAAAGTTCTTACCGAAAGTCATAAGGTTCATAAGAAGTCAATCAGCAATCACTGTATCCGTATCATCGTCGGGATGGTCCCCAAGGTGGGAATTGAAATAATCGTTAGGCCAAATTGGGGTGTCTACACATCACCTCTGTTTTCTTGACTAGTTCCCCAGGACTAGCTTCCCCAAACAGAGACTCAAGACTGCCTGAATTAAAAACATCTTCCCAATCTAGCGCCAAAGCCATTACCATTGACTCTAGTTTCTCAGTTTCCTTATCTTCCCATGTGTCGGCAACAAAGATTTCAAACCCAGGGCGTTGCTCCTTTGTCTCAGGATCCCAAAAAGGCTTTGGTTTCCTTCCCTGGCACAAAGTGGATAGGGACAAGATCTTGGAACAGTGTCTTTCGCACATTGTTTCCCCTCCTTTCTTTCTTAGCCTCCTCTTCTTCAGGGTCAAACCCCAAATTGTACTGCCCAGGATTTGATGGAAAGGTAGGGAATTCAGATGGACCCTGCAGATTATGCCCCACACCCATTCCATGAAGGTAGGACATCTTCCTCATCATTTCAGCAGCCACAGAACTAATGTAGAAACCTTCATCCACTTTGATAGTCAGAACAGTGCCAGCAATGTCAAAAGAGAAACCTCTTAGCATGATGTCCTCTTCTCCGTGTTCAATTTCTAACAGAGGGGCATTGTCTTCACAATATGGGTGAATACCGGAGTCTCCATGGATGGTTAAAGTGTCGGAGACTCGTCCCAGTTGGACTTTTTGATGAAGAGTGGAGGGTACCACTATGATATCAGGATGGTGAAGCCATGGCCTACCCAAGAGTAAGTTGAATGACGAAGGAATGTCCAAAACATGGAACTCCACTCCCATCTCATAGTTTTCCACCATCACCTTGATCATGACAGTGTTTTCTACCCTTCGGAAACTATTGTCGTAGGCACAGACTCGTTGGTCTGATTGTGCAAAGTCTTTGTTCTTCAATCCCCAACAATAAGCGGTGTGGAGGGGGTAGACATTGAGGGCTGAGCCATTATCTGTGAGGACAATTGGAACCCATTTCCCCATACACTTAAGAGTGATGTGCAGAGGCTTGTTGTGTCCAACTCCTTGTATTGACAGGTCTGCCTTGGTGAATGTAACAACATGCTTTGAGGGGCGAGGGGTAAGTAAGGCAACCATGTCCTCGGGAGTTGTATCGGGCATAATTTCCATTACTGAAAGCATTTGGATCAATTTTTGGTGATGGACACGGGATTGAGATAGAAGGCCCCAAATGGAGATATCAACAGGGATTTTGGCCAATTTCCTCTAGAGGACATCTTCCTTGAGAACATTGCTTGTATCACGGGGTTAAAGAGACAATTTTGAGCCAGGCGGGAACGGTCCTCCAGCCTGAAGATTCGAAGGTTGGTAGATGCGTCTACTTCTCGTCACATGATTCGCAAGTTTTGGGTACATTTCATCCTAGAGTTCAACATAGTCATCATACAAATTGGTGAGGTCGGTCTCAGCCTTGCGCTTCCCTTTGTCTAGCCGTGCTGCATTCAATGCCTCTCTTAGTTCTTCCACAGTTTCACAGGCCCACAATTCATCTCCTATGATTCTTTCTTCTAGTGCAACTTTTCCAACAGTCCATTCTTCTTCCCCTACCCAAAGGTTGACAACGTCGTCATCTTCCCACAAGCCGTGGATGACTGAAATGCAAGGCTTGTTGGGGATACAAACGGCAGGTTTCGACAGTAGGTCATTGACAATGTAGTTCTGAGGACAAAACTCATCATTCGTGTAGAGTCTTTCTACATTTTCTGACGGTTGCCCAAATGGTTACGGACTGGCTCGATCATGGATATATAACATCTTGCTCATATTCCATGAAAAGGAGGGGCAGTGTGACATAGTCTAGCAAATTGTCCTCCTTTATCATTTGCTATTCTTTGGGTGTTGGGTCCCATTCTGGTTCATCCTTATTGACGTTCATGAGATCAATGTTCAACCACTCATTACTGGCTTGGAAAATTTCCATTCCTTCTTCCATGGGTTCGGGTTGGTTTTCAGCATAGAGCTCAGCAGCCTCCCTTTCCAAGCACTCATCCACAACAGCTCCCCATTTGATGGTCCATTCATATTCCATGTCTTCGACGTAATGGACTCCTACTTCTTCAGGAATTTGGGCTACGGGTCTTGGTTTGGTTAAAGGGACTATGTATTGGCTCGGGTTGAGCATGGTGGAATCCAAGCTAACATGGTTGATTTGGGAATTTTGGGCATGTTTTGGAAGTGGATTGGCAACGATGTTTGGCTTGGAAGGTGAGTTCTCAATGGTCTCGTCTTCGATGAGGTCTTGGAGCTTATGCTTGAGTCTTCAACAGTCATCGGTGGCATGGCCAGGCATTTGGTGATATGCACAATGGGAGTTAGGGTTATGCGAGGCTGGGAGCTTTTGTGGAAGAGGGGTTGGTTGAAGTGGTTTGACAACTCCCTTTTGAATGAGTCTTTCCAGGATAATATGTATGGGAATGGGGAATTTGGCAAGGGTACGTGGCTATTTTGATGGTTGGGAATTGGATTGAGTAGATATCTGGTTGACCGGCTCAGATCAATTTTGGTTAGAGGTGGAATTGGCTCGGTCATAGGCATAGAGGTTAGAACAATTATTGGAATAGGACTTTTCGTTGCGGGTGTTTGAATCTCCCTTCTCCAAAATTCCAGTTTGCAATGCCTCCTCGACCGTAAGACTAGCTTTGAAGAAGGTCTTGAAGTCGGCAGATGCCTGGGCGAGAACCAGGTTCTTGGCAAAAGCTGGCTGCCGATTATGAGTGATCATGCGGATTTGGTCTTTCTCAGTTAGCCTCTCCACCATTTCTGCTGCCTTAGACCTCCATCGCTTGACAAAATCAGCGAAGGTCTCTTTGGAGTCCATTTTGGTTCATTCAAGCTCTCGGGTGGTCATTTCCAGCTGTATATTGTAGCCGTATTGAGCAACCAAGGCCGCTCCTACATCCTCCCAACTCTTTTTTTTGGACGGGTTTAGAGCCAAGAACCATTGGAGAGCAGGTCCACTCAAGCTTTGATGAAACATCTGAGCCATTGCATCCTTTTCACTCTTCCACATTCACAGGGAGCCAACATATCCCATTAGATGAGCCTTGGGGTCGGTAGTGCCGTCGAACTTAGCAAAGTCCGGCATTTTGAATTTTTTTGAGACCGTGGCACTTAGGAACAAGCAGAGTTTATCCATATCCACCCCAGTTGCATCGATCTTCTCATTCTTAAGGATTGCCTCCTCAAGTTTGGTAATCTTGGCCGCGACATTAGCCATGTCAATGTTGGAACTTCCAGCGTCTTCATCAGATGCGGGAGGGAGACGGGCATTCAGTTTCTCCATCATGTCCATCAGTTGCTTTATTTGATTGGACTGTCATGTCACCATTTTCTTAACATCTTCTTCGACATTTGGGCCCACCATTTGAATGGGTAAAGGTGTTTCAAAATTGAGCCGAATGAGTCTCTGTTTAGCGGGTCGAATCCGGTGGGGATCAATGTCCTTTTTTGCTTTTCTTCCTAATGATTCAGAACTGACAGTAAAGCAAAAGGCCGATTTAAGAGCGATTTTCTTATTGTTTAAGAGGATGTCATGCTTACACATTGTCATCTACATTTCCCTAAACCTATCCGCGGTCCTTTTGTTTCACTTAAGAGCTTTTTGTACCAAGGGCCACAACAACCACAAGTAGATTGTGTCAAGCTAGTTAAACTCCGATCGTTGGAACCAGAGCCAATCTCCTTATCTTGACCATTCGAGACAAAGCAATGAGGTTGCCACAACCTAAATACAAATTGATCTTAAGACTAAACAAAGCACGGGGAGCTGTTTGAGCACGGCTAACACTGAAGGTTTGCCCCATGCATTTTTAGTCTCCTATACTCTTTGGAAATGGCCCTTGAAGGTTGCCTCGATCCTCAGTATATTTTTTTTTGGAATATGCCTTCATCGCAAAAAGACTTGAGAGTTCCAATTTCGACTTTGGGAGTGATCTAGCAATTACGACATGAGACCGTAACCATGGTGGCGTGAGCGGCACGACGGCTTTAACCAAACGGTGATATGGCACCGTTGTTTGAGTGGTGTATGTAGCATGACATTGCTTACTTGATCACTTTTGCATTTTCCATTGGAACTTTTGGCTGAGAATGGGCTTCGGATGTAAGAAGCTTTGATTCCCCTTAAGGCTCGTTGCTTGAAAAGGGGTTCCCTTTAAACAACATGCATTCGTTGACATGCACGACTCTTCATCAAGTCTTGGCAACCTTTTCTGGGCCACCAGAAGGAAACTCTAGAACTAACCTAATGCTTGAACTCTACATATATGAAGCAGCATGATCATTTACACGTAAGATGCGAAAGATGCAGCATGTAAGCAAAGTATAACACATAGTCCTAAACCGACAGGCCCCTGTCCTAGTGAGGAAGGTTCTATGGTTATCTGAAAGTGTAGAAGGCCCGATTTTGGTTTGAGAGGGGCTCTTCAGACTCGGAGTCACAGGTATGCCGCTGACTGCTAAACGTACACCGAGCAGTGGTCAATGGCAGCGTGACCCTTCTTCGATTGAGGTTGCTGTGCAATTTAGGATTCTCCAACGTTTAACAAGATTGCCAAAATACGCTAGCGCGGCTAGTGAACAATGCAAGTGTAAAGCAAATATTAAGAACATAAGCATTTTTCTTGAAATCCCACAAATATCTTTCAAGTCTAGCTCTTAACTCCCCAGCAGAGTCTCCACTATGAGCTGCCAGAGCCCAAGAGTCCCTTTTTCGAAGGGTTCCCCGCGCGCTGCCCGTTCTGTTAAAAATTTGACAGAGACGCCACCCGGGTTTTTTTTGTAAAATGGTTTGCCACCCGAGAAACCTAGAACTTGAAAATGATATTTGAGTTTGAAAATAAACTAGAGATTTTGGATTCGAAAGCCAAATTAAGAGAAGGGAAGGCTTTTGTTCTGTACCCCTCTTGCCCGATATGAGGATCGGTCTCTACTAAATATTTGTGGGATTACGGGGAAAATGCTTATATTTCAACCTTTAAAACACATAGCAAGTTGGATGTGAGGTGTACGCATGTGCTGGAGTGTACAGTATATACAGGAATCAAGCTAAATAGAAAATTACATGTCCTGGGCGAAATGAATGTAAGCTGTTGAAAAACCTTCAGAAGATGGAGATCACTCCTTTGCGCTGGAAAGTTGGTGCCCAGCTCAAAGTAATCCTCCAGATCAATCTCTAAAAATATTTTATTCATTTATCTAAATAGTGGATTAATTGGCACAATGCATGAATGATAGCCTTATGATAATACTTTAAGGTATTTCTAGGCGCAACAACAAGAAAGCAATATTAAGAGGTATTAAAAATGAATAATAAATGCTAAAAATGGACATAAAGAGCCTTTAGACTCTATTGATACTGGGACAATTAGTAAGCACAGGGGAAAGAGCTTTGTGCTGGGAAAAGAATGCCCAGCATAAGGCAGTTAGCCAACCACAGGAGCATGTGCTTTGCGCTAGGGAGTGAATGCCCAATGCAAGGCACACGCAATCACATTTTTTGTAACAGCCATCCATGATCGTATTAGCTAGCTAATACTTCAGCTTTGGGCCCCTAGTTTCCTCAGATGAACAGGAACCAGAAGTGTAGGTAGTTTACTACCTTTTGAAAGCTTGATCAAGACTTCAAGGCTTGTTTTGGATGGCTTGATGGGTGTTTCGAATTGGGGAATGATAATAAAGAGTGATTGTGGTGAGGTGTTGGAGGAATGTAATCCTTTAGAATAGAAGAGGTGGTTTTTCTCTTCAAATATAAGACATTTCAGAATTTTCCTTGAGGAAAACCCAGAAAATGTATATATCTTTAGAAAGAGAAATTGCTCTTGAGTAGAGAGAGTATATGGGTGTATGTATGTATTAGTGTGTATTATAGAGTGTTAGGGGTGTTAAGGTGTGTTGAAATGGCTCTAAGCACTCTATTATTAGGAAAAAATTACGGAGGAGGATCTATGCAAGCTTAGAGTCGGCCAGATGCTTTATAGAGTCATAATGAGATTCCTGCAGTAGTCAAAGCTGCCAGTAACAGAATTTGATTTCCAGCACTAGGGAATGAGTCTTTAGCGCTAGAGAGTGTGTTGTAGTCATTTGCACTGGACAATTGATGCTTTGCGCTGGGCACATGGTGCCTCATGTTGGACAGTTGATGGGTTCAAGTTATGGGAACCCAAAAAGTCGTTGATCAAGCCCTAGAATTCATGGTTTTGTCTTGTATCATTACAGGAGATCTAAGGTAATTCTAGGAATCACAATTTGGGGTGTCTACACATGGTTCCAAGGGAAAAACATCCCTTGAAATTGGTGGTGGTGTATGGCCGTTCTTAGTTGGTGGAGCGATTTGTCTGGTTAATTTCATTAACCAATGAGATCTCAACCTGCTAACTAGCTATGTGGAGGTGACCCTCGACAGCTAGCTTCTTGGAGGGACCATGGCCTTTCAAGCCACAGAAGTTTGAGGCAATAACAGGTCTGTGATGCCCTTAGATGTTCTGGGCCGCATGCGCGCTTCACTAATTCATTCATCGAGTTTATAGCCTTGGCCAAAAGGTTCGGGTAATCTTTGAAATTTCATTATGATGGGGATAGATCATTGCAATTGTTGGTCTTCAACGAGGAATTCCTAGTAAGCGCGAGTCATCAACTCGCGTTGACTACATCCCTGTCCTTTCCACACACAGCCCGTCGCTCCTACTGATTGAATGGTCCGGTAAAGTATTCGGATCATGGTGACAAGGGCGGTTCGCTGCCGGCAATGTCGCAAGAAGTCCACTGAATTTGAGACTTTTTGGGCATGTAACGACCCTGATTTTTCATAAGTACAAATTTCGTTAAATATTTGAAATTTATGAAATTCTTAATCTAAATCCTAGATTACCCTATAAAATTTTCTTTAACGTTAATAATCCGTCATTTGAAACTTATGAAATTATATCTTTTAACATCGGACATTCTAGTCCTTTCCAAATACAAGTATACTTGACAAAGCACTTGTATATTTTCCTAGCAAGTAATATAAGGTCTTTAAATTATATTTCTTGGCTAGAAATTCTACATGGCAAGTAGAATTAGTTTCCAACCAATTGGTAAGCCAAACCTAGTTACCCATTGATTTAGTTACCTTTCCCTAACATTTACGAACCATTGGACAAAGATAGTAATCTTGATGGCCTAATATAAGCATGCCTAAATGCCATAGGTTTACTTTCTAGGAAACTATTACCCAATGGATAATGTTCTTGTCATTGGAAGCTTGACTTTAATCATTACCTTCCTTAAGACCTATTAGGACTACTTAGGCTTAAGTATACCTAGCTAGATATATATAGATATGTATATACGCTTTCTAGGAAATATAATAACCATTGGGCAATAACTTGTCATTAAGACCTTAACCTTTAATCATTACTCTTCCTCCTAGCCTCATAAGCCTACTTAGACCTAAACCTTCTTAGCCTTACACACACACACACACACACATATATATATATATACATACATATATATAATCACATGGAAAAAACGAGAGAGAGAGATAGAGAGAGGAGAGAGAGAGAGGCCGAGAGTGAGAGAGAGGAAGTGAGGTGTGTGTTTGTGTTGTACACTTACACAAACTACCAAATAGCTTTTAGCCTAATTCCAACATGCCAACCCATTTCTAGTCTACTTTAGGCACCAAATCTAGCCTTTAATCAACCTAGATTTTCCAAGAACCTAGCCCTTAATTACCCTAGATTTTGACTACAACCTAGATCTAGGAATGTCTAAACAGGAAAGGTTAACATCTTAGACTTGTAACCTAGCTTATAATTACCTAAGATTTACCTAGAAAGCTTAAGATCCTACTTAGTTAAATAGCCTTAAGCCTAAAGATTGGATTTGACAAGTCATGGCATGCTTGGAAGACAAGATTTGACTAAACAATGGAGCAAATCCATGAGAGATATATATATAGAGAGAGAGAGAGAGGGAGGCCGGCCATATGAGGAAGCCAAGTTTTGCTATAAATAGGACCCCTCACTTGTGATTCAACTCACACCTTCATCCTTCAACTTCTCTCTCTAGAAATTCTAATGTTTTTGTTTTGTTCTTGCCTTGTTCTTAATTGTTCTTGAGTTCTTCTTGAAGTTCTTCAAGAAACTCATCCATAACTGCCACTCGACCACCCTCTTGATCTAAAAAGTTAAGTAGTTAAAGTCAAGATTTAGTTTGAGAGAAACCTTTTTCTTTCGAGGCTACTGTAGGTTCTTCATTGCTCTTGAGTTCTTCAAGAAACTCATCCATTACTGCCACTCGACCACCATCTCGATCTGAAAAGTCAAGTAGTTAAAGTCAAGATTTAGTTTTGAGAGAAACCTTTCTCTTTCAAAGCTACCGTAGGAGACCGACCATTTAATAGCCGACCTACTTACCATAGCCGCCTTACCGCCAAGAAAAATGGTAGATTTTCCTATACTTTCTAACACTAAATATAGAAAGGTTATATGTTACATGGTATATTGTTTGTATGTAGAAATGCATGAGAATTTGAAAGATGTTTACTAAAGATTTGAAAAGGAAGGGGAATATGTTGAATGTTTTGACTTTATTTTCCAGAAAATATATTTTGTTTTGAACTTCCCTAAAAGGGAGAAGGAACGGATTTTCGAAATATAAACTTAATTGAAAGTATTCATACTTTGATCTTACGATGGTTATGAGCATGTATACGTGATTACCCGTTTGATGTGTGATAAAGCATAAGTGGTTTTCTACTCCAATGGTGGCCGTCCATGTGACACTATGCTTTATATAGTGTGCTAAATGTTTGAGCATGACTGCTTGAAAATAGGAAGTTGTAACATGGTGTCAAAGATATAGAGTTGGATGATCTTGCTAGTTTAGTTTTAAGATTACAGTGAATGATTTATGGATACTTGCATGAACAAGTTCTGTCGCGGAGTCTATGCATGCGAACGAGACACAGAAATTGAGAAAGTAAGAAACATGGCACCTAGGGTGTGGATAATGAAAAGACGTGTTTGAAAAACCGCAATGTGGCCGGACTTGGTAGCCCATTGTGAGATGTGTGTGTGTGTGTGTGTGTGCCAACGGGAACCCGGAGTGGTGGAACCATTGTGAGAATACTCGGGAACCCGGAGCGGCATAACCGAGGTTGGGTGTAAAGCTTGGTAATCCGCAAAGAGGAGCCAATGCAAAGTGAATGCCAATGGGAACCCAGAGCGGCAGAACCATTGTGAGGATACTCAAGAACCCAAAGCGACTGAACCGAGGTTGGGTGTGTTGAAAATGCTTTTTGAAATGTTGATTTGGTAAATGAAAGGAGAAAACGTTAACACATTCTACGAAAGGTCACGTAGGAGAAACCCAGATATCATAGACACCAACGTTAGTTGAATATTGAATGTGGATGTGCCATTGTTAACTATTTGTTTAAGCATGCATGCGCTAATTGAAAATCGCTAAGCTACTATGCCGTGTTGTAGTAATTGAAGGGTTAGCGGGAATGGGATTTATCTATTGAGCCTTTATAGCAAATGCTGTTACTATTGTAACCCTAACATATTATTACTTATGCCACAACCTCACCTTCTAATATAAGGTTGAAAAACCCGAAACGTAGGGCTAGGTCATTGTACGCATAATATCCGGAAGTCCGGAATCGTTTCCACAGAGAATCGAATAAAGCTTGAATCGGAATGAAGGTTTGTAAGCGATGGATTTTGGCGTTTAAGACATCCAACTTGGTTTTGCTTTAAATGGTAGGACTAAAACAAAGACTAGAAATGTGCCTGATTAACTTAAAGAGGCAAGTCTAGGGTTCTTCTAACCCTTGACAAAGGCCGCTACTGGTTCTCGATTATAACTAAAGTGAGAGTCAGGACTGCGTGCTTACGCCCAGAAGGTTTAGCTTTAATGACTACATTTAATGAAAGATATGATTTTACAGAGGCGAACCAACTTGTTTTTAACATTTATCGAAATCATAGAAGGCCACGAACCCTCGGTATGCTACTTGCCAAGACCACTTGACAAAATACCAACTAACCACAAGTTAAGCTCTATATCGAAAATCATGCTTTAAGGCCCGAGGGCTCGAGAACCAACTAACCACCTAAGTCCTTGGGAAAGATTATCCCGAGACTTAGCCCAACGACTACTCACACATACTTAAAGCATAAACAAAAGCATAGAAATAAGACATGATCTTTTAACCGATAGAATCGAAAACAAACTTGATATTAATTGTAGGGAGGTAATCCCGAACAGGTACAAAAGAGTCCCGAACACGTGGTACGTGGGGCCCGGGATAAATGTAATCAGAGCATTCGCCGTGTAGTACGGCGAACGGCAGTAAGGACCGGGTACATGAGAGGTCCCAGGTCTAAGATACCCGAGCAGGGGTATGGTCCAAAGAGCAAAGGAAGTTGTTGGACCAGTCACATGGTAAAAGGACCAACGATATGAGAGATCATTGGTCCAGATAGACTGTTCGGCAACGAGAGGGCCAAACAGGAGCAGCATTCTAGAGGAGGTGCCAGGAGACGCTCCAGAGGGGTTCAGAGATGGCAAATACCCAGTAAGGAAACAATGTTTGGAGAAGATACCCAACGGGAATGGGGTGAACGGCCAATTAAGGAAGAAGTTCCTAAATGGTCTATAAGGTAATATACAGTTAAGGGAATGAGAATCCCTGATATTCTGGGTTCCCTTTACGAGAAAGGAAACTTAGGGCAACGAGATGGCTTGGACAACAAGCATGAGTGGATCTATAAATATGAGGTAAACCTAGAGGAAAAGGTACGCAACTCTTGGCTATTTGCTCATTACGTACTGATAAGTAGTGTTTTTACTAGTACGAGATACTAACTTTGGCATTGGAGGGCCTTTACCACGAGAAGGCAAAGGTGCGCTCACCCTTTGTCTATTTTACAGGTTGAACTCCGGCGATGCGCTAGGATTCCGGCGAGGGATTAGAAGTAGCCGTTACGATTCGGTGTGGTTCAAAGGCTCTTTCGGTTTCCTGCACTTACAATTGGCGCCGTCTGTGGGAAACGAAATAGATCCCTTTGAAAAAGCGACCATGGTGGAAGAAGATCCAAAGACTCCATTTGACCCAAACAATCAGCTAGGTGGGGGAGGTTACAAATCCCCGCTAAGCCCTCCGAGGAAGCCCGACGGTGGGCGTGCGGGAAGGACCACGAGCAAGGACCGCCCCTGACGATCCATGGCGATTCCAGAAACAAGGACGGAAGGACAGCCACAGGATCCACAAGAAGGAGTAAGTCACGCCGTGGGAGGGAATCAGTGGCACGTTTGAAAAGCGTGCACAGTAGGGAAGATATCCTGGATAAGAAGAGACAGGAAATAGAGGAATACGCTCGCCTGATTAGAAGGCGAGAATATGAGATTCAACAACTGCAATGGATACGAGAACATCCGGAGGATTCTGGACTTTCACGAAGAAAGTCCAAAAAAGAAAGGCTGGATATAGCAGGGTACAAGAGAGCTTCTTCACGAAAAAGAAGGAGCAGGAGTCTCACTCCAAAGCGGTTGAGGGCTTCTTCACGAAAAAGGAGAAGCAGGAGCAAGAGTTTCTCTCCCGGGAAAAGAGGGCGAGGAAGCACCACGAGGGATAGATGCGAGAGACTGATTCCGGTAGGAAAGAAATAATGCTAGGGCGCAAAGGGGCGGAAGGAGAGGACCATGTCGCACGAAGCGGCCACGGAGAGCCGCCAGCAACATAGTAACTTCTCCTTTTGCAAAGAGATTGCAGGAGGCGAGGCTGCCGAGCAGGGTTAAACACGGGACGTTTATCCTATACAAAACCAATGCAGACCCGGTGGCGCACATACAATATTACCAGCAGGCGATGTTTATGCACGATGGTGATGACGCAATCATGTGCAAGATGTTCCCATCTAGTTTGGGAAAGGTGGCCCTGTCTTGGTTCCATAAGTTGGGGCCGAACAACATACGGGGATGGACACAGTTGGCCGAGGAATTCACTGCTCGGTTCCTGACAAGCAGGAAGCCCCCCAAGACATTTGAGAGTCTCTCCGTTATGAAACAGGGGGAAAACGAGCCGATCAGGGACTACGCCAAGAAGTATTGGGAGACTTTCAATGAGATTGAAAGTTGTAGTGAGGAGTATGCTATACCAACGTTCAAGACTGGGTTGCCTGTTTGGGGGGAGCTACGAAACTCCCTGAACATGAGTCCAGTGAGCACACGGGCGAAGCTGATGGAACGAATTGAGCAGCACGCCAGGAACGAGGATGACATACTATGGGAAGATGGCAAGTTCAGTGTCGAGCAAGTCAAGGGCCTTGCGAAGAAGGCGGATAAGCCCGAGCCCAAGTCTTATAAAGAGAGGAAGGAACATGGGCAGACTAGGAAAGAGTCGTACTGGGAGAAGCACGCCCCTGACGCAAAGTCCTTCTTCTCAGTAACGACGGTTTGGAAAGAAACAATTTATCGGGTTGTTTATCGAATAAAGAATCGCCCGTACTTCAAGTGGCCTCCAAGGCTGGAAGGTGATAAAAATGCAAGAAGGGCTACAAGCCAGCACTGCAGTTACCACAAGGACTGGGGTCTAGAGGTGTCAAATGTGCCTATCGTGCCGTGCTGTGCCATTTTCTTCCGTGCCAAATCGTGCTTCGTGTCGCGTCGTACCGTGCCCGTTTACTTCATCATGCCATGGCGTGTCGTGTCGTGCCGTGCCCGTGCCATGCTGTGGTGGGCCATTTTGCTTTGTCGGGCCGTGTCGGGCCGTGCCTCTTTCAAATCGTGTCATGTCGTGCCGTGCCCGATTAATTAATCGTGCTGCGCGTGCCGTGCCTTTTTTTGTCGGGTCGGGTCGTGCCGTGCCTTTTTTGTCGGGTTGTGTCGTGCCGTGCTTTTTTTTGTCGGGTCGCGTCGTGCCGTGCCGGCCCTTAATCGTGTGTCGTGCCGTGCCGTGCCATGTTGTGCCATCGATTTTCGTGTACACATCACCAACCGGCAATCGATTTTCGTCTAAAACAAAATCTTCCAAAAAAACACACATTCGGTTGCCTCCCAGTCCAAGGACATGTTTCTTATAGTGCAAAAAATTAACGCTCATGCAATGCAGTCAAATAAACAGCTAACCGACTAACAAACTAACAGACTGGAGGGGCTAGGCCGCCACCTCAACTCAGCAAATAGAATATGCGAGGGGTTATGCCACCACCTCGGCTAAGCAATGCAATCAAATAAAACTAACTATACTAACTAAAACTAAC
Source organism: Rhododendron molle (assembly GCA_025413875.1). Lineage (NCBI taxonomy): Eukaryota > Viridiplantae > Streptophyta > Magnoliopsida > Ericales > Ericaceae > Rhododendron > Rhododendron molle. Next base: position 33,938,209 of record CM046391.1, on the reverse strand, counting down.
TATACTAACAGACATTTGAGTTTATAATCTTTCAATTACCTGGAATGTGTGTATATGCATAAATAGTGATGTGGATTCAACCTATAGTGATGTGGATTCAACCTTGAGGGCTGTATGTCGATCGGGTAGTGAATGTGCAACCTGTGAGTAAATAGATTTCTCAGTTTACCCACAAAAGAGCCAAAAAAGGAACTCAAAAAGAGCCCAATTTACCTATTGCTTAAAAGAGTTTCGGCACACATCTATTTCGTGTCCTCGACTTCAATGTGATGGTTGAGCCATGGCTGCCTCGGTGCCTCCTTTCGCAGAAATCTTTCACCTATATATTTCAATTTCAAACATCCAAATGCAATAGATCCACCATCAAATTTGACCCCAAATTATACAATAGAGGAGAACCTTAAATGATACATGCAACAAGGAGAAAAGATAAGAGGTTCTCACAATCACCTTAGACGCATACCCGATGCGAAGGGATTCAATTAAAAGAGAAAGGGCTAAACTCTGAAGATGCTCTTAGTTCAATTAACTCACAGTTTAATTATATGCAAAAAAAGGTGTTAAAATTCCTTAACTGTTTTTCAGATGCCATCAGTAAGCATTTTCTAGGATCTAAGCTTTGGATTGTCACCATCTGATTTGCCACAATTGTTAGCTCACCATTACTTCAACTACATCATATAATCGCATAGTACAAATGAAATCCAAGAACCAATTGCACGGTCAAGAGAGAAATATATGAAATAATTCAACACTTTCCCAAATCCAGCATGCAAGATAATCTTTTTTCCTTTCTACAGTTTTGAGATCCGAATTCTGTATGACTCTAAAAACTAGAATCATACTCTATTAAAGATACTTCCCATTCTAGACCAAATAACTCCTCACATCTCTATTGATTTCCTATAACTTTGAAACGATGTATCTTTAGTCTTTACTCAGAACAACTCCCTAAACTTCATCAACAAACACCAAGTCTATTTCACATGATCACTAGTATGCAGAAAAAGAGAGCTTCTACGATAAAACTTTCACAAAAATGAAGTGACTAATTTAATTCTAGTACTTCAAACAAAAGACACATAAAATGATCAAAAAAAAAAAATACAAAAGACACATAATGTGCAGTATAATAATTCAAAAAAAAAAAGAAAAAGAAGAATCAAGCACTCAATCATAGGATATGAAAGAAATAATACCTGAAGCAGAGTCATGGTGTATGTGATGTAGCTCCGCATCCTCCCTTGACCCGTAATCCGAATCTCATTCTCGTCAATCGGTGTCTCCGCCCTCGGCTTCTCGACCCTCTGGTACCGATCCATCTTCTGCCCCAAAACACACGCCGAATTAAAAAATACATATATTTATATCATGTTTGTGTTGAATAGAGTTCGATTACATGTGAAGATAGAGGAATCTAGGGTTTAGACTGAAACATGAAACGAACACATTTGCATTACCTGCTGGCTACTGCATCTAGATCAACAGTTATTGTCCCAAGCTTTACAACAACAGGATAGCCCGTTTCCTTGAAGTGTGGGTGAGAGAGAGAAACGTAGAGAGTGAGAACTGAGAGAGAGACGTTGAGAGATGAGAGTGAGAGAGACCGAGTCAGATATTGTGCTGCTAGGGCTCTGGGCTACTCTCATCGCTTTCTATTTATACCAGTGCCGTGTGTGATCATGTGCAACAGGCGCACCATAATCCATATGCACTCAATAAAGAAAAATTCTCGTAAAGTCCTATAATGCATCACTCGAGGGCTGCCCGAGCTGTTTGTTGAAAATCCGAACCGTCTAACTTTTATGTGGGAGTGATTATATAATTCATGCGAAAAATGAAGTAAATTGGTTATCATTATATACAACATCACACATAACAAAAAAATTCCTATTAATGAATCTACGTCCCGATGAAAGGGCTTCCAAAACCCGATAGACCCGAATTTTTGTGAGAGTGATTAAAACACCAAAAAAAACAAAATGAACGGTATGGATCGTCATAGTTGTGTCGCAATCGTGTGCCTATCGTACTTTGGACTATAGCGACGTATATTAGTTTAGAACCAGATAAGTTAGATATATAGATTTGAAAGGTAGCTGTGGACTCATTTTTTCTAATGTTCGATCTAAACCGTTACAATTTAAGATCTTATCAAATTTATCATTCTCCCCTAAATAGGTGATAATCAGATGTCGGAAACCACGTGATCGGAACACATTTGGTGCTTCCAAAGGCGTTAAAGTCCTATAATGCATCACTCGAGGCCCGACCGAGATATTTTTTGAAAATCGGAACCATTTACCTTTTATGTGGGAGTGATTATATCATTCGTGCAAAAAATAAAGTAAATTGGTTATCGTTATATACTCGATCGCACATAACAAAAAATTTCATATTAATGAATCTACATCCCGATGAAAGGGATTCCAAAACCCAATAGACCCAAAAATTTGCGAGAGTGATTAAAACGCCAAGAACAACAAAATGAACGGTATGGATCGTCATAGTTGTGTCGCAATTGTGTGGCTACCGTACGGCGTACAAGAGGCCCGTTTTTATACAATAGAATTATATAATATATATTACTTGTTCCAATTACAAGCACAAGATGATTATTGGCCTTGGTGGTTTGAGATGTGTGTGAGTTTGTCAAGTCCCTAAGGACTTGGGTTCGATCCCTATAGGCCATAGGGATTACTTTTTTAAAACCAATTTTTTTTCTTATTTATTATTAGTTGTTCCTAGTAAAAACATATTTAAAACCATTTTTTTTCGTATTTATTATTAGTTGTTCCTAGTAAAAACATATAATAATTAATGGCCTTGGTGGTTTGTGATGTGTGACAAGTTCCATAGGACATTAGGACTTGGATTCGAATTCGAATCACACGTAATTTTTTCTTTTAAATTTGTTTTATTTATTTGTTTATTTTCTATGTAATTTTTTTAAAAATCTTTATTAGATAAAATGCAATGTATATCAATATATGTGTGGTAATAGGTATATTATCATGTTTGAATTTTGATTCAAATTTTCTTAATCATATAAAATATTTTAAAAGCTTATTTTACTTAAATAAAAGGAAAAGATTAATAAATTATTGAATTATCAAAAAATACACAGAAATAAAGTAAACTATAATATGAAATCCTTTATTTATTTAATAACATATTTTTTTTTGGGTTTTCCATGCCTCGTGTCATGTTCGTGCCGTGCCGCGTGTCGTGCTGTGCCGCGTGCCTTGCCATGCCGTGCCGCATGTCGTGCCGTGCCAGGCCAACTTTCGTGCCGTGTTGTTCAAGCTTACTTCCGTGCCCGTGCCGTGCCGCGTGCCCACTAAGATCGTGACGTTCCGTTCCGTGCCGTGCCAGGATTAAATCCGTGTCCGTACCGTGCCGTGCCGCCTTCAAACGTGCCGTGCTCGTGCCGTGCCCATGCCGACCCGGCCCGTTTTACACCTCTACTGGGGTCACTGACAAAGGACTGCGAGATGTTCAAGCAGCACCTTTGATGACCTGGTCTCACGTGGATACCTGAAGGACTTCATCCAAGAGGAGTACAAGGGTGCCGAGAAAGCAATCGAGCTAGGTTACGAGCAGAATCCAAGGGGCGTGATCCATATGATACATGGATTGGCCACACCTTATATGAGAAATGAGGTGAGATTGCTCCAGAGGCAAGTAAAGCACGACCAACACGTGATGCGGTTGGGAAAGAAACGAGGGCGTGAAGCGGGAGGATGCGATGAGGGCATAGTCTTCATGGATGAGGACTTGGGAGGAGTCTAGGTGCCGCACAATGATGCTCTTGTCATGACCCTACGAATTGGGGAATATGACATGGAGAGGATCCTGATGCATTCAGGAAGCTGCACCGAGGTGCTTTATTACGATGCATTCAAGAAATTGTTGGCACAGGCGGACTTGGTACAGTCAGTAACTCCGTTGGTCGTGTTCAGTGCAGGGGCAGTCTGGCCATTGGGCAAGGTGACCCTTCCTGTTCGGGCAGGAACAGTGGTTCTGAGAACCGACTTCTTAGTGGTGGACGTGCCATCTTCCTATAACGCGATTATAGGAAGAACCTGGTTACTAAGATGAAGGCGGTTTCCTCCACCTACCATCGGATGGTAAAATTTCCAAGGTCCAATGGTATTGAGAGAATAAGGGGGAACCAAAAGACAGGCCAACAATGCTTGGTTTCCATAATCGAGAAGGCACCCAAGGCACAGTTGGTGCAAACGGTCGAGGCTACCAACCAGCAGACCATCGAGGATGTCGGAGGAAATCCAACTGAGAAAGTGGTGGAAGGATTGAAGAAAGTCCGGATCAACGAGAATGATCACGAAAGGTATTTCCTGATCGGGAGAACCTGTGCAAAGAAGAAGAGGAAAAGTTGGTGGAGTTTCTCAAAAAAGCACGTTGATGTGTATGCTTGGGTGCCCGAGAGATGCCTGGTGGATGCAAAGCGTGATTTGCCACCACCGAATGTGGACCCACAACACGGACACTGTAATGCAAAGAAAAGAAGATCCGTGCGGCATGTGGGATTGTTATCGAGGAAGTCGATCGTTTGCTCGAGGCAAAGGCGATACGAGAGGTGTACTACCCCGAGTGGTTATCCAACACAGTGGTGGTGAAAAAGAAGAATGGGAAGTGGCGAGTTTGCGTCGACTTCACAGATCTAAACAAGACGTATCCAAAAGACAGTTTTCCCCTGCCCAGGATAGATTAGTTGGTGGATGCAACAGCTGGGTATGGACGTATGAGTTTTCTCGACGCTTATTGAGGATATCACCAGATAGCCATGTACGGCCCTAATCAGGAGAAGACGTCTTTTATCACACCACAAGGGTTGTATCATTACAGTGTTATGCCCTTTGGTTTGAGGAATGCTGGAGCAACTTACCAGAGACTAGCAACGATTATGCTAAAAAAGTTGCTCGGCAAGACCATGGAGGTGTACATAGACGATATGGTGCTGAAAAGTAAGGAGAAACAGGACCACATCGCTGATCTGAAAGAAGCTTTTGAGATACTGAGGGAGTATAAGCTAAAGCTCAACGCCTCGAAATGTGCGTTTGGAGTAAGTTCTGGGAAGTTCCTGGGTCACCTGGTGACCATTAGAGGGATAGAGGCCAATCCCGATCAAATTGTAGCTTTGCATAAGCTACAAAGTCCAAGGACCACGAAGGAGGTCCAGCGATTGACGGGGATGGCGGCAGCCCTTAATAGGTTCATTAGTCGGTCGAGCGACAAGTGTAGACCTTTCTTTCAATTGCTGAAGAAAAGAGAAGGTTACGAATGGGAAGCAGAGTGTGAGCAAGCGTTCCAAGACCTGAAGAAGTACTTGGCGGCAGCCCCACTCTTGTCAACCCCTGAGCCTGGTGATATCTTGAAAATATCACGGCAGTCAAAGGGCAAGTTTTGGCAGACTTTGTGGCAGAGTTCTCTCCCAAAGTGGCTCCACTGCCTCTTACGCGAAAGGAGCAGTTGGTCGAGCCAGCAGCCGAGAAGCAAAGGGCATCCGCCGAGCAGGACCCTTTGGAATGGAAGCTTTTTGTTGATGGATCCGCATGCAACACCGGATCTGGAATTGGGGTGGTGCTTTTCCCCCCTGAAGGAGTTATGATCGAGTTGTCCCTGCACCTGGGTTTCACTGCGTCAAACAACGTGGCGGAGTACGAGGCACTCTTGGCAGGATTACGAAGCGCGAAGACCTTAAAAGTTAAGAGAGTTCGAGTATTCTGTGATTCACAACTCGTGGTGAATCACCGTTTGTCAGAGTATGAGGCCGGAATGAGAAGATGGCGACCTACATGGAAGCGACCAAGGATTTGCTTGACACATTTGAGAAGGTACACATTGAAGCGAGATAAGCTCGCGTAACGCCCACGCCGACTCACCGGCTTGGTTGGCGGCGGTGTGCCATGAGTTCGAGAGAAAGGTGGCGATGGATTATCTTCTTTGGCCGAGCATTGGTAAAAGTGTGGAATTGGTCTTGGACGTGAACCAATGACCAAGTTGGATGGACCCAATAGTGGAGTTCCTACGAGATGGGACACTCCCCACAGATAAAAAAGGGGCTCACAAGATAAAGACAAAATCTGCATGGTTTTGGCTATCACCAGAGGGGAAATTGTATGGGAAGTCCTTCACTAGACCGTACCTGCTTTGTGTGCATCCCGAGATGGTGCAGAAATTTCTCCACGAGATACACGAGGGAACATGCGGAAGTCATGCAGCTGGGATATCCATTGCTCACCGTGCAATCACCCAGGGTTACTGGTGGCCGCACATGCAAGAAGATGCAAAGGTGTATGTGAAAATTTGTGAGAAGTGTCAGAAGTTCTCGCCTATGATCCGAACACCAGCCGAAGATCTGGTGCCCTTGACAAGTCCTTTGCCGTTTGCGTAGTAGGGAATGGACATCGTGGGTCCACTCCACAAGGCTATTGGGAACAGGAAGTTTCTGTTGGTAGCAACGGACTACTTTACCAAGTGGATTGAAGCAGAACCACTGGCAAAACTCACAGAACCTATGATAGAAAGGTTCGTGTGGAAGAGCATCATCACTCGATTTGGGGTTCCTTACTCTTTGATCACTGATAAAGGGTCGCAGTTCAAGAAAAAGTTCAAAGCTTTTTGTGCCCAGTATGGAATAAGGAACTACTACTTCACACCAGCCTACCCTCGGAGCAATGGGCAGGCATAGGCATCCAACAAAACTATACTTGACGGGATCAAGAAAAAGTTGGACAAGGCAAAAGGGAAGTGGCCCGACGAATTGCCCCCGGTCCTGTGGGCGCCGAACAACTCCTAGGAGGTCTACGGGAGAGACCCCCATATGGAACGGAGGCTGTGATTCCACTGGAGCTTGGATTGCCGACCAACAGGACCACATTGGTGGAGAGTGGGGGTAATGATAGAGCCCTGGAAATTGAGCTAGACCTCGCCGAGGAGAGGAGAGAACGAGCTCTGGTGCACCTGGCCTCGTACCAGGAGCAGCTAATGAAAAGCTACAACAAGCATGTCCACCCACGAGAGTTCGGTGTTGGAGACCTTTTGCGATGAAAGGTGCTCGGCAACACTAAGGTGGCCAACGAGGGCAAGCCGGGGGCCAATTGGGAGGGCCCATATCGAGTTACAAAGGTTGTGGGCATTGGAGCATATCGATTGGCAGACCTGGACGGGAACCCGGTGCCAAGGCCCTGGAATGTTCACAACTTGAGGAAGTTCTACGCGTAAAGAACTTCGATTTCGTTTTTATTCTGTTTAGGATGCACATTGTGATTATGTGAGAATGACGAATAAAATTCCCTTGTGTTTACTTTTACTAGTTGCAAGGGGTATGCGTAACGCCCCCTTGAAAGAGTACTGTTGCATACTACTTGATAAAACTACTTTTGACTTAGAAAAGGGACATCGTTTGCAAAAGGAAAATTGCCTTAGTAGACTAAACCTCCCCCTTTCGATTTCCACTCGTAGATGGTGAACATGCGCCATGGATTAGGACACAATAACGGAGGACCCTCTAATGCAAAACAGGTCTAACTAAATCATTATAGCCATTTTAGCACCAACCAACCCAGGCCCAAGCAGCCGGAACCACAGCCCATATCCAATTGCTTCATAGGAAAGAATTCGCTCACCTTATTCCATTGCTGCTTCAAAAATTGATTCATGTTTCAAAAATCTCGATGGTTCCATCTAACCCCATAGTCCTTTCACTAGGAGTAAGAACCCTACAATCTCTAGTTACTCACCCTTGAGAAACTAGACTAAGAATAACTCCCAACACCGAAGAATCCTTAGAATCGTAAACCGACAAAGAAAGGCATAAAACTGTTCAAGGGCTGCAGATGCCAACCACCTATATCGGACGCAAACCGAGAACATTTAGATTGAAGAATTCATTTAGGCTAAGAATGCTCGAAGGAAACGACAATTACTCCCACCGATTAAAATCTTAGCAGAAAGCATATCTCAATCCGTTAGTCGTATCTGTACCATTTTCCAACTACCTTATCTCTGTTTGAAATCAACATACTTGGGGAGGAAACCCTTGTTGCTTCCAGTAATGAAATCATCCATGTTAGCCCCTTACGACACTTACTGACAAGAGTGGCGTAATCCTGGGTATCTTTTGTGACCCGACCTTATTGGCCAAGCAATACCCCATATGATGTTACTGATCCTAACCGTTATCATTTAGAACCTTTCTCTATTCCTCGAATTTCTCATAATCCTTTGATATTGATCCCTTGAAGCTAATCTCCTTTAGAGATGGGTACCCTTCCTTGAACCAATCAGGCATCATCAACTTCTTATCAAAAGCTTGCGCTACTTGAGGGCGGCTTAAATCAATCATTTCCATCTAGGATTATCTCGGACAATTGGATTGCCATACCTCTGAAATTATTGCTGGAAGTTGACGCTGCCAAAGGCTTGTTTTCCCCCTGACCGCATAGGTTCTTTTAGTCTCTTTGCTCATAATATCCGAGCTTTTAGAATATCATAGGGCTTGCTTGCTGATGTTCGATTTTCCTCCGGATGAGGATAGAGTACTTACGCTTTACGATTAAGGAGTGATCCTGCTTGAGTTGATCCGATGTTTCCTAGTTTTAGAAATGGGTTTAATATCGTAGGTGGGGAAGCATGCTGATTCGATAGGGATGTGCTAAGGAAATGTTTGTAGGATACGGGTCCGCATGATGATTTGGTAGAAGTTTTGTATTTGACATTTACAGTGGAAACTTTATCAAAGGCGTACAACGAGGCAAATTGTTTGACGGCTGAAGCAACTTCAACCTCGTCATGATGAGGCTTAATTCGATTAACAAAACATGTAGAGGATTGCCTAAAACATTGTCATACTTATAGGATCTGCCAGAGCCTTTAGACAGTGGCCGTGTAATGCCAAACCATTTTGTAGGATGGCCAGAGTCTTTAAATCTTGTCTAAATCACTGATTGGCTTAAAACATGCATATAATACCCAATAGGGTCAATTTTTTACTAGCAGGGGCGTTTCTTTCGGTCCGTCGCATCACCCCCCGTTCAATCATAAGTTGAAGATCTAAAATTCCGAGCCCAGTCAACACCGCAGAGATACCTATACCCATGTAGCGTATTTTTGACTCCCCATCTTCTTCCAATTGAGAATCTGCCCTTTGAATGGGAAGGTTCATCATAAATCGTTTATCACTGCGTACCTATATAGGGCTAGAAATTGAACCCTTAAGATCGCTCTTAAACCTACTGTCACTTTAGGAGAATAACAACCAACCTAGTCTACGAAAGTTACAAATGGCGATATCCACCTGTGTCTAACATATGACTGACAAATGATGAAAATGATCACCGCAACATCACGTTAGTAAGGGATTGAGGGTGACCTGCTTCTATTTTAAAGGGGATAGACAATGATTCAAAGACCAATATAACGACTATGTCTAATTCGTAGTCACGCGCCAATTTCAGGGACGAAATTGTTTTAAGGGGGATAGTTTGTAACGACCCTAATTTTTGGTAGGTAAAAATTTTGTTAAATATTTGAAACTTATAAAATTCTTAATCTAAATCCTAGATTACCCTATAAAATTTTCTTTAACTTTAATAATCCGTCATTTGAAACTTATGAAATTATATCTTTTAACATCAGACATTTTAGTCCTTTCCAAATACAAGTATACTTGACAAAGCACTTCTATATTTTCCTAGCAAGTAATATAAGGTCTTCAAATTATATTTCTTGGCTAGAAATCCTACATGGCAAGTAGAATTAGTTTCCAACCAATTGGTTAACCAAACCTAGTTACCCATTGACTTAATTACCTTTCCCTAACATTTACAAACCAATGGACAAAGATAGCAATCAAGATGGCCTAATATAAGCATACCTAAATGCCATAGGTTTACTTTCTAGGAAACTATTACCCAATAGATAATGTTCTTGTCATTGGAAGCTTAACTATAATCATTACCTTCCTTAAGACCTATTAGGACTACTTAAGCTTAAGTATACCTAGCTAGATATATATAGATATGTATATATGCTTTCTAGGAAATATAACAACCATTGGGCAATAACTTGTCATTAGGACCTTAACCTTCAATCATTACTCTTCCTCCTAGCCTTATAAGCCTACTTAGACCTAAACCTTCTTAGCCGTACACACACACATACATATATATAATCACATGGGAAAAAGGAGAGAGAGAGAGAGAGGCCGAGAGTGAGAAAGAGGAAGTGAGGTGTGTGGTTGTGCTGTACACTTACACAAACTACCAAATAGCTTTGAGCCTAATTCCTTCCAACATGCCAGCCCATTTCTAGTCTACTTTAGACACCAAATCTAGCCTTTAATCAACCTAGATTTTCCTAGAACCTAGCCCTTAATTACCCTAGATTTTGACTACAACTGTAACGCCCCCAAAATCGGGTATGTTAAATAGACATTTTATTAATCAAACTAGGTCGAGTCTGACTCTTTATTACATCACAGACCCCAAAGGGTACTTATATTACACAAAAGGGTGGGATAGCCAAGGTTATCTACAGCTCCGCTTCTTCTCCCATCCTAGCAAGTTCCTCAGCTCCAAATGCCTCCGAGGTATACAGCTCTCCTTGTTCATCTAAAGGTCTGACACATTATACCAGCGTCGCCACCAGTATAATATGTCAGGGTCGCATAAAGCAACACCGTGAGCTTGAAAGCTCAATAGAGTAACCCAAAACCCACTAACCCTTAACTTACACATAGCAAGTCATGCATATATCATAAAGGGTCATAAACAGCACATATAAATCATCGACAATAATAAGAACAATGACACATCCGCATTCGCTATATATCATTAGTGTCCATATCATCAGAGTTTTCTTACGCAGCGTTTCGTAGTATGTTTCCCGTTTTCACTTTACCAAAACATTTCAAAATCAGTTTTAACACACACAGCCTCACAATGGTTCAGCCACCATGGATTCCCATTGGAACACTTACAGCCTCACAATGGTTCCGCCACCACGGATTCCCATTGGAACACACACAGCCTCACAATGGTTCCGTCACCACGGATTCCCACTGGAACACACACAGCCTCACAATGGTTCCGCCACCACGGATTTCCATTGGAACACACACAGCCTCACAATGGTTCCGACACCACGGATTGCCATTGGAACACACACAGCCTCACAATGGTTCCGCCACCACGGATTCCCATTGGAACACACACAGCCTCACAATGGTTCCGCCACCACAGATTCCCATTGGAACAAACACTTATCACATTATGATTACCACACTTGATCATTATGTAGTTTCAAAAGTATTTTTATCCATATCAACCACACCCTAGGTGTCATGTCTCTACTTTTCCAATTTCAAGTGTCTCGTATCATGCATTGACTCCGCGCCGGGACTTTTCACATGCAAGATCATCCAACTCTATATTATCATGCTTGATACTAACCACAAGTAAGACAAGCAATGCATATCACATACGATCGTCTTTAAAAAGGTCAAAATACGAATACTTCCTTTTAAACAACACTTTATCTTTAAAACGGCAACGTATAGCCTTCTTTTTGGAAGTTCAAAACAACACATGTTTATTGACGAGTTCATACAACATCAAGCAACTATCACAAGATCAAGCAATCAAGTAGCCATAAGGTCAAAGTAAACTACGTACACTTCAAACAAGAAAGTTGGTACACGATTCTTATCTATACTTAGGATTAGAGTGTAAGGGTACACTACCGTTCTTCTTGGCTGTAGAAAAGACTACGGAGGTACGACGGAAAGAAAGTTGGTGGTTGGATGGAGTAACGGCTTACGGTAAGCTTCCAATAGCTTCGAAAGAGAACGGTTTCTCTCGAAACTAGATTGTGACCTATACTACTACTACTTTTGGATCGAGGTGGTGGTCGAGTGGTGGTTTAGTGGCGGCACTAGAAAATTTCTTGAAGAACTAATAAGAAAACCTCAAGAACAAAGAAAGAACAACAAGAACACTAAGTTTTCTAGATAGAGAAGTTGGAGATTGGAATGGTGTGTGCAAAATGGATGAGAATGGCATGGTATTTACAGGCAACATTGGCTCCCTCTCTCCCTCATTGGCCGGCCCTCTCTCTCCCTCTTTCTCCCAATTTTTTTATTCCACCAAATCTTGTAAATCAAGGTCTATCCTAGGCTTGCATGGCTACCAAAGATTTTGCTTTCCTTGTACTCCAAGAACTAGGTTATTCTAATGGGTTTCTAGTCTAGTCTTAGTACTTGAAAGTATAGAAAACTAGATATGGTTGTCCTAGGATTTGATTTTGGAAGATTGGCCAAGGAATTGGATTTGAAACAAGTATAAAATTAGGGTTTTGGTACAAATGACAAGATTTTGCTTGAAAATCTTAAGCTTTCACTTGAAAGCATATCAAGGAAGGACAAGGTGAGCTAAGCTAGGTCAATCAATGAAGCACACATCACTCCCTCTCTCTCCCTCTCTCATCCGAATCTCTCTCTCTCTCGGCTTCTCTCTTTTCTCTCTCTCTCTCTTTCTCCTTGGTACAATGGTACACAATATATATATAACTATATATATATATATATATATATATATATAAGATATGGAAGGACAAAGGTTGGTGGATTGAATAAGGAAAGAGTGAAGATATTGGCTTGCTAGGGTTTGTACAAGATTTACCCAATTGAAAATGTATTTAGGACCTTAGTACATAGATTCACTAGGAAAGAATAAGCAAAGGTCAATGGAAGCACAAGGAAGATCTAGGTACAAATCTCTCCCTCTCTTTCTTCCTTTCTCTCTCTCTCCTCCTTCTCTCTCTCAGATCTCTCTCCTCTCTCTCTCGACAAATCTCTCTCTCTCCCTCTCTCTCTCTCTCTCCCACTTGTACTCTCTTGGAAGAAGTATATATATACTAATATATACCTAAGTACTATGGGTCTTTACAAATCTAGTATTTAAAACCAAATATAGATTTTCTTATTATAATATTCAAATGCACACATGCTATATACAATATTATATATATATCTATATATATATACATACAAGTACATGTATATAATATACAAGCAAGTACTTACACAATCTAGCCTAGGATCCCATAATCTAATAAACTAACCTAATGCTTTCAAAGTACTAAGTACTAAACTAATAACATAATATACTAATTCTATTTTAATCAAATATCACACATGGCCAAGTCTAATATTTTAATCACCTATTCTTGGTTGGCAAGTAAAGCTATTATCCAATGGATAATAGTTTCCCTAGCGGTTAATAACCAATGGTTAAGGATGGCAAGGTCCAAGGGTTATCGTCCAATGGATAATAATTCTCCTAGCGGTTATTACCCAACGGTTAATGCTAGAAAGTCTAATACTTGCAATTAAGCACTAAACTAATCTAATCTCGTACTTAGGAAGATTAACCAAGATTTACCTATTGACCAATGGGTAAGGAAATCCCTAACGCTATTGTTCAATGGTTGATAGCAAAAAGGTTCAGACAGTTCAAAGGGTTAATCTAGGGTTACCGAACTCAAGGGTTTCAAAAGGTTCACGAGTCAAGGGTTCATAAGGTTCACGGATGTTTAGGAACGATCGGTGACTAGGTTAAACGATGGCTAGGTCGAAACGTTGGTTAAAAGCTAGCTAGGGTTGCTAGATAGGATTTTCAGCCAAGCGGTGAGGTCTTAACCCTAGAACGACGGGTAAAACGACGGTCTAACGGCGATTAAAACCTAATTAAGATTGTCCAACGAATTTAGTAACGACCGATTTTTGGTTATGGAAATAAAAATCCAAGTAATAAAATAATATTCAAATTTTTAACGAAATTTTTATTTACCAAAAATCAGGGTCGTTACAACAGCCTAGATCTAGGAATAACTAAACATGAAAGGCTAACATCTTAGACTTGTAACCCAGCCCATAATTACCTAAGATTTACCTAGAAAGCTTAAGATCCTACTTAGTTAAATAGCCTTAAGCCTAAAAATTGGATTTGACAAGTCATTGTACGCTTGGAAGACAAGATTTGACTAAACAATGAAGCAAATCCATGAGAGATAGAGAGAGAGGGAGGCAGGCCATATGAGGGAGGAAAGAGAGCCAGGTTTTTCTATAAATAGGATGCCTCACTTGCCATTCAACTCACACCTTCATCCTTCAACTTCTCTCTCTAGAAATTCTAGTGTTATTGCTTTGTTCTTGCCTTGTTCTTCTTTGTTCTTGAGTTCTTCTTGAAGTTCTTCACTAGACCGCCACTCGACCACCCTCTCGATCTAAAAAATTTGGTAGTTAAAGTCAAGATTTAGTTTCAAGAGAAACCTTTCTCTTTTGAAGCTACCGTAGGAGACCAACCATTCGATAGCCGACTTACTTACCATAGCCGCCCTACCGCTAAGAAGAATGGTAGATTTTCCTATACTTTCTAACACTAAATATAGAAAGGTTATATGTTACCTGGTATATTTTTGTATGTAGAAATGCATGAGAATTTGAAAGATGTTTACTAAAGATTTGAAAAGGAAGGGGAATATGTTGAATATCCTAACTTTATTTTCCAGAAAACAAATGTTGTTTTGAACTTCCCTAGAAGGGAGAAGGAACGGATTTTTGAAATATAAACTTGATTGAAAGTATTCATACTTTGATCTTAGGATGGTTATGAGCATGTATACGTGATTACCTGCTTGATGTATGATAAAGCATAAGTGGTTTTCCACTCCAAAGGTGTCCGTCCATGTGACACTATGCTTTATATAGTGTGCTAAATGTTTGAGCATGACTACATGAAAATAGGAATTAAGTTGTAACATGGTATCAAAGATATAGAGTTGGATGATCTTGCTAGTTTAGTTTCAAGATTACAATGAATGATTTATGGATACTAACGTGAAAAAGTCCTGCCGCAGAGTCTATGCATTTGAACGAGAGACAGAAATTGAGAAAGTAAGAAACATGGCACCTAAGGTGTGGATAATGAAAAGACGTGTTTGAAAAACCGCAATGTGGCCGGACTTGGTAGCCCATTGTGAGATGTATGTGTGTGTGTGCCAATAGGAAACCCAGAGCGGCGGAACCATTGTGAGAATACTCGAGAACCCAGAGCGGCGAAACTGAAGTTGGGTGTAAAGCTTGGTTATCCGCGGAGAGCAGCCAATGCAAAGTGAATGCCAATGGGAACCCGGAGCAGCGGAACCATTGTGAGGATACTCGAGAACCCGGAGCGGCATAACCGAGGTTGGGTGTGTTTAAATTGCTTTTTAAAATGTTGATTTGGTAAATGAAAGGAGAAAACTGTAACACAATCTACGAAAGGTCGCGTAAGAGAAACCTAGATATCACAGACACCAACGTTAGTTGAATAGTGAATGTGGATGTGTCATTGTTAACTATTTGTTTAAGTATGCATGTGCTAATCGAAAATCGCTAAACTACTATGCCCTGTTGTTGTAATTTACAGGTTAGTGGGAATGGGGGTTTATCTGCTGAGCCTTTGTAGCTCATGGTGTTACTATTGTAACCCTAACATATTATACTGGCGGCGACGCCGATATAATGTGTCAGACCTTGTAGATGAGCAGGGTGTGTAGACACCCCAATCTGAATCTCCTGATCGTTTTACGGTTTCTTGTTTCCCCGATGATGAACTAGATCACAAAAGCAGTCTCAAGGTTGGAAAGGTTTGAGCTCGGTATGTGTGGAACCCCCGTTGAACCCTTTTGAACCCTTAAAAAGAAAAATAAAAATAGTCAACTCTGGGTCTGCCCTTGACCCTCGCGCGTGGAAGTCACTCCCTCGCGCGAGTGTCCTCTTTGTCCAGGTGTGGTCAAAGTCAAACATTTGACTGTTGACCCACGCGCGACAGGTGGAACACTCGCGCGAGAGTCTCACTGTCTCGCGCGATGGTCCTAGGCTGTCCCTTTCACCTTTTGCCAGCCACTTGGTTGCTTGCCAGGGGGGCTACAGGGCTGCTGAACCCCGTTTTTCTCCACAGGGTACTGTACAGTGCAGGCCTTGGGAACACACCCTCACACAACCCTTCCCATCACCTTTTCACCAAGCTTAGTCACCAAGTTTGGTCCTAAGGGGGTGTTTGCCACCACCTTTGGCCCTTGGCTTCCCCTATAAATATCCCCTTGTTCTTTCTTTACAAGGACACTAAGTCACAAAAATTCACCAACTTGGAAAGTTTGGGAGATTGAGAATCCTTGCAAGCACAAAGGCTCTCAACTCTAGCTCATATCCTATACCTTTCTTCACTCCATTTTCCATCACAATCTTCTCGAATTGTTCAAACCTTTCCAAAACCTTCCAAGCAAAGGTATAAACACCTTTTCTTCTTACTGTTTTGATGGGGGGCTGTCAGGGCCAAGATTGGTAATCAATACCAGTTCTGGTCCTAAAGTCAGCAGAGATACAAGAAATTGGTTCAAGCATACCCTCGCGCGAGTGACTCACATACGCGCGCGACAGTCCACTGTCTCGCGCGACAGTCCTCGTGGGGTTTGGGGATGCTGGGTTTTCTTGTTTTTCATGTTGTTATTTATTTTACAACTTTGTAAGCCTTTTAGATCACTGTTTTGCATGTTAAAACAAATAGACTAGACTCTTATTGCTTATTTACTTTGTTGGAATGCTCTGGGTTGTTTACGGACATGTGCAGCCGAGAATATGCAAAGCAATTCTGGAAGTCGGTCGAGGACACTCGCGAGAGATTCAGCATGTCTCGCGAGGACCTCTTGATTCGAGTGATTGCCCTTGCATGAGCAAACACCTTTGCCCTGCTTTAACACCCCCACTGTTTTAGGGTTGCATTTCAATTAATTTGGCTCTGTTTGTAATAATTTATAGTAATCATTTACTTACTGTCTATATAAACTTCTCAGTAGACACTGGGTGTGTGCTGGTCCTTCCAGAGCCCGAAGGGGATAAAATTCGAACTTGTGGTGAGGTATGAACTCTCGAGGAGTAAGTGTATCAGCGCGGTCCTCTTTGCATGCGCGTAGATCCATGCATGTAAAGGTGGTGTCATGTGTGATACACTCATTCCATGAGCGGCTTGGTTTATTTGATCAGAGGGTTAAGTTTTATCCCATTTTCATAGTATTCCATCCATTCATGCCATATTCAAATCACATCTTGCAAAGTGTTACAGTTTTTAATCCCCGATTAACTGTTGCCCCGCCCTAACTGGCTAAAAATGATTAAAGAAGAGGAAGAATCACAATATTTTCACAAAATGCCTAAATAGAGACCGATCTCGGATTGGGCGAGAGGGTGCCTTAAAAACCTTCCTCTCGTAACCTGGCTCCCGAACCAGATATGGTTATGACGGATTTGGTTCCTTCACTTTTCAAATCAAATAGCGCGGCAGTGCTTCAAATCTGATTCTTGGGTGACGGACTTTCAAAGCCAGGTGGCGACTCTGTGTTTCTGCGAGCGCCTGCTCCGTTCGCGCTTCCTCGATCTATCGGGCCCTTGCTCGGAAACGAAATTCCGGAGGCTTCCTGGAATCCGGAAATTCCAGGGCATGCTTGTGGCGACTCTGCTGGGATAAATCGAACCAATATTAATTCATACTTAGAGTTTAATACGCTACGAACAATCCATAAAGTCTGTCAAACGGTGAGCTTCGCGCTGCTGAAGGTTAGATTGGTGATTTAACAGGACCTCGTGTCCGCCAATCTGATCTGGACTTTTTCGATTATTCACTTGCGTAGTTTCCTCTAAAGATGAACTAAATAAAGTGAGCCGAGCTTGAAAGGGCATTTTGTGATTTGTGATTCTTCTTCTTCTTCTTAATCAATTTTTAGCATCTCATTTGCATCGATGTGGGATAAGCCTCGTTGGATCGTTTTGGCAATCCGGACTTTTTCGTGAGGACACCGAATGACCAACAACCTTCGACGATGATGGGTCATGCTACCGTTTGACTGTTGCTCAGCGATATCGCGGGCGACGGGAGGTATATCTGTGGCTCTAGTCCGAGGAACCCGTTACAAGCCAAAACCAGCCTTTGCATATACAAAGCTCTAGCACTTTCCAAACTAAGACAGGTACCTACAGAGTAAGATTTATTTGCATCTAACCCTCATATATTGTCTACGTGTTACTGCTTTCCCTATCGCATGCACTGTGCATCATACCGTCTTGCGTAGGAGCATGTTTAGGGCGGCTTCTAGGGTTCCGTTCTTACAAGTATGTCTTGAGCTGCATTGGGCATTGTTAGGCCCGATGAGGAGTCATGCATCCAGATGATGCATGTTGTCAGCTTTTTCAAATCCTTAGAGCACTAAGGACTTTAGGAAATCAAAAGTTTCCTGCACCTTTGTCTATACACCTAATGAGGGTTTCAAACAGAAAACTAGGAACAACAAAGGAACATGCCATGATGCTTACACCAGTCAGGTAACAAGTGCCTCGTCACTTACACCGCCCGGCTAGCAGCGCAGTGCCGCTCATGCCGCTCCTGGTTATGGCATCGTGACATGCACATCGAGTTGTTCCAACTACAAAGTTGAAACCCCAGTTAGTGGAATGGCTGAAGGTCTAGGGTTCTTTTGATATCCTTTAGTCTTATATTGGCCCAAACAAGGACACACCTCTGAAAAGAATTCTGAGGGTTTTTGGCAGTCCCTGAAACAGCTCGAGACAGACTTGTTTTCTGGTCTTAGAGTCTAGGGGCGACACCAACGACGCTGGCTGCATACCTTTAGTCTTTTATTTAGATTGAAGTTGCTGCAGGATCCCTACTGAGCCTTCTGTTTTGTTGTCAAGCAAAGTCTTAAGCCATTGCACCGCCAAGGAAAGTATCGAGGAAAGTTGGCAAACCCACTTGGGAACGTCTGCAACGGAATCCGGGTCAAAGGCTTGCCAGGTTACAAACCCAATCACTCGCAACGGAAGACTCTCCGCTCTCTTCGTTGGCTGCCTTACGGTTAAGCTCATCGCCGATCTTGGAAGAAGTTATTCAGCCAACATCACCTGGTCTCTCTTCAGCGTTTGAAACTTCCAACATGGCCGGAAACCCCGAGGTTCAGCCGTTTACTGTGGAACAGATGCTTATGAACCTTCAGACTAGCATCACCGCCATGCAGCAGAGGGCCGCCCAAACTGATGCTAATGTCACCCGTTTGAATGAACTCTTCGACACTCGCATTCCACCACCTCTTGAGGAGGAAAGCGAGGCCGAAGACGATCCGCATGTGCACCGAGTTATGGTGGAAGATCCCAACAATCCCGGGCGCGTCATTGTTCAGCACAACCCCCAAATTGTTCAGGCACTTGCTGGTAACCCTGCAGGCAACATCCTGGTTGGAAATCCAGACATCACTGCTCTCGTGGCCAAGATGGCCCAGCTTGAGGAATCCATTGCCAAAGCGGAAAAAGTCATAGCTGGAGGCATTGACTTAGATCGTCTCTGTCTGTATCCTAATGCCAAACTTCCTGAGAAGTTTAAAATGCCAGACTTGGCAAAGTTTGATGGAAGCGGTGACCCTCGGACCCATCTCTATAGTTACCATGCTGCAATGAAGCTGCTGTCAGTTGAGCCTGAGGCCATGTCACAGCTTTTCCCTCAGACTCTTTCAGGCCCCGCCTTCCAATGGTTTCTGTCACTCGACATTGCCAAAAGGAGGACTTGGGAGGACATTGGGACTGCGTTTATTTCGTAGTACAATTACAACTCTCAACTGAAGATGACCACACGAGAGCTGGAATCCACAAAGATGGAGGCAAAGGAGTCCTTTGCCGATTTTGTCAAGCGATGGCGAGCTAAGGCTGCTCTCATGATTGATCGCCCCGGAGAAAGACCAGCTCCGCATCATCTCTCGGAATCTCCGCAGGACTATGCCAAGCATTTGGTTCTCGCTCAGGCATCCTGCCAACTTCGACACCTTCTATGATTCGGCTGGCCATTGAGGATGCACTCCAAAGCGGAATTCGACAAAAGGGGAATCTTCTAATCCCCAGAAGGAAAGCCCCGTGCTTACTCTGGAAACACCAATGCTCTGTTTGGGGGCGGAACTTACTCCAATGCAGCGACCAGTGGTACCAACGCCTCTGCTTCCAACACCACAAACCACATCGCCGATGTCAATCGAGTTCGATCGCCACTGAGCAGTAGGCCCCATCAACCCTATAGCTTTTCCTCTATCGAGGTACCTCTGTCCTCGATTTTGGAAAAGTTGGTAAAGTCAGGGCATCTCAAGCCCCTGGATCCAATGCCTTTGCCCAAGAACCCTTCGCCTGGCTTCAAGGCCAATCTCTATTGTGCCTACCATCAGGGTGCCGGCCACCTTACAGACTCCTGCTTTCGTCTTCGGCATGCAATTCAGGACCTTATAGACGAAGGAACTCTCTCGGCACCGCCTCCACCAGCCCAAAAGCCTAACATCCTTTCCAATTCCTTACCCAAACACATGGCTGTTCCCCACATCAGCCAAATCTCCCTCAGCTCCACTCAAATCAACCATACCTCCACTATATTCGACCCCACCAACCATATAATCCCAATCAATCAGCCAAAACCCATTGTGCTCATACCTGCAGAATCCGATGCCGAACTCATGTTTATAGGGCAAACCTATAATCCGCCTACCCGTTTGGTGCAAGCAGGCTTGAATTTCCTCAACGACAATATCAGTGATTTGCACGACGGTCCTTTTCCGCGGATCCGACTTGATCCTACATCAACTCGTAATCTTCCCATCTTTGGTGTAGATTCTCCTGGTTCTGCGCGGGACTTTGCAAGTCGATTCAGAGCTATGATGCCAACCTTACCCGAGCCAGAACCAGAACTTGATATGCAGGCTGTAGGCTGGGCAATAGTTGATAGTGAGGATTATGATGCCCCTCTCATCCAAGAATGGTTCCAACTCGAGTTGGAGGGTTTTCCGCTGCACCTTGAGCAGATTCCACCCGACCCGGCATGGGAAGCAGAATGGATCGCTCAGCACGAACAAATAACACTTGACCCTCTGGATGGCGTCTCCTTGTTCATGCTCTTCCAGGAACTTCAGCTTCAGATTCCCGAGGAAGAATACTTTTGGGATCCTGAGCCCGCTTGGCAGGTTCCAGTCACTTTTCCTGGGCCTCTCCAAGGATTTACTACTCCTGAGTACATGATACACCTTGATGAAGACAATCTGTTTCAAGAGGAGACCCGTGTATTGGGAGAGTGTTTCTTCCCTTCTACCCTCAACAGGCTTGTTGACTCTGTAACTGACCCTGTGTATGACCCTGCGCTCAATATCGTAGATGAAGATCAACCACGCCCTTTTGTCTCTCCTCCAGAAGACTTCAGCGTCATGGTTACAGGTTACAGGTCTGGTTCCGCCAGAAAATCTTTGGGATGTAGATGAGATAGTCGATGTCCAGGTTGGGGCCGAAGTTTGGGCTGTCAGCCGTTCTCTAGCTGATGGTGGTCTTTGGGATGTTCCTTTCACCACAAACCTAGGACCAGAGCACGAAGTTGCAGCGGTCCAAGATCTAAATTTCTGGGACTCACTACTGATAAAGGATCTCGCTGACGACCTAGGGTTGGATACAGAAGCGCCGGTAGCTGCACTGGTCACTGACAAAGGGAAGCGTAAACTGGGTGAAGTCCCTTCTGATCTTTGGGACGTGAATCAAGACCCTCAATCCACGCCTTCCTTGGGAAATGTTCTTAATGTTACAAGGAGTGTACGAGTCTTTCAGCCTGCTAATCTGCAAGTTGGGACTTCGTCCAACCCTTCTAATCAAAGGAATGAACCTGTTGCTTTCCCAGGGTCTGCACCGCTTGAGTTACCAAGCACGGATCTTATTCGGAGACAGCTCGAACGGGTTCCTGCTGCAATATCTCTCTGGGGCCTAATTTGTTCTTCCCGTGAGCATCGTCAGCAGCTTTGCCAAACTCTTGCCCGTCTAGAAGTTCAATCTGATGTCACTCCAGAGGCTATGGTTTCCCTTATCCTCCCTCCTACCGCTAAGCACACCGTGGTCTTCACCGACAAGGATCTTCCTGTGGAAGGAACTGATCATAACCTCTGCACATTACAGTTAAGTGTCGCGGACTTTGGGTCCCATTGTCCTCATTGACAACGGTTCAGAGCCATCAATGTTTGTCCAATGAGAGTGGCCTATCGTCTGGGATGGCCAAAAAGACTTTGCACCTTCTAATTTGGTGTCAAGGCATACGATGGCACTTCGTCGTGTGGTTGAGGGCACTTTGATGCTCAAACTCGATCCTGAGGGCTTTGAAATGGATGTTGAGTTCCATGTCGTCGACATACCTGCAACCTTCAACTGTTGTTGGGTAGGCCATGGCTCCACCGTTCAGATTCATGGCTGTACCATCCACCCTTCACCAGAAAGTCATACTGGGACTGCCGTCTGGTATGCTCACCATCTGCGGGGACTCTGGAATTCGCCCGCTCAAAGAAGATGGAACACCAGTGCTGGGAATCATGCACGGTGAAGAGGACGTTGATCTTGGAGGTTTCTCTTTCGACACATCTGGCTCTGTTTTGGCAATCAACGTGGACGGGGACTTTCTCATCAACTCTGTCGCTATGGACATCATGCGCCGGATGTCTTACTTTCCTGGTCTGGGCTTAGGAATCCACCATCAGGGAGTTCCGGAGTTTCCTGTCTTTCCTTCTTCCGAGGGCCGTTTCGGTTTGGGGTACTCTGCCTCTGCCGGAAATGCCAAAAGGAGGAAATACTCGGAAAACCTCGAACTCTCTATGGTGATCCTGGCAAACTACTTTGTGCGTGAAGCGAGGAACGCCGCTTACATCTGACAAAGATGAGCCATTCATCAATCCGTAAACCGGGAGGCTGCTTGGTTTTGAGGTCTTCGCCGATGACACCTAGTCTGAGAGTGGACGAGCCGGCCAAGGTGGAATTCAAGAGGAAGCTTAATCGGCCAAAAGTAGAGACTTGGGGACTTTTGATTTGGGGAGCTTAGAGCTATTCTTCAAAGAGTTCTCTCGGTGGGTTTGGCCAAGGAAGATGAAGAAGCTGAAGAAGCCGAAGTGCTCATGCTCGGGGCGGACGCTTTCGAGGATCCCACTGCTCTTATCACTGAAGCCAAGGGTAGTGTTAAAAATTGCATTTTCAA
Source organism: Rhododendron molle (assembly GCA_025413875.1). Lineage (NCBI taxonomy): Eukaryota > Viridiplantae > Streptophyta > Magnoliopsida > Ericales > Ericaceae > Rhododendron > Rhododendron molle. Next base: position 33,915,071 of record CM046391.1, on the reverse strand, counting down.
ACCACGCCTAACTTGCATGGATGACACTTCTGAGTCTGAGTCTGCGTCTGAGTCAGAGTCAGAGTCTAGTGAGTCTTCTAAGTCTAGCTCTGAGTCGGAGTTTGTGCCTCTTGGCCCTCCACGTCATAGCTTTTATTTCGAGTTTGATTCTCTTGTACTTGGCGACCCGTTGGGGTCTTTTGAAATGAATGAGGCATCTTCTGAGTACTTGCATGATCTTTATATAAACTGTGTCGACCCCGACGATGAAGGGATAGATTTCGATGGGGATATTCCCAAGGAAATCCGTGCCCTCATCGAGAGGGAAGATGAAAGGCATGCTCAGCCATTAAAAGAGGAAATAGTTTCTATAAACTTGAAAGATGGGAATGATCCCCGATTGGTTCAAGTGGGCTCCACGCTTTCACCAGAGGAGCATCGTGATTTCAAAGAGCTGCTCACCGAGTACAGTGATGTCTTTGCATGGTCTCATCAAGACATGCCAGGCATCGATCCCGATATAGTGGAGCATCGGATCCCTTTGTTACCGGATGCTAAACCTGTGAAACAGAAGCTCAGACAGATGAGACCAGATTGGGTTCAGAAGATCAAGGATGAGGTCACGAAGCAGATCGACGCCGGGTTCCTCATGGTTTCTCAGTATCCCACTTGGGTGGCCAACATCGTTCCCGTTCCCAAGAAGAATGGGCAGATACGAGTCTGTGTCGATTTCAGGGACTTAAACAAAGCAAGCCCCAAAGATGACTTTCCCTTGCCACACATCGATGTGCTTGTGGACAACACGGCGGGACATGCTTTGCTTTCGTTCATGGATGGTTTTTCAGGCTATAACCAAATCCTTATGGCACCTGAGGACCGTGAGAAGACAACGTTCATCACTGAGTGGGGGACTTACTGCTACCTGGTCATGCCTTTTGGGCTGAAGAATGCCGGACCTACTTATCAACGGGCCGCTACAACCATTTTGCATGACATGATTCACAAAGAAGTCGAGGTCTACGTCGATGACATGATCGCCAAATCAAAAACTCGAGAGGGACACATTCCTGTGCTAAGGAAGTTCTTCGAGAGGCTCCGTAAGTTCCGTATGCGTCTCAATCCGCAGAAATGCACCTTCGGAGTCACAGCTGGCAAGATGCTCGGTTTCATGATCACTTCCCGTGGGATAGAGTTTGACCCATCAAAGATCAAGGCAGTGCTTGAGATGAAGCCACCGGTATCTGAAAAGGGAGTGCGGAGCTTTCTGGGAAAGGTTCAGTTCATCAGCAGATTCATCGCCAAGTTGACTTTAACTTGCGAGTTGATGTTTCGTCTACTCAAGAAGGATACCCCGTTTGTATGGTCAGACAGGTGTCAAGCGGCTTTTACTTCCATTCAGAACTATCTTCAAAATCCTCCGGTTTTGATGCCGCCAGTGCCTGGGAAGCCCTTGATACTTTACTTGTCTGTCAACCCGTCTTCTATGGGGTGCTTGCTAGCTCAAGAAGGAGATAAGGGAGTCGAGAAGGCCATTTACTACTTAAGTAAGAAGATGGTTGGATGCGAAGAACGCTACACTGCTCTGTTGGAGAAGACGTGTTGGGCTCTTGTTTGGGCTTCCAAAAAGTTGAGACACTACATGCTGGCTTACCCAGTGAAGTTGATTTCTCGGATGGATCCTCTCAAGTATCTATTCGAGAAGCCAGCACTTACTGGTAAGTTAGCACGTTGGTTACTCATGCTAGCTGAGTTTGATCTTGAGTACGTCACCAGGAAGTCTATCAAAGGCCGTGCGGTGGCAGAATTCTTAGCTGATCATCTTGTCGATGGGCCGGAGGACTCAGACTTTACGTTTCCAGACGAAGAGGTGCTAACAGTAGTTGACAATGTATGGACTCTCTACTTTGATGGGGCAGCCAATCAGAAAGGATTCGGAATCGGGGTTTTGTTGATAACGCCCGACGGTTCTCATATTCCTCTAGCGTTCAAACTCAATTTTGATGTCACGAATAACCAAGCCGAATATGAGGCCTGCATTGTCGGCATGGAGGCTGCTTTAACACTCGGTGTTGAAAAACTCGAGGTCATTGGCGATTCCAATCTGGTTGTATCTCAAGCCAAGCGGGGACTGGAAAGTTCGGGAGGAAAGGTTGAAGCCTTACCATCAAGACTTGGAAGATCTTATTCCTCGTTTCAACAAGGTTACCTTCACACATATTCCTCGTCTGAAAAATCAATTTGCCGATGCCTTGGCAACGTTGGCCTCCATGGTTGAACTTCCATTGGGTGTCAAGCTTCGTCCTATTCTAATTGAACAGCGGGACTGCCCTGCTTATCAACATATTAGCACCATTGATGATCTCAATGATGGTCTGCCTTGGTATCACGACATATGGAATTTTGTAGAAAGGGGTGAATATCCGGTTGAAGCCTCTAAAAAAGATCAACTCGCGCTACGGAGGATGGCTGCTCATTACATCATCTGTGGAGGAAAGCTTTACAGGAGATCTCATTGCGGAATGCACAAACTCTGTGTCAACAGTGCTGAGGCCACTACAATAATGGAAGAGATTCATGAAGGAATCTGCGGTCCTCACATGAGCGGAGTCATGCTTGCCAGGAAAATCCTTCGTCAAGGTTATTACTGGTCGACTATGGAATCACAGTGTGTGGATTATGTCCGCCGTCATAGGTGTCAGATTCACGCCAATCTTATGCATGTCCCTCCCTCTAAACTGTTTGGTATGACCTCGCCTTGGCCTTTCTCTGTCTGGGGCATTGATGTTATCGGCATGATCAGGCCGTCTGCTTCCAATGGTCATCGATTCATTTTGGTGGCAATCGATTACTTTACCAAGTGGGTTGAGGCTGAATCCTACAAAACTCTGACTGCAGTTCAGGTTGCTCAATTCATCAGGAAAAACATTATCTATCGATATGGTGTTCCTCAGGCCTTTGTATCGGATAATGGGGTTCACTTCAAAGGCAGGGTTTTGGAGCTTTTTGATGAATTCAAAATCCAGATCCACCATTCTACGACCTATCGCCCTCAGACGAATGGGGCAGTTGAAGCAGCCAATAAGAACATTGAAACAATCATCAAGAAGTCTGCAGAGTCTGCCAGGGACTGGCACGAGCAGCTGCTTTTAGCCTTGTGGGGGTATCGCACGTCAATTCGAACATCAACCGGGGCGACCCCTTACTCCCTGGTCTATGGGATGGAAGCAGTACTCCCTATCGAACTGGAGGTGCCATCTTTGAGGATCATGACAGAATGTGAACTCACGGAATCTGAGTGGCTCAGCGGGAGGTTTGTTGAACTCATGCTCTTTGACGAGAGGAGGCTCCGTGCCTTGTATCATGTTCAGGGATATCAGCGAAGAATTGCTCGGGCATTCAACAAGAAAGTCAAGTCTCGTGACTTGCTCGAGGTGACATGGTTACCAAGGAAATCCGTGCTCCCATCTTTGATCTCCGCGGGAAGTTCCGACCAAAACGCGCAGGACCTTACATCATCAAAACCATCCTTTCGGGTGGAGCAGCTCAACTCATTGATCTGGACGGCAACGAGTTCAACACTCTGGTCAACCTGGATCAACTCAAGCGTTACTATCCCTGAGAGAAGCTCGCTGGGCCGAAAACCACAAGGGTGGGCGGTCCCAGGCAAAAATTAGAGCAAGCCTGCTAGGTAAAACCTAAGGAAGCGGTCTAGGCAAAAATAAATAGGCAAATATCAAAAGCTCGCTAGGCTGAAAACCTGAAAAGGCAGTTCTAGGCAAAATTTAGAGCGTAAAAGGAGAGATAAACACACGAGTGAGCCCTAGCCTGAACTACGTTTTGACCTGATTCCTTGAAAAGGGATACGTAGGCAATCTCTCTGTGAGATTCGGTCACAATCAATCAACTCGACCCACGGTTTCTTGTTCCAGTATACATGCTGACATACAAGACCGGCTTGGTGTTCAATACTTGGACCAAAAGGGGAAAATTCTTGACTTTTCACTTTTATTCAAACTATTATCTCTATTACATGGCCGAGCAAACCTTAAAAACATTTAAGCATAAAAACAGAATACATGCTTGGGAGGCCTTGACAGGCTCACGGTTTATTTTAGATCATGTAGGTTTCGGTCAGAGTCAATCTGCATTTTGTCTTCTTGCAACTTCTTTTCGTAGCCATGCTTTGTAGCGGCGTTGCAGGTTGGTGCTTGAAATCAGGATCCGCTCCTCCAAGTTGTCTCAGCCCCAATTGTGTGCATATCCGTTCCAGGTTTTGGGCGGTGAATGCGAGGAGTATGGAAGGCTTCCACCCCAGCTCGGTGTAACCCCTGGCTCATCCCTAGCTGAAGGATACGGCCTGGAATATAGAAAGTGAAGTTGGACAGCCCCCAACAATCACCATTCTTTCATAACTGCGGAGTGTAGAGCCATGTCTGGAATGTTTAGCGCCCTGTGCCTCCAAACTATTTCCTGTGTTGACAGGTTGTTCATGAATGCATACCAGTCCTCTGTGGACATTTCTAGGTATAGCATCCCTCGTTGGTGCATTCGACCGGGCAAGTGCGGCCAATTCGCCTCTGGAGCTTCAACCAATCCCAGCTTGTCTGATAACCACAGTTGCATGAGTGAAAAGACAAGTAAGGAGCTATATAACACTTGAGCAGAAAAACAAGCCAGAAGCTCCGATTTTAGCCGTAGCTGAGTGTTGAGGTAAAGCAGAATGTGTGAAAGACGAAAAAAGGTGAGCTGAGTGAGAGTTTACCTGCAGTAGGAGCGGACTGCCGCCAAATATTTCTGTCTGGCCGGTAGCTACCAAATCCAAACCCATGAGTGTCTCCGCCAGAACCATAGGCATAATGTTCTTCCGGACACCTAGCTGAGTGGCCACGTGAACCAATGACGGATTAACTCGGCCATCGGCAGGCACCAGCAGATATGCAGCCAGCACACAGATTGTTAGAGCAAACCGGCGCCTGGCCTGCGCAGTGGCATCCGTTAGGTCACCTTCAGGGCCATACCACTCCATCAGGCGCATTATATTTATCTGCCCTCCACTTAGCAGGCCCTCTGCTGCGCCTTTTGAGATCTTCAGTACGGATTTCAAGAGTTTGGACATGCTCTCTCTGTAAGGAGGTACAATAATCACGTTGGACGCAAATCCTTGGAGATATGCGTGAAATTCCTCCACTGTTGGACATAGTTCGTCATTGCCAAATCGGAATACGTGGACATCTGGGTCCCAGAACCGCACTGCCGCCCATAGGATTTCAGGACGCAGTCTTACGCTTCGGAGGTAACGGAACGCGGCCAACCCGTGGGTTCGAAATGTTAGCCAGTCGCCTGCAACGAATGCTTCAAGCCACGGGCCAATTAAGGTAGGGAGGTGGTTTGCCATTTCTTAAATATTGTCTGGAGTTTTAGTCCGGAGACAAATGCCTTATGTTCATGGAGGTTTAAGCTTTTATAACCCAAGAATGGTAGGATATTTCCCTTATTCAAAAGAAAATATCTCTGGAGGTGGGTATACGTCCTTTCAAGAGAAGTCGTATGCTTTGGAACTGTCTCAGGCTTGTACTGGACGCCCAAACAGTGATAACAGGGCCTACAACGCCTCAGCTTTCTGAAAAGTGTCCAACATCGCATCTGAGCTAAACAACACCATCGCGCGACACACTGGGTCTCGCGCGAGGATCTGTTTTCTTTCACGTTTCAAAATCAGCCTACTGGATTATTTGGAGTGATCATTCATGTTTCATCTTGGGCTGGCTTTTAGGGTTTTGTGCTTTACTAGCAGGTCAATTCAAGTATTTCGACGCGGGGGTTCGAAATATTCATTTTATTCAGCGTACCGAGCAAACAACGCCATACAGCAGTTCTGACAATCAAGCAAAATTACAGAAAACTATTTGGGTGGCCCAACGACTCTCGAACTTATTCTCAATTACAGGCAGAATCCTTTTGCTTTCAGTAATATCCCCCGGGCCTTGCTTGGATTTCGGCACGAAGCCATGCCACGTAACGGCCATCTAGCCAATATATGAAATCTGGGCTAGGGCCTTCAAGCACCCCCTGTCTCCAAAGCCTTCGATACTCGCGCAGTGAGAGCACATTGAAGTCAGGCAAGTGGAATTCCTCGATTCCGGATTGGTGCAGCCCTTGGCTTATGCCTAGTTGGCATAGGATGCGACCCGGGATATAGAAGGTGAAGCTCTCAGGCCAGCAATTACCACTCTTTCGAGGCCTGTTGCATTGACAGCCATATCGGGCATGATCAGCCATGGACATCTCCAGACAAAATCATCAGATTGCATGTCGTGCAAGATCATACTCCATCCTGTTACGTCCTGTTCAGGATACAGCAGGGGCCGTTCGAGCAATCGCCTCGGGAAATGTTCCCAACCCGCTTGTGGAGCTTCAAGTAATCCCATTTTGTCAGAAAGCCACACCTGTGAGCGAAAAGACGAGTAAGGAGCTAGATAAAGCCAGAGCGAAAAAGACAAGTAAGGTCCTAGAATGATCCTTAACCGAGTGTCGAGGTAAAATGCGAAAGTGCGAAAACCGGAAAAAGGTGAGTTGAGTGAGTATTTACCTGGAGCAACCGTGGGCTGCCACTGAAGACATTGCTCTGTCCGCTTTTGAACAGATCCAAGCCCATCAGTGTCTCGGCCAGGACCGTCGGAATAATGTTTTTTCGGGCTCCCATTTGTGAGGCCATGCTCACCACGCTGGGACTTACCCTTCCGTCAGCGGGAACCAGTGCGTAAGCTGCTAGTGCGCAAATTGAGAAGGCAAAGCGTTTGTGAGCCTCTTCAACGTGATCCGTCAGAATGCCGCCAGGCCCGTACAACTCAATCACGCGCGCAATGTCCAATTCATCATCATGGCCGCCAGCCCCCCGGAAATGTTCAGTTTGTTCATCAGTAAATGGCTCATGTTCTCCTGCACCGGTGGAACGGCGAGGACATTGGGATTTGCAAAGCCGGGTAGGTAGGCTTGGAACTCTTCCTGTAACGACACATTTCGTCGTCATAATTACGGAAGACGTGCATGACTGGATCCCAGTGGTTCATAGCAGCTTCGAGGAGCTCGGGGTGTGGCCCCACGTATCGAAGATCTCTGATCGAAGCCAGCCCTCGAGTCCGAGGACTCACCCATTCATAGGTTTCGGTTCTTGCCAACCAAGGATCAAGCATTGCAGCAAGTGGACTCTCCATTTCAGATAACCGATGATGTTCTACACAACTATCAATGGGTTCCATTTATGGGGTTTTTGGTTGGAAGTGTCGGTTCCTTATTCATTTGTGTTGAAGGAAGAAGTTAAAAGGTTTTGAATACTTTACACTTGGCAAATGAAGGGCTCCCCAATTATGTTAATTACTGTGTGCAGATCGTTGGAGGGCCCCCCTAGCGGCTCCTGATGTCTTCAGAAGTTTATTCCAGTCAAACAAAGCCAGCCTGACAGGGGTTGACTCTCGCGCAAGAGTCTCACTCTCCCGCGCGACACATATTCCTCGCGCGTGCATGGCCCTCTCTCGCGCGACAGATATTACTCGCGCGAGTGTTCCACTTACTCGCGAGGTCCTTCTCTCAGATTTGACAGCTTGCAGCAGCTATTGGTTTGGCTTGGTCATTTTGGGTTCCAGGGTATTTTGGCACTTTTTATGGTTCTTACAAGTCTTAATGGGCATATGTGATTGTACCGGGCATCGGTTACGAAATTCACGCTTAACGAAGATTTTTGACCCTCGGCCCGTTTCAAGCTAAAATCGAGGTTTTGGAGGTTCAAATTTGTTCCAAAGGATTTTGCCAAGTTCTCTCATGCCGCACAGGTCATATGGGGCGTATGTGACTGTATGGAGGTGTCGGTTTCAATCCAGGACATAATTGAGTCTTGTTTCATCTTGTCTCGTGTCCCTTTTTGTGTCTTGGGACACTTTTTGACATATTTCTCGCCTCGGGATGTATTTCTTGATTCCGTCAACTCGTGCAAGTCACGTTATGCGTGCTTGACCTTACGGAAGCGTTGGTTTCAATCAAAGTCAAGTATTGCAAATTTTGGTCGTTTAATACCCAAAGATTCATTAATTGGCCGTATCCTCGTATCCTGGTCGTATCCTGGGTTACATTTTCCATTTTCTTTTGAGCTAGTCTCTATTTATACATGCGTGTGCGTCTGCAGTTGGTCTTAGTATGTTATCAATGCAAGTTTGGTATTAGTGGTTGGCGTTTTACCTCTTTAATGCATATAAGAGTGAAATAAACCATAAAATGCAAATTTTATAACTAAACTGTGCTATATCAAACCAAACCAAAGGAAAGTACTATATCTGTGGCGCTCCGGCCCAAAACAAAACCATCAAAAGTATGCTCGGGCACACTCGCCCACTATCACAGGCGCGCAGGCCTCCTAAGAACAAGTATCAGTGTATCTAAGGCGCCTTGGCCTTTTATCTAAACTACTTGGGCGCGCAGGCCCGAAATCAAATGCAAGTCATAGAAAGTAAAGAGGCTCCTCAGTCATCCTCATCCCATCCGAGCCAGTCGGTATCTCTCAAGTCCTCCTCAACATCATCACCACCATTGTCATCATCACTGTCATCTTCATCGGCAGCAGCAAGCTCGTGCGGATTCTGCAAGTAGCGGGGATCGTCGACGGTGTCGTCAGAGTCGCTCTTGCTCTCCTCGTCTCCTTCCTCCTCATCCTCAACAGGATCAGGCACAACCAACCGCTTCCGAACTGGCTCCTCTCGGCCCTGCACCTCTCGCATCTCAATGCGATACCGCTCCTCAGCGCGCGCCACGGCCTTCTTGGCCGCCTCCTTGCTTGCAGCAGTAGGCTGCGAACTCCTAGTCTGTCGTCGTGTGACGACCGGTCGTGTGGTAGTCCCTACCTGCTGCGGAGGCGACCGCGCTCTCTTCCTAGAAGCCGCCCGTCCCTGTGCCTGCATGTTTATATGTTGCATTAGTATACGTTTTGCAATATGTTTGTCTATCAAATGTTTAATTGACAGGTACATTCTATCAATTGGAAGCTATCAGCAATGTATTGGTATCAAAGTAAGCATGCATGTATCAAAAGCAGGCATGTATCGTACGTATTGAAAGCAAGAAGGAAGTGTATCGTTTTGTATACCTGAGTCCTCCGGGACGCCGCCGCCTGAGCTGGCTGAGCTGCGGGTGTTGGATAACGCAACTGCAATGGCATGCCTTGAGCTGCTCTCCTCACCAAGTTCTCCAATGCAAGCATGCGACGTAGGGCTTCGTTCACCCACTCAGCAGGCACCTGTGGATGTTTTGCAATCATCAGATATTCTAGATACAGTTCAAGGGTTTTGAAGTTATGCAAATGGAAGTTAGTTTACCTGTACAGTCACGGCCGCAGGCTCTCTAAGTGCAGGCACAAGCTCCACCTCAGCTGTGTTCCCCTGATGGTCCACAACATCCACTTTCCAAAGCAACTCCGGCAACCCACCAACTACTGGCCTGCTCTCCCTACGCCTCTCACGGCGTTCTCCTCCTCTCTGTACCTCAGCAGCGGCCCTTCTATCGGCGCCAGCCTGGCGTGCCTGCTCCTGGAGCTCTCTGCGGGCTCTGACACCAAGTGGCCCCGCCAAGCGGTCTCTCTGGTAAGCTGCATAGTCCATCGTTGGACGCAGGTGGCGTGTCAGCGCAACATCTGGTCTCGTGTACCTCTCCAACTCAGCCAGTGTATAGTCTCCTGTGTGTGAAGCTCGTGTTGGGAGTGGCCCTGGCACCTGGAATTCAGGGTAACCGAGTGATTGGCGAACCACTCGATCCCCTAAATACCACTGCCAACCAAAGGCTGACTCCAATAGCACCCTGCTGGCCGTGACCGTTCTGCTCTGCGCCAAGAACTCCGGCTCCGGCCCGTTTGTCCTCCAAGGATTCCACTCAACCTGCATAACATGACAAACAGGCAGTATGTACAATTGATCAGCGACAGCATTAAAACCATGGAAAGCATGCATGATCGTTTATTCGGGTTCTTATGTTATACCTGCGAAGCCCTCAGCTCGTCCAAATACAGCCTGTAGGCATTAAGGCTGCCCTTCCCTTCTTTGGTGCCCCTGTGCTCCTTGCTCCATATCAGTGCTCGCGGGAGTGTGCTCAGGTCAGGATGCTTGCACTCCGGGGGTACATCCTCAGAACCTCGTATGCCCAAAGCTGCAGTGTTATCAAACATTGAAGTATGTCAGTCACGAATTGTACAGTTTTGCAGTTAAAGCTAATAAACAATCTATGCAATCAAGTGGTACAATAGAAATTATGTTGCAATAAGTGAAATCATACCTCCCAGACCCGCCAGTAGCCGGCTGTGCTCTGCCCGGTCCTCGAGGAGTCACCAAAGAAAAGGTAGGCGGTGCCGAGCGCTGCTCCACCCCAATCAAATCGGGAGGCTGTCCTCAAATCCCTCAGCGCTGGCAGGTACGATAGATGCACCGTACTCCCCCTGCCTGGATATAGCGAAGCTCCAAACATGTACAGCAAGTATGCCCGGGCCATCTGTGCTTCCTCATGCTCATTGGTCGGCTTCTTCTTCTTTAAATACTGTACCAATTGAGCATATCTCGCCGCTCCTCTCTCAACCTGGGGCACCATCCCCAAGAACCACTCCAGAGCCGCTGGATCGGCATGTATCCCTGAGTCAAAGGGGATGGGCTCTCCCCCGACCCTCAAACCTGTAATCGCGGCAAAGTCTGATGGTGTCACTGTCATCTCTCCCAGAGGCAGGTGGAAGGTATTGGATGTATCCCTCCATCTCTCAGCTAGTGCAACAAGAACAGCATGATCGTTTCTAACTGGTACCGTCAGGGTCTGTATGAACTCCCTAAAGCCTGCTGCATCCACCAACTCCCTCACTCTCGCTGGCAGCCCCCTGTACAATGCCAAAGAGCTGCACGGCCCGCCAAAACCGCGGATGTCCCTCTGATCCGCCTGTTTCAGACATCAAAAACAAGTAGCAGAACATAATGTTAGCATGCAGAGCTTTCATTTTCAAGTTCTAGGTAATCAATGCGACAGCTTAGCCACACATGGTAGACAAGCAGCAGAGGATGATGTCAGCATGCAGTGCTTTCATTTTCAAGTCCTAGGTAATCAATGTGTCGGTGTGACCACGGATGGGCGGTCTAGGTTTTTTATCCAAATTCTCGTTCAAGTAACAGCATGTAGGGGTTACAATCCTAGAGCTACATCATTGAAGGCTTTGAACTCCGTGCCATTTTCAACCGTTGTTTAATTCGGGTTCTTGCGTGCATGGTGTGTGCTATAAGGGCTATGTCAGTACATTTTGACGTCTACACGGGCTGTCATCAGATGGTTGGTTCAAGTTATGTTTTTGACACGATGTGTTCATGGTGCAGCTTGGTAATGGGTTTATTGGTGGAAGTTATCATATGCATGGCATGTTTTACGGGCTTTCACTTGTCCCAGCATGTTTGCATTCAGTCTACAACAGATGGTTGGTTCAAGTTATCGCATGCATGGCATTTAGGGCATAAAATTATATCATTATTTCAAAGCATGCAAGTATCAAGTTGAAGTACAAAAGGGGGTTGGTCAAGAGTTATACCTCGGCCCAGGTGTTCGCAATGTGCACCCCAGCCCTCAGCACAAGCTTCGGGTCGTAGTCGGTCTGCTGTGGCGGTCTGTACCCCGCAAAGCCTAGCGGCACAAACAGGTGTGATCGTGGAGGCGTGTAAGTCTCCTCTGAGAACTCAGGACGCTCCAGGGCACCCGCCTCAGCCACTGCACTCACCCTCGGCCCCAGAGCCTCCTCGGCCTCTGCCTCCTCAGCCTCTACATCGGCTGCCAATCCCTCTGACCCGGCTCTCTCTCCCTCAGCCTCCCTCTCGGCCCTCGCCGCTGCCTCGGCTGCCCTTGGCCCGGTCCTCCTTGGCTTTCAAGATATATTCCCCGATCTCGGGGTGCTGTTCCAGGACTCTCGCCAATATCTCGTCGGGCGTGTGCTCGGCAATATCATCGTAAGTGACGGGCACATGCCGGGATGATGTGGCCGCACCCGCCGGTGGCCTAAATGCAATATCCTCCTCCCGAATCTCAACAGGATCAGCCTCTACGGTCTGCACCTCTTCAATCTGCACTCTCTCGACTTGCTCCTCTTCAATAACAACACCTTTACCCTTCGCCGAGTCCCTCGGCGGGGATTCGTTCGACTCGGGGTTCTCACCAACGGCTCCACTGCCCTCTGCTCCACCAGAACTCCTGTCAACCACGGGTGGGCCCTCGGCCACCATACCCAAGACCTCTGGTGCACGGCTGGACCCCACGGCCCCAACCTGGTCCCTCGCGCGAGCCTCTGACTCTGCCGCGCGAGGCACCTCGTCACCAGCAGTCTCCTGCTGCTGCTCCTGAATACCATCGCCGCCGCTCTCCGCCGTTGCACTAGTAGCCCCGATGGTCTCTACCACCGTTTCATCTCCCGTTTCTGCAACCATCATCCCACCTCGATCCTCGGAACAATCAACAACTTCTCCACTACCGCCACCATCACCGTGGTCTGCCATGGGGGCTCGAATGTGTGTGTGATTTGGTCGATCTTGAGACGAAATCAAGGGTTTTAGTTTGAGTTTGAGAAGATTTGAGAGTTGGGAGGAACTTGGAGTTTCAAAACCGTCTGAGAACTGTATTCTGAAACGTCCCGCGGACGTTTAAAGGTGTAGAACGGGCATGGGCCGGGTTTGGGCCAGTTAAAATCCAGATCCAGAAAACAGACCATCGCGCGAGGGTCTGATTGCCTCGCGCGAGACTCCTTTTGGGCTTCAGGCCCATTTCCCCAGCAGGCAGGCCCAATTCGATTATTTTCGATACAAGGTTTTAATTATGGTTCTAAATTCTTCTTAGGATCATATTGGATTAAATTCTCGCAAACTAGAGCGTTTAATCCCCAGCTATGGTCCGCCTACACTCTCCGGTGTGCTCAATCGGCGACGATCTATCCGTCAATTCCAAATCGGCGACGATCTATCCGTCAATTCAATCAGCGACGATCTATCCGCCCAACTCCAAATCGGCGACGATCTATCCGTCAATTCATATCAGTGACGATCTATCCGTCCAACTCTAAATCGACGATCTATCCGTCAATTTCAAATCCGGCGATCTATTATCCAACTCTAAATCGCTGACGATCTATCCGTCCACATTCAAATCAGTGACGATCTATCCGTCAATTTCAAATCAACAGCGATCTATCCGTCCAACTCTAAATCCGCGACGACTATCCGTTCACATTCAAATCAACGACGATCTAACCGTCAATCGGCGACGATCTATCCGTCCAACTACGAATCAGTGACGATCTATCCGTCCACATTCAAATCAAACGACAATCTATCCGTCCACTTTCGAATCGGCGACGATCTATCCGTCGCATTCAATCAACGACGATCTATCCGTCAAATCATTCTTCGAGTGCACGGTACTTTACATACTCGCGCGCTTTTTCAATAAATCGGCTTTTGGGTGGATTTGGTGGGTGTCTAGAAACCTTTGACGTTACCCGTGCCAGTCAATGGTGCTCCGCGTGCCGTCAAAGGGGGACTACTGTAGACACCCCAATCTGAATCTCCCGATCGTTTTACGGTTTCTTGTTTCCCCGATGATGAACCGGATCGAAAAGCAGTCCTAAGGATGGAAAGGTTTGAGCTCGGTGTGTGCGGACCCCCCCCTTTTTTGAACCCTTTTAACCCTTTTAAAAAGAAAAATAAAAATAGTCAACTCTGGATCTGCCCTTTACCCTCGCGCGTGGAAGTCACTCCCTCGCGCGAGTGTCCTCTTTGTCCAGGTGTGGTCAAAGTCAAACATTTGACTGTTGACTCCACGCGCGACAGTGGAACACTCAGCGAGAGTCTCATTGCCTCGTAGCGATGGTCTAAGTCCACTTTCACTTTGCCCGACCACTTGGTTGCTTGCCGTGGGGCTACTGAGGTCGCTTAACCCGTTTTCTCCACAGTGTCTTTGCATTCTGAGGCCTTGGGAACACACCCTCACACAACCCTTCCCATCACCTTTTCACCAAGCTTAGTCACCAAGTTTGGTCCTAAGGGTGTTTGCCACCACCTTTGGCCCTTGGCTTCCCCTATAAATATCCCCTTGTTCTTTCTTTACAAGGACACTAAGTCACAAAAATTCACCAACTTGGAAAGTTTGGGAGATTGAGAATCCTTGCAAGCACAAAGGCTCTCAACTCTAGCTCATATCCTATACCTTTCTTCACTCCATTTTCCATCACAATCTTCTCGAATTGTTCAAACCTTTCCAAAACCTTCCAAGCAAAGGTATAAACACCTTTATACTGCTTTCATCTGAGGGGGCTGGCAAGGCCAAGATTGGTAATCAATACCGGTTCTAGTCAAAGTCAGCAGAGATACAAGAAATTGGTTCAAGCATACCTTCGCGCGAGTGACTCACATACGTGCGCGGCAGTCCCTTGTCTCGCCGGCTTGATCCTCGTGGGGTTTGGGGATGCTGTTGGGTTTTCTTGTTTTTCATGTTGTTATTTATTTTAGCTTTGTAAGCCTTTTAGATCACTGCTTTGCATGTTAAAACAAATAGACTAGACTCTTATTGCTTATTTACTTTGTTGGAATGCTCTTGGGTTGTTTCTGGACATGTACCAGAGCCCAGAGTATGCAAAGCAATTACTGGAAGTCCAGTCAGGACACTCGCGCGAGAGATTCACTGTCTCGCGCGAGGGACCTCTTGATTCCAGTGATTGCCCTTGCATGAGCAGCTTGACCTTTGCCCCTGTTTGACACCCCCACTGTTTAGGGGTTGCATTTCAATTAATTTGGCTCTGTTTTGTAATAATTTATAGTAATCATTTACTTACTGTCCATATAAACCGCTTGGTTTGCCTCACTGGTGTGCACTGGTCCTTCCAGAGCCCAGAAGGGGATAAAATGCAACCTGTGGTGAGGTATGAACTCTCGCGCGAGGGAGTAAGTGTTTCGCGCGACGGTCCTCTTTGCATGCGCGTAGATCCATGCATGTAAAGGTGGCTGTCATGTGTGATACACTCATTCCATGAGCGGCTTGGTTTATTTCTGATCAGGGGTTAAGTTTTATCCCATTTTCATAGTATTCCATCCATTCATGCCATATTCAAATCACATCTTGCAAAGTGTTACAGTTTTTAATTCCCGATTAACTGTTCCCCCGCCCTAACTGGCTAAAAAATGATTAAAGAAGAGGAAGAATCACAATATTTTCACAAAATGCCTAAATAGAGACCGATCTCCGGATTGGGCGAGATGGGTGCCTTAAAAACCTTCCCCTCTCGTAACCTGGCTCCCGAACCCAGATATGGTTATGACGGACTGGTTCCTTCACTTTTTCAAATCAAATAGCGCGGCAGGTGCTTCGAAATACGGTTCCTTGGGTGATGGACCTTCAAACCCAGGTGGCGACTCTGTGTTTTGCGAGCGCCTGCTTGCTCCGCTCGCGCTCCCTCGATCTATCGGGCCCTTGCTCCGGGAAACGAAATTCCCGGAGGCTCGCTTTGGAATCCGGAAATTCCAGGGCATGCTGCCCACAGGGTGAAGACTACACCTTGGAGGCTTTTGGAGCCAAGGAGCTTGCTAGGATGGAGGAGAAGGCGGAGCTGTAGTTAGGAACCCTAAATTCCCTCCCTTGTGTAAATAATGAACTCTTGCGATACTTATGATGTAATAATGCGCCTGACTCTATTTAGATTTTCAATGAAAATGACTATTTAACGTACCCAAAATTTGGGGCGTTACAGGGCATGTAATAACTTGATTATCTGTTACTTATGTTGAATTTTGTTTATAATTTATTTTGTTACCGTTCCTAAAAAATTGGGCAATACATGTACTCTCATCTCTTAGCGAAATGCATGAGTCTTAGTCAACTTAACTAGCCCCAGTTTGTTCTATCACAATTGTTTACACAGACAAAATCTCTTCCTCTTTTTTTGGTATGAACATAGAGAAAATCTTAAGAGTGATCTCTTGGTTTTAGCCATAATTAGCCATTGATTGTTAGTGAAAATCCAAGGGAAGAAAGGATCTGTGGGCTCTACGACCGGCGCACCCGCTTAGAGCCATCACCTAGATTTTTGAGATGGATGATCCAAGAAACTAGGAGTTTGTTTGAGAAAAAGCCTTTTGGCCTAGCGAAAACGTTGAGATTTTGGGTTCAGGGGCAATGTTACGAACGGGAAAGGTTTCGTTAAAAAGCACTTCATTCGCCCGGTTAAAACCGATCTCCACTGACATTTTCAAAAGGGGAAAACTTTTAATATCATTTGGGAAATCAAACTCTTAATAAACATGTAAGGGAAAGGGACATGGGATTGAATACATCACTTTGATATGTTCGTGGTGTTTACTGTACAAGGGATGATAAATGGATGATGTGCAAAGTGCAATGAAATAACATATTATCAACGAACTGCTCAGATCACACACACAACACCGTGTGGCTTACCAGGCACCTCGCATGGTTTTCTGGTAAACCGTGCGGTGTATTAACTCACTATCAGCCCTGTTAATATTGCCCAGTACCTTGTACGGTACATTAACTTCCTCATATGATGTTTCATAAACATCAGGTGATCGAAATAACTCCAAGCTTATTCCAGAATGACTTCATATCTTTAGACCATTGATTCAAAGCAGCTTACTTGTTTGATCTTATCGTCTATAAAATAGTTTATAAATAATTTTTCATGCACTTGATCATTTAGAATGACCAAGAAAGCTCCTTCTGGAAAATAAGATATGACTTTTAGATATGATCTCATTCTGAAATATGCCTGCAACAATATCTAAGCAATATTAATAGATCAGACAATGAGTGGATGTGATCCAAACAGTCAGAATAAATAGACAATAAGCTTTGAAATGTCGTGCGTTGCGACACCTTACATCATGTGGTGTATTATAACACTGCATGAAGTACTGGGTCCAGCACAGTTGCTGTTTTAATTTCTAAAAATAGTTTTTATAACAGTACTTAACCAAAAGGGTCAAGTATGATTACACAAAGTCCCTTCAGGGCCAGGACGGAGCCTAGCCTAAGGAAACTTGCTTTTTACCTTCGGTCTTGAGCTTGGATGAGTGTGGATGATGATGGATGAGATTAGGTGAGTACGAATATAGGTGGATGAGTATGGCTTTAAGCTTTTGGAACGATTGGGGTTCGAAAGCTAGTTGTGCGCTAGGCCTTGGAAGAAGGAGATGAATGGAATGTTTTGTAGAGAGAGAGAGAGAGAGAAGTGCCTAGAGAATGTTAGTGATAACTTTCTCAAGACTTTGGGGTAAAAAATGAATGTCAAGGGCCTTTTTCACTTGAGAGGAGGGGTGTATTTATAGCCAAGAGCCAAGGATTATCAATGCAAATAGGGGAAGCATCTTCTAGGCCGGTTAGAAGTGTATTTTCTGCCAAGCTATTTTCTAGTTGTGGCTCAAGTGAGCGTGGCCGACAGTTTTCTGAGCCAGTCAGAACTTTTCCCTAAAATGTCGTGCGATTGGGGGGGGGGGTTTGTTTGGGCTTCTCTGGGCTTTTAGTTTTTTTAGGCTTTTTTGGCTTCTGGGCTTTTTAGGCTTCTTTTGCTATGAGAGTCCATATTCAAGCTCTTGAAGGCATTGCTTCCCTTATTACATCATCGGGTCATTTAAAGAACCTCCGAGGTCCTAATTGGGATTTCTACAGTAGTTCCTCTTTAACGAAACTCAAACACCATTGGTTGGTATGAGTGACGCTTAAAAAAATAGGCATCCAAATCTGTTGCTCTAAATTCTTTAAACGGAGAACAAAACATATGAAATCCAAAGTGCATGCAAACAATAATGGTGGTCGCGCTCATGGAGATGCCTTCGTACCCCATTTGTAGGGATCAGACCAATGTAGTTCAATTGGGACCATGCAAGTAAAACAAGTCCCGGGGGGACAAATTACAAGAGAAAACAGTAATCTTTAGAAAATTGAGTGCTTGTAGTGCTAATTGTCATGGAATTTCTTGAGACAAGCCCTCAGGGGACTAAAGCAACTGTAAAAGCCGAGACAAGCCCCCTTGAAGGGCGAAGTTTAGACGAGCCCCTGAAGGGTGAAATTGAGACAAGTCCCCCCTGATGGGCGAAGTCGAGACGAGCCCCTGAAGGGTGAAATAGAGACAAGCCCTTTGAAAGGCGAAATTGAGATTAGCCCCTTTGAATGGTGAAATTGAGACGAGCCCCTGAAGGGAAAAATTTGAGAAGAGCCCCTGAAGGGCAAAGTTTGAGACGAGCCCTAAAAGGGCAAAGTTTGAAACGAGCCCTAAAAGGGCAAATTTGAGACGAGCCCTCAAAGGGCGAAGTTTAAGACAAACTGTAACGCCCCCAATTTCGGGTATGTTAATTAAGCATTTTATTGATAAAACTAAATAGAGTCTGGCTCATTATTGCAACACAATCTCCTAAGAGAAGGCTTATATTACACAAAAGAAGACGAGAGCTAAGGTTATCTACTGCTCCGCCTCTTCCTCCATCCTAGCAAGCTCCTTAGCTTTGAAAGCCTCCAAAGTGTACAGTTCATCCTGCTCATCTATAAGCTCTGACACATTATAGCAGCGTCGCCCCCATTATAATATGTCAGGGTCACCAAAAGGTAACACCATGAGCTACAGAAGCTCAATAGAATAAACTATACCCACTAACCCTTAATTTATAATCAAATAAATATATAGGAAACGATTTTCAAATAGAACCTGCCTCTTTAACAAAACAGTTAACAATTACACATCCACATTCACTATTCCTCGAGTGTTGGTGTCATAAGTTCTGTGCTTCTCCTACGCGACTCATCGTAGACCATGTCTCCATTTTCCACTTTACAAAAGCAACATTTCAAATATCATTTCAACTCTCGTTACCAATGAGGCTACCATGTCCGGCTCCATTGGCAACGCTCACAATGGGCTACCAAGTCCGGCCACATTGCGGTTTCAAAACATCTCAAATCTTGCATTAGCTCCTCTCCGCGGATAACCAAGCCATATCACCAATGAGACTACCACGTCTGGCCCCATTGGAAATCTTCACAATGGGCTACCAAGTCCAGCCACAATGTGGTTTTCGCAAGTCCACACAAAGGGCTACCAAGTCCGGCCACCTTGTGGGTTTTCACATCCACAGAATGGCTACCATGTCCGGCCATTATGTAGTTTCAAAAATATCTTATCCATGTTAACCACACCCTAGGTGCCATGTTTCTATTTTCTCGATTTTCGTATCTCATTTTCATGCATAGACTCCGCGGTAGGACTTTTTCACATTGGTACACGTAAATCATTCATCGTAAACTTGAAACTAAACTAGCAAGATCATCCAACTCTATATCACTTAATCATGCTCAAATCACAACTAAAAGCATAACGCCACATGTACGGAGGCCTTTGGAGTGATGATTACTTATGCTTTCTCAAACAACCACAAGTAATGCAAGTAACATGTAAACAACTCATAACTATCTTAAAGATCAAAATACGAATACTTCTAATCAAGTGCTACATGATTATCTTCCAATATACACATTTTTAATTATACTTAGGGTAGGGATAAGACTAATCTACAAGATCATACAATCAACTATACTTAATGTTAGAGTGTAGGGAAAATCTACACAATACGCATACTTATATTTAGAGTTAGGAAGGATAGGAAAATTCTACTGTTCTTCTTGGCGGTAGGGCGGCTACGAAAGTGCGTCGGTGATTGGGCAAAATAACTTCCTACGGTGAGCTTCCGGTAGCTTCGAAAGAGAAAGGTTTCTCTCGAAACTAGATCTTGACTAACACTACTAAAACTTTTGGATCGAGAGGATGGTGGAGTGGTGGTTTAGTGGCAGTCTTGGATGAGTTTCTTCGAAGAACTAGGAAGAACTTCACGAACAAGGAAGAACAACCAAGAACAAGTAAGAACACAAGACTTTCTAGAGAGAAAAGTTGAAGTATGGAAAGGTGTGAGTTGAATGCTTGGAATGGTTTGCTATTTATAGCAAAAGCTTGGCTTATTATCCAATGGATAAATTTTCCCCTAACAATTATTGCCAATGGATAAAGGTTTGCTTGTACAACTTCTACCTAGTTTTAGGCATGCAAGGCTAGGTTTTGGTACTTTGGATTGGATTATGGAAGATTTTGGTTAAGGAAGGAGGGTCTGTACAAGATTTAATATTGGCAAATGTACAAATAAGGACAATTGTACAAGGATTTGCTTGGAAAGTATACAACCATATATTGAAAAGATCATGGAAGATCAAGGTACAACCAAATCTCTCTCCTTCTTCCTCTCTCTTTCTCTCTCTCTCTCCCTCTCTCTCTCTCTCAAGTACATATATATATATATATATAGGTACAAGTAATATATAGGTACAAGTAATATATATATATATATATATATATATATATATATATATATATATATATATATATATATATATATATATATATATATATATATATATATATATATATATATATATATATATATATATATATATATATATATATATATATATATATATATATATATATATATATATATATATATATATATATATATATATATATATATATATATATATATATATATATATATATATATATAACCAAGTACATATAAATATATATATATATATATATGTACTTGGTTATATATGTATAAGGATGTACCATGCAATCTAGGTAGATTTCAAATCTTAATAAACTATTCTAATACACACAAGGTTCTATTAAAATAATACTAGTACATATATTAAATAACCCAAGGTACTAAGTACTTACATAAGATAAACAAGGTACTTAAACCTATTTTAATCTTTCTAGCACATGGGAAATCTAATGAATGACTAGTTTAATAAATCTTAGTACTTATTGGCAAGGCTAAACTACTATCCAATGGGTAATAATTCTCCTAACGATTATTGACCAATGGGTAAAGAAGTGAGGTAACATATATACGCTTATCATTGCCCTATGTACTTTAGACATGTACATATAAAACCATATATAACTATATCTATGTACTTTAACAAAATCTAGTAAAGTACTATTGGTAGAAAATCTAAGTTTTCTATTGTCCAATGGGTACAGATTTCCCTAGCATTTATCGACCAATGGGTAAAGCTAAAGGTCCAAAGCGTTCTCATTGGAAGGTTCAAAAGGTTCACCTAGGGTTGAGAGGTTCATGAGGTTCAAAGGTTTCAAGAAGTTCACCAAGGGTTAGGAGGAAGTAACTAGATGAAATGGTAGTTAGGTTACTCTAACTAGTTGGTTGGAAGTTAGCTATATTAGTCTAGTAGGATTTTCAGCCAAGAATCGTATTTATTAGGCTTCAATCTAACTATGACGGAGCATTAGCAAATATAAGGGATTTATAACCATCCAAGAATAATTAAAGACTTATCGAATAATAACAATGAAATTTTTATTTAGTAAAAATCAGAGTTGTTACACAAACCCTCAAAGGGCAAAATTCGACGAGCCTCTGAAAGGCTAAAAATGCGACGAGTCCCAGAGGACAAAATTGAAACGAGTTCCAGAGGACGAAATTGAGGCGAGTCCCGGAGGACGAAAAGGGGCCTGTTGACCAAGGCAAACATTCTATTAGAGTTTAAATGCAAAACGGTCGAAATATGTCATTCCCAAGGATGATATGGAGGTGGGTCGAATGGTCCCACAAAAATGTTTAGACTTGTACAAATTTTAAAATTTTGCATGTGTGGCCAGCTATTCTGGGCCAACTACAAACATTGTTTGGCCCTTTTACAAACAAAATTTTGATTGTCGAATTTTTAGCAAGGACCGAAAAGAACACAAAGATGAGGACAAAATCCAAGATCATAGTATATGAGATTCTACCGAACATCGTTTCACAAAATTTTGTTTGTAAAAGGAAATTAGAAAGTAATTGGGCACGGTTTTTTTCAAATTTACGTAAGCAATAGGCCCGTTGCGTTTTGCTCTCTAAATTCGACTCGTCCGGAATTCAAAACAAGTTTGTCAAAATCGTTCATTGAAATTCGGCTCATCGAATTTATCGTTGAGTACAGAAAAGTCGATCGATCAACACATCGAGTCCTAATTGTGAACAGCGTGGAAACTTTTCATTCCCTTTGAAGGTGTCGTAATTTGCTTTGTGTGTATGGTTGTTGACTAGTACTATTCGGTTGTGTTCACACCGGAGACTTGCCCATGTGCAACACACGCTCATGCAGTCAAGTGTCATCTTCTACTTTTACTTGTCAAGCTCTTGCATTTTATTTTTTTTGTTTTTTGGAACACGTGAGAAATATATTGATGAATATGAAGATTAAAAGCTATCGTATTCAACTAATACAACTGTTACAAAAACCTATTACATACAGAGAAACAGATTAACACGCCTAAACCAAATGAAGGAATTGAGTCCAGCGATGGCATGCGCGGCTCTAGCAGCCCTTGCACTTTCAGTCAAGTGTAAATGTCCCTCTCGCTTATGGCTTGAGTTATCAAGATGAGGCTCATAGAGTGCCCACAATCACAAAACAACATGCAATTCAAAATCATATAATAGTATATGAAAATACGTGTTTCTTTGGAAGTCATATTGAATGAGTGGTTTGGTGCAACCGTAAAATGTATACTAGCTGGTTCATTTGTTTATCTACTGTTATATGTTGATGATATACTTATTGCTGTCAAAAGTGTATTAGAAATCAACAGGTTGAAACAAACAGTTACGTGGTGAATTTGTGATGAAATATTTGGGTGTGGCAAAACGTATTTTAGGTATGAAGATTTACAGAGATTGAGTAGCTAATGAATTGTAACGACCCTGATTTTTGGTCAATAAAAATTTCGCTAAAAATTTGAATTTTAGTTTAATACTTGGATTTCATTTTTAACATCCAAAAATCGGTCGTTATCGACTTATAAAATTTTGTTCTTATTGAAAATTCTTTATTTATTTTTATAAATCCCTTTTTGCGATTAATAATCCGTCATAATTAGGTTTATGACTTAGGAGATCGGAATTCATCGCCCAGGCATTAAGGTCATTTTCTGAAGATGAGTATGCCTATTTAGACCTTGGTATAATTACTTGGTAATTGTAGAAAATCCTAGAATTTATTTTCTCGGCTGGAAATCCTGCATGGCAACCGATTAGTTAGCAAACCCTAACTACCATATGGCTTAGTTGCATTTCCCCTAACCTAGAGCGTTGCATCGATGCCAAAATGGTTAATGTTTAGTCCTTGCCTTGACCGTTAACATGATCGCCTTGCCTTGGCGTCGGCTCATTGACTGGTCTCGCCTTGCCTTGGCGTCGGGTGGTCGGTGCCTCGCCTAGGCGTCAGTCCGCTGGTTGCTCGCTTGGTCGCCATCGGGTTCGCTTGCATCGGTCGCGCTTGCTTTTGCCTTGGCGTTCCTGGGGGCCATGCTCACGCCCTGCTTTGGCCACCGCTTGGCCTCTGCTTGGCCACCGGGCTGCCTTGGCCACTGTTTGGCCACCAGGCTGCTTTGGCCACCGCTTGGCCACTGCTTGGCCACCGGGCTGCCTTGGCCATTGTTTGGCCACCAGGCTGCTTTGGCCACCACTTGGCCACCGGTGCCTTAGCCTGTTTGGCCACCGTACGCTTTGGCCGCCAACAGCTACACCGGGCTGCCATGACCACTGTTTGGCCACCGGGCTGCTTTGGCCGCCGCTTGGCCACTGCTTGGCCACCAGGCTGCCTTGGCCATTGTTTGGCCACCGGGCTGCTTTGGCCACCGCTTGGCCACCAGGCTGCCTTGGCCACCGCTTTGCCACCAAGCTACTTTGGCCACCGCTTGGCCACCGCTTTGCTACCAGGCCGCCTTGGCCACGCTCACGCCTTGCCTTGGCGTTTGACCTAGGATAATATTTATCCGTTGGACGATAGATGCTAGGGTAATCTATACCCATTAGTCAATAGGCAAACCTTGGTTAATCTTCCTAAGTACGAGATTAGATTAGTTTTAGTGCTTAATTGCAAAGTATTATACTTTTGGTATTAACCGTTGGATAATAACCATTAGGAGATTCTTTACCCATTGGGCGATACACTAGAATCCTA
Organism: Rhododendron molle; assembly: GCA_025413875.1. Lineage (NCBI taxonomy): Eukaryota > Viridiplantae > Streptophyta > Magnoliopsida > Ericales > Ericaceae > Rhododendron > Rhododendron molle. The sequence goes on along the minus strand of CM046391.1, from coordinate 33,890,969 downwards.
GCCATTATTACCCATTGGTTATTAACCATTAGAGAAACTATTATCCATTGGATAATAGTTAGTCTTGACAATCATGTACTTGTTTGATTTAAATATTAAATTTGGCCATGTGTTAAAATCCATTAAATTAAGATTAGTCCATTAGTATATTAGGTTAGTACATGGTACTTTGGATGAAGTAGAATACTATATTAGATATTAGTCCTAGGTCATATCTAGTATAGATATAGTGTAGTACATGTATATATATATATATATATATGTATGTACTTGTTGTATATATATATTTTATTGTATATAGCATGTGAGTATTACATTTTTAATTGGAAAATCCTTTTGCTTGTAAATCTATTAGATATTCTAGTACACTAATACATTATTATATATGTTTGCTTTCTAGTATGTATATATATATATATAGTACATGAGAGAGAAAGAGAGAAAGAAAGCCGAGAGAGAGAGAGAGAGAGAGAGAGAGAAAGAAAGGAGGAGAGAGAGATAGTACCTTGGATTGACTTCTTGTGCTTCCATTGTACTTTGAAAGCATTAGGTTAGTGTATTAGACTATGGAACCCTAGACTAGATTGTAAGTACATGCTTATATATATATGTGTGTGTACTTGTATGTATATATATATATAATATTGTATATAACATGTGTGTATATAGATTATTATATTTAGAAAATCTAATTTACTTGAAAACTTAGATTTTATTAAAGACCCATAGTACATATGTATATATTAGTATATATATATACTTTCCAAGTGGTACAAGTGGGAGAGAGAGAGAGAGAGAGAGGAGAGAAGCCGAGAGAGAGAGAGAGATTCGGATGGGAGAGGGAGAGAGAGAGTGATGTGTGCCTTCCTTTGATTGACCTTGCTTGGTCATCCTTGTCCTAGTTTGTGTATGCTTCAAGTGAAAGCATAACCAATGCCATCCAATCTTGTCCTTCCTTGTACAAACCCCATTAGAATACTTGAATCAAATCTCCTTCCTTGCCTAGTCTTCCATAATCCAATCCAAAGGACACATCCATAGCCTTGCATGCCTAGTTCTAGGGTTAAACTTGCAAGCAAACAAGATTTGCTTGAATAAAAAAATGAGATATAGTAGAGAAAAAAATGAGATATAGGAGAGAGAGAGAGGGTGCCTTGCCTATAAATACCAAGCTCTTGGTGCTTTGAACTCACACCTTCACCTCATTCTCCAAACTTCTCTCTAAAACCCATTCTGTTTTGCCCAGGCAGCCTACTGTCCTCTGAAAAACTCCATTCTTTCTCCGGGCGAAAGTCGTTTCTAGGAACAACGACCTCCACGAAAGTTGTAGAACACTTCGAGAGCTTCAGTTTAGATCAAAGAACCACCCCAAACGGTCAAGAGATGACCAAGATATCGACCTCCAAAGTTCAGTAAAAAATCTGGAAATTCCATTCCAGACAGCTCACTGTCCACTTTCTTATCCCCATTTTTCTCCGGGTGAAAGTCGTTTCTAGGAACAACGACCTCCATGAAAGTCGTAGAACACTTCGAGAGCTTCAGTTTAGACCCAAGAATCACCCCAAACGGTCAAGAGATGACCAAGATATCGACCTCCAAAGTTCAGTGAAAAATCTGAAAATTCCATTCCAGACAGCTCACTGTCCACTTTCTTATCCCCATTTTTCTCCGGGCGAAAGTCGTTTTTAGGAACAACGTCCTTCATGAAAGTCGTAGAGAACTTCGAGATCTTCGTTTTAGACTCAAGAACGATCCTATTCGGCCAAGTATTGACCGAGTTACTGCCATCCAAAGTTGGGTCCAGATTGTGAGCATTCGACGCCCGTAGCACTTTCCAACTAGCTTATTCGGCCCCGACTAGTTTCGGATTAAGGTAGAATCTTCTTATACCCCTAACCTACGTATATCGTATGATATGAGCGTGATTAAGAATATGTAGTACTTGGCTAGTTGATCGCATGATGTTGTTTGACGTAGAATTCTTTGAAGTATATGAGCATGATAATGTAGTTGTGATATTTAGCTTGTAGAACCTTCTTGCTAAAAGTACGTAGTTTACTTTGATCTTATGGCTACTTGATTGCTTGATCGCCTAATTACCACGTGATTGTATGAACTCGTCAATAAACATGTGTTGCTTTATTGAACTTCTCGAAGGAAATGCGTTTTAAAGATAAAGTGTCGTTTTGAAACGAAGTATTTGTATTTTGACCTTTTAACGAGCATGATAGTATAGAGTTGGATGATCTTGCTATTTGATATCGCATGAGTTATGTGAATAGTCCCACCGCGGAGTCTATGCATGATTTCGAGACACGACAACCGAGAAGTAGAAACATGACACCTAGAGTGTGGATAAAGGAAATAATTGGGCTTGGTAAAATATTTTAGAAACTATGTAATGGCCGGACTTGGAAGCCTCACGTTGGTATGCGTTACCAATGGGGCCGGACTTGGTAGCTTCATTGGAGGTGTGTGACTTGGTTATCCGCGGAGAGGAGCCAAGATGTGACACAATGTGCCGGACTTGGTAGCCATTGTGGCCAATAAGCCGGACTTGGTAGCTTCATTGGAGGTGTGTGACTTGGTTATCCGCGGAGAGGAGCCAAGATGTGACACAATGTGCCGGACTTGGTAGCCATTGTGGCCAATAAGCCGGACTTGGTAGCTTATTGATTGTGTGCGTTCATAATGTGCCGGACTTGGTAGCTCATTGGTGTGTGCGTGTGATTTTTGGAAATGATGTTGAAAGATGAGACACAAAACGATGAGTTACGTGGGAGAAACACACGAAACATGACACCAACGATAGATAGCGAATGCGGATGTGTCATTGTTGTTGTTATTGTTATATTAATGCATGTCTTGTTATGACTCTTTATGATATATGCATGACTTGCTATTTGTAAGTTAAGGGTTAGTGGGTTTTGGATTATTCTATTGAGCTTCAAGCTCATGGTGTTGCTTTATGTGACCCTGACATATTATACTGGGGGCGACGCTGGTATAATGTGTCAGATTTTATAGATGAGCAGCATGAACAGTACACCTTGGAGGCCTTTGGAGTTGAGGAACTTGCTAGGATGGAAGAAGAGAAGGAGCTGTAGATAACCTTAGATTATCCCCTCTTTTGTTGAATAAAAGTACTCTTGTGAGAATTATGTTGTAATAATGAGCTAGACTCTCCTTAACTTATTCAATAAAAATGTTTATTTAACGTACCTAAAATTCAGGGCGTTACACGAATTATTTTTGAATCAGAAGTCTTATATTCTCAAAGTACTTGAGCGATTTGCCATGCAGAACTCGAAGCCGGTCAGTACCCCTTTGGCAGCACACTTTCGACTTTTAGCTGAGTTGTCACAACAGTCGGAGGATGAGGAGAAGTATATGTCTTAGGTTCCATATTCATGCCTGGTTGGGAGCGTTATGTACGCCATGGTATGTACTCGTCTTGATATTTCACATGCAGTTAGTGTCGTTAGTCGTTATATGGGGCATCCAAGAAAGGCACATCGGGAGGCTGTGAAATGGATACTATAGTATTTGTGCAAAACTGTAGGTGTGTTGGTTTATTATTTGGGACTGCCAATTCTGGTGATCATGCTGTCGATTATGTTGATTCAGATTTTGCCGGTGACCACGATAAGATGAGGTCTCTGACAGGTTATGTCTTTACTTTCTCCGAAAGTACCATTAGTTCTACTTTATAGGTTACAGTCGCGCTGTCTATAATAGAAGCGGAGTATATGGCCATTACTGAAACTGTGAAGGATGCATTGTGGATGACATGTTTGCTTTGTGAGTTTGGTTTTGCACAAGGTGTGAGTTCAGTATTTTGTGATTCACAGAGCACTATACATTTGACTAAAAATCTAATGTATCATGAGAGAACCAAGCATATTGATGTCAAGTATCATTTTGTTCTGAATGTCATCCCACAAAAGCAAGTTGAGGTGAAGAAAGTGGATACGGTAGATAACCCAACAGATATGTTGACTAAACCGATTTTGGTTGCGAAGTTCAAACATTGCTTGGACTTACTTGGTATTTGCAGTTGATCACCCTTCGGGACCATTTGGCCGAGTGAGAGGTTCGAAGGGGAGAGCTATATTTGGTGATTTGGTTCTCGACAATCAAAATTTTATCTTTGGTATCGATTGGTGTGATAAAAGACGGAGGACTCTCCCATAGCTCCGTATGGACTAACCCTAAAGAAGTAGATAGCACTTGAGCAATTTCGAAGTTGATACCTTAGGAAGAAACAAATTCCTAAATCTCATGCATTGACCACAAGGCACCCCTTGGGTTAACTTGAGAAGACAATTAACTAGTGTTAAAGACATAAAGAAGACATATATAATTAATGATTATAGTGAAGTTGGTGTGAGGAAATCAATCATATTTTGCTGCCCGTAACAATTTGGCCCTTGCCCTGCCAGATAGCACTCAAGCCATAGGTGCACCCAAACAAACGGGAGGCTGGACAACTTCAGCATCTCCTGCAGAAATCAAGTTTGATTCAAGTGATTGTTTGCCTTAAAACTTCTTTGAATTCTATTTTCTTGTACTAACCTTTTTTTTTTCTTTCTTTCTGGAAGACTCTTGATTTGATGTTTAATTATTTTTCTATTTGGATCATAGATGGACGATTTGAAAGTGAACACTTCTAGAAAACTAGCCAATTCAGGTGAGAATATGTGACGCCGAAAATGAAGCAGGCACGTCTTTCTTTGGAGTTGGTTACATGAAACTGTTTCGTGAAATAGTAAAGAATAAACCTTTTTTCTGCCTTCCGATGATGATTTTCCTGCATCCTGTTTTTGTTGCTTTTCCTACATTTAGATGTTCTTAGTATCTGCAAAATCTATATGTTTTATTGCGGCGTTCATGCAGGACTAAGGCTTTGAAACGATATAAGAAGGTGTGTGGATACATTGAAAAACATGACCCATCAGATGAATGAGGTTTAGCTGCCTTGTGCTTTGTGCTTCTCTAGTTAATTTTATTTTTTGGGAAATGGATTTGGATACGGAATGTTGGACGGAATGCCTGAATGAGATTTTTTTAAAGGGAAAATAGATAGAGATATGCGGAGGTCAGGATTTTCTTTTGTGCAGAGGGGAATGAGTTGAGTTTTGTTCACCCACGTCTTAATAGGGTGAATATTACCTCTTTTTTTTTATTGGTTGAAATTTTGTGAACACTATCACAAAGTGATGTCATACTTATCAAAAAATATATTGCATGCTAAACATGACATCACTTACTTTGCGGTGAAATCTGCATCATTTCAGCCAATAAGAAAGAGAATAATGTTCACCCTCCTCTGAAGAGGGTGAACAAAACTGCGCCGGAGGGAGGGATTGGATTTGCCAAGAAACTGAAGGACTGTTATAGTATTTTGTCTCTGTCTAAATAAGCAGACCATGTGATCCTCCGCAGGGTCAAGGACGGCGACTTCTTGTCGGGTCCTGACTGTTCCCATTACAATTCACATGCTATTCCTTCATTTCCCTTTTTTTTTTTAGGGAAAATGTTAACCTCAACTCTAAGAGCATCCGCAATGTAATAATCAAAATTTTCACTACAATATCTAGTTACTCACCCTTGAGAAACTAGATTAAGAATAACTCCCAACACCGAAGAATCCTTAGAATCGTAAACCGACAAAGAAAGGCATAAAACTGTTCAAGGGCTGCAGATGCCAACCACCTATATCGGACGCAAACCGAGAACATTTAGATTGAAGAATTCATTTAGGCTAAGAATGCTCGAAGGAAATGACAATTACTCCCACCGATTAAAATCTTAGCAGAAAGCATATCTCAATCCATTAGTCGTATCTGTACCATTTTCCAACTACCTTATCTCTGTTTGAAATCAACATACTTGGGGAGGAAACCCTTGTTGCTTCCAGTAATGAAATCATCCATGTTAGCCCCTTACGACACTTACTGACAAGAGTGGCGTAATCCTGGGTATCTTTTGTGACCCGACCTTATTGGCCAAGCAATACCCCATATGATGTTACTGATCCTAACCGTTATCATTTAGAACCTTTCTCTATTCCTCGAATTTCTCATAATCCTTTGATATTGATCCCTTGAAACTAATCTCCTTTAGAGATGGGTACCCTTCCTTGAACCAATCAGGCATCATCAACTTCTTATCAAAAGCTTGCGCTACTTGAGGGCGGCTTAAATCAATCATTTCCATCTAGGATTATCTCGGACAATTGGATTGCCATACCTCTGAAATTACTGCTGGAAGTTAACGCTGCCAAAGGCTTGTTTTCCCCCTGACCGCATAGGTTCTTTTAGTCCCTTTGCTCATAATATCCGAGCTTTTAGAATATCATAGGGCTTGCTTGCTGATGTTCGATTTTCCTCCGGATGAGGATAGAGTACTTACGCTTTACGATTAGGGAGTGATCCTGCTTGAGTTGATCCGATGTTTCCTAGTTTTAGAAACGGGCTTAATATCGTAGGTGGGGAAGCATGCTGATTCGATAGGGATGTGCTAAGGAAATGTTTGTAGGATACGGGTCCGCATGATGATTTGGTAGAAGTTTTGTATTTGACGTTTACAGTGGAAACTTTATCAAAGGCGTACAACGAGGCAAATTGTTTGACGGCTGAAGCAACTTCAACCTCGTCATGATGAGACTTAATTCGATTAACAAAACATGTAGAGGATTGCCTAAAACATTGTCATACATATAGGATCTGCCAGAGCCTTTAGACAGTGGCCGTGTAATGCCAAACCATTTCGTAGGATGGCCAGAGTCTTTAAATCTTGTCTAAATCGCTGATTGGCTTAAAACATGCCTATAATACCCAATAGGGTCAATTTTTTACTAGCAGGGGCGTTTCTTTCGGTCCTTCGCATCACCCCTTGTTCAATCACAAGTTGAAGATCTAAAATTCCGAGCCCAGTCAACTCCGGAGAGATACCTGTACCCATGTAGCGTATTTTTGACTCCCCATCTTCTTCCAATTGAGAATCCGCCCTTTGAATGGGAAGGTTCATCATAAATCGTTTATCACTGCGTACTACTATATGGGGCTAGAAATTGAACCCTTAAGATCGCTCTTAAACCTACTGTCACTTTAGGAGAATAACAACCAACCTAGTCTACGAAAGTTACAGATGGCAATATCCACCTGTGTCTAACATATGACTGACAAATGATGAAAATGATCACCGCAACATCACGTTAGTAAGGGATTGAGGGTGACCTGCTTCTATTTTAAAGGGGATAGATGATGATTCAAAGACCGATATAACGACTATGTCTAATTCGTAGTCACGCGCCAATTTCAGGGACGAAATTGTTTTAAGGGGGATAGTTTGTAACGACCCTAATTTTTGGTAGGTAAAAATTTTGTTAAATATTTGAAACTTATAAAATTCTTAATCTAAATCCTAGATTACCCTATAAAATTTTCTTTAACTTTAATAATCCGTCATTTGAAACTTATGAAATTATATCTTTTAACATCAGACATTTTAGTCCTTTCCAAATACAAGTATACTTGACAAAGCACTTCTATATTTTCCTAGCAAGTAATATAAGGTCTTCAAATTATATTTCTTAGCTAGAAATCCTACATGGCAAGTAGAATTAGTTTCCAACCAATTGGTTAACCAAACCTAGTTACCCATTGACTTAATTACCTTTCCCTAACATTTACAAACCAATGGACAAAGATAGCAATCAAGATGGCCTAATATAAGCATACCTAAATGCCATAGGTTTACTTTCTATGAAACTATTACCCAATAGATAATGTTCTTGTCATTGGAAGCTTAACTATAATCATTACCTTCCTTAAGACCTATTAGGACTACTTAAGCTTAAGTATACCTAGCTAGATATATATAGATATGTATATATGCTTTCTAGGAAATATAACAACCATTGGGCAATACCTTGTCATTAGGACCTTAACCTTTAATCATTACTCTTCCTCCTAGCCTTATAAGCCTACTTAGTCCTAAACCTTCTTAGCCTTACACACACACATACATATATACAATCACATGGGAAAAAGGGGAGAGAGAGAGAGAGAGAGAGAGAGGCCGAGAGTGGGAAAGAGGAAGTGAGGTGTGTGGTTGTGCTGTACACTTACACAAACTACCAAATAGCTTTGAGCCTAATTCCTTCCAACATACCAACCCATTTCTAGCCTTTAATCAACCTAGATTTTCCTAGAACCTAGCCCTTAATTACCCTAGATTTTGACTACAACCTAGATCTAGGAATGACTAAACATGAAAGGCTAACATCTTAGACTTGTAACCCAGCCCATAATTACCTAAGATTTACCTAGAAAGCTTAAGATCCTACTTAGTTAAATAGCCTTAAGCCTAAAAATTGGATTTGACAAGTCATTGTACGCTTGGAAGACAAGATTTGACTAAACAATGAAGCAAATCCATGAGAGATAGAGAGAGAGAGGGAGGCAGGCCATATGAGGGAGGAGAGAGAGCCAAGTTTTTCTATAAATAGGATGCCTCACTTGCCATTCAACTCACACCTTCATCCTTCAACTTCTCTCTCTAGAAATTCTGGTGTTATTGCTTTGTTCTTGCCTTGTTCTTCTTTGTTCTTGAGTTCTTCTTGAAGTTCTTCACTAGACCGCCACTCGACCACCCTCTCGATCTAAAAAGTTTAGTAGTTAAAGTCAAGATTTAGTTTCAAGAGAAACCTTTCTCTTTTGAAGCTACCGTAGGAGACCGACCATTCGATAGCCGACTTACTTACCATAGCCGCCCTATACTTTCTAACACTAAATATAGAATATATGTTTCATGGTATATTTTTGTATGCAGAAATGCATGAGAATTTGAAAGAAGTTTACTAAAGATTTGAAAAGGAAGGGGAATATGTTGAATATCCTAACTTTATTTTCCAGAAAACAAATGTTGTTTTGAACTTCCCTAGAAGGGAGAAGGAACGGATTTTTGAAATATAAACTTGATTGAAAGTATTCATACTTTGATCTTAGGATGGTTATGAGCATGTATACGTGATTACCTGCTTGATGTATGATAAAGCATAAGTGGTTTTCCACTCCAAAGGTGTCCGTACATGTGACACTATGCTTTATATAGTGTGCTAAATGTTTGGGCATGACTACATGAAAATAGGAATTAAGTTGTAACATGGTATCAAAGATATAGAGTTGGATGATCTTGCTAGTTTAGTTTCAAGATTACAATGAATGATTTATGGATACTAATGTGAAAAAGTCCTGCCACAGAGTCTATGCCTGAGAACGAGACACAGAAATTGAGAAAGTAAGAAACATGGCACCTAAGGTGTGGATAATGAAAAGACGTGTTTGAAAAACCGCAATGTGGCCGGACTTGGTAGCCCATTGTGAGATGTATGTGTGTGTGTGCCAATAGGAAACCCAGAGTGGCGGAACCATTGTGAGAATACTCGGGAACCCGGAGCGGCAAAACTGAAGTTGGCTGTAAAGCTTGGTTATCCGCAGAGAGGAGCCAATGCAAAGTGAATGCCAATGGGAACCCGGAGCAGCGGAATCATTGTGAGGATACTCGAGAACCCGGAGCGGCGTAACCGAGGTTGGGTGTGTTTAAAATGCTTTTTAAAATGTTGATTTGGTAAATGAAAGGGGAAAACGATAACACAGTCTAGAAAGGTCGCGTAAGAGAAACCTAGATGTCACAGACACCAACGTTAGTTGAATAGTGAATGTGGATGTGTCATTGTTAACTATTTGTCTAAGTATGCATGTGCTAATCGAAAATCGCTAAACTACTATGCCCTGTTGTTGTAATTTACAGGTTAGTGGGAATGGGGGTTTATCTGCTGAGCCTTTGTAGCTCATGGTGTTACTATTGTAACCCTAACATATTATACTCGAGGCGACGCCGATATAATGTGTCCGACCTTGTAGATGAGCAGGGTGAAGACTACACCTTGGAGGCTTTTGGAGCCGAGGAGCTTGCTAGGATGGAGGAGAAGGCGGAGCTGTAGTTAGGAACCCTAAATTCCCTCCCTTGTGTAAATAATGAACTCTTGCGATAGTTATGATGTAATAATGCGCCTGACTCTATTTAGATTTTCAATGAAAATGACTATTTAACGTACCCAAAATTTGGGGCGTTACAGGGCATGTAATAACTTGATTATCTGTTACTTATGTTGAATTTTGTTTATAATTTATTTTGTTACCGTTCCCAAAAAATTGGGCAATACATGTACTCTCATCTCTCAGCGAAATGCATGAGTCTTAGTCAACTTAACTAGCCCCAGTTTGTTCTATCACAATTGTTTACACAGACAAAATCTCTTCCTCTTTTTTTGGTATGAACATAGAGAAAATCTTAAGAGTGATCTCTTGGTTTTAGCAATAATTAGCCATTGATTGTTAGTGAAAATCCAAGGGAAGAAAGGATCTGTGGGCTCTACGACCGGCGCACCCGCTTAGAGCCATCACCTGGATTTTTGAGATGGATGATCCAAGAAACTGGGAGTTTGTTTGAGAAAAAGCCTTTTGGCCTAGCAAAAATGTTGAGATTTTGGGTTCAGGGGCAATGTTACGAACGGGAAAGGTTTCGTTAAAAAGCACTTCATTCGCCCGGTGAAAACCGATCTCCACTGACATTTTCAAAAGGGGAAAACTTTTAATATCATTTGGGAAATCAAACTCTTAATAAACACGTAAGGGAAAGGGACATGGGATTGAATACATCACTTTGATATGTTCGTGGTGTTTACTATACAAGGGATGATAAATGGATGATGTGCAAAGTGCAATGAAATAACATATTATCAACAAACTGCTTAGATCACACACACAACACCGTGTGGCTTACCAAGCACCTCGCATGGTTTTCTGGTAAACCGTGCGGTGTATTAACTCACTATCAGCCCTGTTAATATTGCTCAGTACCTTGTACGGTACATTAACTTCCTCATATGACGTTTCATAAACATCAGGTGATCGAAATAACTCCAAGCTTATTCCAGAATGACTTCATATCTTTAGACCATTGATTCAAAGCAGCTTACTTGTTTGATCTTATCGTCTATAAAACAGTTTATAAATAATTTTTCATGCACTTGATCATTTAGAATGACCAAGAAAGCTCCTTCTGGAAAATAAGATATGACTTTCAGATATGATCTTATTCTGAAATATGCCTGCAACGATATCTAAGCAATATTAACAGATCAGACAATGAGTGGATGTGATCCAAACAGTCAGAATAAATAGACAATAAGCTTTGAAATGTCATGCGTTGCGACACCTTACATCATGTGGTGTATTATAACACCGCATGAGGTACTGGGTCCAGCACAGTTGCTGTTATAATTTCTAAAAATAGTTTTAATAACAATACTTAACCAAAAGGGTCAAGTATGATTACACAAAGTCCCTTCAAGGCCAGGACGGAGCCTAGCCCAAGGAAACTTGCTGTTTACCTTCGGTCTTGAGCTTGGATGAGTGTGGATGATAATGGATGAGATTAGGTGAGTACGGATATAGGTGGATGAGTATGGCTTTAAGCTTTTGGAACGGTTGGGGTTCGAAAGCTAGTTGTGCGCTAGGCCTTGGAAGAAGGAGATGAATGGAATGTTTTGTAGAGAGAGAGAGAGAGAGAGAGAGAGAATGTTAGTGATAACTTTCTCAAGACTTTGGGGTAAAAAATGAATGTCAAGGGCCTTTTCACTTGAGAGGAGGGGTGTATTTATAGCCAAGAGCCAAGAATTATCAATGCAAATAGGGGAAGCATCTTCTAGGCCGGTTAGAAGTGTATTTTCTGCCAAGCTATTTTCTAGTTGTGGCTCAAGTGAGCGTGGTCGACAATTTTTTGAGCCAGTCAGAACTTTTCCCTAAAATGTCGTGCGATGGGGAACTTTTCCCTAAAATGTCGTGCGATGGGGGGTGGGGGGTTTGGGCTTTTCTGGGCTTTTCTGGGCTTTTAGTTTTTTTAGTCTTTTTTGGCTTCTTGGCTTTTTAGGCTTCTTTTGCTATGAGAGTCCATATTCAAGCTCTTAAAGGCATTGCTTCCCTTATTACATCATCGGGGCATTTAAAGAACCTCCGAGGTCCTAATTGGAATTTCTACAGTAGTTCCTCTTTAACGAACCTCGAACACCATTGGTTGGAATGAGTGACGCTTAAAAAAATAGGCATCCAAATCCGTTGCTCTAAATTCTTTAAACGGACAACAAAACATATGAAATCCAAAGTGCATGCAAACAATAATGGTGGTCACGCTCATGGAGATGCCTTCGTACCCCATTTGTAGGGATCAGACCAATGTAGTTCAATTGGGACCATGCAAGTAAAACAAGTCCCGGGGGGGCAAATTACAAGAGAAAATAGTAATCTTGAGAAAATTGAGTGCTTGTAGTGCTAAGTGTCATGGAATTTATTGAGACAAGCCCTCAGGGGACTAAAGCAACTGTAAAAGGCGAGACAAGCCCCCCTGAAGGGTGAAGTTGAGACGAGCCCCTGAAGGGTGAAGTTGAGACGAGCCCCTGAAGGGTGAAATTGAGACAAGTCCCCCCTGAAGGGCGAAGTCGAGACGAGCCCCTGAAGGGTGAAATTGAGACAAGCCCTTTGAAAGGCGAAATTGAGATTAGCCCCTTTGAATGGTGAAATTGAGACGAGCCCCTGAAGGGAAAAATTTGAGAAGAGCCCCTGAAGGGCAAAGTTTGAGACGAGCCCTAAAAGGGCAAAGTTTGAGACGAGCCCTAAAAGGGCAAAATTTGAGACGAGCCCTCGAAGGGCGAAGTTTAAGACAAACTGTAACCCCCCCAATTTCGGGTACGTTAATTAAGCATTTTATTGATAAAACTAAATAGAGTCTGGCTCATTATTACAACACAATCTCCCAAGAAAAGGCTTATATTACACAAAAGAAGAGGAAAGCTAAGGTTATCTACTGCTCCGCCTCTTCCTCCATCCTAGCAAGCGCCTCGGCTCCGAAAGCCTCCAAAGTGTATAGTTCATCCTGCTCATCTATAAACTCTGACACATTATACCAGCGTCGCCCCCAGTATAATATGTCAGGGTCACCAAAAGGTAACACCATGAGCTACAGAAGCTCAATAGAATAAACTATACCCACTAACCTTTAACGTATAATCAAATAAATATATAGGAAATGATTTTCAAATAGAACCTGCCTCTTTAACAAAACAGTTAACAATTACACATCCACATTCAGTATTCCTCGAGCGTTGGTGTCATAAGTTCTGTGTTTCTCCTACGCGACTCATCGTAGACCATGTCTCCATTTTCCACTTTACAAAAGCAACATTTCAAATATCATTTCAACTCTCGTTACCAATGAGGCTACCATGTCCGGCTCCATTGGCAACGCTCATAATGGGCTACCAAGTCCGGCCACACTGCGGTTTCAAAACATCTCAAATCTTGCATTGGCTCCTCTCCGCGGATAACCAAGCCATATCACCAATGAGACTACCACGTCCGGCCCCATTGGAAATCTTCACAATGGGCTACCAAGTCCAGCCACATTGCGGTTTTCGCAAGTCCACACAAAGGGCTACCAAGTCCGGCGACCTTGTGGGTTTTCACATCCACAGAATGGCTACCATGTCCGGCCATTATGTAGTTTCAAAAATATCTTATCCATGTTAACCACACCCTAGGTGCCATGTTTCTATTTTCTCGATTTTCGTATCTCATTTTCATGCATAGACTCCGCGGTAGGAATTTTTCACATAGACTCCGCGGTAGGACTTTTTCACATAGGTACACATAAATCATTCATCGTAAACTTGAAACTAAACTAGCAAGATCATCCAACTCTATATCACTTAATCATGCTCAAATCACAACTAAATGCATAACGCCACATGTACGGACGCCTTTGGAGTGATGATTACTTATGCTTTCTCAAACAACCACAAGTAATGCAAGTAACATGTAAACAACTCATAACTATCTTAAAGATCAAAATATGAATACTTCTAATCAAGTGCTACATGATTATCTTCTAATATACACATTTTTAATTATACTTAGGATAGGGATAAGACTAATCTACAAGATCATACAATCAACTATACTTAATGTTAGAGTGTAGGGAAAATCTACACAATGCGCATACTTATATTTAGAGTTAGGAAGGATAGGAAAATTCTACCGTTCTTCTTGGCCGTAGGGCGGCTACAAAAGTGCGTCGGTGATTCGGCAAAATAACTTCCTACGGTGAGCTTCCGGTAGCTTCGAAAGAGAAAGGTTTCTCTCGAAACTAGATCTTGACTAACACTACTAAAACTTTTGGATCGAGAGGGTGGTGGAGTGGTGGTTTAGTGGCAGTCTTGGATGAGTTTCTTCGAAGAACTAGGAAGAACTTCACGAACAAGGAAGAACAACCAAGAACAAGTAAGAACACAAGACTTTCTAGAGATAAAAGTTGAAGTATGGAAAGGTGTGAGTTGAATGCTTGGAATGGTTTGCTATTTATAGCAAAAGCTTGGCTTATTATCCAATGGATAAATTTTCCCCTAACAATTATTGCCAATGGATAAAGGTTTGCTTGTACAACTTCTACCTAGTTTTAGGCATGCAAGGCTAGGTTTTGGTACTTTGGATTGGATTATGGAAGATTTTGGTTAAGGAAGGAGGGTTTGTACAAGATTTAATATTGGCAAATGTACAAATAAGGACAATTGTACAAGGATTTGCTTGGAAAGTATACAACCATATATTGAAAAGATCATGGAAGATCAAGGTACAACCAAATCTATCTCCTTCTTCCTCTCTCTCTCTCCCTCTCTCTCTCTCTCTCTCAAGTACATATATATATATATATATATATATATATATATATATATATATATATATATATATATATATATATATATATATATATATATATATATATATATATATATATATATATATTTATTGACCAATGGGTAAAGAAGTGAGGTAACATATATATGCTTATCATTGCCCTATGTACTTTAGACATGTACATATATAACCATATATAACTATATCTATGTACTTTCACAAAAATCTAGTAAAGTACTATTGGTAGAAAATCTAAGTTTTCTATTGTCCAATGGGTACAGATTTCTCTAGCATTTATCGACCAATGGGTAAAGCTAAAGGTCCAAAGGGTTCTCATTGGAAGGTTCAAAAGGTTCACCTAGGGTTGAGAGGTTCATGAGGTTCAAAGGTTTCAAGAAGTTCACCAAGGGTTAGGAGGAAGTAACTAGATGAAATGGTAGTTAGGTTACTCTAACTAGTTGGTTGGAAGTTAGCTATATTAGTCTAGTAGGATTTTCAGCCAAGAATCGTATTTATTAGGCTTCAATCTAACTATGACGAAGCATTAGCAAATATAAGGGATTTATAACCATCCAAGAATAATTAAAGACTTATCAAATAATAATAATGAAATTTTTATTTAGTAAAAATCAGAGTTGTTACACAAACCCTCAAAGGGCAAAATTCGATGAGCCTCTGAAAGGCTAAAAATGCGACGAGTCCCAGAGGACAAAATTGAAACGAGTTCTAGAGGACGAAATTGAGGCGAGTCCCGGAGGACGAAAAGGGGCCTGTTGACCAAGGCAAACATTCTATTAGAGTTTAAATGCAAAACGGTCGAAATATGTCATTCCCAAGGATGATATGAGGTGGGTCGAATGGTCCCACAAAAATAATTTAAATCTGTGAGGCTCAAACGCTGGGCGGCTTACCAGAAGGCCACGCGGTGTTACAATTTTCCATGCAACTCTTTGATTTTCGAGGACAGTTGGTTGCTCAGGTGCACCCATTAATGGCAGGCATGCCTCTTCAGCGGCCGAAACTCCTTTATAAGGATGATGGTGGCTCATTCCATGCACCACCATCAAAATTCTTCAAGTCCCTTCACCTTTTTTCCACACTTTTCAAGAATAGGTTGTTCTCTTCGGACTTTTCAAAAATAGGTTCAATGGCAGACAGCAGCCTCATCGCAAGTGCCATTGCCCTCGAGGCCAAGATGGCCTTTTTCAGTGAGGAGATTGATTGCCTCAATACCCACATTGCTACCCTTATCTCGACCATGCACACCCTCCGCCGGACTATCTCCAATCTCCAGGATCCTGCCTTTGACACACTAGACGACGAACTCGACCCATAGTTCACGGAGGAGCACAAGTCGGAAAGCACTGCCGAGGAAGTGAGGGCAACCCGAACGGGTCGGATGACCATTCGGATGGGGTGAACAATGCTTCTGATGGAGCCCACTCCGGGAGCGACTGAGGAAGGAGGAGAAGAAAAAAGAAAGAAGGCAGCAGTAGGAAGTCTTGTTTTTCTTTCTTTTCCCCTTCTATTTTTATTTTTTTTTGTTTTCTTGTAAAGACATTCCCAGGTCAGCCCCGGTTTATGAATGAATGAATGCTTCCTTTGTTATTCTTTTGCTTTTGCACGTTCCTTTTTGTACAATGACTTGACCAATCCAATCGCCTTCTTTTCCCCTTCTATTTTTTTTTTTTTTTGTTTTCTTGTAAAGACATTCCCAGGTCAGCCCCGGTTTATGAATGAATGAATGCTTCCTTTGTTATTCTTTTGCTTTTGCACGTTCTTTTTTGTACAATGACTTGACCAATCCAATCGCCATGGCCTCGAATGCCAAGAAACCAATTTCAAAATTTGAAACGTCACAAAACTATTACACCGTGCGGTGCTTCAGAATTACGTACGGTTTTTCAAACTCTTGTAATGCATACCAAATGGCTTTTTGGGATTTGCCAAGACCTTAAGTAAAGAACTAACAAATAGGCATGGGGCCTAAGAGTGAACTTCGGAAATCCAACATCCTTTGAACAGGGTTCAAGATCAAAGAATTCTGTATGCTAAATTATTATACCATGCGCTGTAACTGAAATGCCGTGCAGCCTTTTAATGTCTGAATCCGGTCCAGAATCAGCTCCAGGAGAAACGGTTCGAGGGGATATAAAAGGGGTGAGGCGTGCACAGTACGCCCCACCACTCGAAATTGCACGCCCTCTCCTTTCCTCTCTTTCTTTCTCGGTATTTCCTCTATCTCTCTCGACTCTTTCTTATCTCTCCCTCTCTCTCGACTCTATCTCTCATACTCTCTCTCTTGGCTCTCTCATTTCTCTCTCTCTCTCTTTCTCTCTCTCTCATACACATTGATCATGGAGCGTAGTGATACACCCGGTGGTGATCAAACACCCAGGGCTGAGGTTACACCACCTCCAGCCCCTCCGGAGATTGACGCGATGATCGACGAGGTTTCGGAGACCATGGGGGCATCGATTTTGGTTGTCGCGACCAAGGCTCCCGTGGTGGGCAGCGGAGGTGGTGATGGAGGAGTGGTCGGTGGTGACCAAGTTATGGAGAGCTCCGGTGCAATGGCGGCAATGAGTGAAGAAGAGGCCCAGAGCTGATCGGAGGTGGCGGGTAGTTTGAAGGAGAGAGCCATGGAGGGTCATGGTGGCGGTGGTTTGGGCAATGGCGAGGAGGAGAGGGCACCGGAGGCCTTACCCATGAGACAGCCCCGGTCTGACTTAGGGAAGGACCCGGTCATTGAGGAGGAGTCGGTAAAAGAGCAAGAGGCACCGACGATCTGTACTGGTAGTGGTGAAGGTGCTACGTCGTCACGTCATATTAGTATGGGTAACTTTTTGGAGACGACCATCGTCGCAGACTTGGCTGCCACCTTGCGGGGTGTGCCTGGGCTAGCGAACGCCCTGCTTGAGCTCCGGGAGCAGGAGCCTTGGGCCGAGCTTGAGGCCAAAGGAGGGGACGAGCGACAAGCCGAGGAGGAGAGCGAAAAGGAGGTCTCTCAGAGGATCGTGGTTGACGAGGCGGCAGCGGTCCTCAGGAGCCGAGGAGCTTACGACGAGGCAACCTATGTGCCTCTCCGACATGCAGTGTTGCCTTCGCTTCTGGACGCTTACAGGCCGAAAAGACCCACGTACTACGAGGCCCTGGTCCTGAGGGATCCCCAGCAGCACCTGTCCGAGCGACGAGCCGATGTACATTTTAATATTTGCATTTCAATATCATGTATCATCCTTTTCAATTCCCTGCTTTGGAATATTGTACCTGTTTATTGAATTTTGTTTCTTACTACAATATGCAATAACAATCTCGTGCTATGGTGGTGCGGCTGATGTGCCGAAGTTTTGGGAGAGGCTCTCTGAGGTGGTGAGGGTGATAGCCCAGGAGGCGGGCTTCTGCGAGTTTGTTGGAGTTTCGACGAAGCCGAGTAATGATCACCAGGTGGTGAGGGCTCTTGCCCAGAGGTGGTGGAACATGACAATCTGATTCCACTTCACTTTCGATGAGATGATGGTGATGCCATTGGACTTCTTGGTGATCACCGGTCTAAGGGCTGGAGGTGGCCCTATCCCCTACGACACAGTGATAGGGAGAGATGTTAGTTTGCAAAGGCTGCTTTTGGGGTATGAGCTGAGGACAGAGAAGGAGGATGCACAATATGCTCAGCTTTTGGCTTTTTGGAAGGAACCTCCGGTAGGGAGAATCCAGGAAGAGTAGATGGCGAAGCGCTTCTTGCTATATGTACTTGGTGCGTCCTTGTTTCAATTCCCAACAGGCGCAACCGGGTACATTTATCCTTCTTGCCGGTGCTGCAGGACATTATGGAGATAGCCCGCTTTGATTGGGGTGGCACGACTTTGGGGGTATGCTATGCCTTCATGGGGTCTCTTTCTCGAGGAGTGGGGAAAAGCCTTGGTGGTTATTGGCGGGTCTGGGAGGTATATCTTGAAACTTCACTTTCTTTTACTGCTAATTAGCTTTCCATTTGCTTTTGTATATCCTGTGCTAACTCTTCATGCCTTGAACTTTGCAGCTTTGGACGTATGAGGTACTGGGCATGTACCCTCCTAAGACCTCATGCCCTAATAACGTGATACTTCCCCGGGCCCTTTGTTGGTCAAAGGAGTGTAGCGGGGTGAAGAAAGGAAAGGGCGACCTGAATGCCTATCGCTTTTACTTGGTCGAGCTGCGTCCTAACCAAGTATCAACGCTCTTTTGATTACTCAATTCATGCTTTTCATGCATTTCCACTTGATAGTATATTGATGTCACGTGCAATTGATTGCAAGTCTACTGGCGCATCTGGGATCGCTTCGACATTCCGTACATTGCTTGAAGCAGAGAGGTGACGAGAGGGAGAGTGCTTTTGGAGCCCCCTTACGGCTAGCAATGGTACTTGGGTGATCGGGTGTCACGTCAGTTGTTAGGATTAGGCGCTTTCCTAGTCCCTGGACCACTCCCGCCTCTTGAGCAGAGGACGAGCCAGTACACTTTGAGGGAGGTTGAGCGGTTCACGTAGCCGGACGAGCCACTCTTTTAGGCGGGCGCTGATTATGCAGAGTATCGGGCTTGGTACTTGATGAGGAGCTTTGGGATTCACACCGCTTAGGAGGCAGAGCAGCAGGCGCGCGGTGGTAGAGTTGGTAAAGGTGGAAGAGGAGGACAAGGTAATGGAGATGGAGGAAGAGGAGGAAGAAGAGGAGATGGAAGAAGAAGTGGAGATAGAGGCTGTGGTGACGGTGCAAGTGAGAGTGGGGCCAGTTAGCCTGCACTCTCCTGAACGGTGGACATCGTCACCACTCATTCGGTCTCTGGCTTTGTGAAGGTCCCACGCCCAAAGGAGGAGCCTCCAGAGTTCACCGTTCAGGTACAATCATGTTTCAATCTCTTTTGATACTTGTTATTTCCGCTGCACGTCTCTTGATTGCTTTTCTTCATAGTGCAGGTGACTCCAGAGTATGCTAGGGAAATGGCGGCGGCCATCCTAGGCCTGGAGCAACTAGTAATGCTGTACGCCGTGGGTCACGCTCCACCGGTTTATACCCGTAGCGTCAGGACAGAGGTAAACCCTGAGATTCCTACTATTACTTAGCCTTTATCGCTTTCACTTATGAATATGATGGAAATGTTATATGAATGCTATACTCTTGCAAGCTAGAGGAGGGACCTCATGGGGATTGCGCTAGAAGTCCGTTCGCATACATGTGCAACAAGCTACCGCCGCTAGTTTTCGGGAGGAGCATCCCTGGAAGAGACAGAGGCGGTCATGCCCTACTGAGGAGGAGCCTAGCGCTGACTCAGAGGAGACTGAGGAGCCTGAGGATATCAACCTAGAGGACACCTCAGAGAGCTCAGTGTGTAGAGCTGCAGTTGTTCACGAGGTCGCTAGCTCTGAGGCGGAGGAGGATACTTCTGAGGGGGAGGAAGATGAGGAAGAGAGCAAGGATGGTGATGAGGATTGAGCTTTCTCTTTTTGCTTTTTACCTTTTGGCGGAGCTTGTGTACTTCCTTTTTGAGGGCGTCGGTTTGCCCTTAGTAGATAGAATTTTGATCATAGGGCCTGCGTGCCCCATTTTGCTATGTACTTCAACTCATGGATGTCGTTGGGCTTATAAAATTTCTCCTTCATTATTTCTGTCATTCAATTTCCTTTATTATTGCTTGTACAAAGAAAACTAAGTAACTAAAACATGCACTGGAATGCATAACTAGCCATTGGTCACGAAACCGAATTCGACACATAGCCCACAATAAGGAACATATTGACAAGGGAAAAGAAATCAAAGAAGCATTTGAATAAATCTTGAAAAACTGACGCTATACGTGAAAATTTGTACAAATGACCATATTACAGGCTTGAACACGATCACGTATGACAACAATGACCTTCATGACCCAAGACAAGACTCAAAAGTTGACCTCATGCTTTGAATATGCTTGAAAACAAGGAAAACATTGACTTTTAAAGGTCATGACTTTGAATCTTGACCCACGACTCAAACCGGTACTTGGACTAAGTTACGTTTGACCATTATGACTTATATGGCTCGAAAGAACGACTTGAAATGGCTTGAAACGAGATTTGATACTTTGACATGACTCAAGAATAGGTTTTTATCGACTTTTTGTACCATAGTCTTGAATTTTGAGAGTTGACTCGAAGTGATATGTCCCCGAAGTCCCAAATACTCATTGGAATGTGTTTTGGCAGTTGGTAACACCCTAAAAGGCCTCAAATCCATTTCGTACCTCTGCTGTCAAAAATTATAGAAATGCAGACACTTAAATACCGTGCGGTGTTGCAAAACACTGTGCGTCATTTTATGATGAACCAGGAACTTTCAAAATGTTGTGCGATGTAATAATGGTACACCATGCTGACTTTTGGGATTTTATTATACCGTGCGTTGTTATGGTGTACTGCACGGTTTTATTTTTCTGACAATCTGCAATTTGCTCCTTCCCAAGACAGATTGCACGATGGTTGAAGTTTGACCTATGCAATGGTATTTCTGAGCCAATGCATGTCTACATTATGTTCCCATGCTATGACCAAGCTTTTTTCCATGCAAGACTCATGGAAAATTTGCACTTTTGGAAGCTCAAGGCTCTTTGAAAGTTGAAGTTGCTCCCTCCATTCCTCCTATAAATTCAGGCCTTTAACTTCAAATCTTTCTCATCCCAAACATCTTTCACCTCTCCAAAATTCTCTCCTCCTCCAAATGGCTCTTTCTCTCACCGGTTCACTCTGCCCTTGGTTGGTTGCCATGGAGGGTGTCAATTGGCTCAACTTTCAGGCCCATGGTCTTTACTCCATGAGCTACTTTCACAACATTTGCCTTCACCCCGACCTCTTGAGGGCAGCGATGAGCTTCTGGGATCCAAAGGTCCATGTGTTCCGTTTTGGAGAGCAAGAGCTTTGTCCAATCGTGGAAGAGTTCTACGCATACCTTGGTGGCTTTGGCTTGGGAGAGGTCATCATTTCTCCCATGCTTGAGAACATTTATAAGGTCTTGGCTGCAATTCTCGGATTGAGCGGTGGTGCTACTCGTTACTTGGTTAGCAATGGCTATCTCAACACAATGCGACTTATTGAGATATTCTCTCCCTCTGGTGGTCTTACGGACACATCTTATCAATCTCGGCGCATGACGGCCCTTTGCATATGCTTGCTCGCAACTTATCTCTTGTTCTCTCCGCTGGCCATGCTAGCTCGGCATTGGTTAGCATTGATGTTCATATTGAGGCTCGGAAGGATGTGATTCCGATGGTTTTGACTGAGACCTTGATAGGTTTGAACAAAGTTCATTTTGGAGAGACTAAGACTTTTGGGGGCAGTCATCTCCTCCTACAAGTAAGCTTCTCACTTAGCTCTCCTTTTTTGGGTTTTTCTCACATTTTCATTTTACCTCACCACTCGGCTTGACCTCCTATAGTTTCTTACTTATTTTTCTCTCTTTAGCAGATTTGGCTTTTGTGGCAAGGTGAATGTGTTAACCATTCCTCTAAGCAATTGGGCATATGAGGCTAGACTGCTTTCTTTGAGGTGCTTTGAGTTTGCGGATAGGCGTGTCTCTGAATTGGTTAGCTTCTCCAAGCGTCTGGGGGCTGAGACCATTTCTTAGAGGTGCCCTTGGCTGGACCTTCTGCCCATGACAGTGCATTTCATGGGGCCTCAGTGGGTTGTCCTTACTAGTTTAGAGGCATTTACCTTCTACATTCCCTACCGGATTCAGCGCCAGCTTGGTCTGAGACAAGAGGCACCTGCAGAGGTCCTAGTAGATGTTTTTCTACCTCTCTTTCACCACTCCATTCTTTGCAACTACCAACAGTTCTGGGGGACCTATGAGGTCACTGATGCACATCTTTATCCATTTGTACTGGCACGCGGGAGCTACCGAAAGTGGCTCAGGAGGGACATTGCCGCAAGGGCAAGAGCTCAGGGAAATTAACTCCTCTCTACTACCCTGATTAGGAAATAAGTCGTGGACCCGCTTTATTCATCATGTTGCACTTTTATTTTTGAGAGTTATGCTCAGCCTTGTGTGCTAGAAGCAGCTGTTTAAATAAAAATGAGTTATGGAGGGTTTCCATTTCTTTGATTCCGTGCTTCGAATTCTTGAAACTTGGATTTTAGTTTTGATAGATTGTGACCGGGCCTCAAAGCAAGGCTGCCTACGTATCTATAACGACCCTGATTTTTGGTAAATAAAAATTTCGTTCAATATTTGAATTTTATTTTAATTACTTGGATTGCTTTACAATCTTTTAATAATCCGTCATAATTAGATTTGAAACTTAAGAAATTATTATCTTTTAAACATCGGACAATCTAGCTCTTTTCCAAAGACTAGTATATACTTGTAAAAACACTTGTATATCTTTCTAGTGAGTAAAATAAAACCCTTAAAATTATATTTCTTGGCTAGAAATCCTACATGGCAAGTAGAATTAGCTTCCAACCAATTAGTTAGAGAAACCTAACTACCACTTCACTTAGTTACATACTCCTAACCCTAGATGAAACTTATGAACCTTCCAAACCCTAATGGAATCCTTTGGACCAAAATAGTAATTATTATACTTTCATGACTAGTCATTTCAAGACTTTATTTCTCATCATTACCTCTTTACCCATTGAATAATAGTTTGTAGGAAAATTTGTATCCTTTGGATAATTGGAGTAAGACTTTCTTCTTAACCTACATACATACATATATGTATATTCACATCTCCTAGAAAGGCTACTTAAAAGCCTTATTCATTCTTTTGCATTGACAAGTCACCTTTAATCATTTTACTTTTCATTGACTTGTCACTTTCCCATCAAGCTCATCATTATGCTTTCTTAAATCACTTTCCTAGAAAGTACATTATTCTCTCCATTGAAAGATCAGTTTCAAAAAGATATCTCTTCCAAGAATATTCATTCTCATCATTTCCTCTAAAACCATTGGACAATATTTTGTAGGGAAATCTTTATCTTTTAAGTAATAGAAGTAAGGTTAGTCTTTATCCAATGAGTACTCAAACTTGACTAGACAAGCCAAACCAAATCCCATCATTTTGCTTCCATAAGTAGTACTCCTAGCCTTGCCATGCATGCACACCTAATGTAATCATGACTATACCTAGGTGCACTTTCTAGGAAACTTTTAACCAATGGACAATGTTCTTGTCATTGAAAGCCTAACCCTAATCATTACTTTCCTTAAGACCTATTAGGCTACTTAGACCTAAGTACACCTAGATATATATGTATAGATATATATATGATAGCAAGGGGAAATGTTACCCATTGGGTATTAACTAGTCATTAAGATTCTCACCTTTAATCATTACCTCTCCCTAGCCTTCTAAGCCTACTTGGACCTAACCATGTCTAGTCTTACACTTACATATATATATACCTATACTTACATGGTACGAGAGAGAGTGAGGTGTGTGCTTGTGTTGTACACTTCACAAGCTACCAATTAGCTTTGAGCCTAATTCCAACTTGACAACCCATTTCTGGCCTACTTTAGACACAAAATCCTAGCCTTAATCATCCTAGATTTCCTTCCAATCTAGCCTTTAATCATGCTAGATTTTGACTACAACCTAGACTAGGATTGACTACACATGGAAAGTCTACTTCATTTAGCATTTTAGACTTGTAAGACTAGTAACCTAGGTTATTATCACCTAGGATTGACCTAAAAGTCTTAGAAAATCTTCAAGATGACTTAGCCTTACACTATGATGGATTGACAAGGCACGGTGTGCTTGAAAGGCTTGATTTGACAAGCCAATGGAGTAAATCCATGGGAGAGAGAGAATGGCCAGCCAAGAGAGGGAGAGATAGAGCCCAAATTTTGCTATAAATAGGACCCCTCACTTGCCATTCAACTCACACCTTCATCCTTCAACTTCTCTCTCTAGAAATCCATGTGTTCTTGCCTTGTTCTGGCATGTTCTTCCTTTGTTCTTGAATTCTTCTTGTGTTCTTCAAGAAACTCATCATAAGCCGCCACTAGACCGCCACCCGACCACCCTTTCGATCCAAAAAGTTTAAGAAGTTTAGTCAAGAACTAGTTTCGAGAGAAACCTTTCTCTTTCGAAGCTACCGGGAGCTTACCGTAGGAAGTCACTCCGTCCGATAGCCAACTCATTTTCCGTAGCCGCCCTGCCGCCAAGAAGAACAGTAGAATATCTGTACTTACTTACTCTAAGTATATGTAGATTATCCTTACTCTCTTCTCTGGTATAATTAGAAGTTTGTATATTACTCGTGCATTTGAATTGCATGATAGTTAGTAAATTTATTTTGCTAATGGTATGAACATGTTGAATAATCGACTTTTACTTCAATAAACATATGTTGTTATTTTGAACTTCCCAAAAGGAAGAAAGTACGAATTTTGAAAGATAAGAAATTATCGCTTGAATGAAAGTATTCGTATTTTGATCTTAGGATGGTTATGAGCATGTATACGTGTTTACTTGAATTACTTGTTTGATGTGTGGTGAATCATAAGTGGTTTTCCACTCCAAAGGTGTTCGTCCATCTGACACTATGCTTCTAATTATGTGCTGGATGTTTAAGCATGACTATGTGAAACTAAGGGAGTATAACAAGGTATCAATGATATAGAGTTGCATGATCTTGCTAGTTTAGTTTTAAGATTACAATGAATGATTTATGTGTACGTAAAAAGTCCTACCGCGAAGTCTATGCATGTGACAAGACACAAAAATCAAGGAAGATAGAAACATGACACCTAGGGTGTGTTAATGACAAGGTGTGTTTTGAAATCGCAATATGGCCGGACTTGCCCATTGTGGGAATGTGTGTGTTCCAATGGGAATCCGAAACGGTGGAACCATCGTGAGGATGTGTGTGTTCCAATGAGAATCTGGAATGGCGGAACCATTGTGAGGTTTGTGGCTTGGTTATCCATGGAGAGGAGCCAATGTTATTGTGTGCCAATGGGAACCCAGTGCGGCGAAACCATTATAAGGAAACATGGGAACCTGGCGCAGCGGAACCGAGGTTGGCTGTGTTAAAAAGCTTTCCGAAATGTTGATTTGTTAAAGCGAAAACGAGACACAATCTATGATGAGCCGCATAGCAGAAACTTAGATATCACAGACACCAACGTTACATTAAGGAATGTGGATGTGTCATTGTTATTTGAATATGTATGTGCTATGGAACTTGCTACTTTTAAGTTAAGGGTTAGTGGGTATAGGATTATTCTGTTGAGCTCTTGTAGCTCATGGTATTACCTTTGGTGACCCTGACATATTATACTAGTGGCGACGCTGGTATAATGTATCAGACTTTGTAGATGATCAAGATGAACAGTACACCTTGGAGGCATTTGGAGTCGAAGAGCTGGCTAGGATGGAAGAGCAGGCGGAGCTGTAGTTTAGGAAACCTAGTTTCCCTCTCTTATGTAAATAATGAACTCTCGTGGGAGTTATAATGTAATAATGAGCCAGACTCTATTTAGATTTTCAATAAAAATGTCTATTTAACGTACCCAAAATTCAAGGCGTTATAGTATCCTTTTTGCAAAGGAATCAAGTCATGACGTAGTTTAGGGTAGGGTTCGCTCTGGTTTTGACACTCTCCATTTGCGCTCTAAATTTTGCCTCGCATCGCTCTTTCGGGTTTTTAGCCTAGCAAGCTTTTCCATTATATGCATTAACTTTTGCCTAGGATGCCCTTGCAGGTTTTCAACCTAGTAGACATTTGCTCTAACTTTCGCTTGGAACTACCTGCCCTTGCGGTTTTCAATCCAGCAAGCTTCTCTCAGGAATAATAATGCTTGAGCTGATCAAAGTTGACCAAAGTTGAGAACTTGTTTTCGTCCATATCGATAAGCTGTGCCGCTTCTCCAGAAAGGACGGTCTTGATGATGCACGGTCCTGACCACTTTGGTCAGAATTTCCCTCGCGGATCGAAAACTAGAGCCTGTATCTCCTTCAGAACCATGTCAGCTTCTGCCAAGTCCCTCGACTTCACTTTCTTGTTAAATGCTCGTGCAATCCTCCATTGGTACCCTTGAATGTGTTAAAGGGCTCTCAGTCGGCGTTCGTCAAACAACATGAGCTCCTTAAACCGATTGCTTAGCCACTCTACTTCTGGAACGTCGTACTCAACCATATTCCGGAGGGATGGAACTTCTAGCTCAATGGGAAGTACAGCCTCCATACCATAAACCAAAGAGTAAGGAGTTGCTCCTGTTGGCGTACATACACACGTGCGATATCCCCATGAGGCTAGTGGTAGCTGTTCATGCCAATTTCTCACGGATTGGGTGGTCTTTTCCAGAATGGTCTTGAATGTCATGTTTGCTGCTTCTACAGCCCCATTGGTTTGTGGTCGGTAAGTTGTCGACTTGTGCACTTAATTCTAGAATTCTTCTGACACATCTTTGGCTTGGCCCTTAAAGTGAACCCCATTGTCTGATACGAATGCCTGAGGAACTCCGTATCGATAGATGACATTCTATTTTATGAAATGAGCATCTTGTACCGCGGTTAGAGTGGCGTAGGAAGCAACTTCTACCCACTTGGTGAAATAATCGATGGCAACCAGAATGAACTTATGACCATTGGATGCTGGTGTCATAATTCTTTCGATAACATCGATTCCCCATACTGAAGAAGGCCAAGGAGAGGTCATCTGGTGTAGTTCAGATGGTGGAACATGCATGAGGTTAGCATGAATTTAGCACTTGTGACACCGTCGGACGTACTCTATGCATTCCATTTCCAGGGCGGACCAAAAGTATCCTTGCCTCAAGACTTTCTTGGCAAGCATCATGTCGTTCATGTGAGGACCGCACACTCCTTCGTGAATCTCTTCCATAACCCTTTTGGCTTCCGCACCATGGATGCATAGCTTGTGCATGCCACGGTGTGATCTTCGATATAGATTCCCTCCACAGATGATATACTGGGTTGCCAGCCTTTGGAGAGCAATCCGGTCTTTCTTGCTCGCTTCAGTGGGGTACTCTCCTCTTTCCACAAATCTCCAAATGTCGTAATACCAGGGGTGACCATGATCAGGTTCATCAATAATCATGACATGCTAGTATACCGGTGAATTCCTTTGCTCAATCATGATAGGTCTTAACTTCACACCAATATTTCAACCATGGATGCCAAAGTTGTCAAAGCATCTGCAAAGTGATTCTTGAGCCTCGGGACATGAGTGAAAGTCACTTTGTTGAAATGAGGGATGAGGTCCTCAAGGTCCTGGTGGTACGACTTCAGTTTTTCTTCCTTGACTTTTCAATCACCGTTTGCCTGTGAGACAACCTGATTAGAATCCCCTACCACTTCTGATTTCTCTACGCCGATTTCGATGGTTGCCTCCATGCCTACAATGCAGGTCTCGTATTCTGCCTGATTGTTGGTGACTTCAAAATTTAGCTTGAACGCGAGCGGGATGTGAGACCCATCAGGCGAAATTAACAACACACCAATTCCAAACCCTCTCTAATCAAACATCCTCAGTTACGGTCATTAGATCCTTGTCAGGGAACTCAAATTCGTCATCTTCTCCTCCTTTGACAGGATGGTCAACCAAGAACTCTACGACAACTCTTTCTTTTACTGACTTTCTGGTGACATATTTGAGCTTGAATTCGGCCAACATGAGTAGCCATCGCGCCAGCTTTCCAGTAAGAGCTAGTTTCTCAAATAGATATTTGAGGGGATCCATTCGAGAAATCAACATCACCGGGTACGCCAGCATGTAATGCCTCAATTTCTTGGAAGTCCGGACAAGTGCCCAGCATGTCTTTTCCAATAGAGTGTAGCGCTCCTCACATCCAACCATCTTTTTGCTTTGGTAGTAAACAACCTTTTTAACCCCATCGTCTCCTTCCTGTGCCATCATGCACCCCATTGCGAACGAGGTAACTGACAAGTATAGGATCAAAGGTTTTCCCGGTACGGGCGGCATCAATATAGGTGGATTCTGTGGATAAGTTCGGATTGCTTCGAAAGCCTTCTGACACCTATCATCCTAGTTAAACGGTACCCTTTTCTTAAGCAGGCGAAATATAGGCTCATAGGTTGAAGTCAGCTTGGTGATGAACCGACTAATGAATTGTACCTTGCCAAGGAAACTTTTCACATCCTTCTCGGACCAAGGCGGTTCCATTTTTAGAATAGCCTTAATCTTCAAAGGATCCACTTTAATCCCCCGACTAGTAATCATAAATCCTCGCATTTTTCCTGCGGTGCCTCCGAACGTGCACTTGGACGGATTAAAATGCATCCGATACTTTCGAATCCTCTTAAAGAATTTCCTGAGTGCTGGCAAGTGCCCTTCCCGTTCCTTTGCTTTAATGATCATATCATCGACATAAATTTCTACTTCCTTGTGCATCATGTCATGTAACAAGGTTGTAGTAGCTCGCTGATAAGTAGATCCTGCATTTTTCAATCCAAAAGGCATGACCCGGTAGCAGTAAGTTCCCCATTCAGTGACGAATGTGGTTTTCTCCCGATCTTCTGGGGCCATGAGAATCTAATTGTAACCTGAAAAGCCATCCATAAAAAAGAGCAAAGCGTGTCCAGTGGTATTGTCGACCAGTACATCGATGTGCGGCAACGGGAAATCATCCTTTGGACGTGCTTTGTTTAAGTCTCTAAAGTCAACGCAGACCTTAATTTTACCATCCTTTTTGGGACAAGGACAATGTTTGTAACCCATTGAGGGTATTCAGTAACTATTAGGAATCTTGCATTAATCTGTTTAGTGACTTCTTCTTTTATTTTAAGCACCCAATTAGCCCTCATTTGTCTCAGCTTTTGTTTCACAGGTTTTGCATCGGGAGAAATCAGAATCCGGTGTTCCCCGATTTCAGGATCTATTCCGGGCATATCGGCATGCGACCATGCAAAAACACCTTCAAATTCTTTAAACAAATCAATATGAGCTTGATGCTCTTCCGGAGATAGCGCAGAACCGATTTGAACCATCCAGAGATTCTCTTCATCTCTCAAGTTTATTAAAACAAGGGTAAATTTTACAAATGGTCCCTCTAGTTTGCATGAATTCTCCTTTTCGTCCCTCTTGCTTATGGCGTTAATGAAACAAACGGAATTGGAGGACATAATTGTCATTTCTCCTCACAGAGGGACTAAATTGAGATTTCTTGCAAACTAGAGGGACTATTTCTACAATTTTATTTTTTACTTTTGTTTTTGTAAATAAATTTAAAATACAACATATGTAATATATTTCTCATCTCATTTTATATTGAATAATCAAAATAAGATGAATTTTTTAAATTTTTTTATTATATATATCACAAAAAATATGAGAAAATTTGAAAAGCAACCTCTATGTTAAATGTCTTGGTGTTGTATTTTTTTTATTTTGAATTTTCACTCTCGTTATTTTCTTTGTCACATGATTAAAAAGAAAAAGTTGTTCAGTGGTATTTATAAATCTTGTAATTGTGTTTAATTAAGCAATGAAACACCATTGAATATTAAGACATCAAATACATTAAAATATGGGTATAAGTGTATTTATTTTGGGACTTATTCATAAGATCACTTATATAACAAATAAATACGAATTTTGAATGTTTTTTTTATCGGGTGAAAAAATAAGAAAATTATAAGAACATTATACAAAGACATTAGCTAAGGGGTTGATTTGTGCATTTTCTAATATTTTTTTAATGTGTAATGAAATATAAGTTTTTTCAATATGGTTTGATTACCCAGTTAAAATTTTTCAATATAATTCAGTTGTCAAATACTATTTTTTCAATATAGGCTCCGTTTGTTTCGATGTAAAATGTTTCCATGCAAAATATTTTTTCAGAAAACAAACTTCAAACTTTTACTTTTTGGTGTTTGGTTGGCACTTGAAAAAATATTTTCAAAAATTGACAAAATAGTGTAGAGAGAGAGTTTTGATCGGCGAGAGAGAGATTTGAGGATAAAGGAATTAAATGTGAGTAAGGACTGACGATCGAAGAAACTGAGCAGTGAGAATTGCAGTAGAAGGCAACAGGTTCATTTCGAAAAATAACTTATGGAGAATTTAAGGGTAAGTCATTTTATCCAATTAATGGAAAATGTTTTATATGTAAAATATTTTCCTTATTTTTTATACAACGTAACACTGGAAAATAGGTAAATCATTTTTATCGAAAAATATTTTACGCCCAAACAAATGGAGCCATAGTTTGTAATGGAGTACACTACTTATGGTCTTTTTTATTTTATTAGCAAAAAAAGAAACTAAAATGTAAAATTTTAAAAACAGTCCATTTAGTTTACATAAAATCTCAATTTAGTCCCTCTATGAGAGAAAATGACAATTTGCCCTTCAATTTCGCTTGTTTCATTGACGGTGTCAGGGAGAAGGACGAAATTGAGATGGAATGAAAACTATAGGGTTAAAATTGATACAATTAATATTAGAGGGACGAAAATGAGAACTTGTGCTGTAACGCCCCGAATTTTGAGTACGTTAAATAAACAATTCATTGATAAAATCAAATGGAGTCTGGCTCATTATTACATCATAACTCCCACTAGGGTTCAATATATTACACAAAAGGGATGGATATCTAAGGTTATCTACAGCTCCTTCTCTTCTTCCATCCTAGCAAGTTCCTCAGCTCCAAAGGCCTCCAAGGTATACAGCTCCCCTTGTTCATCTAACAAGTCTGACACATTATACTAGCGTCGCCACCAGTATAATATGTCAGGGTCACATAAAGCAACACCATGAGCTTGAAAGCTCAATAGAATAATCCAAAACCCACTAACCCTTAACTTACAAATAGCAAGTCATGCATATATCATAAAGAGTCGTAACAGCACATGCATTAATATAACAATAACAACAACAATGACACATCCGCATTCGCTATCTATCGTTGGTGTCATGTTTCCGTGTGTTTCTCCTACGTGACTCATCGTTTTGTGTCTCATCTTTCAACATCATTTCCAAAAATCACACGCACACACCAATGAGCTACCCACGGCTCATTGGCCACAATGGCTACCAAGTCCGGCACATTGTGAACGCACATAACCAATAAGCTACCAAGTCCGGCTTATAGGCCACAATGGCTACCAAGTCCGGCCACGTTATCAAATCTTGCATTGGCTCCTCTCCGCGGATAACCAAGCCCATTCAATCAATGAAGCTACCACGTCCGGCTCCATTAACAATCTACACAATGGGCTACCAAGTCCGGCACATTGTGAACGCACATAACCAATAAGCTCTATTAACAATCTACACAATGGCTACCAAGTCCGGCCACGTTATCAAATCTTGCATTGGCTCCTCTCCGCGGATAACCAAGCCCAATCAATCAATGAAGCTACCACGTCCGGCTCCGTTAACAATCTACATAATGGGCTACCAAGTCCGGCACATTATGTACGCACAAAATCAATAAGCTACCAAGTCTGGCTTATTGGCCACAATGGCTACCAAGTCCGGCACATTGTGTCACATCTTGGCTCCTCTCCGCGGATAACCAAGTCACACACCTCCAATGAAGCTACCAGGTCCGGCTCCATTGGCAACGCACACCAACATAAGGCTACCAAGTCCGGCCATTATGTAGTTTCAAAAGTATTTTACCAAGTCCAATTATTTCCTTTATCCACACCCTAGGTGACATGTTTCTACTTTCTCGATTTTCGTGTCTCGTAATCATGCATAGACTCCGCGGCGGGACTTCACAAACACATACAACACTTTCAAAGTAATCTTGAAACTAAACTAGCAAGATCATCCATCTCTATTAAATCATGCTTGTTTACAACTACAAGTAAGGCAAGCAACATGCTATCATGCTCACAATCGTTTAAAAGGTCAAAATACGAATACTTCATTTAAAACAACACTTTATATTTTAAAACGACAACGTATAGCTATCTTTTTGGAAATTCAAAACAACACATGTTTATTGACGAGTTCATACATAAACAAGCAACTACTACGAGATCGAGCAATCAAGTAGTCATAAGATCAAAGTAAACTACGTACTTTTACCAAGAAAGTTCTACAAGCTAAATCATTCAACTAACTTTATTTTCTTAAAGAAATAGTTTGAAAAGCTCAACACACATCTTATCTATACTTAGGGGTAGAGAGTAAGGACACTCTACCTTGATCCGAAACTAGTCGGGGCCGAATAAGCTAGTTGGAAAGTGCTACGGGCGTCGAATGCTCACAATTTGGACCAAACTTTGGGTGGCAGTAACTCGGTCAATACTTGGCCGAATAGGATCGTTCTTGACTCTAAAACGAAGATCTCGAAGTTCTCTACGACTTTCGTGAAGGACGTTGTTCCTAAAAACGACTTTCGCCCGGAGAAAAATGGTGATAAAGAGATCAACAGTAAGCTGTCTGGACTGGAAATCCGAGAATTTCACTGAACTTCGGATGGCAATATCTTGGTCATTTCTTGACCGTTTGGGGTGGTTCTTGGGTCTAAACTGAAGCTCTCGAAGTGTTCTACGACTTTCGTGGAGGACGTTGTTCCTAGAAATGACTTTCTCCCGGAGAAATAATGGAGTTTTTCGGAGGACAGTAGGCTGTCCAGAAACTGGTTTAGAGATTTTAGAGAGAAGTGAGAGCTATGCTTGGAGGTGTGAGTTGAATGAAAGTATGGGGTGCTATTTATAGGCAAATGAAGCTCTCTCCCTCACTCCACTTGGCCGGCCACTATCTCTCTCTCTCTCCCCCATGGATGTGCTTCATGGACTAGTCTTGTCATGCTATAGTACTCCAACCAATTGCCAACTAGGTTAATAGTGTTCCAAGTACACCCACATGTCAAAATACAACTCACATACACCTCACTCTCCCTCTCCCTATTCGGCCACTCTCTCTCTCTCCTCTCCCATAGTTTTGTTTCATAGTCTTGTCTTGTCAAGCCAAAGTACAACAACAAGTGCAACTTGTTCAATAGTTGTCAAAGTACAATGCATGCACCTCATTCTCTCCTCTCATCCGTCCCTCTCTCTCTCTCTTGGTCAAAGTACTTCTATGTGTATATATATATATATATATATATACACACATTTATGGAAAGAACAAGGAAGGTAAGGACAAGACTACTTAAATGCACACATGGCTTATGATTATTTTTTTGTAGGAGAAAGTACTATCATATCTTTCACCAAGAATCCCATGGAAATATTGGACAATGCTATTATCCAAGGGATAATGATCTCCCTAATGGTTATTGTCCAAGGGTCTAACAATTACCCTAGCATGTAATAACCAATGGTCCAAAGAAGTAAAGATGAAGGAACACATGACTTGTCTTGTCATCCTATTTGGCAATCCTAACATCTATTGTCCAATGGGTAAAGCTTTTCCTAGCATGTAATAACCAATGGTCCAAGGAAAGTCATCATGAAGTACAATGCTAGACTATTCCAACTACTAGTCAAACTTGGTCTTTTCCCTAACAACTATTGTCCAATGGTCAAAGATCTTCCTAGCATGTAATGACCAATGGATAAAGATTTCCCTAGAACTTATCGTCCAATGGATAAAGATTACCCTAGCATCTATCGTCCAATGGATAAAGATTACCCTAGCTTTTATCGTCCAATGGATAAAGACAAAAAGGGTAAAATGGTCCATCTAGGGTTAGGGAGAAGTGATTAGGTTAAATGGGCATTAGGCTATTCTAACTAATCGGTTAAAGACTAACGATACTTAATCTAGGCTTTCATTGCTCGAGTGGTATTTTGGTTTTATTTAGTAGGAAATCGCCTAATAACGGAATATTAAAGCCCGACGGTGCCAAACGCCAAGGCAGGCGTAGCATGGCTAAGGCAACCGTGGCAAAGCAAAGGGCTGCTGGTACAGCAAATGGTACAAACAAGGCCAAGGCGCCTCAGCTGCCAAGCAGAGGCCAAGCGGTAGCTATAGGCACCGGTACAAACAAAGGCTGCGGTGGCCAAAGAATGGCAGAGCTGCTGCCAGAGCTAAGGCAACCTCAAAGAACTCCAAGGCAAAAGCGAGGCGTGACTCAACGCCAAGGCGAACCCGATGGCGCCAAGGCAGAAAGCAACCCGACAATGACCGACGCTAGGCGAGGCAGGCGACAATAGCCGACGCAAGGCAAGCGCGCGACAATGAGCCGACGCCAAGGCAAAGCAGGCGGACAACGAGCCGACGCTAAGGCAAGGCAGCGCGACAATGAAATGATGCCAAGGTAAGGCAAAGCGCGACAATGACCGCCTTCAGCGCACTTAGCCAAGCCAAAGCAAGGCAGTCAAGTTAACGGTCAAGGCAAAGACTAAACATTAACCATTTTGGCATCGATGCAACGCTCTAGGTTAGGGAAATGTAACTAAGCCAAATGGTAATTAGGGTTGCTAACTAATCGGTTGCCATGTAGGATTTCCAGCCGAGAAAATAAATTCTAGGATTTTTACTACAATTACCAAGTAACTATACCAAGGTGTTAATAGGCATACTCGTCTTTAGAAAATGACCTTAATGCCCGGGCGATGAATTCCAATCTCCTAAGTCATATACCTAATTATGACAGATTATTAATCGCAAAAAGGGATTTATAAAATAAATAAAGAATTTTCAAATATAATAACAAAAGTTTATAAGTCGATAAGGACCGATTTTTGGATGTTAAAATGAAATCCAAGTATTAAAATAAAATTCAAATTTTTAGCGAAATTTTTATTGACCAAAAATCAGGGTCGTTACATGTGCAAACTAGAGGGACCATTTATAAAATTTTCCCTTAAAACAAATTCTTCTTTTACAGACTGAGCATGCCTCTCATCTTCCCTTTCGATTAGGGATCAAATTTCTTTAAGGATGTCCCCGTTGAAATCCATATCTTCATCGTCAGGGTCAATGCAATTTATTTCAAAATCAGGGAAGTAAGTGGAATCAGATTCATTTATTTCATCATCAACAAATGCCTCGGGGGCACCATACACACGGGTAGACTCAAGTTCAAAGTACAGACCATGAGGAGTCGGGCCCAATGGCACTAACTCAGACTCGACAGACTCAAATGATAGGGAAGACTCGAATGACTCAGACTCAGACCCATGGCATGTCACACTTGGTATGAAGATCCAATTCTTGTAGTCTCTAACAGTGTCTATGATGAGCAAAGTTGGGTCTTCGAGGGTCTCCCGCTCTAGCATCAGCACTTCAGCTTCAACGACTGTACCCATAGGTTAATTTTTCTCAAATAGGATCGCCAAACTTCCCATGTCAAAAACCTCAATCCAGTCGGTTGGCTCTTCCTTTATTTCCACAGCTTCAATCTCTTCTTCACTTTCTGGCCAAACATCGTTAGCAAATATCTCAAACCCTAGTAGCAGAGTGTTCGTTTCCTTATCCCATAATGGTTCTGGTTGTCCTTGGTAAACCTGCTGTGCTTTTTCCTTCACAAAGTAGTCTTCTAGTATGTTTCCTTTCTTTACCAGATTGTCGCCAGAGGGCTCATAGCCAAAACTGGTCTTGCGTATCAGAGTACCGATGATCTCAAACTTTGCGGGTCCTTGTAGATTCTTTCCCAGCCCCAGTCCTGGCATGTAGGACATTATCTTCATTATTTTCAGGGCGACATTGCTAATGACGAAGTCATCATCAATCCTCACCAAGAATACATAGCTTGTAGTGTCCAACGAGAAGCCTCCCAGAGCGATGTCTTCCACCCCATGCTGAATTTCCAAAAAGTGGGCCATTGTCCTCAATCGGTGCACGAATCCTGAGTCCCCGTGGATAGTACGCATTCTTGTTTCAAGTCCCAGTTGGATTTTCTGATGGAGAGTGGAAGGTACAGCCATGATGTCAGGGCGATGCATCCAGGGTTTTCCTAATAACAGGTTAAAAGAAGCGGGGATGCTCAACACATGGAATTCCACCACGGTCTGGTAAGACCTGAATGTCAATGGGAGCATGAAAGTGCTAACCACATCTCGGCAGGTGTTGTCATATTCTCGGACTTTGACATCTGATGGGAAGAAGTCATTATTTTTTTGGCCGAGAGAGAGAGAGAGAGAGAAAGAGAAATAGGGAGGAAGAGTGGGAGAGATTTGGAGTGTACCTTGTCTTGATCTTCCATGATCTTCTTACATCCTTTCAAATCTATGGTTATAAACTTCTCTAAGCAAATCTATCCACCATTGTCCTTGAATGTAGAATTACCAATTTTAAACTTGAACCATCACCTCTTTCTTCCACAAAATCTTCCCAAAGTACCAAATCTAGCCATGCAAGCCTAGAACTAGGTAGATTATGTACAACAAACCCATAACCTAACCCATCAAGCTTTCTATCAAGCTTGACAAGTGAAAAAAAAAAGTGAGATATAGAGAGAGAGAGAGAGATTTCGGGTGAGAGGGAGAGGGAGAGGGAGCCAAGCCTTGGCCTATAAATAGCAAGCGCTCATCCAAGCCTAAACTCACACCTTCACTCATTGCTCCAACTTCTCTCTAGAAATTCTATGCTTTCTAAGTTCCAAAGTTCAAGTTTCTTGAACTTTCTTTGAAGTTCTTGAGAGCTACCACCAAACCACCTTTAGATCTTTAAAGTAGCCTAGTTTAGTTAGCAAAGTTATTTTTAGGAAGAGAAAATCCATCTCTCTTCCTTTCGAAGCAATCCAGAGCCGTTACGCTGCCAATTCGCAAAACCGACGACCAATTCTCAAAACCGACCAACCGCCTAGAAGAACGGTACATTTTTCCTATACCTTCTATCGCTAAAATTATATCGTATGATGAGCGTATGTTGAAATGAGTGTAGATTAATCTTACCCCTACTCTAAGTATAGATAAAAATGTGTATCGTTTGTAATACATGAAGGATATCTCTACTTACTATCTCTAAAGTATAACTAGAAGTTCGTTTATATAATGTTTGGAATGCATGATAGTTAGTATACTTGTTTGGCTAATGGTGGTAATAACATGTTGAATAAACGACTCTTACTTCAATAAACATGTGTTGTTATTTTAAACTTCCAACAAAAGAGGATAGAACGGATATTGCTAAATAAGAATTTAACGCTGAATTTGAAGTATTCGTATTTTGATCTTTAAGATAGGTATATACTTGCTTACATGTCGCTTGCATTACTTGTGATTATTTGAGAAAGCATAAGTGAAAATCACTCCAAAGGCGTCCATACATGTGGCGTTATGCTTTATGTGATTATTTGAGTACGATTTAGTAATATACAGTTGGATGATCTTACTAGTTTAGTTTCAAGATTTCATTGAATGATTCATGTGTACCTATGTGAAAAAGTCCTACCGCGGAGTCTATACATGAAAACGAGACACGAAAATCAAGGAAAGTAGAAACATGACACTTCGGGTGTGTTAAAGACAAGGTGTGTTTTGAAATTGCAATGCAGCCGGACTTGCCCATTGTGGGAATGTGTGTTGCAATGATAAAATATTTTTGAAACTACATAATGGCCGAACGTGGTAGCCATTATGTGGTGTGTGTGTGTGTGTGCCAATGGGAATCCAGTGCGGCGGAACCATTGTGAGGATACTCGGGAGACCGAAACGGCAGAACCGAGGTTAGGTGTGTGGCTTGGTTATCCGCGGAGACGAGCCAATGCTATTGTGTGCCAATGGGAACCCGGTGCGGCGGAACCATTATGAGGACACTCGGGAGACCGGAACGGCGGAACCGAGGTTGGGTGTGTTAAAAACGCATTTTTTTTGAAACGATGTGTAATTGAAAAGTGGAAAAAAGTGACACAGTCTACGATGAGTCCCGTAGGGAAAACTCAGAAAATCATGGACACTCACGTTAGGTTACATAAAGTGAATGTGGATGGGTAATTGTTAACTGTTGTGTTAAGAATGCATGTTCTATTTGGAAATCGTTAACTGTATTATCTTTTGCTTGTAAGTTAAGGGTTAGTGGGTTTGGTTTATTCTATTGAGTTTTTGTAGCTCACGGTGTTGCCTTTGGTGACCCTGACTGTAACGCCCCAAATTTTGGGATGGTTAATAAGGCAATTTTATTGAAAATCTAAATAGAGTCTGGCTCATTATTACATTATGACTCCCACAAAGTTCAATATTTACACAAGGTAAGGGAAACTAAGGTTCCTAACTACAGCTCCGCCAGCTCCTCCATCTTAGCCAGCTCTTCAGTTCCAAAGGCCTCTAAGGTGTACAGCTTGCCTTGATCATCTACAAAGTCTGATACATTATACCAGCGTCACCACCAGTATAATATGTCAGGGTCACCAGAGGTAACACCTTAAGCTACAAGAGCTCAACAGAATAATCCTATACCCACTAACCCTTAACTTACACATAGCAAGTCAATAAACCATGATTCATGATAGTAACCACACTAACACATGTGCATTCAATAACTTCACATTTAGAGATGTATAATAACTCATGCACATTCATTACTCAACTAGCGTAAGTGTCCATGTCATCAGAGTTTCTCTTACGCAGCGTTTCGTAGACCGTGTCACCATTTCACTTTTCATTTCCAAATCAACATTTCAAAAAACATATTTAACACCCAACCTCGGTTCCGCCGCTCCGAGTTCCCGAGGATCCTCACAATGGTTCCGCTACTCCGGGTTCCCATTCGCACACAATTTGCATTGGCTCATCTCCACGGATAACCAAGCCATACCTCGATTCCGCCGCTCCGGGTTCCCATGGGAACGCACACAACCTCACAATGGTTCCGTTGCTCCGAGTTCCCACTGGAATACACACACACACACACCACACAATGGCTACCACATCCGGCCATTATGTAGTTTCAAAAATATTTTTCCATTGCAACACGTCTTTTCATTAACCACACCCTATGTGTCATGTTTCTAATTTCTCGATTTTCGTGTCTCGTTTTCATGCATAGACTCTGCGGTAGGACTTTTCACATGGGTACACATAAACCATTCATTGTAATCTTGAAACTAAACTAGCAAGATCATCCAACTCTATATTATTTAATCATGCTAATCACAACGTAAAGCATAACGCCACATATACGGACGCCTTTGGAGTGGATATCACTTATGCTTTGTCAACAACCACTAGTAATGCAAGCAAACATATAAACCAGCTCATCACCATCCTTAGAATCAAAATACGAATACTTCTATTCAAGTGATACATTTTTATCTTCCGAAATCCGTTCTTTCTTTTTGGAAAGTTCAAAACTTCATATGTTATTTCTAATACTTCGTATCATAAGCAAACATAACTAAAGTTATACTAGGGAAAATGAGTAGAGAATAATCTACTATACTTAGAGATATGGGTCAAGATTAATCTACTATACTTAGAGATAGGGGTCAAGATTAATCTACTATACTTAGAGATAGAGGTCAAGATTAATCTACCTTGATCCGAAACTAGTCAGGGCCGAATAAGCTAGTTGGAAAATTTCACGGGCGGTGAAACTCGTAAATTCGGACCAAACTTCGGATGGCAATAACTCGATCAATATTTGGCCGAATATGATCATTCTTGAGTCGAGATTGAAGCTCTAGAAGTGCCCTACAACTTTTATGAAGGAAGTTGATCCTAGAAACTACTTTAGGTAGGAGAAAAATGGTGATAAAGGAAGAGACAGTATGCTGTCTGGAACTGAAAATCTGATGTCAATATCTTTGTCATTTCTTAATCGATTACGGTGGTTCTTAGATCTAACTTGAAGGTCTCGAAGTGGTCTACAACTTTCCCGAAGGGAGTTGGTTCTAATAACTACTTTAAGCAGGAGAAAAATGAGGATTTGTAAAGGGCAGTAGGCTGTCTGGAAAACGAAAGTGGTTTCTAGAGAGAAGTGAGATCAAATGAGTGAAGATGTGAGTTGAATGGTGAGAATGGGGTCCTATTTATAGCAAAAACATTGGCTATTATCCAAGGGATAAATTTTTCCCCAACAATTATTGTCCAATGGGTAAATTATGACAGGTATGGCCATGTCTTGTCCTAGGAAAAGCTTGCTTGTAAGAAAGAACAAAATCATTGGCTAAGGTCATGTTAAAGTTGACTAGAAATGGGTTGGCAACTAGGTTTAGGCTTAATGGCTATTTAATCTAGGGTGGCATGCATGGCAAGGCTATGGTTGCTTCTTTTGGAAGTAAAAAGATAAGTTTTGGCTTTGACAAGACTAGACAAGTCTAAGTATTCATTGGCATGACTAATTTTTATTAACCAAGGGGTAAAAATTTTCCTAACAATTATTAATCAATGGGTAATGGGATAAGTCATGAGTGTGGTCTTTGAAAAGACTAATCATGTAGTAATCAAATTACTACCTTGGTTCAAAAGGTTCCATTAGGGTTTGGAGGGGTTGACAAGGTTCAAAGAGTTCACCAAGGGTTAGAACATGTAACTAGATGACATGGTAGTTAGGTTACTCCAACCAATTGCTTAGAAACGGACTATACTTGCCAAGTAGGATTTCTAGTCAAGAAATATACTTTTAAGACTTTATTTCAATCACTAGGAAAATATACTAGTGCTTTTATAAGCACATCTATCTTTAGTAAATGACTAGATCGTCCGGGGTTTAAAGATATAATTTTATAAGTCTCAAATCTAATTATGACGGATTATTAAGATTTAAAAAGAAATTTTAGAAGCAATCCAAGTAATTAAAATAAAATTCAAATATTTAACGAAATTTTTATTTACCAAATATCAGGGTCGTTACACTGACATATTATGCTGGTGGCTACGTTGGTATAATGTGATAGACCTTATAGATGAACATGGTGAGCTGTATACCTTGGAGGCTTTCGGAGCCGAGGAGGATGGAGGAGCAGTTGGAGCTGTAATTAAGAACCTTAGTTTCCCTCCCTTGTGTAAATATCGAACTCTGTGGGAGTTGTGATATAATAATGAGCCAGACTCTACTTAGTTTTATCAATAAAATGTTTATTTAACGTACCCAAAATTAGGGGCGTTACAAAATGTGAAACCATAATTTAAAGAATCAAAAGGACAAAATAGAAACTAAAAAAGAATGCAACAAGATCCAAAAAAATTCGCCAAACATTGTTTTACATTGTTAATGATTTAAGACCATCTCCACAAGGACTTACAAAGTTAGCTTCAAAACTGTATTTTTCTACATGATTAAAAGGTGAGTTAGCAGACTCTTCAAAATTTAATTTTTTTTTATATTTTATCACTTTAATAATTTAAGAACAAATTGACCTCTCTTTCTTTTAGAAATTACAACTTGGTATTGCAATTAATTTATTAGTTGTCACCTCTTATTTTTCTAGATGTAAAATTATTTTCGGAACATGTATAGAACCCCGGCATCCCAACAGGACTCTGGAATACCACCGAAATTGCCCAGAATTACACGAGACACCTGGAACAGCCGGAGATTTTTATCCGAGACGTAACTAATACACTACTCCTAGTTGTCTGCCTCGTTTGTTGCCAATCAGGCCAGTATGGTGCAAGACTACGTACATTGGTTTTTTTTTCAATACCGGTTGGGCGACGTTAATGAGGAGGAGTACTATTAAATCAAACAGCAAACACAAATCTAATTTAAAAAGATATTCCACAATTACGCAAAGTCATTCCTTGGAGACCACGCACTACAAGAAAAATTGCATGGGGCGACGAATGGATGTCGTCATAAATTGCATGTTTTTTGTCACAAATAATGTAGATGACGGAAATTTTTTTGTCGACTAAAAGTTGTCGAGGATTCGTACCTGGTGACGAAATCTAATTTTCGTCACCTATAGTACCATTTGATGATGAAAACTTTCGTCACAGAAAAATGACTTGCTGACGAAATTTTCATCACCTATTGTGCTTTTTGATGACGAAAAATTTCGCCACAAATTATTCCCTTTGGTGACGAAAAAATTCATCGTCAAATGTGACCCATCGGTTACAAAAAAAATTTCGTCACAAAAGACATTCTCATATGGAAAAAATCCCACTTTCTTGCTCCTGCTGGGTTTCGCACCCGAGTCTTCTAGATTCGGTGCGCAAGCTTCTATCAACTACACCACACACACTTTTTAGTTTATGTT
This sequence comes from Rhododendron molle, assembly GCA_025413875.1. NCBI lineage: Eukaryota > Viridiplantae > Streptophyta > Magnoliopsida > Ericales > Ericaceae > Rhododendron > Rhododendron molle. Next base: position 33,848,089 of record CM046391.1, on the reverse strand, counting down.
TCAAATATCTATTATATAACACATACATTTAATATTAAAATATATTTCAGACAGCACTTTGAACATTTAAACTTTAAAATTAGCAATTTCGATAAACATGAAAGGTGTAACCCTTTGTGTTATTGTTCAAACCCAATTTAAATTATCTCAATCGGAGTTCTAAGCAAAGAGTTATGCTCGAAATATATTTGGTGACAAAACGTAATTCATAAATTTCCTCACCGAAAGTATTCATTTGATGACAAAATAATTTTTTCGTCACGAAAAGCGTAGAATAAGAGACAAAATTATTTTTCGTCACCAAAGATAACTATTGGGTGACGAAAAAAAAAAAATCATCACCAAATGGGTCCCATTTGGCGACGAAAAATAATTGTCTTCTTTTCTACTCTTTCAACGACATAAATTTTATTTCGTCGCCAAATAGGTATCTTTGGTGACGAAGATATCTTTTTCGTCGCTAAATAGTTATAATTGTAACGAAATAATTTCATCGCGGAAGTTGTGAAAACAATGACGAATTTAATTTTTCGTCACCAAATATACTCATTTAACAACGAAATTAAATCTCGTCACTTTTTCGTCACTAAATATACTTTTTCTTGTAGTGATGGAACCCGACTTGAACGGGGTCTCTGCTGTCTTAAATTCTGTTTCTCAACTCTTTTTGGCTTCTATTCTAATAAATCCAACAACTGAATGAAACTAACCCAAGTTGAACGGGGGGCTCTGCTGTCTAATTCCGTTTCTCAACTCTTTTTGGCTTCTATTCTAGGTGGAATAATAAATGCAACAACTGAATGAAACTAACAAAAACATGTATAATATGCCATGGTGTTTCTGGTTTGTCAGCTTTTAATCATAGAATGATCAAACTCTGCATTTAGCTCAGAGCGAGGGTGGTTAACTGGGTTGACTCGGTTGCAAGTTAAATTTGTAAAGCCGATAAAAATAATAAAATAAAAAAAGAGTTGAATTTGTAAAGCCAAAATGGCATCAATAGTCTTTTCCATGCTCATTTCAACGTACAGTATTCACTCACTTCACACTTTGGTTTTCTAGGTCACTAAATTCAGTATTCAAACATTGCAACTTAATTTAGACTTGAGAATCTACTACTACTACAGATAAAAGTGGGAGTTGTTTCTCGCACATGAAGATGACGTGGATTATGTGGGACCCGAATTGGTAAAAACATATTTTAATATTAATTTAGCATTACATAACTGAGACACTAATTCTTTGTAAAATGGGGGGGGGGGGTGGCGGCGGAAGGACACTACAACTAATTAATATTGGAACTTGTTAAGACAATCAGCTTTCTCACTATTAATAAGATAATAGGGCACACTGTGCGGGGCAATAAAATACGGGACATGCAGGTAATTAAGGAAAACAACAAACGTGATTTTGCCTAGGTCGTACTTGTGCTAGGCAAAACATATACTCCGTATAAGACATTGGAAAAAACTTAATTTACAGATGGCAATATATACCTGCCCCTTGCCGGGCTTTCCCATTCCGTGTTTTCCTTGGCTCCCATGCAGCCATGCCAAATCGGTGATGTTCAATGGCTAGTTGCTAAAGCAGTCACCAAAAGGCCCAGTACCATAAACGGTTGCACACTAGCCTGAGAATATCAAAACTCTTCAATTCTCTGGTACTCTGAGAATATCAAAACTCTTCAATTCTCTGGTAAAAACTCATTCGACCAATTCTCTAGCTTGAAAAGTCCAACACTTATTAAAAGCCACTTGTATAAAGGACTCGGATCTTCTTCAGTTCTGATTTTTTGGACTGAATCGGACAGCCCAAATCTTGACCATTAGTCTCGACAATCAACGATCAAAAATTGCTGGTAGTTATAAGATATACTCCTATCTTACCCGTAAGATACTAACAACAAGATACAAACCATTAATTGCTGAGCTGGGAAGTCAAAATTTGGACTGTCTGGTCTTGGCCAAAAAGATGATTAAAGAGAATTCATCTTGTATAAAGGAATCAATCTGAAGAAGAGAAAGACGTACCTGATATTTGACATCATATTTGACTGGGTCCTTGAGAAAGAATTTGAACTGCAATAATGCATTACATGTCGAAATGAGATTGTAAGAAAATGCAGCCTGTAAGTCCGTGTTTCACATCCCCGAGTAGAAAAAAAAATGTCTAAGGTACGAGCCAAATTTTGTATTCCTTCCCAAGTCCATCACCAAACTCATAAAGCGGCGGATAATTTCACCATCCATAATTGATAATGAAGTTTCTATCAAGCGCAATAGAAGGGAGGTTTTCCAAGGGTTATTTGCATATTACTAACATGATTATCGCAGCTTCTGCATTACAATCCTATTTTCAAAATCATGTTCTAGGAAATAAGGTATTTTAGCAAATAGTACTGTCATTGTGATAAGTGTTGTAAGGAATCAAAAAAGGAGGCAATAAATTAAATAAATAAAAACTTTTTGTGTGGTTCACCGTTAAGACCATGTCCGTGTCCACATGCGCAAATTATTAAAGGAATCTCACTATGAGTGAGAGCTCTCATGTAAAAACCCCAGAGCCCCACATAACCCACTCATATATAAGAACCTAATAATGTACCCCACACCAGAAACTGGATCGGACCCTATTGACTGGAGCATCATGCCGATTGTCAAATGTTATAAACAGGTATGATGCAGTTGAGTTTGAGACACACTCAAAACAGTTACAGTGCACTCACTACAGGAAAGGGACAGAGACAGACCCACTTGAGGGTTTATGGGGGCCATAGCCTCCGCGTTGTTTCGATTTCTTTTTCTTAAATTTTATTTAAACATTTAAACACTACAGGAATGGAGTACTATTATTTTATATTGGATCTTATTTAAACATTTGAATATTTTAAGTATGTGTTCATTTTGGGTCCCAAAACCTAATTTCTCTCTCTGCTCATGGTCTCCCATAAGTTTTTTCTTCAATTATTAATCTCGTTTCTCTTTCTATCTCTCTCCTACCCCAAAAAACCTCCCTCAAAATCTATACCAAACAAATTTTGAAACTTCAAAACCTTGTTGTTATAGCCCGGCCCCTGCATTTACAAAATTATGGTTCGGTCCCTAGAAACGGATATATTTCCACCAAATAATGAGTACCGCTACGATGAGGTCCATCATAAGTGCCAGGGAAAATAAATATCCATTTATTACCTCTTCTGAATACCAGGTAAGAAAACAGAAACAATTGAGTGCTTTTGGATACAATGTGCCTCAAAATTCTAATCTAAACGATTCATCACCTATTGAACTAAGATTTCAAAGGACTCGACCAGTCTCTTAGTCTCAAGATCAATATCATGAGTTCATAATACTATGTCTCATCATGCAACTGATAGACCTTACTAGTGAAAAGTAACCAAGAATTGGGACAAACGGACTCTTATTATTGATTTGAGAAAGAATTACAGAGAAAGAATGGAGAGATATTACAAGAGAGGGAAAGATAGAAAGAGAAACAATAACTCGCATACCCACTCCTAAACACCTGTCCCCCCTATATCTTTCTAACATAATAACCGACTAAATGACTACAATTACAATATTGCACAATAAGCCCTGAATACAAGCTACGATTACAATTAAGCCCCTACACTTATCATTACTGTTAGGATATTGTTAGTATTTGACATTGTCCCACATTGGTTATCTAAGTCTTGTAAGGAGTTATTGTTTAATATAAATAAAGGTTATATGTGTGAGGGTTAATTAACACTCTACACACTTTTCCCTTCTAAACATCATGGTATCAGAGCACCAGAGCAGGGTCTTAACCCCAATCTTAAACCACCTCTTTAATCACCCCCTACCCATTCTCGCCTCACGATCCATCTGGAACTAAACCCATCTGGAAAAAAACAAAGACAAAAAACCCTAGCCCCACCATCTCCAATCGACCTTGCCGTCCATCGGCAAACACTCACCGACCACCGGTGACCGCCTCTGCACTTCCGACAACCCCTACAAACTTCCGACCGCCTCTGCACCCTCTCGCCCAGTTCCACCCAGGCTCACCCAAGCTCGATCCGCCCTCGCCGCCGACCGGCGACCCACCCCCACCCCTCGCCGGCGACTGGCGACTCACTCCCACCCCTCGCCGACCACCGTCGTATGGTTTTCGGCTACCGGCCACCTGGGTTGTCTTCGAACAGCTCTTGTTTCCTATTTTTGGCAGTGTTTTGGCTCAAATCTGTGCTGTTTTCTATTGATTTTTGGCCTTCTTACATGCTCCATCTCTGGCCTCTTGTCGATTGCTGGTTTCGGACTCAGTATTCTCATGACAGGTGATCTGGCTCAGCTTTGTGCTGTTTCCTGTTATTTTTTTGCTTGAGCTGCTTCTACTGTTGCTTTCTTATTCGGATTTTACAGTGATTCATGTTACTTGGGCCGCTACTATGTGCCTTTATCGGTCCAACTATTGGTGTTTTTGCTCTCATGCTATCGTAGTAGCTATCTCTCTATTATTGATTTAATTCCTTGCCTGCTAGTTGATATTCGCTGTTGAGGTTTATTTTTATGATGGGGTCCACTTCTGCTTCTAGTTCTAGTTCTAATGTTGTTGCTGGTTTTTTTCCACATTGGTCTCCTGAGATGTTGTCCATCACTGCTATTCGCTTGAATGGCAAGAATTATGTTACTTGGGCTAAGTCTGTTGAAACATATTTTATGGGCTCGCAACAGTATACTTACATCTCTGATGATCCTCCTAAGCCCACTGAGTCCACTCATGCCAATTGGGTGGTTGAGGATGCCCGGATCAGTCTTCGCTTGTGGAATAGTATGGAACCCGCCATTGCTAGCACGTTTGTCTTTTGTGATACTGCTAAACAGGTTTGGCAACGGGCTAAGGAGCTATATTTCGGGGTTAATAATCTTCGTCGGACCTTTGACCTTTATCAGACATATTTTGCACTTAGCCTTGGTGATTCTACTTTGGACGACTATTATGCTAATTTCAGTGGTGTTTGTGCGGAACTTGACATCTGTCAGCCTCTTTCTACTGATCTTACGGTTATGCGTCGTCTGCGTGAAAATTTGCATGTGGCTCGCTTATTGGCTGGTTTACCTAAGAATTTTGATCCTGTTTGCCGTCAACTACTGGGGGAGCGAGAGTTGCCTTCCTTGACTGAAGTGTTTAGCCGTCTCCGTCAGTCCGATACTAGTTCTGCCCCTTCACTGCCTCCTGATCATTCTGCTTTGGTCACATCTGCTTCTGGTGGTTATTATTCTCGTGCTTCTAATCGTGGTGGTCGAGAGTCAGGGGGAGGTGGCCGTGACTTTGGTTGTGGCGGCGGCCGCGGCTCTAGTCCTGATGTTGGCCGTAGTGGCCGTGGGCAATCAATTGGCGGACGTGGCCATGGGCCATCCTTTGGTGGTAGTCAGGTATCTCAGTATTGCACTCACTGTCATGGGACTAATCACACTATTGATTATTGTTGGGTTTTACATGGTCGTCCATCTGCGCATCAGACTACTATTTTTAAGGATGATGGACATCTCTTGACTGAGGGCTCTAGTTCCACTCCTCGTGTGGTTACTATTCCAGAGGATGAGTACTATCGTCTTACTTCTGCCACATCTTCCTCCACTGCTACGTTCACTCAGAAAGGCTCTTCTTTTGCTAGTGTTACTTCTACTACTCCTTGGGTTATTGATTCTGGAGCTACTGATCATATGACTGGCAGTCCCAACATTTTATCTGATTCTCATTCTCTTTGGAACTCCCCTCGTGTCACATTGGCTAATGGTTCTACCGTTGATGTTACTGGTTTGGGTTTTGTGAACTTGAGTTCATCACTCTCTTTGAATTCTGTTTTACATGTTCCTCATTTTCCATACAGTCTTCTCTCTGTTAGTCAGTTTACCAAATCCTTAAATTGTTCTGTGACATTCTTTCCTGGCTCTTGTATTTTTCAAGATCTCACGACGGGGAAGAAGTTTGGTGGCGGTGCTGAACGTGGTGGTCTCTATTACTTTAGTGCTGATGAGCTCTCCTCTTCCGTTGCACTTCAGTCTTCCACTACACCATATCAGCATCATTGTCGTCTTGGGCATCCATCTCTTTAGAATCTCAAGCGGATGGTCCCACCTAGTAGTCGTGTCACTGACTTGCCATGTGAAGTCTGTGAGTTTAGTAAACACCATCGTGTTTCCTTTCCCCCTAGGATAGAGAGTCGGGTGGCAAGACCTTTTCAATTAGTTCATTCCTTTGTTATTTGGGGTCCTATTCATGTTTCGTCTCGATCTGGTTTTAAGTATTTTGTTATTTTTGTTGATGATTATTCACGAATTAGTTATGTTTATCTTATGAAAGAGCGTTCGGAGTTGTACGCAATTTTCAAGTCATTTTATCAAGAACTAAAAACTCAGTTTGATGTTTCTATTCGTATTTTTCATTCTGACAATGCTCGTAAATATTATCGTAGATCATGGTGTTATCCACCAAACATCTTGTTCTTGAACTCCACAACAGAATGGCGTTGCGGAGCGCATGTTGCGCCATATTCTCGATGTCGCCCGTGCCCTTTTATTTTAGCGGCAAGTACCAAATCCTAGTGGAGTGACGCAGTTCTTACTACCGCTTATCTTATTAATTGTATGCCATCTACCGTCTTAGGGGGTCAGATTCCACATTCTGTTCTGTTTCCTGGTCGACCACTATCTTCTTTACCCCCTCGCGTGCTTGGCTGCACCAGTTATGTTCATGCTTTGGATCCAGGTCGGGATAAATTGGATCCCCGCTCTATCAAATGTGTGTTTCTTGGGTATTCTCGCACTCAAAAGGGGTATAAGTGTTACTCTCCTTCTCTTCATCGTGAGTTTATGTGTGCTGATGTCACCTTAAATGAGTCATTGCCCTTTTTCCCGATTTCTTCTTCGATGGATCCATCTCACTACATCCTCACAGCCATTCCACCTCCGCCACCGTTACAGGTATATGTTCGTCGGTTTAAAGTTCCGCCACCTCAGCCGTCTACCACATCTTCCTCTGCTTTACGAGATTCGGTCGTCTCTCCTGCTTATCTTCCTATTGCTCCTCGCAAAGGTACTCGTACTTGTACTTCTCATCCCATTGATCGTTATGTCTCTTATGCTCATTTATCTCCATCTCTTCGTGCATTTGCCACTTCTGTTTCGTCTATATTTGTTCCTAACACTGTCCAGGAAGCCTTGTCTATTTCTGAGTGGCAAACAGCGATGGAGGATGAAATAACAGCTCTTCATCATAATGGTACTTGGGAGTTGGTACCTCTCCCACCTGGAAAGACCACAGTTGGGTGTCGCTGGGTGTTCACCGTCAAGTATCATCCTAATGGGTCTGTTGAGCGCTACAAAGCCCGTCTAGTAGCTAAAGGATATACTCAAACATATGGTGTTGATTATGCTGAGACCTTTTCTTCGGTTGCCAAACTTGGTTCTGTTCGCCTTTTTATCTCTCTTGCTGCCAACCTTGGTTGGCCTCTGTTTTAGCTGGACATTAAAAATGCTTTTTTTCACGGAGATCTTCAGGAGGAAGTTTATATGGAGCAACCACCGGGGTTTGTTGCTCCGGGGGAGACTAATCAGGTGTGTAGGCTTCGCAAAGCATTGTATGGCCTCAAGCAATCTCCTAGAGCCTGGTTTGGCAAGTTCAGCGATGCTGTCTTACGATTTGGCATGCATCGATGTCAGTGCGATCATTCGGTCTTTTCCCTTACATCAGATCGCGGTAAGGTATTGCTAATCGTCTATATGGATGATTATCATTACTGGTGATGATCAGAAAGGCATTGATGAGTTGAAAGATTTCTTACAACGCGAATTTCATACCAAAGACTTGGGGAAATTATGATACTTTTTGGGTATTGAGGTGGCGCGAACTAAAGATGTTATTAGCTTATCTCAGCGGAAATATGTGCTGGATATTCTGGAGGAGACTGGTTTGTTAATGACTAAGCCTGTTGAGACCCCTATGGATCCCAATGTCAAGCTTTGTGTGGATCAGGGGGAGTTACTTCCTAATCCTGATCAGTATCGTCGTTTGGTTGGTAAGTTAAACTACCTTACCATTACTCGCCCCGATATCTCGTTCGCTGTTAGTATTGTGAGTCAGTTTATGTCTACTCCTCCTCTTCCACATTGGAAAGCTGTTGTCAGAATTGCGAAATATCTTAAGGCAAATCCTAGGCTCGGTTTGTTCTATCGGACTAATGGACACTTGCGTATTGAGGCATTTATCGATTCTGATTGGGCAGGTGGACCATCTGACAAAAGATCTACTACAGGGTATTGTGTCTTCTTGGGTGGAAATCTTGTCAATTGGAAGAGTAAGAAGCAGACAGTGGTTGCACGGTCAAGTGCAGAAGCAGAGTATCGAGCAATGGCCCATACAACATGTGCAATTGTATGGGTGCGCTCGTTTCTTGAGGAAATGGGATTTGGGGTGAAACTTCCTATGAATCTATACTATGACAATCAGGCAGCAATTCACATTGCATCAAATCCAGTCTTTCATGAAAGAACTTAACATATTGAAGTGGACTGTCATCTTGTGCGGGAAAAGTGAACAAGTGGTGTGATAGCTACTCCCTTTGTATCCACCGGCGCTCAGTTGGCCGACATGTTTACTAAATCATTGTTCAAACCACGGTTAGAGTTGTTATGTAGCAAGTTGGGACTTTTTGATGTCTACTCTCCAGCTTGAGGGGGAGTGTTAGGATATTGTTAGTATTTGACATTGTCCCACATTGGTTATCTAAGTCTTGTAAGGAGTAATTGTTTAATATAAATAAAGGTTATATGTGTGAGGGCTAATTAACACTCTACACACTTTTCCCTTCTAAACATCAATTACTACCCCCTTAAAAGCAACCTTGTCCTCAAGGTTAGAATTGAGGAAACCGTTGATGCAAATCATGCCAAGTCTCCCAAGTGGCATCTTCAGGAATGGAGTTGGACCACTGAACCAAAACCAGAGTGTGTGGCCGATTGTTTCTGTTAAACAATTTCCTGTCCAAAATGGCAACGGGTTCCAACTACAGTTGACCATCTTCCCCAGTAAGGGGCAGCTTTGACTGAACTACCACTCCATTGCCTAACTTCTTTTTTAACAATGAGACATGAAACACCGAATGAATCTTAGAAGAAGGAGGTAAATCCAGTTTGTAAGCAACTGGTCCTACCTTTTGTGTAATCTGATATGGACCAAAGTATTTTGGAGCTAGCTTAGCATTTTTGCAAAATCCACTGTCACCTGCTGGATCTAGTGGTAGCGAGACTATATAAGTTAGGCATAATTTTTTTTTTTAACATATAATAATTGCATTTTCTAAAAATCTTGTCGTGGCGGTCGCCGCGACTAGACCCCCCTGGTCCCATCCTTGCACCTACATCAAAAGCCCTCTCTGATCTATGCTTGTCTGCAATTTGTTTCATCCGATGCTATGAAATAGCCAAATGTACTTTGAGGAGTTTGAGGATAGTGTCACGATCTTGCAATAAATGTTCAGCAGCTGCAACTGCAGTACCCCCAGGAGCATAATGTACCAAAGTTGGAGGTGATTGACCATACAAGGCCTCAAAAGGAGTGATGTGTAGACACCCAATTTGGACTCTTCGAATTTCCTTAATTTGTGGCCCGGAGGCTCCCCGATGATGAATTTGGATTGAAACAGGCCCTTGATCAGTCAGAACGATGCTCCTTGGAAAACGTTAAGAGGAAATAAAATGTTAAAATCAGTCCCAGGCGCTAAGGAGCGATCTCAAGCGCTCAAAACCATTTTCAAAATGCACTGGTTGGCAAACTCGGCGCTCGAGAGTAAAGTCCCACACTCCGAGTCTCCAGCGCTCGAGACTTTTGTGCGGCCCAATGGATGCCGGAGCTTCCTCACTTCCCATCAGGCCATCATTATTACTGCTTTAGCCGGCTCGAAACTCAGTGCAACACTCCACCTCACCGTAGGGGAGTCGATCTCACGATCTTTCAAAGATACCAAATCACATTTTCTAAAACAAGACCATATGGTATTTTGCCTATATAAGGGCCTCTGTAGTTCAAACCAGCCACGAATTCTCTCTCTCTAAAGAGACCTTTTTGACTGTCCAAACAAAGCTGTTCTTCCTCATCTCCTTCAAAAAACTTTATTTTCAAAAACAAAAGCAACAAAAACCCAAAGTATCAAAGACATGCAAGGAGTTCAGATCATTCTCCAGTCCTGAGTCTCCTGATCCTTCACTCTTATTTCACTTTCTAAGGCTTTTTCCAAGGAGCAAGGTTCTAAACTTAAAGGTAGAAGTTCTCTACCTTGATGTCAACGCAAGAAAAACAGAGCTGTTTTTCCTTTCTGAGGGAGGTCCCTCAGCCCTCTTAGTCCTTAATACTAAGTACGGGTTGAGAGACCTTGGTATAATAACAAGAGCAAAGGGGTACAAAATGCATTTTCTGCACTAGCCTACTACAAGAAAATTTGCATTGGGTGACGAATGAAAATCGTCACAAATTGGTTTCAGTCCAGTTTTTCTTCTTTTGAGCGTTTATATGGACATGCATGAAGAGTAGACCGTGTTTTCAAACTTTTCAACTCTTTTGAAGGGTATTGGTGTAGATGATCTCCTTTTAAAAGGAGCGAATAGAGGAAAACCATTTTACTTAAGAACATGCAAAAGGGTTTTGCTCTAGATTTGAAAAGAAAAACCTTTTTTTCATACCTCAAAAACACAAGATCCAGTACGCCAGTGTACTACAATGAGTGCATCAGGTGGTTGAAGCCAGTTTTGGAGTGCAGAACACCCCCAAGCGCTCGGGATCACTCCCAAGCGCTCGAGAGTGTCTGCATGCAACTCCAGCCCATCTTTCTCCCAGTTTGATCCTCCTACTGCCCTTGCATGTTCATTCATGTGTCCCCTTTCGCCCCTTAGAACTGTAAAATCGATTTTCAGAAAGGAAAGGATGCCTGGCTTGGAAGGGTGGGTTTGATTCCGTTCTCCCAAGCCCCCTGTTGAGCCTGTGACATGATTAATGTTATCCCAATCTTCATTTTCAGTATCATATTCTGTTGTGCTAACAAGACTTGCAGGTTGGGACATGCATTACTCCCAAGCGCTCGGGACCACTCTCGAGCGCTCGAGAGTGAATCCAGTGACAGGGTTTCATTTTATCATAACTTGTATATCTTGCACGGCCATTCTTCATCACTCTCTGTACATATGCACATGCATGCACCCTTTTCTTGATATATTCCTGGATACATGCTAAATGGTTTAATGAAAGAAGATCTTTTGAAAAATTCCACAAATGTTTAGTAGAGACCGATTTCAAATCGGGCGAGGGGGATGCCGTAAAACCCTTCCCCCCTCGTAACATGGCTTCCGAACCCTCAAACAAATCTCTGGTTTTCAATTCAAATCAATCAACCTTTTTTTTTGAATAAAACGGTTTCTCAGGTGGCGAACCATAAATCCGGGTGGCGACTCTTCAAAATTTTCGATTCGATTCCGAAGCGAGGCGTTTCTTTTCGGGTTGCCCCGATTCCACCCGGGGCTATGGTAGCCCACAGTGGCGACTCTGTTGGGGATCGAAGTTTAATTAATACTTGAGAAAAATCAGTACATTGACAAAATGGCTTGATTTCCTTAAGCATTGATTAAATTAGTGAGCCAAGCTTGAAAAATATTTGTGGGATTTTCAAAAGATTTTATTTCACTTTTTATTTCTTGTATATATATATCTTGTGCAGCCCCGCTGTTGTGTTTCGGCAATCCTACCCGGCTTACTGGTGATAGGAAACCCGAACCCCACGCTAAACCCAAACGGAGGTAACCTAAACCCGAATGCTGGCAATCCGAACCTTAATCCTAACCCCACGCTAAACCCAAACGGAGGCAACCCAAACCCAAACCCAAACAGAGGCGAGCCAAATCCGAATCCAAATCCCGTCCCCAATCCTCATCCAAATCCTAACCCAAACCCGGGAAATCTGTACGAAGAAATGGGATAGATCAGAGAGGGTATCCAATGCCTGGGCGAACGCACCGATAACCAAATTGCCCAACTCATGATGATGATTACTGGAGTTGCAAGACGCCTTCCACCTCAAAACCCAAATCCGATCCCAAACCCTAACCCAATTCTTAATCCAATTCCAGTTCCTAACCCGAATCCGATTCCAAATCCAAACCCAATTCCCAACTTAAACTTCAATCCTAACCCTAACCCGAATCCGAACCAAGAGCAGCTGGTCTTTGATTTGGAAACTCTGCAAAACCCCGAGATGGCAGCGGTGGCAAAGCTCACCCAACTAGAGGAATCCGTTGCAAGAAATGAGAAGATAGCGTCGACTGGTTTTGACCAATAAGCTTTGCCTGTTTCCTAACGCAAAGCTTTTGGATAAGTTCAGGCCAATCGACTTCGCTAAGTTTGACGGAACAGGAGATCCAAAGGCACACCTGACGGGATACATTGGAGCACTTTCCATGTGGGGAGTCGAGAAGGATGCTATGGCACAGATGTTCTCACAGACTTTGGTGGGACATGCTCTACACTGGTTCACTTCACTGGATGAGAGAAAGAAGCATTCTTGGGAGGATATATGCGCGGCTTTTGTCGCGCATACGATTATAACATTCAGTTGGAGGTGACCACTCGGGAATTGGAGTCAACGAAGATGGAAACAAAGGAGGCCTTTGCCGATTTCGTGAAAAGGTGGAGGGCAAAGGCGGCGCAGATGAAAGATAGACCGAGCGACAGGGACCAAATCCGGATGATTGTCCGTAACCTTCAACCCACTCTTGCGAGGCATATGGTTATGGCCCAAGCATGCTCAGACTTTAAAACATTCTTCGATACAGGCTTAGCCGTCGAAGAAGCAGTTCAATTGGGGATCCTCGACCAGCCCGAGCCTACTCCCAAGCCTAAGAAGGTTTACTCCGGAAACAGCAATGCTCTGTTTGGCAACTCAAACTACACCAACCTTCCCAACACCTCCACAAACACAACCCAAACGGAGCCGGTGAACCAAATAGCCACCCAAACCAGTCAACTGCGTACCCAGCCTCGCATTTTTGCTCAGTTCTCAGCACCTCTTTCTGCCATGCTCGAGAAATTGGTCGAAAGCGGCACCCTCAAACCACTTACCCCCACTCCCTTACCTCAAAAACTCCCTGCTTCCCACAACCCTAATGCATACTGCGCCTATCATCAGAATGTGGGCCACCTAACGGACAACTGCTTCTGCCTTCGCCACGCTATTCAGGATCTGATCGATAACAAAACCCTCCCTATGCCACCACAAAAACCCAACACCGTCTCAAACCCACTCCTAAAGCACTCCAATGCTCGCACCAACCTTATCTCCATAAGCCAACCCTTTAACCCCAACCATTACATCATTCCTGATACTCAACCCAAGCCAGCCGTCGAGCTGCCAATTGAGGATGCCGTATGTGCATTGGAAACCGTGGAATGGGACTTTCAGAGAAGGTGGGAAGACCTAGTGCAAGATTTCTTGGCGGTAGAAGACAGGGCTCTTATCACTGGAGTCTGGCCCGTGGCACTTAACCCCAGCCAAGTTGAGGAATTGGAACATGGAGAATGGAGGCAGGACTAGGAGGAGATGATGGCTGACCCGTTGGATGGGTATTCTCTATTTGCTCTGTTCAAGAAACCTGAACCTGTCGAGAAGGAAGACGAATGGGAATGGGAGCGTGAACCTAGTGGATGGCACTGGATGGATGATTCCGACCCCCTAGATGAGACATCATTGGCGTACCTTTTCCAAGAAGAGGAAGCGGTGGAAGAAATGGATCTGATGAACCCCCGCATGTTCTCAGGGCTCAACGCCAGGACCATTGTCAACCTCACTCGAAACTCCGAGGCTCTGGACCGCGCCATGGACTACCTTTTCCTCCCACAGGAATACATCATCGAGGAGTTCTTTCCCAAACCCGTAGTCGAAATCCCTGATGAACCCAGCATCTGTGTATTGGACCCGGAAGACCTGTGGGGAAAGTCTGAATTGGTAAATGTGTGGATTGATGGTGAGGAGTTGACCGTCAATAAGGCCATGTTGGATGAAGGATCTCTACAGATTGGCAATAGCAACAAGGACAACAACGACAACAATGTCAACTTCTGGAATTCTCTGGAAGAGGACAGCATATGGCATGCTCTGGAAATGGAAACCCTCAATGAGACTTTGGAGAAGACGGCACTTGACAAAGGGAAACGTAAAGCTGATGCTTGCGACTTTGACTTCTCCGATTTCTGGGAAGGTACTTGGTGGGAGCCCATTCCCAAAACAGTTAGCAATCTTACCAGGAGTGGAAGAGTCTACCAACCTACCAACCTCCAGCAGGGTAGCTCGTCCCGAGCTCCTCCGCCGCAGCAAAATGCCCCTATAAAACCCACAAACCTGAACACTTCCGTCCCGCAAGCTCCAGCAAATGACCCTTCAAGCTCCACTAAACCTAACCCACCTACCCAGCCCAAACCGTCCATCGACCTCAACTCACTCCCTGAACCTGATCCCGAAGCTTTTGCTGATCCCATTATCCGACAACTCCAAGAAACCCCCGCTCGCATGTCTATGTGGGGTGTATTAGCTGCCTTCCGTGAGCACCGCCGCAGGCTCGTAAACACACTTTCTCGGTTCGAGGTCCCCTTTGATATTGCCCCAGAAGCTCTCATTGCCCTTATAACCCCGAACTTCACCCAGCACACTCTGTCGTTCATAGAAAAGGATCTCCCCCCTGAGGGAACTGACCATAACAAGCCACTGCACGTGACGATGAAGTGTCTCGGAAAATGGGTCCCTGCGATTCTTATAGACAACGGTTCAGCCATTACCGTGTGTCCACTCCGCACCGCTTATTGCCTGGGCCTCAAGAACAAAGACTTCGTGCCGTCAAATTTGGGTGTCCGTGCTTATGATAATACACGCCATGATGTTTTGGGGATAATCAACTTGGAACTCGCGACTGGCAAGTTTAAAACCACCGTCGAATTCTGTGTGTTGGAAATTCCTGCATCGTTCAATCTCCTGTTGGGAAGGCCTTGGCTTCATCGCTCGGATGTCATGGGTGTGCCTTCAACGTTGCATCAGAAACTCATCTTGGGTTTGGATTCTGGAACCCTGATCATCCATGGAGACTCAGGTATTCGTCCGCACTCGGAGGACAATTCCCCGCTGCTAGAGATTATGCATGGAGAGGAAGATATTGCCATGGGGGGCTTCGCAGTTATGACCTCGAAAGTGTGCACCATCCGGGCTGAGGATAGTTTCCTGGTAAGTTCCGCAGCGCTGGAAATTATGAAACGGATGAAATATCTACCGGGCATGGGCTTTGGACTTTATGCTCAAGGAATCCCCGAGTTCCCTGAATTCCCTGGAAGTAACGAGCGTTTTGGTCTAGGATATGAGGCCAAGAAAAACGACCCGACAAGAAAGTGGCGCAATCGCGCCCGGGGCCGTGCAACGGAGATGAAATTGAAGAAGTTGAAGAGGCGTTGTACCAAAGAGAACCTGAGCCCTTTGTGGACCTCGAAACAAAAATGAAGTATCCTGGCTTCGAGATCTTTGCCAATGATACATGGGAGAGTGATGAAGAGGCTGCAAAAGTAGAGGAGATATCTGAGGCATTTGACTGGCTGGAGGCTTTTAGCTTGGGCAGTCTCCAATTCCTATTCGAGGGCGAGGAATCAGGGGGTATGATGCAAGATCCTGCTGTGCTGATGCTCAGAGATGAAGAAGAAGTTGAAGACCCTTCCAAACTCATTGTGGAGGCTGTAGGCGTTTATGATAATTGCATTTTTGTACCACATGTAATTCGCACTCACAGCACCTACACTGAGTCTATGTCTGAGTCCGAGTCCGACACTGACTCGTCGTCTAGCACAAAGTCGGAGTTTGTGCCCATCGGCCCTCCATATCGTAGCTTTTACTTTGAATTCGAGTCAACCGTTGTATTTCCCCCGTCTGCCGAACTGGTTAATGAAATGGACGATGTTTTGGCTTACTTGCCGATTTTTGAAATAAACTGTTTGGACCCCGACGATGAAGGAATAGATCTCGATGGGGACATCCCCAAGGAGGTCCGTTCCCTCATCGATCGCGAAAATGAAAGGCATGCTCAGCCTTTAAAAGAAGAAATAATCTCAATAAACTTGGGTGATGAGAAGAACCCTCGATTGGTTCAGGTCGGCTCCGGGCTGTCTCCCAGTGAGCTTCAAGAGCTCACAGATTTGCTAAAAGAAGTTTTCGCTTGGTCCCATGCGGACATGCCCGGAATCGACCCAAAAATAGTCGAGCACAGAATCCCTCTCTACCCTGATGTGAAGCCCGTTAAGCAAAAACTAAGAAGAATGCGGCCCGATTGGGTATTAAAGATAAAAGAAGAGCTCACAAAGCAAATCGACGCCGGTTTTCTAATCGTAACGAATTACCCCACTTGGGTAGCCAAAATCATTCCTGTCCCCAAAAAGGACGGAAAAATCAGAGTGTGTGTCGATTTCAGAGATCTGAACAAAGTGAGCCCTAAGGACGACTTCCCATTGCCGCATATAGACATGCTTGTTGATAACACTGCAGGGCACGCCCTACTATCCTTCATGGACGGCTTCTCGGGGTACAATCAGATTCTCCTAGCTCCGGAGGACAGGGAAAAGACCACATTCGTCACTGAGTGGGGGACATATTCCTATCGGGTTATGCCATTTGGATTGAAAAACGCCGGTCCTACGTATCAGAGGGGTGCTACCACACTATTGCATGACATGATTTACAAGGAGGTCGAGGTATAAGTCGATGACATGATAGTAAAGGGAAAGGAACGGAAGGACCATCTCCCTGCATTGAGAAAGTTTTTTTGAAAGAATTCAGAAGTACAGGATGCGGCCCAATCCACAAAAGTGCACTTTCAGGGTCACTGCTGGCAAAATGCTCGGGTTCATGATCACAACCAGGGGGATCGAGGTGGATCCTACTAAGATTAAAGCCATTCTCGAGATGGAGCCACCTCAATCCGAGAAGGAAGTCCGGTGTTTCTTAGGAAAGATTCAGTTTATTAGTCGATTCATCGCCAAGCTGACTCTGACTTGTGAAGCGTTGTTTCTTCTGCTCAAGAAGGATGTGAAATTCGAGTGGAATGACAAGTGTCAAAAGGCTTTTGAAGCAGTACGAACTTACCTTCAGAATCCGCCAATCTTGATGCCACCCATTCCGGGAAAACCTTTGATCCTATACTTGTCTGTCACGTTAACATCAATGGGGTGCATGTTGGCACAAGAGGGAGATGATGGGGTTGAAAGGGCAATCTACTACCTGAGCAAGAAGATGGTTGGAAGCGAAGAGCGGTACACCGTATTGGAGAAGACATGCTGGGCGCTGGTTTGGGCCACAAAGAAATTGAGACACTACATGCTGTCTTACTCGGTGATACTGATTTCTCGGATGGACCCCCTCAAATATCTATTCGAGAAGTCAGCACTTACCGGTAAGTTAGCACTTTGGTTGCTCTTATTGGCCGAATTCGAAATCAAGTACATCACCCGCAAGTCAGTGAAAGGGAGAGCAGCAGCAGAGTTTTTGGCAGATCGCCCGATCGAGGGGCCAGAACACACGGAGTTTCGATTTTCCGACGAAGACGTAATGACTGCTGTCGACGAAACATGGACATTGTACTTCGATGGAGCTACAAACCAGAAGGGCTTTGGGATTGGTATACTGCTGGTCTCGCCTGAAGGGTCGCACATTCCCCTTGCTTTCAAGTTGAACTTCGAAGTCACGAACAACGAGGCGGAGTACGAAGCATGCATTGTGGGAATGGAAGCCGCACTGGAAATCGGAGTCAAAGTACTAGAAGTTGTTAGGGATTCTAATCTGGTTGTGTCACAAGCAAACAAAGAATGGAGAGTTAGGGACGAAAAGATGAAACCGTATCATCAGCAACTCGATGAGCTCATCCTGAGTTTTCAAAAGGTGACCTTCACACACGTACCGTGGATGAAGAATCGCTTCACCGACGCACTAGCAACTTTGGCATCCATGCTGGAACTTCCGATTGGGGTAAGGCTGAGGCCTGTCATGATTGAACAGAGAGGGAAGCACGTGTACGACTACGTCATGAACATCGACGAGCCTGATGACGGGCTTCCTTGGTTTCATGATATTTGGAATTTCGTAAAAAAGGGAGAGTTCCCTGCAGATTCAACCAAGAAGGATCGGATCGCTTTACAACGACTGGCATCTCAGTACATCATCTGTGGTGGACAATTGTATCGACGATCTCCGTGCGGAGTCCATAAGTTATGTATTCACGGTGACGACACGAGAGCTGTAATGGAAGAAATTCATGAAGGTGTTTGTGGACCCCACATGAATGGAATGATGCTAACAAAGAAAGTTCTGAGGTTGGGTTACTATTGGTCGACTATGGAGACAGATTGCATTGAGTATGTGCGCCGATGTCATAAATGCCAGACTCACGCCAATCTTATCCACGTCCCGCCCTCGGAGTTACACTCAATGGCGACACCATGGCCGTTCTCCGCCTGGGGCATTGATGTCGTCGGAAGGATCACGCCCGCGGCTTCTAATGGTCACATGTTCATCTTGGTAGCGGTCGATTATTTCACCAAGTGGGTTGAAGCAGCTTCGTACAAGACTCTGACGGCAGTTCAAGTGGCTCACTTCATCAGGCAAAACATCATTTATCGGTATGGAGTCCCTCAAGCCTTCATATCTGATAATGGTGTTCACTTCAAAGGAAAAGTCCTAGAGCTCTTTGACGAATTCAAGATTCAAGTGCATCACTCGACCACTTATCGGCCGCAAACGAATGGGTCAGTCAAAGCAGCCAATAAGACCATCAAGTCGATCCTCGAAAGGACTGTCGAATTAGCTAGGAATTGGCACGAGCAGCTGCCACTAGCTTTGTGGGGATATCAGACGCCTATCCGCACACCGACAAGGGCAACACCCTATTCCTTGGTGTACGATATGGAAGCCGTTCTCCCCATCGAGCTGGAAGTTCCATCGCTCAGAGTCATGGCTGAACAAGGAATAGACGAGGCCGAATGGATCAGTGGAAGGTTCGAAGAGCTCATGTTGTTTGATGAAAGGAGGCTGCGAGCATTGTACCACATTCAGGGTTATCAGCCGAGAATCGCCCGAGCATTCAACAAGAAGGTGAAGTCGAGGGACCTGCAAGAGGGGGATATGGTAGTCAAGGAGATCCGTGCTCCGGTTTTCGATTTGCGACGGAAGTTCCGACCAAAGTGGGCGGGACCGTACATCATCAAGACTATCCTTTCCGGAGGAGCAGCATCAATCATCGACCTCGACGGCAACGAATTTTCGAACCTTGTCAATTTGGATCAGCTTAAACGATATTACCCTTGAGAGAGCTCGCTGGGCCGAAAACTGCAAGGGCAGGCGTACCAGGCAAAAATTAGAGCAAGCCTGCTAGGTCGAAAACCCGCAAGGGCGGCCTAGGCAAAAGTTAAGGCAAAAAGTCGAAGAGAGCTCGTTAGGCCGAAAACCCGAAAGGGCGGTACTAGGCAAAATTTAGAGCGCAAAAAGGAGAGTGTTAATACCCGAGCGAACCCTAACCCGAACTACGTATGGGCCTGATTCTCTTTCTTTAGGGATACGTAGGCAATCTCACTCTGAGGTTCGGTCCTAGATTCCAAAATCAAAGTCCAAATTAACAAGTCAAAATGCTTTCTTTCAAGGTGCATGCGATTAACGAACCGAAAGGGGGAAACTCTTAATCAGTCGATTTTATTCAAATTACTTCTTTATTACAGGCTGAGCATGAAAAAGGAAAAACACACAACGAGACCTAACTTTTATTTCAAAAACTGACAAAGTAAGCTTTTTAACTCCTCCTTGCTTCCACATCTCTCCTTAGCCATTTGCGGTACCTTCCGGTTGAAGCAATTGAGAAAAGTGGGTCGTTTGGCTCCACTACAAGAAAAATTACATTGGGTGACGAATGAAAATCGTCACAAATTGCATGTTTTTCGTCACAAATAATATAGGTGACGAAAAAACAATTGTCGACTAAAGGTTGTCGAGGATTCGTACCTGGTGACAAAATCTATTTTTCGTTACCTATAGTGCCTTTTGATGACAAAATATTTCGTCACCAAAAAGTGAATAATTGGTGACGAAATTGTTTTCCTCATCTATTGTGCTTTTTGACGACAAAATTTTTTGTCATCAATTACTCGTTTTGGTGACGAAAAAATTCATCACCGATGGGTCACATCGGTGACGAAATTTTTCGTTGCAAAAGACGTTTTCATATGGGAAAAAAATCCTTCTTTCTTGCTCCTGCTAGGTTTCGAACCCGAGTCCCTTGAGTTTTTCGTGTAAGTTCCGACCAACTGCACTACACACACTTTTCAATAAATATTTGAAATATCTAATATATAACATATATGTTTAACATGAAAATATATTTCGAATGTAATTTTGAACCTTTAAACATTAAAATTAGCAATTTTGATAAACATGAAAGTTGTAGGCAATTGAGTTATTATTCAAACCCAATTTGAATTATCTCAAACGGAGTTTTTAGTAAAGAGTTATGTCCGAAATATATTTAGTGACAAAGCGCAATTCATAAATTTTGTCACGAAATTCATAAATTTTGTCACGAAATTCATAAATTTTGTCACGAAAGGTACCCATTTGACGACGAAATATTAAAATGGTGACGAAATTATTTTTTGTCATCAAAGTTAATCATTTGGTGACGAAAAAAATATTTTGTCACTAAATTGGTCTCATTTGGCGACGAAATATATTTTTCGTCACCAAATAATTATCTTTTGTGACGAAAAATAATTTCGTCACCTTTTTTAAGCTTTCGGCGACGAAAAATGTATTTTGTCGCCAAACGGGTACCTTTGGTGACGAAAATATTTTTTTCATCGCTAAACAGGTATAATTGGTGACGAAATTATTTCGTCACAGAAGTTGTCAAAATAGTGACGAATTTATTTTTTCGTCGCCAAATATACTCAATTAGTGACGAAATTAAATTTCGTTGCCACTTTTTCGTCACCAATCTTTATTTTTCTTGTAGTACTCAGTCCTACGGGCCTCCCACGTTCGGACTTAGTTCCGAAGGTCCGGAATGGTGAAGGGAGGGAGACGAAGCACTTCAGATCCTTGGGGTGGCACTTCTTGACTGATTCCGAGCTGACGAAGGACGCGGAAGGGTGAATAGAAAGTGAAGCATGTCAAGCCAGCCACAAACACGTGCATTGAGCCCATGTTACTCATAGTCATCGCAAGAAGTCTCAGCCAATGGCACCACCAAACGATGTCATCTTCCTCCGCAGATGCGAGGAAATCAGCCCAGTCATCTTCACTGCCGTACATCACCTGGAAAGGACGGTTCCATCCGTTTGCCCGATACCACCAGTCATTCGCCGGAGGTATTAGCAAACTCAACTTGTCGCAGAGCCACATCTATTCAATAAGAGAGAAAACAAGTAAAGAGCCAGATAAAGCCTAAACCGAGCGTCGAGGTAAAAAGAATGTGAGAAATAGAAAAAGGAGAGAGCTGAGTGAGGTCCCTAACCTGCAACAACAGCAGGCTACCACCAAAAACCCTCGTACGACCTGCATGGACGACATCTAACCCCATCAAGGTTTTCACAAGAACCAAGGGAGCAACGTCCTTGCGAGCCTCGATCTGAGTAGCGACTCCAACCAATAGAGAGCTGGACTGACCAATAGAAGGAACCAGCAGGAAGGCCGCCAAGAGACAAATGCAGCAGGCCATCATCCGGCGACCTTGATACTCAAAGTCCGTCAGGTTTCCAGGTGGACTGAATCTCTCGTACAGCTGCATGACGTTGATGGCGTTGCCCCAGGTCAGAAACTCAGCAACATTACCACTAACACCCAGCATGGCTTTGAGGATGTTCTTCATGCTTTCCTTGATCATAGGAACAATAGGCTCAGTGGAATCATGGCTTCCCAATTAGGCATGGAATTCCTCGATGGTGGGGGATAGCTCTTGAGAACCGAAGCGAAAGACATGCACTTCAAGATCCCAAAAGCGTGCTGCCGCATGCAGCAAGACAGGACGAATTGCGACCTCGCGGAGATGCCTCAAAGCGTAGAGGCGGTGCCCTCGAAAATTCAGCCAATCGATGCCTTCAAGGCTGTCCAACCAAGGACGGAGCAAGGCTTGGTTTAGCAAGGCCATGAGAGGAATGAGTTTTTGGAAGGAAAAAGAACAATGGAATGAGGTGTGAATGAATTGCCAAAGCAGGAATTCTCTATTTATAGAGGTCTGGAGGATGCAATACCAGCTCTCACCAGCCTTGGAACCATTCAAGCTTAGCATTTTGAAGACAATTTTGAAAAATTCAAACTTTGAAAACTTGAAAAAGTATTGGAAAAGCCAAAGTCTTCTTATGGGAAGTTGTTTGTTCTGGGGAACAGATGGTGCTAGGTTACAATACATCTTGGAAGTATGCGTACAGAAGAAAAGGACATGAGGATAGCTGGAGAGTGGCATTGGGAAGCAACTCTGATCTGCCAATGACAGAAGTCCCGAGCGCTCGGGAGTGAAGTCCCAAGCGCTCGAGACCACTCTCGAGCGCTCGGGAGTGCTGCTGTTTTCTGTAATTTCTAATTCTCAACATTCCAGCCTCAGTTCAATGCCACAAATACATTTAGCTCAAGTCAGAAGGTTCCCAACATGTTCCCAGGGGATGCAGCGGTTTCCGTCGCATGTTTTCTTGTGTATTCGTTCTTGTTCTTCGAAAAATACCAAAATTCCCAATGTTCTTGACCCTCGGGTATGTCGAATTCCATGTAGCGCGTGTTTTATTGATCCAGCGACGCGTATAAGTCACAATGTGCATTAGTGACTATTTGGCGTATTCAAACGCGCATTGGCGCTCTTAGTTTAAATTTTTGTCATCCAATCGGCCCGAAATCATCGTTTTTGAGTGTATGTGTATGTCAACCATCGTGTCAAGGCTATTTTCGTAATTCTAGCAATCCTCACAAGTCATGGCACTCACTGCCAACTATACGATGCACTGGTTTATGATCAAAAGCTCAAAAATTGGCGGTTGTGTGTCGATGTCGAGTTTGCGTTCTTACTTTGAGGGTATCGATTGAAATTCGCGTGCTCTTTACTTTCTTTCAAAGCTAGACGAACATATTTCATAAAATACAATTCTATAAAGGAAGTGCGAACAAATAGAGAAAAATGCAAATTTTCATAAACAGATACAGTATCTACAATGAGCAAAGAAGGAAGTACATAAGCTGGGGCAAACATATGCCCAATCTTATCTATCGGGGCACGCAGGCCCAATCAAAACCAAGGCACGCAGGCTTGGAAGCTACGACTACTCTGGCACGCAGGCCCATGCAAAAGAAAAGCTAGCAAAGCAAAAAGCCTAAAGCTCAGCCCAAGCGGATCCTCTTCTGCTG
The DNA here is from genome assembly GCA_025413875.1 of Rhododendron molle. Lineage (NCBI taxonomy): Eukaryota > Viridiplantae > Streptophyta > Magnoliopsida > Ericales > Ericaceae > Rhododendron > Rhododendron molle. Next base: position 33,824,607 of record CM046391.1, on the reverse strand, counting down.
GTGTCCCTCGGACTCAGAACCCTCAACCTCGTCCTCGTCAGCATCATCGTCATTGTCGGAAGGGCCTGAGGCAGTACTCGAGTCCGTAGACCCTAGAGCTCGTGACTCGAGCGACTCCTCTATATCCTCCTCTGACTCATCGGGAGCGGCTCTCCGCCGAGACGCTGCCCTAGGAACCACCTCGAATTGTCTCGCCTCTGTCTCTCGCACTGGCGGAAGTTGGAAGGCTCGTTGTACCCTGCAACCGTGTCCTAGTCGAGCGCCGTGGTTGCACCTGCATATCATGAGCATTCATTCATTTGGTACATGTTTTAAACCTAATAAAATGTATATGCATGCACTTTGCATACCTGTGAAGCAACAGGTAGAGCAGGCTCAGAAGCAGGTCTAGTCTGGAGGGTCCTCCCCTTGGCACAGTCCTTCAGCAACTGGCGCATCCCCACCATCAGCATGATAGCCTTTTCCGCCCATTCTCGTGGCACCTGCGTGATGATTCAAAGGTCAAAACCATATGTGCATAAGCAAGAAACATTTGAAGCATGAAAGAAGCGGGATTGTGTTATACCTGAGCAGGAAGCCGCATCGATGGCTGTGGAAGGCGTGGAATGTCCAGCATCGCCCGTGCACCAGAAGGGTCCCTCACCCCTATCGTCCAGTCTAGCGTTGGTAGCCCGGCCGGTGTAGAAGTCGCTGCCCTCTCCGGAACCTGTGAGCTGCCCTCACCTCGGCCCGAGGAGCTAGCGCCTCTCCCACCAGCAGGAGGCCTAGCACCCCGACCTCTACCACGTGGAGGGCGACCCCCGCGACCCCGCCCTCCGGTTTCAGCTCCAGCCTCATCTCCAACTTCACCGACAGCCTCACCCCTGGCCCTCCTGGCCTCAGTCTCTGCTCTCTGCTTCTCCAACTCCCTCTCCACGCCCAAACTGGTGGCTAGGTACCTATCTCGATATGTTGCATAGTCAAGCATACGCCGTAGGTACCTCTCCAAGTCCGTATCTAGCACCGTGAACCGCTCCAGCTCAGCTCGGGTGTAGGTCTCGATCCTCTGCACTCGTGGGGGGAGTGGCCCCGGCACGATGAACCTTGGAGAACCAAGTGACTGCCGTGTCACCCGATCCCCCAAGTACCACTGCCAGCCCAGTGGGCACTCCAGCAGGACCCGACTCCTCGTCACCTCCCGGCTCCTCGGAAGGAAGTCAGCCTCCACCCTGGCCCATCGGTCCCAGTGAACCTGCATTCAGTTTTCCTTGCATCAATAATCGAGAATTTCTTTCAACAAGGCATGGAAAGAAAGAAAAGGTTGATGTTTATACCGTAACTCCAGTGATATTGTCCAGCCAGCGTCGGAAAGTCATCACCTGTACCCGCCGCTCCTTCGCCCTCCGGTACTCTTTACCCCACGCAAGTCCCCGTGGAAGCAGGTGTCGATTCGTACAAGTGTTCTCGGGCGGGAACATGCCCAAAACCTCGTAAGCCCAAAGCTGCATATTTTGGAAGTCGATTCAATTCAAGTCAACGCATGTTCGATTCAATCAATCAGTAAAATCCATCAATCAATCAAAGCAATTCAAAGCGGTAGTGTTGAGTCATACCTTAATCACCCTCCAGTATCCGCCTATGGTGTCTCCCAATCCGCGTGAGGCAGCTCCTAGAAAGCAGTAAAGCGTGCACAGAGCAGCGCCGCCCCAGTCGAACCGTCCGGCCTGTCTCAGATCCACAAAGCCCGCCAAGTAGCTCAAGTGAACTCGAGATCGCCTGAGCGGGAACAGAGAAGCCCCGAACAGGTATAGCAAGTAAGCCCTGGCCATCTGGGCCACCTCAACGTCGTCCGCCGACTCGTGGTCCTTGTACGTCGTAAACTGCCCGTACTCTGCTACCCCTCCGCTGTGGCGCGGGACCCGTCCAAGGAACCACCTCAAAGCTGTATCGTCCAGATCTATGCTCGGGTCTTATGGAATCGGCTCGCCTCCAACCCGGAGTCCCGTGATCGCTACGAAGTCAAGAGGCATCACCGTCATCTCCCCAAAGCGGAAGTGGAACGTGTTGGTGGTGTCCCACCACAGCTCCGCCAGCGTTGTCATCAACCCTCACCGCCGTCAGCAGTTGAATAAATGGCCCAAAACCCGCCTCCTCCACCAACTCCCGCACTCTCCGGGGCAACTCTCTAAAGTACTTCAGTGAGTGGCCTGAGCCTCCGTGGCCGTAGATGTCTTTGGTACGCTGTTTCGACAGAGCAAAGAAATAGCATCAATAAGCAATGCAATGAATCAGAAAAGCAAGTCAAATGCAGGAAAAGTTAAAACATTAAACTCATACCGTCGTCCACCCAGAAAAGATGTCCGTGGCTCGATCTCGGAGGAGCATGTCCTCCGGGTAATCCGTCCGAGCAGGGACGTAGCTGGTCATCCCCGTCGGCTCGAAGAGGTGAAGCCGTGGAGTGTAAGTCCCCGACTTAAACCCAGGACGTGCACTGGCCAGGTAGGCCTTCCCCTCGTCGGCCGCAGTAACGCGCTCCTCGATCACCACCTCCTCCTCCGGCTCCTCAAACCCCAAATCAGCCACCTCTGGTGACCCCGTATCTACCCCCGTCAACCCCGCACCACTGAGCAACGCTCCTAGCAATAGCGCCGAGGCCTGATCCTCCGTCGTCCTCACATCCCTCAGCACCTCCCTCACCCCAGCGTCGAGGCTAAGGGCATCCAGTATGTCCTGCGGCCTCGCGGTGTCCAAAAAGTCCCCCTCCGTGAATGGGACCGGGTGCGAGGCACCGATCCCACTATCACCTCCCCTCGGCTCCATTACCATCACCCTCAGAACCGGTGTCGCGATGACACGCCCAACCGTCACTAACTCTTCACCACTGCCTTCCCTCCACTCACCACTGACCCGCTCAGCCGCCGCCAGCAAATCCTCTACCGTCGGAGTATCGGGAGTGCCCGCGGCACCTTCCCGGCTGCTCGAGGCATCTCCCCCACTGCCCAATGTACCCCTGCTGCCTGTGGCCAGCTCATCACGATCTCCTCGCAACACCTCGCTGTCACCCATGCCTCCTACCGCCACTAAACCTCCGCTACTACCCTCACCGTCACTGGCCATGGCTGGTTCTTCTCCTCTCCAAACCTTCTTCTTCCTCTTGATTCGAACTTCCTGGCAAATGATGGCCCACCTGAAGATCGAAGAAACCTCAAGATCTCGGGCTCGATCCATTTTGATGAAGAGGGAGATCGTTTGATTGAGAGAGAGGAGTCGACTGTGAGAGAGGGAGAGAGAGAGATCGAGTAAGAAAGAGGAAGAAATCGTCCGAAGATGGAGTGCGTACGGCTGCTCTGGTTTTCAAGTGCTCGAGAATGGGTTTTGAACCCTTGAACGAGCGAAGAAGATGAATAGGATGATGGGCCCCAGTGATGGTCTCGAGCGCTCGAGACCACTCCCGAGCGCTTGGGAGTGGTTCTGAGCGCTCAGGTCTGTCCTTGGTCCCCGTGCCTAGCTTCCGTTGTTCCGTGCTCGCTTTCGAAGCCTTCTTGGCTTTTGCTTCCTCTTACAAAATCAATCTCAGTTCTGACTTCGTTCGTGTCGAATGATACTCTAAATGGCAAACTTTAGTCGATGATATGTTTTTGGACTCGCGCTCCGCTTATTTGGTATTCTATTTTGTTGTCGATAGGGATCATTCAATTATGTCGATTTTAACAGGTTTGCAAGCCAGACCCTGTTTTTATGTTAGTTTTGTCTGCCAAACAGAGTACCAGGTGGACCCTTCGTACATTTATCTCATCAAAATCGTGTCAATCTTTGCTCATGCATGCATCACGCGTGCTTGCATTTTCTGTCCACCAAACAGAGTAACAGGTGGACCGTTCGTGCATTTATCTAATCAAAGTCGAGTCGATCTTTTCCCGTGCATGCATCACACGTGCTTGCATTTTCCGTTCGCCAAACAGAGTAACAGGTGGACCCATTGCATATTTATCTTGTCAAGATCTTGTCAAGATCTTGTCAATCTATCTCATGCATGCATTACACGTGCTTGCATTTGCCCCAAAGAACTACGCTGGTCTGATCCCCGCAGAAAAGGGTACGTAGGCAGTCTAAAGAGACGCGACGGCATGCATCAAACACTTTTACTTGCATTTGTCCTTGAAATTAAGGGTTTGACTTGGCCCGAATTAGGCTGTCTCAATCTTTGGATGTTACTCGTATCCGGACATGATGCCGAGCACCATCCAAAGAGGGGCAACTGTAGACACTCCAATTTGGACTCTTTGAATTTCCTTAATTTGTGGCCCGGAGGCTCCCCGAAGATGAATTTGGATTGAAACAAGCCCTTGATCAGTCAGAACGATGCTCCTTGGAAAACGTTAAGAGGAAAAAAAATGTTAAAATCAGTCCCAGGCGCTCAGGAGCGATCCCAAGCGCTCAAAACCATTTTCAAAATATGGGATCTAACAAACTCTCGAGCGCTCGAGAGTAAAGTCCAAGCGCTCAAGAGTGCTCCCGAGCGCTCGAGACTTTTGTGCTGCCCAATGGATGTTGGAGCTTCCCCACTTCCCATGCAGGCCATCATTACAGCCGTTTTGGCCGGCTCCAACCTCAGGCAACACTCCACCTCAGTCAGAGGGGAGTCAGGTCTACTGATCTTTCAAAGGTACCAAATCACATTTTCTAAAACAAGGCCATATGGTATTTTGCCTATATAAGGGCCTCTGCAGTTCAAACTAGCCACGAATTCTCACTCTCTAAACCCCCCCCCCCCCCCCCCCCTTTTTGACTGTCCAAACAAAGCTGTTCTTCCTTATTTCCTCCAAAAAACTTCATTTTCAAAAACAAAAGCAACAAAAACCCAAAGTATCAAAGACATGCAAGGAGTTCAGATCATTCTCCAGTCCTGAGTTTCCTGATTCTTCACTCTCATTTCACTTTCTGAGGCTTTTTCCAAGCAGCAAGGTTCTAAACTTAAAGGTAGAAGTTCTCTACCTTGATGTCAACGCAAGCAAAATAGAGCTGTTTTTCCTTTCTGAGGGAGGTCCCTCAGCCCTCTTAGTCCTTAATACTAAGTACGGGTTGAGAGACCTTGGTATAATAACAAGAGCAAAGGGGTACAAAATGCATTTTCTGCACTAGCCTACTGGAAGTACTCCCGAGCGCTCGAGACGACTCTGGAGCGCTCGAGAGTGGTTTCAGTCTAGTCTTTCTTCTTTTGAGCGTTTATACGGACATGCATGAAGAGTAGACCGTGTTTTCAAACTTTTCAACTCTTTTGAAGGGTATTGGTGTAGATGATCTTCTTTTAAAAGGAGCGAATAGGGGAAAACCATTTTACTTAAGAACATGGAAAAGGGTTTTGCTCTAGATTTGAAAAGAAAAACCTTTTTTTCATACCTCAAAAACACAAGATCCAGTACGCCAGTGTACTACAATGAGTGCATCAGGTGGTTGAAGCCAGTTCTGGAGTGCAGAACACTCCCAAGCGCTCGAGAGTGTTTGCATGCAACTCCAGCCCATCTTTCTCCCAGTTTGATCCTCCTATTGCCCTTGCATGTTCATTCATGTGTCCCCTTTCGCCCCTTAGAACTGTAAAATCGATTTTCAGAAAGGAAAGGATGCCTGGCTTGGAAGGGTGGGTTTGATTCCGTTCTCCCAAGTCCCCTGTTGAGCCTGTGACATGATTAATGTTATCCCAATCTTCATTTTCAGTATCATATTCTGCTGTGCTAACAAGACTTGCAGGTTGGGACATGCATTACTCCCAAGCGCTCGGGACCACTCTCGAGCGCTCGAGAGTGAATCCAATGACAGGGTTTCATTTTATCATAACTTGTACATCTTGCACGGCCATTCTTCATCACTCTCTGTACATATGCACATGCATGCACCCTTTTCTTGATATATTCCTGGATACTTGCTAAATGGTTTAATGAAACAAGATCTTTTGAAAAATCCCACAAATGTTTAGTAGAGACCAATTTCAAATCGGGCGAGGGGGGTGCCGTAAAACCCTTCCCCCCTCGTAACATGGCTTTCGAACCCTCAAACAAATCTCTGGTTTTCAATTCAAATCAATCAACCTTTTTTTTCGAATAAAACGGTTTCTCGGGTGGCGAACCATAAATCCGGGTGGTGACTCTTCAAAATTTTCGATTCGATTCCAAAGCGAGGCGTTTCTTTTCGGGCCGCCCCGATTCCACCCGAGGCTGTGGTAGCCCACAATGGCGACTCTGCTGGGGATCGAAGTTTAATTAATACTTGAGAAAAATCAGTACATTGACAAAATGGCCTGATTTCCTTAAGCATTGATTAAATTAGTGAGCCAAGTTTGAAAAATATTTGTGGGATTTTCAAAATTATGTTGTTTCATTTTCTATCTCTCGTATATATATCTTGTGCAGCCCCGCTGTTGTGTTTCGACAATCCTACCCGGCTTACCGGTGATAGGGAATCCCGGAATGCTCAGCAACCTTCGACCGTGATGAGTCATCCCTACCGTTTGTACCGTTACTGGGTGTACGCTCAATAACGGGAGGTATACTTTGACTCTAGTCCGGGGAACCCTCTTCAAGCCAAAACCCGGCCTTTGTACATGTTTAGCAAGCCGTAGAACCTTCTAAACTAGGACAGGGGCCTGCAGGGTAGGACTACGTGTTATAATCTGTTTAAGTGCTGCATTGCATCTTGCATCATCATCATGCTGTCAGCCACGATTCTCGGGACTCGCTCGCGCGGTCTTCGGAAGGTTGCCAAGACCCGATGAAGAGTAATGCACCCTAATGCGTGTTGCTAAATCACATGGGTCCTCGAACTCGAACCTAGAGGAAACTAAAATTTTGCTAAGTCCTTGACTAGTGTTTAACCGAGATTTAACCAAAGGAAAGGAATGATAGTAGAGCAGAACATTGGGATGCCAACACCATCCAGGCTAAAAGCAAGTGTACTGCTTACGCCACTTCGGTTATCGTATCACATCGTTCACCCCGAGCCATTCCGAACCAACGGTCAAATTGGAATATTAGCCAAATACTTAGCTTATTTTAGCATCTTTGGGGAATCGACCGTTCCTAAATGAGGATACACCACAAAAGTCTGAGGATCAAGGCAACCTCCCGTAAGTCGATTGTTCAGAAAAATCGGAGTCAATGACGATGACGATGAGGCACTCAATTTCCAAAAATCATGCACAAATTTCATAAAAATGCAAGCAGGAACCGCGTCTGAGCACAAGTTTTTGCTTTGCTGTCAGTTCTGAGCAATTGGGCCGAAAAAGAACATCATACCCTCCTGGACCAGACCCTTGGGACAGAGATTGGAACGGCTCCAACTGCAAGCAGACTCCATCAGTGCATCAGATTCGGGGGTGGAAATGGATCTATTGATCGGAGGCTTAAACCCAAACCCGAACCCCACGCTAAACCCAAATGGAGGTAACCTAAACCCGAATGATGGCAATCCGAACCTTAATCCTAACCCAAGTGTCAACCCAACTAGAGGAATCCGTTGCAAGAAATGAGAAGATAGCGTCGACTGGTTTTGACATCAATAAGCTTTGCCTGTTTCCTAACGCAAAGCTTCCGGATAAGTTCAGGCCAATCGACTTCACTAAGTTTGACGGAATAGGATATCCAAAGGCACACCTGACGGGATACATTGGAGCACTTTCCATGTGGGAGTCGAGAAGGATGCTATGGCACAGATGTTCTCGCAGACTTTGGTGGGACATGCTCTGCACTGGTTCACTTCACTGGATGAGAGAAAGAAGCGTTCTTGGGAGGATATATGCGTGGCTTTTGTCGCGCAGTACGATTATAACATTCAGTTGGAGGTGACCACTCGGGAATTGGAGTCAACGAAGATGGAAACAAAGGAGGCCTTTGCCGATTTCGCGAAAAGGTGGAGGGCAAAGGCGGCGCAGATGAAAGATAGACCGAGCGATGTAAGTGCAGGAAAACGAAACAGGCCTTCGAACAGCGCCAAACTGTAACAGCTACTTTTCTCTCTACACCGGAACCCTAGCACACCGCCGGAATTGAGCCTATAAAACAAACAAAAGGTGAGCGCACCTTTGCCGTCTCGTGGTAAAGGCCCTCCGATGCCAAAGTTAGTATCTCGTACTAGTGAAACCTTAATTCTCAGTACGTAATAAGACAATAGCCAGGAATTGCGTACCTTTAGCTCTAGGTTTACCTCATATTTATAGACCCATGTCTACTTGCTGTCCAAGCCATCTTGCTGCCCTAAGTTTCCTTTCTCGTAAAGGGAACCCAGAATATCCGGGATTGTCATTCCCTTAACTTCATATTTCCTTTTAGACCTTTTAGGAACTCTTTCCAAAGCTGGCCGTTCACCCCATTCTCGTTGGGTATCTCCTCCAGATCTTGTTTCCCCACTGGATATTTCCATTTCTAGACCCTTCTGGAGTGCCTCCTGGCACCTCCTCCAGATTGCTGCTCCTGTTCGGCCTTCTCGTTGCCGAATAGACCCTTTGGACCAATGATTTCTCGTATCACTGGACCCTCTTCCATGCGACTGGTCCAACGACTACCTTTGCTCTCTGGACCATACCCCTGCTCGGGTATTTTGGACCTGGGACCTCTCGTGTCCCTGGTCCCTATGCCCGTTCACCCGTCTTGCCACGGCGGACACTCCGACTATATTGGTTCTGGGCCCCTCATACCATGTGTTCGGACCTTTCTTTGTACCTGTTCGGGATTACCTCCCTACAATAGCTCCCCAGCTTTACTCGTTATTTTCTCTTAATATGACGAGCAAAGCTTCTGAACACCGAGCAAGGTTCTCGTCCTCTGCTCCTGCCCCTATGTTCCTCGTACTTGGTGCCAACTCATCATTAGCCTAACCCATACGTCTCGTCGTTTGGTCTAGACAGGCTTTTCCAGCTAACACCTTTACACGCGGCGTGCCCTGTACTGCCCATATTCAATGAGAGCAGGCGTTTTGGGAAACGGAACGCCCAAACGGCGTCTGGGGTGACGTTTCTCATACATCACCCCCTTTACTGGGGTATACTTGGGTTTTCTTCCCATTTTTAAACCCACTTTCTCTCTCCAACTTCCCTCTGCAGAAAGAACGCTTAAGCAGTCCGCCATTTGAAGCACCGTTCACCATCTCGTGGTTCATCTCTTCTGCATCTAGAATCTCCAATCCTTGTAAGTCATCATTCCCCCTTTCTACTTTATCTTGGTCATCAATCTAGGACCACTACAGTCTCCTTAGGGTTTCTTCGTACCCATCTCTTTCATTATAAAACCTAGACCCACAGTTCTTATTATGGGCCAGTTTCGTAGGCACTGTGACACACCCCAAAGGATGGCCGAGTTCAGGTCTCGCTATGAGATCCCAGACAACGTGGCCACTTCGTTGGCCGCAGAAAACGCCATTCGTGAGTGTTTTGACAATGATACCTTGCACATCCCTGTCGTCGCCGTCGTTGAGGGCGGCATCAAGTTTCCTCTGGCACCGCTTCTCCGCCAGGTTTTAGCCCATTACAGACTATCCCCTATGCAAGTGTCCGCCAATTTTTTCAGGGTCGTCATGGGCATCAATGCCCTGAACCAAATGCTAGGCACGTCCCTAGGTTTACATGATATTCACCATCTGTACAGCATCTCTCGAACCAAAGATGCTTTGACCTACTATCTCAAGAGTAGAGATTCCAGGAAAAGGCTGGTACTTGAATTGCCTGACTCTGCTCGCGGGGACGATGACAACTTCCTCATCGTCACGAGAAACTTCGAGCCCAGAGATGAGGACGGTAGAGTCGTCGGCTTTCACGCACCCCACAGATTTGGCACTCCACGTTAGTCCTTTTTCTCGTAGAACTTCTTTGTCGTGCAATATTTCGTATTGCATTTCTGTTCGCTTTCTTGTTCGCAAATTTTTCTGATTTGCGAGCCACAAACGCCAACCAGGCACGCCATCATCACCCCAGGTCCACGCCGATATCAACCGTGCTCTTGCATTCAACGGGCATGGCACGTGCTTGGCTGGCCGAGCAAGAGCTGCGCAGATCCTTCTCAGTTACCGTGCATCATACGGCGGATTCATCGACCGACGAATCCGAGCAGCATACAATCCCATCATCCCTGATCCTCCAGCTAAACAGCCCGAGCAACGAGAAGAGAGGCGTTCTCGGACCCCTCCTCTGCCCAACGAGCCCATCTCACTCGCCGAAGAGGCCTTGACATCCTCCAGCGGATATTCTCCATCTCACTTTCCTCAAGAAATGCAGCAACCAATCAACCTCAGCAGCCTCCTCAATATCCCGGGAGCTGGTCGTGGACGGGGCCGCGGCACATCTCGTGGCCGCGGACACTCTCAGAGCCCGGCGCCTTCTCATGGCCGCCGTGGCCCAGCTCAACCTGACGTCCCTACTGGCTTCTCCCCCGAGGAGATTGAGGCCAGCCACAGGGAAAAACACCAATGGTTAGAAGCCTCTTCTGTTGAACAGCCTCGTTCCCAGCTTGCAGCACTTTCAACCCCTCTCTGGACTCCACAATTCACTCACGGTGGACGGCCAGTCACCGTCTGCGACAGTGTGGAGTCTGAAGGCACCGCACTTGCATTGTCCCAAGCATTCATGCTTCCTGGGGACATGCAAAAGGAGAATGCTAGCTCCCCAGACAACCTTCTCGGCTCTTTCATGAGTCATCAAGCTAAGGTAAAGCTATCGTATTCATTTTTACATGCTAATGGCTTTAAATTGCTTATTCCTGCCATTCGTCTGACCATGTGTTTGTCCAGGCGATGCAAAAGATGGTGGCCATGGCTCAGAGGTTCGGTCAGTCTGAGCCTCAGACTGGCCAGCGAGAACGCCAAGCTGCAGAACACAATCGTCAGGCTGGAAAGGGAGAGAAATCAAGGTCGCGGGACGGCAGATGAGCTGAGGGGTAAGCTGGAGGGTGCCGAAGACAGCTTGAACCAGACTCTCACAGAGCTGGAGGCAAGCAAGAACGAGGCCAAGGCAGCCTATCAGCAGGGCTACAATGAGGGGATCTGTGTGGCCACTGAGAGCTACACGGACCAGATGCCTGGGATCCAGGACCAGGTCTTTGAAGCTGGCTGGCTGGCTTGCCTCAGAAAATCTGGTGCCCCAGAGTCTTCTACCCTTTGGACTGAGATCAACCTTTCGAGCACCCAGGCGGCCACCGAGGAGCTGGAAGAGGTGGTGGAGGAGGAGGACAGCCTGGACAGGGAGCTTAACAACATCCCCGAATAGCAAAGTGCCGAAGCTGATCAAACTGGAGAAGCGATCAACACTAGCCAGAAGGAAGCCGGTGGCGGTCCGTCAGAACCTGGCACCGCTGTGGATGATGCAACAATCTCTACCTCTACAACTGCTCCAACTTCTGCAACTACTCCAGCCTCTCCCCCTGTCATTGAGGATCTGATGATCGAAGAGTAAGTTGGACTCTTCGTAGTGATAACATTTGAAACTTTTTTGAATCAGTTTTTTGATTGGCCCTGCGTGGCCATTGGTATTGCCCTGCGTGGCATTGATACATTTCTGCTTACTTTAACTCTGTTGGTTCTGGCCCTTAGTGGCTTTTTATGTCTTTGGTGGCCCTATTTGGCCTGAACTTCTGTTTTGCCTGGCCCTTCGTGGCCTTTATATGCTTGGCTGGCCCTTCGTAGCCTTTCTTTAACACAGGTGGCCGTCTCATGGCCAGTATTTTATGAGCTTAGTGTCTTCATACTTAGCCTTATGCATATTCACGTATGCTCCCAGGTCTCTTCGTGCCTGCTGATGATTAAACTGTATTCACTTACTCTGTTGCAGGTTTCTCATACCTTAGAGTAATGCTTGTTGCATTAGCAGCTTGCAACACGTGTAGTTGTTTGTATTCAGAGTCTGTTCGAACCCGAGCAACCTTCAAGTTTTTTCAAACTCTAGATATTACTGCATGTTCACATATGCAGCTCAAATGCTTCGTGCTTGGAAGCTTTCCCCAGTATATTCATACTTAGGTTACCCAAATGTGCTTGTGTTTGGACTTAGTGATCCTGGGTTTGTTCATACCCAGATTGTGTTGTAGATCCGCGTGGGCATGCACCCATACAAGGAAACAAGTCTATTCATACTTGAATTTATCCCAAACATATTCGTGTCTGAGAACAGTGTGCATAATCATGCACTCTGGGTATATTCGAACCCGAGCAAACAGACAAGTACATTTGTACTTGGCTTAACTCTGGGTGTATTCGTACCCGAGCAAACAGACAAGTATATTCGTACTTGGCTTAACTCTTGGTGTATTCGTATCCGAGCAAACAAGCATATTCGTACTTGGTTCAATTCTGGGTGTATTCGTACCCGAGCAACTGTCAAGTGTATTCGTACCTGGCAAAACTATGGGTGTATTCGTACCCGAGCAACTGTCAAGTGTATTCGTACTTGGCAAAACTATGGGTGTATTCGTACCCGAGCAACTGTCAAGTGTATTAGTACTTGGCAAAAATTTCAAATTTGGAAATTCCATTTAGTTACCCTATACCTCTGCTCCCCAATACGAAGTGAGGACTAAGGACATAGTTTGACTTCATATTTAAAGCATAACGAAAGAAAAACTCGTAAAAAACAGTATTTATTTACCAAAATTTGGGAATTTTATTCATAATTCGCAAAACTCAAGGGGGCGTTACGCGTACCCCTTGCAACTAGTAAAAGAAAACACAAGAAAATTTTATTCGTAATTCCCACACAATCACGATATGCATCTAAAACAGAATAGAAACGAAATCGAAGTTCTTCACACGTAGAACTTCCTCAAGTTGTGAACATTCCAGAGCCTTTGTACCGGGTTCCCGTCCAGGTCTGTCAATCGATATGCCCCAATGCCCACAACCTCTGTTATTCGATACGCGCCCTCCCAATTGGCCCCCAACTTGCCCTCGTTGGCCACCTTGGTGTTGCCGAGCACCTTTCGTAGTACAAGGTCTCCAACACCAAACTCTCGTGGGTGGACATGCTTGTTGTAACTTTTCATCAATTGCTCCTGGTACGAAGCCAGGTGCACCGAAGCTCGTTCTCTCCTCTCCTCGGCGAGGTCCAGCTCAATTTCAAGGGCTCTGTCATTGCCCCCACTCTCCATCAGTGTGGTTCTATTGGTTGGCAAACCAACCTCCAATGGAATCACAGCCTCTGTTCCATATGCTAGCGAATAGGGGGTCTCTCCCGTAGACCTCCTAGGAGTTGTTCGCTGTGCCCACAGGACCAATGGCAATTCATCAGGCCACTTGCCTTTTACTTTGTCCAACCTTTTCTTGATCTCGTCGAGTATAACCTTGTTGGACGCCTCTGCCTGCCCATTGCTTTGAGGGTAGGCCGGTGTGGAACAGTAGATCCTTATTCCATACTGGGCATAAAAAGCCTTGAACTTTTTCTGGAACTGCGACCCATTATCAGTGATCAAGGAATAAGGAACTCCAAATCGAGTGATGATGCTCTTCCATACGAACCTTTCTATCATAGGTTCTGTGATTTTTGCCAGTGGCTCTGCTTCAATCCACTTGGTAAAATAGTCCGTTGCTACCAACAGAAACTTCCTGTTCCCTGTAGCCTTGTGGAGGGGACCCACGATGTCCATCCCCCACTGCGCGAACGGCCAAGGACTCATCAAGGGCACCAGATCTTCAGCTGGTGTTCGAATCATAGGTGAGAACTTCTGACACTTCTTACAGATTTTCACATACACCTTTGCATCTTCTTGCATGTGCGGCCACCAGTAGCCCTGGGTGATTGCACGGTGAGCAATGGATCTCCCACCTGCATGACTTCCGCACGTTCCCTCGTGTATCTCGTGGAGGAATTTCTGCACCATCTCGAGGTGCACACAAAGCAGGTACGGTCCAGTGAAGGGCTTCCTGTACAATTTCCCCTCTGGTGATAGCCAGAATCGTGCAGATTTCGTCTTTATCTTGTGAGCCTCCTTTTCGTCTGTGGGGAGTGTCCCATCTCGTACGAACTCCACTATTGGATCCATCCAACTTGGTCCTTGGTTCACGTCCAAGACCAATTCCACACTTCTACCGATGCTCGGCTCACCAAGATAATCCACTGCTACTTTTCCCCTGAACTCTGTTGGCACAGCCGCTGCCAACCAAGCCAGTGAGTCAGCGTGGGCGTTCTGCCCAGAGCTTATCTGCTCGATGTGTACCTTCTCGAAGGTGTTAAGCAGATCCTTGGCTGCCTCCACGTAGGCTGCCATCTTCTCATTCCGGGCTTCGTACTCCCCGGACAACTGATTCACCACGAGTTGTGAATCACAAAATACTCAAATTCTTCTTGCCTTCAAGGTTCTTGCGCTCCGTAATCCGGCCAGGAGTGCCTCGTACTCCGCCACGTTGTTTGACGCACTGAAACCCAGGCGCAGGGACAATTCGATCATAACTCCTTCAGGAGGGAAAAGCACCACCCCAATTCCAGATCCGGTGTTACATGCGGATCCATCAACAAAAAAAAGCTTCCATTCCAAAGGGTCCTGCTCGGCGAATGCCTTTCGTTTCTCGGTTGATGGCTCGACCAACTGCTCGTTTCTCGTAGGAGGCAGTGGAGCAACTGTGGGAGAGAACTCTGCCATGAAGTCTGCTAAAACTTGCCCTTTCACTGCCGTGCGCGGCTGATAATCAATATCATACTGGCTCAATTCCACCGACCAAGTTGATATTCGTCCCGAGAAATCGGCCTTTCGAAGCAACGACTTCAACGGGAACTCTGTGTAAACAACCACTTTGTGACTTTGGAAGTAATGGGGCAACTTCCTAGCCGCCGTCCTTAGTGCCAGGACCAACTTCTCAAGGGGCAGATATCTCGTCTCTGCGTCCAGTAGCGTCTTGCTCACATAATAAACAGAAATTTGTTCGGATCCCTTGTTCCTCAGTAAGACTGCACTTACGGCATGCTCGGATACTACTAAGTACAAGGTCAAGACCTCACCAAGCTCAAGAGTGGACAAAAGCGGGGCTGCCGCCAAGTACTTCTTTAGGTCTTGGAACGCTTGCTCACATTCTGCTCCCCATTCGTAACCTTCTCTTTTCTTCAATAACTGGAAGAAAGGTCTACACTTGTCGCTCGAACGACTAATAAACTTGTTAAGGGCTGCCGCCATCCCTGTTAATCGCTGGACCTCCTTCGTGGTCCTTGGGCTTTGTAGCTTCTGCAAAGCTATAATTTGATCGGGATTTGCCTCTATCCCTCTAATGGTCACCAGGTGACCCAGGAACTTCCCAGAACTTACCCCAAACGCACATTTCGAGGCGTTGAGTTTCAGCTTGTACTCCCTTAGTATCTCGAAAGCTTCCTTCAAATCATCGATGTGGTCCCGTTTCTCCTTACTCTTGACCACCATATCGTCTATGTACACCTCCATGGTCCTGCCGAGTAGCTTATTCAGCATAATCGTTTGTAGACACCCCAATCCGGACCTTGGAGAGTCTTTGTCCACCCCGATGATGAAATAGAGGAAACGATACATTTGCGAGCTTGAAAAAGGATCTCTCTAAGCCCACAGGAGCCCAAAAACCCAAAAAACCTGAAAAGCCCAGACAAAGCCTAAAAGAGCGCTGGACCGGAAGAAGAGGAGCCGTGCGGGCGGAATTGGAGCGCACGGCACCTTGAAATTCAAGAGTGGCCTTGCGCGACAAACCTTAACCGCACGGCACCTTGAGCAAAAAGCTGACTGGCTCAAAAAGCTGTCGGCCACGCCAGTTTGAGCCACAGCTGATGAATTGCTCAGCCGAAAATGCACTTCTGGCCCGCCCAGAAAATACCTCCACCATTTAAATTCAAAATCCTTGGCCATTTGCCTATAAATTAACCCCTCCACTCAAGGGAAATGGGTCCCTCTTAGGCCTTCTTTTGAGTCTCCCTCTTGCCTTTCTCTTGGCTCTCTCACTCTACTTTCTCTCTCTAAGTTTTTACACCCACTTTCTTACTTCCACTTCCATTTCCAAGCTTTAAAGAATGTCATTCCCAAAAGACCTTCTTTAAGTACTTTCACACACTCCCCTCTCATCATTGAAATTGATCTTTCATTAACTTCAAAGTCTCATCACCTAAAACACTTAATCTTCCCTCACACCCACACTCCTTTTGTCTCATTCAACCTCTTCCATCTACATCCGTGACGATCCATCCACACCCGCGCACCAACGACCGTTGATCAAGCTCGAAACTAAAGGTACAAACTAGTTTCCTCGACTAGATTGTGTTCTGGTCCTGAGGGGACTTTTCTGTCAGAAGGTCTAACCCCCTTTTGGTTAGATCCTGACCAAAAACCCATTTTCACAAAATAAAATCAACATTGTGCTGAGGTCGGGAAACCGCGCGGTCTGTTGAACAGACGCGCGGCACCCTGACTCTCAGCGCACGGCATGTCACATGCTAGTATTTTTGTAAGCAGGCTGTCTGGATCTGAGCTTTCCTCTGTTGTGGTTGTCTGTATCTGCTGTTTGTTGTTTCCGCTGCTTTTAAAATAAGACCATATCTACAAGCCATATTCCAGTTCTTTTAAAAGCTTTGTGAGATCATCCCAAATGATCAAATATGTCAAAAACCATTTTAAAATCATGTTTTGAGAAAGACAATGGCCTTTTGGGATGATCTGACTGCCGTGAGGTTTCTGGTGAGTTTTCTGAAAGATGCACAAAGAAGGCAGTGGTCTAAATAATGTGTTCAAAGTCTGCAACAGTCTGACAGGAGAGCAGGTACCACGCACAGCATGTTGAGGTGCCGCACGCGGCAGCTCAGGGTGCCGTGGACAGCTTAGCCGAGGTCCAGGCAGTCTGTTGAATGTTGTTTATCTCCCCTGCTCACATCATTTTACCACTATTGTACAGACAGCACCGCATGCACGTCAATGTGATATATTCCCCATGTCCCTTCCCCGCTACTTCTTTTATTAAAGAGTTTGACATTCCGAATAATATTGAAGATCCCCCCTCTCTTTTGAAAACATTAAGTAGAGACTGGTTTTTTCCGGGCGAATGGGGTGTTTTTTAAAGAAAAACCTTACCCATTCGTAACGTGGCTCCCGAACCCAACATCTCAACGTTTTCGCTAGACCGAAAGCCTTTTCCAAACGACTCCTCGGTTTCTCGGATGATCCATTTCAAAAATCCGGGTGGCGACTCTTTGAGTTAGCGCTCCTTTTTCCGGGCGCGGGAGCCCACAGTGGCGACTCTGCTGGGGATCTTTACTTCATCCAATTTTTTTTTTTTTTTTAAAAATGCTCTAAAATATTGGATAATCAAGTGGGCCAAGTTTGAAAAATGTTTTCAAAAGGGGGATTTTCTTCAAATATCTTTCGGAAGATTAAACTCTTATATCCTGTACACTTTGCACTGCACAAGTCTCGCTAGCGTATTTTGGCTACCTTGCCCGGTTTACCGGTGACAAGCTCTCCCGAAATGCCTAGCAACCCTCGACTATGATGAGCCATCGTGCTGTTCAACCATTGTCTTGCAATACACTTGACATGGGGTAGTACATCTTGGCTTTAGTCCAGGGAACCCTTCTGAGACCAAAACCAGCCTTTGCACTTATACACAACCATAGAACCATCCCAACTAAGACAGTGACCCGTGGCTGGGACTTATGTGCTATATCCTGTTTATGTGCATTTTTATTCCTGTACACACATCATTCATTGCATTTTACGGGTTAGAGGATTAGGCTCCCTTAGAATCCTTTAGGACCTTCCAGTCGGTCTAGGAGACCTTAAATCCATGGAGTTTGTGATACCTCCAGTGTTTGTCGTGCCCGAACGGCTCCCTTGGTTTGGATCTAGCCTTGAGCGCGTGCGTATCTGGATTCCGGTGGTCACATTGCTCTGTCTCGGATGGTCACGATAAGGAGATTGGCTCTGGTTCCGACCCATTCGGAATTTAACCTGCCTGACGGCACCTACCCGGACTACCGAAAATCTTCTGTACAAACGTCTTAAGTGAGATTCAAGCCACGGTAGGTCCTAGGCCTTGTTTCTGGGAGATGGGTAGAAGTAGGACGAGCATTCGGATCGATTATGAGTCGCTCCCTTTTGACTTGTTGCCAGTACTGCCAACATTGATCGCCTGCGAAAGAAAGAAGCTGTACCCAATTGGTTTCGTCTGTCCCGAAGACTAGTCCGTGTAGACACCCTGGAACGAACCCCCACTGTTTGAAGTCCAAGTCGAGCAAGAAGAGCAACAGTTGTTAGAAGAGACCGTAATAGAAGAACCCATAGTCTCAATCCTGCCCGAAAACCCTTTACCCATGGCTGACTAAGGGGACGGGATAGAAGAGCTCAGGCAGAACATGGCAAACATGGACATTCAGTTTAAGCAGTCCCTCGCCGGTGTCGATGCGCAACTCAAGGCTACTGTGGTCTCCATGAAAAACGACATGAACATGATAATGGAAAGTATGCAGGAAATCAGTGATAAGCTTCTGGCTAGGCGACCTGAGCAACCCAAAGAAGAAATACCAGCAGCTGATCCCAACTTGGCCGCCCTCAAGGCTAAGATTGGCGAATTGGAGGAGTCAGTCCAGGAGACTAAGCGACTTGGAAAAGGAGAAATCGACATGAACAAGCTGTGCCTTTTCCCCAAGGCCAAGTTGCCAGAAAAATTCAAAGGTGTGGACTTTGCAAAGTTCGATGGTACCGGCGATCCGAGGGCCCATCTTCAAGGATATGTTGGCTCCCTCACCATGCGTGGCATCGAAAAGGAAGCTATGGCCCAATTGTTCCACGAATCCTTGTCTGGGCCAGCTCTACAATGGTTCCTCTCTCTCGAGCCATCCAAGAAAAAGACTTGGGAAGACATTGGGACAGCTTTCGTGGCCCAATACGACTTCAATGTTGACCTGAAAATGACCACGAGGGAGTTGGAAAGCACTAAGATGAGTGAAAAGGAAAACTTTGCTGACTTTGTCAAACGTTGGAGGGCCAAGGCTGCCCAAATGCAGAATAAGCCTGATCTGAAAGAGCAGATACGGATAATAACCAAGAACCTGCCAAGCTCTTTTGCTCCTTACATGGTTCTTTCCCAGGCTGCCCCAAATTTCGAAACCTTTTATGATTCTGGACTGGCCGTAGAAGAGGCTTTGCGAGATGGAACTTTGGAAAAGAAAGAGTCAGGATCGGGGTCAAAATCCAAAAGAGCATATTCAGGAAACAGCAACATTCTCTTCGGGAATACTAACCAAGCAAGAACCTCATCCACCAAACCTATGGAAGTCAACCAGATTTCCGAAAAACCAAAATCCCAAAACCGAACCTTCACCCAATTCAGCACTCCCAGATCCACTCT
Organism: Rhododendron molle; assembly: GCA_025413875.1. Classification (NCBI taxonomy): domain Eukaryota; kingdom Viridiplantae; phylum Streptophyta; class Magnoliopsida; order Ericales; family Ericaceae; genus Rhododendron; species Rhododendron molle. The sequence continues at coordinate 33,805,314 of CM046391.1, read as the reverse complement.
TCTTAAGAAACTCACAGAAATTGGAGTGTTGAAACCTCTTCTGCCACCACAAACCATTCCATCGAACCTCAACCAAAATGTCTTCTGTGACTTCCACCAAATGCCTGGCCATACCACCGATAACTGCATCCGCCTCCGCCATGAAATCCAAAACCTCATAGATAACAAAATTGTTGATGCTCCACCCTCAGATAAACCAAACATTGTTACAAACCCCCTACCACAGCATAATGCCCCCTTCCGTATCAACCAAATCGCCTTAGCCGAGAATCAGAGCATCCCAGAATTTGACCATACACTGTTCATTACTCCTGATACCGAACCAATCCCTGCTGGTGAAATTCCCGGAGAAATTGCCTTCCGTTCTATATGGGAATGGGAAGACACGTGGGGAGAATTGATTGCTGACTGGGAAGAATTTGAGGCTGCCAACTTCCAAAGGAACGACGAACCCTTATTCGAAGCTGGATGGGAGGTTGACTGGCAGAACATCCAGGCAGATCCTCTTGACGGGTTCTCTTTGTATGCACTGTTTGAAAATCAAGGAGAAGAATACCAAGTTTTTCGAAATGTACCTGAATGGGAATGGGATCCAACCCCAGACGAGTACCAGCTCATGGCCTAGAATGACCCTTTGGATACCTTCACCCTGCCTGCACTGTTCGGCGAAGAACACCAGCCTGGATATCCGTCTGAGATGATGACCTACAGCTAGCCAGAACTTGCCCCTCTTCGCTCGGATTTCTCTCACTTTAACGATTTTGTCATCAATAATTTGTGCGGCAATGTGGACCTCACCCCGTACCCTAATCTCCCTGGAATCGAAGAAGAGGTCGCCAGTAACGAGTGCGACCCGATGGACTACCTTGTCGACGGGACTGAATCCGAACCTTCTGCTACTTTTTCAAAGGACGCCGACGTCGCCATGATGAACTTGTAGGAAGATGAACCAGAGGCCGAAACAAACTTGTGGGCTAGCACCGAGGTAGTCAACATAAAGGTGGGGAACGAAGAATGGACCGTCAATAAGACAATAATGGAGGCTGAAAAGTGGACATCCGAGGATCTGTGGGATGATCTAGTCGTTGCTGATTTGGCTGCTAATCTACAAGATATAACTATCGGAAACAAGCGCAAAGCCCTGGCCGACCTATGGAGTGAGGAATCAAAGTACCGCCAGATTGATCATTTAACCAGAAGCGGCCGTGTTTACCAACCTCTGAATCTTCAAGTTGGAGAATCTTCCAACCCTGCAGCCTCAGGACCCTCTGATCCCTTTACCACCCCAGTCAAAAACACCTTTCAACCCTTTGATCCACCGGCCAAGGAGCCTTCCCGACCTGAAAAGGACCCCGAAGGGATGATCAAGCGCCAACTTGAGCAAACCAATGCCAAGATGTCTGTCCATGATGTGCTGGTTCATTCCACACGCCATCGTGAAGGTCTCATCCAAGCACTCTCTCAACTAAAGGTTCCTTCCGCTATAACCCCCGATGAGCTTGTGGCGTTGATCAAAACCATACCTGTCAAACATGCTATCACCTTTACTGATCGGGACTTACCTGCCGAAGGAACTAACCACAATCGGCCGTTACACATCACTCTGAAATGCCATGGCAAATCGGTTCCGGTAATCCTGGTTGACAACGGTTCGGCAATTAATGTCTGCCAACTCCGCGTCGCCTACTGCTTGGGGTACAAAAATAAGGACTTCTCTCCATCAGAAGTCAAAGTCCGAGCATACGACAACACTCGGAGAGATGTAGTTGGGACTCTCATGATTCCCATAACCTTCGGACTGTACCAGACAGAGGTAGAGTTTCACGTGGTAAACATCCCCGCCTCTTTTAACTTGCTACTAGGAAGACCTTGGCTGCACCGACCGAATATCATGGCTGTGCCCTCTACGCCCCATCAAAAGATTCGGTTGGGACTAGAAACAGGAATGCTCACTATCCACGGGGACTCTGGAATCCATGCCCCTGTGGAAGACCATGCCCCGCTCTTGGAAATTCAACACGGGGAAGAAGACATCGCCCTGGGAGGCTTCTCTCTGGATACCTCCCGGTCTGTCTATTTGGTCAGAATTGATGACGACTTTGTTGTCAGCAATGTCACTATCAAGATAATGAAGAAGATGTCCTACATGCCGGGGATGTGACTGGGAAAGAATCTTCAAGGCCCCGCAAAATTTGAAGCTCAACTTCAAGCGACAGCAAGATGAAAAAAGAAAATAGGCTAGAAGATTACTTCGTCAGGGAAAAAGGAAAACAGATTTACCAAGGCCAGCCAGAACCGTTCTGGGACAAAGAAACCAACACCTTTTTGTCGGGATTTGAGATATTTGCGAACAATGTTTGGCCGGAAAGCGACGAAGAAACTAAAATGGTGAAAGGGCAGAAGGAACAGGCTGACTGAATTGAGGTTTTCACCCTGGGTAGTCTCGCGACTCTGTTCAAGGAAGACGAACCAATGGGTACAGTTGTGGAAGCAGAAGTGCTGATGACGGGATAGGATACTCTCGGAGACCCAACTTTACTCATCATGGATGTTGCTGGAGAGTACAAAAACTGGACCTTCATGCCGAATGCAACTCATTGTGGATTCGAGTCTGAACCCGAGTCTGAGTCTGAGTCTGTCATGTCTTCTGAGTCTTCTGAATCAGTCGAGTCTGAGTTAGTGCCTCTCGGCCCAAACTCTCAGAGTCTGTATTTCGAATTCGAGTCTACCCGTGTGTATGGTGCCCCCGAGGCCCCCGTTAATAATGAAACGAATGAATCTGATTCTGCTTACTTCCCCGACTTTGAAATAAACTGCGTCGACCCTGATGGTGAAGAGATTGATTTCGATGGGGACGTCCCCAAAGAAATTAGATCGCTAATCGAAAGGGAAGATGAGAGGCACGCTCAACCTGTAAAAGAAGAAATTGTTTTAATAAATCTGAGAGATGGAGAGAATCCTCGAATGATCCAAATCGGTTCCACGCTGTCCGTCGAAGATCGCGAAGCCCTCGTAAACTTACTCAAAGAGTTCGAAGACGTATTTGCCTGGTCACATGCGGATATGCCCGGAATCGATCCAGAAATCGTGGAACATCGGATTTCCCTTTATCCCGTTGCAAAACCAGTAAAACAGAAACTGAGACGCATGAGGCCTGACTGGGTGCTTAAGATAAAGGAAGAAGTCACTAAGCAGATCAACACCGGATTCTTGATGGTAAGCGAATATCCGCAATGGGTCGCAAACATCGTCCCTGTGCCGAAGAAGGATGGTAAGATAAGAGTCTGTGTTGATTTTCGGGACCTCAACAAAGCTAGCCCTAAAGATGACTTCCCGTTACCACACATCGATGTGCTGGTTGACAACATCGCTGGCCATGCTTTACTCTCTTTCATGGACGGTTTTTCGGGATACAACCAAATCCTCATGGCTCCAGAAGATCAGGAAAAGACCACATTTGTCACTGAATGGGGGACGTATTGTTACCGAGTTATGCCTTTTGGACTGAAGAACGCAGGGTCTACTTACCAGAGAGCCGCCACGGCACTGTTACACGACATGATTCACAAAGAGGTAGAAGTCTACCTTGACGACATGATCGTCAAGGCCAAAGAGCGAGAGGGACATTTCCCCGCACTCCGAAAGTTCTTCGAAAGGATCAGGAAGTACAAGATGCGTCTTAATCCGGCCAAATGCACATTTGGAGTCACTGCAGGGAAGATGCTTGGGTTCATGATTACTACCCGAGGTATCGAAGTCGATCCATCAAAGATCAAAGCCATCCTAGAAATGGAGCCGCCGCGATCTGAGAAGGATGTAAGGAGTTTCCTTGGAAAAGTACAGTTCATCAGCAGGTTCATGGCAAAGTTGACTTCGACCTGCGAACCCTTATTCCGCCTACTCAAGAAAGGAGTACCATTCACTTGGGATGATAGATGCCAGAAAGCTTTCGAAGCCGTCAAGACCTACCTGCACAGACCGCCAGTACTAACACCGCCCGTAACAGGAAAACATTTGATCCTATACCTGTCGGTCACCCCGTCTTCAATAGGGTGCATGTTAGCACAGGAATGAGATGATGGGGTTGAAAGGGCTGTTTACTACCTCAGCAAAAAGATGGTTGGACCCGAAGAGCGTTACACTCCTCTAGAAAAGACGTGCTGTGCACTCGTATGGGCTTCCAAAAAGTTGAGGCACTATATGCTAGCTTACCCGGTAAAGCTGATATCTCGGATGGATCCTCTAAAGTATCTGTTCGAAAAATCGGCTCTCACAGGCAGAATGGCGCGATGGTTGCTAATGCTAGCCGAATTTGAATTAAAGTATGTCACCCGAAAGTCAGTAAAAGGAAGAGCCGTCGCAGAATTCCTGGCCGATTGCCCAGTCGCGGGTGGAGAGGATGCCGAATTCAATTTCCCTGACGAAGAAATAATGACGATGGCTGAGGATGTTTGGCAGTTGTATTTTGATGGAGCAGCCAATCAGAAGGGGTTCAGAATCGGTGTGTTGCTAATATCACCCGATGGGTCACACATCCCGTTGGCATTTAAACTCAACTTTGAGGTCACTAATAATCAGGCGGAATATGAAGCTTGCATCGTGGGCATGGAAGCAGCCATCGAGATCGGTATAGAAAAACTGGAGGTCGTGGGAGATTCAAACTTAGTTGTGTCCCAGGCGAATGGCGACTGGAAGGTTAGGGAAGAAAAGCTGAAGCCGTACCATCAGGATCTCGAAGATCTTATCCCCCACTTTAGCAAGGTGACGTTCACTCACGTACCGAGGCTCAAAAATCAATTTGCAGATGCCTTGGCAACATTGGCATCAATGGTCGAAATCCCCGTTGGCGTAAAGCTAAGGCCAATTGTGATTGAACAAAGGGATACACCAGTACACCAGCACGTCGCGACAATTGACGAGCCCGATGATGGTCATCCGTGGTATTATGACATCTGGAGATATGTGGAAAGAGGAGAATACCCCGTGGGAGCAAGCAAAAAGGACAGGATCGCTCTCCAAAGGATGGCTGCTCAATACATCATCTGCGGAGGAAACCTATACCGGAGATCGCACTGTGGCACACACAAGCTCTGCATCCATGGAGAAGATGCAAAAAGGGTGATGGAAGAAGTTCACGAAGGTGTATGCGGTCCCCACATGAATGGCATAATGCTCGCCAAGAAGATCCTCAGACAGGGATATTTCTGGACCACCATGGAAACAGAATGTGTAGAGTACGTGCGAAGGTGCCGAAAATGCCAGATTCATGCCAATCTCACGCATGTTCCGCCGCACGAACTACAGCAAATGACCTCGCCATGGCCTTTCTCAACATGGGGGATTGACGTCATCAGAAGAATCGTGCCGGCAGCTTCCAACGGCCACAAGTTCATCTTAGTAGCCATCGATTATTTCACGAAATGGGTAGAAGCTGCCTCCTACACCACTCTAACTGCAGTTCAAGTTGCACATTTCATTAAGCAGCATGTCATTTATCGGTATGGCGTCCCTCAAGCTTTCGTATCCGATAATGGGGTTCATTTCAGAGGGAGAGCTCGAGAAGTATTGGATGAGTTCTAGATCCAAGTGCACAAGTCAACAACTTACCGGCCGCAAACTAATGGCGCTGTGGAAGCAGCTAATAAAACAATCAAGGCCATTCTGGAAAAGACCATTCAATCTGCAAGGGACTGGCATGAACAACTACCCCTAGCCTTGTGGGGGTACCGCACATCTGTAAGAACACCGACGGGAGCAACTCCTTACTCCCTGGTTTACGGGATGGAAGCAGTACTTCCCATTGAATTAGAAGTCCCATCTCTTCGAACTATGATTGAATGTGAAGTCCAAGAGGCAGAATGGTTGAGCAATCGGTTTGAAAAACTTATGCTATTCGATGAACGCCGGTTAAGGGCTCTTTACACATTCAAGGGTATCAGCGAAGGATCGCACGGGCATTCAACAAGAAAATGAAACCCAGGGACTTGGCGGAAGGTGATATGGTTTTGAAGGAAATTCGGGCTCCGGTTTATGACCCACGAGGAAAGTTTCGGCCAAAGTGGTCTGGACCATACATCATCAAAACTATTCTATCGGGAGGAGCTGCGCAACTCATTGACCTGGACAGAAATGAATTCTCAACTTTGGTTAATTTGGATCAACTCAAGCGCTACTACCCCTGAGAGAAGCTCGCTGGGCTGAAAACCGCAAGGGCGGGCAGTTCCAGGCAAAAATTAGAGCAAAAGCCTGCTAGGATGAAACCCGTCAGGGTATTCTAGGCAAAAGTTAAGGCATGCAAAGAAAATGAGCTCGCTAGACCGAAAACCCGAAAGGGCGGTTCTAGGCAAAAGTTAGAGTGCAAAAGGAGAGTGTTAAAACCAGAGCGAACCCTACCCTGAACTACGTCATGACCTGATTCCTTCGCTAGGAGGATACGTAGGCAGTCTCACACCGAGACCCGGTCACAATCTATCAAAATAAAAATCCAGATTGAGAAGATTCAAAGAACAGAGTCAAGGAAGGGGAACCCTCCAAAACTCGTTTTATTAACACAATTACTTCTACTACATAAGGTTGAGCAAAGCTTTCAAAAACGAAAGAAGCACGGCATGATAATGAAGGGTCCTCGGTTTATTCAACGGTCGGGGTAGTAAGGTCGAGTCAGTTTCCTTGAGCTCCAGCCCTTGCAGCAATGTCCCTCCTGAGCCATCTACGATAGCTCCCACGCATCGCCACAGAAGGGTAGGGATGTGCATCGGTCACCTCACGCGTCCTCCAGAAGCGTTGGTAATGGCAAAGAACTGAATGGTTGAAGAGAGGCATCACTACGTCCACAAGAACCTCTGCGGGGGCCTCCTGCCTCAAGCCGAGTTGACGCTGGATGCGATAAGGGATGTAGAAGGTGAAGGCTTCCAAACCAGCAAGAACGACCCACTGGGGGCCCATGTAGTGCACCGTCATGGGCGGGAGATCCAGCCAGCGGCACCTCCAAGAAATGGTCTCAGCTCGCCGGCGCCTAAAAAAGTCAACCCACTCAGCTCTGCTTCTGTCAACAAACTCGAAACATCGCTGAGAGAGTAACCTCGCCTCATATGACCAGTTGCCAGGAGGGATGGTCAGCACATTCACTTTGTCGTAGAGCCAAACCTACGAAAAAGAGAGAGAAAACAAGTAAGAAACCATAGAAAGCCCAGCCGAGTGTTGAGGTAAAATGAGAACGTGCGAGAAACCAGAAAAAGGATAGCCGAGTGAGAAGCCAACCTGTAGGAGGAGAGGGCTGCCCCCGAAAGTCTCAGTCTCTTCAAAATGAACCTTATCCAAACCAATCAGTGTCTCAGCCAATATCATCGGAATCACATCTTTTCGGGCCTCAACCTGAGCGGCGACGTTAACCAACGCCGAGCTAGCATGACCAACGGAAGGGACCAAGAGGTAGGCCGCAAGCAAGCACATGCAGAGGGCGGTCATGCGTCGAGTCTGATAAGTCATGTCTCCAAGGTCGTCAGGTGGAGAAAACAGCTCGATAAGGCGCATGACTTTGAGATGGCCATTCCTGACCAAATAGCGAGCAGCGCCATCACCTAATCCAAAGGCCACGACCAAGACCCTGTAAGCACTCTCACGCACGGGGGGAATAATGACCTCCCCAGAGCCAAAACCCCCGAGGTATGCACGGAACTGCTCGATAGTGGGACAAAGCTCCTGCTCGCCAAAACGGAAGACATGGACCTCCAAATCCTAAAAACTCACGGCTGCCCTCAAAAGCTCGGGACGAAAGGGAATGTTGCGGAGGTACCTCATGGAGTAGAGACCGTGAGCTCGAAAGTTGAGCCAATCGACACCTTCCATAGAAGCCAACCATGGACGGAACGAGCCGGTGAGAGAAAGAGCCATTTCAAGGAGCAAAGAAAGAAGACAAGAGTTGGATGAGGTGTGGAGAATATAGAATGAGAGCTTGAATTTATAGGAGAGGTGGAGAGGACAACTTCAACTTTCAAAGAGCCTCGGGTTTCAAAAATGCAAGTTTTCCATGAGTCCTACATACAGAAAAGTGTGGTCAAGTCCCAAAAGGTTCAAAACAGACATGCACTGGTCCAGAAATGCCATTGCATGGGTCAAACCTCAACCCCCGAGCAATCTGCCTTGGAAAACAACAAAACTGAAATCTGCCAGGAAAGGTGCCTCGCGCGGCACCTTGAAGGATCGCACGGCATGTTAAACCCAGAGAAACCCCACGGTAGTGTGATTGAGGTACCGTGTGACAGATGCTAACCCGCGCGACAGCCTGGTTCATCCGCACGGCACCTTGACTTTGCATTTCTGCAGTTTTTTTTTTGGCAGCAACACATCAAGATGAAAACGAGGCTCTAAAGAGCACCAACTAGCACCTAAACACACTCTAATGGGTATTTGGGACTTCAGGGATGTTTCGTTCCAAGACAACTCCCGGGATTCGTCGTCGTGGCACAAAAACTCGATAAAATCCGTTTCGTAAGCCATGTCAAGGAGTCAAAAATCCGTTTCGGGTCATTGTAAGTCGCTCTTTCGAATCTTATAGGTCATAACGGTCAAATGTGACTTAGTCCAAGTCCCGGTTCGTGTCCAGAGTCAAAACTCGAGAATGTCACGTATTAAGGTCAACGTTTTCCTACTTTTCGAGTATATTCCAAAGGTAAAGTAGAATTTCTGAGTCTCGTATCAAGATTTCAAGGTTGTTATTATCTCATACTCGTATACGGAGTCAGTTGGGAAGATGTCTGTATGAAGTCTTGTATGCAGAGTCAACTTTACAAAGGTTTGCCCAATTGCTTTCTTTGATTTCTATTCCATTGTCAATATGTTTCGATTGTTAATACGTCCCTCCTCGCAAACTTCACATTCAGCTCAGTCTCTCGAATCAGCGACCAGTTGCACGTTTCAGTCAATGTTTTAGTTATTCAGTTTTCTTCATGTAAACAAAAGGAAATTGAATGGCATAAACAATGAAGGAACAAAATCTCTGTATATAAATCCAAAAGCATCCATGAGTCGAAGTACAAAAAGGGGAATAATGGCCCAATGATCGAAGTCCTGTCTACCGAGGGCAAACAGGCGCCCTACAAGAAAAGCACGCAGGCTCCGTCAAAAACACAAAACAAAAGAGGAGCTCAACTCTCGTCGTCCTCGTCCTCGCTCTCCTCCTCAGAGACCTCCTCGTCCGCCGGAGAGCTGCTCGCCGCCTGAGTGCCGGTCGCTCAAGGCACGGTATCTCCTGAGGTGACCTCCAGGTCAACGTCTGTAGGCTCAGGAGTATCGTCCTCAGAGACGTCAATAGGCTCGTCCTCAGTCCCTACAGAGCGTCGTGTCCTCTTCGATGCCGGCTCCTCCCGTGAGCCGGCAGAGGAGACCTGTTGTGCTATCGGGCGGACAGACTTCCGCCGCAACCCTCGTGGAGCCCCTCCTCTAGCCTGCAACGGTATAAAATTCATGTGATATTTGCATTATAATCATGATATAAACGATAGAAGTAAAGCAAATGACTAAAGTTCGAGAGTATACCATCGACCCACCAACGCGAGGCAACACCTCCGGAGGGTGGCCCATGGCGTACTGCCTCACCAGCTGCTCCAGGCCCATCATGGCCTCAGCCATCTCCTTCACGTACCCTGGAGGAGCCTGCAATGAAGGAAATCGATCAGAACATGTGAAAAGAGCGAATGTACGAAGGAAGGAAACCATGTTATACCTGAGCGAGAAACTCTGGAGCCTCCACTGCAGGGCGTGGCACTACAACCAGGCCCGGAGCTCCCTGGGGAGTCGTCACGTCTACTGTCCAAGAGAGGGCAGGGAAGCTAGTGCCACTTGGGCCCACGCCCTCACTGCGACCTCTGTCACCACGGCCCCCGTCTCCTCCACTGACTCCGTCGCCTCTGTCTCTCTTCCTTCCCCTTCTTCCTCCAGCGCCCTCTCGTACCGCCTGTGCTGCCTCCCAAGCAGCACGTATCCCCAGACTCGCCATCAAGTACTGAGAACAGTACTCCGCGTAGTCAGCAGCAAGGCCAGCACCTGCCTCGAAGAACGGCTCCAACTCGAGGTCCGGCCGTGTGAACTGCTCGATCTCCCTCCGTGTGTGCTGGTCTGTCCTCTGCACTAGAGTAGGAAGCAGCCCAGGGACTCGATAGGCGTCCAGCCTCAACGACTGGCGTGACACTCGGTCACCCAAGTACCACTGCCAGCCGTAAGGGGACTCGAGAAACACTCTCCCCCTGGCAACCTCCCTACTCTGTGCAACGTAGGGGATCTCGAAGCGGTCCCACACCCTCCAGCGGACCTGTCATCAAAAATAAACAATATCAAGGTGCTGTTTGAATGGAAATAAGTGGGAAATAAGTATGAAAGCGCCTTAATACCTGATTAGGACGCAGCTCGTCCAAGTAAAGATGGAAGGCATCCAGCTTGCCTCTTCCCCTCTTCACGCCCTTGTACTCTGTCGACCAGCGTAGGGCTCGGGGGAGTATCGTGTCGTCAGGACACGTGGTCTCGGGAGGGTACATCCCTATCACCTCATATGTCCAAAGCTGCAATTCAAGGCATCGAAAGTTAGCACAAGATATACATTGAATGAATACAAATGGAAAGCTAACTATTCAAGAGAAAGGAGGGGAAATATACCTCCCAGACCCTCCAGTAGCCTCCAAGGCTCACTCCTACCCCGCGGGAAAGAGAGCCCATGAAGGCATAGCACGTCCCCAGTGATGCACCTCCCCAGTCGAAGCGGGCGATCTCTTCGACGTCCCTCAAGGCTGGAAGAAGCGAAAGGTGTACTCGGTTGCGCTTGTTGGGAAACAGGGACGCACCAAGTAAGTATAGCAGAAAGCACCTCGCCATCTGCTCCTCCTCCACCCTGTCAGTCGGGAGCCTCTTTATCCAAAACCTGAGAAGCTGAGCACACTTCGCATCGTCTCCCTCTGCCCTCAGCTCGTACCCCCGCATCGCCCGCTGGAATGTCGCCTGTCTCCCTGTGGCAGTATCAAAAGGAATAGGGTCACCTCCGACCCTGAGACCAGTGATCGCCGCAAAGTCCAACAGCGTCACGGTCAGCTCACCAAAGGAGAAGTGGAGGGTGTTCGTCGTATCCCACCACCTCTCAGCGAGAGCCCTAACCACCGGGCAGTCGTTGCACACGCCCCTCGCCAACACCCCCACAAACTCTCCAAAACCGGCCCGCCTCACTATCTCCCGCGAAGCCTCGGGCAACCTCTCCCAGAACGTCGGCACAGCTGCCGAGCCTCCATAGCACGAGAGCGAGATCGCCTGTTGCAACAAATCAGCAAGTATTCAATAAAGAGGCATAGCATACAATACAATGGTATACTTGGATGCAAAGGAATGGGAATACGACGCATTGGAAGTTGAAATACAGATATTTAAAGTATACCTCATCTCGGCGCAAAGAAAGGTGCTGCTGAGGGTCCCTCAGGACCAGAGCCTCGTCGTAAGTCGGCCTCCTCGGAGTGTAAGGGTCAAAAAGCGAGGGCACCACCGCGTGCTGAAAGGGCACGTAGGTCGCCTCGTCGTAGGCCCTTCGCCCCTGCAACGCTAGTGTCGCCTCGGCCACCACAGTAGTACGAGGCGCTGCCACCCCTCTGGCCTCCTCGTCAACCCGCCTCTCCTCAGCCTCCGGACCCCGGGCACCCTCACTTCTGACCTCAGCCTCCAACTCCGCCTCGCGTGACGCCAGTAAAGCGTCCGCCAACCCGGGATACCCCCGTACTAACTCCACCACGTCCTCCATGGACGCCGTCGCTAAATAGTCGCCCACGCCTATATGGAGTGACGACCCTGCACCTGTACCGCTGCCCACAAACATAGGCGGTGTGTCCTCCACCACCAGCTCCACCTCCGGCTCACCCTCGACGACGGGGGCCTTCCCCCAGTCTGTCCGAGGCTCTCTCACGGGAGAGGCCTCTGTCTCCTCTGCCACCCGGCCCGAACTACCACCACCGTGACAATCCGAGGTCCTCTCCTCCACGCTGGCCGCCGCCTCCGATCGGCCTGAAACCCCGGCGTTGCCCCTCGACTCCACTGCACCAGGAGTCTCCACCTCCTGACCATACCCGGCCAACACTACACTGCCACCGTCACCACCACCACTCCCGACCACCGTGGCAGCCATGGCCACGGTCTCCTCGACCAATGCCGGCTGCACAGAGGTCTCCGGCTCGCCCGCAACTGTCGTGTCATCCCCGGGAAGAGCGTGAGATGGTGTAGCCTCGACCCGGAGTGACATATCATCACCGGGTGCATCCCTCGGTTCCATTATCATAATGTGTGAGAGAGAGGAAGAGAGAGCAGTCGAGAGAGAGAGATAGCCGTGAGGGAGAGAGATGATCGAGAGAGGGAGAGAGGGAAATTTCGAACGGGTGGGGTGTACTATGTACACCCCGCGTACATATATATATATCCCCCAAACCGGTTCACTCGGGAACCAACGCCGGACCGGGTTCAGAGTTAGCCTAACCGCACGGCACGCTGTACGGGTCGCACGGCACCCTGGACGAACATGCAGTGCCTCCAGTTTACTCTACCGTGCTTACCTAAATTGGCTTCGCACGGCACTGTGAATCATTTCGACTGTTCTGCTTTCTGGAGACAGTTTGTAGAAATCTGCGCGCAATTCGAGTTTGTTCGAGAAGAGAAGTTTTGAATGGAAGAAGGAAAAGGGGCTTTTCATTAAATAAAACCCGGGGTCTCCCCCGGGACTTGCCATTACATTTCAAAAAAAAAAAAAGAGAAAAAGAAAAACAACAAAAATAACAGAAAACGGGCCTTACTGCCCTCTTTTCTCCTTCCTTCTCCTTCCTCTTCCTTCTCTCCTCCTCCTCCTCAGTCGCTACCCCGTTGTCTGAGGCGTCATTCGCTCCATCCGAACGATCATCCGACACATTGGGGTTGCCCTCGGAGTCTTCCGCCGTATCCTCCGAGCCGCGCCCAAGGATGGACTCGGGGTCGTGCTTGTCATCTAGTTGATCAAAAGCGAAGTCCTGAAGATTGGAGACGGCACGACGAAGAGTCCGGATAGTGGAGATAAGCCTCGCAATCTGCTCGTTCAATTGTTCAATCTCCCCGCGGTAAAAGGCCATCTCGGCCTCTGGGGAAGCAACACGCACTGCCAAATCGTCGCTTGCCATGCTCGAAAGTAGATTGATGCAACGAAAGTAAAGAAACTTTTGAGATTTTGGTGGTGGTGCAGGGAATGTGGCACCCCCCATGCTTAGAAGGCCGTTCCAGCCAACGAAAAGACACACCCAAATTAATGGGTACCCTCAAACCTGCCAACTGTTCTCGGAAATCGAAGGGACGCCTGGAAAAACGAGGTGCCGCGCGCCCTTAATCCGACCCGCACGGCACCCTGATTCAGAAGCTCAAATGCCTTGTCTCGAAAATTGATCCAATCAGCCACCAAAATCCTCTTGGAAACTCAATTCTCAGCCGTTTTGCAGTAAAGATCCCTTAGAATGTCGTGCATCGATTATGGCGCCATTTAATCCCCCGAGAATTTGCCGTATTCGCCTTTTTCGCGGTATTCGTCCTCCGGGACTCACCGTGACTAGTTCAAGGATTCGACATATTTTCCCCAGCAGGTCTAAAATTCAAAATTCGTTTTTCGCCTCCCGAGGGCTCGTCTCAAAAACTCAAAATTCAATTTTCGCCTCCCGAGGGCTCGTCTCAAAAATTCGAAACTCGAATTTCGCCTCCCGAGGGCTCGTCTCAAAAATTCAAAACTCGATTTTCGCCTCCTGAGGGCTCGTCTCAAAAATTCAAAACTCGATTTTCACCTCCCGAGGGTTCGTCTCAAAAATTCAAAACTCGATTTTCGCCTCCCGAGGGTTCATCTCAAAAATTCCAAACTCGATTTTCGCCTCCCGAGGGCTCGTCTCAAAAATTCAAAACTCGATTTTCGCCTCCCGAGGGCTCATCTCAAAAATACAGTTTTCGCCTCCCGAGGGCTCGTCTCAAAAATACAGTTTTCGCCTCCCGAGGGCTCGTGTCGCTTTTTCGTCTCTCGAGCCACGGTCTAACAGACCTAATGTCTCTTCATCTCTTGAGCCACGGTCTGACGGACCTAACGTCTCGATTTTCGCCCCCCGAGGGCTTGCCTCGATTTTCACCTCCCGAAGGCTCGTCTTAATTTTCGCCTCCCGAGGGCTTGTCTCAGTGGAACTACGCTGGTCTGATCCCTACAACGGGGTACGTAGGCAGCTCCCCGAGCGCGACCACCATCGTTATTTACTTGCATTTTTCACTTTGTCTCTGTTGAAAGGCACTAGAGCAACGGATTGGGATGCCTATTCTTTAAGCGTCACTTGTACCAACTAATGGTATCCGAGTTACGTTAAAGAGGGACTACTGTAGACACCCCAATCCGGACCTCGGAGAGTTTTTGTCTACCCCGATGATGAAATAGAGGAAACGATACCTTAGCGAGCTTAAAAAAGGATCTCTCTAAGCCCACAGGAGCCCAAAAACCCAAAAAACCTGAAAAGCCCAGACAAAGCCCAAAAGAGCCCTGGACCGGAAGAAGAGGAGACGTGCGGAGCGGAATTGGAGCGCACGGCACCTTGAAATTCAAGAGTGGCCGTGCGCGATAAACCTTAACCGCACGACACCTTGAGCAAAAAGCTGACTGGCTCAAAAAGCTGTCGGCCACGCCAGTTTGAGCCACAGCTGATGAATGGCTCAGCCGAAAATACACTTCTGGCCCGCCCAGAAAATACCTCCACAATTTGAATTCAAAATCCTTGGCCATTTGACTATAAATTAACCCCTCCACTCAAGGGAAAGGGGTCCCTCTTAGCCCTTCTTTTGAGTCCCCCTCTTGCCTTTCTCTTGGCTCTCTCACTCTACTTTCTCTCTCTAAGTTTCTACACCCACTTTCTTACTTCCACTTCCATTTCCAAGCTTTAAAGAATGTCATTCCCAAAAGACCTTCTTTAAGTACTTTCACTCACTCCCCTCTCATCATTGAAGTTGATCTTTTATTAACTTCAAAGTCTCATCACCTAAAACACTTATTATTCCCTCACACCCACACTCCTTTTGTCTCATTCAACCTCTTCCATCTACATCCGTGACGATCCATCCACACCCGCGCACCAATGACCCTTGATCAAGCTCGAAACTAAAGGTACAAACTAGTTTCCTCGGACTAGACCCTGTTCTGGTCCTGAGGGGACTTTTCTGTCAGAAGGTCTAACTCCCTTTTGGTTACATCCTGACCAAAAAACCCATTTTCACAAAATAAAACCAACACTGTGCTGAGGTCGGGAAACCGCGCGGTCTGTTGAACAGACGCGCGGCACCCTGACTCTCAGCACACGGCATGTCACATGCTAGTATTTTTGTAAGCAGGCTGTCTGGATCTGAGCTTTCCTCTATTGTGGTTGTCTGTATCTGCTGTTTGCTGTTTCCGGTGCTTTTAAAATAAGACCATATCTACAAGCCATATTCCACTTCTTTTAAAAGCTTTGTGAGATCATCCCAAATGATCAAATATGTCAAAAACCATTTTAAAATCATGTTTTGAGAAAGACAATGGCCTTTTGGGATGATCTGACTGCCGTGAGGTTTCTGGTGAGTTTTCTGAAAGATGCACAAAGAAGGCAGTGGTCTAAATAATGTGTTGAAAGTCCGCAATACCGACAGAGAGCGGGTGCCACGCACAAGATGTTGAGGTGCCGCCGCGGCAGCTCAGTGGTGCCGTGGGATGTAGCCGAGGTCCGCATACCGTTGAATGTTGTTTATCTCCCCTGCTCACATCATTTTACCACTATTGTACAGACAGCACCACATGCACGTCAATGTGATATATTCCCCATGTCCCTTCCCTGCTACTTCTTTTATTAAAGAGTTTGATAACCACTCGGGATAGTACACTTCTCGTATCGCCTTTGCCTCGAGCAAACGGTCGACTTCCTCAATAACAGCATCCACATGCTATACGGCAGACCTTCTCTTCTTCTGCATTACAGGTTTGTGCTGTGGGTCCACATTCAGGTGGTGGCAAATCACGTTTGCATCCACCCCAGGCATCTCCTCGGGCACCCAAGCAAACACGTCAACGTGCTCTTTGAGAAATTTCACCAGTTCTTCTTCTTCTTCTTTGCACAGGTTTTCCCCAATCAGGAAATACCTCTCAGGATCATTCTCGTTGATCTGGACTTTCTTCAATCGTTCACCACTTTCTCGGCTGGATTCCCACCGACATCCTCGATGGTCGGCTGATTGGTAACCTCGACGGTTTGCACCAGCTGTGCCTTAGGTGCCTTCTTGATTATGGAAACCAAGCACTGTTGGGCTGTCTTTTGGTTCCCCCTTATTCTCTCGATCCCATTGGACCCCAGAAACTTCACCATCTGATGGTAGGTGGATGAAACTGCCCTCATCTTATGCAACCAAGTCCTTCCTATAATCGCGTTATAGGAAGAGGGCACATCTCAGCACCACTGTTCCTGCCCGAACAGGAAGGGTCACCTTACCCAATGGCTAAACTGCTCCTGCACTGAACCCGACCAAGGGGGTTACTGACTGTACCAAGTCCGCCTGTGCCAATCCTAGCTTTTTGAACGCATCGTAGTAAAGCACCTCGGTGCAACTTCCTGAATCCACCAGGATCCTCTCCATGTCATATTCCCCAATTCGTAGGGTTATGACAAGAGCATCGTTGTGTGGCACCTGGACTCCTCCCAGGTCCTCATCCGTGAAGACTATGCCCTCGTTGCACCCTTCCGCTTCACGCCCCCGTTTCTTTCCCAACCGCATCATGTGCTGGTCGTGTTTTACCTGCCTCTGGAGCAACCTCACCTCATTTCTCGAATAAGGTGTGGCCAATCCATGTATCATATGGATCACGCCCCTTGGATTTTGCTCGTAATCCAGTTCCATTGCTTTCTCGGCACCCTTGTGCTCCTCCTGGATGAACTCTTTCAGATACCCACGTGAGACCAGGTCATCAAGGTGCTGTTTAAACATCTCGCAATCCTCCGTCATGTGACCCCAAGGAGTAATCCATATGATACATGGGTTGGCCGCGCCTTACGTCTTTATCTCCCTCCAGTCGTGGAGGCCACTTAAAGTACGGGCGGTTCTTTATTCGATAAAGAACCCGATAAATCGGTTCTTTCCAAACCGTTGTCACTGAGAAGAAAGAATTCGGGTCAGGGGCATGCTTCTCCCGGTATGACTCTCTCTTAGTCTGCCCGTGCTCCTTTCTCTCTCTATAAGTCTTGGGCTCGGGCTTATCTGCCTTCTTCGCAGGGCCCTTGACTTGATCGGCACTTAGCTTGCCATCTTCCCGTAGTATGTCATCTTCATTTCTGGCATGCTGCTCAATACGTTCCATCAGCTTTGCCAGCGTGCTCACTGGACTCATGTTTAGGGACTTTCGTAGCTCCCCCCGAATAGGCAACCCAGTCTTGAACGTTGCTATTGCATACTCCTCACTGCAACTTTCAATCTCGTTGAAAGTCTCCCAATACTTCTTGGCATAGTCCCTGATCGGCTCATTCTCTCCTTGCTTCATAACTGAGGGACTCTCAAAAGTTTTGGGTGGTTTCCTGCTCGTCAGGAACCGAGCAGTGAATTCCTCGGCCAATCGTCTCCATCCCCGTATGGTGTTCGGCCCCAACTTATGGAACCAAGACAGAGCCACCTTTCCTAAACTAGATGGGAACATCTTGCACATGATCGCGTCATCACCATCGTGCATAAACATCGCTTGCTGGTAATGCTGTATGTGTGCCAATGGGTCTGCATTGGTTTCGTACAGGATAAACGTCCCGTGTTTAACCCTGCTCGGCAGCCTTGCCTCCTGCAATCTCTTTGCAAAAGGAGAAGTTGCTATGTTGCTAAGGGCTCTCCGTGCTGCTTCTCGTGCAGACATGGTCCCCTCCTCCGATACCTTCGCAGCCCTGGCATTATTCAGTCGGAATCAGGTCTCTCGTACCTGTCCCTGTGGTGCTTCCTACTCCCTCCTTCCTCGGGGGAGGAGCTCCTACTCCTGCTTCTCCTTTTTCGTGGAGAAGCCTTTTGTCGTTTCGGAGTGAGGCTCCTGCTTCTTCTTTCTCGTGAAGAAGCTCTCTTGTACTCCGCCATATCCAACCTTTCTTTTCTGGAATTCCTTCGTGAAAGCCCAGAATCCTCCGGATGTTCTCGTATCCGCTGCAGCTGTTGAATCTCATATTCTCGCCTTTTAATCAGACGAGCGTATTCCTCTATTTCCTGTCTCTTTTGTCCAGGATGTCTTCCCTGCTGTGCACGCTTTTCAACCGTGCCGCTGACTCCCTCCCACGGCGGGACTTACTCCTTCTCGTGGACCCTGTGGCCGTCCGTCCGTCCGTCCTTGTTTCTGGAGTCGCCATAGATTGCCAGGGGGTGGTCCTTGCTCGTGGTCCTCCCCGCATGCCCGCCGTCGGGCATCCTCGGAGGGTCTGGTGGGGATTTGTCACCTCCCCCACCCAGCTGATTGTTTGCATCAAGTGGAGTCTTTGGATCTTCTTCCGCCATGGTCGCTTTTTCAAAGGGATCTCTTTCGTTTCCCACAGACGGCGCCAATTGTAAGTGCAGGAAAATGAAACAGGCCTTCGAACAGCACCAAACTGTAACGGCTACTTTTCTCTCTACACCGGAACCCTAGCACAGTGCCGGAATTGAGCCTATAAAACAAACAAAAGGTGAGCGCACCTTTGCCGTCTCATGGCAAAGGCCCTCCGATGCCAAAGTTAGTATCTCGTACTAGTGAAACCTTAATTCTCAGAAAGTAATAAGCCAATAGCCAGGAATTGCGTACCTTTACGTCTAGGTTTACCTCATATTTATAGACCCATGTCTACTTGCTATCCAAGCCATCTTGCTGCACTAAGTTTCCTTTCTCGTAAAGGGAACCCAGAATATCAGGGATTCTCATTCCCTTAACTGCATATTTCCTTTTAGACCTTTTAGGAACTCTTTCCAAAGCTGGCCGTTCACCCCATTCTCGTTGGGTATCTCCTCCAGATCTTGTTTCCCCACTGGGTATTTCCATTTCTGGACCCTTCTGGAGTGCCTCCTGGCACCTCCTCCAGATTGCTGCTCCTGGTCGGCCTTCTCGTTGCCGAACAGGCCCTCTGGACCAATGATTTCTCGTATCACTGGACCCTCTTCCATGCGACTGGTCCAACGACTACCTTTGCTCTCTGGACCATACCCCTGCTCGGGTATTTTGGACCTGGGACCTCTCGTGTCCCTGGTCCTACTGCCGTTCACCGTACTGTATGGCGGACACTCCGACTATATTGGTCCTGGGCCCCTCATACCATGTGTTCGGACCTTTCTTTGTACCTGTTGGGGATTACCTCCCTACAAGCGACAGGGACCAAATCCGGATGATTGTTCGTAACCTTCAACCCACTCTTGCGAGGCATATGGTTATGGCCCAAGCATGCTCAGACTTTAAAACATTCTTCGATACAGGCTTAGCCGTCGCAGAAGCAGTTCAATTGGGGATCTTCGACAAGCCCGAGCCTACTCCCAAGCCTAAGAAGGTTTACTCCGGAAACAGCAACGCTCTGTTTGGCAACTCAAACTACACCAACCTTCCCAACACCTCCACAAACACAACCCAAACGGAGCCGGTGAACCAAATAGCCACCCAAACCAGTCAACTGCGTACCCAGCCTCGCACTTTTGCTCAGTTCTCAGCACCTCTTTCTGCCGTGCTCGAGAAATTGGTCGACAGCGGAACCCTCAAACCACTTACCCCCACTCCCTTACCTCAAAAACTCTCTGCTTCCCACAACCCTAACGCATACTGCGCCTATCATCAGAATGTGGGCCACCTAACCGACAACTGCTTCCACCTTCGCCACGCTATTCAGGATCTGATCGATAACAAAACCCTCCCTATGCCACCACAAAAACCCAACACCGTCTCAAACCCACTCCTAAAGCACTCCAATGCTCGCACCAACCTTATCTCCATAAGCCAACCCTTTAACCCCAGCCATTGCATCATTCCTGATACTCAACCCAAGCCAGCCGTCGAGCTGCCAATTGAGGATGCCGTATATTCATTGGAAACCATGGAATCGGACTTTCAGAGAAGTTGGGAAGACCTAGTGCAAGATTTCTTGGCAGTAGAAGACAGGGCTCTTATCACTGGAGTCTGGCCCGTGGCACTTAACCCCAGCCAAGTTGAGGAATTGGAACATGGAGAATGGAGGCAGGACTGGGAGGAGATGATGGCTGACCCGTTGGATGGGTATTCTCTATTTGCTCTTTTCAAGGAACCTGAACCTGTCGAGAAGGAAGACGAATGGGAATGGGAGCCTGAACCTAATGGATGGCACTGGATGGATGATTCCGACCCCCTAGATGAGACATCATTGGCGTACCTTTTCCAAGAAGAGGAAGCGGTGGAAGAAATGGATCTGATGAACCCCCGCATGTTCTCAGGGCTCAACGCCAGGACCATTGTCAACCTCACTCAAAACTCCGATGCTCTAGACCGCGCCATGGATTATCTTTTCCTCCCACAGGAATACATCATCGAGGAGTTCTTTCCCAAACCCGTAGTCGAAATCCCTGATGAACCCAGCATCTGTGTATTGGACCCGGAAGACCTGTGGGGAAAGTCTGAATTGGTAAATGTGTGGATTGATGGTGAGGAGTTGACTGTCAATAAGGCCATGTTGGATGAAGGATCTCTACAGATTGGCAATACCAAGAAGGACAACAACGACGACAACGTCAACTTCTGGAATTCTCTGGAGGAGGACAGCATATGGCACGCTCTGGAAATGGAAACCCTCAATGAGACTTTGGAGAAGATGGCACTTGACAAAGGGAAACGTAAAGCTGATGCTTGCGACTTTGACTTCTCCGATTTCTGGGAAGGTACTTGGTGGGAGCCCATTCCCAAAACAGTTAGCAATCTTACCAGGAGTGGAAGAGTCTACCAACCTACCAACCTCTAGCAGGGTAGCTCGTCCCGAGCCCCTCCGCCGCAGCAAAATGCCCCTGTAAAACCCACAAACCTTAACACTCCCGTCCCGCAAGCTCCACCAAATGACCCTTCAAGCTCCACTAAACCTAACCCACCTATCCAGCCCAAACCGTCCATCGACCTCAACTCACTCCCTGAACCTGATCCCGAAGCTTCTGCTGATCCCATTATCCGACAACTCTAAGAAACCCCCGCTCGCATGTCTATGTGGGGTGTATTAGCTGCCTCCCGTGAGCACCGCCGCAGGCTCGTAAACACACTTTCCAGGTTTGAGGTCCGCTCTGACATTGCCCCAGAAGCTCTCATTGCCCTTATAACCCCGAACTTCACCCAGCACACCTTATCCTTC
This sequence comes from Rhododendron molle, assembly GCA_025413875.1. Classification (NCBI taxonomy): domain Eukaryota; kingdom Viridiplantae; phylum Streptophyta; class Magnoliopsida; order Ericales; family Ericaceae; genus Rhododendron; species Rhododendron molle. The sequence goes on along the minus strand of CM046391.1, from coordinate 33,783,946 downwards.
ACTGAGAAAGACCTGCCGCCTGAGGGAACTGACCATAACAAGCCACTGCACGTGACGATGAAGTGTCTCGAAAAATGGGTCCCTGCGATTCTTATAGACAACGGTTCAGCCATTAACGTGTATCCACTCCGCACCGCTTATTGCCTGGGCCTCAAGAACAAAGACTTCGTGCCGTCAAATTTAGGTGTCCGTGCTTATGATAATACACGCCGTGATGTTTTAGGGACAATCAACTTGGAACTCGCGACTGGCAAGTTTAAAACCACCGTCGAATTCTATGTGTTGGAAATTCCTGCATCGTTCAATCTCCTGTTGGGAAGGCTTGGCTTCATCGCTCGGATGTCATGGGTGTGCCCCCAACGTTGCATAAGAAACTCATCTTGGGTTTGGATTCTGGAACCCTAATCATCCATGGAGACTCAGGTATTCGTCCGCACTCCGAGGACAATTCCCCGCTGCTAGAGATTATGCATGGAGAGGAAGATATTGCCATGGGGGGCTTCGCAGTTATGACCTCGAAAGTGTGCACCATCCGGGCCGAGGACGGTTTCCTGGTAAGTTCCGCAGCGCTGGAAATTATGAAACGGATGAAATATCTGCCGGGCATGGGCTTGGGACTTTATGCTCAAGGAGTCCCCGAGTTCCCTGAATTCCCTGGAAGTAACGAGCGTTTTGGTCTAGGATATGAGGCCAAGAAAAGCGACCCGGCAAGAAAGTGGCGCAATCGCGCCCGGGGCCGTGCAACGGAGATGAAATTGAAGGAGAATGAGGCGCTGTACCAAGGAGAACCTGAGCCCTTTGTGGACCTCGAAACAAAAATGAAGTATCCTGGCTTCGAGATCTTTGCCAATGATACATGGGAGAGTGATGAAGAGGCTGCAAAAGTAGAGGAGATATCTGAGGCATTTGACTGGCTGGAGGCTTTTAGCTTGGGCAGTCTCCAATTCCTGTTCGAGGGCGAGGAATCAGGGGGTATGATGCAAGATCCTGCTGTGCTGATGCTCGGAGATGAAGAAGAAGTTGAAGAGTCTTCCAAACTCATTGTGGAGGCTGTAGGCGTTTATGATAATTGCACTTTTGTACCACATGTAACTCGCACTCACAGCACCTGCACTGAGTCTGTGTCTGAGTCCGAGTCCGACACTGACTCGTCGTCTAGCACAGAGTCGGAGTTTGTGCCCATCGGCCCTCCACATCGTAGCTTTTACTTTGAATTCGAGTCAACCGCTGTATTCTCCCGTCTGCTGAACTGGTTAATGAAATGGATGATGTTTTTGCTTACTTGCCGATTTTTGAAATAATCTGTTTGGACCCCGATGATGAAGGAAAAGATCTCGATGGGGACATCCCCAAGGAGGTCCGTTCCCTCATGGATCGCGAAAATGAAAGGCATGCTCAGCCTTTAAAAGAAGAAATAATCTCAATAAACTTGGGTGATGAGGAGAACCCTCGATTGGTTTAGGTCGGTTTCGGCCTGTCTCCCAGTGAGCTTCAAGAGCTCACAGATTTGCTAAAAGAAGTTTTCGCTTGGTCCCATGCAGACATGCCCGAAATCGACCCAGAAATAGTCGGGCACAGAATCCCTCTCTACCCTGACGCGAAGCCCGTTAAGCAAAAACTAAGAAGAATGCGGCCCGATTGGGTACTAAAGATAAAAGAAGAGCTCACAAAGCAAATCGACGCCGGTTTTCTAATCGTAACGGAGTACCCCACTTGGGTAGCCAACATCGTTCCTGTCCCCAAAAAGGACGGAAAAATCAGAGTGTGTGTCGATTTCAGAGATCTGAACAAAGCAGCCCTAAGGACGACTTCCCATTGCCGCATATAGACATGCTTGTTGATAACACTGCAGGGCACGCCCTACTATCCTTCATGGACGGCTTCTCGGGGTACAATCAGATTCTCCTAGCTCCGGAGGACAGGGAAAAGACCACATTCATCACTGAGTGGGGGACATATTGCTATCGGGTTATGCCATTTGGATTGAAAAATGCCGGTCCTACATATCAGAGGGGTGCTACCACACTGTTGCATGACATGATTCACAAGGAGGTCGAGGTATACGTTGATGACCTGATAGTAAAGGGAAAAGAACGGAAGGACCATCTCCCTGCATTGAGAAAGTTTTTTTGAAAGAATTCAGAAGTACAGGATGCGGCTCAATCCCCAAAAGTGCACTTTCGGGGTAACTGCTGGTAAAATGCTCGGGTTCATGATCACAACCAGGGGGATTGAGGTGGATCCTACTAAGATTAAAGCCATTCTCGAGATGGAGCCACCTCAATCCGAGAAGGAAGTCCGGTGTTTCTTAGGAAAGATTCAGTTTATTAGTCGATTCATCGCCAAGCTGACTCCGACCTATGAACCGTTGTTTCGTTTGCTCAAGAAGGATGTGAAATTCGAGTGGAATGACAAGTGTCAAAAGGCTTTTGAAGCAGTACGAACTTACCTTCAAAATCTGCCAATCTTGATGCCACCCATTCCGGGAAAACCTTTGATCCTATACTTGTCCGTCACGCTCTCATCAATGGGGTGCATGTTGGCACAAGAGGGAGATGATGGGGTTGAAAAGGCAATCTACTACCTGAGCAAGAAGATGGTTGGAAGCGAAGAGCGATACACCGTATTGGAGAAGACATGTTGGGCGCTGGTTTGGGCCACAAAGAAATTGAGACACTACATGCTGTCTTACTCGGTGATACTGATTTCTCGGATGGACCCCTTCAAATATCTATTCGAGAAGCCAGCACTTACCGGTAAGTTAGCACATTGGTTGCTCTTATTGGCCGAATTCGAAATCAAGTATGTCACCCGCAAGTCAGTGAAAGGGAGAGCGAGAGTTTTGGCGGTCGCCCGATGGGCCAGAACACACGGAGTTTCGATTTCCCGACGAAGACGTAATGACTGCTGTCGACGAAACATGGACATTGTACTTCGATGGAGCTACAAACCAGAAGGGCTTTGGGATTGGTATACTGCTGGTCTAGCCTGAAGGGTCGCACATTCCCCTTGCTTTCAAGTTGAACTTCGAAGTCACTAACAACGAGGCGGAGTACGAAGCATGCATTGTGGGAATGGAAGCCGCACTGAAAATTGGAGTCAAAGTACTAGAAGTTGTTGGGGATTCTAATCTGGTTGTGTCACAAGCAAACGGAGAATGGAGAGTTAGGGACGAAAAGATGAAACCGTATCATCAGCAACTCGATGAGCTCATCCCGAGTTTTCAAAAGGTGACCTTCACGCACGTACCGAGGATGAAGAATCGCTTCGCCGACGCACTAGCAACTTTGGCATCCATGCTGGAACTTCCGATTGGGGTAAAGTTGAGGCCTGTCATGATTGAGCAGAGAGGAAAGCACGTGTACGACTATGTCATGAACATCGACGAGCCAGACGATGGGCTCTCTTGGTTTCATGATATTTGGAATCTCGTCAAAAAGGGAGAGTTCCCTGCAGATTCAACCAAGAAGGATCGGATCGCTTTACAACGACTGGCGTCTCAGTACATCATTTGTGGTGGACAATTGTACCGACGATCTCCGTGCGGAGTCCATAAGTTATGTATTCACGGTGACGACACGAGAGCTGTAATGGAAGAAATTCATGAAGGTGTTTGTGGACCCCACATGAATGGAATGATGCTAGCAAAGAAAGTTCTGAGGTTGGGTTACTATTGGTCGACTATGGAGACAGATTGCATTGAGTATGTGCGCCGATGTCATAAATGCCAGACTCACGCCAATCTTATCCACGTCCCGCCCTCGAAGTTACACTCAATGGCGACACCATGGCCGTTCTCCGCCTGGGGCATTGATGTCGTCGGAAGGATCACGCCCGCGGCTTCTAATGGTCACAAGTTCATCTTGGTAGCGATCGATTATTTCATCAAGTGGGTTGAAGCAGCTTCGTACAAGACTCTGACGGCAGTTCAAGTGGCTCACTTCATCAGGCAAAACATCATTTATCGGTATGGAGTCCCTCAAGCCTTCGTATCTGATAATGGTGTTCACTTCAAAGGAAAGGTCCTAGAGCTCTTTGACGAATTCAAGATTCAAGTGTATCACTCGACCACTTATCGGCCACAAACGAATGGGGCAGTCGAAGCAGCCAATAAGACCATCAAGTCGATCCTCGAAAGGACTGTCGAGCAGCTAGGAATTGGCACGAGCAGCTGCCACTAGCTTTGTGGGGATACCGGACGTCTATCCGCACACCGACAGGGGCAACACCCTATTCCTTGGTGTACGGTATGGAAGCCATTCTCCCCATCGAGCTGGAAGTTCCATCACTTAGAGTCATGGCTGAACAAGGAATAGACGAGGCCGAATGGATCAGTGGAAGGTTCGAAGAGCTCATGTTGTTTGACGAAAGGAGGCTGCGAGCATTGTACCACATTCAGGGTTATCAGCGGAGAATCGCCCGAGCATTCAACAAGAAGGTGAAGTCGAGGGACCTGCAAGAGGGGGATATGGTAGTCAAGGAGATCCGTGCTCCGGTTTTCGATTTGCGAGGGAAGTTCCGACCAAAGTGGGCGGGACCGTACATCATCAAGACTATCCTTTCCGGAGGAGCAGCATCAATCATCGACCTCGACGGCAACGAATTTTCGAACCTTGTCAATTTGGATTAGCTTAAACGATATTACCCTTGAGAGAGCTCGCTGGGCCGAAAACCGCAAGGGCGGGCGGTCCCAGGCAAAAATTAGAGCAAGCCTACTAGGTCGAAAACCCGCAAGGGCGGCCTAGGCAAAAGTTAAGGCAAAAAGTCGAAGAGAGCTCGCTAGGCCAAATACCAAAAAGGACGGTACTAGGCAAAATTTAGAGCGCAAAAAGGAGAGTGTTAATACCCGAGCGAACCCTAGCCCGAACTACGTATGGGCCTGATTCCCTTTCTTAAGGGATATGTAGGCAATCTTACTCTGAGGTTCGGCCCTAAATTCCAAAATCAAAGTCTAAATTGACAAGTCAAAATGCTTTCTTTCAAGGTGCATGCGATTAACGAACCGAAAGGGGGAAACCCTTAATCAGTCGATTTTATTCAGATTACTTCTTTATTACAGGCTGAGCATGAAAAAGGAAAAACACACAACGAGACCTAACTTTTATTTCAAAAACTAGCAAAGTAAGCTTTTTAACCCCTCCTTGCTTCCACATCTCTCCTTAGCCATTTGCGGTACCTTCCGGTTGAAGCAATTGAGAAAAATGGGTCGTTTGGCTCAGTCCTACGGGCCTCCCACGTTCGGACTTAGTTCCGAAGGCCCGGAATGGTGAAGGGAGGGAGACGAAGCACTTCAGATCCTTGCGGTGGCACTTCTTTACTGAGTCCGAGCTGACGAAGGACGCGGAAGGGTGAATAGAAAGTGAAGCCTGTCAAGCCAGCCACAAACACGTGCATTGAGCCCATGTTACTCATAGTCATCGCAGGAAGTCTCAGCCAATGGCACCACCAAACGATGTCATCTTCCTCCGGAGATGCGAGGAAATCAGCCCAGTCATCTTCACTGCCGTACATCACCTGGAAAGGACGGTTCCATCCGTTTGCCCGATACCACCAGTCATTCGCCGGAGGTACTAGCAAACTCAACTTGTCGCAGAGCCACATCTATTCAAAAAGTGAGAAAACAAGTAAGGAGACAGATAAAGCCTAAACCGAGCGTCGACGTAAAAAGAATGTGAGAAATAGACAAAGGAGAGTTGAGTGAGGTCCCTAACTTGCAACAACAGCGGGCTACCACCAAAAACCCTCGTGTGACCTGCATGGACGACATCTAACCCCATCAAGGTTTCCGCAAGAACCAAGGGAGCAACGTCCTTGCGAGCCTCTATCTGAGTAGCGACTCCAACCAATAGAGAGCTGGGCTGACCAACAGAAGGAACCAGCAGGAAGGCCGCCAAGAGACAAATGCAGCAGGCCATCATTCGGCGACCTTGTTTCCAGGTGGACTGAATCTCTCGTACAGCTGCATGATGTTGATGGCGTTGCCCTGGGTCAGAAACTCAGCAACATTACCACTAACACCCAGCTTGGCTTTGAGGATGTTCCTCATGCTTTCCCGGATCATAGGAACAATAGGCTCAGCGGAATCATGGCTTCCCAAATAGGCATGGAATTCCTCGACGGTGGGGCATAGCTCTTGAGAACCGAAGCGAAAGACATGCACTTCAAGATCCCAAAAGCGTGCTGCCGTGTGCAGCAAGACAGGACGAATTGCGACCTCGCGGAGATGCCTCAAAGCATAGAGGCGGTGCCCTCAAAAATTTAGCCAATCGATGCCTTCGAGGCTGTCCAACCAAGGACGGAGCAAGGCTTGGTTTAGCAAGGCCATGAGAGGAATGAGTTTTTGGAAGGAAAAAGAACAATGGAATGAGGTGTGAATGAATTGCCAAAGCAGGAATTCTCTATTTATAGAGGTCTGGAGGATGCAATACCAGCTCTCACCAGCCTTGGAACCATTCAAGCTCAGCATTTTCAAGACAATTTTGAAAAATTCAAACTTTGAAAACTTGAAAAAGTATTGGAAAAGCCCAAGTCTTCTTATGGGAAGTTGTTTGTTCTGGGGAACAGATGGTGCTAGGTTACAATACGTCTTGGAAGTGTGCATACAGAAGAAAAGGACATGAGGATAGCTGGAGAGTGGCATTGGGAAGCAACTCTGATCTGCCAATGACAGAAGTCCCGAGCGCTCGGGAGTGAAGTCCCAAGCGCTCGAGACCACTCTCGAGCGCTCGGGAGTGCTGCTGTTTTCTGTAATTTCTGATTCTCAACATTCCAGCCTCAGTTCAATGCCACAAATACATTCAGTTCAAGTCAGAAGGTTCCCAACATGTTCCCAGGGGATGCAGCGGTTTCCGTCGCATGTTTTCTTGTGTATTCGTTCTTGTTCTTCGAAAAATACCAAAATTCCCAATGTTCTTGACCCTCGGGTATGTCGAATTCCATGTAGCGTGTGTTTTATTGATCCAGCGACGCGTATAAGTCACAATGTGCATTAGTGACTGTTTGGCGTATTCAAATGCGCATTGGCGCTCTTAGTTTAAATTTTTGTCGTCCAATCGGCCCGAAATCATCGTTTTCGAGTGTATGTGTATGTCAACCATCGTGTCAAGGCTATTTTCATAATTCTAGCAATCCTCGCAAGTCATGGCACTCACTGCCAAATACGATGCATTGGTGTACGATCAAAAGCTCAAAAATTGGCGGTTGTGTGTCGATGTCGAGTTTGCGTTCTTACTTTGAGGGTATCGGTTGAAATTCGCGTGCTCTTTACTTTCTTTCAAAGCTAGACGAACATATTTCATAAAATACAATTCTATAAAGGAAGTGCGGACAAATAGAGAAAAATGCAAATTTTCATAAACAGATACAGTATCTATAATGAGCAAAGAAGGAAGTACACAAGCTGGGGCAAACACATGCCCAATCCTATCTATCGGGGCACGCAGGCCTAATCAAAACCAAGGCACGCAGGCTTGGAAGCTACGACTACTCTGGCACGCAGGCCCATGCAAAAGAAAAGCTAGCAAAGCAAAAAGCCTAAAGCTCAGCCCAAGCGGATCCTCTTCTGCTGGCGTCCCTCGGACTCAGAACCCTCAACCTCGTCCTCGTCACCATCATCGTCATCGTCGGAAGGCCCTGAGACAGTACTCGAGTCCGTAGACCATAGAGCTCGTGACTCGAGCGACTCCTCTGTATCCTCCTCTGACTCCTCGGGAGCGGCTCTCCGACAAAACGCTGCCCTAGGAACCACCTCGAACTACTCAGCCCCTGCTCTCTGTCTACCCCGGCCTCTCGCGCTGGCGGAAGCTAGAAGGCTCGTCGTACCCTGCGACCGTGTCCTAGTCGAGCGCCGTGGCTGCACCTGCATATCATGAGCATTTATTCATTTGGTACATGTTTTAAACCCAATAAAATGTATATGCATGCACTTTGCATACCTGTGAAGCAACAGGTAGAGCAGGTCTAGTCTGGAGGGTCCTCCCCTTGGCACAGTCCTTCAGCAACTGGCGCATCCCCACCATCAGCATGATAGCCTTTTCCGCCCATTCTCGTGGCATCTGCGTGATGATTCAAAGGTCAAAACCATATGTGCAAAAGCAAGAAACATTTGAAGCATGAAAGAAGCGGGACAGTGTTATACCTGAGCAGGAAGCCGCATCAATGGCTGTGGAAGGCGTGGAATGTCCAGCATCGCCCGTGCACCAGAAGGGTCCCTCACCCCTATCGTCCAGTCTAGCATTGGTAGCCCAGCCGGTGTAGAAGTCGCTCCCGTCTCCGGAACCTGTGAGCTGCCCTCACCTCGGCCCGAGGAGCTAGCGCCTCGCCCACCAGCAGGAGGCCTAGCACCCCGACCTCTACCACGTGGAGGGCGACCGCCGTGACCCCGCCCTCCGGTCTCAGCTCCAGCCTCATCTCCAACTTCACGGACAGCCTCACCCCTGGCCCTCCTGGCCTCAGCCTCTGCTATCCGCTTCTCCAGCTCCCTCTCCACGCCCAAACTGGTGGCTAGGTACCTATCTCGATATGTTGCATAGTCAAGCGTACGCCGCAGGTACCTTTCCAAGTCCGTATGTGGCACCGTGAATCGCTCCAGCTCAGCTTGGGTGTAGGTCTCGATCCTCTGCACTTGTAGGGGGAGTGGCCCCGGCACGATGAACTTTGGAGAACCAAGTGACTGCTGTGTCACCCGATCCCCAAGTACCACTGCCAGCCCAGTGGGCACTCCAACAGGACCCGACTCCTTGTCACCTCCCGGCTCCTCGAAAGGAAGTCAGCCTCCACCCTGGCCCATCGGTCCCAGTGAACCTGCATTCAGTTTTCCTTCCATCAATAATCGAGAATTTCTTTCAACAAGGCATGGAAAGAAAGAAAAGGTCGATGTTTATACCGTAACTCCAGTGATATTGTCCAGCCAGTGTCGGAAAGTCATCACCTGTCCCCGCCGCTCCTTCGCCCTCCGGTACTCTTTACCCCACGCAAGTCCCCGTGGAAGCAGGTGTGGATTCGTACAAGTTTTCTCGGGCGGGAACATGCCCAAAACCTCGTAAGCCCAAAGCTGCATATTTTGGAAGTCGATTCAATTCAAGTCAACGCATGTTCGATTCAATCAATCAGTAAAATCCATCAATCAATCAAAGCAATTCAAAGCGGTAGTGTTGAGTCATACCTCAATCACCCTCCAGTATCCGCCTGTGGTGTCTCCCACTTCGCGTGAGGCAGCTCCTAGAAAGTAGTAGAGCGTGCACAGAGCAGCACCGCCCCAGTCGAACCGTCCGGCCTGTCTCAGATCCACCAAGCCCGCCAAGTAGCTCAAGTGAACTCAAGATTGCCTGAGCGGGAACAGAGAAGCCCCGAACAGGTATAGCAAGTAAGCCCTGGCCATCTAGGCCACCTCAACGTCGTCCGCCGGCTCGTGGTCCCAGTACGTCGTAAACTGCCCGTACTCTGCTACCCCTCCGCTGTGGCACGGGACCCGTCCAAGGAACCACCTCAAAGCTGTATCGTCCAGATCTATGCTCAGGTCGTATGGAATCGGCTCGCCTCCAACCCGGAGTCCCGTGATCGCTGCGAAGTCAAGAGGCATCACCGTCATCTCCCCGAAGCGGATGTCGAACGTGTTGGTGGTGTCCCACCACCGCTCCGCCAGCGCTGTCATCACTGAACGGTCAACCCTCACCGCCGTCAGCAGTTGAATAAATGGCCCAAAACCCGCCTCCTCCACCAACTCCCGCACTCTCCTGGGCAACTCTCTGAAGTACTTCAGTGAGTGGCCTGAGCCTCCGTGGCCGTAGATGTCTTTGGTACGCTGTTTCGATAGAGCAAAGAAATAGCATCAATAAGCAATGCAATGAATCAGAAAAGCAAGTCAAATGCAGGAAAAGTTAAAATGTTAAACTCATACCGTCGTCCACCCAGAAGAGATGTGCATGGCTCGATCTCGGAGGAGCATGTCCTCCGGGTAATCCGTCCAAGCAGGGATGTAGCCGGTCATCCCCGTCGGCTCGAAGAGGTGAAGCCGTGGAGTGTAAGTCCTCGACTCAAACCCAGGACGTGCATTGGCCAGGTAGGCCTTCGCCTCGTTGGCCGCAGTAACGCGCTCCTCGATCACCACCTCCTCTTCCGGCTCCTCTAACCCCAAATCAGCCACCTCTGGTGACCCCGTATCCGCCCCCGTCACCCCCGCACCACTGAGCAACGCTCCTAGCAATAGCGCCGAGGCCTGATCCTCCGTCGTCCTCACATCCCTCAGCACCTCCGTCACCCCAGCTCGAGGCCAAGGGCGTCCAGTATGTCCCGCAGCCTCGCGGTGTCCAAAAAGTCCCCCTCCGTGAATGGGACCAGGTGCGAGGCACCGATCCCGCTATCACCTCCCCTCGGCTCCACTACCGTCGCCCTTAGAACCGGTGTCGCGATGACACGCCTAGCCGTCACTACCTCTTCACCACTGCCTTCCCTCCGCTCACCACTGACCCGCTCGGCCGTCGCCAGCAAATCCTCTACCGTCGGAGTATCGGGAGTGCCCGCGGCACCTCCCTGGCTGCTCGTGGCATCTCCCCCACTGCCCAATGTACCCCTGCTGCCTGTGGCCAGCTCATCACCATCTCCTCGAAACACCTCGCTGTCACCCATGCCTCCTACCGCCGCTAAACCTCCGCTACTACCCTCACCGTCGCTGGCCATGGCCGGTTCTTCTCCTCCCCAAACCTTCTTCTTCCTCTTGATTCGAACTTCCTGGCAAATGATGGCCCACCTGAAGATCGAAGAAACCTCAAGATCTCGAGCTCGATCCGTTTTGATGAAGAGGGAGATCGTTTGATTGAGAGAGAGGAGTCGACTGTGAGAGAGGGAGAGAGAGAGAGATCGAGTAAGAAAGAGGAAGAAATCGTCCGAAGATGGAGTGCGTACGGCTGCTCTGGTTATCAAGCGCTCGAGAATGGGTTTTGAACCCTTGAACGAGCGAAGAAGATGAATAGGATGATGGGCCCCAGTGATGGTCTCGAGCGCTCGAGACCACTCCCGAGCGCTTGGGAGTGGTTCTGAGCGCTCAGGTCTGTCCTTGGTCCCCGTGCCTAGCTTCCGTTGTTCCGTGCTCGCTTTGGAAGCCTTCTTGGCTTCCGCTTCCTCTTACAAAATCAATCTCAGTTCTGACTTCGTTCGCGTCGAATGATACTCTAAATGGCAAACTTTAGTTGATGATATGTTTTCGGACTCGCGCTCCGCTTATTTGGTATTCTATTTTGTTGTCGATAGGGATCATTCAATTATGTCGATTTTAACAGGTTTCCAAGCCAAACCTTGTTTTTATATTAGTTTTGTCTGCCAAACAGAGTACCAGGTGGACCCTTCGTACATTTATCTCATCAAATCGTGTCAATCTTTGCTCATGCATGCATCACGCGTGCTTGCATTTTCTGTCCGCCAAACAGAGTAACAGGTGGACCGTTCGTGCATTTATCTTATCAAAGTCGAGTCGATCATTTCCCATGCATGCATCACATGTGCTTGCATTTTTCGCTCGCCAAACAGAGTATCAGGTGGACCCATTGCATATTTATCTTGTCAAGATCTTGTCAATCTTTCTCATGCATGCATTACACGTGCTTGCATTTGCCCCAAAGAACTACGTTGGTCTGATCCCCGCAGAAAAGGGTACGTAGGCAGTCTGAAGAGACGCGACTGCATGCATCAAACACTTTTACTTGCATTTGTCCTTGAAATTAAGGGTTTGACTTGGCTCGAATTGGGCTGTCTCAATCTTTGGATGTTACTCGTATCCGGACATGATGCCGAGCACCATCCAAAGAGGGGCAACTGTAGACACCCCAATTTGGACTCTTCGAATTTCTTTAATTTGTGGCCCGGAGGCTCCCCGATGATAAATTTGGATTGAAACAAGCCCTTGATCAGTCAGAACGATGCTCCTTGGAAAACGTTAAGAGGAAATAAAATGTTAAAATCAGTCCCAGGCGCTCAGGAGCGATCCCAAGCGCTCAAAACCATTTTCAAAATATGGGATCTAACAAACTCTCGAGCGCTCGAGAGTAAAGTCCCAAGCGCTCGAGAGTGCTCCCGAGCGCTCGAGACTTTTGTGCTGCCCAATGGATGCTGGAGCTTCCCCACTTCCCATGCAGGCCATCATTACAGCCGTTTTGGCCGGCTCAAACCTCAGGCAACACCCCACCTCGGTGAGAGGGGAGTCAGGTCTGCTGATCTTTCAAAGATACCAAATCACATTTTCTAAAACAAGACCATATGGTATTTTGCCTATATAAAGGACTCTGCAGTTCAAACCAGCCACGAATTCTCTCTCTCTAAACCCCCCCCCCCCCCCTTCCTTTTTTGACTGTCCAAACAAAGCTGTTCTTCCTCATCTCCTTCAAAAAACTTCATTTTCAAAAACAAAAGCAACAAAAACCCAAAGTATCAAAGACATGCAAGGAGTTCACATCATTCTCCAGTCCTGAGTCTCCTGATTCTTCACTCTTATTTCACTTTCTGAGGCTTTTTCCAAGCAGCAAGGTTCTAAACTTAAAGGTAGAAGTTCTCTACCTTAATGTCAATGCAAGCAAAACAGAGCTGTTTTTCCTTTCTGAGGGAGGTCCCTCAGCCCTCTTAGTCCTTAATACTAAGTACGGGTTGAGAGACCTTGGTATAATAACAAGAGCAAAGGGGTACAAAATGCATTTTCTGCACTAGCCTACTGGAAGTACTCCCGAGCGCTCGAGACGACTCTGGAGCGCTCGAGAGTGGTTTCAATCCAGTCTTTCTTCTTTTGAGCGTTTATATGGACATGCATGAAGAGTAGATCGTGTTTTCAAACTTTTCAACTCTTTTGCAGGGTATTGGTGTAGATGATCTTCTTTTAAAAGGAGCGAATAGGGGAAAACCATTTTACTTAAGAACATGCAAAAGGGTTTTGCTCTAGATTTGAAAAGAAAAACCTTTTTTCATACCTCAAAAACACAAGATCCAGTATGCCAGTGTACTACAATGAGTGCATCAGGTGGTTGAAGCCAGTTCTGGAGTGCAGAACACTCCCAAGCGCTCGGGATCACTCTCAAGCGCTCGAAAGTGTCTGCATGCAACTCCAGCCCATCTTTCTCCCAGTTTGATCCTCCTACTGCCCTTGCATGTTCATTCATGTGTCCCCTTTCGCCCCTTACAACTGTAAAATCGATTTTCAGAAAGGAAAGGATGCCTGGCTTGGAAGGGTGGGTTTGATTCCGTTCTCCCAAGTCCCCTGTTGAGCCTGTGACATGATTAATGTTATCCCAATCTTCATTTTCAGTATCATATTCTGCTGTGCTAACAAGACTTGCAGGTTGGGACATGCATTACTCCCAAGCGCTCGGGACCACTCTCGAGCGCTCGAGAGTGAATCCAGTGACAGGGTTTCATTTTATCATAACTTGTATATCTTGCACGGGCGAGGGGGGTGCCGTAAAACCCTTCCCCCCTCGTAACATGGCTTTCGAACCCTCAAACAAATCTCTGGTTTTCAATTCAAATCAATCAACCTTTTTTTCGAATAAAACGGTTTCTCGGGTGGCGAACCATAAATCCGGGTGGCGACTCTTCAAAATTTTCTATTCGATTCCAAAGCGAGGCATTTCTTTTCGGGCCGCCCCAATTCCACCCGGGGCTGTGGTAGCCCACATGATGCCAATAGAAATGTGGAAGGTGGTATTATACAACCACTCAGCCAAAGGAAGCCATTCGTCCAAGCTATAGGTCGATCAATAGTCAGGCATCTCAAGTAATTTTCCACACACCTATTCACTACCTCAGTCTGCCTATCAGACTGTGGATGGTAGGCTTTACTCATGTTTAAGGAAGTACCTTACAGTCTAAACAATTAGCTCCAAAAGGTACTCGTAAAAATTTCATCTCTATCTGACACGATCGAACTTGGCATACCATGAAGCTTAAAAATGTTATCCAAGAAAACTTGTGCAACTGTAGTAGCAGTAAAAGGGTGAGGAAGGGCAATAAAATGAGCATATTTACTCAATCTGTCAACCACCACATATGTCACAGATTTTGCTGAAGAAGTAGGTGAGCCCTCTATAAAATCCAGGGAGATATCAATCCATAACCTCTTAGGAACTGGCAGAGGTTGGAGTAGCCCAGGGGAAGCCATGGTTTCATTCTTATGTCTTCGACAAACATCACATTTTGCCACAAATTTGAGTACATCTTGCTTGAGACCCTTCCAATAAAAGCTTGCTTTATCCTTTGATAAGTTCTCTCTCCTCCTGAATGTCCCCCTATTGGACTAGCATGATGTTCTTGAATGAGTTTGAGCCTAAGGGAAGCATTGTTTCCAACCACCAACCTAGAGTTGTAGTAGAGCATCTGATGTTGCCAAGAGAAAGGGGGATGACTGGTAGAATTTTGTTGCAATTCGACCAATAACTTTTGTAACTCTTGATCTTGTGTCCAACTGTGTTGGGGTTCCTTTACCCAGTGACACAAAACCACTGTCAATGCTACTATTGTTCCTTGATTTTCTAAAACTAATTGAAGTTCCCCCTCAACTCTGGATAAGGCGTCAGCTGCAATATTGGATTTTCCCGACTTATAGATGATCTCATAGTCAAACCCCATGAGTTTAGACAGCCATTTTTGTTGCATTAAAGTAGTGACCCTTTGTTCCAACAAGAATTTCAAACTTTGGTGACCTATTTTAATGATAAATTATCTGCCCAACAGATAATGCCTCCACTTAGTAACAGACATGACCACAGCTAACAACTCCTTCTCATAAGTTGATAACCCCAAACTGGTAGATGATAAAGCTTTGCTGAAATAAGCTATTGGTTTTCCCTCCTGCATTAATACACCCCCAATACCCTTACCAGAAGCATCATATTCCAACACAAAGGGTTTAGTATAATCTGGCAATACCAAAACTGGAGCTATGGACATTGCTGTTTTGAGTTGATTAAAAGCAGCTTCAGCCTCACTAGTCCAACCATAAGCATCTTTTCTAAGTAGCAAGTTTAAAGGTTGACAAATTTTACCATAATCTTTGATAAATCTTCTATAATAGCCAGTTAATCCTAGGAAACCCCTGAGACCTTAACTGACTGAGGTCTAGGCCAATTAAGCATGCCTTCAATCTTAGTAGGATCTGCAACCACCCCCTGAGCATTGATCACATGTCCCAAGTATTCCACTTATTGTTGACCAAAAGCACACTTGGACATTTTGGCAAACAACAGATGTTCTTGTAATTTGGCCAGGGTAAGTGAAACATGATATAAGTGGTCAGGCCATGTTTTACTGAAAATGAGTACGTCATCAAAGAAAACAAGCACAAACTTCCTCTAGAAAGGCCTGAACACATCATTCATAAGGCTCTAAAAACTTGAAGGTGCATTTGTCAAACCAAAAGGCATGACCAAGAATTCATAATGACCTTCATGTGGACGAAAAGATGTCTTTTTGACATCTTTAGGGATCATTCTGATTTGGTGGTAACTTGATCTCAGATCCGACTTAGAAAAATATGCAGCCCCATGTAATTCATCCAATAACTCATCAATTATTGGAATTGGAAACTTATCCTTGATTGTATTCTTGTTCAAAGCTCGATAGTCCACACACATTCGCCATGTATTGTCCTTCTTTTTGACCAATAAAACTGGTGAAGAAAATGAGGAAACACTATGCCTTATAACTTTTGTGGCTATCATTTCATTAACTATCTTCTCTATTTCATTTTTCTATATGTAAGGGTAACGATAAGGTCTGATGCTGGGAGGTTGAGAGCCAACCTTAAGGGGAATCTGATGGTCATGAGCTCTAGAGGGAGGCAACCCCTTGGATTTCTTGAAAATATCCTCATATTCATGCAAAATGGAAAAAGTAAATCAGAAGGTACCTCAGTAGTTTGGACAGCTTGTATACTACACATCTCGAGCCAACACACCTGGGGCCTTTTTGTTGATCAACTACTGCATCTTCTTTGCATCCACCAGCTGAACCTCTCTAGTGTTGTCCCCTTTCAACAACTTCTACCCCGAAATAGAAAACTGCATTTGAAGGTTCTGAAAATCCCATAATACTGGTCCAAGAGTTGATAGCCACTGAACCCCCAATACCATATCACAACCTCCTAAAGGCAGGAATCTTATTTCAGAGATGAAATCAATTCCCTGCACATTCCATCTAACGCACGGGAGGTGACACCAACCACACTCCTGGCTAGGCGTAGGCGCACTCTCGTCGATCCACCACAAAGGAAGGAAAGGGGGTCCCTGGCCGAAGCCACAAGGCAAGGTTCTCTCGTGTTTTAAACAGGAATCAGGGGCTTCTGGGAGGTTTAAACGGGGTTTCAGGGGTCGTCATGGGAAAGAAAGGCAGAAATAAGAAAGAGATTATTCCCTGAGAGCTTGTCCAATACCACCAGTATCAGAAATGCATCTTTTCTATTTAGGAGGACTGAAGGAGTTGAAGAAAGCAGTGGGGTTGAGCTGAGTTCTGACCAGGCAGATGAGACAGTTTGAGGTCCTTTCCCTCGCCCTATTGTTTGTTGTGAAAATAAGGAATATCTCGTGCCTCAACCGAGGTGGAATTCTACCGCTGGAAGATTTAGCACATACTCATTTATCGCACTGAATAAAGATATAAAGATATCGCACCACGATTTCAGTCGAGGTACTCTTTCTGGGTGAAAGACTCTTTCCCAACTTTCCTAGCTAGTCAAGCAGTTTGAACACCTTTCCTTATTAGCTGCTTTCCTTCGGGCGAGCTTGAACAATTTCCTGATGGTCCAAGAGGAGTCAGCAGTAAATGACGACGGAAATTCTTTACCCTTTCTGAGACACAGGTTACCTCTCGGTTTAGAAGGCTCAGTCCTGCGGACTGGCCGATCCCCCCTGAATAAGTAAGGCCCCGTTAGCCGGCACTTTAGAGTCACATCCTAGATCTAACGACCAAGTAGTCAGATAGGTGCACTAATAGCTGATCAAAGGCAAGATGTCATATTCTTGAATCAGAGAAAGGATAATGAAACAACCAAATCAAATCTAGTTCCACTTCACGAAGAAAGGAGTACTTAAGAAAACGCTTAAACCGAAGACTTTTGAAATGCCTCTTTTTAGGATATCCCGCCATTGCATTGTGAGTTAAAAGCGAGAAAAGCACGAAAAGCCCGTTGACACATCGGGCAATGAAAGACTTTTTTTTCGCTTAAAAAGACGCTCTTTACGCAATCACAAAGAAGAAGCATCATCTAGCTCTATTTCTTCTTCTGAACGCGAAAGTTGCCAGATTAGGGTCTGTGTCGACTTCCGGGACGTCAAGAAAGCATGTCCGAAGGATGACTTTCCTCTTCCCATCACAGAATTGATGGTCGATTCCACTACGGGACACATTTTCGTGCAGGACTTCGCTCAATTTCTGCATTTTCATTTTCTACTAGAGCTGAGTTTGAATAGAGGACTTTGGCGGCTCGGGTTAAGGTAAGAGTTCTAACGAGGGCGGGGGCGTGGAAAAGGAAGTCTCATAATAACATAGATGGAGGAGATGCGTCCGATAGACGAGGAGGCTCGGTTACCGCCCCGAAAGAAAGGCTTCGAGGCGGAAGAGTGACTGGACTCTGGCAGAGGTAGCTGGTGAACCGAAGGAACTCCATGCGAGTCGACTAATTCAATGTCCCCAGGAACGTCATATAGGTCAGCTCTTGAATTATCCGAAAGAATAGTTCCTGCGCTTGCGCTTGGGCTTGGGCTTCTAGTCGCGCTGCCGCTTGCGCTTGCGCTGGAACTTCCGCTGGAACTGTGGCTTCTATATCAGCGGGCCCTTGCGCTGTCGAGGAAGAGATTGTCCCACTCCATTCCAGGGAGGTATTACTATTAAAAGCTAGTTGCAAGTCTTTTACCATGGCCTTACTACTGATTTTAGTTCCATCTGCCACCACAACTGTCAAAGGGTTGGTTGGTAAGACCCGAACACTTGTCTTTTTAGCCACTCCTGGGTCCAAGAAGTTATGTGTGCTGCCAGAATCTACAAGTATGCTCACCTCAACCTTCTTTATGAACCCTTTGACTCTCATAGTTCTATAAGACTGCACCCCTGATAAAGCATGCAAGAAAATTTGGAATTCATCATGGATGTCATCCTGGACTAACTCCTGCTGAGCTTCCAAAAATTCATCCTCTTCATCCTCAGCTGCTATCATAAAAAGTTGCTTCTTCTTGCATACATGCCCCTTGTAATACTTCTCATCACATCCAAAACATAACCCTTTGGCTCGCTTTTCATCAAAATCTTTTGGAGTCAATCTCTTAACCACTCCAACTGCCTCAATAGTCTTGGTTAAAGGGTTCTGTATTTTCTGTGGCAATGGGGTAGGGTTTGTGGGGTTTCGTAGAAAACCCTTGTTTTTCGTGTTCATAGTGTCCACAGTTTCTTCCTCTAGTTGGGCTAACCCCATTATCTTGGGAAATGGTCGTTGGTTGAAACATTTTGACACCCCCTTGTATTTCTTCCTTTAAACCACTAACGAAGCAGCTTATGAAAAAATCTTTTATAAGGCCCGTAGTTTTGTTAGCCAATTTGTAACAACTCTGGTTTTTACTAAATAAAAATTTCGTTGTTAATATTTCGAAAACTCTTAATTAAGTTTTTAATCGTCGTTAACAGTCGATCTTTCCGTCGTTTCTAGGATTGAGTCTTAAGATTCCACATCTCGGCTAGAAATCCTATTTAGCAACCCTAGCTAGCTTTTAACCGACAATTCGACCTAGCAATCGTTTGACCTAATTACCAATCGTTCCTAAACCTCCGTGAACCCTATGAACCCTTGACTCATGAACCTTTTGAAACCCTTGAGTTTGGTAACCCTAGATTAGCCCTTTGAACCGTTTGAACCTTTAAGCTATCGACCATTGGACAATAACGTTAGGATTCCCTTTATCCATTGGTTAATAGGAGAACCTTAGTTAACCTTCCTAAGTACGAGATTAGATTAGTTTAGTGCTTAATTGCCAAGTATTGTACCTATTAGTATTACCTATTGGATAATAACCGCTAGGAGATTTATTACCCATTGGACGATAGACTAAAGTATTGCCATCCTTAACCATTGGTTATTAACTGCTAGGGAAACTATTATCCATTGGATAATAGCTTTCTTGCCAACCAAGTACTAGGTTATTAAAATATTAGATTGCCATGTGTTATAATCCATTAGAATACAATTAGTACATTAGGTTATTAATTTAGTACATAGTATTTTGAAAGTATTATATTAGTATATTATATATTGGATTTGATCATATCTAGCCTAGATTGTATGTACTTGCTTGTATATATATTATATATGTACTTGTATATATATATATATATATATATATATATATATTGATATATATATTATATTGTATATAGCATGTGTGTATTACAATATTATATTTAGAAAATCTATATTTACTTGAAAGTATAGTTTTCCTTTTGTCCCATAGTACTTATATATATATATATTAGGTTATATATATACTTTCAAGAGAGTACAAGTGGGAGAGAGAGAGAGAGAATGCCGAGAGAGAGAGAGAGAGAGAATCCGAGAGAGAGAGGGAGAGAGAGAGAGAAAGAGAAAGAGAAGGAAAGAAGGAGAGAGATTGTACCTTTGATCTTCCTTGCGCTTCCATTGACCTTTGCTTGATCTCCTAATGATTCTATGTACCTTTGAAAGCCTAAATCTTGTCAAATCCCTTGCAAACCAATTCCATACTCTTTCCTTTGTCATCCACCAACCTTGTCCTTATATATATATATATATAGTTATATATATATATATATATATATATATATTGTACTTTGTACCAAGGAGAGAGAGAGAGAGAGGAGAGAGAGGCCGAGAGAGAGATTGGGAGAGAGAGAGGAAGTTCGGATGAGAGAGGGAGAGAGAGAGTGATGTGTGTGCTAGTGTGATCTCAGTCTTGTCCTATTTTTGATATGCTTTCAAGTGAAAGCACAACCATTGCAAGCAAGATCTTGTACTCTTGTACAAAACCCTAATTCTTTACTTTAATCAAATCCACCTTCCTTGATCAATCTTCCAAAATCCAATCTAGAGTACACTTCCATAGCCATGCAAGCCTAGGTTTAGGGTTATGCTTCCAAGCAACCAAGATTGGATGGAATAAAAAATGAGATATAGGAGAGAGAGAGAGTGGCCGGCCAAGGAGAGAGAGAGGGAGCCCTTGTTGCCTATAAATAGCACGCCATTTCCTTCATTTCATTCATACCTCTTCATTCTCCAACTTCTCTCTTTGAAAGCATAAGTGTTCTTGATGTTCTTGATTTGTTCTTGAGGATTTCTTACTAGTTCTTCAAGAAACTTTCCATCTCCGCCACTAAACCGCCACCCGACCACCACCTCGATCCAAAAGTAGTAGTAGCATAGGTTACAATCTAGTTTCGAGAGAAATCATTCTCTTTCGAAGCTATCGGAAGCTTACCGTAAGTCGTTATTCCGTCCAACCGCCAACTTTCTTTCCGTCGTATTTTCGTAGTCTTTTCTACCGCCAAGAAGAACGGTAGTGTAATCTACCCCGCTATCTCTAAGTATATGTAGTACTTGAATAGTTGAAATCATGTTAATATAGAGTTCTTCGAACTTACTTTCTCTAAGTATGATAGATGTTATAAGCATGATTTGCCTAAATGTAGAAAGCTATGTGATAGTATGATTGTTTTACGTAGTTTACTTTGATCTTATGGCTACTTGATTGCTTGATCTCATGATTGCTACTTGTTTGTATGAACTCGTCAATAACCATGTGTTGTTTTGAACTTCCAAAAGGAGACACATTTTTAAAAGATAAAGTGTTATTCTAAACGAAGTATTCATATTTGACCTTTCCGAGGAAAGTAAACTTGATCGCATGATTGCGTGCCTTACTTGTGGTTATGAACAAGCATGATTAAATAGAGTTGGATGATCTTGCTAGTTTAGTTTCAAGTTTACTATGATAGTGTTGTACTTGTGTACGAAGTCCCGCCGCGGAGTCTATGCATGATACGAGACACATGAAATTGGAAAGTAGAGACATGACACTTAAGATGTGGTTGATATGGATAAAAGACTTTTGAAACTACGTAATGGCCGAACTTGGTAGCCTTATGTTGGTATGCGTTGCCAATGGAGCCGAACTTGGTAGCTTCATTGGAGGTGTGTGACTTGGTTATCCGTGGAGAGGAGCCAAGATGTGACACAATGTGCCGGACTTGGTAGCCATTGTGGCCAATAAGTCAGTCTTGGTAGCCTTTGTGGCAATGAGCTGGACTTGGTAGCTCATTGTTGTACGACACAAGGTGCCGGGCTTGGAAGCTTATTGGTTGTGTGTGTTCACAATGTGCCGGACTTTAGCCATTGTGGCCAATGAGCCGGACTTGGTAGCTCATTGGTGTGTGTGTGTGTTTTTGGAAATGATGATAAAAGATGAGACACAAAACGATGAGTCGCATAGGAGAAACACACGGAAAACATGACACCAACGCTCGTTAGTGAATACGCATGTGTAATTGCTATGTGTTCTTGTTTAAGCATGTTAAGTTTGGAAAATCGTGTCTATACTATCTTTGACTTGTATGTTAAGGGTTAGTGGGTTTTGGGTTACTCTATTGAGCTTTCAAGCTCACGGTGTTGCTTTATGTGACCCTGACATATTATGCTGGTGGCGATGCTGGTATAATGTGTCAGACTTCTTAGATGAGCAAGGAGAGCTATACACCTTGGAGGCCTTCGGAGCTGAGGAACTTGCTAGGATGGAAGAAGAGAAGGAGCTGTAGATAACCTTAGATGTCCATCCCTTTTCTGTAATATAAGTACTCCATGAGGAATTTGATGTAATAATGAGCTAGACTCTTCCTTGTTTATCTAATAAAATGATTATTTAACGAACCCAATTTTGGGGGCGTTAAACAATTCTTCAAATCTCTCTTTGTATTCCTTAACAGTCCCCCATTGTCGAAGCTTAGTCAATCGCCCAACAACATCTTGGAAAACATTATCCCCAAACCTAAGGAGTAAAACCCTAGAAAACTCCTTCCAAGTACGCATATTATGAGATTTCTCAAACCACCTATACTAGTGCATGGCCTTATCCTCCATGTGAAGAGAAGCTAGGCGTAACTTCTGATTTTAATTAATAACAATCAAATCAAAATACTTTTCACATTTATAAATTTGGATCTTGCCCAAAAAATTTATGAAAATCTAATTTGGGTTGGAAGATTCTCAAATTAAATGTCCTAGACTCAGATAAGGGTTTGGTACCACTGATAGACCTTACTTGTGAAAAGTAACCAAGAACTGGGACAAACGGACTCTAATTACTGATTTGAGAAAGAATTACAGAGGAAGAATGGAGAGAGATTACAAGAGAGGGAAAGATAGAAAGAGAAACAATAACTCGCATACCCACTCCTAAACACTTGTCCCCCTTATATCTTTCTAACAGAATAACCGATTGAGCGACTACAATTACAATATTGCACAATAAGCCCTGAATACAAGCTACGATTACAATTAAGCCCCTACAGTTATCACAACTGAGTAATGGAATAATCTTAAGCAATGACTTCATCAGTTCTTTTGATGGTATTTACCTGGAAAAAGACTTGTGGAAGTATTAAACCAAGGAGGGCGAGGGCATAATATGGTTTACCAGCCCCTAGAAGATAACCTGCAACAAAAAATGCTAGAAAAATGAACTTCTCAAATAAAGGTGCAACAACCTAAATCCAGTGAGTAAATCCTAGGTTGTGTCCAAAGAATCAGAAGGCAGGTAAGGAAAGCATGACTTGTACTAGGACTTGGAACGCTCAGAAGAATTAGCCATTGTCTGAGTTGTCTTAAAATCATGTGAACAAAAGGTTTATGTGATGCAGTTTTGCTACTTTGCTCCATTCAAATTAGTTTTTTCTGGACAACAATCATTCCTTTCAGAGTGAACTGTGAGGTTCTTTTTATATTTAACAGAATTCTGTATGCCATTGCCGAGCAACTTTTTAGCCGTTAACCAGCAATTTTTTAGCAGATTTTGAATTTTTGTGTGGAGTTGCTTTATATTTTTGTGAAGATGTTCCAATTCATAGTTCATGAAAAAAATCTGTGTTGCTCAAAAAAATCCCATTATGATTTCTCAAACTAGACGATCCGATTAGTCTTTCACCCCTATACCCAAGTCAGATGAATGATTTGCACGTTAGTATCGCTGCAGGCCTCCACCAGAGCCTAGCTACTTGATAGTCATTATCCAGCAACTTCGTAGCCGTTGCCCAGCAACTTGGTTGCCATTACCTAGTAACTTGAGACAGAAACTTGAGACGGTTTATTTCCAAGACCAACGTCAGGCATTACAAGCGTTTCAAGTTTACTTCGGTTGTTTTCTCAAGCATTTCCCACGAGACGTGTGACAAGTATTTATTCGAAAGTGACCCAAGCGACAAGCTTACCTCTCAACAAGTAGACATCTCCCAAGGGGAACATCATTGCATCATCGAGGATGCTCGCTTGACACAAGGAGGTCGCGGCATTGCCTATTTTCCTTTTCCTTGCTCATGTAGTATTATAGTGTGGCTTGCCTTGCCCGTTGACAAGCACGTGCCATTTACTAGTTCGTACTTCTCGTCATGCCTTACTAGTGCGTCATCGAGGAAGATTACCGAAGGGATAGTGCCGTAGACAATGGATGAGATCCATCGGCTGGTGCTCGCCACCCATCTCATTAAAATAGGCAATGAGCTTACCTCTCACTTGGGCAACACTTGGGCAAACTTGGGCATGCCAAGACGGTCTAGACAAGGCATCGCACGTGAAGGTAGGTAAAAACAAGTGACCATTCTAGCCAAGGCATGGCAAGTCCAGTGCACCCCCAGCAGCCCTTGAAAATTCTAAGGACCGAGTGCCTTTCACGCCCGATCATACTCATAACCACATCAGGTCTCCAAGGTGAATAGTCTCTAAGGATCAAGCACCCATTGGATGCCATAGCTATCCTTATAGAGGTCATGAATGGTCTCTGTAAGTAAATACGACATCAATCCTTTGGATTCTTGTGAATTTGGACCACAAATTGTTCACTAGATCATTAAACTTAATGTAGTAAAATACAAAGTAGTGTCAGTAAGTGATACCCATAAAAGTCTTACTAATAACAACAATTATACAAAGGGCAAAGAAACTCTAGCAATAATACAGTAACAATATAGACAATAGTATTGGAAAAGAACTATATATGGTGTTAAAAAAGGGGGATTGAATTATGGAGGAATTGAAGACAAGAACTATGATCATATAGATGAAAATTTTTACTTACTAGCCACGGATATCTGAGTAATATCGATAACGCAAATCCATTTAGCAGTCTCCGCACCAAAAGCCACAGGAATTGACTGGTCAGACAGCATGTCCATCCAAAGGTTAAAACAAAATTGAGGGGCATGCTAATTTACTACCGATATCAAAAGGATTCACAAAACATTTAAAAAAAGAAAGTGTAAAACCTGAAGTCCTAGTGCTCTATCTTCTTCAACACTTTTGAAGTCATTTACAATGCCTATACCTAGCTAAACCATCAAAAGAAAAGTTGATTAGCATCAACCGGCTCATGTCATGTTATGTCTAACAAAAATGCTACTTCAAAATACAAACCCCAGCTATGATGTACAAGAGCGTGAGGACAATTATGTCAGGTGTTAAGGGTTCCAAACAAAGCTTGACCAGCCCACCTGTAGTTAAGAAAGATAGGTTATGCAGTGGAGCCAAGATCCATGTTAGAAGATAGTATTGGTATTAGTCCCACATTGGTTAATGTAGTCTTATGTTATGATTTCCCATTATATAAATAAGAGTTGATATGTTAGGGTTCGTTAACACAACACCCTTTACACTTTTCCTATACTTCTTTCTCTTACAACAATCCACATTGACTTTCTTGCTCTTAATCGCCTACAGTGACTACCAAACAAAAACATAAATAAATAGAACCCATGAAATTTTACTTCGTTACCATTGACAGCTATGTCGAATGCAAACTGATGGATGTCATAGATTTCATGGGAGAAGGTAAACTAAGATATTGTACCACGGCAAACTTATATAACTTGCTCCTAAAGCAAAATTTCCACTCCATCCATTCTGTTTGAGCTGCAATAGTGTGAGGCTAATAGTCAATGCTTAGTCAAATTCTCATCTTCAACACATATACAAGAGTGTATATAGATGAAAGGGATACAGGGGTTTACCTTTAAAGTTGGAGCTGAATAAATGTAAGATACCAAGGACCCGCCTATAGCAAGGTAAAATATTATAGGGAAATCATGCCCTGCCTATAAAGGACAACCATTCAAGAACTAAAATTCACCTTAAGTTTTTTGTTTATGGGAAGTAAAATGGGCCACCAATTCCAAAGACCTACCCACACATCCAATATACTAGCCAACCCAAGGCCTCCTAGAAGAAGCACCCAAATTTGTGTAATCACCTGAGAGCAAGAATATCAGAGATAACTTCAAAATAGTCTATAAGAAATAAAGTGAAGTTTGGCACATAAATTGCATTTAAAAGGAAACAAAAAAAACACACTGATAACTTACATACCTCATTCTCAGAGATTGGCCCCGAAGGAATAGGACGATAAGGTTCATTAATACCATCTATCTCTCTATCGTACCAATCATTGAGAGTCTAGGAAGGTGAAAGTATACAACTTTTAGATGCTCTAAATTTCAAAGCAGTGATTTATTTCCACACTAGTGAGATATGTACCTGTTTATAGCCAGTCAGACATGGGCCAGACATCATCATACAAACCCATGATTTGGCAACATCCTCCACCGTCCAATGGAAGTTTCCTACAATGTAAGCAGGACTGGTCACAAGTGAATTAACATATATATAAGAAGCTTTTTGAAAGCAATATGAATTCTACTAGCAAAATGTTTACAAAAGGAATTCATTTGGAATGTCTTGATGTCCCCATGCTAGGAGTAAAAAAGATTATTCCACATCAATCCTTTTGTTGAATGAGTAAATAATCATACGAAAATTCATAAGCACAAAACAACAGTTACTGAATGCTATATGAAAAGGTCGGTATTAAGAGAATTTGTATTAATGGCGAACCATGAAATGCGGAATGAAGATAATTGGTCATGTTGAATTATTTATACAGCAATGAAATGAATGGCCTAGGAAAGTTTTGAAACACAATCCATCATCAATTTTACAAGTGCCGATGCAAAGAGGGGTACCAGAAGCAGCAGCTCCACAAACCACTCCCCAAACCAATGGAGGCCAAGTAACAGGCTTTGTAAGTTGAACACGAATCTTCCATATATCTTGCAAAAGAGACAAGAGCAGTAAATGAACCTTTCCAACATTATTTGCATGGCAAAGTGTTCTCCCATTACTTCCTGCTACTCTATTTTCTGCTTTTCTTCTTTTTGTTTTAATTTTGAGGAACAATAGATAAAGAAGTGTGAAATATAGACGAGTCTAGAAAAATTTCACGTTTCTCTATAGGTAGTATTTCCATCCAGTAGTTGTTCTAAGAAAATATGTAAGGTACCGCCTCAATCAACAAAAAGGGTGGATCAATCATAAAACGTCCATAATCTGCGGGTTATGCAACCTTGGCATCATAAGGGATATCAAATCGTACAAGAAATTGTAACACACTTATATATTGAAAAGGGATTGTAATTGCTCTCGAGGGGTCCTACGATAAAAGCCCAGTGTACTCTCCAAAGGAAGCGCAGTTACACAATTTCGATGAAAACAAATGATGATGTTTTTGAGAAGCATAGATAAAGTCAAATGGCTCTCAATCATGCATGCCAGGCACTACAATATGGACCACTATCTCAGCGCAAGCACTTCTTTCTCTGACATCCCAAAAGTTCTCCTATAACACCCAATCTAGGCCTGCAAGCTGCAGTTGACTAGTCCTTTTCGACTTAGTTTGTTGAGACTCCACTGCTCCTCTGTCTTTCCTAAAGAAACCAACCATGGAACATGTCCTCAACTTCAGGATGTTAATGTTGGGCTAATGGAAATGGAATAAGTCCCTTGTCTTTACATGGGGGCATAGGGCTATTAAGATAAATAACCTTATCATCACCCGCAATTCATGTTCCAAAAATTCAGACAGACCAATACTGCATGAGAATTTGCACATACACCACAGTCCACACACACACACCAAAGAATTTCCAACAGTAACGATCAAAACTCTAGTTCACATATCCCTTTCAGTGCCACACAAGCATTTGCAAGGTGCGCCAAGGGCATGGGGCTATTTTTTGTTTTTGTTTTTTCATATCCTGAAATTTCTGGTTGACTTCTATGCCATTCTGATAGCATGACCAAATTATGTATACATGTTGATTCATTGGCGGAGATGTAAGTTCAATCCTATCAAATATTTTGGATGAACCCATGTTTTTCTATAAAAAGTAGAGGAGACTAAATGTCAACACTTAATAAAATACAGCTCTTGTTTTGGTGAATATAATTGACATGCTATTTTATGCAGTTTAAGTATTTTAGTATCAAAAATTGCACTCAATAGTTATGTCTAAAATACTGAATTGGATGAGGCCCCTCTTTTATGCTCTAGTGGACAAATTTATTGGTGATGGATGTTAAGTATTGTTAGCCTACAAGCATGTGTGGTACTCTCCAGGCATAATGGCTTCTTGTAAGATTTATGGGTAAGGGAAGTACTGAGGAATGATTCTGATTTATGAATCAGTACTCTATCCTTGAGGTATATTCTCCTTTAAAATTTAAAGAAGGTGAGACAAGAAAATGGGAAGATATTTTCCAATTAAGAATTACTACTCCATAGAAGCAGAAACATACATGACTCTTCCATGACATAAAAAGGTTACCACTATTTCGTTAGTAAATGAGGGGTGGACATAGGCATTGAGATGGGGCTTGAATCTTTTTAAAGAAAGTCATATTTCCATGCCCATAGTTGTTAAGGGCGAGAGGTGCTCCGAGGCGTAAAGATCTGTTGGGGCCTTGGTCAGGCACGTGCGTTTTTGAAGTGAGGCGCGCTTAGGCAAAAAAAAAAAAAAGGGAAAATAGCATACACCAACACTATATAGCCTAATACACATAATAAAATAAAATAAATAATAATAATAAAAACCTAAAGTGTACTGTTTCTGAAAACATTAAAAAAAAAAAAAAAAGCTTTTTCATTTTCATATGCAGCATAATTAGATGTACAAACAAAACATACATTTAAAACCATTAAAAAAAGTTTTTTCCTTTTCATATACAGTAGAATATATATCGACTATATACACGAAGAGAGAAGATCAACTGACAATCAAGAGAGAAGAGAGGAGAACAAAGAGTGGAGACGAAGATCGACTGATGATCAAGATGATACATATGCTATTTCCATTTCTGTAATTGAGAGAGGAGGGATTTACAATCGACTAAGTCAAGGCTAAATGAGTGAAGGTAAAACGTTTTAATCTAGAGTTGATGGTTTTGATTAAAATTGAAAGAGGTGTCTCACTTTGCGCCTTTCTCACCTAGGCACCCCTTGGCTGTACTTCATTGAAGGCGCCTTGATGCGCTTCACGCCTACGGCGTGCGCCTTGGACAACTATGTGCATCTCTCAGTCCAAAGTTTTGTAAAATCCATTATGTCCAAATCATTACTATCTCAATAATCATAGGATAGCCTATTCTGTATCTAGGCAAATGTGACACAAAATCAAATATGACCACCGAACCGTTTTAAAAATTCGGGGTGTTCTCACTTCTCATAGTTTGGTTTAGTGCCTCGAAATTGATTTTCGCCTTCTGGTAATGACCACCGACATTTATACTGTAAATAGGAAAAGAAACAGAGATGGATGACTGACCTTCTCTTGTTTGGCTCCTTCGATGCCCAAAATCTGGTTAAAGCTCGAACCTCCTGCCAAAGGTGCCTTTTCTTGTGCCGGAGCTTTAGCTACCAATTTAGTGAATAATAAGTAGAGGTGTCAAACGGGTGGGTCGTGTCGTGTCGTGTCAAAAAATTTCCGTGTCGGGTCGGGTTGGGTCGAATCAGACCGTGTCCACTTCCGTGTCCGTGTCATACCGTGCCGTGTCAACCGTGTCATTTTCTTTATCGGGTCGTGCCGTGTCGTGTCCATTTACTAAATCGGGTCGTGTTCGTGTCGTGCCGATTGCAATCGGGTCGTGCCGTGCCGGCCCATTTTCTTAATTTGATCGTGTCGGATCATGGTCGTGCCTTATTGAAATCGGGTCGTTCCGTGCTTTCGTGACTTGCCGATAGAATTCGTGTCGGATTGGGTCATGCCTTATTTAAAACGGATCGTGTCGTGCTATCGTGCCGTGCCTTTATAATTCGTGTTGGGAGTCGGGTCGGGTCGTGCCTTAATTAAAGCGGGTGTAGAGGTATCAAACGAGTGGGTCGTGTCGTGTCAAAAAAAATTCGTGTCGGATTGGATCGGACCGTGCCCACACTACAGCAAATCAGAGCATTCCCGGCGTTTCTTAAACACCGAAAAAAGTACCCAAAAACGCCGGTAAAGGCTTTCCCGGCGTTTCAACAAATGTCCCTGATACCCCTGTCGAAGAGAGGTGTTCAAAGAAGTTGAAAACTACAATTTGATCCAATGGGACCATATTTCATCCAATGTCAATGTCTTTGAAAACTAGAATTTCATCCAATGGGACAATAATGGATTTGCCATTTGATGGCTTCCCTGGGACAATAATGAATTTCATCCAATGTTATCGTTCAGTCAAAGTCTTGAAATTACTAATTTTTACAAGTTTATTCCGAATCGAGAACAAGGGACAATAAAATAGTATGCTTACAAATTCTATGTGGCTCAGATATATATCATCATGGCCTAATTATAAGAAGAAGCCCAGAAACCTGCCGCAAAACGGTCTCAAAAAATGCCACAACACAGGAGACATGTTGGACACAGCTTGGACACACACAGACTGTGCAGTTCACACCATCACACATGCCAAAAGACGACCACAACAGAGGACAGGGCAGGTCTTGCAATTGTCAAAGAATTGTAAATTGAGGAGCCCTTTTCCCACACCATGCTCTCCAAAAGTCGCTCTTCAAGGGAGTTCAGATGTCTCCTCAATTATCTGGGCAGAGATTCCTCATGTCTAATAAAACTCTCTATCACCTTGCTAAGATCAAAAGCTGTTATTCCAGTTCTCTCCAATACAGCAGGAAATAACATTGTTACTGTTTTATGTGTAGCAAGAACAAGTTCAGCTGAACATGCAAGCATGCATCTATGGAACCCAGAACATTTTTTGGGAACATAGCTTACTAAACCAAACATGGGCTCAGAAAATATTTTTTGGGAATCACAAGGCTACTCATGGCTGCAACAAAAAAAGTTACCCCGCCAAGGTATCCACCTTCAAAAAATTATCAATTCAATTGATTCATCATTGCCCATAAAAAAAGATAACACACACATGTTGCAGTTTCTGAGTTTAGCATGCTGTTATTGGGTTTAACCTGTGACTAGCTCAGTTTATAACACACACACACACACTTGGCTCAGCTTATAACACATCATAGCCACCAAAAAACAGCCAAGTAACAGCACAAAGCATGGTAACTGCAGAAAACAGCCAAGTAAACTGGAAACAGCCACCAAGCTAAGTGGAGGAAGAAGAATAAGCAGTAGCAGCAACAACAGCAGCTACGACACAATAGTAGCAACAAAAACAGCCACCAAGGTAAGTGCAAATTGCAATTTATGACATTTGGCTCGGAAAAACTTCATCATTGCCTAACAACCTCAAAAACAGCCCAGAAACCACATGAAAACAGCCCACAAAGCAGTCAAAACAATGCACAATCAGTTCAAAAACAGCATGCCAAAAACAGCCCAGAATCTGCTGAAACCTGCATAACTGAAAACAGCCCAAAATCTGCTCAAAAACAGCATGCCCTGCAATTTGCACACACACACATGCTTGTCAGCAGCCACCAGCCAGCACCAGAAAAATTGCAGCAGCAGCAAAGTAACAGCACAAAGCATGGTAACTGCAGAAAACAGCCAAGTAAACTGCAAATAGCCACCAAGCTAAGTGGAGGAAGAAGAATAAGCAGTAGCAGCAACAACAGCACTACACATAAACCTCATAATGCTTAAATAGACTTCTCAAACTTGAATTTCAGCAGCTCATGAATCACCAACACTATTTAGTTTGTAAGAGTTACTGAAATTCCAGTTTTCTGCCAATCAGTTGCTCCATAACACTCAAACATCAGTGATCAATACCATCTAACTCCAACAGATTAGGAAATGCACATTCAATTTGAGGGATGCCTTTTCAGTATTTTCCCCAAAAATATCTGTTTTAGCCTGGCTTCGTTACAATCAAATAAAACTAACTATACAAACAAAAAACAAACTCAATATTTAGCCTGGCTTCGTTACACCTCATGTTTGGCATAAAACCAGGTTAGAGGTATCCACCAAGCTAAATATTTCATTTCTTTGTTTACAATTATTCAAATCTGGATTTTTGGTTAAGAACTCAGATGCATGATATTCAAGTGTAGTAGCTATCCAGCCTATCCTTGGCATGTCTCAAACATGGATACGGTTAGTCCATCTTATTATGGTAACAGAAAAAGAAAAGGCGAGAAAGAAATTGCTCATTGGAAAGAAGGAAGAAGGCAACATATTGATGAGCTTACCATATTTGGTAGAGTTGGCAATGAGATCATACTTGATCGAATATATGTCCACATACACGTCCAGCGCATCTGTCAGTTCAGAACTCATTTCCGTGAACTCATCCGTCAGTTCAGAACTCATACCACAGCCACACACACAGCACAGAAACTGAATCCAAAACCTGCATAGAAAGTGAACCAGAGCCTGCACAGAATCTGAACCAAAACCTGCACAGAAACTAAACCACAACCTGCACATAATCTGAACGAAAACCTGCACACAATCTGAACCAAAACCTGCCTGCATTTAAAAAGGTGGAAATCTGCAGGTTTAACCCACAAAAAGAGGCCAACTCCTTACACTTTCTGCCTCAGAAAGATTTCATCATAGGCACCCAAATAGATAACAGAAGCAGTGCAGGTTTTGGTTCAGTTTATGTGCAGGTCTGTTGTTCATCAAGGCCACACACACACACACACACACACACATAGACACATAAACCCAGTGGCTAAAATCTGCAGCTTTAACCTACCCAAAGTGGCCAAAACCTGCAGATTTAACCCAACATAACCAAGTTCTGCAGTTTTAAAGCAGAAACTGAACCAAGCTACCAAAACTGCCAACTGCACACACACAATGTTATGCATGCTTACAAACAAGGCTAAGTGCAAAAAACTGCCAACTGGTAATACATGGCTGTCTAATGTTGTCAACTACTAAAGATTTGGCTCAGAGTGACACCATTTCGAAGCACTTGAAGGCTGCTACATTAGTTGCCAATTGGCCGTCTAATGTTACCCCGCCTAAGTGTCAAATGTGTCTTATTCACAAAATTCATCATAGCCACAAAAGAATGGAGCATTTTACAAAACCATACCCTTGTTTTATGGAATGTTTTCTAGCAGCCACACACATACAACAACTCCATCTGGACTGCACATACAACTCCATCTGGACTGCAGTTACAAAACCATAGCCTCCACATACAACTCCATCTGGACTGCACATACCACAACCACACACACACACAATAACTCTGCATACAATGTGAACCAAAACCTGCACAGAAACTGAACCAGAACCTGCACAGAATCTGAACCAAAACAGATAACACAAGATTTCAGTTTCTGCCTCAGATAAGCCACAAAAAGAGGCCAAATCCTTACAGTTTCTGCCTCAGAAAGATTTCATCATAGGCACCCAAACAGATAACACAAGCAGTGCAGAATTAAGTTCAGTTTATGTGCAGGTTTTGGTTCACATTGTATACAGGTTTGGCTCAGAAAAACATCTTAGCCTAGGACAAGATTTGGCTCAGAAAAACATCATAGCCTTGGGACATGGTTGGCAGTTGGTTGCATTTGGTTTCAGTTTTTTGCTGCATTTGGCAAGTCTCGGCTCAGATATTAGGTTTTTTTTTTATCATCATAAAATGGATCATGGCAACATTAAGTTCCCGTTAAGGTCTTCATAAGTTGCAACACAATCACACTTCAGCTCAAATTGGGCTTTTGCTTACAGTTTAATGGTTATTTGGTTACTCTTTTTTGGGAATTTGGTAACACACACACACAAACACACACACACACCCCTCTCAAATTCCCTAGAAGGCAACTCAAACTACCTAAAACTGCATACACAACCCCAACAATTGGCATCAAATTTACCAACTAAATGCATAAAACTGAAACCAAATACAGCAATATTACTCATCATCTATGTCCGAGTCTGCAAAATAGTCTCGTAACTCATCTTTGGCTGCGCGTGGATGAATTCCAAGACGTGTATCCTCCCAATCTTTCAAGCACATCAGACAATCCAGAATATCTGGAGCTAGTCTGCTGCGCTTATCATCCAACACTCTTTCACCTGCACTAAAAGCCGATTCGGATGGCACCGAAGAAACAGGAGGGGTTAATAGATCACGTGCCATTATGTTAAGAACAGGAAATGTTGGAGCATGTTGTTGCCACCAGCCTAATATATCAAAGTTTTGTTGGTTGTTGGTTATCTTAATACGTTCTGTCTCTAAATATATAGAAAGTTCAGACCGAGCAGAGGTATCAGCATCAAAATCAAAAATATCAGAAGCATCATCTGACATCAAACTCCAACCTGGGTCATCAACACTTGGACGTGGTAAACATGGATCCGGACAAGTACTTGCAACATTAGTGGATGCATACTTAGACTCATATAAATCATATAAATCAATCAAATCCTTTTTCACAGTTGCGATCGAATAAAATAAAACACCCATATTATTAGAAAGCCCTTTCAAAAGCCTGTCAACACCACACAATTTAATCCTTGGGTCCATAACAGCAGCAAAAACAAAAATTTTTGGCATTGGTTCAAAATATTTTTTGAATTTCTCTTCCATATTCACCAAAAGAGCTACAAAATTTTCTCGCAATCTATAGCTACGAAAAAAGACACTGATATTAAACAATTGGTGAAGCACAATACAAGAAGTAGGATAACGAACACCCGAACAAGCACACGTAGCAGTATAAAATACTTTCAAAAACTTCATAAACTCAAATGCAAGGTTCCAATCCGCTATACTTAACAAAAAGCCACCACCGAACCTAGGATTAACAAAATCAGATATTGCCTTGTAATAGTTTTTACAAGATTTTAACATAATGTATGTCGAATTCCAACGAGTTCTAATATCAGTATTAAAAACTTTTGGTTTAAGACTCAAACTTGCACAAAACGCATCAAACTCTTGTTGCCTAGATGGGGAGGAAGTAATAAAATGAATAGCATCTTTAATTTTCGACAACTCTAGAGAAATTGTTTTCAAACCATCTTGCACTACCAAGTTAATGATATGACACACACATCGCATATGGAATAACTTACCACCATGAATAGGACTTAAACTATCCAAGAACATATCAATAGAAGCAGTATTAGCAGAATGGTTATCAAAAGTAATGCTAAAAACTTTATCAGCAAGATTGTACTCCGTAAAAACACCATACACAGTTTGAAAAATAGTAGTGCTATTATGAGGATACTCCACTAAACGGAAAGCAATAATCCTTTTATTCAATTTCCAACTAGAGTCTATATAGTGAGCAGTCAAGGCCATGTAACCACGATTATTTCCACCACTCCACATATCAGAAGTAAAAGACACAAATACCACGAGGAAATCCAGCAATTTCTTCATTTATAAACTGTTCTTTATCAAGTTTAAATTCAGCAAGCGTGTCAGCTCTAGTTGTATTTCTAGAAACTTTTTTAAAAACAGGATTAAGTTTTTGTCGGACAAAATGTTCAAACCTAACATCATCACCAAAAGTAAAGGGTTGCTCTGCTGCAGCTACATAACGGGCTAACCCCTTTCTCATTTCAGCTTTCGAGTATATAAAATTAGAGAAATCTTTAC
This sequence comes from Rhododendron molle, assembly GCA_025413875.1. Taxonomy (NCBI): domain Eukaryota; kingdom Viridiplantae; phylum Streptophyta; class Magnoliopsida; order Ericales; family Ericaceae; genus Rhododendron; species Rhododendron molle. The sequence continues at coordinate 33,748,824 of CM046391.1, read as the reverse complement.
GGTGTTCGTTTTCAATTTTATCTTGATGATGTTTAGTGAGGTGTTTTATCATACTACCAGTGCCATAATTACTATCAGGAGAATAATTCTTATCACAATAATTGCAGCATGATCTAGGTCCTATGTTTACACCCTTAGCATTAATCACATTTTTACGTTTAGACATATGATTCCACACCCAAGATGTGTTAGTCCTTTTTGCCCTTTTTTTACCTCGACTACCTATAGAAGTAGAGGCTGGATTCGCTGGAACACTGTTGGAAGCACCTTCACCAACACTGTTTCCACTTGCATGTGCTTCATGACCCTCATCAGAAGACTCAGAGTAAGATTGTGCTCTGGCAAAATCCATATGGATATTGTCCGGGTCCATTTACACCCTGTTCCTGTATTCAGATAAAGAGCATTAAGGAAGACAGGCGGACTGAAACCAAATCGACAATATAGCTTAGGCCAGTCAAATCCCACTAAAACTTTACTACACAATATATCTATTCTTTATATACAACATATTAAAAACATTTTTTTAATACAAAAAAAAAAAAAAACAGAGATGGCGGACGACGGCGTCTTCTTCGCCTCTTCACCGCCACCACCATCTCTGGCACCTCCATAGCAACCACCACCTGCCATACCCACCTCTCTCTCTCTCTCTCTCTCTCTCTCTGCTCACAAATCAACAAACCCAGAGAGCACACTAAAAACTAGAAGGGCAAGGGTTTTGCTCGGATCTGGCCACAGCCTACAACGGCGACGACAGCCGATGACGGCGACGACCATAACAACAGCCATATCAGTGAGAGAGAGAGAGAGAGGAAGGCGACTGTTTTTACCTTCGCCGGAGCAAGCAGATCTGTTTTCAGGGAGGGGGCTGAAGCGAGCCTTCCGTACTCGCTGGGTTGGGCGAGGTGGTCGAGCGAGGGGCTTGACTGGCGAGGCCCAGCCGAGGCTGCTGGGAACGGAAAAGTGGACGTTTTCTTGCCAGTTAGATCTCGCCGGAGCTCCAAGCGAGTTTGCTGGAGATGCTCTCACTGAGCTATGAGAGAGTCGGAGAGACAGAGAGAGCGAGAGAGAGAGAGAGAGAGAGATGAGAATGACTCAAAATGACTGAGCTTTTGATTTTTGAGATCTGTGAAGTGTGAAGAAGACACACAGTCACCGACCTCCTCTACTATATATGTGGTGCGGTGCAGCGGTGGTGCCCTAGTATCCGAAAAGACCAAAATACCCCCAAACGGCTACACACAAATACAATAATACCCCTCATGCCCTTCTTTATTACATCTGACCGGCCCTTTATTTTTCCTTTTTATTTTTATTTTTTTTTTGAAATTGTTTATTTCGAACAATTTATGGATGTTCGCCTTATCGAAATTACAGTGTACGAAAATGGTTTCCGGAGAAATACCTAATAAAATCAAAAGAATTTGAATAATTTTGTCATTTGAACGATTCAGATCATTCATATATGTTAATCATGTGTTCATTAAAGAGTTGATCGGATGAGAAATAGCATATTCGTAATAAAGTAGCAATGCGATGGAAGGGTTTCTTATACCCGATCGAGCCCAAATTTTGAAGGTATTGTTTATTATACAAGCACAACAACATCAATGATATGGATCGTTGTTATTGTGTATCGGCAGTATGGTTACTTTATATTGAATAAATGCAATACGTTTGGTTTATAAAATTTGCATCCCGATGAGGGCGCTACATAAACTCAATCAATACAATTTTTTACACGAATGATGTAATCAACATGCGTGATCAAATCAACGGTCTCGATCGTCGTAATTTTGTCGCGGTCTGATGGCTACTGTATATTCAACTATAGCATAAGATATAGTTTCATTTAGAATAAGTTAAACGTATAGATTCTAATACTTATTATTGATTTTTTTTAATAACGATCAATCTAAACCGTTGATTTGATTATGGATATTGATTACATCATTCACGTAAAAATTTGGGCCGATCGATTTTACTTAGTGCCTTCATCGGAATGTAATTAATATTAAATCGAATCTCGTGCATTTATTCAATGTATAGTGACTAAACTACCAATAAAAGATCACGACGATCCATATCGTTGATGTTGTTGTGCTTGTTTAATAAATGATTTGTACAAATTTTTGGCTCCATCGGCTATAAGAAACCCCTTTATCGCAATTGCAAAAAAGTTAGAAAAGTATAGTTTTTTTTATTGAAAATTGCTTGAATCGAGCCCTTTTCAGTAATTTTTTCCCCAATTTCTTATGTAGCCCCTGGAAAGCACCTTTTAAAAACTTTCAACGGTCCCGATCATCAAAATTCAATCACGAACCATGAGAATTAAAGAATCAATATCATGCAAGGAGCGAGATCTCTTTGAAATTTCAATATGTTTGACTTTAAATACATTTTAAACACATTAAAATCTCATTTAATAAAATTATTTCAAAATTTTAAATTTATTGTAATAAATTTAATGGTTTAATTTTTAATAAAATTAATTATTACTTTTTAATATGTCACTATTTATTTTTAAATACTAAAATTCATTTTTAATTCCTTCTACAATTAATTAGTCAAAATTTTCTTCAACAAAAATTAAAATTATATTTTTATCACTTTTTTTTTTGAAATTTCATTTAATCAAATTATTTTTTCCGTTGTCAAGTTATTTTGAAAATAATAAGAGGGAGACTGTATTTAAAAAATACAATTTTTTTTGTTGTAATTGTTCAATTCATTATTACAAGTTACAAGTGCTTGATCCAGTTTAATGTGTGCATTGATAAGTGTGTGTTTGGTGGCGAATGTTTTCTTCTATTTTTTGGAAATTTGGTTTAATCAAATTATTTTCAAAAATTTATTAATAAAATGAACCCATTTTGTTTTTTTAATATCATCTATGGTAAAATTTGATGAGAAATTCAATAGGATTTAGGAATAAATAGCTACTCCTTCATTTATTAAATACATAATCGAGTGATCGACGTCGTCAAACATTTTTACATGACTTGCATGTTGCAAATGACGGCTTTGATAATTTGATTTTTTATATCTTATTAAAATTAATTGTTTAGTAACATTATTTTTGAAATTATTTTAATAACATTATTTTTTATTTTCTATATCTTGCTATTTATTTTTAAAATATTACTAAATTTCATCATCATTTTTCTTGAAATTTCATTTAATAAAGGCTTGTAACCGTCTTGTCTTGTGCCCGTGTCCGTCTTGTGTTGTGCCGTGTCGTGTAATGTGCCCGTGCCCTGTCGTGTCGTATCCGTGTCGTGTCGCGTGCAACACACAATCGTGCCGTGCCGTGTCGTGTAATCGCTCATTACTGTGCGTGTCGTGCCGTGCCCTCAAGTATCGGTAATCCGTGTCGTCTTGAAGCTCGAGGCTCGTCTTGGGTAGATGCGTGTCGAGATCATACTTTCGAACCGTGTCGAGTCCGTGTCGTGTATCCTTACTTCGTGTCACGTGCCGTGTCGCGTGTCGGCCAAATACCGAGTGTCGGTAAAATTATCGTGTCCGGCTCGCTTTCATGTTAGCCGTGTGGTGCCCAACTATACTGAGTGTCCGTGTCGTGTCGTGTCAGGCCATACCGTGTCTTTTAGTGTCCGTGTCACGTATCCGCGGTCAGTGGTGTATGGGTAGGTGAAACGACCCGTTTGACACCTCTAATAATAAGCAAAACAAGACCACACTTAAAATCCCCAATAAACCTTCACCAAATTCCCGTTTTATACTCGAACAACCAAAGTCAACGATCAGTACTCACAAAAACAAACATTTCCACAAAAAAATTACCTTGGTTCGCATCCGTTTCCGCTGCTCTGATCGTCAGCCTCCGACCTGAGAGGATAATACAATACGTATTAACTGCAAATGAAAATATACACATTCAAACATATATATAAACTAGAAAGACTCATGTTTTGAGTTGAGAAACGGGAGTAATTGATTGAGCTTACGAGGGAGACTGAGAGAAATTGGTGGCGGAGTAGTACGTCGGGTCATGTTATTCGGTAATCGAATGGATGAAAATATGTTTAGAACGGTCGCCATTTTGAGAGACTGTTGTATTTTGGAGGCGAAAAGCCGGGGAGAGAGAGAGAGAGAGAGTCCGGCAGTTTTTAAACTGTGTCTCTACTCTCTTGTATCTCTGTATTTCGGCGGAAAAATATTTGAAGGGGAGCAATAGTTTCGAAATCAAAAATCCACAAACACAATTCAGTCAATATAACTGTGATTGAAACTGTCCCATATGGCCTCGTTCAAGGGAAAATAACTGTTCTATATGTCTCCGTCTAACAAAAAATAAAAAGAAACCGTGGTCGCAGATTCACAGGATCGATTCTCCTCGATAATGATTTGTTCTTGAGGTCACCTCACCTCATTCAACCATGTGAAAAGGAGAGGTTGTAAAGATTAATCAGATTTATCAAGACACTCTTCATTTAAAAAAATAAAAGTTAAAAAAAAAAAACTTTCTGTATGTAAAGTCAAGCAAGAGCATTCGATGGGTATTTTTCTTTATAACTGCAATTCCCAATAGTTTTGGCGTACCCTCCAATGCTTGTATGTGTTTAAACGCTAGAGTGTCCTAGTCTTGAGATATGCTAGAACTAGTATTTGCCCGTATCTACGGCATTACGCACCGGTTCAACCAGATTGAAAAATAAAGCAGTTAATTTTTTAATCATATTTTTGATGTGTGAACAGTGAACGTGTGTGCCGGCGTGTGTGAACGTGTGTGCATATACATGATAGGTGCCACCTATGACAAAAGGTGCCACCTAGGACAACCCTTCTGTTTTATTAGATAGTATGAGTTAATGTCTTGTTCTCTTCCCTTCAAAAAGAATTTTTTAAAAAATTTCCTCTAGATTTCTCCTACTTTCAACATTTCGCTCTCTATCTCTCTCCACTTATTACCCCTACTATTTTCTAAAAAAAAATTCAAAACACAAACCAAACAAAGCATTAAGTTTGAAAAAAATCTTTAATCCAACGGTTATTTGTAATGCCTTCTCACATGATGTGGGATTCATATATGTGTAGGCCCCACACCATGTGAGAGAAGCATTACAAATAATCATTGCATTGAAAATTATCTCCTAAGTTTGACCATAATACAAAATAATAAGTTGGTCTGATCCACTTAAAATTAAATTTCAATGATAAAAACAAGGGGTACTTAAATATTCATCGTCCAATCTAGTATGGATTATGTTTTCATTCCATCCACTTTTTAGGATTATGTTTCCATCCTCTAATTTTTATAAACCCAAGTTTACCCTTTTTGCACTATATTAATTGTATTTCTTTGTTTTTCAAGATACTATATATAGTCCTGATTTTTGTGATTTTTGGGACTGAAAACTAACCTCGAAGGTCCCGTGCGTAATTAATGGATATACACATCTAATTAATCCTAATCTTACGCTTTCCATGTATATCTGTTTGAAAACTTCTAAATATTCATTCTGGCAAGGGATAAAATCTGCTCTCCTCTCTCTCGGATTTGGATATTGTGTTAAACTACTGAACGACACAAGTTTGTGTTGTCTGAGTATGCCCTCCTAGACCTGATGAGAATGTCACAAAATAGGCAGCAAAATTTTATAAAGTTGGTGAGTATCACCCATGTTGAAGGGACCCCGATTAGAGATCATGTTCTGAAGATGATAGCTCTTCTTAATGAACTAGAGATCCTTGGAGCTGAAATTGATGGGGAAGCCCAGATCGATTTCATTCTTAACTCACTGCAGTCTGAGAGTTTTAAGTAATTTCGCCTGAACTATTTTATGAACGAAATGCATTTAACTTTGGTGAAACTTCTTATGGAACTCCATGCAGTTGCGGGTCGTGTGGGTGTGAAGAAATCATCTGTATTAGTGGCGAAAAAGGATTCTACTTCTAAGTCGAAAGGCAAGAAGAAGTAGAATAAATCTTAGAAGAAGGTTGTGGAGTAAGTTAGAGCGCCTCAAGGTGGAGTGAAAAAGCCTAAGGGCAAGTGTTTTCACTGCAAGCAGTAAGAACACTGGAATAAGGAATGTCTATACTGTCTTAACAAAGTGAATAATCAAGATGGATCTTTTCGCTAGTCGTTGAATCATGTGTAGTGGTGTTATCTACCAGTACCTGGTGCGTAGACACGGGAGCCACTAATCATGTTTGCAAATTGTTGCATGGGTTCCAGGAAACCAAAAGACTTTTTAAATTTACGAGAGATTTTTCTGCACATGGGAATGTTACGAGAGTGGCAGCAGTTACAGTAGGAAATGTCTTTTTAAATTTTAGTAGTAATAGGAATTTTAATTTTGAGAGATTGTCTTTATGTTCCTACTATTAGAAAAAACTTGGTTTCAGTTTCTAAGTTGATTAAAGATGGATATTTGGTTTATTTTAATAACTTTGTGGTTATTAAGTTAAATAAATGTTTTATCTATTCTAATTCATTGGTGGATAATCTCTTCTTTATTAATCCTATATTTCCTACAGTGCAACTGCATGAATTGAATAACACTAATAATATGTCATGTAAGAGAAATGAGCCTTCTAAATTGAACCAAACGTATCTTTGGCACTTACGCCTTGGTCAATTTAATCTGAATAGGATTTTTAGACTTGTCAGGGATGGACTTTTAGGTTCATTGGAAGTTGAGAAACTTCTAGTCTGTCAATCCTGTTTAGAAGGTAACATGACCAAGAAGTTTTTTTTATCAGCAAAAGGTTAAAGAGCCAATGAGCTGTTGAAATTGGTTCATTCTGATTTGTGTGGACCCATGAATGTCCAAGCAAGAGGTGGTTTTGAGTATTTCATCACTTTGGTTGATACACTACAAGAGAATATGCTATTTGCGTCAACCTATTTGCGTCGGCAGGGACACCTTTTGCGACTGGACTTGTTTTTTGCGTCTGCAACGCGTCGGCATTTTGGGGGACGAAAAATGGTGGGGTCTCAAAAAGTTTTTTGCATTGGCACGTGCCGTCGCATAGTAATTGCATCGGCATATGCTGTCTCTAATAGTTTTTTTGCATCGACATTATTCCCGACTCAAAAAATTTGAAAATCATGAGGTAATTAGCATCGGGTGGTCGTGCCAACGCTAAAAACATTTTTTTTCGTCAGCCCACACCATTGCCAATGGTTCACATATATGCTATATCCTTTGTCTTTTTGCATCGGGGGTATGCCGTCGCAAAAAAAAAGAACACACCATTCACCTGGGAGCTTTAAGTACATTGGCCGGGCATCTAATAGTACTAGCTAGCCTACATAATTTTTTGGACATATAAAATACCACCACTCCATCCAAAACATGTTTATAATACAAAAACCATCATTCAATCAAAAAAAACAGCCAATATTCACAACTTACCCATTCATTTTTTTTATGGGTAAATCAACTTGAAATTGAAAAAGAGGTTAAACGAATATACAGCATACAAGGGGCATACCCCAGGAGAAAAATAAAAAGAAAACAAAACAAGAGTAAAGAAAAGTGCTATGCCAAATGGCTACATATATGGGACGAGATATGCATTGTTTCCAATCCATCTAGTAAGAGGGAAGGAAAACAACGCCTTGATGACACCAACAAAAGATAACAGTATAAAATGAAGCTTAATCCACTGAACGCCTTAACAGCAAAAGATAACAGCCCACCCCAACAGCAGAACCATCCTTGATTAGCTCATAACAGCAATAGAGAACAACATAAACGGCAGCAGAGAACTGCATAATAGTAATAGCAGTACAGCTGCTGTCCGGCAGCAGAGAACAGTAGCAAAAAGGTAGGTAACTACCAGCATAATAGAAGCAGCAGCTTGAATTACTCATAACAGCAAATACAATAACAGAATAGCAGCAGTTGCCAAAGAAGGAATGCCACAACCAAATTGAATCAGCAGCAACATAAGAAAAACAGGAAACAACGCATATCGGCAGCAACATAAGCAAGGAATGCCCACAAACAGGGAGGTAACAACAGCAAAATAGATGCACCAGCAGCACAATAGATGCACCAGTAGCAAAAGTACTATAGTCCATAAAGAATCTTCCATCTCAGCTGTCAAAGAACACAGCAGCCATCACAAGTGGACGGCCGCAGCCAAACTGGACAGTCATATCAGAAACTAGACAGCAGACAAACTGGACAGCACTAGGCAATAAAAGTGGAGCAATAAACGTCTAGGGACATGCCTCCTAGAAAAGCGTAAACGCTCCAAGGGATGCCCCCCCAAGGATAGGTAAATGTAAAGAAATAATAGAGACTGACTTTTACTCAACAATCCAAGTGCATATCATAGAGACAAAGATACCAATGCAACAGCTCAGACATCAAAAGTAGAAAACTGAACCATACACAGGACACAACATAGAATGGACTGCTACTCATCACACCACACTAACTTTCCAAACGAAGTGAATGAGGCGAGGAATACAGAACATTCATTTCACTAGGGGATAAAAAACCTTGAAGAAACATGGACTGGCAGGTTTAGATGACAGGAAAATTTTTAATATGTCCTTTTCAACTGCCTTGCATTCCATATTCACACAAGGCATAAACTACTTGTTGCAAGCAACTGTAAGCAAGTCAGTAGCAAATGGTAACTTGTACAACATGAAACTACATCTTAGGCAAAAATGCAAGAATGGAACTGAACTGATCTCAACTTTACATGCATTTACTGGGACTTAAACTGAACATACCTATCCATCAAGTGGTGGAGAATGTGTTGGCAAAGGAGAGAAACCTTGGTCACCATCTTGGAAGTCATTCGAACCCTATAACATACCAAATACCATTTGTCACTATGACATGCTTTAAATCTATATACAAAAAAAAATTCAAACATTTAGAAACCACCTGTTCAGTCTGATTTGTCCCTCCGTAGGTCTGAAATAAGGCCATTTGAGCCCCCATACGCCCGAGATGAGCCATCAACTTCTCATTAAGTATACGCTCCATCTCTGTAGTGAACCTCTGCTCAATCTCTCTTGTGAGCCTCTGTTCAATCTCACTGCTTAGCCTTTGCTCAATCTCATTACTTAGCCTTTGCTCAATCTCTTGAGTGGCCTCACGTACTTGCCTAGTGATCTCATTGAGATTGGAAGAAGAGGAGGCATGTGACGACCGGGAAGATTAACCATAAACTGCACTCTGAGGCACACCAGAACCATAGGTTTTGCAATAACCATGTCCATCCTCTCCTAACACATCATGAAAAATCTTGTTTCGAACCTCTGTTGTCTGAAGTGACTCTGGTATTTCAGCAAGGTTTTGATTAAATTCTTCCTACAATTCACCAACATAGAAGTGAAGTCACGTAATAATTTAGACATAATAAAAAAAAATAGACAATTATAAAGGTCACTCATACCACAATGGCCTTCACGTCTGGGTCATTTTCGTCACGTGTCTTGATGAAGACACTCATTTTTTCTGTGTTCTCTCCATTTGCACTCATCTAATTTCATCCAACATAACAAAAAGTGGCATTGAGCTTGAGTTTGAAAGATGTTATTAGTAGGGACAAAAAAACCAAGTAAAATAAGTTTCTCAACTATGCAATACCTCATGCCTAATCTGGGAGAAATGTGTCCGCCCAGTCCTATGATCTGGACCACGCCACTCTCGATTTTTGGAGTTCCTGGTTGCTATTAACTACGATATGAAAACCCTACTCAAGACTGAAACACAGTTAATGTAATCAATTTTATAACTTTACAACTATTTACTCAATTATATACCTTGGCATCCTTAGTCCTCCAACAGCTCACAAGTTCTTTCCACTGATCTGGCAATACTCTCTTAGGCACTTTCAACAATATATCTGGATCTTCTTCATGTTTAGTATAATATTTATCCTTTGTCTTAGCCTTATGATCTTTCCATAATTTGTTACATGAACGCATGGCTACTGGCTGAAACTCTGCCGGACAATCCTCAATGTTATCCTACAAAGCACAACTACATATATAAGAAGAGATCAAATATATGGAAACAGAAAAATTCAAAAAATATGACATACACCTCAATCTCCTTCCAAATAGCGCTTTTGATCTCTTCAGGTACTAAATTCCAGTCAAGATAAGTCAAGGGAACTCGATGGGGGTTGCGTAGCGTTGTGCCCAGTTGTCCTTCCAATCGGCTGCCTTCATCTCCCAATGGATGGAAATCATTATCGAACATGACTTTTAGTTTAGTTCCAGTACCCCAATGGTGAATGCCCTTAGCACTACCTCGACCACACTTCTTCATAGATGTCTCAGGAGCTGAAAAATCAGTTGGTGGTTACTTGTAATAATCAAGGGGCATAGCATTGAATTTGATTTCCATGTCATTCAATTTCAGTAGGTTAAAGAACAAAAATAAATTGAGCCTGTCATGTGCTTCCATTCTAAAAAATATTACATACCCGTTTCATTTGAAGGTGGTTGTATTGGCTGAGGCAGATGTGGAGCCTGAGATGGTTGTGTTACTTGAGACAACGGTCGCGGTGTTGGAAGCACATCAATAACCAAAGACAAAATAAAAAATGGTTGTTTCATGCACAGCCATGGCGGTAGATTGTACACAACCAACACGATAGGCCAAGTGCTATGAGTTATGCTCATTGTTCCATATGGATTGAATCCATTAGATGCTAACCCAAGTCTTATGTTTCGAATATCACCAGCAAACTTGACATGTCGACGATCAAATTCCTTCCATGCAAGAGCGTCAACAGGATGCCTACGAACACCATCATTGATTCGTCCATCAGAATGCCAACTCATGAGCTTGGATGTTTCGGATGACGTAAAAAACCTTTGCAGTTTTGACTTCAAAGGGATATACCTCATCTGTTTCGCAGCCCTTTTTTTAACCATGTTTCTTGCCAGTTTTTGATCTAGTGATAGTCACTTTCCATCTAGATTCACCACATACGACACAAGCATCAAGATTTGCATGCTCGTTTCTAAACAACATACAACTTCTAGGACATGCATCCCACGTCTTGTACGTAAAGCCCAAATCATCAGTTATCTTTTGGGCTTCATAGTACGAATTCGGAAGATTCAAGGCCTCAGGGAAAGCCTCATGATAAAACTCAAGAAACTTGTCAATTGTCTTGTTTGTCAACTTATGAAGCACCTTCATATGCAGAAGTTGAACAATAAACGACAATGATGTGAAATTTTTACACCCAGGATACAACTCGGTATTTGCGTTCTCAAGAAGTTTGAGATACGCTGTCGTTGCTTCATCAGGCCCTATTTGAGGATCATTTGGAATTCGTTCATCATTCCCAACACTTGTACCTATATGTTGATTCCTTAGAGCATCACTTATCATTCCAACCATATCGTCCCCAACTGTTGAGTTTTCAAAAGTTCCATATGCTTGCTCTCCATTAAGAAAAGCATATGATTCCCCATGGTTTATCCAATTTTTGTACTTCTTAAAAAATCCACAAGAGTAAAGATGTTTCCTTACAGCTGCTCGAGGAAAACTATAGCGATTCTCACATTTTCTACAAGGACAACTAATGAAAGAATCATCAAGCTTATCAGTGTATGCAAACTCAAGAAATCTGTCAATCCCATCAAAGTAGTCTCTCGACATCCTCGGTAAATCAATCCAAGTCTTGTCCATGTTTTTACTTCCCTCAATTATTTCTGTAGAAAAACATGTACATTATGCATATACAGACACACAAATGCATACTAGCCACCTACTCCAAAAAAAATGAAGTATGCTCTCAGTTACTTTATTGAGGAAAGAAAAATAAAGAGAGATAATGCAACATACGAAAAAAGTCACATTTGAACCGGAAAAAAAAAAGGCCAAATAGAGGACACAATATTAAGCAAATCATGCAAACCTATGTGAGTTCCACTCGTCCCCCTAACCATATACACAGAAATAGATAAACGTTTCTAAGTCTTGATCTTGATGGAGGTTTAGAGATAGGCCTGCTAAGTCTTCTACCCAAGAATCCAGGCCATGAACAGAATTTGAACTGTCCTCGTAACTTTAGGGTTGTAAATGCTTTCTGGATTTAGAAAATAGAAAACACTTTCTAGCCAAGCAGTAATTATTTTCAATTAAACACGAAAAACATCTTCATTGAACTTCCAAAACGTTTTAATCTTAACGAATCGTAAGCATATAGATGATTTTGTGACCTACATAAATTCCAAACACCACGAATAAAATGCAGGTCCAATATATTCATTCGAACAGATTATGTTCACAGAACATACTCTTGCCTTCAATCCTCATTTTTTATTGACAGAGACACAGAACTATTGAATTCCATGTACAAAAATCAGCAGCAGCAGAGACACCAAAAATTTGTTGCAAAGCATCAAAACGCATAAGACACCAACAAAAATCATAACCCTCACATATTAGCGAACAACCAGCAGCAGTAGCATTCAGTAGCATAAAAAAAACACAGCAGAAATCATTTTCAAGCAAAACAGAAGCCCACAAAACACCCACACCCAATAAACACTCGCCCAAAGCCCAACTTATAGAAATAAAACTTTTGAACCAACCAAAACAGACATCTTAAAAGCTAACTCTAGCCCCCTGACCTACCATACAAAACTTCTAATGAAAAGACTCCAATCCAACCAAAATGAATACCCCTCCCTCCATTTGAAACCTGGACCAAACCACCTGATACCCCAACACACACTCCCACCTCAACTCCCTGTTCCACACCCCACACCACCCACAACATAAGCTGTGGTGTTGTAAGGAGCAGTTCAGCATGCTCCGGTGTTCCTTTGAAGAAGAGCATATTCTTCAGAACTTTGTCTCTTTTCCTTGCCTTTCATTCTGCTTCATGGCTTTTCATGTTGCTTATGTTAGGCTAGGCCTTAGGTTTTTGTCCCTATGAGGAACATAAACTCTAAGCCTAGCTCTATATTTTGTTTCTTTCCATGAAAAACCTATGTTTTTTTTTTGCTTCTTTTGATTAAAAAAATGTTTTCCTCGTATTGCAGTTTATTAGACTATTAATCTCACTATCAACAGAAAAAAAAAGAATTTCTTTTGTCTCCGACCCCACAGCCACGTCACATTCCAGATTATCCACATGCTTACAATGTTGACATTTTGCATTTTTCTATTTCTAAGTGGATTCTTCAATCTCAACAACAAAACTAAGTACTAAAAATTCTTAAAGAACTCTTATGAATATATATATACACACACACATGGGGATGGGGGCTCCTTTAGGTCTGATTAAAATAACTCCCAATCCAATTGGGTTCCCAATAACAGTAGCATACATGTGATAAATAGCAATAAAGATTCAAAATACACACAACCACAACTGGTGAGAGATTGGAAATAAACGAGTAGAATAAAGGTCCCCTTAGATCATACCAATGGTGGAATCATGAGGTAGCAGGGAAGACGTACGTAGTGTTTAGCCCTGGAAAAGATTCTTGGGAGAGTTGAGGATTAGAGAGTGTGCTTGGTGGAATATCGACTCCTGAACCTCAAATTGAAGCATTAGAGAGTTTGTCTGGTAGAATCATTGAGGTGCTCTGTTATCTTCAATGAGAGAAAGTTAGGGCAAAAGAAAAATAAAATCAAGAGGGTTTCGGTAGGATTAAAACAAGAGGGTTTCGAAACAGTCCAAAATCAAGAGGGTTTCGGAACTAAGAAAAGAAGAAGCAGTAAAACACAACCAGCTGATTAAGAAACTTACCAGTGTATCCTTTTGATTTTGGTAGGATTCTTTGCCGAGATCGATTTCATTTCGAAAGGATTCTTAGCCGATTCAAAAACACCCAACTGATTAAGACTTGGAAAACAACGAGATAAATTTGGTTTGGTAGGATTCTTAAGCCGATCCCAGCAAAGTAAGGTGAGGAGTTTGACTTGGGGTTTTGGGGAAAACGAGTTTCGGTAGGATTCTTACCGATTGAAACACACCCAGGAAAATAATCAGGAGAGATATTGATTTGGGGTTTTGGGGAAAAGGAAACAATATTAATTTAATTCTCCCAAAAGATTTAGGCCTTGTTCGTTTACCGTATTTACTTTGTTTTAATTTTGTTTACCAATCATTACCTACATCTTTCTCCAATCATTATTCTATTCTTCAATTGTTAATTTTATTTCTCTCTCTATCTCTCTCCACTCAATACCCCCCTCTCCAATCATTACCCTATTTCTCTGTCCACCCACTACCAAAACTAAAATACCCAAATAACCCAAACGAACATGGCCTTAGAACTTTTTGCCCCTTCCCCCCCACCATTTCTTACCCGCCCGATCGTGCATCCACTTTTTTAGAGCTAAAAAGTCACTATTTGCATCGGGGTGTAACTTGCAGACGCAAAAAAATTCTATTTGCTACTAGGTTTTTGCGATGGCAACCTGACGGATGCAAATTGACTACTTTTGAGTCAGGATGAGATGCCGTCGAATTTTTTTTTTTTTTTTTTTGCGACAGCATTTTTTGCCGACGCAAAAAGATCGACGAAAAAAGCATATTCTCTTGTAGTGATAATTACTCAATGTTTGGATACATTTATTTGATGCATCGTAAATCCAAATACATTGAGAAATTCAGGGAGTATAGGACAGAAACGGAGAAGTGTTTGGGTAAATGTCTTAAGACACTGCGATATGATCATAGTGGCAAATACCTCTTGGGAGAGTTTAGGGAATACTTGTAAGCTAAAGGGATTACATCCTAGTTATCAGCACTAGGTATCCACGTCAAAATGGTTTAGCAAAAAAAAGGAATATGACTCTTATAGATATGATGAGATCAATGATGAGTTATTCAGATTTACCAATTTTGTTTTGGGGACATGCACTAGAAATAGCAGCGTATATTCTTAACTTGGTACCATCTAAGTAAGTACCATCTACACCCACAGAACTATGGACTGGGAGCAAACCTAGTCTGCAGCATGTTCGGGTTTGGGGTAGTCCAGCACTATGTGCTGAATGGGAATGCAGATAAATTGGAATCGAGGACAGAAGTTTGTTTGTTTGTGGGGTACCCTAGAGGAATGAAATGTGGACTGTTTTATAGTCCTACGGATAAGAAGGTCATTATTAGCAATAATGCCCGGTTCTTAGAAGAGGATTATGTAATAGACCACAAGCCCATAAGAAAGATTATTCTAGATTAATTGAGAGAAGAGGGACCGACAAAGACTTCTTCAACACTAATAGTACAGGAGGTTACACTGCAAGAAAGAGTTGTTGATACACCGGTACCTCATCGTAGTGGGAGGGTTGTTGTCCTACCCAATCGGTATACGTTCTTGGGAGAATCTTATGATATGATCCCTGAAGAACGACATGCTGAACCCTACAACTACAATGAGGAACTAGAAGATAAAGATGCAAAATTTTGTCAAAAGGCTGTGAAATCTACATCCACATAACGGAACCGGATGGATTCATAGTAAAAGGTCAAGAGCACATATTATGTAAGCTTAAGGATTCTATTCATGGACTCAAGCAAGGATCTAGATCTTGGAACATCCGTTTTGATCGGGCAATCAAGTTTTTTTTTGGTTTTGATCAATGTCCGGATGAGTCATGTGTGTACAAAAAGCGTAACGGAAATGTGGTGGTGTTCATGGTACCATACGTAGATCATATTCTGCTAATCGGAACGATGTGGGAATGTTGTCTACGGTAAATGTGTGACTATCTAGCCAGTCGATATGAAAGACTTGGGAGAAGCCGGTCACATCCTTGGGATTAAGCTTATGTGAGATCGCAAGTATAGGATGTTGGGCTTCTCATAAGATACTTATATCAATGAGATCCTTGCTCGTTTTCGCATGCAGGATTCCAAGAAAGGGTTCCTCCCTTTTTAGACATGGAATCAACCTATCCAAGGATCAGTGTCGTAAGACACTTGAGGAGATGGAGAAGATGAAGGCCGTTCCTTATGCCTTGACAGTACGAAGCCTCATGTATGCTATGCTGTGTACTAGACCTGATATTTGCTTTGCTGTTAGCATGGTTAGTAGATTTCAGTCTAATCCAGGGCAAGAGCGTTGAACTTTAGTGAAACATATTTTCAAGTATCTGAAAAGAACTAGAGATTATATGTTGGTTTAACAGTCAGATAGTCTGATACCTTATGGGTACACAGACTAAGACTTTGTGTCAGATAAGGATTCCAGAAGTAGACCTTGAGATATGTGTTTACCTAAGAGGTAGAGCCATAAGTTGGAGGAATATCAAGCAATCATGCATTGATCGATTCCACCATGGAGGCCCAGAATGTGGTAGCTTCTTAAGCAGCCAAAGAGGCTGTTTGGCTTAGAAACTTCTTGATGGATCTAGAAGTGATTCCTTTAGTACAATTAGCTATTACATCTATTGTGACAATAGTGGTGGAATTGCTAACTCTAAGGAGCCATTGACTCATAAGAAGGTAAACACATTGAGCGTAAATATCATCTGATTCGAGAGATCGTACAGAAAGGTGATGTTGCTGTGACCAAGATTGCATCAGCGAAGAACCTAGCAGATCCTTTTACAAAGAGCTTACCAGCTAAGACTTTTGATAGTCATGTAGAGGGAATGGGAGTGAGATGCGTGGCAGTACGATTTTGAGTCTTAGTGGGAGTTTTGTTAGGAGGTTATGTAAAAGTTATGATTTTATATGATGGATTAATATTGTTATGTATTAATCAGTTTTATCCCTTTTTTGATGAGAATCTTTTATGGGCAATGTTTGCATGATATTTTTGTATGTTGTGCATGTGTGTCTTTTATTCTACATAGTAGATAATCCAGTGTGTAGAGTACGGCTTACACAGAAGATTGGATCATCGGTTCTTGTAAAATATAAGATATAGTTCACAGTCTTAGATGGAACAGGACACACCATCGGTAGGACTGTAGTACAATGTTTAGTAGGTCTGTCTTGACTACAGGGAACGGTCTAGTTATAACTCATTGTGCTAATACACTTTGTGTGTATTGAACGGGACCGCATTGAGGTAATTGTCTTTGTACTGACTTTATAAGACAATTGGAAGCTCATGGTTATTGTGAATGCTTATGCTCTTAATCCAAAGATAATTATTAGAGGTATATATTTAATGTTGTTGACTTTGATTCATTAAAGAGTGAGATCTTTACACGGTCAATAGTCTCGGTGAGTTGGGTAGCAACATTATGTATATGACAGCTATTAATTATTGATGGAATCCACATCCCAGTAGGGATTGATGATAACCCTTGAGTAAGCTTATATGTTTCGATTATGTCAAACCCTGCAGGTGGATATTTGTATCCGACATATCGAATAAGTTAAGCGGATAGTCTCAAGTTAAGATGTTGATTAAGTGGGAGATTGTTAGTAATTTATTTTAATCAACAGGTATCTGTAATCTTAACGTGGGGAGATTAATAAGTATTTAATATCATGGGGCTCGTAATATAATTGAGATAAGGACGGGAGTGCAATTATAATTCTGTAGTGGGGTGAATTATAATTAGTGAAATAAGAAATAGAATTCTGGTGGATTAGGTTTTCTTATTTACACTTTCGAGCAGTATTCGTGGTTTATAGCAAGGCGTGCTATAACAAGTTCAACAAGCGTTCGTGTTGCAGGGAGTTGAGGTAGAACCCTAATTCCGCCTTGTAGGGTTTTACCATTTTTGTTGTCTAATCTGTACGCGTCAATACTAGGTCTTGGGGATTCCGTTTCCCAACACTTATGTGTTCTATTGACACTCTTTGTTTTTGAACTTCTTCTTTAACGGCATAGTATTTCAATTCCATGTGTTTAGCACCATTAGAATACTTGTCGTTCTTGGAGAAGAAAACCGCTGCGGAATTATCACAATAAATTTTCATCGGCTTGGCAATAGAGTCGACAACTCCAAGTCTTGAAATAAAATTCCGCAACCATAATCCATGAACTGTAGCCTCAAAGCATGCTACAAATTCAGCTTCCATAGTGGATGAAGCTATGATAGTTTGTTTAGAACTTTTCCATGATATCACTCCTCCACACAGTAGAAATAAATAGCCACAAGTGGACTTTCTACTGTCAACACATCCAGCAAAATCTGAATTCAAGTAGCCAATCACGTCAAGATGATCAGATCTTCTATATGTGAGCATGAAATCTTTGGTACCCTGCAAGTACCTCATCACTTTCTTTGCAGTTTTCCAATGCTCAATTCCGAGATTGCTTTGGTATCTACCCAACATACCAACAGCAAAACTGATATCTGGTCTAGTACAAGTCTGGGCATACCTTAGACTTCCTACTGCAGATGCATAAGGAATCCTTTCCATTTCTTTACGTTCCAATTCATTCTGTGGACATTGCTTAAGAATGAATTTATCCCCTTTCTGAATTGGGGCATCAGAAGGTGAACATTTCTCCATACCGAATCTCTCTAACACTCTTTCAATATATGCTTTTTGAGGCAACCCTAACATTCCACATGATCTATCCCGAAATATTTATATTCCTATCACGTAGGGTGCCTCACCCATATCTTTCATGTCAAAGTTGTTTGAGAGAAAATTCATGGTTTCATGCAGTAAACCAAGATCTTTTGTGGCAAGTAAAATATCGTCAACGTATAGGATAAAAAATATAAACTTGCTCCCACTAACCTCTAGATATATACACCGATCAACAGTGATTTCCTTAAATCCAAAGGAAACAGTAGTATCATTGAACTTAAGATACCATTGTCGCGAAGCCTGTTTAAGTCCATAAACTGACTTCTTAAGTTTGCATGCCATATGTTCCTTGCCCTGAATGGAGAAACCTTCAGGTTTATCCATATAAACTTCTTCATCCAAATTCCCATTAAGAAAAGCAGTTTTCACACCCATTTGGTGTAACTCTAATTCGTAATGTGCTACCAAAGCCATAATAATTCTTAACGAGTCCTTCTTGGATACAGGAGAGAAGGTCTCTTTGTAATCAATGCCTCCTTTCTGAGTGAAACCTTTAGCAACCAATCTGGTTTTATGTTGTTCGATATTGCCTTTAGAGTCACGTTTGGTCTTAAAGACCCATTTGCAAGCAACAATCTTGTATCCCTTAGGCAATTCAACGAGATCCCAAACTTCATTCTGCTCCATTGATTTTAACTCATCATTCATAGCATCAACCCATTTAGTACAATCAATACTGTCTATGGCTTCTTTAAATGAAACCGGATCTTTACTTACCCCTATGTCAGATTCTTGTAGATAAATCACATAATCATCTGAAATGGCTGATCTCTTTTCTCTTTGAGATCTTCGTAAGGCTATTTCTTGTGATTGTTCTACAATTTCTTCATTGGTGATAATCTCACTACGGGATGGTTGATCAATAATTCGTTGTTCAACAACTGAAGGAACAATAATTTCATTTGAAGTTATAGGTAGGGGAACTTGCACCCTAACTTCTTGAACAACCACTTCTCGAGGTTTGTCACTCCCACTGATTTCACCATTTTCAATGAATCTGGCATTTTCGGTTTCTATAATTCTTGTTCTATGGTTAGAGACGTAAAACCTATACCATTTGGATTTTTCAGGGTAACCAATAAAGTAACCACTGATGGTCCTTGAATCCAATTTCTTTTCATGTGGGTTATATACTCTTGCTTCCGTTGGACAACCCCAAATGTGCAGGTGTTTTAAACTCGATTTCCTTCTTGTCCACAATTCAAAAGGAGTTTTTGAAACTGCCTTGCTAGGAACCTGATTTAAAATATACATAGCGATCTTGAGAGCATACATCCATAACATAATAGGTACTGTAGAATTACTTAACATACTTCTAACCATGTCCATTAAAGTACGATTATGTCTTTCTGCTACACCATTCTGTTGTGGCATACCTGGCATAGTGTATTGTGCACATATGCCATGCTTTTGAAGGAATTTAGCAAATGGCCCTGGGCGTTGCCCTGACTCATCATACCGTCCATAATACTCACCACCTCTATCTGACCTAATGATTTTCACCTTTCTTTTTAATTGCCTTTCTACCTCAGTAATATACACCTTAAGGGTATTTACTGACTGAGATTTTTCATGCAATAGATATATATAACCATAACGTGAAAAATCGTCTATATAGGTGATGAATTAGGTTTCTCCACCAAAAGATGGAGAGTCAAAAGGGCCACAAATGTCTGTGTGGATAATTTCAAGAAGACCAGAACTTCTTGTGGCTCCCTTCTTAGTGTGTTTGGTTTGCTTTCCCTTAATGCAATCCACCCACAAACCAAGATCAGTAAAATCTAAATTCTCAAGAATTTCATCCTTTACTAATCTTAATTTGTATTCTTTCTCTGGAAATATGTCCCAGCCTTTTATGCCACAAGTTGGAAGAAGCTTCATTTATTAGGCTACTCTTAGTACCAACATTATGATGCAGAGTGAGAAGGGTTTCAGCAAAATGATTATCAAGTTTTAGTTTGTACAAACCATCACACAAAATACCAGAGCCAACAAAAGAGGTATTCTTAAACAAACTGAAACATTTATTCCGGAATTCAAACGAAAAACCATCAAGATCAAGTTTTGACAGGGAAATCAAATTTCTGGAAACTGAAGGAACATAGAATGTTTGAAACAAATCAAGATGACAACCGGAATCCAAGAACAAACGATAAGTGCCAACACCTTCTATAGGAGCTTTATCTCGATTTCCCATGAATAGAAAGTTTTCATTTGGATTTATGTTATGGATTGTAAGGAATCCTTGCATCGTATTGGAAACATGAGTAGTAACACCAGAATCAAGCCACCAAGTATTAGAAGGAACTTCAATCAAGTTTGATTCGAAACATACAGAAATGAAATTTATACCTTTCTTTTCGAACCATGCCCTGCGTTTATGACAGTCTTTCTGATAGTGTCCCATCTTTTTACAGAAGTGACAACGATCAACGTCTTTTCCCTTCTTTTTAGTCTCAGAAGTACTTCCAGACTCATTAACCTTAAGTGGTGCTTGCTTTGTACCCTTTTTAGGCTTCCTCCCATTCTTTTTGGTTTCATGACTTGCATAATGGACTGAATGACGTTTCACTTGTTTAAGCCTTGTTTCCTCTTGGATAAGCTTACTAGCCAACTCATTAATACCCCATTTATCCTTCAATCCATTATAGTTAATTTGGAACGACTCATACTCGGAAGCTTCGTTCAATGAATTAAAGATAAATTGGACAACAAAGAATTCATCCACAATCATTCCCAAATTCTTTAGTTGGGCAGCTAAGCTAGTCATTTCAAGCATATGCTCCTGCATCCCATGTGTGCCATCAAATTTCATGTTTGTAAGCTTCGACATAAGTGTCCCTGCAAGGAACTTGTCTGCAGTCTTAAAACGTTCTTCCACATTTCTAAGGTATTCCCTAGCATTTTCAGTATCAGGAAGGGTGGACTTGATGTTGCTTGCAATGGTCATTTACATAAACATAAGGCAAAGCCTGTTAGATCTTTTCCATGCTTCATGAATAGGATTTGCATCTTTAGTGCTGACAACAGTGGCAGGAGTTTCACTGCTTGAATCTGTAATAGCAGTGATTCGAATTCCCGAATCAGTCAGCCCAACAGGTTTGTTTAATACCAGTGCCATGTCAAGATCTAAAACACTCAAGTGAAATTCCACCCTTTCTTTCCAATTAGTAAAATTTGTCCCGGTCAAGAGCGGAACAGACGAAGCGTGCGAGTGTAGTGAAACGGAAACTGATGGTGTAGTTCATAAATCATGCTCATTACATTAGTGCTTTGAGTTTCAAATAAATTAATAGTGCACCGTGATCTTCCTTTGGGAATAATCTAATGGCATACTATCAATCACTATGGTGACTCCTTTTTTTCACCAGTAGGACTAATTAGTGAATATTCATAATTAAGTAGTACTGTTACCTTTGGGAATTAAGTCCATGCTTAGTTGTGAATATTCATTAATTATCTTATTCCAATTTAATAATCACTTCGAAGTGGTGCACCTTTGGGCCAACCTAATAACTTTGTGACTAAAAATTGCGAATTGCAAAAGTTATCAATTTTAATACTAAGGAGTTCATAATAAAATTTCATTTATTGATTGTAAACCTTTGAATCATTCCGAATGGGTTACTTTGGTAACTACCAACCGTAGCATAATAAAGATTACAATCAAATAATAACTTCCGCACAGGGGCGGAGCCAGGATTTTCGATAAGGGGGGTCGACCTTCCACAAACAACTTCAAAGAAATACTAAGCATTAAGCAATACTTTAATCGAACACTTTACAAAATGATGAAGAAGACTTAAGCAATACTAAGCATTAAGCAATAATACTACAACAAGTATTAAGCAATACTATTATACTAAGCATCACTTTACAAAATACTTTATTCGAACACTTTAATTGAATACTGAGCATTAAACAATACTTTAATTAAGCAATACTAAGCAGTAAGCAATACTTTAATACTAAGCGTTAAGCAATACTTTACTAAGCATTACGCAATACTAAGCGTTTGGTTTTTAATCATGCATCTACAGTCTACTCAGGGGTGGAAACTAGAGATTGATTAGAGATTGATTTGGGGGGAGAGAGAGAGAGAAGACAAGTACCTCTTTGACGATGAAGAAGGGGATCTCTCGGTTCTCCAGTCTAAACCTAGTTTTTTTCTTCTGAACGAATGAACCGCTGTTCAAGTTTGGGGATTTTTGTGGGTGGAAATCTTATTTTGACTCCTCTTTTTTCTAAGTACAAAACCCTTATATATGGGTTGGGGCAAAAATAAATTTTAAAGGGGGGCCAAATGATAAAAATAGGATGAAAATTATACAAATCCCTAAAAGAATTTGGGGGGCAGTGGGGTCAACTGCCCCCCTTGACCCTTATTCCCTCCGCCCCTGCTTCCGCATGATCATGAAATAAACGATAAGCATGATCACAGTTATCTTTCGAAAATCCATGGGCGATCAATTACGGTCATGGGAAGTCAAGTACATGAACTAATAAGGGAAAATAATTGTCTCATGCATACAGTACCAAAAATAAAAAAACAGGTGACATCACATGGCATAAACAAGTTCCAACGTCCTGCTGACTTTTCCTCATAAAAGAAAACAAATAGCATTGAATGTTTTTCCCATTAAGAAAAGCAGATGATGTCAGCCTTAAAGTTATATGTGCCGTTTCCCTTATCTCAACCTTTCTTTTATTTCATATTAATGAAAACAGTCATCTGTTTCCTGACTACTTTAGGCACCCAACGCAAAAACAAAATATAGGTGCTGTCAAAAACATTAATAGCAAACGGTCAAGCATCTATTCATTATACTTTGGAAGTGCTCCCATTCTAATACAAAAATCTAACACCACCATACGATATAGGTGTTGGGAAAAGAAAACTCCATCAGTGCTCTCGAGTTTAATGTTTGCGTGAAGAAAAGTTGCCAAAACACAACTAAGACAAAAGATGAGCAACAGATCTAGAGTTTCACGATTTCCATGCTTTCGTCACTTTCATTTGTAGTTCAAGCTCAATAAGAATCTGGTGCAATCTATTCTTATCCGAACAGAAACAATATGGCTAAACATTCAACTATCAGGTATGTAGATTATTTCACTAAACATCCCAATCTTCTTTAAGAAAAAACATGATGATTCTAACTGGCTCTGATACCGCATGTAAAGTTAAATTTATAGGATCTAGAATATCATGTTTTTTCACATCTAAATACATATTACGGAAATACTTAAAGGATTCGTATAAAATCTACTAACCTGGATCCATGTAGATATATAAGATAAGAGATCCAAGCTAATAATAGAAGAGATAATAAATCCAGTCCGTAACACAAGAGCATAGCAAGCTCTTGGAAGAAGATAGGTTTCTCTCTCTTTCCCCTCTATACAATATGCTCAGTACAGTTGCTTACCGTGATAGGAAGAAACTGAGCACATTCTTTAATAGGCAGAGAGAGAGAGGACCCACTCATCTTAAGGTTTTTCACCTCCTTATCTACCATCATAAATAGGGAGACAAACATTACATTGCATTACTAATAAGGGTGTGTGCATCTGGTGGAGAACATATAGGGTACATTCTTACAAGATGACCCCACCAAGCTTGCGTGGTTTAACAAACCTAGCCAAAGGTTGGACCGGGTTAGGATGGCAAAGTTGCTTTACTAAATGAGCATTTTGGGCAAAATTTGTCGTGACTTTTCTAGTGCAAATCGCAAGTGCAGATTGCCACGAAGTAATAGAGAACGGACTTATTCATGGTTCTGAGCAATCTCAATCGTCTATTCGCGCAATCAATGGTTAAGATGTGTTTTCAATTTTGACGGTCAAAAATAATTTTATTATCAGTCACAATTGATTTTCAATCCGGACCGTCCAAAATACTTTTGAATGCGCGCGGTTTAGCACCCTAAATCTTCTTTATGGGACACTTCGTAAAGAAGATTTTCTCACGAAGTAGTATGTGTTTTGAAAAGTTCAAGGTCTTGGAAGGGAAAAAGTAAGAAACATGAGAATGTCTTTTCACAGAGTGGCGCAATCTCAGCAAGGGACGGAGCCAGGATTTCATAGACGCAAGGGCTCGATTATGAACAACAAGATTTTGAAATTTCAAGATTAGAAAATCTAATAGTTTGTTTGTATTAGATTTTAAGGGAGATTTTTTAGATAATCAATGGAAAGAGATAGAAAGAGAAGTAAGATTAATAATTGAAGAAAAAACTTATGGGAGATCATGAGCAGAGAGAGAAAATTAAGTTTTGGGACCCAAGACGAACACATTCTTAAGCATTTAAATGTCTAAATAACACCCAATACAAAATATAATTCTTAACTAATACTCCCTCCGTCCCTTTTTAAGTATCTTGCTTCGTAATTCTAACATATTAAAAAAATATCATCATTATACCTTTCACATCAATTTTTTTCTTCACTTTTCCTACTTACCAATCATCATTACACTTTCACTCACTAACTTTTCAAAATGGAATCTACTTTTAGGGGCAAAATGGAAAATTCACCAACTTTTACCCACTAACTTTACAAAATAGACACTTATTAAGGGATAGCCCAAAATGGAATACCGGACTCTAAAAAAGGGACGGAGGGAGTAGTAAATTTAAAAAAAAAACTCTGAAACAACGCGGGGGCCATATATGCCCACATGTAGCTACATCTCTGATCTCAGCCATCTATTCGCGCAATCAATAGCTGAGATTCATTTTCAATTATAACCGGTCACAATTAACTCTTCCCCGAAAAAGTTCATTAACATCTTGACCATCCAAAATACTTTTGGATGGTCATGATTGAGTACTGTAAATAAGTGTTTACAGCACCTCCGTAAAGAAGATTAATATTAAATTTTTTTTTAAAAAAACCCTGAAACAACGCGGGGGCCACATATGCCCACATGTAGCTACATCTCTGATCACAGCCGTCTATTCGCGCAATCAATGGCTGAGATTCATTTTCAATTATGACCGGTCACAACTAACTCTTCCCCGGAACATAACACGTTGAACATAACACAGGCTTTCATCATAAACATTATAACAAAGGAGACAACAAATGAACGAAAACAAAAAATAACAACAGCATACAAAACCTCAAATTAATCTGCTGGCCATCCTCTAATACTGCTCTTTTTCATCGATTAAAACAGGAGCCGGTAATGAAACTGGCCACCAACTCAGCAACATCTCCTCATCCACCCTCCTCAACCTACTTTCCCACATCTCTTCCGACCCGACACCCCGAACCACTGTCGGAGAGTTTTCCAAAACCATAATTTCACCATCACGTGCATCTCTCTTGGTGGCAACAACTACTTCTCTTTCCCCAAGACTCTTATCCCTCCTCCTTACCACCCCACTTCTATTCCCAAGCCCCATTTTACCCCAAAACCCTAACCCTAATCTCACCAAAACCACAATTACAAAACTGCAAGCAACCAAACCGCCCATGAATCGAAGCGTGGAGGGACGACAAGAGATTACAACCCCCCGGTGGGCATTTAGAGTGATCAAGGTCGTCAAGTCTTCCAGGGCTTCGTTGCCGAATAGAACAAATTCGTTCAATGCCTTTCTAACAGGAAGCAATGAGGCTTTGTTGGAGAAGGGTTGGAACTTGATGGCTATCTGGAGCTTCTCGTCGGGGGGGGGGGGGGGGGGTTTGGGTTGCGTGGGATTTTTTGGGGTTTTTCGGCGGCAACGGAGGGAACAAGAGACGACGGAGGTGGTCTAATTGGGGTTATGACGATATGGGTATTTATTAGGGTGTGGAATGGAGAGGGGAAAGAGGTAAGGAGAGAGAGAGAGAGAGAGAGAGAGAGATAGAGAGAGAGAGAGAGAATGTGTGGGTTTGCCCAGTTTTCTAATCTGATCGAAGTGTGAGGACTCTTAGTGTGTTATTATAACAAGGGTAAAATTGTCATTTGACCCATTTTGTTAATAGAGTTTATTATTTTTGAGTTTCAAGTAGATGAGGGTGTGTCTGTGGGCGTTTTTAAATGTTAGGGGGTGTTCGTGTCCAAAGTGTATAGATATTCAACTAACCAAGTGTAGGGGTTCGATTTATCGGGATCTTGAGCGTGGTTCTGGCTAGGTTCCTCCCTCCGCAGCTCCTTGCTTCCGCCGGTGGACCTGCAACAAGTCACTAGGGCTTAGATAGGCCAGCGACTTTCCGACGATCAAGTTAGATCTCAGGGGGAAATGTATAGGTCTAGGGTTAGGGTAGAGTGGCATACCTCACTACAACAAAAATGACATTTTGAGGCATTCAAAAATGCCCCAACAAGGGACCTGTTGGGGCAATTTAGCTATTAAGGCACTATGCTTTAGTGCCGCGTGTATTGATGCAGCTATAGATGTAATGAGGCACTTTTTATGGGGCACGTTATGGAGCCTCTAAATCTCTTTGTCCATGCACTTTTAAGTGCCGCAAGAAGTATTTGAAGAGGCACACAAAACTGCCGCATAAGCATATGTATTAAGGCACTTCACAGCGCTGCTACAGCATGTTCATCGTTAATGTTTAACCATGGTTAATCATCTCTAGCAACATTTTAAGGTGCTGCAATAGCTTGATTGATGATGCACTTGGAACTGCTACCATAGATTTCTTAATAGGGCACTTTTAACTGCCCCAAAAGAAGTTATTCTGTTAAAAAAAAATTTACCAGCTGGCTAATTGAATCCCATATTACTCACCAACCATCCAAAATTACGAACTTCTTAAACATATAAAATTCGATTGCCAATCAACATTTACAAATACTTTAATCGAATTTATAAATACAAGATCCTACAAATCCAACTAAGTTATGACTAAGATAAAGATAAAGATTCTATCAACCATATTTGCAAGTCACTGAAGCTAAAAAATATAACACCGTAATCACCATCTTAATCCTCCCCGCAATCACTACCTCTATCCTTTACTACCTGAATTGACAAACAATGATATACAATAAGAAACACTCGCTCATCTAGAAAAAAGGAAATTTAACGAGTTCTATTATCGTTGCCAAGAATAAAAAAACCAGGAAAACTAAAGACAAAATCAGTCATACTACTTTTTCTTCACAACATAATAATGAAAATCCGAATTGATCGTTTGTCCAAGAGAGACATACATGTTAAACATGAAGTAATGTATCCACAAGCAAATCATCACATCCATATGTACCTATTGTATACCATGAATTCTGAGTATT
Source organism: Rhododendron molle (assembly GCA_025413875.1). NCBI lineage: Eukaryota > Viridiplantae > Streptophyta > Magnoliopsida > Ericales > Ericaceae > Rhododendron > Rhododendron molle. The sequence continues at coordinate 33,721,106 of CM046391.1, read as the reverse complement.
GCTGTAGTCAAATTTGACAAGAATTATACATTGAAGAGCAAAATATAACAACTCTCAAAATCACAATACACATGTTGCTTTGGGTACCACTCGTATAAACTTTTGACTCTTTGTCCCTCAATTATTTAATGGAGTTCGCGCAAATTACAGGCATTTCTAGTCAATAACATGAAGAAAAAACAAGAACAGTGTGATTGAACAAATCATGTGACACATTAAAGTCATAATCTTCAAATGAGCCAAACTAAAAACTCCTATGATGCCAAACTAATACCCCTAGGATATGTGAATGAACTAAGCAATTCAAGACCAACTTAAGTCAATTAGTCCAAGTTGTACCAACTACAATACAAGCAGTACACAAAAAACCAAAATAGAAAATTTCAATGCTTAAAAAGTTGAAACTCTAATTCCACACCAAATATCTATAGAGAGAAAGAGAGACAATACCAGAATATTACTTATTTTGCAACCCAAGGGTTCATGTGAAGAGCCCCATTACCGAACTGATGCTTTTCACATCCAACCCTTGAGTGTAGGTAGGCTAATGAGGCCAATCTTTTATAACCCTAGGGTTCTTGTGGCGATCCCAAAGTTTAGTCTTCAATCAATTAAGTTTTCTCGTCTGTCATAGAGTCAAAATCCTATATGGTTCTGTCATGAAGTGAGCCAAGATAGAAACGTAGGGTACTATATTTACAATCAGATGCTCATGAGCTTCAATACAAAAACGAACATAGATGCCATAGAATTCAAGAATTCAGGTGTTCAAAGATTTCTATCAGCCAAAATACAATCAATATGACAAGGACCTTGTCATTTAAAAGTTAACGCTTTAACTTCACAAAATAGGAAATTTAAACAGAAAGATTAATTGAGTTCCTAAACAAAAACAAGAGCATAAACATGAAGTTCACTACGGAGAGAACCATACCAGAATAGATCTAATAAACAGTGTAAAGGCCTCGGCAACAATACCAACTATACATGCATCATCATCTCTTCTTTCTTGGCAAGGTCTACACGTATAGTTTCCCCATGTATTAGCAATTGGTTGCAGATACATTGGACGAATAGAACATCACCAGCTCTCTATAACAAACATAGAAGCACAATTACTAATGGCCAAAGAACTAGGAGTAACCTTCATGTAATCACAAATAGTTCTTTAAGAGGTTAATAGCCAAAGACGACGTGACTATATTTCTTATTTTTCTGCCACTGTAAACACGAGAAATTGAGTCCATCGTACAGTTGCACAACCATAGTTGATGAGTTTTAGTGACCGCATACCCTCTCCGGAAACAAGTACTAAAAGAACTTTGAATGCATGAAACATATAATTCTACAGTTTAAGTAAGCTTACAAGTTTACAACCATGGCATCACCACAAAATAATCACCATTACTTTTCCAAAGACACCTTGCTAATTCAAATTGCGACTGCTGCAAAACAAGTACAATATACATTAATCACAAAAGCAGCAAATACTTTGTGAAAAAAATGGGGGTCAAACAAGTGGATGAGTAACAAAAGAAATAGATTGAGAGATTTTTATTTACAGATAAATTGATAGAAAGATATAAATCAAGCGAAACTAAAAAAGAAAACGATTCCATAAACTTCCATGAGATAATTTTTGAATCTCTGATAGAAAAAAAATATGAATGATAGAACAAGCACAATCACAAATCACAAATAAATAATTCAAAAATCGAAACAAAAAAATGACTGCAGAAATAATCCATTTGATCCCACCCGCCTTCCCTCAACACCGACCCGACCCGCTCTATATACTTCCCCACCCATTGAGGGATTTCAAATTTCGGCATGTGGTAACACCCGTGAGAGTTCCTACGCCGTCGTGGATCGACGGCAGCGTTGCTCCAAACCTCAACCCATCTCGGCATTCTACCTCCGGTGAAATTATCCAGGCTTCTTGAAAAATATGATGATGACCCCTTGAATTTCTCAGTCAACTAAGAACAGAGGCAGAGTCAAGAATTTTCATTAGGGGAGAACATGTTTATGAAAAAACAGGGGAAAACTTATACAGTTTGCCTCATAACTCGTAAGGCACCTGAAAAATCAGTAGACCTAATTTTTTTACTAATTGATCCAAACGCCAATAGATCAATATCCAAACTAACCCTTAAACTCAAAAAATTAACAGGAGGACCTAAATTCGAACCTCCATGACAATCGAGATCTAGGGTTTCGTTTGGAAGTGTGACTAGCCTAATTTTACAGCAAATTGAAGAATAGGTGACCGAAATCTCCCAAAATAGAACAGACTCGAGCATGAACAAGTGAGAGAGAGAGGTACCTCGAAATCGTACACAGGAGCCAAGTTGAACCTGTTTTTGGTCGAATCTGAACAAAACGCGCATAAAATCAGAGGGTTTGGTAATTTTGGGGAAGAAATTAGGGCAAAACGAGTCGAGAAAAAAGGAAGGGATGACTTCAGTGGCGGGGCTGCGTCGGTGGTGGTGTGGATTGTGGAACTGCGTTGAAGGGAGAGAGAGAGAGAGAGAGAGAGAGAGAGAGAGGGATCAATTTTGGGCGTTTCTCTTCTTTGGGAAGAAAGGAAGTAGAGGGTGGTTCCTGATTTTAGCCCGCCATTTGTTTGACGGAAGAGTTTGGAATTCAATTAATTTGGGGGATTACCGCCAAAATAATTAAGCATTCTCATATTGTGCAGAACAAATGAATTCTAAACTTAATAAGCTAATTATACTTTAATAATGATTGATCTGAACCATTAGGATTTTACGTCTCATTGATTTTATCAGAATCACCAATATCGAAGCTTATCATATGTCGGCGACCGCCTGATCAGACCATGTTTGATGCATCCCAAGGCAATAAAGTATTAGATTTCAATACTCGATCCCCACCCGAGTCTTTTTTTTTCCGATCGGAACCGTCCATCTTTTATATATCATGGAGCACATCATTCGTACTAGCAACGAAGTTAATCGAGAGTCACTAGACACTTAATCGAACAGAAAAAACCCATCTGTTAATGAAATTGTGTGTCGATAATGAAGCTTTCTAAATCCGATCGAGACAAATCTTTAAGAGGATGATTTAATCAACAAGAGAAACAAAAACAACGGTCTAGACCATCGTAATTGTGTCGCGATCAAATAGCTACAGTACATTCAAGTACAACACAAGACTTGGTTTGTTAACATTTACATTGAATGCATATATAGGATATAAAAGTCATTACCAACTCAATTTTTATAGTGGTCGATCTAAACCGTTAGGATATCACGTCTCACTGATTCCATCATTGTCACAAAAATCGGAGATCATCGAATATTGGTGACCACTTGATCAGACAAAATTTGATGCATCCTGAGACATTAAAGTTTTGGATTGCATGACCAAACCCCACACAAGTCTTTATTTTTCGATCCGAACCATCTATCTTTTACACATTACGGAGTACATTATTCTTACCAAGAATGAAGTTGATCAGGTATCACTACAAATTTGATCGGACGATAACTATTATCCAAAAAACAAACTGTGTCTCAATCAAGGAGCTTTCTAAACTTGATCGAGCCAAATTTTTACAATAATGATTTAATCAATAAGCACAACGAAATCAACGGCCTTGACTGTTAAAATAGTTTCATCTTATTGAGATCTGCTAAATAGCAGTATCGAAGATTGTTAAAAACTGTATAACATGTGATTATTAGTTAGATATTGCTCTTGTTTTTTTCCTGTGCGTAGGAACTCCGACTTCAGGTTTTGGACTTTCAGTTTAATTTTGTGTAGAGGGGCAAAGATGCCCTATTACATTGATCAGAAAAAATGTTGATTCAAAAAAAAAAAAAGTTGACTACAAAAACGTCGTAGTTTTATGTCTCCAAGTAAGTGCCCTATTAAACCCATCTTTTCGCGGCACTTTCAACTGTCCTATCAAATTACCATAAAATAATTAAATACGTTAAATTTGGGGCCAAAGCTAACTGCCGCAATAGAGAGAATCAAGTGGGGCACTTTAGTAGGTGGTGCCTCATTAATAACTTGATAAGGCAGTGTTGAAAAAATGCCCTTTCAAAAGTGCCCCTAAATCCCCATTTTGTTGTAGTGCCTCTCTAGGTTAGAATCCCTTTGTATTTATAGACCTAGGTTTACTTGCCCTCCTAGCTAGCGCATGAAAGGCACGCTTAGGTAATTGCCTCGGGTGACGTCATAGGAAACGAAAGGAATGAAGCGGTTACAGAGCACATGGGCAGGCCTGATCCCAATGATCATGCCTGCTGCAAGATCCTTTTGGGACCCGCCTGGCATAACTGCTTCTCTTAGGCATCTTTGGAAACACTGGAACACATTCAATGTTATTGAGATCTCCGAAGTAACCACTAGGTTCATTCCCGAGCTCTAAACCAAACAGTAAACCAAGGGCACCTTGTACCAGGCTGCGAATTGAGCCTTCTTCAGACAACGGTTCACACCATCTGGCTAGGTTACCGAGCTGGTAACCAAGGCCACCACACCAAGCTCCATGACAATCAAATATTAAGCAATTAAAAAGTGCCAAGACAAGAAGATTTACATGAAAACTACTTAGGGTCAACACGGTCTAATCCTACTATATATCCATAAATCAAAAGGCTTACAAGAGATACCAATTTAGGAATTACCCACAAGTCTTTTGTGACACCTAACTCTACCTTCTGATGATGTAGTACCCCGTGCTCCTCTATGATTCCTAAGACTCCATAAACTACTTAGGGTCAACACGGTACCGGATTCATCAGGCTCATATAGGAGCAAAGGCAACATTAATGTGATACATGAAAAATGCGAATCAAGAGAGACTTAAATATTCATCCTCAAACCTCATCTCACTTAAGTATTCATCCCGGTCATTTTGAACAGTTATGTTTTCATTCTCAAATTTTTTTAATCCCAACAATGCCTGTATATAAAATGTTAGGTATTTTATATATATATATGTGGGCTCCCGCGCCCGAAAGGCGCTTCGCTCGAAGAGTCGCCACCCAGATTTTTAAGATGGATGATCCGAGAAACCGAGAGCTTGATTTGAAAAAGAAAGGTTTTTGATCTAGCGAAAACGTTGAGATTTTGGATCCGGGAGCCACGTTACGAACGGGGAAGGTTTTGTTGAAAAGCACCCCGCTCGCTCGGTAAAACCGGTCTCTAGTAAACATTTTAAATGGGGGATTTAATATCATTTGAAAATTTTAACTTTAAAAAAAAGACAAATATGGATAGGTACTTTTGCCATAACACATAACAAGATGATCAGAATATACAATGGTGAAATAAATGGACGTGGATGCAAAAATGGAACAACAGATAAATAAACATATTGTCACTGTAAACAACATGCCGCACGACATATTTTTGTTCCGCACGGTATGGCATTTTGTACACTTTCAAAACAGTTTCATCCACGTGCAATAAAATGGACCAAGGCTTGAAAATAAGTTTCTTAACATTGGTTTCTGAAAATGATTTTGAAATGAGCCTTTTTGGTTCACTTATGCACATAATAAAAGAAAAGGAAGAAGAGTGGCTTTTAGGAAAATGCTCTGAAATGCACAAAATGCCTCCACCTTGACAGATTCGGTCAAACCAGGAAATCACAGAACTAAAACATGTCGTACGGTAGTATAATGTGCCGTGTGACTCATCAAGGCACCTCACGGCGCTTTACTTTGTATATCCCAGGATGGTTTTGTACCACAAAGTGAATCTTAATTTTTGAAAAATGATAGCGTACTCCGAATTTTTGAAAATGGATTATGGAGCCCTTTTCATTCACTTTTGCCGTATCAAACCATATTAAAAATCGTTTTAGAATGCTTAGGGATCTCATCAATGTTTAGAAACAATTTTCAACATGAGAACCTCTCCTGGGATAATACCCACACAGAAAAAGTAACCAGCAGACTAAATAGAACAACACAAGAAGAAATATGTAAAAGTAATGAAATAACGCACGGTGCAATACGCTACGCCGTGCGGTGTCGTAAATCGCCGCACGATGTAGCGTATTAATTAAATAGCGTATTTATGCTTCTTGAATATAAAGCTCATTTGAGACCCAAACTCGGTATAGAAAGACCGAGAAGGGCCTCGATCGGCTCCCCTCAAAGCTAAATGTAGTTTAGCCCAAGGAAATGGATTTATACCTTTTGATCGAAACTTGGATCTGCTTGAAGGTGGAGGAATGACAGTTGATTTGGATTGAGCTTGAGAGACTTGAGAGTAAATGGGTGTAGAGAGAGAGAGAGAGAGAGAGAGAGTGAGAGCCAAAAAATTGGCAGAGTAACTTTACTTGGAGTTGAAGGGGTACTTCTCAACTAGAGAGGGGGTGTATTTATAGGCAAGAGAGCCAAGGATGATCACTAAAGGAGGGGAGGTGACTTCTGGGCCGAATAAAACTCATTTTCTGGCACAGACGCTCCTCCTGCAGGCGTGGCCGACAGCTTTCTGCGACTGTCAGAATATTTTCTCAAGGTGCCGTGCGAGATAGTAAAGTCCCGTGCGACAGAGTGATTTTTTGAATTTTCTAAGGTGCCGTGCGCCCTTTTGAAGTGCCGCGCGCTATGTGAATCAGCACAGCACATCGAACTTCGCGAGGGCGCCCCAGACACTCCCGAACTCGGATTTGGACGCGGTTCGAAGCGTTGGAAAGCTCGTCGAGTCCTCTTTCTAACCCAATTGGTTTCACTCAAAGACATTTTATACATTGAAATGTGTGCCCATTTTACCCTCAGTGTGTCATGGAAAAAGTTGTTTTTGACAAGATAAACACACTTTTCTCTTTTGCAATTGAACCGGGGGCCACCCTACATGGTTGAAAAGGGGTTTTCGTGAGGTTAGAGAAGGAGTAGCAAAGGAGAAGCAAAGGAGCAACAATCCAAGCCTCGAAGGTATATTTTTCCTTATTTCATCATTGGGAAAACTTAAAGATTATTCGGAAGTCCAGATTGGGGTGTCTACAGTAGTCCCTCTTTAACGGAACTTATGTACCATTGCTTGGTGTAAGTGACGTTAAAGATTAGACATCCCAATCCATCGCTCCAAAGTCTTTAAGTTAAATGCAAGAATGCAATAAAGGTGGTCGCGCTCATGGATTTGCCTACGTACCCCGTTGTAGGGATCAGACCAGCGTAGTTCCATTGGGACAATGCAAGTAAAGCGAGTCCCGGGGGACGAGAATCATGCATTAAACTTGGGAAGATTGAATGCCGGTGGTGTCGTATGTCATTCAAAAAGTGCAATAAAACTCATAACGAACCCTTGGGAGGTGAAAATTGAATCTTGAATTTTGAATTTTTGAGACAAGCCCTCGGGAGGCGGAAATTGAATTTTGAATTTTTGAGACGAGCCCTCAAGAGGCGAAAATTGAATTTTGAATTTTTGAGACGAGCCCTCGGGAGGCGGAAATTGAATTTCGAATTTTTGAGACGAGCCCTCGGGAGGCGAAAATTGAATTTCGAATTTTTGAGACGAGCCCTCGGGAGGCGAAAATTGAATTTCGAATTTTTGAGATGAGCCCTTGGGAGGCGAAAATTGAATTTCGAATTTTTAAGACGAGCACTCGGGAGGCGAAATTTGAAATTTGAATTTTTGAGACGAGCCCTCGGGGGGCGAAAAATTGAATTTTGAGTTTTTGAGACGAGCCCTCGGGAGGCGAAAATTGAATTTTGAAAGAGACTTTGAGTTTGAATAGCTTGAATTTTGAAAGAGACTTGAATTTTGAATTGCTTGAACTTGAATAGAGACTTGAGTTTGAATGGCTTGAATTTTGAAAGAGACTTGAATTTTGAATTGCTTGAACTTGAATAGAGACTTGAGTTTGAATGGCTTGAATTTTGAAAGAGACTTGAATTTTGAGGAGTTTGAATTTTGAAAGAGACTTGGATTTTGAAGAGCTTGAATTTTGAAAGAGACTTGAGTTTGAATGAAAGAAACTTGAATTTTCGAAGAGACCGGAAATTGAATTTTGAAGAGCTTGATTTTGCGAAAGTGGCTTGAACTTGAAGAGCTTGACGTTCTATTGATGCAAGTTGATATGTCAATGAATGTCACGTAAGCATGCAAAAAAAATGCAAGTATGACAAAAGTAAGTCCCGGAGGACGAGTGCTAGACAAAGTGAAGTTCCAGAGGACAAAGTGCAGTCCCAGAGGACGAAGTGCCAAACAGAGTGCAGTCCCAGAGGACAAACCACTGCTCGAGAGACTAGAGGCTTTAGGTCGGTTAGACCATAGCTTGAGAGAAACTAAAGGCTTAAAGGACCGTGGATTGATCTTGGAATTGACTTTTGAACAATCATTCGAGATTCGCCTATGACACCTAACGACATTGATGGTGATATTCCTTGAAAAACAGGGGACGTTTCTGAGCACCCTATTTACTTTACTGTTTTTGGCCAATGGACCGGTATTCTCAGGAACTTTGAATTTGGGTTGGATTCCGTGCTGGATTTGAGCTGGTGTTTGCCTTTGGTCAGGGTTTGAGTCTTGAATTTGCTTTTCCCGGTAGACGGCATTGAGCCGATGTGCCCCAGTGAGTAACAACCCCCAGTCTTGACAGTTTTGACAAGCAGTTGTCCAAGCGCAATCTAGGTTATGGTTTCGCTCGGGTATTAACACTCTCCTTTTGTGCTCTAAATTTTGCCTAGTACCGCCCTTTCGGGTTTTCGGTCTAGCGAGCTCTTTTGATTAACTGCCTTAACTTTTGCCTAGGCCGCCCTTGCGGGTTTTCGACCTAGCAGGCTTTTGCTCTAATTTTTGCTTGGGTCTGCCCGCCCTTGCGGTTTTCAGCCCAACGAGCTTCTCTCAGGGGCGGTATTCTTCCATGCGTTGAAATGACTTCCACGAATCGAGAATTGACCAAACCAAGATGACTCTTTTGACTTTTTGGTAAAATGAGTGGACGTTGACGCAAATGAGGGAGAGAAAGACGAAGTGACTTTTGGATGGTGCCCCTGATTGGACGAAGAGTTTGACTCTTTGAAATGGCAGACATGCCCAGGTTCTCGGAATTCTCCTTTTGGAATTTCAAAATTATTTTACTCCATCAATTGATTTTCATTCAAATCTTTTTGATTTTGTTTTGTCAAACACACGAGAGTTTTTATCATGAACCATGCCCCAAGTTGCTGATGATGACCCCAATTTGAATTTTTGCTTTCGACTTTTCTCCATGTATTGATTTCGGTCATGCCTCTTAACGCCTAGGGTTCTTGCTATCAAGTTGCGCTTTCCAATCTGAAAGGACTTTTTGGGTTGTAATGAGGGCCATGGTTTGGGTTTAACAAAGAAAGGACAATTGGCTCAAAAATTTCGCTTTCTTTTTGGGTTTTCAAAGCTAAGCAGCTATCTTTGAACTTTTTGTGCCCATTTGCTTTGATTGGCGTTTTCTCTTGATTTCTCATACCTTCAATGCCTTTCAGTGTGTTTGACACTTTCATCATTTTGATGCTTTGAATCTCGATGTGTCTGGCACTTTCACTCTTTGGATGCTTTGAATTTCAATGTTTCTTCTGGCATTTTTATCTTTCAATTCACCTCGATGCGGGGGATAGCTGGCTAGCTGGGGTTCAAAGAATTTGATTGAGGCTCAAAAGGGGCTATCAAAAGATATATCTTTATGCGTAGGATGAAAGAAACGATGGCCTTTCTTCATTTTGGATTGCGCAACCTAACAACTAAATCCTAGATGCTCAATTGAGAGGCTTTTGTTTGCATGCTCTAACTTTTGCCTAGGTCAGATTTTGAAGTTTTGACCTAGCGAGCCTTTTCAGCGTCACGACATTGCTTCTTGGAATGGATATGGCATTGGGAAGTGGTCCCTTGAAATCCTTCTTCTTTCCTAAGGCAAGGGTTCAATCAAAAATCATCTCATGTTTTAAACTGATTATCATGATTTTCAACTGATGGTGGAAAATAATTTCCAAATCCTGAGTTTATTACGGAGATGTGACTTTCAAAGGATAGCGACTGACTCAAAAGACCATGACCGAACATTGGGATTGACTTGAATACTCGTGACCGGGCCTCAAGGTGAGACTGCCTACGTATCCTGCAAAGGAATCAGGTCACAACGTAGTTCAGGCCCACGAAATTGACACTCTTTTTTTTTTTTTTTGACTCTTACGGACTTAAGATTGAAAACACACAGACACAACAGTGAAAGCACGAAAGACTCAAGGTACAAACTGACTCAGACATAAAGATGGTTATTTAGAGGACAAGGACTTAGAGCTTGAAAACTCCCAGACTCCTGGAAGATCGGACCGTTGCATGGCTCTTGATGGTTTACCCTTCTTTGCTGAAAAAGGTGGCATTGATGCAAGGATTGCGCTTGGACACGGAGTCTGGCTTTGGTTGAGGAGGTGCCTCAATGACCTTGTTGTCAATGAGGTCTTGGATAGCATGGCGAAGGCGGATGCAGTTGTTTGTGTTATGGCCGGGCATTTGATGGAAGATGCAGAAGGTACCGGGGTTATGGGATGCCGAGAGCTTTTGAGGGAGAGGAGCTGGAGGGAGTGGCTTAATGAGGCCAGCTTTGAGGAGCTCCCTATAAACCATGGATTGGGGTGCGGAGAAGCGGGAAAAGGGTCTTGATTTAGTGCTGCGTTTAAGCTGAGGGCTCGTTATACTACCAGAATCTTTGCTTGTATTGCAGGCCTCACTTGCTTCGGCTAGGCCTTTGAACATTTCGGAAAGCTTCATCTTTGGGGGTGAATGCCCTTCATCCATGTCTTCCTTAGCATTTTGCTTTGGATCTGAAACTATGTAGGTGAGGAGACTATCCATCTTTTGTGTTAAAACCCTCATTTGGATCATTTGCGCATCCATTTTCTGGCCCATTTCCTCCACAGCCTTCCTCAACTCTTTAAGTTCTGTTTGCTCCGTTGTCGGTTCAAATTCCAATACTGAAATACTGATTTCATCGGGAATGGGTACAATTGGTTTGGGTAGGTGAGCAGGGATGATATAGTGAGTGGGGTCAAATGTAGTGGAGTTAGTGTTGATGTGGTGGATTGACAAGGTGCTTGATTCCTTTGGTGGCGGAAGGATGGTTTCGCTATCGATAAGGTCTTGAATCTTGTGACGAAGACGGTGACACTTATCAGTAACATGGCCGGGCATTTGGTGAAAGGCACAGAAGGCATTTGGGTCATGGTAGGCTGGAAGCTTTTGGGGCAAAGGAGTTGGAAGGAGTGGCTTGATGAGATCGGCTTTGAGGAGCTTTTCATAGAGTGTGGATAGGGGTGTGCTGAATTGGGTGAAAGTGCGAGTTGGTTTATCAGCTATCTGGTTTATTTCGAGGGGTTTGGCATTTGAGGAGTTCCCGACCTGGAAGGTATTGCTATCTCCGAAAAGGACTTCGCCATCGCTGAGATGGAGTCCCTTAAAGACTGGTTCTTTCTTCTCGAGGGTACCATCCCTAAGAGCTTCTTCAACAGCCAATCCAGAATCATAGAAGGTCTCAAAATTCGGAGAGGCCTGTGAAAGGATCATGTAAGGTGCGAAGGCATTGGGCAAGTTCTTTGTTATAATCCGAATCTGTTCCTTCAGGTCTGGCTTATTCTGCATTTGGGCGGCCTTGGCTCTCCACCTTTTTACATAGTCAGCAAAACTCTCATTTTCGCCCATTTTGGTATTCTCAAGTTCTCGGGTGGTCATTTTCAGCTCAACGTTGAAGTCGTATTGGGACACAAAAGCCATTCCAATATCCTCCCGTGTCTTTTTCTTTGAAGGTGCCAAGGAAAGGAACCATTGCAGCGCCAGACCTGACAGAGATTCGTGAAACAGCTGTGCCATGGCTTCCTTTTCAATTCCCCGCATGGTGAGAGAACCAACATACCCCTGAAGGTGTGCCTTTGGATCTCCGGTGCCGTCGAATTTTGCAAAGTCCACACCTTTGAACTTTTCTGGTAGTTTAGCGTTTGGGAATAAGCACAGCTTGCTCATGTCAATTTCTCCCTTCCCAAACCGCTTGGTTTCTTGAACAGACTCCTTTAGCTTACTGATTTTGGCGATGAGGGCAGCCAGGTTAGGGTCTGCTACTGGTGTTTCTTCTTTGGGTTGTTCGGGCTGTGGAGGTGACCTAGTCTGAAGCTTATCGCTGATTTCTTGCATACTTTCCATTATCATGAGCATGTCATTTTGCATGGAGGTAACAGAAGCCTCGAGTTGCGCGTTGACATTGGCGATGGATTACTTAAGCTGAGTATCCAAAACTGCCATGTTCTGCTTGAGTTCTTCTATTTCATTCCTTTGCCCCGCCATTTCAGATATCACCACCGGTGACTGAGCCTCTTTTTGCAGACGGTTCCAATTGGGTGAAGTCCTTCTGACAGATGTTTCAGAACTGACAGTAAAGCAACAATGTGGCTCAAATTCTACCCGAGAATCATGTCCATGCAATGTCATCGGCGTCGTCTACATCCTAAGACCTACCACAACTCCAAATCTCACTTAGGATATGATCGTACCAAGGGTTTCAGCAACCACGGGTAAGTCGTGTCAGGCAGGTTAAATTCCGAATGTTTCGGAATCAGAGCCAATCTCCTTATCTTGACCATCCGAGACAAAGCAATAAGGCTGCCGAAACCTAGATACAAGCATGTCCTAAGGCTAGATCCAGACCAGAGGGGCCGTTCGGGCACGGCGAACACCGGAGGTATCTCAAACTCCATAGATTTTAAGTCTCTTAGACTCACAGAAAACGGTTTCAAAAAGTTGCCTAGATCCTCAGAGTTTCTTTTGACAATGTATCCTTTATAAACAACGAAACTTAAAAGATGTCAAAATAGACTAAGTTTTCATTTTTTTTTTTTAAAGGCTCAATTTCTGTTTTTGAAATGACGTGGTAAAAACGATGCGGTATTATGACCAGGTGGCGTGAGCGATGTGGCGCTATTAGCCAAAATGGTGTAAGTATCACATCATTAATACTGTAGTCATTCCATTTTTTTTTTGATTTTTGAACATTTGATTGAAAAATGCATTGAAGACTTAGTAAGAATTGATTCCTCTCAAACACATCATTTTAAGGAGTAATTAGTATTAAGCAACGTGCGTCTCATGGGGCACGACTCTTCATCGGGTGTTAGCAACTTTCTAAAGACCGTGGAACCTAAAATTATTCTAAAAGGCAGATTAACCTATCGGTTTGCGGGGACCTGACCTCTAGAATGTATGAATGCAATGATGTATGAATGATATGTGTGTACAGAAAAAAAAATGCACATAAACAGGATATATCACATAAGTCCTAACCATGGGTTCCTGTCCTAGTTGGGAAGGTTCTATGGCTATGTACAAGTGCAAAGGCTGGTTTTGGTCTCAAAAGGGTTCCCCGGACTAGGGCCAAGATGTACTACCCCGTGTCGAGTGTATTGCAAGACAACGGTCGAACAACACGATGGCTCATCATAGTCGAGGGTTGCTAGGCATCCCGGGAGAGCTTGTCACCGGTAAACCGGGCAAGATAGCCGAAACACACTAGTAAGGCTTGTGCGGTGCATAGTGTAAAAAAAAAGTAAAGATTTTCAAATGATTTTAAATCCCCCAAGAAAAATGCTTTTCAAGCTTGGCTCTCTTGATTATTCAATACTTTTTAATCTTTTTTTTTTAAAAAAAAAGCACAAGTAAAGTATTGAACAAAAGTCCCCAGCAGAGTCGCCACTGTGGGCTCCCGCGCCCGAAAGGCGCTTCGCTCGAAGAGTCGCCACCCGGATTTTTAAGATGGATGATCCGAGAAACCGAGAGCTTGATTTGAAAAAGAAAGGTTTTTGATCTAGCGAAAACGTTGAGATTTTGGATCCGGGAGCCACGTTACGAACGGGGAAGGTTTTGTTGAAAAGCACCCCGCTCGCCCGGTAAAACCGGTCTCTAGTAAACATTTTAAATGGGGGATTTAATATCATTTGAAAATTTTAACTTTAAAAAAAAAAGACAAATATGGATAGGTACTTTTGCCATAACACATAACAAGATGATCAGAATATACAATGGTGAAATAAATGGACGTGGATGCAAAAATGGAACAACAGATAAATAAACATATTGTCACTATAAACAACATGCCGCACGACATATTTTTGTTCGCAACGGTATGGCATTTTGTACACTTTCAAAACAGTTTCATCCACGTGCAATAAAATGGACCAAGGCTTGAAAATAAGTTTCTTAACATTGGTTTCTGAAAATGATTTTGAAATGAGCCTTTTTGGTTCACTTATGCACATAATAAAAGAAAAGGAAGAAGAGTGGCTTTTAGGAAAATGCTCTGAAATGCACAAAATGCCTCCACCTTGACAGAGTCGGTCAAACCAGGAAATCACAGAACTAAAACATGTCGTACGGTAGTATAATGTGCCGTGTGACTCATCAAGGCACCTCACGGCGCTTTACTTTGTATATCCCAGGATGGTTTTGTACCACAAAGTGAATCTTAATTTTTGAAAAATGATAGCGTACTCTGAATTTTTGAAAATGGATTATGGAGCCCTTTTCATTCACTTTTGCTGTATCAAACCATATTAAAAATCGTTTTAGAATGCTTAGGGATCTCATCAATGTTTAGAAACAATTTTCAACATGAGAACCTCTCCTGGGATAATACCCACACAGAAAAAGTAACCAGCAGACTAAACAGAACAACACAAGAAGAAATATGTAAAAGTAATGAAATAACGCACGGTGCAATACGCTACGCCGTGCGGTGTCGTAAATCGCCGCACGATGTAGCGTATTAATTAAATAGCGTATTTATGCTTCTTGAATATAAAGCTCATTTGAGACCCAAACTCGGTATAGAAAGACCGAGAAGGGCCTCGATCGGCTCCCCTCAAAGCTAAATGTAGTTTAGCCCGAGGAAATGGATTTATACCTTTTGATCGAAACTTGGATCTGCTTGAAGGTGGAGGAATGACAGTTGATTTGGATTGAGCTTGAGAGACTTGAGAGCAAATGGGTGTAGAGAGAGAGAGAGAGAGTGAGAGCCAAAAAATTGGCAGAGTAACTTTACTTGGAGTTGAAGGGGTACTTCTCAACTAGAGAGGGGGTGTATTTATAGGCAAGAGAGCCAAGGATGATCACTAAAGGAGGGGAGGTGACTTCTGGGCCGAATAAAACTCATTTTCTGGCACAGACGCTCCTCCTGCAGGCGTGGCCGACAGCTTTCTGCGACTGTCAGAATATTTTCTCAAGGTGCCGTGCGAGATAGTAAAGTCCCGTGCGACAGAGTGATTTTTTGAATTTTCTAAGGTGCCGTGCGCCCTTTTGAAGTGCCGCGCGCTATGTGAATCAGCACAGCACACCGAACTTCGCGAGGGCGCCCCGGACACTCCCGAACTCGGATTTGGACGCGGTTCGAAGCGTTGGAAAGCTCGTCGAGTCCTCTTTCTAACCCAATTGGTTTCACTCAAAGACATTTTATACATTGAAATGTGTGCCCATTTTACCCTCAGTGTGTCATGGAAAAAGTTGTTTTTGACAAGATAAACACACTTTTCTCTTTTGCAATTGAACCGGGGGCCACCCTACATGGTTGAAAAGGGGTTTTCGTGAGGTTAGAGAAGGAGTAGCAAAGGAGAAGCAAAGGAGCAACAATCCAAGCCTCGAAGGTATATTTTTCCTTATTTCATCATTGGGGAAACTTAAAGATTATTCGGAAGTCCAGATTGGGGTGTCTACAATATATATATATATATATATATATATATAGAGAGAGAGAGAGAGAGAGAGAGAGAGAACATAATTTTGGGATCAAAACTTAACACTAACAGTCAACGTAAAAATCAGCCCACAAATTCCACCATTTAATCCTGAAATTGTGGATCAAGATATTCATCCCATTTCCATTTCTTCCTGAAAATCTTGACCAAAACTCTCAGAAACTTCCATTTTTATTTTGCACCCAAAATCATGCAAAACCCTTTTTCATCCCAACCCACTTTCCTCCCGAAACCCTTTAAAACTAGTATTTCCATTTTGCACGTTTTAGAAATGGTCGGGCGAGAGGCGAAGAATCTCTGCTACGCAATGGCGTCGAACAAACTCCAGCCACCGAGTACAATGGTGACATATCATTTCAGAGATCTATTTGGAAACAGCACGGCAGTTGTGATCTTCACGTCCTTGTGGGTACACGATGAGAATATTTATGGTGAAATTGCAGAATTAATCATGAAAAAACATGGTCGATTTTAATATTGTCTATGTTCCGAAATATTTTTCATGGTAATTTTGCAAAAAATAATCCATAAAAAACATGGTCGATTCTACCATGTTCTCAAATGGTTTATGATAATACATGGTAGATATGAAAAAATAAATCATGGAATGCATGTCATCAATTTTCATGGTAATTGTGTATAAAATATCTCATTGTGATTAATCATAGTTGAAAGGTTTTTTTTTATATATATATGTTTATGGTGATTTTGCAGAATTAACCATGAAAAATATGGTTGGTTTGAATACTGTCTATGTTTTAAAATATTTTTTTATAATATTTTTGCAAAAATATTCATGAAAAACATGGTCGATTCCAACATGTTCCAAAAGGTTTCTTGATAATACATTGTAGATATGAAAAAATAAATATGATTTTCAAATTTAAAGCGGTGAAAAATAAATCGGTGGGATTTTGTTATTACGAATTTTTTAAATTTCGAAATCCTCTTTTGTAATTATCTCCCATAATAATTGTGATTGAATCCCACTAAATTAGGAAATAGTTGAATCCCACTAATTTAGTTAGGCAATATAGATACACATATGGATATCATATTAAAAGGGTAAAATAGGTAATTCACCATTTGGAATGATGAAAATATAACCCCAAAAAATGGGCGGAATGAATACTTACGTAAAATGAGATTTGAGGATGAATATTTAAAAACTCTAATAAGGGAATCAAACTAGAGAATATACATGGGTATTAGGATGCGTTTGGTTGGATGGAATGAGCTTTGGAATGGAATTATTATTCCAACGGAATGCTATTCCTATGTTTGGTTCATAAATAAATAAATGAAGGAATGTGTATTCCAAAAAGAATAATTATTTCCCCAAATGTGAGAATAGGAATTCCATTAAAAGAGAGTGGAATTGTTATTCCAGTGCTCCAACGCTACTGCAGAAACCGACGCTAGCCACCGATTAGGAGTACCGACGATCACGAGTGGCCCATTCTGGGCCCCACACGAATGATCAGAGCCGTTCAACAATTTTAAAATAAAAAACTATGTCAGCTTGAGAGAAATTAGCTCTATCTGATGAGATTCTAGTCCACTTTCCAACCCAATTGAGTGGTCCAAATTATGGAAGCTTTTGATATACACGAAAGGCTCAGCAGATGATTCAGATAGCAAGCTCCTTTGCGGATAACGGAATACGTTTCCGAATCAGAGTCAGAAGATTTTTTCGGCACTTCAAGAATTTCGTAACACTACTTCCCTCATAAGCGTGGTTTACATAATTAGGAAATGATGTTTCCTAAAATTAAAATATAATTAAGCAACTAACAAAAATAGATACTAAAACTTGAGAACAAAATAATAAGCCCTATTTTCAGAGTGATTAAAAACTCGAGACATACACGAATCTCAAGTATTGCATTGAGTGTTGTTCGGGTCAAATTCATCTTTTCTGTGCGGAAAACATGTAGTATTAGGTTTTTCTGCGACATCTTTTTCTTTTTCTTTCTCAATCAATCACCTCCAAGATCAAGCCAGGATAATTTCCAACATCATGAATTTCACTAAAATCACTATTTGCTATCTCCATTACTCAGCCAAACTGCTTGGCTTAAAAAATTACTCTATTTAGTTAACCAACAAGCACTCATAAATTGGAGGAATTCGAGTAATTAAAGTACAATATTACGAATTACTGCCGTTAAAAGAAATAGATATGTACTTTTATTTATTTATAGGCAAATAGATATGTACTTTTAGGCATTCTTCATTGAATTTGTCTGATTGGCTAGATTGTAATTGAACTTGGATCACAAAGTCTATGTGATCATAATGCTATTGTTTGAAAGCACTAATATGTAACGTCCCTGATTTTTGGGTACGTTAAATAAACATTTTATTGAATATTAAAAGAGAGTTTGGCTCTTTATTACATCATAACTCTCATTGGAGTTCATAATTACACAAGGAAGGATCTAGGGTTCCTAACTACAGCTTCGCATGCTTCTCCGTCCTTAGCCAGCTCTGAAGGCCTTCAAGGTGTACTGTTCATCTTGGTCATCTACAAAATCTGACATATTATACCAGCGTCGCCACCGATATAATATGTCAGGGTCACCAAAGGTAACACCATGAGCTACAAAAAGCTTAGCAGAATAATCGTATACCCACTAACTCATAACTTACCAATATCAGAGTATAAGAGTAGCATACCAACTCTTGCACAAGCAGCGGAATAATACATACATGGTTAACAAGACATTAACAATGACACATCCACATTCCTTAGTCTAACGTTGGTGTCTACATTTCATGTGTTTCTCCTACGCGACTCATCGTAGACCGTGTCACCATATTCATCAACATTTTTGAAATCTTTTTCACTTCCAAATTAATATTTTGAAAATCACAGTTAACACACCCAACCTAGGTTCCGCCGCGCCGGGTTCTCGAGTATCCTCACAATGGTTTCGCCGCGCCAGGTTTCCATTGCCACACATTTGCATTGGCTCCTCTCCGCGGATAACCAAGCTACACACCCAACCTCGGTTCCGTCGCGTCGGGTTCCCGAGTATCCTCACAATGGTTCCGCCGCGCTGGGTTCCCATTGGCACACAACACACACACACCCAACCTCGGTTCCGCCGCGCCGAGTTCCCGAGTATCCTCACAATGGTTCCACCGCGCCGGGTTCCCATTGGCACACAACACACATACACGCACATAATGCACCTACATTTGGTCATTATGTAGTTTCAAAATCCTTTTTATCCATATCAACCACACCCTAGGTGTCATGTTTCTATTTTCTCGATTTTCGTGTCTCGTTCTCATGCATAGACTCCGCGGCAAGACTTTCTCATCATAAATCATTTAAATCATTCATTGTAATCTAAACTAGTAAGATCATCCAACTCTATATCACCTAATCGTACTCAAATTATTACTTAAAGCATAACGCCACATGTACGAACGCCTTTGGAGTGGAAACCACTTATGCTTTATCAAACAAACACAAGTAATGCAAGCAATCTTATAAACAAGCTCATCACCATCCTTATGCTTTCACACAACCACATTAATGCAAGCAAAACATGTATTAAAGTTCATAATCAATTCAGAGATCAAAATACGAATACTTCTACTTAAGTCAGTACTTTATCGAAAACCGTTCTTTCCTCTTTTGTGGGAAGTTCAAAACAACATATGTTTATTGACATAGAAATCGTTTGTTCAACATGTTCATACTTCCTTCGAAGTTTTAGTAAAACAAGTTTGCTAACTAACCTTAGTATCTTAACATAACATGCATTTAACATCATATACGAACTTATACTTTAGGAAAAATGAGTAGAGATTAACCTACATATACTTAGGATTAACAAGTAGAGGAGAATCTACCTTATGCATCTCAAACCATACGAACATCATACAATATATCTCGGAGTTAACGGTTAAGAATAATCTACAAGATCATGCTTTCATTTCAAGAACATAAGCAACATAACTAGAATTATACCAGGGAAAGTAGATAGGAAAATCTACATTGATCCGAAACTAATCGGGGCCGAATAAGCTAGTTGGAAGTTCTAGTGAAGCTAACAATCTGGACCAAACTTTGGATGGCAGTAACTCGGTCAATACTTGGCCGAATAGGATCGTTCTTAAGTCTAAATCAAAGATCTCGAAGTTTTTTACAACTTTCGTGGAGGACGTTGTTCCTAGAAATGGCTTTAGGTAGGAGAAAAATGGTGATAAGGAAGGGGACAGTAAGCTGTCTGGAATCTAGAATTCGAGAATTTCACTGAACTTCGGATGGCAATATCTTGGTCATTTCTTGACCGATTGGGATGGTTCTTGGGTCTAACTTCAAGGTCTCGAAGTGTTCTACAACTTTCTCGAAGGAAGTTGGTTCTAAGAACTACCTTAAACAGAAGAAAAATGGGGATAAAGGGAGTGACAGTAAGCTGTCTGGAAAACAAAAAATGGTTTCTAGAGAGAAGTTGGAGCAAGGGGTGAAGGTGTGAGTTGAATGACAAGTTTTGGGTGCTATTTATAGCAAAAACCTGGCCTTCTCTCTCCCTCTCATGGCCAGCCATATCTCTCTCTCTCTCCCCCCATGGATTTGCTCCATTGTATTGTCATTTCACATCTTTTATCATGACATAGCCCTCCTTCACTTGTCAATCCATCTTTTTAGGCTTAAGGCTATGTGATCATGAGGGTTTTTGGTCTTATCTTGTCTAGGTAAGTTCTCTTGCAAGAAAGAAGAACATAATTGGCTAGGATTGTACTTAAAGTAAGCTAGAATTGGGTTGGCAATTGGGTAATAGGCTTAAGGCTAAGTTTGTAGCTTGATGGAATGTACTACACACAAGCACACACCTCACCCTCTCCCTCAAAAATTCAGCCAGCCCTCTCTCTTTCTTCCTCTTTCTTAGTTTTGTCCCATCATGCTTGAAAGCATGCAACCTTTCTCCTTCATGGGTCAATCAATGTACTTCAAGCATGCCAAAGGTTGTCATCTCCATTTTAGGCATGTCTTAGGTAATCATGAAGGGTTCTATGGCTTGACTTGTCCTAGGATAAGGTTGCTTGCAAGGAAGGACAAAAGAAAGACTAGAATCATACTTAAAGTAGTCTAGTCATGGGTTGTCATGACATAAATAGGCTTAAGGCTAAAGAGATAGCTTGTTGGAGTGACCAAACACATGCACACACTCCACCTCTCTCTCCCATTCGGCCTCTCTCTCTCTCCCTCTCTCTCTCTCTCAAAGTATACATAAAAAGAAAGTATAGGAAGAATCAAGTACCAAGGGTTTTCAAGTGACTAGTCAATGACACAAGTTTTGGCTAATACTTTCCTAGAAAGCAAATATGGGCCACGCAAATCTAGGAAAGTAACATAAATAGGGTTAGAGCTATTTAATCTAGGGTTGCATGCATGGCAAGGCTAGGTTTACTTCCTTTGGAAACAAAATGATAAGATTTGGCTTTGACAAGACTAGACAAGTAAGTCTAATGATTATTTCTAGGGTTCAATCGGGATTCATAAGGTTTATAGGGTTTACTTTCAGTTAGAGAAATGTAACTAGGCCAAACGGTAGTTAGGGTTTGCTAACTAATCGGTTAAAAACTAACTATGCTTGCTAAATAGGATTTTCTAGTCAAGAAATGCAATTTAAAGATATTATTTACTTATTAGGAAAAATATACGAGTACGTTTACATACTAGTCATGGGAGAAGGACTATATTGTCTGGAATAAAATGATTCAATTTTACAAGTTTCAAATCTAATTATAACGGATTATTAGAATTTAAAAGAAATTTCAATCCAAGTAATTAAAAGAAAATTTAAATATTTAACGAAATTTTTATTGACAAAAAATCAGGATCGTTACAAATTATCAAGAAAATAATATTTTTATTGGATTTAGCTTATGGAAAACACAATTGAAATGTGATTTTAGAGTGTGTTCCACTAACACAAATAAATAATACTTATTTTTTAAATTAAATGTGATGTATTAACAAAGCGGGGCCTTAGTGAATCCTCTCCATTTTAGTACGGGATAACTCATCCTTTTGAGATTGATTGATCCATGATTCAGTGGGCCGGAGTCGTGGGCCGATCCCTTCAAGGCCAAGACCTTGTAGATTGCGAAAAATGAGATATTTGAAGCGTGCCTAGTAGATCATCACGTTCGACGCAATACGAATTGTTTGCAGGAAAATGACGGTCCAGGACGTGTTTTGATAATTAATATCCGTCAAAGATATTTGTTAATGCTGAAAATGTCCTTAGCTGATATTAATTATCAACACACGTACTGGGCCGTCATTTTCCCTAATTCATGGAGAAAATGATAGTATAGGACATGCTTTGATAATTAATACCCGTTAAGGACATGTTAAAAACATTCGTTAATACTGAAAATATTCTTGATCGATATTAATTATTAAAACACATCCTGCGCCGTCATTTTCCTTAATTCATAACTCATTTCAGCCTGGACCTTGCGGCTGAGCTTCGATGGAGATTCTTGAAGCCCAGTCCAATGTTTCGGTGTATATCAAAATCGTTCTATGCAGGAAAGAGCAGAATTTTAACAATGAGACATTTTTATCTTTGGAAATAAGTACGTAGTAATAAATATTCGCTTGAAAAAAAAAAAAACACTCTTATTTTAAAATCCCAATTAAAGTCTGAACAAATGCTGCGTTATAAAGAAAACCACCCAATAAAAAGGTTCTATCCGCTAACTACCATTCCAAATCCCCAAAAATTGACAAAAGGAATATTTGCTTGTGATTATACATGATAGATCACATAAAGATAATTATTCCTTACATTATGCAGGAAAAAACAATTGATTGTAATGTTCGGATTCAATGTACGACTAATTGCGACTAGTCATGGGCACACGTGGTTGTTTAATTCTCTAATAACTGAATAAATATCTTTCGCTACTATTTTCGATGAACTCGATTGTATCATAAATAATCTTATCCTTCAGAATACAGGGTTCTACTCAAAGAAAAGGGAAAATTTCACATAGGCACTCAATCTTTCACATAAATCACACATAAATACTTGATCTTTCTTAAATTTCATATAAAAACTTGAGCTTTCTAAAAACTTATTATTTCAACACCTGACATTTCTTAAATTTCATATACACCTGGAGCTTTCGAAAAATTCATCAATTCAACATCTGCTGTCACCTCTCTGTCTAAAACCAAACGGAATGGCTAAGGTGCTCCAAGCAAAAAAAGTTAAGTTTTCCAATTGTTAATTTATTTGAACCAGTGCGAAAATCTTAATTTTTCTAATAATTTTATCTTAAAGAACCGTAATTATTTTTTTACTCTAAAGCTCTCGTTAGTCAGTCCTAAAAAAGTCGTAGAATCAAATATCTCCTAGGGCTAACTAGCGATAGACTTAGAGTCAGAAATTGATTATGACCCCTTAGAATAAAATGATCAGAAAAATAAGATCTTCACGTCGGTTCAAACGAATTGAAAATTAGAGCAATTAATTTTTCAATCATGTATAGACCGTTTATATATTAAAAAGTATGGTTAAAAAAATAAGTGCTCTAATTTTCAATCCGTTTAAACCGGTGCAAATATCTTATTTCTATGATCATTTTATTATAAAGGGTCATCATCAATTTTTGACTCTAAAGCTATCATTAGTTAGTCCTAAGAGATATTTAATTTTTCAACTTTCTTAGGGCTGACTAACGAGAACTTTAGAATAAAAAATTAATTATGGATTTTAAGATAAAATGATCAGAAAAATAAGATTCTCGCATTGGTTCAAACAAATTAAAAATTGGAGCACTTAAACTTTTTTTGCTTGGAGCACCTCACCCCATTCCGTTTGGTTTGAGACGGAGGGGTGACGGCAGGTGTTGAATTGATGAGTTTTTAGAAAGGTCAGGTGTTTATATGAAATATAAGAAAGCACAGGTGTTGAATTGATGCGTCTTTAGAAAACTCAAGTGTTTATATGAAATTTAAGAAAAATCAAGTGTTTATTTGTGATTTGTATGAAAGGTTACATGCCTAAGTGAAATTTTCCCCAAAGAAAATGGATTTCCTTTTAGTTACGACTACAATCCCATGATGGATTTCCAACAAACGACAGGGCTTCTGTTTTCTCTATAGAAAATAGTTTAAACAGTATAGGTGTGATCAAATTCTGTTTTTGAGCTCTGGTTTAGGTAAGATTTGATCTAAACCTTCCTGTTTGAGACCTTCCTAAGCTCGCAAGATGAAACACAAGCCTAATTAGTCATAATTAAGTAGTCGGAAGGCACTCTGATGCGTAAATTCAGTCTCAACTCAAGGAATAAAGAGTGCAGTCTTTTTGGAAGATAGTACATGCGTACCTTTCTAGGGTTTATTCTGCACCTGATATGGATCTGAAGACCCTGCTAAGTGTTCTTCTACTTGGATCACACACGCCATTCCATGGGTTTGGGCTCACGAATACTTCACATAATGGAGTACCAGTTTGTCAGCACAATCGTGATCCTGTTTGGCCGACGCGATTGGTGTTGTTGGCCGCCTATTCTCCAGATCCAATCCCTTCTCTGATTCGGCCCACTACCATAGTGTAAGAACTCTATTCAACGAACTTAGGCCCGTTTGATAACAGTGATAAATAGATAAGATTCGTAAGGAGATAAGATTATAATTGAGATTGGTAATGAGAATAGATTGTTAATGAGAAGGGATTGATAATGAATATGTTTGTTTGGGATGTGATTAGATGATGAGATTATTAATATTATGTTTGTTTGAGATAGGATTAAATGAAGGGATTGAATTGATAGAAGAAATTGGTAGCGATAATGGGTTGAGATAGGATTACGAATACCAAGTCCCAAGGGGTATTGCTAATACCCCATATAGGCCAGATTGTTCATCTCATAGGACTACTAAGCCGGACCAATTTTGAAAACCAAACAAAATATTACTAATACCATCACCTTAGCAATCCAATCTCAACCTCCGATCCGTTTATGAAACGGGACCTTAAAGGTTTAGTACAAGCTGTATATATTACAGCAATATCCCAGAAAGAGATGAATTCAGTTGATGAAGCCATATTATAAGCAGTCGAGTGGGATACGATCATGCCATGCGAGGGTGGGAATTTGAACTAGATTCTTCTTATTTGGGGTATTGTAGTATCAGGTGAGACCAAAAAATGGCATCTCTTCGAATATGCTTAATTCACAAAGAGGCTCTATGCTTAAGAACATCAGGTATTGGACTTAATTAACATTACTTTTCCCTCTGTGACTGTAGGATTTATCGAGAGAAAGAGAAAAAATATGAAAGAAAACATTCCAAAAGCAGCGAAGTGAAGAAAATGAAATTATTCAAAATGGTACACAAAAATAAAAGGGCAAATTTTCGTAGTCATCCTTATAGTTTTACGGTTGTCTCACTTTCGTTCTTCTAGTTTTAAAGTGCTCTAATTTCGTCCCTGTAGTTTGTTTTACGCTCCAAATTGGTAAAATCGATAACACCGTTAATGAAACTAACGGAAAAATATGATTAAAAAATTAAGTGCTCCAATTTTTAATCTGGTTGGATCGGTGCGAAGATCTTATTTTTTTTGATCATTTTATCCTAAATGGTCGTAATAAATTTTTGGCTCTAAGACCTTTCAATGAGCATCCTAAAAGAGCCCTGAAACTAAATAAGGAGTATTCGGGTGCTCATTGAAAGACTTTAGAGCCAAAAATTCATTACGACCATCAAAAAAATAAGATCTTCGCACCGGTTCAACCGGATTGAAAATTGGAGCACTTAATTTTTTAATCATATTTTTCCGTTAGTTTCGTTAACAGTGTTAACGATTTTACCAATTTGGAGCGTAAAACAAACTACAAGGACGAAATTAAAGCACTTTGAAACTAGAGGGACGAAAGTGAGATAACCGTTAAACTACATGGACAACTACGAAAATTTGCGATGAGATTCTTATCCTCTTTGATCAACAAGGGAATGTGATTCCTACCTCTTATCTTCCCATCAAACTGGCTTTCCCTGCACCTTGAATGGGGAATTTTCCCACCCAACAAAAGGATCATCAAGTTTGGCAGATATTCTCAGGTACCCTTTGGCAACCAAAAAAAAAAGAAAAAATCCACCTTTTTAATCATCATGTTTCCTTTTCGGTATGTCGAATCATCCAAGCGTAAGATGGCCGAAGATCTTTTAGCCTTGAAAATTAGTTGGAACAAATCAAATGGTGCACGTCTAAAAGGTTTTTTTTTTTTTTCTTTTCTTCTTATTCTTATACATTGAAAGAACGCACTTAATCTTATGGCAAGGAAAAATGACTGGGAATTACCCTCCGAAGCCTCCACCTAGTACAATGCCACCTCAACTAAAACCCTTGACGCGAGTTTACAGTTGGGGGTTTTCTGTGGACTTGAGTCCAACTCCTACATATGGGGGTTTTCTGTGGCGAGCAAATTAAAGCCCAATCAGTTCTAGTCCCACGCGCTGGGGAAACTCCTCTCCTAATCCTGCATATCCTGCATGGGCCTGTGAACTCATTCCAACTCCTAATCCTGCCTGGGCTTATGAATTCGTTCCAAGAAAGTGTACGCTGAATTGAACAAGGTGTGGTGGCCTCGGTTACAAGCTCGGTAACCTGGCCATATTATGTGACTCCGGCACTCGAGGAGCCTTGATCCGAATCCATGTGTGGATTCTACTCCTCGGCTACCTGCTCGGTGTTGTTCTCGGAGTCAAACCTATGTGTGTTGCGTTGCTGTCAGTTACCCTGTCTCCGCTCAAGATATTCCTGAGACCCTTTAGGGAAAGTTGTTACGCCATGAGGACCCCATGAAGATCGTACAGCAGGCGCAATCATTGAGATTATTACCCTTTCTCATGTGCTCCGTAACCGTTTCTCCCTGACGTCACCCGAGGAGGTTACCTGAGCGTATATTCCACGTGATAGCTTGGAGTCCAAGGAACCCTAGGTCTATAAATACGAAGGGATACTCACCTGAAAGAGGTATGTCATTCTTCCCTAACCCTAGACCTACATTCCCTTCCTGAGATCTAACTTGATTGTCGGAGGGTCGCTGGGCTTCCACAGCCCTAGTGACTTGTTGCAGGTCTCAGCGACGGAAGTGCGGAGCAGCAGAAGGAGGAGCCTAACCAGAACCTTGGTCCTGATCCCGATAATTCGAACCCCTACACAAGGGGCTGCCAATGACTCCCTTCTTTACGTGCCTTAATAACTTCCCTGGCAATCCCTCTTAATTTGAGAATTTTGGCTTTGTGCCCTAAACCTAGATGCCATGACACAAGGCATATTTAATCATATTGGAAAAGGTTTAACTACGTGCACGTCATACGTACGTGGACAATAAAAAGACTAAAAAATGCAAATTACTGAATGAGATAAGAATACGGGGATCGAGGGGGAGGCCATTAGGCCAAGTACACTTGTAAGAGCATCTAATGCCTTGACCCGTTTCTGGATTCACATTCAAAATTTTAAGTAAAAAACCACTTAAATTCATCTCCAATCTTTCGCTCAACTCCACATTAATTGCTTTTATGCATTTCTAACCCGGACTTCGGATTGATGTTGTGCAATGAGATGTGCTGCGCATCTCTGAACCGTCGGATCGTGCATCCGAGGGCACGGATCTCATTCTTGGCAACCAACGATCAAGAGTCATTCATTGCCGAGATGAGATTTGAGCCGTCGGATGTATGATCCGACGACTCAGAGGTGCGCAACACAATGCTGCACATACCGCTGCACAACACCTTCCACCAATTCTCCTAACCCAAATCAGGGGAGATCTTGTTGTACAGTTATGTGAGAGAGAGAGAGAGAGAGAGAGAGAGAGAGAGAGAGAGAGACCATGTGCATTTTTTTTTCTCTAAAAAAGCCCAATCAGCTTTTATTTTGCCATCTCAGCATAAAATACATCCATTTCAATGTGTGAGAATGCCACTTGTGCGATTTCTGTTAGCAATTGGATGGAATATGATGCCTAGTGCCTTAATTAGAGGGTTTTGTAAAGTAAAGGTGTTTAATTAAAATAATGTAAAGTTTAGATGTTTATGGGACATTTGGTCGAAAGTTCAGACGTTATTTTAATATTTGCCCTATATTTTATCTCTTTATTGAAAAACAAAACTCTCCATTTTATCTGTAAATAAGCTAATACTGAGACCGTTGAACATGCTCTTAAAAGGAAAATCCTATGCAGCAAACCAAGTCTATTAAGGTTAAACTTTTGATCGTCGGGTTTTTCAATGGGGTTGAAGTAGGATAAAGAAAATTTGTGGAGTCTACAAGGCAATAAATGAGATTGTATTTGTCACAAGATTGGTCATATGATGTTGTCTTAGATAGGATAAAGAAACAAGAATTAAATTTTAGTGAACTATTGAAGGACGAGAAAAGACAATCTAGAGTGCAATATAGTTTAATTCCAGATTTTCCATTATATTGGTTAATAGTATAGCCTTACAGGAGAAAATATAGTGAACTCAAATAGATAACTTTGCATATTATAATGCGTACAAACAGACGGACTAACTATTACTCCTATTCAAAAAGTATATTGTGTGGTACATATTCATCAAAACTAGGCCTGTTAATGGGTTGGATCCGACAGATCCGAATCCGATAAGACTTGGATCCGATAGTGGTAATCCGAATCCGATCCGAAAACTTTTGTACTTCAAAAATTTTAGCAAAAAAATATTTTCCAAAAAAATTTAAACAAATTAAAATAAAAATACAACTTCTTAAACATTTTTTTTCCAAAATAAAAAATTTACAATTTTTTTTAAAAAATTACAAAAAATAAAGTTCGGATTCGGATTGATAACGGATTTAATCCGATCCGATCCGTATTTGGATTATCAGATTCGGATTATCGGATCGACGTTATCAGATTCGAATCGAATTTTTCGGGTCGGATCCGGTCCATTAACAGACTTACTCAAAACCTTTAATCCCTCTGTATGGTCGAGGTATCAATTAAATGTGTTACAAGGCAAGTGGGGAGATATGGGGTTCAAGAGGTAATAGAAAAAATTATATGTACCAGACGATATTAAGATGAAGCACATGATATATATATTTTTTAATCCAGAGAAAACAACAGATTTGACCATATATATTTCTGTATCATTTTTGGTAAAGATGAAGTAATGCACAGAATCGTTAACGCATGCCACCTAGCCATATATAATAAGTAGATAAAAAGGAAAGTTTTCAATATACACCCCTTTAAAATGTGCATTATAGCACTTCCCAAGATAAAATTAATTAAACAATTGCAAATGTCCAATTCCAGAAAACGATTGAGACGCTAAAGTTAAATAATGGAGTATTATATATTCTTTCCTTTAAATTAACAAATGAATCATCTTTTAATTTGTTTGTTAATTAGGGAGGCTTAAATATTCATCGTCAGACCCTATCTGACTTATGTTTCTATCCCTGTCATTTTGAACAGTTATGTTTTCATCCTCATTTTCATATTTGGATTCATGTCATAATATGAAAATGATAATGAAAACATAACTGTTCAAAATAATAGGGTGCCTAGAGACATCATATGGTGGGTTCTGGATAGAAAATGTGTGACCAAAGGGTATATCGAGGTGATTAGAGACATGTATGAGGGTGCCGTCACTACCATTTGATCACCAGCAGAGGAAACGAGTGAATTTCCAATCACTGTAGGATTGTACCAATGATCAGCCTTGAGCCCGTACCTCTTTGCCTTAGTTATGGATGAATTGACTAGAAACATTTAGGAGGATATCCCATAGTGTATGATGTTTGCAGATGACATTGTCCTCGTGGATGAAAATGCTAGAGGTCTTAATACGAAACTAGAAATTTGGAGGGAAGCATTAGAATCAAAGGGTTTTTGAATAAGTAGGAGTAAAACTGAGTATATGGTGTGCAAGTTTGGTAGTACCAGCAGTGCGCATGAAGACAAAGTGATGATCCAAGACCAGGAGATACTTAAGAGTGATTATTTTAAGTTTTTAGGTTCAATTATTAGTAGTGATGGGGAGATTGCCGATGATGTGACCCATAGGATTCAAGTGGGGTGGCTGAAGTGAAGGAGTGCTACGGGTGTACTGTGTGACAAAAGGGTACCTACAAAATTGAAGGAAAAATTTTATGGAACTGCCATCAGACCAACGATGCTTAACGGGATGAAATGTTGGCCTATTAAGAAACAACAGGTAAACAAAATGAGTGTAGCAGAAATGAGAATGTTGAGGTGGATGTGTGGTAAGACTAAACGAGACATGATTAGAAATGAAGCGGTTCGTGAGATGGTAAGTGTAGCACCTACAGAAGAGAAGTTGAGAGAAAATAGGCAAATGTATTTTGGGCATGTCTACCGTAGACCAGAAGATGCGGTAGTTAAGAGAACGGATAGAATAGTTTTGGATAGCAATGCTACGGGGAGAGATAGACCGAAATTGACATTAGATGCAATGGTGTGTAAAGATATGATTATATTAGGTCTGTGTGAACAAGTGACCCTTAACAGAGCTCAATGGCGGAAATGAATTCATGTTGCCAACCCCAAGTGATTGGGACATAAGGCTGGTTTGGTATGTTTTCATCCTCACTTTTTTTAAATCCCAATAGTACCCTCATATAAAAAATTGGGTACAATACATACGTATATATATCGCATTGAATTTTGAGATCGAAACATAACATTACTAATCCCCCGTAAATTTAGCCCATGATTACGCAATTAATTCCTAAATTGTCGGCCAAAGTCTTCTTCCCAAAAGCAGACCCCGTTTCCATTTTGCATCCAAAATCATGCAAAAGTAGCCAAACCATTTCATCCCAATCCGTCCACCTTCTGCCATTCAGCGACCCAAGCTGTAACGACCCGGATTTTTGACCTTATTTTTTTTTATAATAGTAATAGAGTCAATATTCTTAAGTCTTAATTATTATTTCTAATAATTTTATTAAGTCTTTTACATGCAAATACTATATAGTTTTAGTCATATTATTTTTTTTCACACACATGTTGCACGCATGCACACTCCTACCATCTCTCCCTCTCCTAGTCGGTCTAGACTTCCTCCCCGATCGTAAATTCGTCCATATCTCGTCCAATTTGAAGCCCAAAGGATAAAACCTTTTTCGAATACAACTCTACCACTCTCTTTATAATTTTCCTATATATACTCCACAACTTCGACCCTAGGGCACACCACCAATTCCCCATGCTTTACTGAGCTAGAAAAGAGGGGAAAATCGAGGCCAATTCAAGCTCCAATCAATGGAGTTCTAGAGAGAGAAAGTGAGAGAGAGAAAAGTGGGTTTCGTGCCTAGACCCAACCGAGATCCAATCCGATCTATCCAATTGCTTCCTACAACTCCTAGCATCGCCAAACATCAACCAATTCGGTCCCAAGGTTCTCCAATCGAAGAACCCGAAGCTTTCTTCCAAAATTGTCAAGTTTCGATCGAAATCCAATCCGAACCGAATCGAGGTATTATAATTCGATTCGAAGCCTCCTCTAAGTATATTTGATGTTTATAGACATAACCCAATAGGCCCCGTAGTCCCATGCATCGAAAACCGTGCAAAAAAATCAAAAAAACCGAAACTGCTTTGGAGTTCGCGGCCGCAACCTGCGGGTTGCTTTAGCCGCTAGAACCAGGCCGCGTACCTTGCGGCCGCGTGGGCAACGCAAGTCAAACCTTGCGGTTTGACTTGTTTTGGTTCGAATCGATATTTTGATGTCCCGAACATGGATTCTGACACCCGAACTATTTTTCCTAGACTTTTCTTACTTCAAAGATTATACCTTGTTAAATTCATTATTTTATTTATTTATTTATCTATTTATTAAATTTTTATTCGTTATCGTGTAAAAGTTGGTAAACTAAAAATCATTGTGACCTTATAAACTACTCTATAAATCCCCAAACTAATTTTCCTAGATTCCTAACATGTTAAAGATCATAACTTACTGATTTCATATATTTTTTATATTATTAGCTATTTATTTTATTTTTAATTAAAGTTACAAACGAAAAATAATTGCGACCTTACAAAAAATGTTTTTAACATCTAAAATATTTTTCCTAGGCTTCTCACATCTCAAGGATGATATATTATTAAAATAATATTTTATTTATTTAGTTAAATAATTATTATTAATTATGCATTGGTTCTAAATATAAATACTTTAAAATATTATAAAAGATGTTAATAATTCTGAATAATTTTATTTAGACTTCTTACAGTCCTAAGATGATACTTTGTTAATATAAAAATAATTTTAATTATTTAATTATTTATTATCTATTTGTTCTTATTTTGTCTATTAACTTAATCTTTTTATTTAAAATAATCCCGTGAGCAGCTAAACCAAACTTTTAGGACTCGAATTTGTTATAGAGGACCTTTAGGACTCTTATTAAGGTTAAAATAAATATTCTAATATTTTTACCTAATTAATACATTTAATTAGTATTTAATCAACCTAATTACTTATAATTAATTAATAAAAGTCTAGAAAAGTTATTTTTAAATCTTAATTAAATAATTCATACATCATTAATGACTTTGTGACCGTACGAGATTAAGGGCAACGGCCCAGTCATAAAAAGTCATGTGATTGCATTGCCTAATAATTGTTTTGATCCGTCTATTATTCGTTTTTAATTATTATTGAGATTGATATTGTGTTGATGCTTAATTTAAACGTTAGATTGGACCCTAGAGACATGGGGTGGTATACGAAATAGAAATCACTTAGACGATGCTAAGTAATGGATAAATTGAGAAGTTTTCTTTTTCTAGAGGTTGCCTGCAGGCGTGATTTTGAGATGCGACGAAATTGATGTCCTGGCGAGAGTCCAGTGGTAAATTGATGTCCTGGCGAGAGTCCAGTGGTAAATTGATGTCCTGGCCAAGTCTAGTGGTAAATTGATGTCCTGCGAGAGTCCAGTGGTAAATTGATGTCCTAGCGAGAGTCCAGTGGTAAATTGATGTCCTGGCAAAGTCCAGTGGTGAATTGACAGACTGGCGTGTGTCCAGTGATGATTGAGAAATGATTGTGATGTGGTATATAAGATAGGCGAACCCTAGTTGTGATTCAGGCATGATAAGCTATCCCCTTGTTGTAGTATTGTAACTTAGGTTATCTACGACAGCAAAGGGAAGTGATCTCATGGGACCGAGCATGGCTAATGGTTGGGGAGAAAAGATCTCGCGGGGAGATCTTAGATCACACGTCAGGCTAATGGATAGTAATGAACTGGTTGATGTGAAAAATCTCTGTTTTACTTATTCGTATCATTATTATCATGTTTACTTGCTAGCTGTAAAGTAAGAGGGGTGGTTCGGTTGGATTATTCTACTGGGTGATTTATCACTCACGGATACGTCTTATCCTGGCAAATCGATTGCTTCGGCGATCAATTTGCTAGAGGGCGCAAGATTCAATGATATTGCAGTTCGACGCAGAAAGAATACCAGGAACGGAGATCGAGTATGCTTGGGATTCGTATCAAGTCTAGAGTCAGCTCTGAAGTTTATGTATTTTGAATCAGTAAATTTCTTAAGATTGTAATGGTTAAACCTTTATTTTGAAAAATTATACTTATTTAGCAATATTTTTTTAAGAAATTATTTTATTTTGTTCCCGAAAAGTCGGGGCGTTACACAAGCCCAGTCCTCGTCGATAAAGCATGACCACCAGCGACTCAAGCCTAGCCCTCACAAACCACTGGAGGACATTTTCCGGCCATCGGCGACCCTCGATAGACTTCAAAATCCTCAGATCTGGAACCTAGCGGTTGTTTCGACCCCTGACGCCCCTCCGAACACTTTACCTAGTCGCCAAATCGCTGCTTCTCGCCACGCCGCTCGCGGCCGCTTCTCACTGCCTACCGCTTAACAGGTTGATTTTGATGGGGGAGATAATGAGGATGCCAAAAAATTTTTTGTAGCTTGTCCTATGTTTACCTCCGTCTTTTCCTTAAAATCTTCTTTTGCATCGACAAATTTACCCGTAATCTGACATCTGTGATTATAAATTTTTTAGTTGGTGGTGGAA
Source organism: Rhododendron molle (assembly GCA_025413875.1). Taxonomy (NCBI): domain Eukaryota; kingdom Viridiplantae; phylum Streptophyta; class Magnoliopsida; order Ericales; family Ericaceae; genus Rhododendron; species Rhododendron molle. Next base: position 33,687,251 of record CM046391.1, on the reverse strand, counting down.
TACCAAATGAAATATGTTTGTCTATATTCCTATCATTTCATGGTTAATTATTTGGACCGTTTACCATAAAACTATTTCATGGTTAATTTGGACTGTTTACCATGAAATTATTTCATGGTTAATTAATAATTGTTTGTTTATGTTCACACCAAACCCACATTAGTCCGGCCTCCATTGTTGCGAAGTCTGTGGAAGAAGAACGACGCAGTTACGGTGGTGGCCGCAGTCGGAGTTAATGCCAGAAGGCCACGATTTGGGTTTTTTCGATTTTGAATTGGTTTATTTTTAGATTCTACTAATTCATGGTGTAGACACCCCAATTTGGACTCTTCGAATTTCCTTAATTTGTGGCCCGGAGGCTCCCCGATGAGGAATTTGGATCGAGACAAGCCCTAGACCAGTCAGGACTTTGCTTCTTGAAGACTTTGAAAGGGAAAATAAAATATCAAAATCAGTCCCAAGCACTCTGGATCAATCCCAAGCGCTCCAAACCATTTTCAAAACCTGGGATTGGATAAACTCTTGAGCGCTCGAGAGTAAACTACCAAGCGCTCGAGAGTGCTCCCGAGCGCTCGAGTCTTCTATGCTGGCCAATGAGTGGCAAGCCTTCCCACTACCCATGCAATTCATCATTACAAACTCTTTGAGCCAGCTGAAGCTCGGTCCACACTCAACCTCAGTCAAAAAATCCTCAGACCAACAGTTTTCCCCATAAAAAAATACTTGTTTCAAATGCATGTGATGGAAATTTTGCCTATAAATAGTGGCTGGACTTCAGCACAAAGGGAGGACGAATTCTCTCTCTAAAAAAAGCCTCTTTGACACATTCAAACAAAGCCATCTCCCATCTCTCTCAAAACTTGATTTTCAAAAGAAAAGCAACCCAAAAATCCAAGGCATCATACACATGCAAGAAGTTCAGATGGCCTGCATGTTCTGATCTTCCTGACCTTTCTTTCTTTTACCTTCTAGAGCCTTTCAAGAAGCAAATTCCTCAACCAAAGGTAGAAGTTCTCTACTTTAGTGTCAAACATAAACAAAGTCAGGGCTGTTTTCCTTTCTGAGGGAAGTCCCTCAGCCCTCTCAGTTTTCAATGTTGAGCTTGGGTTGAGAGACTTTAGTGTAAGAGCAAGAGCAAAAGGGTACAAATGTGTTTTCTGTGCAAGGTTTACTGGAAGCACTCCCGAGCGCTCGAGACTATTTTGGAGCGCTCGAGAGTGGCTCCAGTACCGTTTTCCTTCTTTTAAGCATTTAAATGGACATGCATGGGTGGCAGGATGTGTTCTGAGACTTTTTTTTTAACCCCCCCCCCCCTCCCCCCTTTTTTTTTGAGGTATGCTATTACAAATGACCTCCCCTTTTCAAAGAAAAATAAAGAAGACGATTTTCCTTTAAGGCCATGCAAAAGAGTTTGATCAAAGATCTAAGAAGAGAAACTCGGTTCTTGTTTCAAAAACAGAAGATCCAGTGTATTAACACACTACAATGCGGGCATTATTTGGTTAAAATCAGTCCTGGGATGTAGGCCACTCCCGAGCGCTCGAGATCACTTTGGAGCGCTCGATAGTGTTTGCATGCAAGCTCAGCCCACTCTTCTTATAGTCTTACTCTCATACTATCTTTTGCATTTGCATGCATGCGTCCCTTTCAGCTCTTACGACTGTTGAATTGCTTTTCAAAAAGGTAGGGAGTGCATGGCCTAGCAGAGTGGGGTCTGATCCCATTTTGCCAAGTCGTCTGTTGAGCCTGTGACATGGTCAATGATACTCTAGTTTATATTTTTCGTATCATATTTTGTTGTATTTTGTTGCACTAATATAATTTGCAGGTTGGATATGCAACACTCCCAAGCGCACGGGAGTGCTTCCGAGCGCTCGAGAGTGGATTAGCGACAGGATTTTCCAGTTTCCAGCATTTCACATTTCATTACCATTTCCCATTCACTATACACATGCACATGCATGCACTCCTCTGTACTTGATATATCTGTAAATACATGCTAACTGTTTAATGAAATAAAATCTTTTTGAAAAATCCCACAAATATTTAGTAGAGACCGATCTCATGTCGGGCGAGGGGGGTGCCGTAAAACCCTTCCCCCCTCGTAATGTGGCTCCCGAACCCAAAACAATCTCTGGTTTTCAATTCAAATCAATCATTTTAAATCAAAACGGTTTCTCGGGTGGCGAACCATAAATCCGGGTGGCGATTCTTCAAAATCATTTCAAAAACAAAAACGGCGTGGCGCCTCTTTTTCGGGCCGCCCCGATTCCACCCGGGGCTGTGGTAGCCCACACATGGTAAATTATTTACCATGAAATATGTTTGCCTGTGGTCCCATCATTTCATGGTTAATAATTTTGACTGTTTACCATGAAATTATTTCATGGTTAATTAATTGTTTGTCTATGTTCTAAATATTTCAAGTTGTAAATGCAGATGGTTTATTTACCATGAAATTGGCTTAGACATCTTTTAAAGTAATTTGAACATTTGAAAATTTAAAATCTTGAAATCCTCCTATGATATCTCATTTAATTGCACAGATTGATATTCATCTCAATCCCCTTAATTTAGGAAACAATAAATGTATATATCTACGTAGATATCATAGTAAAAGGGTAATTCATGCATTAAAAGGATGAAAACATAAGCACAAAAAGTGTAACGCCCCCAAAATTATGTTCGTTAATTAAACCTTTTATTGAATAAAAGGGGTAGAGTCTGGCTCATTATTACATCACAAACCCCCAGAGGGTACTTATATTACACAAAAGGGAGGACATCTAAGGTTATCTATAGCTCATTTTCTTCTTCCATCCTAGCAAGCTCCTCAGCTCCAAATGCCACCAAGTTGTACAGCTCTCCTTGCTCATCTATGAGGGTTGACACATTATACAAGCGTCGCCACCAGCATAATATGTCAAGGTCATGTAAAGGAACACCGTGAGCTTGAAAGCTCAATAGAGTAACCCAAAACCCACTAACCCTTAACTTACAAGTCAAAGATAATAACGATTTTTCCAAACTTAACATGCTTCAACAAGAACATATAACAATTACACATGCGCATTCACTAACTATCGTTGGTGTCATGTTTTCCGGGTTTCTCCTACACGACTCATCGTATAACGTGTCTCATTTTCATTTCCAAATCAACATTTTAAAAATCACATTTTACACACCCAACCTCGGTTCCACCGCGCCGGGTTCTCGAGTATCCTCAAAATGGTTCCGCCGTGCTGGTTTCCCATTGGCACACAACACACACTCACATCATGCACCCACATTTGGTCATTATGTAGTTTCAAAAATATTTTATCATTTGCAACACACATTCCCATAATGGGCAAATCCGGCCACATTACGTTTTCAAAACACACATTGTTTTTAACACACCCTAGGTGTCATCTTTCTACTTTCCAATTCACGTGTCTCGTATCATGCATAGACTACACAGTAGAACTTTTCACATGCATTTACAACTAGCAAGATCATCCAACTCTATTCTATCATGCTCGTTCATAACCACAAGTAAGGCAAGTAACATGCAACAAGCTCATGATCATCTACAGGTCAAAATACGAATACTTCCTTTTTGAAAACAACACTTTATCTTTAAAGTAAGAACGTATTTCCTTCTTTTTGGAAGTTCAATAAAACAACACATGTTTATCGAAGTGACTTCATTTATCAAAATCAAGTAACTACCATCAAGATCATGCATTCAAGTATTCTTAAGATCAAAGTAAACTATGTAAAATAAGATCATACTAAACATGTAGCGTTCTATACTTAGAGTAAGTAGGTTCGGAGAAATCTACCGTTCTTCTTGGCGGTAGCTTCGAAAGAGAAATGTTTTTCTTGAAACTAAGTCTTGACCTAAAACTACTTGGCTTTATGGATCGAAAATGTGTTTTGGGATGAGTTTCTTGAAGAACAAAGGAAGAACTTCAAGAACAACTCAAGAACAAAACAAGAACAAGTAAGAACACTAGACTTTCTTAGAGAGAAAAGTTGGAGAATGGAGGTGTGAGTTGAAATGAGAGAATGGCTTGCTATTTATAGGCAAACTCTTGGCTCCTCCTCTCCCCTTTGGCCCCAACCCCCCCCCCCCCCCCCTTTGCTCTCATTAATTAGCTCCATGACTTGTCACTCAATTGTCATTCCAACTTCAAGCTAAAACTAGGTCATCATGAAGGGTTTATGGACTTGTCTTGTCCTAGAATGGGTTAGCTTAAGGCTAATGAACTAGGTTATCATGAAGGGTTTTGGTTTAGTCACTTCATGCTTTGAAAGCATGCCAAGTCTTCCATGACTTGTCTTGTCCAATCTTTTTAGGCTTAAGGCTAATGGACTAGGTGATCATGAAGGGTTTCTAGTCAAGTCTTGTCCTAGGGATGCTTGGCTTGGAAGAAAGCACAAAATCCTTGGCTAGGTAGTCCTTTGGAAAGCTAGGAATGAGTTGGAAAGGAAGTAATAGGCTTAGGGCTATTTAGTTAGCTTGTGCAAGTAACCAAGCACACATGCACACACCTCACCTCTCTCCTCACTCTCCCAACCAGCCCCCCTCCCTCTCTTGGCCGAATTCTCCCCTCTCTCTCATTCTCTCATTGTGTTGTCCAATCATGCTTTGAAAGCATGCAACCTTCTCCTTCATGGGTCAATCAAAGCATGCCAAGAGTTGTCTTTTCCATTTAAGGCTAAGTCCTAGGTTATGATGTGGGATTTTATGAAATGTCTAGCCTAGAAAGAGTCTTGCTTGTGAAAGCATAAGATAAGGGTCATGATGGTTGTACTTTGGTTGCAAAAGACAAGGAAGGTGGCTTGTTGGAGTGGCCAAAGCACACACACACACACACACATGCACTCTCTTTCTCTCTCTCTCGGCCTCCCTCTCTCTCTCTCTCTCTCTCTCTTCCTAAAGTATATATATATAGCTATATATAGGTAGACTAGAAAAGTAGGCTTCCAAAAAGGTATGGGCATTAACCAATGGGTAAAGATTTCCTAGAAAGGGAATCTTGTCATAAAGGTAATGATTACAAGCTAAAAGTAGTTACTTTTGGAATCTCATGATGATTTTCTATCGTCCAATGGTCCTAGGATGCTAGGAGGATGTAACTAAGTTAGTAAGACTTAGGTTAGGCCAACTAACTAATTGGAAACTAGTTCCACTAACCGATTAGGGTTTCTAGCCAGAAACTAGAACGTTACGGTCTCGTATCGAATATTCTAGCGCTCCAATAAATACCTTAGCATTTAAGAATATTTCTAGGTTTATTGGCGATAAAATTTCAACTTATGAATATTGAATCTAATTAAGACGGATTATAGGAATTTAAAAGGAAATTTTAAATACGATTTTCAATTAAACAACGAGATTTTTATTTACTGAAAATCGGAGTTGTTACAAAAAGTGAATGGGATGAATACTTACGTTGTATGACTAATTGAGAGGAATATTTAAATAATCCTTGTTAATAATTATAGAGACTTAAGGTGGTAGTAGTTTAAAGTTTGTCTCATTCCATTGTCTTTTCTTAGTTTAACACCACCAAAAGCATTACTATATGAATGTTTCTCAACTGACTTTGTCCAGTGGAAAACACATGATCACACCCAATATTGTTGTTCATTTAATTCAATTGTGGCTAATGGATTGAACACTTCTCTGCGCGCATTTTGAACTTTTATCATTGAATTTGCAAGCGATGTAGCTGATCCAATAGCAAAAAAAGAAATGAAATGAATAACATGTTCTCCATAAACCAAGCTAGAATCCGACTCATATTATATATCTTAATCAATAGGAATGAATCTTTTATTGCAAAAAATTCGGCAATAATAAAGAATAATAAAAGGCTTAGATTTAGGGGTTTGTTTTCTCTAAAGTTTTTAAGTTCAAAACCTCACATGTGCTATTTATTTCTTTGAGCCAGTTCATACAAAGTAATTGTTCTGATTTTAATTGCGATCCTTTCAAATGGACGGTGGAATTAGGACCCGGGGGCTCAGCTGCCTCTATGGGCACAGCAGCCCCTACCCACAACTAAAACGGCAACTTTTTGGTGAAAAAAAAATCCTTATCTTTTATTTGCATCCTATGGTGCAGAAACGTGATTATGAGAGCTCTAGGGGCAATATTTGATTATGTCTCTTTAGAATAATATGATCAGAATAATAAAATTTTCACACCTGTTCAAACGGATTAAAAATTAAGCACTCAATTTTTTAACCATATTTTTTAATATATATATAGTCTCAAAAAATTAAGTGCTCAAATTTTTACTCCGTTTGAATCAGTGCAAAGATCTTGTTATTCTTATCATATTATTCTAAGAGGTCATAATTAATTTTTGTTTATAGGGCTCTCATAATTACATTTCTGCTCCGCAGGGCTCTAAATAAAGAGCATATATTTAATATGAGAGCCTTAGAGATAAAAATGAATTACGACCCTTTAGAATAATATAATTAGAATAATAAGATCTTTGCACCGATTTAAACGGAGTGAAAATTTGAGCAATTAATTTTTTGAGACCATTTATATATTAAAAAGTATGGTTAACAAATTAAGTGCTCCAAATCCGTTTAAACGGGTGTGAAGATCATATTATTCTAGAGAGATATAATCAAATTTTGTCTTTAGAACTCTCATAATTATGTTTCTGCGTTATAGGATTGCAAATAGAAGATAAGGATTTTTTTTCCCACCAAAACGTTGCCGTTTTAGTACTGGGTAGGCACTGCTGTGCCATGGAGTTAGCAGAGCCCCCGGGTCCGTGGAACTAGGCCTCCACAATTAGTTAAGGTGTGCGTAAACAAGTTCAGATACCTGAGTTATAAAAAAAAAAAAATAAATAAAGAAGTACGTGAGAATTGGTCAAGTACGAGCATTAATTACAGCAAGGGGCTTAACCAAGCTTGTAGGTTTAACTCTTACGTCAAGGAAAAAAATTCCTAGAACCACTGGAGGTTTACCCGAAAAGTTACAATGCTTTTCAACCCCTAAAATGAAAAGTCACAAAACTCTTCCACTCCCGTTTGGGACTCACATACACCCACTGTTAATGTTCACATCACTAAAAGCAATGTAGTATAGTTTATCTTCCACGCAGTCACATGGAAGAGAGTTTTTCATTCACCTCTTAATGATTTTTTTTTTCATTTATTAATGATTTAAACTCTTTACATAATTGGAGATCCCACATAATTGTGTAAAAAAAAAACTTGACATAATAGTATCTAAAACCACTCGGACCCACCTGAAGAGGTGTTTACACTCACTATAGATTTGGGCTCAAAATTGTCACAAACTCCACTTAACAAAACGGAAAAATTTTAAAATGACACTTAAACTTTCACTCTAATGTTACCAAAACACCTGAACTTCACTTTATTTCAATTAAACACCTGAACTTTCAAAATCCCCAAATTGAGGCACCTGCCGTTAGCCTCCATCCATTTCCTTCACAAATCGAATGATGTGGCTCATTTCTAGCGTTAAAAGGCCCCACTAGACATGTTAGAAAGTGAACTCAATGTACACAATCACAACCAAAAATGAGTTCACTTCCTAAATTTGTACATTGAGTTCACTTCGTAACATATCTAGTGCGGCCCTTTAACGCCAAAAATGAGCCACATCAGCCGATTTGTGAAGGAAATGGATGGAGGCTAACGGTAGGTGCCTTAATTTAGGGATTTCGAAAGTCCAGGTGTTTAATTGAAATAAAGTGAAGTTCAGGTGTTTCAGTGACATTGGAGTGAAAGTTCATGTGCCATTTTGAAATTTTTTCTAACAAAAATCATTTTCCAAAGAAACCACCTAGTGTACTTGGCTCCTTATTCTCCATCTCAAGAAAGAGATTCTGAGTTCGAGTTCTTATGGAGGAGGTGCTAACAACTAACACCTAACATCCTATTGTTTGACAAAAAAATAATAACAAATCATTTTTCCATGACCTTCCCCACGCTCCAAGACACTACACCTAGCTAGGGCTGTCCAACGAATAAACCAAACCGCCCAATCCGCACCAAATTGAGGTATGCTACGGACGGATACAGATCTAAAAATATTAATTCTGACGGATCCGGTTCGATTTGGGTCCATCCAATCCGCAATATTCCTATTTCTCTTCTGAAGGTTATGGATGATGTTTTGTAATTTGAACAAAATTTCAAAGGTAATAAAGTAATAAACATGTATTCTAGGATGTTTTCATATTGAGAATGTTAATACTAGTAATTTTCTCTACTTTTCTGGTACATTAAAATCTGAATCAAGTTCATGTTTTAGTCCAGTTCCAAGTTCGAGCTAGTGTTATTGACATCTAATAGTTTATCTTTACATATTAGGGTGGATGAATGTAATTTAATTCTAAGTAATGTTGATTTAGACTTTTGTTTGAATTTGTGGTACACTTGATTGGACATGAAATTTTGGGACTTATTAAAAAAAATTGCATGCTGAAATCCGCTGAAACCACAAAATCGATTTATCGAAATCGCACCCAAACTGAACCAATCAAACAACGCTACAGACGGTTGATAGATGGAGAAAACGACAATCCGCCGCGAGCAGATTGGGAACCGGCCCGGCCCGCATCAAACCGATCCAGAGGTAGCCCTAACTACACCTATCCAGCAAGATGAAATCGGTTCGATTCTATTTCCGTTTGAACAAAAAAAGAAAGAAATCGGTTCGATTTAGTCGGTTTTTGACCATTTTCAGCACCAAATCAAACAAGTCGGTTTTTAGATTTTATGAACCGAAGCCCCCCGATGAAAGGTGTAAACCGTTCGGTTCGGTGTGTAGTTCAAATCGGTTAGTGACTGCTCCGAAGATGTTAACCACAACTGAACCAAATTTACACATAGTGGAGTGGTGGTGGTGGTGGGGGAACTGAGGGGAGCTGCTGTCCTGGCCGAGGGGGCCCCGCTCCAGTCATGTTTCGATGATCAAAAATGTTCACCTCGTAGAGCTCGTCGAGTTGAACAAGTATAAAAAAAAATCATTTGATCGGATATCATTAAGTGTATGATCGGAACACATATAATTTGCCAATAATGGGTTCTAGTAGATTTGATCCAGTGTTTCGGATCCATTCTTTTCAAGACAAAAAGGTTTCGATTAGGCACTTAATGATATCCGATCGAATTGTTTTTTACATATTTGTTCAACTCGATGAGCTCTACGAAGTGAACGTTTCCGATTATCGAAGCGAGACCGGAGCACGGCCTCCTTAGCCGAGACATTAGGCTGCTGTCCCTTAAAGTGGCTGGGGAAGTGGGAACATGACAACGTGTTACGGAGAATAACGTGTGATGTGGAGATGAAGTGATGGACGACTACGATTAAAGCCAACTAAAGTAAAATGTAAACTGGTTCTGTAATTCGGTTCGATTCCGTTTAGTATTTTTTTGGGAAGTCCACTTTAGCATGTTTCTAACCCCACTAGTCCACTTCTAAAGTTCCTAACCCCTCTAGTCCACTTAAAATTTCAATGACAAAACTACCCTATGTAAAAGAAACAAGAGTCTTGTTTGGCTAACATAAAAAATATATTTTTCCATTTTTTTCGATCATACTGCAACCACGTAACCACCACCACCACCACCACACCAACATATAACGTCATATGTGTGACAAAAATTTTTATTTTCATTTTTTATTCTTGTTTTGAGCCCTTCCCTTCTTGAACTCGCCACCCTTTAACATATAACGTTATATGTTTGACAAAATTTTTTTTTATACCTGTTTTGAGTCATTCCTTTGTTGAACCTACCGCACCTTAACATATAACGTTATCTATCTCAATCTGCGTTCTTGTCTTATGTTTGGTACTACATCAACAAAAGTGCATGTATAATCTTATATGTCACAATCTGTCCTCTGTATGTTATAAAAAACAAGATAGATTTGAGACATATAAGGTTATCTATTAATATCTAGAACGTATTTTTTGCCAATACAAGTGTATATCTGAACTTTGTACCATGCCAAATATGTTATCTGCATGTTGAAAAAGTGCACATATAAACTTATATATCACAATCTGCGTTCGTGCCTTATGTTTGGTAATACATTAACAAAAATGCATATATAATCTTATATGTCCCAATCTGTTCTTATCAAAAACAAAGATAGATATGAGATATATAACCATGGACTATACAAGAATCTTGCAACAGATTAGCAAAAAGGAATCCTTAGGGGGTGAAAACACTCGATCCATTAAAAAAAAAAAAAAAATAACTACCACTGGATCCAAGTAGTTGGAAACCATGGACTTATTGGGGTGTATCCTGTATCTCTTGTTAATCATCACTCTGCTTCAAGCCCTCTGTTCAATTCGAAGACGAAGCGACCACGGTCAAAGCTTATGCCGGGGCCGCCTCCGCTACCGGTCATCGACAACCTTCTAAATCTGGGTGACAAGCCCCACAAGTCCACGGCCGAGCTAGCCAAAACTTACAGTCGCTGTCCACGACTTTTCTCCATGTGTTGCTGGAAGCCCAATGAAATTAGAAAATGAAGCAATAGTTAGTACAATCCAACGGCCGAATACATACTACGACCACAAATAAGTATATTCATATATCTCACATGAGGAATAATAAAATTGTGGGCTACCACAGCCCCAGGTGGATCGGGGCGGCCCGAAAAACACCGTTTTTGAATCGAATTGAAATTTTGAAAAGTCGCCACCCGGATTTGTGGTTCGCCACCCGAGAAACCGTTTTGATTGAAAATTGATTGATTTGAATTGAAAACCAGAGATCCGTTTGGGGGTTCGGAAGCCATGTTACGAGGGGGGAAGGGTTTTACGGCATCCCCCTCGCCCGATGCGAAATCGGTCTCTACTAAACATTTGTGGGATTTTTCGAAAACATTTCACTTCATTAAGCAAGTAGCAGGTATCCAGAGATATATCAAATACAGGTGTAGATGCATGTGCATGTGTACAGGAAACGAGGAAGGTGATGACGAAATGCAAAATAACAGTAATTGAAACCCTGTCACAGAATCCACTCTCGAGCGCTCAGAAGCACTCCCGAGCGCTTGGGAGTATTACATCCTCAACCTGCAAATCATGTTAGTACAAATGGATATGATGCTAAAAACATAAACTGGAATGATCTTAAACATGTTACAGGCTCAACAGAAGGCTTAGAGAAATGGGATCAGACCCCATTCTTCCAAGCCATGCATCCTTGCCTTTCTGAAAAGTGATTACAGTTCTAAGAGATAAAAAGGGACACATGCATGGACATGCAAAGGCAGTATGAAGATCAAAATGGAAGAAAATGAACTGGTCTTGCATGCAAACACTCTCGAGCGCTTAGAAGTGATCTCGAGCGCTCGGGAGTATTCTACACCCCAGAATTGATTTCAACCAACTAATGCACTCATTGAAGTATGCTGGTACACTGGATCTCATGTTTTTGAAGTATGAAAATTTCCCTTTTTTAGCTATGAAGAAAACTCTTCTGCATGTTCTTAAATAAAACGATTTTCCGTATTTTTCTCGAAAAATAGGGAGATCATATGTACCAACACACCTCCAAAGAGCTAATATGTTTTGAAACACGTTTCACTCCCCTTGCATGTCCACTTAAATGCTTGAAAGAAGAAAAAAAAAAGGACTGGAGTTACTCTCGAGCGCTCCGGAGTAGCCTCGAGCGCTCAGGAGTGCTTCCAGTAAGCTTTAACACAGAAAACACCTTCATGCCCCTTTGCTCTTGTTTTTACACTAACTCTAGAAAACAAAAGATAGAGACTGTCTTTACAAAACAAATGCATGAATCTCAAAACAAAATGGGTATTTCCAGATTCGTCCTACACTAGACAGCTTGCAGAAAAAAAAATCAAAACTAATTCATTTTAAATCTGATTAACTTGATTCCAGCGACCAAATCTTCCCAACAAAAAGATTTACAACTTACATGAAGGAACTCAGAAACAATTTGTGGTTTAAAAGGGCCAAAGATGCAAAAACTGAAGCTCAGAAAATCTGTCCTAAAATTACAACATGTCTTAGCATCTCTTTTGACTTGCATGTTAGCCAAATCAACTAAGATTCAACAAAATGAACTCATAACTAGTATGAGGAACAAGCATGAGCTCTTGACCCCCCTCAGAAGTAGAAAAATGGTAGATTTTAGGTATAAAATGAGATTTTATACCTTTGTGTTTGACTTGAACTTCTTGGACTGACTTGAATGCTTGAGAATGGGTAGAAAACAGTAGGAAAATGGAGTAGATGAACTAGAGATTTGAGGCTTTTGAAGCACTTGAAGATTGTTTGAAAACTTCCTTTGAAAACACAAGTTTTGGAAAATATTTGAGAGGAGTTTGAAGGCTGAAATTTTCAGAAAACAGGGGAGAGAGTGAGAAGAATTTCGTGCCCCTTTTGCATGTGGAATGGAGGGGTATATATAGGGGAAGGAAAAATAAGTTGGAAACTTAAAAAATCAAAGAAAATCGAAAGGAAAATGGTTTTGGGGGGGAAAAATGGCATCATGTGATGCTCTGCTGGCTCAGGCATGCTTGGGACATGCAGGTTTGAACGTTGAAAGATCTGAAAAGCCTAAAAAAGCCATGGTCAAAGGTCAAGCTCAAGCTCAACATGCATTGGTCTGTCAGCACTCCCAAGCGCTCTAGAGTGGTCTCGAGCACTTGGGAGTGTCTGCCCAACTTCAGAAGGGTGCCACGGACACTCCCGAACTCGGTTTTGGGTGTTTTTTAAAGCGCTGGAAAGCTCGTTAAGTCCTCTTTCAAACCCAATTGGTCTCATTCAAAGGTATTTTATATGCTGAAATGTGTGCCAATTTTACCCTCAGGGTGTCGTTATAAAGTGGATTTTGGTTTTGAAAAAGTCGATGAAGCATCGTCCAAGTTCGTCCAAGGCCTGTTTTGATTCCGTTTCATCATCGGGGAGCCTCAAGGCCACAAATTAAGGATAATTAATAGGTCCAAATTGGGGTGTCTACAGTTGCCCCTCTTTGGCCGGCGCTTGGTATCATGTCTGGATACGAGTGACGCCCAAAGATTGAGACAGCCCAATTCGAGTCCTACTAAATCCTTAATTCAAAATCAAATGCAAGTAAAGATGCACAAGCATTCGAAGCATGAGGTCGTGCTCTTTCGAGCTGCCTACGTACCCCGTTTGCAGGGATCAGACCAGCGTAGTTCTTTGGGGCAAATGCAAACATGCATGCTGTAGCAGGCGTGAAAACAAGCAAGCAAGTAATCGACAAGATGCCAAATCCATGGCAGAAGTTGATTGAAAGATGTCCCTCAGGACAGTGCCAAATCTATGGCGGAAGATAATTGAAAGGTGTCCCTCAGGACAATGCCAAATCTATGGCAGAAGATGATTAAAAGATGCCCCTCAGGACAATGCCAAATCTATGGCAAAAGATGATGGAAAAATGTCCCTCAGGACAATGCCAAATCTATGGTAGAAAATGATTGAATGATGTCCCCCAAGACGATGCCAAATCTATGGCAGAAAACGATTGAAAGGTGTCCCTCAGGACGGTGCCAAATCTATGGCGGAAGATGATTGAAAGATGTCCCTCAGGACGATGCCAAATCTATGGCAGAAGATGATTGAATGATGTCCCTTAGGACAGTGCCAAATCTATGGCGGAAGATGGTTGAATGGTGTCCCTCAGGACGGTGCCAAATCTATAGCGGAAGATGATTGAAAGGTGTCCCTCAGGACGGTGCCAAATCTATGGCGGAAGATGATTGAAAGATGTCCCTCAGGACGATGCAAAATCTATGGCAGAAGTTGATTGAAAGATGTCCCTCAGGACAGCGCCAAATCTATGGCAGAAAACGATTGAAAGGTGTCCCTCAGGACAGTGCCAAATCTATGGCAGAAAACGATTGAAAGGTGTCCCTCAGGACAGCGCCAAATCTATGGCAGAAAACGATTGAAAGGTGTCCCTCAAGACAGCGCCAAATCTATGGCAGAAAACGATTGAATGCTCTCCCTCAGGACGGTGCCAAATCTATGGCAGAAAACGATTGAATGATGTCCCTCAGGACGGTGCCAAATCTATGGCAGAAAACGATTGAATGATGTCCCTCAGGACGGTGCCAAATCTATGGCGGAAGATGATTGAAAGATGTCCCTCAGGACGATGCCAAATCTATGGCAGAAGATGATTGAATGATGTCCCCCAGGACGGTGCCAAAAATATGGCAGAAGATGATTGAAAGGTGTCCCTGAGGACGGTGCCAAATCTATGGCGGAAGATGATTGAAAGGTGTCCCTCAGGACGATGCCAAATCTATGGCGGCAGATGATTGAATGTTGTCCCTCAGGACGGTGCCCAATCTGTGGCGGAAGATGATTGAAAGATGTCCCTCAGGATGGTGCCAAATCTATGGCGGAATACGATTGAATGATGTCCCTCAGGACGGTGCCAAATCTATGGCGGAAGATGATTGAAAGATGTCCCTCAGGACGATGCCAAATCTATGGCAGAAGATGATTGCATGATGTCCCTCTGGACGGTGCCAAATCTATGGCGGAAGATGATTGAAAGGTGTCCCTCAGGACGGTTCCAAATCTATGGCGGAAGACGATTGAAAGGTGTCCCTCTGGACAATGCCAAATCTATGGCAGAAAATGATTGAAAGATGTCCCTCAGGACGGTGCCAAATCTATGGCGGCATGTCAAGCAGTCGTTTTGACAAATATGATAGATGATGACGACCATAAGAGGTCGAGGTTAGAAAGTGAGTCCATTGTTTCATCATCTGACAACAACGATGATTTTTTTTTAATTTATTTTTTTGAAAAACAAAGGACATGTCCGAGTACCTTTTCTGCTTTACAGTTTTTGGCCAACGAGTTGGTATTTTCAGGACCTTGGGATTTGGGATGGAGTTTGTTTTTGGATGGAAATTGGGTTTGGGCTGGATCCAGAGCTGGAGTTGGTTTGAGTTTGACTTTGATCAAGGCTTGAGTTTTGAGCATTCAAGCCCTAGTCTTGATGTGCTTGCTATGATCGATGACATTGGCCTGATGCGCATGCCCCAGTGACAGATCTCCGTTCTGATTCTTTTCCTTGATTCCACTGATAATTTCGGCAACCAGTTTTATCATGAATGCAAGTGCGGGTCCTTTCATGGATCGGAATTCCTCTCACGAGTTGGGGCCTTAAGATCAACATGACCTTGTGTGAATTTGGACAAGGCTCAAAAGACAAGAAATACCATTTATGAGAGGATTGACTCTCCATGCTGATCTTGACTGGACGAGGAGTTTGATTTGACTCGACGAGAAACTTGATTATTTGAGGGTTCGAAAAATGGCAAGCATCCCCCACAATGAAGTTTTTGATGATTTTCCCATTCGGGGCCATGAAATTGTTTAAGCTCCATCAAGTGATGCTCATTCAGGATTTTCTTTGATCTTGTCTTGTCAAAACACGAGGATTTTTACCACAAACCATGCCCCAAATTGCTGATGGCAACCCATGGATTTTGAAAAAAATGCCCCAGCTTGGATTTTGCAGGATTCACAAAATGCCATGCCCCTCCTTCTTTTTCTCCTATTGTCTAGGATTTTTGTTATCAAGTTTGTGTTTTCCAATCTGAAAGGACTTTATTCAGGTTGTAACGTGGCCAAGGTTTTGGCTTAACGAAGAAAGGATAATAGACTCAAAAATTTTCATTTTCTTTGGGTTTCGAGAGCTAGTAGCTATCTTGAATATTTTTGTGCCCTTTTGTTTGTGACGGGCGCCTTCTTTCACTTGATTTGCTTCACGCTTTATTGTGCCGATGTGTTTGGCACTGTCATTCTTGATGCTTTGAATTTTGAGCTTTCTCTAATTTTTCTTCGATGTTTTGCATCTCATTGTGCCCATGTATATTACATTTTCACGCTTTGAATTCTGATGCACCGATGATAACTATGTGTTTGGCATATTTGTCTTCCTTATTTCACCCCAGTGTGGGGGATAGCTGCTTAGCTGAGTTCTTTCAAAGAAATTACTTTAGGCTCAAAGGGGGTATCAATGGATATATATCTTCAAGCGTTTGATAAAAGAAAAGAATGCCTTTCGTCATTTTGAATTGCACAACTTGATAACTGAATCCTAGATGCAAGTTAAGAGATCTGTGTGCTCTAACTTTTGCCTAGATCATATTTTGAGGTTTTGACCTAGCGGGCTTTTTCTCGGGCCAAGACATTTCTTCTTGACGGCGCCAGGCAGTGGTCCCATGAAATTCTTCTTCTTGCAATGGCAAAGTATCTCGTGTTTTGATTCCTCAATTGGTGGTGAAAAACAATTCCAAGTTAAGGGATTATCACAAAATGCGAGTTTATTATCACAATTTCGACACAAGAAGCTTGAGATTGATTTCGAAAGACGGAACGGACTGATGAAAGATTGACACGAAGGATCGTGACCGAATTTTGAGATCGACTCGAATGAATATGACCGGGCCTCAGGATGAGGCTGCCTACGTATCCTTCTTGCAAAGGAATCAGGTCATAACATAGTTCGGGACTACGAAACTGACTCTCTTTTTGATTTTCTTTTTCGATTACAAACCTGAATTTGAAAACATACAGACACAAAAGCATGAAAGACTCGAAGTACAAACTGACTCGAAATCGACTTGAAGAAGACTCGACTTGAAACTCAGAAACTTCCCCAACTTGTGACAGATTCCATTCTTGGATTGACTTTGATGCACTCAAAATTCTCCTTCAGACCTGAGGTTCGGCATTGGGATGCTTTCGTCATCAATTAGACGGTGACAGTCATTGGTAGCGTGACCGGGCATTTGGTGGAAGGCGCGGAAGGCCATGGGGTTGTTAGTATTTTCGAGGATCCCTAACTGAACGGCTTCTTCGACTGCCAGGCCTGTTTCGAAGAACGTCTTGAAGTCGGAAGAGGCTTGAGCTAGGATCATGTGCTTGGCAAGTGCGGGCTGAAAATTTCAGACAATCATCCGAATTTGATCTTTCTCAGAGGGTTTGTCCTTCATCTGAACAGCCTTTGCTCTCCATCTTCGGACAAAATTCACAAAAGATTCCTCCAGTTCCATCTTTGTTGATTCCAACTCTCGGATGGTGACCTCAAGTTGGATGTTGTAGTCGAACTGGGCCACGAAAGCTTCACAGATGTCCTCCCAAGATCTCTTCTTCGTCGTTTCTAGGGCAGTGAACCAGTGCAAGGCATACCCAACCAGTGTTTGAGCGAACATTTGGGCCATGGCGTCTTTCTCCACACCCCACATGGAAAGTGCCCCAATGTAGCCGATCAGGTGTGCTTTCGGGTCACCTGTTCCGTCGAACTTAGCAAAGTCGATTGGCTTGAATTTCTTGGGTAGTCTGGCATTTGGGAAGAGGTAGAGTTCTTCGATGTCGAAACCAATCGAGGTTATTCTTTCGCTTCTGGCTAAGGACTACTCAAGTTGGGCCAATTTGGCTTTAATGGCGGCCATTTCTGGGCTTTGGGGGTTTGGTTCAGGGAGTGGTTCATGGTTATTTTCAAGGGGTGTTTCTCGATTTTGAGGAGGTGGAAGTCGCCTGGCAACCTCGGTTATCATGAGCATCAACTGGGTAATTTGGTTGTCTGTTCGCTCACCCATCTGTCGGATGTAAATTTGGATTTGATCCAATTCATTCAGATTCCCTGTTGACTGTTCCCTGTTCGAATACCCCCCATTCAAATTTTCCACCGTTTGTTCCATATCTTCCCTGCAAATTCTAGGTTTATGAGGGTATGGCTTTGTCGTAGGATGGATGGCCCAACGCTGACAGTAAAGTAAGAACCGAATTCAGAATGTGCCCCTGTTGTGATTTATTGAAAAAAAACGTGTATGAATAAAAGAATTGTTATTCACGTGTTGTCATCGTCGACTCAAGGGATCAAACTTTACATATAGTTCCAACAGTCACGGGTAGGTCGATGTCAGGCAGGTTAAATTCCATACGTTGGGAATCAGAGCCAATCTCCTTATCTAAGACCATTTGAGATAGAGCAATAAGACTGCTGGAAAATGCACTGAATTAGAGGGAGCCGTTCGGGCACGGCGAACATCGGAGGTATCTCAAACTCCACGGATTTATGGTCTCCTAGACCCAAGAAATGACAACCTATGAAGGATTGCCATAGTCTTCAGAGATTCTTTTGAATGTGTATCCTTTGATTAGGAATAACAAGACTTGGGAGATATCAAGACAAATTAAGCCTTCAATATTTTTCACCAGAAATTTCTGTTTTGGTATCAAAAAACATTTGACGTAAATGACATGATACCGTAACCGGGGTGGCATAGGTGGCATGGCGCCATCAGCCTAAGCGGTGTAAGTGACTTCACACTATAACTTGAGTGGTGTGGGTATCATGACATTGTAGCCTAATTGTTTCGTTGATTTTCATTGAATCCATGATTGAAAAATGTATTGAAGACTTAATGAATTTCGATATCTCTAAAACCTCATCGTTCCAAGGACTAAATAAATCCAACAACGTGTCTTTAAAAAGCACGACTCTTCATCGGTCCAGGCAATCCTAAACAAGCCGCGCGAGCGAGTCTAAGAGTTCTACCCGAAAGCAAATGGACAGGATAAGATGCAAGGTGCGATGTGCAAGCGGGATAAGATTACGGTCTTTCGAAGGTTGCCTCATTCCTCAGAGTTTCTTTTAGGGTGTATCCTTTGTTTAGAACGACAAATTCTAAGAGATGTCAAAATGAACTAAGTATTCAACTAGTCCTCATTCGAAACTTCAATTTTGAACTTGGAATAGCTTAGTATAGACGACGTGAAACCACAACCAGAGTGGTGTCAGTGGCATGGTGCCATTAGCCAAAGTGGTGTAAGTAAAGTGACATCATGGCGTCGTTTCCTGTTATTCCTTATTCTCTGTTGAATTTTCGATTAGGCATTAGTCAAGGACTTAGCATATTTTGATTTCCCAAAGTCTCATTGTTCTAAGGACTCATGTAGTTTAGACAACGTACACTGGGGTGCACGACTCTTCATCGGGTCTTGGCAACCTTCTACAAACCGTGCGAGCGAGATAAAGAGGACATGACTTGAAATTGAATAGATCGACAGCATGATGGCATGACTTGGATGAGATGCATGGTGAGATGCAGAAAGCAATAACATGTAGGCAGGATATAGCACAGTCCTACCTCGCGGGTCCCTGTCCTAGTTTGGAAGGTTCTATTGCTTTCTATACATGTATAAAGGCCGGGTTCTGGTTTAGAAAGGGTTCCCCGGACTAGAGTCAACGTATGCCTCCCGATTATCGAGCGTACACCCAATAACCGTACAAACGGCAGATATGACTCATCACGGTCGAGGGTTGCCGAGCACTCTAGGATTCCTTGTCACCGGCGAGCCGGGCAAGATTGCCAGAACACAACAGCGAGGTTGCACAAGATATATATGCGTGCGAAAAGATAGACAATGAAACAAAATATTTTGAAAAATCCCACAAACGTTTCTTTCATGCTTGGCTCGCCGGTTTAATCGATACTTAAGGAAAATGGGTCATTTTGTCAATGTACCCAATTTTTCTAAAGCATCAATTAAACAATCCCCAACGGAGTCGCCACTGTGGTCTACCACAGCCCCGGGTGGATCGGGGCGGCCCGAAAAACACCGTTTTTGAATCGAATTGAAAAATTTGAAGAGTCGCCACCCGGATTTGTGGTTCGCCACCCGAGAAACCGTTTTGATTGAAAATTGATTGATTTGAATTGAAAACCAGAGATCCGTTTGGGGGTTCAGAAGCCATGTTACGAGGGGGGAAGGGTTTTACGGCACCCCCCTCGCCCGATGCGAAATCGGTCTCTACTAAACATTTGTGGGATTTTTCGAAAACATTTCACTTCATTAAGCAAGTAGCAGGTATCTAGAGATATATCAAATACAGGTGTGCATGCATATGCATGTGTACAGGAAACGAGGAAGGTGATGACAAAATGCAAAATAACAGTAATTGAAACCCTGTCACAGAATCCACTCTCGAGCGCTCAGAAGCACTCCCGAGCACTTGGGAGTATTACATACTCAACCTGCAAATCATGTTAGTACAACAGGATACGATGCTAAAAACATAAACTGGAATGATCTTAAACATGTTACTGGCTCAACAGAGGGCTTAGAGAAATGGGATCAGACCCCATTCTTCCAAGCCATGCATCCTTGCCTTTCTGAAAAGTGATTACAGTTCTAAGAGATAAAAAGGGACACATGCATGGACATGCAAAGGCAGTATGAAGATCAAAATGGAAGAAAATGAACTGAGCTTGCATGCAAACACTCTCGAGCGCTTAGAAGTGATCTCGAGCGCTCGGGAGTATTCTACACCCCAGAATTGATTTCAACCAACTAATGCACTCATTGAAGTATGCTGGTACACTGGATCTCATGTTTTTGAAGTATGAAAATTTCCCTTTTTTAGCTATGAAGAAAACTCTTCTGCATGTTCTTAAATAAAATGATTTTCCTTATTTTTCTCGAAAAATAGGGAGATCATCTATACCAACACACCTCAAAAGAGCTAATATGTTTTGAAACACGTTTCACTCCCCTTGCATGTCCACTTAAATGCTTGAAAGAAGGAAAAAAAGGACTGGAGTCACTCTCGAGCGCTTCGGAGTAGTCTCGAGCGCTCAGGAGTGCTTCCAGTAAGCTTTAACACAAAAAACACCTTCATGCCCCTTTGCTCTTATTTTTACACTAACTCTAGAAAAGAAAATATAGAGACTCTCTTTACAAAACAAATGCATGAATCTCAAAACAAAATGGGTATTTCCAGATTCGTCCTACAGTGGACAGCTTGCAGAAAAAAAATCATAACTAATTCATTTTAAATCTGATTAAGTTGATTCCAGCGACCAAATCTTCCCAACAGAAAGATCTAAAACTTACATGAAGGAACCCAGAAACAATTCGTGGTTTGAAAGGGCCAAAGATGGCAAAAACTGAAGCTCAGAAAATCTGTCCTAAAATTACAACATGTCTTAGCATCCCTTTTGACTTGCATGCTAGCCAAATCAACTAAGATTCAACAAAATGAACTCATAACTAGTATGAGGAACAAGCATGAGCTTTTGACCCCCCTCAGAAGTAGAAAAATGGTAGATTTTAGGTATAAAATGAGATTTTATATCTTTGTGCTTGACTTGAATTTCTTGGATTGACTTGAATGCTTGAGAAAACAGTAGGAAAATGGAGTAGATGAACTAGAGATTTGAGACTTTTGAAGCACTTGAAGATTGTTTGAAAACTTCCTTTGAAAACACAAGTTTTGGAAAATATTTGTGAGAAGTTTGAAGGCTGAAATTTACAAAATACAGGGGAGAGAGTGGGAAGAATTTCGTGCCCCTTTTGCATGTGGAATGGAGGGGTATATATAGGGGAAGGAAAAATAAGTTGGAAACTTAAAAAATCAAAGAAAATCAAAATGGAAAATGGTTTTGGGGGGGAAAAAATGCATCATGAGATGCTCTGCTGGCTCAGGCATGCTTGGGACATGCAGGTTTGAACGTTGAAAGATCTGAAAAGCCTAAAAAAGCCATGGTCAAAGGTCAAGCTCAACATGCATTGGTCTGTCAGCACTCCCAAGCGCTCTAGAGTAGTCTCGAGCGCTTGGGAGTGGCACTCGCGAGCGCTCTAGAGTGGTCTCGAGCTCTTGGGAGTGTTTGCCCAACTTCAGAAGGGTGCCACGGACACTCCCGAACTCGGTTTTGGGTGTTTTTCGAAGCATTGGAAAGCTCGTTAAGTCCTCTTTCAAACCCAATTGGTCTCATTCAAAGGTATTTTATATGCTGAAATGTGTGCCAATTTTACCCTCAGGGTGTCGGAAAAAAGAGGATTTTGGTTTTGAAAAAGTGCATGAAGCATCGTTCAAGTTCGTCCAAGGCCTGTTTTGATTCCATTTCATCATTGGGGAGCCTCAAGGCCACAAATTAAGGATAATTAATAGGTCCAAATTGGGGTGTCTACAAAGATATTCCTTTACATAAAGCAAGTTCTCCATTGAAGTTGTTCGAATCTCTCGAAACTCAGGGGCAAGTTGCGGCGACTATGTATACGATGACGTGAAATTAAATGAGTATTTAGGGCGGCAGTTGTTGTCACGCTCTCGATTTTCAACATAAATAACTAAACCATTTCGTTAAAAGACTCTCACATAAGATAAATAATACCCAAAAGAAGTTCCCACCTATTTAATTTACAAATCAAGTCCCCATGTTCATAAATTTCAACATTGGCACACCGGCCACAAAATAAGCTTAAGTACAAATACGAACAAGTTGATAACTTCCAAACTGTTTAGTCAAAAAGAAATTCTTGAATAAATAGTTACAAACCCATCTTTATCAAAAGAAAGCTAATTACAAAGATGAATGAGTAACTAGAATGTAGTTAGCTTCCAAACGTCTTCGTTTCTAAGCACACCATGTCATGCAATCTATTGCCTTGCGTTCGAACCTGAAAAGAAGGATTTTGTTGAGCTACACTAGCCCAGTAGGAAAATCTCGACTAAATCTATATGTAATGAGATGATATGCATGAATACAGCGAATCAATTTAAAAGGCAAATCCAAACCATGCACATCAACACTCTTCACAAGTATCACATCATTTCTTATACACACACGCACATTGCACACACACTCCTTCCAACTAATTTCCACCCCTTGCGAATTGTGTTTCCACCCTTTGCGCCACAATATACTCCACCAGTTGCGAATCATGTGTTTCCACCCCTTGCGTCACACTAGATCCCCCATTCACTTGACAACAACAACCACACTTTTATCGTAATTAATACCGATTTCATAAACTTGATTCCACACACACACACCAACATTATCACTTTCAACGAATATGCAACCCTTAAGCCATTAAACATTCCATTCGACTATAGCAACTAACCACCGAAATCACACATAATCACCATAAAACATGTAGAGGAAGAGAGAAATCCCTACCAAAGTGGGTTTTGAGCAAAACCCTAAGTCTACCAAGAGATATTTGCTTGAATCCACCAAAAACGAGCTCCACCCGAGCTTAGATACAAGATCTAGAGTGAATACAACCCAAAAACAAGATAAATGAATAAAGATCAACAAATGATTGAGAGGAGAGAGAGAAAAACGTGGGTGAGAGCCCAAAGATGAGAGATAGAACACAAAACTTACCCCTTGTTCTCCAAATGTAAGATTCAAGTGATTTTGAGGTTGGAAACCCTTGGATCTTGAAGATTTGAGGTTGGAATCGAGAGTTTTGGGTGAGATTGGAGTTGGGTAGGTGAGAGGGGGTGTTTCTAGGGTTATTTCGTGGGTTTGGATGTGAAAAATGACAAAAGGGGATATTTATAGGCGTCTGAAATGTGTGCTAAAAATTGCAGAAAAACACATCACGTACGGGTACTGGAAAAAGGTTGTACCAGTACATGAACCTTCAAAATGTCAAAAAACACAACTTTTGGACACCATGTATCGATACTGGGAAAAGGCTGTATCGGTACAAGCAGGGTAGAAAGTGAATTTTTTGCAACGGTCACCGAATCAAACCCCATTTACTACCAACACTTCCAAACATCATTACAACCTCAAAATATAATATTCCACACATTTAAATGATTAAAGAAAATAGAATAATTCACGGGTCTCTACATTCTATCACTACAACAAAAATTATATTTTACAGCGTTCGAAAAACGCTATTAAATGTCATAGATAGTGTTTTCCGGAATGCTGTATTAGCCGACGCTATTAAAAATCCAAGACTTTCGATAGCGTTTTTCGAATGCTGTCTTAGGTAAACTTTTAATAGCGTTTTCTGAACGCTATCTTAGAAAAACTTTAATAGCGTTTTCGAACGCTGTCTTAGATAAACTTTTAATAGCATTTTTCGAACGCTGTGTTAGATAAACTTTTAATAGCGTTTTTTGAACGTTGTCTTAGATAAACTTTTAATTGCATTTTTTGCATGCTAATTTTGAGATTATTTTAATAGCATGTTTGTCATTGCACAACTCATTTAATATTATTTTTTATTACATTCAATACTAATTGTAAAACAATTATTAGAAAAACACAAAAATAATCTAAAACTTCAATGTTACCAATATAATTAACCAAATTCATTCAATCGGGCAAGTGTTCATTACATCAGCTTTCGAAACAACTCGAAAACACAAATTAGATGAAAGAGTTGCAAGAATTACAATAAATTCATATAGTACCCTGGTGGCCATTGTTACCAAAGGTAGCCATAAACAAGCTAACCAACATATTACTTGAAATTGATGCAATCTTTGAGCAATTTGGTCTCTCTTTCCTCCCAAAGCAAAGCACGTGGAATTGATGCAATCTTCTTAATTCCCTGTGGTACAAAATTTGGATCAATAGATGGGTGTAGAATAAGCTCATGATTCGTGAAAGTATTCATACTATAAAAGCACAAGCATTATTAAATAAGTAGATCACTACGGAAGTGCATCATTAAGACGCATAAAATAACTTAGAATTACCTAAGAAAACTGCTTAGTACCTATGTAAAAGCCGTCAAAGAGAAGTCAAAATAAAAAAAAACCTCACAAAACTCCTCTCACCCCATTAATTTGTATCTCAGCCGAACCAATACTCTATCAAAAGTATAGGAAACAGCAAAGCCAGAAAACGCTATCGAACAGATAGTGCTTAGGAAAAAACGCTATCACCTAATGCTATAAAAAGGAACAACAAATGCAAGTTACAGATCTACCCCACATATAACAATAGTTTATCGAGGAGTAAAGAGGAGCAATCTATATCGAGTTCTAGTTATTGCACCAAAATCTCAGATCCAGCACAGACATCTTACCATATCTTGAATACCTTAAAATTGGTAAAGCAAGCAGTAAAGATAGCCAATGTCCTAAGTCTTAACTATATCTCAGCCAACAAGGTACTATTTCCTTGTTCCAGTAACTAGAATATCCTCGTCAGGAACTACTACTACGGCGAAAAATAGCAGCCGCAAGCCAAAGTAACAAAACAAAATAAAACGGGCCCTCATCGTCACTCACCTGCATTATCACTCTTGGCAGGCTAAACCTGCAAAAAGAAAAGAAATAGGTTGTATCATGCATTAGATATATGTTCTTCAATCAGTCAAAGTATTGAAGTACCATACAGTTGTTGAGTTTTCATGTAAAAAGTATTAATAGAGTCGATGCAGAAATACTCTTCATAATTGTGATAGTGGTCTTTTCAGTAATTATAATCAGTAATACGCACACTAATTATGATGAGAAGATTCAATATATGAGTAAGACATTATGGTTGGCCTTCAAATGTGGAAAGATGAGAAGACAAGTCTCATCATAAGAATAACTCAAATTCAACCTTTGTAACTGTTTGTGGTAAAAATACTGAGCCTTCTAACCTCTAAGTAGTGAGTTCGAGTCCGAGGATACCCACTTAGTATGATGAATGCCAAAGTTTATGTCTTATGCAATGAACCTGTTCCAAACACCCATCAAGGATACTAATTGAGGTAATTATACACCAATTCACAATTAGCCCTCAGAGGTGAACTTAAATTCTCCTAGGAATAAAAGATTTGTACTTGAGGTTTAAGGATAGAGATCTACCATTGGTTATTCAGTAACCAATGTCCAAATACCTGTATGTGCACATAGTTTGACTACACTTATCTTTGACAATCACCAATTCTGTGAGAATTTTACATACAAAGCCTTCATGTCAACCTCCATAATATAGGAAAAAGCTAGTGGTACACTCTACACAGTTGTCCAATTCCTATAGAATATCTGTTCGGCTCAATACCCCTTTTACCTCCACCCAGACTCAAGCCTATGTTTGCAGATTTTAATGCTTAAATCCAAAATAGAGCATGCCCCTCGACGTGGGTGATATTAAATATAGACTGTAGACATGCATTTTTACATGTTTAGAATTCAGGGAAAAGTGTCAAACCTTTAATTTTCTTAGAAATAAAAAGATAGTGCTTCTTATTTCCATATACCAAAATCCAATTCCAAAGATTCCAAACGTTTATGTATCATCAAATTTGAAAAGGACAAGCAGACGAGATGTTAAAGTTCATTCCTATACTGAAAGCTCTGCAACATTGTAACCAATCCCTATTGGGACATTATTATGAATACCAAACTCATTGAAAGTTTATCATTGTCTCTAAATATCTCCAGTACCACATTAGCAAAATCCACTACCACACCATAGTAAATTTATGCTTCCCTGAAAAGGTCATAGCTGGAGAATGCTCAAGCTAGCTTCCCAAGCAAGACGCATACCTTATCAAGCATATTGACTTATACCCTTCTTGGCAGTCTCCATATATCCGAAACATCAGAGATGGAAGCTCCAAGATTCTACTATCTAGCTTTGATATCCGTGGGGTTTATGGTATGCTCACTTAAATGGAAAGATATATACCAAATCACATGTCATTTGGGAGATGCTGCAAGAGGAAATATCACAAATTTAATCAGTTTCGAATGCTTGACAAAAACCTGTCTGATCAAAGCCTTAACTGTCACCAATTAATGGGTGTTGCCAAATTTGAACCATGCATCTACAAAAACATATATAATGCATGTAATTAGGTATGGGGGCAAATAGTAGTAACAACACATGACGACCGAGCCAAAGTTCAAATGGGCAGCTCAGTTCACCTTCCTAGCAACAATATGTATGTAATACCCACACACGAATTGGAATAATACGCACATACATACACACAATGAGAGAGAGAGAGAGAGAGAGAGAGAGAGAGAGAGAGATGCAGAGTCAGAGAGAAATTGAGCGAGAGACAATGATAGACGCCATGTTGCCACTTTGGGCTAATGGTTAGAAGATTTTAGTTGCATGGGTTGAGTGGACTATAGTTAGAAGATGATCGAGTAAAAACAATGGGACAGGTCCTAGACAAACTTAGAAAGAGGGCAAAACTATTGGTGTGTATCCATGTCCTTCTACTTATAGATATATTAGTGTTTCCTTTTTCCTTTTTTGTTTCACTGAAGTATTGTCCTCACATCAGAGGTAAAACTTCTTTTCCCAAGGCAAAAAAAAAAGTGTTTGAACTTAACTATATTGACATCCATGTGTTCGACGAATAATAGAGCAATACTTATTAACTATCTGAATTACCATCTAAGCTAGCAAACTTCTTTAAGTTTAGCTCAAGTAGAACTGAACTTGCATCACAAATCATTAGTAGTCTCATGTTCACTGAATCTTGCACCACCAAAGTTCACTTTGTTATTCTGCTATAAAGATTCTAGGGTCCAAGGAAAATATATATAATGATTATTAAGATTTCAAATACTGCTATCGAGGGACCAAAAGTGAACAGGGAAAAATGGTGGTACTGTATGGTATCTAAATATACTGTGGGCACGTCGCCCGGAAAAATGGTTTTTTCCTTTTTATGGCTCCTTGTTGTATTTTTAGTGTTTACAAAAAATACATTCAAAGAAGATTGAATGGGCTCTAACCTAGGGTAGCCCCAACTTGATATCAAGGGATATCGGGAGTCAGTACAACAACCAAAACGAAAAAGCCCCAAACAGGAACCACTTCTCAATTCTACCCCAAGTGCTATCTATCTCAATGATACCTCAGAGAGCTTCACCATGACATATTCTTCAATATCATCAGCTTCTAAAGGATACACAAACTCTCGAACCAATCACAGCAAGAGTAAAATTAAACCACCTTCAACTCTTGAGATACAAGACCCCACTGATAATAACAACTCGATGAGATAGGTCATGGAAAGCCCCATGACACCAAATTCTCTAAGAATTCCATAGAAACTAGGAATCTATCAAGCCTGCTATGAATAACATTATCCTGAAAATTAGACCATGTAACTTGCCTTCCCATAATCAGTAAATCCTTTTATTCTAACTGATTGATTAATTCCTTGAAAACCTTCATGCTCCTCTCCATTCTACTGTTATTATTCCCCTAGACGGCTCCTCAGCCCCAGACAAAGCATATTCAACATCGGGAGAACCCCACAATCTTCGAACAGCAAACACCTTAAATCTCTCAATTTTGGTTTCTTGTAACAGTAAAACATCAGGACTTCTATCTCGAATAAGCTTAGAAACAAACTTCTTTTTAAGAATTACCCAAACCCCTTACATTTCATGTAATGGTCTTCATTAAGGCTTCATACTGGTTTCACGATGTTGTAAAATTATTGGTCCCTCATAAGAGGGGCAAAGGAATTGTTCCTCAATGACAGTTTCAATTCTTTATACTCTTTTTCTGTCATCTTTTTCATTCTCAAAACACTAGAGTCATTATACTTATGTAGACACCCCAATCCGAATCTCTCGATCGTTTTACGGTTTCTTGTTTCCCCGATGATGAACTAGATCGAAAGGCAGTCTTCAGGTTGGAAAGGTTTGAGCTCGGTGTGTGCGGAACCCCTTTTTGAACCCTTAAACCAAGAAAATAGAAATCAGTCAACCCTGGTTCTGGAGTTGACCATCGCGCGAGGAAGTCACTACCTCGCGCGAGGGTCTGTTTTGCCAGGTGTGGTCAAAGTCAAACATTTGACTGTTGACCCATGCGCGACAGGTGGAACACTCGCGCGAGAGTCTCACTGTCTCGCGCGATGGTCTTGAGTTGTCCCTTTCACCTTTTTTCAGCCAGTTGGTTGCTTGCCAGGGGAGCTACAGGGCTGCTGAACCCCGTTTTTCTCCACAGAGTACTGTACAGTGCAGGCTTTGGGAACATACCCTCACACAACCCTTCCCATCACCTTTCCACCAAGCTTAGCCACCAAGTTTGGTCCTAAGGGGGTGTTTGCCACCACCCTTGGCCCTTGGCTCCTCCTATAAATACCCCCCTTGTTCTTCCATTACAAGGGCCACAAAAATTCACCAACTTTGAAAGTTTAGGAGATTGAGAACTCTTGCAAGCACAAAGGCTCTCAACCCTAGCTCACTTTCCATATATTTCTTCATTCCATTTTCCATCACAAGCTTCTCAACTTGTTCAAACCTTTCAAAAACCTTTCAAGCAAAGGTATAAGCACCTTTAACTGCTTACTGTTTTGATCCCTGGGGGGGCTGTCAGGGCCAGGATTGGTAATCAATACCAGTTCTGGTCCTAAAGTCAGCAAAGTTACAAGAAACTGGATGAAGCATACCCTCGCGCGAGTGATTCAGACTCACGCGCGGCAGTTTGCTGTCTCGCGCGACAGTCCTCGTGGGGTTTAGGGATGCTGCTTTTCCATGTTTTATCATGTTATTATTGGTTTTACAGTATGTTAGGTTTTTTAGCTCACTATTGTGCATGTTAAAACATATAGCTTAACTTTTCTGTGTTTATTTATTTGGTTGGAATGCTTCTGGGTAGCTTCTGGACATGTATCAGAGCCCAGGGCATGCAAAGCAATTCCTAGAAGTCCAGTCAGGACTTTCGCGCGAGGGACTCCCTGTCTCGCGCGAGGGTCCTCCTGATTCCAGTAATTGCCCTTGCATGAGCAATTTGGCCCTCGGCCTTTGTTATAACACCCCCACTGTTTAGGGGTTGCTTTTTCAGTTAATTTAGCTCCTGTTTGTAATAATTAGTAATATTCATTTACTTTCAGTCCATTTAAACTGCTTGGTTTGCCTCTTGGGTGTGCACTAGTCCTTCCAAAGCCCAGAAGAGGATTAAATTCAACCTGTGGTGAAATAGGACCCTCGCGTGAGTGAGTGAGTGTGTCGCGCGATGGTCTTCTTTGCATGCACGTTGATCCATGCATGCAAAGGTGGCCATGGTGTATGGCACATTCATTTTATGAGCAGTTTGGTTTATTTCTCATCATAGGGCTGGATTTCATCCTATTCCCATTATTTCATCCATCTGTGCCATGTTTATATCACATCTTACAAATTGTGTTACAGTTTTAATCCCCGATTAGCTGTTCCCCCGCCCTAACTGGCTTAAAATTGGTTAAAGAAGAAAAAGAATCACAAATACTCTCACAAAATGCCTAAGTAGAGACCAATCTCCGGATTGGGCGAGAGGGTGCCTTAAAAACCTTCCCCTCTCGTAACCTGGCTCCCGAACCCAGATATGGTTATGACGGACTGGTTCCTTCACTTTTTCAAATCAAATAGCGCGGCAGGTGCTTCGAAATACGGTTGCTTGGGCGACGGACCTTCAAACCCAGGTGGCGACTCTGTGTTTTGCAAGCACCTGCTTCTCCGCTCGCGCTCCCTCGATCTATCGGGCCGCTTTTGGCGCAAAGAGGAACAAAGTCCTCTTTTCCAAAGGGCATGCTGCCCACAGTGGCGACTCTGCTGGGGATAAATCGAACCAATATTAATCCATACTTAGAGTTTAATGCGTTTGTGAACAATTCCTTAAAAGTCTGTCAAAACGGTGAGCTTCGCGCTACCGAAGGTTAGAATGGTGATTTAACAGGAACTCGTGTCCGGCCAATCTAAAAATGGACCAAATAAAATGAGCCGAGCTTGAAAAGGCATTTTGTGATTTTGTGATTCTTCTTCTTCTTAATCAATTTCTAGCATCTCATTTGCATCGATGTGGGATAAGTCTCGTTGGATCGTTTTGGCAATCCGGCACGGTTTACCGGAGACTGGGGACCTCGAATGACCAACAACCTTCGACGATGATGGGTCATGCTACCGTTTGACTGTTGCTCAGCGATATCGCGGGCGACGGGAGGTATATCTGTGGCCCTAGTTCGAGGAACCTGTTACAAGCCAAAACCGGCCTTTGCATATACAAAGCATTAGAACTCTGCAAACTAGGACAGGTACCTACAGGGTAAGATTTATTTGCATCTAACCCCCACATACTGTCTACGTGTTACTGCTTTCCCTATCGCATGCATTGTACATCATACCGTCTTGCCTAGGAGCGTGTTTTAGGGCGGCTTTTAGGATCTCGTTCTTACAGGTATGTCTTGAGCTGTGTTGGGTGTTGTTATGGCCCGATGAGGAGTCATGCATCCAGATGATGCATGTTGTCAGCTTTTCTTCAAAACCTTAGAACAGTAGGGACTTTAGGAAATCAAAAGTTTCCTACACCCTTGTCTATATACCTGATTAGGGTTTCAAACAGAAAGCTAGGAACAACAAAGAACATGCCATGATGCTTACACCAGTCAGGTAACAAGTGCCTCGTCACTTACACCACTCGGCTAGCAGCGCTGTGCTGCTCATGTCGTTTCTGGTTATAGTATCATGACATGTCCACCGAGTTATTCCAACTTCAAAGTTGAAACCCCAATCAGCGAAATGGCTGAAGGTTTAGGGTTCTTCCGACATCCTTTAGACTCATATTGGCTCGAACAAGGATACGTCCCCGAAAAATTCTGAGGATTCTGGCAATGCCTGAACAGCTCGAGACAGACTTGTTTTCTAGTCTTAGAGTCTAAGGGCGACACTAACGACGCTGGCTGCATTACTTTAGTCTTTTATTTAGATTAAAGTTACTGCAGGACCCCTACTGAGCCTTCTGTTTATTGTCAAGCAAAGTTCTGAGCCATTGCACCGCCAAGGAAAGTATCGAGGAAAGTTGGCAAACCCACTTGGGAACGTCCGCAACAGAATCCGGGTCAGAGGCTTGTCAGGTTACAATCCCAGTCAGTCACAACGGAAGACTCTCCGCTCTCTTCGTTAGCTGCCTTACGATTAAGCTCGTCACCAATTTTGGAAGAAATTGTGCAGCCAACATCTCCTGTTCTCTCTTTAGCATCTGAAACTTCCAACATGGCCGGAAATCCCGAGGTCCAGCCGCTTACTGTGGAGCAAATGCTCATGAACCTTCAAATGCAGCAGAGGGCCGCCCAAACTGATGCTAATGTCACCCGTTTGAATGAACTCTTCGACACTCGCATTCCACCACCTCTTGAGGAGGAAAGCGAGGCCGAAGATGATCCGCACATGCAGCGAGTTATGGTTGAAGATCCCAACAATCCCGAGCGCGTCATTGTTCAGTACAACCCCCAAATTGTTCATGTACCCGCTGGTAACCCTGCAGGCAACATCCTGGCTGAAAATCCAGACATTACTGCTCTCGTGGCCAAAATGGCCCAGCTTGAGGAATCCATTACCAAGGCAGAAAAAGTCAAAGTTGGAGGCATTGACTTAGATCGTCTCTGCCTGTATCCTAATGCCAAGCTTCCTGAGAAGTTTAAAATGCCAGACTTGGCAAAGTTTGATGGAAGTGGTGACCCTCGGACCCATCTTTACAGTTACCATGCTGCAATGAAGCTGCTTTCAGTTGAGCCTGAGGCCATGTCACAGCTCTTTCCTCAAACCCTCTCGGGCCCTGCCTTTCAATGGTTTCTGTCACTCGACATCACCAAAAGAAGGACTTGGGAGGACATTGGGACTGCGTTTATTTCGCAGTACAGTTACAACTCTCAACTGAAGATGACCACACGAGAGCTGGAATCCACAAAGATGGAGGCAAAGGAGTCCTTTGCCGATTTTGTCAAGCGATGGAGAGCTAAAGCTGCTCTCATGATTGATCGCCCCAGCGAGAAAGACCAGCTCCGCATTATCTCTCGAAATCTCCAGCCGGACTATGCCAAGCATTTGGTTCTCGCTCAGGCATCTGCAAACTTCGACACCTTCTATGATTCCAGTCTGGCCATTGAGGATGCACTCCAAAGCGGAATTCTGACAAAAGGGGAATCTTCTAATCCCCCGAAGGCAAAGCCCCGTGCTTACTCTGGGAACACCAATGCTCTGTTTGGGATAGGGACCTACTCCAATACAGCAACCAGTGGTACCAACGCCTCTGCTTCCAACACCACAAACCACATCGCCGGTGTCAATTAGGTTCAGTCGCCACAGAACAACCGGCCCCGTGGACAGCAACGTAGCTTCTCTGTAATTGAGGCACCTCTGTCCTCAGTTTTGGAGAAGTTGGTAAAGTCAGGGCATCTCACGCCCCTGGATCCAATGCCTTTACCCAAGAACCCTTCGCCTGGCTTCAAGGCCAATCTCTATTGTGCCTACCATCAGGGTGCCGGCCACCTCACAGACTCCTGCTTTCGTCTTCGGCATGCAATTCAGGATCTTATAGACGAAGGGACTCTCTCGGCACCACCTCCGCTAGCCCAAAAACCAAATATCCTTTCCAATTCCTTACCCCATCACAAGGCTGTTCCACATATCAGCCAAATCTCTCTCAGCTCCACACAAATCAACCCTACCTCCACTATATTTGACCCCACCGACAATATAATCCCTGTCGATCAACCAAAACCCATTGTGCTCATACATGCAGAATCCGATGCCGAACTCATGTTTATAGGGCAAACCTATAATCCGCCCTCCCATTCGGTACAAGCAGGCTTGAATTTCCTCAACGACAATATCGGTGATCTGCACGACGGTCCTTTTCCACAAACCCAACTTGATTCTACGTCACCTCGTAATCTTCCCATCTTTGGTGTAGATTCTCCTGGTTCTGTGCGGGACTTTGCAAGTCAATTCAGAGCTATGATGCCAGCCTTACCTGA
Organism: Rhododendron molle; assembly: GCA_025413875.1. NCBI lineage: Eukaryota > Viridiplantae > Streptophyta > Magnoliopsida > Ericales > Ericaceae > Rhododendron > Rhododendron molle. The sequence continues at coordinate 33,653,700 of CM046391.1, read as the reverse complement.
GCCGGAGCCGGAACTTGATATGTAGGCTGTAGGTTGGGCAATAGCTGATAATGAGGATTATCATGCCCCTCTTATCCAAGAATGGTTCCAACTCGAGTTGGAGGGTTTTCCTCTGCACCTCGAGCAGGCTCCACCCGACCTGGCATGGGAAGCAGAATGGATCGCTCAGCATGAACAAATAGCACTTGACCTTCTGGATGGCATCTCCTTGTACATGCTCTTTCAGGAACCTCAGCCTCAGATTCCTGAGGAAGAGTACTTTTGGGATCCTGAGCCCGCTTGGCAGTTTCCGGTCACTTTTCCTGGGCCTCTCCAAGGTTATACTACTCCTGAGTACATGACGCACCTTGTTGAAGACAATCTGGTTCAAGAGGAGACCCGTGTCTTGGGAGAGTGTTTGTTCCCTTCTACCCTCAACAGGCTTGTTGACTCGGTAGCTGGCCCTGCGTACGACCCTGTGCTCAATATCATAGATGAAGATCAACCACGCCCTGTGGTTTCTCCTCCAGAAGACTTCAGCGTCATGGTTACAGGTCTGGTTCCGCCAGCTAATCTTTGCGATGTGGATGAGATAGTCGATGTCCAGGTTGGAGCCGAAGTTTGGGCCGTTAGCCGTTCTCTAGCTGATGGTGGCCTCTGGGATGTTCCTTTCACTGCAAATCTGGAGCCAGAACACGAGGTTGCAGCGGTCCAAGATCTGAATTTCTAGGACTCACTACTGATGAAGGATCTCGCTGAAGACCTGGGGTTGAAAACGGAAGCGCCAGTAGCTGCACTGGCCATCGACAAAGGAAAGCGTGGCGGGGAAGTTCCGTCTGATCTCTGGGATGTGAATCAAGACCCTCAAGCTGTGCCTTCCTTGGGAAACGTTCTTAACGTTACGAGGAGTGGACGAGTCTTTCAGCCTGCTAATCTGCAAGCTGGGACTTCGTCCAACCCTTCTAATCAAAGGAATGAACCCATTGCCTTCCCAGGGTCGGCACCACTTGAGTTGCCAAGCACGAATCTTATTCAGAAGCAGCTTCAGCGGGTTCCTGCTGCAATATCTCTCTGGGGCCTAATTTGTTCTTCCCGTGAGCATCGTCAGAAGCTATGCCACACTCTTGCCCATTTGGAAGTTCAATCTGATGTCACTCCGGAGGCTATGGTTTCCCTTATCCTTCCTCCTACTGCTAAGCACACCGTGATCTTCACTGACAAGGATCTTCCTGTTGAAGGAACTGATCATAACCGCCCTCTACACATTACAGTCAAGTGTCGTGGACTCTGGGTCCCGACTGTCCTCATTGACAACGGTTTAGCCATTAACGTTTGCCCGATGAGGGTGGCCTATCGTCTGGGACTAGCCAAGAAAGACTTTGCACCTTCCAACCTTGCTGTCAAGGCGTATGACGGCACTCGCCGTGTGGTTGAGGGCACTTTGGTGCTCAAACTCGACGCTGAGGGTTTCGAAATGGACGTTGAGTTCCATGTCGTCGGCATACCTGCAACCTTCAATCTGTTGCTGGGCAGGCCATGGCTCCACTGTTCAGATATCATGGCCGTGCCATCCACTCTTCACCAGAAAGTCATGCTGGGACTGCCGTCTGGTACGCTCACCATTTGCGGGGATTCTGGAATTCATCCGCTCAAAGAGGATGGAACACCGGTGCTGGGGATCATGCACGGTGAGGAGGACGTCGACCTTGGAGGTTTTTCTTTTGATACGTCAGGTTCTGTTTTGGCTATCAACGTGGACGGGGACTTCCTCATCAGCTCTGTCGCTATGGACATCATGCGCTGGATGTCTTACTTTCCCGGTTTGGGCTTGGGAGTCCACCATCAGGGAGTTCCGGAGTTCCCTGTCTTTCCTTCTTCTGAGGGCCGTTTCGGTTTGGGATACTCTGCCTCGGCCGGAAATGCCAAAAGAAGGAAACATACGGGAAAACCTCGAACTCTCTACTGTGATCCTGACAGTTACTTTGTGCGTGAAGTGGGGAATGCTGCTTACACTGGACAGTATGAGCCCTTCATCAATCCGGAAACTGGGGAGCTACTGCCTGGTTTTGAGGTCTTCGCCGACGACACTTGGTCTGAGAGTGATGACGAGCCAGCTAAGCTGGAATTCAAGAGGAAGCTTAATCAGCCAAAAGTGAAGACTGACTGGTTGGGGACTTTCGATCAGGGGAGCTTGGAGCTGTTCTTCCAAGAATTCTCTCAAGTGGGTTTGGCCAAGGAAGCTGAAGTGCTCATGCTCGGGCCCGACGCCCTCGAGGACCCCACTGCTCTTATCACTGAAGCCAAGGGTAGTGTTAAAAATTGCATTTTCAAACCACGCCTGACTTGCATTGATGACACTTCTGAGTCTGAGTCTGCGTCTGAGTCAGAGTCAGAGTCCAGTAAGTCTTCTAAGTCTAGCTCTGAGTCGGAGTTTGTGCCTCTTGGCCCTCCACGTCATAGCTTTTATTTCGAGTTTGACTCTCTTGTACTTGGCGACCCGTTGGGGTCTTGTGAAATGAATGAAGCGTCTTCTGAGTACTTGCATGATCTTTATATAAACTGTGTCGACCCCGACGATGAAGGGATAGATTTCGATGGGGATATTCCCAAGGAAATCCGTGCCCTCATCGAGAGGGAAGATGAAAGGCATGCTCAGCCATTAAAAGAGGAAATAGTTTCTATAAACTTGAAAGATGAGAATGATCCCCGAATGGTTCAAGTGGGCTCAACGCTTTCACCAGAGGAGCATCGTGATTTTAAGGAGTTGCTCACCGAATACAGTGATGTCTTTGCATGGTCTCATCAAGACATGCCGAGCATCGACCCTGAGATAGTGGAGCATCGAATCCCTTTGTTACCAGATGCTAAGCCTGTGAAACAGAAACTCAGACGGATGAGGCCAGATTGGGTTCAGAAAATCAAGGATGAGGTTGCGAAACAGATCGACGCCGGATTCCTCATGGTTTCTCAGTATCCTACTTGGGTGGCCAACATCGTTCCCGTTCCCAAGAAGAATGGGCAGATATGAGTCTGTGTCGATTTCAGGGACTTGAACAAAGCAAGCCCCAAAGATGATTTTCCCTTGCCACACATCGATGTTCTTGTGGATAATACGGTGGGGCATGCTTTGCTCTCGTTCATGGATGGTTTTTCAGCCTATAACCAAATTCTTATGGCACCCGAGGACCGTGAGAAGACAACATTCATCACTGAATGGGGAACTTATTGCTATCTGGTCATGCCTTTTGGGCTGAAGAACGCTGGACCTACCTATCAGCGGGCTGCTACAACCATCCTGCATGATATGATCCACAAAGAGGTCGAGGTCTATGTGGATGACATGATTGCCAAATCAAAAACTCGAGAGGGACACATTCCTGTACTAAGGAAATTCTTCGAGAGACTCCGTAAGTTCCGTATGCGTCTCAATCCACAGAAATGCACCTTCGGAGTCACGGCTGGCAAGATGCTCGGTTTTATGATCACTTCCCGTGGGATAGAGGTTGACCCGTCAAAGATCAAGGCAGTGCTTGAGATGAAGCCACCAGTGTCTGAAAAGGGAGTGCGGAGCTTTTTGGGAAAGGTTCAGTTCATCAGCAGATTCATCGCCAAGTTGACCTTAACTTGCGAGCCGATGTTTCGTCTACTCAAGAAGGATATCCCGTTTGTGTGGTCAGATAAGTGTCAAGTGGCTTTTACTTCCATTCAGAACTATCTTCAGAATCCTCCGGTTTTGATGCCACCAGTACCTAGGAAGCCCTTGATACTCTACTTATCTGTGAATCCATCTTCTATGGGATGCTTGCTAGCTCAAGAAGGAGATAAGGGAGTCGAAAAGGCCATTTACTACTTAAGTAAGAAGATGGTTGGATGCGAAGAACGCTACACTGCGCTGGAGAAGACGTGTTGGGCTCTTGTTTGGGCTTCCAAAAGGTTGAGACACTACATGCTAGCTTACCCAGTGAAGTTGATTTCCCGGATGGATCCTCTCAAGTATCTATTCGAGAAGCCAGCACTTACTGGCAAGTTAGCACGTTGGTTGCTCATGCTAGCCGAGTTCGATCTCAAGTATGTCACAAGGAAGTCTGTTAAAGGCCGTGCTGTGGCAGAATTCTTGGCTGATCATCCTGTCGATGGGCCGGAGGACTCAGAATTTACGTTTCCAGACGAAGAGGTGCTAACAGTAGTTGACGATGTATGGACTCTCTACTTTGATGGGGCAGCCAACCAAAAAGGATATGGGATTGGGGTCTTGTTGATAACGCCCGACGGCTCTCATATTCCTCTGGCGTTCAAACTCAATTTTGACGTCACGAATAACCAAGCCGAATATGAGGCCTGTATTGTTGGCATGGAGGCCGCATTAACACTTGGCGTTGAAAAGGTCGAGGTCATTGGCGATTCTAATCTTGTTGTATCTCAGGCCAACGGGGACTGGAAAGTTCGGGAAGAAAGGTTGAAACCTTACCATCAAGACTTGGAAGACCTTATTCCTCGTTTCAACAAGGTGACCTTTACCCACATTCCCCGTTTGAAAAATCAATTCGCCGATGCCTTGGCAACTTTGGCCTCCATGGTTGAACTTCCGTTAGGTGTCAAGCTTCGTCCTATCCTAATTGAACAGCGGGATTGCCTTGCTTACCAGTATGTTAGCACCATTGATGATGTCAATGATGGTTTACCTTGGTATCATGACATATGGAACTTCGTAGAAAGGGGTGAATATCCGGCTGAGGCCTCTAAGAAAGATCAACTCGCACTGCGGAGGATGGCTGCTCATTACATCATCTGTGGAGGAAAGCTTTACAGGAGATCCCATTGTGGGATGCACAAGCTCTGTGTTAACGGTGCTGAGGCCACCACTATAATGGAGGAGATTCATGAAGGAATCTGCGGGCCTCACATGAGCGGTATCATGCTTGCCAGGAAAATACTTCGTCAAGGTTACTTCTGGTCCACTATGGAATCGCAGTGCGCGGATTATGTCCGTCGCTGTCACAGGTGTCAGATTCACGCCAATCTTATGCATGTTCCTCCTTCTAAGTTATTCGGTATGACCTCACCTTGGCCCTTCTCTGTCTGGGGCATTGATGTTATCGGCATGATCAGGCCGTCTGCTTCCAATGGTCATCGGTTCATTCTGGTGGCAATCAACTACTTTACCAAGTGGGTTGAGGCTAAATCCTACAAAACTCTGACTGCAGTTCAGGTTGCTCAGTTCATCAGGAAAAACATTATCTATCGATACGGTGTCCCACAAGCATTTGTGTCCGATAATGGGGTTCACTTCAAAGGCAGGGTTTTGGAACTCTTTGACGAGTTTAAAATCCAGATTCATCATTCAACGACGTATCGCCCTCAGACGAATGGGGCAGTCGAAGCAGCCAATAAGAACATTGAAACGATTATCAAGAAGTCTGCAGAGTTCGCCAGGGACTGGCACGAGCAGCTACCTCTGGCTCTGTAGGGGTATCGCACGTCAATTCGAACATCAACCGGGGCAACACCTTACTCCTTGGTCTACGGGATGGAAGCAGTGCTCCCTATTGAACTTGAGGTACCGTCATTGAGGATCATGACAGAGTGCGAACTCACGGAATCTGAGTGGCTCAGTGGGAGGTTCGTTGAACTTATGCTTTTTGATGAGAGGAGGCTTCGTGCCTTGTACCATGTTCAGGGGTATCAGCGAAGGATTGCTCGGGCGTTCAACAAAAAAGTTAAGTCTCGTGACTTGCTTGAAGGTGACATGGTTACAAAGGAAATCCGTGCTCCCATCTTTGATCTCCGCGGAAAGTTTCGGCCGAAGCGCGCGGGGCCTTACATCATCAAGACCATCCTCTCGGGTGGAGCAGCTCAACTCATTGACCTGGACGGCAACGAGTTCAACACTCTGGTTAACCTGGATCAACTCAAGCGTTACTATCCCTGAGAGAAGCTCGCTGGACCGAAAACCACAAGGGTGGGCGGTTCTAAGCATAGAGCAAGCCTGCTAGACTGAAAACCTGTAAAGGCAGTTTAGGCAAAACTAAATAGGCAAACATCGAGAGCTCGCTAGGCTGAAAACCTGAAAAAGGTAGTTTTAGGCAAAATTTAAAGCGTAAAAGGAGAAGTAAACACACGAGTGAACCCTAGCCTGAACTACGTTTTGACCTGATTCCTTGAAAAGGGATACGTAGGCAATCTTTCTATGAGATTCGGTCACAATCAATCAACTCGATCCGTGGTTTTTCGTTCCAATATATGCGCTGACATTCAAGACCGGCTTGGTGTTCAACACTTGGACCACCAGGGGAGAATTCTTGATCTTTCGATTTTATTCAAACTATTATCTCTATTACATAACTGAGCGAAGCCTTTAAAACAGAAGCATCAAAAACATAACGAAATGCTAAAGGCCTTAACAGGCTCACAATTTATTTTAGATCATGTGAGCTTTCCCAGGAGTCAGTTTGCGTTTTGTCTTTCTGCAACTTCTTTCCGTAGCCATGCTTTGTAGCGATGTTGCAGGTTGGTGCTGAAATCTGGATCCGCTCCTCCAAGTTGTCTCAAGCCCCAATTGTGCGCATAGCCAATCAGGTTCTGGGCAGTGAATACAGGAGTGTGGAAGGCTTCCACCCCAGCTCGGTGCAGCCCCTGGCTCATGCCTAATTGCCGAAGGATACGGCCTGGAATATAGAAAGTGAAGCTGGATAGCCCTGCAATCACCATTCTTTCATAACCAGCAGAGTGTAGGGCCATGTCGGGAATGTCTAGCGCCCGGTGTCTCCAAACAATTTCCTATGGCGACAGGTTATTCATGAATATATACCATTCCTCTGTGGACATTTCTGGATACAGCATCCCACGTTGATGCATCCGCCCAGGCAGGTGTGGCCAATTCGCCTCCGGAGCTTCAATCAATCCCAGCTTGTCTGATAACCACAGCTACGAGAGTGAAAAAGACAAGTAAGAAGCTATATAAAACTTGAGTGGAAAAACAAGTCAGAAACTCTGATATTGGCCTTAGCTAAGTGTTGAGTTAAAAACAGAATGTGTGAGAGCCAGAAAAAGGTGAGCTGAGTGAGTTTACCTGCAATAGGAGTGGACTGCCGCCAAATACTTCTACCTGGCCGGTAGCTACCAAGTCCAACCCCATGAGTGTTTCTGCAAGAACCAGTGGCACAATGTTCTTTCGAACGCCCAGCTGCGTGGCAACATAAACCAATGAGGGATTGACGCGGCCGTCTGGCGACACCAACAGATATGCAGCTAACACGCAGATCGTTAGAGCAAACCGTCGCCTGGCCTGCACGGCTGTGTCCGTAAGGTCACCTTCGGGCCCATACCACTCCATCAGGCGCATTATGTTTATCTTCCCTCCGCTTAGCAAACCCTCTGCTACACCTTTTGAGACTTTCAACGCGGATTTTAGGAGTTTAGACATGCTTTCTCTATAAGGAGGCACGATGATCATGTTAGATGCAAAACCTTGGAGGTATGCCTGGAACTCCTCAACTGTTGGACATAACTCGTCATCTCCAAATCGGAACACGTGGACGTCTGGATCCCAGAACCGCACTGCAGCCCATAGGATTTCAGGGCGCAATCTTACGCTTCGGAGATAACGAAACGCGGCCAGCCCGTGGGTCCGGAATGACAGCCAATCACCTGCTACGAATGTTTCAAGCCATGGGCCAATTAGGGTGGGGAGATGATTTGCCATCTTTTAAATGTTATCTGAATTTTCTTTCTGGAGATAAGTGCTTTGCGTTTACGGAGGTGTAGCATTTTATAGCCCAAGCATAACAGGATTTTCATCTTTGTCAAAGAAAATATCTAAAGAGGTTGGTATGAGTCCTTTCAGGGGCACACTTTTGAATTATCCCAGACCTTTGTTGGACGTCCTCACGTGGAGACAAAGCCTGCAAGCACAACAACTTTCTGAAAAGAGGTCAAACTTGGCATCTGTACTGGACAGGACTGTCGCGCGATACACCGGTACAGTCGCGCGAGTGAATCGTCTCGCGCGAGATTGTCATTTACTTGCGCGTGGGTTGTTTCTTTTCACGTTTTTAAGAACTGCCTACTGGATTATTTTGGGGAATCATGGATTTCCTTTTATTTTATCTGCTGAGCAAATACAACAGGACTGATGATCAAACAAAGGTAAAGAAAAACTGTTCGGGTGCCTAACGGCTCTCGAACTTATTCTCAAATACAGACGGGATCCTTTTGAGTTCAGTGGTATCCTCCTGGTCTCGCTTGGATTTCTGCGCGAAGCCATGCCACGTAACGACTGTCTAACCACTCCACAAAATCTGAGCTGGGGCTCTCAAGCACCCCCTGCCTCCAAAGTCTTCGATACTCGCGCAGTGAGGGCACATTGAAGTCAGGCAAGTGGAATTCCTCAATTCCGGCTTTGTGCAGCCCTTGGCTTATGCCTAGATGGCGTAGGATGCGACCCGAGATATAGACAGTGAAGCTTGTCAAGCCAGCAATTGTCACCCTTTCAAGGCCTGTTGTATTGACAGCCATTTCGGGCATGACCAGCCATGGGCATCTCCAGACAAAATCATCATACTGCATGTCATGCAGGATCATACTCCATCTTGTTACGTCCTGTTCAGGATACAGCAGGGGTCGTTCGAGCAACCGCCTCAGGAAATTTTCCCAGCCTGCTTGTGGAGCTTCGAGTAGGCCAGTCTTGTCAGAAAGCCATACCTACGAGCGAAAAGACAAGTGAGGAGCTAGATACAGCCCGAGCGAAAAGACAAGTAAGGTTCTAGAGTGATCCTTAGCTAAGTGTCGAGGTAAAATGCGAAAGTGCGGAAACCGAAAAAAGGTGAGTTGAGTGAGTATTTACCTGGAGCAACCGTGGACTGCCACTGTAGACATTGCTCTGTCCGCTTTTGAACAGATCCAAGCCCATCAATGTTTCGGCCAGGACTGTCGGGATGATATTTTTGCAAGCTCCCATTTGAGAAGCCATGCTCACCACACTGGGACTAACCCTTCCGTTAGCGAAAACCAGTGCGTAAGCCGCCAGTGCGCAAATCGAGAAGGCGAAACGTTTGTGTGCCGGCTCGACATGGTTTTCAAGAATGCCGCCTGGACCGTACAGTGCGATCAAGCGGCGGATGTCTAATTCGTCGTCATGAATAATACTGGCCGCCAGTTCTCCGGAAATGTTCAGTTTCATCATCAATAAATGGCTCATGTTCTCCTGCACCGGAGGAACGGCAAGGATGTTGGGATTTGCAAAGCCGGGTAGGTAGGCTTGGAACTCTTCCACTGTTGGGCACATTCGTTGTCATAATTACGAAAGACGTGCATAACTGGATCCCAGTGAATCATAGCAGCTTCAAGGAGCTCAGGGCGTGGCCCCACGTATCGATGATCTCTGATTGAGGCCAGCCCTCGAGTCCGAGGACTCACCCATTCAATGGTTTCGGTCCTCGCCAACCAAGGATCAAGCATTGCAGCTAGCGGGCTCACCATTTCAAATGACTGATAATGTGTTACATCACTGCCAGTGGGTTCCCTTTATAGGAATTTGGTTGAGCGTGTCGGCCCTTGTTTGATTGTGCTAAAGGAAGAAGTTGAAAGGATTGCATACTTTACACTTGGCAAAAGATGGGCTCCCCAATTATGATGTTACACTGTGTGCAGGTCGTGGGGTAGTCTCCTGAATCCCATAAAGCTTTAAAAGTTTGATTTGGTCAATTAAAGACAGCCTGGCAAAGGATGACCCTCGCGCGAGAGTCTCACTATCTCGCGCTACAGTACTCCCTCGCGCGTGCATCTCACTCTCTCGCGCGACAGCAATCACTCGCGCGAGTGTCCCATTTGCTCGAGCGATGGTCCAAACTGCATTTTTAACAGCTTACAGCAGCTATTGGTTTGGCTTGATCCTTTTGGGTTCCAGGGGTCTTTTGGCACCTTTTGTGGTTTCTACAAGTCTTAATGGGCATATGTGACTGTACCCGAGCATCGGTTAAGGAAATTCGCACTTAACGAAGGTTTTGGACCCTCGGTGGCCCGTTTCAAGCTAAAATCAAGGTTGAGGAGGCTCGAAATCTGTTCTAAGGGTTTTTGCCAAGATCTTTCATGCCATACAGGTCATATGAAGTGTATATGACCGTACGGAGGTGTCGGTTTCAGTCCGGGGCATATTTGAGTCTTGTTTCGCTATCTCGTGTCCCTTTTGTGTCCTTTGGACACTTTCCGGCATGTTTTTCGCCTCGGGATGTTTTTGTCAATTCCGTCGACTCGTGCAAGTCACGTTGTGCGTACTTGACCTTACGGAAGCATCAGTTTCAATCAAAGTCAGGTATCTTGAGTTTTGGCCTTTTAATGCCCCAAAATTTCATTAAATTTGCCGTATCCTCGTATCCTGGCCGTGTCCTAGGGTACATTTTCCGTTTTCTTTCGAGCTAGTCACCCCTATACACGTGTGTGCGTCTGTGGACAGTCTCGGTGTGTTATCAATGCAAGTTTGGTATTAGTGGTTGGTGTGGTACCTCTTTTTATGCATATTAAGAGCAAATAAACCATGAAAATGCAAATTTTATAACTAAGCCATGCTATATCAAACCAAACCAAAGGAAAGTATTGTGTGTGTGGTGCTCCGGCCAACCAAAAATCACCAAAATATACTGGGGCACACTCGCCCACTATCAAAAGGCACGCAGGCCTCCAACAAAAACTAGTATCAGAGTATCCACGGCATGTCGGCCTCTATGTCTGAAACTACTTGGGCACGCAGGCCCGAAATCAAGAGCAGGTCGTGAAAAGTAAAGAGGCTCCTCAGAAGTCCTCATCCCCTCCAAGCCAGTCGGTGTCTCTCAGGTCCTCCTCGGCATCACCACCATCATCATCATCATCGTCATCCTCGTCGTCGTCAGTGGCAAGCTCGTGAGGATCCTGCATGTACCGGGGATTGTCAACAGTGTCGTCGGAGTCGCTCCTGGCCTCCTCATCTTCCTCTTCCTCCCGAGGCTGGGCTTGGACGAGCTGCCTCTTGCGTGCCGGCTCGCCTTGGCCCGACCTGTCCGGCCTCTCGATCCGGTACCGCTCCTCTGCGCGCGCCGCTGCTTTCTTAGCTACTTCTTGACCTACTGCAGCAGGCTGTGAGCTCCTGGTACGTCGGGCAGCGGTTGGAGGCATAGTAGTCTGTGCTCGTGGCGGAGACCGCGCTCTTTTCCTAGAAGCCGCCCGTCCCTGTGCCTGCATATTTATATGTTGCATTAGTATACATTTTGCAGTATATTGTCTATCAAATGCTTAAATGACAGGTACATTCTATCAGTGATTGAACGTGTTCAAAGCAAGCATGCATGTATCGAAAGCAGATATGTATGGTACGTATTGAAAGCAAAGAGGAAGTGTATCGTTTTGTATACCTGAGTCCTCCGGGATGCGGCTCCCTGAGCTGACTAGCCCGCGGGTGCTGGATAACGCAACTGCAATGGCATGCCCTGGGCTGCTCTGTAACGCCCCGAATTTTGGGTACATTAAATAAACATTTTTATTGAATAAACTAAAGAGAATCTAGCTCATTATTACAACATAATTCTTACAAGAGTACTTTTATTCAACAAAAGAGGGGATAATCTAAGGTTAACTACTGCTCCGCCTCTTCTTCCACCCTTGCAAGCTCCTCGGCTCTGAAGGCCTCCAAAGTGTACTGTTCATGCTACTCATCTATAAAATTTGACACATTATACCAGCGTCGCCCCCAGTATAATATGTCAGGGTCACCACAAAGGTAACACCGTGAGCTACAGAAGCTCAATAGAATAATCCAACCCGCTAAACCATAACTTTTAACACGAAGATACATAGGCAATTACACATGCTCATTCAACAACATAATTAACAATGACACATCCGCATTCATTATCTTGCCTACGTTGGTGTCATGCCTTTCTTTGTTTCTCCTACGCGACTCATCGTAAACCGTGTCACCATTTCCAAATCAACATTTTGAAAATCATTTCTCATTCTTTGTTACCAACGGGCTACCAAGTCCAGCCACGTTATCAAATCTTGCTTTGGCTCCTCTCTGCGGATAACCAAGCCCAATTACCAATGAAGCTACCACGTCCGGCTCCGTTAGCAATCTACACAATGGGCTACCAAGTCCGGCCTCATTGCGGTTTTCGCAAGTCTACACAAAGGGCTACCAAGTCCGGCCATTATGTAGTTTCAAAAGTATTTTACCAAGTTCAATTATTTCCTTTATCCACACCTTAAGTGTCATGTTTCTACTTTTCGGTTCTCGTGTCTCGTAATCATGCATAGACTCCGCGGCGGGACAAATCACGTTAAAGTAATCTTGAAACTAAACTAGCAAGATCATCCAATTCTATATTACCTAATCGTACTCAAATTATTACTTAAAGCATAACGCCACATGTACGGACGCCCTTGGAGTGGAAAGCCACTTATGCTTTATCAACAACAAGTAATGCAAGCAAATATACATACATGCTCATAATCATCCTCAAGACAATAATATATTACCAAAATCCGTTCTTTCTTCCTTTGTGGAGTTTTCAAAACAACATATGTTTATTGACGAGTTCATACATGAACAAGCAACTATCACGAGATCAAGCAATTAAGTAGTCATAAGATCAAAGTAAACTACGTAAAACAAATCATACTACACATATGGCTTCATGCTCATACAATACAATATGCTTGGAGGAAGTAGTTAGGGATTAACTACATTTAATTCAAACATGCATCCAACAATACTTAGGATAAGTAGGTTCGAAGAACTCTACCGTTCTTCTTGGTGGTAGGGTGGCTACGGGAATTTCGTTGGAGTAACGGCTTACGGTGGACTTCAGGTAGCTTCGAAAGAGAAAGGTTTCTCTCGAAACTAAATCTTGACTATACTACTAAACTCTTATGGATCGAAGGGTGGTGAAGTGGTGGTTTAGTGGCGGCTTAGGATGAGTTTCTTGAAGAACAAGAGAAGAACTTCAAGAACACTCAAGAACAAAGCAAGAACAAGCAAGAACACTAAGCTTTCTAGAGAGAGAAGTAGAATGGTGAAGGTGTGAGTTGAAAGGCATGGAATGGATGCTATTTATAGGCAAAATGGAGCTTCCCCCTCACTCCACTTGGCCGGCCACTATCTCTCTCTCCCTCCCCCATGGATTTGCTCCATGGACTTGTCTTGTCAAGCAATAGTACTCCAACAAGTGCCACTTGGTCAAATAGTGTCAAAGTATAGCACACATACACCTCACTTTCCCCCTCCCTCTCATTCGGCCATGTCTCTCTCTCTCTTCCCCATGGATTTGCTCCATGGTCTTGTCTTGTCAAGCCAAGGTACAATAACAAGTGCAACTTGGTCAAATAGTATCAAAGTACTTCAACTTGTCAAAGTATAGCACACATACACCTCACTCTCCCTCTCCCTCTCATTCGGCCATGTCTCTCTCTCTCTCTCCCCCATGGATTTGCTCCATGGTCTTGTCTTGTCAAGCCAAGGTACAACACAAGTGTAACTTGGTCAAATAGTATCAAAGTACAATGCACATGTCCAAGTACAACACACATGCACTCACTCTCCCTCTCCCCCTCATTCGGCCCTCTCTCTCTCTCTTGGTCAAAGTACTATCATGTACATATATATATGTATATCTATATGCACATTTATGGAAAGAACAAGGAAGGTAAGGACAAGACTACTTAAATGCACACATGGCTTATGATTATTCTTTTTGTAGGATAAAGTACACATGACTAGTCTTGTCATCCTATTTGGCAATCCTAACATCTATTGTCCAAGGGTAAAGCTTCCCCTAGCATGAAATAACCAATGGTCCAAGAAAAGTCATCATGAAGTACAATATTCACTTTTGACTAGACTATTCCAACTACTAGTCAAACTTGGTCTTCTTCCAAACAACTATTGTCCAATGGTCAAAGATCTTCCTAGCATGTATTAACCAATGGATAAGGATTTCCCTAGATCTTATCGTCCAATGGATAAAGATTACCCTAGCATCTATCGTCCAACGGATAAATATTACCCTAGCCTTTATCGTCCAATGGATAAAGACAAAAAGGGTAAAATGGTCCATCTAGGGTTAGGGAGAAGTGATTAGGCTAAATGGGCATCAGGCTATTGATTAAAGACTAACAATACTTAATCTAGGCTTTCATTGCTCGAGTGGTATTTTGGGTTTTATTTAGTAGGAAATTGCCTAATAATGGAATATTAAAGCCCGACGGTGTCAAACGCCAAGGCAAGGTGTGAGCGTGGCCAAGGCAGCCCGCTAGCAAAGCGGTGGCCAAGCGACCCGATGGCAGCGATGGCCAGCGGTGGCTAAAGCAGCCGGTTGCCAGCGAAGCGGTGGCAGCGGCCAGTGGCCAAACAATGGCCAAAGCGACCTGGTAAGCGATAGCCAACGATGGCTAAAGCGACTCGGTGGCCAGCGATGGCCAAGCGACTGGCAATGCCAAGGCAAAAGCAAGGCAAGACCCGACGCCAAGGCAGAAACACGGCGACCAAAGGCGAATCAACCCGACAGTGACCGACGCTTGGCGGCGAGGCAGTCGGACCCGATGTCAAGGCAGCCTAGCCAAGCCAAAGCAAGGTAGTTAAGTCAACTGTCAAGGTAAGACTAAAAATTATCCACTTTGGCATCGATGCAACGCTCTAGGTCAGGAAAGTGTAACTAAGCCAAATGGTAGATGGGGTTGCTAACTAATCGATCGCCAAGTAGGATTTCCAGCCGAGAAATATAATTCTTAGAATTTTACTACAATTACCAAGTAATTATACCAAGGTCTTAATAGGCATACTCGTCTTTAGAAAATGATCTTATCGACCGAGGTGATAGGATCTAATTATGACCGATTATTAGAATTAAAAAGAGAAGTATTAATACGATAAAGAATTTCTTATATAACAACGAAATTTTTATTCAGTAAAAATCCGAGTTGTTACAACCTATCCCCCTTAAACAATTTCGTCCTCGAAATTTGGCGAATGTTCAGATCCGAACAAGTGAGGGTAGTTGGCCTTCATGGTTTCCTCTCTCTCCCAGGTGGTCTATCCAGTTCCACGGTTTTTCCACAAGACTCGTACTAATTTGATTGTCTTGTTCCGGATCGTCTTCTCACTTCGGTCTTGTATCTCTATCGGTTCTTCTTCATACGTCGCGTCTTCCTCGATGGTGATGTCTTCCTAGTTGAGAACATGTGTGGGCACAATTCTTTGTATTCCAAGAAAATTATATCATTAAAAAACGTAGTTTAGAGCTTAACTTCTTTCTTTTTCCCCGTAAGTAGGGCAACCTGACTATCAGATTATAGGACTTCTGGGCGCGTTGAAGCTATTGGTTAACTTCAAAGGTATGGCTATCTATCCATCTCTCTATGGAGTCGACTCACTGGAAAAGGGAGGGCGACGTACGAGTTCAATCCCGCCTTGTTATCTGGGACATTTCTCTATTGTCAGTTAGAAAAGAGAAGGGAAAAGACCTCTCATTGTGGTTTGACTTCTCAAGAGAAAGAGCCACTTTTTCTCCTCCTTCTCTTGTTAAGCGGCTAGTGTCACAGAGCAAGCCCTTCTCCTTTCCTTCTCCGCCAGTTCGAGTTACCATTGTTGATACATCAGCTTATGAGCTAGCAGAGTCAAACTAAAAAGGTGTACAAGTAACCTCTTGGACGTAGCATTGAAACGTGAAACACATTATGCACTCTGTCTAACTGCGGCGGCAGTGCTAAACGATACGCAACCTTCCCGATTTTCTCCACAATGTCAAAAGGTCCGATGTAGCGTGGGGATAGTTTTCCCTTCTTCCCAAATCTGATAACTCCTTTCTTTGGTCTGATCTTCAGGAATACGTGGTCTCCTACTGCAAAGGTTAACGGTCGGCTCCTTTTATCTGCATAACTCTTCTGTCGGCTTTGCGCAGTTTGGATCCTTTGCCTGATGAGCTTGACCTTTTCTGTGGTATCCTGTACTATGTCAGGTCCAATCAATCCAGTTTCCCCAACATCTGTCCAACAGACGGGAGATCGACAGGGTCGACCGTACAGAGCTTCATAAGGTGCCATCCCAATACTTGCTTGATAGCTATTGTTGTAGGCAAACTCTACCAATGGCAAGTGCTGCTCCCAATTTCCAGAAAAATCCAAGGCACAGGCCCTTAGCATGTCTTCCAATGTCTGTATTGTTCGCTCAGTTTGTCCATCCGTTTGCGGATGAAAGGCTGTACTAAGCCTTACGTCAGTCCCTATTGCCTTCTGTAATCCTTTCCAAAAGTGTGACACGAAACGTGGGTCTCTGTCAGATACTATCGAGACAGGTACTCCATGTAAGCGTACAATCTCTCGAATATACATCAAACTTAGCTGTTCTACATTCTCGGTCATCTTGACAGGCAAGAAATGCGCAGTTTTGGTGAGTCGGTCCACGATCACCCAGATAGCGGTGTTAGACTTAGCAGATTTCGGTAGTCCGGTCACATAATCCATAGAGATGTGCTCCCACTTCCATGTCGGAATCGGCAAAGGTTGAAGATCTCCTCCAGGTCTCTGATGTTCAGCTTTGACTTGTTGACATACCAGGCACGTAGATACAAATTGAGCTACGTCCTTCTTCATTCCTTCCCACCAGTATGTCCTTCGCAGGTCATGATACATCTTTGTACCACCAGGGTGTACTGCGAAGTTCGAATGGTGAGCCTCTCGGAGCACCGCTTCTCGCAGGGTTCCAATATTAGGCACAAACACCTTCCCCTTGAATCTTAGGCTGTTGTCCTTCTCGATCGTCCATCCAGGCAATGCCCTTCCTTCTCGGATTCGATACCGGATGAATTCACAGTCTTGCTCGGAGGTTTGGGCGAGCAAAATTTCTCTGTGAAGTGCCGATTCTGCAACGAGAGCATACAAACGTGCGTTCCCATCTTTTGAGGATGGTCGCAGGTTGAACTCGTTGAGAGTGTCCACCATCTCCCATTCCTTGATGGCGGTCTTGACCTTCTGTGCTCGGTCCTTCCGACTAAGAGCGTCAGCCACCACATTGGCCTTACCGGGGTGGTACTGAAGTGTAAACTTGTAATCCTCTAGATATTCCATCCAGCGGCACTGTCTCAGATTCAACTCTTTCTGAGTGAAGAGATACTTGAGGCTTTTATGGTCGGTAAAGACTTCGAATTGTTCTCCCCACAGATAGTAACGCCAGGTTTTAAGGGTGAATACTACAACAGCCAATTCTAAGTCATGGGTAGGGTAGTTCTTCTCATGCGGTCGGAGTTGTCGGGATCCGTAAGCTACAACTTTCCCATTCTGCATCAGCACGCATCCTAGACCATCTCTTGACGCATCGCAGTAAACTATATAATCTACACCCCGCTCAGGGATGATGAGTATCGGTGCACTAGTTAGCCTTTTCTTCAATTCCTGAAAAGATTTCTCACAACCCTCATTCCAATCCAGCTTTACTCCTTTCTGAGTCAGTCTCGTCATTGGTTTAGCAAGTGTTGAGAAGTCGGGTATGAATCTTCGGTAATACCCAGCCAATCCTAGAAAACTCCGGATTTCGAATACGGAGGTTGGCTATTTCCAGTTCAACACGACCTCCACCTTGCCTTCATCCACCACGATTCCGTCTTTAGATACTACATGTTCCAAAAACTTAACCACCTCCAGCCAAAATTCGCATTTACTTGCCTTGGCGTAGAGTTGGTTATCTCGGAGTACTTGTAGTACTATTCGTAGATGTTCTTCGTGCTCCTCCTTATTAGCAGAGTATATCAAGATGTCATCAATGAACACCACTAGAAATCTATCCAAGTAGGGTTGGAAAACTTTGTTCATGAGACACATGAATACTGCCGGAGCGTTGGTCAGTCCGAACGGCATCACCACAAACTCGTAGTGTCCGTATCTGGTGCGGAAGGCTGTCTTGTCAATATCCTCGTCTTGGATTCTCAGTTGATGGTAACCTGATCTGAGATCGATCTTAGAGAAGCAAGTTGCTCCTCTTAGTTGGTCAAACAGGTCATCGATCCTGGGCAAGGGGTATCGATTCTTAATTATGACCTGATTCAGCTTCCTATAGTCGATACATAAACGAAGCGTTCCTTCTTTCTTCTTCACGAACAATGCAGGCGCTCCCCATGGTGACGTACTTGGCCTGATATACCCTTTCTCCAATAGTTCTTGCAATTGGGTCTTGAGTTCCTTTAATTCAGCTGGGGCCATACGGTATGGTGCCATCGAGATTGGGGCTGTTCCTGGTTGGAGCTCTATAGAGAAGTCTATCTCTCTTTGAGGAGGTAAGCCAGGAAGTTCCTTGGGAAACACATCGGCGTATTCGCAAACGATGTGGGGTAATCCCAGTTCCTCCCTATCGATTTCTTCCATTTGGAGACTAGCTAGCCATCCAAGTAGTTGATTCTGCCACCTAGATCTTTTCGTCATCGAACTTGTTGTCTGTCTATCCCCCTTAAAACGGAAACGAGTTCCCTCTGGGGTGTAAGCTGTCACTGTCTTCTGATGACAGCCTATGACTGCTCTGTGTGCAGATAACCAATCCATTCCTAGGATTATATCAAAATCCGCCATTTCGATCACCCGAGGTCGCAGGTTAGTCGCAAGTTGGCTACTTCTAGCTCGCACCCTCTACACACTAGACTAACAGTTATACTTCCCCCCAATGGTGATGCTACCCTCGTACTCAAGCTTAGGGGTTCTGTTTCTAGTGCTAAAGCAGTTACGCAGGCAGTAGATATGAATGAATGCGATGCACTAGAGTCAAACAAGGCTTGTACGCAGGTACTATATAATAGTAGCGTACCTTGGATCACAGAGGGATCCGGCTCCTGTTCCTCAGTCTGTAGTGCAAAGATCCGCCCTCCAGTGTTCTGTTGAGTGTTCATGGGCTGCTTCCCTTTGTTTAGCCCATTTGGTTGCGAGGATGGCCCTCCATGGTTCTGCTTCCCAAATCTAGCCTGCCCATTCTGTAGCGTCTTTTGGTTTCCGAAGTTCCCATTCCTCTCCTTCTGAGGTTGCGGGCATTGGCGACTGTAGTGGCCCATCTGCTGACAGTTGTAGCACTTTACTGTCGACAGATCTCGAGTGCCTCTCTGTGGTTGGTCGCGTCCTGGGGTAGCAGTTTTCCACGCTTGGCTGTTTTGGGTCGGGGTAAAGGTCTTAGCGGGGTAGGGTCCTCAATTGTTATTGGATGCTTGGGTACAGATTGGTCCCCCGGTATTGCCCGTTGCCTTCCTCCAGCGGTTCTTGAAGTCTGCTTCTTCACTCTCCAACCGAAGAGCACACTGAACGATGTCGGAATAGGTGGGAAAGGCTTGTGCTACCACGACCCTTCGAGCAGTTGTCAGTCCCCACTCGAATCTTCTCGCTTTCTTATCCTCAGTTGCTACAACGTTTGGGGCGTAGCGAGACAGCTCCTCGAACTTTGCCGCATATTGAGTGACAGTCATGGTTCCTTGCTTCAGGTTCATGAATTCTTGCTCCTTGACCAGGTGAATGGGCGTGGGAAAGTACTTGTCACGGAACAGGGTTTCAAACTCGTCGAATGTCATGGTGGCTACGGTATGAGTTGTTTCCATCAACTCCCACCAATAACGGGCTTCTCCCTTTAGTTGGTACGTGGCCAGGGCCACGCGATCCCCATTTCGGGTGATCTCCAAGGTGTCCAGGATCACCTTGGTTTCCTTCAGCCATGATTCGGCCACAGTGGGGTTAGGGTCTCCACTGAAGGTTGGGGGTCGGCGTTTGCAGAACTCGTTCATCGCTCGGGTTCGGGTCATAGGTTCATCATCGCGGTTTTGGTTTCGGCGGCTGGCATTCAAAGCAGTCACGAAAGCTTGCATGATCTGGGCTATGCAAGGGTTAGTGTTAGAGGTTTCTCCAATCTCAAATCCCAGTCCACTGCGTCGGTTCACCATCTACGAGTAGAAATTTTAAGGGAGGTTTAGTTACCAGAATTAGTACGCAATGAACAAGACAGCTAGATTTTTGATTAGCAAATAACATTAGATTACATGCCCTACGGCATCATCAGGTACAAGAAAATGAAAGTAAAAGCGGGTAATAATGGCTATGGTGCCATTGCTACTCCTCGAGCCGCCATCGATCGTTGAAGGCTTGGAGTGCACGACGTTCGTATTCCTTTCCGAACGCCGCGAGTGCGATGGCCACCGCTGGAATCCAGTACCAGAAGTTAGTGAGGCGGTCGTTCCTGTCGAACCACCGTGGCATGGCTATAGTAAGCACGGCCCAGAACAGGACGAAGATGAAGGGCAGTAATTGTATTGTTTGGATCGTCGCGGCGAGCTCGATTCGCTCGTCCTGTCGGAGCGCGTCGTCTTCCGGAAATCCTCGTCGCCAGATTGCCGCCATGGCTCGGTTTGTTTGGATAGTGGTTTGGAGGGGTTAAGATGGTGAAAGAGAGATGAAGAGAAAAAGTGGAGAGAGGGGATGAAGAAATGGGAAGTGGTGGTGGTTATATATAGGGCCGGGTGAGAGGTGAGTGGACGAGGGAAATGATTAAATTTTGAAATTTTGAATTTGGAGGTTGAGATTTAATAATTGAATTATTGAAGGGTTGGGGGGTGGTTGCCGGGGCCCCCTTTTCGGGAATGGCCGGCGCACGAAGGCCGGGCCCCCCCTCGGTTTTGGCCGACACTTGTCGCTCTCCTGGAGAAATAAAATCTATCCAAGAAGGGTTCCTAAAAACAAAATGTCTAACGGCAGAGGGTTACAATACCCGTAACCAAAGAAAATCACTATCCTTGCGTCAACTAAAATAATTGTCCTTGGTAATCAGGGTTTCATTTACTAAAGAATAGTACGCAACGGTGCTCTTTATTTTAAGAAAATAAGCCTTTTATAAATAAAAGAGAGATACAATCACAAGCATAGAATTCTACCACAAAACAGAAGATAACTCTTTCCTACTACAAAACAAGTAAACATAAGATGGGGTTTCCTAATACAACTGCAGCGATCTCACACATGATCCTAACAGGTTTATTTTACAATACTATTTCTCTCTAAGGCATGTTGATTCCAAACTTCTCCCTCAGCCACATCTTGTGGTTCTTTTCGGCCTCGGTTTCATTTATCTGAAACAGTTCCTGCTCCTGTTTAAGTATTTCCTCTTGCGTTAGCACGGGCGGTTCCTCTACCGGTTCGGGGTAGCACGGGAAGAGTTTCATCATGACAGCCTCCCAATCTATGCCGGTCTCCATGTCGGACACCGGAAAGCTAAATGGCTGCTCGAAGTCCTGCACAGGTGTTGCAGCGGCTTGGATAGGAGGTAGGTACTCGGGGTTTTGAGCTAGTAGGGGTACCTCCCAAATGATGGGGACTTCATAGAGTTCCATGTCATCCACATGTGGGAGTGTTGGTCCGGTGTACTCGGGTGACAGTAGTGATCGGTAGATGGCCCTAGTTTTCGAGGCGAAAGGTGGGGAACCTCTTTGTGGTACTCTTGACATCTATACAAATGGAAGAGTTCTATATTAGACTTAACGACGAAGGGTAACTATAAGCATGCACATAAACAGTAATTTCACGTAGGAAAGAAATACATATTTTCATTACTTAATCGGATCCAGTACAACATAAATGGCTAAAATTAGCCTAGGCTTACTACTACCTTACAAGTTCAACTACTACCAACCTTCTTATTACATTTGCATCACTAGCTTCTTATTGAGCCTACAAGGTATTCAGGAATTGGGCCTTATATGGGCCTATGTCGGTCTCAACGGGTGGTGGAGGTTCATCACCGGTGTCAAAGGCTATGTCCATGATGTCGGGCACAACCCTTAGCCATCCCGGCTCTTCTTCGTCATCAGATTCACTCTCTTCGTCAGATTCCTCATTTCCCCAAATCACCATTGGTTCTTCTTCCTCGGGATCTTCTTCGGGATCTCCTTCGGGATCCTCATTCGCGGGAGGTGCTATTGGAACCAGAGCGGGAATGGCTTCAGCTTCGTTCCCCACAACTACAAGTTCCTCATGGAAAAGGGGTGCTATTTGGACGAGGACAGGTATTGCTTCTTCGTTTCCCTCCTCCTCCTCATCAGGGAGTGGCAAGGCACCATGCTCTTGATATTAGTCATAAACGTAGGGAAAGGCGTAAGGGAAGTAGGGGTCTCCCGCTAGTAGGTTGGTCATCGTCCTCAAGGTACCTCTAAGTTGGCGGGCTTCGGCTAGTAGGTTGTCTCGATAGTTACTCATCTACAAGGAAAAGTTTTAGCCTCGATTAGTAGTGTTTTAAGTCAAGGTTTTACTAATGTTAAAGAAGCATCGAAATTTCTATGTTCCACATTCGATTCTTGATTTAAGTCATCATCCAATTGTTCGGGAATTCCCAGTTCAGCGGTACTGCCAGTTTCCACCTTACTTCAATCCGAAGATTGTTTTGTCAGAATTCCACCCAATTTGGGACGGTAAACTTAAACTCAAGTCACGTTTGTGCAACGGTCAAGCTTATCTTAACACTATTCTTAAAGGCTACCCATTCTACCCATGGCCGAGGTTTTGAACCTAAAGCTCTGATACCAAGTTGTAACGCCCCGAATTTTGGGTACGTTAAATAAACATTTTTATTGAATAAACTAAAGAGAATCTAGCTCATTATTACAACATAATTCTTACAAGAGTACTTTTATTCAACAAAAGAGGGGATAATCTAAGGTTAACTACTGCTTCGCCTCTTCTTCCATCCTTGCAAGCTCCTCGGCTCCGAAGGCCTCCAAAGTGTACTGTTCATGCTGCTCATCTATAAAATCTGACACATTATACCACCGTCGCCCCCAGTATAATATGTCAAGGTCACCACAAAGGTAACACCGTGAGCTACAGAAGCTCAATAGAATAATCCAACCCGCTAAACCATAACTTATAACACGAAGATACATAGGCAATTACACATGCTCATTCAACAACATAATTAACAATGACACATCCGCATTCATTATCTTACCTACGTTGGTGTCATGCCTTTCTTTGTTTCTCCTACGCGACTCATCGTAAACCGTGTCACCATTTCCTAATCAACATTTTGAAAATCATTTCTCATTCTTTGTTACCAACGGGCTACCAAGTCCAGCCACGTTATCAAATCTTGCTTTGGCTCCTCTCCGCGGATAACCAAGCCCAATTACCAATGAAGCTACCACGTCCGGCTCCGTTAGCAATCTACACAATGGGCTACCAAGTCCAGCCTCATTGCGGTTTTCGCAAGTCTACACAAAGGGCTACCAAGTCCGGCCATTATGTAGTTTCAAAAGTATTTTACCAAGTTCAATTATTTCCTTTATCCACACCTTAGGTGTCATGTTTCTACTTTTCGGTTCTCGTGTCTCGTAATCATGCATAGACTCCGCGGCGGGACAAATCACGTTAAAGTAATCTTGAAACTAAACTAGCAAGATCATCCAATTCTATATTACCTAATCGTACTCAAATTATTACTTAAAGCATAACGCCACATGTACGGACGCCCTTGGAGTGGAAAGCCACTTATGCTTTATCAAAAACAAGTAATGCAAGCAAATATACATACATGCTCATAATCATCCTCAAGACAATAATATATTACCAAAATCCGTTCTTTCTTCCTTTGTGGAGTTTTCAAAACAACATATGTTTATTGACAAGTTCATACATGAACAAGCAACTATCACGAGATCAAGCAATTAAGTAGTCATAAGATCAAAGTAAGCTACGTAAAACAAATCATACTACACATATGGCTTCATGCTCATACAATACAATATGCTTGGAGGAAGTAGTTAGGGATTAACTATATTTAATTCAAACATGCATCCAACTATACTTAGGATAAGTAGGTTCGAAGAACTCTACCGTTCTTCTTGGCGGTAGGGTGGCTACGGGAATTTCGTCGGAGTAACGGCTTACGGTGGACTTCCGGTAGCTTCGAAAGAGAAAGGTTTCTCTCGAAACTAAATCTTGACTATACTACTAAACTCTTATGGATCGAAGGGTGGTGAAGTGGTGGTTTAGTGGCGGCTTAGGATGAGTTTCTTGAAGAACAAGAGAAGAACTTCAAGAACACTCAAGAACAAAGCAAGAACAAGCAAGAACACTAAGCTTTCTAGAGAGAGAAGTAGAATGGTGAAGGTGTGAGTTGAAAGCCATGGAATGGATGCTATTTATAGGCAAAATGGAGCTTCCCCCTCACTCCACTTGGCCGGCCACTATCTCTCTCTCTCTCCCCCATGGATTTGCTCCATGGACTTGTCTTGTCAAGCAATAGTACTCCAACAAGTGCCACTTGGTCAAATAGTGTCAAAGTGCTTCAACTTGTCAAAGTATAGCCCACATACACCTCACTTTCCCCCTCCCTCTCATTCGGCCATGTCTCTCTCTCTCTTCCCCATGGATTTGCTCCATGGTCTTGTCTTGTCAAGCCAAGGTACAATAACAAGTGCAACTTGGTCAAATAGTATCAAAGTACTTCAACTTGTCAAAGTATAGCACACATACACCTCACTCTCCCTCTCCCTCTCATTCGGCCATGTCTCTCTCTCTCTCCCCCATGGATTTGCTCCATGGTCTTGTCTTGTCAAGCCAAGGTACAATACAAGTGTAACTCGGTCAAATAGTATCAAAGTACAATGCACATGTCCAAGTACAACACACATGCACTCACTCTCCCTCTCCCCCTCATTCGGCCCTCTCTCTCTCTCTTGGTCAAAGTACTATCATGTACATATATATATGTATATCTATATGCACATTTATGGAAAGAACAAGGAAGGTAAGGACAAGACTACTTAAATGCACACATGGCTTATGATTATTCTTTTTGTAGGATAAAGTACACATGACTAGTCTTGTCATCCTATTTGGCAATCCTAACAACTATTGTCCAAGGGGTAAAGCTTCCCCTAGCATGTAATAACCAATGGTCCAAGGAAAGTCATCACGAAGTACAATATTCACTTTTGACTAGACTATTCCAACTACTAGTCAAACTTGGTCTTCTTCCAAACAACTATTGTCCAATGGTCAAAGATCTTCCTAGCATGTATTAACCAATGGATAAGGATTTTCCTAGATCTTATCGTCCATTGGATAAAGATTACCCTAGCATCTATCGTCCAACGGATAAATATTACCCTAGCCTTTATCGTCCAATGGATAAAGACAAAAAGGGTAAAATGGTCCATCTAGGGTTAGGGAGAAGTGATTAGGCTAAATGGGCATCAGGCTATTGATTAAAGACTAACAATACTTAATCTAGGCTTTCATTGCTCGAGTGGTATTTTGGGTTTTATTTAGTAGGAAATTGCCTAACAATGGAATATTAAAGCCCGACGGTGCCAAACGCCAAGGCAAGGTGTGAGCGTGGCCAAGGCAGCCCATAGCGGTGGCCAAAGCGGCCGCGGTGGCCAGCGGTAGCAGCGGTGGCTAAGGCAGCCCGGTTGCCAAGCGGTGGCAAAGCGATGTAGCCAACAAGGCTAAGCGACCTGGTAGCCAGTTAACGATGGCTAAGCGACCGGTGGCCAGCGATGGCAAAGCGACTGGCAATGCCAAAAGGCAAAAGCAAGCGCGACCCGACGCCAAGGCAAAACTCGAAGCGCCAAAGGCGAATCAACCCGGACAGGTGACCCGACGCCTGGCGGCGAGGCCCGTCGATGACCGATGTCAAGGCAAAGCGACCCAAGCCAAAGCAAGGTAGTTAAGTCAACTGTCAAGGTAAGACTAAAAATTATCCACTTTGGCATCGATGCAACGCTCTAGGTCAGGAAAGTGTAACTAAGCCAAATGGTAGATGGGGTTGCTAACTAATCGATCGCCAAGTAGGATTTCCAGCCGAGAAATATAATTCTTAGGATTTTACTACAATTACCAAGTAATTATACCAAGGTCTTAATAGGCATACTCGTCTTTAGAAAATGATCTTATCGACCGAGGTGATAGAATCTATTTATGACTGATTATTAGAATTAAAAAGAGAAGTATTAATACGATAAAGAATTTCTTATATAACAACGAAATTTTTATTCAGTAAAAATCCGAGTTGTTACATGCTCTCCTCACCACGTTCTCCAAAGCAAGCATGCGTTGTATGGCTTCATTCACCCATTCGACAGGCACCTGTGCATGAGTTACAATCAGCGAATATTACAATGCAAGGCTATTGAAATTACAGAAATGGAAATTGGTTTACCTGTACAGTCACTGCCGCAGGCTCTATACGTGCTGGCACAAGCTCCACCTCAGCTGGGTTCCCTTGATGGTCCACTACATCCACTTTCCAAAGCAGCTCTGGGGGCCCACCAACCACCGGCCTGCTCTCCCTATGCCTCTCGCGGCGTTCTCCTCCTCTCTGTGCCTCAGCAGCAGCCCTCCTCTCAGCACCAGCCTGGCGTGCCTGCTCCTGGATCTCCCTCCGTGCCCTGACACCAAGTGGCTTCGCTAAGCGATCTCTCTGATAGGCTGCATAGTCCATCGTCGGACGCAGGTGGCGTGTCAGCTCAGTATTCGGTCTCGTGTACCTCTCCAGCTCAGCCAGCATATAGTCTCTTGTGTGGTAAGCTCATGGTGGGAGTGGCCCTGGCACCTGGAACTCAAGGTAACCGAGTGACTGGCGAACCACTCGATCCCCTAAGTACCATTGCCAGCCAAAGGCCGACTCCAGCAACACCCTGCTGGCTGTGACCGCTCTGCTCTGTGCCAAGTACTCTGGCTCTGGTCCGCTCGTCCTCCAAGGATTCCGCTCAACCTGCATAAAATGACAAACAGGCAGTATGTACAATTGATCAGCGACAGCATTAAAACCATGGAAAGCATGCATGATAAGTTATTTGGGTTTTTATGTTGTACCTGTGAAGCTCTCAGCTCGTCCAGATGTAGCCTGTAGGCATTGAGGCTGCCTCTCCCTTCTTTGGTGCCCCTGTGCTCCTTACTCCATTTCAGCGCGCGGGGGAGAATGCTCAAATCAGGATGCTTGCACTCCGGCGGGTACATCCTCAATACCTCGTATGCCCAAAGCTGCAGTGTTATCAAACATAGAAGTGCGTCAGTCACAAGTTGTACAGTTATGCATTTAAAGCTAGTAAGCAATCTATGCAATCAATTCGTACGAAAGGAAATCATGCTACGATAATGGAAATCATACCTCCCAGACACGCCAATAGCCGGCCATGCTCTGCTCGTTCCTCGAGGCGTCGCCAAAGAACTGGTAGGCGGTGCCAAGTGCTGCTCCGCCCCAATCAAAACGGGAGGCTGTCCTCAGATCCCTCAGTGCAGGCAGGTACGACAAGTGTACGGTGCTTCCCCTGCCTGGGAATAATGAAGCTCCGAACATATACAGCAGGTAGGCCCGAGCCATCTGAGTCTCCTCATGCTCGTTAGCTGGCTTTTTCTTCAAATATCGTATGAACTGAGCGTATCTCGCCGCTCCTCTCTCCACCTGGGGCACCTCCCCCAAGAACCACTCTAGAGCCGCTGGGTCGGCGTGTATCCCCGAGTCAAAGAGGATGGGCTCTCCCATAACCCTCAAACCGGTGATCGCAGCAAAGTCAGATGGCGTTACCGTCATCTCTCCAGGAGGCAGATGGAAGGTATTGGATGTGTCTCTCCATCTCTCAGCCAATGCGACGAGGACAGCATGGTCATTCCTGACTGGCACTGTCAGGGTCAGTATGAACTCCCTGAAACCTGCTGCATCTACCAGCTCCCTCACCCTCGGTGGCAGCCCTATGTATAGTGCCAGAGAACTGCACGGCCCGCCAAAGCCTCGGATATCCCTCTGCTCCGCCTGTTTCAGACATCAAAGACAAGCAGCAAAATATAATGTTAGCATACAGAGCGTTCATTTTCAAGTTCTAGGTAATCAATGCAGCAGTTAAACCAGGCAGGAGAGACAAGCAGCGAAATAATAATGTTAGCATACAGAGCGTTCATTTTCAAGTTCAGGCTAATCAATGTATCGGTGTGACCACAGAAGGATGGTACAGGTTATACACAAGCTCTTGTTCAAGTTATAGCAGGTTGGGGGACAGTGCTAGGATTATCTTATCGTAGCTTGGAACTCGTACCATTGTCAACAGTTGGTTGGTTCAAGACTTTGTGTGCAAGGCGTTCGTTACAAGGGCTATATAGTCATGTTTTGGCATCTATACGGGCTGCCATCAGATGGTTGGTTCAAGTTATGCTTTTGACACGGTGTGTTCATGGTGCGGCTTGGCAATGGGTTTATTGGTGGAAGTTATCGTGTGCATGGCATGTTTTACGAACTTTCTCTTGTCCTAGTATGTTTGTGTTCAGTCTATAACAGATGGTTGGTTCAAGTTATCGCATGCATGGTATTCAGAGTACAGTTTGTATCATTATTGCGTGGTTCAAATTGCGAAGTGTTCTGCGAATTCCAAAGTAAACGAACATCAAGTAAAAAGCAGAAAGAGATATACCTCAGCCCAAGTATTGGCAATGTGCACCCCAGGATCCCTCAGTATGAGTTCCGGGTCGTAATCAGTCTGTTGTGGTGGCCTGTAGCCTGCAAACCCTAACGGTACAAACAAGTGCGGTCTCGGGAGCGTATAGGTCTCCTCTGAAAACTCCGGGCGCTTCAGAGCACCCGCCTCAGCCACTGCACTCACCCTCGGTCCCTGCGCCTCCTCAGCATCCCTCTCCTTGGCCTCTATATCAGCCGCCAGTCCCTCCCCGGCTCTCTCCTCCTCGGCCTCGCTCTCGGCCCTCGCTGCGGCCTCGGCAGCCTCGATCGCTCTTGCTCTGTCCTCCTTGGCCTTCAACACATACTCCCCAATAACGGGGTGATCTTCCAAGAGTTTCGCTAGCAGCTCGTCGGGTGCATGCTCGGCAATGTCAGCATAAGTGATGGGCACATGCCGGGATGAAGTGGCCGCACCCGTCGGTGGTCTAAACGCGATGTTCTCCTCCCGAATCTCAACGGGGGCAGCCTCCGTGGTCTGTTCCTTCGCCATCTGTTCCTCCTCGATGTGCTCCTCTTCAGTAGCAGCCCCCTTGCCCTTTGCCGAGTCCCTCAGTGGGGTTTGATTTGGCCCGGTGTCATCCCCAGTGGCCCATTGCTATCCACACCATCTGAACTCCCACCGACTGTGGGCGAGGTCCATACCTCTGTATTCGTGCCCATTGGTTCAGAACTGGACCCCACGGCCCTGGCTTGCTCCATCGCGCGACGGTTCTCTTCGTCGCCCGTCGCCTGCTCGCGGTTGCCACCGCCATCGCCGCCTTCTTCCACGGTTGCACCCCCAGTCCTGACGATCTCCACCGCTTGTTCCTCCGCTGTTTCGATTGCCATTGGACCTCCTCGATCCTCCGATTGGTCTACCACCTCTCCTCCGCCTTCGCCGTTGCCGTGGTCTGCCATGGGTGAGATATCGTGAGTGGGTTTGTAGATTTGTCTCCGAAATCAAGGGTTTTGAGGAAAGAAGTTGGATACGTGAGTGGTTTGAGGAGTTTTTGAAACTATGGTAACAGCTCATATGAGTTCTGAAGCGTCCCGTGGAAGAAAAGGGGAGAAAAACAGGCGTGGGGCCGGGTCAGGGCTGGTTCAAAACCCAAGCCCAGAAATCATTCCATCGCGCGAGGGTGTCATTGCCTCGCGCGACACTCGTTTTGGGCTCCAGGCCCATTTTCCCAGCTAGCAGGCCCAAGTCCTTTATTATTATTACTACCATTTTATTTAAAAATCCCAGGTTTTTAATAATGATCTGAAATTAAAATTTTTGGAATCATAATCTTTGGATGTTTACGCGATCTGGAGCATTTTTATTCCCAGCTATGGTCCGCCTGCATCCACTCTAACCGTCAATCAGCGACGATCTATCCGTCCAATTCTGAATCAGTGACGATCAATCCGTCCACATTCAAATCAACGACGATCTAACCGTCAATCAGCGACGATCTATCTGTCCAACTCCGAATCAGCGACGATCTATCCGTCCACATTCAAATCAATGACGATCTAACCGTCAATCAACGACGATCTAACCGTCAATCAGCGACGATCTATCCGTCCAATTCTGATTCAGTGACGATTTATCCGTCCACATTCAAATCAACGACGATCTAACCGTCAATCAGCGACGATCTATCCGTCCACATTCAAATCAATGACGATCTAACCGTCAATCAACGACGATCTAACCGTCAATCAGCGATGATCTATCCGTCCAACTCCGAATCAGCGACGATCTATCCGTCCACATTCAAATCAACGACGATCTAACCGTCAATCAGCGACGATTTATCCGTCCAACTCCGAATCAGCGACGATCTATCCGTCCACATTCAAATCGACGACGATCTAACCGTCAATCCGCGACGATCTATCCGTCCAACTCCGAATCAGCGACGATCTATCCGTCCACATTCAAATCAATGACGATCTAACCGTCAATCAACGACGATCTAACCGTCAATCAGCGACGATCTATCCGTCCAACTCCGAATCAGCGACGATCTATCCGTCCACATTCAAATCAGCGACGATCTAACCGTCAATCAGCGACAATCTATCCATCCACCTCCGAATCAGCGACGATTTATCCGTCCACATTCAAATCGACGACGATCTAACCGTCAATCAGCGACGATCTATCCTTCCACTTATCAATCAAACGACGATCTATCCGTCCACTCGTTCTTCGGTGCACGGTATTCTTGTATACTTGCACATTTTTTCATTAAATCGGCTTTTTGGTGGATTTGGTGGGTGTCTAGAAACCTTTGACGTTACCCGTACTAGTCCATGGTGCTCCGCGTGCCGTCAAAGGGGGACTACTGTAGACACCCCAATCCGAATCTCTCGATCATTTTACGGTTTCTTGTTTCCCCGATGATGAACTAGGTCGAAAGGCAGTCTTCAGGTTGGAAAGGTTTGAGCTCGGTGTGTGCGAAACCCCTTTTTGAACCCTTAAACCAAGAAAATAGAAATCAGTCAACCCTGGTTCTAGAGTTGACCATCGCGCGAGGAAGTCACTACCTCGCGCGAGGGTCTGTTTTGCCAGGTGTGGTCAAAGTCAAACATTTGACTGTTGACTCACGCGCGACAGGTGGAACACTCGCGCGAGAGTCTCACTATCTCGCGCGATGGTCTTGAGCTGTCCCTTTCACCTTTTTTCAGCCAGTTGGTTGCTTGCCAGGGGAGCTACAGGGCTGCTGAACCCCGTTTTTCTCCACAGAGTACTGTACAAGGCTTTGGGAACATACCCTCACACAACCCTTCCCATCACCTTTCCACCAAGCTTAGCCACCAAGTTTGGTCCTAAGGGGGTGTTTGCCACCACCCTTGGCCCTTGGCTCCTCCTATAAATACCCCCCTTGTTCTTCCATTACAAGGGCCACAAAAATTCACCAACTTTGAAAGTTTAGGAGATTGAGAACTCTTGCAAGCACAAAGGCTCTCAACCCTAGCTCACTTTCCATACATTTCTTCACACAATTTACCATAACAAGATTCACAACTTGTTCAAAACTTTCAAAAACCTTTCAAGCAAAGGTATAAGCACCTTTAATCAAGCTTCTTGTTTTGATCCTGAGGTCGGGGCGAGATTGGTAATCAATACCAGTTCTGGTCCTAAAGTCAGCAAAGTTACAAGAAATTGGATGAAGCATACCCTCGCGCGAGTGATTTAGACTCACGCGCGACAGTTCACTGTCTCGCGCGACAGTCCTCGTGGGGTTTGGGGATGCTGCTTTTCCATGTTTTATCATGTTATTATTGGTTTTACAGTATGTTAGGTACTTTAGCTCACTGTTGTGCATGTTAAAACATATAGCTTAACTTTCTGTGTTTATTTATTTGGTTAGAATGCTTCTGGGTAGCTTCTGGACATGTATCAGAGCCCAGGGCATGCAAAGCAATTCCTGAAAGTCCAGTCAGGACTCTCGCGCGAGGGACTCCCTGTCTCGCGCGAGGGTCCTCCTGATTCCAGTAATTACCCTTGCATGAGCAATTTGGCCCTCGGCCTTTGTTATAACACCCCCACTGTTTAGGGGTTGCTTTTTAGTTAATTTAGCTCCTATTTGTAATAATTAGTAATATTCATTTACTTTCAGTCCATTTAAACTGCTTGGTTTGCCTTCTGGGTGTGCACTGGTCCTTCCAGAGCCCAGAAGAGGATTAAATTCAACCTGTGGTGAAATAGGACCCTCGCGCGAGTGAGTGAGTGTGTCGCGCGATGGTCTTCTTTGCATGCACGTTGATCCATGCATGCAAAGGTGGCCATGGTGTATGGCACATCCATTTTATGAGCAGTTTGGTTTATTTCTCATCATAGGGCTGGATTTCATTCTATTTCCATTATTTCATCGATCCGTGCCATGTTTATATCACATCTTACAAATCGTGTTACAGTTTTAATCCCCCATTAACTGTTCCCCTGCCCTAACTGGCTTAAAATTGGTTAAAGAAGAAAACGAATCACAAATACTCTCACAAAATGCCTAAGTAGAGACCGATCTCCGGATTGGGCGAGAGGGGTGCCTTAAAAACCTTCCCCTCTCGTAACCTGGCTCCCGAACCCAGATATGGTTATGACGGACTGGTTCCTTCACTTTTTCAAATTAAATAGCGCGGCAGGTGTCTCGAAATACGGTTCCTTGGGTGACGGACCTTCAAACCCAGGTGGCGACTCTGTGTTTTGCGAGCGCCTGCTTCTCCGCTCGCGCTCCCTCAATCTATCGGGCCGCTTTTGGCGCAAAGAGGAACGAAGTCCTCTTTCCCAAAGGGCATGCTGCCCACAACTTAATACCAAGAGTGTTACCTGCTGTGAAGGTGTACTGCAATTCCTTGTCCATTACACTCTGTTCCTGCTCTTGGGAGTCTATTATATACCCATCAATATCCTCTGCTTCAGTGCTCAGTGAGTCTTCAAACTGTTGACTCCTATTGCATGCTTCTTCTAACGGCACTTGGATTTAAATCTACATGGAGATTTAAATCACTGTTCTGTTTAGAGGCACAAAAAAAGAGGACATTTTTTTCCCTTTCACAGAGACCATCTTGTATCATGCTAATGTTTATGCTTAACCATAAAACTCATGTGAATTAGAACCTAAATAATCTGTTATGCAGACATATTGTGAACATGATATATATGTTAATTTACAACCTGCTAATTTCCGATACCTGCCAGATTAATTGTACTTCGGCCCCTAACTCAAGTACTATAATATTTAGCTCTAAATCTTCCTTATGCCAAAACCAGAAACCGTATATCACATTGCTATTGTCTTAGATAGTAAACTGTTTCAACAAATATGGGACAAACTAAAATAGAAACACAGCTTTGCTCCTTCAATTTGTTAGGGATATATATTACCAGTTCGAAGTATAGATTGCTATGAATAGTTTGGAATGAATCAACACAAAAGCCCCAAAATCTTTTCCAAAACAAAATTTATTCCCCAACTAAGACCCTAGCCTCTATCTGGGCAATAATCAAGAAAAAAAAAATCAAACAAACGAGTCTTTGCCTCAACAGGTGCAATAGGTCTAAATATAGCTTTGACTCATCTCTAACTACGGAATAAAGGAGCAGAAAAATGATGAAGTCGAGAGATTAGCAGAAAAACGATGAAGGTAGAATATTTAGAGCACATAGACCCAAAAAAAATCCCCCTAATTTCTAATAAACAATGCAGAATCACAAACCCCCAAAATCCAACCCTAAAATTGCTTAACCGTACATATGTCTGTTAAATATTTAAGATAATCCTTGTCGAAGTGGTTGGGTTTGTGCATGTTTGAAAGCTTCTCACTCTACAACTAGGGTTTGTGGCTGGGGTTTGCTTAATCGTATACTGTAATTGCGAAGTGGCTGAGTTTTCTGCTGTTTGATGGCAGATCGATGTTGAAGGAGAGAGAGAAGAGAGAGATGAACTAACCCATTTAGATCAAATTTTTGACAAACAGGGGAGAAAGACCAAACCTTAGGGTGGAACACAAAATGAAGTGGTCACCTCTTCAACCCCAAAGAAAACAACGATGTCCCTTCTACGATGTAGATTTTCCAGCGACGACAGCGTGGAATTTCAGCAGTTGTCCATCTGATCATATAGATAGATCAATCAGTTGTCCATCTTCTGCTACGACATGCGTGTGTTGCTATTGAAATTACAGAAGCTAAGTTCAGAGAGAGAGAGAGAGAGCGAGAGAGTTAGGGTTTGAACGAGGAAGAGAGGGGGGGTTTTCCTGTCAATTTTGGCTCTAAATATTTGGGAGAATGGTGCCTTTCACTTGGTGAACGCTATAATTGAGTTGAACGCTGTAATCAAAGTTTAATGAAATGCTGTGAAACTTCTTCCGCTCCGCTCAGTACCACGAACGCTATGGTAGTCTCAAAGAAATTTCATCCCGAAATTCACGAAATTCACGATTCAACTCAAACAAACTCATGCATCAAGTAAACATGCTCATACCACAACACGTATCATCAAACAACATGTTAACAACTATAAAGTCAGAACTTAGGACTCACATTGGTTAATTCGAAAATAAATGCGGGTACTTTTCTCTAACTTCGTCTTCCCTTTACCACGTTGATTCCTCCTTTCCGAGAGTACTCCAAAGAACTCGCACTAACGTAATGTGTAGGGGGAAAAATCCAGACAATGCCTAAGAAGGCACTGTGAGATGACAGCCTCACGTGCTTCTTCGCCGGAACCCTAATATGCTGACTGAACCCTAGCCTGCAAAACAGACAGGAATGAGCGCACCTTTGCCTCTCGTGGCAAAGGCCCTCCGATGCTTAAATTAGTATCACGTACCAGCAAGAAACCCTAATTATCAGAAAGAAACTGCAATATGAATATCGAATATTGCGTACCTTTACCTCTAGGTTTACCTCGTATTTATAGATTTCCAGTTACTTGCTCTCCAAGCATCTTTGTTGCCCTAGGTTTCCTATCTCGTATAGGAAACCCCGTATCCCTTGGATTCTCATTTCCTAAATCGTTTGTTTCCTTTTGGACCATTTAGGAACCTTTCTCATAATGGGACCGTGGATCCCATCCCCGTTAGGTATTTCGTCCATATTCTCCTTCTTTACTGAGTATTGCCATTCTTGGACCCTTCTAGAGCATCCTTCAGAATTGTGCTCCTGTTCGGCTTGCTCATTGCCGAACAGCCCACCTGGACCAGTGACTTCACATGTCACTTACCCGGCCTAGTAATTCCTCATGTTCGTCGGAGCATGCCCCTGCTCGGGTAACTTGGACCAAAGACTTATCATGTCTCTGGTCCTTTTCGCCGAACAGACCATCTGGTACTAGTGACCCCTTCTGCCACCAGTTTTTAACCACTGCACGGCGGCACCCCTCATTCAACGGCTCACGTGATCCCCGAACATCACATGTTCGGTTACTTTTTTCGTCTGCTCGGGATTACCTCCCTACAATTGCTCCCCAGTTTTGCCCTTATACCACTATTCGAAGGTATAGGGTGAAACTTAATCCGTCGTTTAAATATCTTAGTCCTGATGGGATATAATCACTCATGTCCTTTGAAGTCTTATTTTTGGCGGCTTCAGCCATTATTATTTCGGAATAAGGGGTCCACGTGGTGTATCTCGTACGCCTATCATTTAATCCGATCTGACGTTTCTTAAGACGGCGTTTAATCGCGTTCCTTCCAAACCCCCTTCCCCGTTACTTTTCATATAACGGAGTTAGAGGAGACGTTTCGTCTCTGTTTCACTCCTTTATACCCAAAAAGGGGATCTTTTTGGGTTTTTACTCTTCCAATTTTTGATTTCGTACTTCTCTTTCTAGGGAATCAGGCGAGAGTACTTCCTCATCTTCCGCCATCGCCGCCGCCTGCAAACCGACTGCATCTCAGGCGACCGTTACTCTTGTCATCGTAAGACCTCTTACTTTCTTCTCTTCTCGTGCTTTTTTTCTGAGATTTCGTTCTCAAATCCCTAGGGTTTCATTCGTCCCCACCTTCATCTTTTTCTCGAGTTCAATCATGGCGGGTGGTAATGGTAGCGATAGTGGCCCAAAACCTGGTAAATTTAGGAAACTCTGCGAAACCCCCGCTGCAATGGCAGCTTTTAGGACAACTTACAACGTCCTAGACAACGTTGTACTCGAACTGGCTCCCTTAGGCGCGGAGAGGAACGCCTGTTCTTGGGAACGAACCTGCATTCCCATCGTTGCCATCCTTGAGGGTGGAGTTCGTTTCCCTCTCGATCCGCTGCTCCGGCGTGTACTAAACTGGTACCGTCTTACCCCTATGCAAGTTTCCACCAATTTTTTCAAATTGGTGATGGGGATTGTGGCTTTAAATAGGATCCTAGGTACCCAAATAGGAATTTGGGACATCCAATGGTGGTATAGCATTGTTTTAAACTGCGAATACAACACCTACTACCTCAAGGTGAGGAAAGCGGAGAAGCGTCTCGTGCTTAACTTGCCAGACTCTGCCCGAGATCATGAGATGGACTTTCTTTATGTTACTGGAGGCTTTGAGCCAATGGGGGAAGATGGCCAGGTGGTGGGTTGCCACTGCCCCCACGAGTGGGGCTACCCACGTATGCTCCTAATTCGCATCTTCTCTTTTGTTATTTTTGTCTCTTCACTCTCATTGTATTTGCTAACGTTAACTTTCATCTTTGCTTTTTGCAGCCACAAATGCGAATACTCGCCCGAGCAGGGAGCCGAGTTGCGTCCGAACAGAGGAAATAAACAGAATCCTGAGATACAAGGGAGAGCGTGGGACTCGTACTTATGGTCGTGGACGCAATGCTGAAGTATTGCTAGGCTACGACCCTTCGTACAGGGGAGTCATAGACCGAAGACTTGCCCATCCCTGCACCAGCACTGCCTCTACGTCCTCTATTCCTCAATCAAGAAGCCAAAGATTCAACTCTGGGGTGACTGTCGCTGGTCTGGCCGGGGAAATTGCTATTCCTGACGGCGTCCCACTTACTCGCGTGGTTGCACGAAGATCTGCTTGTCATCAAACTTCTTCTCAACATCAGCCCGAACAGCCAGCACCAAAACGTGACACCAGCCAGTCGTTTTCCTCTGGTTATTCTCCATCACCTCCACACTCAGGTGACATGTCTCGCCAACCCTTGAACCTTAGTTCCCTTCTTACTATCTCTTCTCGGGGACGGGGCTCTTCTGGCCGTGCCCCGTCTACCGAACATGCCCCTCCGCCTCCTCGTCGTACCAAAGGGGGGTCAACCCAGAGCAGTTCGTCTCCTCGGGGGCCTGACACTGTTTCGGAGGCGGAGGTTGCTCATCGGGACAAACGTCCCAGAGGCGAGGATGCTAGAGATGCTTCTGTTCACGCTGATGCCTCCATTCAACAAACCACCCCACCCAATATTCAGGTGACTCCTCAGACCTGGGCTCCTCCATTGATCAGAGGGGACCGCCCAGTTCATATTGGGGATAGTGCAAGCTCTTCAGAGACTGCTCTAGCCCTTGCTCAAAACTTGCTGTTACCGGTCGACATGCAGAAGGAGGCATCTTCTCCTGGTGACCGGCTTGTTTCCACTGGCCTCGTCAGTGGGATAAAGGTAACGTATTCCTCTTTTTGCGTGACCCACGTTCTTTAATTTTTCTTGTAATAGATCAGGGTTCAATTTTCTAAAATGTTCATTGATGCTTTCCCAGTTCATCCAGAAGATGATGGTGCTGGAGGAGAAATACCAGGAAGCAGAACGGGAGAGGATCAAGCTGCTAAATGACAATACCAGGTAGCTTCGAACAGTTGCCAGGTTGGAGAGTGAGAGGAACAACGCGAAATCTGATTACGAAGAAGCGAGGGACAAACTCGCGACCACCGAGGACAGCCTTAATCAGGCTTTTGCCGAGATCGACAATTCCAAGAAAGTTGCTTTTGAAGATGGATATCAAAAAGGATTTGACGAGGCGACTGCTAGCTATATTGAACAGATGCCAGCAATACAAGATCAAATCTGTGCAGCGGGCTGGGAGTCATGTTTGACCAAAGTTGGGGTTCCTGATGATTCCCCCCTGTGGGCTGAGATTGAGCTACCGAGCAGCCGTGGGGCAGCTGTTACCGAGAGTGAGAAGCCCAACGTTGACGACGTCGAACAGCAAATTGATGATTTTGCAGACGCAGGAGGGGACCCCCAAATGGAGTCGCATGATGGACAAATCGGGACTCGTGATGCTCTTGTCGAACAGTCACAAGTGTAGGTAACAACTCATGAGCCAACAAATCTGGAGGAACAAACTGCTGATGGTGGTGTCAATGCTGAAACAAGTATTGAGGTGTCAACCGAGACTCACCCCGAGGTTCAGACCCTGGACTAAGTCTGGTAAGTCTTTCCCATCCTTTCGAACATTTGGGTAGTAAGTTTTATTAGGTCCTGCGCGGCCGTGGTTTTTAGCCCTGCGTGGCATCAGTACATTTAAATTTTGATAACACAGGTATTTGGCCCTTCGTGGCACAACATTTGGTTCTGGTGGCCATTTCAAGGCCTCTATCGTTTTGCTCGGCCCTTCGCGGCTGGACATTTGTGGTGGTATCTCGTACCCTGTTTACGTATTTCATACGTATTTTTGCTTATGATCAGATTCGTATGTCTATCTGAATTTTAGAATCTACTAAGTATTTTGTACTTTAGCCTATCTAATTGTGCCATGTTTTAGACAGCAATTTTATATTGGAGATCGCAGGTTTTATAGAACATAATTTCGTTTATGTTTTTACCCAAATTTCCCGTACTTGGCAGATCTAAGTATTGTCGTACTTAGAGTTTTCTAAGTCTCTCGTACTTAGCAAGTCTATAATATGTACAAGTATTTCATGCTTGTACATTTAAATACAAGTGTTTCATACTTGTGGTATTTGAGACATATACTCGTACGCGTAGTTTAAGTAGGACTTCACTTAAGTATTTCGTACTTAATGGCCATAATGCCTTTATACAAATTTATTCATAGTTATATTTTCTACCCAAGTATTTCAGACTTGGTAAATCTACAATCTGCATTTTCTCGTATGCAAACCCGAGTGTTTCGGACTTGGTTTTATAATCTGCATCTTCTCGTATGCGAGTATTTCGTACTTGTAAGTTTCATGTACTTGAACAATATTTGAGTCTCACTTACTTACATAATTCTTAAGTATCTTGTATATAAACAGGTTCTCATATGTTGGTTTTTCATGCAAAAAATAATTGAAACGTGTATTCGTATGTACCGAGTTTATTCGTGCCAATTCCCTGCTCCCCAATACGAAGAAGGGGAAGATACGGCCATAGTTCGTATTTAAAACGACCATAAGCCACAGCAAAATAAAATTTTTCTGAAAAGCCAATATATTGCCAAAGACGTGATTTTATTCATAATTCTAGAACTCAGGGGGTCGTTACGCGTACCCCATGCAACTAAAGAATGAAACACAAGGGAATTTTATTCGTAATTCCCATACAACCAAATCACTCAACAGAATAAAAAGTAAAATTGAAGTCTTTCAAACAAAGAACTTCCTCAAGTTGTGGACATTCCAGGGCCGTGGCACTGGGTTCCCGTCCAAGACTGCCAACCGATAAGCCCCAATGCCCACAATCTCTGTAACTCGATACGGGCCTTCCCAGTTAGCCCCCAATTTGCCCTCGTTGGCCACCTTGGTGTTACCGAGCACTTTCCGAAGCACAAGATCTCCAACACCAAACTCGCGTGGGTGGACATGCTTATTGTAGCCCTTCATCAGCTGTTCTTGATAAGAGGCCAGATGCACCAGGGCCCTTTCCCTTCTTTCCTCGGCAAGATCAAGCTCGATTTCGAGGGCCCTGTCATTTCCTCCACTTTCCACCAATGCAGTCCTGTTGGTAGGAAGGCCAACTTCCAATGGGATGACTGCCTCTGTCCCATATGCCAAAGAATAGGGGGTCTCTCCCGTAGACCTCCTTGGCGTCGTTCGATGTGCCCAGAGCACTAGGGGCAACTCGTCTGGCCACTTGCCCTTTGCCTTATCCAACCTTTTCTTGATCCCATCAAGAATGACCTTGTTCGATGCCTCAGCCTGCCCATTGCTTTGAGGGTAGGCCGGGGTTGAATAATAATTCCTTATCCCATATTGGGCACAGAAAGCCTTGAATTTCTTTTGGAATTGTGACCCGTTGTCGGTAATCAGAGAATATGGGACCCCAAACCGAGTTATGATGCTTTTCCACACAAACCTTTCTATCATGGGTTCAGTGATTTTGGCCAATGGTTCTGCCTCGATCCATTTAGTGAAGTAGTCAGTTGCCACCAGCAGGAATTTTCGGTTCCCAGTTGCCTTATGAAGTGGACCCACGATGTCCATCCCCCACTGTGCAAATGGCCAAGGGCTAGTTAGTGGGACCAGATCCTCGGCTGGCGTCCTTACCATTGTTGAGAATTTCTGGCACTTCTCGCATATTTTAACATAGACCT
This sequence comes from Rhododendron molle, assembly GCA_025413875.1. NCBI lineage: Eukaryota > Viridiplantae > Streptophyta > Magnoliopsida > Ericales > Ericaceae > Rhododendron > Rhododendron molle. Next base: position 33,613,305 of record CM046391.1, on the reverse strand, counting down.
TGGCATCTTCCTACATATGGGGCCACCAGTACCCCTGGGTGATTGCTCGGTGGGCAATGGACCTGCCCCCAGCATGACTTCCACATGTTCCTTCATGAATCTCACGGAGGAACTTCTGCACCATCTCGGGATGTACGCAAAGCAAATATGGTCCAGTGAAGGACTTTCTGTAAAGCTTTCCCTCCAGAGATAGCCAGAACCTGGCAGACTTAGTTCTGGTTTTGTGAGCCGCTTTTTTATCAGAAGGAAGCGTCCCGTCTCGTAAGAACCCCACAATTGGGTCCATCCAGCTCGGTCCGTGATCAACGTCCAGGACCATCTCCACACTCCTTCCTATGCTTGGCTCGTTGATGTAGTTGACTACTACCTTCCTTCTAAACTCAGTTGGTACAGCCGCAGCCAACCAGGCTAGGGAATCTGCATGGGAATTCTGTCCAAAACTTATCTATTCGATGTATACCTTCTCGAAGGTATCAATCAAATCCTTGGCTGCCTCCACGTAGGCCACCATCTTTTCACTTCGGGTTTCATATTCCCCGGACAGTTGACATACCACCAATTGAGAGTCACAGTAGACCCTTATTCTTTTCGCCTTCAAAGTCTTTGCGCTTTTAAGGTCGATCAGAAGCGCTTCGTATTCCGCTACATTATTCGACGCACTGAATCCCAACCGAACAGAGAGCTCTATCATGACTCCCTGGGGAGGGAACAGGACGATGCCAGCGCCAGAACCGGAGTTACACGCCGAGCCATCGACAAACAACTTCCATTCCACGGCATTCTGTTCGGCAGATACCTTACCTCTTCTGTTCGAGGGCCCCGTTTGATGCTGCTTTCTCGTAGGAGGCTGGGGAGCTAGAGCGGGAGAAAACTCTACTACGAAATCAGCCAACACCTGGCCTTTAATCGCAGTGCGTGGTTGATAATCGATGTCGTACTGGCTCAACTCAACGGACCAGTTGGAGATTCTTCCTGAGAAGTCTGCTTTTCGTAGCAGAGACTTCAATGGATATTCAGTGTAGACTACCACCTTGTGGCTCTGGAAGTAGTGAGGCAATTTTCTTGTGGATGTCCTTAAAGCAAGAACCAATTTCTCTAGGGGCAGATATCTCGTTTTTGCGTCTAAGAGCGTTTTACTCACATAATAAACTGGGACTTGTTCGGATCCCTTATTTCTTATCAGGACCGCACTTACAGCATGCTCAGAAACTGCCAAGTACAAAACCAAGGTCTCACCTGGTTCCGGGGTTGATAGAAGTGGGGCAGAAGCCAGGTATTTCTTTAAGTCCTGGAAAGCCTGCTCGCATCCTGCTCCCCATTCAAATCCTTCTCTCTTCTTCAACAACTGAAAAAATGGTCTGCGCTTGTCACTCGACCGGCTGATGAATCTGTTGAGGGCTGCTGCCATTCTAGTTAGCCTTTGAACTTCTTTCGTTGTCTTGGGACTCTGAAGCCCCTGCAAGGCAGCTATCTGATCTGGGTTCGCTTCAATCCCCCTTATGGTTACAAGATGGCCCAAGAACTTTCCAGAACCTACTCCGAACGCACACTTCGAGGCGTTGAGTTTTAACTTGTACTTCCTCAGGATTCCGAAAGTTTCTCTCAAATCTTCTATAGTCCTTGCTTGGTTTTACTCTTTACGACCATGTCATCTATATAAACTTCCATACTCTTTCCAAGCAATCCTTTGAACATAATGGTGGCCATTCTCTGGTAAGTCACCCCTGCATTCCTCAACCCGAAAGGCATTACAGTATAACAGTATAATCCTCGTGGCGTAATAAAGGAAGTTTTCTCTTGATCAGGCCCAAACATGGCGATCTGATGATATCCTCGATATGCGTCGAGGAAGCTCATCCGTTCGTACCCTGCAGTTGCATCAACTAACTGATCAATCCTGGGAAGGGGAAAGCTATCCTTTGGGCACGCTTTATTCAAATCTGTGAAATCTACGCAGACACGCCACTTTCTGTTTTTCTTTTTCACTACAACAGTGTTGGATAGCCATTCTGGATAATAAACTTCTCGTATCGCCTTGGCTTCCAGCAGACGATCCACCTCTTCGATAACGGCATCGACGTGTTGGACAGCTGCCCTTCTTTTCTTTTGGATTACAGGCTTGTGTTGGGGGTCTACGTTTAAGTGGTGGCAGATCACATCTGCATCCACTCCGGGCATCTCCTCAGGTACCCATGCAAAAACATTAACATGTTCCCTTAGGAAACCCACCAATTCGGCTTCTTCTATTTCCGACAGTGATTCTCCAATCAAAAAATACCTCTTCGGATCAGTCTCGTTGATCTGTATTTTCTTCAGGCCCTCCACCATTTTCTCTTCCGGATCCCTGCCGACGTCTTCGATAGTCGGTTGATCAGGTGTTTCCACTGTATGGACGTTATGGGCCTTTGGCGTTTTCTTGATGATAGAAATCAAACATTGCTGTGCTGACTTTTGGTTACCCTTGATCTTTTCAATCCCGTTAGACCCTGGGAATTTCACCATCTGGTGGTAGGTAGAAGAAACAGCCCTCATCTTGTGTAGCCAAGTCCTCCCTATAATCGCGTTATAGGAGGACGGGACGTCTACAACCAGAAAGTTAGTTCTTAAGACTACAGAACCTGCTCGAACAGGCAGGGTTATCTTACCTAGGGGCCAAACTGCTCCTGCTCCGAATCCCACCAAGGGTGTCCGTGATTGCTCCAAATCTGCCTGAGCCAAACCCATCTTTTTGAACACATCGTATTACAATATCTCTGTACAACTCCCTGAGTCCACTAGGATCCTCTCGATATCATACTCCCCAATTCGTAGGGTTATGACCAAGGCATCGTTATGGGGCACCTGGACTTCTTTCAAGTCCTCATCCGAGAAAACTAGGCCTTCATTGCCTACGTCATTCTCTCGTCCTCTCTTCTTTTCCAACCTCATGACATGCTGGTCGTGCTTGATTTGTCTCTGGAGCAACCTCACCTCATTTCCCGTATAAGGCGCGGCCAACCCATGTATCATATGGATTACTCCTTTAGGATTCTGTTTGTAATCCAACTCCATGGCCTTCCCCTTATCCTTGGGATCCTCCTGGATGAATTCTTTAAGGTAGCCCCGAGAGACCAAATTGTCGAGGTGCCTCTTAAACATCTCGCAGTCTTCAGTCATGTGACCCCAGTCTTTGTGGTAACTGCAATGCTGATTCGTAGCACGCTTCGCATCCTTATCTCCTCCCAGAGGCTGGGGCCATTTGAAGTAAGGTTGATTCTTAATTCGATAAAGAATTCTGTAGATGGGCTCCTTCCAAACCGTAGTGATTGAAAAGAACGATTTTGGATCGGGGGTGGCCTCTCTCTGTTCGGCTCTCTCTTAGCCTGCCCGTACTCCTTCCTTTCCTTGTATATTCGTGGCTCTGGCTTATCCGCCTTCTTTGCATAACCCTTGGACTGCTCGGCACCCAGCTTGCCATCTTCCCGCAGTATATCATCCTCGTTCCTGGCGTGTTGTTCAATTCGTTCCATCCACTTCGCCAGCGTGCTTACTGGACTCATGTTCAGGGACTTCCGTAGCTCCCCCCGAACAGGTAGCCCAGTCTTGAACGTTGCTATTGCATATTCCTCACTGCAGTTCTCTATCTCGTTGAAAGTCTCCCAATACTTCTTGGCGTAGTCCCTGATCGGCTCATTCTCCTCTTGCTTCATGATGGAAAGACTCTCGAAAGTTTTGGGCGGCTTTCTACTAGTCAAGAAACGAGCAGTGAATTCCTCGGCCAACTGCCTCCATACCCGTATGGTGTTCGGCCCTAACTTATGGAACCAGGACAGGGCCACCTTTCCCAAACTGGATGGAAACATCTTGCACATGATCGCATCATCGCTGTTGTGCATGAACATTGCCTGCTGGTAATGCTGTATGTGCACCACCGGGTCTGCATTGGTTTCATACAGGATAAACGTCCCGTGTTTTACCCTGCTCGGAAGTCTTGCCTCTTGCAATTTCTTTGCAAAGGGGGAGGAGGCTATGTTGCTGAGGGCCCTCCTCGCTGCTTCCCGTGCAGACATGGTCCCCTCTTCTTGTCCCTTCGTAATCTTAGCAGCACTCCTTTCCCAATCGGAATCAGATCTCTCGCACCTGTCCCTGTGGTGCTTCCTTGTCCCTCCTTCCTCGGGCGTAGAACTTTTGCTCCTGCTCCTCCTTTTTTGCGAAGAAGCCCTTGGTCGTTTTGGAGTGAGGCTCCTGCTCCTTCTTTTTCATGAAGGAGCTCTTTTGTACTCCGCCACAGCCAGCCTCTGTCCTTTGGACTTTCTTTGTGAAAGTCCAGAATCCTCCGGATGTTCTCGTATCCGTTGCAGTTGCTGAATCTCGTACTCTCGTCTCCTAATCAGACGAGTGTACTCCTCTATTTCCCGTCTTTTCTTATCTACGATATCCTCCTTACTGTGCACGCTCGAACTGATTTTCTTCTATGGCGGGACTTGCTCCTTCTCGTGGAGTCCATAGCAGTCCTACCTTCCTTGTTCTTCGGATCATCTTGAAGAGTTATGCGATGATCTTTGCTCGTTGTCCTCTTGCCATGGCCACCAGCATGCTTTTTCGGAGCACCTGGAGGGGATTCGCTCCCTTCCCCACCAGCCTGGTTCTTCTCTGCATGCGGTGTGACTGGATCTACTTCCACCATGGTCATTTTTCAAATGAAACTCGTTCGTTTCCCACAGACGGCGCCAATTGTAGGGGGAAAAATCCAGACAATGCCTAAGAATGCACTGTGAGATGACAGCCTCACGTGCTTCTTCGCCGGAACCCTAATATGCTGACTGAACCCTAGCCTGCAAAATAAACAGGAATGAGCGCACCTTTGCCTCTCGTGGCAAAGGCCCTCCGATGCTTAAATTAGTATCACGTACCAGCAAGAAACCCTAATTATCAGAAAGAAACTGCAATATGAATATCGTATATTGCGTACCTTTACCTCTAGGTTTACCTCGTATTTATAGATTTGCAGCTACTTGCTCTCCAAGCATCTTTGTTACCCTAGGTTTCCTATCTCGTATAGGAAACCCCGTATCCCTTGGATTCTCATTCCCTAAATCGTTTGTTTCCTTTTGGACCATTTAGGAACCTTTCTCATAATGGGACCGTGGATCCCATCCCCGTTAGGTATTTCGTCCAGATTCTCCTTCTTTACTGAGTATTGCCATTCTTGGACCCTTCTAGAGCGTCCTCCAGATTTGTGCTCCTGTTCGGCTTGCTCATTGCCGAACAGCCCACCTGGACCAGTGACTTCACATGTCACTTACCCGGCCTAGTAATTCCTCATGTTCGTCGGAGCATGCCCCTGCTCGGGTAACTTGGACCAAAGACTTTTCATGTCTCTGGTCCTTTTCGCCGAATAGACCGTCTGGTACTAGTGACCCCTTCTGTCACCAGTTTTTAACCACTGCACGGCGGCACTCCTCATTCAATGGCTCACGTGATCCCCGAACATCACATGTTCGGTTACTTTTTTCGTCTGCTCGGGATTACCTCCCTACAGAATGGTCTTACCCCTCAAAACTAGGTCACGCGAATCTACGATACGTATCGGCTCCTCCCCATAAGATGCATCGGCTTCCAACTCCAATTCGGACCGCTCAAGGACATGAGACGGATCCGGCTCGTACTTTCGCAACATCGATACGTGAAACACGTCATGAACTCCCGATAACCTCAGTGGTAAGGCCAATCAATAGGCCACTTCCTCGATCTTCTCGATAATATCAAACGGCCCGATAAAATGTGGTGAAAGCTTGCCCTTTTGCCCAAAATGAGACAATTCCCGACGCGGTGACACCTTAAGAAACACGTGATCCCCCACTTCAAACGATAACGATCGACGACGACGATCGGCATAACTCTTTTGTCTACTTTGCGCGGTTAACAATCGTTGACGAATCACTTTGACTTGTTCGGTGGTTCTCTTTTGCGCTTCAAGAAGACGTTGACGGATTGTTCTCATGCTCTCGGAGGTTTCTTTGATCAATTCCGGCCCAACTAAAGTAGCCTCGCCTAACTCGGTCCAACAAATGGGTGATCGACACGGTCTCCCATACAAAGCCTCATACGGTGCCATCTCGATGATAGATTGGTAACTATTGTTGTACGCGAATTCGACTAACGGAAGATGATTTTCCCAACTACCCCAAAAATCCATAATGCATGCCCGAAGCATATCTTCTAAAATTTGGATTGTTCTCTTGGATTTGCCATCCGTTTGAGGGTGATACGCGGTGCTAAACAATAAGTTGGTGCCAAGAGCGGCTTGCAAACTTTGCCAAAAACACACAGTAAATCTTGGATCTCGATCGGACATGATAGAAACAGGAATCCCATGAAGACGGATAATCTCGCGGATATATAAATGACTAAGCATATCAATCGAATCCGAAACTTGAACAGGTAAGAAATGCGCTGACTTGGTCAATCGATCAACTACCACCCAAATGGCATCATGCCCCCCCGGCAATCTCGGTAACCTGGTAACGAAATCCATAGTCACGTTTTCCCACTTCCACTCGGCCACTGGTAATGGTCGTAACTCCCCTTGGGTCGTTGATGTTCGACTTTGACTTGTTGACATGTAAGGCATTTGGACACGAAAAGAACAACGTCCCTCTTCATTCCCGGCCACCAAATTGTCTACGTAAGTCATGATACATTTTCGCTCCCCCCAAATGCACGGCTAAAGGTGAATGGTGAAATTCTCTCAAAATTTCCTCCCGACACGAAATGGGTACGAACAATTTTCCTTGGTATATTGCAAGCTTTGATCGGCATGAATCATCCACCCCTCTGGAGCATTTTCGCTAAGAAACTTGGCGCGAAACTCTCTCGCTTCTTCATCTTGCCGTTGAGCCTCAATTACTCGAGTTCATGGTTGATTGAACGGTTAAATTACATAAGGTGACTCCCTCTCCAATCTCCTCAAAATGCAATGCGTACGAACCCAAGTCGTTCATCGTTTCCACTCATGGATAGCTAAATTCGCAAGGTGAGTCGATTTTTTAGTTAATGCGTCTGCTACCACGTTCGCCTTTCCTGGGTGATATTGCAACTCAAAATCATAATCTTCTAGATGTTCCATCCAATGGCGTTGATGTAGATTAAGCTCCTTTTGAGAAAACAAGTACTTTAGACTCTTATGATCAGAAAATACTTCGAATCTCTCATCGTATAAATAATGACGCCAACTCTTCAAAGCAAAAACGACGGCCGCGAGTTCTAAGTCATGGGTAGGGTAATTCCGCTCGTGAGTTTTTAGTTGCCGCGATCCATACGCCACTACTCGTCCCAATTGCATCAATACGCACCCTAACCCCTCTTTCGAAGAGTCACAATACACGAAGTAACCGACTCCCCATTCTGGCACAATCAAAACCGGCGCGATAGTCAACCTTCTCTTCAATTCCTCAAAGGCCTTCTCACATGCATCATTCCAGACGAAACAAGTTCCCTTAAGAGTCAATCTAATCATTGGAGCCGCTAGACGAGAGAAATCAAGAACGAAACATCGATAGTATCCAGCCAAGCCCAAGAAACTACGAATCTCGAATACACTCTTCGGTCGCTGCCAACTCATTACTAACTCTATTTTCCCCAGATCAACGGACACCCCATTCTTCGATACAACGTGACCCAAAAACTTGACTTCGGATAACCAAAATTCTCACTTACTCAGTTTGGCATGCAAGCGGTGCTCTCTCAAGAGTTCTAGAACGATAGAAAGATGAGTTTGGTGCTCCTCCTCCGAAGGTGATTAGATAAGGATATCATCGACAAAGACTACTACAAAGTGATCAAGGTAGGCACGAAAAATACGGTTCATTAGGTCCATGAAGGTTGCCGGTGCGTTCGTCAATCCAAAAGGCATAACAACAAACTCATAGTGGCCATAACGAGTACGAAATGCGGTTTTAGGAATGTCTTCCCTCCGAACCCTCAATTGGAGGTAACCGGACCTCAAGTCAATCTTAGAAAAACAAGTTGCTCTTTGAAGTTGGTCAACTAAATCGTCAATTCTAGGCATAGGGTACTTATTTTTAATGGTGACATGGTTTAACTTACGGTAGTCAATGCTTAGGCGAAGCAATCCATCTTTCTTCTGAGCAAATAAGGCCGGTGCTCCCCACGGTGACGTACTCGGACGGATAAATCCCAAATTCTCCAATTCTTGCAATTGAGTCTTCAATTCTCTCAACTTGGCAGGCGCAAAACGATAAGGAGGTACAAAAATGGGAGCGGTGCCAGGAAGCAAATCGATAGAAAATTTGATTTCTCTCTCAGGCGGTAAACCTGGTAACTCTTGTGGAAACACATCCAAAAAATCACAAACGATAAGGGGCAATTCCCCACGCACGGACACATCCTCATCTAAGGCCAAACTTGCTAATAACGCATACATCGACTCCTGCTCCCGAGACCCACACAAATACGGTTCTAACGGTTCCCGATGCTCCCCGAAGAACTTAAAATAAGAACCCCCGAGTGGATAAATACGGACTTAACGCTTGAAACAATCTATGGTAGCGTGAAACGTGGACAATCAATCCATTCCCAAAATAAGATCAAATCCTGACATATCCAACACAATGAAGTCAAAGGTAAAATGACGATCTCGTATAATAAGCCCGCAATCCCGACAGATACAATCTAATGGCGACCTACCCCCTATGGGTGTCTCAACAAATAAGGGAGGACTGATACTTTCAATTTCCAATCCCAAAGCACAAGCAAAAGATGCAGCAATGAATGAATACGATGCTCCAGAATCAAATAATAATCTAGCAAATGAGTTAAACTGTAGGAATGTACCCCTCACAACTGAAGCCTTTGGGGTAGAGAAGTGACAGGAGGTGGTGGAGGCGGAATGACAGAAGTGATAGAAAAGGCTCGACCCTGAGTCATCTGACTCTGAGCATGACCACCCCGCTGACCAGAACCCTGAGTAGGTGTCGAAGAACTCGCTCCTCTCTCAACCTGAGATCCCTGAGATGAAGTGGTCTGACGGAAGTGAGACTGTTGTTGCCTCGGATTACCCCGAAATGATTGCCGACCAGAACCCTGACCACCCCTCAGCTGCTGCACCGAACCAGACTCACTTCGAGTCCCTTCCCCCTGCGGACAATTCCTCGCATAATGACCAGCCTTTCCACAAGTAAAACACATACCCAATAACCGTGGACACTGAGCACGAATGTGCCCCGCTTGACCACACTCGTGACACACAATCGGAGGCCTGTTCAAGTTTCTCTGAGTCCCAAAAGAAGAAGATGATGGAGCCCTAGAGTTCGATGGACCTTGCGAAGCTGAGTATTGATCTCGCTGCCTCTTTCTCCCCTGACTGCTGAAACTCCCCGAAGAAGAACTCATAACCCCTACCGGTTGCCTCGGTTCCCAACCCTTACGATTTTGTGGTGCCTCCTTTGGTGTCTCGATGTTCCTTGCACACTCTACGACCTCAGAAAACTTCCCCTTACGTTGTGCCACTACAACCTTCTTCACGGTGTCATGCAAACCCCTTTCAAATCGTTGACATTTCCTTTCTTCAGTTGCCACTAATTCCAGCACAAAATAGGACAAAGATTGGAATTTTAGAGCATATTCCGACATGGTCATACTACCCTGTTCTAACTTTTCGAACTCATCCGTCAATTGGTCATGGCTCGTATCTGGAAAGTATTGCTCCTCGAAGAGCACTTCAAACTCGACCCACATTAAGTTCTCCACATCCAGCTCATTCGCTTGAGCCGCGGTCCTTGCCGCTCTCCTTGCATCCTTTCTCGATTCTAAGACCGACTCCCACCACTCTTTTGCATCCCCGGTAAGTTGAACGGCCACAATATTGACTCACAAGTCATCCTCCGTAATCCCAAGAGCCCTGAAAAGCTTTCGGATTTGGGCTAGCCAATGGTCGGCCACAAGAGGGTCACTGCTCGACCCATCGAAGGTTGGTGGATTTCTACGACTGAACTCCCTCATTGCTGACAAGGCATGACTGTCCGCACTCTCCCTAGGAGCTGGGTTTAGAAGATTTGCAGCTGCAAGAGCTGCAACGAAATCCCTAGCAAAGGGATTTTGAACGATCGGTTCTTCCTCTCTCTAACCATGACCGGCCCCTTCCCTCGGATTCTCACTATGATGGCTAACCTCATCCTCAATCGATGCCTCTCGGCCACGACCACGACCACCCCGACTCTCGGCCTCCCCTGCTCTAGCACGCGTTCTCAGAGGCATCTAGCTACAAGTTATAAGAAAGAGAAGCTCATCAACGACAATATTACTGAATGAGGTTTAAGCCCCCAACTATCCCAACACAGGCCAAAGCAACTCAACACCACTCTATCATATTAAAATGCAATGCACGTAAGCCAAGTAACATCAATGCATACAAGCACATATATGTTATGCAAACGGCGTGACTTTTGAACCCATGAGACTAGAAGTCTCCCCACGGTCTCAAAGTATTCAAACCTAGACGCTTTGATACCAATTTGTCACGCCCTCAATTTTCAACATAAATAACTAAACCATTTCGTTAAAAGACTCTCGCATAAGATAAATAATACCTAAAAGAAGTTCCCACCTATTTAATTTACAAATCAAGTCCCCATGTTCATACATTACAACATTGGCACACCGGCCACAAAATAAGCTTAAGTACGAATACGAACAAGTTGATAACTTCCAAACTGTTTAGTCAAAAAGAAATTCTTGAATAAATAGTTACAAACCCATCTTTATCAAAAGAAAGTTAATTACAAAGATGAATGAGTAACTAGAATGTAGTTAGCTTCGAAAAGTCTTCGTTTCCAAGCACACCATGTCATGCAACCTATTGCCCTGCGTTGGAACCTGAAAAGAAGGATTTTGTTGAGTTGCACTAGCCCAGTAGGAAAATCTTGACTAAATCTATATGTAATGAGATGATATGCATGAATATAGCGAATCAATTTAAAAGACAAATCCAAACCATGCACATCCACACTCTTCAAAAGTATCACATCATTTCTTATACACACACGCACATTGCACACACACTCCTTCCAACCAATTTCCACCCCTTTTGAATTGTGTTTCCACCCCTTGCGCCACAATATACTCCACCCCATGCGAATCGTGTGTTTCCCCCCCTGCGTCACACTAGATCCCCCATTCACTTCACAACAACAACCACACTTTTATCATAATTAATACCGATTTCATAAACTCGATTCCACACACACACCAACATTATCACTTTCAACGAATATGCAACCCTTAAGCCATTAAACATTCCATTTGACCATATATAGCAAATAACCACCTAAATCACACATAATCACCACAAAACATGTAGAGGAAGAGAGAAATCCCTACCAAAGTGGGTTTTGAACAAAACCCTAAGTCTACTAAGAGATATTTACTTGAATCCACCAAAAACGAGCTCCACCGGAGCTTAGATATAAGATCTAGAGTGAATACAACCCAAAAACAAGATAAATGAATAAAGATCAACAAGTGATTGAGAGGAGAGAGAGAGAGAGAGAAAAACGTGGGTGAGAGCCCCAAGATGAGAGATAGAACACAACTTACCCCTTGTTCTCCAAATGTAAGGTTCAAGTGATTTTGAGGTTGGAAACCCTTGGATGTTGAAGATTTAAGGTTGAAATCAAGAGTTTTGGGTGAGATTGGAGTTGGGTAGGCGAGAGGGGGTGTTTCTAGTGTTATTTCGTGGGTTTGGATGTGAAAAATGATGAAAGGGGGTATTTGTAGGCTTATGAAATGCGTGTTGAAAATTGCAGAAAAACACATCATGTACCGGTACTGGGAAAAGGCTGTACCAGTACAAGCTGGGCAGAAAAATGAATTTTTTGCAATGGTCATCTATTTAAACCCCACTTGATAACAACACTTCCAAACATCATTACAACCTCAAAATACAATATTCCACGCATTTAAATGATTAAAGAAAATAGAATAATTCACGGGTCTCTACAGTTGTGGCGGCAATGGAGGACTAGAACTCGGCCATGACGGCGACGAGGGGCGGCGCCGACGAGGAGGATGGGCACACCGGCAGCAAGTAGGCGAGGGGGGAGGAGGAGTGCACCGATAACGGCAGTAAATAATCGGAGAGAAAGAGAGAGAGGGAGAGAGGAGGCTGTTGTAGACACCCCAATTTTGACTTATTAATCATCCTTAATTTGTGGCCTTGATGCTCCCCAATGATGAAATTGAATCAAAACAGGCCTTGGAAAACTTGGACGATGCTTCTTGGACTTTTTTAAACCAAAACCATCTTTTTTTCCCGACACCCTGAGGGTAAAATTGGCACACATTTCAGCATATAAAATATATTTGAATGAAACCAATTGGGTTAGAAAGAGGACTCAACGAGCTTTCCAATGCTTTGAAAAACACCCAAAACTGAGTTCGGGAGTGTCCGTGGCGCCCTTCTGAAGTTGGGCTGCCACTATAGAGCGCTCGGGAGTGCCACTCTAGAGTGCTTGGGAGTGCTGACAGACCAATGCATGTTGAGCTTGGCCTTTGACCATGGCTTTTCAGGCTTTTCAACTCATTCAACGTTCAAACCTGTATATCCCAGGCCTGCCTGGGCCAACAGAGCATCTCATGATGCCTTTTTCCCTCCCCAAAACATTTTTTCTTTTCATTTTCATTTGATTTTCAAAGTAAAATCCTAATTTTGGTTCCCCTATATATACCCCCTTCATTCTACATGCAGTGGACCACGAAATATCACTCTCTCCCTCTGCTATTCTCTGAAATTTTCAGTCTTCAAACCTCTCCCAAATATTTTCCAAAATTTGTGTTTTCAAAGAAGAGTTTCAAACAATTTTCAAGTACTTCAAAAGCCTCAAATCTGTAGTTCATCTACTCCATTTTCCTACTGTTTTCTACCCATTTTCAAGCTCCAAAGTCAGTCCAAGAAGTCAAGTTCAAGCCAAGAAAAGGTATAAACATAGTTTTTCCAAGTTATTCAATGCTTTTCCACTTCTGAGGGGGATCAAAGAGCTCATGCTAGTTCCTCATACTAGTTGTGAGTTCATTTTGTTGAATCTTAGTTGATTTGGCTAGCATGCAAGTCAAAAGGAATGCTAAGACATGTTGTAATTTTAGGACAGATTTTCTGAGCTTCAGTTTTTGCCGTCTTTGGCCTTTTTAAACCACGAATTGTTTCTGGGTTCCTTCATGTAAGTTGTAGATCTTTTTGTTGGGAAGATTTGGTCGCTGGAATCAACTTAATCGGATTTAAAATGAATTAGTTATGATTTTTTTTCTGCAAGCTGTCCAGTGTAGGACCAATCTGGAAATACCCATTTTGTTTTGAGATTCATGCTTTTGTTTTGTAAAGAGAGTCTCTATATTTTCTTTTCTTGAGTTAGTGAAAAAACAAGAGCAAAGGGGCATGAAGGTGTTTTTGTGTTAAAGCTTACTGGAAGCACTCCCGAGCGCTTAAGACTACTCCGGAGCGCTCGAGAGTGACTTCAATCCTATTTTCCTTCTTTCAAGCATTTAAGTGGACATGCAAGGGGAGTGAGACGTGTTTCAAAACATATTAGCTCTTTTGAGGTGTGTTGGTACAGGTGATCTTCATTTTTCAAAGAAAAATAACGAAAATCATTTTCATTCGAAGACATGCAAACGAGTTTTCTTCAAAACTCAAAGAGAGAAATTTTCACACTTTAAAGATACAAGATCTGATGTACTGGCATGCTACAATGAGGGTATTAATTTGTTGAAATCAGTTCTGGGGTGTAGATCACTCACAAGCGCTCGAGATCACTCCCAAGCGCTCGGAAGTGTCTGCATGCAGCTTCAGTCCATTTTTCTTCCAGTTTGATCCTTCTACTACCTTTGGATGTCCATGCATGCATCCCCTTTTATCTCTTAGAACTGTAAAACCACTTTTTAGAAGGGCAAGGATACATAGCTTGGCAGAATGGGGTCTGATCCAGTCTAGTAAGTCCTCTGTTGAGCCTGTAACATGTTTAAGATTATTTCAGTTTGGATTTTTAGTGTTGTATCCTATTGTACTAACGAGATGTGCAGGTTGAGCATGTGATACTCCCAAGCGCTCGGGAGTGCTCCTGAGCGCTCGAGAGTGAGATCAGTGGCAGACCTTCAGTTTCTGTCATTTTGTGCTTCTTCATCATCTCTCATCGTCCTTTGTACACATGCACATACATGCACTCCTTACGTGATGATACTGTGGATACTTGCTAAATGGTTTAATGAAACAAGATCTTTTGAAAAATCCCACAAATGTTTAGTAGAGACCGATTTCAAATCGGGAGAGGGGGGTGCCGTAAAACCCTTCCCCCCTCGTAACATGGCTTCCGAACCCTCAAATAAATCTCTGGTCTTCAATTCAAATCAATCAATTTTCAAATCAAAGCGGTTTCTCAGGTGGCGAACCATAAATCCGGGTGGCGACTCTTCAAATTTTTCAATTCGATTCGAAAATCGTATTTTCTTTACGGGCCGCTCCGATCCACCCGGGGCTGTGGTAGCCCACAGCTGTGCTCCAGATTTGTTTTTGATTTAGGGTTTCTCTCTACATGACACCTTATATAGGAGGGCATTTTTGTATTGGTTTAATTTCTTTTTTAAAAGAAGTGGACTTAAGGCCTTACTAAACTATATTTAGTGGACTAGACGAGTTACAAACAGTAGAAGTGGACTAACTGGGTTACAAATTTTCTACAGTGGATCCTAACCAATTTTTTATATATTTTTTTCTTTTTCTCCCGAGAAAGAAAAACCAAATAGAACTCTTATTTTTAATAAAATTCAAACCGAAATACTTAGAAACCCGATCAAAATTTGTAAGAAAATTAGCCAGTTTATCAGTCGATTCGATTTTTTGGTTTTAACTCTATTCCCTGCTACCCAAGTCCCATTGTGTGGTCTAATAATCTCTTTCATTACCTTAAGTTTATGTTTGTAGATAGAGATGGCAATTCAACCCACCCAGTCCCCATCCGATTGTAAATTTTTATTAAATTTTTCGGGTATCAGGTCGGGAAGGGAGAATTGAAAAAACCCGGTTTGGTGCAGTTAGATATTATCTCATCCCGATACCTGCTTCATAATTTTTTATGCATGAAAATGTTTTATATTCTTGTATTTTTACCCTTGCAAATGAAGTACCACATAGTATATTAATCATTTCTTCCATTTTGCTCTTACAGAGTAGATTTTGGGTGTAATAGTTATTTTACGAACTTTTATTGTTGGTGCCCACTTATTTTGGAGTCTACAACATATTTTCTTAAGATGTAAAAAAAAATATAGGGGAGAGGTGGGTGGGTAAACCCGATATCCATTAGGGGCGGTGCGGGATACCCATACATAACCTAGGTAGGGATTCGAGCGGGGCTAAATTTTTAGGGCATAGCGGATTATGGCAAAACCTACCCCTTTGCCTTTCCTATTCGTAGATTCCTTTGATTGACGTGGAACCACGGTTTTCTTTTTGGAAGATCAATGACCTTCATTCATTGTAAGAAAAGTACAACGTGTTATCGTTGCTCTAATAATTAAGACACTCTAGCAACGAGTGAAGGCCAATCAAGGGTCTAAGGAATATAAACACAAAGTGCTGACCTGCAAAACACAAAATGCACAAAGAACTATACAATCGCCAGAAGATAAAGGCTAACAAAAAGCTTAGGTACGCCAACGACAAGCGAAGGCTAACTTAAGGCCTAAGGAACAAAGCACAGTGTGGGAAGTGTAGAAATTATTTGTGCGGCAAAACAAAAAACACAACATAAACAAATACAACAAAAAACTAAGCGATGTGCATCTTTTAGAACCAGAACCGTCAAACAACCATCAGGCTTCAAGCGAGCCAAGAACATAGCGCCTCAAGTCTCAGCTTAACAAACCGTGGTGACCAAATTATGACTAGAGGCAACCAAATAGAACAAATACTTGAGCCAAAACAGCGACCAAAGCCGACCAAACATGCTTAAAAAAAAAAACACAAAACCCCAACTCGAGAAATGCAGCCACGCAAGGGGAAGTTCCGATTGGAGCAGACGGGGAAGAGGAGGATGAGTAGGGGAGTCAGATCTAATATGAAGAGGGAAGAACGAGGGGAGTGATCGACTAGGAAGGGGACGTCGATAAGAGAGATTGATTAAGCTAGCCAATCGGACTAGGAAAAAGGTGATTGGAGGAGGTAGCTGATCGACTAGGTGAAAGAGAAAGAAGGGCATTGCCGCTCGCCGGGGAGGGGAGGAACGGAGAGGGAAGTCGAGAAAGCAAGGAATTAGGCCAGCGTGGCCAGAGCCGAGGAGGGCACTTTGAACGGAGGACACGGAGGATGCCAATCACCAAAGCGGAGCTGAAGACGAAATCGATTACAATGACGAAGCCATAGTGTTTACATCCTAAAATATACCATCCAATAAGAAAATTACACATGGCACCGAACAATGTATTGACAATCAGAATATGTCTCATTTAGACCCGAGATACAGAGGATCATAAGGTTTAATGACGATGTTATTTTAGTACTAAACAGTATCGTTTTGATTGGAAACGACAACATTTGGACATCGAACAAGGGTAATTAATATGATAATTAAACTTAGCCGTTGATTAATCCTTAAAACCATCGAACGGTGTCATTAGTTCCCCGTTTTGTGAAGGAGATCAATCAGGGTTATAGTGAATCATCTAAATAGCCAATTTTATGGCACTAAACCACGTTGCGTGAAAACAGGAATCCCATTGCCCAGAAATCAACCATGAACAAACAAATGTGGAAAGAGAAGAATTCTGAGGAGACCAATTCAACCAACAGTTCGATGGCCCTTCTCAACCATTTTTTGGAGGGAACAACAAGTAGTTCGAACGAAGACGTGGGTGTCAGTTGAGAACGTGGAGAATGAAGATTGAAGGCAGACTCATTGTTTATAAATAGAAGAAGCAAGTGAAGAAAGAGCCCCCGGCCAAAAATTCATCATCTCACAACTCATACAAAATGATTGCTCAGAGATCTATCATAGTTTAGCACTTAGATTAGATTAGTTTAGTAATTTGTAAGTTGAAGGCTTATTTGCATGTAAGACTACTTTTGATTAAATTCAAGTCATCTTATTTCTTTTAGTCTTTTCTTACCAAAGAGTAGTCGTTTATAGGCTCACTTTTGATTAAATTCAGTGTACTTATATTTCTCCATTATTCTTGTCGAAATATCAAAAGTATTTGTATATAAACTTACCTTTGATTAAATTCAGGATTGTTTATGTTCAATTATCTTTTTTGATTGAAGAGCGTCAATCTATTGTTTGATTGATACCTTAAGGAAAAATTCTCTTAGTTGAGGTAAGCGAACAGATAACACAGTTGCCTGATTTAAATTAGTTGTTTTCAATCAATCTAAAAAGGATAATTTCTTTTCTGAAGTTAGTTCTTTTTTGGCATGCCCACACATAATTATTTGCCATTAGATTGAGCTAATTCAGCCCAAACAATTTTTTGGCACGCTCGGTGGGACTCGAAGGTGTCAAAAATGCCAAGGCTTAGAAAACAAATAAGGACACCCATTTGTGGTCCAGAGCCAGAGGAACAAGCTATGCCAGAGCAGATTGCAAAACTAGGTTCACTTGTTAACCTTGGTTTTCCCCAATTGGCTTTAGGAATGGAAGAGCCTCCTTATGAAACGTCTCCAAATTTCCAAGAGGGACAGGCCAGTGGTAAGGACCACAATAAGGAGTAGATGTTTAGAGAAATGATGATGGCTTGTAGAGAAATGGCTCAAACTCAAAGAGCCATGATCAAAAGCATAAAAAATAGATTACCCCATCCAGAGTCAACAAGAAATAGTCCAGGGAATATTAGACTAAATGACCATGCCAACTCAAGCACTCACCAAAGCCCCTTCGAAGGAAGGCTTGGAGAGGATAAGATGAAGTCTAAACTAGGCAAAGAGAAAATGTACCCAGAGGAAGTACCACAATCTTGGTATGAGCTAGTCAAGCCAACAAAACCTATCTAGGAAATCCAAAAAGAATCTTTTGGTGTCAATATTGGAGTTCCAAGGAATACCAGAAATAGGCAGAGCGTGAATCCTCTTTTCAAACCCACACTTGGGGGATGAGAGGATGGCACAGAGTTATAGCGAGGGTATAGACCCGAGAGAAGGGGTAATAACCCATAAGACCCTCGTCAAAGGTTGCCCATTGGTAGAGATCCCCTCCCAACTTATGGAGAAAATCCTAGGAAGGAAACTCCATGGCCTGCACAAGCTAGTGTTGCAATTGGAGGCACGCAACAGCCACCATATGGGAGGCCTCCAAGGGAAAACCAAGGGGATATCAATACTTATAGGGGAGTTTATGAGGAAGATTTCGTGGAACCAACCATCGTAAATCAAGGGCAAAATCTCCTCGTAGAAAGCCCAGTATTAAGAGACCAGGTTATGGATCTCATACAGGAAGTTTGTGGACCTCAAACTCGGGGGGTATAACCTCAGATCTATAGGTAGCCGTATCCTGAATGGATAGACACAACCTTTCAAATCCCTAGAGAATTTAAAGTCTCTGATTTTACTTTATTCTATGGGGATGGGAGACAATCTTCTGTCGAACATATTGCTAGATTTTCTGCCCAATGCAATAACTTGGCTCAAAATGGTTTCATGAAGTTGAAACTATTTCCAAATTCTTTGTCTGAACCAGCTTTTGCCTGGTATACTAATTTACCACCAGGATCAATAGCCAATTGGTTTCAAATGGAGGAAGTGTTTCATGCACAATTTTTTTATGTAGAGCTTGAAGTCTCTATGGCAGACTTAGCTAGGTTAAGATAAAAACTAGATGAAAAAGTAGCTGATTTTATATCCAGGTTCAAAAGAGCCAGGACAAAGTGCAAACTCCAACTGCCGGAGGCAGAATTTGTGAGATTAACACAAGATGGCTTAGAAAGAGAACTTCGAAAGAGGTTTGATTCTACAGAGTTTAGGGACTTTGCAGACCTAACCTATAAAGGTACTAGATATGAATCATGATTGGAAGAGGACATGGATAGACATAATTCCTCTTATGCCAGGTATTATCAAGATCCCATTTATGAGATTGATGCTGCAAAAATTGTGGAGCATGATCCTTGTGTTTGTGAGCCCTTAATTCAAAAAAATGTTACCATAGGGCAGAAATTTAAGCAGAAGGAAACCAATAAAGTTTATTCCTTTGATATATCTAAGGTTGATGAGATCTTTGATTATTTGTTAAGAAAGAAGATTATTAAGCTGCCTTTAAATGTGAAACTACCTACAGCAGAAGAAAAGAATGGAAAAACCTACTGCAAATAGCATGATTCTTGGTCTCATTCAACTAAGTCCTGCAATATTTTTCATGACAGGATTCAAGAACAAATCAAGAAAGGAAGAATCAATTCCCTGAAAAGACTATGGGGATGGATGCAATGCCTTTCCCAAACGTTGAGGAGGTTAACACCAATGTGCCAACTTCATTGGCTCGAACTGTCAAGAAATATTGGCAAGATAAGGAGGCGCTAGTAAATATGAACTCGATTTGGTATGGAAGGGGTAAACCGTAAGCTGGTCACCCTCAAAGTTTGGGAATAAGGCAAAACCACTATAGGGAAACCAATGCTGGGTTTCCTTCACAGAAATTCTCAGGTACTAATCATCTAACCATGATGGAAGCCTCATTCTTGGAATGTTTATGTGTTGGATGCAGAGCCAATTACTTGGTTTTCAAAGATTTGGACAGAAAAGGAGTAAGTTTCTTCCCTACAGTGATAAGGATGAAAAGAATCACTCCAACATAAGTGAAACCAAGTGAAAGCAAGTCCTGGTTAGCTTCGAAGAGGGATGTGCCTTCCAGCCTAGTCCCACCTGTACAAAGGAGAGAGGTACCGCCTCTGAAGACGGCCAACGTTGGCCAGACATCAAAGCCACATGAAGAAGCCAAGCAAGAGGAGTTTACTTTGGTGAAAGCCGTACCTGACTGGTTTTTAAAGCAAGTTAAGCCTGATTTGTTTCAAGAATACAAAAATTCAACCAGGAGTGGGAACAAAACCTTCAAACCATCAAGTTCAAATTCTGGGAATTGGGTGTTGATAAGGGATCCCAAATCCAAGATACCATATATGGTTCCTCTGCTCTCAAGAACACAGAAAAGAAAGCTCCAAAGGAAGTACACACTTTTTCAGTCCGGAGAGTCCTTAACTGGAGAAGAATTAGGAGGAAGAGCAAGGTCCAATCCGAGATTCAACAGAGTTCCAAGGGATCCAAAAGAGGATTTTCGAATCCAGATCCGAGAAGAGGATACTTTGAAGAAAGTAGCCTCTGCAATGCTTAAGGAAGACTTCGATCCACCTTCTCCCAATTCATTAGCTAGTTACCAGGTTGGTATACTCGAAGCCATGTTGGTGGAGCAAGGAGGAATAGAAGGGAGCTCTTCTCCTATGGAAGTATCAACACAAGAAGGTGAGTCCAAGGAGACAGTGAAAGAAGAGACAGTCAAACCAAACAAGGGAGCAGCAAGCATTCAATTTGGAAGCCAGCCCGAAGTTCAAGTTAATATGGTTTATCCATGTTCAATGGACTTTTTCAAGAGTGGCCAAATGTCCAAAAACCAAGGTGAGACTTGGTCGAATCTGGGCAAGTCAGACGTCTCTGAAGAAACACGTAGTGATGATGAACTTACTATCATTTGCAATGATTGCGATTTGGAAGAGGTGGCTCAGATTGAGATGGACGAGAACTTGGTATGTGAAATTGAGCAGAATCAGGAGAGCTTAGAGGTAAGCTCAAAGGAAAGTGCTTGTTTTGTATCAGATTCTATGTCTGACATCGAGTACCCGTTGGTAATTGATTTAAATTATGTTGAAATTCCATATCCATTTAAATTGCCTACTAATGCTATCCGACAACATTTACGACCATTGTATATTACTGCATATTTCGATGGAACCCCTCTTAATAGATTCCTGGTGGATAATGGGGCTGTAGTGAACATTTTACCTTTCCGAACCCTAAAAAAGTTAGGAAAAGGAAAGACAAAATTGATCCCAACTAGCACATCCATTGCAGGGTTCACTGGGAAAGCCAACATGCAAAGGGAATAATTTCGATTAGATTGGCATTATGTGGAATAGAAATAGATACTGCTTTCTTTGTAGTTGACACATATGCTAAGTATAATGCTATACTAGGAAGAGATTGGATTCACTTTAATGGATGTATTCCTTCTTCTATGCATCAAGAGTTAATGATTATTAAATATAAGAAAGGCAAGGAAGTGGGTGTTGAAGGAGTCAAAGCTGATCCACATCCATTCAATGGCACAACAAATTTTGCTGAAGCAGAAATGTACAAATCAGATATAGTTCCTCTGAGTGAACTACTCCAGGCTTCCACTTACCCAACCAATGAGATGGAATTGAGAGAATTGGCAGAGCTGAAATCAAAGCTGAAACAGACTGAGTATTATGAATCAAACACCCCAAAAGATGATGCAGCTTGGATGTAAATCCAAGGAAGAGGCAGAAGAAGAAGCCAGCTCATTGGCTTTAGTAAGATATGTTGCTTTAGGGATCGAACAAAAGATTCAAGAAGATAATATATGGGATGATGATTTGCAGGATAAACCTTGTGAGAATGAGAGCCAACTAACATCTCAGGAGCAGATCGAAGCCCAAAATCTTTTGGAGGAAGTAAGATTGGGAGATGAAGAAAATCCTAATCCAGTGTTTATAAAGAAACAACTTGAACCAGATATGAAAGCTAAGTTGATAACACTATTGAAAGAAAACAAAGAGTGTTTTACCTGGAGTTACAAGGAACTATCTGGATTGGACTGGGAATTGGTGGAGCATAGGTTGCCTATCAAGCCACAATTGAAACCTGTGAAACAACCAACCAGGAAGACGAGTCCAAAAACTATTGTAGGTGTTAAGAAGGAGATGCAGAGGCTCTTAGATGCAGGTTTCATTAGAATAGTCAGGTACATTGAATGGCTATCTAATGTAGTTCCAGTTCCTAAAAAGAACGGAAGTATTAGAATCTGTGTTGATTTTCGAGACCTAAATGATGCACTCCTAAAGATGAGTATCCAATGCCTAGTGTGGACATGCTTGCAGACAGTTCAGCCAGACACAAGATGTTATCTATTTTAGATGGGCAGTCCGGATATAACCAAATCTGCATAGCAGAGGATGATGTGCATAAAGCAGCATTTGCTTGCCCTGGTAATATTGGTATTTTCGAATGGGTCAAAATGCCATTTGGGTTAAAAAATGCTGGAGCCACATACCAAAGGGCCATGAATACTATTTTTCATGATTTAGTTGGAAGTTTTCTGGAATGTTACATAGATGATATTATTGTGAAGTCAAATTCTGATGATGATCACTTGGAACATTTAGAAAAGGCATTTCAACAAATGAAACATTAATTATCAACTGAAATTAAATCCAGAGAAATGTGCTTTTGGAGTATCAGCTGGTAAATTTTTAGGGTATTTAGTCCATAACAAGGGAATACAAGTTGACAAGAACAAAGCAAAGGCTATTATTGAAGCCAAACCACCTTCGAACAAGAAGGAGTTGCAAAGGTTTCTTGGTCAATTAAATTTCCTTCGAAGATTTATATCCAATACTATAGGAAAAACTAAAATTTTCTCTTCTTTGTTGAAACTGAAGGAGGGAGAAGAATTCAGGTGGTCTAAGGAGCATGATGATGCCTTCGAAGCCATCAAGAAGTATCTATCCAACCCACCAGTGTTGGTATCTCCTATCGAAGGAAAGCCAGTAAAGTTGTACCTAGCAGCAACCCAAGACTCAATAGGAGTACTATTGGCTCAAAACAATGAAGATGGCAAGGAAAGAGCAGTTTATTATCTTAGTAGGTTTTTAAACTCCTGTGAATGCAAGTATGCTGCAGTTGAGAAACTATGTTTAGCTTTATTTTATGCTTCCAAGAAACTCAGGCATTATATGTTGCCCAGGGTAACTTATGTTATTTCTCAAACCGATGTAATTAAGCACATGCTTTCTAAGCCAGTGCTTAGTGGAAAGATTGAAAATGGATTGTGTCTTTAATTGAGTTTTGTCTTGAGTACATACCTCAAAAGTCAGTAAAGGGGCAAGCATTGGCCAATTTTTTGGCTGATCATCCCAGTGAAATCAGCATGCCAGAAACATTGGAGGCTGTTGTGGTTGATATCAAACCATGGAAGTTATGGTTTGATGGATCAAAAACTGCCCAAATGGCTGGAGTAGGCATAATCTTAGAATCCGCTCAAGGTTTGAAAACCAAATATGGATTTCGACTCAATGAGGGACAGTGTTCTAACAATCAAGCAAAATATAAAGCTTTGGTCATAGGGCTAGAAATTTTTCTTAGGCCAAAAGTTAATGTTGCTGAAATCTTTGGAGATTCCTAGTTAGTAAATTGACCAGCTGAATGGGCAATTTCGGTGCACCAGTCTAGCTCTAGCAACCTATCACCAACATGCCAAAAAATTGATGAATCAATCTTTTATGATCACCCTGACCTATATTCCTAGATTCTTTAATGAAGAAGCTAATGAAATAGCTCAAAGGGCATCTGGTTACAAGACCCTATCAGAAAATGAAAGGGAATTCTGTCAATTAACTTTGAGGGAATCCTTACCTATGTTAAGCAATAGGTTGATTGACTTTGAAGTATTAGAGGTTAATGTCCCTTCTAATCCTCCAAATTAGAATGTAGATTGGAGGCAAACATTAATTGACTACTTAACCAAACCTGATGCTATTGCAAATAAAGCAACCAGGTTAAGGGCAATGAATTACATTATGTACAACAATGAGCTATTTAAAAGAGGAATGGATGGTCTTCTTTTAAAATGTTTGGACAAGGTAAATGCATTCAAAGTAATGGATGAAGTCCATGAAGGAATTTGTGGAGCACATCAAGCTGGCATAAAAATGAGGTGGTTGATAAGGAGGTACGGGTATTATTGGCTTACTATCCTCAAAGACTGCATAGATTATGCAAAAGGATGTCAAGCTTGTCAGAAAACAGGGCCACTTAAATATTTACCAGTTACGGACTTACAATATGTGATAAAACCATGGCCTTTAAGAGGATGGGCTATAGACATAATTGGGATGATTTACCCTCCTTCATCAGAAAAGCATAAATTCATCTTAGTAGCTACTGATTATTTCACTAGATGGGTGGAAGCTCAAGCTTACGAGGAGGTTAAGCAAACCCATGTTATGGATTTTATAAAGGGGATCATGTACAGATTTGGAAGACCTCAAACTATAACAGTGGATAATGGTTCAATATTCGAAGGAAAGTTGGTTAAAGCTTTTGCTAATAACCATGGAATTTGTTTGATATATACCAGTACTTATTATGCTCAGTCAAGTGGCCAAGCAGAATCAATTAACAAGATTATCAAAAAGGAGATCCAAAGAATGGTGGATAAAAACCTAGAGGTTTGGCACGATTTGCTATTAGATACATTATGGGCATATAGAAACACAAAAAGAACTGGCAGGGGCACTACTCCATTTGCTTTAACTTATGGACATGATGCTGTGTTACCTATGGAAATCACTGTGAGGTCTCAAAGGATAGCATCTCAAAATTATCTAAACATAGAGTCATACCATCAAGCTATGCATATGGAATTAGAAGACATTGATGAAGCCAGGGTGAAGGCTTTAAATCAAATCATGTTGCAAAAAGCAAGAGTAGCTAGAAGTTATAACAAAAGAGTAGCTCTTCGAAGCTTCGATGAGGGGGATCTTGTATGAAAAGTTATCTTGCCAATCAAAGACAGAAGAGTTAGAATGAATGGATTAGGAAAATGGGCTCCAACATGGGATGGGCCTTTTCAAATTCATAGAGCTCTGAAAGGAGGGGCATACCATTTAAGGAATTTAAATGGTTATGTTCATCTAAGAAAGATAAATGGAAGACATTTGAAGTCTTATATTCCTTCTATATGGGAATCGTTTCATAAAAGGTAACTTTTTTCGAAGAGTTAAACCTTTCTTTTCTTTCAGAACGAGGGCAAAATAATCATGACAAGATGAGAGTAAGCAAAAGTCTGGATTCACATATCTGGTGCACCTCACAAAGAGGGGAGGTGCATCCCTTTACAAAACGGTCACCGAAGACCATAGGCAAAAGGAAGAGGGTGAGAAGTCAAACCAAGGACTATCTACTTCGAACCCATCAACTCCGAACTCTTCTCAGGAGGTCCTTTCAAAGAGTCAGGGGTTGGAGCCTTGTTTCCTTATGTTCGGCTCTCTGGACCTTTAGATTCGCCAAAGAACTCAGTAATGTCAGCTGAGGTCAATGTAGAAGCGTCTGACATTCTTGTAAGGCAAGAACGAGAATGAACTTCAAATTTGGGTTCATTCTCCACCCTATACAGCGTCCGCCTTATAAGACTCATCGCGAGCATGACAAGCTCAGGAGTGAGTTTCTCTTCAGGGGTTTCTTTCATCTGAGGGACTGTTTGTTTCCTAGCCATATTGTTGTTGGAAGTAAACAAGAAAGAGAATGGAGAGAAAAGTAATCGAGATGTTTGAAATTCCAAGGGATTGTGATTTACTTTGAGACGCACAGTAGATAAGTGTTAAAAACTAGCTGTCCTTATCAATTAAGAGTCCCAAAGAACTAAATGATGACGACGTAAGTAGGCCTCAACTCATTCATTAATTGTTGTTTATCAATTACTTACTCCAATTGGAACTCAAGTTAACTTGGGAGTAAACCCAGAAGTGGAAGTTGAATATAAAGGGATATTTAGTTTTTTCTTTAACCTGATAGTTTGACTCATAATTAGTTGGTTGGTGTTCAAAGATTCGTTTGGAGTTTGCCAGTACAATTATGAGAAATTGCATATTACCAACATTCGAAGCCATCAACCAGGATAATAAAATACTAAAGTAGGAATTTTTGTCATTTTTCATTTAATTTACATTTAAAAAAAAAAAAAGAAGAAACCCAAGTGGGTTTAAAGAGAAACAGACCCAAGTGGATCCGAACAAAAAAAAATGAAGATCTACTATGATCTTCATACATAAAAAAAAACGGCCAAACTCTGGCCCGAAAACCAAAACGAAGATCATTTCTGATCCTCATAGTCCTAAAGATGAGTCTTTAAGGAGACCCACCCTCCGGAGGACTTTTGGCCTCATGAACTGGGAGGACATCCGTGAGGTCGTCCCAAGTCCTAGCTAAGCAGAGACGTGAAGCCGTCTCCACATCCACCAGTTGGGCTCGAAGCTGACAGATCTCGCTTCGAAGGGCGGATCTCGCTTCGAAGGGCCTGAAGCTCGACCTGGTTGTCTTTCCTGAGCTCCGCCATGATTTTGGCCATCTTATTGGCCAACTCGTCCATGAGATCAGAAAGTGGGGGAACTTGTGCCATGTTTGGCTAGCGGAAGTAAGAGGGAAAGAAGAAGAGATTTGATGGGGACAGAGACCTCTCGCTGAGTATTTGTAATCCAAGAGGCGTTGAGGGGTCAGCTTTATTTATTCTGGTTATTAATTAAGGGTGTGGTGTCTCACTTTCTCCGGTCGAACCCCTGGTGCTAAGATGGCTAGGATGGCTTGACTGGTTGGGACCTGCACAGGAAATGCACTCGTTAGTGCCCAAGCCCGGATCGTGGTGGTCCGGGATAGGCACTCCGACGATCTAGTCAGTGGCAGGAAGGGAGAGAATATGAGAGTTTTAGGGTTTGGGGCTTCAATATTACGTACCTCATTTCTCAGCGTCTTCACTCCTTTTATAGGCGGGGAAAGGCGGTGTCCATACCATGCGGTTACACCACGCGCACGGTGATTGGTTCGCCCGCTATGGCATCCAAATCCAATCCCGTGAAGTTAGGCTCGTCATGATCCCTAACGGTCTGCTCCTACCATAGTGGGATTAATGACACGTTTCTTATTCAACCGACTCCCCTCCTGACTTCCCCTATAAGTCAGGGAGGAGATATGGTTCGGTGATAGGCCGCACCGCCGAACCAATCAGTCCGGCCACTCTTGACCTCACTGTAGCTGCTACTTGGTTCGGTGGTGAATCGCCGAACCGGATCCCATGACGGGGCAACAGCTTCCCTGGAGTGGAATACTTCTCTTCGGTGGGTCAGATTCGGCACACCGAACCTCACTCCACCGTCCCAACAGTGCAACGTATCTACGGGTCGAGCTCATAGCGGTTAAGTGGCCTTCATCAGGGTCCCTTCACCGAACCATGTCTACCTCACTACCGGACTACCTCACCGAATCGAGTCAAACAGGGCCTTCCACCGAGCCGTGCCCACCACAATAGGCTCCATACTGCCGACCCATCCGTGTATCATGTATACGGGTCGGGCTCAGCGGTTGTCTCCTTCACCGGGGCCCTTTCACCGAGCCCCCGAGTCACGTCCGCCACAAAGGGACAGATGTAGAGGCCTCGAAGATGAAAAGACTAAGAACAATAGACGCCATACGTCATGGGTAATGATTTTTACAGCTCACGAGGGGACTGTTGAAAAGCCTTTAGGAATAAATAAGCTGGATAAAATATCTACTACCAAATTTATTGACTTTTGAGATTCAAGGCATTTCGAAGCACTTGGTTAGGTTTGAAATCACTCGTAGGCAGTCTTCCATCTATAATGGGCTTCGAAGTGATAAGCAAAGATAAAATGGGTTCCATCATGGGTATAATGACGTGAGTATAACAACAGAAAGAATACCGTTAAGGAAAATTTCTGCTCTTTACATTCACATCGTTTCTCATAAACCCACTTTATGATTGTCCTCACCTCATTATAATGAGATTCTTCCCATATTGATTGGTTTCTAATATATCTGAAACCAGCAGAAACGGGCTAATCATTAAATCACGAGTCTATTGGTCAAACCACAAAATAATATGGATGTACAAAGGAATACTTACTTTATTCATTACATTCATAAGGAAAGTTACATTCAAAACATCCATCTAGAAAATGGTGCAAAAGGAAAATCTATTCAAGCCTAAATGTATCACAGGAGTGGATCTGTTAAGATCAAACAATTGAGATACAAAGACTTGAGCTAAGCTCCATGGGTAAGTAGACAAGTTTCGAAGACCGTTGTCATTAGATTCTTTGGTCTTCGAAGTTTCAGCCCAACATGAAAGTATCATGAGAGCAGATGTGTCTATACCTAGGAGCCATAGCCCAAAAGGAAAGCATCATGAGAACTGATGTGGCTATGTTCCAAAGCCATTCTTTGTTAACATTGGGGGAATCTTCATGGTAGACGCTTCCTATAAATCTCGAGGCCCAACCAAGTGATTTGGAATGTGAATCCCTGGGGATTAAAAGAAAGGAATATAAAAGAAGAAGATAGGTTGTAAGTTTTCTTTCCTCAAGACCCCTATTTATACCAGTAAATTTGGGAATAGTCATTAATGTCCCTGGAAGAGATAGATGGGGTCAGCGCATCAAGTTTTTCTTTAAGAAGGAAAACTGTGTTTGAATTAATGCAGTTGTATTCATCCAGCAATTTGGCTAAAATACTACAATACTAGCATTCAAACAAACTCTAAGAAGAGTCATAAGTAAGGATCAATTACACCACAAATATTGGACAGTACTTTAAGAAGAGAACAGATATTGGTATCCAAGAGTGAAGCTTGAGCAGCCTTTTTCTTTTGTACTGCTCGAAGTGAGGGAATGAGTTGAGGAAGTATTGACTAACCCCTCGAAGCTTCATCTTCAAGTGCTTGGAAATCTGTTGAAACTTCATGAATCTCATCTCTGACCCTTTGCATCTCTTCCTCTAACCATTTCATCCTTTTGCTAAGTTCTTCAAGCTTATTTCTTTGAGCTTGGTAAAATGAAAGATGAGAAGCAGTCTTGAACGCTCGATGTAGACACCCCAATTTGGACTCTTCGAATTTCCTTAATTTGTGGCCCGGAGGCTCCCCGATGATTAATTTGGATAAAGACAAGCCTTAGACCAGTCAGAACCAAGCTTCTTGGAAGACTTTAAAAGGGAAAGTAAGGTGTCAAAATCAATCTCAAGTGCTCAGGAGCAGTCCCAAGCGCTCAAAACCATTTTCAAAACCCTGGGCCAGTCCAACTCTCGAGCGCTCGAGAGTGACACTCCCAAGCACTCGAGAATACTCCCGAGCGCTCGAGAACTCTGTGCTGCCCAATGGGTGATAAAGCTTCTCCACTTCCCATGCAACCCATCATTACAGCCGTTTGAGCTGATTCAAACTTCAGACAACACTCAACCTCAGGCAGAGGAGAGGTCAGTCCTGAAGATTTTTCAAAAAAGGATTTGATTCCAAATTGCATTTTCTAAAAATGAGACCATAGGTTATCTTGCCTATATAAAGGGCCACTCCGGCTTAAAACAGGCACGAAATCCCTCTCTCTAGAAACCCTTTGACTGTTCAAAGAAAGCCATTTTTCATCCCTTTAAAAAAACTTGATTTTCAAAAGAAAAACAAAAAAGAGCCAAGGCATCAAGAAGATGGAGGAAGCTCAGATCATTACTAGTCTCTGATCTTCTGAAGTTTTCATTTCATTCATCTTTCAAAGCTGTTCAAGGAGCAAAGTTCTAACTAAAAAAGGTTGAAGCTTTCTACCTTGGTGTCAAACAAAAAGAGGGTTGTTTTCTTTTCTGAGGGAGGCCCCGCAGCCTGTCTCAGTCTTTAATACTGAGCATGGGTTGAGAGACTTCAGTGTAAAAACAAAAGCAAAGGGGCATAAATGTGTTTTCTATACTAAGCCTACTGGAAGTACTCCCGAGCGCTCAGGACCACTCTCGAGCGCTCGAGAATGACTCCAGTCCTATTTTCCTTCTTTTGGGCATTTAGGCGGACATGCAAAGGGAGTGAGATGTGTTTTCAAACAGATTGCCTCCTTTGAGGGGTGTTGGTGCAGATGATCTTCCTTTTTCTGAGAAACATAAAGAAGATCATTTTCATTTAAGGGCATGCGAAAGAGTTTTGTTTAAAACTTAAAAGGAGAAATTTTCATACTTAAAAAATACAAGATCTAGTGTACCAGCATACTACAATGAGGGCATTGGTTGATTAAAATCTGTCCTGGGGCGTAAATCCCTCCCAAGCGCTCGAGATCACTTCCGAGCACTTAAGAGTGTCTGCATGTCACTCCACCCCATTTTCTTCCAGTTTGATCCTCATACTGCCTTCGGATGCCCATGCATGTGTCCCTTTACCCCTTTAGAACTATAAAGTCATTTTTAAGGAGGCAAGGATGCATGGCTTGGAAGAATGGGGTCTGATCCCATTTCACTAAGTCCTCTGTTGAGTCTGTAACATGATTAAGATTATTCCAGTTTACATCTTCAGTGTTGTATCTTGTCATACTAACATGGTTTGCAGGCTGGACATGTAATACTCCCAAGCGCTCGGGAGTGCTCCCGAGCACTCGATAGTGAGATCCGTGACAGGGTTTCCAGTTCTTGTCATTTTGCATTTCTTTACCATTTTTCAATCATCCTTTGTACATATGCACAGGCATGCACGCCCTTATTTGTTATATTTTTGAATACTTGCTATTTGCTTAATGAAACAAAATCTTTTCGAAAAATCCCACAAACGTTTAGTAGAGACCGATCTTGTATCGGGCGAAGGGGGTGCCGTAAAACCCTTCCCCCCTCGTAACGTGGCTACTGAATCCTTTTCAAATCTCTGGTTTTCAATTCAAATCAACCATTTTCAGAATAAAATGGTTTCTCGGGTGGCAAATCATAAATCCGGGTGGCGACTCCTCAAATTTTCAAATTCAAAACATCTTTATGTTTTTCGGGCCGCCCCGATCCACCCGGGGCTGTGGTAGCCCACAGTGGCGACTCCGCTGGGAAAGTAATTTAATTAATACTTGAGAAAAATCGGTACGTTGATAAAATGGCCCGATTTCCTTAAGCATTAATTAAATTAGTAAGCCAAGCTTGAAAAATGTTTGTGGGATTTTCAAAATTACTTTGTTTCATTTCTTGTATATATATCTTGTGCAGCCCCCGCTATTGTGTTTCGGCAATCCTACCCGGCTTGCCGGTGATAGGGAATCTCGGAATGCTCAGCAACCCTCGACCGTGATGAGTCATCCCTACCATTTGTACCGTTATTAGGTGTACGCTCAATAATGGGAGGTATACTTTGACTCTAGTCCGGGGAACCCTCTTCAAGCCAAAACCGGCCTTTGTACATGTTTAGCAAGCCATAGAACCTTCCAAACTAGGACAGGAACCTACAGGGTCGTGCTATATCCAGTTTACGTGCTGCATTGCATCTCGCATCGTCATGCTGTCAGCCAAGGTTCTCAAGACTCGCTCGTGTGGTCTTTGGAAGGTTGCCGAGACCCAATGAAGAGTCACGCACCCTAATGCGTGTTGCTTAAATCACACAGGTCCTCGTGCCCAAACCTGAAGGAAACTAAAATTTTGCTAAGTCCTCGACTAGTATTTAATCGAGAGATTAACCAAAGGAAAGAATGACAAGGAAGCAGAACGTTGTGATGCCAACACCATACAGGCTAAAAGCAAGTGTACCGCTTACGCTGCTTTGGTTATCGTATCTCATTGTTCACCCCGAGTCATTCCGAACCAATGGTCGAGTTGTCGTTGGAATATTAGTCGAATACTTAGCTCATTTTAGCATCCTTTGGGAATCTACGGTTCCTAAATGAGGATACACCCCAAAAATCTGAGGATCAAGGCAACCTCCCGTAAGTCGATCGTTTTTTGAAAAATTAGAGTCGATGATAGTGACGATGGTGCACGCATTTTCTAAAAACCATGCACAAATTTCATGAAAATGCAAGCAGGAACCGCGTCTGAGCACAAGTTTTTGCTTTGCTGTCGGTTCTGAGCAATTGGGCCGAAGAAGAGAAATATCATACCCTCCTGGACCAGACCCCTTGGGCAGAGATTGGAGTGGCTTCAACTTGGGTCATATCCTAGCAGTGCTTCGGACCTTCGTGCAGAGATGGAACAACCGGCCAGGAATCCCAATCCAAACCCCAACCCTAATCCAAACCTAGAAAATCCACACCCAGAAAATCCACACCCTGAAAATCCAAACCCGAAAAACCCTAATAGAGAAATGGCGGAAATCAGGCAAGCTATCCTACGATTGGGCAAACGTACAGGCAATCAGATTGCCCAACTTATGCTCATGATAACTGGGGTGGCTCGACGACTTCCAAACCCAAATCCTACCCCGAATCCAAATCCAAATCCAAATCCAAATCCAAATCCAAACCCAAACCCAAATCCTAACCCGGAACAACCAGCTCTCAAGATAGAAACCCCACAGAACCCTGAGATGGCAGCTGTGCTAGCAAAGATAACCCAGTTGGAGTAGTTTGTGGCGAGGAATGAGAAGATCGCCACCACGGGCTTTGACATCAACAAACTCTGTCTGTTTCCTAATGCAAAGCTACCTGAAAAGTTTAGACCCATAGACTTCACGAAGTTTGACGGAACTGGAGACCCGAAGGCGCATTTGACCGGATACATAGGAGCACTCTCCATGTGGGGAGTAGAAAGGGACGCCATGGCTCAGATGTTCTCACAGACTCTCGTGGGTCATGCTCTCCACTGGTTTACATCGCTGGATGAAAGGAGGAAACGATCTTGGGAAGACATATGTGCGGCTTTCATAGTGCAATATGACTATAACATTCAATTGGAGGTCACCACCCGTGAGCTGGAGTCCACGAAAATGGATGCCAGGGAGTCTTTTGCAGATTTTGTGAAGAGATGGAGGGCAAAAGCGGCCCAAATGAAGGATAGACCATCAGACAGGGATCAGATTTGGATGATCGTTCAGAATCTTCAGCCAAACCTCGCAAGGCATATGGTCATGGCACAAGCGTGTTCGGATTTTAAAACCTTCTTCGATACTGGACTGGCTATCGAAGAAGCAGTCCAGCTTGGCATCCTTGATAAACCTGAACCTGCCCCCAAGCCAAAGAAAGTCTACTCTGGTAACAGTAATGCCCTCTTCGGCAATTCCGGCTACACCAACCTCCCCAACACCTCCACAAACACTACCCAAACCGAGCCAATCAATCAGATTGTCGCTCAGAACAACCCACCCCGTTCTCAACCTCGCACTTTTGCTCAATTCTCGGCACCTCTCTCCGCTGTGCTCGAGAAATTGGTCGAAAGCAGCATCCTCAAGGCACTCAACCCTACTCCTCTCCCTCAAAAACTCCCTACTTCCCATAATTCCAATGCGTACTGTGCTTACCATCAGAATGTGAGCCACCCGACCGACAACTGTTTCCACCTTCGCCATGCTATCCAGGACCTCATTGATAACAGGACCCTCCCCATGCCTCCACAAGAACCCAATACTGTTTCCAACCCATTGCCAAAACATTCAAACACCCACACCAACCACATCTCCTTAGCCTCCCCCTTTAACCCGAGCCTTTATATCATCCCTGCTACCTAACCCAAGCCGACCGTCGAACTACCAGTTGAGGATGTTGTCTGTGCACTGGAAACCGTGGAATGGGATTTCCAAAGAAGGTGGGATGATCTAGCAAATGACTTCTTTGAAGTGGAACATCGGGCCCTTATCACTGGAGTCTGGCTTGTGGCGCTTGACCCTCACCAAGTAGAGGAGTTGGAGCATGGAGATTGGAGACAGGACTGGGAAGAGATGATGGCTGACCCTTTGGATGGATATTCTCTGTTTGCTCTGTTCATGGAACCTGAACCGGTCGAAGAGGAAGATGAATGGGAATGGGAGCCGGATCCCAACGGATGGCCCTGGATGGATGCCTCCGATCCTTTGGATGAAACATCTTTGGTGTACCTCTTTCGAGAGGAGGAAGCGGAACAGGAGCTGGACTTGATGAACCCTCGCATGTTCTCGGGACTCTCTGTTAGAACTATCGTCAATCTCACCAGAAACTCCGATGTTCTGGACTATGTAATGGATCATGCTTTCTGCCCACAGGAGCATATTATCGACGAGTTTCTCCCTCGGTCGATAGTTGAGATTCCCGATGAGCCCAACATTTGTGTGCTTGATCCTAAAGACCTCTGGGGTAAAGCTGAATTGGTGAACATATGGGTGGATGGCGAAGAACTAACCGTCAACAAGGTTATGCTGGATGAAGGGTCCTTGCAAGTCAACAACAACGACAATGTCAACTTTTGGAATTCGTTGGAAGAGGAGAACATATGGAATGCATTGGAGATGGAATTTCTCAATGACACTCTTGAGAAGACGAAGATTGACAAAGGAAAGCGCAAGGCTGACACTGATCTCTCTAACTTCTGGGACGATTCTTGGTGGGATCCTATCCCCGAGACAGTCAATAACCTTACCAGGAGTGGCAGGGTATACCAACCTTCCAACCTCCAGCAGGGAAGCTCATCGTGAGCACCTCCACCACAACCAAACAACCCCAACATCCCCAAAAACCAAGTCAACCCCACAAATCTGAACACCCCTACTCCATAAAATAATCCCTCAATCTCCATTAAACCTAACCCGCCTTCCCAGCCTAAACCGTCCATCGACCTTAACTCACTCCCCGACTCTGATCCCGAAGCCTCCGCTGACCCTATCATCCAACAACTTCGTGAAACCCCGGTCCACATGTCTATGTGGGGTGTATTGGCGTCTTCCCGCAAACATCGCCGAAGACTTGTCAATACCCTCTCCAAGCTCGAGGTTCCCTCGGATATCGCACCGGAAGCCATGATCGCCCTCATAACCCTAAACCTTACCCAACACACCTTGTCATTCACCGAGAAAGACCTGCCGCCTGAGGGAGCTAACCATAACAAGCCCCTTCATATCACCATGAAGTGCCTGGGAAAGTGGGTTCCGGCAATCCTTGTTGATAATGGCTCCGCCATTAATGTGTGCCCCCTCCGCACGGCCTATTGTCTCGGCCTCAAAAGTAAGGATTTTACGCCATCAACTCTAGGAGTCCGTGCCTACGACAATACCCATCGTGATGTTTTGGGAACAGTCAATTTAGAGCTGGCAATCGAAAAATTCAAGACTACTGTGGAATTCTGTGTTCTGGAAATCCCTGCCTCATTCAACCTCCTGCTGGGGAGGCCGTGGCTACACCGTTCTGACGTAATGAGGGTACCGTCCACGCTGCACCAAAAGCTCATCCTGGGGTTTGACTCTGGGACTCTTATAATTCATGGGGACTCTGGCATCTGTCCTCATTCCGAAGGTAACTCCCCGCTGTTGGAAATTATGCATGGAGAAGAAGATGTACCCATGGGGGGATTTGCTGTTATAACTTCGAAGGTGTGCACCATCTGGACTGATGAAAGTTTCGTGGTAAACTCTGTGGCTTTGGAGATCATGAGGAGAATGAACTACCTGCCTGGCCTGGGCCTTGGTCGCAATCAACAAGGCGTATCTGAGTTTCCTCATTTCCCTGGGAGTGTTGACCCGTATGGTTTGGGCTATGTACCTAAGAAGAATGATCCCGCAGGAAAGTGGCACAATCACGCCCGAGCCCAGGCTGTTAAAATAAAGTTTAGGGCTGGCCCCGTGATCAATGAGAAAGAGAAGCCGTACCAGGGAGAACCAGAGCCGTTCATAGACTTGGAAGCAAAGGTGAAGTATCCTGGTTTTGAGATCTTTGCCAATGACACCTGGGAGAGTGATGAAGAGGCTGCAAAGATAGAAGAATTGTCTGAAGCACTGGATTAGCTCGAGACTCTTGAAGTGGGCCACTTTCAATCACTGTTCGGGGGCGAAGAATCGAGGGGTATGATAGAAGATCCTGCTGTGCTGATGCTGGAAGAAGAAGAATAGATCGAAGACCCCTCCATGCTCATTGTGGACGCCGTAGGCATTTATGAAAATTCCACTTTCATTCCACTTGTAAAGCGCACTCACAAAACCGACACTGACACTGAGTCTGAGTCCAGCACTGAGTCGTTGTCTAGTGCTGAGTCGGAGCTTGTGCCTATTGGCACTCCTCGTTGTAGCTTTTACTTCGAGTTTGAGTCCACCGCTGTATTTCCTCCTACCGAGGCCCCCGTTGATGAAATGGAAAATGCTTTTGCTTACTTGCCGGACTATGAAATAAATTGCGTAGATCCCGACGATGAAGGAATAGATTTCGATGGGGACATCCCCAAGGAAATCCGTTCCCTCATCGAGCGTGAAAACGAAAGGCATGCTCAGCCTCTAAAGGAAGAAATAATCTCAATAAATTTGGGTGATGAGGAGAACCCTCGATTAGTTCAGGTCGGTTCCAGGCTAACTCCTTATGAGCTTCAAGAGCTCACCGATTTATTGAAAGAATTCAAAGAAGTTTTTGCTTGGTCCCACGCGGACATGCCCGGAATCGACCCAGAGATCGTCGAGCATAGGATCCCCCTCTATCCCGATGCCAAACCCGTCAAGCAAAAATTAAGAAAGATGCGGCATGATTGGGTGTTAAAGATAAAAGAAGAGATAACCAAGCAAATTGATGCCAGTTTTCTAGTAGTAACTGAATATCCCACTTGGGTTGCAAACATCGTTCCCGTCCCTAAAAAGGATGGAAAGATCAGAGTCTGCGTTGATTTTAGAGACCTAAACAAAGCAAGCCCTAAGGATGACTTTCCTTTGCCGCATATAGACGTACTCGTTGATAACACTGCAGG
Source organism: Rhododendron molle (assembly GCA_025413875.1). Lineage (NCBI taxonomy): Eukaryota > Viridiplantae > Streptophyta > Magnoliopsida > Ericales > Ericaceae > Rhododendron > Rhododendron molle. The sequence continues at coordinate 33,576,629 of CM046391.1, read as the reverse complement.
GCATGCTTTGCTGTCTTTCATGGATGGTTTCTCTGGATACAATCAGATTCTATTAGCACCGGTGGACAGGGAAAAGACCACGTTCATCACTGAGTTTGGCACTTACTGCTATCGGGTTATGCCGTTTGGGTTGAAGAATGTTGGGCCTACGTACCAAAGAACTGCTACAACATTGCTGCACGACATGATTCACAAGGAGGTTGAGGTGTACGTCGATGATATGATAGTGAAAGGGAAGGAGCGGAAGGATCACCTCCCAGCGTTGAGAAAGTTCTTTGAGAGAATTCAGAAGTACAAGATGCGTCTCAATCCGCAGAAGTGCACGTTCGGGGTCACGGCTGGAAAGATACTTGGATTCATGATCACGACCAGGGGGATTGAGGTGGATCCTTCTAAGATCAAAGCCATTCTTGACATGGAGCCACCCCGGTCCGAGAAGGATGTTCAGAGCTTTTTGGGCATAATTCATTTCATTAGCCGTTTCATTGCAAAGCTGACATTGACTTGTGAGCCAATGTTTCGATTACTAAAAAAGGATGTGTAGTTCGAATGGAACGACAAGTGCCAAAAAGTCTTCGAAGCAGTGCGAACTTATCTTCAGAACCCTCCAATCTTGATGCCGCCTATCCCGGGAAAACCTTTGATCCTGTACTTGTCCGTCATGCCCTCATCAATGGGGTGCATGTTGGCACAAGAAGGAAAAGATGGGGTTGAAAGAGCCATTTACTAGCTAAGCAAAAAGATGGTGGGGAGTGAAGAACGATACACCCCGTTGGAAAAGATGTGTTGGGCGCTTGTATGGGCCACAAAGAAGTTGAGACACTACATGCTGTCTTACTCGGTACTACTGATTTCTCGAATGGATCCCCTCAAATATCTATTCGAGAAGCCAGCACTTACCGGTAAGTTAGCACGTTGGTTGCTCTTATTGGCAGAGTTTGAAATTAAGTACGTTACCCAAAAATCAGTAAAGGGCAGGGCTGTTGCAGAATTCTTAGCGGATCATCCGATTGAGGGACCAGAGCACACGGAATTTCAATTCCCTGACGAGGATGTGATGACAACAGTCGATGAGACGTGGACTCTGTATTTCGATGGAGCCGCTAATCAGAAAGGCTTTGGGATTGGCATACTGCTGGTCTCACCTGAGGGGTCACATATTCCCCTTGCTTTCAAGCTAAATTTCGAAGTTATGAACAATGAAACAGAGTATGAAGCATGCATTGTTGGAATGGAAGCCGCACTGGAGATTGGAGTCAAGGTGCTAGAAGTTGTGGGGGATTCCAACTTGGTTGTATCACAAGCGAACGGAGAATGGAGGGTTAAGGACGAAAAGATGAAGGCATATCATCAGCAACTTGATGAACTTATCCCGAATTTCCAAAAAGTGACCTTCACGCATGTCCCGAGAATGAAGAATCATTTCGCCGACGCACTCACTACTTTAGCATCCATGCTGGAACTTCCAATTGGGGTAAAGCTGAGGCTTGTTATGATTGAGCAAAGAGGAAAGCACGTGTACGACTATGTCATGAACATCGGTGAGCCAAACGATGGACTCCCTTGGTTCCACGACATTTGGAATTTCGTCAAAAAGGGAGAATTCACTACATATTCAACCAAGAAAGATCGGATCGCTTTACAATGACTGGCGTCTCAATACATCATCTGCGGTGGACAATTGTACCGGCGGTCTCCGTGCGGAGTTCACAAGTTGTGTATTCACAGTGACGATACGAGAGCGGTGATGGAAGAAGTTCATGAAGGAGTTTGTGTGCCCCACATGAATGGAATGATGTTAGCTAAGAAAGTTTTGAGGCTGGGATACAATTGGTCAACCATGGAGATAGATTGCATCGAGTATGTGCGCCGGTGTCATAAATGCCAGACTCATGCTAATCTTATCCATGTCCCGCCCTCGAAGTTATACTCAATGGCAACACCATGGCCCTTCTCCACCGAGGGCATTGATGTCATTGGAAAGATCACGCCCGTGGCTTCTAATGGTCACAGGTTCATCTTAGTAGCAGTTGATTACTTCACCAAATGGGTCGAAGCAGCTTCATACAAGACCTTGATGGCAGTTCAAGTGGCTCACTTTATCAAGCAAAACATCATTTATCGGTATGGGGTCCCTCAAGCCTTCGTGTCCGATAATGGGGTTCACTTCAAAGGGAAAGTTTTAGAACTCTTCGACAAATTTAAGATTCAAGTGCATCACTCGACCACTTATCAGCCACAAACGAATGGGGCAGTCGAAGCAGCAAACAAGACCATCAAGACGATTCTTGAAAGGACTATTGAATCAGTCAGGAATTGGCACGAGCAACTACCACTAGCTTTGTGGGGATACCGGACGTCTATCCGCACATCGACAGGGGCAACACCCTATTCTTTGGTGTACGGTATGGAAGTCGTTCTCCCTATCGGGCTAGAAGTTCCATCGTTGAGGGTCATAGCTGAACAAGGAATAGACAAAGCTGAATGGATCAGTGGGAGATTCGAGGAGCTCATGCTGTTTGACAAAAGGAGGTTGCGAGCGTTGTATCACATTCAGGGCTATCAGCGAAGAATCACCCGAGCATTCAACAAGAGAGTGAAGTCGAGGGACCTGCAAGAGGGGGACATGGTAGTCAAGGAGATCTGTGCGCCAATCTTTGACCTACGAGGGAAGTTCCGGCCAAAGTGGGCCGGGCTGTACATCATCAAGTCTATTCTTTCCGGGGGAGCAGCCTCAATCATCAACCTCGAAGGCAACGAATTCTCAAACCTTATCAATTTGGATCAACTTAAACAATATTACCCTTGAGAGAGCTCGCTGGGCCAAAAACCGCGAGAGCGGATAGTTCCAGGCAAAAATTAGAGCAAGCCCGCTAGGTTGAAAACCCGAAAGGGCGGCCGAGGCAAAAGTTAGGGCAAAAAGTCGAAAAAAAGCTCGCTAGGCCGAAAACCGGAAAGGGCGGCGCTAGGCAAAATTTAGAGCACTAAAAGGAGAGTGTTAATACCCGAACCTAGCCCGAACTATGTATGGGCCTGATTCTCTTTCACGAGGGATACATAGGCAATCTCGCCTTGAGATTCGGTCCTAAAAACCCAAAAATCAAATCCAAATTGACAAATCAAAACATTTTCTCTCAAGGCACATGCGATTAATGAACCGAAAGGGGGAAACCCTTAATCAGTCAATTTTATTCGGACAATTTCTTTATTACAAGCTGAGCACGAAAAAGAAAAACACACAACGAGATCTACTCTTTTATTCCAAAGACCGGCAAAGTAAGCACACTACAAGAAAAATGAATATTGGTGACGAAAAGGTGGCGACGAAATTTAATTTCGTCACTAAATGAGTATATTTAGCGACGAAAAAATAAATTCGTCACGATTTTGACAACTTCCATGACGATATAATTTCGTCACCAATTATACCTGTTTGGCGACGAAAAAAATATTTTCGTCACCAAAGATTCCCATTTGGGGACGAAATACATTTTTCGTCACTGAAAGCTTTAAAAAGGTGACGAGATTATTTTTCGTCACCAAAGATAATCATTTGGTGACAAAAAATATATTTCGTCGCCAAATGAGACCAATTTAGTAACGAAATATTTTTCTCGTCACCAAATCCTTAACTTTGGTGACGAAAAATAATTTCGTCACCATTTTAACGCTTTCAGCGACGAAAAGTACATTTCGTCATCAAATGGGTGCCTTTCATGACGAAATTCATGAATTGTGCTTTGTCACTAAATGTATTTTGGACATAACTCCTTACTAAAAACTCCGATTGAGATAATTTAAATTGGGTTTGAACAATAACTCAATTGCCTTCAATTTTCATGTTTATCAAAATTGCTAATTTTAATGTTTAAAGGTTTAAAATAACATTCGAAATATATTTTCATGTTAAACACATATGTAATATATTAGATATTTCAAATATTTACTGGAAAGTGTGTGTGGTGCAGTTGGTCGGGGCTTGTGTGAAAAACTCAAACGACTCGGGTTCAAAACCCAGCAGGAGCAAGAAAAAAGGATTTTTTTCCCATATGTACATGTCTTTTGCAACGAAAAATTTCGTCATCGATTTCTTATATTGATGACGAATTTTTTCGTCGACAAGACGAATAATTGGTGACAAAAAATTTCGTCATAAAAAAGAACAATAGGCAAGAAAAAAAATTTCGTCACCAATTATTCACTTTTTGGTGACGAAATATTTCGTCATCAAAAGGCACTATAGGTGACAAAAAATAGATTTCGTCACCAGGTAGGAATCCTCGACAACCTTTAGTCGACAAATTTTTTTTCGTCACCTATATTATTTGTGACGAAAAACATGCAATTTGCGACAATTTTCATTCGTCACCCAATGCAATTTTTCTTGTAGTGGCAATTAACCCCTCCTTGCTTCCACATCCCTTCTTAGCCACTTCCGGTACCTACCAGTCAGGGTAATGGAGTAGAGCAGATCCTTTCTTACGAGATCCCAATGTTCGCGCGTAACTTCGAAGGCCCGGAATGGTGAACGGGGGGAGACGAAGCATTTCTGAACCCAGGGGTGGCACCTCCTGGCTGAGTCCAAACTGGCGCAGAATGCGGAGTGGTGAATAGAAGGTGAAGCCGGCCAAGCCTGCCACAAACACCTGTGGCGAACCCATGTTGCTCACAGTCATCGCGGGAAGCCTCAGCCAATGGCACTGCCAAGCAATGTCATCATCATCTAGGGAAGCAAAGAAGTCGACCCAGTCATCCTCATTCCTGTACATCACCTGAAATGGGCGATTCCATCCGCTAGCCCGATACCACCAATCATTGGCCGGAGGAGTTAGCAAATTTAGCTTGTCACAAAGCCACACCTATCAGAAAAAGAAAAAGAGAGAAAACAAGTATGAAGCCAGATAAAGCCTAAACTAAGCATCGAGGTAAAAAGAATGAGCGAAATAGAAAAAGGAGAGCAGAGTGAGGTCCCGACCTGCAACAATAGCGGGCTACCACCAAAAACCCTTGTATGACCAGCACGAATAGCATCCAACCCCATCAAGGTTTCTGCAAGGACTAAAGGAGCGACGTCCTTGCGAGCCTCAATTTGAGCAGCAACTCCCACTAGCAAAAGGGCTAGGCTGACCGACAGAAGGAACCAGTAAGAAAGCCGCCAAGAGACAAATGCAACAAGCCATCATCCGACGACCTTGATGCTCAAAGTCCGTCAGATTTCCAGGTGGACTAAACATCTCGTACAACAGCACAATGTTGATGGCATTGCGTCGGGTGAGGAACTCAGCAGTGTTACACTGTTACCACTAACACTGAGCTTGGCCTTAAGAATGTTCTTCATACTCTCCCGGATCATAGGAACTACTGGCTCAGCAGAATCATGGCTTCCAAGGTAGGCGTGGAACTCCTCGACGGTGGGGCAGAGTTCTTGAGAACCAAAGCGAGAGACATGCACTTTGGAATCCCAGAAACGTGCCACCGCATGCAACAAAATGGGACGAATTGCCACTTCTTAGAGATGCCTCAGGGCATAGAGTCGGTGCCCTCGGAAATTCAGCCAGTCGATGTCTTCAAGGTTGTCCAACCAAGGCCAGAGCAAAGCTTGGTTCAACAAAGCCATGGGAAATGGGAGTGTTTGAAAGAAGAATGATGGATGGGATGTGAATGACTTGACAAAGCAACTCTTGGTATTTATAGAGGCCTAGGGGAGACAACACCATTTCCCCACCAGCCTTGAAACTCATCAAGTTTCACATTTTCAAAACCTTTTCAAAATTCAAACTTTGGAAAACTTGAAAAAGCATTGGAAAAGCACTAGCCTTGTTTTGGGAAACCACTGACCTCTGGAAAATAGTCCAAGGGGATTTACAAGGTGTTTGGGAAGGGGGCATGCAGAAGAAAACAACATGGGGGAGCTGAGAAATGACCTTGGAAAGGAACATAGGTCTGCTGGTGACAGCAGTCCTGAGCACTCGGGAGTGCGTTCCCAAGCGCTCGACACCACTCTCGAGCGCTCGAGAATTCTGCAGTTTTACAGCAGGTTTTGTTTCCAGGCTTTGACTTCAAAATAGCATTGTAATCTCAAGGCACCAAGTTCAGCAAGTTTCAACCTGTTCCAGGGGGAATACAGCGGGTCCAGTTCTCCTTTTATTCGAGTATTCGAGTATATTCCTTCAAAAACCTCAAAATCTCGATGATTTCCTACCCAAGGTTGTGTCAAAATCCGTGTCAAGAGCGTTCGGTCGGATCAAATGGTGTACACGAGTCTTAATGTGTGCTAGTAACGACGTGAAGTAGTCAAACGTCCACTAAAGCTTACGAGATCAATTTTCGCTTTCAAACGCCTCGACTACATTACTCATAGTGGCGTTAAGGACATACACCTTGACCAAATACGCTCGTGTCCTATTCCTGGGTCCAATTACTGTCAAATTTAGTTGTTACTTTCTTTAATGATCGCAAATTCCACATTAAAGGCATTCCTGTTATCTCAAGTCAAATTCTATGAGTCGAGTCGATCGTGTCAGGTTTTACTCTATTTTGAGAGTATCGGTTGAAATTTGCGCGCTCTTCACTTTCTTTCGAAGCTAGACAAACATATTTCATAAAATACAATTCTATAAAGGGAGTGCGAACGAAGGAAAAAGGTGCAAATTTTCATAAACCAAACAATTTTTACAATGAGCAAGGAGGGAAGTACATGAATCGGGACAAACACATGCCTAATCCTGTCTACTGGGGCAGGCAGGCCCAACCAAAACCAAGGCACGCATACCCGGAAGCTATAACTACGCTGGCACGCAGGCCCATGGAAAAGAAAGGATAGCAAAGCAAAAACCCAAAACTCAGTCTCGACGAGTCCTCTTCCGCTGGTGTCCCTCGGACTCAGTGCTCTCATCCTCGCCGCTATCGTCATCGTCATCGTCGTCGTCACTGGGAGAGCCTGAGGCAGTACTCGAGTCTGTAGACCCTAAAGCTCGTGACTCGAGCGACTCCTCTGTCTCTTCCTCCGACTCCTCGGGAGCGGGCCTCCGTTGGGACGCTGCCCTAGGAACCACCTCGAACTGCCTCGCCTCTGTAGTAGACCGTGACACCCTCTGTGTACCCCGGCCTCTCGTGCTGGCGAAAATTAGAAGCTTGCGGTGTCCCGCGGCTGCGTCCTAGTCGAGCGTCGTGGCTGCACCTGCATACCATGAACATTCATTCATTTGATACATGTTTTAAATCCAATAAAAAGAATATGCATGCATTTTCATACCTGAGAAGCAACAGGTAAAACAGGCTCAGGAGCAGGTCTGGTCTGAAGGACTCTTCCTTTCGCGCAATCCTTCAGCAATTGGCGCATCCCCACCATCAGCATGATAGCCTTCTCTGCCCATTCTCGTGGCACCTGCACGATGGTTCAAAGGTCAAAACAATAGGCATACGAACAAGAAGCATTTGAAACATGAAAGAAGTGAAGTTGTGTTACACCTGAGTAGGGAGCCGCATTGGTGGCTGCGGAAGGCGTGGAATGTCTATCACCACCCGTGCCCCAGAAGAGTCCCTCACTCCTATCATCCACTCCAGCGACGGTAATCTGAGTGGAGTTGATGTCTCAGCTGTCTCTGGAGCCCTCGTACTGCCCTCGCCTCGACCCGAAGAACCAGCACCTCGCCCACCAGCAGGAGGTCCAGCACCTCGACCCCTACCGCGCGAAGAGTGACCACCGTGGCCCCGCGCTCCGGTCTCACCTCCGGTCTCGCCTTCAGTCTCACCTGCTGCCCTCCTAGCCTCAGCTTCTGCCATCTGTCTCTCGAGCTCCCTCTCCACGCCCAAGCTTGTGGCCAGATACCTGTCCCTGTATGCCGCGTAGTCTAGCGAACGCCGCAGGTACATCTCCAAGTCCGTATCTGGCACCGTGAACTGCTCCAGCTCGGCTTGAGTGTAAGTCTCAGTCCTCTGCACTCGTGGAGGAAGTGGCCCCGGCACGATGAAGTCTGGAGAACCGAGTGACTGTCGTGTCACCTGATCCCCCAGGTACCACTGCCAACCCAGGGGACACTCCAACAGGACTCTGCTCCGTGTCACCTCCTGGCTCCTTGGAATGAAGTCAGCCTCCACCATAGCCCAGCGATCCCAATGAACCTGCATTCAGTTTTCTTGCATTAATAATCAAAATTTTCATTTTCAAAAAGGCATAAAAAGAAAGCAAGGATGATGTTTTGTACCGTAACTCTGGTTATGTTGTCCAGCCAGCGTCGGAAGGTCATCACCTCTCCCCTCCGCTCCTTTGCTCTCCTATATTCCTTGCCCCACGCAAGTCCACGTGGAAACAAGTGCGGATGCATGCAAGTATTCTTGGGAGGGAACGTTCCCAAGACCTCGTAAGCCCAGAGCTACATATTTTGGATGTCGATTCAATTAAAATCAGTGCATTTTCAATTCAATAAATAAATCAATCGAGTCAGTTTAAAGTAGTAGCATCGAGTCATACCTCGACTACCCGCCAGTAACCGCCAATGGTGTTTCCCACTCCGCGTGAGGGTGTAACGCCCCGAATTTTGGGTACGTTAAATAAACATTTTTATTGAATAAATTAAGGAGAGTCTAGTTCATTATTACAACATAAGTCTCACAAGAGTACTTTTATTCAAAAGAGGGGATAATCTAAAGTTAACTACTGCTCCGCCTCTTCCTCCATCCTTGCAAGCTCCTCGGCTCCAAAGGCCTCCATGGTATACTGTTCCTGCTGCGAATCTATGAAATCTGACATATTATACCAGCGTCGCCCCCAGTATAATATGTCAGGGTCACCAAAAAGGTAACACCGTGAGCTACAGAAGCTCAATAGAATAATCCAACCCGCTAACCCATAACTTACAACAAAGAGTCATATAAATAATTACACATGCTCATTAAACAATATAATTAGCAATGATACATCCGCATTCCTTAACTTGCTTACGTTGGTGTCATGCCTTTCTTGGTTTCTCCTACGTGACTCATCGTATTGTGTCACCATTTCATTTCAGAAATTATTTCTCATTCAACGGGCTACCAAGTTCAGCCACGTTATAAAATCTTGCATTGGCTCCTCTCCGCGGATAACCAAACCCAATTACCAATGAAGCTACCACGTCCGGCTCCATTAGCAATCTACACAATGGGCTACCAAGTCCGGCCTCATTGCGGTTTTCGCAAGTCCGCACAAAGGGCTACCAAGTCCGGCCTCATTGCGGGTTTTCACAACTCACATAAGGCTACCAAGTCCGGCCATTGTGTAGTCTCAAAAATCCTTTTTATCCATATCAACCACTCCTTAAGTGTCATGTTTCTACTTTTCGGTTCTCGTGTCTCGTAATCATGCATAGACTCCGCGGCGGGACTATTCACATAACTCATGCGATATCATGCTCGTTAAGAGGTCAAAATACAAGTACTTCGTTTCAAATGATACTTTATCTTTAAAATGCATTTCCTTCGAGCAACACATGTTTATTGACGAGTTCATACAATCACGTGGTAACTAGGCGATCAAGCAATCAAGTAGTCATAAGATCAAAGTAAACTACGTTCTTTTAAACAAGAAAGTTGTACAAGCTAAATATCACAACTACATTATCATGCTCATGTACTTTAAAGAATTTTACGTCAAACAACATCATGCGATCAACTAGCCGAGTACTACATATTTTTAATCACGCTCATATCATACGATATACGTAGGGTAGGGGTATAGGTATACTACGTAGAGTTAGAGGTATAAGAAGATTCTACCTTTCTTCTTGGCGGTAGGAAGACTACGAAAAGATCGATGGAAAGAAAGTTGGCAAACGAACGGAGTAACGGCTTATGTTAAGCTTCCGATAGCTTCGAAAGAGAAAGGTTTCTCTCGAAACTAGATCGTAACCTATACTACTACTACTACTTTAGGATCGAGGTGGTGGTCGTATGGTGGTTTAGTGGCGGAGATGGAAAGAAAGCTCAAGAACAAGCTAGAACTACTCAAGAACACTAAGAATTCTTATGCTTTCAAGGAGAGAACTTGGAGAATGAAGAGGTGTGAGTTGAATGAGAAGTGTGAGGTCCTATTTATAGGCAAATGGGCTCTCCCTCCCTCTCTATGGCCGGCTGCCCTCTCTCCCTCTTTCCTCCAATTTTTTTATTCAAGCAAATCAAGTTTGCTTGCAAGAAATCACCTACAAACCTAGGCATGCAAGGCTAGGATGTGTCCTTTGGATTGGATTTTGGAAGATTGGCCAAGCAAGTGGATTTGTTTCAAATATAGAATTGGGGTTTATACAAGGAAGGACAAGATTGGATGGCATTGGTTATGCTTTCACTTGAAAGCATACACAACTAGGACAATGATGACCAAAGCATGTCATCCACTTGCACACACATCACTCTCTCCCTCTCTCTCCATCCGAACCTCTCTCTCTCTCAATCTCTCTCTCTCGGCCTCTCTTTCCTCCTCTCTCTCTCTCTCTCTCTCCTCTTGGTACATTGTACTATGTACATATATATATATATATATAACCATATATATATATATATAAGGACAAGAAGGGTTTGACTTTGTAGGAGATTTGTACTTCAAATCTCTCTCCCATTCTCTCCTTTCTACTTCTTTCACTTAGTACAAGTACTAACCTATACATGTATCTAGGGTTTGATAGACAAAAGTCAAGCAATACATCACATCTCTCTCTCTTTCCTTCTCTCTCTCTCTCTTGGGTTCTCTCTCTCTCTCTCTCTCTCTATCCCACTTGTATGTACTATAAAAGACTACCTATATACTAGTATATATATATGTACTATGGGTCTTTAATAAAATCTTAGTTTTCAAGTGAATTTGATTTTCTAAATATAATATTTAATAACACACATGCTATATACAATATAATATATATATATACAACAAGTACATACATATACATATATATATATATATATATATATATATACATGTACTACACTACTAGATATGAACTAGGGCTAATATCTAATATAGTATTCTACTACTTTCAAAGTACTATGTATAATAATACTAACCTAATGTACCAATTGTAGTTTAATCAATAACACACATGGCCAAGTCCAATATTTAAATCAAACAAGTACATGATTGTCAAGACTAACTATTATCCAATGGATAATAGTTTCTCTAATGGTTAATAACCAATGGGTAATAATGGCTAGGATTCTAGTCTATTGTCCAATGGTTAATGAAACTCCTAACGGTTATTATCCAACGGTTAATACCCAAAAGTATAATACTGTAACGCCCTGAATTTTGGGTACGTTAAATAAACATTGTATTGAACAACAAAAGAAAGTCTGGCTCTTTATTACATCATAAACTCCCAAAGGGTTCGTTTATTACACAAAAGGGATGGATATCTAAGGTTATCTACAGCTCCTTCTCTTCTTCCATCCTAGCAAGTTCCTCAGCTCCAAAAGCCTCCAAGGTGTACAGCTCCCCTTGTTCATCTAACAAGTCTGACACATTATACCAGCGTCGCCACCAGTATAATATGTCAGGGTCACATAAAGCAACACCGTGAGCTTGAAAGCTCAATAGAGTAATCCAAACCCACTAACCCTTAACATACACATCAAAGATAGTATACGATTTTAACATGCTTTCAAACAACTCATACAATTACACATGCGCATTCACTAACGAGCGTTGGTGTCATGTTTTCCGTGTGTCTCCCCTACGGTACTCATCGTCTTGTGTCTCATCTTTTATCATCAATTCCGAAAACACGCACGCACACAACCATGGGTTACAAGTACCTTGTGTCGCACAACAATGAGCTACCAAGTCCGGCTCATTGCCACAAGGTTACCAACGCACGGCCACAATGGCTACCAAGTCCGGCACATTGTGTCACACACACACACAACAATGATCTACCAAGCCCGGCACCTTGTGTCGCATAACAATGAGCTACCAAGTCCGGCTCATTGCCACAAAGGCTACCAAATCTGACTCATGGCCATAATGGCTACCAAGTCCGGCCATTATGCATTTCCAAAACACTTTTTATCCGTATCAACCACATCTTAGGTGTCATATCTCTACTTTTCCAATTCCATGTGTCTCGTAACATGCATCGACTCAGCGGTGGGACTAATCACATAACTCATACGATATCATGCTCGTTAAAAGGTCAAAATACAAATACTTCGTTTCAAACGATACTTTATCTTTAAAATGCATTTCCTTCGAGAGGTTCAATAAAGCAACACATGTTTGTTGACGAATTCATACAATCACGTGGTAACTAGGCGATCAAGCAATCAAGTAGTCATAAGATCAAAGTAAACCACGTTCTTTTAAGCAAGAAAGTTCTACAAGCTAAATATCACAACTACATTATCATGCTCATGTACCTCAAAGAATTCTACGTCAAACAACATCATGCGATCAACTAGCCAAGTACTACATATTTTTAATCACGCTCATATCATACGATATACGTAGGGTAGGGTATAGGTATATTACGTAGAGTTAGAGGTATAAGAAGATTCTACAAGCTAAATTCAAGTCAAACATACATATAACTATTCAAGTACCACATATACTTAGAGATAGCGGGGTCGGAGTATTCTACCTTAATCCGAAACTAGTCGGGGCCGAATAAGCTAGTTGGAAAGTGCTACGGGCGTCGAATGCTCACAATCTGGACCAAACTTTGGATGGCAGTAACTCGGTCAATACTTGGCCGAATAGGATCGTTCTTGAGTCTAAAACGAAGATCTCGAAGTTTTCTACGACTTTCGTGAAGGACGTTATTCCTAGAAACGACTTTCGCCCGGAGAAAAATGGGGATAAGAAAGTGGACAGTGAGCTGTCTGGAATGAAATTTCCAGATTTTTCACTGAACTTTGGAGGTCGATATCTTGGTCATCTCTTGACCATGTGGGGTGGTTCTTGGGTCTAAACTGAAGCTCTCGAAGTGTTCTACGACTTTTGTGAAGGACGTTGTTCCTAAAAACGACTTTCGCCCGGAGAAAAATGGGGATAAGAAAGTGGACAGTGAGCTGTCTGGAATGGAATTTCCAGATTTTTCACTGAACTTTGGAGGTCGATATCTTGGTCATCTCTTGACCGTTTGGGGTGGTTCTTGGGTCTAAACTGAAGCTCTCGAAGTGTTCTACGACTTTCATGGAGGTCGTTGTTCCTAGAAACGACTTTCGCCCAGAGAAAAATGGGGATAAGAAAGTGGACAGTGAGCTGTCTGGAATGGAATTTCCAGATTTTTCACTGAACTTTGGAGGTCGATATCTTGGTCATATCTTGACCGTTTGGGGTGGTTCTTCGGTCTAAACTGAAGCTCTCGAAGTGTTCTACGACTTTTGTGGAGGTCGTTGTTCCTAGAAACGACTTTCGCCCGGAGAAAGAATGGAGTTTTTCAGAGGACAGTAGGCTGCCTGGGCAAAACAGAATGGGTTTTAGAGAGAAGTTTGGAGAATGAGGTGAAGGTGTGAGTTCAAAGCACCAAGAGCTTGGTATTTATAGGCAAGGCACCCTCTCTCTCTCTCCCTAGCCGGCCTCTCTCTCTCTCTCCTATATCTCATTTTTTTATTCAAGCAAATCTTGTTTGCTTGCAAGTTTAACCCTAGAACTAGGCATGCAAGGCTATGGATGTGTCCTTTGGATTGGATTATGGAAGACTAGGCAAGGAAGGAGATTTGATTCAAGTATTCTAATGGGGTTTGTACAAGGAAGGACAAGATTGGATGGCATTGGTTATGCTTTCACTTGAAGCATACACAAACTAGGACAAAGATGACCAAGCAAGGTCAATCAACTTGCACACACATCACACTCTCTCCCTCCCTCTCCATCCGATCTCTCTCTCTCTCTCCCAAGTACTATATATATATGCACTAGGAAGAATACACATAATATATTATAGATATGGGTACTATGGGTACTTTGAAATCTTGTATTTTAAACCAAAATTAGATTTTCTTATTATAAAAATCTATATACACACATGTGTATTACAATATAATATATACATACATATATATACATACAAGTACACATATTATATATACAAGCAAGTACTACAATATCTAGACTAGATATGTCACTTTCCAAGATCTAATAAACTAATCTTCTTCTTTCAAAGTACTAGGTACTAAATTATTAACCTATTGAACTAAATCTATTTTAATGGATTTTAACACATGGGCAATCTAGTCTTTAATAATAAGAGAATCCCATGGAAAAATTAAATAATAAGCCTTGTACTTGCATGGAAGACATACAATATACTAATATATGTATATGTACTTTGGGTCTTTAATAAAATCCACATTTTCAAGTAAATTAGATTTTCTAGTTAAAATATTTAATAACACACATGCCATATACAATAAAATATATATATACAACAAGTACATACATATATATATATATATATATACATGTACTACACAATATCTATACTAGATATGACCTAGGACTAATATCTAATATAGTATTCTACTACTTTCAAAGTACCATGTATAATAATACTAACCTAATGTACTAATTGTATTTTAATCAAATAACACACATGGCCAAGTCTAATATTTAAATCAAACAAGTACATGATTGCCAAGACTAACTATTATCCAATGGATAATAGTTTCTCTAATGGTTAATAACCAATGGGTAATAATGGCTAGGATTCTAGTCTATCGTCCAATGGTTAATAAAACTCCTAACGGTTATTATCCAACGGTTAATACCAAAAGTATAATACTTTGCAATTAAGCACTAACTAATCTAATCTTGTACTTAGGAAGATTAACCAAGGTTTACCTATTGACTAATGGGTAAAGATTACTCTAGCATCTATCGTCCAACGGATAAATATTATCCTAGGTCAAACGCCAAGGCAAAGCGTGAGCATGGCCAAGGCAGCCTGGTGGCAAGGCGGTGGCCAAAGTAGCCCGGTGGCCAAACAGTGGCCAAGGCAGCCTGGTGGCAAAGCGGTGGTCAAGCGGTGGCCAAAGCAGCCTGGTGGCCAAACAGTGGCCAAGCGGTGGCCAAAGCAGCCCGGTGGCCAAACAGTGGCCAAGGCAGCCCGGTGGCCAAGCGGCGGCCAAAGCAGCCTGGTGGCCAAACAGTGGTCATGGCAGTCCGGTATACAAGAAGGCTCAGCCATGGCAAAGTGCCTGGTATACAAACAAGGCTAAGGCAGTGGCAAAGCGGTACAAGGTGTAGCCAAGGCAAGGCGTGAGGTTTGTAGAACGCCAAGCAGAGCAAGGCGCGACTAAACGCCAAAGGCGAACTCCGATGGCGCCAAGGCGAAACAACAAGGACTGACGCTAAGGCAAGGCAGCTTGTCAACGAGCTAACGCTAGGCAAGGCAGCGCGACAATGAGCCGACGCTAAGGCAAGGCAGGCCCGACAGTGAGCCGACGCTAAGGCAAGGCAGTTCGACAATGCCGAGCCGACGCCAGCACGTCCTTTTCAACTCAGTAGGAACATCAGCAGCCAGCCAAGCCAAAGCAAGGCGGTTAAGACGGTCAAGGCAAGGACTAAATATTAACCATTTTGGCATCGATGCAACGCTCTAGGTTAGGGGAAATGCAACTAAGCCATATGGTAGTTAGGGTTTGCTAACTAATCGGTTGCCATGCAGGATTTCCAGCCGAGAAAATAAATTCTAGGATTTTCTACAATTACCAAGTAACTATACCAAGGTCTTAATAGGCATACTCGTCTTTATAAAAATGACCTTAATGCCCGGGCGATGAATTCCAATATCCTAAGTCATAAACCTAATTATGATGGATTATTAATCGCAAAAAGGGATTTATAAAATAAATAAAGAATTTTCAAATAAAATAACAAAATTTTATAAGTCGATAACGACCGATTTTTGGACGTTAAAAATGAAATCCAAGTATTAAAATAAATTTCAAATTTTTAGCGAAATTTTTTATTGACCAAAAATCAGGGTCGTTACAAATACTTTGCAATTAAGCACTAAACTAATCTAATCTCGTACTTAGGAAGATTAACCAAGATTTACCTATTGACCAATGGGCAAAGATTACCCTAGCATCTATCGTCCAGTGGATAAATATTACCCTAGGTCAAACGCCAAGACAAGGCTTGAGCGTGGCCAAGGCAGCCTGGTGGCAAAGCGGTGGCCAAGCGGTGGCCAAACAGTGGCCAAGGCAGCCTGGTGGCAAAGCGGTGGTCAAGCGGTGGCCAAAGCAGCCTGGAGGCCAAACAGTGGCCAAGTGGTGGCCAAAGCAGCCCGATGGCCAAACAGTGGCCAAGGCAGCCCGGTGGCCAAGCATTGGCCAAGCGGCAGCCAAAGCAGCCTGGTGGCCAAACAGTGGTCATGGCAGCCCGGTGGCACAGCAAGGCTGGCGCCAAAGCAGCCGGCCAAATAGTGGCTAGCGGTACAGCTGGCTGCGGCCAAGGCGTAGCTAAGGCAAGGCCGAGCAAGTGCCCCAAAGAACGCCAAGGCAAGGCCGAGCAAGGCGCGACTAAACGCCAAGGCGTAACCCGATGGCGCCTAAGGCAGAGCAACCCGACAGGGACCCGACGCCAAGGCAAGGCAGGCTTGTCAGCGAGCCGACGCCAGGCAAGGCAGGCTCGACAATGAGCCGACGCCAAGGCAAGGCAAACGCGACAGCGAGCCGATGCCTAGGCAGCCTAGCCAAGCCAAAGCAAGGCAGTCAAGTTAACGGTCAAGGCAAGGACTAAATATTAACCATTTGGCATCGATGCAACGTTCTAGGTTAGGGGAATGCAACTAAGCCATATGGTAGTTAGGGTTTGCTAACTAATCGGTTGCCATGCAGGATTTGCAGCCGAGAAAATAAATTCTAGGATTTTCTACAATTACTAAGTAATTATACCAAGTTCTAAATAGGCATGCTCGTCTACTAGATAATGACCTTAATGCCCGGGCGATGAATTCCAATCTCCTAAGTCATAAACCTAATTATGACGGATTATTAATCGCAAAAAGGGATTTATAAAATAAATAAAGAATTTTCGAATAAAATAACAAAATTTTATAAGTCGATAACGACCGATTTTTGGACGTTAAAATGAAATCCAAGTATTAAAATAAAATTCAAAATTTTAGCGAAATTTTTATTGACCAAAAATCAGGGTCGTTACAGAGGGAGCCCTGAGGAATGAGTAGAGTGTGCACAAAGCAGCACCGTCCCAGTTGTACCGCCCCGCCTGTCTCAGATCCACCAAGCCCGCCAAGTAACTAAGGTGAACCCGGGATCGCCTGTTCGGGAACAGAGAAGCCCTGAATAGGTATAGCAAATAGGCCCTGGCCATCTGGGCCACCTCGACGTCAGTCGTCGGCTCGTGATCCCAATACTTCTTGAACTGGCCATACTCCACCACCCCTCCGCTATGGCGCGGGACCCGCCCGAGGAACCACTCCAAAGCCACATCATCCAAGTCTATGCTCGGATTGTACGGGATCGGCTCGCCTCCAACCCGGAGTCCTGTGATCGCTGCGAAGTTGAGAGGAGTTACCGTCATCTCCCTGAAGCGAAAATGGAACGTGTTGGTGGTGTCCCACCACCGCTCCGTCAGCGCCGTCAGAACTGCGCGATCTACCCTCACCACAGTCATCAGCTGGATGAACGGCCCGAAACCCGCCTCCTTTACCAACTCTCGCACTCTCCGGGGCAACTCCTTGAAGTAATTCAACGAGTTGGCTGAGCCTCCGTGGCCGTAAATATCCATGGTGCGCTGTTTCAACAAAGCAAAGAAGCGGCATTAATGATGATGCAATAATTCACAAAAGCATATCTAATTCTTAAGTTAAGCCGTTAGAGTCTTACCATGGTCCACCCAGGGGAAATATGTGAATCCCGATCTCGGAGAAGTAAGTCCTCGGGATAATCCGTCCGAGCAGGGACGTAGCCGGTCATTCCGGTCGGCTCAAAGAAGTGTAGTCGCAGAGCATAAATCTCCGTTACGAATCCAAGACGCGCTCTTGCCAAATAGGCCTTCGCTTCGGCTGCCGCTGTAACCTGCTCCTCGACCGCCACCTCCTCCTCCGACTCCCCTAACCCCAAGTCATCCATCTCCAGTGACCCTATATTCGCCGCCGTTGTTCCTGTGCCGCTCAACAGTGCTCCTAATAAAAGCACCGAGGTTTGATCCTCTATCGTCCTCGCACCCCTCAGCACCCCTGTAATCCCGGCATCGAGGCCAAGTGCGTCTAGTATATCCTGTGGCCTCGCGGAATCCAAGAAATCCCCCTCCGCGAATGGGACCGGGTGCAAAGCACCGATCTCGCTATCTCCTCCCCTCGGCTCCACGGCCATCGCCCTTAGTATCGGGGTCGCGACGACGCGACCAGCCGTCATCGCCTCATCACCAGCCCCCTCCCTCCGCTCATCACTGGCCCGTTCGGCGGCCGCAAGCAGCTCCTTTACCGTAGGAGTATGAGGAGTGCCCGTGACGCCACCTCTGCTACCGAGACCTCCATTTCACTGCCCGGCGTGTCTCTGCTGCTTGTGACCAGGCCGCTGTCCCCTCCTCGCACGGCCTCACTGTCACCCACATCTCCTACCGCCGCCACATTTCCGCTGGCACACACCACCGCCTCTGGACCTTCGCCAACGCCACCCACCGCAGCCAAATCCTCACCAACAACCCCCTCATGAGCTGGTGTAGCAGCGCTGCTGCTGTCTTTCTCCCTCGCCGCCGCAGCCGCCACCGATGCTGCCTCTTCACGGCTGGGCAACTCCCCGTCACCACCACCGGCCATGGCCTGTTCTTCTTCCCCCCAGAGCTTCTTCTTCCTTTTGATTCATACCTCCTAGCACACGATTGCCCACTGGAAGATCGTGGAAATCTTGAGATCTTGGGCTCAATCCGTTCAGAGAGAAAGAGATCGACTAAGTTAGAGAGAGGGGTCGTCTGAGTGAGAGAGAGATCGCATGAGAGAGAGAGTGAGAATGAACTTGAGAGGCGTACGACCGTACTCTGGTTCTTGAGCGCTGGGGTATGGGGTTTGAACCCCAAGTCAGTTGAAAAAGATGAAAAGGACAGTAGGCCCCAACAGCCCTCTCGAGCACTCGAGACCACTCCCGAGCGCTTAGGGGTGGTTCTGAGCACTGAGACCTGTCCTCGGCCCCAGTGTCAATCCTCCATTGTCCCGTGTATTCCCCGCTTGCGAGACTTGCTTAGCTTCCACTTCCTTTTTACAAAATCAATCTTAGTCCTGGCTTCGCCCGTGCCGAAGCGAGACTGTGAGAGGCAAACCTCCGTCGGTGATGTGATTTTAGGCTCACGCTTCACAATTTGGTATTTTGCTTGGTAGTCGATCGAAATTTGTCTATTTATGCCAATTTCAACATGTTTGCAGGTATTCATTCCTTATGGGTACTATTTTATCCTTGCTTCATCCGTCGAACAGAGTAACAGGTGGACTCTCTGCATTTATTTTGTCAAAGTCATGTAGATCTTTTCTCGTGCATGCATTACATGTGTTTGCATCTGCCCCAAAGAACTACGCTGGACTGATCCCTGCAGAAAAGGGTACGTATGCAGTCTGAAAAGACGCGACCGCGTGCTCCAAACACTTTTACTTGCATTTGTTTTTGAAATTAAGGGTTTGACGTGGCTCGAATTGGGCTGTCTTAATCTTTCGATGTTACTCGTATCCGACATGATGCCGAGCACCATCCAAAGAGGGGCAACTGCAGACACCCCAATTTGGACTCATCGAATTTCCTTAATTTGTGGCCCGGAGGCTCCCCGATGATGAATTTGGATAAAGACAAGCCTTAGACCAGTCAGAACCAAGCTTCTTGAAAGACTTTAAAAGGGAAAATAAGGTGTCAAAATCAATCTCAAGCGCTCAAGAGCAGTCCCAAGCGCTCAAAACCATTTTCAAAACCCTGGGCCAGTCCAACTCTCGAGCGCTCGAGAAGTCTATGCTGCCCAATGGGTGATGAAGCTTCCCCACTTCCCATGCAACCCATCATTACAGCCGTTTGAGCTGATTCAAACTTCAGACAACACTCAACATCAGTCAGAGGAAAGGTCAGGCCTGAAGATTTTTCAAAAAAGGATTTGATTCCAAATTGCATTTTCTAAAAATGAGACCATAGGTTATCTTGCCTATATAAAGGGCCATTCCAGCTCAAAACAGGCACGAAATCCCTCTCTCTAGAAACCCTTTGATCGTTCAAAGAAAGCCATTTTTCATCCCTTTGAAAAAACTTGATTTTCAAAAGAAAAACAACAAAGAGCCAAGGCATCAAGAAGATGGAGGAAGCTCAGATCATTACTAGTGTCTGATCTTCTGAAGTTTTCGTTTCTCATTCATCTTTCAAAGCTGTTCAAGGAGCAAAGTTCTAACTAAAAAAGGTAGAAGCTTTCTACCTTGGTGTCATACAAAAAGAGGGTTGTTTTCCTTTCTGAGGTAGGTCTCTCAGCCTGTCTCAGTCTTTAATACTGAGCATGGGTTGAGAGACTTTAGTGTAAAAACAAGAGCAAAGGGGCATAAATGTGTTTTCTGTACTAAGCGTACTGGAAGCACTCCCAAGCGCTCGGGACCACTCTCGAGCGCTCGAGAATGACTCCACTCCTATTTTTCCTTCTTTTGGGCATTTAAGTGGACATGCAAAGGGAGTGAGATGTGTTTTAAAACAGATTGCCTCCTTTGAGGTGTGTTGGTGCAGACGATCTTCCTTTTTCTGTGAAAAATAAAGAAGATCATTTTCATTTAATGGCATGCGAAAGAGTTTTGTTTAAAATTTAAAAGGAGAAATTTTCATACTTTAAAAATACTAGATCTGGTGTACCAGCATACTACAACGAGGGCATTGGTTGATTAAAATCTATCCTGCGGCGTAGATCACACCCAAGCGCTCGAGATCACTTCCGAGTGCTCGGGAGTGTCTGCATGTCACTCCACCCCATTTTCTTCCAGTTTGATCCTCATACTGCCTTTGGATGACCATGCATTTGTCCCTTTACCCCTTTAGAACTATAAACTCATTTTTAAGGAGGCAAGGATGCATGGCTTGGAAGAATGGGGTCTGATCCCATTTCACTAAGTCCTTTGTTGAGTCTGCAACATGATTAAGATTATTCCTGTTTATATCTTCAGTGTTATATCTTGTCATACTAACATGGTTTGCAGGCTGGACATGTAATACTCCCAAGCGCTCGAGAGTGCTCCCGAGCGCTCGAGAGTGAGATCAGTGACAGGGTTTCTAGTTCTTGTCATTTTGCATTTCTTTACCATTTTTCATGCACGCCCTTATTTGTTATATTTTTGAATACTTGCTATTTGCTTGATGAAACAAAATCTTTTCAAAAAATCCCACAAATGTTTAGTCGAGACCGATCTTGTATCGGGCGAAGGGGGTGCCGTAAAACCCTTCCCCCCTCGTAATGTGGCTTCCGAATCCTTTTAAAATCTTTGGTTTTGAATTCAAATCAACCATTTTCAGAATAAAACAGTTTCTCGGGTGATGAACCATAAATCCGGGTGGCGACTCCTCAATTTTTCAAATTCAAAACATCTTTATGTTTTTCGGGCCGCCCTGATCCACCCGGGGCTGTGGTAGCCCACACTCGAGCTTCCAACTTTTCCATTTTCAGAGTAGTTTTTTCAATACTCTCAAACAAAAATTGGTTGTGAGCATGCAACTCACGAAACTGATCAAGATGTTCTTGGAGAGTAGAATTAATAGAGGAAGGAAGCTCATTGGACAGAAATAAAGCTTGATATTAAACAACTCCAATTTTTAGTAAATAAAAATCTCGTTGAATACTTGGTAATTCTATTTTTCCTTATAAAGAATTCTTTTTAACGTTAATAATCCGTCATAATTGGATTTGAGACTTATAAAATTATATCTTTTAACATCGGACAATCTAGTCCTTTTCCAAAGACAAGTATGCTTGTAAAAGCACTTGTATATTTTCCTAGTAGGTAAATAAAGCCTTTAAATTATATATTTCTTGGCTAGAAATCCTACATGGCAAGTAGGATTAGTTTCCAACCAAATGGTTAACCAAACTTAGTTACCATTTATCTGAGTTACTTTTCCATAACATTTAAGAACCATTGGATAAAGGTAGTAATCATAATGCTTCCTAAAGTAGTGTTCATAGCCTATTTTAAGCATGCCTAAATGTCCATAGGTTTACTTTCTAGGAAAATTAACCATTGGTCAATAGATTACACTTGAAAGCTTACCTTTAATCATTACCTTTCCCCCTAGGCCTAATAGGACTCATTAGTGCCTAAGTACACTTAGCCATATACATATAGATATATATGCTTTCTAGGAAATATTGTGACCATTGGGTAATAACTCGTCATTAAGACATTAACCTTTAATCATTACTCCTTCCTAGCCTTATAAGTCTACTTAAGCCTAACCATACTTAGTCTTACACATACATACATACATATATATATATATATACACACACACACATATATAAACACATGGGGAATATAGAGAGAGAGAGGCTGAGAGAGAGAGAAAGAGAGAGAGAGAGATAGAGGTGTGTGCATGTGTGTACACTTTCGCAAGCTACCCTTAGCCCCTTTTAGCCTTAAGCCTAATTACATCATGCCAACCCATTTCTAGTCTTATTCAAGCACACAATCTAGCCTTTAATCATCCTAGAACTAAGCCCTTAATCACCAAGAGATTTACTTACAAACCTAGCCTAGGACTGACTAAACATAGAAGGCTATTCTTTAGCCTAATCAAACCCTATCTTAGACTTGTAAGACTTGCTAATCTAGACTAAGATTACCTATGATTTAGCCTAAAAAGCCTTACGATCCTACTCAGTTTTTAGCCTTATGCCTAAAGATTTGGATTGACCAATGAGAGATAGACTTAGCATGCTTCCAACCATGATTTGACAACACAATGAGAGCAAGAGAGAGGGGGGAGCCGGCCATCGAAGGGGAGAGAGAGCCAAAATGTTTGCTATAAATAGCACCCCTCACTTGGCATTCAACTCACACCTTCATCCTTTAATTTCTCTCTCTAGAAATTCTTGTGTTCTTACTTTGTTCTTCCTTGTTCTTTATTGTTCTTGAGTTCTTCTTGAGTTCCTCAAGAAACTCATCCAAAGCAGCCACTAAACCACCACTCGACCACCCTTTCGATCCAAAAGTTTAGTAGTTTAGTCAAGAACTAGTTTCGAGAGAAACCTTTCTCTTTTGAAGCTACCATAAGCTTACGGTAGGAAGTTACTCCGTTCGATAGCCGACGTACTTCCATAGTCGCCCTACCGCAAAGAAGAAAGGTAGAGTCCCGTATACGCTATCCGTAAGTATACGTAGATTAATCTTAACCATTATCGCTAAGTAGAAATTGAAACTTGTACGATGCTTGTATATTGAAATGCATGAGAACTTGAAAAGTAATTTTTCTAAAGATTGAAAAGGAAGGGGAGTATGTTGAATATATCGACTTTATTTTCCGGAAAAACATTTTGAACTTCCCTAAAAGGAAGAATGAACGGATTTTGGAAACATAAACTTGATTGAAAGTATTCGTATTTTGATCTTAAGAACGGTTGTGAGCATGTATATGTGATTACTTGAATTACTTGTTTGACGTGTGATAAAGCATATGTGGTTTCCACTCCAAAGGTGTCTGTCCATGTGACACTATACTTTATATTGTGTGCTAAACGTTTGAGCATGACTTCGTGATAATATGAGCATGATAAGTAGTATAGAGTTGGATGATCTTGCTAGTTTAGTTTCAAGATTACAATGAATGACTTATGTTTACCTATGTGAAAAGTCCTGCCGCGAAGTCATTGCATGAAAACAAGACACAAGAATTGAGGAAGTTAGAAACATGACACCTAGGGTGTTGATAGTGAAAAGACGTGTTTTGAAAAAGAAAATGTTTTGAATCCACAATGTGGCCAGACATAATAGCCCATTGTGAGGTGTGTGTAAGTGAGCCAAGACTGTAATTGAAGCATGCATCAGAAAGCAGAAAGCAAAGCAAACTGTCCCAGGGAAATGGATCCCGTGGCCAGTGAATTGATGTCACAGCCGAGGGATCCTCCTGGATCGATGTACCAACCGAGGGATTGAAGCCCTGGTCGGTGTTCTTCCTCACACCAGACTGAAAAGTTAATAGATAATTAAACGCTACGATTAAGTATGAAAACAGTAAATAAATTGAACCGGAGGCCCCTGGGCCTCACCACCTTAATCCCTCAGTAGCTTGATTGCTTCGGATTGAATGAGATAGACTGATTACTTCTTAGGAAACCCTAGGGTTAGGGTTTGAACTTCAGGGTTTGATCGTTGGACTGATGGCTGCCATCGGAAGGTTAGGACTTTTGAAGAGGGGGGCTGAGAGTGTATATTGATATAGTTTCGTGGTTCGAGGGTATGATTCCGTAGGTGAATCTAGTCTCTTATTTTCGGAACCCAAAGGCCCTTTATATAGGCAATTGGTGACTCACTCCTACCAATCGAAATGTACGACGGGAATTGAAGTTATAATGCATCTCAAACTCCTCATGGCTATCCCTGGGTGTAGCCTGAACGCATCGGGAGGTTTCGTGTTTGGATCAAACGCTTGACAGAACGTTCGAGAATCTGGAAAATATACAATATGGCGGCCGAGTAATGGATCTGGCGGCCGTGGAAATGAAGTTGCGGCTGTAGGATAGATCTAGCGGCTAAGTGATCGATCTCTCAGGGAGATTTTCAGGCAACAAGTTGCTCGGGTGAAGAAATGATGTTAAGGCCGGGAGATCAATCTCACGGCCGATAGATGGATTCTCCTAAGATTCTGTATTTTCTGTCTAAAAGGCTATATGGCTCTGGATTGGGTCCTCTAAGTGGCTCAAGGTTCTTACCGAAAGTCCTAAGATTCACAAGAAGTCAATCAACAATCACTGTATCCATTTCATCATTAGGATGGTCCCTAAGGTGGGACTTGAAATAATCGTTTGGCCAAATTAGGGTGTCTACAACATCCCCTAATAATTTCTTTTCCTTGGAATAGAAGTGGGAAAAAGCACCATTTGAAGCAGTTAAACGGGTAAAACCCTCAGGAACAGTGTAATCCATAGTAGGATCAAATTGAGGGCCATAAGGGATAGGTCTGAACATTTAGGTAACATCCAGAACTGTGGGAGCCATCAGACCACAGTTAAATCTGGAGAATTTAAAAGAAGGGTCCCAAAAGGCTAGGGCAGCCTGAAATAAAGGTGGGTTTTAGGAAATTCCCCTTCGAAGAAGAATGATGATATTCTTCAAACCAACTTTCTCGAGTTCATTTGACTTTTCAGCTAGCATTCTGGTAGTCCAAATTTTCCAATCCTTTTCTAAAGTAGGCCAGCAAGGGAAAGATTTTCTCATAAAATTTTGCCAGTTAATGGCCGAACAGGCTCGAATGTCAGCGTCTCCTACTTAAGGATAATAGAGAGACAGAGAAGTAGATATTTCTCCTATGAATGGAGGACCCAAAATGAAAGTACCTTTTTCCTTAGGGTTTGGGATAAAGACTCGGTGATCGAGGTAGGGATCTTCAGTTGAACCATGAGTTTTCCATGTTGTGAATCTCCTTAATGCGAGAGAAGGAGTTAGGTGTTCCCTGATTGGTTGGCTTGAAGAAGCCGTTGTTTCGATCAAGGAAGTTAGCGATTTGAGCTCAAAATGAGGGGAGTTCAGTTTTTAATGAAGTTTGAATGCGCAGAGTGTAATATGTGATTTTGAATCATTTCCACTTTTATACTTTCTTATTTGGGCCATTTATTAATATTGGGCCGCTGTCCAGCCCAAATTATTGGGTTAATAGGGCAAATATGTCAAAATTTAAAAAAAAAATTGTTTCTTCATGAGTATTTTAATGTCGAAACTCATAATTAGAAATAATTCAAAGCCAAACAAACATAGTTATGCAAAAGAAATTTCATTAAACAAACTGCCAGGGTTTACAGGAATGAAATTTGCATATCTACAAAAATAAAATAAAAGGTCCTACTGGCAGGAAAGTAAAGATAAATTAGGCCTTCGAAGGGCCTAGGTGCTGAAGCGTAGCCTTCTTGTTCTCAAAGTAGTGAGGGAACGACCAAGTAACAAGGCTGTGGAACTTTTTCCAAGCAAATTGGAGAAATTGCAGCTCCATTTTCCCCATATCCTCCTTAGCATCTAACTCTAGTTTTTCTCCAGGAGGGGCCTAAAGCTGAGCACCAAGGCTTTAGCTTTCCTTTGAAGTTGAGCCTTCTTTTTGGGGTGCTTCCTCTGTTTCCTCTTGGAACGCCTTCAAAGTTTTTGTCAGCATGGCCAGGCACTACTTCGAACGATTCAGCGTTGAGGCTCACAATCTGATTATGCAGTTCTCATTCCTCTCCTTGACAACAGGATAGTCTTGGAGATCTTGGTTGAAACAGTAGGTCGCAGTATTGGCTTCAAGCCACGATCTAATCACTGGTAAGAAATCCAAAAAGCAATGGATTTGATAGGAAACCACAGAGGGAATGGTGCATAGAACAAGTGTATCATAAGCCCATTTGAAATTAGTCAATGGGACTTGTTTTTCCAGGATGGAAGCATCTATGAAGGAGAAAGTAGCAAGGAACTGTAGAGCCTTGCCCTTGTCCGAAGGGAAAATGGAGTAGCCATAATGCCATTGGAAGTAAGGTGGATTAACAGCAAGACTAGTCACTTCACCGAACCAATCTGGCTCCTCTGCGAGAGGAGCCAGCTTATTAGACTCTTCGAAGTTAGCAAGGTAGTGTGGAGTTTTTACCTCGGTAAGCCAGCGGGGTTAGCGGGGTTTTTAAGTTTGGGCCAGTCGTTTGAAGTCACAATAAGGAGTAGGCCCAAGGTAATTCTCTTCCTGCTTGAGATAAAGAGCAAATTTGAGGGAAGAGTAGATTGATTCCAACATCCCCATGTGAATGGTGTCCCTGCCAGTCAGAGGCAAAAATTGGCTCGCAAATAGGGTGCGGAAATGGTGAAACCTATTTGGGGTAGGGTCAGGTTGATCAAACTTGACCAGGATGGTGCCAGTGTTGGTATTAGCAGGGTTTTCCTCCCAAGTACCCCAGCCAAACTCATTGACCGAATTTGAAAGGGTAGAGGAAGATTAGGAGTGCAAAAGGTTCGGTCAGAAAGAATCTTTTCGGCCAACATTCAAGGCGAATTTGAGGGAGACGTGTGAGAGGAGTTAGATTGGTGGTCGAGGTTTTCTAGGACAAGATTAATTTCTGAGAGAGAATCCATAGCTAGAAGAGTTATTAGTGAGTGAGATTCTACTTCGAAGGGTTTGGAACGAACGATGTGATTTGTTAAACCCTATCATTAATCACTATTTATAGAAGGATTAAAGATAGCCATCTTTGGGAAGCTCAAGAGACGTGCATGGAAACAAATCTTTCCTATGCCCCATGCATCCTTATTTGTAGGAGACGTGGGCAGAAGACGTGAGCCATTAACATTTATTTAAATTACTTTAAATAAGATGTTAATGCAGGGGGTGTGTTTACATACTAAAATATACCACCCAATAAGAAAATTACACGTGGCACCAAACAGTGTGTTGCTATAATGACCCTAGTTTTTGGTATGTAAAAATTTCGTTAAATATTTGAATTTTTCTTTTTAATTCATTTTCTTGGCTAAGAATCCTAACTTTCCTAGGACAATTTTATTCCAACCAATTAGTTAGCCAAATCAATTGGATTCTTAGCCTAGTTAAACCTCCCTAACCATTTTGAACCTTATGATCTCTATGAACTCTCCTAATTCCTAGGTGAACTCTTTCCCCTCATGAACCTTTCTACCCCTAGTTGAACATTTCCAACCTTAGACTAGAAAATCATTTGCACTCACATGACTAGTCATTTCAAGACTTATTTACTTCTTCCAAGTATATCTTTTCTCATCATTACCTCCTTACCCATTGAATAATAATTCGTAGGGTAATTTGTGTCCTTTGGGCAATAGAAGTAAGACTTCCTAACCAAGACCAAGTTTGTTCCTCCAACAACCATGATTATGTATTGTCACATCAAGGAGTCCTCATCACTTCCTTTCTCCTTCCTACAAGTAACTTTGGCATATATATATATATATATATATATATATATATATATATATATGCATATATACACACACACACACACACACAATTTAATATCACCCTAAAATTTTCTAGAAAGGCTACCGTGAAGCCTTAATCATTCTTTTTGCATTGACAAGTCATTTTCAAAAGTCAAAGCCAACCCTTTAATTAATCATTTCACTTTCCCCACTCATGGCAATCAAGCCCATCATTAATGCTTTTTAATCAAAATCACTTTCCTAGAAAGTGCATTGTTCTTTCTCTCCATTGAAAGGTCACTTTCAAAAGATATTTCTTCCAAGAATATTCCTTCTCTTTGACTATTGAACAATATTTCTAGGGTAATTTTTATCCTTCGGGTAATAGAAATAAGACTTGCCAAAAATCCAATGAGTACATAGATTAGAACCCTTCATCATGACCTAGACTTGTAATGCATGCAAGCCTAGAAATCCTACTTGGTAAGTAGAATTAGCCTCCAACCAAGTAGTTAGTAGAAACCTAAGTACCCTTTAACTTAGTTACCTTTCCCTAACATTTAAAGACCATTGGACCAAAGGTAGTCATCATTATGCTTCCAAAAGTAGCATTCTTAGCCTTACCATTCATGCAAACCTAAGACTAATAGTCCTAAACCTAATTAACCACCAAGGTTACTTTCCTAGATTTCCTAAGTACATACATACATATATATATATATATATATATATATATATATGTATATATATATAGGTATATATACCCCATAGCCTATTTTAAGCATGCCTATATATGCATAGGTACACTTTCTAGGAAACTATCGCCCAATGGACAATGTTCTTGTTATTGGAAGCTTAACTTTAATCATTACTTTTTCCTTAGACCTTATAGGACTACTTAGGCCTAAGTATACTTAGCTATATGTATAGATATATGTATATATACTTTCTAGGAAAAGTATTAACCAATGGACAATGTCCTTGTCATTAGAAGCCACTGTTAATCATTACTCTTTCACCTTGGCTTGGTAAGCTATTTACACCTAAACCTAAGTTTACTTCCATATTTATATACAGATATACATACATAGTACAAGAGAGAGAGAGAGAGAGAGAGAGAGAGGTGTGTGTGTGTGTGTGTGTGCATGTGCCTATTTTTCTCCTAGAAAGTTATACTTTCTTACACCTTATTTAGCCCTTAAGCCTAATTACAAATTGTCAACCCAATCTTAGACTACTTTAGACACAAAATCTAGCCTTTAATCATCCTAGAGCTTAGCCTTTAATCACCCTAGATTTTGATTACAACCTAGACCAAGAATTCACTAAACATGGAAGGCTAATACTTAGACTTGTAAGTCTTGCATCCTAGACTATAATTACCTAAGGTTTACCTAGAAAGCTTAAGATCCTACTTGTTTATTTAGCCTTAAGTCTAAAAATGGAAGTGACATTACTTGGCATGCTTGAAAGGCTTGATTTGACAAGACAATGGAGCAAATCCATGGGAGAGAGAGAGAAAGAGAGAGAGAGAGAGAGAGAGAGAGAGAGAGAGAGAGAGATATGGCTGGCCAAAAGAGGGGAGGGAGAGCCCAACATTTTGCTATAAATAGGACCTCTCACTTGCCATTCAACTCACACCTTCAACCCTTCAACTTCTCTCTAGAAATACTTGTGTTCTTGCTTTGTTCTTCCTTGTTCTTCCTTGTTCTTCCTTTGTTCTTGAGTTCTTCAAGAAACTCATCCAAGGCCGCCACTAAACCACCACTTGATCCAAAAAGTTTAGTAATTTAGTCAAGAACTAGTTTCAAGAGAAACATTTTCTCTTTCAAAGCTATCATAAGCTTACCGTAGGAGACCGCCTGTTCGATAGCCGATTTACCTTTCCCGTAGCCGCCCTACCGCCAAGAACGGTAGAATATTCTTATACTCATTAACTCTAACTATAAAAGTAAAATTATATATTGCTTGTATTGTTTGAAATGCATGAAAGTATTCGTATTTTTTATCCTTGAATGGTTATAATCATGTTTACGTGTTTACTTGCCTTAATGTGTGTTAAAGCATAAGTGGTTTTTCCACTCCAAAGGTGTCCGTCCATGTGACACTATGCTTTATATTATGTGCTAAATATTTGAGCATGGCTGTGTGAAAATAGGAAGTTATAACATGGTTTTAATGATATAGAGTTGGATGATCTTGCTAGTTTAGTTTCAAGATTATGATGAATGATTATGTGTACATACGTGAAAAGTCTTACCGCGGAGTCTATGCATGCTGCGAGACACAAAAATTGAAATTAGAAACATGACACCCCTAGGATAACAAGATAAGTTTTGAAACCGCAATGTGGCCGGAGTTGGTAGCCCATTGTGTGTATGAAAGGCCGGACGTGGTAGCCCATTGTGAAGATTGCCAATGGGGCTTAACGAGGTAGCCTCATTGGTGATAAGGCCTGGTTATCCGCAGAGATGAGCCAATGCGAATTTGATTTGGTTATCAGCGGAGAGGAGCCAAGAAAAATCGCAATGTGACCGGACTTGGTAGCCCATTGTGTAAATTATGAAAAATCGCAATGTACCCGGACATGGTAGCTCAGTGTGTGAATGGATTGTGAAAACCGCATGTGGCTGGACGTGGTAGCCCATTGTGCATATAGATTTTGAAAACTGCAATGTGTGGGTTACCAATGAAGCCGAACGTGGTAGCCTCATTGGTAACATGATTTATCCATGCACACAATAGGGGCCGGACGTGGTAGCCATTGTGTGTATGTTTTGAAACCACAATGTAGCCAGACATGGTAGCTCATTGTGTGCGTTTTGAAAACCACAATGTGCAGTGACTTGGTAGCCCATTGTGAGTGTTGCCAATGGAGCCGGACATGGTAGCCTCATTGGTAACATTTTTGTGAAAAGAAGCTTTCGAAAATGTTTTGAAAAAATGCTTTTCGAAATGTTGATTTTGTAAATGAAAATGAGACACGGTCTACGATGAGTCGCGTAGGAGAAACACACTTATCATCGACACCAACGTTAGATTAGGGAATGTGGATGTGTCATTGTTAATTGCTTTATTGAATGTGTATGTATTACTTGAAAACCTTGAAATTGTATATTCTATTTTCATGACCTGCTATTTGTAAATCAAGGGTTAGTGGGTATAGGATTATTCTGCTGAGCTATCGTAGATCATGGTGTTACCTTTGGTGACCCTGACATATTGTACCGGTGGCGACGCTGGTATAATGTGTAAGCCTTTGTAGATGATCAAGGTGAGCAATACACCTTGGAGGCCTTTGGAGCGGAAGAGCTGGCTAGGATGGACGAGTGTAGACACCCTATTCTGGACAGTCCAGATTAGTTTATATATGGTCTTTGATCCCCCAATGATGATTAAAGGTCGAGAACATCTGAGATCGATGGTGTGTTTGAGCTTTGAGCATTCCGAACCTCGTTCAAACCCTTTCAAAGCCCTTTTCAAACCCTTCGAGCCGTAACCAAATGGCCTCAAAGAAACCTCGCTTCAAGACGCGGTAATCAATCGACGACGCTGGTGCATCGCCATGTGTCATCATCGAGCATCAAACCACTCTCCACAGGCGCACGCCACTTGTTTTCAGTCAAATCACCTTTTCTGCTGTCACTTGCCCGAGACTTTTGTGCCACCCTGACGTGTGCTACAGCTCTCCTGATGATTATTTCCTCCACGGCTGTTCCCTGCTCTCCCACAATATCTCTCAAGGCAAGTCCCATGCATTAAATGCATGGGAGGCTCCCTCTCCTTGCCACCCCAAACAAGCCTTAAGGGCTCAACTGATCAGCCCTCTCTCTCAGCCTATATATACCCCCCCTCGCATTTATTTGCAAGGGGTTAACAACCATAAAAGCTCTCAAGCTTCTTCTTCCCTTTTTCTCTCTTGTTCTCCTTGTTTTTCTTTCATTTATTGAAAGACAAAGCATGGAAGATCAGCCACCCACTGCATTGCCACCTCCATCCTCTATTCATCCATCATTTACCCATTTCAAGGATCAAAGCTCAAACCACTCATCAAGCTCAACCCAAAGGTATACCGCCTTTGTTTCTATTAACTGTTCTGACCCCTGAGGGGCGCTGGCTGGGTCAAGGCTGGTAATCAATACCAGTCCTGGCCCAAAGCTGGCAAAGATTCAATGATCGTGCTCGGTGATATGTGGGGCGCGCCAGTCGTTTAGTGCCATTCGCCAGTCATGGCTGCATGGCCAAACTGACGTGGGGATCACAGATCACTATTTTCTGCTTTGTCTATATTCTGATCACCTTGTAGCATGCTAAAACTAGTTTACTG
This sequence comes from Rhododendron molle, assembly GCA_025413875.1. NCBI lineage: Eukaryota > Viridiplantae > Streptophyta > Magnoliopsida > Ericales > Ericaceae > Rhododendron > Rhododendron molle. The sequence continues at coordinate 33,544,247 of CM046391.1, read as the reverse complement.
CTTTTCCGTATTTTAGAACTGTGTAGTTTGTTATCTGTTTAAACTGTTCAGTAAGGCCCCTGGGATCCTCCTGATCGTATTCCAGAATCCAGATGAAGCAAAGCCAAGCACTGGACAAATGGAACAAGTGGTGCACGATGTTCATTAACCAGCGTGCGCCACCTATACCAAGATCCAGTGGCTGGCCCTTGCTTCTTTGCTTAGTCTTGGCCTCTGCTTGGTCCCCCACTCTGTTTGTGGGGTTTTTAGTCTATTTATTTCTGTTTGATTTATTGTTGTAATCCGTAACTGTATATAGCCTGTGATATCAACTGCGTGGTTTGTCCTGCGTGTGCACTGGTCCATTCCTGAGCCCAGAGGGTTGAGAACAGAACCTGTGAGTTTGGACTCACTGAAATGCGCCAGTAAAAGGGTGGCGTGCGCCAGTTGTGTTGGCATGTGCTGGTTCAGCCAGTGCATGCTGATACGTTGCTCATAAACCGTACATCCCATTTTGTCACATAAATGCAACTTGCCACCATGTTAATCCCCATTAATTGTTCCCTCCCTAATTGGCTAAAAGATGATTAAAGAGAGAAAATGCAAATGTTTTACAAAATGCCCGAGTAGAGACCGATCTCGGATTGGGCGAGAGGGGTGCCATAAAACCCTTCCTCTCGTAACCTGGCTCCCGAACCTCGGATATCGAAGGTGACGATGGTCCGCCTACAAGCCTTTCTCAAATCAAACAAACGTGACAAAAATGTTCCAAACCGATTTTTTGGGTGTTTTCCATAAAACCAGTGGCGACTCTCTCAAATTGTGGGCTACCACGGCCGTGGATTGGGGTGGCCCGAAAGACACCAGCTTTTGGATTTGAAAACTTTTGAAGAGTTGAAGAGTTGCCACCCATTTGTGGTTCGCCACCCGAGAAACCGCTTTTATTTGAAAATGATTGATTTGAATTGAGAACCAGGAGATTGCTTTGGGTTTAGAAGCCATATTACGAGGGGAAGGGTTTTACGGCACTTCCTCGCTCGATACGAGATCGGTCTCTACTAAGCATTTGTGGGATTTTTTGAAAATATTTTGTTTCATCAAGCAACTAGCAAGTATCCGCAGTTATAACAGATAAGAAGTGCATGCATGTGCAACTGTTCAGTGGATGGATAAAACTGTGAGATGCATGATAGTGGAAACTGGGGATCTGTCACTGGTTTCACTCTCGAGCGCTCGGGAGTAGTCCCGAGCGCTTGGAAGTTCTGATATCCAACCTGCAGTCTTTGTTAGTCCAAATAGTAAATAAAGCTAATAACAATGAACACGAATGATTTTAAACATGTTAAAGGCTCAGCAGAGGACTTTGATAGACTAAGGTAGGGCCTCAATCTCTTAAGCCATGCTTCCCTGCCACTACACAGTTAAATATGTAAGCTTAGAAAAGATTAAGAAGGTGCATTGACGCATGCAGGAAGTCAAAAAGTGCAACAAACTGGAAAATGGGATGCAAGGGCATGCATGCACTCCCGAGCGCTCAGGAATGGTCTCGAGCGCTTGGGAGTGAATTGCATGCTAACTTTCTCTCAAATGGAAAATGGAACCGCCTTAGCATGCAAAAGACTCCCGGTTTGATCTTTCCAAATAAAAGTGATCTTTTAAGCTTGGACATCCCGGGTCTTACACGAAAAATATTTGAGAGACATTTCTGCCTCTGGAAAACTAATTTTCTGTTCATGCATGTTAGGGTAACACCATTTTATTTGAGATTGCACCTCACCCCCAGCCTACTGCTTACTAAGATGCCATGCATGGGACTGGAAACAATCCCGAGCGCTCGGGAGCACTCTGGAGCGCTCGAGAGTGTTTCCAGTAAGGGTTTTAAGAAAACATTTTCTTTTTGTGCCCCTTTGCTCTTGTTTTTACACCAAGGACTGAGACAGGCTGACAGGCCTCCCTCAGAAAGAAAGAACAGCCCTCTTTTATTTGTGTTTGACACTAAGGTAGAGAATTTCTTCCTTTAAGTTGGAACCTTGCTCCTTGAAAAAGCTTTGGAAGATGACAGAAAAATGAGAACTTCAGAAGATCAGAGATTGGTGGTGATCTGAACTTCTTGCATGTTCTCCATATTTTGATTCTTGGTTGTTTTGCTTTTGAAAATGGAGTTTTTCAAAGAAATGAAGACTGGTCTTGTTTGAACAGTCAAAGGGATCCTAGAGAGAGAGAGTTCCTCTTTTTTCTGTGCTGGAATGGCCTCTTATCTAGGCAAAATAACATATGGTCCTATTTTAGAAAATGCAATTTAGAATCTTTGAAAATCCTCAGGCCTGACTCCCCTCTGACTGAGGTGGAGTGTTGTCTGAGTTTTGTATCGGCTTAAAACAGCTGCAATGATGGTTTGCATGGGAAGTGGGGAAGCTCCATCACCCATTGGGCAGCACAGAAGTCTCGAGCGCTCGGGAGCATTCTCGAGCGCTTGGGACTTCACTCTCGAGCGCTCAGTAAACCCAGCCAGTGTTTTTGAAAATGATTTGGAGTGCTTGGGACTGCTCCCAAGCGCTTGGAAATTATTTTTGACCAATTTATTCCCTTTTCAAGTCTTTCAAAGAGCCAAGTTTCAATTGGTATCAGGCTTGTCTTAATCCAAAATCATCATTGGGGAGCCTTCGGGCCACAAATTAAGGAAATTCGAAGAGTCCAAATTGGAGTGTCTACAGTTGCCCCTCTTTGGATGGCGCTCGGCATCATGTCTGGGTACGAGTGACATCCAAAGATTGAGACAGCCCAATTCGAGCCACGCCAAACCCTTAATTCCAAACACAAATGTAAGTGAAAGTGCTTGGTGCATGAGGTCGCGTCCTTTCAGACTGCCTACGTACCCTTTTCTGCAGGGATCAAACCAGCGTAGTTCTTTGGGGCAGATGCAAACATGCATGTTGTAGAACACATGAAAACATGCTAGCAAATACTCGGCAAGATAGGTTGATTGAGGAGCGCCCCACCGATTGCTCAGTCTCAGTGGGTGGAATAATTAAACAGGTAGAAAGATTATAAACGTAACATAAAATACACCGCGAGGGGTGTCATCCAACGGAACAAGTTAGTTTGTCTCGAAGGGATAAAACCAAATCTATGGTAGAAGGTGATTGAAAGATGTCCCTCAGGACGATGCCAAATCTATGGCGGGAGTTGATTGAAAGATGTCCCTCAGGACAATGCCAAATCTATGGCGGGAGTCGATTGAAAGGTATCCCTGGTGACGATGCCAAATCTATGGCGGAGTCGATTGAAAGATGTTCCTCGTGACGATGCCAAATCTATGGCGGAGTTGATTGAAAGATGTCCTCGTGACGATGCCAAATCTATGGCGTAAGATGATTGAAAGATGTCCCTCAGGACGATGCCAAATCTATGGCAGAAGTCGATTGAAGGATGCCAAATCTATGGCAGAGATTGATTGAAAGATGTCCCGTAGGACAATGCCAAATCTATGGCAGGAGTCGATTGAAAGGTGTCCCTCAGGACGATGCCAAATCTATGGCGGGAGTTGATTGAAAGATGTCTCTCAATACGATGCCAAATCTATGGCAAAAGATGATTGAAAGATGTCCCTCAGGACGATGCCAAATCTATGGCGAGAGTTCATTGAAAGATGTCCCTCAGGACGATGCCAAATCTATAGCAGAAGATGATTGAAAGATGTCCCTCAGGACGATGCCAAATCTATGGCAGAAGTCGATTGAAGGATGCCAAATCTATGGCAGAGATTGATTGAAAGATGTCCCGTAGGACAATGCCAAATCTATGGCAGAGATGTGATTGAATGATGTCAAAGAGGACGATGCCAAATCTATGGCAACAGGTCAAGCAGTCATGTTGACAAATATGATAGATGAATGCGACCATAAGAGGTTGAGGCTAGAAAGTGAGACCTTTGTTTCGACATTTGACAACAACAGTGATTTTTTTATTTTTTTGAAAACAACAAAGGACTAGTTTGAGTACCCTTTCTGCTTTACTATTTTTGGCCAGCGGGCTGGTATTTTCAGGACCTTAGGATTTGGGATGGAGTTTGTCTTTAGATGGAAATTGGGTTTGAGCTAGATCCAGGGCTTGAGCTGGAGTTGGTTTGAGTTTGATTTTGATCAGGGCTTAAGTTTTGAGCATTCATGCCCTAGTCTTGATATGCTTGCTATGATCGATGACATTGGCCTGATGTGCATGCCTTAGTGACAGATCTCAATTCTGATTCTTTTCCTTGATTCCATTGATAGTTTCGGCAACCAGTTTTATCATGAATGCAAGTGCGGATCCTTCCATGTATCGGAATTCCTCTCATGAGTTGGGGCCTCAAGATTTTTGACTTGACTAGACAGATGACCTTGTGTGAATTTAGACAAGAATTTAGACAAGTCTTGATATGCTTCCAACTTTTCCATTTTCAGAGTAGTTTTTTCAATACTCTCAAACAAAAATTGGTTGTGAGCATGCAACTCACGAAACTGATCAAGATGTTCTTGGAGAGTAGAATTAATAGAGGAAGGAAGCTCATTGGACAGAAATAAAGCTTGATATTAAACAACTCCAATTTTTAGTAAATAAAAATCTCGTTGAATACTTGGTAATTCTATTTTTCCTTATAAAGAATTCTTTTTAACGTTAATAATCCGTCATAATTGGATTTGAGACTTATAAAATTATATCTTTTAACATCGGACAATCTAGTCCTTTTCCAAAGACAAGTATGCTTGTAAAAGCACTTGTATATTTTCCTAGTAGGTAAATAAAGCCTTTAAATTATATATTTCTTGGCTAGAAATCCTACATGGCAAGTAGGATTAGTTTCCAACCAAATGGTTAACCAAACTTAGTTACCATTTATCTGAGTTACTTTTCCATAACATTTAAGAACCATTGGATAAAGGTAGTAATCATAATGCTTCCTAAAGTAGTGTTCATAGCCTATTTTAAGCATGCCTAAATGTCCATAGGTTTACTTTCTAGGAAACTGTTAACCATTGGTCAATAGATTACACTTGAAAGCTTACCTTTAATCATTACCTTTCCCCCTAGGCCTAATAGGGCTCATTAGTGCCTAAGTACACTTAGCCATATACATATAGATATATATGCTTTCTAGGAAATATTGTGACCATTGGGTAATAACTCGTCATTAAGACATTAACCTTTAATCATTACTCCTTCCTAGCCTTATAAGTCTACTTAAGCCTAACCATACTTAGTCTTACACATACATACATACATATATATATATATATACACACACACACATATATAAACACATGGGGAATATAGAGAGAGAGAGGCTGAGAGAGAGAGAAAGAGAGAGAGAGAGATAGAGGTGTGTGCATGTGTGTACACTTTCGCAAGCTACCCTTAGCCCCTTTTAGCCTTAAGCCTAATTACATCATGCCAACCCATTTCTAGTCTTATTCAAGCACACAATCTAGCCTTTAATCATCCTAGAACTAAGCCCTTAATCACCAAGAGATTTACTTACAAACCTAGCCTAGGACTGACTAAACATAGAAGGCTATTCTTTAGCCTAATCAAACCCTATCTTAGACTTGTAAGACTTGCTAATCTAGACTAAGATTACCTATGATTTAGCCTAAAAAGCCTTACGATCCTACTCAGTTTTTAGCCTTATGCCTAAAGATTTGGATTGACCAATGAGAGATAGACTTAGCATGCTTCCAACCATGATTTGACAACACAATGAGAGCAAGAGAGAGGGGGGAGCCGGCCATCGAAGGGGAGAGAGAGCCAAAATGTTTGCTATAAATAGCACCCCTCACTTGGCATTCAACTCACACCTTCATCCTTTAATTTCTCTCTCTAGAAATTCTTGTGTTCTTACTTTGTTCTTCCTTGTTCTTTATTGTTCTTGAGTTCTTCTTGAGTTCCTCAAGAAACTCATCCAAAGCAGCCACTAAACCACCACTCGACCACCCTTTCGATCCAAAAGTTTAGTAGTTTAGTCAAGAACTAGTTTCGAGAGAAACCTTTCTCTTTTGAAGCTACCATAAGCTTACGGTAGGAAGTTACTCCGTTCGATAGCCGACGTACTTCCATAGTCGCCCTACCGCAAAGAAGAAAGGTAGAGTCCCGTATACGCTATCCGTAAGTATACGTAGATTAATCTTAACCATTATCGCTAAGTAGAAATTGAAACTTGTACGATGCTTGTATATTGAAATGCATGAGAACTTGAAAAGTAATTTTTCTAAAGATTGAAAAGGAAGGGGAGTATGTTGAATATATCGACTTTATTTTCCGGAAAAACATTTTGAACTTCCCTAAAAGGAAGAATGAACGGATTTTGGAAACATAAACTTGATTGAAAGTATTCGTATTTTGATCTTAAGAACGGTTGTGAGCATGTATATGTGATTACTTGAATTACTTGTTTGACGTGTGATAAAGCATATGTGGTTTCCACTCCAAAGGTGTCTGTCCATGTGACACTATACTTTATATTGTGTGCTAAACGTTTGAGCATGACTTCGTGATAATATGAGCATGATAAGTAGTATAGAGTTGGATGATCTTGCTAGTTTAGTTTCAAGATTACAATGAATGACTTATGTTTACCTATGTGAAAAGTCCTGCCGCGAAGTCATTGCATGAAAACAAGACACAAGAATTGAGGAAGTTAGAAACATGACACCTAGGGTGTTGATAGTGAAAAGACGTGTTTTGAAAAAGAAAATGTTTTGAATCCACAATGTGGCCAGACATAATAGCCCATTGTGAGGTGTGTGTAAGTGAGCCAAGACTGTAATTGAAGCATGCATCAGAAAGCAGAAAGCAAAGCAAACTGTCCCAGGGAAATGGATCCCGTGGCCAGTGAATTGATGTCACAGCCGAGGGATCCTCCTGGATCGATGTACCAACCGAGGGATTGAAGCCCTGGTCGGTGTTCTTCCTCACACCAGACTGAAAAGTTAATAGATAATTAAACGCTACGATTAAGTATGAAAACAGTAAATAAATTGAACCGGAGGCCCCTGGGCCTCACCACCTTAATCCCTCAGTAGCTTGATTGCTTCGGATTGAATGAGATAGACTGATTACTTCTTAGGAAACCCTAGGGTTAGGGTTTGAACTTCAGGGTTTGATCGTTGGACTGATGGCTGCCATCGGAAGGTTAGGACTTTTGAAGAGGGGGGCTGAGAGTGTATATTGATATAGTTTCGTGGTTCGAGGGTATGATTCCGTAGGTGAATCTAGTCTCTTATTTTCGGAACCCAAAGGCCCTTTATATAGGCAATTGGTGACTCACTCCTACCAATCGAAATGTACGACGGGAATTGAAGTTATAATGCATCTCAAACTCCTCATGGCTATCCCTGGGTGTAGCCTGAACGCATCGGGAGGTTTCGTGTTTGGATCAAACGCTTGACAGAACGTTCGAGAATCTGGAAAATATACAATATGGCGGCCGAGTAATGGATCTGGCGGCCGTGGAAATGAAGTTGCGGCTGTAGGATAGATCTAGCGGCTAAGTGATCGATCTCTCAGGGAGATTTTCAGGCAACAAGTTGCTCGGGTGAAGAAATGATGTTAAGGCCGGGAGATCAATCTCACGGCCGATAGATGGATTCTCCTAAGATTCTGTATTTTCTGTCTAAAAGGCTATATGGCTCTGGATTGGGTCCTCTAAGTGGCTCAAGGTTCTTACCGAAAGTCCTAAGATTCACAAGAAGTCAATCAACAATCACTGTATCCATTTCATCATTAGGATGGTCCCTAAGGTGGGACTTGAAATAATCGTTTGGCCAAATTAGGGTGTCTACAACATCCCCTAATAATTTCTTTTCCTTGGAATAGAAGTGGGAAAAAGCACCATTTGAAGCAGTTAAACGGGTAAAACCCTCAGGAACAGTGTAATCCATAGTAGGATCAAATTGAGGGCCATAAGGGATAGGTCTGAACATTTAGGTAACATCCAGAACTGTGGGAGCCATCAGACCACAGTTAAATCTGGAGAATTTAAAAGAAGGGTCCCAAAAGGCTAGGGCAGCCTGAAATAAAGGTGGGTTTTAGGAAATTCCCCTTCGAAGAAGAATGATGATATTCTTCAAACCAACTTTCTCGAGTTCATTTGACTTTTCAGCTAGCATTCTGGTAGTCCAAATTTTCCAATCCTTTTCTAAAGTAGGCCAGCAAGGGAAAGATTTTCTCATAAAATTTTGCCAGTTAATGGCCGAACAGGCTCGAATGTCAGCGTCTCCTACTTAAGGATAATAGAGAGACAGAGAAGTAGATATTTCTCCTATGAATGGAGGACCCAAAATGAAAGTACCTTTTTCCTTAGGGTTTGGGATAAAGACTCGGTGATCGAGGTAGGGATCTTCAGTTGAACCATGAGTTTTCCATGTTGTGAATCTCCTTAATGCGAGAGAAGGAGTTAGGTGTTCCCTGATTGGTTGGCTTGAAGAAGCCGTTGTTTCGATCAAGGAAGTTAGCGATTTGAGCTCAAAATGAGGGGAGTTCAGTTTTTAATGAAGTTTGAATGCGCAGAGTGTAATATGTGATTTTGAATCATTTCCACTTTTATACTTTCTTATTTGGGCCATTTATTAATATTGGGCCGCTGTCCAGCCCAAATTATTGGGTTAATAGGGCAAATATGTCAAAATTTAAAAAAAAAAATTGTTTCTTCATGAGTATTTTAATGTCGAAACTCATAATTAGAAATAATTCAAAGCCAAACAAACATAGTTATGCAAAAGAAATTTCATTAAACAAACTGCCAGGGTTTACAGGAATGAAATTTGCATATCTACAAAAATAAAATAAAAGGTCCTACTGGCAGGAAAGTAAAGATAAATTAGGCCTTCGAAGGGCCTAGGTGCTGAAGCGTAGCCTTCTTGTTCTCAAAGTAGTGAGGGAACGACCAAGTAACAAGGCTGTGGAACTTTTTCCAAGCAAATTGGAGAAATTGCAGCTCCATTTTCCCCATATCCTCCTTAGCATCTAACTCTAGTTTTTCTCCAGGAGGGGCCTAAAGCTGAGCACCAAGGCTTTAGCTTTCCTTTGAAGTTGAGCCTTCTTTTTGGGGTGCTTCCTCTGTTTCCTCTTGGAACGCCTTCAAAGTTTTTGTCAGCATGGCCAGGCACTACTTCGAACGATTCAGCGTTGAGGCTCACAATCTGATTATGCAGTTCTCATTCCTCTCCTTGACAACAGGATAGTCTTGGAGATCTTGGTTGAAACAGTAGGTCGCAGTATTGGCTTCAAGCCACGATCTAATCACTGGTAAGAAATCCAAAAAGCAATGGATTTGATAGGAAACCACAGAGGGAATGGTGCATAGAACAAGTGTATCATAAGCCCATTTGAAATTAGTCAATGGGACTTGTTTTTCCAGGATGGAAGCATCTATGAAGGAGAAAGTAGCAAGGAACTGTAGAGCCTTGCCCTTGTCCGAAGGGAAAATGGAGTAGCCATAATGCCATTGGAAGTAAGGTGGATTAACAGCAAGACTAGTCACTTCACCGAACCAATCTGGCTCCTCTGCGAGAGGAGCCAGCTTATTAGACTCTTCGAAGTTAGCAGGGTAGTGTGGAGTTTTTACCTCGGTAAGCCAGCGGGGTTAGCGGGGTTTTTAAGTTTGGGCCAGTCGTTTGAAGTCACAATAAGGAGTAGGCCCAAGGTAATTCTCTTCCTGCTTGAGATAAAGAGCAAATTTGAGGGAAGAGTAGATTGATTCCAACATCCCCATGTGAATGGTGTCCCTGCCAGTCAGAGGCAAAAATTGGCTCGCAAATAGGGTGCGGAAATGGTGAAACCTATTTGGGGTAGGGTCAGGTTGATCAAACTTGACCAGGATGGTGCCAGTGTTGGTATTAGCAGGGTTTTCCTCCCAAGTACCCCAGCCAAACTCATTGACCGAATTTGAAAGGGTAGAGGAAGATTAGGAGTGCAAAAGGTTCGGTCAGAAAGAATCTTTTCGGCCAACATTCAAGGCGAATTTGAGGGAGACGTGTGAGAGGAGTTAGATTGGTGGTCGAGGTTTTCTAGGACAAGATTAATTTCTGAGAGAGAATCCATAGCTAGAAGAGTTATTAGTGAGTGAGATTCTACTTCGAAGGGTTTGGAACGAACGATGTGATTTGTTAAACCCTATCATTAATCACTATTTATAGAAGGATTAAAGATAGCCATCTTTGGGAAGCTCAAGAGACGTGCATGGAAACAAATCTTTCCTATGCCCCATGCATCCTTATTTGTAGGAGACGTGGGCAGAAGACGTGAGCCATTAACATTTATTTAAATTACTTTAAATAAGATGTTAATGCAGGGGGTGTGTTTACATACTAAAATATACCACCCAATAAGAAAATTACACGTGGCACCAAACAGTGTGTTGCTATAACGACCCTAGTTTTTGGTATGTAAAAATTTCGTTAAATATTTGAATTTTTCTTTTTAATTCATTTTCTTGGCTAAGAATCCTAACTTTCCTAGGACAATTTTATTCCAACCAATTAGTTAGCCAAATCAATTGGATTCTTAGCCTAGTTAAACCTCCCTAACCATTTTGAACCTTATGATCTCTATGAACTCTCCTAATTCCTAGGTGAACTCTTTCCCCTCATGAACCTTTCTACCCCTAGTTGAACATTTCCAACCTTAGACTAGAAAATCATTTGCACTCACATGACTAGTCATTTCAAGACTTATTTACTTCTTCCAAGTATATCTTTTCTCATCATTACCTCCTTACCCATTGAATAATAATTCGTAGGGTAATTTGTGTCCTTTGGGCAATAGAAGTAAGACTTCCTAACCAAGACCAAGTTTGTTCCTCCAACAACCATGATTATGTACTGTCACATCAAGGGGTGCTCGTCACTTCCTTTCTCCTTCCTACAAGTAACTTTGGCATATATATATATATATATATATATATATATATATATATATATATATATATATACACACACACACACACACACGAATATCACCCTAAAAATTTTCTAGAAAGGCTACCGTGAAGCCTTAATCATTCTTTTTGCATTGACAAGTCATTTTCAAAAGTCAAAGCCAACCCTTTAATTAATCATTTCACTTTCCCCACTCATGGCAATCAAGCCCATCATTAATGCTTTTTAATCAAAATCACTTTCCTAGAAAGTGCATTGTTCTTTCTCTCCATTGAAAGGTCACTTTCAAAAGATATTTCTTCCAAGAATATTCCTTCTCTTTGACTATTGAACAATATTTCTAGGGTAATTTTTATCCTTCGGGTAATAGAAATAAGACTTGCCAAAAATCCAATGAGTACATAGATTAGAACCCTTCATCATGACCTAGACTTGTAATGCATGCAAGCCTAGAAATCCTACTTGGTAAGTAGAATTAGCCTCCAACCAAGTAGTTAGTAGAAACCTAAGTACCCTTTAACTTAGTTACCTTTCCCTAACATTTAAAGACCATTGGACCAAAGGTAGTCATCATTATGCTTCCAAAAGTAGCATTCTTAGCCTTACCATTCATGCAAACCTAAGACTAATAGTCCTAAACCTAATTAACCACCAAGGTTACTTTCCTAGATTTCCTAAGTACATACATACATATATATATATATATATATATATATATATGTATATATATATAGGTATATATACCCCATAGCCTATTTTAAGCATGCCTATATATGCATAGGTACACTTTCTAGGAAACTATCGCCCAATGGACAATGTTCTTGTTATTGGAAGCTTAACTTTAATCATTACTTTTTCCTTAGACCTTATAGGACTACTTAGGCCTAAGTATACTTAGCTATATGTATAGATATATGTATATATACTTTCTAGGAAAAGTATTAACCAATGGACAATGTCCTTGTCATTAGAAGCCACTGTTAATCATTACTCTTTCACCTTGGCTTGGTAAGCTATTTACACCTAAACCTAAGTTTACTTCCATATTTATATACAGATATACATACATAGTACAAGAGAGAGAGAGAGAGAGAGAGGTGTGTGTGTGCATGTGCCTATTTTTCTCCTAGAAAGTTATACTTTCTTACACCTTATTTAGCCCTTAAGCCTAATTACAAATTGTCAACCCAATCTTAGACTACTTTAGACACAAAATCTAGCCTTTAATCATCCTAGAGCTTAGCCTTTAATCACCCTAGATTTTGATTACAACCTAGACCAAGAATTCACTAAACATGGAAGGCTAATACTTAGACTTGTAAGTCTTGCATCCTAGACTATAATTACCTAAGGTTTACCTAGAAAGCTTAAGATCCTACTTGTTTATTTAGCCTTAAGTCTAAAAATGGAAGTGACATTACTTGGCATGCTTGAAAGGCTTGATTTGACAAGACAATGGAGCAAATCCATGGGAGAGAGAGAGAAAGAGAGAGAGAGAGAGAGAGAGAGAGAGAGAGAGATATGGCTGGCCAAAAGAGGGGAGGGAGAGCCCAACATTTTGCTATAAATAGGACCTCTCACTTGCCATTCAACTCACACCTTCAACCCTTCAACTTCTCTCTAGAAATACTTGTGTTCTTGCTTTGTTCTTCCTTGTTCTTCCTTGTTCTTCCTTTGTTCTTGAGTTCTTCAAGAAACTCATCCAAGGCCGCCACTAAACCACCACTTGATCCAAAAAGTTTAGTAATTTAGTCAAGAACTAGTTTCAAGAGAAACATTTTCTCTTTCAAAGCTATCATAAGCTTACCGTAGGAGACCGCCTGTTCGATAGCCGATTTACCTTTCCCGTAGCCGCCCTACCGCCAAGAACGGTAGAATATTCTTATACTCATTAACTCTAACTATAAAAGTAAAATTATATATTGCTTGTATTGTTTGAAATGCATGAAAGTATTCGTATTTTTTATCCTTGAATGGTTATAATCATGTTTACGTGTTTACTTGCCTTAATGTGTGTTAAAGCATAAGTGGTTTTTCCACTCCAAAGGTGTCCGTCCATGTGACACTATGCTTTATATTATGTGCTAAATATTTGAGCATGGCTGTGTGAAAATAGGAAGTTATAACATGGTTTTAATGATATAGAGTTGGATGATCTTGCTAGTTTAGTTTCAAGATTATGATGAATGATTATGTGTACATACGTGAAAAGTCTTACCGCGGAGTCTATGCACTATGAGACACAAAAATTGAAATTAGAAACATGACACCCCTAGGATAACAAGATAAGTTTTGAAACCGCAATGTGGCCGGAGTTGGTAGCCCATTGTGTGTATGAAAGGCCGGACGTGGTAGCCCATTGTGAAGATTGCCAATGGGGCTTAACGAGGTAGCCTCATTGGTGATAAGGCCTGGTTATCCGCAGAGATGAGCCAATGCGAATTTGATTTGGTTATCAGCGGAGAGGAGCCAAGAAAAATCGCAATGTGACCGGACTTGGTAGCCCATTGTGTAAATTATGAAAAATCGCAATGTACCCGGACATGGTAGCTCAGTGTGTGAATGGATTGTGAAAACCGCATGTGGCTGGACGTGGTAGCCCATTGTGCATATAGATTTTGAAAACTGCAATGTGTGGGTTACCAATGAAGCCGAACGTGGTAGCCTCATTGGTAACATGATTTATCCATGCACACAATAGGGGCCGGACGTGGTAGCCATTGTGTGTATGTTTTGAAACCACAATGTAGCCAGACATGGTAGCTCATTGTGTGCGTTTTGAAAACCACAATGTGCAGTGACTTGGTAGCCCATTGTGAGTGTTGCCAATGGAGCCGGACATGGTAGCCTCATTGGTAACATTTTTGTGAAAAGAAGCTTTCGAAAATGTTTTGAAAAAATGCTTTTCGAAATGTTGATTTTGTAAATGAAAATGAGACACGGTCTACGATGAGTCGCGTAGGAGAAACACACTTATCATCGACACCAACGTTAGATTAGGGAATGTGGATGTGTCATTGTTAATTGCTTTATTGAATGTGTATGTATTACTTGAAAACCTTGAAATTGTATATTCTATTTTCATGACCTGCTATTTGTAAATCAAGGGTTAGTGGGTATAGGATTATTCTGCTGAGCTATCGTAGATCATGGTGTTACCTTTGGTGACCCTGACATATTGTACCGGTGGCGACGCTGGTATAATGTGTAAGCCTTTGTAGATGATCAAGGTGAGCAATACACCTTGGAGGCCTTTGGAGCGGAAGAGCTGGCTAGGATGGACGAGTGTAGACACCCTATTCTGGACAGTCCAGATTAGTTTATATATGGTCTTTGATCCCCCAATGATGATTAAAGGTCGAGAACATCTGAGATCGATGGTGTGTTTGAGCTTTGAGCATTCCGAACCTCGTTCAAACCCTTTCAAAGCCCTTTTCAAACCCTTCGAGCCAGAACCAAATGGCCTCAGCAAAACCCTGCTTCTGCACGCTGGTAATCAACTGACGCACGCTGGTGCATCGCCATGTGTCAGTCATCGAGCATCAAACCACTCTCCACAGGCGCACGCCACTTGTTTTCAGTCAAATCACCTTTTCTGCTGTCACTTGCCCGAGACTTTTGTGCCACCCTGACGTGTGCTACAGCTCTCCTGATGATTATTTCCTCCACGGCTGTTCCCTGCTCTCCCACAATATCTCTCAAGGCAAGTCCCATGCATTAAATGCATGGGAGGCTCCCTCTCCTTGCCACCCCAAACAAGCCTTAAGGGCTCAACTGATCAGCCCTCTCTCTCAGCCTATATATACCCCCCCTCGCATTTATTTGCAAGGGGTTAACAACCATAAAAGCTCTCAAGCTTCTTCTTCCCTTTTTCTCTCTTGTTCTCCTTGTTTTTCTTTCATTTATTGAAAGACAAAGCATGGAAGATCAGCCACCCACTGCATTGCCACCTCCATCCTCTATTCATCCATCATTTACCCATTTCAAGGATCAAAGCTCAAACCACTCATCAAGCTCAACCCAAAGGTATACCGCCTTTGTTTCTATTAACTGTTCTGACCCCTGAGGGGCGCTGGCTGGGTCAAGGCTGGTAATCAATACCAGTCCTGGCCCAAAGCTGGCAAAGATTCAATGATCGTGCTCGGTGATATGTGGGGCGCGCCAGTCGTTTAGTGCCGTTCGCCAGTCATGGCTGCATGGCCAAACTGACGTGGGGATCACAGATCACTATTTTCTGCTTTGTCTATATTCTGATCACCTTGTAGCATGCTAAAACTAGTTTACTGCTTTTCCGTATTTTAGAACTGTGTAGTTTGTTATCTGTTTAAACTGTTCAGTAAGGCCCCTGGGATCCTCCTGATCGTATTCCAGAATCCAGATGAAGCAAAGCCAAGCACTGGACAAATGGAACAAGTGGTGCACGATGTTCATTAACCAGCGTGCGCCACCTATACCAAGATCCAGTGGCTGGCCCTTGCTTCTTTGCTTAGTCTTGGCCTCTGCTTGGTCCCCCACTCTGTTTGTGGGGTTTTCAGTCTATTTATTTCTGTTTGATTTATTGTTGTAATCCGTAACTGTATATAGCCTGTGATATCAACTGCGTGGTTTGTCCTGCGTGTGCACTGGTCCATTCCTGAGCCCAGAGGGTTGAGAACAGAACCTGTGAGTTTGGACTCACTGAAATGCGCCAGTAAAAGGGTGGCGTGCGCCAGTTGTGTTGGCATGTGCTGGTTCAGCCAGTGCATGCTGATACGTTGCTCATAAACCGTACATCCCATTTTGTCACATAAATGCAACTTGCCACCATGTTAATCCCCATTAATTGTTCCCCCTCCCTAATTGGCTAAAAGATGATTAAAGAGAGAAAAATGCAAATGTTTTACAAAATGCCTGAGTAGAGACCGATCTCCGGATTGGGCGAGAGGGGTGCCATAAAACCCTTCCCCTCTCGTAACCTGGCTCCCGAACCTCAGATATCGAAGGTGACGACGGTCCAGTCTACAAGCCTTTCTCAAATCAAACAAACGTGACAAAAAAAATTTCCCAAACCGATTTTTTGGGTGTTTTCCGCAAAACCCGAGTGGCGACTCTCTCAAAACAGCTGTGGGCTACCACAGCCCCGGGTGGATTGGGGTGGCCCGAAAGACACCAGTTTTTGGATTTGAAAACTTTTTGAAGAGTTGAAGAGTTGCCACCCAGATTTGTGGTTCGCCACCCGAGAAACCGTTTTATTTGAAAATGATTGATTTGAATTGAGAACCAGAGATTGCTTTGGGTTTAGAAGCCATATTACGAGGGGGGAAGGGTTTTACGGCACCCCCTTCGCCCGATACGAGATCGGTCTCTACTAAGCATTTGTGGGATTTTTTGAAAATATTTTGTTTCATCAAGCAACTAGCAAGTATCCGCAGTTATAACAGATAAGAAGTGCATGCATGTGCAACTGTTCAGTGGATGGATAAAACTGTAAGTGGATGAGATGCATGATAGTGGAAACTGGGGATCTGTCACTGGGGATCTGTCACTGGAAGTTCTGATATCCAACCTGCAGTCTTTGTTAGTCCAAATAGTAAATAAAGCTAATAACAATGAACACGAATGATTTTAAACATGTTAAAGGCTCAGCAGAGGACTTTGATAGACTAAGGTAGGGCCTCAATCTCTTAAGCCATGCTTCCCTGCCACTACACAGTTAAATATGTAAGCTTAGAAAAGATTAAGAAGGTGCATTGATGCATGCAGGAAGTCAAAAAGTGCAACAAACTGGAAAATGGGATGCAAGGGCATGCATGCACTCCCGAGCGCTCAGGAATGGTCTCGAGCGCTTGGGAGTGAATTGCATGCTAACCTTCTCTCAAATGAAAAATGGTACTGCCTTAGCATGCAAAAGACTCCTGTTTTGATCTTTCCAAATAAAAGTGATCTTTTAAGCTTGGACATCCCGGGTCTTACACGAAAAATATTTGAGAGACATTTCTGCCTCTGGAAAACTAATTTTCTGTTCATGCATGTTAGGGTAACACCATTTTATTTGAGATTGCACCTCACCCCCAGCCTACTGCTTACTAAGATGCCATGCATGGGACTGGAAACAATCCCGAGCGCTCGGGAGCACTCTGGAGCGCTCGAGAGTGTTTCCAGTAAGGGTTTTAAGAAAACATTTTCTTTTTGTGCCCCTTTGCTCTTGTTTTTACACCAAGGACTGAGACAGGCTGACAGGCCTCCCTCAGAAAGAAAGAACAGCCCTCTTTTATTTGTGTTTGACACTAAGGTAGAGAATTTCTTCCTTTAAGTTGGAACCTTGCTCCTTGAAAAAGCTTTGGAAGATAACAGAAAAATGAGAACTTCAGAAGATCAGAGATTGGTGGTGATCTGAACTTCTTGCATGTTCTCCATATTTTGATTCTTGGTTGTTTTGCTTTTGAAAATGGAGTTTTTCAAAGGAATGAAGACTGGTCTTGTTTGAACAGTCAAAGGGATCCTAGAGAGAGAGAGTTCCTCTTTTTTCTGTGCTGGAATGGCCTCTTATCTAGGCAAAATAACATATGGTCCTATTTTAGAAAATGCAATTTAGAATCTTTGAAAATCCTCAGGCCTGACTCCCCTCTGACTGAGGTGGAGTGTTGTCTGAGTTTTGTATCGGCTTAAAACAGCTGCAATGATGGTTTGCATGGGAAGTGGGGAAGCTCCATCACCCATTGGGCAGCACAGAAGTCTCGAGCGCTCGGGAGCATTCTCGAGCGCTTGGGACTTCACTCTCGAGCGCTCGGGAGTAAACCCAGCCAGTGTTTTTGAAAATGATTTGGAGTGCTTGGGACTGCTCCCAAGCGCTTGAAAATTATTTTTGACCAATTTATTCCCTTTTCAAGTCTTTCAAAGAGCCAAGTTTCAATTGGTATCAGGCTTGTCTTAATCCAAAATCATCATTGGGGAGCCTTCGGGCCACAAATTAAGGAAATTCGAAGAGTCCAAATTGGAGTGTCTACAGTTGCCCCTCTTTGGATGGCGCTCGGCATCATGTCTGGGTACGAGTGACATCCAAAGATTGAGACAGCCCAATTCGAGCCACGCCAAACCCTTAATTCCAAACACAAATGTAAGTGAAAGTGCTTGGTGCATGAGGTCGCGTCCTTTCAGACTGCCTACGTACCCTTTTCTGCAGGGATCAAACCAGCGTAGTTCTTTGGGGCAGATGCAAACATGCATGTTGTAGAACACATGAAAACATGCTAGCAAATACTCGGCAAGATAGGTTGATTGAGGAGCGCCCCACCGATTGCTCAGTCTCAGTGGGTGGAATAATTAAACAGGTAGAAAGATTATAAACGTAACATAAAATACACCGCGAGGGGTGTCATCCAACGGAACAAGTTAGTTTGTCTCGAAGGGATAAAACCAAATCTATGGTAGAAGGTGATTGAAAGATGTCCCTCAGGACGATGCCAAATCTATGGCGGGAGTTGATTGAAAGATGTCCCTCAGGACAATGCCAAATCTATGGCGGGAGTCGATTGAAAGGTATCCCTCAGGACGATGCCAAATCTATGGCGGGAGTCGATTGAAAGATGTTCCTCAGGACGATGCCAAATCTATGGCGGGAGTTGATTGAAAGATGTCCCTCAGGACGATGCCAAATCTATGGCAGAAGATGATTGAAAGATGTCCCTCAGGACGATGCCAAATCTATGGCAGAAGTCGATTGAAGGATGCCAAATCTATGGCAGAGATTGATTGAAAGATGTCCCGTAGGACAATGCCAAATCTATGGCAGGAGTCGATTGAAAGGTGTCCCTCAGGACGATGCCAAATCTATGGCGGGAGTTGATTGAAAGATGTCTCTCAATACGATGCCAAATCTATGGCAAAAGATGATTGAAAGATGTCCCTCAGGACGATGCCAAATCTATGGCGAGAGTTCATTGAAAGATGTCCCTCAGGACGATGCCAAATCTATAGCAGAAGATGATTGAAAGATGTCCCTCAGGACGATGCCAAATCTATGTCCAAGAGGACGATGCCAAATCTATGGCGGTAGTTGATTGAAAGATGTCCCTCAGGACAATGCCAAATCTATGGCGGGAGTTGATTGAAAGATGTCCCTCAGGACGATGCCAAATCTATGGCAACAGATCAAGCAGTCATGTTGACAAATATGATAGATGAATGCGACCATAAGAGGTTGAGGCTAGAAAGTGAGACCTTTGTTTCGACATTTGACAACAACAGTGATTTTTTTATTTTTTTGAAAACAACAAAGGACTAGTTTGAGTACCCTTTCTGCTTTACTATTTTTGGCCAGCGGGCTGGTATTTTCAGGACCTTAGGATTTGGGATGGAGTTTGTCTTTAGATGGAAATTGGGTTTGAGCTAGATCCAGGGCTTGAGCTGGAGTTGGTTTGAGTTTGATTTTGATCAGGGCTTAAGTTTTGAGCATTCATGCCCTAGTCTTGATATGCTTGCTATGATCGATGACATTGGCCTGATGTGCATGCCTTAGTGACAGATCTCAATTCTGATTCTTTTCCTTGATTCCATTGATAGTTTCGGCAACCAGTTTTATCATGAATGCAAGTGCGGATCCTTCCATGTATCGGAATTCCTCTCATGAGTTGGGGCCTCAAGATTTTTGACTTGACTAGACAGATGACCTTGTGTGAATTTAGACAAGAATTTAGACAAGTCTTGATATGCTTCCAACTTTTCCATTTTCAGAGTAGTTTTTTCAATACTCTCAAACAAAAATTGGTTGTGAGCATGCAACTCACGAAACTGATCAAGATGTTCTTGGAGAGTAGAATTAATAGAGGAAGGAAGCTCATTGGACAGAAATAAAGCTTGATATTAAACAACTCCAATTTTTAGTAAATAAAAATCTCGTTGAATACTTGGTAATTCTATTTTTCCTTATAAAGAATTCTTTTTAACGTTAATAATCCGTCATAATTGGATTTGAGACTTATAAAATTATATCTTTTAACATCGGACAATCTAGTCCTTTTCCAAAGACAAGTATGCTTGTAAAAGCACTTGTATATTTTCCTAGTAGGTAAATAAAGCCTTTAAATTATATATTTCTTGGCTAGAAATCCTACATGGCAAGTAGGATTAGTTTCCAACCAAATGGTTAACCAAACTTAGTTACCATTTATCTGAGTTACTTTTCCATAACATTTAAGAACCATTGGATAAAGGTAGTAATCATAATGCTTCCTAAAGTAGTGTTCATAGCCTATTTTAAGCATGCCTAAATGTCCATAGGTTTACTTTCTAGGAAACTGTTAACCATTGGTCAATAGATTACACTTGAAAGCTTACCTTTAATCATTACCTTTCCCCCTAGGCCTAATAGGACTCATTAGTGCCTAAGTACACTTAGCCATATACATATAGATATATATGCTTTCTAGGAAATATTGTGACCATTGGGTAATAACTCGTCATTAAGACATTAACCTTTAATCATTACTCCTTCCTAGCCTTATAAGTCTACTTAAGCCTAACCATACTTAGTCTTACACATACATACATACATACATATATATATATATATACACACACACACATATATAAACACATGGGGAATATAGAGAGAGAGAGGCTGAGAGAGAGAGAAAGAGAGAGAGAGAGATAGAGGTGTGTGCATGTGTGTACACTTTCGCAAGCTACCCTTAGCCCCTTTTAGCCTTAAGCCTAATTACATCATGCCAACCCATTTCTAGTCTTATTCAAGCACACAATCTAGCCTTTAATCATCCTAGAACTAAGCCCTTAATCACCAAGAGATTTACTTAAAAACCTAGCCTAGGACTGACTAAACATAGAAGGCTATTCTTTAGCCTAATCAAACCCTATCTTAGACTTGTAAGACTTGCTAATCTAGACTAAGATTACCTATGATTTAGCCTAAAAAGCCTTACGATCCTACTCAGTTTTTAGCCTTATGCCTAAAGATTTGGATTGACCAATGAGAGATAGACTTAGCATGCTTCCAACCATGATTTGACAACACAATGAGAGCAAGAGAGAGGGGGGAGCCGGCCATCGAAGGGGAGAGAGAGCCAAAATGTTTGCTATAAATAGCACCCCTCACTTGGCATTCAACTCACACCTTCATCCTTTAATTTCTCTCTCTAGAAATTCTTGTGTTCTTACTTTGTTCTTCCTTGTTCTTTATTGTTCTTGAGTTCTTCTTGAGTTCCTCAAGAAACTCATCCAAAGCAGCCACTAAACCACCACTCGACCACCCTTTCGATCCAAAAGTTTAGTAGTTTAGTCAAGAACTAGTTTCGAGAGAAACCTTTCTCTTTTGAAGCTACCATAAGCTTACGGTAGGAAGTTACTCCGTTCGATAGCCGACGTACTTCCATAGTCGCCCTACCGCAAAGAAGAAAGGTAGAGTCCCGTATACGCTATCCGTAAGTATACGTAGATTAATCTTAACCATTATCGCTAAGTAGAAATTGAAACTTGTACGATGCTTGTATATTGAAATGCATGAGAACTTGAAAAGTAATTTTTCTAAAGATTGAAAAGGAAGGGGAGTATGTTGAATATATCGACTTTATTTTCCGGAAAAACATTTTGAACTTCCCTAAAAGGAAGAATGAACGGATTTTGGAAACATAAACTTGATTGAAAGTATTCGTATTTTGATCTTAAGAACGGTTGTGAGCATGTATATGTGATTACTTGAATTACTTGTTTGACGTGTGATAAAGCATATGTGGTTTCCACTCCAAAGGTGTCTGTCCATGTGACACTATACTTTATATTGTGTGCTAAACGTTTGAGCATGACTTCGTGATAATATGAGCATGATAAGTAGTATAGAGTTGGATGATCTTGCTAGTTTAGTTTCAAGATTACAATGAATGACTTATGTTTACCTATGTGAAAAGTCCTGCCGCGAAGTCATTGCATGAAAACAAGACACAAGAATTGAGGAAGTTAGAAACATGACACCTAGGGTGTTGATAGTGAAAAGACGTGTTTTGAAAAAGAAAATGTTTTGAATCCACAATGTGGCCAGACATAATAGCCCATTGTGAGGTGTGTGTAAGTGAGCCAAGACTGTAATTGAAGCATGCATCAGAAAGCAGAAAGCAAAGCAAACTGTCCCAGGGAAATGGATCCCGTGGCCAGTGAATTGATGTCACAGCCGAGGGATCCTCCTGGATCGATGTACCAACCGAGGGATTGAAGCCCTGGTCGGTGTTCTTCCTCACACCAGACTGAAAAGTTAATAGATAATTAAACGCTACGATTAAGTATGAAAACAGTAAATAAATTGAACCGGAGGCCCCTGGGCCTCACCACCTTAATCCCTCAGTAGCTTGATTGCTTCGGATTGAATGAGATAGACTGATTACTTCTTAGGAAACCCTAGGGTTAGGGTTTGAACTTCAGGGTTTGATCGTTGGACTGATGGCTGCCATCGGAAGGTTAGGACTTTTGAAGAGGGGGGCTGAGAGTGTATATTGATATAGTTTCGTGGTTCGAGGGTATGATTCCGTAGGTGAATCTAGTCTCTTATTTTCGGAACCCAAAGGCCCTTTATATAGGCAATTGGTGACTCACTCCTACCAATCGAAATGTACGACGGGAATTGAAGTTATAATGCATCTCAAACTCCTCATGGCTATCCCTGGGTGTAGCCTGAACGCATCGGGAGGTTTCGTGTTTGGATCAAACGCTTGACAGAACGTTCGAGAATCTGGAAAATATACAATATGGCGGCCGAGTAATGGATCTGGCGGCAGTGGAAATGAAGTTGCGGCTGTAGGATAGATCTAGCGGCTAAGTGATCGATCTCTCAGGGAGATTTTCAGGCAACAAGTTGCTCGGGTGAAGAAATGATGTTAAGGCCGGGAGATCAATCTCACGGCCGATAGATGGATTCTCCTAAGATTCTGTATTTTCTGTCTAAAAGGCTATATGGCTCTGGATTGGGTCCTCTAAGTGGCTCAAGGTTCTTACCGAAAGTCCTAAGATTCACAAGAAGTCAATCAACAATCACTGTATCCATTTCATCATTAGGATGGTCCCTAAGGTGGGACTTGAAATAATCGTTTGGCCAAATTAGGGTGTCTACAACATCCCCTAATAATTTCTTTTCCTTGGAATAGAAGTGGGAAAAAGCACCATTTGAAGCAGTTAAACGGGTAAAACCCTCAGGAACAGTGTAATCCATAGTAGGATCAAATTGAGGGCCATAAGGGATAGGTCTGAACATTTAGGTAACATCCAGAACTGTGGGAGCCATCAGACCACAGTTAAATCTGGAGAATTTAAAAGAAGGGTCCCAAAAGGCTAGGGCAGCCTGAAATAAAGGTGGGTTTTAGGAAATTCCCCTTCGAAGAAGAATGATGATATTCTTCAAACCAACTTTCTCGAGTTCATTTGACTTTTCAGCTAGCATTCTGGTAGTCCAAATTTTCCAATCCTTTTCTAAAGTAGGCCAGCAAGGGAAAGATTTTCTCATAAAATTTTGCCAGTTAATGGCCGAACAGGCTCGAATGTCAGCGTCTCCTACTTAAGGATAATAGAGAGACAGAGAAGTAGATATTTCTCCTATGAATGGAGGACCCAAAATGAAAGTACCTTTTTCCTTAGGGTTTGGGATAAAGACTCGGTGATCGAGGTAGGGATCTTCAGTTGAACCATGAGTTTTCCATGTTGTGAATCTCCTTAATGCGAGAGAAGGAGTTAGGTGTTCCCTGATTGGTTGGCTTGAAGAAGCCGTTGTTTCGATCAAGGAAGTTAGCGATTTGAGCTCAAAATGAGGGGAGTTCAGTTTTTAATGAAGTTTGAATGCGCAGAGTGTAATATGTGATTTTGAATCATTTCCACTTTTATACTTTCTTATTTGGGCCATTTATTAATATTGGGCCGCTGTCCAGCCCAAATTATTGGGTTAATAGGGCAAATATGTCAAAATTTAAAAAAAAAATTGTTTCTTCATGAGTATTTTAATGTCGAAACTCATAATTAGAAATAATTCAAAGCCAAACAAACATAGTTATGCAAAAGAAATTTCATTAAACAAACTGCCAGGGTTTACAGGAATGAAATTTGCATATCTACAAAAATAAAATAAAAGGTCCTACTGGCAGGAAAGTAAAGATAAATTAGGCCTTCGAAGGGCCTAGGTGCTGAAGCGTAGCCTTCTTGTTCTCAAAGTAGTGAGGGAACGACCAAGTAACAAGGCTGTGGAACTTTTTCCAAGCAAATTGGAGAAATTGCAGCTCCATTTTCCCCATATCCTCCTTAGCATCTAACTCTAGTTTTTCTCCAGGAGGGGCCTAAAGCTGAGCACCAAGGCTTTAGCTTTCCTTTGAAGTTGAGCCTTCTTTTTGGGGTGCTTCCTCTGTTTCCTCTTGGAACGCCTTCAAAGTTTTTGTCAGCATGGCCAGGCACTACTTCGAACGATTCAGCGTTGAGGCTCACAATCTGATTATGCAGTTCTCATTCCTCTCCTTGACAACAGGATAGTCTTGGAGATCTTGGTTGAAACAGTAGGTCGCAGTATTGGCTTCAAGCCACGATCTAATCACTGGTAAGAAATCCAAAAAGCAATGGATTTGATAGGAAACCACAGAGGGAATGGTGCATAGAACAAGTGTATCATAAGCCCATTTGAAATTAGTCAATGGGACTTGTTTTTCCAGGATGGAAGCATCTATGAAGGAGAAAGTAGCAAGGAACTGTAGAGCCTTGCCCTTGTCCGAAGGGAAAATGGAGTAGCCATAATGCCATTGGAAGTAAGGTGGATTAACAGCAAGACTAGTCACTTCACCGAACCAATCTGGCTCCTCTGCGAGAGGAGCCAGCTTATTAGACTCTTCGAAGTTAGCAGGGTAGTGTGGAGTTTTTACCTCGGTAAGCCAGCGGGGTTAGCGGGGTTTTTAAGTTTGGGCCAGTCGTTTGAAGTCACAATAAGGAGTAGGCCCAAGGTAATTCTCTTCCTGCTTGAGATAAAGAGCAAATTTGAGGGAAGAGTAGATTGATTCCAACATCCCCATGTGAATGGTGTCCCTGCCAGTCAGAGGCAAAAATTGGCTCGCAAATAGGGTGCGGAAATGGTGAAACCTATTTGGGGTAGGGTCAGGTTGATCAAACTTGACCAGGATGGTGCCAGTGTTGGTATTAGCAGGGTTTTCCTCCCAAGTACCCCAGCCAAACTCATTGACCGAATTTGAAAGGGTAGAGGAAGATTAGGAGTGCAAAAGGTTCGGTCAGAAAGAATCTTTTCGGCCAACATTCAAGGCGAATTTGAGGGAGACGTGTGAGAGGAGTTAGATTGGTGGTCGAGGTTTTCTAGGACAAGATTAATTTCTGAGAGAGAATCCATAGCTAGAAGAGTTATTAGTGAGTGAGATTCTACTTCGAAGGGTTTGGAACGAACGATGTGATTTGTTAAACCCTATCATTAATCACTATTTATAGAAGGATTAAAGATAGCCATCTTTGGGAAGCTCAAGAGACGTGCATGGAAACAAATCTTTCCTATGCCCCATGCATCCTTATTTGTAGGAGACGTGGGCAGAAGACGTGAGCCATTAACATTTATTTAAATTACTTTAAATAAGATGTTAATGCAGGGGGTGTGTTTACATACTAAAATATACCACCCAATAAGAAAATTACACGTGGCACCAAACAGTGTGTTGCTATAACGACCCTAGTTTTTGGTATGTAAAAATTTCGTTAAATATTTGAATTTTTCTTTTTAATTCATTTTCTTGGCTAAGAATCCTAACTTTCCTAGGACAATTTTATTCCAACCAATTAGTTAGCCAAATCAATTGGATTCTTAGCCTAGTTAAACCTCCCTAACCATTTTGAACCTTATGATCTCTATGAACTCTCCTAATTCCTAGGTGAACTCTTTCCCCTCATGAACCTTTCTACCCCTAGTTGAACATTTCCAACCTTAGACTAGAAAATCATTTGCACTCACATGACTAGTCATTTCAAGACTTATTTACTTCTTCCAAGTATATCTTTTCTCATCATTACCTCCTTACCCATTGAATAATAATTCGTAGGGTAATTTGTGTCCTTTGGGCAATAGAAGTAAGACTTCCTAACCAAGACCAAGTTTGTTCCTCCAACAACCATGATTATGTACTGTCACATCAAGGAGTCCTCATCACTTCCTTTCTCCTTCCTACAAGTAACTTTGGCATATATATATATATATATATATATATATATATATATGCATATATACACACACACACACACACACACACGAATATCACCCTAAAAATTTTCTAGAAAGGCTACCGTGAAGCCTTAATCATTCTTTTTGCATTGACAAGTCATTTTCAAAAGTCAAAGCCAACCCTTTAATTAATCATTTCACTTTCCCCACTCATGGCAATCAAGCCCATCATTAATGCTTTTTAATCAAAATCACTTTCCTAGAAAGTGCATTGTTCTTTCTCTCCATTGAAAGGTCACTTTCAAAAGATATTTCTTCCAAGAATATTCCTTCTCTTTGACTATTGAACAATATTTCTAGGGTAATTTTTATCCTTCGGGTAATAGAAATAAGACTTGCCAAAATCCAATGAGTACATAGATTAGAACCCTTCATCATGACCTAGACTTGTAATGCATGCAAGCCTAGAAATCCTACTTGGTAAGTAGAATTAGCCTCCAACCAAGTAGTTAGTAGAAACCTAAGTACCCTTTAACTTAGTTACCTTTCCCTAACATTTAAAGACCATTGGACCAAAGGTAGTCATCATTATGCTTCCAAAAGTAGCATTCTTAGCCTTACCATTCATGCAAACCTAAGACTAATAGTCCTAAACCTAATTAACCACCAAGGTTACTTTCCTAGATTTCCTAAGTACATACATACATACATATATATATATATATATATATGTATATATATATAGGTATATATACCCCATAGCCTATTTTAAGCATGCCTATATATGCATAGGTACACTTTCTAGGAAACTATCGCCCAATGGACAATGTTCTTGTTATTGGAAGCTTAACTTTAATCATTACTTTTTCCTTAGACCTTATAGGACTACTTAGGCCTAAGTATACTTAGCTATATGTATAGATATATGTATATATACTTTCTAGGAAAAGTATTAACCAATGGACAATGTCCTTGTCATTAGAAGCCACTGTTAATCATTACTCTTTCACCTTGGCTTGGTAAGCTATTTACACCTAAACCTAAGTTTACTTCCATATTTATATACAGATATACATACATAGTACAAGAGAGAGAGAGAGAGAGAGAGGTGTTTGTGTGCATGTGCCTATTTTTCTCCTAGAAAGTTATACTTTCTTACACCTTATTTAGCCCTTAAGCCTAATTACAAATTGTCAACCCAATCTTAGACTACTTTAGACACAAAATCTAGCCTTTAATCATCCTAGAGCTTAGCCTTTAATCACCCTAGATTTTGATTACAACCTAGACCAAGAATTCACTAAACATGGAAGGCTAATACTTAGACTTGTAAGTCTTGCATCCTAGACTATAATTACCTAAGGTTTACGTAGAAAGCTTAAGATCCTACTTGTTTATTTAGCCTTAAGTCTAAAAATGGAAGTGACATTACTTGGCATGCTTGAAAGGCTTGATTTGACAAGACAATGGAGCAAATCCATGGGAGAGAGAGAGAGAGAGAGAGAGAGAGAGAGAGAGATATGGCTGGCCAAAAGAGGGGAGGGAGAGCCCAACATTTTGCTATAAATAGGACCTCTCACTTGCCATTCAACTCACACCTTCAACCCTTCAACTTCTCTCTAGAAATACTTGTGTTCTTGCTTTGTTCTTCCTTGTTCTTCCTTGTTCTTCCTTTGTTCTTGAGTTCTTCAAGAAACTCATCCAAGGCCGCCACTAAACCACCACTTGATCCAAAAAGTTTAGTAATTTAGTCAAGAACTAGTTTCAAGAGAAACATTTTCTCTTTCAAAGCTATCATAAGCTTACCGTAGGAGACCGCCTGTTCGATAGCCGATTTACCTTTCCCGTAGCCGCCCTACCGCCAAGAACGGTAGAATATTCTTATACTCATTAACTCTAACTATAAAAGTAAAATTATATATTGCTTGTATTGTTTGAAATGCATGAAAGTATTCGTATTTTTTATCCTTGAATGGTTATAATCATGTTTACGTGTTTACTTGCCTTAATGTGTGTTAAAGCATAAGTGGTTTTTCCACTCCAAAGGTGTCCGTCCATGTGACACTATGCTTTATATTATGTGCTAAATATTTGAGCATGGCTGTGTGAAAATAGGAAGTTATAACATGGTTTTAATGATATAGAGTTGGATGATCTTGCTAGTTTAGTTTCAAGATTATGATGAATGATTATGTGTACATACGTGAAAAGTCTTACCGCGGAGTCTATGCATGCTGCGAGACACAAAAATTGAAATTAGAAACATGACACCCCTAGGATAACAAGATAAGTTTTGAAACCGCAATGTGGCCGGAGTTGGTAGCCCATTGTGTGTATGAAAGGCCGGACGTGGTAGCCCATTGTGAAGATTGCCAATGGGGCTTAACGAGGTAGCCTCATTGGTGATAAGGCCTGGTTATCCGCAGAGATGAGCCAATGCGAATTTGATTTGGTTATCAGCGGAGAGGAGCCAAGAAAAATCGCAATGTGACCGGACTTGGTAGCCCATTGTGTAAATTATGAAAAATCGCAATGTACCCGGACATGGTAGCTCAGTGTGTGAATGGATTGTGAAAACCGCATGTGGCTGGACGTGGTAGCCCATTGTGCATATAGATTTTGAAAACTGCAATGTGTGGGTTACCAATGAAGCCGAACGTGGTAGCCTCATTGGTAACATGATTTATCCATGCACACAATAGGGGCCGGACGTGGTAGCCATTGTGTGTATGTTTTGAAACCACAATGTAGCCAGACATGGTAGCTCATTGTGTGCGTTTTGAAAACCACAATGTGCAGTGACTTGGTAGCCCATTGTGAGTGTTGCCAATGGAGCCGGACATGGTAGCCTCATTGGTAACATTTTTGTGAAAAGAAGCTTTCGAAAATGTTTTGAAAAAATGCTTTTCGAAATGTTGATTTTGTAAATGAAAATGAGACACGGTCTACGATGAGTCGCGTAGGAGAAACACACTTATCATCGACACCAACGTTAGATTAGGGAATGTGGATGTGTCATTGTTAATTGCTTTATTGAATGTGTATGTATTACTTGAAAACCTTGAAATTGTATATTCTATTTTCATGACCTGCTATTTGTAAATCAAGGGTTAGTGGGTATAGGATTATTCTGCTGAGCTATCGTAGATCATGGTGTTACCTTTGGTGACCCTGACATATTGTACCGGTGGCGACGCTGGTATAATGTGTAAGCCTTTGTAGATGATCAAGGTGAGCAATACACCTTGGAGGCCTTTGGAGCGGAAGAGCTGGCTAGGATGGACGAGTGTAGACACCCTATTCTGGACAGTCCAGATTAGTTTATATATGGTCTTTGATCCCCCAATGATGATTAAAGGTCGAGAACATCTGAGATCGATGGTGTGTTTGAGCTTTGAGCATTCCGAACCTCGTTCAAACCCTTTCAAAGCCCTTTTCAAACCCTTCGAGCCAGAACCAAATGGCCTCAACAAAACCCTGCTTCAGCACGCTGGTAATCAACTGACGCACGCTGGTGCATCGCCATGTGTCAGTCATCGAGCATCAAACCACTCTCCACAGGCGCACGCCACTTGTTTTCAGTCAAATCACCTTTTCTGCTGTCACTTGCCCGAGACTTTTGTGCCACCCTGACGTGTGCTACAGCTCTCCTGATGATTATTTCCTCCACGGCTGTTCCCTGCTCTCCCACAATATCTCTCAAGGCAAGTCCCATGCATTAAATGCATGGGAGGCTCCCTCTCCTTGCCACCCCAAACAAGCCTTAAGGGCTCAACTGATCAGCCCTCTCTCTCAGCCTATATATACCCCCCCTCGCATTTATTTGCAAGGGGTTAACAACCATAAAAGCTCTCAAGCTTCTTCTTCCCTTTTTCTCTCTTGTTCTCCTTGTTTTTCTTTCATTTATTGAAAGACAAAGCATGGAAGATCAGCCACCCACTGCATTGCCACCTCCATCCTCTATTCATCCATCATTTACCCATTTCAAGGATCAAAGCTCAAACCACTCATCAAGCTCAACCCAAAGGTATACCGCCTTTGTTTCTATTAACTGTTCTGACCCCTGAGGGGCGCTGGCTGGGTCAAGGCTGGTAATCAATACCAGTCCTGGCCCAAAGCTGGCAAAGATTCAATGATCGTGCTCGGTGATATGTGGGGCGCGCCAGTCGTTTAGTGCCGTTCGCCAGTCATGGCTGCATGGCCAAACTGACGTGGGGATCACAGATCACTATTTTCTGCTTTGTCTATATTCTGATCACCTTGTAGCATGCTAAAACTAGTTTACTGCTTTTCCGTATTTTAGAACTGTGTAGTTTGTTATCTGTTTAAACTGTTCAGTAAGGCCCCTGGGATCCTCCTGATCGTATTCCAGAATCCAGATGAAGCAAAGCCAAGCACTGGACAAATGGAACAAGTGGTGCACGATGTTCATTAACCAGCGTGCGCCACCTATACCAAGATCCAGTGGCTGGCCCTTGCTTCTTTGCTTAGTCTTGGCCTCTGCTTGGTCCCCCACTCTGTTTGTGGGGTTTTCAGTCTATTTATTTCTGTTTGATTTATTGTTGTAATCCGTAACTGTATATAGCCTGTGATATCAACTGCGTGGTTTGTCCTGCGTGTGCACTGGTCCATTCCTGAGCCCAGAGGGTTGAGAACAGAACCTGTGAGTTTGGACTCACTGAAATGCGCCAGTAAAAGGGTGGCGTGCGCCAGTTGTGTTGGCATGTGCTGGTTCAGCCAGTGCATGCTGATACGTTGCTCATAAACCGTACATCCCATTTTGTCACATAAATGCAACTTGCCACCATGTTAATCCCCATTAATTGTTCCCCCTCCCTAATTGGCTAAAAGATGATTAAAGAGAAAAATGCAAATGTTTTACAAAATGCACAGTAGAGACCGATCTCGGAGTGGGCGAGAGGGGTGCCATAAAACCCTTCCCCTCTCGTAACCTGGCTCCCGAACCTCAGATATCGAAGGTGACGACGGTCCAGTCTACAAGCCTTTCTCAAATCAAACAAACGTGACAAAAAAAATTTCCCAAACCGATTTTTTGGGTGTTTTCCGCAAAACCCGAGTGGCGACTCTCTCAAAACAGCTGTGGGCTACCACAGCCCCGGGTGGATTGGGGTGGCCCGAAAGACACCAGTTTTTGGATTTGAAAACTTTTTGAAGAGTTGAAGAGTTGCCACCCAGATTTGTGGTTCGCCACCCGAGAAACCGTTTTATTTGAAAATGATTGATTTGAATTGAGAACCAGAGATTGCTTTGGGTTTAGAAGCCATATTACGAGGGGGGAAGGGTTTTACGGCACCCCCTTCGCCCGATACGAGATCGGTCTCTACTAAGCATTTGTGGGATTTTTTGAAAATATTTTGTTTCATCAAGCAACTAGCAAGTATCCGCAGTTATAACAGATAAGAAGTGCATGCATGTGCAACTGTTCAGTGGATGGATAAAACTGTAAGTGGATGAGATGCATGATAGTGGAAACTGGGGATCTGTCACTGGTTTCACTCTCGAGCGCTCGGGAGTAGTCCCGAGCGCTTGGAAGTTCTGATATCCAACCTGCAGTCTTTGTTAGTCCAAATAGTAAATAAAGCTAATAACAATGAACACGAATGATTTTAAACATGTTAAAGGCTCAGCAGAGGACTTTGATAGACTAAGGTAGGGCCTCAATCTCTTAAGCCATGCTTCCCTGCCACTACACAGTTAAATATGTAAGCTTAGAAAAGATTAAGAAGGTGCATTGACGCATGCAGGAAGTCAAAAAGTGCAACAAACTGGAAAATGGGATGCAAGGGCATGCATGCACTCCCGAGCGCTCAGGAATGGTCTCGAGCGCTTGGGAGTGAATTGCATGCTAACCTTCTCTCAAATGAAAAATGGTACTGCCTTAGCATGCAAAAGACTCCTGTTTTGATCTTTCCAAATAAAAGTGATCTTTTAAGCTTGGACATCCCGGGTCTTACACGAAAAATATTTGAGAGACATTTCTGCCTCTGGAAAACTAATTTTCTGTTCATGCATGTTAGGGTAACACCATTTTATTTGAGATTGCACCTCACCCCCAGCCTACTGCTTACTAAGATGCCATGCATGGGACTGGAAACAATCCCGAGCGCTCGGGAGCACTCTGGAGCGCTCGAGAGTGTTTCCAGTAAGGGTTTTAAGAAAACATTTTCTTTTTGTGCCCCTTTGCTCTTGTTTTTACACCAAGGACTGAGACAGGCTGACAGGCCTCCCTCAGAAAGAAAGAACAGCCCTCTTTTATTTGTGTTTGACACTAAGGTAGAGAATTTCTTCCTTTAAGTTGGAACCTTGCTCCTTGAAAAAGCTTTGGAAGATGACAGAAAAATGAGAACTTCAGAAGATCAGAGATTGGTGGTGATCTGAACTTCTTGCATGTTCTCCATATTTTGATTCTTGGTTGTTTTGCTTTTGAAAATGGAGTTTTTCAAAGGAATGAAGACTGGTCTTGTTTGAACAGTCAAAGGGATCCTAGAGAGAGAGAGTTCCTCTTTTTTCTGTGCTGGAATGGCCTCTTATCTAGGCAAAATAACATATGGTCCTATTTTAGAAAATGCAATTTAGAATCTTTGAAAATCCTCAGGCCTGACTCCCCTCTGACTGAGGTGGAGTGTTGTCTGAGTTTTGTATCGGCTTAAAACAGCTGCAATGATGGTTTGCATGGGAAGTGGGGAAGCTCCATCACCCAATGGGCAGCACAGAAGTCTCGAGCGCTCGGGAGCATTCTCGAGCGCTTGGGACTTCACTCTCGAGCGCTCGGGAGTAAACCCAGCCAGTGTTTTTGAAAATGATTTGGAGTGCTTGGGACTGCTCCCAAGCGCTTGGAAATTATTTTTGACCAATTTATTCCCTTTTCAAGTCTTTCAAAGAGCCAAGTTTCAATTGGTATCAGGCTTGTCTTAATCCAAAATCATCATTGGGGAGCCTTCGGGCCACAAATTAAGGAAATTCGAAGAGTCCAAATTGGGGTGTCTACAGTTGCCCCTCTTTGGATGGCGCTCGGCATCATGTCTGGGTACGAGTGACATCCAAAGATTGAGACAGCCCAATTCGAGCAACGCCAAACCCTTAATTCCAAACACAAATGTAAGTGAAAGTGCTTGGTGCATGAGGTCGCGTCCTTTCAGACTGCCTACGTACCCTTTTCTGCAGGGATCAAACCAGCGTAGTTCTTTGGGGCAGATGCAAACATGCATGTTGTAGAACACATGAAAACATGCTAGCAAATACTCGGCAAGATAGGTTGATTGAGGAGCGCCCCACCGATTGCTCAGTCTCAGTGGGTGGAATAATTAAACAGGTAGAAAGATTATAAACGTAACATAAAATACACCGCGAGGGGTGTCATCCAACGGAACAAGTTAGTTTGTCTCGAAGGGATAAAACCAAATCTATGGTAGAAGGTGATTGAAAGATGTCCCTCAGGGGCGATGCCAAATCTATGGCGGGAGTTGATTGAAAGATGTCCTCATGACAATGCCAAATCTATGGCGGGAGTCGATTGAAAGGTATCCCTGGTGACGATGCCAAATCTATGGCGGAGTCGATTGAAAGATGTTCCTCAGGGGCGATGCCAAATCTATGGCGGGAGTTGATTGAAAGATGTCCTCAGGGCGATGCCAAATCTATGGCGTAAGATGATTGAAAGATGTCCTGGTGACGATGCCAAATCTATGGCGTAAGTCGATTGAAGGATGCCAAATCTATGGCGTAGATTGATTGAAAGATGTCCCGTAGGACAATGCCAAATCTATGGCGTGAGTCGATTGAAAGGTGTCCTCAGGCGATGCCAAATCTATGGCGGGAGTTGATTGAAAGATGTCTCTCAATACGATGCCAAATCTATGGCAAAAGATGATTGAAAGATGTCCTGGTGACGATGCCAAATCTATGGCGAGAGTTGATTGAAAGATGTCCCAGGGGACGATGCCAAATCTATGGCATAAGATGATTGAAAGATGTCCTAAGACGATGCCAAATCTATGGCGTAAGTCGATTGAAGGATGCCAAATCTATGGCGAGAGTTGATTGAAAAGATGTCCCGTAGGACAATGCCAAATCTATGGCGTAGATGTGATTGAATGATGTCAAAGAGGACGATGCCAAATCTATGGCAACAGGTCAAGCAGTCATGTTGACAAATATGATAGATGAATGCGACCATAAGAGGTTGAGGCTAGAAAGTGAGACCTTTGTTTCGACATTTGACAACAACAGTGATTTTTTTATTTTTTTGAAAACAACAAAGGACTAGTTTGAGTACCCTTTCTGCTTTACTATTTTTGGCCAGCGGGCTGGTATTTTCAGGACCTTAGGATTTGGGATGGAGTTTGTCTTTAGATGGAAATTGGGTTTGAGCTAGATCCAGGGCTTGAGCTGGAGTTGGTTTGAGTTTGATTTTGATCAGGGCTTAAGTTTTGAGCATTCATGCCCTAGTCTTGATATGCTTGCTATGATCGATGACATTGGCCTGATGTGCATGCCTTAGTGACAGATCTCAATTCTGATTCTTTTCCTTGATTCCATTGATAGTTTCGGCAACCAGTTTTATCATGAATGCAAGTGCGGATCCTTCCATGTATCGGAATTCCTCTCATGAGTTGGGGCCTCAAGATTTTTGACTTGACTAGACAGATGACCTTGTGTGAATTTAGACAAGGCTTAGATGACTCAAAAGACAAGAAAGACCATTCATCAAAGGACTGACTCTTAATGATGATCTTGACTGGACGAGGAGTTTGATTTGACTCAACGAGAAACTTGATTATTTGAGGGTTCGAAAAACAACAAGCATGCCCCACAATTGACGTTTGAAATTGTCATGATAAAATCAAGTTTCGATGATTTTCCCATTTGGGGTTTTGAAATTGTTCTAGCTCCATCAAGTGATGCTCATTTAGGATTCTCTTTGATCTTATTTTGTCAAAAACACGAGAATTTTTACCACAAACTGTGCCCCAGGTTGCTGATGACAATCCATGGATATTGAAAATGCCCCAGCTTGAATTTTGCGAGATTCACAAAATGTCTTGCCTTGCTGCTCCTTCTTGTTTTCACCTATTGTCTAGGAATTTCGTTATCAAGTTGTGTTTTCCAATCTGAAAGGACTTTATCTGGGTTGTAACGTGGCCAAGGTTTGGTTTAACAAAGGAAGGATAATAGGCTCAAAAATTTTTATTTTCTTTGGGTTTCGACAGCTAGCAGCTATCTTGAACATTTTTGTACCCTTTTTGCTTTTGGTGGACGCCTTCTTTCACTTGATTTGCTTCGCCTTTAGTTGTGCCGATGTGTTTGGCACTTTCATTCTTGATGCTTTGAATTTTGAGCTTTCTCTGATTTTTCTTTGAAGTTTTGAATCTCATTTTGCCCATGTATTTGGCACTTTCTCATCTCAAGTTCTGATGCGCCGATGATAACCATGTGTTTGGCACATTTGTCCTCCTCATTTCACCCCAGTGTAGGGGATAGCTGCCTAGCTGGTTTTTTTTTCAAAGAAATTGATTTAAGATCAAAGAGGTTATCAATGGATATATATCTTCAAGCGTTTGATAAAAGAAAAGAATGCCTTTCTTCATTTTGAATTGCACAACTTGATAATTTGATCCTAGATGCAACCTTTTGCCTAGATCACATTTTGAGGTTTTGATCTAGCGACCTTTTTCTCGGGCCAAGGTGTTCCTCCTTGACGGTGCCAGGGAGTGGTCCCATGAAATTCTTCTTCTTGCAAGGGCGAAATATCTTGTGTTTTGATTCCTCAATTGATGGTGAAAAACAATTCCAAGTGAAGGGATTATCACAAAACACAAGTTTATTATGACAAATTTGACACAAGAAGCTTGAGATTGATTTCAAAAGACAGAACGGACTGACGAAAGATTGACACGAAGGATCGTGACCGAATTTTGGGATCGACTTGAATGAACATGACCGAGCCACAGGATGAGGCTGCCTACGTATCCTTCTTACGAAGGAATCAGGTCATAACGTAGTTCGGGACTACGAAACTGACTCTCTTTTTGGTTTTTCTTCTTCGACTACAAACAGGAATTTGAAAGCATACGAAAAAATGAAAGACTCGATGTACAATCTGACTTGAAATTGAAAGACGAAGACTCGACTTGGAACTCAGAAACTTCCCCAACTCGTGACAGATTCCATTCATGGATTGACTTCACTGCACTCAAAATCCTTCTCCAAATCTGAGGTTAGACACTGGGATGGTATTTGCAGGGTTAGATGGTAGGTTGGTGTAGCCATACAGCGTGTCGATACTGTCAGGGTCCACATTTTTTGTTTCTGGGAAGGAATCAGCATCTTTGAGGATGCCCAACTGAACGGCTTCTTCGACGGCCAGGCCTGTTTCGAAGAATGTCTTGAAGTCGGAAGAGGCTTGAGCTAGGATCATGTGCTTGGCAAGTGCAGGATAGAGATTTCGGGCAATCATCCGAATCTGATCTTTCTCATAGGGTTTGTCCTTCATCTGAACAGTCTTTGCTCTCCATCTTCTGATAAAATCCATAAAAGACTCCTTCGATCCCATCTTTGTTTATTCCAACTCTCGGATGGTGACGTCTCCTCCCAAGATCTCTTTTTCGTCGTTTTCAGGGCAGTGAACCAGTGCAAAGCATATCCAATCAGTGTTTGAGAAAACATTTGGGCCATGGCGTCTTTCTCCACTCCCCACATGGAAAGTGCCCCAATGTAGCTGGTCAAGTGTGCTTTTGGATCACCGATTCCGTCGAACTTAGCAAAGTAGATTGGCTTGAATTTCTTGGGTAGTCTGGCATTTGGAAAGAGGCAGAGTTCGTCGATGTCGAAACTAATTGAGGTGATTCTTTCGCTTCTGGCTAAGGATTGCTCAAGTTGGGCTAATCTGGCTTTGATGGCGGCCATTTCTGGGCTTTGGGGGTTTGGTTCAGGAGGTGGTTCACGATTATTTTCGAGGGGTGTTTTTGGGTTTTGTGGAGGTGGAAGTCGTCTGGCAACTCCGGTTATCATGAGCATCAACTGGGTAATCTGGTTGTCTATTCGCTCACCCATATGTCGGATAGAGATTCGGATTTGATCCAACTCATTCAAATTCCCTGTTGGCCGTTCCCCGTTCGAATGCTCCCCATTCAAATTTTCCACCGGTTGTTCCATATCTTCCCACAAATTCTGAGTCTATGAGGGTATGGTTTTGCTGTAGGATGGATGGCCCAGTGCTGACAGTAAAGTAAGAAGCGAACTCAAAATGTGCCCCTGTCGTGATTTATTGAAAAAATGTGTATGAATAAAAGAATTGTTATTCACGTGTTCTCATCGTCGACTCAAGGGATCAAACTTTACGGATAGTTCCAACAGTCACGGGTAGGTTGATGTCAGGCAGGTTTAATTCCGCACGTTGGGAATCAGAGCCAATCTCCTTATCTAAGACCATCCGAGACAAAGCAATAAGACTGCTGGAAGATGCACTGAATTAGAGGGAGCCGTTCGGGCACGGCGAACACCGGAGTTATCCCAAACTCCATGGATTTATGGTCTCCTAGACCTTGACTCAAGAAATGACAACCTATGAAGGATTGCCTTAGTCCTCAGAGATTCTTTCGAGTGTGTATCCTTTGATTAGGAATAACAAGACGTGGGAGATATCAAGACAAATTAAGTCTTTAACATTTTCCATCCGCAATTTCTATTTTGGTTTCGAAAACCGTTTGGCGTAAATGACATGATACTGTAACCGGGGTGGCGTAGGTGGCATGGCGCCATTAGCCTAAGCGGTGTAAGTGACTTCGCACTATAACCTAAGTGGTGTGGGTATCACGACATTGTAGCCTAATTGTATTGTTAATCTTTATTGAATCCATGATTGAAAAATGTATTGAAGACTTAATGAATGTTAATATCCCCGAAACCTCATTGTTCCAAGGACTAATTAATTTCAACAACGTGCCTTTTAAAAAGCACGACTCTTCATCGGTCTAGGCAATCCTAAACAAGCCGCGCGAGCGAGTCTAAGTGTTCTACCCAAAAGCAAACGGACAGCATAAGATGCGATGTGCGATGTGCAAGCGGGATAAGAATACAATCTTTCGAAGGTTGCCTCATTCCTCAGAATTTCTTTTAGGGTGTATCCTTTGTTTAGAACAACAAGTTCTAAGAGATGTCAAAATGAACTAAGTATTCAACTAGTCCTCATTCGAAGTTTCAATTTTGAACTTGGAATAGCTTAGTATAGATGACGTGATACCATAACCACAATGGCGTCAGTGGCATGGTGCCATTAGCTGAAATGGTGTAAGTGACGTGGCGTCACAGCATCGTTTCCACATTATTCCTTATTCTCCATTGAATCTTCGATTAGGCGTCAGTCAAGGACTTAGTATGTTTTGATTTCCCAAAGTCTCATTGTTCTAAGGACTCATGTAGCTTAGACAACGTACACTAGGGTGCACGATTCTTCATCAGGTCTCAGCAACCTTCTACAGACCGCGCGAGCGAGTTTAAGAAGCACAGGACTTGAAACAGATAGCATGATGGCATGGCACGGATAAGATGCACGGTGAGATGCAGAAAACAATAACATGTAGGCAGGATATAGCACATAGTCCTACTTTGTGGGTCCTTGTCCTAATTTGGATGGTTCTATTGCTTTCTACACATGTATAAAGGCCGGGTTTTGGTTTAGAAAGGGTTCCCCGGACTAGAGTCAATGTATGCCTCCCGATTATCGAGCGTACACCCAATAACGGTACAAATGACAGGTATGACTCATCATAGTCGAGAGTTGCCGAGCATTCTGGGATTCCTTGTCACCGGCAAGCCGGGCAAGATTGCCAGAACACAACAGCAAGGTTGAACAGAATATATATACAAAAGATAGACAATGAAACAAAATATTTGAAAATCCCACAAACATTTTTCAAGCTTGGCTCACCGGTTTAATCGATGTTTAAGGAAAGTAAGCCGCTTTGTCAACACACTAACTTTTCTCAAGTATCAATTAAACTTGTCCCCAGCGGAGTCACCACTGTGGGCTACCACAGCCCTGGGTGGATCGGGGCGGCCCGAAAGACACCAGTTTTTGGATTTGAAAAATTTTTGAAGAGTTGAAGAGTCGCCACCCGGATTTGTGTTTCGCCACCCGAGAAACTGTAACGACCCTGATTTTTGGACAATAAAAAATTTCGCTAAAAATTTGAATTTTATTTTAATACTTGGATTTCATTTTAACATCCAAAAATCGGTCGTTATCGACTTATAAAATTTTGTTATTATATTTGAAAATTCCTTATTTATTTTATAAATCCCTTTTTGCGATTAATAATACGTCATAATTAGGTTTATGACTTAGGAGACTGGAATTCATCGCCCGGGCATTAAGGTCATTTTCTAAAGACGAGTATGCCTATTAAGACCTTGGTATAGTTACTTGGTAATTGTAGTAAAATCCTAGAATTTATTTTCTCGGCTGGAAATCCTACATGGCAACCGATTAGCTAGCAACCCTAACTACCGTTTGGCTTAGTTAAATTTTCCTAACCTAGAGTGTTGCATCGATGCCAAAGTGGTTAATTTTTAGTCTTCGCCTTAACCGTTGACTTGACTGCCTTGCCTTGGCGTCGGCTCGCTGTCAAGCCTGCCTCGCCTAAGCGTCGGGTCGCTGTCGCGCCTGCCTTGCCTTGGCGTCGGCTCGCTGTCGCGTCTGTCTTGCTCTGCCTTGGCGTCGGCTCGCTGTCGCGCCTGCCTTGCTCTGCCTTGGCTGCCATCGGGTTCTGCCTTGGCGTCGGCTCGCGCTCTTGCCTCACCTAGGCGTGGCTGGGCTGCTTTGCTCTGGCCTTGCCTTGACTACACCTTGGCCACCGCTTGGCCACTGCTTGGCTAACAGGCCACCTTGGCCGCCGCTTGGCCTCTGCTTGGCTACCGGACTGCCTTGGCCACTGTTTGGCCACCAGGCTGCTTTGGCCACCGCTTGGCCACTGTTTGGCCACCGCTTGGCCACTGTTTGGCCACCGGGCTGCCTTGGCCACCGCTTGGCCACTGCTTGGCTACCGGGCTACCTTGGCCACTGCTTGGACAATAGCATTAGAGTTTCCTTTACCCATTGGTCAATAGGTAAACCTTGGTTAATCTTCCTAAGTACGAGATTAGATTAGTTTAGTGCTTAATTGCAAGGTATTATACTTTTTGGTATTAACCGTTGGATAATAACCGTTAGGAGTTTTATTAACCATTGGACGATAGACTAGAATCCTAGCCATATTTACCCATTGGTTATTAACCATTAGAGAAACTATTATCCATTGGATAATAGCTAGTCTTGACAATCATGTACTTGTTTGATTTAAATATTAGATTTGGCATGTGTGATAATCCATTAAACTAAGATTAGTTCATTAGTATCTTAGGTTAGTACTTAGTACTTTGGATGAAGTAGAATACTTAATTAGATATTGTCATGTGGTATATCTAGCCTAGATTGTGTGTACTTACTTGTATATATATTATATGTGTTCTTGTATGTGTATATATATATGTATATATATATATATATAATATTGAATTGTGCATGTGTGCATTAGAATATTTTAATTAGAAAATCTATTTTGCTTGAAAGTATGGTTTTTATGAAAGACCCATAGTACTTATATATATACTAGTTTATATATATACTTTCATACTAGTACAAGTGGGAGAGAGAGAGAGAGAGAGAATGCCGAGAGGGAGAGAGAGAGAACCCGAGAGAGAGAGAGAGAGAGGGAGAGAAGTGATGTTTTGCTTGACCCTTGTCTACCAAATCCTAGATATATGTTTGTAAGTACTTGTACTAAGTGAAGGAAGAAGAGAGGAGAAGATAGGAGAGAGGTTTGAAGTACAAACCAAATCCTTATACTTTCCTTAGTCATCCACCAACCTTGTACCAAAGAGAGAGAGAGAGAGAGGAGAGAGGAGAGAGAGAGGCTGAGAGAGAGGGAGAGAGAGAGAGAAGCCGGATGAGAGAGGGAGAGAGAGAGTGATGTGTGTGCTAGTCGACTTACCTTGATTGACCATGCTTAGATCACCCTTGTCCTATTTTGCTATGCTTTCAAGTGAAAGCATAACCATTGCAAGCAAGATCTTGTACTCTTGTACAAATCCCAATTCTTTATTTGAATCAAATCTCCATTTCTTGTTCAATCCTCCATAAACCAATCACAAGTACCACATCATAGCCATGCATGCCTAGTTTTAGGTTGTTTCTTCCAAGCAAGCAAGATTTGCTTATAATAAAAAAATGAGACAATGGGAGAGAGAGAGGGCCGGCTAGAATGAGAGGGAGGGAGTGCTTGCCTATAAATACCAAGCCCCATTGAGCTTTGAACTCACACCTCAATCCATTCTCCAACTTCTCTCTAGAAAGTATAGCTTGTTCTTGTTGTTCTTGCCTTATTCTTGAGGTTTTCTTACTAGTTCTTCGAGAGACTCTCCATCTCCGCCACTAAACCACCATACGACCACCACCTCGATCCTAAAGTAGTAGTAGTCTAAGTCACGATCTAGTTTCGAGAGAAACCTTTCTCTTTCGAAGCTATCGGAAGCTTATCGTAAGACGTTACGCCGTTCGAGTGCCGACTTTCTTTCCGTCGTATTTCCGTAGTCTTTTTCTACCGCCAAGAAGAAAGGTAGATTTTTCCGATCTACTCTTCCTAAGTATACGTGATTTTATGTTAGTGTAGAGTTCTTCGAACCTACTTATCTTAAGTATAGTTTATGAGCATGATAGAAAAATATGTAGTATACTTGGATAAGTTGATCGCATGCTTTTATTTTACGTAGTTTTACTTTGATCTTGAGAATAATTGAATGCATGGTTTATAGAATCTTCCCAACTTGATTAACTCGTCAATAAACATATGTTGTTACGATTTCGTTTAAAAATAAAGTGTTGTTTCAAAATGAAGTATTCGTATTTTGACCTTTTCAAGGACTGTGAACTTGATCGCATGATTGCTTACTTTACTTGTGGTTGTAAACAAGCATGATTAAATAGAGTTGGATGATCTTGTTAGATTACTTTAAAGTGATTCGTCCCGCCGCGGAGTCTATGCATGATTACGAGACACGAGAACCGAAAAGTAGAAACATGACACTTAGGGAGTGGTTGATATGGATAAAAAGGATTTTTGAAACTACATAATGGCCGGACTTGGTAGCCTTATGTGAGTTGCGAAAACCCGCAAGGTGGCCGGACTTGGTAGCCCTTTGTGTGGACTTGCAAAAACAACAACGAGGCCGGACTTGGTAGCCCATTGTGTAGATTGCTAACGGAGCCGGACGTGGTAGCTTCATTGGTAATTGGGCTTGGTTATCCGCGGAGAGGAGCCAATGCAAGATTTGATAACGTGGCCGGACTTGGTAGCCCGTTGGTAACCAAGAATGAGAAATGATTTTCGAAATGAAATGGTGACACGGTTTACGATGAGTCGCGTAGGAGAAACAAAGAAAGGCATGACACCAACGTAGGCAAGATAATGAATGCGGATGTGTCATTGTTAATTATGTTGTTGAATGAGCATGTGTAAATTGACTATGTACCTACGTGTTATAAGTTATGGGTTAGCGGGTTGGATTATTCTATTGAGCTTCTGTAGCTCACGGTGTTACCTTTTTGGTGACCCTGACATATTATACTGGGGGCGATGCTGGTATAATGTGTCAGATTTTATAGATGAACAAGGAGAGCAGTACACCTTGGAGGCCTTCGGAGCCGAGGAGCTTGCAAGCATGGAGGAAGAGGCGGAGCAGTAGTTAACCTTAGATTATCCCCTCTTTTGTTGAATAAAAGTACTCTTGTGAGACTTATGTTGTAATAATGAGCTAGACTCTCCTTAATTTATTCAATAAAAATGTTTATTTAACGTACCCAAAATTTGGGGCGTTACAACTTGGTATCAGAGCTTTAGGTTCAAAACCTCGGCCATGGGTAGAATGGGTAGCCTTTTAAAATTAGTTTTAAGATAAGTTGACCGTTGCACACACGTGACTTGATTTTTAAGTTTACCGTCCCAAATTGTGTGAAATTCTGACAAAACAATCTTCGGATTGAAGTAAGGTGGAAACTGGCAGTACCGCCGAACTGGAAATTCCCGAACAATTGGATGATGACTTAAATCTAGAATCGAATGTGGAACATAGAAATTTCAATGTTTCCTTAGCACTATCAAACTACGTCTTAAACGTTACTAATTGAGGTTTAAAACTTTTCCTTGTAGATGGATCACCTAACCAACCTGATAGTTGGAGCTCACCAACTCGAAGTCACCCTAGAAACTATGACCATCCGACTGATGGAGAAGCCTGACTACATTGTCATGATTCTCGCAGAAATTCGTGATTTCAAAAGAGTACAGCATCATACCCCTACCCCTGTGGAAGATGACCCTTGGTTTCCTGTAATGTTCCCAGTCCTGTGTGCCTTCCGTGGATTCTTTGGAGCCCTACCGCCGATGGAAAACTTTACGTATGGTGAAGAAGAAACCGGAGACGAGAAGGTTGCTCATGAGGTGACTAAGGAAAGAGAAGCTAGTGAGAGTAAGGATGAGCCCGAGGAGGACGAAGTTCTAGCCTGACCTTGAAGCCAAGAATACTATTAGGAGTCCCTAAATAAACCTAGCAATAGTTGTAATCCTTTGGGATGTAGGATCTTTTAAACTAGGATCACTGTTGTTAGGCCTTTTGATGTAAAATAGAGGACTCTTGATGTATTAAGCTTAAGGCTACTATAAGCCACCTATGATGTACTTGTTTTCCCTAAGTAATGGAATAATGTGTTTCTTTTATACGTGTTAATTGTTTATGTGTGTACATGTGTCTTTACGAGACTACCCTTTCACACCGATAAGTCTAACATATAATGTTCTTATTGTAAATATGGCAAGCTGTACCCCTGCTACACCGTTCACCTTTACGGA
The DNA here is from genome assembly GCA_025413875.1 of Rhododendron molle. NCBI lineage: Eukaryota > Viridiplantae > Streptophyta > Magnoliopsida > Ericales > Ericaceae > Rhododendron > Rhododendron molle. The sequence goes on along the minus strand of CM046391.1, from coordinate 33,500,226 downwards.
CCTTCTTACATACAAGGCTCTGCTTGCACCCGAGAGTTACATCTCTATACCCCACTTGGGTATATTTGACCCTGCCACTGGCGAGCACACCTTCGAGATTATTCTCGTGTCACCTTTAGCTGAGACCATGGACGTGGAGACCCTACGTTTATCACTTAGTGACGCTGTTGAGGATGCCCGACAACGAGGGGAGTATTGGCTCGAGAAGAGGGAGAAGGAATGGAATGAGGAGTTACGAGTGTATTTTGGACTTATCCCACCGCAGTAGTAGAGTCGTAGTTTTAGAATAAGGTCCTGAGAGTTGTAGTCGCACTTGTGTGAGTACGAACTTAGACCATGTATTAAGAGCATGTAGGATCATTCCACTTGTATTAGGAGGAATCGTGTCATTTGCTTTGTAGTAGAATTCTATACTTATGATTGTATCTCTCTTTTATCTATAAAAAGCTTGTTTCATTCAAAAGAGTACTGTTGCGTACTATTCTGTAGTAAATGAAACCCTTATTACCAAGGACAATTATTTTAGTTGACGCAAGTTGCTAAAAGATAGTGATTTTCTTGGATTACGGGTGTTGTAACCCTCTGCCGATAGACATTTTTTTTTTTTTTAGAAACCATTTTTGGATAGATTTTATTTCTTCAGGAGAGCGACAAGTGTTGGCCAAAACCAAGGAGGGCCCGGCCTTCACACGCTGGCCATACCCGAAAAAGGGGGCCCCGGCAACCACCCCCCAACCCTTCAAAATTCAAACTTCAAATATCAACCTTCAACTTCAAAATTTCAAAACTCAATCATTTCCCTCCTCCACTCACCCTCACCCGGCCTATATGTACCCCACCACCACTTCCCATTTCTTTATCCCCTCTCTTCACCTTTTCTCTTCATCTCTCTTACCATCTCATCCCCCCAACCCGAACCATGGCCACCCGACGATGAGAATTTCCGAAAGACGCCGCATTCCGAGAAATCGAGCGAATCGAGCTCACCCTAACGACCCAAACGCTACGGTTGCAACCCTTCATCTTCATCCTGTTCTGTGTCGTGCTGACAATGGGCATGCCACGGTGGTTCGGTAGGAACAACCGTCTCCGCACCTTCTGGTGCTGTGTTCTCGCTGTGACCGTCGCACTCGAAGTGTTCGTAAGGGAATACAAACGTCGTTTGATCCAAGCCTTCAATGACAGGTGGTAGGACGAGGCACGTCAATGGCACCATAGCCATTATTATCTGCTTTTCCTTACTTTTTCTTGTACCTAATGATGCCTTTAGGCATGTAGTATGTTGATCTTATGTTATCTTAAGAAATTTAATTGCTTGCCTGCAATAATCTGTCGTGTTCATTAAACACTTGCACCCGAAGCAAACCTCTAAGTTCGAGTATCATCACCATTTCGGGAGAGTGCAACTGTTAGTCTAAAGTGAGTAGCGAGTGCGAACTAGAAATAGCCAACCTACGCCTAACCTGCGACTTAAGAGTGACTTGCTTCTCTTAAGGGGGATAGACGACGATTCAAGGACCAGTATAGCGACTTTGTCAAATCCGTAGACACGCACCAATTTCGAGGATGAAATTATTTTAAGGGGGATAGGTTGTAACGACCCTGATTTTTGGACAATAAAAAATTTCGCTAAAAATTTGAATTTTATTTTAATACTTGGATTTCATTTTAACATCCAAAAATCGGTCGTTATCGACTTATAAAATTTTGTTATTATATTTGAAAATTCCTTATTTATTTTATAAATCCCTTTTTGCGATTAATAATCCGTCATAATTAGGTTTATGACTTAGGAGATTGGATTCATCGCCCGGGCATTAAGGTCATTTTCTAAAGACGAGTATGCCTATTAAGACCTTGGTATAGTTACTTGGTAATTGTAGTAAAATCCTAGAATTTATTTTCTCGGCTGGAAATCCTACATGGCAACCGATTAGCTAGCAACCCTAACTACCGTTTGGCTTAGTTACATTTTCCTAACCTAGAGCGTTGCATCGATGCCAAAGTGGTTAATTTTTAGTCTTCGCCTTAACCGTTGACTTGACTGCCTTGCCTTGGCGTCGGCTCGCTGTCAAGCCTGCCTCGCCTAAGCGTCGGCTCGCTGTCGCGCCTGCCTTGCTCTGCCTTGGCGTCGGCTCACTGTCGCGCCTGCCTTGCTCCGCCTTGGCTGCCATCGGGTTCTACCTTGGCGTCGGGTCGCGCCTTGTTTTTGCCTTGGCGTGGCTGGGCTGCTTTGCTCTGGCCTTGCCTTGACTACACCTTGGCTGCCGCTTGGCCACTGCTTGGCTAACGGGTCACCTTGGCCGCCACTTGGCCTCTGCTTGGCTACCGGACTACCTTGGCCACTGTTTGGCCACCAGGCTGCTTTGGCCACCGCTTGGCCATTCTTTGGCCACCGGGCTGCTTTGGCCACCGCTTGGCCATTGTTTGGCCACCGGTCGCTGGCCACCGCTAACGCTTACCGGTCGCTTTGGCTAATGCTTTTGGCCATCGGTCGCTTGTGGCCACCGCTATTACCGCTGGCTACCAGGTTACCTTTGTTTGGCCACCGCTAGCCAGCTATTACCGGGCTGCCTTGGCCACCGCTTGGCCACCGGGCTGCTTTGGCCACCGCTTGGCCACCAGGCTGCCTTGCCACGCTCACGCATTGCCTTGGCGTTTGGCACCATCGGGCTTTAATATTCCGTTATTCGGCGATTTCCTACTAAATAAAACCAAAATACCACTGGAGCAATGAAAGCCTAGATCAAGTATCGTTAGTCTTTAATCAATTAGTTAGAATAGCCTAATGCCCATTTATCCTAATCACTTCTCCCTAACCCTAGATGGACCATTTTACCCTTTTTGTCTTTTTCCATTGGACAATAGCATTAGAGTTTCCTTTACCCATTGGTCAATAGGTAAACCTTGGTTAATCTTCCTAAGTACGAGATTAGATTAGTTTAGTGCTTAATTGCAAGGTATTATACTTTTTGGTATAAACCGTTGGATAATAACCGTTAGGAGTTTTATTAACCATTAGACGATAGACTAGAATCCTAGCCATATTTACCCATTGGTTATTAACCATTAGAGAAACTATTATCCATTGGATAGTAGCTAGTCTTGACAATCATGTACTTGTTTGATTTAAATATTAGATTTGGCATGTGTGATAATCCATTAAACTAAGATTAGTTCATTAGTATATTAGGTTAGTACTTAGTACTTTGGATGAAGTAGAATACTTAATTAGATATTGTCATGTGGTATATCTAGCCTAGATTTTGTGTACTTACTTGTATATATATTATATGTGTACTTGTATGTATATATATATATGTATATATATATTATTGAATTGTGCATGTGTGCATTAGAATATTTTAATTAGAAAATCTATTTTGCTTGAAAGTATGGTTTTTATGAAAGACCCATAGTACTTATATATATACCAGTTTATATATATACTTTCATACTAGTACAAGTGGGAGAGAGAGAGAGAGGGAGAGAGAGAGAGAGAGAATGCCGAGAGGGAGAGAGAGAGAACCCGGGAGAGAGAGAGAGAGAGGGAGAGAGAGAGAGGGAGAGAAGTGATGTTTTGCTTGACCTTTGTCTACCAAATCCTAGATATATGTTTGTAAGTACTTGTACTAAGTGAAGGAAGAAGAGAGGAGAAGATAGGAGAGAGATTTGAAGTACAAACCAAATCCTTATACATTCCTTAGTCATCCACCAACCTTGTCCTTATATATATATATATATATATATATAGTTATATATATATTGTACTATTGTACCAAAGAGAGAGAGAGAGAGAGGAGAGAGAGAGGCAGAGAGAGAGAAGCCGGATGAGAAAGGGAGAGAGAGAGTGATGTGTGTGCTAGTGGACTTACCTTGATTGACCGTGCTTAGATTACCCTTGTCCTATTTTGCTATGCTTTCAAGTGAAAGCATAACCATTGCAAGCAAGATCTTGTACTCTTGTACAAATCCCAATTCTTTATTTGAATCAAATCTCCATTTCTTGCTCAATCCTCCATAAACCAATCACAAGTACCACATCATAGCCATGCATGCCTAGTTTTAGGTTGTTTCTTCCAAGCAAGCAAGATTTGCTTATAATAAAAAAATGAGACAATGGGAGAGAGAGAGGGCCGGCTAGAATGAGAGGGAGGGAGTGCTTGCCTATAAATACCAAGCCCCATTGAGCTTTGAACTCACACCTCAATCCATTCTCCAACTTCTCTCTAGAAAGTATAGCTTGTTCTTGTTGTTCTTGCCTTATTCTTGAGGTTTTCTTACTAGTTCTTTGAGAGACTCTCCATCTCCGCCACTAAACCACCATATGACCACCACCTCGATCCTAAAGTAGTAGTAGTCTAAGTCACGATCTAGTTTCGAGAGAAACCTTTCTCTTTCGAAGCTATCGGAAGCTTATCGTAAGACGTTACGCCGTTCGAGTGCCGACTTTCTTTCCGTCGTATTTCCGTAGTCTTTTTCTACCGCCAAGAAGAAAGGTAGATTTTTCCGATCTACTCTTCCTAAGTATACGTGATTTTATGTTAGTGTAGAGTTCTTCGAACCTACTTATCTTAAGTATAGTTTATGAGCATGATAGAAAAATATGTAGTATACTTGGATAAGTTGATCGCATGCTTTTATTTTACGTAGTTTTACTTTGATCTTGAGAATAATTGAATGCATGGTTTATAGAATCTTCCCAACTTGATTAACTCGTCAATAAACATATGTTGTTACGATTTCGTTTAAAAATAAAGTGTTGTTTCAAAACGAAGTATTCGTATTTTGACCTTTTCAAGAACTGTGAACTTGATCGCATGATTGCTTACATTACTTGTGGTTGGAAACAAGCATGATTAAATAGAGTTGGATGATCTTGTTAGATTACTTTAAAGTGATTCGTCCCGCCGCAGAGTCTATGCATGATTACGAGACACAAGAACCGAAAAGTAGAAACATGACACTTAGGGAGTGGTTGATATGGATAAAAAGGATTTTCGAAACTACATAATGGCCGGACTTGGTAGCCTTATGTGAGTTGTGAACACCCGCAAGGTGGCCGGACTTGGTAGCCCTTTGTGTAGACTTGCGAAAACCACAATGAGGCCGGACTTGGTAGCCCATTGTGTAGATTGCTAACGGAGCCGGATGTGGTAGCTTCATTGGTAAGTTATCCGCGGAGAGGGGCCAATGCAAGATTTGATAACATGGCCGGACTTGGTAGCCCGTTGGTAACCAAGAATGAGAAATGATTTTCGAAATGAAATGGTGACACGGTTTACGATGAGTCGCGTAGGAGAAACAAAGAAAGGCATGACACCAACGTAGGCAAGATAATGAATGCGGATGTGTCATTGTTAATTATGTTGTTGAATGAGATGTGTAAATTGACTATGTACCTTCGTGTTATAAGTTATGGGTTAGCGGGATGGATTATTCTATTGAGCTTCTGTAGCTCACGGTGTTACCTTTTTGGTGACCCTGACATATTATACTGGGGGCGATGCTGGTATAATGTGTCAGATTTTATAGATGAGCAGCAGGAACCGTACACCTTGGAGGCCTTCGGAGCCGAGGAGCTTGCAAGGATGGAGGAAGAGGCGGAGCAGTAGTTAACCTTAGATTATCCCCTCTTTTGTTGAATAAAAGTACTCTTGTGAGACTTATGTTGTAATAATGAGCTAGACTCTCCTTAATTTATTCAATAAAAATGTTTATTTAACGTACCCAAAATTCGGGGCGTTACAACTTGGTATCAGAGCTTTAGGTTCAAAACCTCGGCCATGGGTAGAATGGGTAGCCTTTTAAAATTAGTTTTAAGATAAGTTGACCGTTGCACACACGTGACTTGATTTTTAAGTTTACCGTCCCAAATTGTGTGAAATTCTGACAAAACAATCTTCGGATTGAAGTAAGGCAGTACCGCCGAACTGGAAATTCCCGAACAATTGGATGATGACTTAAATCTAGAATCGAATGTGGAACATAGAAATTTCAATGTTTCCTTAGCACTATCAAACTACGTCTTAAACGTTACTAATTGAGGTTTAAAACTTTTCCTTGTAGATGGATCACCTAACCAACCTGATAGTTGGAGCTCACCAACTCGAAGTCACCCTAGAAACTATGACCATCCGACTGATGGAGAAGCCTGACTACATTGTCATGATTCTCGCAGAAATCCGTGATTTCAAAAGAGTACAGCATCATACCCCTACCCCTGTGGAAGATGACCCTTGGTTTCCTGTAATGTTCCCAGTCCTGTGTGCCTTCCGTGGATTCTTTGGAGCCCTACCGCCGATGGAAAACTTTACGTATGGTGAAGAAGAAACCGGAGACGAGAAGGTTGCTCATGAGGTGACTAAGGAAAGAGAAGCTAGTGAGAGTAAGGATGAGCCCGAGGAGGACGAAGTTCTAGCCTGACCTTGAAGCTAAGAATACTATTAGGAGTCCCTAAATAAACCTAGCAATAGTTGTAATCCTTTGGGATGTAGGATCTTTTAAACTAGGATCACTGTTGTTAGGCCTTTTGATGTAAAATAGAGGACTCTTGATGTATTAAGCTTAAGGCTACTATAAGCCACCTATGATGTACTTGTTTTTCCTAAGTAATGGAATCATGTGTTTCTTTTATACGTGTTCATTGTTTATGTGTGTACATGTGTCTTTACGAGACTACCCTTTCACACCGATAAGTGTAACATATAATGTTCTTATTGTAAATATGGCAAGTTGTACCCCTGCTACACCGTTCACCTTTACGGACCTGCTTACATACAAGGCTCTGCTTGCACTCGAGAGTTACATCCTTATACCCCACTTGGGTATATTTGACCCTGCCACTGGCGAGCACACCTTCGAGATTATTCTCGTGTCACCTTTAGCTGAGACCATGGACGTGGAGACCCTACGTTTATCACTTAGTGACGCTATTGAGGATGCCCGACAACGAGGGGAGTATTGGCTCGAGAAGAGGGAGAAGGAATGGAATGAGGAGTTACGAGTGTATTTTGGACTTATCCCACCGCAGTAGTAGAGTCGTAGTTTTAGAATAAGGTCCTGAGAGTTGTAGTCGCACTTGTGTGAGTACGAACTTAGACCATGTATTAAGAGCATGTAGGATCATTCCACTTGTATTAGGAGGAATCGTGTCATTTGCTTTGTAGTAGAATTCTATACTTATGATTGTATCTCTCTTTTATCTATAAAAAGCTTGTTTCATTCAAAAGAGTACTGTTGCGTACTATTCTTTAGTAAATGAAACCCTTATTACCAAGGACAATTATTTTAGTTGATGCAAGTTGCTAAAAGATAGTGATTTTCTTGGATTACGGGTGTTGTAACCCTCTGCCGATAGACATTTTTTTTTTTTTTAGAAACCATTTTTGGATAGAGTTTATTTCTTCAGGAGAGCGACAAGTGTTGGCCAAAACCAAGGAGGGCCCGGCCTTCACACGCTGGCCATACCCGAAAAAGGGGGCCCCGGCAACCACCCCCCAACCCTTCAAAATTCAAACTTCAAATATCAACCTCCAACTTCAAAATTTCAAAACTCAATCATTTCCCTCCTCCACTCACCCTCACCCGGCCTATATGTACCCCACCACCACTTCCCATTTCTTTATCCCCTCTCTTCACCTTTTCTCTTCATCTATCTTACCATCCCATCCCCCCAACCCGAACCATGGCCACCCGACGATGAGAAATTCCGAAAGACGCCGCATTCCGAGAAATCGAGCGAATCGAGCTCACCCTAACGACCCAAACGCTACGGTTGCAACCCTTCATCTTCATCCTATTTTGTGTCGTGCTGACAATGGGCATGCCACGGTGGTTTGGTAGGAACAACCGTCTCCGCACCTTCTGGTGCTGTGTTCTCGCTGTGACCGTCGCACTCGAAGTGTTCGTAAGGGAATACGAACGTCGTTTGATCCAAGTCTTCAATGATAGGTGGTAGGACGAGGCACGTCAATGGCACCATAGCCATTATTATCTGCTTTTCCTTACTTTTTCTTGTACCTAATGATGCCTTTAGGCATGTAGTATGTTGATCTTATGTTATCTTAAGAAATTTAATTGCTTGCCTGCAATAATCTGTCGTGTTCATTAGACACTTGCACCCGAAGCAAACCTGTAAGTTCGAGTATCATCACCATTTCGGGAGAGTGCAACTGTTAGTCTAAAGTGAGTAGCGAGTGCGAACTAGAAATAGCCAACCTACGCCTAACCTGCGACTTAAGAGTGACTTGCTTCTCTTAAGGGGGATAGACGACGATTCAAGGACCAGTATAGCGACTTTGTCAAATCCGTAGACACGCACCAATTTCGAGGACGAAATTATTTTAAGGGGGATAGGTTGTAACGACCCTGATTTTTGGACAATAAAAAATTTCGCTAAAAATTTGAATTTTATTTTAATACTTGGATTTCATTTTAACATCCAAAAATCGGTCGTTATCGACTTATAAAATTTTGTTATTATATTTGAAAATTCCTTATTTATTTTATAAATCCCTTTTTGCGATTAATAATCCGTCATAATTAGGTTTATGACTTAGGAGATTGGAATTCATCGCCCGGGCATTAAGGTCATTTTCTAAAGACGAGTATGCCTATTAAGACCTTGGTATAGTTACTTGGTAATTGTAGTAAAATCCTAGAATTTATTTTCTCGGCTAGAAATCCTACATGGCAACCGATTAGCTAGCAACCCTAACTACCGTTTGGCTTAGTTACATTTTCCTAACCTAGAGCGTTGCATCGATGCCAAAGTGGTTAATTTTTTGTCTTCGCCTTGAGCTCGCTGTCGCCTTGCCTTGGCGTCGGCTCATTGATGCCGCTTGCCTCGCCTTGGCGTCGGCTCACTGTCGCGCTTGCCTCGCCTCGGCGTGTCGCCTTCGGGTTACGCCTTGGCGTCGGGTCCCGCCTTGTTTTGGCCTTGGCGTGGCTGGCTGCTTTGCTCGCCTTGCCATGACTACACCTTGCCGCCGCAGCCATCGCTGGCTAACGGGCCACCTTGGCCGCTGGCCTCTGCATATCGGATCGCTTTGGCCATCGCTTGTTACCAGGTCGCTGGCCACCGCTTTGTTGGCCACCGCTGTGCCGCTTGGCCACCGCTGGCCACCGTGAATCTGCAGATTCCGGTTGAAGACGTTCATGTGTTCACCGGTCGCTTTACATGGCCACCGCTTGGCCACTGCTTGGCCACCAGGCTGCCTTGGCCACTGTTTGGCCACCGGGCTGCTTTGGCCACCGCTTGGCCACTGCTTGGCTACCGGGCTGCCTTGGCCACTGTTTGGCCACCGGGCTGCTTTGGCCACCGCTTTGCTACCAGGCTGCCTTGGCCACGCTCACGCATTGCCTTGGCGTTTGGCACCATCGGGCTTTAATATTCCGTTATTAGGCGATTTCCTACTAAATAAAACCAAAATACCACTCGAGCAATGGAAGCCTAGATTAAGTATCATTAGTCTTTAATCAATTAGTTAGAATAGCCTAATGCCCATTTATCCTAATCACTTCTCCCTAACCCTAGATGGACCATTTTACCCTTTTTGTCTTTATCCATTGGACAATAGCATTAGAGTTTCCTTTACCCATTGGTCAATAGGTAAACCTTGGTTAATCTACCTAAGTACGAGATTAGATTAGTTTAGTGCTTAATTGCAAGGTATTATACTTTTTGGTATTAACTATTGGATAATAGCCGTTAGGAGTTTTATTAACCATTAGACGATAGACTAGACTCCTAGCCATATTTACCCATTGGTTATTAACCATTAGAGAAACTATTATCCATTGGATAATAGCTAGTCTTGACAATCATGTACTTGTTTGATTTAAATATTAGATTTGGCATGTGTGACAATCCATTAAACTAAGATTAGTTCATTAGTATATTAGGTTAGTACTTAGTACTTTGGATGAAGTAGAATACTTAATTAGATATTGTCATGTGGTATATCTAGCCTAGATTGTGTGTACTTACTTGTATATATATTATATGTGTACTTGTATGTATATATATATATGTATATATATATAATATTGAATTGTGCATGTGTGCATTAGAATATTTTAATTAGAAAATCTATTTTGCTTGAAAGTATGGTTTTTATGAAAGACCCATAGTACTTATATATATACTAGTTTATATACATACTTTCATACTAGTACAAGTGGGAGAGAGAGAGAGGGAGAGAGAGAGAGAGAATGCCGAGAGGGAGAGAGAGAGCGAACCCGAGAGAGAGAGAGAGAGAGAGAGAGAGAGAGAGAGAGAGAGGGAGAGAAGTGATGTTTTGCTTGACCCTTGTCTACCAAATCCTAGATATATGTTTGTAAGTACTTGTACTAAGTGAAAGAAGAAGAGAGGAGAAGATAGGAGAGAAATTTGAAGTACAAACTAAATCCTTATACTTTCCTTAGTCATCCACCAACCTTGTCCTTATATATATATATATATATAGTTATATATATATTGTACTATTGTACCAAAGAGAGAGAGAGAGAGAGGAGAGAGAGAGGCCGAGAGAGAGGGAGAGAGAGAGTGATGTGTGTGCTAGTGGACTTACCTTGATTGACCATGCTTAGATCACCCTTGTCCTATTTTGCTATGCTTTCAAGTGAAAGCATAACCATTGCAAGCAAGATCTTGTACTCTTGTACAAATCCCAATTCTTTATTTGAATCAAATCTCCATTTCTTGTTCAATCCTCCATAAACCAATCACAAGTACCACATCATAGCCATGCATGCCTAGTTTTAGGTTGTTTCTTCCAAGCAAGCAAGATTTGCTTATAATAAAAAAATGAGACAATGGGAGAGAGAGAGAGGGCCGGCTAGAATGAGAGGGAGGGAGTGCTTGCCTATAAATACCAAGCCCCATTGAGCTTTGAACTCACACCTCAATCCATTCTCCAACTTCTCTCTAGAAAGTATAGCTTGTTCTTGTTGTTCTTGTCTTATTCTTGAGGTTTTCTTACTAGTTCTTCGAGAGACTCTCCATCTCCGCCACTAAACCACCATACGACCACCACCTCGATCCTAAAGTAGTAGTAGTATAAGTCACGATCTAGTTTCGAGAGAAACCTTTCTCTTTCGAAGCTATCGGAAGCTTATCATAAGACGTTACGCCGTTCGAGTGCCGACTTTCTTTCCGTCGTATTTCCGTAGTCTTTTTCTACCGCCAAGAAGAAAGGTAGATTTTTCCGATCTACTCTTCCTAAGTATACGTGATTTTAGTGTTGAGTTCTTCGAACCTACTTATCTTAAGTATAGTTTATGAGCATGATAGAAAAATATGTAGTATACTTGGATAAGTTGATCGCATGCTTTTATTTTACGTAGTTTTACTTTGATCTTGAGAATAATTGAATGCATGGTTTATAGAATCTTCCCAACTTGATTAACTCGTCAATAAATATATGTTGTTACGATTTCGTTTAAAAATAAAGTGTTGTTTCAAAACGAAGTATTCGTATTTTGACCTTTTCAAGGATTGTGAACTTGATCGCATGATTGCTTACCTTGTGGTTGTAAACAAGCATGATTAAATAGAGTTGGATGATCTTGTTAGATTACTTTAAAGTGATTCGTCCCGCCGCAGAGTCTATACATGATTACGAGACACGAGAACTGAAAAGTAGAAACATGACACTTAGGGAGTGGTTGATAAGGATAAAAAGGATTTTTGAAACTACATAATGGCCGGACTTGGTAGCCTTATGTGAGTTGTGAAAACCCGCAAGGTGGCCAGACTTGGTAGCCCTTTGTGTGGACTTGCGAAAACCACAATGAGGCCGGACTTGGTAGCCCATTGTGTAGATTGCTAACGGAGCCGGACGTGGTAGCTTCATTGGTAAGTTATCCGCGGAGAGGAGCCAATGCAAGATTTGATAACATGGCCGGACTTGGTAGCCCGTTGGTAACCAAGAATGAGAAATGATTTTCGAAATGAAATGGTGACACGGTTTACGATGAGTCGCGTAGGAGAAACAAAGAAAGGCATGACACCAACGTAGGCAAGATAATGAATGCGGATGTGTCATTGTTAATTATGTTGTTGAATGAGCATGTGTAAATTGACTATGTACCTTTGTGTTATAAGTTATGGGTTAGCGGGTTGGATTATTCTATTGAGCTTCTGGAGCTCACGGTGTTACCTTTTGGTGACCACGACATATTATCTTTGAGCGGCTGGTATAATGTGTCGATTTTATAGATGAGCAGCGAGGCAGTACACCTTGGAGGCCTTCGGGCCGAGGAGCTTGCAAGGATGGAGGAAGAGGCAGAGCAGTAGTTAACCTTAGATTATCCCCTCTTTTGTTGAATAAAAGTACTCTTGTGAGACTTGTGTTGTAATAATGAGCTAGACTCTCCTTAATTTATTCAATAAAAATGTTTATTTAACGTACCCAAAATTCGGGGCGTTACAAAATCTTTCAGGAAAAATGATTGCATCACTGTTCACATTTGATTCGCACTTCCAAGTTGTCACGAGGGGGGAAGGGTTTTACGGCACCCCCGTCGCCCGATACGAGATCGGTCTCTACGAAGCATTTTGTAGACACCTCCCAAACGGGGCATCACCATACAATTAATCATCACTGTGTTTGCTCGATTGGTTGCTCGCTTCATAAACCAAGATCATGGATACTTCCATGGCTAGAGGTATCGCCACATGATAACGGTTATCATCAAAACAGAGTCGCCACCCAGTTTTTTAAAACTAGGAAAACAGATAGAGATTCTGGGTACGGAAGCCAAAAGTACAGTAAGGGGAAGGTGTTATGCACCCCTCCCTGCCTAGTCATGAGGCTAGCCCATAATCATTCAACACAAGACATATAGATGCTTTATTTAATTCAAACACGTAATCTGTTTTTATGCCTTAAACAGTTAATAAGGTGAGCCGAGACCGTAAATAAATCATGCGTCAGAAACCAGAACAAAACAAAGCTGTGCCAGCAGATCGATCACTCGGCCGGCGAATGGATGTTGCGGCCAAGGGATCACGCTGATTCAATGTACCGGCCGAGGCATCGAAGCCCCGGCTGGTGTTCTACCTCACACCAGACAGAAAGTTAACAGATGAGCAGAAAGCTACGACTAATGAAATAAACGAGAATTAAACCAAACCAGAGGCCGTTAGGCTTCACCACCTTGATCCCTCAGTTGCTTGATTGCTTCGGATCGATCGGGATTGACTGATTGATTGCTTCTTGAACTAAACCCTAGGGCTAGGGTTTGAACTCCGGGGTTTGATCGTCGGATTTGGGGCTGCCTTCGGGAGGTTGGGGCTTTTTTAGAGAGGGGTTTTGGGAGTATTTAGCCAGAGTTTCGTGGCTTGAGGGTGTATAGATCTGAGGAATTTCGTATCTCTTTGTTGTATCCGAGGGTCTCTTTATATAGGCAAGGGGGTGACTCACTCGGTCCAATCAAATCACGGGGTTGCAATTGCAATTGCATTGCAACACAAACTCTTCGTTCCAATCTCTAAACGTGGCCCGAACGCATCGGAGAGGCAGCGTAATTGGATCAAACAACCGACAGAAGGTTCGAGAGTCTGGGAAAAGGCCAATCTGGCGACCGAGTAAAGGATGTCGCAGCCTGGAAATGGATGTGGCGGCCGAGGCTTTGATCTCTTAGGGAGATTTTGCTAGCAACAGGTTGCTCGGGTGAGGAATGGATGTTAAGGCCGTGAGATCGATGTTGCGGCCGATCGATGGATTTTCCTAACATTCTATGTTTCTGTCTGAAAGGCTATTTGGCTCTGGATTGGGTCCTCTAAGTGGCTCAAAGTTCATACCATAAGTCCAGGGGTTTCACAAGAAGGCAATCAGCAATCATCGAATCCGTATCATCATCGGGATGGTCCCAAGGTGGGAGTTGAAATAATCGTTAGGCCAAATTGGGGTGTCTACAGATGCCCCTCTTTGACTGAGCTCAGACGGATCGCGAGACAGGTTTGAGTGATAGTCAAAGCTGTAAAAGCAACTCAATTTGGTCCAACCACTATTCCAAGGGTTTTTGAAAAAAAGTTTTTGTTATGGTCGGGCCAGGAGGCTACGTATTCCTCAAGGGAAATTCAGACCAATCGTAGTTCGGAGAAAAAAGATTTTGTTATGGTCGGGCCAGGAGGCTGCCTACGTATTCCTCAAGGGAAATTCAGACCAATCGTATTTCGGTAAAAAAAAAAGATTTTGTTATGGTCGGGCCAGGAGGCTGCCTACGTATTCCTCAAGGGAAATTCAGACCAATCGTAGTTCAGAGGCAATAAAAAAGAAAAAGTTTGGAGGGTTAGAGACAGAAGACGTACCTTCGGGCTTTAAAAGCCGTAGTGCAACGTACCTGGGTAAGGCTAGGGTTTTGGCGGGAAGTAGTTGAAGGAGCGCAGGGTTGCCGGGGATGCTTTTGCGGAGAGTTACCTTAGTATTTTGGGGTAGATCAGTACATGGCAGGTGTGTTTGCTTTTCTTGATCATCCTTACTTTGACTGAGGGGAGCTCGGTAGAGTAGCCTATCCTTGCGAATGAGCTGGAAGGAATTGATGTAATTGGGGTGGGATCCAAGCCATCTTCTGGAGACGAGCTGGATGCCGTTTCTTGAGATATGGGAGGCGCAGGGGCCAGTAACTTGAGCATGGAGCATGGGAATGAAGGAACCGAGGCACGGAGCCGATTGGAGGAGCTTGATTGAACCGAGACATAGAGCCGGTTGCATTCTGATGGTCTGTGCACAGAGCTTTCTCATCATAAGTTTTGACATAGAGCCAAAGGATCGAGGCGCCGGGCTGATCAATAAAACCGAGGCGTCGAGCCGGTTGATTACAGGATTGACCTGTTTCATGAGTAAGAGATAGATGCAAAGCATAGTATGTGCGTATGATGATGGTTAGATGTGAGCAGATATGGTGATGCAGACTCAATGTGATTGATGCAATATGTGCATGGGCCCGTGCGTGTGTGTTTGATATAAGCATAAAGCTTCTTTCAAGTTCCGGACTTGCGCACTCGGAGCATAGAGCTCGAGCATTCGGAGGGTAAAATCCGTGCATTCAAAGTATAGGCTTTGAGCATCCAGTACGCAGTGGTTGGGCATCCAAATGTAGAGCTTGTGCATTCAAGGTATAAACCTTAAGCAATCGAACATCGAGTTCGAGCGTGCAGTACACAGTGGTTGGGCATCCAAACGTAGAGCTTGTGCATTCAAGTACAAGCTTGAGCATTCAAAGTACAGGATTTGAGAGCAGGTGATATGGCGTTGTTGAGTAGTGAGTTTGTAGAACTGTTGAGCTGTTGAATATTCCATCTTCCACGGGGTTTGATTTGTTCTTCTTGCTTGGAATGCTTCCAAGGCTAGTTCTGAGTATGCTTGGGACTCCCCCCAAGGCTAGTTCTGAGTATGCTCGGGACTTCCCCCAAGGCTAGTTCTGAGTATGCTCGGGACTCCCCCCAAGGCTAGTTGAGAGTATGCTCGGGACTCCCCCCAAGGCTAGTTGTGAGTATGCTCGGGATGTTTCCAAGGCTAGTTCTTGACCCTATTCCACTTCGATTCTGTCGACTTGTTGACCCAAAATGCCAGAAGACTTATAAAACGCTTTGGCTGATATGGCCTTCAGAGATTTCTATCACCTCGACTAATGGGGTGATCCACACATACGCTCTAGGAGATTTCCATCACCTCCTTTTGGTAAATTCAACTTATTTTTGGGAGATTTCCATCGCCTCCATTAACGGGGTACCTTTCAGAGGCTAAACACTTTCTGGGAGCTGGCAATACAAACGCTTTCTAGAAGCTAGCGACACAAATGCCTTCTAGAGGGCTTTAGTAATACGGATGTCTTTGGAAGAGCTGAAGTGTGCACTAGGTTATCGTAAGCTTTATACTGGTGCTTTTTCTTGTTGGCTGTTGACTCAGAGCTGCTGAGCGCCAGGTTGCCTAAGTGTGGAGTTGCCCGAAGTTCATGAAACCTGACATGGTCATGAATACGACAAGGTATGTGCATGGTTCTACTGAGGTTTCTGAGTTATGAAGGCAGAGCTGCTGACATGGAGATGAAAGCGTGAAGCAAGGAGCTTTGGAGATATAAAGTGCGAAGCCACTTTAATGTTGCTGATATGATGCCATTTGCTAGAGGCTATCTTTCAGCTTCTTTGAATTGGCTCTGTTGGTCATAGATACAAAACTTGGTATGGTCGGTTCAAGGACTGAAATCTAGGAGAATCCTCCAATCCACATTTGAATAGTTTAGAAAACAACAATGGATAAGAAAACAACATGCAACAGGCTTGGAGTCGACCACGGGCCGAAGTCCTTTTATGCTGACTGCTAGGGGCAGGACCATCACATTTGAAGAACCCTAGTTCAAGAGCTTGAACAATTTTGGGTGACCTAGATTTGCAATGCAACATATATGCATGTTAGTTTGAGTAAAGAAACGCAAGACCCCTGTTTGGGCGATGGATGCTTGATTCTAGCTTAACCGTGCAGGTTGACAATGAACTAATTGCCCCTAGCATAGAAACATGCGATGTAAATAACAATGACTATGAGTGCAAAGTTTCTGTTTGGCAGAAATCTTGGCATGCCCTTGACAGTGCTGTGTGACAGCACTTCACAAATTGAGTTGAGGTTGTTCCCCTAGGATATGATGCTTCTCAGGCTGAGCTTTCTTCAAGTGTGTTGACAGGGAGGTAGACTTTACAGTGCATCCCTTTGTTGCCCTTTATTCCTTGTATTGAGATGATAGTTATGATGCCTTGATGAACCTGCCTTACTTGAGCATAAGAATTCCTCATACTTGGGGTTAGATCGTGCAACCAAGACAACTACTTTCATTAAGCAACCATAATGACATACACATGAAATATGCAAAAGATAGGGTGATAATGATATGCAAACAAATCCACAATGTATTCGGACATCTCAACTTTTGCATATTTGATAACGACTTATGGCTTTTCTTTGATTTAGGGAGACCAAGATCGACTTTAAACTGGTTAAGTGACTATGAAAAGACAGACTACAATACTCTAGCAACATTGCTAAAAATATTGTTTGGCCTAGGGCCCATCTAGTTACACTCATCATGAAATGAGAAACTCATTTTATCTCCTCAAAAGTTTATAAAAGCAATTGTGCTTGTATTGCTGTGTCAAAAATGTTTAGGATGAAATCAACTTTGAAAGCTTTCCTCGAGGATTTCAAGCTCATATCATTCTATCCATGTTCCACACTCACGTCATTCAATCATCAAAGAACATAGAATTATTTTGCAAACCTATGCCCCTAGTCAATTAGGAGAGTTTGTTGCTTCGTGCTTGATTTGGTTTGCTTGAGTTGGATTGATAAGCGCCCACTGAGACCCGCATAAGAGGTTGGCTACTTTTGAGAGAAATGCATAAAGGGGAACATAGCCATCCCCTTATTCTCATGTAACTCTCCATGTTGTGTGATTTGCCAAGATGATGCAAATTCCAGGACTCCTGCCCTTCGAGTTAAGTCCCACATTGGTAATGCCCCTAGTGTCTAGGACCTTGCTACTAAGTCGTGTTCCCCAATCTGAGAGGACTTTGTTATGGACCATAATGTAGGCTTGGGGTTTTGGTTTGAGAAAGAAGTGGATGTAAAGGCTCAAAGCTAATTTCTACTCACGCTTGGGTTTTAAAAGCTAGCAGCCATCTTTAACATTTTTATCAACTCTTGTCGTCTCTTATCTCACTTTGTGTGAAAGAGTTGTTTTCTTCAAAAATGTCCTTTGTATGTATTGGAAGAAATGTTTCTTTCAAAATGCCCCTTGCTTGATGGGGCGCTCATTCTTTCATTTGATTTTTCTTTCATGTCTCATTGCATTTTTTTGTGTATGCCCCAGTGTAGGGGATGACTGTCTAGCAGGCTTTTCAAAAGAATTATCCAGAGGCTCAACGTGGCTAGCAAAGGATAAGTGTTTGGGATAGAGAAATGAATGCCTTTCGTCATCTCGACACACACGACAAAGTGGCGAAGATCCTAATTAAGAGATTAGGGGCTTCGATGCTTAACCAAGTGGATTTTCTAAGATTTGAAGACAATCCTTCGAGATACATAGTAGATGCATGGAAACATGGCTAACTTCTCACTTTG
This sequence comes from Rhododendron molle, assembly GCA_025413875.1. Taxonomy (NCBI): domain Eukaryota; kingdom Viridiplantae; phylum Streptophyta; class Magnoliopsida; order Ericales; family Ericaceae; genus Rhododendron; species Rhododendron molle. The sequence goes on along the minus strand of CM046391.1, from coordinate 33,482,101 downwards.
TTCGTGCTCTAACTTTTGCCTAGACCGCCCTTACGGGTTTTCAATCTAGCGAGCTCATCATTTTTCTTGTAACGACCCTGATTTTTGGTAAATAAAAATTTCGCTAAAAATTTGAATTTTAGTTTAATACTTGGATTTCATTTTTAACGTCCAAAAATCGGTCGTTATCGACTTATAAAATTTTGTTATTTATTTAAAAATTCTTTATTTATTTTATAAATCCCTTTTTGCGATTAATAATCCGTCATAATTAGGTTTTTGACTTAGGAGATGGGAATTCATCGCCCGGGCATTAAAGTCATTTTTCTAAAGGCGAGTATGCCTATTAAGACCTTGGTATAGTTACTTGGTAATTGTAGTAAAATCCAAGAATTTATTTTCTCGGCTGGAAATCCTACATGGCAACCGATTAGTTAGCAGCCCTAACTACCGTTTGGCTTAGTTACATTTCCCCTAACCTAGAACGTTGCATCGATGCCAAATGGCTAATGTTTAGTCCTTGCCTTGGCGTCCGCTGTCGCCTTGCCTTGGCGTCGGCTCGTGTCAGGCTGCCTTGCCTTGGCGTCGGCTCATTGTCGCGCTGCCTCGCCTAGGCGTCGGGTCCATTGCCAGGTTGCTCTGCCTTGGCGGCCATGGCTATGCCTTGGCCACCGCCTTGCTTGTGGGCTGCCTTGGCCAAGCTCACGCCGCCTTGGCCGTCGCCTTGCTTGCAGGCCGCCTTGGCCACTGGGCTGCTTTGGCCACCGCTTGGCCACTGCTCGGCCATCGGGCTGCCTTGGCCACCGCCTTGCTTGTGGGCCGCCTTGGCCATGCTCACGCCGCCTTGGCCGTCGCCTTGCAGGCCGCCTTAGCCAGCAGCCAGGTGCTTTAGCCACCAACAGCCCTTTGCTCTGCAGCTCGGGCTGCCAGCCTTTGTTTGGCCACTGGGCTGCTTTGGCCATCGCTTGGCCTCTGCTTGACTACCGGGCTGCCTTGGCCACTGTTTGGCCACCAGGCTACTTTGGCCACCGGCAGCCTTGTTTGTACCAGTCGCTTTGGCGCCGGCAGCCTGGCAGTCGCCTTGGCCTTTGCTTAGCCACGCTTTGGCGCCGCAGCCTTTGCAGCTACCGGGCTGCCTTGGCCGCTTTGTTTACATCGATTTGCTTTGGCGGCCGCCAGCTTTACTACCAGGCTGCCTTGGCCACGCTCACGCCTTGCCTTGGCGTTTGGCACCGTCGGGCTTTAATATTCCGTTATTGGGCAATTTCCTACTAGATAAAACCAAAATACCACTCGAGCGATGAAAGCCTAGATTAAGTATCGTTAGTCTTTAACCGATTAGTTAGAATAGCCTAATGCCCATTTAGCCTAATCACTTCTCCCTAACCCTAGATGGACCATTTTACCCTTTTTGTCTTATCCATTGGACGATAAAAGCTAGGGTAATATTTATCCGTTGGACGATAGCGTTAGGATTTCCTTTACCCGTTGGTCAATAGGTAAACCTTGGTTAATCTTCCTAAGTACGAGATTAGATCAGCTTAGTGCTTAATTACAAATATTAGACTTTCTAGCATTAACTGTTGGATAATAACCGTTAGGAGTTTTATTAACCATTGGACGATAGACTAGAATCCTAGCCATTATTACCCATTGGTTATTAACCATTAGAGAAACTATTATCCATTGGATAATAGTTAGTCTTGACAATCATGTACTTGTTTGATTTAAATATTAGATTTGGCATGTGTGTTAAATCCATTAAAATACAATTAGTACATTAGGTTAGTATTATTATACATGGTACTTTGAAAGTAGTAGAATACTATATTAGATATTAGTCCTAGGTCATATCTAGTATAGATATTGTGTAGTACATGTATATATATATATATATATATGTATGTACTTGTTGTATATATATATTTTATTGTATATGGTATGTGTGTTATTAAATATTTTAATTAGAAAATCTAATTTACTTGAAAATGTGGATTTTATTAAAGACCCAAAGTACATTGTATGTCTTCCATGCAAGTACAAGGTTTATTATTTAATTTTTCCATGGGATTCTCTTATTATTAAAGACTAGATTGCCCATGTGTTAAAATCCATTAAAATAGATTTAGTTCATTAGGTTAATAATTTAGTACCTAGTACTTTGAAAGAAGAAGATTAGTTTATTAGATCTTGGAAAGTGACATATCTAGTCTAGATATTGTAGTACTTGCTTGTATATATAATATGTGTACTTGTATGTATATATATATGTATATATATATTATATTGTAATACACATGTGTGTATATAGATTTTTATAATAAGAAAATCTAATTTTGGTTTAAAATACAAGATTTCAAAGTACCCATAGTACCCATATCTATAATATATTATGTGTATTCTTCCTAGTGCATATATAATATATATATATATATATAGTACATGAGAACGACAGAGAGGCCGAGAGAGAGATTGAGAGAGAGAGAGATTCGGATGGAGAGGGAGGGAGAGAGTGTGATGTGTGTGCAAGTTGATTGACCTAGCTTAGCTCACCTTGTCCTTCTTTGATATACTTTCAAAGTGAAAGCATGGCCAAGGACAATCAAATCTAGTCCTTCTTGTACAAACCCCAATTTTATACTTGAATCAAATCCCTTTTGATTGCCTAGTCTTCCAAAATCCAATCCAAAGGACATACCATAGCCTTGCATACCTAGGATTCTAGGATGTTTCTTGCAAGCAAACTTGATTTGCTTGAATTAAAAATTGAAGGAGAGAGAGAGAGAGAGTGGCCGGCCAAGAGAGAGAGAGAGGGAGGCCTTGCCTATAAATACCAAGCCATTTGGTGCTTTGAACTCACACCTTCACCTCATTCTCCAACTTCTCTCTAAAACCCATTCTGTTTTGCCCAGGCAGCCTACTGTCCTCTGAAAAACTCCATTTTTTCTCCGGGCGAAAGTCATTTCTAGGAATAACGTCCTTCACGAAAGTCGTAGAACACTTCGAGAGCTTCAGTTTAGACCCAAGAACCACCCCAAACGGTCAAGAGATGACCAAGATATCGACCTCCAAAGTTCAGTGAAAAATCTGGAAATTCCATTCCAGACAGCTCACTGTCCACTTTCTTATCCCCATTTTTCTCCGGGCAAAAGTCGTTTCTAGGAATAACGTCCTTCACGGAAGTTGTAGAAAATTTCGAGATCTTCGTTTTAGACTCAAGAACAATCCTATTCGGCCCAGTTGTGACTGAGTTACTGCCACCCAAAGTTCGGTCCAGATTTGAGAGTTTCACCGCCCGTAGAATTTTTCAACTAGCTTATTCGGCCCCGACTAGTTTCGGATCAAGGTAGATTAGTCCTTACCCTCTTCCTAAGTATATGTAGTGCTTGAATGGTTGTTGGCATGATATTATTCTCGAACTATTTTCTTTAAATAAAGTTAGTAGTATGATTTAGCTTGTAGAACTTTCTTGTTAAAAGTACGTAGTTTACTTTGATCTTGTGGTTACTTGATCGCTTGCTCGCCTAATTGCTACGTGATAGTATGAACTCGTCAATAAACATGTGTTGCTTTATTGAACCTCTCGAAGAAAATGCAGCTTAAAGATAAAGTGTTGTTTTGAAACGAAGTATTTGTATTTTGACCTTTTAACGAGCATGATAGTATAGAGTTGGATGATCTTGCTATTCGATATCGCATGAGTTATGTGAATAGTCCCACCGCGGAGTCGATGCATGTTACGAGACACATGGAATTGGAAAAGTAGAGTTATGACACCTAAGATGTGGTTGATATGGATAAAAAGTGTTTTGGAAATGCGTAATGGCCGGATTTGGTAGCCATTATGGCCATGAGTCAGATTTGGTAGTCTTTGTGGCAATAAGCCGGACTTGGTAGCTCATTGTTGTGCGACACAAGGTGCCGGTCTTGGATACTCATGGTTGTGTGTGTGTGACACAATGTGCCGGACTTGGTAGCCATTGTGGCCATGCGTTGGTAACCTTGTGGCAATGAGCCGGACTTGGTAGCTCATTGTTGTGCGACACAAGGTACTTGTAACCCATGATTGTGTGCGTGCGTGTTTTCGGAATTGATGATAAAAGATGAGCACAAAACGACAAGTCGCGTATGAGAAACCCGGAAAACATGACACCAACGCTCGTTAGTGAATGCGCATGTGTAATTGTATGAGTTTATTTGAAAGCATGTTAAGTTTGGAAAATCGTATACTATCTTTGACGTGTATGTTAAGGGTTAGTGGCTTTGGATTACTCTATTGAGCTTTCAAGCTCACGGTGTTGCTTTATGTGACCCTGACATATTATACTGGTGGCGACGCTGGTATAATGTGTCAGACTTTCTAGATGAACAAGGAGAGCGGTATACCTTGGAGGCTTTCGGAGCTGAGGAACTCGCTAGGATGGAAGAAGAGAAGGAGCTGTAGATAACCTTAGATATCCATCCCTTTTGTGTAATATAAGAATCCTTTGGGAGTTTATGATGTAATAAAGAGCCAGACTCTCTTTTGTTGTTCAATAAAATGTTATTTAACGTACCCAAAATTCGGGGCGTTACATTTCTTCTCTTCATTTTTTTCTTTTCTTCTTTCTCCTTTTTTCGACTCTTCATATTCAACAGCATGTCATGGTTACAAGTGATCTCTGTGAGGGTTCAGAGACGTGTCAACTCCTTCTTAGCTCAACAGAAATGACGCGGGCCATAGCTTTGAAAAACTCATTTCGTGCTTTTGACAATTCAAGTGATTATGATGTGTTTCAAAAGATGTTATAAGATTACTTTGAAACTCTTGCGGATTGTTTTCAACGTTTGATGTTATCATGAGCATTCTATAGCAGCAACTCAGCACATGGGAAAATAGTTTTAAGATTGTGGCCGACCATAAGGTGCCTACGTATCTCAAAGAAGAGAATCAGGCCATTCGTAGTTCAAGTCCGAGGAGACTCTTATTTTAGGTTCACATTTCATGCTAGGTGCAAAAAGCGGACTTACGACCAAAATAAACTCAAGACATAAACCTATAAAAAGGAAACAGATAAAATAGTAGCTAGGACTAGCTAGATAAGACTCCTCAAAAGATTAACTCTTGGCCTAAGACGTGATAGGCATGGATGCTGCTGCTGCCCAGCGATCAAACTCAGTTGGATCAATCTTCTCTTAATCGATGAGGTCTTGGATCGCATTCTTGAAAGCCCCACATTCTCTGATAGAGTGGCCATTTACTTGGTGGTACTTGCAATACCCTCTGCCTTTTTGTATAAAGTTTGGAAATTTTGGCTGTAACGGCTTTGATACCCCTTTTGCTTCCAAGATACAGAACACCTCTTCCAAGTAGAGGAACAAAGTGTCTCTTTTGCCTGTGGTTGAGATGGGATCCCACCATTTTAATATTATTGTTGCTTATGTTCATCTTACAGTTGTTTTTCTCTTTGAGAGATTCCTGGTTTAGATTGATGGTATTGAGAAGAAGTTGCTTTTTATGTTGTTGCTGCAGATCGTCCACCACCATTTCAATTTGGTTGTCCTTAATGGAATAAGTTTCTCTCTGAGCTGCCCTTTTCAGCCATCTAGTAGGGGGAAGTGGAGGTGGAGCTTGAGCTTTTGGAAGACTTCTTTGCAAGCTGTGAATGATGGTGGCTAAGGCAGCCATTGATTCAACCAATACATTACCTTTAGCAGCCAGAGCTTCAATCTTCTTGTTGGCCATTGCTATCACGTCTAAGACCAAACCCAAAATTTAGGAAAAGCAAGAACTTAGCTATGATCTGGTTGAGATGTCCAAAATCAAGTGTCTATGCAACGCATGCATCAAACACACTTATTGCCCTTAAAATGCAAATCTAGCATGATGGGGGGCTTAACCAAATGATAATCGATGTTGACATGTGATCATGCAATGTGCTATAAGAAGAAATGAGGGTAATTGACTCCTCTTTTGGTTTAGTCCCCTGTATGGTTAGAGAAAGGCAAACAAAATGATATACATAGCACCATAGCTACTTCCACAGATTATGGATGAGGCATGCATAGCAATTCGTTTTGTATGCACGAGTTTATCGGATAGCGTAGATAGCCAGCAACTTGTTGTTTACAAATACTGCATGTCACTTAAGATCCTACTTCCAAGCCAATCTACATTTATGAGGCAGACTGAAAAAAAATTGAGCAGACGACCTCAACGGAGAGTAGACTCGGAGTTCATTGTTGTGCTAGCAGCTATTTGGATGTTCCACTTGTTGGTTTTAAGAAAAACTTGTTTGAGGATTTGATCATCATTAGTTATTTTCACTTAAGAAAAGTTTCAAAAATTTTATCTCTTTCAATTCTTGGTTAAGGAAAATTTTTTCATTACAAATAATGCTAACGTGATTCTACCAGCTTCAGGCTATTCTTTCAGCAAGTGTTCATCAAAACTTATTTTTACCAAAGCACATCGGAGTTGATTTATCAGAAACTCATTTAACAAGTTTTTTCCTTTTCGCTTTCTCAAAACATGATTGAGGTAATTGAGATCCATATGATTACCTGCCAGCACATTGACAAACTCATAAATCTTACCGGCTCATTGCGGTAAGTATGCTCAAAATTTTTAATTTTGAAAGATGGGTTGCTAGGCCGATTTGAAAATAGGAACCAAAGTCCTACACTTGTCATGCTGAATCATCCATGGATTATTGCAAGTTCTATCCATAATATCCTTGACTTTGCATACAATCATCCATAACCTGCTCTATTACCTTACACTCCCTCTTTCTTTTAGACTCGCACGGGGAAGATTGCTAAAGCAATCCCTAGTTCAATTGCCGACAAGGCGGCCAGTGTTTGATTTTGTTCTAGAAATCCATGCTTTGCGGTGCTTTAAGTAAAGTGGGAGTGTTAAGCAAGCAATGATGCTTTCAACTTACCAAAAACATACCTTGCAGGCAATGGCATGCCTCAGTGCTTAGCTATAGAGACTTAGAGTTAGGGCTCTTAGTTCATGTCCCAACCCTTCTACACAGAAAGCGATATTGCACAGAAAGCGGTATTAAAACAACATATACAGGGTGTGAGGAAGAACTTCTAAAAAAGATGCAAGTAGATTCCTAACCTGCAGGATCCAGTCTTATTTTGATAAGTTCTATGGCTCTCTAACACATGTAAGGTTTAGGTAGTCTCATGGTGCTCCATTGTCAAAGGGCACCAATCCTTTCACCAGCCCATCATAGGCGGCTATTGGGTGACTCCCTTTTTGATATACCACTAGGTACAAGTGACTGTGGAGTTTGCTGGAACCCCTAACATAGCCCGTGTCATGCCGGGGTATTAGGTGAACTCAACGAGGTTGCCCGCTCGATGCATATGATAAATGAATTCAGTAAGGCAAGTGTTAGTCTTATGTTGAACTTTCTAGTAATGGCTCTCAATCCCCAGCAGAGTCGCCAAAAACTGTAGACACCTCCCAAACGGGGCATCACCATACAATTAGATCATCACTGTGTTTGCTCGATTGGTTGCTCGCTTCATAAACCAAGATCATGGATACTTCCATGGCTAGAGGTATCACCACACGATAACGGTTATCATCAAAACAGAGTCGCCACCCAGTTTATTTAAACTAGGAAAACAGATAGAGATTCTGGGTACGAAAGCCAAAAGTACAGTAAGGGGAAGGTGTTAGGCACCCCTCCCTGCCTAGCCGTGAGGCTAGCCCATAATCATTCAACACAAGACATGTAGATGCTTTATTTAATTCAAACACGTAATCTGTTTTTATGCCTTAAATAGTTAATAAGGTGAGCCGAGACCGTAAATAAATCATGCGTCAGAAAGCAGAACAAAACAAGGCTGTGCCAGCAGATAGATCACTCGGCCGGTGAATGGATGTTGCGGCCGAGGGATCACGCTGATTCAATGTACCGGCCGAGGCATCGAAGGCCCGGCTGGTGTTCTTCCTCACACCAGACAGAAAGTTAACAGATGATCAGAAAGCTACGACTAATGAAATAAACGAGAATTAAACCAAACCAGAGGCCGTTGGGCCTCACCACCTTGATCCCTCAGTTGCTTGATTGCTTCGGATCGATCGGGATTGACTGATTGATTGCTTCTTGAACTAAACCCTAGGGCTAGGGTTTGAACTCCGGGGTTTGATCGTCGGATTTGGGGCTGCCTTCGGGAGGTTAGGGCTTTTGTAGAGAAGGGTTTTGGGAGTATATAGCCAGAGTTTCGTGGCTTGAGGGTGTATAGATCTGAGGAATTTCATATCTCTTTGTTGTATCCGAGGGTTTCTTTATATAGGTAAGAGGGTGACTCACTCGGTCCAATCAAATCACGGGGTTGCAATTGTAATTGCATTGCAACACAAACTCTTCGTTGCAATCTCTGAACGTGGCCCGAACGCATCGGAGATGCGGCGTAATTGGATCAAACAACCGACAGAAGGTTCGAGAGTCTGGAAAAGGGCCGATCTGGCGGCCGAGTAAAGGATGTCGCGGCCTGAAAATGGATGTGGCGGCCGAGCCATTGATCTGGCGGCCGAGGCTTTGATCTCTCAGGGAGATTTTGCTAGCAACAGGTTGCTCGGGTGAGGAATGGATGTTAAGGCCGTGAGATCGATGTTGCGGCCGACCGATCGATTTTCCTAACATTCTATGTTTCTGTCTGAAAGGCTATTTGGCTCTGGATTGGGTCCTCTAAGTGGCTCAAAGTTCGTACAATAAGTCCAGGGGTTTCACAAGAAGGCAATCAGCAATCATCGAATCCCTATCATCATCGGGATGGTCCCAAGGTGGGAGTTGAAATAATCGTTAGGCCAAATTGGGGTGTCTACACATTTGTGGGATTTTTCGAAAATATTTTGTTTCATCAAGCAACTAGCAAGTATCCACAGTTATAACAGATAAGAAGTGCATGCATGTGCAACTGTTCAGTGGATGGATAAAACTGTAAGTGAATGAGATGCATGATAGTGGAAACTAGGGATCTGTCACTGGTTTCACTCTCGAGCGCTCGAGAGTAGTCCCGAGCGCTTGGGAATTCTGATATCCAACCTGCAGTCTTTGTTAGTCCAAACAGTAAATAAAGCTAATAACAATGAACAGGAATGATTTTAAACATGTTAAAGGCTCAACAGGGGACTTTGATAGACTAAGGTAGGGCCTCAATCTCTTAAGCCATGCTTCCCTGCCACTACACAGTTAGATATGTAAGCTTAGAAAAGATTAAGAAGGTGCATTGACACATGCAGGAAGTCAGAAAGTGCAACAAACTGGAAAATGGGATGCAAGGGCATGCATGCACTCCCGAGCGCTCAGGAATGGTCTCGAGCGCTTAGGAGTGAATTGCATGCTAACTTTCTCTCAAATGGAAAATGGTACTGCCTTAGCATGCAAAAGACTCATGTTTTGATCTTTCCATCTAAAAGTGATCTTTTAAGCTTGGACATCCCTGGTCTTACATGCACGAAAAATATTTGAGAGATGTTTCTGCCTCTGGAAAACTAATTTTCTATGCGTGCATGTTAGGGTAACACCATTTTATTTGAGATTGCACTTCACCCCCAGCCTACTGCTTACTAAGATGCCATGCATGGGACTGGAAACAATCCTGAGCGCTCGGGAGCACTTTGGAGCGCTCGAGAGTGTTTCCAGTAAGGGTTTTAAGAAGACATTTTCTTTTTGTACCCCTTTGCTCTTGTTTTTACACCAAGGTCTCTCAACCCACACTCAGTATTAAGGACTGAGACATGCTGACAGGCCTCCCTCAGAAAGAAAGAACAGCCCTCTTTTACTTGTGTTTGACACTAAGGTAGAGAATTTCTACCTTTAAGTTGGAACCTTGCTCCTTGAAAAAGGTTTGGAAGATGACAGAAAAATGAGAACTTCAGAAGATCAGAGATTGGTGGTGATCTGAACTTCTTGCATGTTCTCCATATTTTGATTCTTGGTTGTTTTGCTTTTGAAAATGGAGTTTTTCAAAGGAATGAAGACTGGTCTTGTTTGAACAATCAAAGGGATCCTAGAGAGAGAGAGTTCCTCTTTTTTCTGTGCTGGAATGGCGTATTATATAGGCAAAATAACATATGGTCCTATTTTAGAAAATGCAATTTAGAATCTTTGAAAATCCTCAGGCCTGACTCCCCTCTGACTGAGGTGGAGTGTTGTCTGAGTTTTGCACCGGTTGAAAACGGCTGCAATGATGGTTTGCATGGGAAGTGGGGAAGCTCCATCACCCATTGGGCAGCACAGATGTAACGACCCTGATTTTTGGTAAATAAAAATTTCGTTAAAAATTTGAATTTTATTCTACTACTTGGATTTTTATTTCCATAACAAAAAATCGGTCGTTACTAATCTCGTTGGACAATCGTAATTAGGTTTTAATCGCTGTTTAACCGTCGTTTTCCCGTCATCTCTAGGATTAGGTCTTAAGCCTTCATTTTGGCCGGAAATCCTATCTAGCCAGCCTGGCTAGCTTTTGAACCTATCGATCGTTTAACCTAGTTACCGTCTGCTAAGTAAACCTTATGACCCTCGTGGCTTATGAACCTTCTGAAACTCTTGAGCTTGTAACCCTAGATTGACCTTTTGAACCGTTTGAACCTTTAAACTATTAATCGTTGGTCAATAACGTTAGGGTTATCCTTACCCATTGGATAATAGGAGAACCTTGATTAATCTCCCAAATGACGAGATTAGATTAGTTTTGTACTTAAGTATAGTACTTAATCCAGTATTATACTTTTCGGTATTGTCCATTGGTTAAAAACCGTTAGGAGATTCTTTACCCATTGGACGATAGACCAAAGTACTTACCATCCATTACCCATTTGTTATTATCCGCTAGGGAAACTATTATCCATTGGATAATAGCTTTACTTGCCCACCAAGTACTAGGATATTAAAATAATAGATTTTGTCATGTGTGTTATTTGATTAAAATAGGATTAGTACCTTAGGTTATTAATAAAGGACTTGGTACTTAAAAGTAGTAGATTAGTTTATTAGATATTGGATTATCTAGACTAGATATTGTAGTACTTGTTTGGATATATTATATATGTACTTGTATGTGTATATATATATATATATATATAGATAAATATATAATATTTTATATAGCATGTGTGTATATAGATTTTTATATTTAGAAAATCTAATTTTGGTTTAAAATACAAGATTGTGAAGGACCCAAAGTACTTATATATATACTATAATATACGTATACTTCCATGGAAGTACAAGGGGAGAGACAGAGAGAGAGAGAGAGAGAGAGAGAGAGGAACTCGAGAGAGAGAGAGAAGGAAGAAAGAGAAAGAGACAGACATGTACCTTGCTAGATTTGATTGTGTGCTTCCAATCTTCCATTTTGTACCTTTGGAAAGCATACAAATCCCGTGGGATTCTCCTTACAAGCCAAATCTTGTACAAACTTGTACAAACCCTAGTTTTATACTTGAAACAAATCTCCCTCCTTGCCAAATCTTCCAAAAATCCAATCTTTAGTACACATTATAGCCATGCAAGCCTAGGTTTTAGGATGTTTCTTGCAAGGAAGCAAGATTTGGTGGAAAAAAAAATGAGAGATAGGAGAGAGAGAGAGAGAGAGAGAGAGAGAGAGCTCTTGGCCTATAAATACCAAGCCATTCCTTCATTTGAACTCACACCTTTCCATTCTCCACTTCTCTCCTTGAAAGCATAAGAAGTTCTTGCTGGTTTTCTTCTTGGTTCTTGAGTTTCTTTCTAGTTTTTCAAGAAGTCTTCCATTGCCGCCACTAAACCACCATACGACCACCACCTCGATCCAAAAGTAGTAGTTGTTGTAGTTAGGATCTAGTTTCGAGAGAAACCATTCTCTTTCGAAGCTATTGGAAGCTTACCGTAAGCTGTTACTCCGTTCGAGTGCCGACTTTCTTCCATCGAACTTCCGTAGTCTTTTCTACCGCCAAGAAGAACGGTAGTGTACCCTTACACTCTAATCCTAAGTATAGATAAGAATCGTGTAGAGTTCTTTGAACCTACTTCTCTAAGTATATGTAGTACTTGTATTGTTTTCATGATCTTATTCTTCGAACTATTTTCGCTAAAAATAAAGTTAGTCGTGGTATTTAGCTCGTAGAACTTTCTTATTAAAAGTACGTAGTTACTTTGATTTTATGGCTACTTGATTGCTTGATCTTATGATAGATGCTTGTTGTCGTATGAACTCGTCAATAAACATATGTTGATTTGAATTTCCAAAAGAAGGCTATACGTTGCCGTTTTTTAACATAAAGTGTTTTTTTTTTTTTAAAGAAAGTATTCGTATTTTGACCTTTTAAGGACGATCGTATGCATTGTTGCTTTTCTTGTGGTATGAACAAGCATGTTAATATAGAGTTGGATGATTTTGTTAATTGTTATTGCATGTTTACATGAAAAATCCCGCCGCGGAGTTGTGGGCTACCACAGCCCCGGGTGGAATCGGGGCGGCCCGAAAGAGAGGCGCCACGCCGTTTCTTGGAATCGATTTGAAAAAAGGTTTAGAAGAGTCGCCACTCAGATTTGTGGTTCGCCACCCGAGAAACCATTTTGATTTGAAAATGATCAATTGGAATTGAAAACCAGAGATTCGTTTGAAAAGGGTTCGGGAGCCACGTTACGAGGGGGAAGGGTTTTACGGCACCCCCCTCGCCCGATTCGAAATCGGTCTCTACAAGACATTCGTGGAATTTTTCAAAGGATTTTATTTTATTAAACAGTTAGCACGTATCCGCAATTGCATCAAGTACAGAATGTGCATGTGAACAGTGAGTAGATGAGGGATGGTGACGGAATGCAAAAACGCTAGAAGTTGATGACGGAATGCAAAAACGCTAGAAGTTGAAACACCCTGTCACTTATACACTCTCGAGCGCTTGGGAGCATTCCCGAGCGCTTGAGAGTTTTGCATGCCCAACCTGCAAATAGTGTTAGTACAATAGGATATAATACTGAAAATGTAAACTAAAGTGGTTTCAAGCATGAACAGGCTCAACAGGAGACCTGGTAGATCAGGGTCAGGCCCCTATTCCACCAAGTCATGTGTCCTTTCCTTCCAAAACCAGTGGTTTTATAGATCAAAAGACTAAAGGGTCACATGCAAGGCATGCAAGAGCATTATAAGAACTAAAATAAAGGAAGACATGAATAAAATGGCATGCAGAGAACTCCCGAGCGCTCTGGAGTAGACTCGAGCGCTCTGGAGTGAGCTGTACCCCAGACTGATCTCAACCAACCAAAGCCTTGATGTCTTAATGCAACTGATCTATTTGTTCATTTTGCATGTCAAAGATTCCCCTTTTTAACCTACTGAAAAACATGTTTTTGTACTTCTTTTACATGAAAAGTGATCTTCACCCTTTTTTGAAAATCAGATCAGATACAGCAAAAACATTTTAAGAAAACCCTTCTTGCTTGAGACTTGTCTATATATCCCTTGCATGTTAGCTTAAATGCTGCAAAAATGGAAAATGAGACTGGCACCACTCTCGAGCGCTCTAAAGTAGTCCCGAGCGCTCGGGAGTGTTTCCAGTGCTGCATGCATGGAAAACACTTGTGACCCTTTGCTCTTGTTTTAACACTAAGGCTTTTCCTTCTCACTTCCAGTATTGAGGACTAGAGTGAGCTGGGAAGCCTCCCTCAGAAGGAAAGAAGCAGCCTTGCCCTTGGTTGACACCAAAGTGTGAGGCTTTTACCTTTTAACTTGGAACCTTGCTCCTTGAAAGAAGGGCTAGGAAAATGGGAGAGGGATGGAAGCCTCAGAAGATCAGAAGGTGGAGATGATCAGAACCCCTTCCATCTTCTTGATACCTTGGGTTTTTGGCTTGTTTTTGCTTTTGAAAATGGGATTTTTTGCTTGCAAAAGGGTGAGAACTGGTTTTTCTGCTTTGAAATCTCAGAGAAGAGATCTAGAGAGAGAGAGTTCTGTCCCTGTTGGAGCTGAAGAAGGCCTTATATAGGCAAAATACCATATGGTCTTATTTTGGAAAAATATGATTTGGAATCCAATAAAATCTCCAGCCCTGACTCACCCTCTGACTGAGGTTGAGTGCGGTCTAAGGCTAAGACCCGTTCAAACAGCTGCAATGATGGCTACAAGGAAAGTGGAGAAGCTCCAACATCCATTGGGCAGCACAAAGGTCTCAAGCGCTGGGGAGTGGTCTCGAGCGCTTGGGACTTCACTCTCGAGCGCTCGAGAGTTGACTGGTCCAAGGTTTTGAAAGATGTTCTTGAGTGCTTGGGATTGATCCAGAGTGCTTGAAAGCTATTTTTGACATTTTATTTCCTCTTAAAGTCCTTCAAGGAGCATTGTTCTTTCGGTCCAAGGCTTGTTTAATCCAATTTTCATCATCGGGGAGCCTCCGGGCCACGAACCAAGGAAATTCGAATTGTCCAAATTGGGGTGTCTACAGTTGCCCCTCTTTGGGCATCGCTCGATATCATGTCTGGATATGAGTGACATCCAAAGATTGAGACAGCCCAATTCGAGCCAAGTCAAAATCCTCAATTCCACAAACAAATGCAAAATAGCACATTCAATGCATGAGGTCGTGTCCTTTCGGACTGCCTACGTACCCTTTTCTGCAGGGATCAGACCAGCGTAGTTCTTCGGGGCAAATGCAAGCACGTGTGATGCGTGCACAATTTTGATGCAAATGGTCCACCTGTTGCTCTGTTCGGCGAACGGAGAATGCAAGCACGTGTGATGCATGCACGAGGAATGATCGACGCGAGTTTAATAAGATAAACATGTAAATGATCCTCCTGTTGCTCTGTTTGGCGAAAACAAGCACGTGCGGTGCATGCACGAGAAATGATCAACACGAGTTTAATAAGATAAACATGTAAATGATCCACCTGTTGCTCTGTTTGGCGGAAAGAAGCACGTGCGGTGCATGCACGAGAAATGATCGACACGAGTTTAATAAGATAAACATGTAAATGATCCTCCTATTGCTCTATTCGGCAGACAGAACGATGATAAAGTAGCATCTATAGGGTAGAAATACCTGCCAACATGTTGAGATTAGCATAAATAGACAAAATTTCAATCGACTACCAAGTAAAATGCCAAGTTGAGCAGCGTGAGCTCAAAATCATAACATCGACTAGTGTTTACTTCCTGCTGTCTCGTTCGACGCGGTTAAAGTCAGGACTGAGATTGATTTTGTAAGAAGGAGAAACTAAGCAAGTCTCGACAACAAGAAGAGGCACGGGACGACGGGGGCTGGCACGGCGGCTGGGAAGAGACTTCACTCCCAAGCGCTCGGGAGTGGTCTCGAGCGCTCGAGACTGCGACTGGGGCCTACCGTCTTTACATCTCCTTCATCAGGTTTGGGGTTCAAAACCCATTCTCGAGCGCTCGTGAACCAGAGCAACCGTACACTCCTGACGCTCGATTGAACTCACTCTCTTCCTCAGGCAATCTCTCTCTCTCTCTCTCTCTCTCTCTCTCAGACGATCAATCTCTCTCTCTTCTCTCTATCTCAGACTCTCTCATCCTCTCAAAACGGATCGGGCTCGAGATCTTGAGATCTCTACGATCCTACGGTGGGCCGTGGTGTGCCACGAGATTCGAAGAAAGGGGAAAAGGACTTCATGGGAAGAAGGAGAGGCAGCCATGGCGAGCGGAGGTAATGGAGAGCTGCCCCACCGTGAGGAGGCGGTGGTGGTGGCAACTACGGCGGCCATGGAGGAGGAGACCAGCAGCGTGGCACCCGGAGGGGGGAGGGTTGCTGGTGAGAGCACAGTAGCGATGGATGGGGCTGTTGGTGAGAGTTTAGAGGTGATGATGGAGGAGACCAATAAGGCCAGGGGTGAGGAGATGGCGACGGTAGATGTGGCCAGCAGGAGCGCTGCTGTACCAGCTCGAGAGGGAGTCGCTGGTGGTGATTTGGTTAGAGGGGTCGAGGCTAGCGGGGGCTTAGTGGCAGTAGATAGCATTAGTGGGAGTTTAGCGGGGGTAGGAGATATGGGTGTTAGCGAGGTGGTGCGAGAAGACGGTGACGAGCCGGCCACGGGTAGTGGGGGCTCATCGGGTGGCGAGACGGGGATCTCATGTGGCGGAGGAGGTGCTATAGGTACTCCTCACACTCCCACGGTGGAGGACTTGGTCGCGGCCGCGGAGGGGTCCGGTGGTGAGCGGAGGATTAAGGATGAGGTAGTGGTAGCTGGTCACGTCATTGTGACGCCGATACTGAGAGCGACAGCCGCTGAGCCGAGGGTCGGTGACAGTGGGATCGGGGCTTCACAGCCAGTCCCGTTCACGGAAGGAGACTTCTTGGACAGCGCAAGGCCACAGGATATACTGGATGCCCTTGGTCTCGACGCTGGGATGAGAGAGGTGCTGAGGGATGCACGGTCCACGGAGGGTCAGACCTCGGCTTCCCTGCTAGGAGCTCTGCTGAGCGATACTGGGGTATCAGGTGTTGGAGGACCCGGAGCAGAGTCGGAGATGGAGTTGGGGGAGGAGCCGGAGGCAGAGGTGGTGATCGAGGAGCGAGTTACTGCAGCCGCTGAGGCGAAGGCCTACTTGGCCCGTGCACGACCTGGGTTTACGTCGAATGCCTATGCACCACGGTTGCACTTTTTCGAGCCGACGGGGATGACTGGTTACGTTCCCGCTCGGACGAATTATCCAGAGGACCTGCTTCTTCGAGATCGAGCCTCACATGTCTCTTCCGGCTGGACCACGGTATGATTTTAATGCTTAACTTTCCTGCATTAGACTTGCTTTCCTGAATCAATTGTTGCTTACTGATGCTATCTCTTTGCTCTGTTGAAACAGCGTACCAAGGATATTTATGGCCACGGGAGTTCAGGTCACTCATTGGAGTATTTCAGGGAGTTGCCCCGGAGAGTGCGGGAGTTGGTGGAGGAGACAGGTTTTGGGCCGTTCATCCAGTTGCTGACAGCGGTGAGGGTAGACCGTGCAGTGATGACAGCACTGGCGAAGCGGTGGTGGGAGACCACCAATACATTCCATTTCCGCTTTGGGGAGATGACGGTGACGCCTCTTGACTTTGCAGCGATCACGGGACTTCGGGTTGGAGGCGAACCGATTCCATTCGACCCTAGCATAGACCTGGATGACGCAGCTTTGAGATGGTTCCTTGGACGGGTTCCGCGCCACAGCGGAGGGGTAGCTGAATATGGCCAGTTCAGACAGTACTGGGACCATGAGCCGGCGGACGACGCTGAGGTGGCCCAGATGGCCAGGGCCTATCTACTGTACCTGTTTGGGGCTTCTCTGTTCCCGCTCAGGCGATCTTGGGTTCACCTGAGTTACTTGGTAGGCCTGGTTGATCTGAGGCGAGCGGCCGATCTGACCGGGAGAGTCTTTGCTCTGTGCACCCTCTACTGCTTCCTAGGAGCTGCCTCACGCGGAGTGGGGGACACCATAGGCGGTTACTGGCGAGTGATTGAGGTATGCTTCGACATTATTGCTTTGAATTGCTTTGATAGATTAAACTGAATTGCATTTGAACATGTATCTGACTTGAATTGACTTTCAAAATATGAAGCTTTGTGCTTACTAGGTCTTGGGCATGTTCCGCCGAGAACACTTGCACAAATCCGGACCTGCTTCCGCGTGCACTTGCATGGAGTACCGAAAATCTGGGAGGCGAAGGAGCGGCAGGGGCAGTGATGACTTTTTGGCGGTGGATAACATCACTGGATTACGGTACAAACATTGACCTTTCTTTCTTTTCATGCCTTTCTGAATATTGTCCTTGATTACTGATGTAAGAATTCCAAATGCAGGTTCATTGGGACCGATGGGCGAGGGAGGCCGATTTCCTTCCGAGGAGCCGGGACATGACCAGGAGTCGGGTCCTGCTGGAGTGCCACTGGGCTGGCAGTGGTACTTGGGGATCGGGTGACACGATAGTCACTCGGTCTTCCAGAGTTCTTGTGCCGGGGCCGCTTCCTCCACGAGTGCGCCGGATCGAGACATACACTCAGTGGTGGAAGCGATTCACAGTGCCAACATCGATTTGGAGAGATACCTGCGGCGCACGGTGGACTATGCGGCTTACAGAGACAGATACTTAGCCACCAGCTTGGGTGTGGAGAGGGAGCTGGAGAGGCGGGTTGCTGAGGCTGAGGCTAGGAGAACCAGGCGGGAGGCTGGAGGTGAGGCCGGAGAAGAGTCAGGAGAGGAGACTGGGGCACGGAGCCGTGGCGGTCGCTCCTCACGCGGTAGGGGTCGAGGTGCTAGACCTTCTGTTGGCGGGCGAGGTGCTAGGATTTCAGGCCGAGGTGAGGGTGGCTCACGAGTTCTAGAGGCAACTGCAGCTTCTACACTGACCGGGTTACCGACGCTGGATTGGTCGATAGGGGTGAGAGATCCTACCGGGGCTCGGGCGTTGCTAGATGTTCCACGCCTCCCGCAGCCAGCCATGCGGCTTCCTGCTCAGGTATAGCACAACTTTGTCTCTTTCGGTACTTCAAATGTTTCTTGCACATGCATCCATTGTTCTGATCTTTGAATTATCATGCTGGTGCCGAGAGAATGGGCGGAGCAGGCTATCATGCTGATGGTGGGGATGCGGCAGTTGCTGAAGGACTGCGCCAAGGGGAGGACCCTTCAGACTAGACCTGCTCTTGAGCCTGCTCCACCTGTTGCTGCACAGGTATGAAAATGTAAACACATGCACATGCACATGTATTTTATTGGATTTAAAATATGTATGAAATGAATGAATATTCATAATATGCAGGCGCAGCCACGACGCTCGGCCAGGACACAGCCACAGGACACCACGAGCCTTCCAGCTTCCACCAGCGCGAGAGGCCGGGGTAGACAGAGAGCAGGGGCTGGACAGTTCAAGGTGGTTCCTAGAGCAGCATCACGACGGAGACCCGCTCCCGAGGAGTCCGAGGAGGACACAGAGGAGTCGCTCGAGTCACGAGCTTTAGGGTCTACGGACTCGAGTACTGCCTCGGGCCCTTTTGACGACGACAGTGACGACGAGGACGACGTTGAGAGCTCTGAGTCCGAGGGACATCAGCAAAAGAGGATCCGCCTGGGCTGAGCTTTAGGTTTTTGCTTTATTAGTCTTTCTTTTGCATGGGCCCGTGTGCCAGCACAGTTATAGCTTTCAGGCCTGCGTGCCTTGGTTTTGGTTTGGGCCTGCGTGCCCTGGTAGATAGGATTTGGGCATGTGTTTGCCCCAGCTTATGTACTTCCTTCCTTATCCATTGTAGATGCCGCATCTTATTTATGAAAATTTGCACTTTTCTCCGTTTGTGTTCGTTTGTCCCTTTAAGAATTGTATTTTATGAAATATGTCCGTCTAGCCTTGAAAGAAAGCAAAGAGCACGCGAATTTCAACCGATACTCTTAGAACAGAATAAAACTTGACACAATCGATGGAATTTGATTTGAAATGACAGAAATGCCCTTAATGCGGAATTTGCGAGCACAAAGGAAAGTAACGACTAAATTCGACCAGGATTAGACACGAGAATAGGATATGAGAGTATTTAATCCAAGCTCACACTTCCAACGCCACCATGAATAATGAAGTAGGGGCGTTTGAAGGTGAAAATTGGTTTCGTGAGCTTTGGCGTGCGTTTGATCACTTCACACAGTCACCAGCACGTATTAAGACTTGCGCATGCCATTAGATTCGAACGAATACTCTCGACACGAATTTCGACATGTTGACGGGAAAAGGGAATTATTGGGACTTTGAGGTTTTTCGAGAAATATTGATGAATACTCAGACAAACAGGTAACTGGACGCGCTGTATTCCCTTAAGAGTAGATTGAAACTTGTTACACTGGATCAACTGAACTTGAGGTGTCATCTCGGGACCAAAAACCAGGGAAGAAACTTGCTGTCAAAATTACAGAACTCTCGAGCGCTCGAGAGTATTGTCGAGCGCTCGAGAGTATTGTCGAGCGCTTGGGAATTAACTCCCGAGCGCTCGAGACTGCTGTGGTCTGCAGGTCTGTGTTCTCTTCCAAGGTGGTTTTTCAGCCTTAGCAATTTGTTTTCTTCTGTGTGCACCTTCCCCATACACCTTGTAATTCACCTTGTGCTGCTTTCCGAGGGTCAGTGGTTTCCCAAAGCAAGCCTAGTGCCTTTCCAATGCTTTTTCAAGCTTTCCAAAGTTTGAATTTGAAAAGAACTTTGGAAATATGGACCATGATGGGTTCCAAGGCTGGTGGGGAAGTGGTGTTGTCTCCCCTAGGCTTCTATAAATACCAGGCTTGTCTTGGCAAACCACTCACACTCCATTTCATCATCCATCTCTCAAAAGTCCCATTTCTCATGGCTTTGTTGAACCAATCCTTGCTTCGCCCTTGGTTGGACAGCCTTGATGGCATTGATTGGCTGAATTTCTGAGGGCATCGCCTTCATGCCTTGAAATATCTCTGCGAGGTCACAATCCGCCCTGTCCTGCTGCACGCGGCTGCACGCTTTTGGGATCCCGAAGTGCATGTCTTTCGCTTTGGTTCTCAAGAGCTACGCCCCACTGTTGAGGAATTCCATGCCTACCTAGGGAGCCACAACTCCACGGAGCCGATTGTTCCAATGCTTAGAGAGAGCATGAAGAATATCGTAAAAGCCAAACTGGGTGTTAGTGGGAACGTTGCTGAGTTCTTGACCCGGGGCAACGCCATCAACATCGTGCAGCTGTACGAGAGATTCAGTCCACCTGGAAACCTGACGGACTTTGAGCATCAAGGTCGTCGGATGAGAGCCTGCTGCATTTGCCTGCTGGCGGCCTTCTTGTTGGTTCCCTCCGTCGGTCAGCCCAGTTCTCTATTGTTTGGAGTCGCTGCTCAGATTGAGGCTCGCAAGGACATTGCTCCCTTGGTCCTTGCAGAAACCTTGATGGGGTTGGATGCTGTTCGTGCTGGACGCACGAGGGTTTTTGGTGGCAGCCCGCTATTGCTGCAGGTTAGGGACCTCACTTAGCTCTCCTTTTTCTATTTCTCACATTCATTTTACCTCGACACTCGGCTTAGGCTTTATCTGGCTTCTTACTTGTTTTCTCTCTCTTTGGATAGATGTGGCTTTGCGACAAGTTGGGTTTGCTGATACCGCCGGCAAATGATTGGTGGTATCGACCAAGCGGATGGAACCGTCCTTTCCAGGTGATGTACAGCAGTGAAGATGACTGGGCTGATTTCCTCGCATCTGCTGAGGAAGACGACATCGTTTGGCGGTGCCATTGGCTGAGGCTTCCTGCAATGACTGTGAGCAACATGCGCTCGATGCGTGTGTTTGTGGTTGGCTTGACAGGCTTTACCTTCTACTCACCCTTCCGCATCCTTCGTCAGCTTGGACTTAGTCAAGAAGTGCCGCCGCAAGGAGCTGAAGTGCTTCGTCTCCCTCCCTTCACCATTCCGGGCCTTCGGAGTTCTGTTCGAACATGGGCGGCTCGTAGGACTAAGCCGAATGATCCACTCTACTCAATTGCTTAGACCGGAAGGTACCGCAAATGGCTAAGGAGAGATGTGGAAGCAAGGATGGGTTGATTGCTTACTTTGCCGTTTTTTTAAATAAAAGTTAGGTCTCGTTGTGCGTTTTCTGTTTTCATGCTCAGCTTGTAATAAAGAAATCATCGAAATAAAATTGACTGATTAAGGGTTTCCCCCTTTTCGGTTCATTGATCGCGTGCACCTCGAAAGAAAGCATTTTGACTCGTCAATTTGGATTTGGATTTTAGTGATTTAGGACCGAATCTCAGAGTGAGATTGCCTACGTATCCCTTAGGGAAGGGGAATCAGGCCCATGCGTAGTTCAGGCTGAGGTTCACTCGGGTATTAACGCTCTCCTTTTGCGCTCTAAATTTTGCCTAGGACCACCCTTTCAGGTTTTCGGCCTAGCGAGCTCTTTTTCGACTTTTGCCTTAACTTTTGCCTAGGCCGCCCTTTTGGGTTTTCGACCTAGCAGACTTGCTCTAATTTTTGCCTGGAACCGCCCGCCCTTGCGGTTTTCGGCCCAGCGAGCTCTCTCAGGGGTAATATCGCTTGAGTCGATCCAAATTGACGAGATTTGAGAATTCGTTGCCGTCGAGATCGATGATTGACGCTGCTCGTCCGGAAAGGATGGTCTTGATGATGTACGGCCCTACCCACTTTGGTCGGAACTTCCCTCGCAGGTCAAAAACTGGCGCACGGATTTCCTTGACTACCATATCCCCCTCTCGCAGATCCCTCGACTTCACCTTCTTATTGAATGCTCGAGCGATTCTTCGCTGATAACCCTGAATATGGTACAACGCCCGCAATCTTCTTTCATCAAACAACATGAGTTCCTCGAACCTCCCGCTAATCCATTCGGCTTCGTCTATCCCTTGTTCTGCTATGACTCTGAGTGATGGAACTTCTAGCTCGATGGGGAGAACGGCTTCCATACCGTACACCAAAGAATAGGGTGTTGCCCCTGTCGGCGTGCGGATAGACGTCCGGTATCCCCACAAAGCTAGCGGTAGCTGTTTGTGCCAATCCCTAGCTGATTCGATAGTCCTTTCGAGGATCGACTTGATGGTCTTGTTGGCTGCTTCGACTACCCCATTCGTTTGCGGTCGATAAGTGGTCGAATGATGTACTTGAATCTTGAATTCGTCAAAAAGTTCTAGAACTTTCCCTTTGAAATGAACACCATTATCAGATACGAAGGCTTGAGGTACTCCATACCGATAGATGATGTTTTGCCTGATAAAGTGAGCCACTTGAACTGCCGTGAGAGTCTTGTACGAGGCTGCCTCAACCCACTTAGTGAAATAATCGACCGCTACCAAAATGAACCTGTGCCCATTAGAAGCCGCAGGCGTGATCCTTCCAATGACGTCGATGCCCCAGGCGGAGAATGGCCATGGTGTCGCCATTGGGTGTAACTCCGAGGGAGGTACGTGGATAAGATTAGCATGAGTTTGGCACTTATGACATCGGCGCACATACTCAATGCAATCTGTCTCCATAGTCGACCAATAGTAACCCAACCTCAGAACTTTCTTTGCTAGCATCATTCCATTCATGTGGGGTCCACAAACTCCCTCATGGACTTCTTCCATTACCGCTCTCGTGTCATCACCGTGAATACACAACTTGTGGACTCCGCACGGAGATCGCCGATACAATTTTCCACCACAGATAATGTATTGAGACGCCAATCGCTGTAACGCGATCCAATCCTTCTTGGTAGAATCTGCAGGGTACTCTCCCTTTTCGACAAAATTCCAAATGTCGTAAAACCAAGGGAGTCCATCATCAGGCTCGTCGATGTTCATGACATAGTCGTACACGTGCTTGCCTCTTTGCTCAATCATGAGGCCTTAGCTTCACCCCGATCGGAAGTTCCAGCATGGATGCTAAGGTAGCGAGCGCGTCGGCGAAGCGATTCTTCATCCTCGGGACGTGTGTGAAAGTCACCTTTTGAAAATTCGGAATAAGTTCGTCGAGCTGCTGATGATACGGCTCCATCTTCTCGTCTTTGACCTTCCATTCCTCGTTCGCTTGTGACACAACCAAGTTGGAATCCCCCACAACTTCCAGCACCTTGACCCCAATTTTGAGTGCGGCTTCCATTCCAACAATACATGCTTCGTATTCCGCCTCGTTGGTCGTGACCTCGAAGTTCAACTTGAAAGCCAGGGGAATATGTGACCCCTCAGGCAAGACTAGCAGTATGCCGATCCCGAAGCCCTTCTAGTTAGCAGCTGCGTCGAAGTACAACGTCCATGTCTCGTTGACAACAGTCATTACGTCTTCATCAGGAAATTGGAACTCCATGTGTTCTGGTCCTTCGACCAGGCGATCTGCCAAAAACTCTGCTACCGCTCTTCCTTTCACTGACTTGCGGGTGACGTACTTGATTTCGAATTCAGCCAATAAGAGCAACCAACGTGCTAACTTACCGGTAAGTGTTGGCTTCTCGAATAGGTATTTGAGCGGGTCCATCCGAGAAATCAGTATCACCGAATAAGACAGCATTTAGTGTCTCAATTTCTTCGTGGCCCAAACAAGCGCCCAACATGTCTTCTCCAATGAAGTGTATCGCTCTTCGCTCCCCACCATCTTCTTACTCAGGTAGTAGATCGCTCTTTCAACCCCATCATCTCCTTCTTGTGCGAGCATGCACCCCATTGACGAGGGCGTGACGGACAAGTACAGGATCAAAGGTTTTCCCGGAATGGGTGGCATCAAGATGGGAGGATTCTGTAGGTAGGTTCTCATTGCTTCGAAAGCCTTTTGACATTTGTCGTTCCATTCGAACTTTATGTCCTTCTTGAGCAGACGAAACAACGGCTCACAGGTCAAAGTCAACTTGGCAATGAACCGACTGATAAACTGAATTTTTCCCAAGAAACACCGGACTTCCTTCTCGGATTGAGGTGGCTCCATCTCAAGAATGGCTTTAATCTTAGAAGGATCCACCTCGATCCCCCTGGTCGTGATCATGAATCCAAGCATCTTTCCTGCCGTGACCCCGAACGTGCACTTCTGCGGATTGAGTCGCATTCTGTACTTTCGAATCCTCTTAAAGAACTTTCTCAATGCCGGGAGATGGTCTTTCCTTTCCTTTCCCTTCACTATCATGTCATCAACGTAAACCTCGACCTCCTTGTGAACCATGTCGTGCAACAGTGTAGTGGCGCCCCGCTGATACGTAGGACCGGCGTTCTTCAATCCAAATGGCATAACCCGATAGCAATACGTCCCCCATTCGGTGATGAATGTGGTCTTTCCCTGTCTTCCGGAGCTAGGAGAATCTGATTGTACCCCGAGAAGCCATCCATGAAAGAAAGTAGAGCGTGCCCTGCAGTGTTATCCACGAGTACGTCTATATGTGGCAATGGAAAATCGTCCTTAGGGCTTGCTTTGTTCAGATCTCTGAAATCGACACACACTCTGATTTTTCCGTCCTTTTTGGGGACAGGAACGATATTGGCCACCTAAGTGGGGTACTCCGTTACGATTAGAAAACCGGCGTCGATTTGTTTTGTGAGCTCTTCTTTTATCTTTAATACCCAATCGGGCCGCATTTTTCTTAGTTTTTGCTTCACGGGTTTGGCGTCAGGGTAGAGAGGGATTCTATGCTCGACTATCTCCGGGTCGATTCCGGGCATGTCTGCATAGGACCAAGCGAAAACCTCTTTGAATTCCTTTAGTAAATCAGTGAGCTCTTGAAGCTCAGTGGGAGATAGCCCGGAACCTACCTGAACCAATCGAGGGTTGCCCTCATCACCCAAGTTTATTGAGATTATTTCTTCTTTTAAAGGCTGAGCATGCCTTTCATTTTCAAGATCGATGAGGGAACGGATCTCCTTGGGAATGTCCCCATCAAGATCTATTCCTTCATCGTCGGGATCCAAACAGTTTATTTCAAAAATCGGCAAGTAAGCGAAAACATCGTTCATTTCATTAATCAGTTCATCAGACGGGGGGAATACAGCGGTTGACTCGAATTCAAAGTAAAAGCTATGAAGTGGAGGGCCGATGGGCACAAACTCCGACTCTGTGCTAGACGACGAGTTAGTGTTGGACTCGGACTCAGACTCAGTGCAGGTGCTGTGAGTGCGAGTTACATGTGGAATGAAAGTGCAATTATCATAAACGCCTACAGCCTCCACAATGAGTTTGGAAGGGTCTTCAATTTCTTCTTCATCTCCAAGCATCAGCATAGCAGGATCTTGCATAATACCCTCTGGATCCTCGCCCTTAAACAGGAGTTGGAAACTGCCCAAACCAAAAGCTTTCAGCCAGTCGAGTGCCTCAGACAGCTCTTCTACCTTTACGACCTCTTCGTCACTCTCCCATGTATCATTGGCAAAGATTTCGAAGCCAGGATACTTCATTTTCGTCTCAAGGTCCACAAAGGGCTCAGGTTCTCCTTGGTATAGTGGCTCCTTCTCCTTCAATTTCATCTCCGTTGCACGGGCCCGGGCGCGATTGCACCATTTCTTTGTTGGATCACCCTTCTTGGCCTCATATCCCAGACCAAAACGCTCATTACTTCCAGGGAAATCAGGGAACTCAGGGACCCCTTGAGCATAAAGTCCCAAGCCCATGCCCGGCAGATACTTCATCCGTTTCATAATTTCCAGCGCTGCAGAGCTCACCAAGAAACCGTCCTCGGCCCGAATGGTGCACACCTTCGAAGTCATAACCGCAAAACCTCCCATGGCAACATCTTCCTCTCCGTGCATAATCTCAAGCAGCGAGGAATTGTCCTCGGAGTGCGAACGAATACCTGAGTCCCCATGGATGATAAGGGTTCCAGATTCCAAACCCAGGATGAGTTTTTGATGTAGTGTTGAGGGCACACCCATAACATCCGGGCGATGTAGCCAAGGCCTTCCTAACAGAAGATTGAAAGATGCAGGTATTTCCAGCACACAGAATTCGACGGTGGTCTTGAACTTGCCAGTTGCCAATTCCAAGTTGATTGTCCCCAAAACATCACGGCGCGTATTATCATAAGCACGGACGCCCAAATTCGACGGCGTGAAGTCCTTGTTCTTAAGGCCCAAGCAATAAGCAGTGCGGAGTGGACATACGTTAATGGTGGAGCCATTATCAACAAGGATCGCTGGGACCCACTTTCCCAGACACTTCATGGTGATGTGAAGGGGTTTGTTTTGGTCGGTTCCCTCGGGCGGCAGGTCTTTCTCGGTGAAGGACAAGGTATGTTGGGTGAGGTTCGGGGTTATAAGGGCAATGAGAGCTTCCGAGGCAATATCAGAGGGGACTTCGAGTCTGGAAAGGGTGTTGACCAACCTACGACGGTGCTCGCAGGAGGCAGCTAACACTCCCCACATAGACATGCGAGCAGGGGTCTTCTGGAGTTGACGGATAATAGGATCAGCGGAGGTTTCAGGGTCAGATTCAGGGAGGGAATTGAGGTCGATGGACAATTTGGGTTGAGAAGGCGGGTTTGGTTTTGTGGAGTCAGAAGGGTTGTTTTGTGGAGCTTGAGGGGTGGGGATGTTCAGGTTTGTGGGGTTGACAGGGGCATTCTGCTGCGGTGGAGGGCTCGGGATGAGCTACCTGCTTTGGAGGTTGGTAGGTGATAGATCCTTCCACTTACGGTAAGGTTACTAAGCTGTTTTGAGGATTGGTTCCCACCAAGTACCTTCCCAATCGGAGAAGTCAAAGTCACACCGTTCGCCTTACGCTTCCCTTTGTCAAGTGCTGTCTTCTCCAGAGTGTCATTGAGAGTTTCCATTTCCAGGGCGTGCCAGATGCTGTCTTCCTCCAGAGAATTCCAGAAGTTGGCATTGTTGCTGCTGTTGTCATTGCTAACCTGCAGAGATCCTTCGTCTAGCATGGCCTTATTGACAGTCAGTTCCTCGCCATCCATCCATACATTTACCAATTCAGACTTTCCCCACAGATCTTCTGGATCCAATACACAGATGCTGGGCTCGTCAGGGATTTGAACTACGGGCTTGGAAAAGAACTCCTCGACGATGAATTCCTGTGGGAAGAAAAGATAGTCCATGGAGCGTTCCAGAGCGTCGGAGTCTCGAGTAAGGTTGACAATGGTCCTGGCGTTGAGCCCTGATAACATACGGGGATTCATCAGATCCATTTCCTCCACCACTTCTTCTTCTTGAAAAAGGTACGCTAATGACGTCTCGTCTAGGGGGTCGGAATCATCCATCCAGTGCCATCCATTGGGTTCGGGCTCCCATTCCCATTCATCTTCGTTCTCGACAAGCTCAGGTTCAGTGAACAGTACAAACAGAGAATACCCATCCAAGGGATCAGCCATCCTCTCCTCCCAGTCTTGCCTCCATTCTCCTTGTTCCAATTCCTCAACTTGGTTAGGGTTAAGTGCCACAGGCCATGCTCCAGTAATAAAAGCCCTGTCTTCCACTACCAAGAAATCTTGCACCAAGTCTTCCCACCTTACCTGAAAGTCCCATTCCACGGTTTCAAGCGCGCAGACCGTATCCTCGACTGGCAACTCGACGGCTGGCTTGGGTTAGGTATCAGGAATGATGTAAAGGCTGGGGTTAAAAGGGTGGCTTATGGAGATAAGGTTGGTGCGGGCATTGGAATGCTTTGGGAGTGGGTTTGAGGCAGTGTTTGGTTTTTCGTGGTGGCATAGGGAGGGTTTTGTTGTCTATCAGGTCTTGGATTGCATGGCGGAGGCAAGCAGTTGTCGGTTAGGTGGCCCACATTCTGATGGCACAATACGCGTTAGGATTGTGGGATGCAGGTAGTTTTTGAGGTAAAGGAGTAGGGTTAAGTGGCTTGAGGACGCAGCTTTCGACCAATTTCTCGAGCACGGCAGAGAGTGGTGCTGAGAACTGAGCAAAAGTGCGGGGCTGGGTACGCGGTTGACTGGTTTGGGTGGCTATTTGGTTCACCGGCTCGGCTTGGGCTGTGTTTGTGGAGGTGCTGGGAAGGTTGGTGTAGTTTGAGTTGCCAAACAGAGCGTTGCTGTTTCCGGAGTAAACCTTCTTGGGCTTAGGAGGGGGCTCGGGCTGGTCAAGGATCCCCAATTGAACTGCTTCTTCGACGGCCAAGCCTGTATCGAAGAATGTTTTAAAGTCTAAGCATGCTTGGGCCATGACCATATGCCTGGCGAGAGTGGGTTGAAGATTACAGACAATCATCCTGATTTGGTCCCTGTCGCTCGGTCTATCTTTCATCTGTGCTGCCTTAGCTCTCCATCTCTTCACGAAATCGGCGAAGGCCTCTTTTGCTTCCATCTTTGTTGACTCCAATTCATGGGTGGTTACTTCCAACTGAATGTTGTAGTCGTACTGCGCCACAAAAGTTGCGCATATATCCTCCCAAGAACGCTTCTTTCTCTCATCCAGTGAAGTGAACCAGTGCAGAGCATGTCTCACCAAAGTCTGCGAAAACATCTGTGCCATGGCATCCTTCTCGACTCCCCACATGGAAAGTGCTCCAATGTATCCTGTCAGGTGTGCCTTTGGATCCCCTGTTCCGTCAAACTTAGCGAAATCGATTGGCCTAAACTTTTCTGGAAGCTTTGCATTAGGAAATAGGCAAAGCCTATTGATGTCAAAACCAGTAGATGCTATCTTCTCGTTTCTTGTAATAGATTCCTCCAGTTGGGTGAGCTTCGCCAACACTGTCGCCATCTCGGGATTTTGCGGGGTTTCCAAATCAAAGACCAGCTGCTCCTGGTTCGGATTCGGGTTAGGGTTAGGGTTGAAGTTTAGGTTGGGATTCGGATTTGGGTTTGGGATAGGAATTGGGTTAGGAATGGGAATTGGATTAGGGATAGGAATTGGGTTAGGCACCGAATTCTGGGCTTGCGGTGGAAGGCGTCGTGCAACTCCAGTGATCATCATCATGAGTTGGGCAATTTGATTATCAGTACGTTCGCCCAGGCGTTGAATATCTTCTCTGATCTGAGCCATCTCTCCGTTCAAATTTCCTGGGTTTGGGTTAGGGTTTGGACGGGGATTGGGAACGGGATTAGGATTCGGGTTTGGCTCGCCTCCGTTTGGGTTTGGATTCGAGTTGGGGTTCGGATTACCAGCGTTCGGGTTCAGGTTGCCTCCGTTTGGGTTTAGGTTGCCTCCGTTTGGGTTTGGACCGGGATTCGGGTTTGGGTTTAACCCTCCAATCAAGAGATCCATCTCCACCCCCAAATCTGATACACTGACGGAGTCCACTTGTAGTTGAAGGCGTTCCAATCTCTGTCCCAAGGGTCTGGTCCAGGAGGGTATGATGTTCTTCTTTTTCGGCCCAATTGCTCAGAACTGACAGCAAAGCAAAAACTCGTGCTTAGACGCGGCTCCTGCTTGCATTTTTATGAAAGTTTATGCATGATTTTTGGAAAATGAATGCCTCATCGTCACCGTCATCGACTCCAATTTTTCTAAACAATCAACTTACGGGAGGTTGCCTTGATCCTCAGACTTCTGAGATGTATCCTCATTTAGGAACGGTCGATTCCCAAAAGATGCTAAAATAAGCTAAGTATTTGGCTAATATTCCATCGACAATTTGATCGTTGGTTCGGAATGACTCGGAGTGGACAATGTGATACGATAACCAAAGTGGCGTAAGCGGTACACTTGCTTTTAGCCTGGATGGTGTTGGCATCGCAATGTTCTGTTCCCCTATCATTCCTTTCCTTTGGTTAAATCCTGATCAAATGCTTAGTCAAGGACTTAGCAAAAATCTTAGTTTCCTTTAGGTTCGGGTTCGAGGACTAATGTGATTCATCAACACACATTAGGGTGCATGACTCTTCATCGGGTCTTGGCAACCTTCCGAAGACAGCGCGAGCGAGTCTCGAGAATCGTGGCTGACAGCATGACAATGATGCAAGATGCAATGCAGCATTTAAATAGATTATAGCACATAGTCCTACCCTGCAGGCTCCTGTCCTAGTTTGGAAGGATCTATGGCTCGCTAGACATGTACAAAGGTCGGGTTTTGGCTAGAAGAGGGTTCCCCGGACTATAGTCAAAGTATACCTCCCATTATCGAGCGTACACTCAATAATGGTACAAACGGTAGGGACGACTCATCACGGTCAAGGGTTGCTGAGCACTCCGGGATTCCTTGTCACGGCAAGCCGGGCAAGATTGCCGAAATACAACAGCGGGGCTGCACAGGATATATATACAAGAAATAAAAAGTGAAATAAAATCCTTTGAAAATCCCACGAATGTTTTTCAAGCTTGACTCACTAATTTAATTAATATTCAAAGAAAACGGACCGTTTTGGAAACACGCCAATTTTCTCTTAAGTATTAATTAAATTTCTTCCCCAGCAGAGTCGCCACTGTGGGCTACCACAGCCCCGAGTGGAATCGGGGCGGCCCGAAAGAGAGGCGCCACGCCGTTTCTTGGAATCGATTTGAAAAAAGGTTTAGAAGAGTCGCCACTCAGATTTGTGGTTCGCCACCCGAGAAACCGTTTTGATTTGAAAATGATAGATTTGAATTGAAAACCAGAGATTCGTTTGAAAAGGGTTCGGGAGCCACGTTACGAGGGGGGAAGGGTTTTACGGCACCCCCCTCGTCCGATTCGAAATCGGTCTCTACTAGACATTCGTGAAATTTTTCAAAGGATTTTATTTCATTAAATAGTTAGCACGTATCCGCAATTGCATCAAGTACAGAATGTGCATGTGAACAGTGAGTAGATGAGGGATGGTGACGGAATGCAAAAACGCTAGAAGTTGAAACACCCTGTCACTTATACACTCTCGAGCGATTGAGAGTTTTGCATGTTCAACCTGCAAATAGTGTTAGTACAATAGAATACAATAGGATATAATACTGAAAATGTAAACTAAAGTGGTTTCAAGCATGAACAGGCTCAACAGGAGACCTGGTAGATCAGTGTCAGGCCCCTATTCCACCAAGTCATGTGTCCTTTCCTTCCAAGAACAATGGTTTTATAGATCAAAAGACTAAAGGGTCACATGCAAGGCATGCAAGAGCATTATAAGAACTAAAATAAAGGAAGACATGAATAAAATGGCATGCAGAGAACTCCCGAGCGCTCTGGAGTAGACTCGAGCGCTCTGGAGTGAGCTGCACCCCAGACTGATCTCAACCAACCAAAGCCTTGATGTCTTAATTCAACTGATCTATTTGTTCATTTTGCATGTCAAAGATTCCCCTTTTTAACCTACTGAAAAACATGTTTTTGTACTTCTTTTACATGAAAAGTGATCTTCACCCTTTTTTGAAAATCAGATCAGATACAGCAAAAACATTTTAAGAAAACCCTTCTTGCTTGAGACTTGTCTTTATATCCCTTACATGTTAGCTTAAATGCTGCAAAAATGGAAAATGAGACTGGCACCACTCTCGAGCGCTCTAAAGTAGTCCCGAGCACTCGGGAGTGTTTCCAGTGCTGCATGCATGGAAAACACTTATGACCCTTTGCTCTTGTTTTAACACTAAGGCTTTTCCTTCTCACTTCCAGTATTGAGGACTAGAGTGAGCTGGGAAGCCTCCCTCAGCAGGAAAGAAGCAGCCTTGCCTTTGGTTGACACCAAAGTGTGAGGCTTTTACCTTTTAACTTGGACCCTTGCTCCTTGAAAGAAGGGCTAGGAAAATGGGAGAGGGATGGAAGCCTCAGAAGATCAGAAGGTGGAGATGATCAGAACCCCTTCCATCTTCTTGATACCTTGGGTTTTTGGCTTGTTTTTGCTTTTGAAAATGGGATTTTTTGCTTGCAAAAGGGTGAGAACTGGTTTTTCTGCTTTGAAATCTCAGAGAAGAGATCTAGAGAGAGAGAGTTCTGTCCCTGTTGGAGCTGAAGAAGGCCTTATATAGGCAAAATACCATATGGTCTTATTTTGGAAAAATATGATTTGGAATCCAATAAAATCTCCAGCCCTGACTCACCCTCTGACTGAGGTTGAGTGTGGTCTAAGGCTAAGACCCGTTCAAACAGCTGCAATGATGGCTGCAAGGATAGTGGAGAAGCTCCAACATCCATTGGGCAGCACAAAAGTCTCGAGCACTGGGGAGTGGTCTCGAGCGCTTGGGACTTCACTCTCGAGCGCTCGAGAGTTGACTGGTCCAAGGTTTTGAAAGATGCTCTTGAGCGCTTGGGATTGATCCAGAGCGCTTGAAAGCTATTTTTGACATTTTTTTTCCTCTTAAAGTCCTTCAAGGAGCTTTGTTCTTTCGGTCCAAGGCTTGTATAATCCAATTTTCATCATCGAGGAGCCTCCGGGCCACGAACCAAGGAAATTCGAATTGTCCAAATTGGGGTGTCTACAGTTGCCCCTCTTTGGGCATTGCTCGATATCATGTCTGGATATGAGTGACGTCCAAAGATTGAGACAGCCCAATTCGAGCCAAGTCAAAATCCTCAATTCCACAAACAAATGCAAAACAACACATTCAATGCATGAGGTCGTGTCCTTTCGGACTGCCTACGTACCCTTTTCTGCAGGGATCAGACCAGCGTAGTTCTTCGGGGAAAATGCAAGCACGTGTGATGCGTGCACAATTTTGATGCAAATGGTCCACCTGTTGCCCTGTTCGGCGAACGGAGAATGCAAGCACGTGTGATGCATGCAGAAGGATTGATCGACGCAAGTTTAATAAGATAAACATGTAAATGATCCACCTGTTGCTCTGTTTGGCAGAAAGAAGCACGTGCGGTGCATGCACGAGAAATGATCGACATGAGTTTAATAAGATAAACATGTAAATGATCCACCTGTTGCTCTGTTTGGCGGAAAGAAGCACGTGCGGTGCATGCACGAGAAATGATCGACACGAGTTTAATAAGATAAACATGTAAATGATCCTCCTGTTGCTCTGTTTGGCGGAAAGAAGCACGTGCGGTGCATGCACGAGAAATGATCGACACGAGTTTAATAAGATAAACATGTAAATGGGGCTTTTAGTATTGTTCACTTGTGTAGTTTTCTCCAACTTTTGATTAATAAAAGTGAGCCAAGCTTGAAAAAGGCATTTTCCTAAACGTTGTGTTTCTCTCTCTCAAATCATTCTTTGGCATTCTTCATTTGCATCGATGTTGGCAAGCCCCGTTGAGGTGTTTTGGGTAACCAGCACAGTTTACTAGAGCCCGGGGTCCTCGAACGCCCAACAACCTTGGACGATGATGAGTCGTACTACCGTTCTAACATTGCTTTGTACACGCGTTGCTTTGGGAGGTATATCGCGGCTCTAGTCAAAGGAACCCCCTTAAACCAAAACCGGCCTCTACATGCGTACAAAGCACTTGAACCTTTCAACCTAAGACAGGGACCCACAGGGTAGGATTATTTGCATCTAACCCCCATAACTGTCTGTGTATCACTGCTTTCCTTATCGCATGCCTGTACATCCATTCATCCCGTTTTGCGTAGGAGCATGCTAGGGCGGCTTTTAGGGAGTCTCTCTTTCGAGTCTGTCTTATGCTAATTAAGACGCTGCTTGAACCGATGAAGAGTCATGCATCTTGATGATGCGCGTTATCGAATTTCAAAGTCCTTGGATCAACGAGACTTTGAGAAATCAAGACTTTTTAAGTCCTTGCCTAACCCTGACCGAGGTTTCAAACAGAAAACTAGGAACAACGGAGAGAATGTCATGATACTTAAACCACCCAAGTTAAGTGCTAAACACTTACACCAGTTTGGCTAAGTGGAGTGTTGCCACCTATGCCACCCTGGTTACGGTATCACGTCATCTACACCGAGTTATTCCAACTTCCAAAATTTGAAACTTCGAGAATGGAATAGTCAAAGGCTTAGACTATTTTGACATTTCTTAGTGTCAGTCGATTCAAACAAAGGATACACTATCGAAAAAGAATTCTGAGGATTCCGGCAGCGTCTGAATATCATGAGGCAGACTTGGTTCTAGTTCTAGAGTCTAAGAGGACACCGACGACGTCTACGTGTGCATTGTATTCTAACTGTTGCAGGAACATCACTGAGTTCTCATTTACTTTGCTGTCCAAAGCTCTAGGCCATTTCACCGAAGGGAAGAACCAAACCTACTTGGGAGCATCTATCGGGGCTTTTGCAACGGCTTGCCAGTCAGCGGGTTCATTGTTACTTCCAAGGCCATACCCCTTTGATCACTTCCAATGGCAGAACAAACAGAGTTGTCTGAGATGAAAAAGTTCTACAGGAAATGAGCCAGAAAATGGACAAGCAAATGATTACGGTCCAGGGGCTGGTTGACCTTTTTACCTCCGCCATGATGAAGCCGGATCTGGGGCTAAATATTGATCACGCCCGAAACCAAGAATCTCCTCAAGCCTGTGACACTCCTTCGGTCGAAATCAAGTCTTGCACAAAAGACATGTCCAAAACTCTGGCCGACTTCCATAAGGCTAGAGTCCACCCAAAGAAAGATGCTGAATCTCCGTCCGAAGTCGGTGTTGAAAGGAAAGGCGCACGTATTGACAAGGCACGACCCAATCCCAGAAGAGTGTGTTCCATTGACAACGCAACGCTATACAGGGGCGGAGTTAGTAAAAGTTTTGCCAACCCTCGTCCCAATTGCAGAACCCGACCAAGGATCTTCTCCCACTTCCCCGCACTGTTGTCCTCAGTTAATGAGAAGCTTTGTAGGCACCCCAATTTGGACATTTCGAATTTCCTTAATTTGTGGCCCGGAGGCTCCCCGATGATGAATTTGGATCAAAACAAGCCTTAGACTAGTCACGACTTTGCTTCTTGGAGGACTTTAAAAGGAAAAATAAAATGTCAAAATCAATCCCAAGTGCTCTGGATCAATCCCGAGCCCTCCAAACCATTTTCAAAACCTGGGATTTGACAGACTCTCGAGCGCTCGAGAGTAAACTCCCAAGCGCTCGAGAATGAACCCGAGCGCTCGAGACTTATGTGCTGCCCAATGGATGGTGGAGCTTCCCCACTTCCCATGCAGGCCATCATTACAGCCGTCCTGGCCGGTTCAAACCTCAGACAACACTCCACCTCATTCAGAGGGGAGTCAGGTCTGATGATTTTTTCAAAGATTCCATGTTGTATTTTCTAAAATGAAACTATATGCTATATTGCCTATATAAGGCCTCATCCCAGCTCAAACCAAAGGGGGAACTCTCTCTCTCTCTAAGACCTCTTTTACTATTCAAACAAAATCATCTCTCACCTCCCTCAAAGCTTGATTTCAAAAGAAAAGCAATCAAAAAAATCCAAGGCATCATACACATGCAAGAAGCTCAGATGATCTGCATGCTCTGCTCTTCCTGACCTTTCTTTTTTTCACCTCCTAGAGCCTTTCAAGAAGCAAACTCTCGAACTAGAAGGTAGAAGTTCTCTACCTTTGTGTTAGAGACAAACAAAGCAGGGCTATTTTTCCCTTCTGAGGGAGGTCCCTCAGCCCTCTCAGTCTTTAATACTGAGTATGGGTTGAGAGACCTTGGTGTAATAACAAGAGCGAGGGGGTACAAATGTGTTTCCTGCATGAAGCTTACTAGAAGCACTCCCGAGCGCTCGGGACAACTCTACAGCGCTCGAGAGTGATTCCAGTCCAGTTTTTCTTCTTTTAAGCATCTAAATGGACATGCATGGGTGGCAGGATGCGTTCTGAGACTTTTTTTTACCCCCCTCTTTTGAGGTGTGTTGGTACAGATGATCTCCCTATTTTTCGAGAAAAATAAGGAAAATCGTTTTATTTAAGAACATGCAGAAGAGTTTTTT
Organism: Rhododendron molle; assembly: GCA_025413875.1. Lineage (NCBI taxonomy): Eukaryota > Viridiplantae > Streptophyta > Magnoliopsida > Ericales > Ericaceae > Rhododendron > Rhododendron molle. The sequence goes on along the minus strand of CM046391.1, from coordinate 33,445,989 downwards.
TCATAGCTAAAAAAGGAAAATTTTCATACTTCAAAACCATGAGATCCAGTGTACCAGCATACTTCAATGAGTGCATTAGTTGGTTGAAGTCAATTCTGGGGTGTGAACTACTCCCGAGCGCTCGAGATTACTTCAGAGCGCTCGAGAGTGTTTGCATGCAAGCCGAGTCCAATCCTTCCAATTTGATCGTCATATTACCTTTGCATGTCCATGCATGCATCCCTTTTTGCCTCTTTGAACTATTAAACCACTTTTCAGAAGGGCAAGGACGTAGGGCTTAGAAGAATGGGGTTTAATCCCAGTTTTCCAAGCCTTCTGTGGATCCCATAAAATGTCTCAGTTTATTCCAGTTTACATTTTTAGTATCATATTCTCTTGTATTCTGTCGCGCTAACATGATTTGCAGGTTGGGTATGCAACACTCCCAAGCGCTCGGGAGTGCTTCCGAGCGCTCGAGAGTGGATCAGTGGCAGGATTTTTTCAATTTCTAGCATTTTGCATTTCATCACCATTTTCCATTTGTTCACTGTGCACAGGCACATGCATGCACCCCCTCTGCACTTGATATACCTGTAAATGCATGCTAACTGTTTAATGAAATAAAATGTTTTTGAAAAATCCCACAAATATTTAGTAGAGACCGATCCTGAATCGGGCGAGGGGGGTGCCGTAAAACCCTTCCCCCCTCGTAACGTGCCTCCCGAACCCTCTTCGAATCTCTGGTTTTCAAATTCAATCAATCATTTTTTAAATAAAAAACAGAAGAAAACAAAACGGTTTCTCGGGTAGCGAGCTAAAAATCCAGGTGGCGACTCTTCAAAATCTTTCATAAATCCAAAGACGGCGTGGCGCTTCATTTCCGGCCAACCCCCCCCCCCCCCGGGGCTGTGGTAGCCACAGTGGCGACTCTGCTGCGGAAGATGATTTAATTGATATTTGAGAAAAATCAGTACATTGACAAAATGGCCGGATTTCCTTAAGCATTGATTAAATTAGTGAGGCAAGCTTGAAAAATGTTTGTGGGATTTTCAAAGGATTTTATTTCACTTTTTATTTCTTGTATATATATCTTGTGCGGCCCCGTTGTTGTGTTTCGGCAATCCTACCCGGCTTACCGGTGATAGGGAATCCCGGAATGCTCAGCAACCCGTGACCGTGATGAGTCATCCCTACCGTTTGTATCGTTATTGGGTGTACGCTCAATAACGGGTGGTATACTTTGACTCTAGTCCGGGGAACCCTCTTCAAGTCAAAACCCGGCCTTTGTACATGTTTAGCAAGCCATAGAACCTTCCAAACTAGGACAGGAGCCTACAGGGTAGGATTACGTGCTATATTTTGTTTACATGCTGCATTGCATTTTGCATTGTCATGCTGTCAACCACGATTCTCGAGACTCGCTCGCGCGGTTTTTAGAAGGTTGCCAAGACCCGATGAGGAGTCACGCACCCTAATGCGTGTTGTTAAAATCATACAAGCCCTCGAGCCCGAACCTAGGGGAAACTAAAATTTTGCTGAGTTTTCGACTAGTATTTAATCGGGATTTAACCAAAGGAAAGGAATGATAGGGGAGCAGAACATTGTAATACCAACACCATACAGGCTAAAAGCAAGTGTACCGCTTACGCGGCTTTGGTTATCGTATCACATTGTTCACCCCGAGTCATTCCGAACCAATGGTCGAATTGTCGACATAATATTGTTCGAATACTTAGCTCATTTTAGCATCTCTTGGAATCAGCAATTCTTAAATGAGGACACACCCCAAAAATCTAAGGATCAAGGCAACCTCCCGTAAGTCGATTGTTTTGAAAATAGAGTCGATGACAGTGACGATGGTGCACTCATTTTCTAAAAATCATGCACAAATTTCATAAAAATAGGGACAGGGACCGCATCTGAGCACAGGTTTTTGCTTTGCTGTCAGTTCCGAGCAATTGGGCCGAAAAAGAAGAATATCATACCCTCCTGGACCAGACCCCTGGGGCAGAGATTGGAGCGACTTCGCCTTGGGTCAGATCCTAGCAGTGTTTCGGACTTTCAGGAGGAAATGGATCTATTGATCGGGGGCCTAAATCCAAACTCAAACCTCAATCCAAACTCGAGCGGAGCCAACCTGAGCCCGAATGCTGGTAATCCGAACCCCAACCCAAATCCAAACCCAAACGGAGGCGAGCCAAATCCGAATCCTAATCCTAATCCCGTTCCCAATCCCCATCCAAACCCTAACCCAAACCCGGGAAATCTGAATGGAGAAATGGCTCAGATTAGAGAAGACATCCAACGCCTAGGCGAGCGCACTGACAACCAAATCGCCCAACTCATGTTGATGATTACTGGGGTCGCACGACGCCTTCCACCACAAAACCCGAATCCGGACCCAAATCCAATTCCTATCCCAAACCCAAATCCAATTCCTATCCCAAACCTAAATCCATTTCCTATTCCTAATTCCAAATCCAAACCCAATTCCCAATTTAAACTTCAACCCTAACCCAAATCCGAACCCGGAGCAGTTGGTCTTTGATTTGGAAACCCCGCAAAACCCCGAGATGGCAGCAGTATTGGCAAAACTAACCCAACTAGAGGAGTCTGTTGCAAGAAACGAGAAGATAGCGTCGACTGGCTTTGACATCAATTAGCTTTGCTTGTTTCCTAACGCAAAGCTTCCGGATAAGTTCAGGCCAATCGACTTCACTAAGTTTGACGGAATAGGAGATCCAAAGGCACACCTGACAGGATACATTGGAGCACTTTCCATGTGGGGAGTCGAGAAGGATGCTATGGCGCAGATGTTCTCGCAGACTTTGGTGGGACATGCTCTGCACTGGTTCACTTCACTGGATGAGAGAAAGAAGCGTTCTTGGAAGGATATATGCGCGACTTTTGTGGCGCAGTATGATTATAACATTCAGTTGGAGGTGACCACTCGTGAATTGGAGTCCACAAAGATGGAAGCAAACGAGGCCTTCGCCGATTTAGTGAAAAGGTGGAGGGCAAAGGCGGCACAGATGAAAGATAGACTGAGCAACAGGGACCAAATTCGGATGATTGTCCGTAACCTTCAACCCACTCTTGCGAGGCACATGGTTATGGCCCAAGCATGCTTAGACTTTAAAACATTCTTTGATACAGGCTTAGCCGTCGAAGAAGCAGTTCAATTGGGGATCCTCGACAAGCCCGAGCCTACTCCCAAGTCCAAGAAGGTTTACTCTGGAAACAGCAATGCTCTGTTTGGCAACTCAAACTACACCAACCTTCCCAACACCTCCACAAAGACAACCCAAGCCGAGCCGGTGAACCAAATAGCCACCCAAACCAGTCAACCACGTACCCAGCCTCGCACTTTTGCTCAGTTCTCAGCACTTCTTTCCGCCGTGCTCGAGAAATTGGTCGAAAGCGGCGCCCTCAAACCTCTTACCCCTACTCCCTTACCTCAAAAACTCCCTGCTTCCCACAACCCTAACACATACTGCGCCTATCATTAGAATGTGGGTCACCTAACCGACAATTGCTTCTGCCTTCGCCACGCAATTCAAGACCTTATAGACAACAAAACTCTCCCTATGCTACCACAAAAACCGAACACTGTCTCAAACCCACTCCCAAAGCATTCCAATGCCCGCACCAATCACATCTCCATAAGCCAACCCTTTAACCCCACCCATTACATCATTCCTGATACCCAACCCAAGCCAACCGTTGAGCTGCCAGTTGAGGATGCCGTCTGTGCATTGGAAACCGTGGAATGGGACTTTCAGAGAAGGTGGGAAGACTTAGTGCAAGATTTCTTGGTGGTAGAAGACAGGGCTCTTATCACTGGAATTTGGCCCGCGGCACTTAATCCCGACCAAGTTGAGGAATTGGAACATGGAGAATGGAGGCAAGACTGGGAGGAGATGATGGCTGACCCGTTGGTTGGGTATTCTCTATTTGCTCTGTTCATGGAACCTGAGCCTGTCGAGAAGGAAGACGAATGGGAGCCCGAACCTAACGGATGGCACTGGATGGACGATTTTGATCCTCTGGATGAAACATCTTTGGCGTACCTCTTTCAAGAGGAAGATGTGGTAGAAGAAATGGATCTAATGAATCCCCGTATGTTTTCAGGACTCAACGTCAGAACCATTGTTAACCTCACTCGAGATTCCGATGCTCTGGAACGTGCCATGGACTATCTTTTCCTCCCACAGGAATACATCATCGAGGAGTTCTTCCCCAAGCCTGTAGTCGAAATCCCTGATGAGCCCAACATCTGTGTGTTGGATCCAAAAGATCTGTGGGGAAAGTCTGAATTGGTGAATGTGTGGATGAACGGTGAGGAACTCACTGTCAATAAGGCCATGTTGGATGAAGGATCCCTGCAGATTAGCAATGACAACAGCAACAACAACATCAACTTCTAGAATTCTCTAGAAGAAGACAGCATATGGCACACTCTGGAAATGGAAACCCTCAATGAGAATTTGGAGAAGACAGCACTTGACAAAGGGAAACATAAGGCGGACGACTGTGACTTTGACTTCTCCGATTTCTGGGAAGGTACTTGGTGGGAGCCTATTCCCAAAACAGTTAGCAATCTTACCAGGAGTGGAAGAGTCTACCAACCTACCAACATCCAGTAGGGTAGCTCATCCCGAGCCCCTCCACCGTAGCAAAATACCCATGTCAACCCCACAAACCTGAATACCCCGTCCAGCAAGCTCCACAAAGCAACCCTCCTAGCCCCACTAAATCTGATCCGCCTTCTCAGCCCAAACCAATCATTGACCTCAACTCTCTCCCCGACTCTGACCCTGAAGCTTCTACCGACCCTATCATCCAACAACTTCGTGAAACCCCGGTCAACATGTCCATGTGGGGTGTATTGGCATCTTCCCGTGTACATTGCCGAAGACTTGTCAGTACTCTCTCCAAACTCGAGGTCCCCGCAGATATCACACCTGAAGCTATGATAGCTCTCATAACCCCAAACCTTGCCCAGCACACCTTATCCTTCACTGAGAAAGACCTACCGCCTGAAGGAGCTGACCACAATAAGCCCCTTCACATCACCATGAAGTGTATGGGAAAGTGGGTCCCGACAATCCTTGTTGATAACGGCTCCGCCATTAACGTGTGCCCTCTCCGCACCGCCTATTGTCTCGGCCTCAAAAATAAGGATTTTGCGCCGTCAACCCTGGGAGTTCGTGCTTACGACAGTACCTGTCGAGATGTTTTGGGAACGATCAACTTGGAGCTAGCAACCGGGAAATTCAAGACCACTGTGGAGTTCTGCGTTCTGGAGATCCCTGCCTCATTCAACCTCCTGCTGGGCAGACCGTGGCTACACCGCTCAGATGTAATGGGGGTACCGTCCACGCTGCACCAAAAGCTTATTTTGGGATTGGATTCCGGGACTCTCATAATTCATGGAGACTCTGGCATCCGCCCTCATTCTGAAGACAACTCCCCGTTGCTGGAGATTATGCATGGAGAGGAGGATGTACCTATGGGAGGTTTTGCTCTCATAACTTCAAAGGTGTGCACTATCCGGACCAATGAAGGTTTCCTAGTTAGCTCTGCGGCCTTAGAGATCATGAGGAAAATGAACTACCTCCCTGGCCTGGGCCTGGGTCGCAATCAGCAAGGCGTGTCTGAGTTCCCTCATTTTCCTGGGAGTGTTGATCCATACGGTTTGGGTTATGAGCCCAAAAAGAATGCCCCTGCGAGGAAATAGCGCAATCGTGCCCGAGCCCAAACTGCTGAGATAAAGTTTAGAGCTGGTCCCGTGATCAATGAGAAGGAGAAGCTGTACCAAGGAGAGCCGGAACCGTTCATCGATCTGGAAACAAAGGTGAAGTATCCAGGGTTTGAAATCTTTGCCAATGACACTTGGGAGAGTGATGAAGAATTTGCAAAGATAGAGGAACTGTCTGAAGCACTGGATTGGCTCGAAGCTCTTGAAGAAGGCCACTTTCAATCGCTGTTCGGGGGCGAGGAATTGGGGGGTATGATGGAAGATCCCGCTGTGCTGATGCTAGGAGAAGAAGAAGAGATCGAAGACCCTTCTACGCTCATTGTGGACGCCATAGGCGTTTATGATAATTGCACTTTTGTACCACATGTAGCTCGCACTCACAGCACCTGCACTGAGTCTGGGTCCGAGTCCGACACTGACTCGTCGTCTAGCACGTACAGAGTTGGAGTTTGTGCCCATCGGCCCTCCACATCATAGATTTTACTTTGAATTCGAGTCAACCGCTGTATTTTCCCCGTCTGTTGAACTGGTTAATGAAATGGATGATGTTTTCTCTTACTTGCCGATTTTTGAAATAAACGGTTTGGACCCCGACGATGAAGGAATAGATCTCGATGGGGACATCCCCAAGGAGATCCGTTCCCTCATCGATCGTGAAAATGAATGGCATGCTCAGCCTTTAAAAGAAGAAATAATCTCAATAAACTTGGGTGATGAGGAGAACCCTCGATTGGTTCAGGTCGGTTCCAGACTGTCTCCCAGTGAGCTTCAAGAGCTCACAGATTTGCTAAAAAAATTCAAAGAAGTTTTCGCTTGGTCCCACGCAGACATACCCGGTATCGACCCAGAGATAGTCGAGCACAGAATCCCTCTCTACCCTGACGCTAAACCCGTTAAGCAAAAACTAAGAAGAATGCGGCCCGATTGGGTATTAAAGATAAAAGAAAAGCTCAAAAAGCAAATCGACGCCGGTTTTCTAATCATAACAGAGTACCCCACTTGGGTAGCCAACATCGTTCCTGTCCCCAAAAAGGACGGAAAAATCAGAGTGTGTGTCGATGTCAGAGATCTAAACAAAGCGAGCCCTAAGGACGACTTCCCATTGCCGCATATAGACATGCTTGTTGATAACACTGCAGGGCACGCCCTACTATCCTTCATGGACGGCTTCTCGGGGTACAATCAGATTCTCCTAGCTCCGGAGGACAGGGAAAAAACCACATTCATCACTGAGTGGGGGACATATTGCTATCGAGTTATGCCATTCGAGTTGAAAAATGCCGGTCCTACGTATCAGAGGTGCTACCACACTGTTGCATGACATGATTCACAAGGAGGTTGAAGTTTACGTCGATGACATGATTGTAAAGGGGAAGAAAAGAGAAGACCACCTCCCGGCATTGAGAAAGTTCTTTGAGAGAATTCGGAAGTACAAGATGCGTCTTAATCCGCAGAAGTGCACTTTCGGGGTCACTGCTGGCAAAATGCTCGGGTTCATGATCACAACCAGGGGGATCGAGGTGAATCCTACTAAAATTAAAGCCATTCTCGAGATGGAGCCACCTCAATCCGAGAAGGAAGTCCGGTGTTTCTTAGGAAAGATTCAGTTCATCAGCCGATTCATCGCCAAGCTGACTTGGACCTGTGAACCGTTGTTTCATCTGCTCAAGAAGAATGTGAAATTCGAGTGGAATGACAAGTGTCAAAAGGCTTTTGAAGCAGTACGGACTTACCTACAGAATCCGTCGATCTTGATGCCACCCATTCCGGGAAAACCTTTGATCCTATACTTGTCTGTCACGCCCTCGTCAATGGGGTGCATGCTGGCACAAGAGGGAGATGATGGGGTTGAAAGGGCAATCTACTACCTGAGCAAGAAGATGGTTGGAAGCGAAGAGCGGTACACTTCATTGGAAAAGACATGCTGGGCGCTGGTATGGGCCACGAAGACATTGAGATACTACATGCGGTCTTACTCGGTGTTTCTGAGGTCTCGTATGGACCCTCGCTTATATCTTGTCGTGAAGGCAGCACTTACCAGTTAGTTAGCACGTTGGTTGCTCTTATTGGCTGAGTTCGAAATCAAGCACGTCACCCGCAAGTCGGTGAAAGGAAGAGCCGTCAGATTTTAGCCGATCGCCCGATTGAGGGGCCAGAACACACGGAGTTTCAATTTCCCGACGAAGACGTAATGACTACCGTCGATGAAACATGGACGTTGTACTTCGATGGAGCTGCAAACCAGAAGGGTTTTGGGATTGGCATACTGCTGGTCTCGCCCGAGGGGTCGCATATTCCCCTTGCTTTCAAGTTGAACTTCGAAGTCACGAATAATGAGGCAGCGTACGAAGCGTGTATTGTCGGAATGGAAGCCGCACTGGAAATCGGAGTCAAGGTGCTGGAATTCGTAGGGGATTCCAACTTGGTTGTATCACAAGCAAACGGGGAATGGAAGGTCAAAGATGAGAAGATGAAGCCGTATCATCAGCAGCTCGACGAGCTTATCCCAAAATTTCAAAAAGTGACCTTCACACACGTCTCGAGAATGAAGAATCGCTTCGCAGACGCACTAGCAACTTTGGCATCCATGCTGGAACTTCCGATCGGGGTGAAGCTAAGGCCTGTCATGATTGAACAGAGAGGGAAGCACGTGTACGACTATGTCATGAACATCGATGAACCTGATGATGGCCTTCCTTGGTTTCACGATATTTGGAATCTCGTCGAGAAAGGAGAGTTCCCTGCAGATTCAACCAAGAAGGATCGGATCGCATTACAACGACTGGCGTCTCAGTACATCATCTGTGGTGGACAATTGTACCGACGATCTCCGTGCGGAGTCCATAAGTTATGTATTCACGGTGACGACACGAGAGCTATAATGGAAGAGGTGCATGAAGGAGTCTGCGGGCCGCATATGAACGGCATGATGCTGGCTAAGAAAGTTTTGAGATTGGGCTACTATTGGTCGACTATGGAAACAGATTGCATTGAGTATGTGCGCCGGTGTCAAAAGTGCCAGACTCATGCTAATCTTATCCATATCCCGCCTTCGGAATTACACTCAATGGCGACACCATGGCCGTTCTCCGCCTGGGGCATTGATGTCATCGGAAGGATCACACCCGCGGCTTCTAATGGTCACAGGTTCATCTTGGTAGCGGTCGATTATTTCACCAAGTGGGTCGAAGCAGCTTCATACAAGACTTTGATGGCAGTTCAAGTGGCTCACTTTATCAGGCAAAACATCATTTATCGGTATGGAGTCCCTCAAGCCTTCGTATCTGATAATGGTGTTCACTTCAAAGGAAAAGTCCTAGAGCTCTTTGGCGAATTCAAGATTCAAGTCCATCACTCGACCACTTATCGGCCGCAAACGAATGGGGCAGTCGAAGCAGCCAATAAGACCATCAAGTCGATCCTCGAAAGGACTGTCGAATCAGCCAGGAATTGGCACGAGCAGCTACCACTAGCTTTGTGGGGATACCGGACGTCTATCCGCACACCGACAGGGGCAACACCCTATTCCTTGGTGTACGGTATGGAAGCCGTTCTCCCCATCGAGCTGGAAGTTCCATCGCTCAGAGTCATGGCTGAACAAGGAATAGATGAGGCCGAATGGATCAGTGGAAGGTTCGAAGAGCTCATGTTGTTTGACGAAAGGAGGCTGCGAGCATTGTACCACATTCAGGGTTATCAGCGGAGAATCGCCCGAGCATTCAACAAGAAGGTGAAGTCGAGGGACCTGCAGGTGGGGGATATGGTAGTCAAGGAGATCCGTGCTCCGGTTTTCAATTTGAGAGGGAAATTCCGACCGAAGTGGGCCGGGCCATACATCATCAAGTCAATCCTTTCGGAGGAGCAGCATCGATCATCGATCTCGATGGCAACGAGTTCTCAAACCTTGTCAATTTGGATCAACTCAAACGGTATTACCCCTGAGAGAGCTCGCTGGGCCGAAAACCGCAAGGGCGGGCCGTCCCAAGCAAAAATTAGAGCAAGCCTGCTAGGTCAAAAACCCGCAAGGGCGGCCTAGGCAAAAGTTAAGGCAAAAATTCGAAAAGAGCTCGCTAGGCCGAAAACCCGAAAGGGCGGTTCTAGGCAAAATTTAGAGCACAAAAAGGAGAGTGTTAATACCCGAGCGAACCCTAGCCCGAACTACGTATGGGCCTGATTCCCTTTCTTAAGGGATACGTAGGCAATCTCACTCTGAGGTTCGGTCCTGAATTTCAAAAATCAAAGTCCAAATTGACAAGTCAAGACGTTTTCTTTCAAAGCGCATGCGATTAGTGAACCGAAAGGGGGAAACCCTTAATCAGTCAATTTTATTCAGATGATTTCTTTATTACAAGCTGAGCATGAAAAAGAAAAACGCGTAACGAAACCTAACTTTTATTTCAAAAAACGGCAAAGTAAGCTTTTAACCCCTCCTTGCTTCCACATCTCTCCTTAACCACTTCCGGTACCTGCCAGTCAAAGCAATGGAGTAAAGAGGATCGCTTGGCTCAGTCCTACGAGCCTCCCACGTCCGAACATAGTTCTGAAGGCCCGGAATGGTGAAGGGAGGGAGACGAAGCACTTCTGAACCCAGGGGCGGCACCTCCTGGCTGAGTCCAAGCTGGCGCAGAATGCGGAATGGTGAATAAAAAGTGAAGCCAGCCAAGCCTGCCACGAACACCTGTGGTGAGCCCATGTTGCTCACGGTCATCGCAGGAAGCCTCAGCCAATGACAACGCCAAGCAATGTCATCATCATCCAGGGAAGCAAAGAAGTCAGCCCAGTCATCCTCATGCCTGTACATCACTTGGAAAGGAAGGTTCCATCCGCTAGCCCGGTACCACCAGTCATTGGCCGGAGGGGTCAGCAAGTTCAGCTTATCACAATGCCATATCTGTCAGAAAAAGAGAGAAAACAAGTAAGGAGCGAGATAAAGCCTAAACCGAGTGTCGAGGTAAAATGAATGTGAGAAATAGAAAAAGGAGAGCTGAGTGAGGTCCCTAGCCTGCAACAACAGCGGGCTGCCACCAAAAACCCTTGTGCGACCGGCATGCACAGCATCCAACCCCATCAAGGTCTCAACAAGGACCAAAGGCGCAACATCCTTGCGTGCCTCAATCTGAACAGCAACTCCAATCAATAGAGAACTAGGCTGACCAACAGGCGGAACCAGCAGGAAGGCCGCTGAGAGGCAGATACAGCAGGCCATCATCCGGCGACCTTGATACTCGAAGTTTGTTAAGTCTCCAGGTGGACTGAATCTTTCATACAGCTGCACGATGTTGATAGCGTTACCCCGGGTCAAGAACTCAGCAACGTTCCTGCTAACACCCAGCTTGGCTTTGAGGATGTTCTTCATGCTTTCCCAGATCATAAGAACAATTGGCTCGGTGGAGTCATGGCTCCCCAGGTAGGCATGGAATTCCTCGACGGTGGGACATAGCTCTTGAGAACCAAAGCGAAAGACATGCACTTCGGGATCCCAAAAGCGCACAGCTACGTGCAGCAAGACAGGGTGAATTGCGACCTTGCGGAGATACTTCAAGGCATGAAGGCGATGCCCTCGGAAGTTTAGCCAATCGATGCCCTCGAGGCTGTCCAACCAAGGGCGAAGTAAGGCTTGGTTCAACAAGGCCATGAGAAAAGGAGGTTTTGGGAGAAGAATGATGGAATGGGTTGTGAGTGACTTACCAAAGCAACTCTGGGTATATATAGAAGCCTAGGGGAGACAACACCACTTCCCCATCAGCCTTGACACTCATCAAATTCCACATTTTCAAAACCTTTTCAAGATTCAAACTTTGGAATGCTTGAAAAAAAGCATTGGAAATCCACTAGTCTTGCTTTGGGAAACCATTGACCTCTGGAAAGCAATCCAATGGCATTTACAAGGTATCTGGTGTAGGGGGAAAAATCCAGACAGTGCTCTGAACGGCACTGAACAATGACAGCTACACGTGCTGCTTCGCCGGAACCCTAATATGCTGCCTGAACCCTAACCTGCAAAACAGACAGGGGTGAGCGCGCCTTTGCCTCTCGTGGCAAAGGCCCTCCGATGCTAAAGTCAGTATCACGTACTATGATCAAAACCTCGATTAACAAGAGAATACTGCAATATGAATACGGGATATCGCGTACCTTTACCTCTAGGTTCACCTCGTATTTATAGATTCACAGCTACTTGCTTTCCAAGCCTCTTTGTTGCCCTAGACTTCCTATCTCATATAGGAAACCCCGTATCCCTTGGATTCTCATTCCCTAAATCACTTGTTTCCTTTCAGACCATTTGGAACCTTTCTCATGAGGGACCGCGGATTCCATTCCCGTTGGGTATCTCGTCCAGATTCTGCTCCCTTACTAAGTATTTGCCATTCTCGGACCTCTCCAAAGCATCCTCCAGAATGCTGCTCCTGTTCGGCTCCCTTGTTGCCGAATAGCTTACTTGGACCAGTGACTTCTCATGTCACGTACCCGGTCCAGCAATTTCTCATTTTCATCGGAGTACGCCCTTGTTCGGGTAGCTTGGACCAAAGACCTCTCATGCCTCTGGCCTTTATCGCCGAACAGATCGTATGGTCCTAGTGACCCCTTCTGCCACCGGTCTTTAACCACTGCTCGGCGGCATCCCTTTTTATACGTCTTACGTGATCCCCGAACATCACATGCCCTGTTACTATTTTCGTCTGCTCGGGATTACCTCCCTACAATTGCCCCCCAGTTTTGCTCTTATACCTCTGTTCGGGGGTATAGGGTGAAACTTAAACCATCGTTTAAATATCGTGGCCCTGACGGGATATAATCACTCGTGTCTTTTGAAGTCTTATTTTTGGCGGCTTCAGTCATTATTATTTTGGAATAAGGGTTCCTCGTGGCGTATCTCGTACGCTTTTCATTTAATTCGACTGGCGTCTTAGATAACGGCGTCAGACCGCCATCTGTTCGACCCCTTTCTTCCCGTTACCTTTCATATAACGGAGTTAGAGGAGACGTTTCGTCTCCGCTCCTTTCCCTCATACCAAAAAGGGGGTTTTTTTGGGGTTTTCACCCTTTCACTTTTGATTTCGTATTTCTCTCTCTAGAGAACCAAGGGAAAGCACTTCCTCATCTTCTGCCATCGCCGCCGTCTGCAGTTCGACACCCTTTCCAGCATCCGCCACATCTACGTCGTAAGATTTCCATCCTTTTCTTCCTTTTTCGTGTTTTCTGCCCTGAGATCCCGTTCTCAGACTCTGCCAAGTCCTAGGGTTTTTTTTGCCACTCAAACCCTTTTCTTGTTTTATTCAAGGCTTCTTTGAGTTCATCCATGGCGGACGTGGGAGATAGTGGACCCAAACCAGGCAAGTTTAGGAAACTTTGTGAGACCCCGGCCGCAATGGCAGCTTTTAGGACGACTTACAACGTCCCTGATAATGTAGTACTCGAACTGGCCCCTTTAGGGGCAGAGAGGAATGCGTGTACCTGGGAACGTACTTGCATTCCTATTGTTGCCATTGTCGAGGGCGGAGTTCGCTTTCCCCTCGACCCATTCCTTCGTCGTGTGCTAAACTGGTATCGTCTTAACCCCAAGCAAGTGTCCACCAATTTCTTCAGATTAGTGATGGGAATCGTAGCCTTAAATAGAATTTTAGGAACCCAAATAGGTATCTGGGACCTTCAATGGTGGTACAGCATCGTGCTGAACCCCGAATACAACACTTACTACTTCAAGGTGAGGAAAGCAGAAAAGCGCCTCATGCTTAACCTGCCCGACTCCGCCCGTGATCACGAGATGGACTTCCTTTACATTACTGGAGCTTTCGAGCCAATAGGAGAGGATGGCCAAGTGGTGGGCTCTCAATGCCCTCATGCTTGGGGCTACCCACGTATGCTCCTTATTTTGATTTGTAACTCCCTTTTACTGCTTTCTCATGGATTATTCTGCATTTCTGACCCCTGCGTATTCTCATCTTTGCAGCGAACAACGCTAACAAGCGTCCACGTTTTGAACCCAGCTACATCTGAACAGCTGAGATCAACAGGATCCTCAGATACACAGGGGAACCAGGGACACCGTCAGCTGGCCGGGGTCGAGACGCCAGCGTGCTGCTGGGATACGATCTTGCCTACAAAGGCTTTATTGACAGAAGGCTTGCTCGCCTGAGCACCAGTGCTGCCTCGACATCCACTGCTCCCCAGCCAGTTAATACTAGACAAAATGCTGGCATTACGATTGCCGGTCAACAAGGTGAGATCCATATATCCGAAGGCATCCCGCTCCCTCACGTGGTCTTAAGGAGACGTACACAACGGAACGCCCCTCAATCCCAGTCCGAACAACCAATTCCAATTCGTGATACCAGCCAATCGTCATCCTCCGGCTACTCTCCATCTCCTCCGCACTCAGGTGACATGTCTCGTCAACCCTTGAACCTTAGTTCCCTTCTCACCGTCTCTTCTCAGGGACGGGGCTCTTCTGGCCGCACCCTGTCTACCGGATAGGCCCCTCCGGCTCCTCGTCGCACCAGAGGGAGGTCAACCCGGAGCAGTTCATCTCCTCGGGGGCCTGGCACTGTTTTGGAGGCGGAGGTTGCTCATCGGGACAAACGTCCCCGAGGCGAGGATGCTGGAGATGCCTCTGTTCATGCTTGGTTTGTCTAAATTTCTCGTATTTTAGATGCATATATAAAACGCAATTTCGTTATGTTTCTTCTCAAGTATTTCGTACTTGGCGTGTCTAAGTATCCTTGTACTTAGCAAGTTTCACGTACTTGGGTGATCGTATATTCGTACGTCCTGTTTAAGTCTCTCATGCTTAATCATCACTAAGTATCACGTACTTAAGTAATTGCTAAGTATCTCATACTGTGACTAGTTCGTACTTTATAAAGTTCAATACGAGTGAAACTTTAGTACAAGTATTTCGTACTTGTATATTTCATCACAAGTGTTTTCGTACTTGTAAATACCAGTGCAAGTGTTTCGTACTTGCGTATTTTCAGTACAAGTATTTCATACTTGTATATTTCATCACAAGTGTTCCGTACTTGTAGATTTCACGTATTCTATAAGTTTCACGTACTTAAGTAAGTTCTCATATGTTAAATTCGTCTTTCGTACCCTGATTGAAACGTGTATTCATACGTAGCAAGACAATCATTCATGCCGGAACAACCATGCCCCCTGCTCCCCAATACGAATGAGGGGAGGCAGAAGCCTTTATTCGTATTTAAAGACAAACATATGTTAAAAACAAAACCGCTACTAAATCATTATTTCAGAAAAATAGAGTTTTATTCATAATCCCAGAAACTCAAGGGGTCGTTACGCGTACCCCATGCAACTAAAAAATGAAACATATGGGAATTTTATTCATAATTCCCACATAATCACACAATCCTAACACAGAATGGTAACATAAAAGTGAAGTCTTTCAAACAAAGAACTTCCTGAGGTTGTGGACATTCCATGGCCGTGGCACTGGGTTCCCGTCCAAGTCTGCCAAACGGTAACCCCCAATGCCCACAATCTCAGTAACTCAATACGGGCCTTCCCAATTAGCCGCCAACTTGCCCTCGTTGGCCACCTTGGTGTTGCCGAGCACTTTGCGGAGCATAAGGTCTCCAACACCAAACTCTCGTGGGTGAACATGCTTATTGTAGCCCTTCATTAACTGGTCCTGATAATAGGCCAGATGCACTAGGGCCCTTTCCCTCCTTTCTTCAGCGAGGTCAAGCTCGATTTCAAGAGCTCTATCATTGCCCCCACTTTCAACCAATGCAGTCCTATTGGTTGGAAGGCCAACTTCTAATGGTATAACTGCCTCTGTACCATATGCCAATGAATAGGGGGTCTCTCCCGTAGACCTCCTTGGTGTCGTTCGGTGCGCCCACAGCACCAGCGGTAACTCATCAGGCCACTTGCCCTTTGCTTTATCCAACCTCTTCTTGATCCCATCAAGAATGGCCTTGTTCGATCCTTCGACCTGCCCATTGCTCTGAGGGTAGGCCGGGGTCGAGTAATAATTCCTTATTCCATATTGGGCACAGAAAGCCTTGAACTTCTTTTGAAACTGCGACCCATTGTCAGTGATCAAAGAATAAGGGACCCCAAAACGGGTAATGATACTCTTCCAGACAAACCTCTCTATCATAGGTTCAGTAATCTTAGCCAAATGCTCAGCTTCAATCCACTTTGTGAAGTAATCCGTTGCTACCAGCAGGAATTTTCGGTTCCCAGTAGCCTTGTGAAGTGGACCAACAATGTCCATCCCCCATTAAGCAAATGGCCATGGACTAGTCAAGAGCACCAGATCTTCGGCTGGTGTTCTAATCATCGGTGAGAACTTCTGGCATTTCTCATAAATCTTTACATAAACCTTTGCATCTTCTTGCATATGTGGCCACCAGTACCCCTGTGTGATTGCTCGGTGGGCGATGGACCTGCCCCCAGCATGACTCCCGCATGTTCCCTCATGAATCTCACGGAGGAACTTCTGCACCATCTCGGGGTGCATGCAAAGTAGGTATGGTCCAGTAAAGGACTTTCTATATAGCTTTCCTTCTGGGGACAGCCAGAACCTAGCAGACTTGGTTCTGATTTTGTGGGCCTCCTTTTTGTCAGAAGGAAGTGTCCCGTCTCGTAGGAATCCCACAATCGGATCCATCCAACTTGGTCCCTGGTTTACGTCCAGGACCATTTCCACACACTGGCTAATGCTCGGCTGGGTCAAGTAATCCACCGCTACCTTTCTCCTGAACTCTGTGGGTACAGCTGCAGCCAACCAGGCCAAGGAATCCGCATGGGAATTTTGCCCGGAGCTTATCTGTTCGATGCAAACCTTGTCGAAGGTGTCGAGCAGGTCTTGGCTGCCTCCACATAGGCCGCCATTTTCTCACTTCGGGTCTCATATTCCCTGGACAGCTGACGTACCACCAATTGTGAGTCGCAGTAGACCCTTACCTTTTTCGCCCCCAAAGTTTTTGCATTTTTAAGGCCGATCAAGAGTGCTTCATATTCTGCCACGTTGTTCGAAGCGCTGAATCCCAACCGGACAGAGAGCTCTAACATGACTCCCTGGGGAGGGAACAGGACAATGCCAGCACCAGAACCGGAGTTACACGCCGAGCCGTCGACAAATAACTTCCATTCCTCGGCGTTCTGTTCGGCTGATACCTCACTTCTTTTGTTCGGGGTCCCCGTTCTGCTCTCCTTTCTCGTAGGAGGCTGGGGGGCTACAGAAGGAGAAAATTCTGCTACAAAATCAGCCAACACTTGGCCTTCAATCGCAGTGCGTGGTTGATAATCGATGTCGTACTGACTCAACTCAACGGACCAGGTGGAGATTCTTCCCGAGAAGTCTGCTTTTCGTAGCAGAGACTTCAGTGGATATTCTGTGCAGACTACCACCTTGTGGCTCTGGAAGTAATGGGGTAACTTCCTTATGGCTATTCTCAAAGCAAGAACCAATTTCTTAAGGGGCAGATACCTCATTTCTGCATCTAAAAGCGTTTTACTCACATAGTAAATTGGAATTTGTTCAGTCTCCTTATTCCTTAACAGAACCGCACTCACTGCATGCTCAAAAACCGCCAAGTACAAACCCAAGGTCTCACCTGGTTCCGGGGTTGATAGGAGCGGGGCAAAAGCCAGGTATTTCTTTAAGTCCTGGAAAGCCTGCTCACATTCTGCTCCCCACTCGAATCCTTCTCTTTTCTTCAACAATTGAAAGAACGGTCTGCACTTGTCGCTCGAACGGCTAATGAATCGGTTAAGAGCTGCAGCCATTCCAGTCAGTCTTTGGACTTCTCTCGTTGTCCTAGGGCTCTGTAGCCCCTACAAGGCTGCTATCTGGTCAGGATTTGTCTCGATCCCTCTTATGGTCACCAAGTGGCCTAGAAACTTTCCAGAGCCCACTCCAAACGCGCACTTCGAGGCATTGAGCTTTAACTTGTACTTCCTCAGGATTTCGAAGGCCTTTTTGAGGTCTGCTATGTGACCATATTTGGCTTCGCTTTTCAAAACCATATCGTCTATGTAAACATCCATGGTCTTGCCAAGCAACGTCTTGAACATAATGGTTGCTAGCCTTTGATATGTTGCCCCTGCATTCCTCAATCCAAAAGGCATTATAGTATAACAGTACAACCCTCGTGGTGTGATAAAAGATGTTTTCTCCTGATCTGGCTCAAACATGGCGATCTGATGATATCCTCGGTATGCGTCGAGGAAACTCATCCGCTCGTATCCAGCAGTCATATCTACCAACTGATCTATTCTTGGGAGAGGGAAGCTGTCTTTGGGACATGCTTTATTCAAGTCCGTGAAGTCTACACAGACACGCCATTTCCCATTCTTCTTCTTCACTACTACAGTGTTGGACAGCCATTCCGGATAATAAACTTCTCGTATTGCCTTGGCTTCCAGCAGGCGATCCACCTCTTTGATGACAGCATCAACGTGTTGGGCAGCTGCCCTTCTCTTTTTTTGGATCACGGGCTTATGTTGGGGGTTTACAATTAAGTGGTGGCAGATCACATCTGCATCTACTCCGGGCATCTCCTCTGGTACCCATGCGAAAACATCGACGTGTTCATTTAGGAAACTCACCAATTCGGCTTCTTCTGTTTCTGTTAGTGACTCCCCAATCAGAAAATACCTCTCCGGATCAGTCTCATTGATCTGTACTTTCTTCAGGCCTTCCACCACTTTCTCCGTTGGATTCCTCCCGACGTCCTCGATAGTCGGTTGATCAGGTACTTCTACTATATGGACGTTACGGGCCTTTGGCATTTTCTTGATGATTGAGATCGAACATTGCTGTGCCGCCTTTTGGTTACCCTTGATCTTTTCAATTCCATTAGACCCCGGGAATTTCACCATCTGGTGGTAAGTAGGAGAAACAACCCTCATCTTGTGTAACCAAGTTCTCCCTATAATCGCGTTATAGGAAGACGGGACGTCTACAACTAGAAAGTCAGTTCTCAAGACTACTGAACCTGCACGGACAGGGAGGGTTATCTTTCCTAGGGGCCAAACTGCCCCTGCTCCGAATCCCAGTAAGGGTGTCTGTGACTGCTCCAAATCTGCTTGAGTCAAACCCATCCTTTTGAATGCTTCGTAGTACAATATCTTTGTACAGTTTCCTGAGTCTACTAGGATCCTCTCGATATCATACTCCCCAATTCGTAGGGTTATGACCAAGGCATCGTTATGGGGCACCTGGACTTCTTTCAAGTCTTCATCTGAGAAAACTAGGCCTTCGTTGCCTATGTCATTCTCTCGTCCTCTCTTCTTTCCCAACCTCATGACATGTTGGTCGTGTTTAATTTGTCTCTGGAGCAACCTCACCTCATTTCTCGTATAAGGCACGGCCAACCCATGTATCATATGGATTACTCCTTTAGGATTCTGTTCGTAATCCAATTCCATGGCCTTCCCCTTATCCTTGGGATCCTCCTGGATGAATTCTTTAAGGTAGCCCCGAGAGACCAAATCGTCGAGGTGCCTCTTAAACATCTCGCAGTCTTCAGTCATGTGACCCCAATCTTTGTGGTAACTGCAATGCTGATTCGTAGCACTTTTCGCATCTTTATCTCCTCCCTGAGGCTGGGGCCATTTGAAGTAAGGCTGATTCTTAATTCGATAAAGAATCCTGTAGATGGGCTCCTTCCAAACCGTAGTAATTGAAAAGAATGACTTTGGGTCAGGTGGTGGCCTCTCTCTGTTCGACTCTCTCTTAGCCTGCCCGTACTCCTTTCTTTCCTTGTATGTTTTAGGCTCTGGCTTATCCGCCTTCTTTGCATGGCCCCTGGACTGCTCGGTACTAAGCCTGCCATCTTCTCGTAGTATATCATCCTCGTTCCTGGCATGCTGCTCAACCCGCTCCATCAGCTGTGCCAGCGTGCTCACCGGACTCATGTTCAGGGACTTCCGTTGTTCCCCCCGAACAGGCAACCCAGTTTTAAACGTAGCTATAGCGTATTCCTCGCTGCAACTTTCAATCTCGTTGAAAGTTTCCCAATACTTTTTGGCGTAGTCTCTGATCGGCTCGTTCTTCCCTTGTTTCATAATTGAGAGGCTCTCGAAAGTCTTAGGCGGTTTCCTGCTCATTAGGAACCGAGCGGTGAATTCCTCGGCCAACTGTCTCCATCCTCGTATGGTGTTCGGCTCCAATTTATGGAACCAAGATAAGGCCACCTTTCCCAGGCTAGACGGGAACATCTTGCACATGATCGCGTCATCGCCGTCATGCATGAACATTGCCTGTTGGTAATGCCGTATGTGTGCCACGGGGTCAGCATTAGTCTCATATGGGACGAAGGTCCCGTGCATCACCCTGCTCGGCAACCTTGCCTCCTTCAATTTCCTCACAAAAGGAGAAGAGGCTATGTTGCTAAGAGCCTTCCGTGCTGCTTCTCGGGCACACATGGTTGCCTCCTCTTGTCCTTTTGCGATCTTAGCAGCATGCCTTTCCCAATCGGAATCAGGTCTCTCGTACCTGTCCCTGTGGTGCTTCCTGGTCCCACCTTCCTCTGGGGTGGAACTTCTGCTCTTGCTTCTCCTTTTTCTTGAAGAAGCCCTTGCCCGTTTCAGAGTGAGGCTCCTGCTCCTTTTTCTTCGTGAAGAAGCTTTCTTATACTCCGCCATCACTAGACCTCCTCTTTTGGATCTTCTTCATGAAAGTCCGGAATCTTCCGGATGTTCTCGTATCCGTTCGAGTTGCTGGATTTCGTATTCTCGCCTTTTAATTAGACGAGCGTACTCCTCTATCTCCTGTCTCTTCCGTTCCAGGATATCCTTATTGCTGCGCACACTTTTCGAATGTGCCACCGACTCTATCCCACGGTGGGACCGGCTCCTTCTCGTGGTTTCCGTGGCCGTTCCACCTTCCTTGTTCTTCAGATCATCTTGAAGAGTTATGGGACGATCCTTGCTCGTTGTTCTCTTGCTATGGCCACCAGCATGCTTTTTCGGAGCACCTGGAGGGGATTCGCCTCCTTCCCCACCAGCCTGGTTCTTCTATGCAAGCGATGTGACTGGGTCTACTTCTACCATGGTCATTTTTCAAAGGGATCTCCTTCGCTTCCCACAGACGGCGCCAATTGTAGGGAAGAAAAAATGAACAGTATCCGAAACAGCACTGGTTCGCAACAGCCCCACGTGCTATTCGATCGGAACCCTAACACCTTCGCCGGAACCCTAATCTACAAGACAGGGGTGAGCGCGCCTTTGCCTCTCGTGGCAAAGGCCCTCCGATGCTAAAGTCAGTATCACGTACTATGATCAAAACCTCGATTAACAAGAGAATACTGCAATATGAATACGGGATATCGCGTACCTTTACCTCTAGGTTCACCTCGTATTTATAGATTCACAGTTACTTGCTTTCCAAGCCTCTTTGTTGCCCTAGACTTCCTATCTCATATAGGAAACCCCGTATCCCTTGGATTCTCATTCCATAAATCACTTGTTTCCTTTTAGACCATTTAGGAACCTTTCTCATGAGGGACCGCGGATTCCATTCCCGTTGGATATCTCGTCCAGATTCTGCTCCCTTACTAAGTATTTGCCATTCTTGGACCTCTCCAGAGCGTCCTCCAGAATGCTGCTCCTGTTCGGCTCCCTTGTTGCCGAACAGCTTACTTGGACCAGTGACTTCTCATGTCACGTACCCGGTCCAGCAATTTCTCATTTTCATCGGAGTACGCCCCTGTTCGGGTAGCTTGGATCAAAGACCTCTCATGTCTCTGGCCTTTATCGCCGAACAGATCGTATGGTCCTAGTGACCCCTTCTGCCACCGGTCTTTAACCACTGCCCGGCGGCATCCCTTTTTATACGTCTTACGTGATCCCCGAACATCACATGCCCTGTTACTATTTTCGTCTGCTCGGGATTACCTCCCTACATCTGGGATGCAGAAGAAAACGACATGGTAGAGTTGGGAAATGATCTTGGAAAAGAACACAAGTCTGCAGATCACAGCAGTCCCGAGCGCTTGGGAGTGAATTCCTAAGCGCTCGACAACACTCTCGAGCCCTTGAGAGTTTCGTAGTTTTGACAGCAGGTTTTCTTCCTTAGTTTTTGGTCCCGAGATGGCATCCCAAGCTCTGTTCTTCCAGTTTAACAAGTTTCAACCTGTTTTTAAGGAAATACAGCGGGTCCAGTTATCCGTTTGTCCAAGTGTTCATGTGTGTCCCTTGAAAAACCTTAAAATCTCCACGGTTTCCTTCCCGTCGACGTATCAAAATTCGTGTCAAGAGCGTTTGTTAGAGTCCGAGGGTGTATGCAAGTCTTAACGTGTGCTGGTGACTATGTGAAGCGGTCAAATGCACGCCAAAGCTTACGGAATCAATTTTCACCCTCAAACGCCTCTATTTCATCGTTCATGGTGGCGTTAAAGACATATACCGTGATCAAATACGCTCATGTCCCATTCTCGTGTCAAAAGCGGACGCTGTTTTCCATAATGACCAGAAATTCTACATTAAGGGCATTTCTGTCATTCCAAGTCAAATTCCATGAGTCGAGTTAGTTGTGTCAAGTTTTATTCCATTTTAGGAGTATCGGTCGAAATTCGCGTGCTCTTTACTTTCCTTCAAAGCTAGACGAACATATTTCATAAAATACAATTCTTGACGGGAGTGCGAAAAAGTAAAAGGGACAAGAGTGCAAATTTTTCATAAATAAATAAGGCATCTACAATGAGTAAAGAAGGAAGTACATAAGCCGGGGCAAATACACGCCCGATCCTATCTACCAGGGCACGCAGGCCCAAACCAAAAACCAAGGCACGTAGGCCCGGAGGCTACAACTGTGCTGGCACGCAGGCCCATGCAAAAGAAAGACTAGCAAAGCAAAAAGCCTAAAGCTCAGCCCAGGCGGATCCTCTTCTGCTGGCGTCCCCCGGACTCAGAACTCTCAACCTCGTCCTCGTCGCCGTCATCGTCGTCGGAAGGGCCTGAGGCAGTACTCAAGTCCGTGGACCCTAAAGCTCGTGACTCGAGTGACTCCTCTGTATCCTCCTCTGACTCCTCAGGAGCGAGTCTCCGCCGGGATGCTGCCCTAGGGACCACCTCGAACTACCCAGCCCCTGCTCTTTGGCTACCCCGGCCTCTCGCACTGGTGGAAGCTGGAAGGCTTATAGTGTCCTGCGGCTGCGTCCTGGCCGAGCGTCATGGCTGCACCTGCATATCATGAGTATTCATTCATTTCATACATGTTTTAAAATCCAATGAAATGTATATGCATGCATGTTCATACCTGAGAAGCAACAGGTAAAGCAGGCTCAGGAACAGGTCTGGTCTGGAGGGTCCTCCCCTTGGCGCCGTCCTTCAGCAACTGCCGCATCCCCACCATCAGCATGATAGCCTGCTCTGCCCATTCTCGCGGCACCTGCACAATGGTTCAAAGGTCAAAACAATGTTTGCATGGACAAGAAACATTGGAAGCATGAAAAGAAACAAAGTTGTGGTATACCTGCGCAGGAAGATGCATCCGCGGCTGCGGAAGGCGTGGAACGTCTAGCAACGCGCGTGCCCCAGAAGGGTCCCTCACCCCTATCACCCAGTCCAACGTCGGCAACCCAATCGAGCAGATGCCTCAGCCTGCCTCTCGAACTCGCTTTCGCTCTCACCGCGGCCCGAAGAACTGGCACCTCGCCCAGCGGTAGGAGGCCTAGCACCCCGACCTCTATCGCGTGAAGAACGACCGCCGCGGCCCCGCTCTCTGGTGTCAGCTCCAACCTCATCGCCTCCAGCCTCGCCCCTGGCCCTCCTGGCCTCAGCCTCTGCTACCCGCCTCTCCAGCTCCCTCTCCACTCCCAAGCTGGTGGCCAAGTACCTGTCTCTGTATGTAGCGTAGTCCAACGTGCGCCGCAAGTATCTCTCCAGATCAGTATCCGGCACCGTGAATCGCTCCAGCTCGGCTCGTGTATAGGTCTCGGTCCTCTGCACTCTCGGAGGGAGTGGCCCCGGCACGACGAACTCTGGAGAACCGAGTGACTGTCGCGTCACCCGATCCCCCAGGTACCACTGCCAGCCCAGCGGGCACTCCAGCAGGACTCTACTCCGTGTCACCTCCCGGCTCCTCGAAAGGAAGTCAGCTTCCACCCTGACCCAGCGGTCCCAGTGAACCTGTAATCAATTTTTTGGCATCAGTAATTAAAGATTTCTTTCAACAAGGCATGAAAAGAAAGAAAGGTCGATGTTCGTACCGTGACCCCAGTAATGTTATCCAGCCAGCGCCGGAAAGTCATCACTTGCCCCCGTCGCTCCTTGGCTCTCCTGTACTCCTTGCCCCATGCAAGTCCCCGTGGAAGCAAGTGTGGATTCGTACAAGTGTTCTCGGGCAGGAACATGCCCAAGACCTCGTAAGCCCAAAGCTGCATATTTTGGAAGTCGATTCAATTCAAGTCAGATACATGTTCAATTCAATTCAATTCAATCGATCAAAGCAAAACAATAGTTCGGGTCATACCTCAATCACCCTCCGGTATCCACCTATGGTGTCACCCACTCCACGTGAGGCAGTTCCCAGAAAGCAGTAGAGCGTGCACAGAGCAGCACCGCCCCAATCGAACCGTCCCGCCTGCCTCAGATCAACCAGGCCCGCTAAGTAGCTCAGGTGAACCCGGGATCGCCTGAGCGGGAACAGAGAAGCCCCGAACAGGTATAGCAAGTAGGCCCTGGCCATCTGGGCCACCTCAACGTCGTCCGCCTGCTCGTGGTCCCAGTACGTAGTAAACTGTCCGTACTCTGCTACCCCTCCGCTATGGCGCAGGACCCGTCCAAGGAACCACCTCAAAGCTACAACGTCCAGATCTATGCTCGGATCGTACGGGATCGGCTCACCTCCGACTCGGAGTCCAGTGATGGCTGCGAAGTTGAGAGGAGTCACTGTCATCTCCCCGAAACGGAAGTGGAATGTGTTGGTGGTGTCCCACCACCGCTCTGCCAGTGCTGTCATCACTGCACGATCAACCCTCACCGCCGTCAGCAACTGGATAAATGGCTCGAATCCAGCCTCCTCCACCAACTCTCGCACCCTCTGGGGCAACTCTCTAAAATACTTCAATGAGTGGCCTGAGCCTCCGTGGCCGTAAATATCTTTGGTACGCTGTTTCAACAGAGCAAAGAAATAGCATCAGTAAGCAATGCAATGATTCAAGGAAGCAAGTCTAATGCAGGAAGTAAAACATTAAAATCATACCGTGGTCCATCCAGAAGAGATGTGTGTGGCCCGATCTCGAAGAAGCAAGTCCTCAGGATAGTCATCCCGGGCTGGAGCGTAGCCGGTCATCCCTGTCGGCTCAAAGAAGTGTAGCCATGGAGCATAAGTCCCCGACTCAAACCCAGGACGTGCACTGGCCAGGTAGGCTTTCTCCTCGTCGGCCGCAGTAACGCGCTCCTCGATCACCACCTCCTCCTCCTGTCCCAAATCATCCATCTCCGGCGATCCCGTATCCGCCTCCATCCCTGCACCGCTGAGTAGCGCTCCTAGCAACAATGCTGAGGTCTGATCCTCCGGAGTCCTCACACCCCTCAGAACCCCTCTAATCCCGGCGTCGAGACCAAGGGCATCCAGTATGTCCCGCGGCCTCGCCATGTCCAAGAAATCTCCCTCCATAAATGGGACTGGATGCGAAGCACCAATCCCACTGTCCCCCACCCTCGGCTCAGCAGCCGTCGCCCTCAGAACTGGTGTCGCAACGACGTGCCCGGCCACCACCACCTCATCGCTAACCCGCTCGGCGGCCGCAAGTAAATCCACCACCATGGGAGTATGGGGAGTGCCCGTGGCACCTCCCCCGCTACTTGTACCATCTCCTCCGCCGCCCAACACATCTCTACTGCTCGCGACCAGGCCGCCGTCTCCTCGCGCAACCCCGCTATCACTAATGTCTCTTACCGTCGCCAAACCCCCGCTGGTACTCTCCACTACCCCTGTACCTCTGTCAGCCTTGACCTCTGTAACCAGACCCTCACCAGCGACCCCCTCCTGGGCTGGCGTGGTAGCGTTGCCGCTAGTCTCCTCGGTCACCGTCGCAGCCGCCACAGCCGCCGCCTCCTCGCGGCTGGGCAGCCCCTCATCACCTCCACCAGCGTCATCCCTCATCTCCTCCATCCTCGCCACACCCTCTACCACCACCACGTCTCCGCCATTACCTCCCCTCACCTCCTGGACCTCACCAGCCGCGACCACCGCAACCAAACCCTTGCCAACGTGCCCCTCCTGAGCTAGTGTGACAGCACTGCTGCTGTCCACCTCCATCGCCGCCGCGATCTCCACAGCCGTCGCCTCCTCGCGGCTAAGCATTCCCTCGTCGCCACCACTAGTCATCCTCGGTTCCTCCGCTCCCCAAGCCTTCTTCTTCCTTTTGATTCGCACTTCCTGGCAAACGATGGCCCACTGGAAGATCGAGGAGATCTCGAGATCTCGAGCTTAGTCCGTGTTGAGAGAGTGAAAGAGCTTGAGATGGAGGGAGTAGAGAGAGATCAGTTGAGTGAGAGAGAGAGTGTTCGCCTGAGAGAGATTGAGGAATCGTATGAAAATGGAAAGTGTATGGAGCTCTGGTTCTGGAGCGCTCGAGATATGAATTTTGGACCCCAGATCAGTCGAAGAAGATGAATAGGGCAGTGGGCCCAGCCGTGGTCTCGAGCGCTCGAGACCACTCCCGAGCGCTGGGGAGTGGTTCTGAGCGCTGGGATCTGCCTTAGGCCCTCGTGCCTAACTTCCAGCGCCCTGTGCTCATCCCGCCTTCGAACTTTCTTGGCTTCCCCTTTGTTTTACAAAATCAATCTCAGCCCTGGCTTCGTCCGCGCCGAACGAGACTGTGGGAGGCAATCTTTAGTCGATAAATGAGTTTTTGGGTTCATGCCCCGTGATTTTGTATCTTACTTGGTTGATAGTCGATTGAAAATTTGTCTATTTATACTAATTTCAACAGGTTTGTAGGTATTTCTGCCCTACAGGTGCTATCTTATCCTTGTTAAGTCCGCCAAATAGAGCAACAGGTGGACCCCTGCGTGCATTTTATCAAAATCGTGTCGATCGTTTCTCGTGCATGCATCACACGTGCCTGCATTCTCCGTCCACCAAACAGAGCAACAGGTGGGCCCTTTGTGCATTTTATCAAAATTGTGTCGATTGTTTCTCGTGCATGCATCACACGTGCCTGCATTCTCCATCCACCAAACAGAGCAACAGGTGGGCCCTTTGTGCATTTTATCAAAATCGTGTCGATCGTTTCTCGTGCATGCATCACACGTGCCTGCATTCTCCGTCTGCCAAACAGAGCAACAGGTGGGCCCTTCGTGCACTTGCCTTATCAAACTCACGTCAATTCTTTTTCATGCATGCATCACACGTGCCTGCATTTTCCGTCTGCCAAACAGAGCAACAGGTGGACCCGTTGCACATTTATCTTGTCAAGATCTTGTCAATCTTTCTCGTGCATGCATCACGTGTGTTTGCACTTGCCCCGAAGAACTACGCTGGTCTGATCCTTGCAGAAAACGGTACGTAGGCAGTCTAGAAAGACGCGACCACATGCATCGAGTACTTTTATTTACATTTGTGTTTTAAATTAAGGGTTTGACGTGGCTCGAATTGGGCTGTCTCAATCTTTGGACGTTGTTTATATCCAGACATGATATCAAATGACGCCCAAAGAGGGGCAACTGTAGACACCCCAATTTGGACATTTCGAATATCCTTAATTTGTGGCCCGGAGGCTCCCCGATGATGAATTTGGATCAAAACAAGCCTTAGACCAGTCAGGACTTTGCTTCTTGGAGGACTTTAAAAGGAAAAATAAAATGTCAAAATCAGTCCCAAGTGCTCTGGGTCAAACCCGAGCGCTCCAAACCATTTTCAAAACCTGGGATTTGACATACTCTCAAGCGCTCGAGAGTAAACTCCCAAGCGCTCGAGAATGAACCCGAGCGCTCGAGACTTATGTGATGCCCAATGGATGGTGGAGCTTCCCCACTTACCATGCAGGCCATCATTACAGCCGTCCTGGCCGGTTCAAACCTCAGACAACACTCCACCTCATTCAGAGGGGAGTCAGGTCTGATGATTTTTTCAAAGATTCCATGTTGTATTTTCTAAAATGAAACTATATGCTATATTGCCTATATAAGGCCTCATCCCAGCTCAAACCAAAGGGGGAACTCTCTCTCTCTCTCTCTAAGACCTCTTTGACTGTTCAAACAAAATCATCTCTCACCTCCCTCAAAGCTTGATTTTCAAAAGAAAAGCAATCAAAAAAAATCCAAGGCATCATACACATGTAAGAAGCTCAGATGATCTGCATGCTCTGCTCTTCCTGACCTTTCTTTCTTTCACCTCCTAGAGCCTTTCAAGAAGCAAACTCCGCAACTAGAAGGTAGAAGTTATCTACCTTTGTGTTAGAGACAAACAAAGCAGGGCTGTTTTTCCCTTCTGAGGGAGGTCCCTCAGCCCTCTCAGTCTTTAATACTGAGTATGGGTTGAGAGACCCTGGTGTAATAACAAGAGCGAGGGGATACAAATGTGTTTCCTGCATGAAGCTTACTGGAAGCACTCCCAAGCGCTCGGGACAACTCTAGAGCGTTCGAGAGTGGTTCCAGTCCAGTTTTCCTTCTTTTAAGCATCTAAATGGACATGCATGGGTGGCAGGATGCGTTCTGAGACTTTTTTTTTACCCCCCTCTTTTGAGGTGTGTTGTTACAGATGATCTCCCTATTTTTCGAGAAAAATAAGGAAAATCGTTTTATTTAAGAACATGCAGAAGAGTTTTCTTCATAGCTAAAAAAGGGAAATTTTCATACTTCAAAAACATGAGATCCAGTGTACCAGCATACTTCAATGAGTGCATTAGTTGGTTGAAGTCAATTCTGGGGTGTGAACTACTCCCGAGCGCTCGAGATTACTTCAGAGCGCTCGAGAGTGTTTGCATGCAAGCCGAGTCCAATTTTCCTTCCAATTTGATCCTCATATTACCTTTGCATGTCCATGCATGCATCCCTTTTTGCCTCTTTGAACTATTAAACCACTTTTCAGAAGGGCAAGGACGCAGGGCTTAGAAGAATGGGGTTTAATCCCAGTTTTCCAAGGCTTCTGTGGATTCCATAAAATGTCTCAGTTTATTCCAGTTTACATTTTTAGTATCATATTCTCTTGTATTCTGTCGCGCTAACATGATTTGCAGGTTGGGTATGCAACACTCCCAAGCGCTCGGGAGTGCTTCCGAGCGCTCAAGAGTGGATCAGTGGCAGGATTTTTCCAATTTCTAGCATTTTGCATTTCATCACCATTTTCCATTTGTTCACTGTACACAGGCACATGCATGCACCCCCTCTGCACTTGATATACCTGTAAATGCATGCTAACTGTTTAATGAAATAAAATGTTTTCGAAAAATTCCACAAATATTCAGTAGAGGCCGATCCTGAATCGGGCGAGGGGGGTGCCGTAAATCCCTTCCCCCCTCGTAACGTGGCTCCCGAACCCTTTTTGAATCTCTGGTTTTCAAATTCAATCAATCCTTTTTAAAAAAAAACAAAACAAAACAAAACGGTTTCTCGGGTGGCGAGCCATAAATCCGGGTGGCGACTCTTCAAAATCTTTCAAAAATCCAGAGACGGCGTGGCGCTTCGTTTTCGCCCCCCCCCCCCCCGATTCCACCCGGGGCTGTGGTAGCCACAAGCTTCTCGAAGCTGGCTTCATCAAGCCACTCCTACCCGCTCCTTCACCTCGAACGTTCCCGGCTTCCCACAATCCTAACCTTTTCTGTACCTACCACCAAATGCTTGGCCATCTTACAGATGCTTGCTACCGCCTGCGACATGCCATTCAAGACCTCATCGACAATGGCACAGTTGAAGCTCCCCCTCCATTAAAGCCTTGTGTCATTTCCAACTCCATGCCTCAACACAACTCCGGCTCGCAAGTTGGTCAAATATCCATAGTCTCCACTCAAGTCAACCCAAGCTCCATTCAAAACAACCCTAGCTCCACCATATTCAACCCAACTCTCTATATCATCCCAGCTAATCAACCCAAACCAATCCTATCCATCCCATCCGACCTTGAGGTTAACCTAGTGACTGTAGGTGGTGCAAATGAGGCTTTCTCTCCCGACACCTGGACTGACAGTGATGAAGAGTCCTTAAAGGAGAAATTTATGAGGAAGCTTATTCGATCAAAGGAGAAGACTGGCTGGTTGAGATCCTTCACTCAAGGGCATTTGGAGTTGCTGTTCTCCCGAGTGGGTTTGGTCGAAGATGCTAAAGAAGCAGAAGTGCCGATGCTTGGGCTTGTCACTCTTGAGGGCTTTACCCCTCTCATCGCGGAAGTTAAAATTAACTTTTAAATATTGCATTTTCAAAACTGCGTCTAACTTTCAGTGACGACACATCTAAGTCTGACGCAGAGTCTTTTACATTTGTCTAAGTCTAGCTCTGAGTCGAAGTTTGTGCCTCTTGGCCCTCCATGTCGTAACTCATATTTTAGTTTGTGTCTTCTTTTGAACTTGGCAAACCTTGGGGCTTTTATGATTTGCATTATCCTGCTTTTAAGTACTTTGCTGACTTTTGAATAAACTGTGTCGACCCTGACGATGAAGGGATAGATTTCGATGGGAACAGTCCCAAGGAAATGTGTTCCCTCGCCGAAAGGGAAGACGAAAGGCATGCTCAGCCTACTAAAAGAAGAAGTAATTTCAATAAACTTGAAAGATGAGGTCGACCCCCGAATGGTTCAAATTGGCTCAATGCAGTCCCTAGAGGAGCACGGCGCTCAGTTCGTCATGCTCGAAGAATTCATCAACGTCTTGGCATGGTTTCACAAAGACACACTTGGTGTAGACATGCCCGGAAAATTCATTACAAAGACACGCCTGGCGTTGATCCTGAGATAAAGAAGCATCGAATTCCCTTGGCTATCAAATTCCAAACCATGTAAAGCAAAAGCTTAAAAAGCTCAAGGCTCCATGCCGTGTTCGAAGCAGCAGCAGCGGCATTCCGCCAAGTACAAAGAAGGGAAATGTACAAAACAGCCCGGCGCAAGGCATGTCAACCAAAGCACTCTGAACCCTGTGTTATCAAAGCCGCTTTATTTGAGGGTGTAACCAGGAATCATCGATCTCTACGGCGACAAAATTCGATACAATCGTCACCAGGGAAATTCATGCTCCATTGTTTGACCCACGCAGGAAGTTCCGGACGAAGCACTCCGGGCCTTACATTATCAAGACCATCCTATCTGGGGATGCTGTTAAGCTCATCGATCTCGACGGCAACAAATTCAACACTCTAGTCAACCTGGATCAACTTAAGCGTTACTATCCCTGAGAGATGCTCGTTGGACCGAAAACCACAAGGGTGGGCAGTTCCAAGCAAAAGTTAGAGCAACTTGCTAGACCAAAAACCTGAGAAGGCGGTCTAGGCAAAAAGTCAAAAGCTCGCTAGACCGAAAACCTAAAAAGGCGGTTCTAGGCAAAAGTTAGAGCGTAAAAGGAGAGGCAAAACACATGAGTGAACCTTGGCTTGAACTACGTTCTGACCTGATTCCTTGGAAAAGGATATGTAGGCAATCTCTCCAGGAGATTCGGTCATAATCTATCAACTTGATCCAGGGTTGACATTTTGGGTCCACATCAAAGGTTGAGAAGAGTTGAGAACAAAGTCAAAGCTTCATTGGAGAATCAGAAGAGGGAACCTTTCATCTTTCAACTTTAATGCAAACTACTACTTCAATTTCAAAGCTGAGCAAAAGCCTTAAAATAATTTGAAGCATGAAAAACAGAACAAAATGCTTGTGAGGCCTAACACCTTACAGTTTATTCTAAAGACCAGTGGAGTCTAGTTTGACCAGTCGCAGCGGCTTTTCAATTACGCGCGCTAGTTTGAGGCTCATGCACATTTGTTCGAAGTGATTCGCATTGGTCTTAAACCTGCGCGTGCTTCTTCAATTCCTGTAGCAAACAACAGTTGGCAGCCATCGCACCTAACAAAGATTTCGGACCTCCAGAGGTGTATTTCAAGTTAAATCCAAGGTTTTGGTGCCTCGAATTGGTTTTAAGGGCTCTGACCGAGTTTTGTTATACCATACACGTCATATGGACCTCATGTGACTGTACGGGGGTGTCGGTTTCAGTCCGGGACTTATATGAGTCATCTTTGGCGTCTTTTGTCTGTTTTTGGGACATTTTTCCAGTTTTTCAATCCATTGTCATTTCGGGATACTTTTCTCGATTTTATCATTTCGTACAGGTCATTGTACATCTATTTGACCTTTTGCAATTGTCAGTTTCACCTGTTTAGGGGATATTCGAGTTTGGGCTCATTAATGCCCAAAAATTTCATTGTGTTCCATGCGTCAAAGAGCTTATGCGTTATTCTGGGGCTCTTCGTTCCTTTTCGTTCAAGCAAGGCAAGTTTGTACATATACGCGGGTCTATTTGTCAACTCAGATCATTCGTCAATGCAAGTTGGATATTAGCGGTTGGTTTTTAGGCTTTCTGTTATTAATTCTCCCAAAGAAAACCAATAAAACCATAAAATGCAACTTTTATTTGCTACTAACAATATTCATGAAACCACGGTGGAACATCACGCATGTCAAGGCTCAACGGCCCAAGCAAAAGCATATCTATGAGGCGCATCCACCCAAAAGTCAAAAGGGGGGCCGAGCAGGCGCAATGCTTCTCCTGCTAATGACAACTAGGGCATGGTGGCTCGCTGCTAAGTCTATCTACGTGGGCACGCAGGCTCAAATCTCAAAAGCAAAGGACAGTGAAGTAAGGAGACTCAGTGGTAGTCCTCAGTGGTAAGAGCTCGTCCTCGTTCTCGTCGTCGTTGTCACTCCTGGACTCTTTGAAGTACCTGGGGCTCCGCTCCCATCTTTCCCTTTTGAGGAGGCTTTCACCGACGAGGTTTCTCTCTCTCTTAGACTTCTCCTTTGAGTCTCTGAAGACTCTTCAGCGCAAACCGCCCTTTTCTATGTACCTCTCTTTCAATTGCACACCTTCGGCTGCTGATTGTAATACTCTCGTATCTCTAAGCTGGGGCTAAAGTGGCAGTGTTGCTCTATGTAGCTCTTGTGGCTGTGGTTATTCTACGTCGTCATCCTCTAAAAGTCGCCCTAGTCTGCATCTGCATTTTCAGTTTGCGCATGCAATTCAGTATACATGTCATTGCATATTGTATGTCAACTGTTGAAAGCAGGAAAAATCTATCAAATGTCAAAGCACTCTAACCCAGTATCGAAAGCAGCCGCTCAGTTGCTCTACAGTGACGTTTCGTCCGTCCTGAATGGCTACCTCTGCTTTAGTCCAGCCTTTAGCACATCTTCCAGCAGTCTTATTGCTCTGCCTCGGATGGTCCTTGATAAGGAGATTGGCTTTGATTCCCAGCAGATAGAATTTAACCTCCCTGACACGACCTACCCGTGATTGTTGGAATTAATTGTATTGAGGATAGTTTGGTCCCCAGCAACGACGATTAGCCATGTCGTCCCCTCAAATCAATCAACGACGATTAGCCATGTCGTCCTTCAAATCAAATCAATCAACGACGATCAGCCATGTCGTCATTTTCAATCCATCACGACGCAACCATGTTGTCCCCTCAAATCAATCAACGACGATGAGCCATGTCATCCTTCAAGTCAAATCAATCAACGACGATCA
Organism: Rhododendron molle; assembly: GCA_025413875.1. Lineage (NCBI taxonomy): Eukaryota > Viridiplantae > Streptophyta > Magnoliopsida > Ericales > Ericaceae > Rhododendron > Rhododendron molle. The sequence goes on along the minus strand of CM046391.1, from coordinate 33,412,599 downwards.
GCCATGTCGTCCTTTTCAATCCATCAACGACGATCAGCCATGTCGTCCATTTCAATCAATCAACGACGATCAACCATTTCGTCCAGTCACTCCCTTAGCGGAGATCAAAATATTGTCTAATCAACTCAACGATGGTTCGCCCGTCCAAATCAAGGACAGTTCGCCCGTCCAATCTCCAATCAACGACGGTTCGCCCGTCCAGTCTCAAATCAACGACGATCTATCCGTCCAATTTCAAATCAACGACGATCTATCCGTCCAATTTCAAATCAATGACGATCTATCCGTCCAATCTAAATCAACGACGATCTATCCGTCCAATTTCAAATCAACGATGATCTATCCGTCCAATCTCTAATCAACAACGGTTCGCCCGTCCAGTCTCAAATCAACAACGATCTATCCGTCCAATTTCAAATCAACGAGGATCTATCCGTCCAATTTCAAATCAACGACGATCTATCCGTCCAGTCTCAAATCAACGACGATCTATCCGTCCAGTCTCAAATCAACGACGATCTATCCGTTCAATTTCAAAACAACGACGATCTATCCGTCCAATTTCAAAACAACGATGATCTATCCGTCCAATTTCAAATCAACGACGATCTATCCGTCCAATCTAAATCAACGACGATCTATTCGTCCAATTTCAAATCAACGGCGATCTATCTGTCCAATTTCAAATCAACGACGATCTATCCGTCCAATTTCAAATCAACGACGATCTATCCGTCCAATCTAAATCAAGGACGATCTATCCGTCCAATTTCAAATCAACGAGGATCTATCCCTCCAATTTCAAATCAACGACGATCTATCCACCCCATTTCAAGTCATTGACGGTCTGTCCATCCAATTTCAAGTCAAAAAAACTCCAAGAGCGGGTTATCCCTAGATGAGGACGCCTCCCGTTCAAATTCAAGTCAACGACGGTCTGCCCGTCCAGTTTCAAATCAAGCAAGTGACTGCAAGTTTCTTCCCCAAGAGAGTCCAAAGTCAAATCGATTGCGGTCTGCCCGTCAATCTCTTATTTCCCCAACGGATGGCCTCTCTTTATTAACCGACGGTCTACCCGTCCAATCTCAAGTTTAACGAGCGGCGATCTATCCGTCCACCCAATTCAATCAACCAGGTCCTTTAAAGTTTCGTACTTTCATTGGCTCGTATGATTCTGTTCTGGATGACCCAAAAGGGGTGTCTGGAAAAACCTTTGACATTACTTGTACCAAAGCGATGGTATTCCAAGTGCTGTCAAAGGTGGGCTACTGTAGACACCCTATTCTGGACGGTCCAAATTAGTTTATATACGGTCTTTGATTCCCCGATGATGAATAAAGGTCGAGAACATCTGAGATCGATGGTGTGTTTGAGTTTTGAGCATTCCGAACCTCGTTCAAACCTTTTCAAAGCCCTTTTCAAACCCTTCGAGCCAGAACCAAATGGCCTCAGCAAAACCCTGCTTCTGCACGCTGGTAATCAACTGACGCACGCTAGTGCATCGCCACGTGTCAGTCATCAAGCATCAAACCACTCTCCACAGGCGTACGCCACTCCCCACTGGCGCACGCCACTTGTTTTCAGTCAAATCACCTTTCTATAGCCACTTGCCCGAGACTTTTGTGCCACCCTGACGTGTGCTACAACTCTCCTGATGATTTTTTCGTCCAGGGCTGGTCCCTGCTCTCCCACAATATCTCTCAAGGCAAGTCCCATGCATTAAATGCATGGGAGGCTCCCTCTCCTTGCCACCCCAAACAAGCCTTAAGGGCTACACTGATCAGCCCTCTCTCTCAGCCTATGTATACCCCCCTTGCATTTATTTGCAAGGGGTTAACAACCATAAAAGCTCTCAAGCTTCTTCTTCCCTTTTTCTCTCTTGTTCTCCTTGTTTTTCTTTCATTTATTGAAAGACAAAGCAAGGAAGATCAGTCACCCACTGCATTGCCACCTCCATCCTCTATTCATCCATCATCTACCCATTTCAAGGATCAAAGCTCAAACCACTCATCAAGCTCAATCCAAAGGTATACCACCTTTGTTTCTGTTAACTTTTCTGACCCCTGAGGGGCGCTGGCTGGGTCAAGGCTGGTAATCAATACCAGTCCTGGCCCAAAGCTGGCAAAGATTCAATGATCGTGCTCGGTGATATGTGGCGCATGCCAGTCGTTTAATGCCGTGCGCCAGTCATGGCTACATGGCCAAACTGATGTGGGGATCGCATATCACTATTTTCTGCTTTGTCTATATTCTGATCACCTTGTAGCATGCTAAAACTAGTTTACTGCTTTTTCATATTTTAGAACTGTGTAGTTTGTTATCTATTTAAACTGTTCAGTAAGGCCCCTGGGATCCTCCTGATTGTGTTCCAGAACTCAGATGAAGGAAAGCCAAGCACTGGACAAATGGAACAAGTGGCGCACGACGTTCATTAACCGGCGTGCGCCACCTATACCAAGATCCAGTGGCTGGCCCTTGCTTCTCAGCTTAGTCTTGGCCTTTGCTTGGTCCCCCACTCTGTTTATGGGGTTTTCAGTCTATTTATTTCTGTTTGATTTATTGCTGTAATCCGTAGCTGTATATAGCCTGTGATATCAACTGTGTGGTTTGTCCTGGATGTGCACTGGTCCATTCCAGAGCCCAGAGGGCTGAGAACAGAACCTGTGAGTTTGGACTCACTGAAGTGCGCCAGTAAAAGGGTGGCGTGCGCTAGTTGTGTTGGCATGTGCTGGTTCAGCCAGTGCTGGTTCAGCCAGTGCATGCTAATACGTTGCTTGTGCATGCCACTCCCGAGCAGTGCACTCCAGTTTGACTAAAACACTCACAGAAGTGCTTGTTCTCAATCTATTATACATTGCTCATAAACCATACATCCCATTTTGTCACATAAATGCAACTTGCCACCATGTTAATCCCTATTAATTGTTCCCCATCCCTAATTGGCTAAAAGATGATTAAAGAGAGAAAAATGCAAATTTTACAAAATGGCTGAGTAGAGACCGATCTCCGGATTCGGCGAGAGGAGTGCCATAAAACCCTTCCCCTCTCGTAACCTGGCTCCCGAACCTCAGATATCGAAGGTGACGACGGTCCAGTCTATAAGCCTTTCTCAAATCAAACAAACGTGACGAAAACGTTTTCCAAACCGGTTTCTTGGGTGTTTTCCGCAAAACCCGAGTGGCGACTCTCTCAAAACAGCATTTCGTCATGCTTTCCAAAGCAAAAAGGGCACAACCCAGAATTTTCATAAACTAAAAATGGGATTTTTAGGGGCGTGTGACCACAAGGAGCAGGCAGAGCTGTCATTAGGAACCTTAGATTTCCCTTTCGTGGTGTAATAAATGAACCCTTATGGGAGTTGTGATGTAATAACGAGCCAGACTTCATTTAAATTTTTAGTAAAAATGTCTATTTAACGTTCCCAAAATTCAGGGCGTTAAATGAGTGGTACACCAACCAAAAAAAATCTATTTAAATGGAACATAGAATAGTTTGACTTTAAAACGCCATTTAAAGCCAAGAGTAATATGCCATATGCTTGAATCAATTATATATGAATGATAACTACGAAGCCATTACCAGCGTGCATAATCCTACAAGCTCTTTCAGAGTTTTTTGATATATGGTTGTTGAGACTTATTGCATGTGGTGTTAAAAAAAGGGTAAATATTTACTCCATCCGTTCCATTTTTAGCGTCTAGTATTCTATTTTTGGATGTGCCTGCTTAATAAGTGTCCATTTGGTAAAGTTAGTGGGTAAAAATTGGTACATTTTTTATTTTGTCCCAAAAAGTATATTCAAATTTGAAAAGTCAGTGAGAAAAAGTGTAATGATGATGTCTTTTTAATAAGTTAGAGTTACGAAGCTGAACAATTAAAAAAGGAGAAGAATTTTGAGGAGACCAATTCAACCAACCGTTCAAAGGCCCTTTCTATTGTTTTTTAGAGGGAATGACAAGCAGTTCAAACGAAGACGTTGATGTCAGTTGAGAACGTGGAGAATGAAGATTGAAGGCAGATTCATTGTCTATAAATAGAAGAAGCAAGTGAAGAAATAGCCCCCGGCAAAAAATTCATCATCTGATAACTCATGCAAAATGATTGCTCAGAGATCTATTGTAGTTTAGGACTTAGATTAGATTAGTTTAGTAATTTGTAAGTTGAAGGCTTATTTGCATGTAAAACTACTTTTGATTAAATTCAAGTCATCTTATTTCTTTTAGTCTTTTCTTACCAAAGAGTAGTCGTTTATAGGCTCACTTTCGATTAAAATCAGTGTGCTTATATTTCTGCATTATTTTTGTCAAAATCTCAAGAGTATTTGTATATAAACTTACCTTTGATTAAATTTAGGTTTGTTTATGTTCAATTATCTTTTTTGATTGAAGAACGTCAATCCATTGTTTGATTGATACCTTAAGGAAAAATCCTCTTAGTTAAGGTAAGCGAACAGATAACATAGTTGCCTAATTTAAATTAGTTGTTTTCAATCAATCTGAAAAGGATAATTTCTTTTCTGAAGTTAGTTCTTTTCTGGCATGCCCACACACAATTATTTGCCATTAGATTGAGCTAATTCAGTCCAAATATTTGGTCACTGACCCATCTGGTTCATACTTCCTTGGCCTACCCCTCATCTTCTACATGGGCTGAGATGCCGATGGGGGGTTTTGCTCGAAGGGGAACGAGTAAGATGTTTATCCATAGGAGGGAGTGCGGAGAGTGGCGGGGGAGGAGGCGTCAGCCTCCCCGGTCCCCACCCCCAACCCTAAATGCAGCTTGGGTTTTTCTTACTTTGGAAGCTTTGGGTTTTCCTAGAGAGAGAGGAGTCCGGCTCCTCTCCAATCCTTTTAAAATTGGAGGATCCTCCAATCCTATTTCTAACTTGACACGTGGCCACTATTAAAATCTTACGGCTGAAATCACTCTTGTGCATGGTCTCCTCCTTATCTGGTTGAAACACTCAATAACCTCTCTCTCTGTAACAACTCTGATTTTTAGTAAATAAAAATTTCGTTTTAATATTTGGAAATTCATTATTAATTCTTTGATTTGCCTTTTAATTTTCTTTTATCTTTTAATAATCCGTCATAATTAGATTTAAGACTTATAAAATTAAATCTCTTCCCACCGAACGATCTAGTCCTTTTCCGAAGACAAGTGTGCTCATAAAATCCCTTGTGTATTTTCCTAGCGAATAAATAAAAATCTTAAAATTATATTTCTTGGCTAGAAATCCTACAAAGCAAGTAGAATTAGCTTCCAACCGATTAGTTAGAAAAACTTAACTACCAATTCACCAGTTACTTTTCTCTAACTCCGGATGAGCCCTTTCAACCCTCCTTGAACCTTATGAACCTTCCCAACCCTACCTGAACCCTTGGACCATAGGAAGTAATCATGATGTTTCCAAAAGAAGAAAACTTAGGCTTGCCATGCATGCAAACCTAAGGTTAATAGCCCTAACCTTAATTACCCTCCAAGGCTCCAAGGATCACTTTTCTAGATTTTCTCTAGGTATATATATACATATATACATCATAGCCTACTATAGTCAAGCCTAATATATTCATGCATAGGCTTTCTAGGAAAGTTTTAACCTTTGGACATTGTTTTGTTATTAAGAGCCTTACCACTCATCATTTCCTATTTCTTGGACCTAGTAAGACTACTTAGTACTTGTGTATGCATATATATAGCCATATATACTCATGGTATAGGAAAAAAGGAGAGAGAGAGAAAGAAAGCTGAGAGGGAGAGAGAGAAAGGGAGAGTGAGGTGTGTGCATGTGTTTGTACAATTGCACAAGCTACCTATCAGCCTTAAACCTATTTGCTACTGGGTAACCCATTCTTAGATTGCTTTAGACATAAAATCCTAGCCTTAATTACCCTAAAAAAAAATTGACTTACAACCTAGCCTAGGATTGACTAAACATGGGAAGACTACTTCTTTAGCCTAAATCATTCATATCTTAGACTTGTAAGACTTACAACATAGGTTATAATCACCTAGGATTGCCTTTAAGTCCTAGAAAATCTCCATAATTACCTATCCTTACACCTAAATGGGATTGACATGGCTTTGGCATGTTCAAAGGTGTGATTGGACAAGATCATGGAGCAAAAAAATGAGAGAAAGGGAGAAAGAGAGGGCCAGCCAAGAGAGGGAAAGGAGAGCCCAATATTTTGCTATAAATAAGACCCCTTTTTTGCCATTCAACTCACACCTTCATCCTTCAACTTCTCTCTCTAGAAATCCTTGTGTTTTTGCCTTGTTTTTGAGTTCTTCAAGAAACTTATCCAAGACCGCCACTAAATCGCCACTCAACCACCCTTTCGATCCAAAAGTTTGGTAATTTAGTCAAGAACTAGTTTCGAGAGAAACATTTCTCTTTCGAAACTACCGTAAGCTTGCCATAGGAAGTCATTTCGTCCGATAGCCAACTCACCTTCCGTAGCCGCCCTACCGCCAAGAAGAACAGTAGAATACTTCTACTCTCTACTCTAAGTATAAAAAGTTTTGTGTATTACTCGTACGTTTAAAATGCATGAAAGAAAAAAAAAGGCTTGTAAACTTGTTTTACTTTTTGAAAAGAAGTATGAACATGTTGGACAAATCGACTTTTATTCTGAATAAACATATGTTGTTTGGAACTTCAAAAAGAAGAAAGAATGGATTTTGAAATGTAAGAAATAATAGCTTAATTGGAAGTATTTGTATTTGATCTTAAAGATGATTATGAGCGTGTATATGTGATTACTTGGATTACTTGTTTGACGTGTGATAAAGCATAAGTGGTTTCCACTCCAAAGGTGTCCGTCCATGTGACACTATGCTTTAGGTTGAATGCTAAATGTTTGAGTATGATTAAGTGAAATTAAGGATAATATGAGCATGATGAGTAATATAGAGTTGGATGATCTTGCTAGTTTGGTTTCAAGATTACAATGAATGATTTATGTTTACCTATGCGAAAAGTCCTGTCGGGAAGTCTTTGCATGAAAACAAGACACAAGAATCGAGGAAGTTAGAGACATGACACCTAGGGTGTTGATAGTGAAAAGACGTGTTTTGAAAAGGAAAATGTTTTGAATCCACAATGTGGCCGGACATAGTATGTAACGCCCCGAATTTTGGGTACGTTAAATAAACATTTTTATTGAATAAATTAAGGAGAGTCTAGCTCATTATTACAACATAAGTCTCACAAGAGTACTTTTATTCAACAAAAGAGGGAATAATCTAAGATTAACAACTGCTCCGCCTCTTCCTCCATCCTTGCAAGCTCCTTGGCTCCGAAGGCCTCCAAGGTGTACTGTTCCTGCTGCTCATCTATAAAATCTGACACATTATACCAGCGTCGCCCCTAGTATAATATGTCAGGGTCACCAAAAAGGTAACACCGTGAGTTACAAAAGCTCAATAGAATAATCCAACCCGCTAACCCATAACTTATATCAGGAAGGTACATAGGTAATTACACATGCTCATTCAACAACATAATTAACAATGACACATCCACATTCATTATCTTGCTTACGTTGGTGTCATGCCTTTCTTTGTTTCTCCTACGCGACTCATCGTAAACTGTGTCACCATTTCATTTCGAAAATCATTTCTCATTCTTTGTTACCAACGGGCTACCAAGTCCGGCCACGATATCAAATCTTGCATTGGCTCCTCTCCGCGGATAACCAAGCCCAATTACCAATGAAGCTACCACGTCCGGCTCCGTTAGCAATCTACACAATGGGCTGCCAAGTCCGGCCTCATTGCGGTTTTCGCAAGTCCACACAAAGGGCTACCAAGTCCGGCCACCTTGTGGGTTTTCACAACTCACATAAGGCTACCAAGTCCGGCCATTATGTAGTTTCAAAAATCCTTGTTATCCATATCAACCACTCCCTAAGTGTCATGTTTCTACTTTCTGGTTCTCGTGTCTCGTAAGCATGCATAGACTCTGCGGCGTGACGAATCACTTTAAAGAAATCTTGAAACTAAACTAGCAAGATCATCCAACTCTATATTACCTAATCGTACTCAAATTATTACTTAAAGCATAACGCCACATGTACGGACACCCTTGGAGTGGAAAGCCACTTATGCTTTATCAACAACAAGTAATGCAAGCAAATATACATACATGCTCATAATCATCCTCAAGACAATAATATATTACAAAAATCCGTTCTTTCTTCCTTTGTGGAATTTTCAAAACAACATATGTTTATTGACGAGTTCATACATGAACGAGCAACTATTACGAGATCGAGCAATCAAGTAGTCATAAGATCAAAGTAAACTACGTAGAACAAATCATACCACACATATGGCTTCATGCTCATACAATACAATATACTTAGAGGAAGTAGTTAGGGATCACTACATTTAATTCAAACAGGCATACAATTATACTTAGGGGTAGAGAGTAAGGACACTCTACCTTTCTTCTCGGCGGTAGAAAAAGACTACGAAAGATCGACGGAAAGAAAGTCGGCGGACGGACGGAGTAACGGCTTACGATAAGCTTTCGATAGCTTCGAAAGAGAAAGGTTTCTCTCGAAACTAGAACCTAACTACAACTACTACTTTTGGATCGAGGTGGTGGTCGGGTGGTAATGGAAAGTTTCTTGAAACTAGAAAGTAAGTAAGCAAGAATAAGCAAGAATGGGCAAGAACAAGCAAGAATGAGCTATACTTTCTAGAGAGAAGTTGGAGCAAGAAGAGGTGTGAGCAAAATGGATGAGATTGGCATGGTATTTATAGGCAAGAGCTCTCCCCTCTCCTCTCTTTGGCCGGCCCTCTCTCTCCCTCTTTCTCCCAATTTTTTTTAATCCCACCAAATCTTGGTTTCTTGCAAGAATCAACCTAAACCTAGGCTTGCATGGCGATTGATATGTCCTTTGGATTGGATTTTGGAAGATTTGGCAAGGAAGGAGATTTGATTCAAGTATTCTAATGGGGTTTGTACAAGGAAGGACAAGAATGGATGGCATTGGTTATGCTTTCACTTGAAGCATACACAAACTAGGACAAGGATGACCAAGCAAGGTCAATCAAAGAAAAGCACACATCACTCTCTCTCTCCCTCTCCCATCCGAATCTCTCTCTCTCCCATCTCTCTCTCGGCTTCTCTCCTCTCTCTCTCTCTCTTTCTCTCTCTTGGCTTTTCTCTCCCTCTCTCTCTCTTTCTCTCCCACTTGTACCACTTGGAAACTATATATATATACTAATATATACATATGTACTATGGGTCTTTCAAAATCTTGTAAATATAGATTTTTTTAATATAATATTGTAATACACACATGTTATATACAATATTATATATATACATACAAGTACACTCATATATATATATATATATATATATATATATATATATATATATATATATATGAATGTACCACACAATATCTATACTAGATATGACCTAGGACCAATATCTAATATAGTATTCTACTACTTTCAAAGTACAACCATTAAAATACTAACCTAATGTACTAATCCTATTTTAATCAAATATCCCACATGGCAAATCTAGTCTTTGTATATAATAATAAGAGAATCCCATGGGAAATTAAATAATAACCCTTGTACTTTTGGCAAGACTAAGCTATTGTCCATTGGTTAATAAATCTCCTAACATTTGTTGTCCAATGGGTAAAAGGAATAAAGTACTATGCAATATTTTCTAATTAAACAAAGCAATTAGGCACATGTTCCATATTAAAATACTAGATAATAGGTACTTAGAAAATCCAATATTTTAAGTTTTTGGTACAAGTACAATGTATATGTATACTAATCTATATGAGAAAGGACAAGGGTTTGGAAGATTGGCCAAGGAATTGGATTTGAATCAAGTAAACAATTAGGGTTTTGGTACAAAGGACAAGATTTGCTTGTCCTTGGATTGGATGAACAAGGAAAACCCTAGATATGGTGACCAAAGCATGGTCAATCAAATGACATACACATCACTCTCTCTCCCTCTCTCATCCGAACTCCATCTCTCTCTCTCTCCCAATCTCTCTCGGCTCTCTCTCTCTCTCTCTCCCTCTCTCTCTCTCTTTCTCCCTTGTACTTCTATGGAAGTATATACATTTATTAGTATATATATAAGTACTTTGGGTACTTTAAAATCTTGTATTTTAAACCAAAATAGATTTTTCTTATTATAAAATTCTATATACACACATGTGTACTTTCATTATAATATATATATCTATATATATATATATATATATATATATACAAGTACATATATATAATATACAAGCAAGTACTTACACAATCTAGCCTAGGATTCCATAATCTAATAAACTAACCTAATGCTTTCAAGGTACTAAGTACTAAATTAATAACCTAATATACTAATTCTATTTTAATAGATTTTAACACATGCCAAATCCAATATTTTAATCAATCTAGTACATGATTGTCAAGACTAACTATTATCCATTGGATAATGGTTTCCCTAGCGGTCAATAACCAATGGGTAATGATGGCTAGGATTCTAGTCTATCGCCCAATGGGTAAAGAATCTCCTAACGGTTATTATCCAACGGTTAATACCAAAAAGTATAATACTTTGCAATTAAGCACTAAACTAATCTAATCTCGTACTTAAGGAGATTTAACCAAGGTTCTCCTATTATCCAATGGGTAAAGATTACCCTAGCATCTATCGTCCAACGGATAAATATTACCCTAGCCTTTATCATCCAATGGATAAAGACAAAAAGGGTAAAATGGTCCATCTAGGGTTAGGGAGAAGTGAATAGGCTAAATGGGCATTAGGCTATTCTAACTAATTGATTAAAGACTAACGATACTTCATCTAGGCTTTCATTGCTCGAGTGGTATTTTGGTTTTATTTAGTAGGAAATCGCCTAATAACGGAATATTAAAGCCCGACGGTGCCAAACGCCAAGGCAATGTGTGAGCGAGGCCAAGGCAGCCTGGTAGCAAAGCGGTGACCAAGCGGTGGCCAAAGCAGCCCGGTGGCCAAACAGTAGCCAAGCAGTGGCCAAGCGGTGGCCAAAGCAGCCCGGTGGCCAAACAGTGGCCAAGGCAGCTGAGCGTTAGCGGTGGCCAAAGCGATGGTACAAACAAAGGCCAAGGCAGCCCGGCTGCCAGGCTGCTGGCCAAAGCGACTGGTGGCCAACAAAGGCTAAGGCACCCAGAGCTGCTAAAGGGTGGCAGGCTAAAGCTGGTGGCCAAACACTGGTGGCCAAACAAGGCTAAGGCCAGAGTTGCGGTGGCCAGCACCGGTGGCCAAATAGTGGCCAAGCGACTGGTAGCTGCCAGCGTGGCACAAACAAAGGCTGGCTAACCCGATGGCGCCAGGCGAGCAACCCGACGATGACACAGTGACTGACGACACCTAGGTAGGCAGCGCGACAATGAGCCGACACTAAGGCAAAGGCGCGCGACAATGAGCCGACACCAAGGCAAGGCAGGCCGTCACGAGCCGACGCCAAGGCGAGGCAGGCCGATAGAGACCCGATGCCTGGCGAGGCAGCCTAACAATGTGACCGATGCCTAGGCAGCCTAGCCAAGCCAAAGCAAGGCGGTCAAGCCGACGGTCAAGGCAAAGACCAAAAATTTCTACTAACCACTTCGGCATCGATGCAACACTCTAGGTTAGGGAAATGTAACTAAGCCGAACGGTAGTTAGGGTTGCTAACTAATCGATTGCCATGTAGGATTTCCAGCCGAGAAATATAATTCTAGGATTTTACTACAATTGCCAAGAAATTATACCAAGGTCTTAATAGGCATACTCGTCTTTTTAGAAAATGACCTTAATGCCCGGCGATGAATACCAATCTCCTAAGTCATTAAACCTAATTACGACGGATTATTAATCGCTAAAAGGAATTTATAAAACAAATAAAGAATATTCAAATATAACAAAAAAAAATTTATAAGTCAATAACGACCGATTTTTGGATGTTAAAAATGAAATCCAAGTATTAAAATAAAATTCAAATTTTTAGCGAAATTTTTATTGACCAAAAATCAGGGTCGTTACATAGTAGCCCATTATGAGTTGTGTGTATGTGTGCCAATGGGAACCCGGGACGGCGGAACCATTGTGAGGATACTCGGGAGACCGGGACGGCGGCACCGAGGTTAGGTGTGTTAAAATACTTTTTGAAATGTTGATTTGGTTAAAGAAAGGTGAAAATGGTGACACGGTCTACGAGTAGTTGCGTAGGAGAAACTCAGATGTCACGAACACCAACGTTAGTCGAATAGCAAATGTGGATGTGTCATTGTTAACTGTCTTGTTAAATAAGCATGAGCTATGTGAAAATCGCTAATTCTACAACCTGTTGTTTGTAAGTTATGGGTTAGTGGTTATGAGATTATTCTATTGAGCTCCTATAGCTCATGGTGTTACCTTTGGTGACCCTGACATATTATACCGAGGGCGACGATAGTATTATGTGTCAGACCTTGTAGATGAACATGGTGAGCTATACACCTTGGAGGCTTTCGGAGTTGAAGAGCTGGCAAGGATGGAGGAGCAGGCGAAGCTATAGATAGAAACCTTAGTTTTCCCCTCCCTTGTGTAATAAAAAAAAAACTCTTACGGGAGTTATGCTGTAATAATGAGCCAAACTCTATTAAGTTTTATAAAAATGTTGATTTAACGTTCCCAAAAATTAGGGGCGTTACACTCCCTCTTCTTCCTTACTGATGACCGGCCATTTCCCATTCCCTTCCCTTTTGTGTCTCCGCCGACAAGCCTCTACCATCTTCGATCAAACCAACAATTGCCACCTTTCTCCCCTTCTCGCTGCCCATCTTGCATCCACTTTGCTCCCATCCTTGCCATGCCCTCCTTACACCACTGCATCACCATCAAACCCACTAAATTGACATTGAATGGAATTTTTAGTTTCAAATTTCCAATTACCACACACATTCTTGTTAGTTATTTAAGAACTGGGTTGAATGTTGCTATTAATTGTTGGGAGTGAGAAAGGTTTTTGTGTGTTCAATTACTTGGGCTTTTAATGTGGTGAATATATTGGCCGTTGGATTTGAATTGGAGAATCCTCCAATTATTGAAAAATTGGAGAGAAGCCCAACTCGAGAGAGAGTCTTGCAGTTAGAGGTTCAACCATAGCCGGTTCTACGCAATATCTACTAACGAAAATCGTGTTTTCCCCCTTTTTTGATAGGCAGAAATCATGTGTTGTAGGTCTGTCAATGGACCGGATCCAATCCGAATCTGATAGAATTCGATTCGAATATAAAGTTGTCAAATCTGAATTGAATCCTATAAATATGATAGTGGCAATTCAAATGTGATCCCTTTTTTTTAAACTTCCAGAATTTGGGGGGGGGGGGGGATCCCCAAAAATGGAAGGGCCGAGCAGCAGGTAAAAACTGCAATATCAAACAAACTTCGTTATGATAAAAAAATAAATAAATAAACTTCAGAAAACAGAACTTCAGAGAAAAGATTGCAACAACAGACTTCAATAGTTATAGCACCATCAAAACATTGGTCTTCCAAATGCACGCAGAGAGAGAGATGAAAACGACAGTAACATTGGAGGGGTTTTACTCAAAATTGTGTTTTGACTTTTGAGTGAAAGAAAAGTGGTAAAGGGAAAAGTAGTAGAAGAATCTGCAATGTTGACGATCGAATAGTAGGTCGAGGGAGAGAGATTTGGGAAATATGCTGGGCCGAGCAGATCGAGTAGATTTCGCCTCTTGTGGTGGTCACAGGAGGTGAAGATGTCTCTGGTGGTTGTGGTCATTAGTGGTGGTGAGTTTTGTCCCACTCCAGCTCACACCCCCCCCCCCCCCTCTCTCTCTCTTCAATGAGAGGAATAGGGGTTTTTTAATTCAAATTTGGATCAGATTGTTATCGGATTTAATTCGACAAAATTCGAATCCGATCCGATCCGGATTGCTATTTTCGGATTCGAATTGGATTCGATCCATTTTTTTTATCCGGTTTCATTAACAAGACTAGTGTGTTTTCATTAAAAAAAGTAAAAGAAAAAAAGAAATTTGTGTGTTGTCTCCACATATCAATGATGAGCACCCAATATTGTAGATATTTGGTGCGACTACTCCCGTTTTCTGTTGTTTTATCTTATATTTATTTAGCTTTTATAGCGATATTACTCGTGAGGTAGGTTTTTGTGTGTTTCAGGTAAACCGTGCTAATAAGGCGGTTTTGAACGCCAAGGAATGCTCCGGGTGCAACCAAGTACTCAAGGCCACATGCCACCCCGTTGTGGTGCCCAAAGAGTCATGAAGAGGTGGTTTAGAGGTTGCTCAGGTCGCCCAAGGGTCAAGGGAATTGAAGGAGATGTGAGGATTTTGCCAAAGCTTTTCATTTTCCGACCAACTGAGAGTAGAATTGTCATATATTTTGATGTACAAATCATGTTGGATCCAAAGAACACCCAAATCCGAGTTCAGAAGTGTCCGGAGCAAGCCCACGAAGTTTGCCCAAAAATCTGTCTGGCAAGCTTGAACCGGTACGGGCTTTTGGCTGTACCAGTTCATGTTGTTCAGAACATTGTTTTTGGCAGACTTTTCAAGGCTTTGAACCGGTATGGGGTTTTGGCAGTACCGGTTCATGTTGCAGAATCTGTGTACATTTTTGCTACTTTTTCAACCTTCCATTTATGGAAAGTTTTCACTTGTGGAATGTTTTTGAGATATTTTAGGGACCTTTTGGTCTTTTGTAAGAGATATTTTGCAAGCCCTATAAATAGGCTTGTATGCCTTTTATAGATGTATGGCCATTTTGTTAGATTTAGGCCCAAGTCTTTCTTGCTTTCTAGGAAATCTCCATTGATGTTCTTCAAGCTTTCCTAGTCATTTCTTCAAGAACTACTTAAGGTATTTGTTGTTTGTTAATTTCTCGTTTATTAAAGTTGCTTGTACGGACTAGATTCTTACTAATATCAAGTTTATTTCCGTTTTTGTCGGTTAATCATGTTTTCATTACTTAGCATAATTTCTAGTCTTTTCAATATGTGTGAGTAGTCTCTTGGCTAAGTCTTGGGCTACTCTTTCCCAATGACTTAGGTAGGTATTTGTTTCTCAAACCTTCGGGCTTAAAATCATGGTTTTCAGAATTGGATTAACCTAGCCATTTTGGTCTAAGCGAGGGGTGTTAACTCCTTAGTATGAAGTTTAGTCAAGCGGTCTTGGCAAGCAACATATCGAGGGCTCGTGGCCTCCTACGTGTTAGATACATTAACAAAAATAGATTGGTTTAGTTCCGGATGATCACATCTTTTGATAAATGTAGTCATTAAAGTTAAATCCTCCAGGCGTGAGCACGCGGTCATGACTCTCGCTTGAGTTATAATTGAGAACCGGTAACGGCCTTTGTCAAGGGATAGATGATCCCTAGACTTGCCTCTTTTAGTTCATAAAGTTTATTTCTAGTCTTTTTACTTAATATTTCTATCGTTTAAAGCAAAACCAAGCTGGCCATCTTAAACGCCGCAAACCACCATATATAACCTACAATCCGATTAAGCTAGATTCGATTCTTGTGGGTACGATCCCAGACATTCCGGTTATTATGCTATCGACGACCTAGCCCTACGCTTCGGGTTTCTATCAACCTTATATTTGAAGGCAAGGTTTCGACGTAAGTATTTTTGGCGCTGTTGCCGAGGATTCTTTTATAGCTTATTTGGAGGTTCGACAAACCACTGTAAGTACTCCATTATTTTTCCTTTATGTAATTTGAACTCAATCAAGCGGATACCTCTAACTGAGCCACCAATTTGACTTGAGGTGTAACGAACCTAGATTGAGCATCAATTGCCTTTTTATTACTTTTTGTTTATATAACGTGGCGGTGGCATAACCCCACGGAACTATTTTGAGAAAGAGGTGGCGGCATAGCCCCTCTAGCCTGTTTACTTCATGTCTTATCTGTCTAATAAAATGGCGGCGACAAATGGGAAATACTTTTATCCCGCTTATGCTTATCCATATTCTCGCATAGTTACCCCCACCACTCCTCCCATCAATGTATTTAGGATAGAAATGAACATTTCTAATTGGTTGCCCCGTTTTCACGGCATGGATCACGAACACCCTTACAATCATGTTGTGGTTTTCAAAGTCAAACTGGGTACCCTTAGTGCCATTGTGACATCAGAGTCCGCATGGGTGAAATTCTTTTCTCTCTCTTTAAGGGATAATGCCCAAACTTGGCTCAATTCCTTGAACCCTCAATTCGTGCTAACTTGGGTTGATTTGTTAAATGAATTCTATAAAAAGTTCATTCCCATGTATTATATGGGGGTTTGTAAGAAACAAATTCAAACCTTTGCTAAAAGAGAGAATGAGTCCTTTTATGCATGTTGGGGTAGATACAAGGACTTGCTCAATGCGGTTCCACATCATGGCTATGATAATTTCCAAATTGCTAACTATTTTTATGATGGACTTTCTCCAACGAGTCAACGATTCTTAGACAAGATGTGCGATGGCAAACTTTTTGAAAAAGAACCCGCTCAAGCCTTAGATTTCTTTGATCGTTTGGCCGCAATTTTGCAATCTCGGGTTTTTGTTAAACATTGTGAAGAGTCCAACTCAAATGCCATGGAAAAGGGAATTAAGCCACATAGCTTTGTTGAAAATGTTAGTTTAGATTGTGACAGCTTCTCAGAGTTTGCATGGAGTGATGAGCCTATTGATGAAGCTGAGGTCCAGAGTTCTCCTCTTATGGATCCCCCTTTTTGTGATGATCCGGGGGAGAAATGCCTCACCGCTAAAGTTGTCTCTTTTGATCTCCCGTATCTTGCTCCTTCCCCGGAGGACTTACTCCTTGCTCACGAGATGAACATGCTTGACACATTGGATGTCTACTATGAAGATCCATTGGCAAAACCCCTCACCGCTAAGGAAATGGATGCCGAAGTGGATTACTTGTATTCTTTGTTGGCTAAACAAGATGCTTATGAACCAATCTTTGAAGAGTTGGAGCCCATGGAAGCTACCATTGTCCCTTCACATTCTCCGTGCCTTGATCTTCTCACCGCTAAGGAAATGGATAGCGAGGTAGATTCCTTACCCTCTTTATTAGATAAACATGATGCATGTGAGCCTATCTTTGAGAAGTTACCAATCATAGAACTAATTGATTTTCTTGGTGTTGATGATATTGACTTGGTTTACAACCCTCTTATAGTGAAATTTCTCAACAATTTGAAAATTGATTTTGTTTTGGCTATGCACTTGGTGGAATTTAAGTTTTTCAAACGAATTCGGTAAATGCACTACTCAAAGTATCTTTTCTGGTGGCATGGTCTGATTCAATTTTTGAAACAGAGTGTGGAGTGGAGTGGAGTGTTCATTTTATTAGCTCTAGTTGAAATGTTAAATGTTCGGAGCCCGCGTTTGGCTGCATGTACATAAACTCTTTCTTTCTCTTTGTCTCTTTTTTTTTTCTCTCTTTTGATGGCCCGGTATAACCACCCATTTCTCGCTTGGGAAATGGGAAGAAAAGTAGTACTCGTGTAATCGTGTGAAGATTTGGTTGTGTTTTACTTTCGGTTACTTTTGAGCCCGGATAACACGAGCCGGACGGTTCTAATGTCATTTGCTTCTTAGTAGGTAGTTGGTTCTTAAGTCTTTTGCAGGGTAAGCATGCTACCACACCCGATGGAGAAGCCGAAAGAGTGAGCTTTGGAAGCAATTCCAATGATGAAAGGAAGCAATGACAAGAAAGCCTCCAACTTGGTCGAGGTATAAGGGGGTTGACATTCCCCCGGAGGTACAATCTTTTGTTCTTTCCTCTCAATACTGTTGTTCTTCATGCTATGAGGACATAGCATCGTTCAAGTTAGGGGGAGGGATATATATGTTATATAAATATTCATGAGACTTGTCTCATTGGTACATTTTTCAAACTTTTTTGTGCAATCCTCCCTTTTTAGTAGTGGTTTAGCTTGCTAGATACTTTAATTATGCTTAATTGTGTCAATATGGCAAGAGTCGTGTATCCCGTCAAATTTGGTTATATGTTTGAATCCATCTCATATGCATATAGATGAACTTTGTTGAACAAGTTGAGCCTAAAAGTCAAGTCAAGTAGTGTGCATCATGAGAGTGGAGATTCATTTCTTAAGCATCCCATGCTTTTTGTTCTCATTTCCCGCACTTGCGTAAATAATATTTTTTGTTCATGCTTGAGTAGTGTATATATCTTTCTTGCATCTTGTTGGAGTTGTTGGCGTACTTAGGAAATGATACAAGGCATTTTTGTATGATTAAACCACATATGAGACCCATTGTCCTTATGAAAGAAAGCCAAGACCGAGCCACTCCTTTTAACCCTAGGTAACCGGATGTTTGGAGGGTTGTATCTATGTTTAAAGGAGGTTTGGGGGTGGTGTGAATGTGATAGAAGTGGGTGGGATGTAAAAAGGCAAAAAATTCATACGTGATTCTTTATCTGTCCTCTCCCACTACAAAAGCTAAAGCCCCAAATTTTCATCTCCCCCTCCAAAGCTCTCAGAATTGGCCCTCAAATCTCTCTCACTACAAATCTCACTTCAAATGACCCTATTCCTCAAAGAGAAAGAAAAAAAAAAGAAAAATCAAAGAATTGCTATGAAAGAGCAAAAGTGGATTCGAAATAGGGTTCAATACTATGATGAGAGGATTGGTGTGACCTCCGGGCTAACATACATTCCGGATGAGAAAGAGTCCGATGAAAAGGTGGAGCTCAATGCTCAATACCGTGAGAAGCCGAATGAGGATGACGGCTATGTGTGGTTGAGTCGGTGGTAGTAATTTTAGTAGGACTTATCTAGTAGTTTTTCTTTATTTCTTCTTCGTATCTTTGTTTGGTGTTTGGCGGTTATGTGGCCATGCTTGGGTAGTTTAAGGTCGGTAGTGGCCAATGGTAGATGAACCGTGCAAGCATATAGCCACTACATTTTTGTAGTCCCTTTCTCTTTGTATCCAAGGTCGTTATAAGCTAATAAAGTCCTCCGTTGATCTTTTGTACGCTAATTAACTCCATTTGATGCATAATCGATATTTATTACTTTTTGAGTATGATTTTTTCCTAATCTTTTGACACTTGTCAATAATTAGCTTTCCCTTCGTTCGAAGCGCCCTTTTGATAGCATGCGTAGCTTTTTGTCTTTAGCTATTGCATTTACTCGCTAGCGCTTGTCATGGGATGTATCTTGTATCTCACTATGTGAAAAGTCGAATAAGAGTGTATCCTTGTGAGTTTTGGAGTCGAAACTCGCTGTGGTGCATGCATGCTTGGCTACTCTAATATGGCATAGTTTGTTCATTCTAGTTCATGGCATGTTTGTGCATGGATTGCACATGATCGGATTTGAAGGGGTGTCTCGAACTCTTGCCTAGTTGTTGTCGTAGAGCATAATTTTTGTATCTTGAATCTTAGGAGGATTGCATAGCTTAGTTAACTATGTATTGCTTTAGTTTGCTAGGGACTAGCAAAGTTCAAGTTGGGGGGTGTGATGAGCACCCAATATTGTAGATATTTGGTGAGACTAGTCCCGTTTTATGTTGTTTTATCTTACATGTATTTAGCTTTTATAGCGATATTACTCGTAAGGTAGGTTTTTGTGTGTTTCAGGTAAACCGTGCTAATAAGGCAGTTTTGAACGCCAAGGAATGCTCCGGGTGCAACCAAGTACTCAAGGCCACGTGCCACCCCGTTGTGGTGCCCAAAGAGTCCTGAAGATGATGGTTTGGAGGTTGCTCGGGTCGCCCAAGGGTCAAGGGAATTGAAGGAGATGTGAGGATTTTGCCAAAGCTTTTAATTTTCCAACCAGCTGAGGGTAGAATTGTCATATATTTTGATGTACAAATCATGTTGGATCCAAACCACTTGGGTTTGAAATGAGATTCGACGAGCTTTCCAATGGTCCAAAGAAGACCCAAATCCGAGTTCCGGAGTGTCCGGAGCGAGCCCCGCGAAGTTTGCCCAAAAATCTGTCTGGCAAGCTAGTACCGGTACGGGGTTTTGGCTGTACCAGTTCATGTTGTTCAGAACATTGTTTTTGGCAGACTTTTCAAGGCTTTGAACCGGTATGGGGTTTTGGCTGTACCGGTTCATGTTGCAGAATCTGTGCACGTTTTTGCTACTTTTCAACCTTCCATTTATGGAAAGTTTCCACTTGTGGAATGTTTGTGGGATATTTTAGGGACCTTTTGGTCTTTAGTAAGAGATATTTTGCAAGCCCTATAAATAGGCTTGTATGCCTTTTATAGATGTATGGCCATTTAGTTAGATTTAGGCCCAAGTCTTTCTTGCTTTCTAGGAAATCTCCATTGATGTTCTTCAAGCTTTTCTAGTCATTTCTTCAAGAAATACTTAAGGTATTTGTCGTTTGCTAATTTCTCGTTTATTAAAGTTGCTTGTACGGACTAGGTTCTTACTAATATCAAGTTTATTTCCGTTTTTATCGGTTAATCATGTTTTCATTACTTAGCATAATTTCTAGTCTTTTCAATATGTGTGAGTAGTCTCTTGGCTAAGTCTTGGGCTACTCTTTCCCAATGACTTAGGTAGTTATTTGGTTCTTAAACCTTCGGGCTTAAAATCATGGTTTTCGGAATTGGATTAACCTAGCCATTTTTGTCTAAGCGAGGGGTGTTAACTCCTTAGTATGAAGTTTAGTCAAGCGGTCTTGGCAAGCAACATATCGAGGGCTCGTGGCCTCCTACATGTTAGATACATTAGCAAAAATAGATTGGTTTAGTTCCGGATGATCACATCTTTTGATAAATGTAGTCATTAAAGTTAAATCCTCCAAGCGTGAGCACGCGGTCGTGACTCTCGCTTGAGTTATAATTGAGAACCAGTAACGGCCTTTGTCAAGGGATAGATGATCCCTAGACTTGCCTCTTTTAGTTCATAAAGTTCATTTCTAGTCTTTTTACTTAGCATTTCTATCGTTTAAAGCAAAACCAGGTTGGCCGTCTTAAACGCCGCAAACCACCATATAAAACCTACAATCCGATTAAGTTAGATTCGATTCTCTGTGGGTACGATCCCGGACTTTCCGGTTATTATGCTATCAACGACCTAGCCCAACGCTTCGGGTTTCTATCAACCTTACATTTGAAGGCAAGGTTTCGACGTAAGCAATCAACTCAACATATATACTCGGCATTAGCAAAAGGATAATGAAAAGGATAGCCCTCTCCTCCACTCTCCTGCGAAGATAGCATGTGGGCCTATAAGAATAAAAAAAATCATTGACAAGTTATTTAGGAAAAATTTCAAAATGGCACCTGAACTTTCACTCCAATGTCACCGAAACACTTGAACTTCACTTTATTTCAATTAAACACCTGAATTTTCAAAAGTCCCAAATTGAGGCACCTGCCGTTAGCCTCCATCCATTTCCTTCACAAATCGGCTGATGTGGCTTATTTCTAGCATTAAAAGGCCCCACTAGACATGTTAGAAAGTGAACTCAATACACACAATCACAACCAGAAATGAGTTCACTTCCTAAATTTGTGCATTGAGTTCACTTCCTAACATATCTAGTGGGACCCTTTAACGCCAGAAATGAGCCACATCAACTGATTTGTGAAGGAAATGGATGGAGGCTAATGACAGGTGCCTCAATTTGGGAATTTTGAAAGTCCAGGTGTTTAATTGAAATAAAGTGAAGTTCAGGTGTTTCGGTGACATTGGAGTGAAAGTTCAAGTGCCGTTTTGAAATTTTTCTGGTTATTTATTAGAACTTTTGTTAATCACAATAAAATATAGTGAAAAAAGCAATGTTACTAGGCATTCCGGTTTCTAAAAAAATGAACTTTTAGAAAAGGAAGATATAATTTCAAGCTCAAAAATTATGTGTTTACGCAAATAATGTTTCTACCAATATGGATCTTGTTTGATAGATCTCATTAAGATCTTTTAAACGGTGCAAAAAAATTAAAAAAATACTTTTCATTTTTATTATATTTGAGCTTGAAATTACATTCTTTTTGAAAAAGAAGGCTTCAAAAGAAAGCGGAACGGCACCTTACTCTGTAGAAGTGAATCTTGACTAAGAATTTTTTTCTTTGGTGCTCAAAATAATGGGTAATTTCGATCTAACTAACTCCATTTGTTTTGAGGTTTTGGATATGATCCTAGAAAAATATGTGGTGTTTTGATAAGACCTTTGTATTGTTATGTCCTTTTACGATACTCCTATATTAGGGCAAAGTACGGATGATTTTTCTGTGGTTTGGGTTTTTTGCGCATCACTTCCCTTACTTTTTGAAATGATCAATTCACCTCCTCGTGGTTTGGGATTAAAGTGCAACCGTCGTGTTTTCCTTCCAAACTAACGGTGCTACCGTCATGTTTTCTTTCCAAACTAACGGAAGGTGTGCTACACACGTCAATAATGAGAGTTAGAATGAAAAATAAGATTAAATGAAGTTCAATTTTTATGCAAAAAAGAAAACACTGCCCTTTTTCTTCATCTTTCCCAAACAATATGAATCAACCACCAACAACAACCTTCCACCTGGCCACCACAGACGTAAAAAAAAAAAATTGGGATTAACTTTCTCCCTACACAATCCCACAATCCCCGTTCTCTTGAACTTAACTTAAATTTAATTTAAATTTAGGAATTTTGTCTTTATTTGAATTTTTTTTTGCATTTGTTAGTTTTGTGCCAAATTTTTGTGGGTTATTGATTTCTCTCGACGACAGGAATCGGATTTTTTTTACTTTTACCGAAGCATTTTGAGAAATAACCACTTTTTAGCACAAAAATAAAAAGTGATTATTTTTCAAAATACTTGGGTAAAAGCAAGAAAAAATTTATTTTTCCGATTTCTCTTGTCCAGACAAATCAATAACCCACAAAAGTTTATACCAAATTTACAGACACAAAGTTGGTACAAACACAAAGTAGGTTAGGATCTAGAGAGCAATAGAGAGTACACAACACAAGGGATATATTGCCTCAGTCTCTCTTTACATAAACGGAGGCCTCCTCCTTTTATAAGCGAAGAAGACTGCTTGCATCACTAGTACATATAATTGGAACTTACTGTACATCACCAGTTACATCACACAAATAGTACTAAGACTTTCCAAACTAACATTGACTTCTTACGTACTACTGGTAATAATTTATACTACAAGACAACAGACCAATAATACCACCTTTCGCACCTGGCCTTAATAGTACAAACCAATTATGTATCTTACAACAGTACACTACAGTAAACCCTAATAATTTTTGGCGCAAAACTAATAAATACAAAAAAAATTCAAATAAGAATAAAACTTAGTTAAGTTTAGTTAAGTTCAAGTGAACAGGGAGATTATTGCAAACGCTGAAGGTGGGCTCTTATATGATATTTCCAAAGAGGATGAGGTTGTTTGGACTTTGACTCCAACTGGTTGTTATTCAGCAAAATCTGCCTAGATGGCCCTTCAACATAGATCCCCTACAGTGGATTGGGCTCATATGTTATGGCATAAAAAGTATGTTCCTCGCTGGTTTTTTATTTTGTGGGTAGCCCTTTTGGGTAGGCTATCAAGTAAAGACAGATTGATGGAGTGGGGGGTAACTACTGCTAAGGACTGTGTCCTCTATTATGGAGGTCAGGAACCTCAAATCTACTTGTTTTTTGAATGTCAATGTGCTACCTTGGTCTGAACTAGTATCAGGTCCAAGTGTTGTAGACATGGGGATACCTTGAGTCTGTTGGCTGAAGTCTAGTGGGGATCCCAATATTGTTCCAAGTCAGTTTCAAGTATTATTTACCAGTGGTGTTTAGCAGCCTTAGTGTACTTCCTTTGGCGGGAGAGAAATTCTCGGATATTCAGACAAGTTGGAGTAGACTTCTATACCCTAGTTAGAGAATTGAGGAAGTGATCAGAGCCTGCTTGGTATCTATGAAGTTGTCCATACATTCTGATCTTGATGCTGCTGTTTGTCAGGACTGGGGGATCCAATTCAGAGTAGACACTTATAAGGGTTTGGTGTTTTGTTGCTTTTCTTTTGGTTGTCAGCAGTTAGGTTTTCAGGTGGCCATAGTTTTGGCTAGAGTCTCGTAATTTCTATCCTAAGGCTATCTCTTTAGTCTTTTGGTCTTGGTCCCTTTATAAAATACCCCTTTTTCCAACAACAACAAAACAAACAAACAGGGAGTAAAACATTTCAACACTGTTTCTATGAAAAACCAGTGGGAGGCTGGGACTCATCGTTTTCAATGTCAATTTTAAAATCGAATTCTTCACAAATCCAAAACATGCCAGCAAGCTACTAGGTTTTGTTTGGTGGGTGTCATGGACACAACATGCGTCAAATTATAATTGATTTTACCAATTTATATGCCGACGACACTTAAAGAAATTAAGATAGGGTGAACATTTAAAGTGATTGGTTGGTTAATTTGAAGATGCAAAACTCTTTGTGCGCCCCTCTGACACGTGCGCCACTCGGACCCCACCCCCCGACCATTTTACCCCCGACAATAATTCAACCGATTTTCTTATTCCTCATTTATTTACTTAATAACTTTTATATCTTTTTTCACTTTTATTTATTTAATATTATTTAAGTGTTCCAATTTTCAATCCGGTTGAATCGGTGCAAAGATCTTTTTTTTTTATCATTTTATCTTTAATGGTCATAATGAATTTTGGCTCGAAAGCCTTTCAACAAGTACCCTAAGGCACTTTATTTAGTTTCAGATCTCTCATTAGGGTGCTCGTTAAAAGGCTTTAGAGTCAAAAATTCATTACGATCATTTAAGATGAAATGATAAGAAAAATAAGATCTTCGCACCGGTTCAAACGAATTAAAAATCGGGACACTTATTTTTTTACTCTTTATATGTATTTTTAAATTATTTAATATTATATATGTGAGTAAATTTCTTTTTTTGTTTTAATTTTATAATTCTTTTATGTTATTGAATTTATTAATTTTGTATTTATTTATATCTTTTATCTATTTTATTTCTAACCCCTTATTCAAATTTCCTTTTATCTTCTTATCTTCAACTATAACCACTCATTTAGATTATTTTTTTTTATCTTCAATTACAACCACACATTCAAATTTTTTTGTTATCTTCTTATCTTTAACTATAACCATTCATCCATCACCCCTTATCCTTATATATCCATCATTATCCTTCCGAAATCACCATCTTCTTCCCATCGCCACCTTCTCCCTGCTTATCCCTCCAACATCACCATCTTTCAATCATCTATCTCTCTCTCCCTTCCTCTGTCACGGCTCCTCCCTCCTTTTCCACACCGGTTTCGTAAAGCGTAGAAGAACATTATGGATGGCTACAACTGCTCATTTTCAGATAGTTGGTCCGTTGAAAATGATGTTCATAGTGGGAAGGGCGCTCCCACAATTTTCGTGATTATACACCCGAATTCACAACTAACGAGGTTAGTTATTACCGTTATTCTTATGCATATTAGTTATGTAATTTAAAAGTACAAAAATTATGCATATTAGACTAGATCATGTTGCACTTATTTATAGATTTTTCAAAGTAGAGACGACATGATAGCTTGGGTGCGAAGCGTCGGTAGGGAAAATGGTATTGTTGCTGTTACTAAGAAATTTGCTAGTTTAATTGGTGGCAAGCTGCCAAAGTGCATTCTTAGTTGTGAAAGAAGTGGAAAGTATAGATCGGCACGAAAAGCAGTTGAAGGGCAATCCCCGCAAAAGAATATTGGGACAAAAAAATGCGAGTGCCCATTTGAGCAGCTGTGAGGTATACCAATACCTCCAGCGGGTGTACCAATACCTCCAGCGGGTGTCATGTGGGGTGTAAGGGTTGAATATGGTCTCCATAACCATGAAACAACAGAATATTTTGATGGGCATGAGTTCCCGTCAAGGCTAACACCAAAGGAGAAAGAAATTGTGCGCGACATGGCAAACAACACCGCGCCTCGTGAAATTCTTAGTGTTTTAAAGAAAAAAAAACTCGTTAAACACTACATGTGCCCAGTCCATATACAACATCAAATAAACAGATAACATGGCAGAACGAGGCGGTCTAAGTCCTACTCAGTTTGTCTTGAATCAACTAATAGAGAAAAGATACCTCCATGAATATCGTACAAATCCATACACCAACGAAATCATAGATATTGTTTGGATTAATAAAAATTACATACGGATTGCCATGCAGACATGATCTTGCATATTACCATTGGTACTCCATGCCAATTCCGATTCAGAGTATCCACAATCATTGGACTAAGCTGTCCATGTGCGTGCCCATTGTGAATGACGAGGGAGAACGACCGGACAGAACAGAGCACAGTTCGAGGCCCAGCGTATAACACGGCTCATAAAGGTCGACCTACTGATAGAGAGGAGCAAAGTGGACGACACATTCCTTCCTTTACAGAAGCATCGACTTCATCATCTAGGGTCGAATCTAGGAGACGTGGGAGGGGCACGGGAGTTCGTAAAACTCAAGCGAACCATGCTGAATTTTCAGTTCCACCGATCCCTACAGACTACATTTAGTATTTACCTCGAGCTTATCAGCATTACATTTCTCACATTAATGATGTCCAAGGTGACGGTCATTGTGGATTTAGGGCGATAGCCGCTCATATAGGGTATACTGAAGATTGTTGGGCTCAAGTTCGAATAGATCGTACGATACGCTATATCCAGAAATAGGTTGGGCAAACCGCCTAATACTGTCTTTAAATTACTTGGAAGATTCGGCACCACAGGAGCATTGGATAGACGCTATGAGTATGGGAGTTGTCATCGCTTCGGTGTACAACCTTGTTCTGCATACATTTGATGAGCTTCCTTCAGGTTGTTTTACTCACTTCCCATTGAGATCCCCTCCAGTTCCAGTCCAAGAGCTCATTGAAATAGCTATTGCTCGTGTTGGGAACAATCACTTTGTACAACTTTTCTTGCAGCCTCATTACCCTGTACCACCCTTCCCAACATGGTGGTGGGACAATGCATCAGAACAAGCTAAAAGATGGGATGCTCGTTATGCAACACGAATTACTTTATGGGAAGAAATAATGAATACAAGACCAAGAGGAGCAGGAGTAGAATTTGGTGGAAACATTGATTGGAAATTGAATTTTCATGTATTTTCAATCGTCGACGAAATTAGTATAAGTTATGCTTTACTTATTCATTTATTAATTAAAATTAGTACAAGTTATGTTAGTATAAGTTATGTTTTAATTATTCATTTATTAATTAAAATTATAGGAAGAAGTCTTTTAAAAGTAAAACAAAAAAAACTAATAAAAGTTAAAAAAAAAACAAAAACAAAAATTAAAGTCTTTTAAAAGCAAATAAAAAAACTAATAAAATTTTAAAAAAAAAACTAAAACAGTAGTTAAATTCTTTTAAAAGTATTAAAAAAAACTAGTAAAAGTAAAAAAACTAAAACAGTAAAGTCTTAAAAGTAAAACAAAAAAAACGAGTAAAAGTAAAAAGAACAAAAAACCGAAAACAAAGGGGGAGGAGGGGGAGGGGGGAAAGAGGGGGAAAGGTGGTGGGGCCGGAGGGGGGCGGGGGTGTCAGGGGGTGCGAAAAGGGGGCCTCTTTGAAGACACAAAGAGAGAGAGAGCTCCGGGAAACCGCCTACAAAGTCCTCGTTGGATCCTACCGGAGCACCGGCTCCAGCAGGATGACACTCGCTTACATCTCTTAGTCGCAGAGGCTGTCTCCGGTGCTAGAGAGATCGTTTTCGATATCGCTGTTGCTGTGGGGATCGCTGATGTCGACGACGATGAGCATATAACCGATTAATCGGAGGTTTTTCTGATATGGGTTTTAGGGATTTGATTTGCTAATCCTTTTTGCAAGTGACGTTGAACGAAATAAATACTTTTATAAGTGATTTTCTGATCCGAGCTTTTAATTTTAAACGGAAATATGTCCGTTTGTATTGCTGTTGAATCGAAATAATGAGTTTTTGCACCTCATCTGGGTTTTCAGTTTTTGCCATTGAAGGGGTGTGAGTGTGAGTTTTCAGTTTTTGCCATTGAGGGTGTTTGATGGAGAGTGCTACAGAAACCGACGAGGCACACCGACGGCCGAGCGGGGCCCATTCTGACCACCGGATGGCTGATTCGAATCGTTCAAAAATCTATAAAAAAGAAAACCCGAGTGGGCTCACGTGAGAATCAACGGCATTCGATGTGTGTAGGTGCTCGATCTAAACACCCTATTTTTTCGTGTGATCATCCGTCCGGTGGCCGGAGTGAGCCCCATGCGGCCGTCGGTGGCTCTGTCGGTATGCCTCATCGGTTTCTTTAGCATTAGAAGTGTTTTTTTTTTTTCCATCAGATGGAAATGCAACATTAGCACTGTTTGATCTACTAATATTACCTATCCTCTTCAATAAGACAGAGGGTATTACAGTCATTTTTTAGCAATTTCCGTTAACGGTGTTAGCTTAACACTTTAGTCCAAAACCACAATGAGGTGAATTGGTTGTTTCAAAATGCTAGGAAGGTGATGTGCAAAAGCCTCAAACTATAGGAAGGTAATCTATACGTTGCCCTATATATTAACAGAAGGATAGTAGTATTAATTTGTTGTTGGTTTTTCTTGTGGAGTTACAAAATTGTCTTTGCATGTATAGATTGTTAGTACTATGAAAGAATAAATTGCAAATTTACATATAAGAAGGTGAATACAAAAAAGGGAAATGTAAATGTTAATTATTGTACATTATTATGGACACATCATCATCACAACTTTTCACATCAAAATATTGCCTCCACTTTTTAAAATTATTCTATACTTTTATCCATTAACTTTTGAAATTGACATAATAATAATTATACAAACTTTTACCAATTAACTTTTCAAAATGAAGGAACACCACCTAGTGTGGTTGGTTCCTTTCTCTCCCTCTCAAAATAAACATTTATAAGAGACAATTCAAAATAAAATACTAGACTATTATTGGGGTACGTCGGGAGTAATAAACATCAACCAAAATTGAAAAAAGTTTAGATCATTTTTGCCTTTAGTGAATTTGTAGAGACCCGTATTTGTTTTATCGAATGTTAATATTTTATAAATGCATGATTAATGATAAAGAGAAAGTGAAATTATGGTATTTATGTGATTTGAGGCTAAAGTGGTTGAATTGATTGTGAAAGGGGTGCATGTGTGATATGTGAATATGTGGGAATATATAGGCGGGTGAGGGAGTAAAGAATTATATTTCTCCTCTCATTTCCCTCACGGCTCTCTCTCCTCTCGGCTCCCTCCCTCCCTCTTGCTCTCACTCCAAAATTTCACCCAACTCACTCAAAACCCATACCAATCAACCTCCATTCCGCATTCTATTCGAAGTTTTGAGCTTGCTCTTCATCGGTTGAGGTTCGGTGCGGAATATTTCATTCGAATCAAGGTTTTCGAAAGGCTAGGGCTCGTACCTCCTTGGAAATCATGCTTCGATTTCGAGGTAGGGATTCTACACTCAATATATGTAAAAGACGTGCTTCCTATCCTTGAATCCATGCTTCTTGTTGTTGTTGATATTGTTAAAACCCATAAAATCTGCTCAAAACGTCGCCGTATCGATACAGGCTTTTTTTCGTATCGATACCAATTAAAATCGTAGCTTCTCATTCTTTTTGCTTGTTGTATCGATACGGCCATTTTGGCTTTATCAATACCAGAAGCTTATGGACAATTTTCACTATTTTATTCCAAATTTCATCATTTTTGACTCCCGATCACTTCTAACTTGTTCTCAACACTTCCAAATCACCCCGTAAAGTGATTAATCATATTCGTCGAGTTCATGGGGTAACATTGCATTCCTTGCTCATGTTGTGTAGAGTTTGACGTTAATTGTAATATGAATTGTGAATGGAATGAAATGCCATTGGACGAGAAATATGTGATTCTTGGACACTCATTGACACAACGAGAACATTCCGAACCCATTGACGGGTGGGTGCCTGGCAGGGGGTATCGGGATTCCTTAATTGGCCTGGCAGGAGCAAAAGCTCGTATTGATTATGTAACGCCCTCAATTTTGGGTACGTTAAGTAAACATTTTATTGAATAAACTAAGTAGAGTCTGGCTCATTATTACATCACAAACTCCCACGAAGTTCCATTTTTACACGAGGAAGGGAAACTAAGGCTCCTAACTACAGCTCCGACTGCTCCTCCATCCTAGTCAGCTCCTCGGCTTCGAAAGCCTCCAAGGTATACAGCTCACCATGTTCATCTATGAGGTCTGACACATTATACCAGCGTTGTCACCAGCATAATATGTCAGGGTTACCAAAGGCTACACCGTGAGCTACAAAGCTCAATAGAATAATCCAAACCCACTAACCCTTAACTTACAACAAGGATAAAATGATTAACGATTTTCCATACTTAACATGCATCCTTATCATAAACATTTAACAATGATACAACCACATTCACTTCTTATCTAACGTCAGTGTCCATGATTTCTGTGTTTCTCCTACGCGACTCGTCGTAAACCGTGTCACCATTTTCACTTTACCAAACATTTCATAAATTAGTTTTAACACATCCAACCTCGGTTCCGCCGTTCCGGGCTCCCGAGTATCCTCACAATGGTTCTGCGGCACCGGGTTCCCATTGGCACACAATAGCATTGGCTCCTCTCCACGGATAACCAAGCCACACACCAAACCTCGGTTCTGTCGTTTCGGGTTCCCGAGTATCCTCACAATAGTTCCGCCGCACCGGGTTCCCATTGGCCCACATACACACACCACATAATGATTTTCACACTTGGTCATTATGTAATTTCAAAAATATTTTATCCTTTGCAACACACATTTCCACAATGGGCAAGTCCGGCCACATTGCGATTTCAAAACACACCTTGTCATTAACACACCCTAGGTGTCATGTTTCTACTTTGATTTTTGTGTCTCGTCACATGCATAGACTCTGCGGTAGGACTTTTCACGTAAGTACTCCTAAATCATTCATTATAATGTTGAAACTAAACTAGCAAGATCATCCAACTCTCTATCACTAAATCATGCTCAAATAACCACCTAAAGCATAACGCCACATGTACAGATGCCTTTGGAGTGATAATCACTTATGCTTTCTCATACAACCACAAGTAATGCAAGCAACACATAAACAACTTCATAATCATCTTAAAGGTCAAAATACGAATACTTCAAATCAAGTGGTAACATTTTATCTTTTAACATAGACATTTCTAATCATACTTAGGACTAATGAGTAAAGAATAATCTATTATACGTCGGGATAGGGGTACGAGTATTTTACAATATCATACAATCAACTATACTTAAGGTTAGAGTGTAGGGGAAAAATCTACATACATTTCAATCATGCACATAACATACGATATACTTAGAGCTAGAAGGTATTGGAAAATCTACCATTCTTCTTGACGGTAGTGACGACTACGAAGAAAGATGGTACGTCGGGCGGAGTAACTTCCTATGGTAGCTTCCGATAGCTTCGAAAGAGAAAGGTTTCTCTCGAAACTAAATCTTGACTAACACTACTAAACTTTTTGGATTGAGAGGGTGGTGGAGTGGTGGTTTAGTGGCGGCTTAAGATGAGTTTCTCGAAGAACTTGGGAAGAGCTTCAAGAACAAGGAAGAACAAGCAAGAACACTTAGACTTTCTAGAGAGAAGTTGGAGCAAGGAAAGGTGTGAGTTGAATGCTTGAATGAGCTTGCTATTTATAGACCAAAGCTTGGCTTATTGTCTAATGGATAAATTTTCCCCTAACATTTATTGTCCAATGGATAAAAGGTTTGCTTGAACAACCTATACCTAGTTTTAGGCATGCAAGGCTAGGTTTGATTTGATTATGGAAGATTTTAGTGAAGAAAGGAGGATTGTTTTGAGACGGGGTAAAGGGTTTGGTAGGGTAGGGTCCACGGTTGTCGTTGTTGGCTGGTTGGGTTCGGATCGGTCTGCCAGTGTTGCCTGCTGCCTTCCTCCATCGGGTCTTAAAATCCGCCTCCTCACTTTTTAGCCAGAGTGCACACTTTACCACCCCAGCATAAGTGGTGAAAGCTTGAGCTACCACGGCCCTTTGAGCGGTTGTCAGCCCCCACTCGAATCTTCTCGCTTTCTTGTCCTCAGTTGCTATGGCAGTTGGGGCATAACGGGATAGCTCTTCGAATTTGGCCGCGTACTAGGTAACGGTCATTGTTCCTTGTTTCAGGTTCATAAATTCCTACTCATTGGCCAGACGGAGGGGTGTGGAAAAGTATTTATCAAGAAATAGGGTCTCGAATTCGGCGAATGTCATGGTGGCTATGGCATGGGTTGCCTCCATCAGATCCCACCAATAGCGGACTTCTCCCTTCAGTTGGTAAGTAGCTAAAGCTACACGATCTCCATCCCGGATGATCTCTAAGGTGTTCAGGATCACCTTGACTTCCTTCAACCATGTTTCAGCCACAGCGGGGTTAGGATCTCTGTTGAAGGTCGGGGGTCGGCGTTTGCAGAATTCGTTCATCGCTCGGGTTCGGGTCATAGGTTCATCATCGCGGTTCTGGTTTCGGCGGTTGGGATTCAAAGCGGCCACAAACGCTTGTATGATCTGGGTTAGGTTGGGGTTGGCGTTAGAGGATTCTCTGGTTTCGTGTCCTAATCTGCTGCGTCGGTTCTCCATCTACGAGTTGAAATCAAAAGGGGGAGGTTTAGTCTACTTTAAACAATTGTCTTTCGTAATTAGTGTTTTAACTACTAAAGCAAAATATCGAATAGTAAGCAACAGTACTCTTTTAAAAGGAAACAAGCTTTTCATAGATACACAGAGAATTACAAACATAAGCATAGAGTTCTACTACAAAGGCAAGTAGAGATAAGAGTTTCCTAATACACGATAGTCCTACATACTCCTACTACATGATCCGATTGGTCCTAATATACCACAAGTGTAACTAAAACTTCCGGTCCTTATTCTAATACTACTACTCTACTGTTGGGGTGGGACAAGTTCGAGAAACTCTCTTAACTGCTCCATCCACTCTTTCTCCCTTAT
This sequence comes from Rhododendron molle, assembly GCA_025413875.1. NCBI lineage: Eukaryota > Viridiplantae > Streptophyta > Magnoliopsida > Ericales > Ericaceae > Rhododendron > Rhododendron molle. The sequence continues at coordinate 33,379,548 of CM046391.1, read as the reverse complement.
CTCGAGCCAACACTCTCCTTCTCGACGGATTTCTTCAGCTAGGTCCCCAAGTGCTACACTTAGGGTTTCCACATCCATGGGTTGGTCCTCGTCGGCAAAGGGTGCCATGACGACGATCTCACATAGTTAGTCGCCAGTGTCGGGGTCACATATACCCAGTTGGGGTATAGGGATATGACTCTCGGGTGCTAGCAAGGCCTTGTAGTAAAGCAAGTCCGCAAAGGTAATCTGGGCAGCAAAGGTACGGCTATCCATATCTACAATAAGAAAATTATATATTAGGCTTAAAGGTGGAAGGGGTAAGCACGTATAAAACACAAGTACGCACATAACAGTGATCATATACATAAACACATGACTTTCATTACTTAAGCAGAACGAGTACATCTTAGGTGGCTTATATTAGCCTTAAGCTTCCTACTACATTTACACCAAAAGTCCAACTACCTCCTATTTTACATCAAAAGTCCAACATTTAGGAAAACTTAAGCAAGCAACAGTGATCCTAGTTTAACATCCTACATTCCAAAGGATTACAACTATTGCTAAGTTTATTCAGGTGTGCCTCAATAGCATTCTTGGCTTCACAGGTTCTCTAGGACCTCATCCTTCTCGAGCTTTCCCTCATTGACATCCTTATCTCCACTAACTTCTCCCTCCTTAGTCACCTTATTGGCAACTTGTAGACACCCCAATTTGGACCTATTAATTACCCTTAATTTGTGCCCTCGAGGCTCCCCGATGATGAAAATGAATCAAAACAGGCCGTGGAAAACTTGGATGATGCTTCTTGGACTTTTTCAAAATCAAAACGTCCCTTTTTCCCGACACCCTGAGGGTAAAATTGGCACACATTTCAGCATATAAAATAACTTTGAATGAAACCAATCGGGTTAGAAAGAGGACTCAACGAGCTTTCCAACGCTTCGAAAAACACCCAAAACCGAGTTCTGGAGTGTCCGTGGCGCCCTTCTGAAGTTGGGCTGCCACTCTAGAGCGCTCGGGAACACTCTAGAGCGCTCGGGACAGCCACTCTAGAGCGCTCGGGACCACTCTAGAGCGCTTGGGAGTGTTGACAGACCAATGCATGTTGAGCTTGGCTTTGACCATGGCTTTTCAGGCTTTTTAATCCATTCAACGTTCAAACTTGGTCTTACCTGAGCCTGCCTGAGCCAGCAGGAATCTCATGATGCCATTTCCTCTCCCCAAAACATTTTCTTTTCATTTTTGAATTGATTTTCAAGTCAAAACCCCAATTTTTCACTCCCCTACATATACCCTCATCTTCTACTTCTAAAAGGGCCACGAAATCAGTCTCTCTCTCTCCCCATTCTGCTGCCAAAAAAACCAGCCTCTCAAACTCCCTCTCAAACTCTTTCTAAAACTCCATCATTTTCTCAATTATTTCTCTAAGAAAAATCCAAGGAAATTTCAAACATATTGTTGGTCTTTGACACATCAAAAGCTCTATTTCACACTGTTTTTCCATCTATCTTCAAGCCTTAAATTCAATCCAAGAAGTCAAGTTCAAGCTAAGAAAAGGTATAAACTTGATTTTTTCCAAGTTATTCAATGCTTTTCCACTTTTGAGGGGGATCAAAGAGCTCATACTAGTTCCTCATACTAGTTGTGAGTTCATTTTGTTGAATCTTAGTTGATTTGGCTAGCACGCAAGTCAAAAGGGATGCTAAGACATGTTGTAATTTTAGGACAGATTTTCTGAGCTTCAGTTTTTGCCATTTTTGCCCTTTTTACACCACGAATTATTTTTGGGTTCCTTCATATAAGTTGTAGATCTTTTTGTTGGGAAGATTTGGCCGCTGGAATCAACTTAATCGGATTTAAAATGAATTAGTTATGATTTTTTTTCTGCAAGCTGTCCAGTGTAGGACGAATCTGGAAATACCCATTTTGGTTTGAGGTTTATGCTTTTGTTTTGCAAAGAGAGTCTCTATATTTTCTTTTCTAGAGTTAGTGTAAACACAAGAGCAAAGGGGCATGAAGGTGTTTTCTGTACTGGTTACTGTAGGGACTCCCGAGCGCTCGGGACTACTCCCAAGCGCTCGAGAGTGACTCCAGTCCTGTTTCCCTCTTCCAAGCATTTAAATGGACATGCATGGGTGGTGGAATGTGTTTGAGGCTTTTTAACCCCTTTTGAGGTGTGTTGGTACAGATGATCTCCCTTTTTCAGAGAAAAATAAAGAAGATCATCTCCCTTTAAAGACATGCAAAAGAGTTTTACTCGAGATCTAAAAAGATAAATTTTCATGTTTCAAAAAGCATAAGATCTGATGTGCCAGCATGCTATATTGAGTATATTTGTTAGTTGAAATCAGTCCTGGGGTGTAAACTACTCCCGAGCGCTCGAGATCACTTTAGAGCGCTCGAGAGTGTTTGCATGTAAGCTTAGTCCATTTTTCTCCCAGTCTGATTCTCATACTGCCTTTACATGTCCATGCATGCATCCCTTTTTGCCTCTTAAAACTGTTAAACCACTTTTTAGAAGGGCAAGGACGCGTGGCTTAGAGGAAGGGGGCCTGATTCTAGTCTAATAAACCCCCTGTATCATGCTTGAGGTTATTTTAGTTAGCATTTTCAGTATTGTATCCCGTTGTATTCTGTTGTACTAACATGATGTGCAGGTTGGGCATGCAACACTCCCAAGCGCTCGGGAGTGTTCCTGAGCGCTCGAGAGTGAGATCAATAACAGATCCACAGTTTCTGCTAACATGCATCTCATTCATTTACAGCTTTATCCATCCATTGTACAGTTGCACATGCATGCACTCCTTACGTGTCATAATTATGGATACCTGCTACTTGTGTAATGAAACAAAATCTTTTCGAAAAATCCCACAAATGTTGAGTAGAGACCGATTTCGCATCGGGCGAGGGGGGTGCCGTAAAACCCTTCCCCCCTCGTAACACGGCTTCCGAACCCTCAAAACGAATCTCTGGCTTTCAATTCAAATCAATCAATTTTCAATAAAACGGTTTCTCGGGTGGCGAACCACAAATCCGGGTGGCGACTCTTCAACCTTTTTCAAATCGATTCCAAAAGGCGTGGCGTTTCTTTTCGGGCCGCCCCGATATCCACCCGGGGCTGTGGTAGCCCACAGTGGCGACTCTGCTGGGGATGTTTAATTGATACTTGAGAAAAAGTTGGTTTGTTGATAAAACGGCCCGCTTTTCTTGAATATCAATTAAACTTGTGAGCCAAGCTTGAAAAACGTTTGTGGGATTTTCAAAGTTATTTTGTTTCATTGTCTATTTCTTGTGTATATATCTTGTGCAGCCCCGCTGTTGTGTTTCGGCAATCCTACCCGGCTCGCCGGTGATAGGGAATCCCGGAATGCTCAGCAACCCTCGACCATGATGAGTCATCCCTACCGTTTGTACCATTATTGGGTGTACGCTCAATAATGGGAGGTATACATTGACTCTAGTCTGGGGAACCCTTTTTAAGCCAAAACCGGCCTCTATACATGTGTAGAAAGCAATAGAACCATCCAAATTAGGACAGGGACCCGCAAAGTAGGACTATGTGCTATATCCTGCCTACATGTTACTGTTTTCTGCATCTCACCGTGCCTTTTATTCATGCCATGCCATCATGCTGTCTATTTCAAGTGTTGTGCTTCTTAGACTTGCTTGCGCGGTCTGTAGAAGGTTGCCGAGACCCGATGAAGAGTCGTGCACCCCGGTGTACGTTGTCTAAACTACATGAGTCCTTAAAACAACGAGACTTTGGGAAATCAAAACTTGCTAAGTCCTTGACTAATGCCTAATCGAAGATTCAATAGAAATAACAGGAAACGACGACGTGATGTCACTTTACTTACACCACTTTGGCTAATGGCACCATGCCACTGACACCACTCTGGTTGTGGTTTCATGTCGTCTATACTAAGCTATTCCAAGTTCAAAATTGAGACTTCGAATGAGGACTAGTTGAATACTTAGTTCATTTTGACATCTCTTAGTACTTGTTGTTCAAAGCAAAGGATACACCCTAAAAGAAATTCTGAGGAATGAGGCAACCTTCGAAAGACAGTAATCTTATCCCGCTTGCACATCGCACCATGCATCTTCTACTTACTTTCGTGTCCCGTATAGAACTCTCAGACTCGCTCGCGCGGCTTGTTTTGGATTGCCTGGACCGATGAAGAGTCGTGCTTTTTAAAGGCATGTTGCTGGAATTAATTAGTCCTTGGAACGATGAGGTTTTAGGGATATCAAAATTCATTAAGTCTTCAACACATTTTTCAATCATGGATTCAATGAAAATCAACGAAACAATTAGGCTACAATGCTGTGATACCCACACCACTCAGGTTATAGTGCGAAGTCACTTACACCGCTTAGGCTAATGGCGCCATGCCACCTACGCCACCCCGGTTACGGTATCATGTCATTTACGCCAAACATTTTTTTGAAACCAAAACAGAAATTCCGGGTGAAAAATGTTGAAGCCTTAATTTGCCTTGATATCTCCCAAGTCTTGTTATTCCTAATCAAAGGATACACATTCAGAAGAATCTCTGAGGACTAAGGCAATCCTTCATAGGTTGTCATTCCTTGAGTTAAGGTCTAGGAGACCGTTTTGAGATAACTCCAGTGTTCGACGTGCTCGAACGGCTCCCTCTAGCCTTAAGTGCATTTTCCAGCAGTTTTATTGCTCTGTCTCGGATGGTCTTAGATAAGGAGATTGGCTCTGATTCCCAACGTGAGGAATTTAACCTGCCTGACATCGACCTACCCGTGACTGTTGGAACTATCCGTAAAGTTTGATCCCTTGAGTCGACAATGACAACACATGAATAACAATTCTTTTATTCATACATGTTTTTTTTCAATAAATCACATGGGCATATTTTGAGTTCGCTTTTTTTTGCGTTACTGTCAGCACTGGGCCACCCATCCTACACAAAGCCATACCACCTTCTCCGACTACCTCAAAATGGCAGGGCAAACAGAGTTGGTTGAGCTGAAAAAGGCTATAGAGGAAATGAGTCAGAAAATGGACAAGCAGATAACTCTATTGCAGGGGCTGATTGACCTTTTCATTTCCGTCATGTCAAATCCGGATTTGGGATCAAATGCTGTTGATGTCAAGATCAAAGAAGCTCCATAAATCTACCACCCTCCTACAGTCGAAATCAAACCACGCTCAAAAGTGAAGCTCTCTGACATGTTCAAAGACTTGGTTGAATTCCATGATGCCAAGAATCGCTCAAAGGAGGATATGGGATCCCTGTCCAAAACTTGTACTGGAAAGCAAGATGTGCACATTGATGAGATCAACCCCAAAGGCAAAAGAGTGTTATACAGTTGCAAAGCAAGCAAAGCCTTTGCCAGAGGCCCACTCGGCACCACCAAGAACCCTCAACCCAGCTGCAAAATCCCACCAAGGATCTTCTCCCGCTTTCCTGTACCTCTGTCCTCAGTTTATGAGAAGCTCCTCGAAGCTGGCCACATCGAGCCACTCCCTCCAACTCCCCTACCTCAAAAGCTTCCAGCATCCCACAACCCAAATGCCTATTGTGCTTTCCACCAATATACCGGCCATTTCACCAATAACTGCTTCCGTCTCCGCCACAAAATCCAAGATCTCATCGATAATGGAACCATCTCGCCTCCACTTTCAAACCCAAACACTGTCATAAACCATCTCTCAAAGCACCCGCAAAACCCCCGTGTCAACCTCATCAATCTTAACCCAATCTCATTCGACCCTAGCCAATACATCATATCCACAACCGAGCCAAACCCACTGTCAATATACCTGAGGAAGTCGAGATTTGCACGCTTGAGAGCATAGACCTGGTATGGGAGTCAACACCTGATGGGTGGCGATTGCTTGGGGAAAACTATCCTCTGATCTTTGAGGAGTTCAAGGCTGGACCGGCTAATGAATCGATGGGACATGGTTCGTTTGGACAACTTCTGAGCAACCAAACCATCAACGGGATCTTCAATGGCATAAAAATCCATCCCCACCAGTGCATTATCGACAATTGGCCACCGGAATCCATTGTTTCAACCCCTACTAAGCTCGATGCCTCAATAATAAGCTCCAAGCCGACACAGAATCCGAGGGTGGATCAAAATCCGAATGATGCCCGAGATAGTGAGAAAGGACCAAAACCATCCCAATGCCAGACCTCAGATCTAAAGAAGAATGGTGAATGCAGTGAAGCCAATCCATGAATGCAATCTATCACAAGTTGGGAAGTTTTTAGGTTTCAAGTCGAGTCGAGTCTTTCAATTTCGAGTCAGTTTGTACATCGAGTCTTTCATGTTTTCGTGTCTGTATGCTTTCAAATTCAAGTTTGTAGTCAAAGAAGAAAAACCAAAAAGAGAGTCAGTTTCGTGGTTCCGAACTACGTTATGACCTGATTCCTTTGCAAGAAGGATACGTAGGCAGCCTCATTTTGAGGCCCGGTCATGTTCATTCGAGTCGATCCCAAAATTCGGTCATGATCTTTCAAGTCAATCCTTCGTCGATCCGTCCTGTCTTTCGAAATCAATCTCAAGCTTCTTGTGTCGAAATTGTGATGATAAACTCGCGTTTTTGTGATAATCCCTTAACTTGGAATTGTTTTTCGCCATCAATTAAGGAATCAAAGCACGAGATACTTCACCCTTGCAAGAAGAAGAATTTCATGGGAACGCCGTCGAGAAGCGATGCCTTGGCCCGAGAAAAAGCTCGCTGGATCAAAACATCAAAATATGATCCAGGCACACAGATCTCTTAACTTGCATCTAGGATCCAATTATCAAGTTGTGCAATTCAAAATGAAGAAAGGCATTCTTTTCTTTTATCAAACGCTTGAAGATATATATCCATTGATAACCCCTTTTTAGCCTAAATCAATTTCTTTGAAAGAATCCAGCTAGGCAGCTATCCCCCACACCGGGGTGAAATGAGGAGGACAAATGTGCCAAACACATGCTTATCATCGGTGCATCAGAACTCGAGACGAGAAAGTGCCAAATACATGGACACAATGAGATGCAAAATTTTGAAGAAAAATCAGAGAAAGCTCAAAATCAATGAAAGTGCCCAACACATTGGCACAACAAAAGGCAAAGCAAATCAAGTGAAAGAAGACGCCCATTAAAAGCAAAAGGGCACAAAGATATTCAAGATGGCTGCTAGCTCTCGAAACCTAAAGAAAATGAAAATTTTTGAGCCTATTATCCTTCCTTTGTTAAACCAAACCTTGGCCACGTTACAACCCGGATAAAGTCCTTTCAGATTGGAAAACACAACTTGATAACAAAATTCCTAGACAATAGGAGAAAACAAGAAGGAGCAGCAAGGCAAGACATTTCATGAATCTTGTAAAATCCAAGCTGGGGCATTTTCGAAATCCATGGGTTATCATCAACAATCTGGGGCACGGTTTATGGTAAAGACCCTCGTGTTTTGACGAAACAAGATCAAAGAAAATCCTGAATGAGCATCACTTGATGGAGCTAAAGCAATTTCAAAACCCCAATTGGGAAAATCACCAAAACTTGATTTTATCATGACAATTTCAAACGTCAATTGTGGGGCATGCTTGCCACTTTTCGAACCCTCAAGTAATCAATTTTCTCGTTGAGTCAAATCAAACTCGTCGTTCAATCAAAGTCATCATGGAGAATCAATGGTCTTTCTCGTCTTTTGAGTCATTTGGGCCTTGTCCAAATTCACACAAGGTCATGTGTCTAGTCAAGTCATATTGATCTTGAAGTCCCAACTCGTGAGAGAAATTCCCATACATGGAAGAACCCACGCTTGTACTCATGATAATACTGGTTGTCGAAACTATCAGTGGGATCAAAGAAAAGAATCAAAGCTAAGGTCTGTCACTCACTGGGGCATGCACATTAGCCCAATGTCATCAATCATAGCAAGCATATCAAGACTGGGGCCTGAATGCTCAAAACTCAAGCCCAGATCAAAGTCAAACCAACTCTAGCTCAAGTCATGGGTCCAGCTCAAACCCAATTTTCATCCAAAGACAAACTCCATCCCAAATCCCAAGGTCCTGAAAATACCAGCCCGCTGGCCAAAAATAGTAAAGCAGAAAGGGTACTCAGACATGCCCTTTGTTGTTTCCAAATAAATAAAAAAAATCATCATTGTTGTCAAATGTCGAAACAAGGGTCTCACTTTCTAGCATCGACCTCTTATGGTCGCCTTCATCTATCATATTTGTCAACATGACTGCTTGACATGTTGCCATAGATTTGGCACCGTCCTGAGGGACATCTTTCAATCCTCTTCTGCCATAGATTTGGCATCCTTCAATCGTTCTCTGCCATAGATTTGGCATCCTTCAATCAATCTCTGCCATAGATTTGGCATCCTTCAATCAATCTCTGCCATAGATTTGGCATCCTTCAATCAATCTCTGCCATAGATTTGGCATCCTTCAATCAATCTCTGCCATAGATTTGGCATCCTTCAATCAATCTCTGCCATAGATTTGGCATCCTTCAATCATCTGCTGCCATAGATTTGGCATCCTTCAATCAATCTCTGCCATAGATTTGGCATCCTTCAATCAATCTCTGCCATAGATTTGGCATCCTTCAATCAACTTCTGCCATAGATTTGGCATCCTTCAATCAACCTCTGCCATAGATTTGGCATCCTTCAATCAACCTCTGCCATAGATTTGGCATCGTTCAATCAACCTCTGCCATAGATTTGGCATCCTTCAATCAATCTCTGCCATAGATTTGGCATCCTTCAATCATTTTCTGCCATAGATTTGGCATCTTGAGGGACACCTTTCAATCATTTTCTGCCATAGATTTGGCGCTGTCCTGAGGGACACCTTTCAATCATCTTCTGCCATAGATTTGGCGTTGTCCTGAAGGACATCTTTCAATCAACTTCTGCCATAGATTTGGCATTGTCCTGAGGGACATCTTTCTCTCGACTTCTGCCATAGATTTGGCATTGTCCTGAGGAAAATCTTTCAATCATCTTCTGCCATAGATTTGGCGCTGTCCTGAGGGACATCTTTCAATCCTCTTTTGCCATAGATTTGGCATTGTCCTGAGGGACATCTTTCTCTCGACTTCTGCCATAGATTTGGCATCGTCCCGAGGGACACCATTTCAATCATCTTCTGCCATAGATTTGGCACCGTCCTAAGGGACATTATTGCAATCAACCTCTGCCATAGATTTGGCATCGTCCCGAAAGACACCATTTCAATCATCTTCCGCCATAGATTTGGCACCGTCCTGAGGGACATCTTTCAATCCTCTTTTGCCATAGATTTGGCATTGTCTTGAGAGACATCATTCTCTCGACTTCTGCCATAGATTTGGCATTTTATCGATCATTTGCTTGCGTGTCTGCATGTTTGCATTTGCCCCGAAGAACTACGCTGGTTTGATCCCTGCAAACGGGGTACGTAGGCAGCTTGAAAGAGCACGACCTCATGTTTCGAATGCTTGTACATCTTTACTTGCATTTGATTTTAAATTAAGGATTTAGTAGGGCTCGAATTGGGTTGTTCAATCTTTGGACGTCACTCGTATCCGGACATGATATCGAGCGACGCCGAGGGGCAACTGTAGACACCCCAATTTGGACCTATTAATTACCCTTAATTTGTGCCCTCGAGGCTCCCCGATGATGAAAATGAATCAAAACAGGCCGTGGAAAACTTGGACGATGCTTCTTGGACTTTTTCAAAATCAAAACGTTCCTTTTTCCCGACACCCTGAGGGTAAAATTGGCACACATTTCAGCATATAAAATAACTTTGAATGAAACCAATCGGGTTAGAAAGAGGACTCAACGAGCTTTCCAACGCTTCGAAAAACACCCAAAACCGAGTTCTGGAGTGTCCGTGGCGCCCTTCTGAAGTTGGGCTGCCACTCTAGAGCGCTCGGGAACACTCCCAAGCGCTCGGGACAGCCACTCTAGAGCGCTCGGGACCACTCTAGAGCGCTTAGGAGTGTTGACAGACCAATGCATGTTGAGCTTGGCTTTGACCATGGCTTTTCAGGCTTTTTAATCCATTCAACGTTCAAACTTGGTCTTACCTGAGCCTGCCTGAGCCAGCAGAAATCTCATGATGCCATTCCCTCTCCCAAAACATTTTCTTTTCATTTTTGAATTGATTTTCAAGTCAAAACCCCAATTTTTCACTCCCCTACATATACCCTCATCTTCTACCTCTAAAAGGGCCACGAAATCAGTCTCTCTCTCTCCCCATTCTGCTGCCAAAAAAACCAGCCTCTCAAACTCCCTCTCAAACTCTTTCTAAAACTCCATCATTTTCTCAATTATTTCTCTAAGAAAAATCCAAGGAAATTTCAAACATATTGTTGGTCTTTGACACATCAAAAGCTCTATTTCACACTGTTTTTCCATCTATCTTCAAGCCTTAAATTCAGTCCAAGAAGTCAAGTTCAAGCTAAGAAAAGGTATAAACTTGGTTTTTTCCAAGTTAGTCAATGCTTTTCCACTTTTGAGGGGGATCAAAGAGCTCATACTAGTTCCTCATACTAGTTGTGAGTTCATTTTGTTGAATCTTAGTTGATTTGGCTAGCATGCAAGTCAAAAGGGATGCTAAGACATGTTGTAATTTTAGGACAGATTTTCTGAGCTTCAGTTTTTGCCATTTTTGCCCTTTTTACACCACGAATTATTTTTGGGTTCCTTCATATAAGTTGTAGATCTTTTTGTTGGGAAGATTTGGCCGCTGGAATCAACTTAATCGGATTTAAAATGAATTAGTTATGATTTTTTTTCTGCAAGCTGTCCAGTGTAGGACGAATCTGGAAATACCCATTTTGGTTTGAGGTTTATGCTTTTGTTTTGCAAAGAGAGTCTCTATATTTTCTTTTCTAGAGTTAGTGTAAACACAAGAGCAAAGGGGCACGAAGGTGTTTTCTGTTCTGGTTACTGTAGGGACTCCCGAGCGCTCGGGACTACTCCCAAGCGCTCGAGAGTGACTCCAGTTCTGTTTCCCTCTTCCAAGCATTTAAATGGACATGCATGGGTGGTGGAATGTGTTTGAGGCTTTTTAACCCCTTTTGAGGTGTGTTGGTACAGATGATCTCCCTTTTCAGAGAAAAATAAAGAAGATCATCTCCTTTTAAAGACATGCAAAAGGGTTTTACTCGAGATCTAAAAAGATAAATTTTCATGTTTCAAAAAGCATAAGATCTGATGTGCCAGCATGCTATATTGAGTATATTTGTTAGTTGAAATCAGTCCTGGGGTGTAAACTACTCCCGAGCGCTCGAGATCACTTTAGAGCGCTCGAGAGTGTTTGCATGTAAGCTTAGTCCATTTTTCTCCCAGTCTGATTCTCATACTGCCTTTACATGTCCATGCATGCATCCCTTTTTGCCTCTTAAAACTGTTAAACCACTTTTTAGAAGGGCAAGGATGCATGGCTTAGAGGAAGGGGGCCTGATTCTAGTCTAATAAACCCCCTGTATCATGCTTGAGGTTATTTTAGTTAGCATTTTCAGTATTGTATCCCGTTGTATTCTGTTGTACTAACATGATGTGCAGGTTGGGCATGCAACACTCCCAAGCGCTCGGGAGTGTTCCTGAGCGCTCGAGAGTGAGATCAATAACAGATCCACAGTTTCTGCTAACATGCATCTCATTCATTTACAGCTTCATCCATCCATTGTACAGTTGCACATGCATGCACTCCTTATGTGTCATACCTGTGGATACCTGCTACTTGTGTAATGAAACAAAATCTTTTCGAAAAATCCCACAAATGTTGAGTAGAGACCGATTTCGCATCGGGCGAGGGGGGTGCCGTAAAACCCTTCCCCCCTCGTAACACGGCTTCCGAACCCTCAAAACGAATCTCTGGCTTTCAATTCAAATCAATCAATTTTCATTAAAACGGTTTCTCGGGTGGCGAACCACAAATCCGGGTGGCGACTCTTCAACCTTTTTCAAATCGATTCCAAAAGGCGTGGCGTTTCTTTTCGGGCCGCCCCGATATCCACCCGGGGGCTGTGGTAGCCCACACAACTCTTTCGTCTCCGGTTTCTTCTTTCTCATCACCATACTCACAGTTTTCCATCGGGGCCAGGGCTTCAAAGAACCCATAAAAGGCACACAGGATTGGAAACATCACAGGAAACCATGGGTCCTCTTCCACGGGAGTAGGGGTATGGCGCTGTACTCTTTTGAAATTGCGAATTTATGCGAGTATAATGGTGATGTAGTCAGGCCTCCCCATCAGTTGGGTGGTCATAGTCTGTAGGGTGATCTTGAGTTGGTGTCCAACTATTAGGTTGGCTAGGTGATCCATCTACAAGAGAAGAGTTTTAAACCTCAATTAGTAATGGGTTAAGCCAAGGTTTTATAATTTATTAAGGAAAGGCTTAGGAGTTTCGAAAGTCCACATTCGATCTTTGATTTAAGTCATCATCCAATTGTTCGGGAATTCCCAGCTCGGTGGTACTACCAATTTCCACCTTGCTTCAATTCGAAGATTGTTTTGTCAGAATTCCACCCCAATTTGGGATGGTAAACTTAAACTCAATTCACGTTTGTGCAATGATCAAACTTATCTTATAGGCCACCCATTCTACCCATGGCCGAGGTTTTGAACCTAAAGCTTTGATACCAAGTTGTAACGTGCCCAATTTTGGGTACGTTAAGTAAACATTTTATTGAATAAACTAAGTAGAATCTGGCTCATTGTTACATCACAAACTCCCACGTGTAGACACCCAATTTGGCCTAATGATTATTTCAGGTCCCACCTTGGGGACCATCCCAATGATGAAATGGATACAGTGATTGCTGATTGACTTCTTGAGAACCTTAGGACTTTCGGTAAGAACTTTGAGCCACTTAGAGGACCCAATCCAGAGCCATATAGCCTTTCATATAGAAATACAGAATCCTAGGAGAATCCATCTGCCAGCCGTAACATTGATCTCACGGCCTTAAAATCATTCCCTCACCCGAGCAACCTGTTGCCCAAAAATCTCTCTGAGAGATCCATCACACGGCCGCAAGATCCATCCTTCGGCCGCCACATCCTTTCCTCGGCCGTCACATCCTTTCTACGGCCGCCAGATCATCTATTTTCCAGACTCTGGAACGTTCTGTCGATTGTTTGATCCAACTACACTACCTCTCCGATGCGTTCGGGCCACGTTCAGGGATCACAACGAAGAGTTTGTATTGCATTGCAATTGCAATCGTGCATTTTGATTAGACTGAGTGAGTCACCAATTGCCTATATAAAGGGGTCTTTGGACTCCGAAAATATACACACGAAATTCATATCATTATACCCCTTCTCTAGCCACGATACTCTGCAGAATCATACTTTCAAACCCTCTCTACAAAAGCCCCAACCTCCCGAAGGCAGCCATCAATCCGACGATCAAACCCCAAAGTCTCAAACCCTAACCCTAGTGTTTTTCAAAGAAGCAGTCAGTCAATCCCAATCAAATCCGAAGCAATCAAGCTACTGAGGGATCAAGGTGGTGAGGCCCAGGGGCCTCCGGTTCAATTTATTTATTATTTTTACGCTTAATCGTAGCTTTTGATTATCCGCTAACTTTTCTGTCTGGTGTGAGGAAGAACATCAACCTGGGCTTCGATCCCTCGGTCGATACATCAAACCAATGGGATTACTCGGCCGTGAAATTCATTCACCGGCCGAGTAATCGATTTCTTGGGACAGCTTTGTTTTATTGTTTTCTGATGCATGATTTACTTATCGTCTCGGCTCACCTTATTTCCTGTCTAAAGGCATAAAAACAGACTACTTGTTTAGGATTAAATGAAGCATCTATATGTCTTATGTTGAACAATTATGGGCCAGCCTCGTGGCTGGGTAGGGAGGGGTGCCTAACACCTTCCCCTTACTGTACCTTTGGCTTCCGTACCCAGAATCTCTATCTATTTTCCTAGTTTTAATAAACTGGGTGGCGACTCTGTTTTGATGATAACCGCTATCATGTGGCGATACTCCTTGCCATGGGAATATCCACGATCTTGGTTTATGAAGCAAGCAACCAAACGAGCAAACAACGATCAATCTGTATGGCGATGCCCCTTTTTGGGAGGTGTCTACAGTTTTCTGGCGACTCTGCTGGGAATATGAGAGCCATAACCAGAAAGTTCAACGTAAGACTAATACATGCCTTATTTAATTTATTTATCATATGCATCGAGCAAGCAAACCTCATTGAGTTCACCTAATACCTTGGCATGACACGGGCTATGTTAGGGGTTCCAGCAAACTCCACAGTCACTTGTACCTCTTGGTATATCAAAAAGGAAATCACCCAATCACTGCCTATAATGGGCTAGTGAAAGGACTGGTGCCCTTTGACAATGGAGCACCCTGAGACTACCAAAACCTTACATGTGTTAGAAAGCCATAGAACCTATCAAACTAAGACAAGAACCCGCAGGTTAAGGAAATTTCCTGCATTTTGTTTCCAAGTTCTTCCTCACAACCATTGTACATATGTATGTTGTAAAGTCTTCTTTTGCAGGTTAAGCCTTAGGGACCTTTCTAAACCAAATGGAAGTGGGTAAGCTAAAACTAATCTAACTAAAGCAAGAACTTTTCAGGAAAAATGGCCACATCGCTGTTCATGTTCAATTCGCACTTTCAAATTGTCACCAAGCTGTCTGGTCTGCCCCACTCTGCAGTCAAGGATTTCGATCCCTCCAAGTATTTCACTCCAATAGAACAACCAAGGCATGTGGTAACTATCATTGAAGACAACCATGTCATGTTCACAAGAACAGTCTATGAAGAAGAGATAGAAGAATTTGGCGGGTCCCAATCCACTTCTATGACCCTCATGCACCCACTGATGACTACTTGCCAATCGATGAGGTCAACAACTCTGAAGCTGAAGAAGTAAGAGAAGAGGAATCTACTGACAACGATCCACTAGACGAAATATCACTAAATCTACTATTTGATGAGAGGGTCACCAACAATGAAATAAGGGTGATCCGTCCCATCACGGATAGATTTGGTAATTGGTGGGGATTTGTTGGCACACGAAGAGTCGACAACAGCGACGAAGCAGAAATCGAAGCTCAACTAGAGGAAATGACGGCAATGGCAAATCAAATGGCCCTCCAAGACTTGCAGGGTGACAATGATGAAAGTGCGAATCAAAGTGACAACAAAGTGCTGATGATCAACCTTGGTGATGAAAAAGACTGCTCTGAGCTAATTGTGGATGCTGAAAAAGGGGCTTACCCCAACTAGACCGTGGAACACACTCTAAAATACCAAAATACCGATTTTGATCTTAGCTCTGATTCCGACTCCGAATTAACTCAATTCGAGTTTAGCTCTTCATCTTTCCAAACTATTAAGTCTAGTGAGGAAAACCTGGTCAAAGTGCCAAAGAATAACATCTATTTTGAGTTTGACTCTGAAATGTCTTTTGACAATTTTAGCAATGAGAAGGAAAATTTAGAGTATTTCACTTTGCCTATAATCAACTATGTGGATTCTAACAATCCAAATTTTGAGGAAGAAATTCCCAAAGAAATTCTAGAATTTATTGAAAGAGAAGAAGAAAGGCATGCTAAACCTTTTTCGGAGGAAATAATTATGGCAAACATAGGCCCCGAAAACGAGCCCACATTCGTTAAAATTGGTGCAACACTATCTTCTCAAGAAAGTGAAAAATTAATCCTTTTGCTAAAAGAATACAAAGATGTTTTTGCTTGGTCTTACAAAGACATGCCTGGGATAGACCCTGAAATTGTTCAACACAAAATTCCTCTTCGTTCTGATGCAAAACCTGTTAAACAAAAGTTAAGACGTATGCGCCCTGACTAGGTCCTAAAAATAAAAGAAGTAGTCACTAAGCAAATCAACGCCGATTTTCTCATAGTCACCGAGTATCCACAATGGATAGCCAACATTGTCCCAGTACCAAAGAAAACTGAAGGAATCAGGGTCTATGTAGATTTTCGAGATCTCAACAAAGCCAGCCCAAAAGATGACATTACCACACATAGACGAGCTCGTGGACAACACCACAAGACATGCATTGCTATCTTTCATGGATGCGTTTTCTGGGTATAATCAGATTTTGATATCTCCCGAAGACAGAGAGAAGACCACCTTCACCACACCGTAGGGAACCTACTGCTACTGAGTGATGCCATTCGGGTTGAAAAATGCTGGATGTATGGGCAGAAAACGAAAAAGGCCTTCGAACAGTACAGAACTGTAACGGCTACTTCCTACGCCGCCGGAGTTAAACCTATAAAACAAACAAAATGTGAGCGCACCTTTGCCGTCTCGTGGCAAAGGCCCTCCGATGCCAAAGTTAGTATCTCGTACTAGTGAAAACCCTAATTCTCAGTAGGTAGTAATCAAATAACCAGGAATTGCGTACCTTTACCTCTAGGTTTACCTCATATTTATAGACCCATGTCTACTTGCTGTCCAAGCCATCTTGCTGCCCTAAGTTTCCTTTCTCGTAAAGGGAACTTAGAATATCAGGGATTCTCATTCCCATAACTGCATATTTCCTTTTAGACCTTTTAGGAACTCTTTCCAAAGCTGGCCGTTCACCCCATTCTCGTTGGGTATCTCCTCCAGATCTTGTTTTCTTACTAAATATCCATTTCCGGACCACTCTGGAGCACCTCCTGGTACCTTCTTTGCTACTGTTCGGCCTTCTCGTTGCCGAACAAACCCTCTGGACCAATGATTTCTCATATCAGTGGACCCCTTATCACGAGACTGGTCCAACAACTACCCTTGCTCTTTGGACCATGCCCCTGCTCGGGTATCTTGGACCTGGGACCTCTCGTATCCCCGGTCCTTGTGCCGTTCGCCTCACTGCACGGCGAATATTCCGACTGTATTTGTTCTGGGCCCCACGTATCACGTGTTCGGCCACACCTTGTACCTGTTCGGGATTACCTCCCTACAATGGCTCCCCAGCTTTACTCATTATTTTCTCTTAATATGACGAGCAAAGCTTCTAAACACCGAGCAAGGTTCTCGTCCTTTGCTCCTGCACCTATGTTTCTCGTACTTGGTGCAAACTCATCATTAG
The DNA here is from genome assembly GCA_025413875.1 of Rhododendron molle. Taxonomy (NCBI): domain Eukaryota; kingdom Viridiplantae; phylum Streptophyta; class Magnoliopsida; order Ericales; family Ericaceae; genus Rhododendron; species Rhododendron molle. The sequence goes on along the minus strand of CM046391.1, from coordinate 33,362,481 downwards.
CCCAACCTAAACGCCTCGTCGTTTGGTCTGCACAGGCTTTTCCAGCTAACACCTTTACACGCGGCATGCTCTGTGCCGCCCGTATTAAATGCGAGCAGACGTTTCGGGGAACGGAGCGCCCAAACGGCGTCTGGGGTGACGTTTCTCATACGTCACCCCCTTTTGCTGGGGTATACTTGGGTTTTCGTCCCCATTTCAAACCCCACTTTTCTCTTTCCATCTTCCCTCTGCAGAGAACACGCCCAAGTGCTCCCGCCATTGAAGCACCGTTCGCATCTCAGGGTCTCATTCCGATTCTAAGGTTCTTCCTGTTCGTAAGTTCTTACTCCCCCTTTCTGCTCAGTCTTCATCGTCAATTTAGAACTATCACAGTCCCCATAGGGTTTCTCGTACCCATTTCTCTTTTTAGAAAACCTATACCCACAATTCTCAGTATGGGTAGATTTCGTAGTCATTACGACACCCCTCAGCGGATGGCTGAGTTCAGATCTCGTTACGAGATTCCTGACAACGTGGCCACCACACTAGCCTCTGAAAACGCCATTCGGGAGTGCTTTGACAATGACACTCTGCACATTCCTGTCGTCACCGTCGTCGAGGGCGGCGTTAGGTTCCCCTGGCACCGTTACTCCGCCAGGTTTTAGTCCATTATAGACTGTCCCCGACGCAGGTCTCAGCCAATTTTTTTAGGGTTGTCATGGGCATCAATGCCCTGAACCAGATGCTAGGCACATCCTTAGGTTTACACGATATTCACCATCTGTACAGCATCTCTCGAACCAAAGATGCTCTGACCTACTATCTCAAGAGTAGGGACTCCAGGGGCTCGTGCTTGAGCTACCTGATTCTGCCCGAGGAGACGACGACGACTTCCTCATCGTCACGGGGAACTTCGAGCCTAGAGACGAGGACGGTAGAGTCGTCGGCTTTTACGCACCCCACAGATTTGGCACTCCACGTTAGTTCTCTTTCTCGTAGAACTTCATACCGAGCAATATTTCGTATTGCATTACATATTTTTGCTTTTACTGACTGCTAATTTTCTCGTATTTGCAGCCACGAACGTCAACCAGGGGCACGCCATCATCACCCCTCAGGTCCACGTCACTGATATCAACCGTGCTCTTGCCTTCAACGGTCAAGGCACGTGTTTGGCTGGCCGAGCAAGGGCAGCACAGATTCTCCTCAGTTACCGTGCATCATACGGCGGATTCATCGACCGACGAATCCGAGCAGCTGATAATCCCATCATCCCTGATCCTCCAGCTCAACAGCCCGAGCAACAGGAAGAGAGGCGTTCTCGGACCCCTCCTCTGCCCAACGAACCAATCCAGCTTGCCGAAGAAGCTTCCACATCTTCGAGCGGATACTCCCCATCTCCCCCACCCCGAGAGATGGACCAGCCGATCAATCTCAGCGACCTTCTCACCGTTGGCCGTGGAAGAGGCCGCGGCTCTGCTCGTGGCCGCGGAAGGTTTCAAAGCCCGGCGCCGTCTCATGGCCGCCGAGGTCCGGTAAGCGGGACGTTCCCAGGCTTCGCCTTTGAGGAGATTGAGCGATCCGCGACAAGCGTCGGAGGGAAACCTGCGGTTGAACGTCCTCCGTCCCAACTTACGGCTCCTCCGACCCCTTTGGGCCCCTCAGTTTACCCATGGCGGCCAGCCGGTCACTGTCCGTGACAGCACTGAATCTGAAGGGACTGCCCGTGCACTTTGTCACATGCTTTTACGCTGCTGAGGACATGCGAGAAGGAAGTCTCTGCTCCCTGACAACCTCCTGGGCTTGTTCATGAGCCACAGCGCTAAGGTAGACCTGTCGTGCTTTTTTAGTGCGTTACGTATCCTTACTTGTGTCTGACATTGCTTTGTTTTCTGTACCTCCAGGCAATGCAAAAGATGGTTGCCATGGCGCAAAAACTTGGCCAGTCTGAGCCCCAGCGCGCCAGATTGGCAAGCGAGAATGCCAAGCTGCAGAATACCACAGTGAGGCTGGAGAGAGAGAGAAACCAGGCCCGCGGGCTTGCGGATGAGCTGAAAAACAAGCTGGAGGGTGCCGAGGACAATCTGAATCTAACTCTGACGGAGTTGGAGGCGAGTAAAAATGAAGCCAAGGCCTCCTACCAGCAAGGCTACAATGAAGGGATTCGTGTGGCTACTAAGAGTTACACGGATCAAATGCCTGGGATTCAGGACCAAGTGTTCGAGGCCGGCTGGCTGGCTTGCCTCAAGAAATCTGGTGCCCCAGAGTCTTCTACCACTGTGGTCGAGATCGACCTTCCAAGCACCCAGGCGGCCACCGAGGAGCCGGAAGAGGTGGTGGAAGAGGAGGACAGCGACAGGAGCTTGACAACGCCCCGAACAAAGAAATGCCGGTGGTCAAGCGGAGAAGCGACCAACACCGGCCGGAGAAGGAAGGCTGGTGGCGGTCCGTCTGAACTGGCACAACTGTGGATGATCACGGCGACTCTGTCTCTGCAACTACTCCGACCTCTCCACACTGTCCAAGATCTAACGAGCGAAGAGTAAGTTAGTCTCTTTGTATCGTCATGATAACGGTTGGGATTTGAACTAGTTTACGCTAGCCTGCGTGTAGCATTGCCCTGTGTGGCGCTGATATATTTTCAAACACTTTAATTTCTGCTGATTCTGGCCCTTCGTGGCTTTTTATGCTTTGGTGGCCCTGTTTGGCCTAAACTTTTGTCTTGCCTGCCCCTTCGTGGCCTGAACATGTTTGGCTGGCCCTTCGTGGCCGTTCTTTAACACAGGTGGCCGTCTCATGGCCGAAATTTTATGTGCTTAGTGTTTTCGTACTTAGCCTTATGCATATTCACGTATGCTCCCCAGGCCTTATCGTGCCTGCTGATGGTATTGTACTCACTTTCTCTATTGCAGGTTTCTCGTACCTTAGAGTAATGCTGGTTGCATTAGTTACTTGCAATACGCATAGTTGTTTGTGTTCAGGGTCTCTTCGAACCCGAGCAACCTCAAGTTTTTTCGAACTTTAGATAATATTGCATGTTCACGTATGCAGCTCAAATGCTTTGTGCTTGGAAGCTTCCATTCTTAGGTTACCCAAATGTGTTCGTATTTGGACCTAGTGATCCTGGGTTTGCTCATACCCAGACTCTGTTGCGGGCTTGCCCGCATACAAGTAAACAAACCTATTTGCACTTGAGATTATTCCAAACATATTCGTGTTTGAGGACAGTATGCATATTCTCATATGCTTTCTGGGCGTTTTCTTCCGAGCAATCGCTTAAGTATACTTACACTTGGCTCGATTCGGGTATGTTCGCACCGAACAAGCGATCAAGTGTATTCATAATTCAGGTGTATTCGTGCCGAACAAACGATCAAGTGTATTCAGACTTGACATAATCGGTGTATTCGCCGAACAAACAGTCAAGTGTATTCGTACTTGACATAATTCTGGGTGTATTCGTACCCGAACAAACAGTCAAGTGTACTCGTACTTGACATGATTCTGGGTGTATTCGTACCCGAACAAACAGTCAAGTGTATTCGTACTTGGTACAATTTTGAAATATTCGAAATTTCATTCAGCTACCCTACACCTCTCCACCTCTGCTCCCCAAATACGGAGTGAGGACTAAGGATTTAGCTTGACTTCGTATTTAAAGCATAACGAAAGAAGAACTCGTAAGAAACGGTGTTTATTTATCAAAATCCTGGAATTTTATTCTTAATTCAAAGAACTCAAGGGGGCGTTACGCGTACCCCTTGCAACTAGTAAAACAAAACATAAGGGAATTTTATTCGTAATTCCCACACAATCACGATGTGCATCTTAAAACAGAATAGAAACGAAATCGAAGTTCTTTACACGTAGAACTTCCTCAGGTTGTGAACATTCCAGGGCCTTGGCACCGGGTTCCCGTCCAGGTCTACCAATCGATATGCCCCAATGCCAACAACCTCTGTAACTCGATACGGGCCCTCCCAATTGGCCCCCAACTTGCCCTCGTTGGCCACTTTGGTGTTGCCGAGCACCTTTCTTAACACAAGATCTCCAACACCAAATTCTCGTGGGTGGACATGCTTGTTGTAGCCTTTCATCAGCTGCTCCTGGTACGAAGCCAGGTGCACCAGAGCTCGTTCTCTTCTCTCCTCGGCGAGATCCAGCTCGATTTCCAGAGCTCTGTCATTGCCCCCACTCTCCACCAATGTGGTCCTGTTGGTCGGTAAACCAACCTCCAATGGAATCACAGCCTCTGTTCCATACGCTAGGGAATAGGGGGTCTGTCCCGTAGACCTCCTAGGAGTTGTTCGGTGTGCCCACAGGACCAGTGGCAGTTCGTCAGGCCACTTGCCCTTTGCTTTGTCCAACCTTTTCTTGATCCCGTCAAGTATAGTCTTGTTGGATGCTTCTGCCTGTCCATTGCTCTGAGGGTAGGCCGGTGTGGAATAGTAGTTCCTTATTCCATATTGGGCGCAAAAAGCCTTGAACTTTTTCTGGAACTGTGACCCGTTATCAGTGATCAAGGAATACGGCACTCCAAATCGAGTGATGATGTTCTTCCACACGAACCTTTCTATCATAGGTTCTGTGATTTTCGCCAGTGGCTCTGCTTCAATCCACTTGGTAAAATAATCCGTTGCCACCAACAGAAACTTCCTGTTCCCAATAGCCTTGTGAAGTGGACCCACGATGTCCATGCCCCACTGTGCAAACGGCCAGGGACTTGTCAAGGGCACCAGGTCTTTGGCTGGTGTTCGGATCATAGGCGAGAACTTCTGACACTTCTCGCAGATTTTCACGTATACCTTTGCATCTTCTTGCATGTGCGGCCACCAGTAACCCTGTGTGATTGTACGATGAGCAATGGATCTCCCACCTGCATGACTCCCACAGGTTCCCTCATGTATTTCATGGAGGAATTTCTGCACCATCTCGGGATGCACACAAAGCAAATACGGTCCAGTGAAGGACTTTCTGTACAACTTCCGCTCTGGTGATAGCCAAAACCTTACAGATTTTGTTTTTATCTTGTGAGCCTCCTTTTTATCTGTGGGGAGTGTCCCGTCTCGTAGGAACTCCACTATTGGATCCATCCAACTCGGTCCTTGGTTCACGTCCAAGACCAATTCCACACTTTTACCAATGCTCGGCTCAACAGCAAGATAGTCCACCGCCACTTTCCTTCTAAACTCCGTTGGCACGGCCGCTAACCAAGCCGGTGAGTCGGCGTGGGCGTTACGCCGAGCTTATTTGCTCAATGTGTACCTTCTCGAAGGTATCAAGCGAGATCCTTGGTCGCCTCCACTTAGGTCGCCATCTTCTCATTCCGGCCTCATACTCCCCAGACGGTGATTCACCACGAGCCGTGAATCACGAATACTCGAATTCTTTTTACCTTCAAGGTTCTTGCGCTCCTTAACCCGGCCAGAGTGCCTCAGACTCCGCCACGTTGTTTTGACGCGCTGAAACCCAGGCGCAAGGATAACTCGATCATAACTCCTTCAGGAGGAAAAATCACAACTCAATTCACGATCCGGTGTTGCATGCGGATCCATCGGCAGAATAGTTTCCATTCGAAAGGATCCTGCTCGGCAGGCGCCTTCGTTTCTCAGATGATTGCTCGACCCATTGCTCCTTTCGTAGGAAGCGGAGCACCGTGGGAGAGAACTCCGCCACGAAATCTGCCAAAACTTGCCCTTTAACCCGTGCGCCGTTGATAATCAATATCATACTTGGCTCAACTCCACCGGCAGGTTGATATTCGTCCCGAGAAATCGGCCTTTCGGAGTAATGACTTCAACGGGAATTCCGTGTAAACCACCACTTTGTGACTTTGGAAGTAATGGGGCAACTTCCTAACCGCCGTTCTCAATGCCAGGACCAACTTCTCAAGGGGCAGATATCTCGTCTCTGCGTCCAGTAGCGTCTTGCTTACATAATAAACAGGGATTTGCTCGGATCCCTTGCTCCTCAATAAGACTGCGCTAACAGCATGCTCTGATACTGCTAAGTACAAGGTTAGAACATCACCAGGCTCAGGAGTGGACAGAAGCGGGGCAGCTGCCAAATACTTCTTCAGGTCTTGGAACGCTTGCTCACATTCTGCTCCCCATTCGTAACCTTCTCTTTTCTTCAACAACTGAAAGAAAGGTCTACACTTGTCACTCGAACGACTGATGAACCTGTTGAGGGCTGCCGCCATCCCTGTCAACCGCTGGACCTCCTTCGTGGTCCTTGGACTCTGTAGCTTCTGTAAAGCTGTAATTTGATCGGGATTCGCCTCTATCCCTCTAATGGTCACTACTTCCCAGAACTTACTCCAAACGCACATTTCGAGGCGTTGAGCTTCAGCTTATACTCTCTTAGTATCCCAAAAGCCTCTCTCAGATCAGCGATGTGGTCCTGTTTCTCCTTGCTCTTTACCACCATGTCGTCTATGTACACCTCCATGGTCTTGCCGAGCAGCTTCTTTAGCATAATCGTTGCTAATCTTTGATAAGTTGCTCCAGCATTCCTCAGACCAAAGGGCATAACACTGTAACAGTATAACCCCCGTGGTGTGATAAAGGAAGTCTTCTCCTGATCGGGGCCGTACATTGCTATCTGGTGATATCCTCGATAAGCGTCGAGGAAACTCATACGTCCATATCCAGCTGTTGCATCTACCAATTGATCTATCCGTGGAAGGGGAAAACTGTCTTTTGGACATGCCTTGTTTAGATCTGTGAAGTCGACGCAAACTCGCCACTTCCCATTCTTCTTCTTTACCACCACCGTGTTAGACAACCACTCCGGGTAATACACCTCTCGGATCGCCTTTGCCTCAAGCAAGCGGTCTACCTCTTCGATGACAGCATCCACATGCTGTACGGCAGATCTTCTCTTCTTTTGCATCACTGGTTTGTGTTGTGGGTCCACGTTCAGGTGGTGGCAAATCACGTTTGCATCCACCCCAGGCATCTCCTCTGGCACCCAAGCAAACACATCGACGTGCTCTTTGAGGAACTTCACCAACTCCTCCTCCTCTTCTTTGCCCAAGTTTTCCTCGACCAGGAAATACCTTTCTGGATCATTCTCGTTGATCTGGATCTTCTTCAATCCTTCCACCACTTTCTCGGCTGGATTCCCCCCGACATCCTCGATGGTCGGCTGATTATTAACTTCGACGGTCTGCACCAACTGTGCCTTGGGTGCCTTCTTGATGATGGAGACCAAGCACTGTTGGGCCGTCTTTTGGTTTCCCCTTATTTTCTCGATTCCAGCGGACCCTGGAAACTTCACCATCTGGTGGTAGGTGGATGGTACTGCCCTCATCTTATGCAACCAAGTCCTTCCTATAATCGCGTTATAGGAAGATGGCACATCCACTACCAAAAAATCGGTTCTCAGTACCACTGTTCCTGCCCGAACAGGGAGGGTCACTTTACCCAATGGCCAAACTGCCCCTGCACTGAACCCCACCAACGGAGTTACCGACTGCACCAAGTCCGCTTGTACCAATCCTAGCTTCTTGAACGCGTCGTAATAAAGCACCTCGGTGCAGCTTCCTGAATCCACCAGGATTCTCTCCATGTCATACTCCCCAATTCGTAGGGTTATGACCAAGGCATCGTTGTGTGGCACCTGGACTCCTCCCAGGTCCTCCTCCGAGAAGACTATGCCTTTGTCGCACCCTTCTGCCTCACGTCCACGTTTCTTTCCCAACCGCATCACGTGCTGGTCGTGTTTCACTTGCCTTTGGAACAATCTCACCTCATTTCTCGTATAAGGCGTGGCCAATCCATGAATCATATGGATCACGCCTCTCGGATTTTGCTCGTAATCCAGTTCCATTGCCTTCTCGGCGCCCTTGTGCTCCTCCTGGATGAACTCCTTCAAATACCCACGTGAGACCAGGTCATCAAGGTGCTGCTTAAACATCTCGCAGTCCTCCGTCATATGACCCCAGTCCTTGTGGTAACTACAGTACTGACTCGTAGCCCTTCTTGCATCTTTGTCACCCTCCAGACGTGGAGGCCACTTAAAGTATGGGCGGTTCTTTATCCAATAAAGAACCCGATAAATCGGTTCTTTCCAAACCGTTGTCACCGAGAAGAACGACTTCGGATCAGGTACGTGTTTTTCTCGGTACGACTCTCTCTTACTTTGCCCGTGCTCCTTTCTTTCTTTGTAAGTCTTGGGTTCGGGTTTATCCGCCTTCTTTGCGGGTCCCTTGACTTGCTCGGCACTTAGCTTGCCGTCTTCCCGTAGTATGTCATCCTCGTTCCTGGCGTGCTGCTCAATCCGCTCCATCAGCTTTGCCAACGTGCTCACTGGATTCATGTTTAGGGACTTTCGCAGCTCTCCCCGAACAGGTAGCCCAGTTTTGAACGTTGCTATTGCATACTCTTCACTGCAACTTTCAATCTCGTTGAAAGTCTCCCAATACTTCTTGGCGTAGTCCCTAATCGGCTCACTCTCTCCTTGCTTCATAGCCGAGAGACTCTCAAAAGTTTTGGGTGGTTTCCTGCTCGTCAGGAACCGGGCAGTGAACTCCTAGGCCAACTGTCTCCACCCTCGTATGGTGTTCGGCCCCAACTTATGGAACCATGATAAGGCCACTTTTCCCAAACTAGATGGGAACATCTTGCACATGATTGCGTCATCACCGTCGTGCATAAACATCGCCTGCTGGTAATGTTGTATGTGTGCCACCGGGTCTGCATTGGTTTCGTACAGGATAAACGTCCCGTGCTTAACCCTGCTCGGCAACCTTGCCTCCTGCAATCTCTTTGCAAAAGGAGAAGTTGCTATGTTGCTAAGGGCTCTCCGTGCTGCTTCTCGTGCAGACATGGTCCCCTCCTCCGATACCTTCACACTGGCATTATTCCTTTCCCGGTCGGAATCAGGTCTCTCACTGTTCCTGTGGTGCTTCCTGCCCCCTCCTTCCTCGGGAGTGGAGCTCTGCTCATACTTCTCCTTTTTGTGAAGAAGCCCTCGGTCGTCTCGGAGTGAGGCTTCTGCTTCTTCTTCTTCGTGAAGAAGCTCTCCCTGTACTCCACCATATCCAACCTTTCTTTTGGACTTCCTTCGTGAAAGCCCGAATCCTCTGGATGTTCTCGTATCCTTTGCAATCGTTGAATCTCGTACTCTGCCTTTTAATCAAGCGGCGTACTCTTCTATCTCTGTCTCTTTCGTCGGGATATCTTCCCGGCTACGCCGCCTTTCGAGCGTGCCACCGACTCCCTTTCACGGCGGGACTTACTCCTTCTCGTGGATCCGTTGCCATCCGTCCATCTTTGTTTCTGGAGTCGCATTGTCAGGGGGCGGTCCTTACTCGTGGTCCTCCCCGCTCGCCCACCATCGGCTTTCTTGGAAGATCCGGCGGGGACTTGTCACCTCCCCACCCAGCAGATTATTCGGGCAACTGGGGTTTTTGGATCTTCCTCCACCATGGTCGCTTTCAAAGGACCTCTTTTTCCACAGGCAGGCGCCAATTGTATGGGCGTAAAGCGAAAAAGGCCTTGAGCGATGCTGAAGCATGGGCTACTTCCTCTGTTGGGAGTTAAACCTATAAAACAAACAAAATGTGAGCGCACCTTTGCCGTCTCGTGGCAAAGGCCCTCCGATGCCAAAGTTAGTATCTCGTACTAGTGAAAACCCTAATTCTCGGTAGGTAGTAATCAAATGACCAGGAATTGCGTACCTTTACCTCTAGGTTTACCTCATATTTATAGACCCATGTCTACTTGTTGTCCAAGCCATCTTGCTGCCCTAAGTTTCCTTTCTTAAAGGGAACTCAGAATATCAGGGATTCTCATTCCCTTAATTGCATATTTCCTTTTAGACCTTTTAGGAACTCTTTCCAAAGCTGGCCGTTCACCCCATTCTCGTTGGGTATCTCCTCCAGATCTTGTTTTCTTCTTGGATATTTCACACTTCCGGACCACTCTGGAGCACCTCCCGGTACAGAATGTTGCTCTTGTTCGGCCTTCTCGTTGCCGAACAAACCCTCTAGACCAATGATTTCTCATATCACTGGACCCCTTATCACGAGACTGGTCCAACAACTACCCTTGCTCTTTGGACCATGCCCCGGCTCGGGTATCTTGGACCTGGGACCTCTCGTATCCCCGGTCCTTGTGCCGTTCACCTCACTGCACGGCGAATATTCCGACTGTATTTGTTCTGGGCCCCACGTACCACGTGTTCAGCCACACCTTGTACCTGTTCGGGTTTACCTCCCTACACTGGAGCCACTTACCAAAGAATGGCAACCACGCTACTACACGACATGATGCACAAGGAAGTAGAAGTGTATGTCGATGATATGATAGTCAAATCAAAGGAAAGGGAGGGGCACTACAAAGCACTTCAAAAGTTCTTTGAAAGGATTAGGCAACACAAGCTACGTCTCAATCCTCAAAAATGCACTTTTGGGGTGATGGTTGGCAAAATGCTAGGGTTTCTCATCACTCAAAGAGGAATCGAGGTAGACCCTTCCAAAATACAAGATATCATGGAGATGTTACCACCAAAGACGGAAAAGGAGGTAAGGAGCTTTCTAGGGAAAGTGCAATTCATCAGCAGGTTCATTTCTAAGCTCACAGCCACCTGCGAACCTCTCTTCAAGCTTCTGAAGAAAGGTACTGATTTTGAATGGAAGCCGACTGTGCTAACTATGTTCGCCGATGTTACAAATGCCTCATAATCCACCTGTGCTGTCACCACCCATCCCTGGGAAGCCATGGATTCTATGTCTTTCAGTAACAGACACATCTATGGGATGCATACTAGCGCAAGAAAACGACGCCGAAGTAGAGTGCGCCATATACTACCTCAGCAAGAAGATGATGGACTATGAAACAAGGTATACTCTCCTGGAGAAGACTTGTTGGGGGCTAGTTTGGGTCACGAAGAAACTAAGGCACTACCTATTAGCACATCCGGTAGTGTTAGTTTCTCGTTTAGACCTAATCAAATATCTTTTCGAGAAACCAGCACTTATTGGAAAGCTAGCTAGGTGGCTATTGCTTCTAGCAGAATTCAACCTCAAATTCTTGACAAGGAAATTAGTGAAAGGAAGGGCCGTGGCAGAATTCTTGGCAGATCACCCTGTAACAGAAGCCGAAGCTGAGGACTTCATGTTCCCCGACGAGGACATCTTATGTCTCCTAGATGACACCTGGCAACTATACTTCGATGGAGCATCAAACCAAAGTGGATATGGCATAGGGGTATTGCTGGTTTCCCCGAACAACTCTCATATCCCCTTGTCATATAAACTAAGGTTTGAAGTCACCAACAACTAGGCTGAGTATGAGGCTTGCATCGCTGGAATGGAAGCAGCCCTGGAACTAGGGGCAAGAAGGGTAGAAGTCACTGGAGATTCAAACCTAGTAGTGTCCCAAGCAAGAGGAGACTGGAAGGTCAAAGAAGATACGCTGAAACTATATCACTCTGTACTAGAGGAACTGATTCCACAATTTGACTCAGTCATCTTCACGCACACTCCTCGAGAAAGCAATAGATTTGCAAATGCATTGGCGACACTGGCCTCCATGGTTGAAATACCCATGGGGTTCACAATGCGACCTCTTATGATCGAACAAAAAGTCAAACCAGCATGCGAATGCACTTTCACTGAAGAGGCTGAAGATGATGGTAAACCATGGTATGAGGACGTAAAGAAATTCTTGGAAGAAAGAAAGTACCCCTCTGAAGCCACCTCAAAAGACAAGGTGGCTCTACGAAAGTTTGCCACTTGATTTATAACTTGTGGGGGAGCATTGTATCGAAGAACATATCTAGGTCCCAATCAGCTTTGTGTCACAACAGAGGAAAGTCGTAAGATAATGAAAGAAATACATGAGGAAATCTGTGGGCCGCACATGAATGGGGCAACATTGGCAAAGAAAATCCTGCGTCAGGATACTACTAGACTACAATGGAAGCCGATTACGCTGACTATGTTTGCCAATGTTACAAATGCCAGGCTCACGCTGATCGCATACGTATTCCACCTACGGAATTATACAGCATGAAATCTCCTTGGCCATTCTCCACTTAGGGAGTAGACGTCATTGAGAGTATAAATCCAAAGGGAAAAATACAAGCATCAGTTCATTTTAGTAGCCATCGACTATTTCACCAAATGGGTAGAAGCAGCCTCCTATGCCACCCTTAAGGCTACTCATGTGGCTAAGTTTAGTCGCACCAATATCATCTATCGGTATGGAGTACCTCATGAGTTCATCTGTGACAACGGATCACATTTCAAAGGGGCAACGAAGAAGCTTTTTGCCGAATTTGGGATATAGAATCATCAGTCATCTACTTATCGACCTCAAACTAATGGAGCAGTTGAGGCTGCAAACAAGAACAGCAAGAGGATTCTACGAAAGACTACCGACACTTACATGGACTGGCCAGAAATGCTACCTCTGGCACATGGGGTTATCGAACAACTGAAAGAACTTCAACTGGAGCCACTCCTTACTCCCTGGTCTATGGGATGGAAGTTGTCTTACCTATCGAACTAAAACTACCCTCATTAAGGGTTCTGGCTGAGACTAGTATGATCGAAGAGGATTGGATTCAAAACTGCTACGACGAGTTAACATTGATAGATGAAAGGAGATTGAGAGTGTTATACCATGTGCAAGGGTATCAACGCCGCATTGCACGAGCATTTAACAAAAAGGTGAAGCCACGAAACTTCAAGGTGGGGGATATGGTGCTCAAAGCAATCCGTCACCACGTTTCAGACCCGAGAGGCAAGTTCAGACCAAACTGGGGAGGAGCCTATCTTATCAAGCACATACTGTCTCGACGAGCAGCCTACATTGCAGGTTTGGATTGGATGGAGTTCATAACACCAGTCAACATTGACAAGTTGAGGAAGTATTAACCCTGAGAGATGCTCGTTGGGCCGAAAACCACAAGGGTGGACGGACCCAAGCAAAAATTAGAGCAAGCCTGCTAGGTCAAAAACCCGCAAGGGCGGCTTAGGCAAAAACTAAGGCATAAATAAAAGCACTCGCTACACTGAAAACCCGCAAGGGCAGTTTAGGCAAAATGAAGAGCACAAAAGGAGAGGAAAATACCCGAGTGAACCGTAACTAAAACAAACAAACTTTGTTGGAACTACATTTATGGCCTGATTCCCTCTGTGGGATACGTAGGCAATCTCTGAATTGAGATTCGACCACTACTATCATTATCACTTCCAATTTCTAGGTCTATCCTAAAGCACGTTCACCATCAAGCCATGGCAACAACATTTTCAAGTAAATCAACCATTGTTTTATTATTTCCAAGAAAAAAGGAAAAGCAAGCTCAAACAATTCTCAGTCTATAAAAACTAGAATCAAATCTTTCGAAAAACATAAGCAAAGTGTCGATCTCTAGGTCCTCCTTCTCTTTGCACTCTTATCTTTCAAAAGGTTTTTCTTTCCAACGCTTATACGAACTCGATAGTTTGTCAGCAAAATTCTCAGCAACCTCTTGTATTTTCCGATTTGGCCATAAACGAAGCACATTACGACGAAAGTTGGCATCATGAACCTTAGAAACAACATACTCAGGGTCACCCAAAACTTAGACCTGTCAGCCCCAAACTGTCTCTGGAAACGAGCAGGGAAATAGAAGGTAACTTGAGTGATACCAATCACTGCTACACCAAAATGGTTCGTGGTACTTGCAGTCATACTCTCGACACCATACCAGGGGCAAACCCATTGGATCCGATCACCTTTACGAGTCTCCATCTATGCTTTCCAAGCAGCTTCAGTAGGAAACTATCTAATTACACGACGCTCCATGCAGTGATCTGAACTATAAGGCAGCCGCTCTGGCACATCCCACACCCTCAACTTCTCATAAATCCATACCAATAGGAAACAAGGGAAAATTGCGAGTTGTGAGAACACGTGAGTCAAAACAAAAGAGTGACGAGCGAAAAGATAAACTTGGCAAAAAATAGGTAAAGAGCGAACCTGCAATGACAAAGGGCTACCTGAAAACTGGGCTGTAGGATTACCCTTTACCATATCAAGGCCTATCAAGGTCTCTGCCAACACTAAATTAGCAAAACCTACACGGTTTCCCCTCTGTTGAGCAAAGTCAAGCAGCATAGAATCAGTATGGCCAGAGAAAGGTCCAAGCAAGTAATAATGGAGAAGACAAATGCATAGCGCATGAAAGCACGCCTTCTATTGAGGGATTTGACAATGAGCTTCAGTTGTACCAAAACGCTGAACAAGCCGTAAGGTTTCCAACTTTCCATTCACCATGAAAAACCTAGCTTCGTGTTTCTAAACTTGGAGCAAATCCTTTAAGAGATTACCCCGATTAAACAAAAGGTTAGGAATAATGAGACCTTCTCTATCCGAATGACCCATGATAGCTGCGAATTCCTCGATAGTAGGACACAACTCCTCTCTTCTAAATCGAAAGACATGAAAAGCAGGGTCCCACAGGCTAGTGGCTGCCCAAAGGAAAGCAAAATTCACAGGAATTTGGCGAAGGGAGAAGATGAAGTCCATACCAAAGGACTTGAAGTGCAAACGGTCGAGGTCGTTAAAGGAATTCAACCACTGATCAAGGACTGGTTGTGCCATGAAATCGTTGCTGACAAATGCCATCGAGTTCGTAGAACGTATACTTATAAACAAGGATCGAGTCCTAGTTTGGATCGGAATCAGATTCTAACCCGTCATTAACATAGTCGGTGACTCGGCCGCCATATCGATATAACGGCCGTCAGATCGATTCTTGGCCGCCAAATCAATGGCTCGGCCGCCAAAACCACTGTTTTAAAGAACACTTCCACGGTTCTGATTTTTCAACGTATTGACAATTTTATCGTACACGAATAGCATACACAATCACATATCAGAGCAAAGGATTTGTTTCATACAATCAAAAGCTTTTTACATCACAAGGTGAATAATCCCACATTTTCTAAGCAAACTATACATTGATTTCCTGTCAGACTAACCTATGCAGGAAAGCAAAAAGAGAAGAAGAAAAGAAGGAGAAGAGGATGCCGAGTTCTCTGGCGGTCCGAACACCAGAGACCAACTGCAAAAAAGAAGAAAACACCCCTAGGGCGACGTGTACCAAAGAAGTACTACGGTGCAGAAGAGACATCACGCAGCCCAAAAAAATCACCATACCGCGTACAAACACCACCCCAAGAGTTCCGCATCACGGAAGCAAACCACCCATGCAAGAGTCCTTAGTCAAGCCGCAAGACAAGACCAAGAACGTCGCGGTCTCCCCCCGCGATCACTGGCCACACGTCACTCATGGCCCGGACCCGGCAAGGACAAGGCAAAAGGAGAAAGAAATCTTTGATAGAACCATCCTTTGGCCGCCACATCCTTTCCTTGGCCGCCACATCCTTTCTACGGCCGGCAGATCATCTATTTTCCAAACTCTGGAACGTTCTGTCGATTGTTTGATCCAACTACGCTACCTCTCCGATGCGTTCGGGCCACGTTCAGGGATCACAACGAAGAGTTTGTATTGCATTGCAATTGAAATTGCAATCGTGCGTTTTGATTGGACGGAGTGAGTCACCAATTGCCTATATAAAGGGGTCTTTGGACTCCAAAAATATACGCACGAAATTCATATCATTATACCCCCTCTCTAGCCACGATACTCTGCAGAATCATACTCTCAAACCCTCTCTACAAAAGCCCCAACCTCCTGAAGGCAGCCATCAATCCGACGATCAAACCCCGAAGTTTCAAACCCTAACCCTAGGGTTTTTCAAAGAAGCAGTCAGTCAATCCCGATCAAATTCGAAGCAATTAAGCTACTGAGGGATCAAGGTGGTGAGGCCCAGGGGCCTCCGGTTCAATTTATTTACTATTTTTATGCTTAATCATAGCTTTTGATTATCCGCTAACTTTTCTGTCTAGTGTGAGGAAGAACATCAGCCGGGGCTTTGATCCCTCAGCCGATACGTCAAACCAGTGGGATTACTCGGCCGTGAAATTCATTCACCGGCCGAGTAATCGATTTCTTGGGACAGCTTTGTTTTATTGTTTTCTGACGCATGATTTACTTATCGTCTCGGCTCACCTTATTTCTTGTTTAAAGGCATAAAAATAGACTACTTGTTTAGGATTAAATGAAGCATCTATATGTCTTATGTTGAACGATTATGGGCCAGCCTCGTGGCTGGGCAGAGAGGGGTGCCTAACACCTTCCCCTTACTGTACCTTTGGCTTCCGTACCCAAAATCTCTATCTATTTTGCTAGTTTTAATAAACTGGGTGGCGACTCTGTTTTGATGATAACCGCTATCATGTGGCGATACTCCTTGCCATGGGAATATCCACGATTTTGGTTTATGAAGCAAGCAACCAAACGAGTAAACAACGATCAATCTGTATGGCGATGCCCCTTTTTGGGAGGTGTCTACACCACGGAGTTCCATATTTACACAAGGAAGGGAAACTAAGGTTCCTAACTACAGCTCCGACTGCTTCTCCATCCTAGCCAGCTCCTCGACTCCGAAAGCCTCCAAGGTATACAGCTCACCTGTTCATCTATGAGGTCTGACACATTATACCAGCGTCACCACTAGCATAATATGTCAGGGTCACCAAAGGCAACACCGTGAGCTACAAAGCTCAATAGAATAATCCAAACCCACTAACCCTTAACTTACAACAAGGATAAAATGATTAACGATTTTTCAAACTTAACATGCATCCTTATCATAAACATTTAACAATGATACAACCACATTCACTTCTTATCTAACGTCGGTGTCCATGATTTCTATGTTTCTCCTACGCGACTCATCGTAGACCGTGTCACCATTTTTTCACTTTACCAAACATTTCAGAAATCAGTTTTAACACACCCAATCTCGGTTCCGCCGTTCTGGGTTCTCGAGTATCCTCACAGTGGTTCCGCCGCACCGGGTTCCCATTGGCAAACAATAGCATTGGCTCCTCTCCACGGATAACCAAGCCACACACCCAACCTCGGTTCCGCCGTTTCGGGTTCCCGGGTATCCTCACAATGGTTCCGCCGCACCGGGTTCCCATTGGCGCGCACACACACACACCACATAATGATTTTCACACTTGGTCATTATGTAGTTTCAAAAATATTTTATCCTTTGCAACACACATTTCCACAATGGGCAAGTCCGGCCACATTGCGATTTCAAAACACACCTTGTCATTAACACACCTGAGGTGTCATGTTTCTACTTTGATTTTTGTGTCTCGTCACATGCATAGACTCCACGGTAGGACTTTTCACGTAAGTACTCCTAAATCATTCATTATAATGTTGAAACTAAACTAGCAAGATCATCCAACTCTATATCACTAAATCATGCTCAAATAACCACCTAAAGCATAACGCCACATGTACGGACGCCTTTGGAGTGATAATCACTTATGCTTTCTCATACAACCGCAAGTAATGCAAGTAACACATAAACAACTTCATAATCATCTTAAAGGTCAAAATACGAATATTTCAAATCAAGTGGTAACATTTTATCTTTTAACATACACATTTCTAATCATACTTAGGACTAATGAGTAAAGAATAATCTATTATACGTCGGGATAGGGGTACAAGTATTTTACAATATCATACAATCAACTATACTTAAGGTTAGAGTGTAGGGGAAAAATTTACATACATTTCAATCATGCACATAACATACGATATACTTAGAGCTAGAAGGTATTGGAAAATCTACCATTCTTCTTGGCGGTAGTGACGACTATGGAGAAATATGGTACGTCGGGCGGAGTAACTTCCTACGGTAGCTTCCGATAGCTTCGAAAGAGAAATGTTTCTCTCGAAACTAAATCTTGACTAACACTACTAAACTTTTTGGATCGAGAGGGTGGTGGAGTGGCCGTTTAGTGGCGGCTTAAGATGAGTTTCTTGAAGAACTTGGGAAGAGCTTCAAGAACAAGGAAGAACAAGAAAAGAACAAGCAAGAACACTTAGACTTTCTAGAGAGAAGTTGGAGCAAGGAAAGGGGTGAGTTGAATGCTTGAATGAGCTTGCTATTTATAGGTCAAAGCTTGGCTTATTGTCCAATGGATAAATTTTCCCCTAACATTTATTGTCCAATGGATAAAAGGTTTGCTGGAACAACCTATACCTAGTTTTAGGCATGCAAGGCTAGGTTTGATTTGATTATGGAAGATTTTGGTGAAGAAAGGAGGATTGTATAAGGTTAAATATTGGCAAATGTACAAATAAGGACATTTGTACAAGATTTTGCTTGAAGAGTATGTCTTCATAGATTGAAAGCATATCAAAGTACCAAAGAAGAAATTACCCAAGGTACTACTCAATCTCTTCTTCTTTCTTCCTTCCTCTTTCTCTCTCTCTTTCTCTCTCTCTCCCTCTCTCTTGTACTTATGGAAGTCTATATATATATAAGTACATAAGGTACTTCATAATTTAATAGTTTTTCAAGTAATAAAGATTTTCTTATTAAAAGAAAGAAAACAAGCACATGGTACTTTGTAATATTATACATATATAGAGATATATGTGTGTATATATATATATGTAAGTATGTACTTTAGGGTTCTACATAATCTAGGTAGATTTCAAATCCTAATTAACTATTCTAATAAGCACATGTCCCTTTATAATACTATATTATGTACATATAGAATCCTAGGGTAATATATTCTTATGGTACATATCTTAGTTCTTTACGCTTTCAAGCATATGGGAAATCTAATGAATGACTATTTTAATGGATCTTAGTACTTTGTTGGCAAAACTAACTATTAACCAATGGATAAAAAGGTGAAGTACTTTCTACACTTAATTAATACTTAAGTACTTTAAACATGTGTATATATAGCTATATATAACTATATCTATGTACTAACAATCTAGTTAGGTACTATTGGTAGAATAATCTAAGTTTTCCTATTGTCCAATGGGTAAAGATTTTCCTAGCATTTATCGACCAATGGTTAAAAGCTAAAAGGTTCAAAAGGTTTACCTAGGGTTAAAAGGTTCATAAGGTTCAAAGGGTTCAAGAAGTTCACCAAGGGTTAGATGAAATGATAGTTAGGTCATTTTAACTAGTTGGTTAAAACTAACTATACTAGTCTAGTAGGATTTCCAGCCAAGAATCGTAATTATAAGGCTCTAATCTAACCATGATGAATAATAAGAAATTTAGAAGACGATTATAAACCATCCAAGAGTAATAAAAGGATTTTCGAATATTAATAATGAAATTTTTATTTAGTAAAAATTAGAATTGTTACAGATTACATTCAGGACCTGTCGAAGGATTTGGTGCCTGGTAGGGGGTATCAGGATCCCTTAATTAGCCCGACAGGAGCTTCGGCTCATGACACACACTGTGAAGAGATTTTGGACACTTGATAGATGGAAATGGTTCTAAGCTTTTTTTTTTTTTTTTGGATCTGCCAAATGGTTCTAAGCTTGAGATGCCTTATGATTGTTAAATCGTTAAAGAGTTCATTGACTTACGATTGCTGATTGTTCTGAGATCGTTGTTCGAATTCCTATCTTGAGTTCATCCTTACATTTCATTTGCATATAATGTTAGTATAGAATTTTCTACTGGGTTAGTGTATCTCAAACCTTATATCAATTTTAGGTACTAACTCGAGGCAATATCATGCATGCTTGGAGTGCTTGGATGTGACCCTTATTTTGAAAGCTAACATTTGAGAGTTACTTGTCCATCTTTGTAAATCCCTATTGAAAGATGTATTTGTAACTTTAACTTTAAATCTTTTGATTATGGAACGTTGTAATCCTTAACTCTTTAGATACTCACTACTTATGTTATATTTGGGCATCAGAGCCAAATATGTAATATTTTGGGAACTGTCGGATGTTTGAAGTATGACTGCGAAAATGGTAATTATTTTGGGGATCGTATGGATTATGACAATGTTTTATTTATGGAAATCAATTATATTTATGTTGAAAATCGAGGGTATGATAGAATTTTTAAAGGTTTTGATCCTAATTTTTTAATATTTTTCTCGTTGGGATGAACCAATCCACAAAAGTTGGGAAAACTATAAAGATGAGCAAAAGTTAAGTAAAGACAAAAATAATCCGCAAAGATTATTAAAGGGGTGTTTCTGGAAGTGAAAAATTTGTAAATTTTTATTTGTGGTTAATAAGTTGTTAGGTGTTTCCAGTAGTGAATAAGTTGTTGAGAAATGTCAAACTATTTCCGGTAGTAAATAAGTTGATGATGAGTTTGTAAGTTAAGTTACTGTAAAAAAAAATTTTGTTCGTAACTTTACTTTTTGGTTAGTAAAAATGAGATGATAAAATATTGAAATTTTTTTATTAGTAAAAACGAGATAAGCCAAGGTACCCCACAATTTAATTGTGTTAGATAATAAAATCACATAAGAGCATCCGCAATGTAATAATCAAAAGTAAATAATCAAAACTTGCCACGTCAGCTTTTGATTATTCGTTTAGAGGGTTGCTAAAGTTAACAATGTAAAGTCTCACATTGTTCATTTTGTACCCATAATCAAAATCAATGGGCCCACTGCCAACTCTTCCTTCCCTCCAAACTTTTACCCTTTCATTTCATCCCGAAAAAAAAATCCTGCCGGTCAGTCCCTCCAAATATTTCCCATCCCTTCCAATTCTTTCATGCCTACTGTCATTCTCTCCTATTTATTCTTCTTTCTTCCTTCAATGGAAAATCACTATTCTCAAACTATGGAATCCGAATAATATCAAAAAAATAAAGAACTATGGAATTAGAATCACAAGGGCAAACCCAAATGGATATTGAGAATTAGAGGAAAACGAGGAAAACGAATTATTCACAAGTTGAAGATGAAGCTCTAGTAAAAGCTTGGCTACATATTTCCGGAGATGAGGTGGTCGGAAGGGATCAAAAGTCTACCAAGTTATGGCTGCGAGTTCTAGAGAGTTTCCATCAAATTCTGGGCAGAGTAACAGAGAGAAATGCTCAATACTTGCAAAATAGGTGGCAATCTATTTCACATGATGTCTCCAAATTTTGTGGGTATTACAACAAGATCGGACGATTGAATCCAAGCGGATGGAACGATCAAATGATAGTAAGTAATACAATTATTTTCTTCTTGTAAATTTTCAAGAAAAAAATTTAACGATTCCTTCAAGTTTGTAGTTCACTTTTCTGCCTTGGAATTGTTTGTTGAAATGCTTATATGAACTACTGTTGCAATATTTTTATGTACTCCGTAATGCACAATGTTTATGCTAATGTTATCGCATGCTTAAGCTATTCTGGATTGTTGCTCTGTAAATGAATCAAATGGTTGTGTGTTTTTTTTTTTAATCGGCACAAAGGATTGTGTTTTTTTGTAGCTTGATGAGGCTAAACAACAATATGGTGAAATTGAGGGACCATTACAAGCAAAACCAATGCCATTTTGTAAGTTCAAGTTTGAGCATTGCTGGAAGCTTTTAAAGGACAGTCCGAAGTGGAACGACCATGTTCTTGTGCGGAACACATCCAAGGGATGCAAAAAACCTTCAAACCCACAAAGCCAAGCCATTGATTTGGATGATCTGGGCACTCCATCTACTCCATCAACACCGAGTTCGATTCCCCTTGACGAGTTCAAGTCAATGGATCATGAACACAACCAAGTCCGACCTGCTGAAAGAAGACGAAAAGCCAAAGCGAAAAGAAAGAACGAATGGAAAGATGAGGAGTCAACTTTGTACTTGAAAAGCATCAATGAAACACTTGTACAAACTGCAATTATTGAGAAGGGGAAACTGGAGGCCAAGAAGAGGAGAGCTGAACAAAAAACATTGTGTGAAGAAATGAAAGTGATGAGGCAATCTATGGTGGGACTCACCCCCGAACAAGCAGCTTATTGGAAGCTCCAACGATCACTAATTGTTGAGCGCTACAAGGCAAATGGTTTGTTGAGGGACCTCGAGACCTATGAAAAGAATTATGATTTCAACTTCTAGTTGGGGGTGGATTTGAATATGTTATTTTGCTGCACAAGTGAAGATTAAAGTAGTAATGTTTGGATTAAGTTATTTTGTTATTGTCGATTTCATATTCTAGGATATTTTCTCAAGCAAGACTTTGATATTGCTTCAACTGATCAAATATATGCTTCCCTTTTTGTAGTCTGGGCTGCTAGTGTGTTTTTTGCTTTGATTCTTCTGTTGCTTGTGTGTTGCTGCTGCTGTGGTTGATTCTTTCTATGTTGTGTGGTGTTGTTTTGTAATTGTATTTTGGTTCTTTGGGGTTGATTCCTTATCAAAGTATAATCCTAGCTTTACTGATTTTTTTAGAAAAACATATGGGGAATCTGTTTGATATGGCTGCTGTATTATTGATGGTAAAATATCAATTCCTCTGCTGGTGTTTTTTCTCTTCTTCCACCATAGCACACATTAAACTTATACAAGGAGGCCTGCACCCAAAGACAAAATACTGATGGTAAAATTTACAACACGCGTGTTAACTTTCTTTCGCAAGATCAATTGTGTACTCCAACGATTATTTTTCTCAAAAAAAAGATCCATGTTACATAGGACTGGTACTCGAATGTACCAATAACAAATTTAAAAATTTGGTTGACATCTTGCAGTCATATCTTTCACAAGTAGTCAACTGTCCAACAAAATAAGCACCATTTTCCAATCACCATTTTACACTTCCAGATAAGCAAAATTCATCTCTACGTTTCAACTCCAATCAATAAAGCGATCGAGACCAAGGATGAAAAAGCAAACCTCCAGCTAGCATACAAGTTCCCACGGTTTCTCATTTAATCCATCTATTACTCACTTGTACAAATCATGTAGAGCGAAGAGTAAAAAAATTGGATATCTCATTCCAGTTCAAAATTCCAACAGAAGTTGATTACAATGACCTTGAACAACCAAAAATATATTCCAAATAGTAATAGATAAAAGAAGAAATGTTCAATTGGAATTAGAATAAAGAAGGTCCATAATCAATTCGCAGCAACAATCAGAGTTGTTCATCTCTGTGGTGGTTCCACAAATGCTCAATGAGATCCAATTTCAGTTGACTATGTGTAACCTCGCTTGTCATAGCCTTAATTCGGCTAATACGATTGCGTCGAAGTAGGTTAACATCTCGATGAAAAGCCACAGGTTCATACGTTTCCCCTTCGGGGGGTGTCCACTCTTCAGGATCTTCCTCGTTCTCCACTATCATATTATGGAGTATAATGCATGTCTTCATAATAAGACCACATTCTTCTCGATGCCAAAGGCGTACCGATCCCTTCACGATAGCAAATCGAGCTTGCAACACCCCAAATGCCCGCTCTACATCCTTTCTTACCGCCTCTTGTGCTTCAGCAAAAAGCTTCTGTTTTGCATTGATTGGATGGCTGATTGTCTGAATTAGTGTTGCCCACTTCGGATATATGCCATCAGAGAGGTAGTAACCCATTGTGTATGGATGCCCATTTACGACAAAATGACATGTTGGAGCTTCACCTGACACAATACGGTCGAAGAGATGAGAATTATTTAAAACATTGAGGTCATTATTTGTACCTGCCGTCCCAAAGAAACAATGCCATATCCAAAGGTTGTGCGTCGCAACAGCCTCTAAGATGAGTGGGGGCTCCAATTTTTCCATTCACGTGACTGTCGTGCCATCCAGTTGGGCAGTTTTTCCACTTCCAGTGCATGCAATCCAAACTTCCAACTATGCCTGGAAACCCTCTAGAGGCATTTTCTGCAAGGATGTGTTGAATGTCCTCCTCGCTTGGGGCTCTCAAGTATTCACTTCCAAAGATCTCAATGACAACATTGCAAAATTTTTTTAGGCTTTTCATTACAGTGCTCTCTCCTATTTTGAGGTACTCGTCACATTGATCAGCTGCCATTCCATATGCCAACATCCTAAGTGCAGCTGTGACCTTTTGAAGAGAAGATAGACCTAACTTCTGAAAAGCATCTCGGCGTTGCTGGAAGTTCACTGGATCATGCTGTAAAACGGCGTCATGTATGCGCATAAAGAGCGGTTTTTGCATCCGGAATCGTCGATGAAACGTTTCATCACTATATACGCAATCATCAGCAAAGTAATCCCTCATCAAAATTTGTCCAGCTCCAATCCTATCACGAGGTATGTATCGTCGTGATTTAATAGAACCATCTGAACAAGGTCTTTTTTTTTGTCTCTACCTCTCATATATAATTGCTGCAATAGCAGCACCTCGGTATATTGATTTCACCCCACCATCGTCAGAAGTGGAGGAGGAGGAGGAGGAGGAGGATGATGTAGAGGATGAATCAAAGTCATTATCAGAAGACATTTAATCCAGGGCTTTGTCCTGCATCACAAGAGCATCTGCACATAAGTTTTTTTTTTTTAAAGGCAAGTCTACTATTAGAGATCCAACCGTATCAGAGAGCAAAGCTCAACAGGGAGGTTACAAGGGAAAAGGGGAAGCACAACACCTATTCTACTAGCACAAGCTAACCAATTAGCACACTACGATTACACCAATTGAAAACAACATTAGAATGAATTGATAATGAGGAAATATCGTCTAAGAAAGCTTGAATAGTCCAATTCTTTTGCTTTGCATTTGGTTGGAGCATATCGATCAAAAGTTGGCAGTCCGATTCAATAATAGCATCCCTCTTTCCCCACGCCTTAGCCATAGACACAACTACTCGAATACGCAGCAGATTTGTCCGTGGGGTTGAAAGCCCCGTCACAGTTAAATTTCCAGCGGTCGTGTGGGGGACGTTGCCACTTAGGAACATTACTATCCCCATGATTACGAGCTGGGACATTTACCGGCGAACAAATTGCTGTTAAATACTCACCATGGAATTCCAGAGCCTTAACGTGAATAAAAATGTGACGGGATATTATTAAATAATAAAAATGTGACGGCGAACAAATTTGCACATAAGTAACGTGAATAAAAATAGTCCATGCAGGTTCTTTTCATTCACAAACACCTGATTAGTAGAGGAAATGTTTTCTAAAATCTACACTAGTTCAATCCCATGGTTCTTGGTTTAGTATCATAGCAGAAATCGTCAAAAAATCGAGCAATCAGCTCAACAAGTACAGCACTTTCAAAATACCAAACTCAAGCACAAATTTGAACCCAAACAGTATTATAATCCCAAAGAGTATTATTATGTTGGTCTGTGTCAAAGAGCCGGCGTTCGTGCTCTGGTATGAGTAACATATTCAATAATAGAAGAGAGTTGGAGTATCACTATTTGGGGAGTCTCGTATCAAAAGTGTTTTATTTAATATCAAAAAATACTTGGGGAATACCAACTGTTGTAAAGCTACAAGTTTGAACCGATTTGGTTCTTCCAAGTGATTTCCAACTTGGATGCCCTAACTTTTCTGAAGCAAGAAAATTTCAAACATAAATTGGCAAGAGGATCCGAAGGAAAATTTATGCTAAACTCGAATAATAATGACTACATATTGTTAATCGAAACTAAAAAATAATCTAATTATTACTTGGATATGAGAGAGATCTACCTGTTTTGGTCGGATGTGGGAGAGAGATAACAGAGACGTTGAGAGAGAGAAATTCTGACAAGGGACGGCGGCCGGCAACCGAACCAGACGCCGGCAGAACAATGAGGAGATGAGAAATTGAGGGTGAGAATGAAGAGGAAAGAGGCGAACCAAAAAGAAAATGAAGAGGAAAGAGGAGAACGATGAGGAAAGAGGAGAGAGAGAAAACGCGTTGGGTAGGTTTCAACCGGCCAATTAAAACACGCGTGGCTCACAACTGGAGTCTTCCAAGCTGTGTTAAGTTGTGGAGTGTGGGGACCACTGAATTTGGTTATTGGCAAAAACACTGCTACTTTTGATTATTCAAAGGCCCAAATTTGATTATTGGTTAAGATATTGTTAACTTTGATTATTACAATGTGACCACTTTTTTAAGTTGTTAACTTTAACAATCTTTTATTTTTGATTATTACAATGTGGATGCTCTGAGATACTGGCATGATGCCATGACGGTATCTTTTCCCAAAATTTGGAAAGATAAACAGCGTTTCTGATAATATGCTTCAGAACGGGTCACCAAGAGTCCATGACTGAGAGAGAGAGAGAGAGAGAGAGAGAGAGAGGAGCCCAAAACGCATAAGCGAATATGTCCCTTTCTCTCCTCCCCCCTATAAATAAGCGATCAACCCTCACCTCTTCCGAATAAAGCAGACGCAGCTCCCTCCTAACACTGTTGTCTGCTTCTACTACTCCTTCTACTGCTCTCTCTTTCTCTCTCTACGCTATTATCTTGTAGGGTTGCCCCCCACTCCTTCAATTCACAGCCATATATAGTAAGAGTACAGCAATATATCGTATCTTTATATATATACAGACAGAGAGAGAGAGAGAGAGAGAGAGTAATAAGTTATGGACGCGTACGCCGTTCATCTAGCGATGGCGGCTCTAGTCGGAGCCTCTTTTGTGGCCGTCTCGGCCTACTTTATGCACCGTAAAACCCTAAATCAGCTCCTCGAGTTCGCCAAGGCGGTGGAAAGGGACAGGGAGAGAGGAGACGATGCCGAGGAGGGCGCCGACTCGCCCCAGCATTTCAGGAAATTCGCGGAGAAGCGCGGCGGCCGGGGCCACGGCGGGAGAAAGGCCAACGGCGGTTACCGGCGCGCGTCAGCGTCCTTGCCGGACGTCGTCGGGATCTTCGGCGGAAACGTCGACGGTGGCGGCGGCGATGAGAGGCGGTTAAACGGTCTGGTTCACGTCGACGCCATCCCGGCCGGGTTGCCGAGGCTCCACACGCTTCCCGAAGGTATGTAAGTTTCAGACTTCTCACCAGGAGAGTGATGAACACAACTTCTCTGAGACTGTGTTGTGAAACATGAGGATGTTGTTGATATTACGACTGCTATTATAGCGCCTGAATTTTGAGTTCATACCATTTGGCTGCAGGGAATTGGCTTTCTTAGAAGCAAACATTATACCTGGTTGTAGCATTACTTATGTGTTGAAAATTGGAGTGAGCTGAGGGATTTATGTGTTTAGTTTACATTATGGAGTGTAATGGAATGAAATGAGTAGAAAATGATTAGTACCGAGCACAAAAGTGCAGCGAAAACATTTTTCATCGGGACCATTGTATTACAAGTGGTGTATAAAGCTGATTAAGCACTTCAATTGTTACCATTAGGCTGCAGGCAATTGGCATACTTATTTAAGCATTACTTTACGCATCAAAATTGGAGTGAGGAGAGGGATTTATCATTTATGTGATATAATATGTTACATTATTCTATTCTATATGTAATAGAGATAAAATGTCTATACCTGACATGTGTAATTGAGACAACTGCTATATTGCACCGATTAAGCACTTCTATACTTCAACATGGCCAGGTTCTAGAGTTTGGTATCATTAGGCTGGAGACTATTGGCATTCTTGGAATGGAAACCACCTTATTTAAGCTAGACACATCACATGTGTCAAAAATTGGAGTGAGCAGGGGATTCTTGTATATAGGAATAAAATTGAAGTTTTTTTTCCCGAGTTCACAGGTGCCCAGGAAATATTCCTTTCTTGATTGATGACAAAAGAAATTTTGTGGAGGAAAAGAGGGAAAATAAGGGTTCATTAGGTATAATTGGTGCCGTGGTTCTCTCATATATTTCTAGCCACTATAGCTTCAATTTTGATATCTATTTGTGCAATAGTGCCAGATTTGATTTTTCCCTTTTCGTCTAAATTAAGGGGCTTTGAAATTGAGAAAGCAGCAGATGTGTGCACTTGTGTAATTTAGGTGTCCCTTCTTATACCTTTGTAAGAAACTGATGACTGATAGGATTGCTGATGTATAAGTTGAGATGCAGAAGCAAGCACCAAACTTGCTTAAGTTTCATGGACAATGAAGGAAAAGCTTGAACTTGTGCCATAGCTGTATGGACAAAAAAGGTAGAAAAAGGAATTATGCTAGGTTTTATGTTTTAATTCCGTATTCCAGAAAACATGGGATCAGCAAAAATGACTTCTTCTAGTGGTGATAGAAGGGAGACAACTTAATCAAATGGTTTCCTCTTGTGCACTGGAAACACTTTGTTCCAATGTTCATACTTCATATCATGCAGCAACTTATGACTAGCTTATTAAGAAGAATCAGGGTTCTTGCATGATGCCTCTTCTTTCCGTGGCTTGGATTTGGCTTATAACTTGGAATAGTATCGGTAGAATGATGTGGAAAGCTCCCATTCTGCTTTTATGACTCTGTTTGGAAGTAAACTAGTGATGGACTTTTGGAGGGGATGCTATTGATCTTGAAATGGTGATTACAATCACGATTATCTTGACAGCATCTGGCTGCCTCATGTGGTGGAATTAGTAGTATTTAATATCCTAGTCCTTGGACTTTTTTACAACTAGTTTATTTTACCTTCTCTTTTGGGTAGCATTTCTTTCATTGTGGGTTATTGAATAGCCTCTGGCTAGTTGTTTGATTTGTGCAGACATGTTAAGCCAATGTGAGACTAATTCGATATTTTCTTGTGGATTGTTTAGCAATTAACTCGTGGAGAATTGCAATCCACACACACACACACACACACACACACACACACATGTACGTACACACCATATCAAGTAATTCCCAGTAATCAGCATGGTTGGCTGACAACAGCCACTTGACAGTCAAACAAACTGTTCTTCAGTGGAAGCATAGTAGTTTTAGCCACACGGTTTAACAGATATTTGTGTCCTGGATTGAGTGGGATGTCAGAAATGACTTGTCAGCTATTTACCTGCCTGAAATAGGTTGGACGCCAGTTTGTTGAGTTGAGCTTGTAATTCCTTGTAAGTTGGCCATTTATTTTTTGGTTTCTTGTATTTTGGCAGTAACTAATTGTTTGTAGAATAGATATAATGTGTTTTGGGTTATAAGATTACTTCCGCTCAACAATAGTATCATTTTGTTTTAGGGAAATCTACTGGCCATGTGAATTCAACCAAAAGAGCTGGGCATAGACCAACTTCTCCCAAGTCTCCTGTTGCAAGTGCTAGTGCTTTTGAAAGCATAGAAGGATCCGATGACGAGGATAACATCGTTGATGATGCTAAACTGAATACGTATATTCATACTAATGGAAATGCTGTAAGTTGTTTAAGTAAATTCCCTCTCTTGCTCCAATTGCTAATGATTTAATTGGATGATGTATTTGTACAACATTTAATTTCACTATAGCCTGATCTTGATTACTCTTGCTATGTGTCATTGTTTTGGGTACCATTGACGTTCTTAATGTGTTCCAATAAGTTGTCCATTGGATGATGTATTTGTACAACATTTAATTTCACTATAGCCTGATCTTGATTACTCTTGCTATGTGTCATTGTTTTGGGTACCATTGACGTTCTTAATGTGTTCCAATAAGTTGTCCAATTAATTAGTTTGTGAATTTATGAGCAACATTGTGATGTACAGGGTCCAGAGTGTAATAACCTGTTCCAGGATTTACCAAACCACAATAACGCCAATGGTGAGCAGATACCTATAGTTGCATCAAGCATGATCCGTACTCATAGTGTATCTGGTGACCTGCATGGCGTCCAGCCTGACCCTGTAGCGGCAGATATTCTCCGAAAGGAGCCAGAGCATGGAACTTTTGTACGGCTTAATATTGCCCCAAATGGTAGCTTTCTTTGACCTTTTGCCATTTGTGCATTACCTTATTTTCTTACTCGTACTTCTCTTTTAACTTTTGTGCCTATGAGAGTTGGGGTTTCCACATGCTTATAAATTTCCCTGCCACCTATGAGGTGACAACTGAAGTTCAGGAGGAGAAAATCCTTAAACTGTGTTGTTGGAGTTGAACTAGGTCCTAAATCCTTAGTGTATTTTGAGGCATTGCAGATCACTTCCTCACTAGTTTAGTGTGGAACCAGTCAGTTGTTTTGTTTCCAATGCATCTTGAGGCACATGTTTTAGTAGGTTTGATTTGTTTCCCTTTAATTGATATTAGATGAACCGTCACTTGAGGAAGTGGACGTGTATAGGACTCTGCAAGCTTGCCTTGAACTGCGACAAAGTTATGTGTTTAGGGAAGCTATCACTCCATGGGAGAAAGAAGTAATATCTGATCCAAGTACCCCGAAGCCTAACCCAAATCCATTTGATTACACTCCTGAGGGGAAATCTGATGTGAGTTTATCTGTTTATGCTTCCGATTATTTGTTGTCAGTCTTTCCTTGAATTATGCATAGGTTGTTTCCCTTGTTAGTTCTCTGGTGAATGACATGTTAAAGTTCTCTTGCAGCACTATTTCCAGATGGAGGATGGAGTGGTTCATGTTTATGCAAATAATGATTGTAAGTTGCTATGGCTTTGTGCATCCTGTTTAGCATGAGTTTTTCATTTCTGTTTGATTGAGGGTCCTTATGGTTGTTCTCTAATATTTGTATTGTTTCTTTCCCCAGCAAAAGAGAAGCTTTTTCCTGTTGCTGATGCAACAAGATTTTTTACTGACCTGCATCATATTCTTAAAGTAATAGCAGCTGGGAATATCCGAACATTATGCCATCATCGGTTGGGTCTTTTGGAACAAGTAAATCCATTACCTTCTGCCCCTTCTTAATGAAAGCATGCCTGGTTTATTTTATTTTTATGTTGAAAACAGTAATGTGATGTTTGATGTAATGCTTATCTGCACATCAATGCAGAAATTCAATCTTCATTTGATGCTTAATGCGGATAGGGAGTTCCTAGCTCAGAAAAGTGCACCACATCGCGACTTTTACAATGTTAGGAAAGTTGATACACATGTTCATCACTCCGCATGCATGAACCAGAAACATCTTTTGAGGTTCATAAAGTCAAAGTTGAGGAAGGAGCCTGATGAGGTAATAATGTGGATCTATCTGTTCACGCTTCGCAGTGCATGTTTTTGGTTTTCCTGCTTGTTTTTGTAAGTTTTGAGTGGTGAATTTTGGACTCTAGATGTTCTTTTTATGGTCAATTCAGAGCCACATAGAAACAATCAAACCAGACACATGCTAAATGTAGACACGTCCTTGCTTACTTAGCCATATAAGAATTTGTTCGCTTAAATCAATGATAGGAATTGCTATTTCGAAGAGGATAAGATTATCAATTGTCCTATGTCTGAACCTTTCATTTTTTTTTTCAGGTTGTAATATTTCGAGATGGAACGTATTTGACCTTAAAAGAGGTTTTCGAGAGCCTGGATCTGACTGGGTAATGAACTGGACCTCTAGAACTTTTCATTTACAGATGTGAATATCATCCTCTTTATTCTCATCATCGTCATCATCAAACTATCTTTTGATTTTGATTTTGACTTGTTTTGAGATTCTTGGGGAACAGAATAATTCATGTTTTGCTTTTCTCCATACAGGTATGATCTGAATGTTGACCTTTTAGATGTTCATGCGGACAAGAGCACCTTTCATCGTTTTGACAAATTCAACTTGAAGTATAATCCATGTGGTCAAAGTAGGCTAAGGGAGATTTTTTTGAAGCAAGATAACCTTATCCAGGGTATGTCTTGTATGTTTCCTTAAAGGGTGACATGCTGAAGTTAAATCTTAAGAAAGTTATTCTGTGCCGCTCTTTGTTTACTTCCCTGATATTACTTACCTGTTTTGCATCGGAGCTTTTTGTTGTACTTTGGAATAGTTCTATCTTCTATGGTTAACAACAGCTACTACTTTATAGTTAGTTGAGTTGGAAGAA
The DNA here is from genome assembly GCA_025413875.1 of Rhododendron molle. Lineage (NCBI taxonomy): Eukaryota > Viridiplantae > Streptophyta > Magnoliopsida > Ericales > Ericaceae > Rhododendron > Rhododendron molle. The sequence continues at coordinate 33,330,768 of CM046391.1, read as the reverse complement.
GTGGTTGCAGCTGTGTTAACAATTTTCCATTACGTGGCAGTTAACTGTGATTGTAGAACCTTGTGGTCAATCTATTTGCCTATTTAGAAGATGCACAGCAATGGATGGACCGTGTCAGTTGTGAATATTGGGTTCAATTGGACACTCTTAATGCTCTCAAAAACTAATTGGCACAGTTTATCTGTGTCTAAAATTCTTTCCAAGGAACATAATTCTCACACTTTGGCTAATACAACTATATAAGTAAGAAACACACTGCTAGCATATGCAACTGGGGATTGGTTGCCGAAAGTAATATTGATAAACCATGTTATGTACTCCATCTCAAATTGATAGTCTATTGTGAAAAATTTTTGGACCAAAAAATAAAATAATTCGGTAAATAATCTTTTAAATTTCTTGGCGCCAAATTTAAGATCTCAATTACTTCTTTAATTTGGTGAGAAAAAATTTAAGAAATTATGTACGGAAGTACTTTATTTTTTGATTAGAAAATTGCACGTTTTTTCGTAGTGGACTATCAATTTGGGAAGGAGGGAGCATGTCTCATATGGTCTTCTATTAATCATATGATCTATATATGATGACAGCCTCATTATTTCTACATCCTCGAGATGAGCTGGGAGTCTCAGACACCAGATACCAGATGATTTAATTTTAACACACTTCCCAATTCAGGACATATCTTGTGTGCTTTTTGACTGAGTTACAGTAATAGTTCAATTTTCTTTAGTTTTATTGCCGGGGTTTCCTGTCATTCTTTTCCTTGTATGTTTTTTTTACCCTTTTCCCATCGAAATACGGTCTTATAATTCTTCTGTACAATAGGTCGTTTCCTTGCTGAGCTGACAAAGCAAGTTTTTTCAGATCTTGGTGCAAGTAAATATCAGGTGCATTCTTGAAATATTTGTTCATTCTTTTGGTTCGTACAAGATCCTCATAGATATGTGGAAGATAATCTTTTCTTCGTTTGTTTCTTTATTGTTTGCTTGTATATTTGGTGGCTGTGATTAGTGTGAACACTCAATGTTGCGTCCATTTGGTGCCACGATTACCTTATCCCGTTTCCATTGATTTCTTTCCCGTTCCTTTCTGCTTATATTTGTTTAAATTTTGCACTCATTGAAGGGGGGTTGGGGAGCCCAAGGGGTTGGATTGGTGATTTTTTGTTTGAGCTGCATAAACTGACTGGTGATTGATTGTCTGGTTGAGACTTACCACTGTGAGCTGCAGCTTACCGTATCCCCCTCCTTGAAAATATGGTTGAAGAGGAGGGGAAAAAAAGGGTTTGTTGTGGGTACTGGGTAGGTCTTATGGTTACCCCTTTCATTAGATGTAGAGTTCTGTTACTGCAAAACTACAATCACTAGTTTTAATGGTGGAGAATTTTCTTTCAGAAAATGGTCGTATCTATTGTGAGGCGGCATTTATTATTCAATAATTTAGGTACAATTTTCATACCTTTTTTTTTTTAATTATAATTATCTGAATTAGTACCAAATCAAGAGATAATGGCAGATGGAGTATGAGTTGCCTTGTGTTTTTATGTGGAAGTATCAATAGATCAGTACTGGCTTAAGGGACAAGCCTAGGAAGCAGCTGCTTCCGGGCCCCCATTTTGCACCCCAAATTAGGGCCCCTGATTTTTGGTAGTTGCTTATAGATATACTACGTAGGATTGAAACAAACTATCTATGGTTGAAAGCCCACCGACTAACCTTGAATCAGTTGTGCATTTAGGAGTTTTTTATGTTTTAAAAAGCCATGTGGGATAGGAGATATCAATGTCCTTCACTTTCTTTGCTTAGGAATTTTATTAGACAGCAAATACATACTTCTTATGATTTTGTCTTGGATATATTTGCTCTTTTGATTTTTCTAGTAGAAAAATGTATAAGGGCCCATCGTAGGATTTCGCTTCAGGCCACTTGAAGTCTTGAGCCGGCTTTGCAAATGATCCCTCGAAAAAGTTCACAAGCTCCATTGTCTGATTTGCTGTCTTCTTTAAATATCTGTATTATCTGCTCCAACCAAGAGCTTTCTTCATTTGAAATTGTCTTTGAAGACTTGCACTAAGTTCTTGTGTATAGCTTGAGCCTTGAGGTGCCAAGCTTGACAACTTGAGTTTGAGTTTGATGGCATTCAGAACTTATTGCATTTACTATGAATGTATGAAACATTAGTTCTGTGCTGTCCACCTCCCTTAAGGGCCATAACCATCCCTAAAGTTCAGGCACTAAAAAATGGGTTTTTCAGTATTTCCATGAAAGTTTGTGTTATTTGAAACCCATTTGTCAGATTCATCTTCAGTTTCTAGCCACAAGCAAATAATGGGGAAAAATATAAAATTGAAGAATTTTTATTGCACTGTATACCGTGATTTTTTTGGGAGTTTGGGTGTTGTCTTTCTGGCCACTTTTGGCTTAAAAGCTTCTGCAATTTGAGCTCATGACCAATTTAAGTTTAGATGCTCGCCTTCCCTAAAATTGTGTCTCTTGGGGCTGTTTTTTTGTGCTTCATGTTAGTATTGCTTAATCCATGTGGAACATTTGAATTTGGTGCTGCCACAGATGGCTGAATACAGGATATCAATATATGGTAGGAAGATGAGTGAGTGGGATCAAATGGCAAGTTGGATAGTGAATAATGAATTGTACAGTGAGAATGTTGTTTGGTTGATTCAGGTACTTACTCAACTCTGTCATTCAGGGAATCGATCTTTTTATATCTTGTACTTATTTGTTCTTGTCTTATTCTCTATTTCTTCCCTTTTTCTGTTTGCAATTGGTGGGTTGTGGGGTTGCCACTTACCACTACGAGTATTATGCGATTTGGCTTGGAAAAGTTGCTTACCAGTTACCACTAACAACTTGCTTTATGAAAAGTTGGTTCCAGAAAATTCTTGGCCGTAACTTTTTGATGGTTTGGAGGGGAAAATGATTAGTTGGTGGGGAAGGAGTTAGAGCTATGAAATCAGGTATTTGGTATTCATACCTAAAGGAACTAGGGCTGGCTGTGGTTGGAGTGGGAAAAAGAAAAAGAAAAAGAAAACGCAGTAGTTCAGAGCCTTTTCAAATCTTGCATGTTTATCCCTTAGGCTCCATATTTCTGTCCTACTTAAACGAGCATGCAATTTGAATATTCCCAACAAATGTCTAAACGAAAAGAGGAGAAATGATGCCTAAACAAAAAAGTTTCTCACAGGTTATAATTGTATTTATTGTCCTCCTTGTTATTTCAAGTTAAATGGGAACTCTAATTTCTTTTTTTCTTATCTCCTTTCCTCCAATACTTCCTTGAACCAAATGGAGTGTTAAGCTTCGGTCCATGCTATTGCGTTTCGGCACACGTGTCACAGTCTTCTTTCCTAAAGTTTTATGCATATTTTCAAAGTTTCACTTCGTGGAGTAAGATGTCCTCACATCAGTCTTTTGTTTGTGTAAACTTGGTGCCATTAAACTCCGTAGACTAAGAAAATAACGACCTCAAGGTAATTCAATGCTTAAAGAAGGATGTAAACTGTAAAGAAAATAGTTTCCATCTATAGCCTCAACTTAGTGCCTCGAGGTAGCAAGTCCCAAGGGCCTTTGCAAAGGTGTCAAGATGCTACGAGCCCAATGAACATGTTAGGCACCTGAGGGTGACCCCTGGAAGTTAGGTCTATATGGTTGGGAATCCTGTACCTTGAGGGTGACCCCTGGAAGTTCTCTATTGGACAACCTTACAAGTTCCGGACAGCTTCACGGTTCCATCAGAGTTCTAATCCGGAATCCAGAACCTGTTTTTGTATTTCCATCAGATCAATGATCTGGAAATCGGTTACCATTTTACAAAGCAGCCTCCTATCTCAAGAATGAGAAGCTCCTTGTTGACTCTTCTTCTCACATCTCCTACACCCAGAATATGTGTTTGTCTCAGTCAGTTGGTGGGCTTCACGGCCCCTTGTGACTGTGTGCATGCTACGACGTTGGTGACTTGTGGCTAGCAACATGAAGGACATGTAGCAATTACTGAAAGGGGGAGATTCTAATCCCAGAACTGTCCATACTGAAATTATAATTCAGAATTTCAGATGATGATTCTTATTCTTTAACTTAATGACTGGATTCCTTGTTCTGGAGCTTTCCAGTTTTTTCCACTAGGAGGAATTGTGAACTATGAGACTCTGGTAGATGGCCTTCCTATTTTCATCTGAAGCCTGAGGTTTTGTTCTTTGAGTTCTAACTTTTTAAGGCTGGAAATACCCGTTCTTTGAATTTTATTGTAGTATTTTGGAATTCTCACAAATTAAAACATTTGAATTTCTCTTCTTTCAGCTTCCACGATTGTACAATGTGTACAAGGAAATGGGAATTGTGACATCGTTTCAGAATATTCTTGACAATATCTTTCTTCCTCTGTTTGAGGTTACTGTTGACCCAAATTCACACCCGCAGTTGCATATTTTCTTGAAACAGGTATTCACTCTCTTATCATGATTCTTTCTGTTAGGGTAAGGATAATTTTTTCGAGCTGATAGATCACTCTAACTGTGATATGAACTGGACAATCATTGTTGCGCATTTTACCTTAACTTGTTACCCCTTCATTCTGTTGGATTCAGTTTAAGTTGCATTCTGGCTTATTCTTTGTTTGATCAACTCTGAAGGACTAAGCTTGCAGACTATAGTGATTTCCTTGCCATCTACTTGGAATTTCAGGTTGTTGGGCTGGATTTGGTGGATGATGAGAGCAAGCCCGAAAGACGCCCTACAAAACACATGCCCACACCTGCTCAATGGACTAACATATTCAATCCTGCATTTTCATACTATGTGTACTACTGCTACGCTAACCTTTACACTCTAAACAAGGTGTGTATTAATCGTTCATTTGTGCACTAAAATGCATACCAACAGTATTGTCAGATTGTATGAAATTACAAAGTATCATTTTCAAGTTAGTACATGTTGAAGATGTGTTAAGACACGTCTTTAACAGTATAGAGAAATTCGTGTCCGACACTGGTCCAACACTGATCAGACACTGGTCCTACATTGACAGGACTACTCTCAAAGGCTACTCTCTATATGTATCAATGCTACTTGGTTTCTTCCACATGAAGTGACGTGTACTTATTTTACTAGTAGTAGCAGGATTAGTTATAAGTGCACTTAGCTCACCTTCCATATTAGCTTGGTTTATGTGTTTTCTCCCTTTTATGTTGCTGCTATTCAATGAGTCTTAACGACTTGACAAAAATAGTTGATGCTCTGCGCCTTAGTAGCAGGATCCTTCTAAAATGAGTGCGCTCCCTGAATGGGAGCTCAAATCGGCGCTCCCAAGATGGGAGCTTGACGGGAGCTCGCTCCTAACTGAGATGAGAGCTTATTGGGTCATTAAGGCAGTTATTCTCTTACTTTTAAGGGAGTTATGCCATTGTGGATATAAGAATATGAGAATCATATTAGTCTAGAAGTTTTGCAAATTGAGAATATCTAACTTCCAATAATTACACTTTAAGATCGGGAAATTTTTTAGTATCATTTTTCCTTTAATGGATAAGTATTAAAGATATTTTATATACATATTTTTATATAATCTTTATACACTTCTTAGGCGCTCTCAACCTTAGGAGCTTCTAGGTGCCTCCGTTCCCCCGCACCTGCCCCGGCCCCTGCTTCGTGCTACTAAGGTCTGCACTTCATTTGTCTCTTCAAAGTAGACATGAAAAAATTGTTCGGAACCAGCAGCTTTCAGTTAGTATAACACAAAAGTAAGCTTCATCTGGGAATTTAATTATTGTATTGAAGGTGACGTTTGCAGTGTTTGCTATTCTACTCGAGTTCCTAGCACATTTGTTCTTTTCTAGTTGCTGTTGCCTGTTTTAATTGCACTAAATTGTGAAATGTTCAACTATATGTCTCAGCTTCGGGAGTCAAAGGGCATGACAACTATTAAATTCCGTCCACATTCTGGAGAGGTACTTATGGAAGCTCCTTCAACTTGGCTGTGATTTTCAGTGTAGATTGAATGATATGCTCATTTACATTATCATGTTCAGGCTGGTGACATTGACCACCTTGCTGCCACTTTTCTAACGGCTCATAATATTGCACATGGAATCAATTTGAGAAAATCTCCTGTACTCCAGTATTTGTACTATCTGGCTCAGGTAAAAAAGGAAGAGTTGACTTCATATAATTCAGGCATGTGGAAGTCTAATGGTTCTAAATTTGTGTTATTTTTTTGTTCATCAGATTGGTCTGGCTATGTCTCCTCTAAGCAACAACTCATTGTTTTTAGACTACCATCGGAATCCTTTTCCAATATTTTTCTTACGGGGCCTCAACGTTTCTCTTTCTACTGACGATCCATTACAAATCCACTTAACGAAAGAACCTTTGGTGGAAGAGTACAGTATAGCTGCTTCTGTGAGTACCCTCCCACCATCTTTCTTTGCACTACATTGCATGAAACAATGAAGGCTCAAACTGGTTAACTCCTCTCTTACAGGTTTGGAAGTTGAGTTCTTGTGATCTGTGTGAAATAGCCCGTAATTCGGTCTACCAATCGGGTTTTTCACATGCTCTCAAGGTACGTTTTCTCTTCCAATAGGAATAAAAAATAAGTTTGCCAGATTCTTTTAGACTCTTGTTTCCAATCTCTGCTTTCATCTGGGGTCTACTCCAGTGCCTCTTGTTTGGGTAGTACAAAAACCAGAAGTTAGTAGTTTGGCATCAGTAGTTGAACTATTGCACTATGATTAAAAAAAGCAAAAGAAAATGTGGAGTTATAGAGAAGTGCATATATTCTTGCATGATATTTGTTGAGCAAAAGATTCTTTAAGGAAAGCTAACATTGATGGACATTAGAAAGATATGTAGTTGGTTACTTAGTTCTAGTTGAGCTGTGTTCTCAAGGGAAACCTGGCATGTTTAAATAGTCAGGTATTTCTGGAAATTAATGACTCAGTATTGTCAATGGTAGATCCTGTCAGTTATAATGGATTTTGCGGGCATAATCTCGTGGTCAATGTATTTGTGAGTTCTTGAAATGCTCAAAGGGAATGTGATGGGCACCATGTGTAGGACCTACTATCATGGACATAAACCTTCAGGTGATTATCAAGAAGTTAAATATGGGTTATAGACTATCCCATTACAGGCATAATTATTCTCGTACTTATTTTACTTGTCGGGTGCTCTGTTGATTACACCCTGCATTTTGTTTGGGTGGTTGGTTAGACTGTGTGCTGCTTAATATAAGAAACCATAAATTACATCTGGTGAGACTCTCAATAGTCAACATTGTAGAATTTTCTTTTCGTCTATCGAGTTGATTCTTGTGTTAGCCAACCACATATACTTGACAATACATTGTGAAGTTGAGATTAGTAGGTATGGCTTTTATTTTATAATAATAAGGCTTATGTGGTTAGCAACTAAAAGATTATTGGCGGGTATTGACTGTAAAGTCATGCATTGATGGCCATTTTGTCAGTAACTGATCCAGGTACTTTGGATTTGTATATTAGCAATATCTAAATTGATGGTACAGAAAGTGAAGAAGACAGGAGAAAAGAGCGTTTAGACAGCATAGGGTTGGGAAAGATTTAAGGTTCTTGATCCATCCTCTTGTGTTACATTATTAACAAGGTTCAAAGTACAAAATACCATGCTTAACATAACATGCAACTATTGTCTTTGCTGATGTTATTGGTTTTTGAGAATTTCTGGGCTATCTCCTTTGAGGAATTTAGGAGTTTTTCAATGCTTTCCGCCTCCCAACTTTTGCTTCTGAACCATTAAATTTTGTGTTCTTAGTCCCACTGGGTTGGAAAGGAGTATTACAGGAGGGGACCTGATGGGAATGATATTCACAGGACAAATGTTCCTCGCATCCGCCTGGAATTCCGTGATATGGTATGTGTTATGTTACCTGTACTTCTGGTTTGTTATTTGCTGCAGTCCATTCTTGTGTGGTTGCTTTCGAAGTAGAATCTGGCTTCTTTGCAATCAGGTTTTGGACTGCAGAGGGCAGTATGTGCAATCTTAGCCACCAAAGAAGTGTTTTTAATGGTTCAGATTTGTTGACAGATTCTTATCTTACCGGTATGAATTTTTCACAAACTTGGACCATTGATTGTCGAGATTGGCGGCCAAGATACAACTGCTTCCTACAGTTCGAACCCATATTGCAGATAAGCCGGGTCCTTTTAATTAAAGGGTTTTGGAATGGGAAGCTAGTCCTAGGATTTGTTTTAGAAAACAGTTCCTGCCATGTCAAAAACAAAGGGAAGTGCCCTAGATGCAAAGATGGATGTAATGATTCAGGTTTTCATATAATTAGATGATAGTATTCAATAATAAGGTTTATAGTTTGGGGAATAGATATGATGCTTATGATAGAACTTGTGGAGTAGAATCAAAATGATACATGAAGTGGTCTATACTTTGATATATCCTTTGCCAATTGCGTTTCCAAAGAACTTTGTCCCTTTGCACGGAGCAGAAGAGGAAGCGGAAGCGGGGACTGCGGAAGTGGGGACTATTGAAGCTTCCAAGGTTGGAAGAAGGAATGTGTACATATTTACGAAAATAATGTAGCATATAATACACACTTTAAAAGTACAATCATTTGAGGGAGTAAAAAAATATGGGCCAAGTCTACCATAATGTTTCTTTTCGAGATGCCATGACTTGGGCTAGATATATGAGTTCCGAGGACCAATTAATAAATCCAAGTTAGAAATTCCTGTTTCCTATACAAGGATCGTACAAAAGCTCCTATATTCGTATGGATCGTGCCCCATCTCAATGGGCGTGCTCTACCGTCAAGCTCCTTAGTTGGGAGTGCAGGAGCGTGCTCCTAAGGTGGGAGCGGCACATCATGTAGGAGCTCCTTGATGCTAAGCTCTATCCTGAGTTTTTGTGTGCATGTGGATTTGTGGAGGCATTTATCAAGGGAAAAGAAAATTACAGGAATCAGAAAACTCGTTTTGACTTATAATTTTTATTTTTTCCTGTTACATTTCCTCCTCAACCCTTTGATCTAAACATAGCCCAGGAGAATAATAAGTAATTGATGAAAAATGATATGCAGATCTGGAGGGAGGAGATGCAGCAAGTTTATCTGGGGAATGGCAATTTCCCTGAACACATTGACTCGTAATATGTCAGCTTATAAATTTGCTGTCATATTTTTTGTATGCAGAGGTAACTTTCAAGTGTCTCATATCGCCTTTTTCAGTTACTTGTAGTTGGTTACTTTGGAGATTCTCATAGATAGAAAATTTTATCTAATAGAAGTGATGTGATTTGTTTCCCTAACCAGCTGTTTTTGGTGAAAAATGCACGCCTCTGCTTATGAGCCGTGAGTTGTAACACCTGGAAAGAGCAGTAGCCGATAATCTGCCTATATAGGTGCAATGCCAGCTGTAAAAAAGAAAAGAAAAGAAAAAAAGCAGGCATTCAGGCAATGCTGATGACTTTGTGCAAGGAAATGTGGAATTGGAATGTGGAGCATTTCAGGAAGAGGTTGGTCTGCAGAAAGCCTAGAGCCGCAAAAGTAATTATTCAGTACTCCAGGTGTAAACTCCCTCCTCTCACATAACATGTGGGGCCTACATGTGGATCCTGCGTGAGCCCCACATATTATGTGAGGGGAGGGAGTATACACCGGGAGTGTTGAATAATTTTCTGAGCCGCGAGAGCCGATCCTAATATGAGCCCATAGCTGAGCCTTATTGTTTAAGTGGTGGAGTCTAGTTTGCGGTTAGCAATAATGTACACTTCAGAGAATTTTGTACCAATGCTGTCGGTTCTGAAATTTGCTTACCCAAAGGAAGCAAGTAATAAATTTTCCCATGCTTAATTTTTTTGCTCATTCTCTCTCTAATGAGCAATAAGTTATACAATATTATTTATTGGTGAAAGTCATGCTTGAAAGTCAGGCTGTTGGGACAAAGGCCTCTTGGCAAATTATGCATTATAGTATTATGTTTGAAGTAAGTAGCACTAGATCAGGAGAAGGGTACTTAGAAGCCATTTAGGAATCCCATGAAACCCTAGCCCCCGCACCATTTCTTTGCGTCGCCATCAACGTGGCCGTCTCCGGTCGGCCCTCCTCCACCCATGCCCACCCTGATCTCTCTCCTTCCCTCACTCCGATTCTCTCCCTTGATTGCTTATGCTATTTCCGTCCTCTAGATCCATCCTCGCTCAAATAGATCTATTGCTCTGCCTTCTCCCTACATCTATCCCCATCTTTCCCTTTCCTTGCCCCTTGCCGTTGTTACCTAATCCCTTGCAGCCTTGATCCTTCAACCCAATGCCGTGTTGTTCTCTCAACCTACTGTCGTACGCCCATCTACCAGGTGCTGTTGTCAATTGTTGATCGGCATTTGTTTTGCCATTGCCGGTTGCCACCTACCCTGTTCTTTTCGTTAGCCACTTGCTCTGTTGGAGTTATGTTCTTTTCATTAGGTGCTTGCTCTGTTGGAGGTATTTTCTATTCTGTCCTTTTTTCTTAGATAGCTGGGGTGCCGAGTATTATTATTCGTACTTTTGGGGCTAATTGTAGTTTATAGCTGTTCATTTGCTGTTGGCATTCTGTTGGTATTTAGTTTGGATTGGTTTTCAATGAGTTTGTAGCGTGATGGAAGAGATTATTACTCTGTTTTTATTGATAATATATACCGGATAAAGCAACTCACTTGTAGGAAAGTTTTCAACTATGGTGTTCTTAGGGATGCTTATATCCCCCCTATAAAAAGAGTGGCTAGACTGGGAGCAAGTTTGCGTTTGTTAGGTATGATTGCTCTATATTTGCAAATATGGCTATTTTCAGCGCAAATGGTATGGCGGTGGAGGGTGAGAAACTAGTGGTGAAATTGGCAACATTCAATCAGAATGATAAGAGGGAGTTCTCACAACAATGCTTGCACAAACCTCAGAGTAGGGTGCTCTGTGCAGAATCTAGCAAAGGGGAAAAGGGAAACAATGAGAACCATATTAAAATTTAAAATCCAGGCCATGAACTTATGCACCAGTTCTCAATGGGAGTTCTAAAAATATGGGAAATAGTAACAAAGGTAAAACCACTTTGAAGATTCAACCTTCTGGGAGTGGTTGGCTCTACAGAAGTGTAGTGGCAGTGCTTTATAAAATGATCTCAGTCGAAGATCGTGAAGAAATCCAAAAGGAGGTTGCAAGAGACATTCTAATCTGGGCAATGGGTGGAAGAAATATTCTCATTACCTTCCCTTGTTTTGATATAAAAGATGAGATGAACAAGAAGGATTGGCATGAGCAATCGTTTGCGAGCTTTAAAGCTTGGAATGGGGAAGAAGCTAGCATGTTAGAATTGTTTGGATCTCGTGCAGGGGTGTTCCTCTCAATGGGGGAATTTTATTGCAGTTGATGAGGACACTTCGAAAGAAACTTCATTTACTAAAGTCAAAATCCTTATCGCATCAAAGCTGCAACCGAAGATAGAAGAGGAGATAAATATGGATGCCAATGGAAGGATACATTTGGTTTGAGTTTTTGAGGAATCTTCAAGCCGGATACTTCAATCGATTCCTTCGTACATTTATAATATTTAAGTTTGCCTGAATTTAGCCAAGGCATCCATGGTTGTTCAAAACATGGGGTCGAAGGTCAGATGAGGAAGAAATGGAAGTGGACAATGCCGAGGTTAGAGAAACAATACTGGCCGGCGGCCATGGTGAGTCCTTCGGAGGGTGGAGGAGTCTGATGAGGAGGTGGATGCCAGTTTGGAGTATGGAGAAAATGGATCCAATAATATTCATGACATGGACGGGGAACTCACGGGAAAATTGCTTTGCCTATATGAAACCTGTTTCAAAGTTAACTGAATCAGAAGATGAAAAGTGAAAACAATGGAAACAGCTTAACATACTCGCAGGAGGTGGAAGGACAAGCTCAGATTGAGGGAATCCAGTTGCTTTAATATAGTGGGAAAGGAAAATGGAAGCAAAAGCCAATTGAAGGTACGTTGGGCATCCCGAAATTGAAGAAGAAGGGCGGCCAAAAGAAGCAAAAATGTGTGCTATTCATATCAGCAGTAGCTGCATTATCATCTGAAGGCATCAAGCGTTGAAACTTGATTTGTCTTAGTGCAGTTGAGGCTGTTTGGTCAATGATTAAGATCGTGAGTATTGATTATATGGAAAATGATGAGGAAGTAATAAGAAAAATACGTAAAATAATGACAATGCAAGCTGAAGATGAAGAAATGGCTAGATTGCTCAACATGAAGCTTGATCCTTTGCCATGGTAGGGGTGAGTGTTTGTGATTTTATGGGTTTTGGGTTTGGTTTTAGTTTTGGTTGGGCGGCAGTCATTCCTTGTGGGAAACGGGAGTATCATGGTTTGGCATCTTATCAATCTCAAGTTGTTAATTTTTTTTTTGGGTCCTGGCGGTATATAATCGTTCGGTGTGCCATTTTTTTGTTGCTCTTTGCTCTGTTGTGATTCCTTGTGTTTCGAATTCTTTTAACCTTTGTAGGAGTAATGTGTTTCCAAAGATATATAAAATCCTTATTTGCTTTTTAAAGAAAGAAGATCTTCAGCTAAGTCTGCCCCAAATAAATTCGATCTCTACCATTTGTGGTTCCGGAGCATCCTGTAACTGAAAAAAGTGTAGGAATCAAAATTCCTGCGACGCGGATTTTAAAAAAAAAAAAATTCCTTCGACAGTTGAAATCTTTTCCGTCATTATAATCGAGAAGACAACTTTGAATCACTTACCAAAAGAAAAAACTGGCAATATATGCTGCCTAATAGTATTAAATCTTGCGTGCAATTTCTGCAAATCATCTCGGAAAGGCCACCAAAAGAAATGGAAAATGATCTACCCAAAAAAGAACAAGTTCCAGAATACAGGGTACAACTTAACGCTCCATCCATCCAAAATCATGCTTTTATTTTTTTGTGCAGCTTTATTTCTTTAACTATGCCATCAGCAGCGAGATTGAGTGCATCAACATCATTGTTCTTCCCAGCCGTAAAACTTTACAAATTCCATGTTAGGGTACGTCCATCAAGAAAACCAAAGCAAACCAAACCGAGTCTTATGTCCCCATCATTTGGGGCCGGCTACATGAATCTTTTTTCTCCATTGAGTTCTGTCAAGGGCCACTTGTCACTCAGACCTAATATACTCATTTTTTTTTCACGCCACAACATCTAATGTCAATTTAAGTCTACCTCTCCCCGTAATATTGTAACGACCCTGATTTTTGGTAAATAAAAATTTCGTTAAATATTTGAATTTTCTTTTAATTACTTGGATTGCTTTAAAAATTTCTTTTAAATTCTAATAATCTGTCATAGTTAGATTTGAAACTTGTAAAATTGAATTCTTTCAGTCCGGACAATTTAGTCCTTCTCCCATGACTAGTATACTTGTAAACGTACCCGTATATTTCTCCTAGTAAGTAATAATATCTTCAAATTATATTTCTCGGCTGGAAATCCTACATGGTAAGTATTGTTAGTTTTAACCGATTAGTTAGCAAACCCTAACTACCGTTTGGCTTAGTTACATTTCCCTAACCTGGAGTGATGCATCGATGCCGAGGTGGTTAGTAGAAAATTTTTGGTCTTTGCCTTGACCGTTGACTTGACTGCTTTTGCTTTGGCTTAGCTAGGCTGCCTTGGCGTCGGGTCGCGCCTTGCTTTCGCCTTGGCGTCGGGCCTGCCTCTCCTAGGCATCGGGTCGCTGTCGGGCCTGCCTCGCCTAGGCGTCGGGTCGCTTCGGGATGCTCTGCCTTGGCTGCCATCGGGTTCTGCCTTGGCGTCGGGTCGCGCCTTGCTTTTGCATTGGCGTTACTGGGTTGCCTTGCTCTGGCCTTGCCTTGGCTACGCCTTGGCCATTGCTTTGCCAGCGGGCCGACTTGGCCACTGCTTTGCCAGCGGGCCGCCTTGGCCACTGCTTTGCTAGCGGGCCACGTTGGCCACCGCTTGGCCACCGCTTTGCTAGCGGGCTGCCTTGGCCACGCTCACGCCTTGCCTTGGCGTTTGGCACCGTCGGGCTTTAATATTCCGTTATTAGGCGATTTTCTACAAAATAATATGTTACTTTCCTAGATTATCCTAACCCTTGTATGCTTTCTAGGAAATCATTGGTCTAGGCTTTTCATTGACAAGTCACTTGAAAGCTCATAATACTTGCTTCCTTCCTAGACCTTCCATGTAAGTGTACTTAGTACTTGAGAGAGAGAGAGAGAGAGAGAGAGAGAGAGAGAGAGAGAGAGGGAGGCCGAATGGGAGAGAGGGGGAGTGAGTGTGTGCTTGTGTTTGACAACTCAACCAAGTCATCTTCCTCGTCTTTACTCAACCAAAGTACAACCATTATTACTTCTTTCTTGTACTTTTGCAAGCAAAGCCTTTCTAGGATTTGGACAACTCATAGAATCCCTCATGATAACCTAGAACTTGGCCAAAAATAGGAATGACAACCCTTGGCATGCTTGAAGTACATTGATTGACCCATGAAGGAGAAAGGTTGCATGCTTTCAAGCATGATGGGACAAAACAAAGAGAGGGGAAGAGAGGGAGAGGGCTGGCCGAATTTTAGAGGGAGGGAGAATGTGCTTGTGTGCTAGTGTGTGGTACACTCTAACAAGGTACAATATAGCCCTTAAGCCTAGACTTCACTTTACAACCATTTCTAGTCTTCCAAAGTACAATCTAGCCAATGATGTTTTGCTTTCCCCTTGCAAGCAAGCCTATCCTAGACAAGACCAGCCCAAAACCCTTCATGATAACCTAGGTTGTTAGCCTTAAAGCCTAAAAAGTTTGAACAAGACAAGTCATGGAAGCATGCCATGCTTTCAAGCATGATTTGACAATACAATGGAGCTAACCAATGAGAGAGATGGAGGGAGAGGGGGGCCGGCCATGGAGGGAGAGGAGAGGTCAGGTTTTTGCCTATAAATAGCAACCAAAGCTTGCCATTCAACTCACACCTTCACCCCTTGCTCCAACTTCTCTCTAGAAACCATTTTCTGTTTTCCTGGCAGCTTACTGCCCTTTGTAAATCCCCATTTTTCTCCTGCTTAAGGTAGTTTTTAGGACTAACTTCTTTGGAGAAAGTTGTAGAGCACTTCAAAACCTTCAAGTTAGACCCAAGAACCACCCCAATTGGTTAAGAAACGACAAAGATATCGACCTTCGAAGTTCAGTGAAATTCTCGGATTTCCAGTCCAGACAGCTTACTGTCACCCCCTTTATCACCATTTTTCTCCGGGCGAAAGTCGTTTCTAGGGACAACGTCCTCCACGAAAGTCGTAGAGAACTTCGAGGTCTTCGTTTTAGACTCAAGAATGATCCTATTCGGCCAAGTATTAACCGAGTTACGGTCATCCAAAGTCTGGTCCAGATTTGCGAGTTTCAACGCCCGTAGAAGTTTCCAACTAGCTTATTCGGCCCCGACTTGTTTCGGATCAAGGTAGATCTTTCCTATACTTCCTAACCTTAAGTATACGTAGATTTTCCTATCTACTTTCCCTAGTATCACTTTAGTTATGTTGTTAAACTAAACGTAGACTTGTCTTAAACTTTCTAAACGCTAAGTATATTGTATGTTGCTTGAACGTCGAATGCATGATAGTTAATAAACATATCTTGCTATTGAAAGTATGTCATGTTGAATAAACGATTTCAACGTCAATAAACATATATTGTTTTGAACTTCCCACAAAAGAGGATAGAACGGTTTGACATAAACATTTGTTGTTTTAAAATTCCTACAAAAGACGATTGAACAGATTTTGGAAGTATGAACCCGACTAAAAGTATTCGTATTTTGATCTTTTAGAAAGTTATGAGTTTGTTTACTTGTTGGTTGCATTACTTGTGGTTGTTGACAAAGCATAAGTGGTTTCCAATTCAAGGGCGTCCGTACATGTGGCGTTATGCTTTAAGTAATAATTTGAGTACGATTAGGTATTATAGAATTGGCCTACGTGCCAACCTAGTCGTAGGTTCCAGGCCTGCATGCCTTGGTTTTGTTTGGGCCTGCGTGCCCCGGTAGATAGGATTGGGTGCGTGTTTGCCCCAGCTCATGTACTTCTACATTCACTGTAATGCTGTATTTATTTATGAGAATCCGCACTTTTGCACCTTTCATCAGTTCGCACTTCCTTTACAGAATTGTATTTTATGAAATATGTTTGTTTAGCTTTGAAAGAAAGTAAAAAAACATGCGAATCTCAACCGACACTCTCAAAGTACGAGCGGCGAATTTTTGAGCGATTGACCGTGAAACTTGCATTTAAGGGCGTTTGACCGTAACCGAGTGCACTGTGCAATTGACGCTAAGTGCCGTGACGTGCGAGAACCGTTAGAATTACCAAAATACCCTTGACACGAAGATCGAACTCCAATTACACTCGAAAATGATGATTTTGGGACAAATTGACGATGAAAACTTGAACTAAGAGTGTAAACGCGCATTCGATTACACGGTACAGTCACTAATGCACATCGTGACTTGTACACATTGCTGGACTTAATGAAACATGCCTAACGAGGATTTCGACGCACCTAAGGGATGAAAGTTTTGGAGATTTCGAGATTTTTCGGGAAACGTGCTTAAATACTTGTAAAATAGATGAACAAAACTGCCATGTTCCCTTGTGAACATGCTAGGAACCTCCTGAACTAGGCTGCATGCAGTTAGCATGCTGAAATGAGACTGCAAGATTGAAAACCAGAATCTGCTGTAAATAGCAGAACACTCGAGCGCTCGAGAGTGGTCTCGAGCGCTTGGGACTTCACTCCCGAGCGCTCGGGACTGCTGATGTCTGCTGATTTCTGCAGTCCCCTATTTGGTTGAAAAGTGACCTTCTACGGCAGCAAATAGTTGAAAGGTGATGCCAAAATCTATGGCTGGATTTGATTCGAAGAGGGTGTCCAAGAGGACGATGCCAAGTCTATGGCGACAGACGATTGAACGATGTCCAAGAGGACAGTGCCAAGTCTATGGCAGGAATGCCATGCGGCCATGTTGACGGGATATGAAGGCGACCATAAAAGGCCAAGGCTAGAAAGTGAGACCCGCGTTTCGACATTTGACAACAACGGTGACTCTTTTATTTTTGGAAAAAACAAGGGACATGTTCGAGCATCTTTTCTGCTTTACTGTCTTTGGTCAACGGGCTGATATTCTCAGGCTTTAGGACCTGGGGCTGTAGCTTGATGGAAATTAGGTTCGAGTTATATCCAGGGCTTGAGTTCAACTTTGATCAGAGCTTGAGTTTCAGGCATTCACGACGTAGTCTTGACGTTGGCCGAATGCTTGCAATAATTGATGGCCTTGAGTGACGGACCTTAGTTCTGGTTCTTTCCCTTGATTCCATTGATAGTTTTAGCAACTGCTTTTGTCATGAGCACAAGTGCAGGCTCTTCCCTGTACTGGAATTTCTCTCACGAGTTAGGGCCTAAATGACCTTGTGTGAATTTGGACAAGGCCTAGATGACTCTTTAACCAGAGGACTGACTCTCAATGATGACCTTGACTTGACGAGGAGTTTGATCTGGCCGGATGGGGAGTTTGGTTGTTTGGGGGTTCGCCGATTAAAATTGTCATGATAAAATCGAGTTTTGGTGATTTTCCCATTTGAGGTTTTGGAATTGTTTCAGACCCATCAAGTGATGCTCGTTCGGGGTTCTTTGATCTCGTTCTATCAAAACACGAGGGTTTTACCATGAAACATGCCCCATATTGCTGATGATAACCCATGAATATTGAAAATGCCCTAGCTTGGATTTTGCGGGATCGACAAAATGTCTTGCCCCTCTTTCTTGTTTTTCTCCTAGTGCCTAGGATTTTTGTTATCAAGTTGGGTTTTTCAATCTGAAAGGACTTTTCTCGGGTTGTAACGTGGCCAAGGTTTGGCTTAACAAAGAAAGGATAATAGGCTCAAACATTTTTCATTTCCCTTGGGTTTCAAAAGCTAGCAGCCATCTTGAACTTTTTTGTGCCCTTTTGCTTTTTGATAGGCGCCTTCTTTCGTTTGCTTTGCTTTGCATTTGTGCCGATGTGTTTGGCACTTTCGTTGATTTTGAGCTTTCTCTATTTTCCTTCGAAATTTTGCATCATATTGTGCGCCAATGACAACCATGTGTTTGGCACTTTTGCACTTCGAATTTCGATGTGTCGATGAATTTGACTCTTTTGTCTTCCTCATTTCACCCCAGCGTGGGGGATAGCTGCCTAGCTGGGTTATTTCAAATAAATCAATTTAAGCTCAAAGGGGTTATCAATGGATATATATCTTCAAGCGTTTGGAAAAGAAAAGAATGCCTTTCTTCATTTCGAATTGCGCAACTCGATTACTGAATCCTAGATGCAAGCTAGGAGACTTGTATGCTCTAACTTTTGCCTAGATCACATTTTGAGGTTTTGATCTAGCGAGCTTGTTCTCAGACCAAGGCATTGCTTTTTGATGGCGTGAGGGAGTGGCCCCATGAAACTCTTCTTCTTGCAAGGGAAAAGTACCTCATGTTTTGATTCCTCAATTGATGGCGAAAAACAATCCTAAGTTAAGGGATTTCACAAAACGCGAGTTTATTATCATAATTTCGACACAAGAGGCTTGATGTTGATTTCAAAAGACAAGACTGACCCACAAAGGATTAACTGGAAAGATTTGGAATCGACTCGAATGAACATGACCGGGCCTTAGGATGAGGCTGCCTACGTATCCTTCTTGCAAAGGAATCAGGTCATAACGTAGTTCAAGACCACGAAACCGACTCCCTTTTTGGTTTTTTTTTTGTTTTGTTTTGTTTTGTTTTGTTTTGTTTTTACTATGAACTCGAATTTGAAAGCGTACAGACACGAAAGCATGAAAGACTACAAACTGACTCGAAATTGAAAGACTCGACTCGACTTGAAATTCAAAAGTTTCCCAAACTCGTGAGAAGTTCCATTCATTCCCTACTGTACTCAAAATCCTCTTCCAAATCTGTGGTCCGGCACCGCGATGATCCCGCTGTCGACCAAGTCTGGGATCGTGTGACGGAGACGGAAGCAGCTGTTGGTAGCATGACCGGGCATTTGGTGGAAGGCGCAATAGGCATCTGGGTTATGAGAAGAGGAGAGCTTCTGAGGTAGGGGAGTTGGAGGGAGCGGCTTGATGAGGCCAACTTCAAGGAACATCTCATAAACTGAGGACAAGGGTATAGGAAAACGGGAAAGGATCCTCGGTGGGGTTTTGTGGCTGGGTTGAGGGTTCATGGGGGTGCTGACTGGACGTTTGGAGGAAGCTTTGCTTGCTTTGCAATTGCATGATGCTCTTTTGTTTTTGGGGTTGATCCCATCAACGCACACATCTTGCCTTTCAGCACCAGTTTCATGTGAGGATCCGATATTCTCATTTAAGTGAGCTCTAACATCATGGAATTCGGCTAAGTCTTTGACCATGTCAGAGAGCTTCCCTTTTGGGCGCGGTTTGGCTCTGACTGTTGGAGGGTGGTAGGTTTGTGGAGTTTCTTTGGTTCTGGCCTTACCAGCATTTCATCCCAGATCCAGATTTGACATGGAGGAGGTGAAAAGGTCCATCAGCCCTTGCAATAGAATCGTCTGCTCATTCATTTTCTGATTCATTTCCTCTATAGCCTTTTTCAGTTCAACCAGTTCTGACTGCCCCATCATTTTGAGGTGGTTGAAGGAGGTGGTATGGCTTTGAATAGGATGGTTGGCCCAACACTGACAGTAAAGCAGAAAGTGAGCTCAGAATGTGCCATTGTTATGATTTATTGAAAAGAAACGTATATGAAAGAATTGTTGCTGATGTGTTGTCATTGTCGACTCAAGGGATCACACTTTACGGATAGTTCCAGCAGCCACGGGTAGGTCGTGATCAGGCAGGTTAAATTCTACACGTTGGGAATCAGAGCCAATCTTCTTATCTAAGACCATCCGAGACAGAGCAATAAGACTGCTGGAAGATGCACTTAAGGCTAAACTGAATTAGAAGGAGCCGTTCGGGCACGACAAACACCGGAGTTGTCTCAAACTCCATAGATTTACGGTCTCCTAGACCTCGACTTAAGAAATGACAACCTATGAAGGATTGCCTTAGTCCTCAGAGATTCTTTTAAGTGTGTATCCTTTGATTAGGAATAACAAGACTTGGGAGATATCAAGATAAATTAAGTCTTTAAGATTTTTCACTCGGAATTTCTGCTTTGATTTCAAAAACTGTTTGGCGTAAATGACATGATACCGTAACCGGGGTGGTGTAGGTGGCATGGCGTCATTAGCCTAAGCGGTGTAAGTGACTTCGCACTATAACCTGAGTGGTGTGGGTATCACGGCATTGTAGCCTAATTGTTTTATTAATTTTCGTTGAATCCATGATTGAAAAATGTATTGAAGACTTAATGAATTTCGATATCTCTAAAACTTCATCGTTCCAAGGACTAAATAATTCCAACAACGTGCTTTAAAAAGCATGACTCTTCATCGGTCCAGGCAATCCTAAACAAGCCGCACGAGCGAGTCTAAGAGTTCTACCCGAAAGCAAATGGACATCATAAGATGCAAGGTGAGATGTGCAAGCGGGATAAGATTACGGTCCTTCGAAGGTTGCCTCATTCCTCAGAATTTCTTTTAGGATGTATCCTTTGTTTAGAACGACAAGTTCTAAGAGATGTCAAAAGAACTAAGTATTCAACTAGTCCTCATTCGAAGTTTCAATTTTGAACTTGGAATAGCTTAGTATAGATGACGTGAAACCACAACCAGAGTGGTGTCAGTGGCATGGTGCCATTAGCCAAAGTGGTGTAAGTAAAGTGACATCACGGCGTCGTTTCCTGTTCTTCCTTATGCTCTGTTGAATTTTCGATTAGGCATTAGTCAAGGACTTAGCATATTTTGATTTCCCAAAGTCTCATTGCTCTAAGGACTCATGTAGTTTAGACAACGTACACTGGGGTGCACGACTCTTCATCGGGTCTCAGCAACCTTTTATAGACCGCGCGAGCAAGCTTAAGAAGCACAACACTTGAAACAGACAGCATGATGGCATGACATGGATGAGACGCATGGTGAGATGCAGAAAGCAGTAACATGCAGGCAGGATATAGCACATAGTCCTACTCCGTGGGTCCCTGTCCTAGTTTGGAAAGTTCTATTGCTTTCTACACATGTATAAAGGCCGGTTTTGGCTTAAAGAGGGTTCCCCGGACTAGAGTCAAAGTATACCTCCCACTATTGAGCGTACACCCAGTAATGGTACAAACGGTAGGGATGACTCGTCACGGTCGAGGGTTGCTAAGCATTCCGGGATTCCCCATCACCGGCAAGCCAGGTAGGATTGCCGAAACACAACAGCGAGGCTGAACAAGATATATATACAAAAGATAGACAATGAAACAAAATATTTGAAAATCCCACACACATTTTTCAAGCTTGGCTCTCAAGTTTAATTGATGCTTAAGGAAAGTAAGTCGTTTTGTCAACCACCAACTTTTCTCAAGTATCAATTGAACATATCCCCAGCAGAGTCGCCACTGTGGGCTACCATAGCCCCGGGTGGATCGGGGCGGCCCGAAAAACACCGTTTTTGGATCGAGTTGAAAAATTTGAAGAGTCGCCACCCAGATTTATGGTTTGCCACCCGAGAAACCGTTTCGATTGAAAATGATTGATTTGAAATTGAAAACCAGAGATTTATTCGAGTTCGGAAGCCATGTTACGAGGGGGGAAGGGTTTTACGGCACCCCCCTCGCCCGATTTGAAATCGGTCTCTACTAAACACTTGTGGGATTTTTCAAAGGATTTTATTTCATTAAACAACTAGCATTTATTTATAGATATATCAGGTAGGGAAGTGTACGCATGTGCAAGTTTATGGTGAATAAATGAAAAATGGCAATGAAATGCAAAGTGCTAGAAACTGGAAGGCCCTGTCACTGATCTCACTCTCGAGCGCTCGGGAGCACTCTCGAGCGCTTGGAAGTGTTGTTGTCCAGCCTGCAAGCTTTTGTTAGTACGACAAAATACAATACTGGAAATGCAAATTGGAATAAACATAAGGACATTATGGGCTTAACAGAGGACTTAGTGGACTGGGATCAAAGCCCAATCATCCAAGTCATGCATCCTTGCCTCTACAAGGGCTGATCTACAGTTCAAATGGATAAACAAGCACATGCATGGACATGCAAAGACAGCACAAAACTCAAACTGGAGGGAAATGGACTGAGCTTGCATGCAAATACTCTCGAGCGCTTGGAAGTAGTCCCGAGCGCTCGGGAGTATTCCGCAACCCAGAATTGATTTCAACCAACTAGTACACTCATTGTAATGTGCTGGTACACCAAATCTTGCATTTTTGAAGTGTGAAAGCTTCTCTTTTTGAATTCTCAATCAAAACTCTTCTGCATGTCCTTAAGTAAAGTCATTTCCTTCACTTCTCTTTGAAAAATAAAGATCTTTTGCACCAACACATCTCAAGGGAACTGATCTGCTTGAAAACATGTTTTACTACTCTTGCATGTCTATTCAAACGCTTGAAAGAGGGAAAGCAGGACTGGAGTCACTCTCGAGCGCTTGGGAGTAGTCCCGAGCGCTTGGGAGTGCTTCCAGTAACCCAAGTATAGAAAATACGTTTATGCCCCTTTGCTCTTGCTTTTACACTAAGGTCATCCCACCACACTCCCAGTATTGAAGACTGGGTGAACTGGGAGACCTCCCTCAGAAGGGAGAACAGCCCTGTTTTGCTTGTGTTTGACACTAAGGTAGAGAACTTCTACCTTTGGGTTAGAACTCTGCTCCTTGGAAAAGCTTTAGAAAGTGAATGAAGAAAGAAAGATCAAGAAGATCAGAACTTCAAGATGAGCTGAGCTTCTTGCATGTTCTTGTTGCCTTGAGTTTCTTGGTTGTTTTTGTTTTTGAAAATGAAATTTTGAAAGAGATGGGAGACAGCTCTGTTTGAACAGTCAAAGAGGTCTTTTTTTAGAGAGAGAAACTTCCTCCCTATTCTGAGCTGAAGAGCTCCTTTTATAACAAAACATAACCTATGGTCTTATTTAGAAAATGAAATTTAGAATCAAATAAAATCCTTAGGCCTGACTCTTCCTCTGATTGAGGTTGAGTGTAGACTGAGGTTCAGCCGGCTCAAAGAAGTTGCAATGATGAGTTGCATGGGTAGTGGGAAGGCCTGCCATCCATTGGGCAGCACAGAAGTCTCGAGCACTCGGGAATGGTTTCGAGCGCTTGGGACTGCACTCTCGAGCGCTCGAGAGTTGGCCTGGCCCATGGTTTTTAGAAATAGTTTTGAGCACTTGGGACTGCTCCTGAGCGCTTGAAAGTGGCTTTGACACTTTACTCTCCTTTTTAAAGCCTTCCAAGAAGCATTTTTTTGATCGGTCGAGGGCTTGTTTAATCCAAATTCATCATCGGGGAGCCTCCGGGCACAGATAAAGAAAATTCGAGGTGTTCAAATTGGGGTGTCTACACTTTGGCATGCTTGAAGTACATTGATTGACCCATGAAAGAGAAAGGTTGCATGCTTTCAAGCATGATGGGACAAAACAAAGAAAGGGGAAGAGAGGGAGAGGGCTGGCCGAATTTTAGAGGGAGGGAGAATGTGCTTGTGTGCTAGTGTGTGGTACACTCCAACAAGGTACAATATAGCCTTTAAGCCTAGACTTCACTTTACAACCATTTCTAGTCTTCCAAAGTACAATCTAGCCAATGATGTTTTGCTTTCCCTTTGCAAGCAAGCCTATCCTAGACAAGACCAGTCTAAAACCCTGCATGATAACCTAGGTTGTTAGCCTTAAAGCCTAAAAAGTTTGAATAAGACAAGTCATGGAAGCATGCCATGCTTTCAAGCATGATTTGACAATACAACGGAGCTAACCAATGAGAGAGATGGAGGGAGAGGGGGGCCGGCCATGGAGGGAGAGGAGAGGTCAGGTTTTTGCCTATAAATAGCACCCAAAGTTTGCCATTCAACTCACACCTTCACCCCTTGCTCCAACTTCTCTCTTGAAACCATTTTCTGTTTTCCTGGCAGCTTACTGCCCTTCGTAAATCCCCATTTTTCTTCTGCTTAAGGTAGTTTTTAGGACTAACTTCTTTGGAGAAAGTTGTAGAGCACTTCAAAACCTTCAAGTTAGCCCCAAGAACCACCCCAATTGGTTAAGAAACGACAAAGATATCGACCTCCGAAATTCAGTGAAATTCTCGGATTTCCAGTCCAAACAGCTTACTGTCACCCCCTTTATCACCATTTTTCTCTGGGCGAAAGTCATTTCTAGGAACAACGTCCTCCACGAAAGTCGTAGAGAACTTCGAGGTCTTTGTTTTAGAGTCAAGAACGATCCTATTCGGCCAAGTATTAACCAAGTTACGGCCATCCAAAGTCTGGTCCAGATTTGCGAGTTTCAACGCCCGTAGAAGTTTCCAACTAGCTTATTCGGCCCCGACTAGTTTCGGATCAAGGTAGATCTTTCCTATACTTCCTAACCTTAAGTATACGTAGATTTTCCTATCTACTTTCTCTAGTATCACTTTAGTTATGTTGTTAAACTAAACGTAGACTTGTCTTAAACTTTCTAAACGCTAAGTATATTGTATGTTGCTTGAACATCGAATGCATGGTAGTTAATAAACATATCTTGCTATTGAAAGTATGTCATGTTGAATAAACGATTTCTACGTTAATAAACATATATTGTTTTGAACTTCCCACAAAAGAGGATAGAACGGTTTGACATAAACATTTGTTGTTTTAAAATTCCTACAAAAGACGATTGAACGGATTTTGGAAGTATGAACCCGACTAGAAGTATTCGTATTTTGATCTTTTAGAAAGTTATGAGTTTGTTTACTTGTTGCTTGCATTACTTGTGGTTGTTGACAAAGCATAAGTGGTTTCCAATCCAAGGGCGTCCGTACATGTGGCGTTATGCTTTAAGTAATAATTTGAGTACGATTAGGTATTATAGAATTGGATGATCTTGCTAGTTTAGATTATAATGAATGATTTAAATGGTTTATGATGAGAAAGTTCTACCACAGAGTGTATGCATGATAACGAGACACAACAATCGAGAAAGTAGAAACATGACATCTAGGGTGTGGTTATTGAAAAGGAGAAAAAGTTTTGAAATCACAATGTGGCCGGACGTGGTAGCTCATTGTGTAAAGAGATGTTAAAAACCGTAATGTGGCCGGACTTGGTAGCCCATTGTGCAATGTGTGTTGCCAATGGGACCGGACGTGGTAGTCTCATTGGAGGTGATTTAAATGTTGTGAAAACCACGATGTGGCCGGACGTGGTAGCTCATCGTGAAGATTGCCAATGTGGCCGGACGTGGTAGCCTCATTGGTAATGTGGCTTGGTTATCCGCGGAGAGGAGCCAATGCAAGGTTTTGCGTGCCAATGGGAACCCGGCGCGGTGAAACCATTGTGAGGATACTTGAGAACCTGGCGCGGCGGAACCAAGGTTGGGTGTGTTAAAGGTGATTTTCAAAATGTTGATTTGGAAGTGAAAAGAATTTCAGAAATGTTGATGAATATGAGACACGTTCTACGATGAATCGCGTAGGAAAAACACATACAATGCAGACACCAACGTTAGACTAAGGAATGCGGATGTGTCATTGTTAATGCCATGTTAAACATGTATGTATTCCGCTGCTTGTGCAAGAGTTTGGTATGCTACTCTTTACTCTGATATTGGTAAGTTATGGGTTAGCGGGTATAGGATTTTTCTGCTGAGCTCTTGTAGCTCACGGTGTTGCCTTTGGTGACCCTGACATATTATATCAGTGGCGACGCTGGTATAATGTGTCAGATTTTGTAGATGATCAAGATGAACAGTACACCTTGGAGGCTTTTGGAGCTGAGGAGCTGGCTAAAGAGAAGCAACAGGCGGAGCTGTAGTTAGGAACCCTAGAACCCTTCATTTGTATAAATATTGAACCCTAGTGGGAGTTATGTTGTAATAATGAGCTAGACTCCATTTGATTTTATCAAAGAAATGTTTATTTAACGTACCCAAAAATCAGGGGCGTTACAAATATTGTTATCCAAAGCTATGCTATCCGCTCTCTTAACTACCGCATTTTCTGATTTATGGTAGATATGCCCAAACCACATTAACCTATTTTCTCTCAACTTCTCTTCTATAGGTGTTACACCTACCATCTCACGAACCATTTCATTTCTAATCCTATCTCGTCTAGTCTTACCACACATCCTCAACATTCTCATTTCTGCTACACTCATTTTGTTCACATGTTGTTTCTTAATAGACCAACATTCTGTCCCGTAAAGTATCGTTGGTCTGATGAAAGTTCCATAAATTTTTCTCTTCAATTTTGTGGGTACCCTCTTGTCACACAGTACACTAGTGGCGCTCCTCCATTTTAGCCACCTCACTTGGATCCTATGGGTCACATCATCGGCAATCTCTCCATCACTACTAATAATTGAGCCTAAGTACTTAAAATAATCACTCTTAGGTATCTCTTGGTCTTGGATCATCACTTTTTCTTCATGCGCACTGCTGGTACCACTAAACTTGCACACCATATACTCAGTTTTATTCTTACTTATTCGAAAATCCTTTGACTCTAATGCTTCCCTCCAAATTTATAGTTTCGTATTTACACCTCTAGTAGTTTCATCCACGAGAACAATGTTATCTGTAAATATCATACATCATGGGATATGCTCCTGAAAGTTTCTAGTCAATTCATCCATAACTAAGGCAAAAAGGTATAGGCTTAAGGCTGACCCTTGGTGCAATCCTATAGTAATTGAAAATTCACTCGTTTCCCCTAACAGTGATCGAATGGTAATGACGACACTTTCATACATGTCTCTAATCACCCCGATATACCCATTGGTCACACCTTTTCTCTCCAGAACCCACCATATGATGTCGCTAGGCACCCTATCATAAGCCTTTTCTAAATCTATGAAAACCATATGGAGATCCTTCTTCTTTGCTCTGTGTTTTTCTACCATTCTCCTTAATAGGTAGATAGCTTCCATGGTTGATCTTCCATGCATAAACCGGAACTGTTTCTCTGACACCGCAGTCACTATTCTCAAGCGATACTCAATAACTCTTTCCCACAACTTCATCGTATGACTCATCAATTTAATACCTCTATAGTTGTTGCAGCTTTGAATATCCCCTTTATTTTTATAGATAGGTACTAGCGTGCTCCATCTCCATTCGTCGGGTATCTTTCTAGTCATAATAATCTTGTTAAACAACTTTATCAACCAAGTCGCCCCCAGGTCACCTAGACTTTTCCACAAGTACCTACACAATAAAACAATAAAAATTCAGCAGAACCAAGTAGGACCTACACGTGCAGCACCCGTGTCAGTGCCCAAGCCCGGATCGTGGAGTCTGGGATAGGCACTTTGACGATCAAGTCAGAAAGCGAGAAGAGAGAAATGGGCTCTCGAAATGTAATTAGGGTTTTAGGGGTTCTGAATTCAATACCTTCTTCAAGAGGGGGATTCCTCCTTTTATAGGCAGAGGAAGTGTGGTGATCAACCCACGCGTACTCATCACGCGCTCGGTGATGGGTCCGCCAATCTCGGATCTGGATAGACTTTCCTATCTTAGATAAGCTCTTACTTCCACGTTTCGCTCCTATAGCAAGGGGTTTGGGATAAGCTTCCATCCCCACGTTCAGCTCCTATAGTAGGGGGAGTAGGGTATGAGATTGATATCCCTTGCCTAACTCTTCCTGACTTCCTTCTCAAGTCAGTGAACGTGGGAAGCTCGGCGATTCCTGGTTCTGTCGATCATAGGGTATGGCTATAATCAACCTTCCATAAAGTCATCAATCGGTTTGGCGGCGCTCTGCCAATATAATAAGCACATCCAGTAAACGGATCCATAGTTCTTCTGGGGGTGTACTATCCTCGCTTCGGCACATTAGGGACGCTGAAATCTGCCAAACGTTGTCCCGCCAAACCATATCAGTTAAGAGCCCATGGGGTTAGGTACTTGTATGACGTGGCCACTGTCCTGGCCCTCTCGCTATGCCACTCTCGCCACAATAGCCCCTCAACTTCTTCCAACCGTGGGTAAAAGGTGGGAGGGGTTGACCAATAGTTTTAACATTTCCCTGGGGGAACGTTCTAGCGTATGCGCGTCGTGTAGATTCTGCCGGGCCATTGAGAAGAAACGAGGAGACGTCTTGAAGCCAGAGTAGAGATGTATTTGCTGCAGTAGGGGCTGATGGGACCGTTGGGGCTCAGAGATCAAACGACTGGGGTTAAACCTAGGGCGGCGATGGACGACACGTGGCAAGCAGCAGAGTTTTGCTGGTATGCTACAGGCTTTCCACGTGGCGTAGCGAGAGTGGATGGGGTCGCGTCGCTTTGATTCCAGCACCCGACTCCTAGGGTTCCTCGACCTCTCACTCCACTTGTTATATAAGAAGGGAGAGGGCGAGGCAGATCCACTTTCTTCTGTTGCTCTCGCTCCCTTGCTTTGTAACTCCCCGTCGTTTCCAAGAAGGACGCCATCTTTCATCGTCTTTCGCTATTCCACCACTCATCGTCGATCACTACCAGTGCTCAAGGTAACTCCGACTCCCTTTTCTGGTTTATTTTTCTGCTTCTTTCGAAACACCTCACATTGAAAAGCCTACTGCTTATACAAAACTTCATTCTCGTATGGTGATACTCAAGTCCTGCAGCCGCCTTTGGCGAGGTCTACCACGGCCTCCAACAATGGTGGTCCTCCATGGCAGGCAGCGGGCCCTAAGACCTAGGAATCCTCTTCGGCAGAGACTCATCATCCGCTGGGGAAGATTCCATCGGATTTTCCTCGGCAGGGAATAGGTGTATGTGAGCTGTCGTGCTGAAGTAGGAATTTTTACTTTGCTTCTCTTGTTTAGGTTTTCAGCATGGTGGACTCAAGCATCTCGCTGAGAATAGATCCCGACGCTTACCCATCCCTCTTGGAGACTATCCAGAGCCTCGACAGGAACTACCGGACGCTCTAGCAATTTCCCAAACCCCACTAGACCGCTAATCCCTGGGATCGACTTCCCCCTTCAAGTGGATGATAAGGCCGCTCGGAAGATCCACAGCCGGGGTGACTCTCCCAATGAATTCATCGAGCAATATGCTGAGGAACAGGATCGCACCGAACGGGTGGCGACTGGGTCAGCGCCCATCACTTTCACATTGGCCAGAGGTCCTCCGATCGCATCCGGCCTTGCAGAGGCAAAGTGCCTGCCGAGGGATATTGACCTTGTCCCCTCGCTGCCAATCGGTCTCGGACCAATGCCGTACAACAATCTCTATGGAGACGGACCCGGGGGTTTACCAATGAATTTCGGGTGAAGTACACGATCCCCGACGACTTCCTAGTGGAGAGGGTGACCGGTGACAGGGTCACCTTCGGCGAGGACTTCATCATCCTTCCGCTATTCGCAATCACTGAGGGAGGGGTGAGATTCCTGATGAGCCCCTTCCTCCGATACTTCTTATCAGATTATAACCTTGCACCGATCCGGGTGGCAGTGAACACCTGGCATATTCTTTTCTCGGTAATGAGATTAGCTGAGAGGAACAATTTGTCGTTCACCTTGGGTGACTTGATGCTTATGTACTCGGTATCAAGGAACCCTAAATACGACAGGTACTATCTCACCACTCGACAGCATTTTGACCATCTTGTGGACCGCCTCTATGACATCGAGAAATGGGGGAACGTCCTGGTCAAAGTGTCCGGGAACTTCAAGTGGGGTCCAATCAACCCACTCCTCGACCACCCCTTCCCGATTAGGAGTGGTTCGGCCGTAGAGAGACCATACAAAATTCCCCATGTGTGAGGGTTCCCCGGCGGTGGGGATAAACCTGGTACTTGATTCATTACTCTTCTGTACTGTATTGATCTCATTCACTTCATACTCATGATTTTCCTTCCTATGCAGATTGCTCAACACCAAACAAGGGGCTCTTTATCACCAGAAGGTGGCCATACCTGATCGCGTTGCTTCGATGTGCTGACTGAGATGCTCTGACTCTTCTCGGATACGAGCCCACATACTCCGGTTTCGCTCATTGCAAAGATAAAAGCAACATGGTTAGGAAGACCGTCGATCTGGCCACTGTTGCTGGACAGGCGTTACAGATGCAACATGTGGCTCAAGATCTATCGACCTCTAACCTACCGAACCGAGAGGAACAATCGGAGAAGATTCCGGTGGAGCAAATAGAGTCACAGGATAAAGCTCCAATCACCACCGAACAGCCCCGGTCTGGCCGCCGAAGACCAATCCGCGTAGACACCGAGGATGAGGATCGAAAAGCCTAGAAGAAGTCAAAAACTGCTGAGGATGACGTTGCAGTCCTCGGCATTCACGCCGAGGTTGAAGTGGGTGGTCTGAGTGCGGCTGTGCCCTTCGTGCCGAACTTCGAGTGCCCAGATGGGCATGTGATAACTAAAGCCGACAGCTTGGCAGAGAATCCACTCCTCACCGTGCCCCTGCTCAAGGGATTGGCTCTTCCCCAAGACATGGAGAACCTACCCTTCGGGAAGGCCAAGAATATGGCCGAGCTGTGCCTCTTTCTCGCCAAGGTACATCTTGTCAACATTATGGTTCCCCTTGGATTCTCCCATGTGTTGAAATATTTTATTACTGCAGGCTAGGCAATGAACTAGCCGAGCCTTCAAAGACATGGATGTGCTCCTTGAGACCAAGAGGTCTCTTAGGGTGGATCTGCAGGCAAAGAGACAAGAAGCATGATAGGCCGCCGATCAGATCGAAGAGTTCGAGGCGAAGGTTGCAGGTGCCGTCGCCAGACTGGAAGAGAGGGACCGGCTTGGCATCGAAGTCCAGAACCTCAAAGCCGAGCGGGATAGGCTGAAAGAGGAGAAATAGAGTCTTGAAGCCGATCTGCCGAGGAGGCTTGAGGAGGCCGGTGACGCTGGCTATAACAAAGCTGGAGAGTACTACAAATAGTAGGTGGAAGGTCTGGTCAAGAAGGCCTTTAGGGATGGAGAGATGAATGGAATCCAAGACATCTACGCCTCCTCCTTCCTTCGTGGGTACCAAGTCGGGCTTGACTACGCCGAGGTCCCCGAGGGTGATCACTGAAGGGAGCCTCCAGTGGTGCCGCCCGTGGAACTGCCGCGGCACCTCCGTCTAGCCGAGCAGCCAATCCCAACTGCTGACACCTGACCAGATCCCAATGCTGCCGCCGCCGAAGCCCAGTTAGATCCCAATGCTGCCGACGCCGAAGCTTAGGACACCCTTTTTTTTTTGGTTTTTTTGGTTTTACCATGGGTTAGCGGGTAACAATTTGCTAATGCCAAGCCCCAGTTTTGTATTTAATCTACTTTTAATGGAAGTTATTTTGCTAAACTCTTCGTATCATACATGCGCTTCATGCCTGTTATGGATGCACTTCATGCACGTTAATGTTTCGTTTTGCACTTCATGCATGTGGTTTGGCCATCTCAGCCCCAGCGCACTTCATGCATGGGTCAGTGGGGAACAATTTGCTAGCGCTGAGCCCCAGCCTGCCATATCTAGCCCCTGCTTCGACAGAAACCTACAGTTGGGTAGATTGCTGTCGGAACAAAGTAGACAGCTGGGCTTGCCCCCCACTAGTTGCCGAAAAGAAACAAAAAAGCATTCAGTGCCCTTCAGGACTTAGAGACGCGAGAAGCCCACTGTGGGAATAAATCAGACTGTAACGAAGAATTGACGAAACCAAAGCTTATTAAAACAGCAACTACCGAAGATATTACAAAGATAACCAGAAATAAGAAAAACGTTATGCATAAAACTTTCTAAGTAGCTGAGCATTCCAATGGTTCGGAATAGCCGTGCCGTCCATTTCGGAAAGCTCGTATGATCTATAGCCGACCTTTTTCACGACCTAGAACGGGCCCTCCCACTTGGGTATGAATTTCTTCAACTCTTCTGGACCACCTGCCGAAGGACCAAGTTGTCCACGTTGAATGGTCGTGTCCATACGGTCTTGTTGTAGCTCCGAGCTAACTGCTGCTGATATGCCGCATATTTGATATGGGCATTGTCTCAGAGTTCGTTGGCATGATCAACTTTGGAGGCCAGCAACGCGTCATTCTCATGAACGTTGAAGGAAGCAGTTCATGGCGTGGGACGAGTAACAGCCACTGGAAGCACAGCCTCAATGCCGAACGCCATGGAGTAAGGGGTGTGACCAGTACCCCGCTGTGGGGTGGTGCGATAGCCCCACAACACATCGGGCAACTCTTCTGCCCACTTGCCGCGCTTATTGGTGAGCCTGCGCTTCAGTCTGGCAGATATTGCCTTGTTGGCGGCTTCAGCCTGCCCATTCCCTTGAGGGCAAGAGCCGGAGGCCGTATTCATTTGAATACCGCGCCTCTTGTAAAGCGATTGGATTGCGTCGGCCACAAATTGTGTGCCATTGTCAGATACAATGGCATACGGCACGCCGAACCTAGTGAAGATTTGTTTCCATAGGAAAGCTTCTACGCTAGCGGCTGTGATTGTGATGAGAGCCTTTGCCTACACCCATTTGGTGTAGTAATCTGTGGCCGTGATAATATGCGTGAATCCACCAAAGGCCTTCAGCAACTTCCCAATGATGTCGACCCCCCACTGGGCAAAGGGCCAAGAGCTCGAAACTAGCTGTAAAGGGAAGGTAGGCTAATGGATCAAAGGAGAGTGTTTTTGGCACGTCGAGCATTGCTTGGAAAACTCAGAAACGGTATGCACCATCTTTTTCCACCCGTACCCTTGAGAAAGGGCACAGTCGGCCAAGGAACGGCCGCCGGAGTGGCAGCCAGCACTCCCACCGTACAGCTCCTTTAAGATGCCTGGTACCTCGTGTTCGTGGACCACACGAAGGTCGGGTCCTGTGTAAGATCGGCGGTATAGTATGCCAGAAGGATCGAGGAAATAGGAGGCGGATTGGCAATGAATTTTGTGGCCCTCTTTACGGTTGGCAGGAAGTGTGGAATGCGTCAAATAGGAAGCAATGGGGTCCATCCAGCTTGGTGCCAAGTGGATGTCCATCACTTCATGTAATTCAGTCTCGAAGCTCGGCGAAAGGACCTCATTCAGTACTATTGTTCGTCTGTCATTATGCTCGGCACAAACGGCCCTGAGGCCAGCCAGGGTGTCCGCATGAGAATTGAGATCTTGACCGACGTGATCAAAGAACACATTCTGAAACGAGCAGGCCATAGTAATAACGTGGCTCATATACTTGTTCATGCGTGCGTCCTTGGCCTCGTAGTCATCATTGAGTTGGTTTACAATGTGCTGAGAGTCGCTGTAAACCTGTCGACACCCATATGACAAGCCAACTTGAGCCCGACGATGAGGGCTTCGTGCTCCGCCTCATTATTGGTAGCTGGAAAACCAATACTAAGCGCATGGTCATGTATTGTTCCGTTCGGCGAGACCAAAACAACCCTGGTGCCGGTCCCTCGATTATTAGACGCACCGTCCACATGAAGGCTCCAGGTTTGTCCAGTGAAGATCTTCGCTCGGTGAGAAGGAATGGGAAGCTTAGTGATGAACTCAGTATGCGTTGGGTGGCTCGACCTGGGGCCGGGTGCTGGCACGGCTGAGTCATTGATTGAAACTTCCTCTTCGGCATGAGGGGCTATACCGGGAGAAAATTCAGCGACAAAGTCTGCCAACACCTGCCCTTTGATCGCCGTTTGTGGTTGATACCGAATATCAAAGTTTGCCAACTCCAAAGACCATTTGCACAGCCGGTTAGAAAGGTCTGCCCTTTGCAGGACGGTCTTCAACGGGTATTCGGTGATAACCACAATCATGTAGCTTTGGAAGTATGGCATGAGCTTCCTCTGCGCCGTTACCAACGCTAGGGCCAATTTCTCTATTGGTAGATAGCGGGTCTCGGCGGGCAGAAGTGTAAAGACCCTGATTTTGGTAATAAAAATTTCGTTAAAAATTAAAATTTTATTTTAATTACTTGGTTTTGCTTTTAAATTCTAATAATTCGGCTGTAATGCCCCCAATTTTGGGTACGTTAAATAAACATTTTTATTCATAAAACAAGTAGAGTCTGGCTCATTATTACAACACAACTCCTACAGAGTTCAATATTTACACAAGGGAGGAAAATCTAAAGTTCCTAACTACAGATCCGACTGCTCCTCCATCCTAGCTAGCTTCTCGGCTCCAAAAGCCTCCAATGTATACAGCTCACCCTGTTCATCTATGAGGTCTAACACATTATACTAGTGTCGCCACCAGCATAATATGTCAGGGTCACCAAAAGGCAACATCGTGAGCTACAAAGCTCAATAGAATAATCCAAACCAACTAACCCTTAACTTACACATAGCAAGTCATGCATATATCATACAAGGTCATGAACAGCACATACAATACTTGATAAAGATAACAACAATGACAAATCCACATTCGATATCTATCGTTGGTGTCCATGATTTCTGTGTTTCTCCTACGCGACTCGTCGTAGACCGTGGCTCCATTTTTTACAAAAACAACACTTTCAAAAACCATTTCAAAAATCCATTTTTAACACACCCAACCTCGGTTCCGCCGTTCCGGGTTCCTGAGTATCCTCACAATGGTTCCGCTGCACTGGGTTTCCATTGGTACACATTAGTATTGGCTCCTCTCCACGGATAACCAAGCCACACACCCAACCTCGGTTCCGTCGTTCCAGTCTCCCGAGTATCCTCACAATGGTTCCGCCGGACCGAGTTCCCATTAGCGCGCACACACACACCACGTAATGATTTTCAAACTCGATCATTATGTAGTTTCAAAAATATTTTATCCTTTGCAAACACAACCCCACAATGGGCAAGTCCGGCCACATTGCGATTTCAAAACACACCTTGTCAGTAACACACCCTAGGTGTCATGTTTCTACTTTCTCGATTTTCGTGTCTTGTTTTCATGCATAGACTCCGCGGCAGGACTTCTAATGACAAAATCATAAATCATTCATTGTAATCTTGAAACTAAACTAGCAAGATTATCCAACTCCATCTTAAGAACATGCTCATATTATCATGTCATCATGCTTGACATTTAACACACCAAGTAAAGCATAGTGCCACATGGACGGACACCTTTGGAGTGGTAAACCACTTATACTTTATCACACAACCACAAGTAATACAAGCAATAAGCAAGTAAGTTCATAATTAATTCAAATGTCAAAATATGAATACTTCTAATCAAGTGCTACATTTTATCCTTGGTCATTCCTAATCATACTATGGTAGGGATAAAACTAATCATGCAATACATATAGCTTCTATACTTAGAGGAAGTAGGTTCGGAGAGCTCTACATACTTTTCAATTATGCTCATAACATATGATATACTTAGAGCTAGAGGTATTGGAGAATCTACACAATACGCATACTTATATATAGCTTTCTATACTTAGAGGAAGTAGGTTCGGAGAACCCTAAATACTTTTCAATTATGCTCATAACATACGATATACTTAGAGCTAGAAGGTATTGGAGAATCTACACAATACGCATACTTATATATAGCTTTCTATACTTAGGAGAAGTAGGTTCAGAGAACTCTACATACTTTTCAATTATGCTCATAACATACGATATACTTAGAGCTAGAAGGTATTGGAGAATCTACACAATACGCATACTTATATATGGCTTTCTATACTTAGAGGAAGTAGGTTCGGAGAACTCTACCGTTCTTCTTGGCGGTAGGGCGGCTACGGAAAGAAAGATGGTACGTCGGGCGGAGTAACGTCTTACGCTAGCTTCGAAAAAGAAAGGTTTCACTCGAAACTAAATCTTGACTAACAGTACTAAAACTTTTGGATCGAGAGGGTGGTGGAGCGGCGGTTTAGAGGCGGCTTAGGATGAGTTTCTTGAAGAACTTGGGAAGAACTTCAAGAACAAGCTAGAACAAGCAAGAACAAGCAAAGGAAGAACAAGAACACTAAACTTTCTAGAGGGAGAAGTTGCAGTATGAGGTGTGAGTTGAATGGTGAGAATGGCTTGCTATTTATAGGCAAAATTTGGCTCCCTCTCTCTCTAGCCGGTTCTCTCTCTCTCTCTCTCTCCATATCTCATTTTTGAATCACTTTGTCATACTTTCTCCTTCTCTTTTTCTCCCTTTCTCTCTCTCTCTCGGCCCATCTCTCTCTCTCCTCTCTCAGCTTTCTCTCTCTCTTGTACTTATGGAAGTATATATATATCCTAATATTTATAAGTACAATAGAAATCTAATAATCTTTCAAGTAAATAAGATTTTTTTACTAAAATAAAGGAAACAAGCACATGGTACTTACAATATTATATATATATATATATATATATATATAAATCTATATATATCAACAAGTACACACACACACACACACACATATACATATATATAAGTATGTACCTAGGGTACTACATAATGTAGGTAGATTTCCCAAATCAAGTCTCCCCATTAAATTAATCCAATTAGGCACATGTTTCCATTATTATAATACTAATATATATATTTTAAAACACTAGTGTGGGCTACCACAGCCCTTGTAGCCCCGGGTGGTTTCGGAGCGGCCCGAAAAAAAACGCCACGTTTTAGAATCGATTTGAAAAATTTGAAGAGTCGCCACCCGGATTTATGGTTCGCCACCCGAGAAACCGTTTTGATTGAAAATGATTGATTTGAATTGAAAACCAGAGATTTGAAAAAGGGTTCGAAAGCCACGTTACAAGGGGGGAAGGGTTTTACGCCACCCCCCTCGCCCGACGCGATGTCGGTCTCTACTCAATGTTTGTGGGATTTTGTCGAAAGGGATTTTGTTTCATCGTGCAGATAGCATTTATTTACGATGCATCAGGTACAGAGGAGTGCATGCATGTATACAGTGAGTAAATGAAGAATGGTAATGAAATGCAAAGATGTTAAAAGCTGGGAGACCCTGTCACTGATTCACTCTCGAGCGCTCGGGAGCACTCCCGAGCGCTTGGGAGTATGGCATGCCCAACCTGTAAATTATGTTAGTACAACAGAATACAACAGAATACAATATTGAGAATGTAAACTAAAATGATCTCAAGCATGAACCAGGCTCAACAGGAAACTTGGTAGATCAGGATCAGACCCCATTCCACCAAGTCATGCGTACTTACCCTTCGAGAAAAGTGGTTTTACAGTTCAAAAGACTAAAGGGTCACATGCAAGGCATGCAAGAGCAGTATGAGAACTAAAATAGAGGGAGACATGGATAAATGGCATGCAGAAAACTCCCGAGCGCTCTGGAGTAGATTCGAACGCTCTAGAGTGAGCTGCACTCCCAGACTGATCTCGACCAACCATTGCCCTTGCTTTAATGTTTTCATGTAACAGATCTATTTATTCATTTTGCATGCCAAAGGTTCCTCTTTTTAATCTACTGAAAAAACATGTTTTTGCATTTCTTTTACATGAAAATGATCCTTATCTTTTTTTGGAAATTAGATCAGATACAACAAAAACATTTTAAGAAGACCCTTTTTGCTTGAGACCTGCCTCTATATCCCTTGCATGTTAGTTTAAGTGCTAGAAAAATGGAAAGTGGGGTTGGCATTACTCTCGAGCGCTCCAGAGTAGTCCCGAGCGCTCGGGAGTGTTGCTAGTGCTGCATGCATGGAAAACACTCGTGACCCTTTGCTCTTGCTTTAACACTAAGGCTCTCCCATCACACTTCCAGTATTGAGGACTGGAGTGAGCTGGGAAGCCTCCCTCAGAAGGGAAGAAACAGCCCTGCTTTTGGTTGACACCAAAGTGTGAGGCTTCTACCTTTTGCTTGGAACTTTGCTCCTTGGAAGAGGGGTTTAGAAGATGGGAAAGAAATGAAAACTTCAGGAGATCAGAAGCTGATAATGATCTGAACCCCTTCCACCTTCTTGCTACCTTGGATTTTTGGTTTGTTTTTGCTTTTGAAAATGGGATTTTTGCTTCCAAGGGGACGAGAACCGGTCTCTTTGCCTTGAACTATTAGAGAGGAGGGACTCTAGAGAGAGAGAGTTCGTGGTCCAACTGAAGACCAGCCCTCCCTTTTTATAGCCCAACATAGCACATGGTTTAATTTGGGAAAATATTATTTGATATCAAAATGAAATCTTCCTCTCTGACTCACCTCTGACTGAGGTTGAGTGTGGTCTAAGGCAAAGACCCGTTCAAATGGCTGAAATGATGGCTACAAGGATAGTGGGGAAGCTCTAACATCCATTGGGCAGTACAAAGTCTCGACCGCTTGAGAGTGATCTCGAGCGCTTGGGACTTCACTCTCGAGCGCTCGAGAGTTGACTGGTCCAAGGTTTTGAAAAATGCTCTGGAGCGCTTGGGATTGATCCAGAGCGCTTGAAAGCCACTTTTACATTTTATCTCC
This sequence comes from Rhododendron molle, assembly GCA_025413875.1. NCBI lineage: Eukaryota > Viridiplantae > Streptophyta > Magnoliopsida > Ericales > Ericaceae > Rhododendron > Rhododendron molle. The sequence goes on along the minus strand of CM046391.1, from coordinate 33,292,367 downwards.
CTCTTAAAGTCCTTCCAGGAGCATTGTGCCATCAGTCCAAGGCCTGTTTAATCCAATTTCATCATCAAGGAGCCTCCGGGCCACAAATTAAGGAAATTCGAAATGACCAAATTGGGGTGTCTACAACTAGGGTACTAAGTACTCATATTAATAATCCAATGTACTTAAACCTATTTTAATCTTTCCATCACATGGGCAATCTAGGAATTGACTAAAATAATATACCTTAGTACCTTGGCAAGACTTAACCTATTATCCATTGGGTAATAATTCTCCTAGCGGTTATTGACCAATGGGTAAAGATAGAAAGTATTATACTTGAATAAAGTATATATGTACTTTTAATCATGTGTATATAAGTCTATATATAACTATATAAGTGTACCCTAACAAATCTAGTAATGTACTTTTGGTAGAATAATCTAAGTCTTCCTATTGTCCAATGGGTAAAGATTACCCTAACATTTATCGTCCAATGGGTAAAGCTAAAGGTCCAAAAGGTTCACATTGGAAGGTTCAAAAGGTTCACCTAGGGTTAAAGGTTCATAAGGTTTAAGGGTTCAAGAAGTTCACCAAGGATTAGGAGATGGTAATGGTAGTTAGGTTATTCTATCTAGTTGGTGAAAAACTAATGATATTTACCTAGTAGGATTTCCAGCCAAGAATCGTAACTACAATACTTTAATATAACCACGACGGATAATAAGCAATTATAAGTCGATTAATAACCAACCAAGAGTAAAATTAAGGATTTTTTGAATATTAACAACGAAATTTTTATTTAGTAAAAATCAGAGTTGTTACACCGGCATAATTAGAACCTTGGCTTATAAAATTTGTTTTCATCACAACCTAGTCATTTTCTAAAGACAAGTGTGTTATAAAAGCGCTAGTATATTTTCCTAGTAATTGAAATTTCGTCTTAAAATTATATTTCTCGACTAAAAATCCTACATGGCGAATATAGTTTGTTTATAACCAATTAGTTGGAGTAACCTAATTACCATTTCATCTAGTTGAGCTTTTGAACCCTTTGAACCTTATGAATCTCTCAACCCTAGATGAACCTTTTGAACTTTTTAACCATTATCCATTGGACGATAGAAGTTAGAAGAATTTTTATCCATTGGACAATAGAAAACCTAGATTTTCTATCAAAGATATTTTGTGCTAGATTTGATAAAGTGCTTTTAAATAGTTATATATATGCCTATATACATGTGCCTAAAGGACATTTGGTTATTTTAAATATTATTCAAGTATATATTACCTTATTCCTTTTATCCATTGGTCAATAAATGCAAGGGAAAATATTACCCATTGGATAATAGCTTAGTCTTGCCAACAAGTACTAGGGTAGATTAAACTAGTCATTTCCTAGAATTTCCCATGTGTTTATATGCACTAAAGAAATGTGTATATCTAATTTCCTAGATTTCTAAGTACTCTAATTAATATAAAAGTACTAGTACTTCTTGAATTATTTTAAAAGAAAAATCTTGGCCTTATATTTTATTTGATACTTGAAAATCTTCTTAGATTATATGGTACCTAAAAGTACCTATATATATACTTGAATACTTGGACATGTGTACATATATATAATTATATAATAGAAACATGTGTGTATTAGAATAGTTTAATAGAAAATATATTTACTTGAAAATCTCATAGTACCTAGGTGTACCTATATTATATATACATGGAAGTACTTATGTATATATATATATATATATATAAAAGTACAAGAGAGAGAGAGAGAGAGAGAGAGATAGAGGGAGGGAGATTTGGAGAGATATGGGAGAGATTGGATTGGTACTTGTCTTGATTTTCTAAGATCTTTTCAACACATGTTTATATACTTCCTCAAGCAAACCTTTACCCATAGGACAATAATTGTTAGGGCAAAATTTTTCCATTGGATAATAAGCCAAGCCTTGGCCTATAAATAGTTTGCTCATTCAAGCCATTCTCACACCTTTACTTCTTTGCTCTCATTTCTCTCTAGAAACCATTTCTGTTTTCCAGACAGCCTACTGCCCTTCACAAATCCTCATTTTTCTCCTGCTTAAAGTAGTCCTTAGAACTAAATCCCTTCGGAAAAGTTGTAGAGCACTTCGAGACCTTCAGGTTAGACTCAAGAACCACCCTAATCGGTCAAGAATTGACCAAGTTATTGACATCTGAAGTTCAGTAAAAATCTCGGATTTTCAGTTCCAGACGGCATACTGTCACTTCCTTTATCACCATTTTTCTCCTACCCAAAGTAGTTTCTAGGATCAACGCCCTCGACAAAGGTTGTAGAGGACTTCTAGAGTTTCGATTTCAACCCAAGACCGATCATATTCGGTCAAATATTGACCGAGTTACTGCCATCCAAAGTTTGGTCTGAAATTGTGAGTTTCACCGCCCGTGGAATTTTTCAACTAGCTTATTCGGCCCCAACTAGTTTCGGATCAAGGTAGATTAATCTTAACCACTATCTCTAAGTATATGTAGATTAATCTCTACTCATTTTCCCTAGTAGAACTTTAGTATGTTTGCTTATGATACAGCAAGTTAAAGTATTAGAAATAACTAGCAAGCTCGTTTTACTAAAATCTTGAAATGAAGATACAATCTTGTAGAATATTCTTATACATTCTAACTCTAAGTATAATGAAAATGTGTTATTGTTGCATGTTGAAATGTATGATAGTAAAATTGCTATTGGAAGTATGAATATGTTGACTAATCAACTTTTACTCCATATGAACATATGAAGTTTTGAACTTTCCAAAAAGAAAGAAGAACGGATTTCGAGACATAGAACTTGATTGAAAGTATTTGTATTTTGATCTTTAAATTGGTTAAGGGCTTGTCTACATATTGCTTGCATTACTTGTGGTTGTGTGATAAAGCATAAGTGGTTTCCATTCCAAAGGCGTCCATACATGTGGCGTTATGCTTTAAGTTGTGAATTTAGCATGTTAAGTAATATAGAGTTGGATGATCTTGCTAGTTTAGTTTCAAGATTACAATGAATGATTTATGTGTACGTGAAAAGTCCTACCGTGGAGTCTATGCATGAAAGCGAGACACGAAAATTGAGAAAGTAAAAACATGACACCTAGGGTGTGGTTAAAAAAAGGAGGTGTTTAACATGGACAAAATATTTTTGAAACTACATAATGGCCGGACGTGGTAGCCATTGTGTGGTGTGTGTGTGTGTATGCCAATGGGAACCCAGAGCAGCGGAACCATTGTGAGGTTGTGTGCGTTCCCATGGGAATGCAGAGCGGCAGAACCGAGGTATGGCTTGGTTATCCGTGGAGAGGAGCCAATGCAAATTGTGTGCCAATGGGAACCCGGAGCGGCGGAACCGAGGTATGGCTTGGTTATCCGTGGAGAGGAGCTAATGCAAATTGTGTGCCAATGGGAACCCGGAGTGGCGGAACCATTGTGTGGATACTCGGGAACCCAAAGCGGCAGAGCCGAGGTATGGCTTGGTTATCCGTGGAGAGGAGCCAATGCAAATAGTGTGCCAATGGGAACCCGAAGCAGCGAAACCATTGTGCAGGTACTTGTGAACCCGGAGTGGTGGAACCGAGGTTGGGTGTGTTAAATGTGATTTTTGAAATGTTGATTTGGTAATGAAGGATGAAATGGTGACACGGTCTACGAAACGTGCGTAGGAGAAACTCTGATGACACGGACACATACGCTAGTTGAGTAATGAATGTGCATGTGTTATTGTATATCTCTAAATGTGAAGTTATTGAATGCACATGTGTTAGTTTGGTTACTATCATGTATCTTGGTTTATTGATTTGCTATGTGTAAGTTAAGGGTTAGTGGGTATATGATTATTCTGCTGAGCTCTTGTAGCTCATGGTGTTACCTTTGGTGACCCTAACATATTATATTGGTGGCGACACTGGTATAATGTGTCAGACTTTGTAGACGATCAAGGCAAGCTGTACACCTTGGAGATCTTTGGAATTGAAGAGCTGGCTAGGATGGAGGGGCAGGCAGAGCTGTAGATAGGAACCCTAGTTTCCCTCTTTGTGTAATAATGAACTCTTGTGGGAGTTATGATGTAATAATGAGTCAGACTCTATTTAGTTTTATCAATAAAATGTCTATTTAACGTACCCAAAATTCGGGGCGTTACAAGAAGCGTCTTGCTGATATAGTAGATTGGCTGTTGGTTTCTGCTAGTGGCATCTTTGGTGGCCTCCTGCCGAACCAAAATGACACTAGTTGCATGTTCGGAGATGGCAAGATAGAGATAGAGCTCATCTTCCTCTTTCGGCACGACGAGTAAGGGAGACATAGAGCTCATCTTCCTCTTTTGGCACGACGAGTAAGGGGGCTTGGGTCAAGCATTTCTTCAGCTCGTCTACTGCGCGATTGCACTCTGCCGTCCATGTAAAGCTTCTCCGGCTATTTCCTTTTATCGATTGAAAGAAAGGCTGGCAAACATCCGAGGACTTGCTGATGAAGCGATTAAGGGTAGCAGCCATGCCGGCGAGGCGCTGGACCTCTCTCACCATGGCTGGGGCCATGATGTCCTGGATGGCCTTAATCTGGTCTGGGTCAGCTTCAATTCCTCGACGTGTGACCAAGTGTCCTAGGAATTTGCCAGAGCCGACACCGAATGTACATTTCTCGGTGTTAAGCTTTAAGTTGAACCTTTTTAAAACGCTAAATATCTCTTCGAGGTGGGTAAGATGATCGGCTGCATCCATACTTTTTGTAACCATATCGTCAATATAAGCCTCCATTATCCTACCGAGCAGCCCTTTAAACAACTGGGTGATCATACGCTGGAAGTAGCCCTGGCATTCTTCAACCTGAAGGGCACCACCAAATAGCAATAGATGCCGCTGGGGGTGATGAATGCTGTCTTCTCTTGGTCCCCTTCATCCATGGCGATTTGGTGGTATCCCCTGTACGCATCCATGAAGCTCAGCCGTGTGTATCCGGCGGTTGCATCTACCAACTGGTTGATCCATGGACAAGGAAAACAGTCCTTGGGACAAGCGTCGTTCAAATCGGTGAAGTCAACACACATGCGCCACTTGCCATTCTTCTTCCTGACTATCACCGGATTTGCCAACCACGTTGGATATTGGACCTCCCGAATTGCTCCGGCATCGAGGAGGCGTTCAACTTCCTCATTCATTGCATCGGCGTGCAGCGCCGAGGATCGGCATGGCTTCTGGACTATGGGCCTCCTGTCCGGGTCAACGTTCAACGAATGTTTGATCACATGAGGGCTCACACCTAGCATTTCATATGGAGTCCAAGCGAAGACCTCCATATTCTCCCCTAGGAACTCGACCAACCGTGCTCGCTCGGCATCATCAAGCGCCGAGCCGACTAAGAAGAAACGAGTCCCATCTTCGTTGATTGGCACCCGAACTAGGTCCTCCAAGGCCCTATCACTGGCCGGTCTTCCAACTTCGTTTGGCCCTTGTAATGCTTCTTTCACCGCTTCACCGGGCAAGATTTCCTCCGGCACTTCTGGAACTTCAATCCACTGTATTTCCTTTACCTTGCCGTTCCTGTAGACACCCCAATCTGAATCTCCCGATCGTTTTATGGTTTCTTATTTCCCCGATGATGATCTAGATCAAAAAGCAGATTTGAGAATGGGAAGGTTTGAACTCGGTACCTTTTAAACCCTTAAAACCAAAGTCAAAACACTAGCCAGATGTTTGACCATCGCGCGATGATGTCACTCCCTCGCGCGAGGGTATGCCTTACCAGGTGTGGTCAAAGTCAAGTGTTTGACTATTGACCCACGCGCGACAGGTGTCACACTCGCGCAGTGGTCCCACTCCATCCCGCGATGTTCCTAGCCTGTCACTTTCACCTTTTTCCAGCTAAGCAGGTACTTGTCTGGGGAGCTACAGGGCTACAGGACCCCGTTTTTCTCCACAGAACACTGTGATGTGCAGACTTTGGGCACTACACCCTCATAACAACCTTTCCCATCACCTTTTGCAAGCCTTCACCACCAAGTTTGGTACTAAGGGTTTGTTTGCCACCACCCTTTGGCCATCCATCCTCCTATAAATACCCCCATTGGTCTTCTTTCCAAAGGGTCACCAATTTTCAAAAGAACTCAAGTTTGAAAGGTTGAGAACCCAAAGCACACCAAAGTTCAAAACCCCAGCACTTGTTCATCCACTCTTCACTCCATTTTCCATCACAAGCTTAACAACCTTGTTCAATTCCATTTCCAAAACCTTTCAAGCAAAGGTATAACACCTTTTTCTACTTACTGTTTTGATCCCTAAGGGGGGGGGGGGGGGGTTGTCAGGGCTAGGATTGGTAATCAATACCAGTTCTGGTCCTAAAGTCAGCAGAGTTGCAAGAAGCTGTGTTCAAGCAACCCTCGCGCGATGGACTCATTATCTCGTTCGATAGTAAGCTATCTCGCGCGACAGTCCACGTGGGGTTTGGGATGCTGAACTTGTTCTTGTTTTGCTTTGTCAAAAATTATTGCAGTATGTTAGGTCTTTTAGCTCACTGTTGTGCATGATAAAAGTCATAGCTTTGTCTTTCTTTATTATTTACCTTGTTGGAATGCTCCTGGTTTGCTTCTAGACCTGTACCAGAGCCCAAAACATGCAAAGCAATTCCTGGAAGTCCAGTCAGGACCCTCGCGCGATGGAGTTTCTATCTCGTGCGATGGTCAGTCTGATTCTAGTGACTGCCCTTGCATGAGCAGCTTGGCCCTTGGCCTCTGTTTCTTTGCTCCCACTATTTAGGGGCTGTATTTCAATTCATTTGGCACCTGTTTTCATTATAATAATTAGTTAACTTTCAGTACATATAAACTACTTGGTTTGCCCCCTGGGTGAGCACTGGTCCTTCCAGAGCCCAAAAGGGGATAAAATTCAACCTGTGGTAAAGCTTGAACACCCGCGCGAGGGAGTGAGTGTGTCGCGCGATGGTTCCTTTGCATGCACGTTGATCCATGCATGCAAAGGTGGCCATTGTGTATGGCACATTCATTTTATGAGCAGCTTGGTTTATTTCTGATCACAGGGTTCAGTTTTATCTCATTTTTATAGTATTCCATCCATCCATGCTTAATTCACATCTTGCAAATCGTATTACGGTTTAATCCTCGATTAATTATTCCCCCGCCCTAACTGGCTTACAATCGATTAAAGAAGAAAAAGAATCACAATATTTTTTTACAAAATGCCTAAGTAGAGACCGATCTCTGGATTGAGCGAGAGGGGTGCCTTAAAACCCTTCCCCTCTCGTAACCTGGCTCCCGAACCCAGATATGGTTATGACGGACTGGTTCCTTCACTTTTTCAAATCAAATAGCGCGGCAAGTGCTTCGAAATACGGTTCCTTGAGTGTCGGACCTTCAAACCCGAGTGGCGACTCTGTATTTACGAGCGCCTGCTTCTCCGCTCGCGCTCCCTCGATTTCCGGGCCGCTTTGGCAAAACGAGGAACGAAATCCTCTCTTTCCAAGGGCATGCTGCCCACAGTGGCGACTCTGCTGGGGATAATCGAACCAATATTAATTCATACTTAGAGTTTAATACGTTTGTGAACAATTCCTTAAAAGTCTGCCAAAACGGTGAGCTTTGTGCTGCCGAAGGTTGGAATGGTGATTTAACAGGACCTCGTGTCCGGCCAATCTGATCTGGGACTTTTTCAATTGTTCACTTGAGTAATTTCCTCTAATGATGGACTAAATAAAGTGAGCCAAATTAGAAAAAGCATTTTGCAATTTTGTGATTCTTCTTCTTCTTAATCAATTTCTAGCATCTCATTTGCATCGATGTGGGATAAAGCTAGTTGGATCGTTTTGGCAATCCGGCACAGTTTACCGGAGCCCGGGGACCACGAATGACCAACAACCTTCGACGATGATGGGTCATACTACCGTTTGACTGTTGCTCAGCGATATCGCGGGCAACGAGAGGTATATCTATGGCCCTAGTCCGAGGAACCCCGTTACCAGCCAAAACCAGCCTTTGCATATACAAAGCACCAGCACTTTCCAACTAAGACAGGTACCTACAGGGTAAGATTTATTTTCATCTAACCCCTATATACTGTCTACGTGTTACTGCTTTCCCTATCGCATGTACTGTACATCATACCGTCTTGCGTAGGAGCATGTTTAGGGCGGCTTCTGGGTTCTTGTTCGTACAAGTATGGCTTGAGCTGTTTTGGGCATTGTTATAGCCCAATGACGAGTTGTGTACCTCAATGTTGCACGTTTTCAGCTTTTCAAATCCTTCGAACAATAGGGACTTTAGGAAATCGAAAGTTTTCTACGCCCTTGTCTATACACTTGATTAGGGTTTCAAACAGGAAATGAGGAACAACAGAGAACATGCAATAATGCTTAGACCAGTCAGGTAACAAGTGCCTCGTCACTTACACCGCCCGGCTAAGAGCACAGTGTTGCTCATGCCATTCTGGTTATAGTATCATGCCATGCATTCCGAGCTGTTCCAACTTCAAAGTTGAAACTCCGATCAACGGAATAGTCATGCTTGAGGGTTCTTTTAACATCCTTTAGTCTCATTTGTTTCAAGCAGTGGTACGTCTCTGAAAAGAGTTCTGAGGACTCTGGCAGTGCCCAAACAACTTGAGACAGACTTGTTTTCTAGTTTTAGAGTCTAGGGCAACACTGACGACGCTGGCTGCATTACTTTAGTCTTTTATTTAGATTAAAGTTGCTGCAGGATCCCTATTGAGCCTTCTTTTTATTGTTCAAGCAAAGTTCTGAGCCATTGCACCGCCAAGGAAAGTATTGAGGCAAGTTGGCAAACCCGCTTGGGAACGTCTGCAACGGAATCCGAGTCAAAGGTTGGTCAGGTTACATTCTCAGTCAGTCACAACGGAAGACTCTCCACTTTCTTCATTGGCCGCCTTACGGGCAAGCTCACCACCAGTCTTAGAAGAGGTCTTACAGTCAGCATCTCCGAATCTTTCTTCAACATCAAGCACTTCAGAAACTCCCAACATGACAGAGCAGCCAGGACTACAACCACTCACTGTTGAACAAATGCTCATGAACCTTCAAAATAGCATCACTGCAATGCAGCAGAGGGCTGCCCAAACTTATGCGAATATCACCCGTTTGAATGAACTCTTCGACACTCGCATTCCACCACCGCTTGTGGAGGAAAGCGAGGCCGAAGAAGATGTGCACGCGCACCCTATTCTGGTTGAAGATCCAAAAAATCCAGGGCGCCTCATTGTTCAGCACAACCCTCGGGTTGTTCATGCACCTGCTGCGAATCCAAATTCGACAGGTGGGGCACCCATTGCGAACCCAGACATGACCGCTCTCATAGCCAAGATGGCCAAACTCGAGGAGTCTATCTCCAAAGCTGAAAAGATCAATGCAGGCGGGATCGACTTGGACTGTCTCTGCCTATATCCCAATGCCATGTGTGGGCAGCATGCCCTGGAATTTCCGGATTCCAAAGCGAGCCTCCGGGAATTTCGTTTCCCGGAGCAAGGGCCCGATAGATCGAGGGAGCGCGAGCGGAGCAAGCAGGCGCTCGCAAAACACAGAGTCGCCACCTGGGTTTGAAGGTCCGTCACCCAAGGAACCGTATTTCGAAGCACCTGCCGTGCTATTTGATTTGAAAAAGTGAAGGAACCAGTCCGTCATAACCATATCTGGGTTCGGGAGCCAGGTTACGAGAGGGGAAGGTTTTTAAGGCACCCCTCTCGCCCAATCCGGAGATCGGTCTCTATTTAGGCATTTTGTGAAAATATTGTGATTCTTCCTCTTCTTTAATCATTTTTTAGCCAGTTAGGGCGGGGGAACAGTTAATCGGGGATTAAAAACTGTAACACTTTGCAAGATGTGATTTGAATATGGCATGAATGGATGGAATACTATGAAAATGGGATAAAACTTAACCCCTGATCAGAAATAAACCAAGCTGCTCATGGAATGAGTGTATCACACATGACAGCCACCTTTACATGCATGGATCTACGCGCATGCAAAGAGGACCGTCGCGCGATACACTTACTCCCTCGCGCGAGAGTTCATACCTCACCACAGGTTGCATTTTATCCCTTTCTGGGCTCTGGAAGGACCAGTGCACACCCAGGAGGCAAACCAAGCAGTTTATATAGACAGTAAGTAAATGATTACTATAAATTATTACAAAACAGGAGCCAAATTAATTGAAATGCAACCCCTAAACAGTGGGGGTGTCAAAACAGGGGCAAAGGTCAAGCTGCTCATGCAAGGGCAATCACTGGAATCAAGAGGTCCCTCGTGCGAGATACTGGACTTCCAGGAATTGCTTTGCATACTCTAGGCTCTGGTACATGTCCAGAAACAACCCAGGAGCATTCCAACAAAGTAAATAAGCAATAAGAGTCTAGTCTATTTGTTTTAACATGCAAAACAGTGATCTAAAAGGCTTACAAAGTTATAAAATAAATAACAACATGAAAAACAAGAAAACCCGGCATCCCCAAACCCCACGAGGGTATGCTTGAACCAGTTTCTTATAAGCAGCGTATGTGAGTTACTCGCGAGGGTATGCTTGAACCAATTTCTTGTACCTCTGCTGACTTTAGACCAGAACCGGTATTGATTACCAATCTTGGCCTTGCCAGCCCCCTCAGATCAAAACAGTAAGCAATAAAGGTGTTTATACCTTTGCTTGGAAGGTTTTGGAAAGGTTTGAACAATTCGAGAAGATTGTGATGGAAAATGGAGTGAAGAAAGGTATAGGATATGAGCTAGAGTTGAGAGCCTTTGTGCTTGCAAGGATTCTCAATCTCCCAAACTTTCCAAGTTGGTGAATTTTTGTGACTTAGTGTCCTTGTAAAGAAAGAACAAGGGGGATATTTATAGGGGAAGCCAAGGGCCAAAGGTGGTGGCAAACACCCCCTTAGGACCAAACTTGGTGACTAAGCTTGGTGAAAAGGTGATGGGAAGGGTTGTGTGAGGGTGTGTTCCCAAGGCCTGCACTGTACAGTACCCTGTGGAGAAAAACGGGGTTAAGCAGCCCTGTAGCCCCCCCTGGCAAGCAACCAAGTGGCTGGCAAAAGTGAAAGGGACAGCCTAGGACCATCGCGCGAGGCAGTGAGACTCTCGCGCGAGTGTTCCACCTGTCGCGCGTGGGTCAACAGTCAAATGTTTGACTTTGACCACACCTGGACAAAGAGGACACTCGCGCGAGGGAGTGACTTCCACGCGCGAGGGTCAAGGGCAGACCCAGAGTTGACTATTTTTATTTTTCTTTTTTAAAAGGGTTAAAAGGGTTCAAAAAAAGGGGGGGTCCGCACACTCCGAGCTCAAACCTTTCCAACCTTAAGACAGCTTTGATCTGGTTCATCATCGGGAAACAAGAAACCGTAAAAGGTCGGGAGATTCAGATTGGGGTGTCTACTGTAGTCCCCCTTTGACGGCGCGGAGCACCATTGACTGGTGCGGGTAACGTCAAAGGTTTCTAGACACCCACCAAATCCACCCAAAAGCCGATTTATTGAAAAAGCGCGCGAGTATGTAAAGTACCGTGCACCGAAGATAATTGGGTGGATAGATCGTCGTTGATTGAATGCGGACGGATAGATCGTCGCTTCGAAATGGGACGGATAGATCGTCGTTTGATTTGAATGTGGGCGGATAGATCGTCGCGGATTCGAATGTGGACGGATAGATAGTCGTCGATTGAGCGGTTAGATAAATCGTTGATTTGAATGTGGACGGATAGATCGTCGCGGATTTAGAGTTGGACGGATAGATCGTCGCTGATTTGAAATTGGACGGATAGATCGTCGCTGATTTGAATGTGGACGGATAGATCGTCGCGGATTTAGAGTTGGACGGATAGATCGTCGCTGATTTGAAATTGGACGGATAGATCGTCGCTGATTTAGAGTTGGACGGATAGATCGTCGCGGATTTGAAATTGGACGGATAGATCGTCGCTGATTTAGAGTTGGACGGATAGATCGTCGCTGATTTGAAATTGGACGGATAGATCGTCGCTGATTTGAAATTGGACGGATAGATCGTCGCTGATTGAGCACACCGGAGAGTGTAGGCGGACCATAGCTGGGGATATAAACGCTCTAGTTTGCGAGAATTTAATCCAATATGATCCTAAGAAGAATTTAGAACCATAATTAAAACCTTGTATCGAAAATAATCGAATTGGGCCTGCCTGCTGGGGAAATGGGCCTGAAGCCCAAAAGGAGTCTCGCGCGAGGCAATCAGACCCTCGCGCGATGGTCTGTTTTCTGGATCTGGATTTTAACTGGCCCAAACCCGGCCCATGCCCGTTCTACACCTTTAAACGTCCGCGGGACGTTTCAGAATACAGTTCTCAGACGGTTTTGAAACTCCAAGTTCCTCCCAACTCTCAAATCTTCTCAAACTCAAACTAAAACCCTTGATTTCGTCTCAAGATCGACCAAATCACACACACATTCGAGCCCCCATGGCAGACCACGGTGATGGTGGCGGTAGTGGAGAAGTTGTTGATTGTTCCGAGGATCGAGGTGGGATGATGGTTGCAGAAACGGGAGATGAAACGGTGGTAGAGACCATCGGGGCTACTAGTGCAACGGCGGAGAGCGGCGGCGATGGTATTCAGGAGCAGCAGCAGGAGACTGCTGAGGTGCCTCGCGCGGCAGAGTCAGAGGCTCGCGCGAGGGACCAGGTTGGGGCCGTGGGGTCCAGCCGTGCACCAGAGGTCTTGGGTATGGTGGCCGAGGGCCCACCCGTGGTTGACAGGAGTTCTGGTGGAGCAGAGGGCAGTGGAGCCGTTGGTGAGAACCCCGAGTCGAACGAATCCCCGCCGAGGGACTCGGCGAAGGGTAAAGGTGTTGTTATTGAAGAGGAGCAAGTCGAGAGAGTGCAGATAGAAGAGGTGCAGACCGTAGAGGCTGATCCTGTTGAGATTCGGGAGGAGGATATTGCATTTAGGCCACCGGCGGGTGCGGCCACATCATCCCGGCATGTGCCCGTCACTTACGATGATATTGCCGAGCACACGCCCGACGAGATATTGGCGAGAGTCCTGGAACAGCACCCCGAGATCGGGGAATATATCTTGAAAGCCAAGGAGGACCGGGCCAAGGCGGTTGAGGCAGCCGAGGCAGCGACGAGGGCCGAGAGGGAGGCTGAGGAGAGAGAGCCGGGTCAGAGGGATTGGCAGCCGATGTAGAGGCTGAGGAGGCAGAGGCCGAGGAGGCTCTGGGGCCGAGGGTGAGTGCAGTGGCTGAGGCGGGTGCCCTGGAGCGTCCTGAGTTTTCAGAGGAGACTTACACGCCTCCACGATCACACCTGTTTGTGCCGCTAGGCTTTGCGGGGTACAGACCGCCACAGCAGACCGACTACGACCCGGAGCTTGTGCTGAGGGATCCTGGGGTGCACATTGCGAACACCTGGGCCGAGGTATAACTCTTGACCAACCCCCTTTTGTACTTCAACTTGATACTTGCATGCTTTGAAATAATGATATAATTTTATGCCCTGAATGCCATGCATGCGATAACTTGAACCAACCATCTATTGTTGACTGAATGCAAACATGCTGGGACAAGAGAAAGCCCGTAAAACATGCCATGCATATGATAACTTCCACCAATAAACCCATTACCAAGCTGCACCATGAACACATCGTGTCAAAAACATAACTTGAACCAACCATCTGATGACAGCCCGTGTAGACGTCAAAATGTACTGACATAGCCCTTATAGCACACACCATGCACGCAAGAACCCGAATTAAACAACGGTTGAAAATGGCACGGAGTTCAAAGCCTTCAATGATGTAGCTCTAGGATTGTAACCCCTACATGCTGTTACTTGAACGAGAATTTGGATCAAAAACCTAGACCGCCCATCCGTGGTCACACCGACACATTGATTACCTAGGACTTGAAAATGAAAGCACTGCATGCTGACATCATCCTCTGCTGCTTGTCTACCATGTGTGGCTAAGCTGTCGCATTGATTACCTAGAACTTGAAAATGAAAGCTCTGCATGCTAACATTATGTTCTGCTACTTGTTTTTGATGTCTGAAACAGGCGGATCAGAGGGACATCGGCGGTTTTGGCGGGCCGTGCAGCTCTTTGGCACTGTACAGGGGGCTGCCAGCGAGAGTAAGGGAGTTGGTGGATGCAGCAGGCTTTAGGGAGTTCATACAGACCCTGACGGTACCAGTTAGAAACGATCATGCTGTTCTTGTTGCGCTAGCTGAGAGATGGAGGGATACATCCAATACCTTCCACCTGCCTCTGGGAGAGATGACAGTGACACCATCAGACTTTGCCGCGATTACAGGTTTGAGGGTCGGGGGAGAGCCCATCCCCTTTGACTCAGGGATACATGCCGATCCAGCGGCTCTGGAGTGGTTCTTGGGGATGGTGCCCCAGGTTGAGAGAGGAGCGGCGAGATATGCTCAATTCGTATAGTATTTAAAGAAGAAGAAGCCGACCAATGAGCATGAGGAAGCACAGATGGCCCGGGCATACTTGCTGTACATGTTTGGAGCTTCGCTATATCCAGGCAGGGGGAGTACGGTGCATCTATCGTACCTGCCGGCGCTGAGGACAACCTCCCGATTTGATTGGGGTGGAGCAGCGCTCGGCACCGCCTACCTTTTCTTTGGTGACTCCTCGAGGACCGGGCAGAGCACAGCCGGCTACTGGCGGGTCTGGGAGGTATGATTTCACTTATTGCAACATAATTTCTATTGTACCACTTGATTGCATAGATTGTTTATGAGCTTTAACTGCAAAACTATACAATTCGTGACTGACATACTTCAATGTTTGATAACACTGCAGCTTTGGGCATACGAGGTTCTGAGGATGTACCCCCCGGAGTGCAAGCATCCTGACCTGAGCACCCTCCCGCGAGCACTGATATGGAGCAAGGAGCACAGGGGCACCAAAGAAGGGAGGGGCAGCCTTAATGCCTACAGGCTGTATTTGGACGAGCTGAGGGCTTCGCAGGTATAACATAAGAACCCGAATAAACGATCATGCATGCTTTCCATGGTTTTAATCTTTGTCGATCAATTGTACATCCTGCCTGTTTGTCATGTTATGCAGGTTGAGTGGAATCCTTGGAGGACAAGCGGGCGGGCCGGAGTTCTTGGCGTGAGCGAGCAGTCCGCGGCGGCCAGTGCTATTGAGTCGACCTTTGGTTGGCGATGGTATTTAGGGGATCGAGTGGTTCGCCAATCACTCGGTTACCCTGAATTAGTGCCAGGGCCACTCCCAACACGAGCTTCACACACAGGAGACTACACTGGCTGAGTTGGAGAGGTACACGAGACCGGATACTGAGCTGACAGCCACCTGCGTCCGACGATGGACTACGCGGCTTACAGAGAGACCGCTTGGCGGGGCCACGGTGTCGAGCCATGAGAGCTCCAGGAGCGAGCACGCCCGGTGGCGCCGATAGAAGGGCATTTCTTGAGTGCGAGAGAGGAGGAGAAACGCCGTGAGGCGTAGGGAGAGCGAGCGATGGTTGGTGGAGTTGCGGAGTTGCTTTGGAAAGTGGATGTTGTGGACCATCGAGGGAACACGGTGAGGTGGAGCTTGTGCACGCACTTAGAAACTGCGGCCGTGGTATCTGAGTAAACTAACTTCCATTTGCATAACTTCAAAACCCTTGAACTGTATCAGAATATCTGATGATTGCAAAACATCCACAGGTGCTGCTGAGTGGGTGAACGAAGCCCTCGTCGCATGCTTGCATTGGAGAACTTGGTGAGAGAGGCGGCTCAAGGCATGCCATTGCGATTCGTTATCCACACCAGCGCTCGGCCATTTCGGCGGCGGCGTCGGAGGACTTCGGGTATACAAAGCGATACACCTCCTTCTTGCTTTCAATACGCACGATACATGCCTGCTTTTGATACATGCATGCTTACTTTGATACCAATACATTGCTGATAGCTTCCAATTGATTGAATGTACCTGTCAATTAAACATTTGATAGACAAACATATTGCAAAATGTATACTAATGCAACATATAAACATGCAGGCACAGGGACGGGCGGCTTCTAGGAAGAGAGCGCGGTCGCCTCCTCAGCAGGCAGCGACCAGGACTACCACACGACCGGTCGTCACACGACGACAGACTAGGAGTTCGCAGCCTACTGCTGCAAGCAAGGAGGCGGCCAAGAAGGCCGTGGCGCGCGCTGAGGAGCGGTATCGCATTGAGATGCGAGAGGTGCGGGGCCGAGAGGAGCCAGTTCGGAAGCGGTTGGTTGTGCCTGATCCTGTTGAGGATGAGGAGGAAGGAGACGAGGAGAGCAAGAGCGACTCTGACGACACCGTCGACGATCCCCGCTACTTGCAGAATCCGCACGAGCTTGCTGCTGCCGATGAAGATGACAGTGATGATGACAATGGTGGTGATGATGTTGAGGAGGACTTGAGAGATACCGACTGGCTCGGACGGGATGAGGATGACTGAGGAGCCTCTTTACTTTCTATGACTTGCATTTGATTTCGGGCCTGCGCGCCCAAGTAGTTTAGATAAAAGGCCAAGGCGCCTTAGATACACTGATACTTGTTCTTAGGAGGCCTGCGCGGCTGTGATAGTGGGCGAGTGTGCCCGAGCATACTTTTGATGGTTTTGTTTTGGGCCGGAGCGCCACAGATATAGTACTTTCCTTTGGTTTGGTTTGATATAGCACAGTTTAGTTATAAAATTTGCATTTTATGGTTTATTTCACTCTTATATGCATTAAAGAGGTAAAACGCCAACCACTAATACCAAACTTGCATTGATAATATACTAAGACCAACTGCAGACGCACACGCATGTATAAATAGAGACTAGCTCAAAAGAAAATGGAAAATGTAACCCAGGATACGACCAGGATACGAGGATACGGCCAATTAATGAATCTTTGGGTATTAAACGACCAAAATTTGCAATACTTGACTTTGATTGAAACCAACGCTTCCGTAAGGTCAAGCACGCATAATGTGACTTGCACGAGTTGACGGAATCAAGAAATACATTCCGAGGCGAGAAATATGTCAAAAAGTGTCCCAAGACACAAAAAGGGACACGAGACAGCGAAACAAGACTCAATTATGTCCCAGACTGAAACCGACACCTCCATATAGTCACATACGCTCCATATGACCTGTGCGGCATGAGAGAACTTGGCAAAATCCTTTGGAACAAATTTCGAACCTCCAAAACCTCGATTTTAGCTTGAAACGGGCCGCCGAGGGTCAAAAATCTTCGTTAAGCGCAAATTTCCGTAACCGATGCCTGGGTACAGTCACATATGCCCATTAAGACTTGTAGGAACCATAAAAAGTGCCCAAAATACCCCTGGAACCCAAAATGACCAAGCCAAACCAGTAGCTGCTACAAGCTGTCAAAATGCAGAAAGGACCCTCGCGCGAGTAAGTGGAACACTCGCGCGAGTAATATCTGTCGCGCGAGAGAGGGCCATGCACGCGCGAGGAATATGTGTCGCGCGGGAGAGTGAGACTCTCGCGCGAGAGTCAACCCCTGTCAGGCTGGCTTTGTTTGACTGGAATAAACTTCTGAAGACATCAGGAGCTGCTAGGGGGGCCCTCCAACGATCTGCACACAGTAATTAACATAATTGGGGAGCCCTTCATTTGCCAAGTGTAAAGTATTCAAAACCTTTTAACTTCTTCCTTCAACACAAATGAATAAGGAACCGACACTTCCAACCAAAAACCCCATAAATGGAACCCATTGATAGTTGTGTAGAACATCATCGGTTATCTGAAATGGAGAGTCCACTTGCTGCAATGCTTGATCCTTGGTTGGCAAGAACCGAAACCTATGAATGGGTGAGTCCTCGGACTCGAGGGCTGGCTTCGATCAGAGATCTTCGATACGTGGGGCCACGCCCCGAGCTCCTCGAAGTTGCTACCACTGGGATCCAGTCATGCACGTCTTCCGTAATTATGACGACGAAATGTGCCCAACAGTGGAAGAGTTCCAAGCCTACCTACCCGGCTTTGCAAATCCCAATGTCCTCGCCGTTCCACCGGTGCAGGAGAACATGAGCCATTTACTGATGAACAAACTGAACATTTCCGGGGGGCTGGCGGCCAGCATTATCCATGATGATGAATTGGACATTGCGCGCTTGATTGAGTTGTACGGGCCTGGCGGCATTCTGACGGATCACGTTGAAGAGGCTCACAAACGTTTTGCCTTCTCAATTTGCGTGTTGGCGGCTTACGCACTGGTTCCTGCTGACGGAAGGGTAAGTCCCAGCGTGGTGAGCATGGCCTCACAAATGGGAGCCCGAAAAAACATTATTCCGACGGTCCTGGCCGAGACACTGATGGGCTTGGATCTGTTCAAAAGCGGACAGAGCAATGCCTTCAGTGGCAGCCCACGGTTGCTCCAGGTAAATACTCACTCAACTCACCTTTTTCCGGTTTTCGCACTTTCGCATTTTACCTCGACACTCGGTTAAGGATCATTCTAGGACCTTACTTGTCTTTTCGCTCTGGCTTTATCTAGCTCCTTACTCGTCTTTTCGCTCACAGGTGTGGCTTTCTGACAAAATGGGATTACTTGAAGCTCCACAAGCGGGTTGGGAACATTTCCCGAGGCGATTGCTCGAACGGCCCCTGCTGTATCCTGAACAGGACGTAACAGGATGGAGTATGATCTTGCACGACATGCAATCTGATGATTTTGTCTGGAGATGTCCATGGCTGATCATGCCCGAAATGGCCGTCAATACAACAGGCCTTGAAAGGGTGATAATCGCTGGCTTGACGAGCTTCACCTTCTATATCCCGGGTCGCATCCTACGCCAACTAGGCATAAGCCAAGGGCTGCACCAATCCGGAATCGAGGAATTCCACTTGCCTGACTTCAATGTGCTCTCATTGCGCGAGTATCGAAGGCTTTGGAGACAGGGGGTGCTTGAAGGCCCTAGCCCAGATTTCGTATATTGGCTAGATGGCCGTTACGTGGCATGGCTTCGTGCCGAAATCCAAGCAAGGCCCGGGGGATATTACTGAACGCAAAAGGATTCTGCCTGTAATTGAGAATAAGTTCGAGAGTCGTTGGGCCACCCAAATAGTTTTCTGTAATTTTGCTTGATTGTCAGAACTGCTGTATGGCGTTGTTTGCTCGGTACGCTGAATAAAATGAATATTTCGAACCCCCGCGTCGAAATACTTGAATTGACCTGCTAGTAAAGCACAAAAACCCTAAAAGCCAGCCCAAGATGAAACATGAATGATCACTCCAAATAATCCAGTAGGCTGATTTTGAAACGTGAAAGAAAACAGATCCTCGCGCGAGAGACCCAGTGTGTCGCGCGATGGTGTTGTTTAGCTCAGATGCGATGTTGGACACTTTTCAGAAAGCTGAGGCGTTGTAGGCCCTGTTATCACTGTTTGGGCGTCCAGTACAAGCCTGAGACAGTTCCAAAGCATACGACTTCTCTTGAAAGGACGTATACCCACCTCCAGAGATATTTTCTTTTGAATAAGGGAAATATCCTACCATTCTTGGGTTAT
Source organism: Rhododendron molle (assembly GCA_025413875.1). NCBI lineage: Eukaryota > Viridiplantae > Streptophyta > Magnoliopsida > Ericales > Ericaceae > Rhododendron > Rhododendron molle. Next base: position 33,272,846 of record CM046391.1, on the reverse strand, counting down.
AAAAGCTTAAACCTCCATGAACATAAGGCATTTGTCTCCAGACTAAAACTTCAGACAATATTTAAGAAATGGCAAACCACCTCCCTACCTTAATTGGCCCGTGCCTTGAAGCATTCGTTGCAGGCGACTGGCTAACATTTCGAACCCACGGGTTGGCCGCGTTCCGTTACCTCCGAAGCGTAAGACTGCGTCCTGAAATCCTATGGGCGGCAGTGCGGTTCTGGGACCCAGATGTCCACGTATTCCGATTTGGCAATGACGAACTATGTCCAACAGTGGAGGAATTTCACGCATATCTTCAAGGATTTGCGTCCAACGTGATTATTGTACCTCCTTACCGAGAGAGCATGTCCAAACTCTTGAAATCCGCGCTGAAGATCTCAAAAGGTGCAGCAGAGGGTCTGCTAAGTGGAGGGCAGATAAATACAATGCGCCTGATGGAGTGGTATGGCCCTGAAGGTGACCTAACGGATGCCACTGTGCAGGCCAGGCGCCGGTTTGCTCTAACAATCTGTGTGCTGGCTGCATATCTGCTGGTGCCTGCCGATGGCCGAGTTAATCCGTCATTGGTTCACGTGGCCACTCAGCTAGGTGTCCGGAAGAACATTATGCCTATGGTTCTGGCGGAGACACTCATGGGTTTGGATTTGGTAGCTACCGGCCAGACGGAGACGTTCGGCGGCAGTCCACTCCTACTGCAGGTAAACTCACTCAGCTCACCTTTTTCTGGCTTTCACACATTCTGCTTTTACCTCAACACTCAGCTAAGGCAAATATCGGAGTTTCTGACTTGTTTTTCCGCTCAAGTTTTATATAGCTCCTTACTTGTCTTTTCACTCATGCAGCTGTGGTTATCAGACAAGCTGGGATTGGTTGAAGCTCCAGAGGCGAATTGGCCGCACTTGCCCGGTCGAATGCACCAACGAGGGATGCTATACCCAGAAATGTCCACAGAGGACTGGTATGCATTCATGAACAACCTGTCACCACAGGAAATAGTTTGGAGGCACAGGGCGCTAAACATACCAGACATGGCTCTACACTCCGCAGGTTATGAAAGAATGGTGATTGCTGGGCTGTCCAACTTCACTTTCTATATTCCAGGCCGTATCCTTCGGCAGCTAGGGATGAGCCAGGGGTTACACCGAGCTGGGGTGGAAGCCTTCCATACTCCTGCATTCACTGCCCAAAACCTGAACGGATATGCACACAATTGGGGCCTGAGACAACTTGGAGGAGCGGATCCTGATTTCAGCACCATCCTGCAACGTCGCTACAAAGCATGGCTACAGAAAGAAGTTGCAAGAAGACAAAATGCAGACTGACTCCTGACCGAAACCTACATGATCTAAAATAAACTGTGAGCCTGTCAAGGCCTCCAGCATGTATTCTGTTTTTATGCTTAAATGTTTTTAAGGTTTGCTCGGCCATGTAATAGAGATAATAGTTTGAATAAAAGTGAAAAGTCAAGAATTTTCCCCTTTTGGTCCAAGTATTGAACACCAAGCCGGTCTTGTATGTCAGCATGTATACTGGAACAGGAAACCGTGGGTCGAGTTGATTGATTGTGACCGAATCTCACAGAGAGATTGCCTACGTATCCCTTTTCAAGGAATCAGGTCAAAACGTAGTTCAGGCTAGGGCTCACTCGTGTGTTTATCTCTCCTTTTACGCTCTAAATTTTGCCTAGAACTGCCTTTTCAGGTTTTCAGCCTAGCGAGCTTTTGATATTTGCCTATTTATTTTTGCCTAGACTGCCTTTGCAGGTTTCCAGTCTAGCAGGCTTGCTCTAATTTTTGCCTGGGACCGCCCACCCTTGTGGTTTTCGGCCCAGCGAGCTTCTCTCGTGATAGTAACGCTTGAGTTGATCCGGGTTGACCAGGGTGTTGAACTCGTTGCCGTCGAGATCAATGAGTTGAGCTCTGCTCCACCCGAAAGGATGGTTTTGATGATGTAAGGTCCTGCGCGTTTTGGTTGGAACTTCGCGGAGATCAAAGATGGGAGCACGGATTTCCTTGGTAACCATGTCACCCTCGAGCAAGTCACGAGACTTGACTTTCTTGTTGAACGCCCGAGCAATTCTTCGCTGATATCCCTGAACATGATACAAGGCACGTAGCCTCCTCTCGTCAAAGAGCATGAGTTCAACAAACCTCCCGTTGAGCCATTCGGATTCGTGAGTTCACATTCTGTCATGATCCTCAAAGATGGCACCTCCAGTTCGATAAGGAGTATTGCTTCCATCCCATAGACCAGGGAGTAAGGGGTCGCCCCGGTTGATGTTCGAATTGACGTGCGATACCCCCACAAGGCTAAAGGCAGCTGCTCGTGCGTTCCTGGCAGACTCTGCAGACTTCTTGATGATTGTTTCAATGTTCTTATTGGCTGCTTCAACTGCCCCATTCGTCTGAGGGCGATAGGTCGTAGAATGGTGGATCTGGATTTTGAATTCATCAAAAAGCTCCAAAACCCTGCCTTTGAAGTGAACCCCATTATCCGATACAAAGGCCTGAGGAACACCATATCGATAGATAATGTTTTTCCTGATGAATTGAGCAACCTGAACTGCAGTCAGAGTTTTGTAGGATTCAGCCTCAACCCACTTGGTAAAGTAATCGATTGCCACCAAAATGAATCGATGACCATTGGAAGCAGACGGCCTGATCATGCCGATAACATCAATGCCCCAGACAGAGAAAGGCCAAGGCGAGGTCATACCAAACAGTTTAGAGGGAGGGACATGCATAAGATTGGCGTGAATCTGACACCTATGACAGCGGCGGACATAATCCACACACTGTGATTCCATAGTCGACCAGTAATAACCTTGACGAAGGATTTTCCTGGCAAGCATGACTCCGTTCATGTGAGGACCGCAGATTCCTTCATGAATCTCTTCCATTATTGTAGTGGCCTCAGCACTGTTGACACAGAGTTTGTGCATTCCGCAATGAGATCTCCTGTAAAGCTTTCCTCCACAGATGATGTAATGAGCAGCCATCCTCCGTAGCGCGAGTTGATCTTTTTTAGAGGCTTCAACCGGATATTCACCCCTTTCTACAAAATTCCATATGTCGTGATACCAAGGCAGACCATCATTGAGATCATCAATGGTGCTAATATGTTGATAAGCAGGGCAGTCCCGCTGTTCAATTAGAATAGGACGAAGCTTGACACCCAATGGAAGTTCAACCATGGAGGCCAACGTTGCCAAGGCATCGGCAAATTGATTTTTCAGACGAGGAATATGTGTGAAGGTAACCTTGTTGAAACGAGGAATAAGATCTTCCAAGTCTTGATGGTAAGGCTTCAACCTTTCCTCCCAAACTTTCCAGTCCCCGTTGGCTTGAGATACAACCAGATTGGAATCGCCAATGACCTCTAGTTTTTCAACACCGAGTGTTAAAGCAGCCTCCATGCCGACAATGCAGGCCTCATATTCGGCTTGGTTATTCGTGACATCAAAATTGAGTTTGAACGCTAGAGGAATATGAGAACCGTCGGGCGTTATCAACAAAACCCCGATTCCAAATCCTTTCTGATTGGCTGCCCCATCAAAGTAGAGAGTCCATACATTGTCAACTACTGTTAGCACCTCTTCGTCTGGAAATGTAAAGTCTGAGTCCTCCGGCCCATCGACAGGATGATCAGCTAAGAATTCTGCCACCGCACGGCCTTTGACAGACTTCCTGGTGACGTACTCAAGATCAAACTCGGCTAGCATGAGTAACCAACATGCTAACTTACCAGTAAGTGCTGGCTTCTCGAATAGATACTTGAGAGGATCCATCCGAGAAATCAACTTCACTGGGTAAGCCAGCATGTAGTGTCTCAACTTTTGGAAGCCCAAACAAGAGCCCAACACGTCTTCTCCAGCGCAATGTAGCGTTCTTCGCATCCAACCATCTTCTTACTTAAGTAGTAAATGGCCTTCTCGACTCCCCTATCTCCTTCTTGAGCTAGCAAGCACCCCATAGAAGACAGATTGACAGACAAGTAAAGTATCAAGGGCTTCCAGGCACTGGCGGCATCAAAACCGGAGGATTTTGAAGATAGTTCTGAATGGAAGTAAAAGCCGCTTGACACCTGTCTGACCATACAAACGGGGTATCCTTCTTGAGTAGACGAAACATCGGCTCGCAAGTTAAAGTCAACTTAGCGATGAATCTGGCGATGAATCGAACCTTTCCCGAAAGCTCCGCACTCCCTTTTCAGATACCGGTGGCTTCATCTCAAGCATTGCCTTGATCTTTGATGGGTCAAACTCTATCCCACGGGAAGTGATCATGAAACCGAGCATCTTGCCAGCTGTGACTCCGAAGGTGCATTTCTGCGGATTGAGACGCATACGGAACTTACGGAGCCTCTCGAAGAACTTCCTTAGCACAGGAATGTGTCCCTCTCGAGTTTTTGATTTGGCGATCATGTCATCGACGTAGACCTCGACTTCTTTGTGAATCATGTCATGCAAAATGGTTGTAGCAGCCCGCTGATAAGTAGGTCCAGCATTCTTCAGCCCAAAAGGCATGACCAGGTAGCAGTAAGTCCCCCACTCAGTGATGAACGTTGTCTTCTCACGGTCCTCAGGTGCCATAAGGATTTGGTTATAGCCTGAAAAACCATCCATGAACGAAAGCAAAGCATGTCCCGCCGTGTTGTCCACAAGCACATCGATGTGTGGCAAGGGAAAGTCATCTTTGGGGCTTGCTTTGTTTAAGTCCCTGAAATCGACACAGACTCGTATCTGCCCATTCTTCTTGGGAACGGGAACGATGTTGGCCACCCAAGTGGGATACTGAGAAACCATGAGGAACCCGGCGTCGATCTGCTTCGTGACCTCATCCTTGATCTTCTGAACCCAATCTGGTCTCATCCGTCTGAGCTTCTGTTTCACAGGTTTAGCATCCGGTAACAAAGGGATCCGATGCTCCACTATCTCGGGATCGATGCTTGGCATGTCTTGATGAGACCATGCAAAGACATCACTGTACTCGGTGAGTAGCTCTTTGAAATCACGATGCTCCTCTGGTGAAAGCGTGGAGCCCACTTGAACCAATCGGGGATCATTCCCATCTTTCAAGTTTATAGAAACTATTTCCTCTTTTAATGGCTGAGCATGCCTTTCATCTTCCCTCTCGATGAGGGCACGGATTTCCTTGGGAATATCCCCATCGAAATCTATCCCTTCATCGTCGGGTCGACAACAGTTTATATAAAGATCATGCAAGTACTCAGAAGATGCCTCATTCATTTCAAAAGACCCCAATGGGTCGCCAAGTACAAGAGAATCAAACTCGAAATAAAAGCTATGACGTGGAGGGCCAAGAGGCACAAACTCCGACTCAGAGCTAGACTTAGAAGACTCACTAGACTCTGACTCTGACTCAGACGCAGACTCAGACTCAGAAGTGTCATCCATGCAAGTTAGGCGTGGTTTGAAAATGCAATTTTTAACACTACCCTTGGCTTCGATGATAAGAGCAGAGTGGGATCCTCGAAAGCGTCCGCCCCGAGCATGAGCACTTCGGCTTCTTCTTCTTGGCTTCCTTGGCCAAACCCACGAGAGAACTCTTTGAAGAATAGCTCTAAGCTCCCCAAATCAAAAGTCCCCACCGATCGGTCTCTACTTTTGGTGATTAAGCTCTCTTGAATTCCGGCTTGGCGGCTCGTCATCACTCTCGGACCAGGTGTCATCGGCGAAGACCTCAAAACCAGGCAGCAGCTCCAGTTTCTGGATTGATGAATGGCTCATGCTGTCCAGTGTAAGCAGCGTTCCACTTCACGCACAAAGTAGCTGTCGGGATCACCATAGAGAGTTCGAGGTTTTCCCGAGTATTTCCTCCTTTTGGCATTTCCGCGGACAGAGTACCCCAACCGAAAGCGGCCCTCGGAAGAAGGAAAAGCGAGGAACTCGGAACTCCACGATGGTGGATTCCCGGACCAGCACCGAGGAAAGTAAGACATCCGGCGCATGATGTCCATAGCGACAGAGTTGAGAGAAAGTCCCCGTCCACGTTGATTGCCAAAACAGAGCCGGATGTGTCGAAAGAGAAACCTCCAAGATCAACGTCCTCTTCACCGTGCATGATTCCCGGCCTTTGGTGTTCCATCTTCTTTGGCGGCGAATTCGAGTCCCCATGAGATGGTGAGCGTACCAGGCAGCGGTCGGTATGACTTTCTGGTGAAGGGTGGATGGTACAGCCATGATATCTGAACGGTGGAGCCACGGCCTACCCAACAACAGGTTGAAGGTTGCAGGTATGTCGACGACATGGAACTCAACATCCATTTCGAAACCCTCAGCATCGAGTTTGAGCATTAAAGTGCCCTCAACCACACGACGAGTGCCATCGTATGCCTTGGCAGCCAAATTAGAAGGTGCAAAGTCTTTTTTGGCCAGTCCCAGACGATAGGCCACTCTCATTGGACAAACATTGATGGCTGAACCGTTGTCAATGAGGACAGTCGGGACCCAAAGTCCGCGACACTTAACTGTAATGTGCAGAGGGCGGTTATGATCAGTTCCTTCCACAGGAAGATCCTTGTCGGTGAAGACCACGGTGTGCTTAATGGTAGGAGGGAGGATAAGGGAAACCATAGCCTCTGGAGTGACATCAGATTGAACTTATAGACGGGCAAGGAGTGTGGCAAAGCTGCTGACGATGCTCACGGGAAGAACAAATTAGGCCCCAGAGAGATATTGCAGCAGGAACCCGTTCGAGCTGTCTTCGAATAAGATCCGTGCTTGGTAACTCAAGCGGTGCAGACCCTAGGAAAGCAATAAGTTCATTCCTTTGATTAGAAGGGTTGGGCGAAGTCCCAGGCAGATTAGCAGGGTGAAAGACTCGTCCACTCCTTGTAACGTTAAGAACGTTTCCCGAGGAAGGCGCCTGAGGGTCTTGATTCACGTCCCAAAGATCAGAAGGGACTTCACCCAGTTTACGCTTCCCTTTGTCAGTGACCAGTGCAGCTACCGGCACTTCTGTATCCAACCCTAGGTTGTCAGCGAGATCCTTTATCAGTAGTGAGTCCCAGAAATTTAGATCTTGGACCGCTGCAACTTCGTGCTCTGGTCCTAGGTTTGTGGTGAAAGGAACATCCCAAAGACCACCATTAGCTAGAGAACGGCTGACAGCCCAAACTTCGGCCCCAACCTGGACATCGACTATCTCATCTACATCCCAAAGATTTGCTGGCGGAACCAGACCTGTAACCATGACACTGAAGTCTTCTGGAGGAGAGACAAAAGGGCGTGGTTGATCTTCATCTACGATATTGAGCGCAGGGTCATACACAGGGTCAGTTACCGAGTCAACAAGCCTGTTGAGGGTAGAAGGGAAGAAACACTCTCCCAATACACGGGTCTCCTCTTGAAACAGATTGTCTTCATCAAGGTGTGTCATGTACTCAGGAGTAGTAAATCCTTGGAGAGGCCCAGGAAAAGTGACTGGAACCTGCCAAGCGGGCTCAGGATCCCAAAAGTATTCTTCCTCGGGAATCTGAGGCTGAAGTTCCTGGAAGAGCATGAACAAGGAGATGCCATCCAGAGGGTCAAGTGCTATTTGTTCGTGCTGAGCGATCCATCTACTTCCCATGCCGGGTCGGGTGGAATCTGCTCAAGGTGCAGCGGAAAACCCTCCAACTGGAGTTGGAACCATTCTTGGATGAGAGGGGCATCATAATCGTCACTATCAGCTATTGCCCAGCCTACAGCCTGCATATCAAGTTCTGGTTCTGGTTCAGGTAAGGTTGGCATCATAGCTCTGAATCGACTTGCAAAGTCCCGCGCAGAACCAGGAGAATCTACACCAAAGATGGGAAGATTACGAGTTGATGTAGGATCAAGTCGGATCCGCGGAAAAGGACCGTCGTGCAAATCACTGATATTGTCGTTGAGGAAATTCAAGCCTGCTTGCACCAAACGGGTAGGCGGATTATAGGTTTGCCCTATAAACATGAGTTCGGCATCGGATTCTGCAGGTATGAGCACAATGGGTTTTGGTTGATTGATTGGGATTATATGGTTGGTGGGGTCGAATATAGTGGAGGTAGGGTTGATTTGAGTGGGGCTAAGAGAGATCTGGGATGTGGGGAACAGCCGTGTGTTTGGGTAAGGAATTGGAAAGGATGTTAGGCTTTTGGGCTGGTGGAGGCGGTTCCGAGAGAGTTCCTTCGTCTATAAGGTCCTGAATTGCATGCCGAAGACGAAAGCAGGAGTCTGTAAGGTGGCCGGCACCCTGATGGTAGGCACAATAGAGATTGGCCTTGAAGCCAGGCGAAGGGTTCTTGGGCAAAGGCATTGGATCCAGGGGCTTGAGATGCCCCTGACTTTACCAACTTTTCCAAAGCGAGGGCGAGAGGTGCCTCAATAGCGAGAGAAGCTCCGTTCTTTGTCAGCGGGGCGGTAGTTACGTGGCGGCGAACCTGATTGACATCGGCGATGTGGTTTGTGGTGTTGGAAGCAGAGGCGTTGGTACCACTGGTTGCTGCATTGGAGTAGGTTCCCGTCCCAAACAGAGCATTGGTGTTTCCAGAGTAAGCACGGGGCTTTGCCTTTGGGGGATTAGAAGATTCCCCTTTTGTCAGAATTCCGCTTTGGAGTGCATCCTCAATGGCCAGGCCGATCATAGAAGGTGTCGAAGTTGGCGGATGCGGGCGAGAACCAAATGCTTGGCATAGTCGGTTGGAGATTCCGAGAGATGATGCGGGGTTGGTCTTTCTCGCTGGGCGATCAATCATGAGAGCAGCCTTAGCTCGCCATCGCTTGACAAAATCGGCAAAGGACTCCTTTGCCTCCATCTTTGTGGATTCGGCTCGTGTGGTCATCTTGATTGAGAGTTGTAAGCTATCTTTGCGAAATAAACCTTGATCCCAATGTCCTCCCAAGTCCTCCTTTTGGCAATGTCGAGTGACAGAAACCATTGGAAGGCGGGGCCTGAAAGAGTCTGAGGGAAAAGGTGTGACATGGCCTCAGGCTCAACTGACAGCAGCTTCATTGCAGCATGGTAACTATAGAGATGGGTCCGAGGGTCACCGCTTCCATCAAACTTTGCCAAGTCTGGCATTTTAAACTTCTCAGGAAGTTTGGCATTAGGATACAGACAGAGACGATCTAAGTCAATGCCACCAGCTTTGACTTTTTCCGCTTTGGCAATGGATTCCTCAAGCTGGGCCATCTTGGCCACAAGAGGAGTGATGTCTGGATTTCCAACCAGGATGTTACCTGCAGGGTTACCAGCAAGTGCCTGAACAATTTGGGGGTTGTGCTGAACAATGACGCGCCCGGGATTGTTGGGATCTTCCACCATAACTCGGTGCACATGCGGATCGTCTTCGGCCTCGCTTTCCTCCTCAAGAGGTGGTGGAATGCGAGTGTCGAAGAGTTCATTCAAACGGGTGACATTAGCATCGGTTTGGGCGGCCCTCTGCTGCATGCATGGCGGTGATGCTAGTCTGAAGGTTCATGAGCATCTGTTCCACAGTAAGCGGCTGAACCTCGGGGTTTCCGGCCATGTTGGAAGTTTCAGACGCTGAAGAGAGACCAGGTGATGTTGGCTGAATAACTTCTTCCAAGATCGGCGATGAGCTTAACCGTAAGGCAGCCAACGAAGAGAGCGGAGAGTCTTCCGTTGCGAGTGATTGGGTTTGTAATCTGACAAGCCTCCGACCCGAATTCCGTTGCAGACGTTCCCAAGTGGGTTTGCCAACTTTCCTCGATACTTTCCTTGGCGGTGCAATGGCTTAAGACTTTGCTTGACAACAAAACAGAAGGCTCAGTAGGGATCCTGCAGCAACTTCAATCTAAATAAAAGACTAAAGGTATGCAGCCAGCGTCGTTGGTGTCGCCCCTAGACTCTAAGACCAGAAAACAAGTCTGTCTCGAGCTGTTTCAGGGACTGCCAAAAACCCTCAGAATTCTTTTCAGAGGTGTGTCCTTGTTTGGGCCAATATAAGACTAAAGGATATCAAAAGAACCCTAGACCTTCAGCCATTCCACTAACTGGGGTTTCAACTTTGTAGTTGGAACAACTCGATGTGCATGTCACGATGCCATAACCAGGAGCGGCATGAGCGGCACTGCGCTGCTAGCCGGGCGGTGTAAGTGACGAGGCACTTGTTACCTGACTGGTGTAAGCATCATGGCATGTTCCTTTGTTGTTCCTAGTTTTCTGTTTGAAACCCTCATTAGGTGTATAGACAAAGGTGCAGGAAACTTTTGATTTCCTAAAGTCCTTAGTGCTCTAAGGATTTGAAAAAGCTGACAACATGCATCATCTGGATGCATGACTCCTCATCGGGCCTAACAATGCCCAATGCAGCTCAAGACATACTTGTAAGAACGGGACCCTAGAAGCCGCCCTAAACATGCTCCTACGCAAGACGGTATGATGCACAGTGCATGCGATAGGGAAAGCAGTAACACGTAGACAATATATGAGGGTTAGATGCAAATAAATCTTACTCTGTAGGTACCTGTCTTAGTTTGGAAAGTGCTAGAGCTTTGTATATGCAAAGGCTGGTTTTGGCTTGTAACGGGTTCCTCGGACTAGGGCCACAGATATACCTCCCGTCGCCCGCGATATCGCTGAGCAACAGTCAAACGGTAGCATGACCCATCATCGTCGAAGGTTGTTGGTCATTCGGGGTCCCCGGGCTCCGGTAAACCGTGCCGGATTGCCAAAACGATCCAACGAGGCTTATCCCACATCGATGCAAATGAGATGCTAGAAATTGATTAAGAAGAAGAAGAATCACAAATCACAAAATGCCCTTTCAAGCTCGGCTCACTTTATTTAGTTCATCTTTAGAAACTACGCAAGTGAATAATCGAAAAAGTCCCAGATCAGATTGGTGGACACGAGGTCCTGTTAAATCACCAATCTAACCTTCAGCAGCCACCGTTTTGAGAGACTTTTAAGGGATTGTTCGTAGCGTATTAAACTCTAAGTATGAATTAATATTGGTTCGATTTATCCCAGCAGAGTCGCCATCAGGCGATGCCCGAATTTCCTGATAAAGCGAGCCTCCGGGAATTTCGTTTTCCGGAGCAAGGGCCCGATAGATCGAGGGAGCGCGAAGCGGAGGAAGCACGCAGAAACACAGAGTCGCCACCTGGTTTGAAGGTCCGTCACCCAAGGAACCGTATTTGAAGCACTGCGCTATTTGATTTGAAAAGTGAAGGAACGATCCGTCATAACCATATCTGGGTTCGGGAGCCAGTTACGAGAGGGAGGGTTTTAAGGCACCCTCTCGCCCAATCGGAGATCGGTCTCTATTTAGGCATTTTGTGAAAATATTGTGATTCTTCCTCTTCTTTAATCATTTTTAGCCAGTTAGGGCGGGGAAACAGTTAATCGGGGATTAAAAACTGTAACACTTTGCAAGATGTGATTTGAATATGGCATGAATGGATGGAATACTATGAAAATGGGATAAAACTTAACCCTTGATCAGAAATAAACCAAGCTGCTCATGGAATGAGTGTATCACACATGACAGCCACCTTTACATGCATGGATCTACGCGCATGCAAAGAGGACCGTCGCGCGATACACTTACTCCGCGCGAGAGTTCATACCTCACCACAGGTTGCATTGATCCCCTTCCGGGCTCTGGAAGGACGAGTGCACACCAGGAGGCAAACCAAGCGGTTTATATGGACAGTAAGTAAATGATTACTATAAATTATTACAAAACAGGAGCCAAATTAATTGAAATGCAACCCCTAAACAGTGGGGGTGTCAAAACAGGGGCAAAGGTCAAGCTGCTCATGCAAGGGCAATCACTGGAATCAAGAGGTCCCTCGCGCGAGTGTCCTGACTGGACTTCCAGGAATTGCTTTGCATATTCTGGGCTCTGGTACATGTCCAGAAACAACCCAGGAGCATTCCAACAAAGTAAATAAGCAATAAGAGTCTAGTCTATTTGTTTTAACATGCAAAACAGTGATCTAAAAGGCTTACAAAGCTGTAAAATAAATAACAACATGAAAAACAAGAAAACCCAGCATCCCCAAACCCCACGAGGACTGTCGCGCGAGACAGTGGACTGTCGCGCGCGTATGTGAGTCACTCGCGCGAGGGTATGCTTGAACCAATTTCTTGTACCTCTGCTGACTTTAGGACCAGAACTGGTATTGATTACCCTGGCCCTGACAGCCCCCCTCAGGGATCAAAACAGTAAGCAGTAAAAGGTGTTTATACCTTTGCTTGGAAGGTTTTGGAAAGGTTTGAACAATTCGAGAAGATTGTGATGGAAAATGGAGTGAAGAAAGGTATAGGATATGAGCTAGAGTTGAGAGCCTTTGTGCTTGCAAGGATTCTCAATCTCCCAAACTTTCCAAGTTGGTGAATTTTTGTGACTTAGTGTCCTTGTAAAGAAAGAACAAGGGGGATATTTATAGGGGAAGCCAAAGGCCAAAGGTGGTGGCAAACACCACCTTAGGACCAAACTTGGTGACTAAGCTTGGTGAAAAGGTGATGGGAAGGGTTGTGTGAGGGTGTGTTCCCAAGGCCTGCAATGTACAGTGCTCTATGGAGAAAAACGGGGTTAAGCAGCCCTGTAGCCCCCCTGACAAGCAACCAAGTGGCTGGCAAAAGTGAAAGGGACAGCCTAGGACCATCGCGCGAGGCAGTGAGACTCTCGCGCGAGTGTTCCACCTGTCGCGCGTGGGTCAACAGTCAAATGTTTGACTTTGACCACACCTGGACAAAGAGGACACTCGTGCGAGGAAGTGACTTCCACGCGCGAGGGTCAAGGGCAGACCCAGAGTTGACTATTTTTATTTTTCTTTTTTAAAAGGGTTAAAAGGGTTCAAAAAAAAAGGGGGGGGGGGGATCCGCACACTCCGAGCTCAAACCTTTCCAACCTTAAGACTGCTTTTCGATCGGTTCATCATCGGGGAAACAAGAAACCGTAAAACGATCGGGAGATTCAGATTGGGGTGTCTACACCATGCTTCCTGAAAAATTCAAGATGCCTGACCTAGCCAAGTTCGATGGAAGCGGTGATCCTATAACTCACATCTACAGTTATCATGCCGCTATGAAGCTTCTATCAGTCGAGCCAGAGGCCATGTCAGTTGTTCCCTCAGACTCTCTGTGGCCCTGCTTTCCATTGGTTCTTATCACTTGACATTGCCAAAAGGAGGACTTGGGAGGATATTGGAGCTACGTTTATTTCGCAGTACAGTTACAACTCCCAACTCAAGACGACTACGCGGGAACTTGAGGCGACTAAAATGGAGGCTAAAGAGACCTTTGCTGACTTTGTCGAAAGGTGGAGGGCCAAGGCCGCTTTAATGACTGAGCGTCCCAGCGAGAGAGACCAACTCCGTATCATCTCCCGCAATCTCTAGCCGGACTATGCCAGGCACTTGGTGCTTGGTCAAGCGTCTGCCAATTTTGAAATCTTCTTCGACGCTGGCCTGGCCATTGAGGATGCGCTGCAAAGTGGTATCTTGCCAAAGGGGGAGTCTTCTAACCCTCTGAAATCTAAGCCCCGTGCATACTCTGGCAACACCAATGCACTATTTGGGAGTGGGACTTACTCCAACATGGCAACCAGTGGTACCAACGCCTCTGCCTCCAATACTACAAACCACATTGCTGACGTTAATCAGGTTCAGTCACCGTAGAACAACCGGCCTCGCGGTCAGCCCCACAATTTCTCCGCAATTGAGGCACCTGTGTCCTCAGTTTTGGAGAAGTTGGTTAAGTCAGGGCATCTCAAACCTCTTGACCCAACTCCTTTACCCAAAAAATCCCCCGGCAAACTTCAAAGCCAACCTTTACAGTGCCTACCATCAGGGAGCCGGCCACCTTACAGATTCCTGTTTCCGCCTTTGACATGCGATTTAGGATCTTATAGATGAAGGGACTCTTCAAGCACCGCCTCCACCATCCCAAAAGCCAAACATCCCCTCTAATTCCATGCCCAACCACAAGGCTGTCCCGCACATCAGTCAAATTTCCCTCAGCTCCACTCATATCAACCCTATATTTAACCCCACCGACCATATAATCCCAGTCGATCAGCCCAAATCAGTCGTACTCATGCCTTCAGAACCTGATGCCGAACTCATGTTTATAGGGCAACCTTATAATCCGACTCCCCAGTTGCTGCAATTGGGCCTAGACTTCTTCAATGACATCATTGGTGATCTTCACGACGGTCCTGTTTCGCCGGCCCAGCTTGATCCTACATCAACTCGTAATGTTCCCACTTTTATTGTTGCTCCTCCCGATCGATCCTTCGCAGGATTTTGTAAGCCGATTCAGAGCTACAATGCCAGCCTTGCCCAAACCGGAGCCAAAACTTGACATGCAAGCTGTAGGCTGGGCAATAGCCAATAGTGAGGATTGCATTACTCCTCTGATCCAAGAGTGGTTCCAACTTGAATTGAAAGGTTTTCCTTTGCATCTCGAACAAGCTCCACCTAACCCGACATGGGATGCGGAATGGATTGCTCAACATGAACAGATGGCACTCAACCCTTGTAGACACCCCAATCTGGGCTTCCAGATTAGTTATTATGGTTTCTGATTCCCCGATGATGAAACGGATCAAGAACACCTCGGGAATGTCGGGTGTTTGAGCTTTGAGTGTTTGAAAAACCCTTGAACCTAACCTAGCCAAAAACCACATCAAAAAGCCAAAGTGTCGCGCGAGGGTTTAGAACCATCGCGCGAGGGTCAAGGTGCCAGGTGTGGTTAACAATCAAAGCTTGATTGTTGACCATCGCGCACCAGGGCGCAACCATCGCGCGCCAGGGCGCACCCTCGCGCGACTGTTTGGAAGCATCACGCGATGTTTCTTTCCTATCCCTATCACCTTTTTCAGCTGGGCAACTTAATCACCAAGTAACCCAAATCCAGACCTCGTGGACTGGCTGGGCTTCTCTCCTTGCAACCTTTCCAAAAGAGGCAATTTGGCCACCAAGCCAAGTTAACCTTTACTTGGTTGGTTCTTTCTCCTCCATACACCATTTCTACCCCTTCTCCTATATATACCCCCCCCCCCCCCCTCCCAATTTCTCTTTTTCAAAGGGTTAACAATCTTGGGTTCTAAAAAAAGAAGAAAGAAGAAAGTATCAAAGTTCAAGCAAAAAAGGGCAACACATCCTTGAATACACTTGAAACTCCATCACTCAATCCATTTCCATACACTCATTTTACAAGCTCTATCACTTTGTTCAACCACAATTCAACTCAAAGCTCAAACACATTTAAAACCCAAAGAACCAAAGGTATAGCTTACCTTTGTTCTGCTCTCTGTTCTGATCCCTGAGGGGGGCTGGCAGGGCCAAGGCTGGCAATCAATACCAGTCCTGGCCCTAAAGCTGGCAGAGTTTCAAAAACCGTCATGGCAAGGACCCGCGCGCGATTGTCCCATATACTCGCGCGACACTTTGTGGTCGCACGTGCAGGACAGCGTGGGGATGGGTGCGTTGTTGTTTTATGTCCTACTTTGTATATAGATCACTCTGCAAGCATATTAATAACCAGTTTACTGCTTTTCTTAGTTTAAACTGCTCGCTGTATTTCAATATGTTACTGTGGAGTACCCCTGGGATCATTCTGGACCTGTCCTAGAACCCAGGAGGAGTAAAACCAAACACTGGAAGGTTGACCCGAACCCTCGCGCGATGCACCCAAACCATCGCGCGATGGTCAAATGGAGCATTGACCATCTCGCCAGGGCACAACCGTCGCGCGCCAGAGCGCAACCATCGTGGGCCAGGGAGAACCCTCGCGCGACAGTTTGAAACCGTCGTGCGACTATTTTTCCCCGACCAGATCACTAGCTAGCCATGCATGGTTAACTTGGTTTTTAGGCTTCTATTTTTGTCCCCACACAGTTTATGGGGTGTTTTGTTTATTTGTTGGGCTTTTCAGCCTTTAAACTGTTTATTATAACTGCATAAACTGCTTGGTTTGTCCTGGGTGTGCACTGGTCCTTCCAGAGCCCAAAAGGTTTGAGAATAAGAGCTGTGGGCTTAACCTGTAAAATCCCACAACAGTCTGTTCTCATCCTATAATAACTGCTCATCCATGCTATCTATCACATCTTGCGAAGTGTTACAGCTTTAATCCCCATTAAACTGTTCCCTCACCTTAATTGGCTAAAAAATAGTTAATAAAAGAAGAATCACAATGTTTTCAAATTGCCTAAGTAGAGACCAATCTCTGGATTGGGCGAGAGGGGTGCCTTAATACCCTTCCCCTCTTGTAACCTGGCTCCCGAACCCAGATATGATTATGACGGACTCATTCCTTCACTTTTTCAAATCAAACAGCGCGGCAGGTGCTTCAAAATATTGTTCCTTGGGTGTCGGACCTTCAAACCCGAGTGGCGACTCTGTATTTTGAGCGCTTGCCTTCTCCGCGCTCGCGCTCCCTCGATCCTGGGCCCTTGCATTTTGTAATCCAAAAATTCCAGGGCATGCTGCCCACAGTGGCATCTCTGCTGGGGAAAATCCAGTCGATACTTAGAGTTTAATACGTTTGTGAACAATTCCTAAAAAGTCTGTCAAAACAGTGAGCTTCGCGCTGCCGAAGGTTGGAATGGTAATTTAACAGGACCTCGTGTCCGGCCAATCCGATCTGGGACTTTTTCGATTGATCACTTGCGTAGTTTCCTCTAAAGATGGACTAAATAAAGTGAGCCAAATTTGAAAAGGCATTTTGCGATTTTGTGATTCTTCTTCTCTTAATCAATTTCTAGCATTCTCATTTGCATCGATGTGGGATAAGCCTCGTTGGATCGTTTTGGCAATCCGGCACGGTTTACCAGAGCCCGGGGACCCCGAATGACTAACAACCTTCGACGATGATGGGTCATGCTACCGTTTGACTATTGCTCAGCGAATCGCGAGCAACGGGAGGTATATCTGTGGCCCTAGTCCGAGGAACCCGTTACAAACCAAAACTGGCCTTTGCATATACAAAGCACTAGAACTCTTCAAACCAGGACAGGTACCTACAGGGTAAGATCTATTTGCATCTAACCCCCGTAACTGTTTATGTGTTACTGCTTTCCCTATCGCATGCACTGTACATACACTATTTTGCATAGGAGCATGCTTAAGGCAGTTCTTTCTTTCGAGTTTGTCTTACGCTATCTAAAACGTTGTTGGACCCGATGAGGAGTCGTTCATTCTATTGAATGTTCATTATCAATCGCAAAGTCCTTAGTTCAATGAGACTTTGAGAAATCAAAATTTGCTAAATCCTCAGCTCATGCCTAATTGAGGATTCAACCGACAATTAGGAACAACAAAGTATTGATGCTGTGTCACTGGCACCACCAAGGTTGAAGTGCGTTGTCACTATACAACACGTTGTTCAAGGTTAAGGTGCCATGTCATCAATGCCAAGTTGTTTCTAATTCAAAGTTGAATCTTCAAAAGGGACTAGACGAAGATTTAGTCTATTTTGACATCTTTTAGGATCTGTCGATCTACTCAAGGACACATCGCCGAAAAGAATTCTGAGGATTCCGGCAATGTCTGAAACTTGTGAGGCAAACTTGTCTCTGGAACTGTACACACATACATGTTGTTTTGCGTAGGAGCATGTTTAAGGCGGCTTCTAGGTTGTCTCTTGCTTTCGAGTTTGTCTTATTCTAATTAGGACGCTGCTAGACCGATGAAGAGTCGTGCATCTCGATGGTGCATGTGGTTAATTTTTCAAAGTCCTTAGATCAGCGAGACTTTGGGAAACCAAAGCTTTCTAAAACCTTGTCTACTCGATTAGGGTTTCAAATAGAAGACGAAGAACAACCGAGAGAATGCCGTGATGCTTGTACCACCCTGGTTATCATGCTAAGCATGTACACCGGTTAGGCTATGGCACTGTGTTGCTTACGTCACCGTGGTTCTGGTATCACATCATCTACACCGAGTTGTTCTGACTCCAAAGTTGAGACTTCGAGAACGGAGTAGTCAAAGGCTTAGACTGTTTTGACATCCCTTAGTGTTAGTGATTCTAACAAAGGATACACCCTCGAAAAGAAATCTGAGGATTTTGGCAGGGTCCGAACATCATGAGACAGACTCGTCTCTAGTTCTAGAGTCTAGGTTTGACACCGACAACGACGTGTACGTTGCATCCCAATTGCTGCAGGACCACCACTGAGCTTTCACTTATTTTACTGTCTAGTTCATAGCCATTGCACCGAGCAAGAGTACCGAAAAGAAGAGCCAAACCTGCTTGGGAACGTCTGCCGGGGCTGTTACACCTTCGCTTCCAAAGGTCATATCACCTTCCTTGTTCATCAATCCAGAATGGCAGCACAAATGGAGCTAGCTGAGCTCAGGAAAGCTGTAGAGGAATTGGGTCACAAGATGGACAAACAGATGATTATGGTCTAGGGACTCGTTGGCCTCGTTACCTCCATAGCCCCGCATCTAGATATGGGGCTAGTCAAGGAACCTTCTCAAGTCTACCACCCTCCAACGGTTGGAGTCAAGTTGTGCTCGAAGGACATGTTTAAAGACCTGGCTGAGTTCCATGAGGCCAGGACCTACCCAAAGGAGGATTCACAACCATTGCCAAAGGGGAAGACATGCTTAGTGATGAATTCAACCCCAAAGGGAAAACAATACAACCTGTTGATGAGGACATGTGTTGCAACTGCAAAGCAAACAGGGGTCCTGCTTGTGTTGCAACTGCAAAGCAAACAGGGGTCCTGCTTTGAATTCTCAATCCGGTCGCTAGAACCAACCGAGGACTTTCTCATGCTTCGCTGCACCTTTGGCTTTAGTTTATGAGAAGCTCCTTGATGCTGGTTCCATCAAACCCCTAAATCCAACTTCATTACCCAAGAATCCCTCTGCCAACTTCAAATATAACCTCTATTGCACCTACCATCAAATGCCTGGCCATTCTACCAATGCCTGCTTTCGGCTTCGACATGCCGTTCAAGATCTCATCGATTGTGGCATCATCATAACCCCACCTCCATTAACAGCCGATGTCAATCAGGTTCAAACCACTCAAAGCTTCTGAGCTCGAACCCAACCCCGAAGTTTCTCTGCCTTTGAGGCATCTTTATCCACGGGGATGGAGAAAGTCGTCAAGTCTGGGCATCTCAAACCTTTGACCCCAACTTCCCCACCCAAAGTCCTTCCAGCCAGCTACAATGCCAACCATTTATGTGCCTTCCATCAAATGCCTGGCCATCGCACGGATGACTGCCTGCGTCTTCAACACGAGATACAAGATCTAATTGACCATGGCACATTTCAAGCTCCGCCAAAGCCCAACGTCATTTCCAACCCCTTGCCTCAACACGGGTTTGACCCTCTGGTTGGTCAGAAAGCTATCAACTCTACGCAAATCAACCCGAACTCCAAGCCGGCTACATCCATCCCGTCCGAGCCTGAGGACAACCTGCTGGGCGCTGTTTGTGTGAATGAGGTTTTCACTACTGACATCTGGATTGACAGTGATGAGGGGCTTGCAAATGAGAGGACCAACTGACTTAGGTCCATTGATCAAAGGAGCATCAAGTAGGTTTGGTCGAAGAAGCTGAAGAAGCTGAAGTGCTGTTGCTTAGGCTTGACATCCGCTGGATCCTACCTCCTTTTGTGGAAAGCTATGGGTAGCTTTTTAACAGTTGCATTTTCAAAATCGCGACTAGTTTGCATTGGCGATATGTCTGAGTTTGACACAGAGTCTTTTGCGTTTGTCTAAAGTCTAGCTCTGAGTCAGAGTTCGTGCCTCTTGGCCCTCCACATCGTAGCTTTCATTTCAAGTTTTGAGTTTGTTGTACTTGGCAAACCCCAAGGGTTTTTGTATGCATTATTCTGCTTCTAAGTACTTCGCTGGCTTTCATATAAACTGTATCGACCCTGACGATGAAGGGATAGATTTCGATGGGGTCATCCCAAAGAAATGTGTTCCCTCGTCAAAAGGTAAGATGAAAGGCATGCTCAGCCTATTAAAAGAAGAAGTAATTTTCAATAAACTTGAAAGACAAGGATAACCTCCCAATGGTTCAATTGGTTCAAAGCTGTTCCCAGGGGAGCACTGCGCCCGGTCAGACAGGCTCGAAGAATTCAAATGACGTTTTGGCGTGGTCTCATCAAGTCACGTCTCGCGTTGATCCTAAGATAAAGAAGAGTCAAATCTCTTGCTACCGGGTGCTAAGCCAAAAAACAGAAGCTCTAAAGGCTCTGGGCCTCTCATTATGTTCAAAAGCAGTAATAGTGGCGTTCTGCCAAGTACAAATAAGGAAGTGCACAAAACGGCCCGAAGCAAGGCATTTCCAACCAAAGCACTTTTGACTCTGCGTCAACAAAGCCATTCTATCTGGGGCTGCAGCCAAAGGTCTTCGACCTTGACGGCAATAAGTTCAATACATGGGTCAACCTGGATCAATTCAAAAGCTACTTTTCCTTGAGAGAAGCTCGTTGGGCAGAAAACCCCAAGGGTGGGCAGTTCCAAGCAAAAGTTAGAGCAGCCTGCTAGATTGAAAACCTAGGAAGGGGGTCTAGGCAAAAGTAATAGGCAATATTCATGAGCTCGCTAGACCGAAAACCCGAATGGGCGGTACTAGACAAAAGTTAGAGCGCAAAAGGAGAGGTAAACACACGAGTGAACCTTAGCCTGAACCACGTTTTGACCTGATTCCCTAGCTTGGGATACATAGGCAGTCTCTCTTCGAGACTCGGTCACACTCTATCAAAGTGGATCCATGGTTGACGTTTTGGTACACATTAAAGGTCTGAGGGGATCAAAGATCAAGCTGCATTGGAGGAACCAGAAGGGGGAAAACCTTTGTCTTTCAATTTTATTGCAAAACTGCTATTTCTATTACGGGCTGAGCATAAAGCCTTAAAAATATATGAAGCATAAAAACATAATGAAATGCTAGAAGCCTAATGGCTCACAGTTTATTCTAAGTTCAGCGAGGCCTGGTATGAGCAGCTGCAGCCTCGCGTGCTAGCTTATAGTCACGGGCGTTCGTTCAAAGTGATTCGCGTTGGTTTCAGTCCTGTGCATGCTTTTTCAATTCCTACGGTAGCCTCCTACTGCCCTCGAATGTCGTGCCAGGGGCTTTGCCAAGTCTTGTCATGCCATGCAAGTCATATGGACTTAATGTGACTGCACGGGGGTGTCGATTTCAGTTCGGGCATATATGAGTCATCTTTTGCGTCTTATGTCCATCTTTGCGACATTTTTCTAGTTTTTCAATCAATTGTCATGTCGAGATGCTTTTCTCAATTTTGTTTGTACAGGTCTTTGTGTCTTTTTGCGTCTCTCGCAAGTGTCAGTTTCACCTGTTTAGGGATATTGTGAGTTTTGGCATATTAATGCCCAAAATGTCATAGTATTCCGTGTGTCTAGGGGTTCGCATTGTACCCTAGGACTCTTTCTCCCTTTCCATTTGAGCTAGGCGAGTCTGTACATGTGCGCATGTCTGTGTGTCAATTTAGGTCACTTGTCAATGGAAATTAGATATTAGTGGCTAGAAAGTGCAATTTTTAAATTTGCTACCCTAGCTCCTGTAATCTACAAGCTGTGGAAATCTCATAAGCAGCAAGGGCATGTCAGGCTAAGGCCAAGCAAAGCATCTCTGGGGCACGTCTGCCCAAGCATCGAAGAGAGGGCACGCAAGCTCAAATCTGTCAACTGGGGCATGCCAGCCTATTTAGTGTCTATCTATCTGGGTGCGCATCTCAGAAGCAAAAGACAGTACAGTTTTGAGACTCAGTGGTAATCCTTAGGCGTCGTTGTCCTTTTAGGATCCGCCCTTAGCTTGCATCTGCATTTTCAAATTGTGCATTTGTTTACACATCATTGCATATTGTATGTCAAATGTTGAAAGCAGGAAAATTTTATCAAGTGTCAAAGCATGCCTGTCCAGTATCCAAGGCAGCAAGTAATCAGGATGTTGGGGATCATGCCTGTTACCTAGTCACTTTTGGAACTGCAGTCGGAACCGTTTCTTTGGGATAGTGCAGTTGTGAGAGAGCTGTCACACGCTGCTTTTCGTATCTCGTTTTCCATGGCAACTGTCAAGCCCGTGACCTGTATCTGCGTGCGCAGGTAAATTCGGGCCTAAGGGCCAATCAGCGGTTATCACCAATTTCTCACCAGCTACAGTCCGCCTTGCCTCTATCCATGCTATTTTCAAGGATAACCACTACTTGTGCTTTTTGGATCAACACAACGACAGCCGGTCCTGTCCAAATTCTCAACGGCTCGTTCATCCTGAAGTATGATCCGCCCGTTCCCATGAACGACAGCCGGTCCTATCCAATCCACGACGGCATGTTCATTCTAAAGATTGATCCTCCAGTCCTATCTATCAATCCAAACGACGATCAGCCATATCGTCCGCTCAACCATCAACGACGGTTAGTTATATCGTTCGATTAATCCTCAACAGCGATTAATCCATCAACGACGATCAGCCACATCGTCCGTCTCAGTCATTCAGCGATGATCAGCCATATCATCAACGATGGTCAGTCATATCGTCATCCCAATCATCAACGATGGTCAGCCATACCATCAACGACGGTCAGGCATATCGTCCGTATCAATCAGCGACAGCCAGTCCTGGCCAATTTTCAACGGCCTGATCATTCTGCACACTGATCCACATGTCTCAATCAACGACAGCCGGTCCTGTCCAAATTCTCAACGGCTTGATCTTTATGCACACTGATCTGCCCTTCTCAATCAACGACAGCCTGTCCTGTCAAAACTTCCCAACGGTTCGATCATTTATACTGATGATCCTCCCATCCAGTCTTCAATGGTTCGATCATTTATACTGGTGATTCTTCCATTCAGACTGCAACGGCTTGATCATTCAGCACATTGATCTCTCTATCTGCCTTCACGACAGCCAGTCCTGTCAAATCGATCCACAATGATCAGCCATGTCATCACCGATGATCAGTCATTTCGTCTCTTTCAATCAATCCATGATGATCAGCCATGTCATCGCCGACAATCAGCCATGTCGTCTCTTTCAATCAATCCACAATGATCAGCCATGTCATCGCTGACGATCAGCCATGTCGTCTCTTTCAATCAATCAACGATGATTAGCCATGTCGTCGCCGATGATTAGTCATGTCGTCTCTTTCAATCAATCCATGATGATCAGCCATGTCATCGCCGACGATCAGCCATGTCGTCACTTTCAATCAATCAACGATGATCAGCCATGTCATCGCCGACGATCAGCCATGTCGTCACTTTAAATCAATCAACAATGATCAGCCATGTCATCGCCGACGATCCGCCATGTCGTCACTTTCAATCAATCAACGATGATCAGCCATGTCGTCACTTTCAATCAATCAACGATGATCAGCCATGTCATCACTGACGATCTGCCATGTTGTCCGATTAATCCTCAACAGTGATTAATCCTTCAACACCAATCTGCCATGTTGTTCGATTAATCCTCAATAGTGATTAATCCTTCAACACCAATCATCCATGTTGTCCGATTAATCCTCAACAGTGATTAATCCTTCAACACCAATCAGCCATGTTGTCCGATTAATCCTCAACAGTGATTAATCCTTCACCACCAATCATCCATGTTGTCCGATTAATCCTCAACAATGATTAATCCTTCAACGCCAATCAGCCACGTTGTCCGATTAATCCTCAACAGTGATTAATCCTTCAACACCAATCAGCCATGTTGTCCAATTAATCCTTCAACACCAATCAGCCAAGTTGTCCGATTAATCCTCAACAGTGATTAATCCTTCAACACCAATCAGCCATGTTGTCCGATTAATCCTCAACAGTGATTAATCCTTCAACACCAATCAGCCATGTTGATCCTCAACAGTGATTAATCCCTCAACGGCGATCAGCACATCGTCCATTCAATCCACAACGACGATCATATTATCGTCCAATGGTCAATTCATCCGCAACTGATTGTTCCCCAGGAGAGTCCGTTTTGGCCTATCCCGAATGACAATCACCCTCAGTCTAGCCACAAGTGCATCTTCCAGCAGCCTTATTGCTCTGTCTCGGATGGTCTTTTATAAGGAGATTGCCTCTAATTCCCAACAGATGGAATTCAACCTGCCTGACATGACCTACCCGTGTTTGTGGAATACTTTGTGCCGAGGATAGCTTGATCCCTAGCAACGACGGCCGGTCCCGTCCAAATCTACAGCGATAGCCTGTTGTGGGCTACCACAGCCCCGGGTCGATCGGGGTGGCTCGAAAAACACCATTTTTGAATCGAATTGAAAAATTGAGGAGTCGCCACCCGGATTTAAGGTTCGCCACCCGAGAAACCGTTTTGATTGAAAATGATTGATTTGAATTGAAAACCAGAGATTCGTTTGAGGGTTCGGAAGCCACGTTACGAGGGGGAAGGGTTTTACGGCACCCTCCTCGCCCGATACAATATCGGTCACTACTAAACGTTTGTGGGATTTTTCAAAGGATTTTATTTCATTAAACAAGTAGCAGGTATCCATAGATATATCAAGTGCAGGGGTGCATGAATGTGAGTGTGTACAGGAAGTAATGAGAGTGATGACAAAATACAAAATAACAGAGGCTGAAATCCTGTCACAGAACCCACTCTCGAGCGCTCGGAAGCACTCCCGAGCGCTTGGGAGTATTGCATGCTCGACCTGTAAGTCATGTTAATACAACAGGATACAATACTAAAAATGTAAACTGGAATAATCTTAAACATGTTACAGGCTTCACAAAGGACTTAGTGAAATGGGATCAGACCCCACTCTTCTAAGCTTTGCATCCTTGCCTCTCCAAACAGTGGTTTTACAGTTCCAAGAGATAAAAAGGGACACATGCATGGACATCCAAAGGCAGTAGAAGGGTCAAACTAGAAGAAAGATGGACTGAAGTTGCATGCAGACACTCCCGAGCGCTTGAAAGTGATCTCGATCGCTTGGGAGTGATCTACACCCCAGAATTGATTTTCAACCGACTAATACACTCATTGTAGTGTGCTGGTACACTTGATCTTGGGTTTTTGAAGTATGAAAATTTCTCCTTTTAAGTTATGAACAAAGCACTTCTGCATGTCTTTAAATAAAAATGATTTTCCTTATTTTTCTCAAAAAAGGAAGATCGTCTATACCAACGCACCTCAAAAGAGCTAATCTGTTTGAAAACACATTTCACTCCCCTTGAATGTCCATTTAAATGTTTAAAAGAAGGAAAATGGGACTAGAGTCATTCTCGAGCACTCCAGAGTAGTCCCGAGCGCTCGGGAGTGCTTCCAGTAAGCTTAACACATAAAACACCTTTATGCCCCTTTGCTTTTGTTGTTAAACCAGGATTGGGTGGCTCACAACCAGTATGAGGAACTGGTGTGAGTCCCTGATCTCCCTCAGAAGGAGAAAAACAGTGGACTTTTCAAGTATAAAAAGGAATTTTATACCTTTTGTGCTTGAACAAGACTTCTTGGATTGACTTGAATGCTTGAATGAGGGCTAAAAAACAGTGAGAAATGGAGTCTTGGAATGTATCTAAGAGTGAAAATGTTTTTGTGATTTTCTTGGATTTTACTTTGAAAATTATTTGAAGCTGGAAGTTGAAAAATGTTTGAGGGTGGTAAAGAACAAGGGTTTCTGAAAACAGGGGAGTGAGAGGGAGAAATTTCGTGGTCATTTCAGCTGGTAATGAAGGGGTATTTATAGGGGGGCCAAAAATCAAATAAAAATGAAAAGAAAAATGTTTTTGGGAGGAAAAAAGGCATCATGAGATGCTCTGCTGGCTCAGGCATGCTTCTGCTTCTGCTTCGTGCAGGTTTGAATGTAAGGTTTGAAAATCTGAAAAAGACATGGTCAAAGGTCAAGCTCAACATGCATTGGTCTGTCAGCACTCCCGAGCGCTCTAGAGTGGTCCCGAGCACTTGGGAGTGGCTGCCCAACTTCAGCGGGCTGCCACGGACATTCCCGAACTCGGTTTTGGGTGTTTTTCGAAGCGTTGGAAAGCTCGTCGAGTCCTCTTTCTAACCCAACTGGTTTCATTCAAATATATTTTATGTGCTAAAATGTGTGCCCATTTTGCCCTCAGTGTGTCGGAAAAAATGATGGTTTTGGTTTGAAAAAGGCCAACAAGCATCGTTCAAGCTTTAGCCAAGTCCCATTTTGATTCAATTTCATCATCGGGGAGCCTCGAGGGCACAAATTAAGGATAATTAATAGGTCTAAATTGGGGTGTCTACAGTTGCCCCTCTTTGGATGGCGCTCGGCATCATGTCTGGATACGAGTGACATTCAAAGATTGAGACAGCCCAATTCGAGCCGTACTAAATCCTTAATTCGAAATCAAATGCAAGTAAAGATGTACAAGCACTCGAAACATGAGGTCGTGCTCTTTCAAGTTGCCTACGTACCCCATTCGTAGGGATCAGACCAGCGTAGTTCTTTGGGGCAAATGCAAACATGCAAGCAAATGATCGACAAGATAGATTGATTGAGTAGCGCCCACCAATTGCCCAGTCTCAGTGGGTGGAATAATTAAACAGGCGGTAAGATTATAAATGTAACATAAAATACATCACGAGGGGTGCCATCCAACGAAACAAGTTAGTTTGTCTCGGAGGGATAAAACCAAATCTATGGTAGAAGGTGATTGAAAGATGTCCCTCAGGACGATGCCAAATCTATGGCAGGAGTTGATTGAAAGGTGTCCCTCAGGACGATGCCAAATCTATGGCGGGAGTTGATTGAAAGATGTCCCTCAGGACGATGCCAAATCTATGGTGGGAGTTGATTGAAAGGTGTCTCTCAGGACGATGCCAAATCTATGGCAGCAGTCGATTGAAGGATGCCAAATCTATGGCAGAGATTGATTGAAAGATGCTCTGTAGGACAATGCCAAATCTATGGCAGAAGTCGATTGAAAGATGTGACAGAGAATGATGCCAAATCTATGGCAGAAGATGATTGAAAGATGTCCCGGAGGACGATGCCAAATCTATGGCAGAAAATGATTGAAAGATGATGTCCAACATGTCAAGTAGTCATGTTGACAAATATGATAGATGAAGGCGACCATAAGAGGTCGAGGCTAGAAAGTGAGGCCCGTGTTTCGACATTTGACAACAACGATGATTTAATTTTTTGAAAAACAAAGGACATGTTCGAGTACCTTTTCTACTTTGCTGTTTTTGGCCAACGGGCTGGTATTTTCAGGACCTTGGGATTTGGGATGGAGTTTGTCTTTGGATGGAGATTGGGTTTGAGCTAGATCCAGGGCTTGAGCTGGAGTTGGCTTGAGTTTGACTTCGATTAGGGCTTGAGTTTTGAGCTTTCATGCCCCAGTCTTGATATGCTTGCTATGATCGATGACATTGGCCTGATGTGCATGCCCCAGTGACAGATCTCAGTTCTGATTCTTTTCCTTGATTCCACTGATAGTTTTGGCCACTAGTTTTATCATGAATGCAAGTGCGGGTCCTTCCATGTATTGGAATTTTTCTCATGAGTTGGGACCTCAAGATCAAAGTGACTTGACTCGATGAGGACCTTGTGTGAATTTGGACAAGGCTTAGATGACTCAAAAGACAAGAAAGACCATTTATTAGAGGACTGACTCTCCATGATGACTTTGACTGGACGAGGAGTTTGACTTGACTCGACGAGAAACTTGATTGTTTGAGGGTTCGAAAAATGGCAAGCATGCCCCGCAATTGATGTTTGAAATTGTCATGATAAAATCAAGTTTTAGTGATTTTCCCATTCTGGGTTTTGAAATTGTCTTAGCTCCATTAAATGATGATCATTCAGGATTCTCTTTGATTTCGTTTTGTCAAAACACGAGAATTTTTACCACGAACCGTACCCTAGGTTGCTGATGACAACCCATGGATATTGAAAATGCCCCAGCTTGCATTTTGTGAGATTCACGAAATGTCTTGCCGTGCTGCTCGTTCTTGTTTTCTCCTAGTGCCTAGGATTTTTGTTATCAAGTTGTGTTTTTCAATCTGAAAGGACTTTATCTGGGTTGTAACGTGGCAAAGGTTTGGCTTAACAAAGAAAGGATAATAGGCTCAAAAATTTTCATTTTCTTTGGGCTTCGAAAGCTAGCAGCCATCTTGAACATTGTTGTGCCCTTTTTGCTTTTGGTGGACGCCTTCTTTCACTTGATTTGCTTCGCACTTTGTTGTGCCGATGTGTTTGGCACTTTCATTGATTTTGAGTTTTCTTTGATTTTTCTTCAAAATTTTGCATCTCATTGTGCCTATGTATTTGGCACTTTCTTTGTGCCTATGTATTTGGCACTTTCTTTAAATTCTGATGCGCCGATGATAACCATGTATTTGGCACCTTTGTCTTCCTCATTTCACCCTAGTGTGGGGGATAGCTGCCTAGCTAGGTTCTTTCAAAGGAATCAATTTAAGCTCAAAGGGGTGTATCAATGGATATATATCTTCAAGCATTTGATTAAAAAAAAGAATGCCTTTCTTCATTTTGAATTGCACAACTTGATAACTCGATCCTAGATGCAAGTTAAGAGATCTGTGTGCTCTAACTTTTTACCTAGATCACATTTGAGGTTTTGATCTAGCGAGCTTTTTCTCGGGCCAGGGCATTGCTTCTTGACAGCGCCAGGGATTGGTCCCATAAAATTCTTCTTCTTGCAAGAGTGAAGGTCAATCGACAACTGTACCATGTTTCGACTTCTCAATTGATGGTGAAAAATAATTCCAAGTTATGGGATTATCACAAAACACAAGTTTATTATCACAATTTTGACACAAGAGGCTTGACATTGATTTCAAAAGACGGGACTAACCCACAAAGGATCGACTCGAAAGATCGTGACTGAATTTTGGAATCAACTCAAATGAACATGACTGGGCCTCAGGATGAGGCTGCCTACGTATCCTTCTTGCAAAGGAATCAGGTCATAACGTAGTTCGGGACTACGAATCTGGCTCTCTTTTTGGTTTCTCTTCTTTGACTACAAGCTTGAATTTGAAAACATACAGACACAAAAGCATAAAAGACTTGAAGTATAAACTGACTCGAAATCGACTCGAAGAAGACTCGACTTGAAACTCAGAAACTTCCCCAACTCGTGACAGATTTCATTCATGGATTTACTTTACTGTACTCAAAATCCTCCTTCAGACCTGAGGTTCGGCATTAGGACGGTTCTGTTATCGATTAGGTCTTGGACCTTGTGACGGAGACGGTGACAGTCATTAGTAGCGTGATCGGGCATTTGGTGGAAGGCGCAGAAGGCATTAAGGTTGTCAGTATTTTCAAGGATGCCCAACTGAACGGCTTCTTTGACGGCCAGGCCGGTTTCGAAGAATGTCTTGAAATCGGAAGAGGCTTGAGCTAGGATCATGTGCTTGGCAAGCACGCGTTGGAAATTTCGGACAATGATCCGAATTTGATCTTTCTCAGAGGGCTTCTCCTTCATCTAAACAGTCTTTGCTCTCCATCTTCGGACAAAATCCACAAAAGATTCGTTCGGTTCCATCTTTTTTGATTCCAACTCTCGGATGGTGACCTCAAGTTGGATGTTGTAGTCGAACTGGGCCATGAAAGCCTCACAGATGTCCTCCCAAGATCTCTTTTTCATCATTTCCAAGGCAGTGAACCAGTGCAAAGCATGTCCAACCAGTGTTTGAGAAAACATTTGGGCCATGGCGTCTTTCTCCACGCCCCACAT
This sequence comes from Rhododendron molle, assembly GCA_025413875.1. Classification (NCBI taxonomy): domain Eukaryota; kingdom Viridiplantae; phylum Streptophyta; class Magnoliopsida; order Ericales; family Ericaceae; genus Rhododendron; species Rhododendron molle. The sequence goes on along the minus strand of CM046391.1, from coordinate 33,243,183 downwards.
GGAAAGTGCCCCAATGTAACTGGTCAAGTGTGCTTTTGGATCACCGATTCCGTCGAACTTAGCAAAGTCGATTGGCTTGAATTTCTTGGGTAGTCTGGCATTTGGGAAGAGGCAGAGTTCATCGATGTCAAAATCGATTGAGGTGATTCTTTCACTTCTGGCTAAGGACTGCTCAAGTTGGGCTGATTTGGCTTTGATGGCGGTGATTTCTAGGCTTTGAGAGTTTGGTTCAGTGGATGGTTCATGGTTATTTTTGAGGGGTGTTTCTGGGTTTTGTGGAGGTGGAAGTCGTTTGGCAACTCCGGTTATCATGAGCATCAATTGGGTAACCTGATTGTTTGTTCGTTCACCCATCTGTCGGATAGGAGTTCGGAATTGATCCAACTCATTCAGATTCCCTGTTGGCTGTTCCTCGTTCGGATGCTCCCCATTCAAATTTTCCACCGGTTGTTCCATATCTTCCCCCCAAATTCTGAGTCTATGAAGGTATGGTTTTGGTGTAGGATGGATGGTCCAGTGCTGACAGTAAAGTAAGAAGCAAACTCAGAATGTGCCTATGTTGTGATTTATTGGAAAAAAACGTGTGTGAATAAAAGAATTGTAATTCACGCATTATCATCGTCGACTCAAGGGATCAAACTTTACAGATAGTTCCAACAGTCACGGGTAGGTCGCTGTCAGGCAGGTTAAATACCACACGTTGGGAATCAGAGCCAATCTCCTTATCTAAGACCATCCGAGACAGAGCAATAAGATTGCTGGAGGATGCACAGAATTAAAGGGAGCCGTTCGGGCACGACGAACACTGGAGGTATCTCAAACTCCGCGGATTTATGGTCTCATAGACCTAAGAAATGACAACCTACGAAGGATTGCCTTAGCCCTCAGAGATTCTTTTGAATGTGTATCCTTTGATTAGGAATAACAAGACTTGGGAGATATCAAGACAAATTAAGTCTTCAACATTTTTCACCCGAAATTTCTGTTTTGGTTTCAAAAACCGTTTGGCGTAAATGACATGATACCGTAACTGGGGTGGCATAGGTGGCATGGAGCCATTAGCCTAATCGGTGTAAGTGACTTCGCACTATAACCTGAGTAGTGTGGGTATCACAACATTGTAGCCTAATTGTTTCGTTGATTTTCATTGAATCCTTGATTGAAAATTGTATTAAAGACTTGATGAATTTTGATATCTCCGACACCTCATCGTTCCAAGGACTAATTAATTCTGACAACATGCCTTTAAAAAGCACGACTCTTCATCGGTCCAGGCAATCCTAAACAAGCCGCGCGAGCGAGTCTAAGAGTTCTACCCAAAAGCAAACGGATAGCATAAGATGCGATGTGCGATGTGCAAGCGGGAAAAGATTACGGTCTTTCGAAGGTTGCCTCATTCCTCAGAATTTCTTTTAGGGTGTTTCCTTTGTTTAGAACGACAAGTTCTAAGAGATGTCAAAATGAACTAAGTATTCAACTAGTCCTCATTCGAAGTTTCAATTTTGAACTTGGAATAGCTTAGTATAGATGACGTGATACCATAACCAGAGTGGCGTCAGTGGCATGGTGCCATTAGCCGAAGTGGTGTAAGTGACGTGGTGTCACAGCATCATTTCCTTGCTATTCCTTATTCTCTGTTGAATCTTCGATTAAGCATTAGTCAAGGACTTAGTACGTTTTGATTTCCCAAAGTCTCATTGTTCTAAGGACTCATGTAGTTTAGACAACGTGCACTGGGGTGCACGACTCTTCATCGGGTCTCGACAACCTTCTACAGACCGCACAAGCAAGTCTAAGAAGCGCAACACTTGAAACAGACAGCATGATGGCATGGCATGGATAAGAGGCACGGTGAGATGCAGAAAACATTAACATGTAGGCAGGATATAGCACATAGTCCTACTTTGCGGGTCCCTGTCCTAATTTGGATGGTTCTATTGCTTTCTACACATTTATAGAGGCCGGGTTTTGGTTTTGAAAGGGTTCCCCGGACTAGAGTCAATGTATGCCTCCCGATTATCGAGCGTACACCCAATAACAGTACAAACGACAGGTATGACTCATCATAGTCGAGAGTTGCCGAGCATTCTAGGATTCCTTGTCACCGGCAAGCCGGGCAAGATTGCCAGAACACAGCAGCAAGGTTGAACAGAATATATATATAAAAGATAGACAATGAAACAAAATATTTGAAAATCTCACAAACATTTTTCAAGCTTGGCTCACAGGCTTAATTGATGCTTAAGGAAAGTAAGTCGTTTTGTCAACACACCAATTTTTCTCAAGTATCAATTAAACACGTCCCCAGCAGAGCTGCCACTGTGGGCTACCACAGCCCCGGGTGGATCCGGGCAGCCCGAAAAACACCATTTTTGAATCGAATTGAAAAATTGAGGAGTCGCCACCCGGATTTATGGTTCGCCACCCGAGAAACCGTTTTGATTGAAATGATTGATTTGAATTGAAAACCAGAGATTCGTTTGAGGGTTCGGAAGCCACGTTACGAGGGGGAAGAGTTTTACGGCACCCTCCTCGCCCGATACGAGATCGGTCACTACTAAACGTTTGTGGGATTTTTCAAAGGATTTTATTTCATTAAACAAGTAGCAGGTATCCAGAGATATATCAAGTGCAGGGGTGCATGAATGTGCGTGTGTACAGGAAGTAATGAGAGTGATGACAAAATACAAAATAACAGAGGCTGAAATCCTGTCACAAAACCCACTCTCGAGCGCTCGGAAGCACTCCCGAGCGCTTGGGAGTATTGCATGCTTGACCTGTAAGTCATGTTAATACAACAGGATACAATACTAAAAATGTAAACTTTAAACATGTTACAGGCTCCACAGAGGACTTAGTGAAATGGGATCAGACCCCACTCTTCTAAGCTTTGCATCCTTGCCTCTCTAAACAGTGGTTTTACAGTTCTAAGAGATAAAAAGGGACACATGCATGGACATCCAAAGGCAGTAGAAGGGTCAAACTGGATGAAAGATGGACTGAAGTTGCATGCAGATACTCCCGAGCGCTTGGAAGTGATCTCGATCGCTTGGGAGTGATCTACACCCCAGAACTGATTTTCAACCGACTAATACACTCATTGTAGTGTGCTGGTACACTTGATCTTGGGTTTTTGAAGTATGAAAATTGCTCCTTTTAAGTTCTGAACAAAGCTCTTCTGCATGTCTTTAAATAAAAATGATTTTCCTTATTTTTCTCAAAAAAAGAAAATTGTCTATACCAACGCACCTCAAAAGAGCTAATCTGTTTGAAAACACATTTCACTCCCCTTGAATGTCCATTTAAATGATTAAAAGAAGGAAAATGGGACTAGAGTCGTTCTCGAGCGCTCCAGAGTAGTCCCGAGCGCTCAGGAGTGCTTCTAGTAAGCTTAACACAGAAAACACCTTTATGCCCCTTTGCTCTTGTTGTTAAACCAAGATTGGGTGGCTCACAACCAGTATGAGGAACAGGTGTGAGTCCTTGATCCCCTCAGAAGGAGAAAAACAGTGGACTTTTCAAGTATAAAAAGGAATTTTATACTTTTTGTGCTTGAACAAGACTTCTTGGATTGACTTGAATGCTTGAATGAGGGCTGAAAAACAGTGAGAAATGGAGTCTTGGAATGTATCTAAGAGTGAAAATGTTTTTGTGATTTTCTTGGATTTTTCTTTGAAAATTATTTGAAGGTGGAAGTTGAAAAATGTTTGAGGGTGGTAAAGAACAAGGGTTTCTGAAAACAGGGGAGTGAGAGGGAGAAATTTCGTGGTCATTTCAGGTGGTAATGAAGGGGTATTTATAGGGGGGCCAAAAATCAAATAAAAATGAAAAGAAAAATGTTTTTGGGAGGAAAAAAGGCATCATGAGATGCTCTGCTAGCTCAGGCATGCTTCTGCTTCGTGCAGGTTTGAATGGAAGGTTTGAAAATCTGAAAAAGCCATGGTCAATGGTCAAGCTCAACATGCATTAGTCTGTCAGCACTCCCAAGCGCTTGGGAGTGGCACTCCCAAGCGCTTGTAGTGGCACTCCCGAGCGCTCTAGAGTGGTCCCGAGCGCTTGGGAGTGGCTGCCCAACTTCAGCGGGCTGCCACGGACACTCCCGAACTCGGTTTTGGGTGTTTTTCGAAGCGTTGGAAAGCTCGTCGAGTCCTCTTTCTAACCCAATTAGTTTCATTCAAATATATTTTATGTGCTAAAATGTGTGCGCATTTTGCCCTCAGGGTGTCGGAAAAAATGATGGTTTTGGTTTGATAAAGTCCAAAAAGCATCGTTCAAGCTTTAGCCAAGTCCCATTTTGATTCAATTTCATCATCGGGGAGCCTCGAGCACACAAATTAAGGATAATTAATAGGTCCAAATTGGGGTGTCTACACCTGTCCTGTCCAAATTCGATCAACAAGCGGCGATGCAATCATCCACTTCTACCTCCATCCCCAGCAATGGACCACCCTTCCATTCCACCAATCAGGTCCTTTAAGTATTCATGTCTACTTTGCTCTGGATTGCCTTGAGGGGTGTCTAGAAACCTTTGACGTTACTTGTACCAAGTGGATGGTGCTCTAAGTGCCATCAAAGGGGGGCTACTGTAGACACCCAATTTGGGCTTCCAGATTAGCTTACTTATGGTTTCTGATTCCCCGATGATGGAATGGATCAAGAACACCTCGGGAATGTTGGGCGTTTGAGCTTTGACTGTTTGAAAAACCCTTGAACCTAACCTACCCAAAAACCACATCAAAAAGCCATAAGTGTCGCGCGAGGGTTTAGAACCATCGCGCGAGGGTCAAGCTGCCAGGTGTGGTCAACAGTCAAAGCTTGACCATTGACCATCGCGCACCAGGGCGCACCCTCGCGCGACTGTTTGGAACCATCGTACGACTGTTTGGAACCATCGTGCGATGGTTCTTTCCTGTCCCTATCACTTTTTTCAGCTGAGCAACTTAATCACCAAGTAACCCAAATCCAGACCTCGTGGACTGGCAGGGCTTCTCTCCTTGCAACCTTTCTAAAATAGGCAATTTGGCCACCAAGCCAAGTTAACCTTGGTTGGTTCTTTCTCCTCCATACACCATTTCTACCCCTTCTCCTATATAACCCCCCCCCCCCCCACTGTCTCTCTTTCAAAAGGTTAACAATCTTGGGTTCAAAAAAAAGAATAAAGAAGAAAGTATCAAAGTTCAAGCAGAAAAGGGCTACACATGCTTGAATACACTTGATACTCCATCACTCAAACCATTTCCATACACTCATTTTACAAGCTCTATCACTTTGTTCAACCTCAATTCAACTCAAAGCTCAAACACATTTCAAACCTAAAGAACCAAAGGTATAGCTTACCTTTGTTCTGCTCTCTGTTCTGATCCTTGAGGGGGGCTGGCAGGGCCAAGGCTGGTAATCAATACCAGTCCTGGCCCTAAAGCTGGCAGAGTTTCAAAAACCGTCATGGCAAGGACCCGCGCACGACTGTCTAGTATACTCGTGCGACACTTTGTGGTCACACGTGCAGGGCAGCGTGGCGATGGGTGCTTTGTTGTTTTATGTCCTACTTCGTATATAGATCACTCTGCAAGCACATTAATAACCAGTTTACTTCTTTTCTTTGTTTAAACTACTCATTGTATTTCAATATGTTACTGTGAAGTACCCCTGGGATCATTCTGGACCTGTCCCAGAACTCAGGAGGAGCAAAACCAAACACTGGAAGGTTGACCTGAACCCTCGCGCGATGCACCCAAACCATCACGCGATGGTCAAATGGAGCGTTGACCATCGCACCAGGGCACAACCGTCGCGCGCCAGGGAGTACCCTCGCGCGACAGTTTGAATCCCTCATGCGACTATTTGTCCCCGACGAGATCAGTAGCTAGCCATGCATGGTTAATTTGGTTTTTAGGCTTCTATTTTTGTCCCCACACTGTTTATGGGTGTTTTGTTTATTTGTAGGACTTTTCAGCCTTTAAACTGTTTATTATAACTGCATAAACTGCTAGGTTTGTCCTGGGTGTGCACTGGTCTTTCAGAGCCCAAAAGGTTTGAGAACAAGAGCTGTGGGCTCAACCTGTAAAATCCCACAGCAGTCTGTTCTCATCCTATACTAACTGCTCATCCATGCTATCTATCACATCTTGCGAAGTGTTACAGCTTTAATCCTCTTTAAACTGTTCCCTCGCCCTAATTGGCTAAAAAATGGTTAATAAAAGAAGAATCACAATGTTTTCAAAATGCCTAAGTAGAGACCAATCTCCGGATTGGGCGAGAGGGGTGCCTTAAAACCCTTCCCCTCTCGTAACCTGGCTCTCGAACCCAGATATGGTTATGACGGACTGGTTCCTTCACTTTTTCAAATCAAACAGCGTGGCAGGTGCTTCGAAATACGGTTCCTTGGGTGTCGGACCTTCAAACCCGAGTGGCGACTCTGTATTCCGAGCGCTTGCCATCTCCACGCTTGTGCTTCCTCGATCCTGGGCCCTTGCATTTTGGAATCCGGAAATGTCAGGGCATGCTGCCCACAACCCTTTGGATGGTATCTCCTTGTACATGCTCTTTTAGCAGCCTCAACCTCAGATTCCTGAGGAAGAATACTTTTGGGACCCTGAACCCATTTGGCAGTTTCCGGTCGATTCCCCTGGGCCTCTCCAAGGTAATACTTTCCCGGAGCACATGACACACTATGTTGAGGACGACTTGGTGCAAGAAGAGACCTGCGTCTTGGGAGAATGTTTCTTTCCTTCTACCATCAACAGGCTTGTTGGCTCGGTGGCTGATCATGTGTACGACCATCTTGCATGATATGATGCATAAGGAAGTTGAGGTCTATGTTGATGACATGATCGCCAAGTCAAAAACTTGGGAAGGACACATTCCTGTACTTAGGAAGTTGTTCAAGAGGCTCCGTAAGTTTCGTATGCGTCTCAACCCACAAAAATGCACTTTCGGAGTCACAGCTGGCAAGATGCTTGGTTTCATGATCACTTCTCGCGGAATCAAGGTTGACCCGTCAAAGATCAAGGCAGTGCTTGAGATGAAGCCACCAGTGTCTGAAAAGGGAGTGCGAACCTTTCTTGGAAAGGTTCAGTTCATCAGCAGATTCATCACCAAGTTGACCTTAACTTGCAAGCCGATGTTTCGTCTACTCAAGAAGGATACCCCATTTGTGTGGTCAGACTAGTGTCAAGCGGCTTTTACGTCCATTCAGAATTACCTTTAGAATCCTCTAGTTCTAATGCCGCCAGTGCCTGGGAAGCCCTTGATACTTTACTTATCTGTAAATCTCTCCTCTATGGGATGCTTGCTAGCTCAGGAAAGAGATAAGGGAGACGAGAAGGCCATTTACTACTTAAGTAAGAAGATGGTGGGCTGTGAGGAACGCTACACTGCTCTGGAAAAGACGTGTTGGGCTATTGTCTGGGCTTCCAAGAAGTTGAGACACTACATGTTGGCTTATCCAGTGAAGTTGATTTCTCGAATGGATCCTCTCAAGTATCTGTTCGAGAAGCCAACGCTTACTGGTAAGTTAGCACGTTGGTTGCTCATGCTAGCCGAGTTCGATCTCGAGTATGTCACAAGGAAGTCTGTTAAAGGCCGTGCAGTGGCAGAGTTTTTGGCTGATCATCCTGTGGATGGCCCGAAAGACTCAGATTTTGTGTTTCAAGATGAAGAGGTGTTAACGGTAGTCGACGACGTGTGGACTCTCTACTTTGATGGGGTAGCCAATAAGAAAGGATATCGAATTGGGGTTTTGTTGATAACACCTGATGGTTCTCATATTCCGTTGGCATTCAAACTTAATTTTGATGTCACGAATAACCAAGCCGAATATGAGGCCTTTATCATTGGCATGGAGGCTGCTTTAACACTTGGCGTTGAAAAGCTCGAGGTCATCGGCGATTCGAACCTTGTTGTATCTCAGGCCAATGGGGACTGGAAGGTTCGTGAAGAAAAATTGAAGCCTTACCATCAAGACTTGGAAGATCTTATTTCTCGTCAACAAGGTAACCTTCACGCATATTCCCCGCTTGAAAAATCAATTTGCGGATGCTTTGGCAACCTTGGCTTCCATCATTGAACTTCCTTTGGGCATCAAACTCCGTCCTATTTTGATTGACCATCGGGATTGTCCAGCTTATCAATATGTTAGCACTGTTGAAGATGTTGATGATGGCCTGCCTTGGTATCATGATATATGGAACTTTGTGGAAAGGGGTGAATATCCAGCTGAGGCCTCCAAAAAGGATCAACTCGCATTGCGAAGATTGGCTGCCCATTACAACATCAGTGGAGGGAAGCTTTACAGGAGATCCCATTGTGGGATGCATAAGCTCTGTGTCAGTGGTGCCGAAGCCGTTACAATAATGGAGGAAATTCATGAGGGAGTCTGTGGTCCTCACATGAGTGGTGTCATGCTCGCTAGGAAGATTTTACGGCAGGGTTATTTCTGGTCCACTATGGAAACACAGTGTGTGGATTATGTCCGTCGCTGTCATAAATGTCAGATTCACGCCAATCTTATGCATGTTCCACCCTCTAAGCTGTTTGGTATGACCTCGCCTTGGCCTTTCTCTGTGTGGGGCATTGATGTTATCGGCATGATCAAGCCGTCTGCTTCAAATGGTCATCGGTTCATTCTTGTGGCAATAGACTATTTTACCAAGTGGGTTGAGCCGAGTCTTACAAAACTCTGACTGCAGTTCAGGTTGCCCAGTTCATCAGGAAAAACATTATCTATCAGTACGGTGTTCAGCAGGCATTTGTGTCAGATAATGGGGTTCATTTCAAAGGCCGGGTTTTAGAGCTCTTCCAAGAGTTCAAAATCCAGATTCATTATTCGACGACCTATCGCCCTTAGACAAATGGGGCGGTTCGAAGCGGCCAACAAGAACATTGAAACGATCATCAAGAAGTTTGCAGAGTCTGCCAGGGACTGGCATGAGCAATTACCTCTAGCTGTTTGGGGGTATAGAACGTCAATTCGAACATCAATTGGGGCAACACTCTGCTCCCTAGTCTACGGGATGGAAGCAGTACTCCATATCGAGCTTGAGGTACCGTCACTAAGGGTCATGATAGAATGTGAACTCACGGAATCTGAGTGGCTCAGTGGGAGGTTCGTTGAGCTCATGCTTTTTAATGAGAGGAGGCTCCGTACCTTGTATCATGTTCAGGGGTATCAACGAAGGATTGCTCGGGCGTTCAATAAGAAAGTCAAGTCTCGTGATTTGATTGAAGGCGACATGGTTACAAAGGAAATCCGGGCTCCCGTCTTTGATCTTCGCAGTAAGTTCCGGCCGAAGCGGGGCCATACATTATCAAGACCATCCTCTCGGGTGGAGCAGCTCAACTCATTGATCTGGACGGCAACGAGTTCAACACTCTGGTCAGCCTGGATCAACTGAAACGTTACTATCCCTGAGAGAGCTCGCTGGACCGAAAACCACAAGGGTGGGCAGTTCCAGGCAGAAATTAGAGCAAGCCTGCTAGACCGAAAACCTGCAAAGGTAGTCTAGGCAAAAATAAATAGGCAAATATCGAAAGCTCGCTAGGCTGAAAACCTGAAAAGGCAGTTCTAGGCAAAAGTTAGAGCATAAAAGGTGAGGCAAAATACATGAGAGAACCTTAACCTGAACTACGTTTCGACCTGATTCCTTGAAAAGGGATACGTAGGCAATATCTCTGTGAGATTCGGTCATAATCAATCAACTTGGTCCATGGTTTTCCATCTCGGCACGCTTACCGACAGTCAAGACCGGCTTGGTGTTCAACACTTGGACTAAAAGGAGAAAGTTCTTGATCTTTCGATTTTATTCAAACTTTTATTTCTATTTACACAGCTGAGCAAAGCCTTAAAAAAAAAATACAGTTAAGCATAAAAATAGCATACATGCTAGAGGCCTTAATAGGCTCACAGTTTATTCTAGATCATTGGAGTCTTGTCAGGAGTCAGTCTACATTTTGTCTCTTTGCAACTTCTTTTCTTAGCCATGCTTTATAGCGATGTTTCAAGTTGATGCTGAAATCAGGATCTACTCCTCCAAGTTGCCTCAGGCCCCAATTGTGTTCGTACCCAGTCAGATTTTGGGCGGTGAATGCAAGAATGTGAAAGGTCTCCACCCCAGCTTGATTTAGCCCTTGGCTCATGCCTAGCTGATGAAGGATACGACCTGGAATATAGAAAGTGAAACTGGACAGCCCAGCGATCACCATTCTCTCATAACCTGCAGAGTTTGTGGCCATATTCAGGATATTCAGGGCCTCGTGTCTCCGAACGATTTCATGCGGCGACATGTTGGTCATGAATGTATACCAGTCCTCCATGGACATTTCCGGATGCAGCATATCTCGTTGATGCATTCGCTCGGGCAAACAGGGCCAATTTGCTTCAAGAGCTGCGATCAACCCAAGCTTGTCTGATAACCATAGCTACATGAGCGAAAGGACAAGTGAGGAGCCATATAAAACTTGAGCGGAAAAACAAGTCAGGAACTCCGCTATAACCTAAGCTGAGTGTTGAGGTAAAAGTAGAATGTGTGAAAACCGGAAGAAGGTGAGCTGAGTGAGGTTTCACCTGAAGCAACCGTGGACTGCCACTGAAAACATTGCTCTCTCGGTTTTTGAATAAATCCAAGCCCATCAGTGTTTCAGCCAAGACTATCGGGATAATGTTCTTTCGAGCTCCCATTTGCGAAGCTATGCTCACCACATTAGGACTGACTTTTCCGTTAGCAGGCATCAGCACATAAGCCGCCAACGCGCAAATTGAAAAGGCAAAACGTCGGTGCGCCTGCTCGACATGGTTCTCCAAAATTCCGTTAGGCCCGTATAACTTGATCAGGCGTGGGATGTCCAATTCGCCGTCGTGAATAATGCTAGCTGTCAGTTCTTTAGAAATATTCAGCTTCATCCGCAGCAGATGACTCATATTCTCCTGAACTGGTGGAATGGCGAGCACATTGGAACTTGCGAAGCCTTGTAGATAGGCTTGGAACTCCTCCACCGTTGGTCATATTTCATTGTCGTAATGCCTAAAGACGTGCATGACTGGATCCCAGTGAATCATAGCAGCTTCGAGAAGCTCAGGGCATGGCCCCACAAATCAAAGATCTCGGATTGAGGCCAAGCCTCGGGTTCGAGGACTTGCCCAATCAATGGTTACGGCTAATGGACTTTCCATTTTAAGTAATGGGAGGTTGTTTTGTGATCAAAAGGCAGGGAATGCCTTATTTGATTGCCAATGCATCCTTTTTATAGGCATATTCTCTCAAATATCGATTCTCGGTTCTCATGCCAAGTGATAGGATCAAGGCCTAAGTGTTCTAACACCTTGCAAATGCAAGGACAACCTTCCTGCATCTTTCAGACAGTTCACAGGCTGTAGGGTGGCCTCGTGAAGCTTTTAGTGCCTTAAAGGATTGATTTGGTCAAACAAAGGCAGCCTGACAAAGGCTAACCATCGCGAGAGTATCTCACTCCATCGCGCGACAGAGTTCCCTCGCGCGAGTGTCCCATTACATCGCGCAATGCTGCAGTCTACAATTTGACAGTTTGCAGCAGCTACTGGTCTGATTTTCTCATTTTGGGTTCCAGGGGATTTTTGGCAGTTTTGATGGTTCCTACAAGTCACAATGGACATATGTGACTTTATCCAAGCGTCGGTTTCGAAATATTGCGTATAACGAAGATTTTGGACCCTCGGCGGCCCGTTTCAAGCTAAAATCAAGGTTTCGGGAGGTCAAAATCTGTTCTAAGGGTTTTTGCCAAGTCCTATCATGTTGTACAGGTCATATGGACCTAATGTGACTATACGGAGGTGTCGGTTTCAGTCCGGGACATAATCGAGTCATGTTTTGCGTCTTGGGTCCATTTTTTGCAATGTATTAGGCGTTTTTCGGTCTATTTCTCGCCTCAGGACGTTTTTCTTAGTTCCGTCAACTTGTACAAGTCACGTTGTGCATATTTGACCTTACAGAGGTGTCAGTTTTGCTCAAAGTCAAGTATTTTGGATTTTGGCCCGTTAATGCCCAAAATCTCGTTATATTTCCTGCATCCTCGTATCCTGACCGTGTCCTAGGGTACATTTTATATTTTCTTTGGAGCTAGTCACTCCTGTACATACACGTGTGTCTGTGAATGGTCTCGGTATGTTATCAATGCAAGTTTGGTATTAGCAGTTGGCGTTTAACCTATTTTATGCATAACAAGAGCAAATAAACGGTAAAATGCAAATTTTATAACTAAAATGTGCTTTACCATATCGAAGCAAAAGAAAGTACTGTGCATATGGCGCTCCGTCCAATCAAAACCATGAAAGTGAATCAGGGCACACTCGCCCACCATCAAAAAGGCACACAGGCCTCCAAAAAACCTGTATCAAAGTATCTAAGGCACACCGGCCTTCTATGTAACGCCCCCATTTGCAGGTACGTTAAATAAACATTTTTATTGAAATAAAATATGAAGAGTCAAGCTCATTATTACAACATTAACCCTACGAGAGTACTTTTATTACAAAAAAAAGATGGGAAATCTAAGGTTTAACACTACTCCGCTTCTTCCTCCATCCTAGCAAGCTCTTCGGCTCCAAAGGCCTCCAGGGTGTACTGTTCCTCCTGCTCATCTATCAACTTTGACACATTATACCGGCGACAGTTAAACATCTAGGTTCAGGAATTTACTATCGTCGGTGTCCGTGACTTATCGGAGTTTCTCCTACGCGATTCATCGTAGAACGTGTCTCATTTTCTTTTCCAAATCAACATTTTGAATATCACCTTTAACACACCCAACCTCGGTTCCGCCGTTCCGGTCTCCCGAGTATCCTCACAATGGTTCCGCCGCACCGGGTTCCCATTGGCACACAAACTTGTATTGGCTCCTCTCCGCGGATAACCAAGCAACACACCCAACCTGGTTCTGCTGTTCCGATCTCCCAAGTATCCTCACAATGGTTCTGCCGTCCCGGGTTCCCATTGGCACACATTACACACCACATAATGATCATCACACTTGGTCATTATGTAATTTCAAAAATATTTTACAAAGACCATGCCTTTAACCACGCCCTAGGTGCCATGTTTCTACTTTCTTGTTCTCCGTGTCTCGTTTGCATGCAACGACTCCGCGGTAGGACTTTTCACACATAAATCATTTTTTGAAATCTAAAAATTTAACCAACAAGATCATCCAACTCTATATTACCCAATCGTACTCAAATTATTACTTAAAGTATAACGTCATATGTTTGGATGCCATTGGAGGGATATTTACTTATGCTTTCAAACAATCACAAGTATTGCAAGCAAAACATGCATTTAAGTTCATAATCAATTCAAAGATCAAAATATGAATACTTTCTAACGAAGTCAATACTTTATGAAATCACTACTACAATAATAGATATGTATCACACTAAAGAGATTCACAAAGAACACGGTTTTCAATGAAAGCGTGATAAAAAGTGGTGCTTAAATTTTTTTTATCTCAGTTTAAGTTCAAAGCTGAGATAAAAAGTGAGTTTTAGCGTGGAATAAAAGACCTCGCTCTTGCGGCGAGATAAAAGAAAAACAATCTCACCCTTGCGGCGTGATAAAAGATTTTAGGACTGAAAAGAATGAGATAAAAGATCTCGCTCTTATGGTGAGATAAAAGATAAAAGACCTCACCCTTGTGGCGTGATAAAGAAGAGCAAAGATCTCACCCTTGTGGTGTGATAAAAGATTTGAGGGCGGAAAAAATGAGATAAAAGATCTCGCTCTTGTGCCGAGATAAAAGAGAAAAGGCCTCACCCTTATGGTGTGATAAAAAACATTAGCACGAAAAAAAGTTGAGATAAATTATCTCACTCTTGCGGTGAGATAAAAAGCCTACCCATTTAGGCGGTCTTAATTTTCACGTGGGCGGGTTGATACTCATTTAGGCGGGTTTTGAAAAGTTATGAGTGGGAAACGATGTCATTTGAGGACTTCGAAAAGTTTTTTTTTTTTAAAATGTAAGAAGATAAGCCTTAATTACATTCACCCCAAAAAATCTTTACGTTTCATCTTCATCTTCACGCCTAAAAAGATCGAGAGAGAGAGAGAGAGAGAAGGCAAATCTCACGATTGGGTTCTACCAATGCCCAGTTGTTTCTTCGACGACGGGCGAGCTGTTCCACTAGTGCCCGATTTTCACGTGGGCGAACTGTGATCTTTATGATTTATTGTAGTGGTAAAACTTTGTTATTTCAAATGTCTTCCAAGTGTTTGACACATTAGGTAAAAAAACAATTATATTATTATGGCTTAGCCTTATCTGAAAATGATTAAAATCCAATTGGAAAGCCACCATTGAAATTGAAATTCAATATAAACACAAAATATATGTGAAATGGTTAGTTTATAAGAAAACAATCTAAAGTTTGTCCATAATGTTACAATCTGCGGGTTGTGATAATTTTCATAAAAATACAAAGCGTACACTACAACAAAAAACACTATTGTCTACTAAATTTACTGGCTAAAAACAAATTTTTCGCCCAAGAAAATCTTTTGGTGACCAACAACTAATTTTGATTGGCAAAAGATCTGTTGTCATATTTTAAAAATTTTTTAAACAATGTTTATATATGTATTTTTATATATTTTAATATCATGTTAATTGCATTTCAAAAAAATTCAGCAAATTTTAAAGAAAAAAAAAGTTTTCTTACTTTAGGAAGTAAGTATAAATATTTTGGTTTTCATGATGTAACAAAATATCTTGGCTAGCTTAGTGGTAAGGTCTTGGGAAATCAACCAATGGTGTGTGGGTTCGAAACTTGGCAATGACAAGAAAAGATGGTCTAGTAGATACAAAGAAAAGATCACGCCCAATGGTTTTCCATCTCAGTTTATGGGTGTGATCATTTTGAACTTTCAATCACGGTTATAAACCGTGATCTAAAGTGACTTATAATCACACATAGAAAAGAGAAACGATCATGGCCAAGAAAAACGATCACGATTTATAACTGTGATAAAAGAGAAACGATCACACTTATTGGCCGTGATTGTTTCTCTTTTTCAATCACGGTTATAAACTGTGATAAAAGAGAGTGACTTACAATCACACTCAAATCCATCACGGTAGCAGAAGTGTGATGGAAAACTTACAATCACAGTCAATAGCTGTGATCTTTATGGTTTATTGTAGTAGTGAATCATATGTAGGTTTACCAACTATCATGCATTTCTAACCCTTTAAGTAAGTAGCCAACTTATATACTTAGGATTAACGAGTAATGGATAAACTACTATACATTGAGATAGGGGTAAGAGTATTCTACCGTTCTTCTTGGCGGTAGGGTGACTACGGAAGAAAGATAGTACATCGGGCGGAGTAACGGCTTACGGATGAGCTTTGGTAGCTTCGAAAGAGAAGGATTCTCTCGAAACTAGATCTTGACCTAATCTACTTGGCTTTAAGGATTGCAAAGGTGTTTTGAGATGAGTTTCATGAAGAACAAATGAAGAACTTCAAGAACACTTAAGAACAAAGCAAGAACAAAGCAAGAACAAAGTAAGAACACTAGATTTTGTTAGAGAGAGAAGTTGGAGAATGGAGGTGTGAGTTGAATGGGATGGGATGGAAGCTATTTATAGGCAAAACTTTGGCTCCTCCTCTCCCTCTTTGGCCGGCCCCCTCCCTCTCTATTTCTCCCATTGATTAGCTCCATGGACTTGTCATATCATGTATTTCAAGCATGCCATGCCTTGTCATCCAATTGTCATTTCATCTTCAAGTTAAAACTAGGTCATCATGAAGGGATTTTGGACTTGTCTTATCCTAGAAAGGGCTTTGCTTGGAAGAAAGCATAAGATCATTGGCTAGGTAGTACTTTGGAAGACTAGAAATGGTTGTAAAGTGAGGTTTAGGCCTAAGGCTGTTTAGTTAGCTTGTGTAAGTAATCAAAGCACATGCACACACCTCACCTTTCTCTCTCACTCTCGGCTTCTCTCCCCTCCCTCCTTAGCCGAATGCTTTCTCTCTCTCTCCTCCTCTCATTGTGTTGTCCCATCATGCTTGAAAGCATGCAATCTTTCTTCTTCAAGGGTCAATCAATGTACTTTAAGCATGCCAAGGATTGTCATTCCTATTTTAGGCCAAGTCCTAGGTTATCATGAGGGATTTTATGGGTTGTTCAATCCTAGAAAGGTCTTGCTTGTAAAAGCTCAAGAAAGAGTCATAATGGTTGTACTTTGGTTGAGTAAAGACAAGGGAGGTACTTGATTGGGTGGCAAAAGCACACACACACACATGCACATTCTCTCTCCCTCTCTCTCGACCTTACTGTCTCTCTCTCTCCTCACGGCTCTCTCTCCCTTCTCTCTCTCTATCTCTCTCTCTCTCCTACTTCGACTAAAAGTATATAAGTATGTGAATATATATATATATATATATAACTATATATAGGTAGACTAGTAAAGTAATGCTTCCAAAAAGGTAAGGGTATTATCCAATGGATAATGATTTCCTAGAAGGGAATCTTGTCATAAATGTAATGATTACTAAGCCATGAGTATTGTCTTTTGGAAATTTCATGATGGTTTCTATTGTCCATTGGTCCTAGAATGTTAGGAGGATGTAACTAAGTCAGTTAATAGTTAGGTTAGGCTAACTAACTAGTTGGAAACTAGTTCTACTAACCGAGTAGGGTTTCTAGCCGAGAATTAACGTATTAAGGTCTACTATCAAATATTCTAGCGTTCTAATAAATACCCTAGCCTTTAGGGAACGTCTAAGTCTATCGGCGATGGAAATCAAATTCATAAGTATTGAATCTAATTATGACCGATTATTGAAAGTAAAAAGGGAATTTTAAATACGACTTTCGATTAACGAGAATTACAACGAGATTTTTATTTACTAAAAATCGGAGTTGTTACAACCTATCCCCCTTAAACAATTTCGTCCTCGAAATTAGGTGTACGCTCGGACTCGAATAGATGAGGGTAGTTTACCTTCATGGTTTCTTCCCTCTCCCATGTGGTTTCTCCGGCTCTGTGATGCTTCCACAAGACGCGCACCAACTTGATGGTGTTGTTTCGGATGATCTTCTCACTTCGGTCTTGAATCTCAATTGGTTCCTCTTCGTACGTTGCGTCTTCTTCGACGGTGATGTCTTCCTAGTTGAGCACATGTGTTGGCAATGCGAGGTCATTACGACGACGAATTCTATTACGAGAAGAATTTCCCTCACCTATCTGAATCCGAGCATACACCAATTTTGAGGACGAAATTATTTTTAAGGGGGATAGATTGTAACGACCGTGATTTTTGGTCAATAAAAATTTCGTTAAATATTTGAATTTTATTTTAATTACTTGGATTGCTTTAAGAAATTCTTTTAAATTCTAATAATCCATCATAATTAGATTTGAGACATCTAAAATTAAATCTTTTCAACATTGGACAAGTTAGTCCTTTTCCAAGACAAGTATATTTTCCTAGTGAGTAAATAATATCCTTGAATTATATATTTCTTGGCTAGAAATCCTACTTGGCAAGTAGAATTCGATTCCAACTAGTTGGCTAGCCAAATCATTTGGATTCCAAGTCTAGTTAGGTTGTCCTAACCCTAGATGGACCATTTGAACCTTTTTTTGCCTTTATCCATTGGACGATAAGTGTTAGGAAAATCTTTATCCATTGGACGATAAGTGTTAGAGAAATCCTTGCCCATTGGATAAGAGTTGTTAGGGAAATGGTTAACCATTGGGTAATAGAAGAAAGAATAGCTAAGTTTGACTAGTCTAGTCAAAAGCAATCATTGTACCCCATGATGTGACATATCAAGGCCATACCTCCCATCTTTATCCTTTGGTCCATAAATGTTAGGGGAATTTTTATCCTTTGGTTAATAAAGATTAGTCATGCCAATGAATGTGTATCCTTGATAAGACAAGTCATGGGAATCTTACAATCATTATGCTAGTCACTTTCCTAGAAAGTGCATTGTCCTTATCTCCAATGAAAGGTCACTTTCAAAGGGATATTCCTTCCAAGATTATTCCTTCTCATCATACTTCCTCTTTATCCAATGAGTAATATTTGTTAGGGAAATTTTGATCCCTTGGACAATAGGAATTTGACTTGACAAATCATTCTAGCCTTTTTCAAGCATAGAATCCTAGCCCTTAATCACCATAAATTGCTTTCAAACTAGCCTTTGATTACCCTAAGATTTAACTAAAAACCTAGACCTAGGAATGACCATACATGAAAGGCTATGCCTTAGCCTAATCAAACCCTAAATTAGACTTGTAAGACTTGCCAACCTAGGTTATGATTACCTAAGATTTACCCTACAAAGCCTAAGAGCCTACTTGCCTAGAATAACCTTAACCTAATTACCCTCCTAGACTTACTTTCCTAGATTTTCCCTAGATATACATATATAGATGTACAAGTACTAGAGAGAGAGAGAGTGAGATAGAGAAAACCGTGGAGAGAGAGAGAGAGGGAGGCCGAGAGAGAGAGTGTGTGTGTGCTAGTGTGTGAGTGTGTTTTGTTCACTCAATCAAGCAACCTATTTTACTTTTGCTTTAACCAACTTTACACTCCACCAAAGTGCAACTTGTCACCTTATTCTTGACTTCTTTTGGCTTCTTCTTGCAAGCAAAGCTTCCCTAGGACTAGACAAGCCACAAACCCCACACGATAACCTAAGACTTAGCCTAAAAAGGAGATGACAACCCTTGGCATGCTTGAAGTACATTGATTGATCCATGAGGAAGAAAGATTGCATGCTTTCAAGCATGATGGGACAAAACAATGAGAGGAAGAGAGAGAGGGGAGAAATTCATCCAAAATGGGGAGAGGGAGAGGCCGAGAGTGAGAGAGAGGGGTGGAGTGTCTGCATATGCTTTGGGTACTTACGCAAGCTAACTATTAGCCCTTAAGCCTAAACCCACTTTACACCTCATTTCTAGTCTTCCAAAGTACTACCTAGCCAATTATTTTATGCTTCCTTCCAAGCAAAGCCCTTTCTAGGACAAGACTAGTATCCATAACCCTCCATCATGATCTAATTCGTTAGCCTTAAGCCTATAGAGTTGGAAGTGACAATACTTGGCATGCTTTCAAGCATGAAAAGACAAGTCCATGGAACAAATCCATGGGAGAAGAAGAGAGAAGGAGGGGCGATGAAGTAGCAACTCACACCTTCACCCCTTGCTCCAACTTCTCTCTAGAAACCATTTCTGTTTTTCCAGTCAGCTTACTGTCCTTCGTAAATCTCCATTTTTCTCCTGCTTAAGGTAGTTTTTAGAACTAATTCCTTTCAAGAAAGTTGTAGAGCACTTCGAGACCTTCAAGTTAGACCCAAGAACCACCCCAATCAGTCTTGAAATGACCAAGATATTGCCATCCGAAGTTCAGTAAAAATCTCGGATTTCCAGTTCCAGACAGCTTATTGTCACTCCCTTTATCACAATTTTTCTCCTACCTAAACTAGTTTCTAGGATCAACTTCACAAAAGTTGTAGAGCACTTCGAGATCTTCGATTTCGACTCAAGAATGATTGTATTCGGCTAAATATTGACCAAGTTACTGCCATCCAAAGTTTGGTCCAGATTTGCGAGTTTCACCGCCCGTAGAATTTTCCAACTAGCTTATTCGGCCCCGACTAGTTTCGGATCAAAGTAGAGTATTCTTAACCGTTAACTCCAAGATATAGTGTATGATGTTCGTATTGTTTGAGATGCATGAAGTAGAATGTCCTTATTCTCTAGTCCTAAGTATACGTAGAATATCTCTACTTACTTCTCTAAGTATATATAAAGTTAGTATATTGCTCGTACGATTGAAATGCATCATGGTTAGTAAACTTAATTAGCTAATGGTAGTATGAACATGTAGAATAAACGACTTTTACTCCAATAAACATAT
This sequence comes from Rhododendron molle, assembly GCA_025413875.1. Lineage (NCBI taxonomy): Eukaryota > Viridiplantae > Streptophyta > Magnoliopsida > Ericales > Ericaceae > Rhododendron > Rhododendron molle. The sequence goes on along the minus strand of CM046391.1, from coordinate 33,223,284 downwards.
GTTGTTTTGAATTTCCCACAAAAGAGGAAAGAACGGATTTTTGAAATATAAACTTGATTAGGAAGTATTCGTATTATTGTCTTGAGGATGGTTATGAGCATGCATGTATGTGATTGCATTACTTGTGGTATACGAAGTTTGTTACTTACTTAAAAGGTTTGAAATGCTTGATTGTTAGTAAACCTAAGTTTCTTATAGTGGTATTAACATGTTGAATAAATGACTTTTAATCCTATAAACATATGTTGTCTTTTTGAACTTCGCACAAAGAAAGAAAGAACGGTTTTCGATAAGTACTAACTTGATTAGAAGTATTTGTATTTTGATCTCTGAATTGATTATGAGCTTTAATACATGATTTGCTTGCATTACTTGTGGTCGTGTGAAAGCACACGTGATTATCCCACCAAAGGCGTCCGTACATGTGGCGTTATGCCTTAAGTAATAATTTGAGTACGATTAGGTAAGATAGCGTTGGATGATCTAAGATTACAATGAATGATTTATGATTGTCTACATGAGAAGTCCTACTGCGGAGTCTATGCATGATAACGAGACACAACAATCGAGAAAGTTAGAAACATGACACCTGGTGTGGTTAATGGAAAGATGTGTTACGACATGGATGAAATATCTTTAAAACTACATAGTGGCCAGACATGGTAGCCCTATGTGAGTTGTGTGTGTGTGCCAATGGGAACCCGGTGCGGCGGAACCATTGTGAGGATACTCGGGAGACCGGAACGGCGGAACCGAGGTTGGGTGTGTGGCTTGATTATCCGCAAAGAGGAGCCAATGCAAGGTTTTGTGTGCCAATGGGAACTCGGTGCGCCGAAACCATTGTGAGGATATTTGGGAGACCGGAATGGCGGAACCGAGGTTGGGTGTGTTAAATGTGATTTCAAAATGTTGATTGGAAATGAAAAGGATTTTGGAAACATTGATGAATATGGTGACACGGTCTACGACGAGTCGCGGAGGAGAGACTCAGATATCACCGATACCAACGATAGAATAGTGTATGTGGATGTGTCATTGTTAATGCCTTGTTAAATAAGTATGTGTTATTCCGCTGCTTGTGCTAGAGTTGGTATGCTGCTCTTTTACTCTGATATTGGTAACTTATGGGTTAGTGGGTATGAGATTACTCTGCTGAGCTTTCATAGCTCATGGTGTTACTGTTGTAACCCTGACATATTATATCGGTGGTGACACTAGTATAATGTGTCAGACTTTGTAGATGATCAATGTAAAGACCCGAGGATTTTTTTGTTTTTCTTTTTAATCTATTTAAATGATTTACGGGAAATAAAAAGGGCGAGGTTGATTTTGAAATTTGAAGTTGGGGTCAATGTGTCAACTTGTATACTTGAGGGGTGAGTGTGTGTTGTGTGTATATACCATGTGTGTGAGTCCAGGGAATAACTTTCCCATACCTCACTCTCACTCTCACTCCCCGTTCCCTTTTTCTCTCTCTCGGCTCCCTCTTTCCATCTCACTCCCACTCACATTTCACCCAAATCACCTCAAACCCATAACACCCAACCTCAAATCCTTCATCCCTTAGCGTTGTGGAGCTTGCATCTCGTTGGTTTGAGCTCGGTGGAGGCGAAATCTTTCCGTTTCCAAGTTTCGGAGCTAAGGCTTGGAAAATCATTCGGTGGTGATCCTCGATCTTTGAGGTAGGAGGTTCTAACTATCGATATATGTTTATGATGTGTTTCTTGAAGCTTGATTTGTGCCTTGGATCATTGTTGTTGTTGTTGTCGTTGTAGTTGCCCGAAAACCCATCATCGTCTGTCACAGATCTGCTCGAAAACCCATCGTTATTGATAACGTTTTCTTTGTTATCGATAACACTTGCCCAAAACCCTGAAAATTCCCATCGTTATCGATAACGTTACCCTTGGTTATCGATAACATTCCCAGAAAGCCACCGTTATCGATAACCATTGCCACTGTTATCAATACTCCCACGTCTGGAATCATACTAAACCCATCGTTATCGATAACAACGTTCTTGTTATCGATAACGTTATGTTTCTGACCACTTTCAAGTCAGTGTTATCGATAACCTTACTCCATGTTATCGATAACGTTTTGCCTCTGGACGGTTTTGCGTGTGGTGACTCCTACTCCATTACTTTGGGTTCCGATCATTTGTAAACCATCCTAAACATCTCCCGAGTGACTCCTCTTTGATTGTCCTTATCTTAAAGCCTTCGTTGAACGTTACTATAACTTTAATGCTCGTTTGATTACGATTTCATAAAATCATCTTTATGTATCAAAGTTGGGTTTGGACGTTTAAACGAGATGGAAAGTGGATTTTGAAAACTTTACGAAACACGATGAGAACATTCAGGACTCATCGACGGGTGAGTGCCTGGCAGAGGACATCGGGGTCCTTTAATTGGCCCGGCAGGAGCTTCGGCTCATGACACTTAACGAGACACATTTTGTTTTTGGTGAATTCAAAAATGGCAGCGTATCGAATCATGTGATTGGTTTATTAGAAAAGACGTATTGAAATTGAATCTCCATCATTGATCATTATTCGGTTTTTGATACAATCGTCCATCTATTCATCGCTCCTACATTTCATATGCATCTATTGATAGATTAGAGCTTTCTACTGGGCTAGTGTAGCTCAGACCTTCTATCATTTCAGGTGCTAACCCAGGGCAGTAGTGCATGCTTGGAGTGCTTGGATGTGGATATTGTTTTGAAAGTTAACACCGAAGGAGTTATTTAACCATCTTTGTCCTTTATTTTTGGAAGATGTATTTGTAACTCAAATTGTAAATCTTTGATTTTAAGATATTGTAAGACTGTAACTCTTACTTGTTATGCGAAACTTATGTTAATTCGGGCCTCAGAGCCAAAAATTGTAATCTTTTGGAAACATTTGGGTGATGAAGCATAATTATGGAAAATGGAAATGTTAAACCATTTTGGGCTATTGCACGAATATTTGCAAGGTTTCGTTTATGAAAATCGTTTATAATTATGTTGAAAATCGAGGGTGTGACAACTTGGTATCAGAGCATAGGTTTAGAACACTTAGAGACCGTGGGGAGACATTTCGTCTCATGGGTTCAAATGTCACGCCTTCTAACATAACTTGTGCATGCTTGTGTGACTAACACTTACGTGATTACTTGGCATTGCATTTCCTTTATCGTAGAGTGGTGTGGAGTTGTTAACCCGTGTTGGGAAGTTAGGGGCGTAGACCTCGTAATTATACTGTTGTGGTTAATAGTCATCTCTCTTATGTCGTGTAGCTAGATGCCTCCGAGACCGCGCGTTAGACGAGGTGGGACTGGAAACCGGGGTGGTCGAGGCCGTGGTCGTGGCCGTGGGGTACCTCCTGAGGATGAGGTTAGTCAGCACGGGGAGAATCTTGGTGGGAATCCGGGGGCTAGGGCCGGTCGAGGTGCAGGAGTACCTCATAATCAGACTCAGTTTGCTAGGGATCTCGTTGCAGCCCTTACAGCTGCAAACCTCCTTAACCAAGCTCCTAGGGAGAATGTTGAGGATCGCGCTATGGTAGCAATGAGGGAGTTTAGCCGTAGAAACCCTCCGGTGTTCGATGGGACTAGTACCGACCCTTTGGTAGCCGATCATTGGTTGACTCAAATTCGCAAGCTTTTTCGAGCTCTCAACATCACCAAGGACAACATTCGAGTGGGTATTGTGGCTGTTCAATTAGTTGGTGAGGCCGGCAAATGGTGGGAGTCTGTCCTAGAGATTAGGAAGGATGCTAGAAGGGCGGCAAGGACCCAGCTCAAGTGGACGAACCGGATGTTGAGAATTTGACATGGGCCGAGTTTGAAGCGCTCTTTGAGGAGCAGTACTTTCCGGAGACTTCTCGTGATAACTTGAGGGAACAATTTGAGAAATTGGAACAAGGTAATATGACCATTTCGGAATACGTACAGAAGTTTCAATCCTTGTCTCGTTTTGCCCCAGAGTTGGTGGCCACGGAGGAGAGGAGGTGTAGGCGGTTTGAAAAGGGTTTGCACAGCACTGTGAGGAGGATGGTGATGGTCCAACGTAGGACAAGGTTTTCTGAAGTTGTGGAGTGTGCAAGGAGTATTGAGATTCCGAAGGATGCTCAAAGGAATGCAAGAGCGTGGGAACCAAGGCAGACAGTGGGGAGTGTTAGTTCATCTTCAGGTAGTTTTGGGAGTCAGGGGCGGAAGAGGCAAAGGGAACCATCTCAGCAACCATCTCACCAATCTGGCTTTAAGGTGCCTTCTTCTTCGGGAAATCGGGGTGCTTTGTCTAGACCACCGACCGTATGCTACAAGTGTAATCAACACGGGCACATCCGTACTCAGTGTCCACAGCTTCAAAAGGCATGCTACAATTGCGGTAAGACAGATCATCTTGCTTGGAGTTGCCCTCAAGGGGCGGGGGCGCGTAGTGAGTCGGGTTCTGTGCAGCAGCCAGGTGCAGGGCGTGGTGTTGGCCAGCAGTCTTTCAGGGGTTCTCAGAGGCAGCAGCAGCCTCATTTTCGTCAGACATTGTTAGCTCAGGGTTCTGAGGGCGACCGAGGAGCGAGTTCGTCTGCACCTTCTCAAGGTTCTGGTCAGAGGGGAGGCTTTGTGCAGGGTCAGGGTACCCAGGGTCGTGTTTTCAACATCAACACTAATGCTTCACCTTCTGTTTCTCAGGCTCCAGAGACATCGGTCGTAAGGGGTACTTTTCTTTTATTCAATTCTTTTGCTAGAGTACTCTTCGATTCTGGAGCATCGCATTCTTTCATTGCTGCGTCATTTGTATGTGCATTGGAATTGGACACCGAGGCTCTTGATACGCCGTTGTTTGTCGAGACACCGTTAGGAGGAAAGTCACATTTGAGTCGTATCTGTAAGAATTGTGAGCTTGTTATTTGTGATCATCGTTTCGTCTTTGACTTTATCGTGCTGGAGATGTCGGGGTTCGACCTCATACTTGGAATGGATTGGTTATCTACGTTTCATGCAACGATCGATTGTTTCAAGCGTCGTGTTCGTATATGTCCGCCTGAGGGTGTCTGTTTCGAATTCCATAGGGAGCGTCGAGAACCGTTAGCACCGTATCTGTGTGGGTCCCGGGAAAGAGAATCGGTTTACCTTATGTTGGTGAGTTTGACGTTAGATGAAGATTTATCTATACGTGGGGAGTTACCTCTAGTGGTTCGTGAATTTGCCGAGGTGTTTCCAGAAGAGTTACCTGGTTTGCCCCCAGAGAGAGAAATCGACTTCACAATAGACTTGCTTCCAGGCACCGCACCTATATCGATTCCTCCTTATCGTTTCGCACCCGCCGAGCTTAGAGAGTTGAAAGTTCAATTGCAGGAGTTAGAAAACTTGGGATTTATTCGTCCTAGTACATCACCGTGGGGAGCACCGGCTTTGTTTGCCCAAAAGAAGGATGGTTCACTCCGTTTATGTATCGATTACCGTAAGCTCAACCGTGTGACCATTAAGAATAAGTATCCCATGCCTAGAATCGATGATTTGTTTGATCAACTCCGAGGTGCGACTTGCTTTTCCAAAATCGACTTGAGATCCGGTTATCACCAATTAAGGGTCCGTAGAGAGGATATTCCTAAAACCGCTTTCCGCACTCGCTATGGTCATTATGAATTCGTTGTGATGCCATTCGGTTTGACGAACGCTCCGGCTACTTTCATGGACTTGATGAATCGTATTTTTCGTGCTTACCTCGATCATTTCGTAGTTGTATTCGTCGACGACATTCTTATTTATTCATCTACGGAGGAGGAACACCGAACTCATCTTACCATCGTTCTTGAACTTTTGAGGGAACATCGTTTGTACGCCAAGCTAAGTAAGTGCGAGTTTTGGTTACCCAAGGTTAAATTCCTAGGTCACGTGGTTTCGAAAGGAGGTGTGTCCGTTGATCCGGGAAAGATAGAATCCGTTATGAACTGGCAGCGACCGAAGAACGTGCTTGAGATTCGAAGCTTTTTGGGGTTGGCCGGGTACTATCGCCGTTTTGTTCTTGATTTTTCTTGTTTAGCGGCACCAATGACTCGATTGACGCGTAAGGGGACTCGATTCGTATGGAATGACTCGTGTGAGGCGGCCTTTGAGGAATTGAAGAGGCGATTGACTACCGCACCGGTCTTGATTGTTCCCGAGCGTGGAGTTGGTTACTCCGTATATTGCGATGCGTCTAAGGAAGGGTTGGGGTGCGTATTGATGCAAGCGGGACGAGTAGTGGCATATGGATCGAGACAATTGAAAACTCACGAGCGAAACTACCCGACTCATGACCTAGAACTCGCGGCCGTTGTTTTTGCTTTGAAGAGTTGGCGTCACTATCTTTACGGCGAGAGATTCGAAGTCTTTTCCGATCATAAGAGCCTAAAATACCTCTTTTCGCAAAAGGAGCTTAACTTGCGTCAACGTCGTTGGATGGAACACTTAGAAGATTATGACTTCGATTTGCATTATCATCCGGGGAAGGCGAATGTCGTGGCGGACGCGTTGAGTAGAAAACTGATACACTTAGCAAGCCTAGCCATACGTGAGTGGAAGATGGTAAACGATTTAGGCCATTTTGCTTCGCATTTCGAGGAGGTTCAAGAAGGGGTCACGTTATGCAACTTGACCGTGCAATCGGCATTATCGACTCGAGTAATTGAGGCTCAACAACACGATGAAGAAGCGGCAGAACTTCGTACCAAATTCCTTAGTGGAAATGCTCGGGAAGGGTGGATGATTCACGTCGATCAAAGTTTGCGTTATCAAGGGAAGTTGTTCGTACCCGTTTCGTGTCGGGAGGAAATCTTACGAGAATTTCATCATTCACCGTTAGCCGTTCATCCGGGAGGAACAAAGATGTATCATGACTTGCGTAGGCAATTCTGGTGGCCTGGGATGAAGAGAGATGTGGTGATCTTTGTGTCCAAGTGTTTGACGTGTCAACAAGTGAAAGCTGAACATCAACGATCTGCGGGAGAACTACAACCGTTACCAGTGGCCGAGTGGAAATGGGAGAATGTGACGATGGATTTTGTTACGGGTTTGCCGAGATCGCCGAGGGGACATGATGCCATTTGGGTTATCGTGGACCGTTTTACCAAGACCGCTCATTTTCTACCTATCCATACTACCGATTTCGTGGAAACGCTTGGCCGTTTGTATGTTCGGGAGATCATGTGTTTCTCAAAGTATCGCCACGTCGAGGCTTGTCCCGTTTTGGGAAGAAAGGAAAGCTTTCACCGCGTTATATCGGTCCGTTCGACATTATCGAGAAAATCAAGGAGGTTGCGTACCGTTTAGCTTTACCGCCGAGATTATCAAATGTGCATGACGTTTTTCATGTATCTATGTTGAGGAAGTATGAACCGGATCCGTCTCACATATTGGAGTGGTCCAAACTCGAATTGGAGGCCGATGCATCTTACGAGAAAGAGCCGATACGTATCCTAGACTCGCGTGATCAAGTGTTGAGGGGTAAGACGATATCGCTAGTGCGAGTATTGTGGAAGAGTCAAGGTGGTGAGGAGTCGACATGGGAACGAGAGGACGAGGTTAGGGAGAAATATCCACACCTATTTCCGGAATGAATTGATGTGAGTGTTTAAATATCGAAATTTCATATTACGTGACTTGTTGCATGATGTTGAGGAGCATGATAGTTGCATGCATTCATAATGCACTTGTTGGTTTACATGACATGGTTATTTAAATTTCGAGAACGAAATTTTTTTTTAAGGAGGGTAGGGTGTAAAGACCAGAGGATTTTTTTGTTTTTCTTTTTAATCTATTTAAATGATTTACGGGAAATAAAAAGGGCGAGGTTGATTTTGAAATTTGAAGTTGGGGTCAATGTGCCAACTTGTATACTTGAGGGGTGAGTGTGTGTTGTGTGTATATAGCATGTGTGTGAGTCCAGGGAATAACTTTCCCATACCTCACTCTCACTCTCACTCCCCGTTCCCTTTTTCTCTCTCTCGGCTCCCTCTTTCCATCTCACTCCCACTCACATTTCACCTAAATCACCTCAAACCCATAACACCCAACCTCAAATCCTTCATCCCTTAGCGTTGTGGAGCTTGCATCTCGTTGGTTTGAGCTCGGTGGAGGCGAAATCTTTTCGTTTCCAAGTTTCGGAGCTAAGGCTTGGAAAATCATTCGGTGGTGATCCTCGATCTTTGAGGTAGGAGGTTCTAACTATCGATATATGTTTATGATGTGTTTCTTGAAGCTTGATTTGTGCCTTGGATCATTGTTGTTGTTGTTGTCGTTGTAGTTGCCCGAAAACCCATCATCGTCTGTCACAGATCTGCTCGAAAACCCATCGTTATTGATAACGTTTTCTTTGTTATCGATAACACTTGCCCAAAACCCTGAAAATTCCCATCGTTATCGATAACGTTACCCTTGGTTATCGATAACATTCCCAGAAAGCCACCGTTATCAATAACCATTGCCACTGTTATCAATACTCCCACGTCTTGAATCATACTAAACCCATCGTTATCGATAACAACGTTCTTGTTATCGATAACGTTATGTTTCTGACCACTTTCAAGTCAGTGTTATCGATAACCTTACTCCATGTTATCGATAACGTTTTGCCTCTGGACGGTTTTGCGTGTGGTGACTCCTACTCCATTACTTTGGGTTCCGATCATTTCTAAACCATCCTAAACATCTCCCGAGTGACTCCTCTTTGATTGTCCTTATCTTAAAGCCTTCGTTGAACGTTACTATAACTTTAATGCTCGTTTGATTACGATTTCATAAAATCATCTTTATGTATCAAAGTTGGGTTTGGACGTTTAAACGAGATGGAAAGTGGATTTTAAAAACTTTATGAAACACGATGAGAACATTCAGGACTCATCGACGGGTGAGTGCCTGGCAGAGGACATCGGGGTCCTTTAATTGGCCCGGCAGGAGCTATATGTTCGTATTTGATATTTCAGGACCTCCCTTTGGGTAAGGTGCCTGGCAGAGAACATCGGGGTCCTTTAATTGGCCCGGCAGGAGCTTCGGCTCATGACACTTAACGAGACACATTTTGTTTTTGGTGAATTCAAAAATGGCAGCGTATCGAATCATGTGATTGGTTTATTATAAAAGACGTATTGAAATTGAATCTCCATCATTGATCATTATTCGGTTTTTGATACAATCGTCCATCTATTCATCGCTCCTACATTTCATATGCATCTATTGTTAGATTAGAGCTTTCTACTGGGCTAGTGTAGCTCAGACCTTCTATCATTTCAGGTGCTAACCCAGGGCAGTAGTGCATGCTTGGAGTGCTTGGATGTGGATATTGTTTTGAAAGTTAACACCGAAGGAGTTATTTAACCATCTTTGTCCTTTATTTTTGGAAGATGTATTTGTAACTCAAATTGTAAATCTTTGATTTTAAGATATTGTAAGACTGTAACTCTTACTTGTTATGCGAAACTTATGTTAATTCGGGCCTCAGAGCCAAAAATTGTAATCTTTTGGAAACATTTGGGTGATGAAGCATAATTATGGAAAATGGAAATGTTAAACCATTTTGGGCTATTGAACGGATATTTGCGAGGTTTCGTTGATGAAAATCGTTTATAATTATGTTGAAAATCGAGGGTGTGACAATCAAGGTGAGTTGAACACCTTGGAGGCTTATGGAGCTGAGGAGCTTGCTAGGATAGAGGAGCAGGCAGAACTGTAGATAGGAACCCTAGTTTTCCCTCATTGTGTAAGTATGAACTCCAATGAAAGTTATGATGTAATAATGAGCCGGGCTCTATTTAGAAATTCAATATAATTGTCTATTTAACGTACCCAAAAATCCGGGTCATTACAGTCTATCTATCTACCTGGGCACGCAGGCCCGAAATCAAAAGTCAAGCTACAGGAAATAAGTGCATCGGGCTCCTCATCAGCCCTCATTTTGCCCGAACCAGTCGGTGTCACCGCCGTCTTCGTCGTCTTCATCATCATCGATGTTCTCCGTCGGATCCTGCAAGTATCTGGGATTGTCAACAGTGTCATCAGAGTCGCTCCTTGCCTCCTCTTCTTCTCCCTCCTCTTCCTCAGAGGGCTCGGGTTGGAGCAGTCGCTTGCGGACCGGCTTCTCTTGGCCTCGTCTCTCGCGCATTTGAATTAGGTACACCTCCTCCGCGCGTACCACAGCCTTCTTGGCTGCCTCCTCGCTTACAGCTGCAGGCTGCGAACTCCTAGTCTGTTGTCGTGTGACGACCGGTCGTGTGGTAGTCTTGGTCGCTGCCTGCTGCGGTGGCGACCGAGCCCTCTTCTTAGGAGCCGCCCGTCCCTGTGCCTGCATTGTTATTTCAAAGCATTAAAATACATTCTGTATCATATTGTATATCAAATGTTTAACAACAGGCACGTTCTATCAAATGCAAGCAAAGCAGTTATCAAAAGCTATCCATCGGTATCGAATGTTTTCAAAGCAGGCATGCATATATCGAAAGCAGATGTGTATCATAAGTATCGAAAGCAAGAGCATATCGTTGTATACCTGAGGTCTCTTGGCGGCAGCTCACTGAGCTCGTGGTGGAGACCGTGCTGGGTAGCGCAGCTCTAATGGCAAGCCACTCGCTGCTCGCCTAACCACATTCTCCAAAGCCAACATGCGACGGATGGCTTCATTGACCCACTCATTGGGCACCTACAAAGGCGATTCGATATCAATAAGCTATTTGATAATGGTGCATGTATGGACATATAATTGAAGCAAGATTTATACCGGAACAGTCACGGACGGTGGCTCAGCTCTAGTAGGAATCAAGTGTACCTCTGCTGGATTGCCCTGAGTGTCCACCACGGGGACCTTCCAAGACAACTCAGGTGGCCCGCCTACTACTGGCCTGCTCACCCTGCTTTTGAAGCGACCTTCTCCTCCTCTTTGTCTCTTGGCGGCAGCTCTCCTCTGCTCAGCAGCTCCACAAGCCTGCTCCTGGATCTCTCTGCGAGCCCTGACACCGAGTGGCCTCGCTAAGCGATCTCTCTGGTAAGCGGCATAGTCCATCTCAGGACGCAGGTGATGTGTCAGGTTAGTATCCGGTCTCGTGAACCTCTCTAGCTCAACTAGTGTATAGTCACCCGTATGTGAAGCTCGTGGAGGGAGTGGCCCTGGCACCTGGAACTCAAGGTAACCAAGTGACTGGCGAGTCACTCGATCCCCTAGGTACCATTGCCAACCGAAGGCTGACTCCAACAACACCCTGCTGGCCATAACAGCTCTGCTCCTGCCTAAGTACTCTGGCTCCGGCCCGCTCGTCCTCTAGGGATTCCACACGATCTGCACAAAATGACAAACAAGCAATGTATACAATTGATTAGCGACATCATTAAAGCCATGGAAAGCATGCATGATTGACTATTGGAGTTCTAGTGTTATACCTGCGAAGCCCTCAGATCATCCAGATACAGCCTGCAGGCATTGAGGCTGCCTCTCCCTTCTTTGGTTCCCATATTCTCCTTGCTCCATATCAGCGCGCGGGGGAGAGTGCTCAAGTCAGGATGCTTGCACTCCGGAGGGTACATCCTCAACACCTCGTATGCCCAGGGCTGCACGAGTTATCAAAAATGAAAATGCATCAGTCACAAGATATACAATTATACAATAAAGCTGTTAGACAGGCTATGCAATCAAATGATTCAAGTATAATGGACATTGTGCTTTATTATGTGAAAACCATACCTCCCAAATTCTCCAGTAGCCAGCAGTGCTCTGCTCCATCCTCGAGGAGTCACCCAGGAACAAGTAGGCCGTGCCCAGTGCTGCTCCACCCCAGTCAAAACGGGAAGCTGTCCTTAGATCCCTCAAAGCTGGCAGATACGACAAGTGTACCGTGCTCCTCCTGTTCGGAAATAGTGAAGCCCCAAAAAGGTACAACAGGTATGCCCAGGCCATCTGCTCCTCCTCGTGTTCAGTGGTTGCCTTCTTCTTCAAGTATCTTGTAAACTGCGCATATCTCGCTGCCCCTGCCTCTCTCATGGGCACCTCCCCTAAGAACCACTCCAGAGCTGCAGGATCCTCATGGATGCCCGAGTCAAACGGGATAGGATCTCCCCCAACTCTAAGCCCTGTGATTGCTGCAAAGTCGGTCGATGTCATCGTCATCTCTCCAGGGGGGAGGTGGAAAGTATTGGTGGTATCTCTCCACCTCTCTGCAAGTGCCACCAAAACTACATGGTCATTTTTGACCAGTGACAGAGTCCGTATGTACTCTCCGAAACCCGTTGCATCCACCAGTTGCCTCACATTTGGTGGCAGGCCCTCGTACAGGGCTAGGGAACTACATGGGCCTCCAAAGCCACGTATATCCCTCTGCTCCGCCTGTTTCAGGCAGCAAAGACGGGTAACAAAGGAGTATGTCAGCATACATGGCTTTCATTTTCAAGTTCTAGGTAATCAATGTGGCAGCTTAACCACGGATGGTTGGTTTAAGTTATTGGTTCAAGTTTTTGTTCAAGTTGTAACATGCATGGATTAAGGTGCAAGGGCTATATCATTGTGATTTGACATCAACGCAGTCGACAAGTAGATGGTTGGTTCAAGGTATTCCGTGCATGATATACAGTATGAAGGCTTTGTTATCGCGATGTGCCCTCAGTGCAACTTAACAATGAATCGTTGGTAGGAGTTATCGTGTGCATGGTGTGCAGTACGAGGTTTATCTTATCCTGGCATGTTCTATATTCAATCTACAACGGATGGTGGGTTCAAGCTATTACGTGCATGGCATGTGTAGCAAGGACTCTATCAGTACGTATTACATGTTTTAACATTAGATCATTTCATGCGTGATTCGCAACACAAGGTATGCATGCAACTATCAAGTTAAAGCACAAAGAGGGTTTTCAAGAAATATACCTTAGCCAAGGTGCTTGCAATATGCACTCTGGGGTCCCTCAGCACTAGCTCAACGTCGTAGTCGGTCTGCTGCGACTTGTACACCGCGAAGCTTGACGGTACAAACAGGTGTGGTCTCGGAGGCACGTATGCCTCTACTGAAAACTCGGGTCGTGTCACGGCACCCGCCTTGTCCACGGCTTTCACCCTCGGTCCCTGTGCCTCTTCTATAGCCCTCTCCTCGGCCTCCACGTTCGCCGCAAGCCCCTCTGGCCTGGCTCTCTCCCTGCCCGCTTCGCTGCCTCTGATGCTTCTATGGCTCTCGCCCGGTCCTCTTTGGCTTTCAAAACCATCTCTCCAATCACAGGATTATCCTTCAGAAGCTTCGCCAGCATCTTGTCGGGCAAGTGCTCGACGACATCATATTTGGTGATTGGCACGTGGCTCGATGATGTGGCCGCTGTCGCCACTGGTCTGAACGCAATGTCCACCTCTCGGATCTCAACAGTAGTAACCTCCGTGGTCTCCGCCTCCGCGCCTACTGCACCTTTGCCTTTCGCTGAGTCCCTAGGCGGGGTTTGGCGCACTTCAATATCATTACCCCGGGTACCACTGCCACTAGTGTCACCCAAATTACCACTGATCACCACTGAGCTCCCCACGGCTGTACTCGGACTCACTGGATCAGCATTGGGCCCCAAGGCCCCGATCTCATCCCTCACGTGAGGCCCTGCCTCTGCCACGCGTGGGTTCCCTTCGTCACTACCCCCTTGCTCCTGATCTTCTCTGCCGTCGCCGCCGGTTGTAACTGCTGCACGCACACCATCGACGGCCTCCACTGGCTTTTGCTCCACTGGATCGACCGTCATTGGACCTCCACGATCCTCCGGCCTATCAACAACTTCTCTTCCACCTACACTGTCGACGTGCTCTGTCATGGGGGTGAGTATACGTGTGGGTCTCATGATTTTGGAAGATGATCACGAGATTGAGAGGGTTTTGAGAGAGTATGAGAGTTTTGGAGTTTTTGAAATTTCGAAAACCGCTGATATGGCTTCTAGGACGTCTCTGCAGCGTATAAGAGAAAAAAGCAGGCATGGGCCAGGTTTGGGCTGATTCAGAAGCCAGGCCCAGAACACCCACCATCGCGCGAGGGAGTCAGTGCCTCGCACGATATTCCTTTGGGCTTTAGGCCCATTTCCCCAGCAAGCGGGCCCAATCTGTTTTATCTTATTGATTTATTTCCGAGATTATTTAATTATGATCCTATATTAATTTATGGGGTCATATTAAATTAAATTCTCGCGATCCGGAGCATCTTATATCCCCAGCCGTGGTCTGTCCGCATGCACTCCAATTTCAAATAAGCAACGATCCATCCGTCCAATTCAAATCAGCGACGATCCATCCGTCCAATTTCAAATCAGCGATGATCCATCCGTCCAATTTCAATTCAGCGACGACCCATCCGTCCGATTTTCAAATCAGCGACGATCCATTCGTCCAATTTCAATTCAGCGACGATCCATCCGTCCGATCTTCAATCAGCGACGATCTATCCGTCCGATCATCAATCAACGGCGATCCATCTGTCCAATTAGCGACGATATATCCGTTCGATCCCCAATTAGCGACGATCTATCCGTCCGATCATCCTCCTGTGCAAGGTATTTTTACATACTTGCGTGTTTTCCATTTAATCGGCTTTTGGGTGGATTCGGTGGGTGTCTAGAAATCTTTGACGTTACCCGTACCAGTCAATGGTGCTCTGCGTGCCGTCAAAGAGGGACTGCTGTAGACACCACAATCTGAATCTCCCGATCGTTTTATGGTTTCTCTTTTCCCCGATGATGAACCAGATCAAAAAGCAAATTTAAGAATGGGAAGGTTTGAACTCGGTACCTTTTAAACCCTTAAAACCAAAGTCAAAACCCTAGCCAGAGGTTTGACCATCGCGCGATGATGTCACTCCCTCGCGGGAGGGTATGCCTTGCCAGGTGTGGTCAAAGTCAAGTGTTTGACTGTTGACCCACGCACGACATGTGTCACACTTGCGCGGTGGTCCCACTCCATCGCACGATGTTCCTAGCCTGTCACTTTCACCTTTTTCCAACTAAGCAGTTACTTGTCTGGGGGGCTACAGGCTAGAGGACCCCGTTTTTCACGACAGAACACTGTGCTGTGCAGGTTTTGGGTACTACACCCTCACAACAACCCTTCCCATCACCTTTTGCAAGCCTTCACCACCAAGTTTGGTCCTAAGTGTTTGTTTGCGATCACCCTTTGGCCATCCATCCTCCTATAAATACCCCCATTGGTCTTCTTTCCAAAGGGTCACTAATTTTCAAAAGAACTCAAGTTTGAAAGGTTGAGAACCCAAAGCACACCAAAGTTCAAAACCCCAGCACTTGTTCATCCACTCTTCACTCCATTTTCCATCACAAGCTTCACAACCTTGTTCAAATCTATTTCCAAAACCTTTCAAGCAAAGGTATAACACCTTTTTCTGCTTACTATTTTGATCCCTGAGGGGGGCTGCCAGGGCTAGGATTGGTAATCAATACCAGTTCTGGTCCTAAAGTCAGCAGAGTTGCAAGAAGCTGTGTTCAAGCAACCCTCACGCGATGGACTCACTATCTCGCGTGACAGTCCACGTGGGGTTTGGGATGCTGAATTTTTCTTGTTTTGCTTTGTCATAAATTATTGCAGTATGTTAGGTCTTTTAGACACCCCAATCCGGACCTCGGAGAGTCTTTGTCCACCTCGATGATGAAATAGAGGAAACGATACCTTTGCGAGCTTGAAAAAGGATCTCCCTAAGCCCAAAGAAAACCCAAAAAACCAAAAAACCTAAAAAGCTCAGACAAAGCCCAAACAAAGCCCAAGGAAAACCTGGACCACAGAAGAAGGCACCGTGCAGAGCGAGACTGGAGCGCACGGCACCTTGAGAATTCAAGTGACCGTGCACAGCCAAAACTACCCCGCACGGCACCTTGAGCTAAAAGCCGATCGCTCGAAAGTCAGTTTACCACGCCAGTGTGAGCCACAGCTGATGACTGGCTCAGCCGAAAATGCACTTCTGGCCCGCCCAGAAAATACCTCCACCATTTGAATTCAAAATCCTTGGCCATTTGCCTATAAATTGACCCCTCCACTCAAGGAGAAAGAGCCCTTCTTTTGAGTCTCTCTCTTGCCTTTCTCTTGGCTCTCTCTTTATTTTCTCTCTTTATTTTCTCTCTCTAAGTTCTTACACCCACTTTCTTACTTTCACTTCCATTTCCAAGCCTTAAAGAATGTCATTCCCAAAAGACCTTCTTTAAGTGCTTTCACCCACTCCCCTCTCATCATTAAAGTTGATCCTTCGTTAACTTCAAAGTCTCATCACCCAAAATACCTAACCTTCACTCACACCCATACTCCCTTTGTCCCATTCAACCTCCTCCATCAACATCCGTGACGATCCATCCACGTCCTCACACCAACGGTCCTTAATCAAGCTCGAAACTAAAGGCACAAACTAGTTTCCTCGGACTAGACCCCGTTCTGGTCCTGAGGGGACTTTTCTGTCAGTAGGTCTAAACCCTTTTGGTTAGGCCCTGACCAAAAACCCATTTTTCAGAAAATATAACCCGATCTGTCGAGGTTGGGGAACCGCGCGATCTGTTGATCAGACGTGTACCCGACCCTCAGCGCACGGCATGGTACATACTGATGCTATTGTGAGTAGGCTGCTTGGATCTGAGTTTTCCTCTGTTGTGGTTATCTGTATCTGCTGTTTACTATTTCTGTTGCTCTTAAAATAAGACCATACCTACAAGCCATGTTCTGGCTCTTTTAAAAGCTTTTCAAGACCATCTCAAAATGATCAAATATGTTAAAAACTACTTTAAAGCCATGTTTTTGAAAAAGACAATGACATTTTGGGATGATCAGTCTGTCGTGAGGCTTCTGGTGAGTTTTTCAAAAGATATACAGAGAAAGCAGGGAGCTAGATAATGTTTTGAGAATGTGTAACAGTCTGACAGCAGAGCAGGTACCACGCACGGCGTGTTGAGGTGCCGCGCGCGGCATATCAGTGTGCCGTGAATAGTTTGTCGAGGTCCAGACAGTCTGCTAAGTGTTGTTTGTTTTCTCTGTTCACATCATTTTATCACTACTGTACAGACAGCACCACATGCACCTCAATGTGATATATTTCCCATGTCCCTTCTCCGCTATGTGCTTTATTGAAAGAGTTCGATGTTCCAAATGATATTGAAGATTCCCTTTTTTTGAAAACATTAAGTAGAGACCCGTTTTACCGGGCGAATGAGGTGCTTTTTAAAGAAAAACCTTCCCCATTCGTAATGTGGCTCCCGAACCCAACATCTCAGCTTTTTCGCTAGACCAAAAGCCTTCTCCAAACGACTCCTCGGGTGACCCATCTCAAAAACCCGGGTGGCGACTCTTCGAGTTAGCACTTTTCGGGCGCCGGGAGCCCACAGGTCTTTTAGCTCACTATTGTGCATGATAAAAGTCATAGCTTAGTCTTTCTTGCTTATTTACCTTGTTGGAATGCTCCTGGTTTGCTTCTGGACCTGTACCGGAGCCCAGAACATGCAAAGCAATTCCTGGAAGTCCAGTCAGGACCCTCGCGCGATGGAGTCCCTATCTCGCGTGATGGTCAGTTTGATTCCAGTGACTGCCCTTGCATGAGCAGCTTGGCCCTTGGCCTCTGTTTCTTTGCTCCCACTGTTTAGGGGCTGTATTTCAATTCATTTGGCTCCCGTTTTCATTAATTTGTAATAATTAGTTAACTTTTAGTACATATAAACTGCTTGGTTTGCCCCCTGGGTGAGCACCTGTCCTTCCAGAGCCCATAAGGGGATAAAATTCAACCTGTGGTGAGGCATGAACACCCGCGCGAGGGAGTGAGTGTGTCGCGCGATGGTTCCTTTGCATGCACGTAGATCCATGCATGCAAAGGTGGCCATTGTGTATGGCACATTCATTTTATGAGCAGCACAGTTAGCAACCTTACCAGGTGTGGAAGAGTCTACCAACTTACCAACCTCCAGCAGGGTAGCTCGTCCCGAGCCCCTACGCTGCAGCAGCATACCCCTGTCAACCCCACAAACTTGAACACCCCCGTCCCACAAGCTCCACAAAGCAACCCTCCTAGCTCCACTAAACCTAACCCGCCTTCTCAACCCAAACCAATCATTGACCTCAACTCTCTCCCCGACTCTGACCCTGAAGCTTCTGCCGACCCTATCATCCAACAACTTCGTGAAACCCCGGTAAACATGTCCATGTGGGGTGTATTGGCGTCTTCCCGCGTATATCGCCGAAGATTTGTCAGTACTCTCTCCAAACTCGAGGTTCCCGCAGATATCGCACCTGAAGCTATGATAGCCCTCATAACCCCGAACCTTGCCCAGCACACCTTATCCTTCACTGAGAAAGTCCTACCGCCCGAAGGAGTTGACCACAATAAGCCCCTTCACATCACCATGAAGTGTATGGGAAAGTGGGTGCTGGCAATCCTTGTTGATAACGGCTCCGCCATTAACGTGTGCCCTCTCCGCACCGCCTATTGTCTCGGCCTCAAAAATAAGGATTTTGCGCCGCCAACCCTGGGAGTTCGTGCTTACGACAATACCCGTCGAGTTGTTTTGGGAATGATCAACTTGGAGCTAGCAACCGGGAAATTCAAGACCAATGTGGAGTTTTGCGTTCTGGAGATCCCTGCCTCATTCAACCTCTTGCTGGGGAGACCGTGGCTACACTGCTCAGATGTAATGGGGGTACCGTCCACGCTGCAGCAAAAGCTTATTTTGGGATTGGATTCCGGGACTCTCATAATTCATGGAGACTCTGGCATCCGTCCTCATTCTGAAGACAGCTCCTCGCTGCTGAAGATTATGCATGGAGAGGAGGACGTACCTATGGGAGGTTTTGCTGTCATAACTTCAAAGGTGTGCACTATCCGGACCGATGAAGGCTTCTTGGTGAGCTCTGCGGCCTTAGAAATCATGAGGAAGATGAACTACCTGCCTGGCCTGGGCCTGGGTCCCAATCAGAAAGGCGTGTCCGAGTTCCCTCATTTTCCTGGGAGTGTTGATCCATACGGTTTGGGTTATGAGCCCAAAAAGAATGACCCTGCCAGGAAATGGCGCAATCGTGCCCGCGCCCAAACTGCTGAGATACAGTTTAGAGCTGGCCCCGTGATCAACGAGAGGGAGAAGCTGTACCAAGGAGAGCCGGAACCGTTCATCAATCAGGAAACAAAGGTGAAGTATCCAGGGTTTGAAATCTTTGCCAATGACACTTGGGAGAGTGATGCAGAATTTGCAAAGATAGAGGAACTGTCTGAAGCACTGGATTGGCTCGAAGCTCTTGAAGAAGGCCACTTTCAATCGCTGTTCAAGGGCGAGGAATTGGGGGGTATGATGGAAGATCCTGCCGTGCTGATGCTAGGAGAAGAAGAAGAGATCGAAGACCCTTCCATGCTCATTGTGGACGCCGTAGGCGTTTATGATAATTGCACTTTTGTACCACATGTAGCTTGCACTTACAGCACCTGCACTGAGTCTAAGTCCGAGTCCGACACTGACTCGTCGTCGAGCACAGAGTCGGAGCTTGTGCCCATTGGCCCTCCACATCATACTTTTTACTTCGAATTCAAGTCAACCGCTGTATTCCCCCCATCTGTTGAACTGATTAATGAAATGGATGATGTTTTCGCTTACTTGCCGATTTTTGAAATGAATCGTTTAGACCCCGATGATGAAGGAATAGATCTCGATGGGGACATCCCCAAGGAGATCCGTTCCCTCATCGATCGCGAAAATGAAAGGCATGCTCAGCCTTTAAAAGAAGAAATAATCTCAATAAACTTGGGTGATAAGGAGAACCCTCGATTGGTTCAGGTCGGTTCCGGGCTGTCCCCCACTGAGCTTCAAGAGCTCACAGATTTGCTAAAAGAATTCAAAGAAGTTTTCACTTGGTCCCACGCGGACATGCCCGAAATCGACCCGGAGATAGTCAAGCACAGAATCCCTCTCTATCTTGACCCGAAGCCCGTTAAGCAAAAACTAAGAAAAATGTGACCCAATTGGGTACTAAAAATAAAGGAAGAACTCACGAAGCAAATCGACGCTGGTTTCCTAATCGTAACAGAGTACCCCACTTGGGTAGCCAACATCGTATCCGTCCCCAAAAAGGACGGAAAAATCAGAGTGTGTGTCGATTTCAGAGATCTGAACAAAGCAAGCCCTAAGGACGATTTTCCATTGCCGCACATAGACATACTTGTTGATAACACTGCAGGGCACGTTCTACTTTCCTTCATGGATGGCTTCTCGGGGTACAATCAGATTCTCCTAGCTCCGGAAGACAGGAAAAAGACCACATTCATCACTGAGTGGGGAACATATTGCTATCGGGTTATGCCTTTCGGGTTGAAAAATGCCGGTCCTACGTATCAGAGGGGTGCCACCACACTGTTGCATGACATGATTCACAAGGAGGCCGAGGTATACGTCGATGACATGATAGTGAAAGGCAAAGAGCGAAAGGACCATCTCCCAGCACGGAGAAAGTTCTTTGAGAGAATTCAGAAGTACAAGATGCGTCTTAATCCGCAGAAGTGCACGTTCGGGGTCACGGCTGGAAAGATGCTCGGATTCATGATCACAAACAGGGGGATCGAGGTGGATCCTTCTAAGATTAAAGCTATTCTTGAGATGAAGCCACCTCAATCCGAGAAGGAAGTCCGGTGTTTCTTGGGAAAGATTCAATTTATTAGTCGATTCATCGCCAAGTTGACTCTGACCTGTGAACCGTTGTTTCGTCTGCTCAAGAAGGACGTGAAATTCGAGTGGAATGAAAACTGTCAAAAGGCTTTCGAAGCAGTGCGAACTTATCTCCAGAATCCGCCAATCTTGATGCCGCCCATCCTGGGAAAACCTTTGATCCTGTACTTGTCCGTCACGCCCTCGTCAATGGGGTGCATGCTCGCGCAAGAAGGAGATGATGGGGTTGAAAGGGCAATCTACTACTTGAGCAAGAAGATGGTTGGAAGCGAAGAGCGGTACACTTCATTGGAGAAGACATGCTGGGCGTTGGTATGGGCCACCAAAAAATTGAGACACTACATGCTGTCTTACTCGGTAATACTGATTTCTCGGATGGACCCACTCAAATATCTATTCGAGAAGCAAGCACTTACCGGTAAGTTAGCACGTTGGTTGCTCTTATTGGCCGAGTTCGAAATCAAGTACGTCACCCGCAAGTCAGTGAAGGGAAGAGCCGTAGCAGAGTTTTTGGCAGACCGCCCGATCGAGGGGCCAGAACACACGGAGTTTCAATTTCCCGACAAAGACGTGATGACTGCTGCCAACGAAACACGGACATTGTACTTCAACGGAGCTGCTAACCAGAAGGGCTTTGGCATTGGCATACTGCTGGTCTCGCCTGAGAGGTCACATATTCCCCTCGCTTTCAAGCTGAACTTCGAAGTCACGAATAATGAGGCAGAGTACGAAGCGGGTATTGTGGGAATGGAAGCTGCACTGGAAATCGGAGTCAAGGTGCTGGAAGTTGTAGGGATTCCAACTTGGTTGTATCACAAGCAAACGGGGAATGGAAGGTCAAAGATGAGAAGATGAAGCCGTATCATCAGCAGCTCGACGAGCTTATCCCAAATTTTCAAAAAGTGACCTTCACACACGTCCCGAGAATGAAGAATCGCTTCGCAGACGCACTAGCAACTTTGGCATCCATGCTGGAACTTCCGATCGGGGTAAAGCTAAGGCCTGTCATGATTGACCAGAGAGGGAAGCACGTGTACGACTACGTCTTGAACATCGACGAACCTGATGATGGGCTTCCTTGGTTTCACGATATTTGGAATCTCGTCGAGAAAGGAGAGTTCCCTGTAGATTCAACCAAGAAGGATCGGATCGCTTTACAACGATTGGCATCTCAATACATTATCTGTGGTGGAAAATTGTACCGGTGATCTCCTTGCGGGATTCACAAGCTGTGTATTCACGGTGACGACACGAGAGCTGTAATGGAAGAGGTCCATGAAGGAGTTTGTGGGCCCCACATGAACGGGATGATGCTGGCAAAGAAAGTTTTGAGACTAGGGTACTATTGGTCGACTATGGAGACAGATTGCATTGAGTATGTGCGCCGATGTCATAAGTGCCAGACTCATGCTAATCTTATCCACGTCCCTCCCTCGGAGTTACACTCAATGGCGACACCATGGCCATTCTCCGCCTGGGGCATCGACGTCATCAGAAGAATCACGTTAGCGGCTTCTAACGGTCACAGGTTCATCTTGGTAGCGGTCGATTATTTCACCAAATGGGTCGAAGCAGCTTCGTACAAGACTTTGACGGCAGTTCACGTGGCTCACTTTATCAGGCAAAACATCGTTTATTGGTATGGGGTTCCTCAAGCCTTCGTGTTTGACAATGGTGTTCACTTCAAGGGAAAGGTTCTAGAACTCTTTGACGAATTTAAGATTCAAGTGCATCACTCAACCACTTATCGGCCGCAAACGAATTGGGCAGTCGAAGCAGCCAATAAGACCATCAAGTCAATTCTAGAGAGGACTGTCGAATCAGCCAGGAATTGGCACGAGCAGCTGCCACTAGCCTTGTGGGGATACCGGACATCTATCCGCGCACCGACAGGGGCAACACCCTATTCCTTGGTGTGCGGTATGGAAGCCGTTCTCCCCATCGAGCTGGAAGTTCCATCGCTCAGAGTCATGGCTGAACAAGGAATAGACGAGGCCGAATGGATCAGTGGGAGGTTCGAAGAACTCATGCTGTTTGATGAAAGGAGGCTGCGAGCATTGTACCACATTCAGGGCTATCAGCGAAGAATCGCCCGAGCATTCAACAAGAAAGTGAAGTCGAGGGACTTGCAAGAGGGGGATATGGTAGTCAAGGAAATCCGTGCACCGATCTTTGACCTACGAGGGAAGTTCCGACCGAAGTGGGCCGGGCCGTACATCATCAAGTTGATCCTTTCCGGGGGAGCAGCATCGATCATCGATCTCGACGGCAATGAATTCTCGAACCTTGTCAATTTGGATCAACTCAAACGATATTACCCCTGAGAGAGCTCGCTGGGCCGAAAACTGCAAGGGCAGGCGGTCCCAGGCAAAAATTAGAGCAAGCCCGCTAGGTCGAAAACCCGAAGGGGTGGCCTAGGCAAAAGTTAGGGCAAAAAGTCGAAAGAGAAGCTCGCTAGGCCGAAAACCCGAAAGGGCAGTTCTAGGCAAAAATTTAGAGCATAAAAAGGAGAGTGTTAATACCCGAGCGAACCCTAGCCCGAACTACGCATGGACCTGATTCCCTTTTCTTAAGGGATACGTAGGCAATCTCACTCTGAGGTTCGGTCCTAAATTCAAAAATCAAATCCAAATTGACGAATCAAGGTACTTTCTTTCAAGGCGCATGTGATTAACGAACCGAAAAGGGAGAAACTCTTAATCAGTCAACTTTATTCCGATGATTTCTTTATTACAAGCTGAGCATGAAAAAGAAAAACTCGCAACGAGACCTAACTTTTATTTCAAAAAACGGCAAAATAAGCTTTTAACCCCTCCTTGCTTCCACATCCCTCCACAGCCACTTCCGGTACCTCCCAGTCAGAGCAATGGAGTAAAGCGGATCACTTGGCTCAGTCCTACGAGTCTCCCATGTTGGAACACAGCTCCGAAGGCCCGGAATGGTGAAGGGAGGGAGACGAAGCACTTCTGAACCCGGAGGTGGTATCCCATGGCTGAGTCTAAACTAGCGCAGAATGCAGAAAGGTGAATAGAAGGTGAACCCAGCCAAGCCTGCCACGAACACCTGTGACGAGCCCATGTTACTCATGGTCATCGCAGGAAGCCTCAGCCAATAGCATCGCCAAGCAATGTCGTCATCATCTAGGGAAGCAAAGAAGTTGACCCAGTCATCCTTATTCCTGTATATCACCTGAAATGGGCGATTCCATCCGCTTGCACGGTACCACCAGTCGTTTGCCGGAGGGGTCAGCAGGTTTAATTTGTCGCAAAGCCACACCTGTCGGAAGAAGAGAGAAAACAAGTAAGGAGCCAGATAAAGCCTAAACCGAGTGTCGAGGTAAAATGAATGAGAGAAATAGAAAAAGGAGAGCTGAGTGAGGTCCCTAACCTGCAGCAATAGCGGGCTGCCACCAAAAACCCTTGTGCGACCAGCGCGAACAACATCTAATCCCATCAAGGTTTCAGCAAGGGCCAAGGGCGCAACATCCTTGCGAGCCTCAATCTGAGCAGCGACCCCAACCAATAGAGAACTGGGCTGACCAACAGAAGGAACCAGCAGGAAGGCCGCCAAGAGACAAATGCAGCAGGCCATCATCCGGCGACCTTGATACTCAAATTCGGTTAAGTCTCCAGGTGGACGGAATCTCTCGTACAGCTGCATGATGTTGATGGCATTACCCCGGGTCAGAAACTCGGCAACATTACCACTAACACCTAGCTTGGCTTTGAGAATATTCTTCATACTCTCCCTAAGCATTGGAACAATTGGCTCGGTGGAGTCGTGGCTCCCCAGGTAGGCATGGAACTCCTCGACGGTGGGACATAGCTCTTGAGAACCAAAGCGAAAGACATGCACTTCAGGATCCCAAAAGCGTACAGCTGCGTGCAGCAAGACAGGATGAATGGCAATTTCGTGGAGGTACTTCAAGGCATGAAGGCGATGCCCTTGGAAGTTCAGCCAATCGATGCCTTCAAGGCTATCCAACCAAGGCCGGAGCAAAGCTTGGTTCAACAAAGCCATGAGAAAAGGAAGTTTTGGGGAGAAGAATGATGGAATGGGATGTGAGTGACCTACCAAGGCAACTCCTGGTATTTATAGAGGCCGAGGGGGGATAGCCTCTCTTCCCCACCAGCCTTAGAGCTCATCAAGATCCATATTTTCTAAACCTTTTCAAGATTCAAACCTTGGAAATCCAAAAAAATCTTGGAAAAAACACTAGTCTTGCTTTGGGAAGCCACTGACCCTTGGAAAGCAGCTTAAGGAAAGTTACAAGACGTTTGGGAAGTGAGCATGCAGAAGAGAACAACATGGTAAAGCGGGGAGATGGCCTCGGAAATGAACACCGATCTGCAACATGTTCTTATGAACATACAGCGGTCTCGGTTATTTGTTTGTCTGAGTATTAAAGTATAGTCTTCGGGAAACCTCAAAATCTACATGATTTCCCTCCCGTCGACGTGTCCAAATTCGTGTCAAGAGCGTTTGGTCAAAACAAATGGTGTACACAAGTCTTAATACGTGTTTATGGCTGTATGATGCGGTAAGAATTGGCATCGAAGCCTATAAAGCCAATTTTCACTTTCAAGCACCTCATGTTCATTACACACGACGGCGTTAAGAGCATACACCTGGACCAAATACTCTCGGGTCCCATTCTCGTGTCTAATCACGGTCAAAATTTGTCGTTGTTTCCCTTAATGATCGCAAATTCCACGTTAAGGACATTCTTGTCATCTTAAGTCAAATTCTATGAGTCAAGTCGATTGTGTCAAATTTTATCCTGTTTTAAGAGTATCGGTTGAAATTCGCGTGCTATTTACTTTCTTTCAAAAGCTAGATAGACATATTTCATAAAATACAATTCTATGACGGGGGTGCGAAGAAGCTAAAGGGACGAAAGTGCAAATTTTTCACAAACAAATACGGCATCTACAATGAGTAAAGAAGGAAGTACATAAGCTGGGGCAAATACACGCCCAATCCTACCTACCGGGGCACGCAGACCCAAACAAAACCAAGGCACGCAGGCCTGGAAGCTACAACTATGTCGGCACGCAGGCCCATGCAAAAGAAAGGCTACCAAAGCAAAAACCTAAAACTCAGGCTCGACGAGTCCTCTTCCGCTGATGTCCCTCGGACTCACTGCTCTCAACCTCGTCGTCGCCTCATCGTCATCGCTGCCGCCGCCAGAGACCTGAGGCGCGATTCGAGTCCGTAGACTCTAAAGCTCGTGACTCGAGAGACTCCTCTGTCTCCTCCTCAGACTCCTCAGGAGCGGGTCTCCGCCGGGACGCTGCCCGGGGGACCACCTCGAACTGTCTCGCCCTTGTAGTGGATCGTGACACCCTCTGTGTGCTCTGGCCTCGCGTGCTGACGGAAGCTGGCAGACTCGTGGTGCCCTGTGGCTGTGTCCTGGTCGAGCGTCGTGGCTGCACCTGCACATCATGAACATTCATTCATTCCATGTATATTTTAAATCCAATCAAACGAGCATGCATGCATTTTCATACCTGAGGAGCCAAAGGTAAAGCAGGCTCAGGGACAGATCTAGTCTGGAGCATCCTCCCCTTGGCGCAGTCCTTCAGCAACTGCCACATCCCCACCATCAGCATGATGGCCTTCTCCGCCCATTCTCGTGGCACCTGTACAATAATTCAAGAATCAAGAACAACAAATGCAGAAACGAATAATGTTGGAGGCATGGAAAGAAACAAGGCTATATTCATACCTGAGCAGGAAGCCGCATCGGCAGATGCGGGAGGCGTGGGATATCTAGCAACGCCCGGGCCCCAGAAGGATCTCTCACCCCAATCGTCCACTCCAATGTCGACAATCCGACTGGAGCAGATGCCTCAACAGTCTTCGGAACCTGCGAGCTGCCCTCGCCTCGACCTGAAGAGCTAGCTCCTCGTCCACCAGCAGGAGGCCTAGCACCTCGCCCACTACCACGTGAAGAGCGACCACCTCGGCCTCGTCCTCCTGTCTCACCTCCAATCTCACCCCCGGTCTCGTCTCCAGCCTCATCAACGGCCTCACCCCTGGCCCTCCTGGCCTCGGCCTCTGCTATCCGTCTCTCCAGCTCTCTCTCCTCGCCCAAACTGGTGGCGTAGCACCTATCTCGATATGATGCATAGTCAAGCGTACGCCACAGGTACCTCTCCAAGTCCGTATCTGGCACCGTGAACCGCTCCAGCTCGGCTCGGGTGTAGGTCTCAGTCCTCTGCACTCTCGGAGGGAGTGGCCCCGGCACAACAAACTCTAGAGAACCGAGTGACTGTCGCGTCACCCGATCCCCCAGGTACCACTACCAGCCCAAGGGGCACTCCAGCAGGACCCGGCTCTGTGTCACCTCCCGGCTCTGTGTCACCTCCCGGCTCCTCGGAAGGAAAGCAGCCTCCACTCTGGCCCAGCGATCCCAGTGAACCTACATTCAATTTTCTGGCATCAATAATCAAGGATTTCACTTTTTGGCAAGGCATAAGAGAAAGAAAGGTTGATGTTTGTACCGTGACTCCAGTGATGTTATCCAGCCAGCGCCGGAAAGTCATCACTTGACCCCTCCGCTCCTTTGCTCTCCTATATTCTTTGCCCCAAGCAAGTGCACGTGGAAGCAGGTCTGGATTCGTACAAGTGTTCTCGGGCGGGAACATGCCCAAGACCTCGTAAACCCAAATCAGTGCATTTTTCAAATCAATCAATCAGAACATTAACCAAAGCGGTAATTTGGATCATACCTCAATCACCCTCCAGTATCCGCCAATAGTGTCCCCCACTCCGCGTGAGGCGGCTCCGAGGAAACAATAGAGTGTGCACAGAGCAGCACCTCCCCAGTCGTACTGTCCTGCCTGCCTCAGATCAACCAAGCCCGCCAAGTAGCTCAAGTGAACCCGGGATCGCCTGAGCGGGAACAGAGAAGCCCCGAACAGGTACAGCAGATAGGCCCTGGCCATCTGGGCCGCCTCAGCGTCGTCCGCCAGCTCGTGATCCCAATATGTCATGAACTGGGCATACTCCACCACCCCTCCGCTATGGCGCGGGACCCGTCCAAGGAACCACCTCAAGGCTGCATCATCCAAGTCTATGCTCGGGTCATATGGGATCGGCTTGCCTCTAACCCGGAGCCCTATGATCGCTGCAAAGTCGAGAGGAGTCACCGTCATCTCCACGAAGCGAAGGTGGAATGTGTTGGTGGTGTCCCACCACCGCTCCGCCAGCGCTGTCATAACCGCGCGGTCAACCCTCACTGCTGTCAGCAACTGGATGAATGGCCCGAAACCCGTCTCCTCTACTAACTCCCGCACCCTCCGAGGCAACTCTTTGAAATACTGCAGTGAGTGGCCTGAACCTCCGTGGCCGTAGATATCTTTGGTACGCTGTTTCAATAGAACAAAGGAATAGCATCAGTAAGCAACGCAATGATTCAAGGAAGCAAGCATAATGCAGGAAAGTGAACTATTAAGCCTATACCGTGGTCCACTCGGAAGAGATGTGCGTGGCTCGATCTCGGAGAAGCAAATCCTCGGGGTAATCCGTCCGAGCAGGGACGTAACCGGTCATCCCCGTCGGCTCGAAGAAATGTAGTCGTGGTACGTAGGTATCTGGTGTAAATCCAGGGCGCGCGCTGGCCAAGTAGGCCTTCACCTCAGCCGCCGCGGTAACCCGCTCCTCGATCACCACCTCCTCCTCTGGCTCCCCAAGCCCCAAATCAGCCAACTCTGGCACCCCGTGTCCACCGCCGTCGTCCCTGCACAACTAAGCAATGCTCCTAACAAAAGCGCCGAGGCCTGATCCTCCGTCGTCCTCTCATTCCCCAGCACCTCCCTCACCCCAGCATCAAGACCAAATGCATCTAGAATATCCTATGGCCTCGGGGCATCCATGAAATCCCCCTCCGTGAATGGGACCGGGTGCGAAGCACCAATCCCGCTGTCTCCGACCATCGGCTCTACAGCCGTCGCCCTCAACACCGGCGTCGTGATGATGCGTCCGACTGTCACTACCTCATCACCAGCCCCTTCCCTCCGCTCATTGCTGGCCTGCTCTGCGGCTGCGAGCAAATCCTCCACCGTAGGAGTATCGGGAGCGCCCGTCGCACCTCCCCTGCTGCTCATAGCATCTCCCCCACTGTCAATCCCACCACTACCACCACCGAGCTCGACCTCACCCTCTCCGACCACTGTTGCGACTCCTCTACCGCCTGTGGTATCACCACTGCCAACCCCTGCTTCCCCTCTGTGACCCGTGTCATCCCCACCATTCCTGGCCAGCTGGCCATTCCCTCCCCGCGCGATCTCATCACCACCCATACCCTCTACCGCCACCGCGCCTCCGCCAGCGCCACCCCTTGCTTCTGGAACTTCACCAGTCTCCTCCATCGCCGCCGCAACCTCCACTGCCGCCGCCTCACGGCTGGGCGTCGTCTCCTCGCCGTCCCTGGCCATAGCTCGTCCTTCTCCTTCCCAAGACTTCTTTCTCCCCTTTATCCGAACCGCTTGGCACACGATTGCCCAGCGGAAGATCGAAGAGAACTCGAGATCGGAAGCTCGATCCGTGGTTGTTTTTGTTGAAGAGAGAGACCGACTGTGAGAGAGAGAGATATATCGCCTGAGAGGGAGAGAGTGAGAACGAGCGAGCTTGAGAGGTGTACGGTCCGTACTCTAGTTCTTGAGCGCTCGGGAGTAGGAATTTTAAACCATAGATCTGTCAAGGAAGATGAATAGGGCAGTGGGCCCAGCCGTGGTTTTGAGCGCTTGAGACCACTCCCGAGCGCTTGGGAGTGGTTCTGAACGCTCAGCTCTGCTCTCAGCCCCCTTGCCAATCCTCCATTGTCCCGTGCATTTTCCCGCTTCCAAGGCTTCCTTAGCTTCCCCCTTCCTTTTACCAAATCAATCTCAGTCCTGGCTTCATCCGCATCGAACGAGACTGGGTGAGGCAAACCTCCGTCGATGATGCGTTTTTAGCCTCGCACTTCACAACTTGGTTGATAGTCGATTGAAAGTTTGTCTATTTATACTAATTTCAACAGGTTTGCAGGTATTTCTACCCTTCAGGTGCTATTTTATCCTCGTTCTGGCCGCCAAACAGAGCAACAGGTGGGCCTTTCATGCATTTATCAAACTCGTGTCAATCATTTCTCAGGCATGCATCCCACGTGCTTGCATTTTTCTGGCCGCCAAACAGAGCAACAGGTGGACCTTTCATGTCGATCTTTCTTGTGCATGCATCCCATGTGCTTGCATTTTCCGTTCACCAAACAGAGTAACAGGTGGACCCATTGCACATTTATCTTGTCAAAGTCTTGTCAATCTTTCTCGTGCATGCATCACATGTGCTTGCATTTGCCCCAAAGAACTACGCTGGTCTGATCCCCGCAGAAAAGGGTACGTAGGCAGCCTGAAAAGACGCGACCGCATGCATCAAACACTTCTACTTGCATTTGTGTTTGAAATTAAGGGTTTGACTTGGCTCGAATTGGGCTGTCTCAATCTTTGGATGTCACTCATGTTCGGACATGACGCCAAGCGCCATCCAAAGAGGGGCAACTGTAGACACCCCAATTTGGACGTTTCAAATTTCCTTAATTTGTGGCCCGGAGGCTCCCCAATGATGATTTCGGATTAAAACAAGCCTGATGTCACTCAAAACTTGGCTCCTTAAAAGATTTGAAAAGGGAATAAATTGGTCAAGATCATTTCCAGGCGCTTGGGAGCAGTCCCAAGCGCTCAAAACCATTTTCGAAAGCAATGGTTGAGTTTATTCTCGAGCGCTCGAGAAAGAAGTCCCAAGTGCTCGAGACCTCTCTCAAGCGCTCGAGTCCTCTGTGATGACCAATGGGTGGCAGGCCTTCCCACTACCCATGCAACTCATCATTGCAGACTCTTTGAGCCGGCTGAAGCTCAGTCCACACTCAACCTCAGTCAGAAATCCTCAGGCCAGCAGTTTTTCTGTTTAAAAAAAAATTGTTTATTTCAAATTCATTTCATTTTTAGACCATAGGTTATTTTGCCTATATAAGGCCTCATTTCAGCTCAAAAACATGCACGAACTCTCTCTCTCTAGAAGCTCACTGACCAGTCAAAGAAAACCATTTTCATTCCCTTGAAAATTTTGATTTTCAAAAGCCAAGTAGCCAAAAAAACTCAAAGTATCAAGGAGATGGAAGAAGTTCAGATCACCATCAGCTTTTGATCCTTTGAAGTTTTCACTTCCCCCTCATCTTTCAAAGTTTCTTTCCAAGGAGCAAAGTTCTAGTCTAAACGGTAGAAGCCTTCTACCCAAGTGTCAAATAAACAAAAGAGACAGGGCTGTTTCTCCTTTCTGAGGGAGGTCCCTCAGCCCTCTTAGTCCTTAATACTAAGTGTGGGTTGAGAGACCTTGGTGTAATAACAAGAGCAAAGGGGTATAAGTGTGTCTTCTGTGATTAGCCCACTGGAAGCATTCCCGAGCGCTCGGGACTACTCCCAAGTGCTCGAGAGTAGCTCCAGTCCTGTTTTCCTTCTTTTAAGTACTTAAATGGACATGCATGGGGAGTAGGAGGTGTTTCAAGATCTTTTAGTTCTTCTAAAGTGTGTTGGTATGCATGATCTGCTGTTTTCAGAGGAAAATAAAGAAAATGATTTTCATTTAGGGCATGCAAAAGAGTTGTGGTATGGATCTAAAAAGAAAAACCTTTTTCATGCTTCAAAAAATGTAAGATCCTGTGTGCTAGAATACTAAAGTGAGTATATTAAATGGTTGAAACCTGTTTTGGAATGCAGATAACTCCCAAGTGCTCGGAACTGCTCCCAAGCGCTCGGGAGTGTCTGCATGCAACTTCAATCCACTTTTTCTTCTAGTTTGGTCCTCCTACTACCCTTGCATGTCCATGCATGTACCTCCTTTTGTTTGTTACAGCCGTAAAATCATTTTTCAGAAAGGCAAAGAAGCATGGTTTGACAGAATGGGGTCTGAGTCCATTCTGCTAAGCCCTCTGTCGAGCCTGTGACACGATTAATGTTATTCTAGTTTACATTTTTAGCATCGTATTCTGTTGTATCCTGTTGTACTAACAAGACTTGTAGGATGGGCATGCATTACTCCCAAGCGCTCGGGAATGATTCCGAGCGCTCAAGAGTGGATCAGTGACAGGACTTTCTAGTTTCTGCCTTTTTGGCATTTATTCATCATCTTCATCATTTCCTGTACACATGCACATGCATGCACTCCCTATATTTGATATATATCTGTGGATACTTGCTAAGTGACTTAATGAAACAAGATCTTTTGAAAAATCCCACAAATGTTTAGTAGAGACCGATTTCAAATCGGGCGAGGGGGGTGCCGTAAAACCCTTCCCCCCTCGTAACGTGGCCTCCGAAGCCTTTTCAAAATCTCTGGTTTTCAATTCAAATCAATTATTTTCCAAATAAAACGGTTTCTCGGGTGGCAAACCACAAATCTGGGTGGCGACTCTTCAAATTTTTCAACTCGATTAAAAAATGAGGCGATTCTTTTCGGGCCGCCCCGATTCCACCCGAGGCTGTGGTAGCCCACAAAACCCCAAAGGTATTAGTTTCGATACTAAAACCAAGTTTCTAGAGAAGGACAGAACATAAAAAACATTATTAAGATCCAAAACAAAGCCAGATTTTAAAACAAGTCTAATAGTCCCAACTTCTTCGACGTGCGAACGCATCCCATTTCCTGAATAGATGCCTTGTTCACTTCCCGTCGGTTTCCTTAGGCTGAGAAAACCCTGCATGGTATTGGCAATGTGAATTGTAGAACCAAAATCAATCCACCATGTATTATCAAGAACATTAATGAAATTTGATTCCTAGCACACAAAGGATAAAAATTTACCTTTCTTCTCAAGCCACTTCTTATACATAGTGCATTCTTTCTTCATGAGTCCCTTCTTTTTGCAAAAGAAGCATTCAACTTTATTTCCAGAGCGCTTCATTTGCACATTTTTGTCATTTTCAATGGGAACACCGTTGCCCTTTATTCCGTTACCCTTTCCTTTGCCTTTTCCCTTCGCCTTTCCCTTTTCCCTTTGCCTTTCCCTTTCTCTTTCCGT
Source organism: Rhododendron molle (assembly GCA_025413875.1). NCBI lineage: Eukaryota > Viridiplantae > Streptophyta > Magnoliopsida > Ericales > Ericaceae > Rhododendron > Rhododendron molle. The sequence goes on along the minus strand of CM046391.1, from coordinate 33,190,578 downwards.
TTTCATGAAAAACCAGATTGACACTTTCTAGAATTTCATTTTCATGCTTTAGCCTCTCGTCCTCCTGAACACACATGGTCAAAAGCTCATTGACAGACCATTTCTCCTTATGTGTGTTGTAGGAAATTTTGAAAGGGGTGTATTCTGATTGGAGAGAGTTAAGGATAAAATGCATTAAGAATGACTCAGAAATCTCTATCTCCAAAGCTCTAAGTTGAGTTGTAATATCTCTCATCTCCATAATGTGTCCCTGCACACTTTTAGAACTGTTGTGCCTCATGCCTGAAAGTTTCTTCATTAGGGTGCTTGCTAGTGCCTTGTCAGAGCTTACAAATTGCTCTTCAATAGCCTTCATGAAATCTTTTGCCTTATCGCAATCGGGGATTGAACCCCTTATGCCCTTATGGATGTGGGACATAATGAGGATCAGACTTAGTCGAATATATCTGTAACGCCCTCATGTTTGGGTACGTTAAATAAACATTTTATTAAAATAAATTATAAAGAGTCAGGCTCATTATTACAACATGATTCCTACGAGAGTACTTTTATTACAAAAAGGATGGGAAATCTAAGGTTTACTACTACTCCGCCTCTTCCTCCATCCTAGCAAGCTCCTCGGCTTCAAGAGCCTCCAAAGTGTACTGTTCACCCTGTTCATCTATCATCTCTGACACATTATACCAGCGTCGCCCCCAGTATATTATGTTAGGGTCACCAAAAGGTAACACCATGAGCTACAGAAGCTCAATAGAATAAACCATACCCACTAACCCTTAACTTACACAAAACAAGTCATACATATTTTATGATGTCGAATTAACACACACGTAACCAACGACTATCAACAATGACACCCCCACATTTGCTACTCAACTATCGTTGGTGTCCATGATTTTTGAGTTTCTCCTACGCAACTCGTCGTACACCGTGTCACCAATTTCCACTTTCATAAACCAAATTAACATTTCAAAGATCGCTTTAACACACCCAACCTTGGTTCCGCTGTTTCGGTCTCCCGAGTATCCTCACAATGGTTCCGCCGCACCAGGTTCCCATTGGCACACAAAACCTTGTAGTGGCTCCTCTCCGCGGATAACCAAGCTACACACCCAACCTTGGTTCTGCCGTTCCGGTCTCCCGAGTACCCTCACAATGGTTCAACCGTCCCCGGGTCCCATTGGCACACACACACACACACCGTACTCCCACAATGGCTACCATGTCCGGCCATTATGTAGTTCAAAAATATTTTACCATTTCAAACACATCCTTCCATTAGCCAAACCCTAGGTGTCATGTTTCTAACTTTCTTGGTTTCCGTGTCTCGTTGTCATGTATAGACTTCGCGGTAGGACTTTTCACGCAATCATAGTAATCTTGAAACTAAACTAGCAAGATCATCCAGCTCTATATTACTCAGCATGTTCAAACCCACTTAGAAGCATAACGCCACATGTACGGATGTAGGGAGGTAATCCCAAACAGGAACAAAAGTGGCCTGAACATGTGGTACATGGGGCCAGAGAATAAATGTAATCGAAGCAACCACCGCGCAATACGGTGAACGGCGATAAGGATCAGAGACTTGAGAAGTCTCTGATCCAAGATACCCGAGCAGTGGCATGGTCCAAAGAACATGAGGAGTTGTTGGACCAGGCGCCTGGTAAAAGGACAAGTGACATGTGAAGTCACTGGTCCAAGTAGTCTGTTCGGCAATGAAAAGGCCGAACAGGAGCAACATTCTGGAGGAGGCAGCAGCGGACACTCCAAAAATGGCAGAGGACGCTCCAGAAATGGTAATACTCAGTAAGGAAACAAGATCTGGGGAAGATATCCAACGGGAATGGGATGTACGGCCAGTTATGGGAGGCATTCCTAAATGGTCTAAAAGGTAATATATAGTTAAAGGAACGAGAATCCATGACATTCTGGGTTTCCTATACAAGAAAGGAAACTTAGGGCAACAGGGTAGCTTGGATAGCAAGCATGTGTGAATCTATAAATACAAGGTAAACCTAGAGGTAAAGGTATGCAATTCTTGGCAATACCTTCTACACCTACTGATAATTAGGGTTTTCTGCTAGTACATGATACTAACTTTGGCATCGGAGGGCCTTTGCCAACGAGAGGCAAAGGTGCGCTCACCCCTGTCTGTTTTAAAGCTAGGGTTTCGACGGAAGGCTAGGGTTCCGGCGGGGAGACTGAAGTAGCCGTTACAATCTTGTGCTGTTCAAAGCCTCTTTCGTTTTCCTACACTTACAATTGGCGTCGTCTGTGGGAACCGAAAGAGATCCCTTTGAAAAAGCGACCATGGTGGAAGAAGATCCAAAAACCCCACTTGACCCAAACAACCAGCTGGGGAGGTGACAAGTCCCCACCAAGCCCTCCGAGAAAGCCCGATGGTAGGCATGCAAGGAGGACCACAAGCAAGGACCGCCCCCTGACTGTCCATGGCGATTCCAGAAACAAAGACGGAAGGACAGCCACGGAGTCCACGAGGAGGAGTAAGTCCCGCCGTGGGAGAGAGTGAGTTGCACATTCGAAAAGTGTGCACAGTAAGGAGGATGTCCTGGACAAGAAGAGACAGGAAATAGAGGAATACGCTCGTCTGATTAGGCGACGAGAATACGAGATTCAGCAACTACAACGGATACGAGAACATCCAGAAGATTCTGGACTTTCACGAAGAAAGTCCCGAGGAGGAAAACTGGATGTAGTGGAGTAAAAGAGAGCTTCTTCTCGAAAAAGAAGAAGCAGGAGTCTCACTCCAAAACCATTGAGGGCTTCTTCACGAAAAAGGAGAAGCAGGAGTAAAAGTTCCACCCTCGAGGACAGAGGGACCAGGAAGCACCACAGGGACAGGTACGAGAGACCTGATTCCGATTGGGAAAGGAATGCTACCAGGACTGCAAAGGGGCAAGAAGAGGGGACCACATCTGCACGAGAAGCAGCACGGAAGGCCCTTAGCAACATAGCAACTTTTCCTTTTGCAAAGAGATTGCAGGAGGCAAGGTTGCCGAGCAGGGTGAAGCACGGGACGTTTATCCTGTACGAGACCAATGCAGACCCGGTGGCACACATACAACATTACCAGCAGGCAATGTTTATGCACGACGGCGATGACGCGATCATGTGCAAAATGTTCCCATCCAGTTTGGGAAAGGTGGCCCTGTCCTGGTTGCATAAGTTGGGGCCGAACACCATACGAGGATGGAGGCAGTTGGCCGAGGAATTTACTGCTCGGTTCCTGACGAGCAGAAAATCATCCAAAACTTTTGAGAGTCTCTGAGTTATGAAACAAGGAGAGAATGAGCCGATCAGGGACTATGCCAAGAAGTATTGGGAGACTTTCAACGAGATAGAAAGTTGTAGTGAGGAGTATGCGATAGCAACGTTCAAGACTGGGCTACCTATTCAAGGGGAGCTACGAAAGTCCCTAAACATGAGTCCAGTGAGCACGCTGGCAAAGCTGATGGAACGAATTGAGCAACACGCCAGAAACGAGGATGACATATTACGGGAAGATGGCAAGTTGAGTGCCGAGCAAGCCGAGGGCTCTGCAAAGAAGATGGATGTGCCAGAGCCCAAAACATACAAAGAGAGGAAGGAACATGGGCATGCTAAGAAAGAATTGTACATGGAGAAACACACCCCAGACCCCAAATCTTTCTTCTCGATAACAACGGTGTGGAAAAACCCAATCTATCGAATTCTTTATCGAATAAAGAATCGCCCATATTTGAAGTGGCCTCCAAGGCTGGAGGGTGATAAAGATGCAAGAAGAGCTACGAGTCAGCACTGCAGTTACCATAAGGACTAGGGTCATATGACGAAGGATTGTGATATGTTCAAGCAACACCTTGATGACCTGGTCTCACGTGGGTATCTGAAAGAGTTCATCCAGGAAGAACACAAGGGTGCAGAGAAAGCAATGGAATTGGATTACGAGCAAAATCCAAGGGGCGTGATCCATATGATACATGGATTGGCTGCACCTTATACGAGAAATGAGGTGAGGTTGCTCCAAAGGCAAGTAAAACATGGCCAGCACGTGATGCAGCTGGAAAAGAAACGAGTACGTGAGGCAGTAGGATGCGAGGAAGGCATAGTCTTCACGGATGAGGATCTGTGAGGAGTCCAGGTGCCGCACAATGATGCTTTGGTCATAACCCTACGAATTGGCGAGTATGACATGGAGAGGATCCTAGTGGATTCAGGAACTTGTACCGAGGTGCTCTATTACTACGCATTTAAGAAATTGGGGCTGGCGCAAGCAGACTTGGTAGAGTCAGTAACTCCATTGGTCGGTTTCAGTGCAGGGGCAGTCTGGCCATTGGGCAAGGTGACCCTTCCCCGTTCGGGTAGGAACAGTGGTGTTGAGAACTGACTTTTTGGTAGTGCACGTGCCATCTTCTTAAAACGCAATTATAGGAAGAACTTGGTTGCACAAGATGAGGGCAGTTTCCTCCACCTACTATTAGATGGTGAAGTTCCCAAGATCCAACGGTATTGAGAGAATAAGAGGGAACCAAAAGATAGCCCAACAGTGCTTGGTTTCCATAATCAAGAAGGCGCCCAAGGCACAGTTGGTGCAAACAGTCGAGGTTACCATCCAGCCGACCATCGAGGATGTCGGAGGGAATCCAGCCGAGAAAGTGGTGGAACGATTGTAGAAGATACAGATCAATGAGAGTGATCCGGAAAGGTATTTTCTGATTGGAAAAAACTTGTGCAAAGAAGAAGAGGAAGAGTTGGTAAAGTTTCTCAAAGAACACGTTGATGTGTTTGCTTGAGTGCCCGAAGAGATGCCTGGGGTGGATGCAAACGTGATTTGCCACCACTTGAACATGGATCCACAACATAAACCCGTAATGCAAAAGAAAAGATGATCTGCCGTATAGCATGTCGATGCTGATATTGAGGAAGTCGACCATTTGCTTGAGGCAATGGCGATACGAGAAGTGTACTACCCAGAATGGCTGTCCAACATAGTGGTGGTAAAAAAGAAGAATGGGAAGTGGCGAGTTTGCATCGACTTCACAGATCTAAACAAGGCGTGTCCAAAAGACAGTTTTCCCCTGCCTAGGATAGATCAATTGGTGGATGCAACAGCTGGGTATGGATGCACGAGTTTTCTCGACGCTTATCGAGGATATCACCAGATTGCCATGTACGGGCCCGGCCAGGAAAAGACTACTTTTATCACACCACGAGGGCTGTATTGTTACAGTGTTATGCCCTTTGGTCTGAGGAATGCTGGTGCAACTTACCAGAGACTGGCAACAATTATGCTAAAGAAGATGCTCGGCAAGACCATGGAGGTATACATAGACGACATGGTGGTCAAGAGCAAGGAGAAACGAGACCACATCGCTGATCTGAAGTAAGCTTTTGAGATACTGCGGGAATACAGCTGAAACTCAATGCCTCGAAATGTGCATTCGGAGTAAGTTCTTGGAAGTTCCTGGGTCACCTCGTGACCATAAGAGGGATAGAGGCACATCCCAACCAAATAATGGCTTTGCAGAAGCTCCAGAGTCCAAGGACCATGAAGGAGGTTCAGCGATTGACGGGGATGGCTGCAACTCTTAACAGGTTCATTAGTCGGTCAAGCAACAAGTGTAGACCCTTCTTTCAGTTGTTGAAGAAAAGAGAAGGTTACGAATGGGGAGCAGATTGTGAGCAGGCATTCCAGGACCTAAAGAAGTACCTGGCGACAGCCCCACTTGTGTCCACCCCTGAGCCAGGTGAGATCTTAACCTTGTACCTAGCAGTCTCTGAGCATGTTGTTAGTGTAGTCCTACTGAGGAACAAGGGATCCGAACAAATCCCTGTTTGTTACGTGAGCAAGATGATACTGGACGCAGAGACGAGATATCTGCCCCTTGAAAAGTTGGTCTTAGCACTAAGGACATCGGCTAGGAAATTACCCCACTACTTCCAAAGTCACAAAGTTGTGGTTTACACAGAGTTTCCGTTGAAATCATTGCTACGAAAGGCAGATTTCTCGGGACGAATATCAACTTGGTTGGTGTAGTGAGGTAATCCCGAACAGGTAGAAAAGAGGCCCGAACACGTGGTACGTTGAGCCCGGAATAAATATAATTAGAGTAGCCGCCGATAAGGACCAGAGACTTATATCCCAAGTCCAAGATACCCGAGCAGGAGTATGGACCAAAGAGCAAGAGGAGCTGTTGGACCAGACGCCTGGTAAAGGGTCCAGTGACATGAGAAGTCGTTGGACCAGGAAGGCTGTTCGGCAATGAGAAGGCCGAATAGGTGCAGCACTCTGGAGGAGGCAGCAGGAGACGCTCCAGAGGGTCCCAGAAGTGGTAATACTCAATAAGGAAATAAGATTTGGAAAAGATACCCAACGGAAATGGGATGTACGGCCAGTTAAGGAAGTGATTCCTAAATGGTTTGTAAGGTAATATATAGTAAAGGGAACGAGAACCCATGATGTTCTGAGTTTCCAATATGAGAAAGGAAATTAGGGCAACGAGGTAGCTTGGGCAGCAAGCAGGCGTGAACCTATAAATATGAGGTAAACCTAGAGGTAAAGGTACACAATTCTTGGCTATTCGCTTTATACCTACTGAGAATTAGGGTTTACAACTAGTACGAGATACTAACTTTGGCATCGGAGGGCCTTTGCCACGAGAGGCAAAGGTGCACTCACCCTTTATTTGTTTTATAGGATCCATTCTGGCGGCATGTTAGGGTTCCGGCGAGGAGACTGAGGTAGCCGTTATGATCTTCTGCTGTCCAAAGGCTCTTTTCGTTTTCCTGCACTTACAATTGGCGCTGTCTGTGGGAAAAGAAAGAGATCCCTTTGAAAAAATGACCATGGTGGAAGAAGATCCAAAAATACCACTTGACCCAAACAATCAGCTGGGTGGGGGAGGTGACAAACCCTCGCCAAGTCCTCCGAGAAAGCCCGATGGTGGGCATGCGAGGAGAACCACGAGCAAGGACCACCCCCTAACTGTCCATGGCAATTCCAGAAACAAAGATGGACGGACGGCCACGGAGTCCATGAGAAGGAGTAAGTCCCGCCACGGGAGAGAATCAATTGCACGTTTGAAAAGCGTGCATAACAAGGAGGACATCCTCGACAAGAAGAGACAGGAAATAGAAGAGTATGCCCATTTGAGTAAGAAACGAGAATACGAGATTCAGCAACTACAATGGATACGGGAACATCCGGAAGATTCTGGACTTTCACGAAGGAAGTCCAGAGGAGGAAAGCTGGCTGTAGTAGAGTACAAGAGGGCTTCTTCACGAAGAAGGAGAAGCAGGAGTCTCACTCCAAAACGACAGAGGGCTTCTTCACAAAGAAGGAGAAGCATGAGTCTCACTCCAAAACGAATGAGGGCTTCTTCACAAAAAAGGAGAAGCAGGAGCAAGAGTTCCACCCCCGAGGAGGGAGGGGCTAGGAAGCACCACAGGGACAGGTACAAGAGACCTGATTCTGATTGGGAAAGGAATGCTGCCATGACTGCAAAGGGGCAAGCAGAGGGGACCATGTCTGCACGAGAAACAGCACGGAAGGCCCTTAGCAACATAGCAACCTCCCCTTTTGCGAAGAGACTACAAGAGGCAAGGCTGCCAAGCAGGGTGAAGTACGGGACGTTTATCCTATAAGAGACCAGTGTAGATCTGGTGGCACACATACAACATTACCAGCAGGCGATGTTTATGCACGACGGCGATGACGCGTTCATGTGCAAAATGTTCCCATCCAGTTTGGGAAAGGTGGCCCTGTCCTAGTTCCATAACTTGGGGCCGAACACCATACGAGGATGGAGGTAGTTGGCAGAGGAATTCACTGCTCGGTTCCTGACGAGTAGAAAACCACCCAAAACTTTTGAGAGTCTCTCAGTTATGAAACAAGGAGAGAATGAGCCGATCAGGGACTACGCCAAGAAATATTGGGAGACTTTCAATGAGATTGAAAGTTGCAGTAAGGAGTATGCTATAGCAACGTTCAAGACTGGGTTGCCTATTTGGGGGAGCTACAAAAGTCCCTGAACATGAGTCCAGTGAGCACACTGCAAAACTGATGGAACGAATTGAGCAGCACGCCAGGAACGAGGATGACGTACTACGGGAAGATGGCAAGTTGGGTGCCGAGCAAGCCAAGGGCTCTGCAAAGAAGGCGGATAAGCCAGAGCCCAAAACATACAAAGAGAGGAAGGAACATGGGCAGGCTAAGAAGGAATCCTATGGGGAGAAGGACGCCCCGGACCCCAAATCGTTCTTCTCGATAACGATGGTTTGGAAAGAACCAATCTATTGGGTTCTTTATCGAATAAAGAATCGCTCATATTTTAAGTGGCCTCCAAGGCTGGAGGGTGATATAGATGCAAGAAAAGCTACGAGTCAGCACTATAGTTACCACAAGGACTGGGATCACATGACGGAGGATTGTACGATGTTCAAGCAACACCTTGACGACCTGGTCTCATGTGGGTATTTGAAGGAGTTCATCCAGGAAGAGCACAAAGGTGCAAACAAAGCGTTGGAGCTGGATTACGAGCAGAATCCCAGGGGCGTGATCCATATGATACATGGATTGGCCACACCTTATACGAGAAATGAGGTGAGGTTGCTCCAAAGACAAGTAAAGCACGACCAGCATGTGATGTGGTGGGGAAAGAAATGAGGACGTGAAGAGGAAGGATGCGACGAGGGCATAGCCTTCACAGATAAGGACCTGGGAGAAGTCCAAGTGTCGCACAATGATGCTTTGGTCATAACCCTACGAATTGGGGAGTCTGACATGTAGAGAATCTTGGTGGATTCGGGAAGTTGCACCGACGTGCTCTACTACGATGCGTTTAAGAAGCTGGGGTTGGCGCAAACGGGCTTGGTACAGTCAATAACCCCATTGGTCGGGTTTAGTGAAGGGGCAGTTTGGCCGCTGGGAAAGGTGACCCTTCCTGTTCAGGCAGGAACAATGGTGTTGAGAACCGACTTTTTAGTAGTGGACGTGCCATCTTCCTATAATACGATTATAGGAAGAACTTGGTTATAAAAGATGAGGGCGGTTTCCTCCACCTACCATCAGATGAAGAAATTCCCAGGGTCCAATGGTATTGAGAGAATAAGAGGAAACCAAAGGACAGCCCAACAGTGCTTGGTTTCCATAATTAAGAAGGCGCCCAAGGCACAGTTGGTGCAAATAGTCGAGGTTACCAACCAACCGACCATCGAGGATGTCGGAGGGAATCTGGCCGAGAAAGTGGTGGAAGAATTGAAGAAAGTACAGATCAACGAGAGTGATCCTGAAAGGTATTTTCTGATTGGGGAAAACCTGTGCAAGGAAGAAGAGGAAGAGTTGGTAAATTTTCTCAAAGAGCATGTTGATGTGTTTGGTTGAGTGCCGGAAGAGATGCCTGTAGTGGATGCGAACGTGATTTGCCACCACTTCACATGGATCCACAACACAAACCCGTAATGTAGAAGAAAAGACGTTCTGTCGTACAGCATGTGGATGCTGTTATTGAGGAAGTCGACCGTTTGCTCGAGGCAAAGGCGATAAGAGAGGTGTACTACCCGGAGTGGTTGCCCAACACAATGGTGGTGAAAAAGAAGAATGGGAAGTGGCGAGTTTGCGTCAACTTCACAGATCTAAACAAGGCGTGTCCAAAAGACAGTTTTCCTTTGCCCAGGATAGATCAGCTGGTGGATGCAACAGCTGGGTATGGACGTATGAGTTTTCTCGACGCTTATTGAGGATATCACCAGATAGCCATGTACGGGCCCGATAAGGAGAAGGCGTCTTTTATTACACCTCGAGGGCTGTATTGTTACAGTGTTATGCCCTTTGGTCTGTGGAATGCCGGAGCAACTTACCAAAGACTCACAACGATTATGCTAAAGAAGTTGCTCGGCAGGACTATGGAGGTGTATATAGACGACATGGTGGTCAAAAGCAAGGAGAAACGGGACCACATCGTTGATCTGAAGGAAGCTTTTGAGATACTGAGGGAGTACAAGCTGAAGCTTAACGCATTGAAATGTGCATTTAGAGTAAGTTCTGGGAAGTTCCTGGGTCACCTCGTGACCATAAGAGCGATAGAGGCAAATCCTGATCAAATAACTGCTTTACAGAAGCTCCAAAGTCCAAGGACCACGAAGGAGGTCCAACGATTGACTGGGATGGCTGCAGCCCTTAACAGGTTCATTAGTCGGTCCAGCGACAAGTGCAGACCCTTTTTTCAATTGTTGAAGAAGAGAGAAGGTTACGAATGGGGAGCAGAATGTGAACAGGCGTTCCAAGACCTGAAAAAGTACTTGGCGGCCGCCCCACTCTTATCAACCCCTGAACCTGGTGAGATCTTAACCTTGTACTTAGCAGTCTCTGAACATGCTGTCAGTGCAGTCTTACTGAGGAACAAGGGATCCGAACAAATCCCCGCCTATTACGTGAGCAAGACGCTACTGGATGCAGAGACGAGATATCTGCCTCTTGAAAAGTTAGTCCTGGCATTGAGGACAGCGGCTAGGAAGTTGCCCCACTACTTCCAAAGTCACAAAGTTGTGGTGTGCACAGAATTTCCATTGAAATCATTGCTACAAAAGGCAAATTTCTCGAGACGAATATCAACTTGGTCGGTGGAATTGAGCCAGTATGATATTGATTATCAGCCGCGCACGGCAGTGAAAGGGCAAGTTTTGACAGATTTCGTGGCAGAGTTTTCTCCCACAGTGGCTCCACTGCCTCCTACGAGAAAGGAGCAGTTGGTCGAGCCATCAGCCGAGGAGCGAAAGGCACCTGTCGAGCAGGATCCTTTGGAAAGGAAACTTTTTGTTGATGGTTCCGCATACAACACCGGATCTGGAATTGGGGTGGTGCTTTTCCCTCCTGAAGGAGTAATTATCGAGTTGTCCCTGCGCCTGGGTCTCAGTGCATCAAACAACGTGGCGGAGTACGAAGCACTCTTGGCAGGATTACGAAGCGCAAAGTCCTTGAAAGTTGAGAGGATTCGAGTGTTTTGAGATTCACAACTCGTGGTGAATCAGTTGTTCGGGGAGTACGAGGCCCGGAATGAGAAGATGGCAGCCTACGTGGAGGCAGCCAAGGATTTGCTTGATACTTTTGAGAAGGTGCACATTAAGCAGAAAAGCTCCGGGTAAAACGCCCACGCCGACTCATTGGCTTGGTTGGCAGCAGCTGTGCCAACAAAGTTCAAGAGAAAGGTGGCAGTAGATTATCTAGCTCAGCCGAGCATTGGAAGGAGTGTGGAATTGGTCTTGGAAGTGAACCAATGACCAAGCTGGATGGATCCAATAGTGGAGTTCCTACAAGATGGGACACTCCCCACAGATAAAAAGGAGGCTCACAAGATAAAGACGAAATCTGCACGGTTTTGGCTATTACAAGAGGGGAAATTGTACAGAAAGTCCTTCATCGGACCATACCTGCTTTGTGTGCATCCTGAGATGGTGCAAAAGTTCCTTCATGAGATCCACGAAGTAACATGTGGCAGTCATGCTGGGGGCAGATCCATTGCTCACCATGCAATAACCCAGGGTTACTGGTAGCTGCACATGCAAGAAGATGCAAAAGTGCATATGAAAATTTGCGAGAAATGTCAAAAGTTCTCACCCATGATCCGAACACCAGCCGAGGATCTGGTGCCCTTAACAAGCCCTTGGCCGTTTGCCCAATGGGGAATAGACATCGTGGGTCCACTCCACAAGGCAACTGGGAACAGGAAATTTCTGTTGGTGGCAACAGACTACTTTACCAAGTGGATAGAAGCAGAACCACTAGCAAAGATCACGTAACCTATGATAGAAAGGTTCGTGTGGAAGAACATCATCACTCGATTTGGGGTTCCTTATTCTTTGATCACTGATAATGGGTCGCAGTTCCAGAAAAAGTTCAAGCCTTTTTGTGCCTTGTACGGAATAAGGAACTACTATTCAACCCCAGCCTACCCTCAGAGCAATGGGCAGGCAGAAGCGTCCAACAAGACTATACTTGACGGGATTAAGAAAAGGTTGGACAAAGCAAAAGGCAAGTGGTCCGACGAATTGCCACTGGTCCTGTGGGCGCACCGAACAACTCCTAGGAGGTCCACGGGAGAGACCCCCTACTCGCTAGCATATGGAACAGAGGCTGTGATTCTATTCGAGGTTGGTTTGCCGACCAACATGACCACGTTGGTGGATAGTGGGGGCAATGACAGAGCCCTGGAAATTGAGCTGGACCTCGCCGAGGAGAGGAGAGAACGGGCTCTGGTGCACTTAGCCTCATACCAGGAGCAGCTGATGAAAAGCTACAACAAGAATGTCCACCCACGAGAATTTGGTGTTGGTGACCTAGTGCTACGAAAGGTGCTCGGTAACACCAAGGTGGCCAACGAGGGCAAGTTGGGGGCCAATTGGGAGGGCCCATATTGAGTTACAGAGGTTGTGGGCATAAGGGCTTATCGATTGGCAGATCTGGACGGGAACTCGGTACCAAGGCCCTTGAATGTCCACAACTTGAGGAAGTTCTACGTGTAGAGAACTTCGATTTCATTTTCTCTATTTTAGATGCACATCGTGATTGTGTGGGAATTACGAATAAAATTCCCTTGTGTTTGCTTTGGTTAGTTGCAAGGTGTACGCGTAACGCCCCTTGAGTTTCTGAATTATGGATAAAAATTCCCAGATTTTGGTAAACACGACGCTGTTCTTTACAATTTTTTATTTTATCATTCTTTAAATGCGGAGTCAGGCTATGTCCCTAGTCCTCACTTCGTATTGGGGAGCAGAGGTATATGGTAACTGTGGGAAATTTCAAGTATTTCAAATTTTGCCAAAAGTACGAGTATACTTGACCATTTGCTCGGGTACGAATATACACAGGACGCATACAAGATTATGCACACTGTCCCCAAGCACAAATATGTTTGGGATAGTTCCAAGTACGAATATACTTGATCATTTTGCTTGGGTATGAACATACCCAGGACGCATACGAGATTATGCACACTGTCCCCAAGCACGAATATGTTTGGGATAGTTCCAAGTACGAATATACTTGATCATTTTGCTCGGGTACGAATATACCCAAAGTGCATACGAGACTATGCACACTGCTCTCAAACACGAATATGTTTGGGATAACTCCAAGTACGAATAGACTTGTTTACTTGTACGGGTGCATGCCCCCATGAACTTGCGACGCAATCAGAGTACGAATAAACTCAGGATTACTATGGCCCAATACGAGTACATTTGGATAACCTAAGTATGAATATACTGGTACAAAACACTTGGGTTGCGTAAAGATGCAGCAGTACCTAAGTTTAGAAAAACTTGACGGTTTGCTCGGGTAAGAGCAAACCTGAGCACGTACGCAAAATATTATCTAAGTATCAATATACTTAACAGATTGCTCGGATACGAGCAGACCCTGAATACATACAAGAACATGTATAGTTTGACAAAGCTACGAATGCTTCTAGCGTCATTTTAAGGTATGAGAAACCTGCAACAGTAAAATATGAATACAGCTGAATCATCAACAGGCACGATGAAACCTGGGGAGCATACGAGAGTATGCAAACACAAAACTAAGTACGAAAAACACTTAGCACGCAAATACTGGCCATGAGAAGGCCACCTGCATTGGAAAAGAAAGAGCCACGAAGGGCCAGGCAAAATCATTATTTAGGCCAAACAGGGCCACCAAAAATATTCCAAAGGCCACGAAGGGCCAAACCACCAAAATTAAGACATGCAGAAATGTGTCAGTGCCACGCAGGGCAATACCAATAGCCACGCAGGGCCAGCAAAAGTTATTCCAATAGTTCCAGTTATCATCACCAAGTTTGGAAGGGTCCGACTTACTCTTCGTTTGTTAAGTCCTGGATAACAGGAGAAGTTGGAGCAGTTTGAGAGGAGGATGGAGCCGTCGTGTCTTCCACCACTGTGGATGATTTTGGGGCGCCATCACCAGCTTCCTTCTGGCCAGTAACGGCATCATCCACAGTTGCAGTGGCTTCGTTCTCTACTTGCTCGGTGATAGGTGCATTTTGCACTCCCTCCATATTGTCTTCTTCCTCGTCCTCTTCCTGCTCCTCGTCAGCAACCTGGGTGCTCAGGAGGTCCCTGTTGGTCCAAAGGGGGTAGGATTCAGGAGCCTTGATCTTTGTCAAGCATGTGGTCCAGGCCGCGTCCCAGATCTGGTCCTGGAGGGCAGGTATTTGAGACTTATAGCTCTCAGTGGCCACGTGGATCCCCTCGTTAAAGCCCTGTTGGTAGGCAGCCTTGGCCTCATTCTTGCTCGTCTCCAACTCTGTGAGAGTCTGGTTTAGGCTGTCCTCGGCCCCTTCCAGCTTGTTCCTCAATTCATCCGCAAGCCCGCGGGCTTGATTTCTCTCTCTCTCTCTCTCAAGCTTGACAATGGTATTTTATAGCTTGGCATTTTCACTTGCCAATCTGGCACGTTGAGGCCCAGAATGGCCAAGTTTTTGTGCCATGGCCACCATCTTCTGCATTGCCTGTAGATTTTAAACACGAAGCAGCATTAGGCAAAAACAGGGATGTGTGATTTACATCATTACTAATGAAGCACGGAAGGGCTACCTTGGCACTATGACTCATGAACGAGCCAAGGAGGTTGTCTAGGGAGCAAGAGACTTCTTTTTGTATGTCCCCAGGCAGCAGAAAAGCTTGGGACAGTGCAAGGGCTGTCCCTTCAGACTCAACACTATCGCGGACGATGACTGGCCAGCCGCCATGCGTAAGTTGAGGAGCCCACATGGGAGTTGGAGGTGCTGAGAGTTGGGAGGAAGGTTGTTCGATAGAAGAGGTCTCCAGCCGCTAGCGTTTGTCCCGGTGACTGGCTTCGATTTCCTCGGGGGAAAAGCCAGGAAGGACGTCTGGCTAGGTGGATCCACGGCAGCCATAAGACGGCGCCAGGCTCTGAGAGCGTCCGCGGCCACGAGATGAGCCATGGCCTCTTCCACGGCTAGCCCCTGGGATAGTGAGGAGGTTGCTGAGATTGATTCCCTGGTCCATTTCTTGAGGAGGGGGAGATGGAGAATAACTGCTTGAAGATGTCAAGGCTTCTTCGGCGAGTTTAATGGGTTCGTTGAGGATCCGAGAACGCCTTTCCTCTTGTTGCTCGGGTTGTTGAACGGGAGGACCTGGGATGACAGGGTCGTCGGCTGCTCGGATTCGACGGTCAATGAACCCCCCGTACGATGCCTTGTAGCTCAAAAGAATTTGTGATGTCCTTGCTCGGCCTGCAAAGTATGTGCCTTGCCCGTTGAAGGCAAGAGCACAGTTGATATCAGCTACGTGCACCTAAGGGGTAATGATATTGTACCCCTGGTTGACGTTTGTGGCTGCAAAAAGGAAGCAATCAGTCAGAAAAGCGAACGAATAAAAAATGCAATATGAAATATTGCTCGGTAAAAGAGTTCTACGAGAAAAAGAACTAACGTGGAGTGCCAAATCTGTGGGGTGCGTGAAAGCCGATGACTCTCCCATCCTCGTCTCTGGGCTCGAAATTCCCTGTGACGATGAGGAAGTCGTCGTCGTCTCCTCGGGCAGAGTCAAGCAGTTCGAGCACGAGCCTTTTTCTGGAATCCCTACTTTTGAGATAGTAGGTCAAAGCATCTTTGGTCCGTGAGATGCAGTATAAATGGTGAATGTTGTGCAGGCCCAGGGATGTGCCTAGCATTTGATTAAAGGTATTAATACCCACGACCACCCTAAAGAAATTAGCAAAAACCTGCATAGGGGATAATCTGTATTGGGCCAGCACCTGTCGGAGTAATGGTGCCAAAGGAAACCTAACGCCGCCCTCGACGACGGCGACGACAGGGATGTGCAGGGTGTCATTATCGAAACACTCGCGGATTGCGTTCTTAGGGGGCCAGTGTAGTGGCCACGTTGTCTGGGATCTCATAACGAGATCTGAAATTGGTCATCGTTTGAGGGGTGTCATAATGCCCACGAAACCTACCCATGACGAAGAACGTGGGTATGGGCTGTTTGGGTGAAAGATGGAAACCCTAAATCGATTGAGATAACCCTGGACCTAAGAGAGAAATGGAGAGAAAGGGGGATATAAAGACTTACGAAGTAGTGGACGAGAACCCTAAATCGGAGAGGAATGAGGCCTTGAGGTGGTGAACAGAACTTCAATGCCGGGAATACTCTGGCGTTCTTTCTACAGAGGGAACTAAGAAAGAGAAAGTGATTTTGAATTAGGAGAAAAACCCAAATATACCCTAACAGGTGGGGTGGCGTATGAGAAACGTCACCTCAGACGCCGTTTGGGCGTTCTGTTCCCCGAAATGTCTGCTCGCATTTAATGTGAGCAGCACAATGAGTGCCGCGTGTAAAGATATGAGCTGGAAAAGCCTGCCCAGCCCAAATGACGAGACGTTTGGCTTGGACTAGTAATGATGAAGTTTGCACCAAGTACGAGAGACAAGGTGCAGGAGCAAAGGACGAGAACCTTGCTCGGTGCCAAAAAGCTTTGCTCGTCATATTAAGAGAAAATAACGAGTAAAGCTGGGGAGCCATTGTAGGGTGGTAATCCCGAACAGGTAGAAAAGAGGCCCTAACACGTGGTACGTGGGGCCCAGAACAAATATATTTAGAGTAGCCGCCGATAAGGACCAGAGACTTATATCCCAAGTCCAAGATACCCGAGCAGGAGTATGGACCAAAGAGCAAGAGGAGCTGTTGGACCAGAGACCTGGTAAAGGGTCCAGTGACATGAGAAGTAGTTGGACCAGGAAGGCTGTTCGGCAACGAGAAGGCCGAACAGGAGCAGCACTCTGGAGGAGGCAGCAGGAGACGCTCCAGAGGGTCCCAGAAGGAGTAATACTCAGTAAGGAAACAAGATCTGGAAAAGATACCCAACGGGAATGGGATGTACGGCCAGTTAAGGAAGTGATTTCTAAATGGTTTGTAAGGTAATATACAGTAAAGGGAACGAGAACCCATGATGTTCTAAGTTTCCAATAGTAGAAAGGAAATTTAGGGCAACGAGGTAGCTTGGGCAACAAGCAGGCGTGAACCTATAAATATGAGGTAAACCTAGAGGTAAAGTTTCACAATTCTTGGCTATTCGCTTTATACCAACTGAGAATTAGGGTTTACAACTAGTACGAGATACTAACTTTGGCATAGGAGGGCCTTTGCCACGAGAGGCAAAGGTGCGCTCTGTAACGACCCTGATTTTTGGTCAATAAAAATTTCGTTAAAATTTTGAATTTTATTTTAATTACTTGGATTTTTATTTCCATAACCAAAAATCGGTCGTTACTGACTAATAAAAACCTCATTGTTTATTCGAAAATCTTTTAATTACGCTTCGAAGGTTTTAATCATCTTCTAACCGCCAATTTTTCCGTCGTTTCTAGGATTAAGTCTTAAACCCTCCATCTCGGCTGGAAATCCTATCTACCGACCCTAGCTAGCTTTTAACCGACTCGTTCACCTAGCAATCATTGACCTAGTTACCAATCACTTCCTAATCCTTGATGAACCTTGTGAGCCTTGTCCGTGAACCTTTTGAAACCCTTGAGCTTCGTAACCCTAGTTGAATCTTTCGAACCTTTTAAACCTTTTAGCTATTAAGCATTGGACGATAACGTTAGGGTTATCTTTACCCGTTGGATAATAGGAGAGCCTTAGCTAATCAAGATTAGATTAGTTTAGCACTTGATTATAGTATTATTGTAAGTATAATACTTCCTAGTGTTAACCGTTGGATAATAACCGCTAGGAGGATTATTACCCATTGGACCATAGACTATGGACCTTACCAACTTACCCATTGGTTAATAACCGCTAGGGAAACCATTACCCATTGGACAATAGCTATACTTGCCAATCAAGTACTAGGTTTATTAAAAAACTAGATTTGTCATGTGTGTTAATCCAATAAATTAGAATTTGTACATTAGATAAAATATTATAAGTACTTAGTACTTTGAAAGAATGACTTAGTTTAATAGGAAAGTTAGATTTGGAAAATATAGTGTAGATTAGGAAGTACATGCTTATATATATATATATATATATATATATATATATATACTTGTATCTATATTATATTGTAAAGTACCATGTGGGAATTACCTTATTTTATTTGAAAAATCATTTTACTTGAAAGTATGAGATTTTCTAGTGTACCTTTAAACTTTATTATATAAGTATATATATGTACATTGTACTAGGAGAAAGAGAGAGAGAGAGAGGCCAGTTGGAGAGGGAGAGAGGGAGAGTGATTTGTGCTAATGTACTCTTCCAAATCTAGTCCAATCCTTGATCAATCTTCTTACCTCATCATGTACCACCATATCTAGGGTTTAATACTTACATATCTAGCCTAAATCTCCTAAGTACTAAACCTAGACTTTCTTATTAAATTCAAGGACTAGACAAGATCAAAACCCCATTAGAATAACCTAGTTTTGTCCTAGTTCTTGGAGTGCAAGGAAAGAAAAATCTTTGGTAGCCATGCAAGCCTAGTTTTAGGCCTTGAGCTTTCAATCAAACTTGACACAAAGTAATAAAAAAATGTGATATAGAGAGGGAGAAGGGAATTCGGCTAGAGAGAGAGAGAGAGGGAGTGCTTGCCTACAAATACCAAGGTCCATTGTGCTTTGAACTCACACCTTCACCTCATTCTCTCACTTCTCTCTTCAAAGCATAAGTGTTCTTGCTTGTTCTTGTTGTTTTCTTCTTGTTCTTGAAGTCTTCTTACTAGTTTTTCTAGAAACATTCCATCGCCGCCACTAAACCACCACTCGACCACCACCTCGATCCGAAAGTAGTAGTAGTTGTAGTTAGGATCTAGTTTCGAGAGAAACCATTCCCTTTCGAAGCTATTAGAAGCTTACCGTAAGACATTATGCCGTCCAATCGCCGACTTTCTTTCCGACGTTCTCCCATAACTTCTACTACCGCCAAGAAGAACGGTAGAGTGTCCTTACTCTCTACCCCTAAGTATAGTTTTTCTAAGTGTAGAAGCTATATGTTTAGTATGATCTTGCTTTATGTAGTTTAATTTGATCTTAAGTATACTTGAATGCATGATTTCGTGATGGTTGCTTACCTTCGGAAAAGGTAGGCACTTTAATGAACATATGTTGTTTTATTAAACTTCCAAAAGGAAAGATATACACTTTTACTTAAAGATAAAGTGTTGTTTTAAAAGAAAGTATTCGTATTTTGACCTTTTCGATGATTGTGAGGTTGTTTGATTGTTGCTTGCATTACTTGTGGTTATTTGAAGCATGTGTTAGATAGAGTTGGATGATCTTGCTAGTTTAGTTTCAAGATTGCTGTGAATGAGTTGTACTTACTCGTGAAGTCCTACTGCGGAGTCTATGCATGAATACGAGACACGAAAATCGGGAAAGTAGAAACAAGACGTCTAGGGTATATTAATGACAAGGTGTGTTTTGAAACCCTCAATGTGGCCGGACTTGCCCATTGTGGAAAAGTGTTTACAAAGGACAAAATATTTTTGAAACTACATAATGATCAAGTGTGATAATCATTATGTGGTGTGTGTGTGTGTCCAATGGGAACCCGGAGCAGCGGAACCATTGTGAGGGTGTGTGTGTTCTCCAATGGGAACCCAAAGCGGCGGAACCATTGTGAGTGTGTGTGTGTGTCCCATGGGAACCCGGAGCGGCAGAACCATGGTGAGGTATGGCTTGGTTATTCGTGGAGAGGAGCCAATGCTAATTGTGTGCCAATGGGAACCCGGAGTGGCGGAATCATTGTGCATATACTCGGGAACCCGGAGCGGCGAAACCGAGGTTGTTTGTGTTAAAACTGATTTTTGAAATGTGCGCCAATGGGAACCCGGAGCGGCAGAGCCATTGTACGTATACCCAGGAACCCGGAACGGCGGAACCGAGGTTGTTTGTGTTAAAACTGATTTTTGAAATGTGCGCCAATGGGAACCCGGAGCAGCAGAACCATTGTGCGTATACTCGGGAACCCGGAGCGGCAGAACCGAGGTTGTGTATGTTAAAAACTGATTTTTGAAAAGTGAAAACGAGACACATTCTATTAAACGCTGCGTAGGAGAAACTCTGATGACATGGACACTAACGATAGATAGCGAATGCGGATGTGTCATTGTTGGTATCTATATCCTGTATTGCATGTGCTATTTATGACCCTTTTATGATATATGCATAACTTGCTACGTGTAACTTAAGGGTTAGTGGGTTTTTAGGTTACTCTATTGAGCTTTCAAGCTCACGGTGTTGCTTTATGTGACCCTGACATATTATACTGGTGGCGACGCTGGTATAATGTGTTAGACCTTTTAGATGAACAAGGAGAGCTGTATACCTTGGAGGCATTTGGAGCTGTAGAGCTTGCTAGGATGGAAAAGGAGACAGAGCTGTAGATAACCTTAGCTGTCCTTCCCTTTTATGTAATATAGTACCCCTCTGGGGAGTTATGATGTAATAATGAGCCATACTCTACCATGTTTATCTAATAAAATGTTTATTTAACAAACCCGATTTTAGGGGCGTTACAACATGGTATCGGAGGTCTTGGCTCAACACTCGGCCATGGGTAAAATGGGTAGAACCATAAGATAAGTTGACCGTTGTATAAACGTGAATCGAGTTTAAGTTTACCGTCCCAAATTGGGTGGAATTCTGACAAAACAATCTTCGGATTGAAGCAAGGTGTGGAAATTGGCAGTACCACCGAGCTGGGAATTCCCGAACAATTGGATGATGACTTAAATCAAGGATCGAATGTGGAATCTAGAAACTCAAAGTTCCGTAGAATTAAGAAAACCCTTGTCTTATACTGATACTAATTGAGGTTTAAGAATCTTTCCTCGTAGATGAACAAGCTAGTCAACCTGTAAGTTAGAACTGCATAAAGGTGATTTATAGGAATTGTTTTACCCTAGAGTGGAGTACTAGCGGTATAGGTTAGAACCTGATAAACTATAGAACCTCGTAATAAGAGTACATAGGATCGTTTCAATTTGTAAGAATCTTAGGTCTCTAATTGCCGTTGTAGTAGAACTCTATGCTTATGATTGAAATTCTCTGCTTATATGTGAAAAGCTTGCTTTGTTTAAAAAGAGTACTATTGCTTACTATTCGATATTTTGCTTTAGTAGTTAAGACCCTAATTGCAATAAGACAATCGTTTAAAGTAGACTAAACTACCCCCTTACGATTTCAACTCATAGATGGTGACGGCATATAACCTTGAGGGGACTCAACCCTAATTTAAGGAGGATAGATAGATAGACCGCAAGTTCTTTGACAAAGAGGTCAAGGTGGCCGAATCAACTAGTTGGATGGCTAGTTAGTCCCCAATTGGAAGAAGCCAATAGAATGGAAGTGGGATTTCCACACATCGTTGTGAGTACGGCGATGTTTTCCCTGAAGAACTTCCTGGCTTATCACCCCAAAGGAGAGATAGACTTCTCCATAGAACTCTAACCAGGAACGGCACCAATCTCAATACCAAAAAGCCCTGCCAAGCTAAAGGAGGGTCGTGCTAAGGGAACATCTGTAGGATACGAGTCCGCATGATGATTTGATAGAGGTTTTACATTTGGCATTGGTATTTACAAGGGAAACGTTATCAAAGGTCGACAACGAGGCAAGCTGTTTGACGGCTGAAACAACTTCAACCCCATCTCGTAGGCCAGTGATGAGGCTTAATTCGATTAACAAAACTTGTAGATAATTACCTCAAACACCGTCATCCCCATAGGACCTGCCAAAACCTTTAGACAGTGGCCGTATCTGCCGCATCATTTAGGTCGTCTCTTCCATCACATTCGTAAGGGATTAATGGTGGCTTGCTTCTATTTTAAGGGGGATAGACGACAATTCTGGGAGCAGTATAATAACTAAGCCAAACCGTAGTCACGCACGAATTTCGAGGACGAAATTATTTTAAGGGGGATAGGTTGTAACGACCCTGATTTTTGGTCATTAAAAATTTCGTTAAAAATTTGAATTTTATTTTAATTACTTGGATTTCTATTTCCATAACCAAAAGTCGGTCGTTACTGACTAATAAAAACCTCATTGTTTATTCGAAAATCTTTTAATTATGCTTCGAAGGTTTTAATCATCTTCTAACCGCCAATTTTCCCGTCGTTTCTAGGATTAAGTCTTAAACCCTCCATCTCGGCTGGAAGTCCTATCTAACGACCCTAGCTAGCTTTTAACCGACTCGTTCACCTATCAAGCATTGACCTAGTTACCAATCACTTCCTAATCCTCGATGAACCTTGTGAGCCTTAGCCGTGAACCTTTTGAAGCTCTTGAGCTTCGTAACCCTAGTTGAATCTTTCGAACCATTTAGCTATTAATCGTTGGACGATAACGTTAGGGTTATCTTTACCCGTTGGATAATAGGAGAGCCTTAGCTAATCAAGATTAGATTAGTTTAGCACTTGATTATAGTATTATTGTAAGTATAATACTTACTAGTGTTAACCGTTGGATAATAACCGCTAGGAGGATTATTACCCATTGGACGATAGACTATGGACCTTACCATCTTTACCCATTGGTTAATAACCGCTAGGGAAACCATTACCCATTGGACAATAGCTATACATGCCAATCAAGTACTAGGTTTATTAAAATACTAGATTTGTCATGTGCGTTAATCCAATAAATTAGAATTTGTACATTAGATTAAATATTATAAGTACTTAGTACTTTGAAAGAATGACTTAGTTTATTAGGAAAGTTAGATTTGGAAAATATAGTGTAGATTAGGAAGTACATGCTTATATATATATATATATATACACACACACTTGTATCTATATTATATTGTAAAGTACCATGTGGGAATTACCTTATTTTATTTGGAAAATCATTTTACTTGAAAGTATGAGATTTTCTAGTGTACCTTTAAACTTTATTATATAAGTATATATATGTACATTGTACTAGAAGAAAGAGAGAGAGAGAGAGAGAAAGGCCGGGTGGAGAGGGAGAGAGGGAGAGTGATTTGTGCTAATGTACTCTTCCAAATCTAGTCCAATCCTTGATCAATCTTCTTACCTCATCATGTACCACCATATCTAGGGTTTAATACTTACATTTCTAGCCTAAATCTTCAAAGTAATAAACCTAGACTTTCTTATTAGATTCAAGGACTAGACAAGATCAAAACCCCATTAGAATAACCTAGTTTTGTCCTAGTTCTTGGAGTGCAAGGAAAGCAAAATCTTTGGTAGCCATGAAAGCCTAGTTTTTGGCCTTGAGCTTTCAATCAAACTTGACACAAAGTAATAAAAAAATGAGATATAGAGAGGAAGAAGGGAATTCGGCTAGAGAGAGAGAGAGAGGGAGTGCTTGCCTATAAATACCAAGGTCCATTGTGCTTTGAACTCACACCTTCACCTCATTCTCTCACTTCTCTCTTGAAAGCATAAGTGTTCTTGCTTGTTCTTGTTGATTTCTTCTTGTTCTTGAAGTCTTCTTACTAGTTTTCCTAGAAACTTTCCATCGCCGCCACTAAACCACCACTCGACCACCACCTCGATCCAAAAGTAGTAGTTGTTGTAGTTAGGATCTAGTTTCGAGAGAAACCATTCCCTTTCGAAGCTATCAGAAGCTTACCGTAAGCCGTTACGCCGTCCGATCGCCGACTTTCTTTCCGACGTTCTCCCATAACTTCTACTACCGCCAAGAAGAACGGTAGAGTGTCCTTACTCTCTACCCCTAAGTATAGTTTTTCTAAGTGTAGAAGCTATATGTTTTGTATGATCTTGCTTTATGTAGTTTACTTTGATCTTAAGTATACTTGAATGCATGATTTCGTGATGGTTGCTTACTTCGGAAAAGGTAGTCACTTTGATGAACATATGTTGTTTTATTGAACTTCCAAAAGGAAAGATATACACTTTTACTTAAAGATAAAGTGTTGTTTTAAAAGAAAGTATTCGTATTTTGACCTTTTCGATGATTGTGAGGTTGTTTGATTGTTGCTTGCATTACTTGTGGTTATTTGAAGCATGTGTTCGATAGAGTTGGATGATCTTGCTAGTTTAGTTTCAAGATTGCTGTGAATGAGTTGTACTTACTCGTGAAGTCCTACTGCGGAGTCTATGCATGAGTACGAGACATGGAAATTGAGAAAGTAGAAACATGACGTCTAGGGTAGATTAATGACAAGGTGTGTTTTGAAACCCGCAATGTGGCCGGACTTGCCCATTGTGGAAAAGTGTTTGCAAAGGATAAAATATTTTTGAAACTACATAATGATCAAGTGTGATAATCATTATGTGGTGTGTGTTTGTGTCCAATGGGAACCCGGGGCAGCGCAACCATTGTGAGGGTGTTTGTATCCAATGGGAACCCGGAGCAGCGGAACCATTGTGAGGGTGTGTGTGTACTCCAATGGGAACCCAGAGCGGCGGAACCATTGTGAGTGTGTGTGTGTCCCATGGGAACCCGGAGCGGCAGAACCATGGTGAGGTATGGCTTGGTTATCCGTGGAGAGGAGCCAATGCCAATTGTGTGCCAATGGGAACCCGGAGTGGCGGAACCATTGTGCATATACTCAGGAACCCGGAGCGGCGAAACCGAGGTTGTTTGTGTTAAAACTGATTTTTGAAATGTGCGCCAATGGGAACCCGAAGCGGCGGAACCATTGTGCGTATACTCAAGAACCCGGAGCGGCGAAACCGAGGTTGTTTGTGTTAAAACTGATTTTTGAAATGTGCGCCAATGGGAACCCGAGGCAGCGGAACCATTGTGCGTATACTCGGGAACCCGGAGCGGCAGAACCGAGGTTGTGTATGTTAAAAACTGATTTTTGAAAAGTGAAAACGAGACACGTTCTATTAAACGCTGCGTAGGAGAAACTCTGATGACATGGACACTAACGATAGATAGTGAATGCGGATGTGTCATTGTTGTTATCTATATCCTGTATTGCATGTGCTATTTATGACCCTTTTATGATATATGCATAACTTGCTATGTGTAACTTAAGGGTTAGTGGGTTTTAGGTTACTCTATTGAGCTTTCAAGCTCACAGTGTTGCTTTATGTGACCCTGACATATTATACTGGTGGCGACGCTGGTATAATGTGTTAGACCTTTTAGATGAACAAGGAGAGTTGTATACCTTGGAGGCATTTGGAGCTGAAGAGCTTGCTAGGATGGAAAAGGAGACAGAGCTATAGATAACCTTAGCTGTCCTACCCTTTTATGTAATATAAGTACCCCTCTGAGGAGTTATGATGTAATAATGAGCCATACTCTACCATGTTTATCTAATAAAATGTTTATTTAACAAACCCAATTTTGGGGGCGTTACAACATGGTATCAGAGCTCTAGGCTCAACACTCGGCCATGGGTAGAATGGGTAGAACCATAAGATTAGTTGACCGTTGTATAAACGTGAATCGAGTTTAAGTTTACCATCCCAAATTGGGTGGAATTCTGACAAAACAATCTTCGGATTGAAGCAAGGTGTGGAAATTGGCAGTACCACCGAGCTGGGAATTCCCGAACAATTGGATGATGACTTAAATCAAGGATCGAATGTGGAATCTAGAAACTCAAAGTTCCTTAGAATTAAGAAAACCCTTGTCTTATACTGATACTAATTGAGGTTTAAAAATCTTTCCTCGTAGATGAACAAGCTAGTCAACCTGTTAGTTAGAACTGCATAAAGGTGATTTATAGGAATTGTTTTACCCTAGAGTGGAGTACTAGCGGTATAGGTTAGAACCTGATAACCTATAGAACCTCGTAATAAGAGTACATAGGATCGTTTCAACTTGTAAGAATCTTAGGTCTCTAATTGCCGTTGTAGTAGAACTCTATGCTTATGATTGAAATTCTCTGCTTATATGTGAAAAGCTTGCTTTGTTTGAAAAGAGTACTATTGCTTACTATTTGATATTTTGCTTTAGTAGTTAAGACCCTAATTGCAATAAGACAATCGTTTAAAGTAGACTAAACTACCCCCTTACGATTTCAACTCATAGATGGTGAAGGCATATAACCTTAAGGGGACTCAACCCTAATTTAAGGGGGATAGATAGACAGACCGCAAGTTCTTTGACAAAGAGGTCAAGGTGGCCGAATCAACGAGTTGGATGGCTAGTTAGTCCCCAATTGGAAGAAGCCAATAGAATGGAAGTGGGATTTCTGCACATCGTTGTGAGTACGGCGATGTTTTCCCTGAAGAACTTCCTGGCTTATCACCCCAAAGGAGAGATAGACTTCTCCATAGAACTCTAACCAGGAATGGCACCAATCTCAATACAAAAAGGCCCTGCCAAGCTAAAGGAGGGTCGTGCTAAGGGCATCTGTAGGATACGAGTCCGCATGACGATTTGATAGAGGTTTTACATTTGGCGTTGGTATTTACAAGGGAAACGTTATCAAAGGTCGACAACGAGGAAAGCTGTTTGACGGCTGAAACAACTTCAACCCCATCTCGTAGGCCAGTGATGAGGCTTAATTCGATTAACAAAACCTGTAGAGAATTACCTCAAACACCGTCATCCCCATAGGACCTGTCAAAACCTTTAGACAGTGGCCGTATATGTCGCATCATTTAGGTCGTCTCTTCCATCACATTCGTAAGGGATTAAGGGTGGCTTGTTTCTACTTTAAGGGGGATAGACGACAATTCTGAGACCAGTATAGTGACTAAGCCTAACCGTAGTCACGCACGAATTTCGAGGACGAAATTATTTTAAGGGGGATAGGTTGTAACGACCCTGATTTTTGGTCAATAAAAATTTCGTTAAAAATTTGAATTTTATTTTAATTACTTGGATTTTTATTTCCATAACCAAAAATCGGTCGTTACTGACTAATAAAAACCCCATTGTTTATTCGAAAATCTTTTAATTATGCTTCGAAGGTTCTAATCGTCTTCTAAGAACCAATTTTCTCGGCTGGAAATCCTATCTAACGACCCTAGCTAGCTTTCAACCGACTCGTTCACCTATCAATCATTGACCTAGTTACCAATCACTTCCTAATCCTCGATGAACCTTGTGAGCCTTGGCCGTGAACCTTTTGAAGCCCTTGAGCTTCGTAACCCTAGTTGAATCTTTCGAACCTTTTGAACCTTTTAGCTATTAATCGTTGGACGATAACGTTGGGGTTATCTTTATCCGTTGGATAATAGGAGAGCCTTAGCTAATCAAGATTAGATTAGTTTAGCACTTGATTATAGTATTATTGTAAGTATAATACTTCCTAGTGTTAACTGTTGGATAATAACCGCCAGGAGGATTATTACCCATTAGACGATAGACTATGGACCTTACCATCTTTACCCATTGGTTAATAACCGCTAGGGAAACCATTACCCATTGGACAATAGCTATACTTGCCAATCAAGTACTAGGTTTATTAAAATACTAGATTTGTCATGTGTGTTAATCCAATAAATTAGAATTTGTACATTAGATTAAATATTATAAGTACTTAGTACTTTGAAAGAATGACTTAGTTTATTAGGAAAGTTAGATTTGGAAGATATAGTGTAGATTAGGAAGTACATGCTTATATGTATATATATATATATATATGTACTTGTATCTATAGTATATTGTAAAGTACCATGTGGGAATTACCTTATTTTATTTGGGAAATCATTTTACATGAAAGTATGATATTTTCTTGTGTACCTTTAAACTTTATTATATAAGTATATATATGTACATTGAACTAGGAGAAAGAGAGAGAGAGAGAGAGATAGAGAGAGAGGCCGGTTGGAGAGGGTGAGGGAGAGAGGGAGAGTGCTGTGTGCTCTTCCAAATCTAGCCCAATCCTTGATCAATCTTCTTACCTCATCATGTACCACCATATCTAGGGTTTAATACTTACTATCTAGCCTAAATCTCCTAAGTACTAAACCTAGACTTTCTTATTAGATTCAAGGACTAGACAAGATCAAAACCCCATTAGAATAACCTAGTTTTGTCCTAGTTCTTGGAGTGCAAGGAAAGCAAAATCTTTGGTAGCCATGCAAGCCTAGTTTTAGGCCTTGAGCTTTCAATCAAACTTGACACAAAGTAATAAAAATATGAGATATAGAGAGGGAGAGGGGAATTCGGATAGAGAGAGGGGGAGGGAGTGCTTGCCTATAAATACCAAGGTCCATTGTGCTTTGAACTCACACCTTCACCTCATTCTCTCACTTCTCTCTTGAAAGCATAAGTGTTCTTGCTTGTTCTTGTTGATTTCTTCTTGTTCTTGAAGTCTTCTTACTAGTTTTTCTAGAAACATTCCATCGCTGCCACTAAACCACCACTCGACCACCACCTCGATCCAAAAGTAGTAGTAGTTGTAGTTTGGATCTAGTTTCGAGAGAAACCGTTCCCTTTCGAAGCTATAGGAAGCTTACCGTAAGCCGTTACGCCGTCCGATCGCCGACTTTCTTTCCGACGTTCTCCCATAGCTTCTACTACCGCCAAGAAGAACGGTAGAGTGTCCTTACTCTCTACCCCTAAGTATAGTTTTTCTAAGTATAGAAGCTATATGTTTAGTATGATCTTGCTTTACGTAGTTTACTTTGATCTTAAGTATACTTGAATGCATGATTTCGTGATGGTTGCTTACCTTCGGAAAAGGTAGTCACTTTGATGAACATATGTGGTTTTATTGAACTTCCAAAAGGAAAGATATACACTTTTACTTAAAGATAAAGTGTTGTTTCAAAAGAAAGTATTCGTATTTTGACCTTTTCGATGATTGTGAGGTTGTTTGATTGTTGCTTGCATTACTTGTGGTTATTTGAAGCATGTGTTAGATAGAGTTGGATGATCTTGCTAGTTAAGTTTCAAGATTGCTATGAATGAGTTGTACTTACTTGTGAAGTCCTACCGCGGAGTCTATGCATGAATACGAGACACGGAAATCGAGAAAGTAGAAACATGACGTCTAGGGTATATTAATGACAAGATGTGTTTCGAAACCCGCAATGTGGTCGGACTTGCCCATTGTGGAGAAGTGTTTACAAAGGATAAAATATTTTTGAAACCACATAATGATCAAGTGTGATAATCGTTATGTGGTGTGTGTGTGTGTCCAATGGGAACCCGGAGCAGCGGAAACATTGTGAGGATGTGTGTGTCCAACGGGAACCCGGAGCAGGGGAACCATTGTGAGGGTGTGTGTGTACTCCAATGGGAACCCGGAGCGGCGGAACCATGGTGAGGTATGGCTTGGTTATCCATGGAGAGGAGCCAATGCTAATTGTGTGCCAATGGGAACCTGGAGCGGCGGAACCATTGTGCATATACTCGGGAACCCGGAGTGGCGGAACTGAGGTTGTTTGGGTTAAAGTTGATTTTTGAATTGTCCGCCAATGGGAACCCGGAGCGGTGGAACCATTGTGCGTATACTCGAGAACTCGGAGCGGCAGAACCGAGGTTGTTTATGTTAAAATTGATTTTCGAAATGTGCGCGAATGGGAACCTGGAGCGGCGGAACCATTGTGCGTATACTCGGGAACCCAGTGCGGCGGAACCGAGGTTGTGTATGTTAAAAACTGATTTTTGAAAAGTGAAAATGAGACACGTTCTATTAAACACTGCGTAGGAGAAACTCTGATGACATGGACACTAACGATAGATTGCGAATGCGAATGTGTCATTGTTGGTATCTATATCTTGTATTGCATGTGCTGTTTATGACCCTTTTATGATATATGCATAACTTGCTATGTGTAACTTAAGGGTTAGTGGGTTTTGGGTTACTCTATTGAGCTTTCAAGCTCACGGTATTGCTTTATGTGACCCTGACATATTATACTGGTGGCGACGTTGGTATAATGTGTCAGACCTTTTAGACGAACAAGGAGAGCTGTATACCTTGGAGGCATTTGGAGCTGAAGAACTTGCTAGGATGGAAGAGGAGACAGAGCTGTAGATAACCTTAGCTGTCCTTCCCTTTTATGTAATATAAGTACCCTCTGAGGAGTTATGATGTAATAATGAGCCAGACTCTACCCTGTTTATCTAATAAAATGTTTATTTAACAAACCCAATTTTGGGGGCGTTACACGCTCACCCTTTGTTTGTTTTACAGGATCCATTCCGGTGGCATGTTAGGGTTCCGGCGAGGAGACTGAGGTAGCCGTTACGATCTTGTGCTGTCCAAAGGCTCTTTTCGTTTTCTTGCACTTACTGTCGGTAGAGTTTAGCCAATACGATATTGATTACCAGCCTCGCACGGCAGTGAAGGGGCAAGATTTGGCAGACTTTGTGGCAAAGTTTCTCCCACAGTGCCTCCTACGAGAAAGGAGCAGTTGGTCGAGCCATCAGCCGAGGAGTGAAGGACACCTGTCGAGCAGGATCCTTTAGAATGGAAGCTTTTTGTTGATGGTTTCGCATGCAACACAGGATCTGGAATTGGGGTGGTGGTTTTTCCTCCCGAAGGAGTAATGATCAAGTTGTCCCTCCGTCTGGGTTTCAGTGTTACGAACAACGTGGCAGAGTACGAGGCACTCCTTGCAGGATTATGAAGCACAAAGACCTTGAAAGTAAAGAGAATTCGAGTATTCTGCAGTTCACAGCTCATGGTGAATCAGTTATTCGGGGAGTACGAGGACTGGAATGAAAAGATGGCAGCTTACGTGGAAGCAACCAAGGATTTGCTTGACACCTTCGAGAAGGTATACATTGAGCAGATAAGCTCTGGGCAGAACGCCCACGCAGACTCATTGGCTTGGTTGGCAGCGGCTGTGCCAACAGAGTTCAAGAGAAAGGTGGCAGTAGATTATCTTGCTGAGCCGAGCATTGGAAGAAGTGTGGAATTGGTCTTGGACGTGAACCAAGGACGAAGTTGGATGGATCCAATAGTGGAGTTCCTACGGGATGGGACATTCCCCACTGATAAAAAGGAGGCTCACAAGATTAAAATGAAATCTGCATGGTTTTGGCTATCGCTAGAGGGGAAATTTTACAGAAATTTCTTCACCGGACCATATCTGGTTTGTGTGCATCCCGAGATGGTGCAAAAGTTCCTCCATGAGATTCACGAGGGAACATGTGGAAGTCATGCTGGGGGGAGATCCATTGCTCACCGTGTAATTACCCAGGGTTACTGGTCGCCGCACATGCAAGAAGATGCAAAGGTGTAGGTAAAAATTTGCGAGAAGTGTCAGAAGTTCTCACCCATGATCCGAACACCAGCCGAAGATTTGGTGCCCTTGACAAGCTCTTGGCCCTTTGCGCAATGGGGAATGGACATCGTGGGTCCACTCCACAAGGCAACTGGGAACAGGAAGTTTCTGTTGGTAGCAACAGACTACTTTACTAAGTGGATAGAAGCAGAACCACTAGCAAAGATCACAGAACCTATGATAGAAAGGTTCGTGTGGAAAAGCATCATCACCCGATTTAGGGTCCCTTATTCTTTGATCACGGATAATGGGTCGCAGTTCCAAAAAAAGTTCAAGTCTTTTTGTGCCCAGTATGGAATAAGGAATAACTTTTCAACCCCAGCCTACCCTCAGAGCAACGGGCAGGCAGAAGCGTTTAATAAGACCATACTTGACGGGATCAAGAAAAGGCTGGACAAAGCAAAACGCAAGTGACCCGACGAATTGCCACTGGTCCTATGGGCTTACCGAACAACTCCTAGGAAGTCTACAGGAGAGAC
Source organism: Rhododendron molle (assembly GCA_025413875.1). Lineage (NCBI taxonomy): Eukaryota > Viridiplantae > Streptophyta > Magnoliopsida > Ericales > Ericaceae > Rhododendron > Rhododendron molle. The sequence continues at coordinate 33,158,934 of CM046391.1, read as the reverse complement.
CCCGTACTCGCTGGCATATGGAACAGAGGCTGTGATTCCATTGGAGGTTGGTTTGCCGACCAACAGGACCACATTGGTCGAGAATGGGGGCAATGACAGAGCCCTAAAAATCGAGCTGGACCTCGCCGAGGAGAGGAGAGAACGGGCTCTGGTGCACCTGGCATCATACCAAGAGCAACTGATGAAACGCTATGACAAAAATGTCCACCCACGAGAATTTGGTGTCGGCGACCTTGTGCTACGAAAGGTGCTCGGCAACACCAAGGTGGCCAACGAGGGCAAGTTGGGGGCCAATTGGGAGGGCCCATATCGAGTTACAGAGGTCGTGGGCATAGGGGCTTATCGATTGGCAGATCTGGACGGGGACCCGGTACCAAGGCCCTGGAATGTTCACAACCTGAGGAAGTTGTATGTGTAAAGAACTTCGATTTCGTTTTTATTCTGTTTTAGATGCACACCGTGATTGTGTGGGAATTACAAATAAAATTCCCTTGTGTTTGCTTTGGTTAGTTGCGAGGGGTACGCTTAACGACCCTTTGAGTTTTTGAATTATGAATAAAATTCGCAGATTTTGATAACATAACGCTGTTTTTCACAACTTTTCTTTTATCATGCTTTAAATACGAAGTCAGGCTTCGTCCTTTATCCTCACTTTGTATTGGGGAGCAGAGGTATATGGTAACTGTGTAAAATTTCGAGTACTTCAAATTTTGCCTAAGCACGAATATGTTTGGGATATTTTCAAGTACGAATATAATTGACCATTTGCTCGGGTACGAATATACCCATAATGCATACGAGACTATGCACACTGTCCTTAAACACGAATATGTTTGGGATATTTCCAAGTACGAATATACTTGACCATTTGTTCGGGTACGAATATACCCAGAATGCATACGAGACTATGCACACTGTCCCTACGCACGAATATGTTTAGGATATTTCCAAGTACGAAATATACTTGACCATTTGCTTGGGCACAAATATACCCAGAATGCATACGAGACTATGCACATTGTCTCTAAGCACGAATATGTTTGGGATATTTCCAAGTACGAATAAACTTATATGGGTGCATGCATGCGTGAACATGCAAACACAATCAGAGTACGAATGAACTCAGGTTATGTACGAAACACTCGGGTTATGTACATAAACATACAACAATGAATATACTTAACAGTTTGCTCGGGTACGAGCAGACCCTGAGCACATACGAGTACATGTGTTGTTTGAGAAACTATGAAAGCATCTAGTGTCGTTCTAAGGACGAGAAACTTGCAAAATGTAATCTGAATACAAATAGAGTCATTGGCGGGCACGATGAGACCTGGGGAAGCATACGTGAATGTGCACACATAAAGCTAAGTACGAAAAAACTTAGCACGCGAAATATTGGCCGTGAGACGGCCACCTACATGGAAAAAAGGCCACGAAGGGCCAGGAAAAAATTGTTCAGGCCAAACAGGGCCACCAAAAAACATCCAAGTGCCACGAAGGGCCAAACCACCAGTATTGAAGTGTGTAGAAATGTTTAAATGCCACGCAGGGCAGTGCTAATGGCCACGCAGGGCCAACAAAAATTGATTCAAAAAGTGCCAATTGTCATCACCAAGTTAGGAAGGGTCCAACTTACTCTTCGTTTGTTAGGTCCTGGATGACAGGAGAAGTCGGAGCAATTGGAGAAGAGGATGGAGCAGTCGTGTCATCCACCACTGTGGATGACTCTAGAGCGCCACCACCAGCTTCCTTCTGGCCAGTGATGGCATCATCCACAGTTGCAGTGGCTTCGTTCTCTGGTTGCTCAGCGACTTGTGCATGGGTCTCTCTCTCTACGTTATCTTCTTCCTCCTCCTCCTCCTCCTCCTCGGCAACAACTTGGGTGCTCGGAAGGTCTCTGTTGGTCCAAAGGGGGCAAGACTCAGGAGCCTCGATCTTTGTCAGGCATGTGGTCCAAGCTGCGTCCCATATCTGGTCTTGAATGATAGGTATCTGAGACTTGTAGCTCTCGGTGGCCACATGGATCCACTCATTATAGCCCTGCTGGTAGGCAGCCTTGGCCTCACTCTTGCTCGTCTCCAGCTCTGTGAGAGTTTGGTTTAGGCTATCCTCGGCTCCTTCCAGCTTGCCCCTCAGCTCGTCCACAGTCCTGCGAGCCTGGTTTCTCTCCCTCTCGAGCCTGATGATAGTGTTCTGCAGTTTGGCATTTTCACTAGCCAATCTGGCACGTTGGGGCTCAGATTGGCCAAGCTTTTGTGCCATGGCCACCATCTTTTGCATTGCCTGAAGGATTTAGAAACAAAGCAATGATTAGGCAAAAACGAAGGACCGTGATTTACAACATCACTAAATAAACACGACAGGTTTACCTTAGCACTATGGCTCATGAACGAGCCAAGGAGGTTGTCTGGGGAGCAGGAGACTTCCTTCTGCATGTCCCCGGGCAGCAAGAAGGCCTGGGACAATGCGAGAGCTGTCCCCTCGGACTCAACACTATCGCGGACGGTGACTGGCCGACCGCCGTGTGTGAGTTGAGAAGCCCAGATGGGGGGTTGAGGGTGCAGAAAGTTAAGCTGAAGGCCGTTCAATCGTAGAAGTCTCCAACCGTTGGCGTTTGTCCCAGTGGCTGGCTTCAATTTCCTCGGGGGAGAAGCCTGGAGGGACGTCTGGCTGAGTTGATCCACGGCGGCCATGAGACGGGGTCGGACTCTGAGAGCGTCCACGGCCACGAGATGCACCACGGCCTCTTCCACGGCCAGCCCCTGGGATGGTGAGAAGGCTGCTGAGATTGATCAGTTGGTCCATTTCCTGAGTAGGAGGAGATAGGGAGTAACTGCTGGATGATGAAGAGGCTTCTTCGGCGAGTTGGATGGGCTCGTTGGGAAGCGGTGGAGTCTGTGAACGCCTCTCTCTTTGTTGCTCAGGCAGTGGAATAGGAGGATTAGGAATTATGGGATCGTCGGCTGCTTGGATTCGCCGGTCAATGAACCCACCATACGATGCTCTGTAGCTCAAGAGAATTTATGCTGCCCTTGCTCGGCCTGCAAGGAATGTACCTTGCCCGTTGAAAACGAGGACACGGTTGATGTCTGCTATGTGAACTTGGGGGGTTATAATATTGTACCCCTGGTTGACGTTAATGGCTGAAAAACACGAGAAAGTTAGACAATCACTAAAATGGACAAAACGCAGTGCAATACAAAATACTGCTCGGCAATAGAGTTCTACGAGAAAAAGAACTAACATGGAGTGCCAAATCGGTGTGGGGCATGGAATCCTATCACTCAGCCATCTTCGTTTCTGGGTTCAAAGTTCCTAGTAACGATGAGGAAGTCGTCGTCGTCTCCTCGAGCGGAGTCCGGCAGTTCAAGAGCAAGCCTCTTTCTGGAGTCTCTACTCTTCAGATAATAAGTTAGTGCATCTTTAGTTTTGGATATGCTATAGAGGTGGTGGATGTCGTGTAAACCAAGAGACGTGCCAAGCATTTGGTTCAGGGTATTGATGCCCATGACAACCCTAAAGAAATTGGCAGAGACCTACATAGGGGATAATTTGTAATGGGCCAGAACCTGGCGGAGTAATGGTGCCAGGGGGAACCTAACGCCGCCCTCGACGACGGCGACGACATGGATGTGAAGGGTGTCATTGTCAAAACACTCACGGATGGCGTCCTCAGGGGCTAGTGCAGTGGCCACATTGTCAGGGATCTCATAACGAGATCTGAAATTGGCCATCGTTTGAGGGGTGTCACAATGCCTACGAAACCTACCCATGATGAAAAATGTGAGTATGGGTTGTCTAAGTGAAAGATGGAAACCCTAAATTGACTGGGAAAACCCTGGACCTAAGAAAGAATTGGAGTGAAAGGGGGAATAAAGACTTACGAATTAGTGGATGAGGGCCCTAATAACAGAGAAGAAGGAGGCCCTGAGGTGATGAACAAAGCTTCAATGGTGGGAGTACTCGGGCATTCTTTCTGCAGAGGGAATTTGGAGAGAGAAAGTGGTTTTAAAATTGGATGAAAACCTAAATATACCCTAACAGTTGGGGTGGCGTATGAGAAACGTCACCCCAGACGCCGTTTGGGCATTCCGTTCCCCAAAACGTCTGCCCACATTTAATACGAGCAGTACAATGAGTGCCGCGTGTAAAGGTAGGAGCTGGAAAAGCCTGCCCAGCCTAAACGATGAGACGTTTGGCCTGGACTAATGATGGAGCCTGCACCAAATACGAGAAACGAGGTGCAGGAGCAAAAGACGAGAACCTTGCTCGGTGTCCATAGCTTTGCTCGTCATATTAAGAGAAAATAACGACTAAAGTTGGGGAGCCATTGTAGGGAGGTAATCCCGAACTGGTACAAAAGAGGCCCGAACACGTGGTACGTGGGGCCAGAGAATAAATGTAATCGGAGCAACCGCCGCGCAATACGGTGAATGGCAATAAGGATCAGAGACTTGAGAAGTCTCTGATCCAAGATACCCCAGCAGTGGCATGGTCCAAAGAACATGAGGAGTTGTTGGACCAGGCGCCTGGTAAAAGGACAAGTGACATGTGAAGTCACTGGTCTAGGTAGTTTGTTTGGCAATGAGAAGGCCGAACAGGAGCAACATTCTGAGGGAGGCAGCAGAGGACGCTCCAGAAATGGTAATACTCAGTAAGGAAACAAGATCTGGGGAAGATACCCAACGGGAATGGGATGTACGGCCAGTTATAGGAGGCATTCCTAAATGGTCTAAAAGGTATACAGTTAAGGGAACGAGAATCCATGACATTTTGGGTTTCCTATACAAGAAAGGAAACTTAGGTGTGGGCTACCACAGCCCCGGGTGTGATCGGGGCGGCCCGAAAGGAAACGCCTCATTTTGGAATCGATTTGAAAAATTTTGAAGAGTCGCCACCCGGGTTTGTGGTTCGCCACCCGAGAAACCGTTTTGATTTGAAAATGATTGATTTGAATTGAAAACCAGAGATTTGAAAAGGGTTTGGAAGCCATGTTACGAAGGGGGAAGGGTTTTACGGCACCCCCCTCGCCCGATACGAGATCGGTCTCTACTAAACATTTGTGGGATTTTTCAAAGGGATTTTGTTTCATTAAACAAGTAGCAAGTATTCACAAGTATACCAAATAAAGGAGTGCATGCATGTGCATATGCGCAGTGGATAAATGAGGGATGGAAATAGAATGCAAAATGCTGAAAACTGGGAAAATCCTGTCATTAATTCCACTCTCGAGCGCTCGGGAGCAGAGTCGAGCGCTTGGGACTTCACTCCCGAGCGCTTGGGAGTGTTACATGCTCAACCTGCAAACTAAGTTAGTATAACAGAACATAACAGGGTATAACACCGAAAATGTAAACTGGAATGACATTAACCATGCCACAGGCTTAACAGAGGACTTAGCAGAATGGGATCGGCCCCCATTCTTCCAAGCCATACGTCATTATCTTTCTGAAAAATGATTTTGTAGTCATAAGAGACAAGAGGGGACACATGCATGGATATTCAAAAGCAGTATGAGCATGAAACTGTTAGAAGAGTGGATTGAGTTTGCATGCAAACACTCTCGAGCACTCTGAAGTGATCTCGAGCGCTCGGGAGTAGTTCATCTCCAGAACTGATTTTAGTTAAACAAATACTCTTATTTTAGTATGCTCTGGATCTCATGCTTTTGTATTATGAAAACTTCTTATTCCAAATTTTCAAGTAAAACCCTTCTGCATGTCCACAAATGAAACGATTTTCTTTATTTCTCTATGAAAGATGAAGACCTTTTGTACCAGTACTGCTCAAGAGAGCTGATTTGTATGAAAATGCGTTTTAATGCCCATGCATGACTGTTTTAACACTGAAAAGAGAAGGAGCAAAACCGGAGCCACTCTCGAGTGCTTGGGAGTAGTCCCGAGCGCTTGGGAGTACTTCCAGTAAGCCAACATGAGAAACACATTTGTACCCCTTTTGCTCTTGCTTTCGCGCCAAGGTCTCTCAACCCATGCTCAGTATGAAAGACTGAGAAGGCTAAGAAACCTCCCTCAGAAAGGAAATGACGACCCTTTTTGAATATCAAGGTAAAAGTTATTTCTACCTTTGGATGGAAGATGGCTCCTTGGATGACTTTAGAGAGGATGGATGAAAGAAGAATAAGGCAAGAAACCAGAAGCTTAGACTATTCTGGATTTCTTATCTTTCCTCCTTGCCTTTGATGTTTAAAACCTTGCTTTTCCAAAATGCTTGTAATTGCCAAAATCTTTTGAGTTTGAAAGCTTTGTTTTAACCAGAGAGAGGAGAAGAGAGTCTAGAGAGAGAGAGCCCCCCCCATTCTGCAGACCAAAGGCCATATATATAGGCCAAGATAACCTATGGTTGCAAAAATGAAATATGTTTGAAATAATACATTTTTTTAAACAGAAAAACTGCTGGTCTGAGGATCTCTGACTGAGGTTGAGTGTAGACTGGGTTTCAGCCGGCTCAAAGAGTCTGCAATGATGAGTTGCATGGGTAGTGGGAAGGGCTGCCACCCATTGGCCGTCACGGAGGACTCGAGCGCTCGAGAGTGGTCTCGAGCGCTTGGGACTCGAGCGCTCGAGAACAAGCCCAATCAGTGCTTTTTGAAAATGGTTTTGAGCGCTTGGGACTACTCCTGAGCGCTTGGAAATGATTTGACCATTTATACCTCTTTTTTAAAGTCCTTCAAGGAGCCAAGTTTCAAATGACCTCGAGTTCGTCTTAATCCAAAATCATCATCGGGGAGCCTCCGGGCCACAAATTAAGGAAATTCGAAGTGTTCAAATTGGGGTGTCTACATTAGGGCAACAGGGTAGCTTGGACAACAAGCATGTGTGAATCTATAAATATAAGGTAAACCTAGAGGTAAAGGTATGCAATTCTTGGCAATACGTTCTATACCTACTGATAATTAGGGTTTTCTGTTAGTACGTGATACTAACTTTGGCATCGGAGGGCCTTTGCCAACGAGAGGCAAAGGTGCGCTCACCCCTGTCTGTTTTGCAGCTAGGGTTCCGACGGAAGGCTAGGGTTTCGGCGAGGAGGCTGAAGTAGCCATTACAATCTTGTGCTGTTCAAAGCCTCTTTCGTTTTCCTGCACTTACAACGGACGCCTTTGGAGTGATAATCACTTATGCTTTCTTAAACAATCATAAGTAATGCAAGTAAACATGTATACAAGCTTATAATCATCTTGAAGATCAAACTACGAATACTTCCGTTCAGGCGATAATAGGTTTATTAACTAACATGCATTTAACGTACAAACATCATTCAATAAACTTAGTGGTTTTCTACATATACTTAGAATAGGGGTGTAGGAATATCCTACCTTTCTTCTTGGTGGTAGGGCGGCTACGGGTAGTACATCGTTGATCGGGCGGAGTAACTTCCTACGGTGAGCTTTCGGTAGCTTCAAAAGAGAAAGGTTTCTCTCAAAACTATGTCTTGACTAACACTACTAACTTTTAGAATCGAAAGGGTGGTCGTGTGGTGGTTTAGTGGCGGCCTAGGATGAGTTTCTTGAAGAACTTCTAGAAAACTCAAGAACAAAGGAAGAACTTTAAGAACCAAGTAAGAACATAAGAATTTTAGAGAGAGAAGTTGAAAGGCTTGAAGGAGTCAGTTCAAGGCAAGAGTGGGGTGCTTATTTATAGCAAAATTTGGCTCTCTCTTCCTCCCCCATGGCCGGCCTCCTCCTCTCTCTTTTTCTCTCAACTTTTTGCTCCATGGTCTTGTCATTTCAAGCATGCCATGCCTTGTCACTTCCATTTTAGGCCATATCTTAGGTCATAATCAAGTGTTCTTGGCTTGTCTTGTCCTAAAAAAGGCTTGCTTGTGAGAAAGAATAAAATCATTGGCTAGGTTGTGTTAAAAGTTGACTAGAAATGGGTTGTAAAGTAGTTTATAGGCTTAAGGCTAATAGGTTGCTTGTGTAAGTAACCAAGACACAAGCACACACTCCACCTCTCCCTCACTCTCTCGGCCTCCCTCTCTCTCCCTCCTTTCAGCTTTCTCTCTCTCTCTCTCTCTATCTCTCTCTCTTGTTCCAAGAACAACTTGTATATATATATATATATATATATATATATGAACACTTAAGGCTATGTTCTAGCTTACTAAGTCTAGGAGGAAAGAAGAATGACTAAGGGTAAGTCTCTCAATGACAAGAACATTGTCCCATGGGTATTATTTTTCCTAGAAAGTGCACTCCTAAAAATATAGACTTGTTTATAATAGGCTATGAGGTATATATACTCATTTATAAGGATATCTACGTACTTAGGAATCTAGGAAAGTAACTTTGGAAGGCAATAGGTTTTAGGGCTATTAGACTTTTAGGCTTGCATGCATGGTAAGGCAAGGTTTGCTTCTTTTGGAAGCAAAATGATGAAATTTGGCATTGTCTTGTCTAATCAAGTCTAAGTGTTAATTGGCATGACTAATTTTTATTAACCAAGGGGTAAAATTTTCCCTAACAATTATTAACCAAGGGGTAATGGGGTAAGTCATGAGTGTGGTCTTGATATGCCAAATCATCAAGTATAATGATTACCTCTCTAGGTCTAGAAGGTTCAAGGAGGGTTGGAAAGGTTCATAAGGCTCAAAGATGGCCAAAAGGTCCATCTAGGGTTAGGAGAGTGTAACTAGGTGAAATGGTAGTTCGGTTCGTCCAACTAATCGGTTGGAAACTAATCCTATTTGTCATGTAGGATTTCTAGCCAAGAAATATAATTTTAAAGGACTTAAATCTAATTATGACGGATTATTAAATAATAAAAGAAAAATTAAAAACAATCGAAGAATTAAATCAAGAATTTTCAAAAATACAAATAATTTTTTTTTATTACTGAAAAATTGAAGTCGTTACAAGATCGATCCCACTGCTCATAAGCAACCCTCGTTGCTGGTGTACTTTCATCCGTGGGAACGGGTGGTTCATCCACACGAAACGCCAAATCAATATCCATGCACCCCAAAGTCAACATAAGCTTATCCTTCCCGTCAGCAAGTTGTCACCACTGAAGAATGGAACATGAGAAGTATCAGAACTCAGAAATGAGGTAGGAATAACTGCAATAACCAAGAACACATTATCATGTTATGTAAATAACAACTGAAACAAAGTAAATTCAAACCTCCCTGTGGACAAAGGCAGCAAAATGCATCGAATCTTCTTAGCTTAAACTGCAACAAGAACATTAGTAAAAAAAGAAATTTCCATTATCTGTGGACATAGGAAGTTTCATTCTGATGCTGAACTCACTACTTTAATCTCAAGCTATATTAACAAAAGTAATTATCTTCCTATGGGTAAAAATAATTAATTTTGTTAATTGAGATTTGCATGAATAGATGCCAAACTTATAGTCTTAAGAGCAACTCAATTTCAGATATGAATACCAATATACTAAAATCACACGTCACAATTATCCAAATCTTTATACCAAAAAAAAAGATTATCAAGAGGCCCATCTGATAAATTCAAAACTAATCAAACTGATAACATGTGGAAGCAATAAACAGAATGGATGTGGTCATGCTAACAAAATTTGCTTCCTCTATTTTGAATTTAAAGAGCCTGAAGACCAAAACATGATACAGGTGAAATATAACCAAATGTCTAATAGGTTATAAAATTAGTCTTCTTTGCATCTACGTGGAACAAAATAGACAACTGATGTTAAACGTGGCAAGAGCAGAGATGGAACAAACTGCTATCAAAAGAAAATTAGACATGCATGTTCTAAAAATTTTATGCCAGGTGTGAACATATGGCATTTGCCCCTTTTCATAATAACTTCAATGCACCGAAAGAGTTTCAAAATTGAAATAGTTTAATATTCACCCTTCTCTATGGTCTCAAATGTGCATGACTCAGATAGCAAAAATGGCATGTGATAGCATGATGAATCACTAAATGTGAACTGACATGATAGTGATAAACTTAAGAGAGCAAACGAGTTATGTGTGCGTCACTGAAATGCTGATCACGAAATAGTATCCTGACTAGTGTGAAGAACTTCGTGACATCTAAATACTGAACAACATGAACCGGAGATTCGCTCTAATACCACACTGTAAGACAATTAGACAAAGACGCAGCGGAGATTGGATTACCAACATCCGGCTATTGTTGTTCAAGTGGATCACTGATCCTCACACTCGCTCGATATAGGTGTCTTCTAACCTATGCAGGATTTGACGCCTCGATTGATGGATATCATAGACTTTTATAGTTGCTAGGTCAGGGACCCTCTATCTCCATTCATGACTTTTTGGTTTCCCTCCATCAAAGAAACTCAAACTAGTGTAATGAAGCAACTGGAGAAGTCAAAAGCTTCCTGTAACCATTTTTGTGTGTGGATAATTTAGCTTGAAATAGAAAAAGAGGCTAAGCGAATGTACAGCCTACAAGAGGCATATCCCAGGAGGAAGAAAGAAAAGGAAAATCGAAGAATGAGAAAAAAGAACTAAGCCAAGTGGCTACATTGATCAAAGCTGAAAAGCGACCGATTGGACTATGGTAATACACCAATATATCCCCATAAGAACTATTTACACTATATAGCAAATCTAAACAAACATAAACATGGGATCCACATGTTTCAATTCCATTTAATAGATGGGATAGAAACACACGCCAAAAGAGATTTGAAATGGTCAGTGCATCATCAGTTAGTAGCAGTACAACAGCTAGCTACTACCATCGTAGCATCAAACCACTCTAACAACACCTGCTGGATTGTACACAAGCAGTGACAAAATAGCTAAACAGCAATAGCAAAACAGTGGCACCAAGACAACAGTAAATATCAAGACAGAAGCTGGAGACAGCTGTAAGTGTGGAAAAATGAAAGGGGCAATAAACAGCACGGGAGAATAACGGCTAACCGCGACTCTTGTCGGAACCCAAACATGTCGTTGGAAACCTAATCTGCAAAATATACAAGGGGTGAGCGCACCTTTGCCGCTCGTGGTAAAGGCCTTCCGATGCCTAAGTTAGTATCACGAACTGGCAGAAAACCCTAATTATTAGTAGGAAAGTTGAACTGTAATGTATTGCGTACCTTTACCTCTAGGTTTACCTTGTATTTATAGATTCACGAGTGCTTGCTATCCAAGTATCCTCATGGCCCTAGATTTCCTATCTCGTATAGGAAACCCAGAATATCTTGGATTCTCGTTCCCTTATCAAATCGTTACCTTAGTTCTTTCAGGACTTCTTTCCATAGCTGGCCAAACATCCCATTCTCATTGGGTATCTCTTCCAGATCCTATTTTATCGAGATCTTATTTCCTTACGGGATGTCACTATTTTTGGAACCTTCCAGAGCATTCCCTGCAGCTGAGGCTGCTTCCCAGAATGCTGCTCCTGCTCGGCCCTCTCGTTGCCGAACAGAATACTTGCACCAATGACTTCACATGTCACTGCCTTTTTACCAGACTCCTGGTCCTATAACTCCTCGTGTTTATTAGATCATGCTCCTGTTCGGATTTCTGAACTAATGACCTCTAATGTCACTGGTCTATATCGCCATTCACTATCTTGCACGGTGACTATCGTTATTACTATTATACTGTGGTCCCACATACCACGTGTTCGGGCCTCTTGCACCTATTTGGGAATACCTCCCTAAAATTGCTCCCCTGTTTTACTCGTTATTTGTAATACAAATGATGAGCAAAGCTCTCAAGAACCGAGCAAAATTTTTTTTTGCTCCTGCACCTTGTTTCTCAAAACTGGTGCATTATTCATCGATAGCCCAGACAAAACATCTTATCGTTTGGGCTGAATAGGCTTTTTTTGTGCTTAAATTTCCACGCGGCATGCGTTGTGCTATTTGCATTAAATGCGTACAGCCATCCTTCGTAAAACGTACAAACGGCGTCTAGGGGGATGCTTCACGTACGTCCTCTAGTTTCTCTAGGGTATATGTGGGATTTCATCCCATTTTAAAACCCCCATTCTCTCTCTAGACCCCCTTTGCAGAAGACTGAAGCGCTCTCGCCATTGAAGCACTACTCATCATCTCAAGATTTTCCCCTTCCTGAAACTTTAAGACCTTTGACCATCACTTCGTAAGTCATCGCTCCCCAGTTCCCAATTTCTCGCTTGATTTAGGGTTTTACAGTCTGTTTCTAGGGTTCCTCTTTGTCTTGTGATTCTTCTGTTCATAATGGGGAGGTTCAGGCGACACTGTAGCACTCCTCAAGCGATGGCCAATTTCAGATCTCGTTACGAGATCCCCGATAATGTGGCCATTAGACTTGCTTTTGAGGACACTGTTCAAGAGTGCCCAGACACCGATACACTCCATATCCTAGTAGTTGCCATCGTAGAGGGCAGAGTTAGATTCCCTTGGCCCCTTTGCTCTGCCAGGTCTTAGCCCACTATAGGTTATCACCAATGCAGGTATCTGCCAATTTCTTTTGCATCGTTATGAGTATAAATGCCCTAAACCAGATGCTAGGCACAACTCTAGGCCTACATGACATCCACCATCTATATAGTATCTCACGAACCAAAGACGCCTTGACCTACTAGCTCAAAAGTAGGGATTCCAGAAAACGACTCGTGTTGGAACTTCCTGACTCTGCTCGAGGAGATGGTGATGACTTCCTCGTTGTCACGAGGAATTTTGAGCCCAGAGATGAGGATGGTCGGGTGATAGGTTTCCATGCCCCTCACAGATTTGGGCGACCACGTTAGTTCCCTTTACTCGCTGCCCCTTTTCACCTATAGTTTTCTCGTACTTTGTTTATACAATTTTGTTGTAGTTAGTCTGTTGCATTTTTCACTGCAGCTACGAACGTCAATCAGGGGCACGACATTATCACCCCACAAGTCCATGTAGCGGACATAAACCGCGCACTTGCTTTCAACGGCCAGGGCACACATCTTGCGGGCCGAGCAAGGGCTGCTCAAGTGCTTCTCAACTACCGTGCTTCATATGGTGGGTTCATTGATTCGTGGATCCAAGCAACGAACAACCCCGAACTGCTAGCAGAACTTTCCTCAAACTCAGCTCAAGATGAAAGGAGCAGATCTCGTACTCCTCCAATCCCTATCGAACCAATTCGTTTGGCTGGAGAAGTCAGCACCTCATCATCCATGGGTTACACTCCCTCTCCCCTAGAAAATTAGGACATGGACCAACCAATCGATCTGAGTAACCTGCCGACCCTTCCTGGTCGCGGCCGAGGTCGTGGCCGCAGCACTTCTCAAGGTCATGATGGTACCTAAAGCCTCGCTCCAACACACGGTCGTCGTGCCACTGCTTAAGTTGATGCTCTTCCCAGTTTTTCTCCAGAGGAGGTCAAGGCTAGTCATCGGGACAAGCGCCAGCATTTGGATCCACCTTTGAATGAGAGGCATCCAACTCACACTTCTTCAACTTCGACACCTATCTGGGCTCCTTCACTTACCCATGGCAATCGGCCCGTCACCATTCATGACAGTGTTGAGTCTGAAGGAACAACTCTTGGCCTATCTCAGGCCTTTTTGCTGCCAGGGGATATGCAGAAGGAAGTATCCCGCTCCCCCAACAACCTCCTCGGCTCATTTATGATTAATAGTGCCAAGGTAAACCTCTTGTACTTGCACATTAATGATGTAAATTACGTCCCTTGTTCATGCCTCATTCCTCTATTTGTGCCTCATTTCCTAATTTCTCAGGCAATGTAGAAGATGGTGGCCATGGCCCAAAAGCTCGGCCGGTCCGAGCCCCAACGCACTAAACTCGCAAGCGAGAATTCCAGGCTACAGCATACCATCATACGGCTTGAAAGGGAGAGGGACCAAGCTCGTGCCGATGCTGAGGCTTTGAAGATCAAGCTAGATGGTACTGAGGATAGCCTCAACCAAGCTCTGATGGAGCTGGAGGCAAGCAAAGAAGAAAACAAGATGGTTTACCAACAAGGATACAATGCTGGGATTGGAGTAGCTACTAACAGCTACAAAGCTCAAATGCCCAAGATTCAAGACCAGATATGGGCTACATCCTGGGAGTCTTTCCTAAAAAAGTCCGAAGCTCTGGAGACTTCCCCTCTATGGACCGAGAATGATCTCCCAAGCACCATGGTTGTGCCAGACGAAGAAGAAGAAATCGTGGTGGAGGAAGATAGCCTGGACAGGGAACTAACCATCAACGTCACCGAGCAACAGGTTGCAGATACAGACCAAACAACTGACACATCCAATCCTGGCCAGAAGGAAGCCAGTGGTGGACAACTTGGAGAGAGCACTACTGTGGAAGACACAATTGCTCCGACCTCCCCTTCTACCATTCAAGATTTAACTGGAGATGAGTAAGTACGAATTCCTCTATTGACAAACAATTTCTACCTTTTACATAGTTTGGCTGGCCCTGCGTGGCACTGATAATTTTCTCATACACTTTAAAACAAGTATTTGGCCCTTCGTGGCATTGGTTTGGTTTTGGTGGCCCTATTTGGCCTGAACGCAAGTAGTCTTAGCCCTTCGTGGCCATTTGACTTTGCTGGTAGCTATCTTGTGGCCAGTCTTTCTAGTGTCAATTGCTAAGTTTCCTCATACTTAGTTGATCTTTAAGTGTTTCGTACTTAACCTATTTGGTTGCTCTTGCGAGCGTGCCCGTGCTTGGGCAGCTATCTGAGTATTACTCGTACTTAGATAATTCTGCAAATCCTTATAGGCTGGCATAGTATATTTACGAATACCCAGCTAGGTTTGCTTGCACATAGATATTGGGTGCATGTTTTCATATGCTTTTGAGTTATTTCGTACCCAGGGGTAATTTTTACCTCTGAGTGTCCCATGCCTAAATGTGGTGCCAGATGTATTCACGTTTTGGCAAAATAGTGCATGTATTCGTATGCATCTCAGAGTGCCTAAGTTTGTTCGTACTTCGATAAAGTTTGCATGTTCACGTGTGCAACTTGAGTGTTTCGTACTCGGAAACACTCCTAAGTGTATCCATACTTAGGTTACCCAAATGAATTCATATTTGGCATATCGTGCATGTTCTCGTATGCAATCCAGGTTTGTTCATACCTGGAAATATTCCTAAGTTCATTCATACTTAGGGTACATGTTCTCGTATGCACACCAGGTGTTATCGTATCCGTACAGATAACCAAGTGTATTCGTACTTGCAAACTTTTGAATTGCTTATAATTTTACACACACTATAACCCTCTGCTCCCTAATACGAAGTGAGGATAAAGGAAGAGGCCTGACATCGTATTCAAGTATAGTAAAAGAAAAATTGTTAAAAATTGCATCGTTTACCAAATTTTGAGAATTTTATTCATAATTCGAAACTCAATGGGGGTGTTACGCGTACCCCTTGCAACTAACAAGGAGTAAAAACAAGGGAATTTTATTCGTAATTCCCACACAATCACGATGTGCAGAATGAAAAAATAAATTGAAGTCTTTCACAAAAAGAACTTCCTCAAATTGTGGACATTCCAAGGCTGTGGCACTGGGTTTCCGTCCAAGTCTGCCAAACGATAAGCCCCAATGCCCACAACCTCAGTAACTTGATACGGGCCATCCCAATTAGCCCTCAACTAGCCCTTGTTGGCCACCTTGGTGTTGCCGAGCACCTTACGGAGCACAAGGTCTCCAACACCGAACTCTCGTGGGTGGACATGCTTGTTATAGCTTTTCATCAGCTGCTCCTAATATGAGGCCAAATGTTGAGCCCTTTCTCTTCATTCCTCGGCTAGATCCAACTCGATTTCCAAGGCTCTGTCATTTCCCCCACTCTCAACCAAAGCGGTCCTATTGGTCAGCAGACCAACCTCCAATGGAATCACAGCTTCTGTTCCATATGCCAGTGAGTAGGGGGTCTCTCCCATTGACCCCCTAGGAGTTGTTCGGTGCGCCCACAGGACTAGTGGCATTTCATCGGGCCACTTCCCCTTTGCCTTGTCCAACCTCTTCTTGATCTCATCAAGCATAGTTTTATTGGATGCCTCTGCCTGCCCATTATTCTGAGGGTAGGCTGGGGTTGAGTAGTAATTTCGTATCCCGTACTGGGCATAAAATGCCTTGAACTTTTTCGGGAACTGCGATCCATTATCTGTAATCAATGAATGAGGGACTCCAAATCGGGTTATAATGTTTTTCCACACGAACCTCTCTATCATAGGTTCAGTGATCTTTGCCAATGGTTCTGCCTCAATCCATTTAGTGAAATAATCCGTTGCTACAAACAGAAATTTCCTATTCCCTGTTGCCTTGTGGAGTGGACCCACGATGTCCATTCACTATTGTGCGAATGGCCAAGGACTTGTCAACGGCACCAGATCCATGGCTGGTATTCAGATCATGGGCGAGAACTTCTGACACTTCTCACAAATCTTTACGTACACCTTTGCATCCTCTTGCATGTGCGGCCACCAGTAACCCTGAGTAATTGCTCGGTGGGCAATGGACCTACCACCAGCATGACTTCCACACGTTCCCTCATGAATCTCATGGAGGAACTTTTGCACCATCTCGGGTGCACACAAAGTAAGTACGGTCCAGTGATGGACTTTCTGTACACCTTTCCTTTAGGTGACAGCCAAAACCGTGCGGATTTTGTTTTAATCTTGTGAGCCTCCTTTTTATCAGTGGGGAGTGTCCCATCTCGTAGGAACTCCACTATCGGATCCATCCAACTTGGTCCTTGGTTCACGTCCAAGACCAACTCCACGCTCCTCCTAATGCTTGGCTCAGCAAGATAATCTACTACCACTCTTCTCCTGAACTCAGTTGGCACAGCTGTGGCCAACCATGCTAGGGAATCTGCATGGGCGTTCTGCCCAGAACTTATTTGCTCAATATACACTTTTTTTAAAGTGTCGAGCAAATCCTTGGCGGCCTCCACATAAGCTGCCATCTTCTCATTTCGGGCTTCGTATTCCCTGGACAATTGGTTAACCACGAGTTGTGAATCACCGTGTATTCGTATCCCCTTCACTTTCAAGGTTTTTGCACTTCTCAATCCTGCGAGAAGTGCCTCATACTCTGCCACATTGTTTGAAGCGCTGAAACCCAATCGAAGAGACAACTCTATCATTGCTCCTTCAGGGGGGAAAAGAACGATTCCAATTCCTTATCCGGTGTTGTATGTGGAACCATCCACAAATAGTTTCCATTCCAAGGGATCCTGCTCGGTAGGCACCTTGCCTTTCCTGACTATTGGCTCAACTGGTTGCTCCTTTCTCATAGGAGGTTGCGGTGCCACTGTAGGAGAAAATTCTGCCACAAAGTTTGCCAGCACTTGCCCCTGTATTACAGTGCGCGGTTGGTAGTCAATGTCGTACTGGCTCAACTTGACCGACCAGGTCGAGATACGTCCCAAGAAATCTGCCTTTCGTAGCAAAGATTTCAATGGAAACTCGGTGTAAACCACAATTTTGTGACTCTGGAAATAATGGGGCAACTTCCTTGCCGCTGTCCTTAATGCCAGGACCAATTTTTCGAGGGGCAGATATCTCGTCTCTACGTCCAGCAACGTCTTGCTTACGTAGTAGACAGGGATTTGCTCGGATCCCTTGTCTCTTAATAACACTGCGCTGACAGCATGTTCAGAGACTACTAAGTACAAAGTTGGGGACTCACCTACTTCAGGAGTGGACAAAAGCGGGGCCGTTGCCAAGTACTTCTTCAGGTCTTGGAACGCCTGTTCGCATTCTGCTCCCCATTCATATCCTTCTCTCTTTTTCAACAATTGAAAGAAGGGCATACACTAATCACTAGACCGATTGATAAATCGGTTAAGGGTTGCAACCATTCCAATCAGCCGTTGGACCTCCTTCATGGTCCTTGGACTTTCAAGCTTCTGTAAGGCTATTATCTGATCGGGGTTTGCTTTGATCCCTCTTATGGTCACGAGATGACCCAAGAACTTCCCTGAACTTACTCCGAATGCACATTTCGAGGCATTGAGCTTCAACTTGTATTCTCTTAGTAACTCGAAGGCTTCCTTCAAATTAGCTATGTGGTCATGCTTCTCCTTGCTTTTGACCACCATGTCATCTATATACACCTCCATAGTTTTGCCGAGCAATTTCTTTAGCATAATCGTTGCTAACCTTTGGTATGTTGCACCGGCATTTCTCAGACCAAAAGGCATGACGTTGTAACAATACAACCCTCTTGAAGTGATGAAGGAAGTCTTCTCTTGATCGGGCCCAAACATGGCAATCTGGTGATATCCTCTATAAGTATCAAGGAAACTCATTTGCCCATACCCAACTGTTGTATCTACCAGTTGATCTATCCTAGGGAGGGGGAAACTATCTTTTGGACGCACCGTATTCAAATCCATGAAGTCGACGCACACTCGAAACTTCCCGTTCTTCTTTTTTACCACCACAGTGTTGGATAGCCATTCTGGGTAGTACATTTCTCGTATAGCCTTTGCTTCCAACAAATGATCAACCTCCTCGATCACAGCTTCTACGTGTTGTGCAGCCGATCGTCGTTTCTTTTGCATCATGGGCTTATGTTGGGGATCCACATTTAGGTGGTGGCAAATCACGTTTGCGTCCACTCCAAGCATCTCTACCCAAGCAAACACATCAACGTGCTGTTTGAGGAACCCTACCAACTCCTCTTCTTCTTTCTTGTTTAGGTTTTCCCCGATCAGGAAATACCTTTCTGGATTACTCTCGTTGATCTGAATTTTCTTCAATCCTTCCACCACTTTCTCGACGGGGTTCCCTCCGACATCCTCGATGGTCGGCTGGTCAGGAACCTCAATTGCTTGAACTAACTATGTTTTAGGTGCCTTCTTGATTATGGAAATCAAGCACTGCTGGGCAACCTTTTGGTTTCCTGTAATTCTCTCAATGCCCTTAGACCCTGGAAATTTCACCATCTGATGGTAGATGGAAGAAACCGCCTTCATCTTATGCAACCACGTCCTTCCTATGATCGCGTTATAGGAAGATGGTACATCCACCACCAGGAAATCGGTTCGTAAAACCATTGTTCCTGCCCGAACAGGTAGAGTTATTTTGCCCAACGGCCAGACTGCTGCTGCACTGAATCCGACCAAAGGGGTTACTAACTGCACCAGATCTGCCTGTGTCAGGTCCAGCTTTTTGAATGCGTCGTAATACAGCACCTCCGTGCAGCTTCCTGAATCCACCAGGATTCTCTCATGTCATATTCCCTAACTCGTAAGGTTATGACCAAAGCATCATTGTGTGGTACCTGGACTCCTCCCAGGTCTTCATCCGTGAAGACTATGCCCTCGTTGCATTCTTCTGCTTCACGTCCTCGCTTCTTTCCCAGTTGCATCACGTGCTG
The DNA here is from genome assembly GCA_025413875.1 of Rhododendron molle. Classification (NCBI taxonomy): domain Eukaryota; kingdom Viridiplantae; phylum Streptophyta; class Magnoliopsida; order Ericales; family Ericaceae; genus Rhododendron; species Rhododendron molle. The sequence continues at coordinate 33,139,634 of CM046391.1, read as the reverse complement.
GTCGTGCTTCACTTGCCTCTGGACCATCCTTACCTCATTTCTCGTATAAGGCGCGGCCAATCCATATATCATATGGATTATGCCCCTTGGATTTTGCTCGAAATCCAACTCCATCGCTTTCTTTGCACCATTGTGCTCTTCTTGAATGAATTCCTTCAAATAAGCTCGAGAGACCAAGTCATCAAGGTGTTGTTTAAATATCTCACAATCCTCCGTCATGTGACCCCAATCCGTGTGATAGCTGCAATGCTGACTCGTAGCTCTTTTTGCATCCTTATCACCTTCTAACCTTGGGGGCCACTTAAAATATGGGCGGTTCTTTATTCGATAAAGAATTCGGTAGATTGGTTCTTTCCAAACTGTTGTTACCGAGAAGAAAGACTTGGGGTCCGGGGCATGTTTTTCCTTGTACGGCTCTTTCTTAGCTTGCCCATATTCTTTTCTTTCTTTTTAAGTTTTGGGTTCTGGCTTATCTGCTTTCTTTGCAGGGCCTTTGGCCTGCTCGGCAACCACCTTGCCATCTTCCCGCAATATGTCGTCCTCGTTCCTGGCATGTTGTTCTATTCACTCCATTAGCTTTGCCAGCCTGCTTACTGGAGTCATGTTTAGGGACTTACGTAGGTCCCCCCGAACAAGTAGCCCAGTTTTGAACGTTGCAATCGCGTACTCCTCACTGCAACTTTCTATCTCGTTGAAAGTCTCCCAATATTTCTTAGCATAGTCCCTGATCGGTTCATTCTCTCCCTGTTTCATAACGGAGAGGCTCTCAAAAGTCTTTGGTGTCTTTCTGCTCGTCAGGAACCAGGCAGTGAATTCCTCGGCTAACTATCTCCATCCTCGTATGGTGTTCGGCCCTAGCTTTTGGAACCAAGATAAGGCCACCTTTCCCAAACAGGATGGGAACATCTTGCACATGATTGCATCATCACCGTCATGCATAAACATTGCCTGCTGGTAATGTTGTATGTGTGCCACTGGGTCAGCATTCGTCTCATACAAGATGAATGCCCCATGTTTCACCCTGCTTGGCAAACTTGCCTCTTGCAATCTTTTTGCAAAGGGAGATGATGCTATGTTGCTAAGGGCCTTCCGTGCTGCCTCTCGTGCAGACATGGTCCCTTTTTCTTGTTCCTTCATATTTTTGGGAGCGGCCCTTTCCCAATCGGAATCAGGTCCCTCGTACCTGTCCCTGTGATGTTTTCTGGTCCCTCCTTCCTCGGGGGTAGGACTTCAACTCCTGCTCCTTCTTTTTCATGAAAAAGCCCTCTTTCGTCTTGGAGTGGGACTCCTGCTCCTGCTCCTCCTTCTTCGAGAAGGGGCTTTCTTATATTTTACTAGAGCCAGCCTGTCTCCTTTGGAATTTCTTCATGAGAGTCCAGAATCCTCTGGATGTTCTCGTATCCGTTGCAATTCTTGAATCTCATATTCTCGTCTCTTAATCAGACGAGCATACTCCTCAATTTCCTATCTTTTCCTATCCAGGATATCCTTGTCGTTGTGCACACTCTTTGAGTGCGCAACCGACTCTCTCCACAGTAGGACATACTCCTTCTCGTGGATTCCGTGGTTGTCCTGCCTTCTCTGTTCTTGAAGTCACCAAGGATAGCTAGGGGGCGACCCTTGCTTGTAGTCCTCTTACTATGCCCGCCATCGGGCTTTCTTGGAGGACCCGGTGGGGACTTGTCACCTCCCCCACCTAGCTGGTGATCAAGTGGCGTTTTTGGATCTTATTCCACCATGGTCGCTTTTTCAAAGGGATCTCTTTCATTTACCACAGACGGCGCCAATTGTAAGTGCAGAAAAACGAAAGAGGCAATAAACAGCACAGAAGAATAACGGCTGACCGTGACTTCTTGTCGGAACCCAAACACGTCGTCGGAAACTTAATCTGCAAAATAGCCAAGGGGTGAGCGCACATTTGCCGCTCGTCGCAAAGGCCCTTTGATGCCTAAGTTAGTATCACATACTGGTAGAAAACCCTAATTATTAGTAGGAAAGTTGAACTGTAATGTATTGCGTGCCTTTACCTCTAGGTTTACCTTGTATTTATAGATTCACGAGTGCTTGCTGTCCAAGTATCCTCATGGCCCTAGATTTCCTATCTCGTATAGGAAACCCAGACTATCTTGGATTCTCGTTCCCTTATCAAATCGTTACCTTAGTCCTTTTAAGACTTCTTTCCATAGCTGGCCGAACATCCCATTCTCGTAGGGTATCTCCTCCAGATCCTATTTCCTTACGGGATGTCACCATGAACAGACTACTTGGACCAATGACTTCACATGTCATTGCCTTTTTACCAGACTCCTGGTCCAATAACTCCTCGTGTTTATTGGATCATGCTCCTGTTCGGATTTCTGGGCCAATGACCTCTAATGTCACTGGTCTATATCATCGTTCACTATATTGCACGGTGACTATCGTTATTACTATTATACCGTGGTCCCACGTACCACGTGTTCGGGCCTCTCTTGCACCTATTTGGGATTACCTTCCTACAACAGCCACCAAACTTAAACACAGAAGCTGCAGACAACAACAATTACTGGACAGCAGTTTGCTGCCATGACTATACAAGCTTCCGGTAACTGTTGTAATAAATTAAACCATAATACACTAATACAATTATGTAACCATTACTCCTGGTAATGCAAATACACTAGTATAATTTTATACGTGGGAAATGAAACATCAAAGAACCACCACTTAAATCATGATGGAAGTGGGCAATAAATGATTAAACTCATCACACAATTTGTCTAAGTGGGTCATTACAACTCTTAAGTAGAGTTTATTCTAAAAAGAATTTCCATAATATCATTCAAGTTGAGCAAGGCCATGTCTCGTACGAAAAATTTGGGATAACGGATAAAAGGAAAATAGAAAACATTTCTTAGATTTTGAAAATATCTATTAAATTGGCGAAGAAAATCGTTCTGAAAGGGCATAAGAGTAGGTCTATATGAATGTGTAGGAAATTCACTACAAGAAAATCGTTCTATAGCAACGGTCGAAAGCGATGCCATAGAACCCAAAAACCGTTGGTATAGACCCGTTCAGGCTATACCAACGGTTGGAGAACCGTTGCCCAAACCGTTGCAATATATCCGTTGCTGTAGAGGTATAGCAACGGTTTTGTCGAGCGTTGATACAGAATTTTTTTTAGCAACGGTTACAAGCGTTGCTAAAGGCAAGTTTTTTTTTTTTTTTTAAATCTGCGGTAAAATATGATATGGCAGTCACGTGGCCTCCACCTGTCGCTGACGTGGCGCTTGCGTGGCACCCGTGTGGCGCTTGCGTGGTGCCCGCGTGGCAGGCGAAATAACCTTGCTCCTCCGGGGAGTCGAACCCCCGACCTCGCGTGTGCGCGCGCATGCGCGAACCAACTATGCTAGCCCATAACTTGTGTAAAAACTTAAACCTTTTAATATTTATACTATACTAACCGGACTTTTTAAATCCTTTTTTTTTTAAAATCCAGTTTATACTATACAAACACTTCTAATATCATTTTTTTTCCTGATCGGAAGCGTCTATTTTTTACATAATAAGGAGTACAATATTTGTACGAAGAATGAAATTATTATTACATAGAATTTAACGCTAGGTTCAATAATTACCTTTTAAAATTGGTATAAATTGACATGCACCTTGTACCAAAAAAAAACCTCTCTGTTTTCCTATTTTTTTTCAATATTAATTTTGCCTTTTCTAAATTTTTGTTAGATTCACATAAATTTTTTTGATTGGTCAGTTATTTCTATGAGATGAGTCTAAAAAATAAGAAAAAAGGCAATTAAAAGCGTAAAAAATCAATATGGGCGAAAAAATATCAAACAACTAACATTTGTTGTCTTTAGTGTCATCTTAATTATATGATATTTTTTTCAAGTTCGGTCCACAATTTTATACTTTTTTTATTCTTGTGAAGATGAATGATTAATCCCAAAATGAATGATTAGTTTCAAAAATTACCACAAAATGCTAAAAAACTACGTTAAATAAACAATACCGGAAAAAATACCAACAAAAATTTAGGAAAAACAGCCCTAACAAAAGCAACGGTCTCGATCATCATGATTGTGTCACGGTTGAGTGGCTAAAGTACGTTCAACAATGAAGTTAATCGAGTATCGTTACATACTTATCGGACAGATAAATTCATTTTATTAATGAAATTGTCCATCGATAAAGAAATTTTCTAAATCCGATCGAGCCAAATTTATATGAGAACGATTTAATCAACATGAAAAATAAAATCAACGGTCTTGATCGTTAGTTCGGGTTTGGAAAACCGATCGCATGAAAGAAAATTGGTTTTGGCGGTGTGAAAATCTAGTAACGGTTCTTGGAAACCGTTGCTATAGGCTGATTTTTAGCAACAGTTATGGATAACCGTTGCTATAGGCCAGTTTTTAGTAACGGTTATGGAGAACCGTTGCTATAGTCTTGTAATCTAGTAACGGTTGCATGAAAACCGTTACTGTAGTCCTGTTTCTAGTAACGGTTGAAAACCATTGCTACACACCGTCTATACCAACGGTTTTTTGAACCGTCGCTAGCAAAACCGTTGGAAGATCTCGATTTTCTTGTAGTGATTGCAAGAGATGACCATTGTAAGGGTTAAATTGCTCGACATAAATGGGATTACACGTAACTGACAGTTAGAAAGAAGATCAAACAGTGAGGAATCGAAAAAAAAAATTACATATGTCTAATCTCGATCGTGACCAAATTACTCCAAATACAACCCAAAAACTAGACGCATTTTCTTACCTACAAATGTGCTAAAAATATTTGGTTCCAAGTATCAGGAACTCCAGGCAAACACCAATGTATGCAATCTGCATAGTGCAACGGATCCGCTTTCTGCTCCTCAGTCAGCAATTTGCCTCCCAATTCGTCGTAAATCGAGGCGTGGCCATCTATTCGGTGTTCCGATAACTGCGTTATGTTGATGAAAGTGATGGGAACTCTCATTTTCTCCACCACATCGGCCACTACTCTCATCATTGCTTTGTTTGAACCGGTTCCCCAGTGACCCTTCTTCATCACTGGTTTTGTTTCGTTGTAGCATTTGATTCCATCCTCATGGTTCCAGTCTGCACTTCTGGATATAAATTAAAGAGGGCGCACCGTGCAATGAAGTCCTTGTCTTTTGGAAATCATGCATATACAAACTGCTAATCGATCCTTTTTGGTACGTACCTAAAATTAATTCAGTTACCCCTTTGACATATAGTTGAAACCAATTATACTTCCATTTTCCCAATTTTGCTAGGTGTCCAAACTATATATCTCTAGTATAAAAGTACCAAGAAAATTGAAACTTATAGCCCATATTCACTTTTGAGCATGATCCACATTGTGTTGAATTCAATCTCTGTACCATATACGTCAACTTTTGAATTGTAATTTCCGGTGTCTGGTTTTGTAGATTTCATATATCTGATGAACAAACATGTGAAATGCACAATTTCAAAGGGGGTAAATTTGGAAACAAATAAGCTATTTATTCCAACAAAATTTATCAAGAATTTTCCGTGGGATTAATACGATTGTGTTCTAGTAAATTCCATCTTGATGGTTTTTTCCTCTTTTCTAATTTATAGTGTATCTAAGAGAACAAATTTAAAATAAAAGAAATATAGATCCATTGTCGTCCATTTTTACGAGGCTATATAGTTGGTTGTGTCAAAACAGACAATACTTTTATATATATGGCAGTTGGGTAACGCGAATAATTTTATAGTCACAACGTATGAACATATATAAGACTGCACATGATGATGCATGGTATGCCACTTTTATTTTGGTGGTGCCTTTTAAAGCGTAGGGTTATAAATCAATGAGACCAACTTTGAAGGCAAGGTCACACAATGATTTCAGGTGAATATTAGGTCGTGCCACATCTAATTACATCATTTAGACGTACTGATACATGTATGATTAATTGACTGTCAACGTAGCTAATTATAGTTGAGCATTATCCATTATCATGGAGAGAGAGAGAGAGAGAGAGAGAGAGAGAGAGAGAGGACCTTGACTGGGTGGGGGACATAGTGGTGAAAAAAACACGGGTTTTGATAGGATTAACATTGGAATCAACCCAGTTGGCCCATGCCTTCAATCCTATTCTGTAGGCCACCAACATATCAAACTCTTCTGTTCCTTGTTCACCGTTTGCAAATGAACCCCATCTGTACATTGTACAATATTCACATAATTAATTAATAGTATTCCATTTCCACATCTCGATCAAAGAAAACAAACACATAAATTAAATTAAATTAAAATTAAATTAAAAGAGACTGAGACTGAGTACTAGTCTTGTGATTGTGATCTTACAGTAACTTGACTCTGGGAGCACTCAACCACCATACATAAGAATTGAACGCCAAGATATCAACTCCTTCCCAGTATTTGGCATGTTTCCGAACTGAATCAACTTTTAGTACCCTCTTGTTTAGATCTGTCATTATAGTATCATGGGAATTCGATTCCACAAGAAATGGAGCCCAATAGAACTCTATTGACGCATTGTACTCCTAAATCATTGGATATTATCAGCTAATTATATATATATACATATATAGAAATCTAATTTTCTTCCTAGCTAGGATTCAACCTCATGAAAATTGGAGTAGATAAAAGTACGTACCTTGACTTCGAAGACCGAGAGAGCGCGACCTCGTCGCATGGCCTTCTGGTCTTCAGGTATAATAGATTCAACCAAACAAACCAACGACACCCATTGATTTCTTTGTAGGGAATCCCCAACAAACGTTAACCTTTTCCCCCGAAGTTTCTCCAATGCAATTTTAGGACTAAACCTGAACAGAAAGTTTGGCACAGATCAGTACTACTCTATATCCCATAAGCATGTCATATTTGGTTTGGTTGCATGCAGTGTTAATTTAGAACCAAATATATGCACCTTAAATAGAAAATAAATCTTCATAAAAGAAAATTTATCCTCTTCATATTATATCCATTCGTTAACATTAACATGTATTGGTTTTCTGGAAAATGAGATTTTGTCACACACAAAAAACAACCCCAAAACAAGTCATAAAAATACATATAGAGGAATATATAGATTGTCTAAATCGGAGCATGATTTAACGAAATGATAAATTTCTTTTTGCTTTGTTTACCACATTTAATTTATCATGCAACGCTCCTGAATGCATTGATTGAAATATGACAAAGGAGATCAATTCAACCAATGCATTAGTGACATGTCATATGATATTCATGTGTTCAGCAAAGGCATTGGTAATTTCAAAATTCCTCATTTATGTTTCTTGTTCATATGTAGACATATGTTGATTAATTCTTGGACACAATGTTCAGTTTGGACGCACACACGCATGTCCCCTTCTCCTAAGGACCACCTTAACTTAATAAAATGCGGACCTCTCTTTTCTGATCGAATTTCGATGATCTGAGCCGTTTAATGTGCTCAGAACGTGATTTAAGAAAACCCGCTAGAAAATAGAAAAAAAATGACCAGGAAGGGATTCATCCAAATAGGTTTTGTTTATTTTTTATCGAACGGTTCAAATAAAAACTGCTTGAATGAAGCCCTTTCTGGTCATTTTTTTTGCTGATTCCTCGTGCGTACCCTTAAAATCACATTCTGAACACATTGATCGGCTCGGATCATCGAATTCGAACGGGAAATGAGAGAAATGGGGATATCGTTATTTTAACTAAAATAAGGACCTCCTCATTTTAAAATGACTAAAATGTGTGTGTGTGTGTGTCAACTTTTGATACAACACTAATTGAAGTTCCACGCAAATGATAAGAGCCATTCAATTAATTTAAAATAGGTTTCTAAAGGTTCCTGAAAAAAATCTCCAGCTACATGTTCCAATTAGGTACGTACGTTGGCAAGAAACAGTCGTCCGGCTGCCATTCCCAGTGCCGATAATCGGAATCTGGCCGTCCATTCTTAACGCAAGAAAATTGCCTGTCAATATATGGGCAAGTCGTGTCTGAGTACAAAGGCTTGAGTGAGCTGTTGAATACCCACCTCCCCTGAGCAACGCCACACTCATTCGGGTCAAACTCGAACCTATCATCAACTTCAGCGTCAAATACTTCTTCTAATTTGCTTCTCTCATCTCCTGAATATTAATTTGAGACGGATCATAATTAATTAACATCATCTTATAGCAATATTCCTCTAGTAATCGATCTAATTAATTGGTCCATTTATATATGATGCTACACCGGGGGCGAATCCATTAATGGGCAAGGGAAGACAAGTGACCCCACTGAGTTGGAAAACCCACAAGAGGGATACAAACTTTCGGACATTTTTGATAATTTTGCCCCATAGGCTTTTGAACTTGTAGTTGTTGCCCCAAAGAAAATAGAATTGCCCCATAAGTTCTATACCCTTTAGCTTTGGTTCTTGTCCCATAAGTAAAATAATTGCCCACATTTTTTAGGTATCTCTCTCTCAACAAGAGAGATAATCGACTTTGGGGTAAAAGGATTGATTGTGCCTTATTTTAGGAGAAGTTATTCCATGCTCTTGAGGTAGGTTGAGCATGAATTCGAACCACACATTTAGATGAGTTTTACACACTTGAGAGTGGACCTCATATATTTTTTTAATCCAAGTTTGTGCTCAATCATGTTCTAGGGGCATTGATTAATGTAACGACCCTGATTTTTGGTAAATAAAAATTTCGCTAAAAATTTGAGTTTTATTTTTATACTTGGATTCATTTTTAACATCCAAAAATCAGTCGTTATCGACTTATAAATTTTTTTTTATATTTGAAAATTCTTTATTTGTTTTATAAATCCCTTTTAGCGATTAATAATCCGTCGTAATTAGGTTTAATGACTTAGGAGATTGGTATTCATCGCCCGGGCATTAAGGCCATTTTCTAAAGACGAGTATGCCTATTAAGACCTTGGTATAGTTACTTGGTAATTGTAGTAAAATCCTAGCATTATATTTCTCGGTTGGAAATCCTACATGGCAACCGATTAGTTAGCAACCCTAACTACCGTTTGGCTTAGTTACATTTCCCTAACCTAGAGTGTTGCATCGATGCCAAAGTGGTTAGTAGAAATTTTTGCTCTTTGCCTTGACCGTTGGCTAGGCTGCCTAGGCATCGGGTCTCTGTTAGGCCTGCCTTGCCTTGGCGTCTGGTCGCTGACGGGCCTGCCTTGCCTTGGCATCGGGTCGCTGACAGGCCTGCCTCGCCTAGGCATCGGGTCGCTGTCGGGTCTGCCTTGCCTTAGCGTCGGGTCACTGACGGGCCTGCCTTGCCTTGGTATCGGGTCGCTGTCGGGCCTGCCTCGCCTAGGCGTCGGGTCGCTGTCGGTTGCTCTGCCTTGGCTGCCATCGGGTTCTGCCTTGGCCACGCTCACGCCTTGGCGTTGCTGGGCGTTGCTGGGCCGCCTCGCCTTGGCTACGCCTTGGCCACCGATTGGCTAGCGGGCTACCTTGGCCACGCTCACGCCTCACCTTGGCCACTGCTTTGCTAGCAGGCCGCCTTGGCCACCGCCTTGCTTGTAGGCCGCCTTGGCCGCCGCCTTGCTTGCAGGCCGCCTTGGCCACCACTTTGCTTGTAGGCTGCCTTGGCCACCGCCTTGCTTGTAGGCCGCCTTGGTCACTGCTTTGCTAGCGGGCCGCCTTGGCCACTGCTTTGCTAGCGGGCCGCCTGGGCCACTGCTTTGCTAGCGGGCCACCTTGGCCACTGCTTTGCTAGCGGGCTGCCTTGGCCACGCTCACGCTTTGCCTTGGCGTTTGGCACCGTCGGGCTTTAATATTCCGTTATTAGGCGATTTTCTACAAAATAATATGTTACTTTCCTAGATTATCCTAACCCTTGTATGCTTTCTACGAAATCATTGGTCTAGACTTTTCATTGACAAGTCACTTGAAAGCTCATAATACTTGCTTCCTTCCTAGACCTTCCATGTAAGTGTACTTAGTACTTGAGAGAGAGAGAGAGAGAGAGAGAGAGAGGCCGAATGGGAGAGAGGGAGAGTGAGTGTGTGCTTGTGTTTGACAACTCAATCAAGTCATCTTCCTTGTCTTTACTCAACCAAAGTACAACCATTATCACTTCTTTCTTGTACTTTTGCAAGCAAAACCTTTCTAGGATTTGGACAACTCATAGAATCCCTCATGATAACCTAGAACTTGGCCAAAAATAGGAATGACAACCCTTGGCATGCTTGAAGTACATTGATTGACCCATGAAGGAGAAAGGTTGCATGCTTTCAAGAATGATGGGACAAAAAAAAGAGAGGGGAAGAGAGGGAGAGGGCTGGCCAAATTTTAGAGGGAGGGAGAGTGTGCTAGTGTGTGGTACACTCCAACAAGGTACAATATAGCCCTTAAAGCCTAGACCTCACTTTACAACCATTTCTAGTCTTCCAAAGTACAATCTAGCCAATGATGTTTTGCTTTCCCCTTGCAAGCAAGCCTACCCTAGACAAGACCAGCCCAAAACCCTTCATGATAACCTAGGTTGTTAGCCTTAAAGCCTAAAAAGTTTGAACAAGACAAGTCATGGAAGCATGCCATGCTTTCAAGCATGATTTGACAATACAATGGAGCTAACCAATGAAAGAGATGGAGGGAGAGGGGGGCCGGCCTTGAGATAGGAGAAGGGAGCTCAGTTTTGCCTATAAATAGCATCCATCCCATGCCATTCAACTCACACCTTCAAGCATTGCTCCATCCCTCTCTAAAACCCATTCTGTTTTGCCCAGGCAGCCTACTGTCCTCTGAAAAACTCCATTTTTCCTCCGGGCGAAAGTCGTTTCTAGGAACAACGTCCTCCACAAAAGTCGTAGAACACTTCGAGAGCTTCAGTTCAGACCCAAGAACCACCCCAAACGGTCAAGAAATGGCCAAGATATCAACCTCCAAAGTTCAGTAAAAATCTGGGAATTCCAGTTTCAAACAGCACACTGTCCCCTTTTTATCACCATTTTTCTTCGGGCGAAAGTCATTTCTAGGAACAACGTCCTCCACGGAAGTTGTAGAAAACTTCGAGATCTTCAGTTTAGACTCAAGAACGACCTCATTTGGCCAAATATCAACCGAGTTATCGCCATCCAAAGTCTGGACCAGATTGAGAGTTCACTGCCGTAGAATTTCCAAGTTTCAACTAGCTTATTCGGCCCCGGCTAGTTCCGGATCAAGGTAGAATATTCTTATACCTCTAACTCTAAGTCGTTTATCCCTTACTCTTCAATCTTAAGCATATGAAGCTTTATACTTACTTTAAAGGTTTGAAATGCACGAAAGAAAAACGATGTTTGTTTTCATAAGGTACCAACTTAGTTTGAAAGGAGTATACTTTGATCTTTGAATTGATTACGAGCTTTAAGGCATGTTTTGAGTATTTGTGAATGTTTGAAAGCATAAGTAAAGATTTCTTCGAGAGCATCCTTACATGTAGCCTTATTCGTTAGTAATAATTTGAGTACGATTAAGTAATATAGAGTTGAATGATCTTGCTAGATATATTACAATGAATGATTTAAGTTGATTATGGGTGAAAGTCCTACCGCGGAGTCTATGCATGAAAACGAGACACGAAAATCGAGAAAATAGAAACATGACACCTAGGGTGTGATTGATATGGATAAAAAGGGTTAAAGACAAGGTGTGTTTTGAAAACGCAATGTGGCCGGACTTGCCTATTGTGGGAATGCGTGTTACAAATGATGAAATATTTTCGAAACTACATAATGACCAAAATGTGGGGTGCATTATGTGAGTGTGTGTGTTGTGTGCCAATGGGAACCCGGCGCGGCGGAACCATTGTGAGGATACTCGAAAACCCGGCGCGGCGGAACCGAGGTTGGGTGTGTTCAATGTGATCTTCAAAAATGCAAATGTGTGCCAATGGGAACCCGGCGCGGCGGAACCATTGTGAGGATACTCGGGAACCCGGCGCGGCGGAACCGAGGTTGGGTGTGTTAAAAATGATTTATGCAAATGTGTGCCAATGGGAACCCGGCGCGGCGGAACCATTGTGAGGATACTCGGGAACCCGGCGCGGCGGAACCGAGGTTGGGTGTGTTAAAAATGATTTTGAAATGCAAATGTGTGCCAATGGGAACCCGGCGCGGCGGAACCATTGTGAGGATACTCGGGAACCCGGCGTGGCGGAACCGAGGTTGGGTGTGTTAAATGTGATTTTCAAAATGTTGATTTGGATAATGAAAAGGATTTCGGAAACGTTGATGAATATGGTGACACGGTCTACGATGAGTCGCGTAGGAGAAACACGTACAATGCAGACACCAACGTTAGACTAAGGAATGTGGATATGTCGTTGTTAATGCCTTGTTAAACATGTATGTATTATTCTGCTGCTTGTGCAAGAGTTGGTATGCTACTCTTATACTCTGATATTGGTAAATTATGGGTTAGCGGGTATAGGATTATTCTGCTGAGCTCTTGTGGCTCATGGTGTTACCTTTGGTGACCCTGACATATTATATCGGTGGCGACGCTGGTATAATGTGTCAGATTTTATAGATGATCAAGATGAACAGTACACCTTGGAGGCTTTTGGAGCTAAGGAGCTGGCTAGGATGAAGCCGCAGGCGGAGCTGTAGTTAGGAACCCTAGAACCCTTCAATTGTATAAATATGGAACCGTAGTGGGAGTTATGATGTAATAATGAGCCAGACTCCATCTGATTTTATAAAATGTTTATTTAACGTACCCAAAAATCAAGGACGTTACAATTAATTTCTTTTTTTCTCGTAGTATGTGTTTTTGGAAGAAAATGATTTTCATTCTCTCTTTTTATTTTTTGAAGGCACCCCATTTTTTGCCTTTTAGTGTGAATTTTATGTGTAGTTTTAGAATTTTAATAAAAAGAGTGGACATATATATTAAAAAAAAATATGAGTGCGAAAATCATTACTCTTTTGGAATTTTAATTTTATGGTATAAATAGATATCCTTTTTGTTTTGAGAAGTTTTATAGATAGATAATTCACTTAACCACTTCTTGCATGGTATTTCAGTGCATGTAATTTTTGTAAGTATATTGTAAATGAACTATATAAGATCAATAGATATATTCTTAAATCCTTTTTGTATGTTGGTTTAAGGTTTAGGCAAATGCTTACTACCGGTTTAGGCAAATGCTTACTACCGCAATATAGCACCGGTTTGTGTAGCTCACGCGCAAGCTTTGCAACTCTTTTGCTGTGAAAGTCAAGTCAATGTCAGAGTGTGCAGCATTACTTTTACCATGTGAACTGAAATGACATTTTTACCCTCCTTGTTCCCAGTTCCCACCTTGTGTACTCACTCCCACCCCATTACTTTTACAAGTACCTTTTCTCTTCTTTTTGAGATAAAATTATTTCCACCAGTGATGGAAACCATGGGTTTTTCATCACGGTCAATTACGGGTTCCACAAGACACCCTTTGTTATAATCTAAATCGTCTATGTTGTAGGGTCCGTAGAGTAGTATATCCACGCAAAAATTGAGATTTATCGGACGTCAATAGGTATATTAAAAATCTACTTTCGATTTAAAAAATGGACAGTTATGGATAGTTTAACTTCAAAATATGACCGTTCATTCTGCAAACCAAAATTCAATTTTTGATATATCTATCGATATCCAATCAAGCTGATTTTTTTCATGGATGTACTACTCTATGTACTTTACAAGATGAACGGTTCAGATTCGAACAAAAAAAATCTTATGGGACCCATAGGCAGTGATGGAAACCCCATGGTTTCCACCAGAGGTGGAGAGAACATACTCTATTTCTTTTATCTGACTTTTACAAGTACTTTTCTCTCTCTCTCTCTCTCTCTCTCTCTCTTCTTTTCGTTTCTCTTCCTTCCTCACTTTTCTATATCTCATTTTTTATTTTTGTTCTAAAAATGTTTATAACTATTACTCCACTATTATACATATTCATTTTTTACACAAATTATATACACAACTCTACTCGTATAAATCTACTGAATGAGATCTCTATTGAATATAAAATTATTTAAAACTAAAATTTAAATTTTTCAATGTAAATTTTATATTATTGTGACTGAATTTTAGGGAGTGATTTTCACATCTCTATTTTTGATATTCAAACTTTTTATTTATTTATTTTTATTGTTGAAAGTGCATTTATTTATTTTTACTAAAAGACAAAAAATTAAAATATAAACAAGGGAAGTGTGAAAATCATTTCTAGAGTTTTACTCTCTAAATTTTTGCATGTTTCAATTGTTAATTGTCTATGTATAAAAAGTAAAGAAGACTAACAAACGGGTAGAGTTAAAAAGTAAAGAAGACTAACAAAAAGTAATTGTCTTTATTCAAAATTTTCACATTGGTTAGTTTTGTAGCAAATTTTTTGGACTAATTAATTCATCTCGACGAGAGAAATTGAAAAAGTAAAAAGTTATAATCGAAACTCATATTATTTTGAATAAAGATAAAGAAAATTTAAAAAAAAATCTTTTTTACACAAATTAAGTTAGAAACTGGAAAGTACATATCCTTTGATGATTGTCTTGAGTCTGGACAATAAAAAAGTCGTGAGTGTTGCATAATTAACCAGTGCATGGTGGCGCTGGATAACCAGACCGTAAAGAAAATTATTTTTGGCTTTTTACTCTACCCGTGTAACCAAAAAATATTTTTTTCCTCAACCTATGTAACTGACAAATAAATTTTTTGACTTTTTCTAAAATGGTTGTTTAATTCTGGGTTGTTTCAGAAATTTTCAAATAGTATGTCCTTCTAAAACAAACCAAAACAGCCCTTTTAGAAAAAAATCAAATATAATTTTTTTACCTTAACTTTTTTTGGGTAAATTTTTTTTTTTTTTACCTTAACTTCTAACCCCTTAAGAAAAAAAAAAGAAAAAAGAAAAGAAAAAGAAAATAAAGAAGTAGGTAACACTTACAGTTGGCAGTTACATATATAGACCGAGCAAAATTTGTTTAAAAAGAATCTAGGGGTAGAATTGTCTTTTCAGATGTGTTTGCTACATACTCATTTCGGACTGGCACTTGCATTGGTACACACAAAGAAAGAATGTGCCAGCAAAGCCAATGGACCCACGTAAGGACAAAAGTACTGCCCTAATTACGAGGTTAAGGGGTGCAATATAGCACCCATTAGCTGGACCCTAAGGCTCCGTTTGTAACCTATAGAAAGGAAAGGAAAGGAAAATAAAGGAAAATAAAAAATTTTTCCTTTCTATTGTTTGGTTGGGAGGGAAAGTGTGAAAAAAATAAGAATTTTAAGTATAATGAATAGTGAATTTTTTCTCCCATTTTCCTCTCATTTTCCTTCCCTTTTATTTTCCTTTCCTTTCTTTCCTTTCCTCAAATTCCAAACAGAGCCTAAGGTTTAGGGTAGATAATTGACCCCACAGTCCATAAATCGTGGGTACGCCACTAGCTACAGGCAATACGCTACGCAAACCAATTTAGAACTAATTAATTAATTTGAGTGATCATGGTAATTGATCACTATTTATATTCAAGTGTGATCACTAATTATCGAACAATTCTTGGTGGAGGAAAAAGAAAGGTAAAAATGAGAAGTTTTTGCTTTGCTTGGGTCGAGAAAATGAGAAGATTGTAACGAGTACGTAGTTGTCATTGAGCCGTAAATATAGAAACAAAAATATGAATTCCAAATAAATAAACTTTGTGCCACAAATTGAAAATGGACAGGTAATGATATATATATATATATATATAATATATATATATATATTATATATATATATATATATATATAGAGAGAGAGAGAGAGAGTCCCCTTCTAATAAGAACTACCTTATTTTAATAAAATGAGGACCTTCCTTTCCCGATCAAACCTCTTTATTTGAAGGAAATTGTATATATATATCCCCGAAATTACAACCCAAAATAATCATCCTTGTGACAATTTGAATGAAATAACGCATGCAAGAGTCCGTACGTGCATCATTTGCATAAGAAAGACGAAGGAAAATTTTGCTCCTCAATATATAGCACTACTCTAGCTAAATGATATATAATCTGTGCAAGTAATAAACAAGTTTTGTTTTCGTTTTCTGTTTAAAATTGAATTCAAGATCCAAACACAAGTATTAGAAAAAAGGTGAATACAACGTACTATACCTCTTGTAGAGTCGATGGATGATTTGGGAGCAGCATTTGATCGTGGAGGGCAGAATTTAAAAATGCTGTACGAATTAGAAAGAGAGCTTATCCTTTCAGAGTAAAAGACAGCAGCAATCAAGGCAAATGTACCGATTACAATTACACCAACAATAGAGTAGTAGTATATTGGTAGCCTCCCCAGAGCGATTTTTGTTGCGCCGCCCATGGGGGAAGGTCGTCTCTAAGCTGTATTATTGGGAGGAGTTGGAGGGGAGAAGAGAAGAGAAACTTAACAAAAGGAGATTCAAAAAGTTTAATGGAAGCAAGCAGTAGTTGAGAAGTTTAACAGATTGATGGTGATGGGGACTCTGAAACAGGTCTCTCTCCTAGCTAGTGTTTAAATTTGTTGGGGTTTTCTTTGAGTAGGAGTGAAGCTAAAGTCATGTATATATATTATATATACATACATCTTGCAACTTGCAAGGCTAATGCTTGGGGTTGATAAAACAATATTTGCTTAAAATCTTTTGTCGAAAGAGTTCTTAATATTTTACTGCAAGTTATGAGTAAATTTTATTGATACGGGGGATGGCGCTTCCTGTTAGATCTCGTGGGCTTTGTTTGTTTCTTTTTTTTTCCTCCGGTCAAACGGAATTCATAAAGGATTACGAAATAGAGTATGAGATACGAAGTACACACATAGATAATAGTCTTACAGATAAGGAAGAAAGACCTAGAACTAGTCTAGCACTTTCCGAATTTCGGTGTCTTGCAGGACAAATTCTCTCATAGCAATGGGCATGTCCATGACAAACACAAGCTCGTCTGTATGTTTAGCTCCCATTCGGGCAAGGTGGTTTGTACATTGGTTGGCCGTGCAGTAAGTGTGGCCAATCGAGGTGTTGGTCTGGGCCATGAGATAGCGGGTTTCATTTATCATCACACTTTCGGGGTGATGCATGGTTCAGGTTGCCTTCTGTGATCAGCTTTACTGCTATGAGGGAGTCTGATTCGATTGTGTTGATCACCGAAATGGCTCAAAGGACTGAGCGGGCGTGCCAGGACTTGTCGTGTCCAACATAAAGGACTGGGCATCCCTGTTCTGACTTCTAGATCTGAGAGGGCGATAGTGCTGTAAACCTAAGGGCTGGATTGTAGTGAAGGCTCGTGGTTTTGCCTTTACGAGCGAGGACTTAGTAATTTCCTAACGGTGTAGGAAAAGAAGTAGCAACGTAGAATAATTTTATTAGGTCGTAATAATAAAATTGGGGATACAAGAGAGATATAAATAACTTTATTATATCGTAATAATAAAGTTGGGGTACAAGAGAGATAGAAAACCCGAATTACTTGGTGAAGTAATTGAGTGAAGGTGAGAGAAATGAGATAGTTGTTTTGCTAGAAAGGCTTTGGTTTTAAGCGTTGAGCATGATTGGTGTGGGAACCTTTTTTTCTTTTTGTCTTCTAGTATTTATGGGCAAGGGTCTTCATGATTTTGCATGCACCAACCTTTCCCGCCTTTGCTCCTCGTGATGCCAAGTGTCCGAAGTAACTCCCAGCTCGTGGGATCATGGGTGGTTGATAGGAGTTACTGGAAGTAAAAAATAATTGTCCATGTGTGTAATCTTGATCATGGGCAGTTAAAGAGATAATGGGCCTCTTCCATCCCCCTTTTCCCGTGGGTTTCAAAGAGTAATGGGCCATTTGAAAAAGTCAAATGGCCATGTGGCAATTACCTCACAAACTCATCTCCACTTTTCATGCGAACTAACAGATCATGGCCTAATATCACATGGGCATTAATCTATAAGCACCAACCCATTAATCTTCCCAATTAAAAGAACCTTCCGGAATTATCAATATATCCCCATGGATTATGGGCCATCTCGAACCAACTGAAATGCACAAGGCCTTACTCCAATAATTGATTGGGCCTCGTTGTGGCTTTTATGAAACATGGATCTTTACCAAAATAAATAATAATGGGCCTTATAATTTCAAAGTATAGCCAAATTGGGTCAAAACTAACCAGGCCCAGTTAATATGGGTTTGGCCTATTAACTTTGATCCAATAAATCTCTACTTTCTAGCCCAACTTAATCAAAAATTAATTAAATGGCCCTCCAACGCTTGCCCAGGACTGGGTGCCAAAAACGGGTGCAAACAATGCCCCCCTCATGCCTTGATCTTGTTCAAGATCTTGGCGTGTAAATTAGGACAAAGTACAGTTTTTGGCAATCCAAACGAGTCCTTTCTGGGTTTGAAAACAAACAGATAATTAGGCTTACTTAGCCTAATCTCGTTTAAAACCCTCCAACATTTGAATTTAAAAAGCTGATCAGGCTATAATTAATCCTAACAACTTTTTAAGTTCCAAAACGTGTCTCTTAATTGGCTCCACCATGGGCTGTTCTGAAATCCCAACGACTTCCAAGATAAGAACCCCACCGCAGAGTCCTATTTGCCATAATGATTATCACCTCCTTAGGCCTAGGGGACACGTGTTAACATCCCAGGTCTTGCATTGGCTGCCATGCAGCTTCTTCAACTGTCAGGACTCCTTTGGGTCAATCAAGAGTCTAATCTTTTCAATTTTGAGCGTGCAGAGAGATAAGTGCAACGGCGTCCCTTGAATCTTACACCGTCTCTCATAAAAAACCAATCTTGCTCTCTCATTCTCTCCCTACATCTTCTTCGCTCCTCCTCTTCTGAAACCCAGAGAAACCCTAAGTCACCATCGTCTCACCATCAAGCTTCTGAACTCTAGAGAAGATGGCCACTCATAAAGCCCACGCGCATCCTCCAAACCCTAACAGCCTCGCTATTCAAATTTGGAAAATCTTGGCCGATGAGCATATAACAGTTACCAACGACGTTCTGGTGATTGCAAACGCTGATCGAGTTGGTCTTGGGCCTGCCTTCCAGTTAGGGTTTCCCTCTCAACTTGCCCCAATGTACCCACTGGCAGAAGAGGCCCTTCCTTTTGAGTCCCCATGCCTCGATTGGCACCGATTCACTACTGATATCCCCAACCGTCTCTCGCACAAGCCAGATGCAAAGTACATGGAATGGCTTGATCGAATGCTTGAAGCCAAAGGTGACTTGTGGAGGCAAATAGGGATCAGAGACGCCATCTTGCTCAGTCGCTCCCTCATTGACATGGACAAAAACCTCTTCCTTGTTGCTTCTCATTCTGGTCAGTTACACAAACTCCTTCCACTTCAAGGTAGGTCTCATGAGTCCCACTCTTCAGGACATCGCCTTCTTGACAGGCCTCCGTCCCTACGGGATCGAGGCCAATTACTTCTTGTCCCAAAAAACCCCTTACTTTGAGTACAAAGAACCCCTGTCCTTTGCTCCCTTCATAAACCCCTATGCCAAAAAGGGTCTTATTGAAGATTGCGAACACGTAGCTTTTCTCTTCTACTGGCTAAACAAGTTCATTTTCTGTGTCTCCGCTAATAGGGTAACCAAAGACTTTATAGATCTGGCCTGTGCCCTAGCTTCAGGGCAGAAGCTGGCACTAGGCCCTTTAGTCCTGGCTCATCTCTACCGTGGGATGAAGGAACTCATCAGCAACAAGTTCATCTTCGCCCCTGGTCCTTTGTGGATCATGACCCTGTGGCTATGGTCCTATTTCCCCAAATTGGCACCACCAATAAATAAAAATCCAGAAAATACATGCTATGGTCTCCACTAAGTCGACACCCGTGGTCCTAGATACGCCTTTGATGTCTATTTCATGTTTTTCTATCACGAGCTCACGAGTATGGAAAAGAATTGGATGCCCTTTACCAGAGACACTGTACCATGGTGGTTGAAGCCAAGTGCATCAAACCCTGGGGATGATTATGATGACCATATGGAGATCTGGATCAGCTTCCTAATCTCAAGGGACCTGATGTACGACATGGCCTTTACCCCGACGAATTACAAATGTGGGGTTGAATACTACAACGCGACCCAATTTGCTATGCAGTTCGGCTTATGTCAGCGCACCCCTATTCCTCCATATCAGTCTCTGAACAAGGACTTTACTGACAGACCCGTAATTCAACCGAGGGATCTGGAAAGAGTGAGAAATGTTCTACCTGAACGTAGGAAGAGCTTTGCCCTCCATTCCTTTGTTGAACGAACTGAGAAGGGAGCCCAATTTGAAAGCTTGTGGGGAGGTTACACCAAAATGCATTTCTCAAAGCCATATGTGGATGTCCTAACCACACTTCTGCCCAACCCTACTGGAGCTCCTGAACCTGGTATTCATATGCATTTGCAGCAGATCAGTCCTTCCCCATCCTAGAGTATGAAAAGAAAAGGTAACTTAGAAGCTTTTATTTCTTTTCTCCATTTTAAACCTCTGGAGTTTGAATTAAATTTCTTCCATACTAGCAGGTCTGAGTGATGTGCTCAAAGATGTCCCTCTAGCCCCCTCAAAGATCAAAGAGGTTGAAGACAACTGCCAAAAGGCAATGGCCAAAGGTATAAACTCTTTAGCGCTTTACTCAGTCCTTCAAGATAAGGTAATAATGCTCTTATCTCTCTGTAGGCATATGAGACAGCGGTTGCTGGTAGGACAAGGAGCAGCGCCAAGACTAGCTCTCCTGAAACTAACCCTTCAGAGAAGGTTTGGACACTTATCCCTGCTTCTCATGCTTCTCAGGCTTCATCCAAATGTTCTACTAACTTTTCTTTGCGCAGGCCACCTCTAAGATCCAGGAAGAGCAAGCTGAATCCGTCCCATCCAAAAAGAAGAAACTGAGAAAGAAAACTTCCACCCCGGCTGATTCCGAGAACACTAAGTCCGCCACCGAACACAATCCTATTGTAAGGATGTACCGTGACACAAATTTCCCAGCGTTTATGGCTCCATATTATCATCAACTTCCCCTCATTTTCATTCCTCAGGAACGTGATGATTACTTGGAAGAGGAAGTCCTGGAGGATGAAGTTGAAGTAAAAGAGACAGGGTTGGACCAAGCCGACCCAGAACCTGAGCATGAGGCATCATCCTGGACTCCAGAAAAGCCTGGATCTCCGACCATCCAGTCCATTCCACCACTCGACCCCCCTGTTGAACCTGAATTTGTGAACGTACCAGAGGAGGAAGATGAAGATGAAGATCTGGACTCCCTGTTCAAGTCTGCCCAGGACTTGATGAAGGCAGCCACATCTGGCACCTCAGGCAGTGGTCTTGGCTCTACCTCCCAATCCCAATTCACTCCATAAGAGGTTACCGAAGCCAAAACAGCCCTTAGGATGGCCCTTCTCCAGAATTTCCAGGCTATTGTCCACCCAGCTAGGGCTTCCAACGTCAAGAAAGCCATGGATGTGCTGGTGAAGTCCCAAGCCTTACGACCAGAGGAGACCTCTCTAATATTTTCAAAAGGTTTTCCCCAACATAATCAAGACTCATGACTCCTCTAGTTATGATCTGAACAAGATACATGCCAAGCTGTCAGAATTAGAGGCGGTTGACATGGAGATTACCAGATTCAGCACCGAATGGAACTAGTTGAAGGAGGACATTAAAATCAATGGAGCCAACATTGCTGCTACCTCTGATGAAATCCAAGACCTTAAGGGCAAATTGGCACAAGCTGAAGGTCATCTGGAAGATCTTTGGAAGGAGTCCAAAATCTTGGCTAAGCATCACGAAGACCTGAAGGCTGGATCTAGGAGCCAAAAGATGAAGCTAAATCTCTTTGTTGAGGAAGTTCCAGATCTTCGTAGGAAACAGGAAACACTTGAAGCCCAGCTTGCCAACCTCAGCACTTCATGGGAGAATCTGAAAATAAGTCTTGAAGGCCTTCTGTAGGTCTTTGTCCTTCGAAACTCTAATTCCTGAACTTTCCATCCCTGGTCTGTAATAAGTTTTATTTCTTTGCTTGGTCTGGAACTTTCCTTTAAATGGCCAAAGGCAGTAGTTTGATATGATCTAGATGTTGCTTTTGGTGGCCTAAACTTAAGGCCTTTTATGGTTTGGATTACCGGTACTCTGGCCTCTGTTTAGGACTTCCTGACGTGCTTCTCATGATCTGTTTGATTGATTTTCCCCAAAGTCCCTCATTTCCCACATAGTAGGATAATGATGCTTTAGGTATTTCCCGTTTGTTAAATGTTTGAACAAACCACCATTTAGATCCATAAGAAGATAGACATTACCTCTAAGGACTTTGGCAATCTAGTACGGCCCTTCCCAGGTTGGAGACCATTTGCCATACCTGGAATTCCTTTCCCCTATAGGAAACACAGCCTTCCAGACCAAGTCACCTTCAGAAAAGCTCTTCTTCCTTACACGTTTGTCATAAGACTTAGCAACCCTTCTCTTCTAGACCAACATGTGGTCAAGGGCTGTGAGCCGGACTTCATCCAAGTCCTTCAGCTCTATCAGGATGGCCTGGGTATAATCTGCAGGAGTGAGTCCATGTTGATATGCAATCCTTGCTGACTTTACTGCCACCTCCATTGGTAGAACTGGATCATGTCCATATACCAACATATAAGGAGTTATATTGGTGGCTTCCTTCTTTGAGGTTCTGTAGGCCCATAAGGCCTCAGAAAGTAATTCATGCCAAGCCCTTGGGTTGTCCTCCACCATCTTCTCAATAATGTTGACCAGAGTCCTGTTGGTGGACTCGGCCTGACCATTTCCTTGTGAATAATAGGGAGTGGAATTAGAAACAATGATGTTCTGCTGCGCAGCAAAATTGACCACTCGTTCTCCCATGAAGATCGTACCCTTATCTGCAAGCATGGATAACCGTACCTTCTGATCAACCATCTCATCTTTATACCTGATTGGTGAGCTCCACAAACTCCTTCATGGACTTCCCTCATGACCCTCATGGCCTCAAGGCGCCCTAAGCACCTCAAAAGCAAGTCATCCTCAAGGCTTTTCTTGTATAACACATCTCTAATGAGGATGTAGTTGATGGCTCTCCTTCTCACCTTCCTAGAGGCTCTATAGTGGGGCCTCCTTAGGAAGGAAATGATAGGCGTGCGCCAATCATTTTCGGGCTCGTCATCTGACTCTTCCCCTGTGAAGTCTGAAGTAAATACCTCCAGTCCTAGACCCCTTCTCCTAACAGAAGGTAACAATCTCTTCTGGACTGTGATAATCTTGTGAATTATTTCTGGAGCTAACTTCAGGCCTGTTGAGGCCTGAGCCAAGCTGTTGGCTTCAGTGTTCATACTCCTTGAGACATGTTTGACAGTCACATTGTCAAAATCTTGCATTAATTGCACGGTTGCCATATAATATGGTGCTAAGTCCTCACTATAGCATTTAAATGTTCCTGCCAAGTGATTGATTACAAGGTTTGAATCCCCAATAACTCTTACATCCCTGGCCTCTAGATCCCTAAGGATTTCAAGGCCCATAACCACTGCCTTGTATTTAGCTTGATTATTAGTGCATGGGAAATCAAATTGAAAGGATAATTCAGTCCTCAGGCCTTGAGGAGAAATAATAATTACTCCACAGCCTAAGACCTCCTGAGTCCTTGACCCATCGAAGAGTAGTGTCCAAGGAGTAAGTGATATTTCAAGGGCGCTCAGTCCTACCTCAGATTCATTACCGATGTCCAAGCATGGATGATCAGTAAGAAAATCTGTTAAGGCCTGGCCCTTCACAGCTTTCTGAGGAATGTATTGAAAACTAAATTTCATTAAAGCTAAAGACCATTTGCCAATTCAGCCTCTCATGATTGGCCGAGAAAGCAAGTACTTAACTAGGTCTATTTTACTCATAATGTAAACCAAGATAGGAAGCATGTAGTGCCTCAACTTTATTGTTGAAAAGTACAAGGCAAGACGAATCTTTTCAATAAGACTGTATCTCTGTTCACATGGAGTCAACAACCTACTTAAATAATACACTGCATGTTCCTTTCCTTGAGCATTGTCTTGAGCTAAAAGGGCTCCAATAGAGCCTTCAGCAGCTGAGATGTATAGCTTCAAAGGCTTGTTCTTGATGGGAGGCATAAGGACTGGAGCCTGAGCTAAATAGCCTTTGATTTCATCAAAGGCTTTCTGATGGTTTCCCTCCCAAACAAAAGTGTCTTGGTCCTTCAGCTTTAAAAGTTGAGAAAAGACCTGGACCTTTCCTACTAGGTTTGAGATGAACCTTCTCAAGAAGTTGAATGAACCCAAGAGCTTCTACAACTCCCTCTTGGTGGTAGGAGGCTTTGCTTCCGTGATTGCTTTGGCCTTGTTCTTGTCAATCTCAATCCCTCTGTTATGGACCAGAAATCCAAGGAATTTGCCTGCTAAAACTCCAAAGGCACACTTCAAGGGGTTCACTTTTAAGTCAAACTGTTGCATTCTCAAAAACGACCTCCTCAAGTGTTCCAAATGTTCGTCATAGGACTGAGACTTGACCACGATATCGTCGATGTAGATCTCCATGAAACGGCAATGAAATCATGAAATATGGCGTTCATCGCTCGTTGGAATGTAGCACCTGCATTCTTTAGGCCAAAGGGCATCACGACCCACTCGAAGGTTCCTAGGGCTCCAGGACACCTAAAAGCGGTCTTAGCCATATCGGCCTCATCTATGAAGATTTGATTGTAGCCAGAATGTCCATCCATGAAGGATAGGACCTTGTGACCAGAAGCTCCATCCACTAACTGATCTGCAACTGGCATTGGATACTCATCCTTTGGGGATGCCAAATTTAAATTTCTGAAGTCCACACATACTCTGACCTTGCCGTTTTTCTTGAGGACTGGCACAATATTAGAGAACCAAGTAACGTACTTGGCTGTGCGTATGAACCCAGCATTGAAGAGGTGTTCGATCTCGTCTTTGACTTGTAAATAGACCTCGTTGGACATCCTCCTCGGTGGTTGTTTGAAAGGTTTGAACCCTGGTTGAATGGGCAACTTATGCTCCACCAGGTCTCTGGACAGACCTAGAAGCTCTTCATAGGTCCAAGCAAAATAGGACTTGAACTCCTTTAGGAGCTTGATGAACTTCTCTTTGACGTCCTCTGGCAGAAGTTGGCTAATATATACTGGTCTGGGATTCTCTGCGTCTCCCAGATTAACTTCTTCCAAAGGATCTTGCACATCAGCCCTTAGATCATCCAACTTGGCTGGGGCTGCCTCAAGGTCTTCCAAGCGGATTTCATCCAGATCTTCAACCAGGTTTTCATCCTCATTGATCACTTCAGCTGCACAGGCTGAATGATCATCTTCTGACTCTTCACTTCCCATTAACCTCCTCTCAAGCAACTAGGCCTCAAACTTTGACAGCGTGGCCTGAAAGACCACACTATTCTCTTTTTCTGAAGGGTTTACTAACATTGAGAAGGGCATTTGAATGAGGCTGTAATCGGCCTGCTTGACTCCATGATCATAGGACCGATTAACTCCTGAAAAAGTACCTTCACCTCTTCAGCTGATTTGTTACCATGTATAAGGGCTACCTTGTGGCGGCCATACTTGTCAAGACCTGCCACTTTCGTTGGACCAACCCCTTCGTCGTATAGATGGGCCTCAGCATGATTTGTAGAGGCCTGGAAAGGTCTGCGCTCAACCCATATCCACGTTGTCTTGGTTCCAAAAAATAAGGAACTGGTAAAGGGTAGAAGGAACCACTAGACACGAGTGAATCCAATCTCTCCCCAAAAGAACGTTAAAGGAAGAGTGTGAACTAACTACAAAGAAAGGTGTTGTTAAGGTTTTGGATCCTACCGTTAAGTTCATGATCAGAATACCTTGACAAGCTGCCTTCTTTCCAGTGAAATCAGTCAAGGTTGAAGTGCATGAGACTAGGTCTTGATTAGTCTTCCCAAGCTTCTTGCATCATAAACCTGGGGATGAGATTGGTCGCAGACCCGTCATCCACGAGGATACGATTGACTGGCATTCCGTCAAGATAGCCAGCAATGTATAAGGGCTTGATGTGTTTGTTCATTGCAGGGCTTGGTTTTTCAAAGATCACACTAGCTGCCCGATCCTCAGTCCTCCCCTCGGCCTCATCCTTCAGTATGATCACTGATGGGCCGTTCAGTCCTACAGAGAAGGACTCGTTCAGAATTTCTACCGTCTGCCCCATTTCTACAAAATCTCCCTCCAAGGCTGTTGGCTTGCAGATCTGAGGGCAAGATCACCACCATGTTGCATTGCATCTTAGGACCCTGTCCAGGCCTAAACTCCTTGGCCTGGGGGTTTAACTTGGATTTGCCCCTCAAGTCCGACGTACTTGATTCAAGGCTGTTTTCTTGCGTAAAGTCACTTGCCTTGGGGGAGGCTCAATCCTAGCCTCCTCTAAAGTTCTCTCCAAAAGAGGTTGTTTCTTGGGCATAGCAGCTTGCTTTGGAGGCGTCTTGGTAACAGCCTCCTAGTAAGTCTTCCCCGTAGGGGCTTGCTTCTTAGGTAAATTCCTTGGAGGAGGCTCAATGATAGCCTCTTCCATAGTCCTTTCCAAGGGCTTGTGTACTCTCTTGGCCTTAGGTTTTTCCACCTTAGGCTCTTCTGCTAGGACTTCTGCCTTCATCTTCCCCTTAACATCATTGTCATCTTCAGTCATTAGGTCGTTCAGCAAATCCATCTCCTCTACAGCCCTCCTAGCCGCTTGCCTGAATCGTTGGCGGTGCCTCTTCTGAGATCTAGATAAAGGTGGAGGTGGAGAAGAAAAGTTGGGATGCTCGACCCTATGCCACTCATTTGGAGGAGTGACAGGGGGTCTCACAGCCCTGGGTTTACCCTCAGGAGGAGCAGATATCCTCAAGTTGTCGAGCTCATCCTCAACTTCAACCAACCCTGGCTGGATCCGATTGAACACTGATTCACGGGTAACCCTTCTTCCCTTAGACCTATGTGGCTCATCGGTCCTTGGCTCGGTCCTTCCCACAATAATGCTCTTCAGAGTTGACTTGCTAGGGCTGGCGTGATGTCCACACTCTGTACATATCGTGGAACAAGTTGGCCTTTCTCGTTTTCTTCACCCCTGTAGGTCTGGACCACCATGAATTCTGCCTTTCAAATCTTCTGACCCGCTCAGTCCTGAAATCCCTCTCATCATAATAAGCATCCCAGCACCTGCCTGGGCTGTACTTGTGAACTTCTCTGGAAGGGGCTCCCAAACTTATCTTCTGCCTAGCTGCAGTCCTAGGCATGCCTCTCATGTTGACAGAGACCATATTTGTAGTCAGTCCTGAGGAAATGGATTGCCATCCACCCCCATGGGCTGCTTGTCTTTCTCACGGAATTTGAACTCTCCCCCCTCAAGTTTATCCTGGATATCATTTCTAAACACTTTGCAATTATTCGTTGAATGACTCCAAGAATTGTGATACTTACAATACTCCTTGCCCTTCAGCTCTTCCACGGTTGAAATCTTGTGACCAAAGGGCAGTTTAAGCAGCTTGTCAGCAAGGAGTTGATCAAAGATAGCTTCAGCCCTGCCAACGTCAAAAGTATAGGCCCTGGTTCGCCTATTAGGAGCTTTCTGGATGAGCTGCTTCGTTGGCTCCATCTTGACAAAGGCCTTGCAAACATATGGCTTCTTGTTGATGATCTCTGCCACTGCCACATCTGGATCTGCCTCTACCACAGCCACCTCAAAGTTAGGGTCACGATAGTACGTCCCCTTGGAAGCCGTCTTTCTGTCCTGTTCCTCCGCCAGGAGCCTTTCGTAATGAGAGGCCTTAATAGACAACTCGAACAAATCTCTGAACTCTGTCCCATAGAACTTCTTCTTCATCTCAAAGCCCAAGCCGTTTAGTGCTATGCTCACATATTCGGCCTCTGGAAGGACAATCTTGCACTTGAACCGAGCCGTCTTGAAACGTAGGAGATAGGACTCCACGAATTTAAGGTGGGTTTGATGATAGCATGAGAGGTCTGCCAATGTCACTTCTGGTTCTACCCTGTAGAACTGCTGGTGAAACATCTCAGCCAACTGAGCCCAGGTCTACACGGAGTTTGGTGGAAGATTGATGTACTAAGTAAAGGCTGTCCCAGTAAGAGAATTGGGAAAAAGCCTAAACTTCAGAGCATCAGTGGTCCCAGCCTCTCCACACTTAACTTGAAACCTGGCAATGTGCTCCACTATTGACTGTACGCTTTCTCCATTGAAGGTCTGGAATTCTGGAACTCTATAGCCCTTCGGGAAAGGTGCGTTGTCCACCTCTTTGGTATGATGCTTCTTGTACATTGGCCTTCCCAAAGGTCTGAAACCAAGTCCTAACTACTCCTGGAGCAAGTTCAGGACTTGGTCCCGTCCCATGAGCATGTTTGGCATAGTAGGCGGCTCCGGGCACGCCTCTTGTGCCTGCTGGTTCTGGATAGGACTTGCCCCCTGAGTCTCAGAACTTTGAGGAGTATGAGCAACTCCTTTGTCTTTTCCGGAGCTCTGGCCTCCTTGCAGAGGCCTACTGTCCATCTTGTTAGGTTTGGACTGATCATCTACCCAAATAAACCTTCGTTCATTGTTTACTGGAGGTGTCAAGGCCCCCCGGGTGCAGGGTTATTGGAAGAGGTAGCATGGTGGAATGTTTAAGAAGGAGGGGGTCCCCCTAGTAGGCCAAAGAGGTAGCATGGTGGAATGTTTAAGAAGGAGGGGGTCCCCCTAGTAGGCCAACTTGGTCTTCACCATTGCCAAAGATCCCAAACTGTGGAAAGCCCTGTTGCTGAGGAGTGAGCGGTAGCCTCTCTGTAAGTGTAGCAATCATTTTTGTGGACTGCTATAGTCAGAGGTTCCAAGAAATGAGAGAACGATTGAGAGATTGACTATGTAATGTCGTGGGATATCTCGCGTCTAGCCAAAAACATATAATTTTTGACGCTGTCGGTAGCGTCGTTAAGATCTTGAGGACTGACCGGAGGGCCACGTTTCTCGAGTAATGGCACATCGACTGCCACTCCCTCAGGACTCTATGGTGGATCTGGGATGGGAGGATCCTGTTGTTGTTGCTGTTGTTGTGCCTTCTTGACCATGACAAAACCCTTAGTCGATTAGGGTCCCATCGGGCGTGCCAAAAAGATGTTGGTCACCGAAATGGCTCAAAGGACTGAGCGGGTGTGCCAGGACTTGTCGCGTCCAACGTGAAGGACTGGGCGTCCCAATTCTGACTTCTAGATCTGAGAGGGCGATAGTGCCGCAAACCTAAGGGCTGGATTGCAGTGAAGGCTCGTGGTTTTGCCTCTACGAGCGAGGACTTAATAATTTCCTAACCGTGTAGGAAAAGAAGTAGCAACGTAGAATAATTTTATTATGTCGTAATAATAAAATTGGGGATACAAGAGAGATATGAATAACTTTATTATATCGTAATAATAATGTTGGGGTAAAAGAGAGATAGAAAACCCGAATTACTTGGTGAAGTAATTGAGTGAAGGTGAGAGAAATGAGATAGTTGCTTCGCTGGGAAGGCTTTGGTTTTAAGCGTTGAGCTTGATTGGTGTGGGAACCTTTTTTTCTTTTTGTCTTCTAGTATTTATAGGCAAGGGTCTTCATGATTTTGCATGCACCAAGCTTTCCCGCCCTTGCTCCTCATGATGCCAAGTGTCTAAAGTAACTTCCAGCTCGTGGGATCATGGGTGGTTGATGGGAGTTACTAGAAGTAAAAAATAATTGCCCATGTGTGTAATCTTGATCATGGGCAATTAAAGAGCTAATAGGCCTCCTTCATCCCCCTTTTCCCGTGGGTTTCAAAGAGTAATGGGCCATTTGAAAAAGTCAAATGGCCATGTGGCAATTACCTCACAAACTCACCTCCACTTTTCATGGGAACTAACAGATCATGGCCTAATATCACATGGGCATTAATCTATAAGCACCAACTAATTAATCTTCCCAATTAAAAGAACCTTCTGGAATTATTAATATATCCCCATGCATTACGGGCTGATAAGTAGGAAATAACCCCCCAAGGTCAGCCCAGACCAGGAAGCCTAGCTCAACACGAAGGACCATGTAGGGGACCTAGTGACATGGAGCTTAGCTTGAAGAACTGAGCTCAGAGGACCAACATAAGGGCAAAGGTCATCCCAAACCAAAGAGCTCACGAGCACATCCCTAAGGGCTCGAGCTAGAGCCCTAAGAACATGGAATCTAGCTTATAAGAGCTAGCCTTTATTAAACCAGTCCAAGGACGGAGGCCAACTTACAAGCACAGCTCATAGAAGAACACCGAGCTCAGCTCACTAGGTGAGCTCGGCAAGTATGACGAACCTGCAGCCAGACTTATGATACACTCCATGCGACAGGTTTTTATAGCCTAAAGGACTAAGAGATAGTCGGACTCTTATTCCCCTTCTAGAATATCCAAGGCCTTATCTCAACCCAAAGGATGAGACTGTGAATCCCAAGGGATAACCATGAGAGATCCATGCACAAAGGGAACTTATGGAGCAACCACAAGCCTTATCTCCTCATAAGAAGTCAAGATATGATCCATAAAGGATAACCACAGAGATCTGTCCACCGTAAGGACTCTTAACCTGATAAGCAGGTACAAGAGTCCAAAGGTGAAGGGACTCCTCTAACCTGATAAGGGTCAAGGGAGTCCTGAGGAAAGGAGGACACTCCATCCTATTTCCATCATGTGTGGATAAGCCCAAGAGATTCCAGCACCATAAGGACTCTTAACCTGATAAGCAGGTACAAGAGTCCAAAGGTGAAGGAACTCCTCAAACCTGATAAGAATCAGGAGAGTCCTAAGGTAAGGAGGACACTCCATCCTATTTCCATCATGTGCGGATAAGCCCAAGAGATTCCAGCACCATAAGGACTCTTAACCTGATAAGTAGGTACAAGAGTCCAAAGGTGAAGGAACTCCTCAAACCTGATAAGAATCAGGAGAGTCCTAAGATAAGGAGGACACTCCAACACCCATCTATACCTGCCACGAGCGGATGAGACTTAAGAGTCCCAATCCTAAGGGATTCCTCCCAAAATGCCTATATAAAGATCACATCTCCACCTCATAAAGGTACGCAAAAAATGATACGAAATTCATACTCAGTCCAATTTCTCCATATCTCGACTGACTTAGGCATCGGAGGGGCGATGGCGACAGCCACGCTGGTGCCCATAGTTAATCGTGTCTATCTTGCAGGTCATTAATCAAGCACGCAGGAAGCCGTTCCATCCGCTGGAGGACTAGGTGGGCGGTTGAGGAATCCCTCCTCTGGAGGTGACCAAAAACCGCTTCATCACGGGCCATCTCGAACCAACTGAAATGCACAAGGCCTTACTCCAATAATTGATTATGCCTCATTGTGGCTTTTATGAAACATGGATCTTTACCAAAATAAATAATAATGGGCCTTATAATTTCAAAGTATAGCCAAATTGGGTCAAAACTAACCGGGCCTAGTTAATATGGGTTTGGCCTATTAACTTTGATCCAATAAATCTCTACTTTCTGGCCCAACTTAATCAAAAAATAATTAAATGGCCCTCCAACGCTTGCCCAGGACTGGGTGCCAAAAACGGGGGTAAACAGATTGTTACATTCGCCAGCTTCCTTTCCTGGATGATTTCCAATCCCTTGTAAATACTCCAGATATCTAATTCCAAGCTCGAGGTGAAGTATCTCATGCCGTAGAATCCCATAATCCAATCTCCCCTGTGGTCTCTGAACAAGCCTCCAAAACCTCCTCTCCCATTAGTCTTGTACCAACAGTCATCCGTATTTAGTTTGATATTCCTTGCAATTGGATTGGACCAAGAGATTAGGCATGTTGTATGGATGCCAGTAATGAGGGGGGACTTGAAGGCTTCAATGATTTCCTAGGAATAAGAAATAATCATCCTGGCACTGACGGAAGATATATGGCATCTCAATATTCTCAAAACTTTTTTTGTTCCTATCCTTCCAAATCTGCCATATTGTAGTGATAAACATAGTATGTCAGGGTACATTATTTCCCATTCCCAAGTCTCTGTTGCTTCGCAAATTTAGGGACATCTAGTCATGGTCTGGAGTATCCATGCCCCCTCTCATTAAATGGCTTGAGGGAATGCTACTCCAAAGCTCCTTGGCTTTGTTACATTCCCTGAAAAGATGCTTAATAGTTTCTGAGCAGGTATTGCATCTTGGGCATAGATTCGAGGTTGCAATACCTCTCCTAGCCCGAAGATGATAGGTTGGAAAGCTATTGTGGAGTATAAGCCTTATGAAAGTTTTGAGTTTTTCCGAAATTTTGATTTTCCAAAACCGCTTCCAACCCTTCAATTCGAGTAATTTTTGTTAATAAGATCATAGGCTGCAGACACAGAACAATTTCCATTTGCATATCCATCCCACCCAAATGGTGTGGTCAGCAGACTGAGTGTAGATTGGGAGATTGATGGCATTGATAGCCTCAAGGGTGTTGACATCCACATATTGAGCTATCTCATCCAACACCCAATTTCCATCCATAATTAGAGTCTCTACCTTTTGGGTAGAGTCTGTATGTTCACCAGGACGGGAGTGAGCCAACGGTTTATCTCCACACCACCAGTCATGCCAAATGCTGACAGATTTCCCATTTCCAATTACCCATTTCACTCCCTTTTCAAAGAGCTTCTCCAGAGATGTGATGCTGGCCTATTTCTAGGCCATGAAGAGATAGAGTGATTCTTCAGGTACTTATCCCTTAGGATAGAAACCCAAAGACCGTCCTCCTCTTGGTTGGAAATTTTCCAGTCAACTTTCTTTGTTTGTTTGGTTCTCTGGCGTTTCGGTTGTTTGATGATAGGGGTCTTGTTTAAGGTCTAGTCTCGCTTAGGTTTTTGGCTATTTTTTGTGGGTTTTTTGGTATTTAGTTCGTGTATTGTCTTCTTTCAGGTCTCAGGTGACTTTTTGTCGGTGTGCCCTTGATCCTTTTAATTTTTGTAATCATTTACATAAAGATTAATAAATTCTTTTTTCTTAGCAAAAAATAAGAGTTATTTTAGTTAATTTATCAAAAAATGTTTGACTTTTTTTATAATTAAAATGCATGTTTTCAAGTTCTAGCTTTGCTGTTTGCACTAATTAGTTTCATGCATGTAGAACATTCAGGTGCTTTTATTTTAATTATTTAGCAAGTTGAGATTCGATTAATTGCAACGCCACACTGTAAATTAGTCCTCCTATCACAGTCATTTCCCTATGTAAAGAACAAAAGCCGACCCTGTCTCTCTCTCCCTCTCTCTTAACCCTAGCCTCCACAACTTCTCTTTTCCCTTTCCCTCTTCCCGTGCGTGGCGGCGGGAGAGGAAGACCATGGTACTATTCCAACTTCATTTCTTTGCTTTTTTCTTTTTTTTTTCTTTCGTCTTTCAGATCAACGACTTATCGTCTGATCTATGAGAGTTTTATCTCTCATTTTACAAGAATTGTTAGTTTCATCTTGCACTACAAGAAAAATGAGAATATGTGACGAAATGTGGTGGTGAGGAAAGTAGTTTTCGTCTCCAAATATACCTATTTTGTGAGGAAAATATTTTTTCATCACCAATTAAGAGGGCTGAAAAATTTAAGGTGAGGAAATTGTATTTTGTCACCAAAAACAGTTAATTAGTGACGAAAAAATAAATTTTGTCAACAAAAGAGTGGACAAAAAAATATATGGTGACGAAAAAATAAATTTCGTCGCTAATCCATTTGCTCCACATATACTTGCAACCATTTCGTGACGAAATAATTCCTCACAAAAGGGAGTACTTTGGGTGACGAATTCTTTTTGTCTTCCATTTTAAAGAGGGGATTTAGACAATTAAAAAAAAAGTGCTGGAATAGAACATTCCCCAGCGGCCCAGAAAAAGAAAAAATATACTGATTGACCAAAATCTAATAATATTATTATATGTTATACATTTTTTATACTCTCATCTACAATTATTTAACGGATCTCAATAAAACAAAACAATTTTAACAGTTGAAACCATTGATTTCGTTGTGCTTATTGATTAGATCATCATCGTAAAAATTTGATTCGAACAGATTTAGAAAGCTCCTTGATTGGGAAGCAATTAGTTTTTTGGATGATAATTATCGTCCGATCAAATGTGTAACAATACCCAATCTACTTCAATCTTGGTACGATTGATGAATTACGTTATATGTAAAAGATAAACGGTTCGGATCGAAAAATAAAGACTCCGGTGGTGGTCGGGTCTTGTAATCTAATACTTTAATGATTCGGGATGCATCAAGTTTTGTCCGATCAGGCCGTCACCGACACCCGATGATCCCCAATTTTGGTGGCAATGATGGAATAAGTGAGACGTGAAATCCTAACGATTCAGATCGACCACTGTAAAAATTGAGTTGGTAACAACCTTTAAGTTCTATACATTCAATGCAACTGTTAACAAACTAAGTCTTGTGTTGTACTTGAACGTACGGTAGTCATTCGATCGAGACATAATTATGACGATCCAGACCGTTGATTTTGTTTTCCTTGTTGATTATACCATTCTCGTAAAAATTTGTCTCAATCAGGTTTCAAAAGCTTCTTTAACAAAATGGATTTTTCTGTCTGATCGAGTGCGTAGCGACACCCGATTGACTTCGTTTTTGGTACGAATGATGTTCTCCATTATATGTAAAATGATGGATGGTTCCGAACGAAAAAAAATATACTTAAGTGGGGGTCGAGTATTACAATCTAATACTTTAATGCCTTGGGATTTATTAACTGTTGTTCGATCAAGCGGTCGCCGATATCCGATAATCTTTGATTTTGGTAATAATGATAGAATCAGTGTGACATGAAATCCTGATGATTTAGATCGACTATTATTAAAATATAATTGATTAATTAAGTATATAATTTGTTCGTACTGCTTGATACGAGGGCGCTTAATATTCTGGCGCTAATTCTCCAAAATAATTGAAACCCCAGAGCCTGTTCATTTTCCTCGAAAACTAATTTTTTTCCCCAATTTGGGTGCTGAAAAGGATTTCCCCCGAATGAAGAGAAATCCCCTAATCCCGTCGTCTCTCCCTCTCTCTCTCTCTCTCGCTCTCGCTCTCGCTCTCTCCTTCCTGCGTATGCCCCCACATCCATAGCTGAGGTACATCGACTCTCTCTCTCTCTCTCTCGGAACATTGCGTATGTATCGGTGGACTGAGATTCTCAATTCGAGGGTTTGGGATTTTGTTTGGTTTAGAAATTAGGGTTTCAAGAATTGGGGGAAGGGTGTAGCAGTGGTTCTGTTCAATATTAAGCATAGTACAGTGGCCATTGCATTCAAAACGGAGTGAATGGACTCGTACAGATCTTTTTTTGTGAAACCTCCATGACCAATTTCGACTCTGCATGTATGAATCTTGCTTTATCTTTGTTCCAAACGACTAGTTTTTTTGTTCTATAGCCAGAGATTTGTTGTATTGGCGTGTGTATGTATAATACAGGTGAGGGTATTTATATAGGGATGCATATGTCGGTGGGTTTTGGGATCTATAGCCAGAGATTTGTTGGGTTTTTTGATTATTGGGTTGTTTTTGGATTGTTCTGTGTTTATTTGCTTCGTTTTTTCAGTAGTGATTTATTTGGTTAGTTCTTTCAATACATCCTCTTACCTCGATGATTGTTTTCCCTTTTGAGAAAAACCCTGAACTTACATATATGGGTTTTATTAGTTTATTCCTTCTCTGGTTCTATTTATTGTTTTTTAGCCAGCTATATATGGGTCAAACTGTTGGGGTTTATGCGTAGTATACGACAGGTGGTTTGTTAAAGGGTTTACATTTCTTTTGCCACGGGGAGTTTCTTTCCGAGTATGCTTGACTGGGTGGATTTCTGGATTTGTTCAACTAGATTGTTACCTGGGATCAATGAATTACTAACCAAGTATGGCTAAGCCTAATTGACTACCCTTATACAACAATGGGTCAGATTTTGTCGAACGCTAGAGTTGATTGTTATTTCTCATATACCAACTAGAGTGGTTAAATTGCAGACTGGTCCGTGTCCGCATGCTTCTGTATATGTTAAGTGTCGGACTCTATTTGATTATATTGATTTTTACCCCCCTAGTTGGTTAGCCAATTCATAAGCTATAGGGATGGCTGCTTTTGTTAGTTTGGTTTAGTTGTTCGGTTATCACCAATAATATTCCTACAGTATCATTTTGGAGAAAGAAAAAACAGATTAATGTAATTGTCATATTGTTTGTAATGTCTCCTTCCGATTGTAGCAAAGACAACAAGCACAGTTACTTACCATATTCACTATTCTTCTTTTTGCAATGGCAAGTGTCATGTCCCCAACATTGTGTCATACATTCACGGGTATATGCGTCTTTGTGAGTCATTACATTGATAATGTTAGTGATATAGATGCACTCACATTTTATGGGCCTATTAGTTGTTTGAATCTATACTTAGATACATTTATGATTCATCCACATGTGTTTTTATTCATTCCGCCATTATGAGGTCCGTGTCATCACATGATAGGTCCATTCCACCTAGTCTTCTTGGGAATATGAACAAACCTTTGTATTGAACAGACATATATATTGATGAAGAAACTGTTTGAGGATATGGCCACAAACAGCTTTAAATCAGGAGTTTTGGATAAAAGAGTTATGTTTTTTTATGTTTGGGTTGATATTGATATCACTTGGTTGCATACTTGGTGCAGATTTGAAGATGCCGACGAACAACTTTGTGAAAAGTAGGTAGCCGGTCTTTATCTTTCTACGTTTTTTTGGTGCTTCTGATTACAAGCGTGTGGTTGTCTAGTTGTTCCCTTGATAGCCTTGAAATCACCACATTTCAAGTGTGGGGGTGGTGTATGAATGATGCACTGTAGCTCATTTAAGTGCGAAACTTTTACCTTACGCACAAGTTGGTTTGCAACAGTTGCTAGGTTTCGGTTGACTTGAAATTTGGTGGGTTTTAGCTACCGAGAAACTACTCAAATTGTAACTTGTAGTGAATGAGAAAGGCAAAAGCGTGTAGCATATGGGTCAAAAGTGTGTAGCCATCTATATATGGGTCAAAAGCGTGTAGCATAGTAGTTAGTTTAGTTGCTAGGTTTGCACCTAGCCGAGCATAGCTGTATATACCAACTCACACAGATAAAGTATGAGTTATCATGTTTTTCAAGTTTAAATTTTATAATGACTAGAATTACATGACGTTTCTTTGCTATGCTTGTCTCTTTCTTCTTTATTTTTTTGGTAGTTTTTAGTTAATCTTCTGTACTCTAATTAAACTTGTATCAATTTATTAGGCAAAAATTAGAGAATTGATTCCAAATAGCTTCGAAGGAAACTCTAAGGGCAGCATATATCGGTCAAATTTTAAATTGCAAATCTTAGGTTCGAGCCAGTTGTAATGGCCCCTGGATCAGACTTGTAACGACCCTGATTTTTGGTCAATAAAAATTTCGCTAAAAATTTGAATTTTATTTTAATACTTGGATTTCATTTCAACATCCAAAAATCGGTCGTTATCGACTTATAAAATTTTGTTATTATATTTGAAAATTCTTTATTTATTTTAAAAATCTTTTTTTTTTGCGATTAATAATCCGTCATAATTAGGTTTATGACTTAGGAGATTAGAATTCATCGCCCAGGCATTAAGGTCATTTTCTAAAGACGAGTATGCCTATTAAGACCTTGGTATAGTTACTTGGTAATTGTAGTAAAATCCTAGAATTTATTTTCTTGGCTGGAAATCCTACATGGCTTAGTTGCATTTCCCCTAACCTAGAGCGTTGCATCGATGCCAAAATGGTTAATATTTAGTCCTTGCCTTGACCGTTAACTTGACTGCCTTGCCTTGGCATCGGCTCGCTGTCGCGCCTGCCTCGCCTAGGCATCGGGTCACTGCCAGGTTGCTCTGCCTTGGCATGCTCACACCGCCTCGGCCGTCGCATTGCTTGCAGGCCGCCTTGGCCACTGCTTGGCCACTAGGCTGCCTTGGCCATGCTCACGCCGCCTCGGCTGTCGCCTTGCTTGCAGGCCGCCTTGGCCATCGCTGCCACTAGGTCGCTTTGGCCTACCACCAGCCTTTGGTCGCTGGCCACCGCTGCTTGTAACCATCGGGTGCCTTGGCCTTTGCCTTGCTTGTGGGCTCGCCTTGGCCATGCTCACGCCGCCTCGGCCGTCGCCTTGCTTGCGCCTTGGCCAACTAGCAGCCAGTGCCTTAGCCTGCCAGCGCTTGTAGGTCGCTTGGCCACCACTTGCCTTGTCTACCAGTCGCCTTGGCCTTTGCCGCCTTGGCCATCGTTTGGTCACCAGTCGCTTTGGCCACCGCTTTGCCACCAGGTTGACTGTGTGGCCACGCTCACGCCTTGTCTTGGCGTTTGACCTATGGTAATATTTATCCGTTGGACGATAGGTGCTAGGGTAATCTTTACCCATTGGTCAATAGGTAAACCTTGGTTAATCTTCCTAAGTACGAGATTAGATTAGTTTAGTGCTTAATTGCAAAGTATTATACTTTTGGTATTAACCGTTGGATAATAACCGTTAGGAGTTTTATTAACCATTGGACGATAGACTAGAATCCTAGCCATTATTACCCATTGGTTATTAACCATTAGAGAAACTATTATCCATTGGATAATAGTTAGTCTTGACAATCATGTACTTGTTTGATTTAAATATTAGACTTGGCCATGTGTGTTATTTGATTAAAATACAATTAGTACATTAGGTTAGTATTATTATACATAGTACTTTGAAAGTAGTAGAATACTCCGACCCCGCTATCTCTAAGTATATGTGGTACTTGAATAGTTATATGCATGTTTGACTTGAATTTAGCTTGTAGAATCTTCTTATACCTCTAACTCTACGTAGTATACCTATACCCCTACCCTACGCATATCGTATGATATGAGCGTGATTAAAAATATGTAGTGCTTGGCTAGTTGATCGCATGATGTTGTTTGACGTAGAATTCTTTGAAGTACATGAGCATGATAATGTAGTTGTGATATTTAGCTTGTAGAACTTTCTTGTTTAAAAGAACGTAGTTTACTTTGATCTTATGACTACTTGATTGCTTGATCGCCTAGTTACCACGTGATTGTATGAACTCGTCAATAAACATTTGTTGCTTTATTGAACCTCTCGAAGGAAATGCATTTTAAAGATAAAGTATCGTTTGAAACGAAGTATTTGTATTTTGACCTTTTAACGAGCATGATATCGCATGAGTTATGTGAATAGTCCCACCGCGGAGTCGATGCATGTTACGAGACACATGGAATTGGAAAAGTAGAGATATGACACCTAAGATGTGGTTGATATGGATAAAAAGTGTTTTGGAAATGCATAATCGCCGGACTTGGTAGCCATTATGGCCATGAGTCAGATTTGGTAGCCTTTGTGGCAATGAGCCGGACTTGGTAGCTCATTGTTTTGCGACACAAGGTGCCGGTCTTGGATGCTCATGGTTGTGTGTGTGTGTGACACAATGTGCCGGACTTGGTAGCCATTGTGGCCGTGCGTTGGTAACCTTGTGGCAATGAGCCGGACTCGGTAGCTCATTGTTGTGCGACACAAGGTACTTGTAACCCATGGTTGTGTGCGTGCGTGTTTTTGGAATTGATGATAAAAGATGAGACACAAAACGATGAGTCGCGTAGGGGAGACACACGGAAAACATGACACCAACGCTCGTTAGTGAATGCGCATGTGTAATTGTATGAGTTGTTTGAAAGCAT
Organism: Rhododendron molle; assembly: GCA_025413875.1. Taxonomy (NCBI): domain Eukaryota; kingdom Viridiplantae; phylum Streptophyta; class Magnoliopsida; order Ericales; family Ericaceae; genus Rhododendron; species Rhododendron molle. The sequence goes on along the minus strand of CM046391.1, from coordinate 33,099,882 downwards.
GTTAAAATCGTATACTATCTTTGATGTATGTTAAGGGTTAGTGGGTTTGGATTACTCTATTGAGCTTTCAAGCTCATGGTGTTGCTTTATGTGACCCTGACATATTATACTGGTGGCGACGCTGGTATAATGTGTCAGACTTGTTAGATGAACAAGGGGAGCTGTACACCTTGGAGGCTTTTGGAGCTGAGGAACTTGCTAGGATGGAAGAAGAGAAGGAGCTGTAGATAACCTTAGATATCCATCCCTTTTTTGTGTAATAAACGAACCCTTTGGGAGTTTATGATGTAATAAAGAGCCAGACTCTCTTTTGTTGTTCAATAAAATGTTTATTTAACGTACCCAAAATTCGGGGCGTTACAAGACTTCTTCACAAGCACAACAAAGATCATTACACGCAAGTCATGACATCGAATATTCTGATCAAGGTACATTCTTACATTGTATAAGAACTGAAATTATGACACCTCGTTAGTCTACAGTTGTTTCTTTTGCAAGTAATGACATCAAAGATCATCGACTTGATGCTATCAGATTAGTTTAGCTAATCCAAAATTAGATTATGTATCTGATTTAGTTTTATATAATTTGAAATATCTTCTCCTGATGCTAGAATTGAAGTTTTAGTGATGTAAATCATGTATAGTGTTGAAATTAGTTGCTCAAATGCAGTTTAAATGCTGAAAATAACCTCTGTAGTTGCTATAATTGACTGTTAAAGTGCTGATACATGTGTTGAACCAGTGATTTCAAAGCTGTGAGTGTACTTTAAGTGCATTGGATTACCTATTGTGTGCTGAAATTGACAGTATATGTGTAGACACCCCAATCTGAATCTCCCGATCGTTTTTACGGTTTCTTCTTTCCCCGATGATGAACTAGATCAAAAAAGCAGTCTTAAGGTTGGAAAGGATTAAGCGCGGTGTGTGCGGAACCCCCTTTGAACCCTTTGAACCCTTAAAGAAAAAATAAGAAAACAGTCAAACCTGGGTCTGGGGTTGACCCTCGCGCGTGGAAGTCACTCCCTCGCGCGAGTGTCATCTTTGCCAGGTGTGGTCAAAGTCAAACATTTGACTATTGACCCACGCGCGACAGGTGGAACCCTCGCGCGACACTCTCAGTGTCTCGCGCGATGGTCCTCTTCAGTCCCTTTCACCTTTTTCAACTAGTTGGTTGCTTCCCGGGGGGGGCCTGCAGGGCTGCCGAACCCCGTTTTTCTCCACAGAGTACTGTGCAGTGCAGGCTTTGGGAACACACCGTCACACAACCCTTCCCATCACCTTTCCACCAAGCTTCACCACCAAGTTTGGCCCTAAGGGGGTGTTTGCCACCACCTTTGGCCCTTGGCTCCTCCTATAAATACCCCCCTTTGTCTTTCTTTACAAGGGCCACAAAATCACCAACTTTAAAAGTTGAGGAGATTGAGAACTCTTGCAAGCAAAGGCTCTTAACCCTAGCTCACTTTCCATACATTTCTTCACTCCATTTTCCATCACAAGCATCATCAACCTTGCTCATTCTTTTCCAAAACCTTTCAAGCAAACGTATAAGCACCTTTACTGCTTACTGTTTTGATCCCTGAGGGGGGCTGTCAGGGTCAGGATTGGTAATCAATACCAGTTCTGGTCCTAAAGTCAGCAAAGTTACAAGAGACTGATTCAAGCATACTCTCACGCGAGTGACTCCGACTCCAGCGCGACAGTCCTCGTGGGGTTTGGGGATGCTAGATTTCCTTGTTTTATCATGTTGTTATTTGTTTAAAAGCATGTTAGGTATTTTAGCTCACTGTTGTGCATGAAAAATACATAGATTAGCTGTTATTGCTTATTTGTTCTTTTGGAATGCTTCTGGGTTGCTTCTGGACATGTACCAGAGCCCAGAACATGCAAAGCAATTCCTGGAAGTCCAGTCAGGACTCTCGCGCGAGAGACTCACTGTCTCGCGCGATGGTACTCCTGAGTCCAGTAACTGCCCTTGCATGAGCAGCTTGGCCCTTAGCCTCTGTCTTAACACCCCCACTGTTTAGGGGTTGCCTTTCATTAATTTGGCTCCTGTTTGTGATAATTTGTAATTAACCATTTACTTTCAGTCTATATAAACTGCTTGGTTTGCTTCCTGGGTGTGCACTGGTCTTTCCAGAGCCCAGAAGAGGATCAAATTCAACCTGTGGTGAAACAGGACCCTCGCGCGAGTGAGTGAGTATGTCGCGCGATGGTCTCCTTTGCATGCACGTTGATCCATGCATGTAAAGGTGGCCATGGTGTATGGCACATTCATTCCTTGTGCAGCCTAGTTCATTCCTCATCAGGGGGTTGGATTTCACCCTGTTTCCATTATTTCATCCATCCATGCCATGTTTATATCACATCTTGCAAACCATGTTACAGTTTTAAATCTCCGATTAACTGTTCCCCCGCCCTAACTAGCTTAAAATTGGTTAAAGAAGAAAACGAATCACAAATATTTTCACAAAATGTCTGAGTAGAGACCGATCTCCGGATTGGGCGAGAGGGGTGCCTTAAAACCCTTCCCCTCTCGTAACCTGGCTCCAGAACCCAGATATGGTTATGACAAACTGGTTCCTTCACTTTTTCAAATCAAATAGCGCGGCAGGTGCTTCGAAATACGGTTCCTTGGGTGTCGGACCTTCAAACCCAGGTGGCGACTCTGTGTTTTGCGGACGCCTACTTCACCGCTCGCGCTCCCTCGATCTATCGGGCCGCTTTGGCACAAAAGGAATGAAATCCTTTTTCCAAGGGCATGCTGCCCACAGTGGCGACTCTGCTGGGGATAATCGAACTAATATTAATCCATACTTAGAGTTTAAAACGCTTGTGAACAATTCCTAAAAAGGTTGTCAAAACGGTGAGCTTCGCGCTGCCGAAGGTTGGAATGGTGATTTAACAGGACCTTGTGTCCGGCCAATCTAATTTGGGACTTTTTCGATTGTTCATTTGCGTAGTTTCCTCTAAAGATGGACTAAATAAAGTGAGCCGAGCTTGAAAAGGCATTTTTGTGATTTCGTGATTCTTCTTCTTCTTAATCAATTTCTAGCATATCATTTGCATCGATGTGGGATAAGCCTCGTTGGATTGTTTTGGCAATCCGGCACGGTTTACCGGAGCCCGGGGACCCCGAATGACTAACAACCTTCGATGATGATGGGTCATGCTACCGTTCGACTGTTGCTCAGCGATATCGCGGGCAACGGGGGTATATCTGTGGCCTTAGTCCGAGGAACCTGTTACGAGCCAAAACCAGCCTTTGCATATACAAAAGCTCTAGCACTTTCCACACTAAGACAGGTACCTATAGGGTAAGACTTATTTGCATTTAACCCCCATATACTGTCTATGTGTTACTGCTTTCCCTATCGCATGCACTGTACATCATACTGCCTTGCGTAGGAGCATGTCTAGGGCGGCTTCTAGGATCTCGTTCCTGCGAGTATGTCTTGAGCTGTGTTGGGTGTTGTCATGGCCCGATGCGGAGTCATGCATCCAGATGATGCATGTTGTCAGCTTTTTCAAATAATACTTAGAACGGTAGGGACTTTAGGAAATCAAAAGTTTCCTACACCCTTGTCTATACACCTGATTAGGGTTTCAAACAGAAAACTAGGAACAACAAGGAACATGCCATGATGCTTACACCAGTCAGGTAACAAGCGCCTCGTCACTTACACCGCCCGGCTAGCAGCGCTGTGCCGCTCATGCCATTTCTGGTTATAGTATCATAGCATGCACACCGAGTTGTTCCAACTACAAAGTTGAAACCCCGATCAGCGAAATGGCTAAAGGTTTAGGGTTCTTTCGACATCCTTTAGTCTCATATTGGCTCGAACAAGGATACATCCCCGAAAAATTCTGAGGATTCTGGCAATGCCTGAACAGCTCGAGACAGACTTGTTTTCTAGTTTTAGAGTCTAGGCGCGACACCAACGACACTGGCTGCATTACTTTAGTCTTTTATTTAGATTAAAGGTGCTGCAAGATTCCTTCTGAGCCTTCTGTTTTATTGTCAAGCAAAGTTCTGAGCCATTGCACCGTCAAGGAAAGTATCAAGGCAAAGAGCCAAACCTGCTTGGAAACGTCTGCAACAGAATCCGGGTCAAAGGCTTGTCAGGTTACAATCCCAATCAGTCACAACGGAAGACTCTCCGCTTTCTTCATTGGCTGCTTTACGGGCCAGCTCAACATCGATCTTCGAAGAGCCAGTGACTCCAACTCCTTCTTTTGCTGCAAGCACTCCCGGAAATCCCAACATGGCTGGAACACCGCCCCATCAGCTGCTCACTTTTGAAGACATGCTCATGAATCTCCAGAATAGCATCGCCACAATGCAACAGAGATTAGCGCAGACTGATGCGTCTCAATGACCTTATCAACACTCGCCTTCAGTCACAACGGAAGGCGAGGACGATGAGGACGACCAAGAACAGCCTATCATGGTCCCGGATCCAAACCATGAGGGGCGTCTCATTGTACAGCACCACCCCCGGATTGTTCATGCACCTGTTGCAAACCCAAACCTGACAGGTGGAGTACCCACTGCCAATCCGGATATAGCTGCTCTTACGGCCAAGATGACCCAGCTTGAGGAATCCATTGCCAAGGCGGAAAAAGTCAAAGCTGGAGGCATTGACTTAGATCGTCTCTGCCTGTATCCTAATGCCAAGCTTACTGAGAAGTTCAAAATGCCAGACTTGGCAAAGTTCAATGGAAGTGGTGACCCTCGAACCCATCTCTACATTTACCATGCTGCAATGAAGCTGCTTTCAGTTGAGCCTGAGGCCATGTCACAGCTCTATCCTCAGGCCCCCTCGGGCCCTGCCTTCCAATGGTTTCTATCACTCGACATCGCCAAAAGGAGGACTTGGGAGGACATTGGGACTGCGTTTATTTCGCAGTACAGTTACAACTCTCAACTGAAGATGACCACACGAGAGCTGGAATCCACAAAGATGGAGGCAAAGGAGTCCTTTGCCGATTTTGTCAAGAGATAAAGAGCTAAGGCTGCCCTATTGATTGATCGCCCCAGCGAGAAAGACCAGCTCCGCATCATCTCTCGGAATCTCCAGCCGAACTATGCCAAGCATTTGGTTCTCGCTCAGGCATCTGCAAACTTCGACACCTTCTATGATTCCAGTCTGGCCATCGAGGATGCACTCCAAAGCGGAATTCTGACAAAAGGGGAATCTTCTAATCCCCCAAAGGCAAAGCCCCGCGCTTACTCTGGGAACACCAATGCTCTGTTTGGGACAGGGACTTACTCCAATACAGCAACCAATGGTACTAACACCTCTGCTTCCAACACCGCAAACCACATCGCCGGTGTCAATCAGGTTCAGTCAGCACAGAACAACCGGCCCCGCGGATAGCAACGTAGCTTTTCTGCAATTGAGGCACCTCTGTCCTCAGTTTTGGAGAAGTTGATGAAGTCAGGGCATCTCAAGCCCCTGGACCCAATTCCTTTACCCAAAAACCCTATGCCAGGCTTCAAGGCCAATCTCTACTGTGCCTACCATCAGGGTGCCGGCCACCTTACAGACTCCTGCTTTCGTCTTCGACATGCAATTCAGGACCTTATAGACGAAGGGACTCTCTCGGCACCGCCTCCGCCAGCCCAAAAACCAAACATCCTTTCCAATTCCTTACCCAACCATAAGGCTGTTCCACATATCAGCCAAATCTCTCTCAGCTCCACTCAAATCAACCCTACCTCCACTATATTTGACCCCACCGACCATATAATCCCAATCGATCAACCCAAGCCCGTGGTGCTTATGCCTTCAGAATCTGATGCCGAACTCATGTTTATAGGGCAAACCTATAATCCACCTACTCGTTTGGTGCAAACGGGCTTGAACTTCCTCAATGACAATGTCAGTGATCTTCATGACGGTCCTTTTCCACGAATCCGACTTGATTCTACGTCACCTCGTAATCTTCCCATTTTTGGTGTTGATTCTCCTGATTCTGCGCAGGATTTTGTAAGTCGATTCAGAGCTATGATGCCAGCCTTACCTGAGCCAGAACCAGAACTTGATATGCAGGCTGTAGGCTGGGCGATAGCTGATAGTAATGATTACGATGCTCCTCTCATCCAAGAATGGTTCCAACTTGAGTTAGATGGTTTTCCTTTGCACCTTGAGCAAGCTCCGCCCAATCTGGCAAGGGATGTGGAATGGATTGCTCAGCATGAGCAATTGGCACTCAACCCTCTGGATGGTATCTCCTTGTACAGGCTATTCCAAGAACCCCAGCCTCAGATTCCTGAGGAGGATTACTTTTGGGATCCTGAGCCTGTTTGGCACTTTCCGGTCACTTTTTCTTGGCCTCTCCAAGGTTACACTACTCCTGAGTACATGACGCACTTTGTTGAAAACGACCTGGTTCAAGAAGAGACCCGTGTCTTGGGAGAGTGTTTCTTCCCTTCTACCATCAACAGGCTTGTTGACTCGGTGCCTCTTCTTGCGTACGACCCTGTGCTCAATATTATAGATGAAGATCAACCATGCCCTGTGGTTTCTCCTCCAGAAGACTTTAGCGTCATGGTTACAGGTCTGATTCCCCCAGCTAATCTTTGGGATGTGGACGAGATTGTCGATGTCCAGGTCGGGGCCGAAGTTTGGGCTGTCAGCCGTTCTTTAGCTGATGGTGGCCTCTGGGATGTTCCTTTCACTGCAAATCCGGAGCCAGAACACGAAGTTGCAGCGGTCCAAGATCTGAATTTCTGGGACTCACTACTGATGAAGGATCTCGCTGAAGACCTGGGGTTGAATACAGAAGCGCCGGTAGCTGCACTGGCCACTGACAAAGGAAAGCGTAAACTGGGTGAAGTTCCATCTGATCTCTGGGATGTGAATCAAGACCCTCAGGCCGTGCCTTCCTTGGGAAATGTTCTTAACGTTACGAGGAGTGGACGAGTCTTTCAGCCTACTAATCTGCAAGCTGGGACTTCGTCCAACCCTTCTAATCAAAGGAGTGAACCCATTGCCTTCCCAGGGTCTGCACCACTTGAGTTACCAAGCACGGATCTTATTCGGAGGCAGCTCGAACGGGTTCCCGCTGTAATATCCCTCTGGGGCTTAATTTGTTCTTCCCGTGAGCATCGTCAGAAGCTATGCCACACCCTTGCCCGCTTGGAAGTTCAATCTGATGTCACTCCTGAGGCTATGATCTCCCTCATCCTTCCTCCTACTGCTAAGCACACTGTGGTCTTCACCGACAAGGATTTTCCTATGGAAGGAACTGATCATAACTGCCCTGTGCATATTACAGTCAAGTGTCGCGGACTCTGGGTCCCGAATGTCCTCATAGACAACGGTTCAGCCATCAACGTTTGCCCGATGAGGGTGGCCTATCGTCTGGGACTGGCCAAAAAAGACTTTGCACCTTCCAATCTAGCTGTCAAGGCATATGACAGTACTCGTCGTGTGGTTGAGGGCACTCTGATGCTCAAGCTCGATGCTGAGGGTTTCGAAATGGACGTTGAGTTCCATGTTGTCGACATACCTGCAACCTTTAACCTGTTGCTAGGCAGGCCATGGCTCCACCGTTCAGATATCATGGCTCTGCCATCCACTCTTCACCAAAAAGTCATGCTGGGACTGCCAACTGGTACGTTGACCATTTGCGGGGACTCTGGAATTCGCCCGCTCAAAGAAGATGGAACACCGGTGCTGGGAATCATGCACGGTGCAGAGGATGTCGACCTCGGAGGATTCTCTTTTGACACGTCCGGTTCTGTCTTGGCTATCAATGTGGACAGGGGCTTCCTCATCAGCTCTGTTGCTATGGACATCATGCTCAGGATGTCTTATTTTCCTGGTCTGGGTTTAGGAATCCACCATCAGGGAGTTCCGGAGTTCCCTACTTTTCCTTCTTCTGAGGGCCATTTCGGTTTGGGGTATTCTGCCTCTGCCGGAAATGCCAAAAGGAGGAAACATACGGGAAAACCTCGAACTCTCTATGGTGATCCTGACAACTACTTTGTGCGTGAAGTGGGGAATGCTGCTTACACTGGACAGTATGAGCCTTTCATCAATCCGGCCCAGGGGCTCTTTGCTGGTTTGAGGTCTTTGCCGGCGACACACAGTGCGAGTGATGATGAGCCGGCCAGTGGAATTCAAGAGGCTTGCTCGGCCAAAAGCAAGGACCGGTGGGGACTTTTGATCAAGGGAGTTTGGAGTTGTTCTTCCAAGAGTTCTCTCAGTGGGTTTGGCCAAGGAAGTGAAGAAGGTGAAGTGCTCATGCTCGCCCGATGCCTCGAGGACCCCACGCTCTTATCACCGGCCAAGGGTAGTGTTAAAATTGCATTTTCAACCTGCGCCTAACTTGCATTGATGACACTTCAGAGTCTGAGTCTGCGTCTGAGTCTGAGTCCAAAGGAGTCTTCTAAGTCTAGCTCTGAGTCGGAGTTTGTGCCTCTTGGCCCTCCACGTCATAGCTTTTATTTCGAGTTTGACTCTCTTGTACTTGGCGACCCGTCGGGGTCTTATGAAATGAATGAGGCATCTTCTGAGTACTTGCATGATCTTTATATAAACTGTGTCGACCCCGACGATGAAGGGATAGATTTCGATGGGGATATTCCCAAGGAAATCCGTGCCCTCATCGAGAGGGTAAATGAAAGGCATGCTTAGCCATTAAAAGAGGAAATAGTTTCTATAAACTTGAAAGATGAGAACGATCCTCGAATGGTTCAAGTGGGCTCCACGCTTTCACCAGAGGAGCATCGTGATTTCAAAGAGCTACTCACTGAGTACAGTGATGTCTTCGCATGGTCTCATCAAGACATGCCAGGCATCGACCCCGAGATAGTGGAGCATCGAATCCATTTGTTACCAGATGCTAAGCCTGTGAAACAGAAGCTCAGACGGATGAGGCCGGATTGGGTTCAGAAGATCAAGGATGAGGTCACAAAACAGATCGATGCTGGATTCCTCATGGTTTCTCAATATCCCACTTGGGTGGCCCACATCATTCCCGTTCCCAAGAAGAATGGGCAAATACGAGTCTGTGTCGATTTCAGGGACTTGAACAAAGCAAGCCCCAAATATGATTTTCCCTTGCCACACATCGATGTGCTCGTGGACAACACAGCGGGGCATGCTTTGCTTTCATTCATGGATGGTTTTTCAGGCTATAACCAAATTCTTATGCCTTTCGGACTGAAGAATGCTGGACCTACCTATCAACGGGCTACTAGGACTATTTTGCATGATATGATCCACAAGGAAGTTGAGGTTTATGTGGATGACATGATTGCTAAATCGAAAACTCGAGAAGGACACATTCCTGTGCTAAGGAAGTTTTTTGAGAGACTCCGTAAGTTTCGTATGTGTCTCAATCCACAGAAATGCACCTTCGGAGTCACAGCTGGAAGGATGCTCGATTTTACGATCACTTCCCGTGGGATAGAGGTTGACCCGTCAAAAATCAAGGCAGTGCTTGAGATGAAGCCACCAGTGTCTAAAAAGGGGGTGCGGAGCTTTTTGGGAAAGGTTCAGTTCATCAGCAGATTCATCGCCCAGTTGACCTTAACTTGCGAGCCGATGTTTCGTCTACTCAAGAAGGATACCCCGTTTGTGTGGTCAGACAAGTGTCAAGCGGCTTTCACTTCCATTCAGAACTATCTTCAGAATCCTCCGGTACCCGGGAAACCCTTGATACTTTACTTGTCTGCCAATACATCTTCTATGGGATGCTTACTAGCTCAGGAAGGAGATAAGGGAGTCGAGAAGGCCATTTACTACTTAAGTAAGAAGATGGTTGGATGCGAAGAACGCTACACTACTCTGGAGAAGACGTGTTGGGCTCTCGTTTAGGCTTCCAAGAAGTTGAGACACTACATGCTGGCTTACCCAGTGAAGTTGATTTCTCGAATGGATCCTCTCAAGTATTATTTGAGAAGCCAGTGCTTACTGGTAAGTTAGCAAGTTGGTTGCTCATGCTAGCCGAATTTGATCTCGAGTACGTCACGAGGAAGTCTGTGAAAGGCCGTGCTGTGGCAGAATTCTTGGCTGATCACCCTGTGGATGGGCCGGAGGACTCAGACTTTACGTTTCCAGATGAGGAGGTGCTAACAGTAGTTGACGACGTATGGACTCTCTACTTCGATGGCGCAGCCAATCAGAAAGGATATGGAATCGGGGTTTTGTTGATAACGCCCGACGGCTCTCATATTCCTCTGGCATTCAAGCTCAATTTTGATGTCACAAATAACCAAGCCGAATATGAGGCCTGCATTGTTGGCTTGGAGGCTGCTCTAACGCTTGGTGTCGAAAAGCTCGAGGTTATTGGTGATTCCAACCTTGTTGTATCTCAGGCTAACGGGGACTAGAAAGTTCGGGAAGAAAGGTTGAAGCCTTTTCATCAAGATTTGGAAGACCTTATTCCTCGTTGCAACAAGGTGACCTTTACTCATATTCCTCGTTTGAAAAATCAATTTGTCGATGCCTTGGCAACTTTGGCCTCCATGGTTGAACTTCCGTTGGGTGTCAAGCTTTGTCCTATCCTAATTGAACAGCGAGACTATCCAGCTTATCAACATGTTAGCACCATCGAGGAACTCGATGATGGCCTGCCTTGGTATCATGATATATGGAACTTTGTAGAAAGGGGTGAATATCCGGCTGAGGCCTCTAAGAAGAATCAACTCGCACTGCGGAGAATGGCTGCTCATTACATCATCTATGGAGGGAAGCTTTACAAGAGATCTCATTGTGGGATGCATAAGCTCTGTGTCAACGGTGCTGAAGCCACCACGATAATGGAGGAGATTCATGAGGGAATCTGCGGTCCTCACATGAGCGGTGTCATGCTCGCCAGGAAAATCCTTCGTCAAGGTTATTACTGGTCAACTATGGAATCACAGTGTGTGGATTATGTCCGTCGCTGTCACAGGTGTCAGATTCACGCCAATCTCGTGCATGTTCCTCCTTCTAAGTTATTCGGTATGACCTCACCTTTGCCTTTCTCTGTCTGGGGCATTGATGTTATCGGCATGATCAGGCCGTCTGCTTCAAATGGTCATCGGTTCATCCTGGTGGCAATAGACTACTTTACCAAATGGGTTGAGACTGAGTCTTACAAAACTCTGACTGCAGTTCAGGTTGCTCAGTTCATTAGGAAGAACATTATCTATCGATATGGTGTCCCTCAGGCCTTCGTATCAGATAATGGAGTTCACTTCAAAGGCAGGGTTTTGGAGCTTTTTGACGAATTCAAAATCCAGATACATCATTCAACGACTTATCGCCCTCAGACGAACGGGACGGTTGAGGCAGCCAACAAGAACATTGAAACAATCATCAAGAAGTCTACAGAGTCCGCCAGGGACTGGCACGAGCAGTTACCTCTAGCTTTGTGGGGGTATCGCACGTCAATTCAAACGTCGAACGGGGCAACACCTTACTCCCTAGTCTACGGGATGGAGGCAGTGCTCCCTATTGAGCTTAAGGTACCATCTTTGAGGATCATGACAGAGTGTGAACTCACGGAATCTGAATGGCTCAGTGGGAGGTTCGTTGAACTTATGCTTTTTGACGAGAGGAGGCTCCGGGCCTTGTACCATGTTCAGGGGTATCAGCGAAGGATTGCTCGGGCATTCAACAAGAAAGTCAAGCCTCGTGGCCTGCTTGAGGGCGACATGGTTACGAAGGAAATCCGTGCTCCCATCTTTGACCTTCGTGGAAAGTTTCGACCGAAGCGCGCGGGACCATACATCATCAAGACCATCCTCTCGGGTGGAGCAGCTCAACTCATTGATTTAGACGGCAACGAGTTCAACACTCTGGTCAACATGGATCAACTCAAGCGTTACTATCCCTGAGAGAGCTCGCTGGACCGAAAACCACAAGGGTGGGCGATTCCAGGCAAAAATTAGAGCATGCCTGCTAGACTGAAAACCTGTGAAGGCAGTCTTGGCAAAAATAAATAGGCAAATATCAAAAGCTCGCTAGGCTAAAAACCTGAAAAGGCAGTCCTAGGCAAAATTTAGAGCGTAAAAGGAGAGGTAAACACACGAGTGAACCTTAGCCTGAACTACGTTTTGACCTGATTCCTTGAAAAGGGATACGTAGGCAATCTCTCTATGAGATTCAGCCATAATCAATCAACTTGATCCATGGTTCTCCTTTCCAGCCTATAAACCGATGTTCAAAAGCCGGCTTGGTATTCAACACTTGGACCACAAGGGGAGAATTCTTGATTTTTCAAATTTTATTCAAACTATTATCTCTAGTACATAGCTGAGCAAAGCCTTTAAAACAGTTAAGCATAAAAATAGAATACATGCTAGAGGCCTTAATAGGCTCACAGTTTATTCTAGATCATGCGAGTCTTGCCAGGAGTCAGTTTGCATTTTGTCTTTCTGCAACTTCATTTCGTAGCCATGCTTTGTAGCGACGTTGCAGGTCAGTGCTGAAATCTGGATCCGCTCCTCTAAGCTGCCTCAGGCCCCAATTGTGTGCATACCCGATCACATTCTGGGCAGTGAATGCAGGAATATGGAAGGCTTCTACCCCGGCATGGTTTAAACCCTGGCTCATTCCCAGCTACCGAAGGATACGGCCTGGAATATAGAAAGTGAAACTAGACAGCCCAGCGATCACCATTCTTTCATAACCAGCGGAGTTTAGGGCCATATCTAGAATGTCTAGCGCCCTATGTCTCCATACAATTTCCTGCAGTGACAGGTTGTTCATAAATTTGTACCAGTCCTCCGTGGACATTTCTAGATACAGCATCCCACGTTGATGCATCCGCCCGGGCAGGTGTGGCCAATTCGCCTCCGGAGCTTCAATCAATCCCAGCTTGTCTGATAACCACAGCTGCATGAGTGAAAAAGACAAGTAAGAAGCTACATAAGACTTGAGCGGAAAAACAAGTCAGAAACTCTGATTTTAGCCTTAGCTGAGTGTTGAGGTAAAAACAGAATGTGTTTAAACCAGAAAAAGGTGAGCTGAGTGAGATCACCTGCACTAGGAGCGGACTGCTGCCGAACGTCTCTGTTTGACCGGTGGCCGCTAAATCCAACCCCATGAGTGTTTTTGCAAGAACCAGTGGCACGATGTTCTTTCGAACGCCCAGCCGGGTGGCAACATAAACCAATGAGGGATTAACTCGGCCATCTGGCGACACCAGCAGATATGCAGCTAACACGCAGATTGTTAGAGCAAAACGTCGCCTGGCCTGCATGACGGTATCTGTAAGGTCACCTTCGGGGCCATACCACTCCATCAAGCGCATTATGTTTATTTGCCCTCCGCATAACAAACCCTCTGCTGCACCTTTTGAGATCTTCAGCACGGACTTCAGAAGCTTGGACATGCTTTCTCTATAGGGGGTATGATGACTACGTTGGACGCAAAGCTTTGGAGGTACGCTTGGAATTCCTCCACTGTTGGACATAACTCGTCATCACCAAATCGGAACACGTGGACGTCTGGATCCCAGAACCGCATTGCCGCCCATAGGATTTCAGGGCGCAATCTTACGCTTCGGAGATAACGAAACGCAGCCAACCCGGGAGTCCGAAATGATAGCCAATCGCCTGCTACGAATGTTTCAAGCCACGGGCCAATCAGAGTGGGGAGGTGGTTTGCCATTTTGATTACTTTCTGGAATAGTCTTCGTAAAGGATCACTTTACGTTCACCAGGGCCTGGCCTTTTTATAGCCCAAGCATGGCAGGATATTCATCTTTGTCAAAGAAAATATCTAGAGAGGTTGGTATGAGTCCTTTCAGGGGCACACTTATGAACTGACCCAGACCTTTGTTGGACGTCAACATGTGGGACAAGGCCTGCAAGCACTGCAACTTTCTAAAAAGGGTCAAAATTGGCAGCTGCACTGGACCGAACTGTCGCGCGAGACACTGGTATCATCGCGCGAGTGAGTGTTCTCGCGCGAGATTGCTATATACTCGCGCGAGTGTTGTTTCTTTTCACAATTCCAAGAGCTGCCTACTGGATTATTTGGAGTGATCGTTCATGCTTCATCTCGGGCTGATTTTTAGGGTTTTGTACTTTGGTTAGCGGGTCAAGTGTTTCAGGACGGGGATACAAAATGTTCGTTTTATTTGGCGTGCCGAGCAAACGGCACCATACAACTGGTCTGATGATCAAACAAAAGTAAAGAAAACTGTTCGGATGCCTAAACGGCTCTTGAACTTATTCTTAATATGGACGGGATTCTCTTGGATTCAGTAGTATCCCCCGGGCCTTGCCTGGATTTCGGCACGGAGCCATGCCACATAACGGCTATCCAGCCAATCCACGAAGTCTGGACTGGGACCCTCAAGCACCCCATTCCTCAAAAGCCTTCGGTACTCGTGCAGTGAGGCACATTGAAGTCAGGTAAGTGGAAGTCCTCAATTTCGGCCCTATGCAGCCCTTGGCTTATGCCTAACTGGCATAGGATGCAACCTGGGATATAGAAGGTGAAGCTTGTCAGGCCAGCAATTATCACACTTTCAAGGCCTGTTGTATTGACAGCCATTTCAGGCATGATCAGCCAGGGACATCTCCAGACAAAATCATCAGACTGCATGTCGTGCAGGATCATGTACCATCCCATTACGTCCTATTCAGGATACAGCAGGGGTCGTTCGAGCAACTGCCTCGGGAAATATTCCCAACCTGCTTGTGGGGCTTCGAGTAGGCCAGCCTTGTCCGAAAGCCACACTTGTATGAGTGAAAAGACAAGTGAGGAGCTAGATAAAGCCTGAGCGAAAAGACAAGTAAGGTTCTAGAGTGATCCTTAGCCAAGTGTCGAGGTAAAATGCGAAAGTGCGAAAACCGAAAATAGGTGAGTTGAGTGAGTATTTACCTGGAGCAACCGCGGACTGCCGCTGAAGACATTGCTCTGTCGGCTTTCGAACAGATCCAAGCCTATCAGTGTTTCGACCAGGACTGTCGGGATGATGTTTTTGCAAGCTCCCATTTGTGAGGCCATGCTCACCACGCTGGGACTAACCCTTCCGTTAGCAGGAACCAGTGCGTAGGCTGCCAGCATGCCCTGCTAGCACGCAAATCGAGAAGGCAAAGCGTTTGTGAGCCTCTTCAACGTGATCCGTCAGAATGCCGCCAGGCCCATACAACTCAATCAAGCGCGATATGTCCAATTCGTCGTCGTGGATAATGCTGGCCGTTAGTTCTCCGAAAATGTTCAGTTTCATCATCAGTAAATGGCTCATGTTCTCCTGCACCGGAGGAACGGCAAGGACATTGGAGTTTGCAAAGCCGGGTAGGTAGGCTTGGAATTCTTCCACTGTTGGGCACATTTCGTTATCATAATTACGAAAGACGTGCATAACCGGATCCCAGTGGATCATAGCAGCTTCAAGAAGCTCAGGGCGTGGCCCCACATATCGAAGATCTCTAATTGAGGTCAAGCCTCGAGACTGCGGACTCGCCCAATTGAGAGTTTCGGTTCTCGTCAACCAAGGATCGAGCATTGCGGCTAATAGACTCTCCATTTTGAATGACTGATGAGTTTTTGCACTTTCGCAAGGGGATGAAGTGCTACATCACTACCAGTGGGTTCCATTTATAAGAATTTGGTTGGAAGTGTTGGCCTTTGTTTGATTGTGCTAAGGGAAGAAGTTAAGGGGTTTGGATACTTTACACTTGGCAAGCGAAGGGCTCCCCAATTATGATGATATACTGTGTGCAGGTCGTGGGGTGGTCTCCTGACTCCTAAGGCTTTAAAAGATTGATTTGGTCAATTAAAGACAGCTTGGCAGAGGCTGACCCTCGCGCGAGCGTCTCACTATCTCGCGCGACAGACTTTACTCGCGCGTGCATCTCACTCAGTCGCGCGACATAAATGACTCGCGTGAGTGTTCCACTTACTCGCGCGATGGTCCAAACTGCAATTTGACAGTGTGCAGCAGCTTCTGGTTTGGCTTGGTCATTTTGGTTTCCAGGGGTCTTTTGGCACTTCTTATGGTTCCTACAGGTCATGTTGGGTATATGTGATTGTATCCAAGCATCGGATTCGAAATTTCGCATTTAACGAGGATTTTGGGCGCTCGGCGGCACGTTTCAAGTTAAGATCGAGGTTTTGGAGGACCGAAATCCGTTCTCAGGGTTTTTACCAAGTTCTTTCTGTAACGACCATGATTTTTGGCCAATAAAAAATTTCGCTAAAAATTTGAATTTTATTTTAATACTTGGATTTCATTTTAACATCCAAAAATTAGTCATTATCAACTTATAAAATTTTGTTATTATATTTGAAAATTCTTTATTTATTTTATAAATCCCTTGTTGCGATTAATAATCCGTCATAATTAGGTTTATGACTTAGGAGATTGGAATTCATCGCCCGGGCATTAAGGTCATTTTCTAAAGACGAGTATGCCTATTAAGACCTTGGTATAGTTACTTGGTAATTGTAGTAAAATCCTAGAATTTATTTTCTCGGCTGGAAATCCTACATGGCCACCGATTAGCTAGCAACCCTAACTACCGTTTGGCTTAGTTACATTTTCCCTAACCTAGAGTGTTGCATCGATGCCGTAGTAGTTAGTAGAAATTTTTGGTCTTTGCCTTAACCATCGGCTTGACCGCCTTGCTTTGGCTTGGCTAGGCTGCCTAGGCATTGGGTTGCTATTAGGCCTGCCTCGCCCAGGCATCGGGTCTCTGTCGGGCCTGCCTCGCCTCGGCGTCGGCTCATTGTTTAACTGCCTTGCCTTGGCGTCGGCTGGCTGTCGCGCCTGCCTGCCTTGGCGTCGGCTCGCTGTCGCGCTGCCTTGCCTTGGCGTCGGCTCATTGTCGCGCTGCCTCATGTAGCGTCGTCGGCTGTCGGGGCGCCTCGCCTAAGCGTCGGTCGCTGTCGGGTTGCTCACGCCTGGCCGCCATCGGTTCTGCCTTGGCGTCGGGTCGCGCAATGCTTTTGCCTTGGCGTTACTGGGCTGCCTTACTCGGCTGCCATCGGGTACTGCCTTGGCATCGGGTCGTGCCTCGCTTTTGCCTTGGCGTTCCTGGGCTGCCTTGCTCCCTTGGCTGCCATTGAGTTCTGCCTTGGCATCGGGTCGCGCCTCGCTTTTGCCTTGGCGTTCTTTGGTGCCTTGGCCTCTGCCAGCTCTAGAGGCGCCTTGGCCTCTGCAGCTCTGGGTGCCTTGGCCTCTGCTTGGCCACCAGAGTGCATGGCCACGCAGCCTTGTTTGGCCACCGGCCTGCCCTTGGCTACCGCCAGCCTCTGCCAGCTACGGGCTGCCTTAGCCCTTTGTTTGTACCATTTGCTGCCACCCTTGTTATTTGGCCACAGTGCCTTAGCTACCGCTTGGCCTCTGCAGCTCTGGCTGCTGGGCCATTGTTTAGCCACCAGTGCTTATGCCACCAGCCATTGTTTGCCACCGACAGCCTTTGTTTGTACCAAAGCTACCAGCAGCCCGCTTATACGCTTTGCCACCGCCTTAGCCTTTGTTTGTACCACCATTGCTGACCACGGCAGCTTGCTTTGCCACCAGGCTGCCTTGGCCACGCTCACGCCTTGCCTTGGCGTTTGGCACCGTCGGGCTTTAATATTCCGTTATTAGGCGATTTCCTACTAAATAAAACCCAAATATCACTCGAGCAATGAAAGCCTAGATTAAGTATCGTTAGTCTTTAATTAATTAGTTAGAATAGCCTAATGCCCATTTCACTTCTCCCTAACCCTAGATGGACCATTTTACCCTTTTTGTCTTTATCCATTGGACAATAGCGTTAGAGTTTCCTTTACCCATTGGTCAATGGGTAAACCTTAGTTAATATTCCTAAGTACGAGATTAGATTATTTTAGTACTTAATTTCAAGTATTAGACTTTCTAGCATTAACCGTTGGATAATAACCGTTAGGAGTTTTATTAACCATTGGACGATAGACTAGAATCCTAGCCATTATTACCCGTTGGTTATTAACCATTAGAGAAACTATTATCCATCAGATAATAGTTAGTCTTGACAATCATGTACTTGTTTGATTTAAATATTAGACTTGGCCATGTGTGTTATTTGATTAAAATACAATTAGTACATTAGGATAGTATTATTATACATAGTACTTTGAAAGTAGTAGAATACTATATTAGATATTAGCCCTAGGTCATATCTAGTATAAATATTGTGTAGTACATGTATATATATGTATATATATCCATATATATATATATGTATGTACTTGTTGTATATATATATTATGTTGTATATAGCATGTGTGTTATTAAATATTTTATTTAGAAAATCTAATTTACTTGAAAACTTAGATTTTATTAAAGAGCCATAGTACATATATATATATATTAGTATATATGTAGCCTTTCATAGTACATACAAGTGGGAGAGAGAGAGAGAGAGGGAGAGAGAGAGAAAAGCCGAGAGGGAGAGAGAGAGAGAACCCGAGAGAGGGAGAGAGAGAGAGAGAAAGAGAAGGAAAAGAGGGGGAGAGATGTGATGTATTGCTTGATTTTTGTCTACCAAATCCTAGATATATGTATATGTTAGTACTTGTACTAGGTGAAAGAAGTAGAAAGGAGAAGATGGGAGAGAGATTTGAGGTACAAATCTCTTACAAAGTCAAACCCTTCTTGTCTTTATATATATATATGGTTATATATATATATATGTACATAGTACAATGTACCAAGAGGAGAGGGAGAGAGAGAGAGAGAGGAGGAGAGAGAGGCCGAGAGAGAGAGATTGAGAGAGAGAGAGATTCGGATGGAGAGAAAGAGGAAGAGAGTGATGTGTGTGCAATGATTGACATGCTTTGGTCATCCTTGTCCTAGTTGTGTATACTTTCAAGTGAAAGCATAACCAATGCCATCCAATCTTGTCCTTCTTTGTACAAACCCTAATTTTATACTTGAAACAAATCCACTTGCTTGGCCAATCTTCCAAAATCCAATCCAAAGGACACATCCTAGCCTTGCATGCCTAGGTTTTTAGGTTATTTCTTGCAAGCAAACTTGATTTGCTTGAATAAAAAATTGGAGGAAAGAGGGAGAGAGGGCAGCCGGCCAAAGAGAGGGAGGGAGAGCCCATTTGCCTATAAATAGGACCTCACACTTCTCATTCAACTCACACCTCTTCATTCTCCAAGTTTTTTCCTTGAAAGCATAAGAATTCTTAGTGTTCTTGAGTAGTTCTAGCTTGTTCTTGAGCTTTCTTTCCATCTCCGCCACTAAACCACCATACGACCACCACCTCGATCCTAAAGTAGTTGTAGTATAGGTTACGATCTAGTTTCGAGAGAAACCTTTCTCTTTCGAAGCTATCGGAAGCTTATCATAAGCCGTTACTCCGTTCGTTTGCCAACTTTCTTTCCGTTGATCTTTTCGTAGTCTTCCTACCGCCAAGAAGAAAGGTAGAATCTTCTTATACCCCTACCCTACGTATATCGTATGATATGAGCGTGAGTAAGAATATGTAATACTTGGCTAGTTGATCGCATGAAGTTGTTTGACATAGAATTCCTTGAAGTATTGAGCATGATAATGTAGTTGTGATAATTAGCTTGTAGAACTTTCTTACTAAAAGTACGTAGTTTACTTTGATCTTGATAATAGTTGAATGCATGGTTTATAGAATCTTCCCAACTTGATTAACTCGTCAATAAACATATGTTGTTACGATTTCATTTAAAAACAAAATGTTGTTTCAAAACGAAGTATTCGTATTTTGACCTTTTCAAGGATTGTGAACTTGATCACATGATTGCTTACCTTACTTGTGGTTGTAAACAAGCATGATTAAATAAAGTTGGATGATCTTGCTAGATTACTTTAAAATGATTCGTCCCGCCGCGGAGTCTATGCATGATTACGAGACACGAGAACCGAAAAGTAGAAACATGACACTTAGGGAGTGGTTGATATGGATAAAAAGGATTTTTGAAGCTACATTGTGGCCGGACTTGGTAGCCCAATGGTAGTATGAAAACCCGCAAGGTGGCCGGACTTGGTAGCCCTTTGTGTGGACTTGCGAAAACCGCAATGAGGCCGGACTTGGTAGCCCATTGTGTAGATTGCTAACGGAGCCGGACGTGGTAGCTTCATTGGTAATTGGGCTTGGTTATCCGCGGAGAGGAGCCAATGCAAGATTTGATAATGTGGCCGGACTTGGTAGTCCGTTGGTAACAAAGAATGAGAAATGATTTTCGAAATGAAATGGTGACACAGTTTACGATGAGTCGCGTAGGAGAAACACACGGAAACATGACACCAACGATAGATAGCGAATGCGGATGTGTCATTGTTGTTGTTATTGTTATATTAATGCATATGCTGTTATGACTCTTTATGATATATGCATGACTTGCTATTTGTAAGTTAAGGGTTAGTGGATTTTTGGATTATTCTATTGAGCTTTCAAGCTCATGGTGTTGCATTATGTGACCCTGACATATTATACTGGTGGCGCGCTGGTATAATGTGTTAGACTTGTTAGATGAACAAGGGGAGCTGTACACCTTGGAGGCTTTTGGAGCTGAGGAACTTGCTAGGATGGAAGAAGAGAAGGAGCTGTAGATAACCTTAGATATCCACCCCTTTTGTGTAATAAAAGAACCCTTTGGGAGTTTATGATGTAATAAAGAGCCAGACTCTCCTTAATTTATTCAATAAAAATGTTTATTTAATGTACCCAAAATTCGGGGCGTTACACTTTCATGCCGTACGGGTCGTATGAAGTGTATGTGACTGTACAGAGGTGTCGGTTTCAGTCCGGGACATATTTGAGTTTTATTTCGCTGTATCGTGTCCCTTTTGTGTCCTTTGGACACTTTTTGGCTTATTTCTCGCCTCGGGATGTTTTTTTTGATTCCGTCAACTCGTGTAAGTCACGTTATGTGTGCTTGTCCTTACGGATGTGTCGGTTTCAATCAAAGTCAAGTATTTTGAGTTTCGGCCGATTAATGCCCAATTTTCATAAAAATTACCGTTTCCTTGTATCCTAGCCGTGTCCTAGGGTACATTTTCTGTCTTCTTTCGAGCTAGTCAATTTTCTACACACGTATGCGTCTGTAGATAGTCTCGGTGTGTTATCAATGCAAGTTTGGTATTAGTGGTTGGTGTTTTACCTCTTTTTATGCATATTAAGAGCGAGTAAACCATGAAAATGCAAATTTTATAACTAAACCATGCTGTATCAAACCAAGCCAAAGGAAAGTACTGTATCTGTGGCACGCAGGCCTCCAAAAACAAGTATCAAGAGTATCAAAGGCATGTCAGCCTCTATACCTAAGCTACTTGGGCACGCAGGCCCGAAACCAAAAGCAGGTCGTGAAAAGTAAAAGAGGCTCCTCAGTAGTCCTCATCTCGTCCAAGCCAATCGGTGTCCCTCAGGTCCTCCTCAGCATCACCACCATCGTCATTATCATCGTCATCCTCGTCGTCATCAGCGGCAAGCTCGTGTGGATCCTGCAGGTACCGGGGGTCGTCAACGTGTCGTCAGAGTCGCTCTTGGCCTCCTCATCCTCTTCTTCTCCTCTTTCCTCTTCCTCCTCTTCCTCTCGGGGCTGGGCTAGGACGAGCTGCTTCTTACGGGTTGACTCACCTTCGCCCGACCTATCTCGCCTCTCTATCCGATACCGCTCCTCTGCGCGCGCCGCCGCCGCCTTCCTGGCTACTTCTTGGCCTACTGCAGCAGGCTGTGAGCCACTAGTACGTCAGGTAGCAGCTGGAGGTGTAGTAGTCTGTGATCGTGGCAGAGAGCACGCTCTTTTCCTAAAAGCTGCCCGTCCCTGTGCCTGCATGTTTACGTATTGCATTAGTGTACATTTTGTAGTATATTGTCTATCAAATGCTTAAATGACAGGTACATTCTATCAGAGTCGAAGCTATTTATTTACTGTCTATCAGTGTTGAACGTGTTCAAAGCAAGCATGCACGTATCGAAAGTAGACATGTATCGTACGTATTGAAAACAAGAGGGAATGTATTGTTTTGTATACCTGGGTTCTCCGGGACGTGGCTGCCCGAGCTGGCTAAGCTATGGGTGCTGGATAACACAACTGCAATGGCATGCCCTGGGCTGCTCTCCTCACCACATTCTCCAGAGCAAGCATGCGACGAACGGCCTCGTTCACCCATTCGACAGGCACCTGTGGATGTTTTGCAGGTATCAGATATTTCAAATACAATGCAAGGCTATTGAAATTACAGAAACAGAAGTTGGTTTACTTGTACAGTCACTGCCGCAGGCTCTATACGTGCTGGCACAAGCTCCACCTCAGCTAGGTTCCCTTGGTGATCCACTACGTCTACCTTCCAAAGTAACTCCGGGGGCCCACCGACTACTGGTCTGCTCTCTCGGCACCTCTCGCGGCATTCTCCTTCTCTCTGTACCTCAGCAGCAGCCCTTCTCTCTGCACCTGCCTGACGGGCCTGCTCTTGGATCTCTCTACGAGCCCTGACTCCAAGTGGCCTCGCTAGGCGATCTCTCTGATAGGCTGCATAATCCATCGTCGGATGCAGGTGGCGTGTCAGCTCAGTATCTGGTCTCGTGTACCTCTCCAGCTCGGCCAAGGTGTAGTCTCCTGTGTGGGAAGCTCGTGGTGGGAGTGGCCCTGGCACCTGGAACTCAGGGTAACCAAGTGACTGGCGGACCACTCGATCCCCTAAATACCACTGCCAACCGAAGGCTGACTCCAACAGTACCCTGCTGGCTGTGACTGCTCTGCTCTGTGCCAAGTACTCTGGCTCTGGCCCACTGGTCCTCCAAGGATACCACTTAACCTGCATAAAGTGACAAATAGGCAGTGTGTACAATTGATCAGCGACAACATTATGGAAAGCATGCGTGATAGTTCTTTGGGTTCTTATGTTATACCTGTGAAGCTCTCAGCTCATCCAGATACAGCCTGTAAGCATTGAGGCTGCCTCTCCCTTCTTTGGTGCCCCTGTGCTCCTTGCTCCATATCAACGCACGAGGAAGAGTACTCAGGTCAGGATGCTTGCACTCCGGAGGGTACATCCTCAGGACCTCGTATGCCCAAAGCTGCAGTGTTATCAAACATTGAAGTGCGTCAGTCACAAGTTGTACAGTCATGCGGTTAAAGCTAGTATGCAATCTATGCAAGTCAATTGGTACAAAGGAAATTATGCTACAATAATGGAAATCATACCTCCCAGACACGCCAAAAGCCGGCCATGCTCTGCCTGTTCCCCGAGGCATCGCCAAAGAACTGATAGGCGGTGCCGAGTGCTGCTCCGCCCCAATCAAAACGTGAGGCTATCCTCAGATCCCTCAATGCAGGCAGGTATGACAGGTGTACAGTGCTTCCCCTGCCTGGGAATAGTGAGGCTCCGAACATTTACAGCAGGTATGCCCGGGCCATCTACGCTTTCTCATGCTCGTTGATCGGCTTCTTCTTCAAATACCGTATGAACTGAGCGTATCTCGCCGCTCCTCTCTCTACCTGGGGCACCTCCCCCAACAACCACTCCAGAACCGCTGGGTCGGCATGTATCCCTGAGTCAAAGGGGATGGGCTCTCCCCCGTCCCTCAAACCTGTGATCGCAGCAAAGTTTGATGGCATCACCGTCATCTCTCCCGGAGGCAGGTGGAAGGTATTGGACGTATCCCTCCATCTCTCGGCCAGTGCGACAAGGACAGCATGGTCATTCCTGACCGGTACTGTCAGGGTCAGTATGAACTCTCTGAAGCCTGCTGCGTCTACCAGCTCCCTCACCCTCGGTGGCAGCCCTATGTACAGTGCCAGAGAACTGCACGGCCCGCCGAAGCCGCGGATGTCTCTCTGCTCCGCCTGTTTCAGACGACAAAAACAAGCAACGGGATATGATGTTAGCATACAGGGCTTTCATTTTCAAGTTCTAGGTAATCAATGCGGCAGCTTAGCCACACATGGTAAACAGCAGCAGAGGATAATGTTAGCATGCAGAGCTTTCATTTTCAAGTTCTAGGTAATCAATGTGTCGATGTGACCACGGACGGGCGGTCTAAGTTTTTGGTTCAAATTCTCGTTCAAGTAACAGCATGTGGGGCTATAATCCTAGAGCTACATCATTGGAGGCTTGGAACTCCATGCCATTTTTAACCGTTGTTTAGTTTAGGTTCTTGCATGCATGTCGTGTGGTATAAGGGCCATGTCAGTACATTTTGACGTCTACATGGGCTGCCATCAGATGGTTGGTTCAAGTTATGCTTTTGACATGATGTATTAATAGTGCAGCTTAGCAATGGGTTTATTGGTGGAAGACATCGTATGCATGGCATGTTTTATGAGCTTTCTTTTGTCCTAGCATGTTTGTGTTCAGTCTACAATAGATGGTTGGTTCAAATTATCGCATGCATTGTATTCAGAGTGTAGTCTATATCATTGTCGTATAGTACAAATGGCGAAGTATTTTGCGAATGTCAAAGCATGCGAATATCAGGTAAAAGCATAAAGAGATGTACCTCAGCCCAGGTGTTCGCAATGTGCACCCCAGGATCCCTCAATATGAGCTCCGGGTCGTAATCAGTCTGCTGTGGTGGCCTGTAGCCCGCAAACCCTAACGGTACAAACAAGTGCGGTCTCTGGAGCGTATAGCTTTCCTCTGAAAACTCCGGGCGCTTCAGAGCACCTGCCACAACCACTGCACTCACCCTTGGCCCTTGTGCCTCCTCAGCATCCCTTTCCTCAGCCTCTATATCGGCCGCCAATCCCTCTGACCCGGCTCTCTCTCTCTCGGCCTCCCTCTCGGCCCTCGCCGCTGCCTCGGCTGCCTCAATCGCCCTTGCTCGGTCCTCTTTGGCTTTCAACACATATTTCCCGAGTACGGGGTGATCTTCCAAGAGCTTTGCCAGCAGCTCGTCGGGCGCGTGCTCGGCAATATCAGCATAAGTAACTGGCACATGCCGAGATGATGTAGCTGCACCCGCCGGTGGCCTAAACGCTATATCCTCCTCTCGGATCTCTGCAGTCTACATTCAGGTGGTGGCAAATTACGTTTGCATCCACCCCAGGCATCTCCTCGGGTACCCAAGCAAACACATCAACGTGCTATTTGAGAAACTTCACCAACTCTTCCTCTTCTTCTTTGCACAGGTTTTCTCCAATCAGAAAATACCTTTCAGGATCACTCTCGTTGATCTGTATTTTCTTCAATCTTTCCACCACTTTCTCGGCTAGATTCCCTTCGACATCCTCGATGGTCGGCTGGTTGGTAACCTCGACTGTTTGCACCAGTTGTGCCTTGGGTGCCTTCTTGATTATGGAAACCAAGCACTGTTGGGCTATCTTTTGGTTTCCCCTTATCCTCTCGATTCCATTGGACCCTGGAAACTTCACCATCTGATGGTAGGTGGATGAAACTGCCCTCATCTTATGCAACCAAGTCCTTCCTATAATCGCGTTATAGGAAGATGGCACGTCCACCACCAAAAAGTCGGTTCTCAGCACCACTGTTCCTGCCCGAACAGGAAGGGTCACCTTGCCCAATGGCCAGACTGCCCCTGCACTGAACCCAACCAACAGAGTTATTGACTGTACCAAGTCCGCTTGTATCAATCCCAGTTTCTTGAATGCGTCATAATAGAGCACCTTAGTGCAACTTCCTGAATCCACTGGGATCCTCTCCATGTCGTATTCCCCAATTCATAGGGTTATGACCAAAGCGTCATTGTGCGGCACCTGTACTCCTCCCAGGTACTAATCCGTGAAGACTATGCCCTCATCGCATCCTTCCGTTTCACGTCCTCGTTTCTTTCCCAACCGCATCACGTGCTAGTCGTGTTTCACCTGCCTCTGGAGCAACCTCACCTCGTTTCTCGTATAAGGTGTGGCCAATCCATGTATCATATGGATCACGCCCCTTGGATTCTGCTCATAATCCAGTTCCATCGCTTTCTCGGCACCCTTGTGCTCCTCTTGAATGAACTCCTTCAAATACCCACGTGAGACCAGGTCATCAAGGTGCTGCTTGAACATCTCGCAGTCCTCCGTAATGTGACCCCAGTCCTTGTGGTAACTGCAGCGCTGACTCATAGCCCTTCTTGCATCTTTCTCACCCTCTAGCCTTGGAGGCCACTTAAAGTACAGACGATTCTTTATTCGATAAAGAATCTGATAAATCGGTTCCTTCCAAACTGTTGCTATCGAGAAGAAAGACTTTGGGTCCGGGGCGTGCTTCTCCCTGTGGGACTCCTTCTTAGCCTGCCCGTGTTCCTTCCTCTCTTTGTACATCTTGGGCTCTGGCTTATCCGCCCTCTTTGCAGAGCCCTTGGCCCACTCGGCACCCATCTTGCCATCTTCCTGCAGTATGTCATCCTCGTTCCTAGCATGCTGCTCAATTCGTTCCATCATCTTCGCCAGTGTGCTCACTGGGCTCGTGTTCGGGGACTTTCGTAGCTCCCCCCGAATAGGCAACCCAGTCTTGAACGTTGCCATAGCATACTCCTCGCTACAACTTTCAATCTCGTTGAAAGTCTCCCAATACTTCTTAGTGTAGTCCTTGATCGGCTCATTCTCCCCTTGTTTCATAACGGAAAGACTTTCAAAAGTTTTGGGGGGCTTCCTGCTCGTCAGGAAACGAGCGGTGAATTCCTCGGCTAACTGTCTCCATCCTCGTATGGTGTTCGGCCCCAACTTATGGAACCAAGACAGGGCCACCTTTCCCAAACTAGATGGGAACATCTTGCACATGATTGCGTCATCGCCGTCATGCATAAACATTGCCTGCTGGTAATGTTGTATGTGAGCCACTAGGTCTGCATTGGTCTCGTATAGGATAAACGTCCCGTGCTTCACCCTGCTCGGCAACCTTGCCTCCTGCAATCTCTTTGCAAAAGGAGAAGTCGCAATGTTGCTAAAGGCCTTCCGTGCTGCTTCTCGTGCAGACGTGGTTCCCTCTTCTGGCACCTTTGCAGCCCGGGCGTCATTCCTCTCCCAGTCGGAATCAGGTCTCTCGTACCTGTCCCTGTGGTGCTTTCTGGTCCCTCCTTCCTTGGGGGTAGAGCTTATGCTCCTGCTTCTCCTCTTTCGTGAAAAAGCCCTCAGTCGTTTTGGAGTGAGACTCCTGCTCCTTCTCTTTCGTGAAGAAGCTTTCTTGTACTCCGCCACGGTCAGCCTTTGTCCTCTGGTCTTTCTTCGTGAAAGTCCAGAATCCTCCAGATGTTCTCGTATCCATTGCAGTTGCTGAATCTCATACTCTCGCCTCCTAATCAGACGAGCGTACTCCTCTATTTCTTGTCTCTTTTTGTCCAGGATGTCCTCCCTGCCGTGCACACTCTTCGAACGTGCAACTGACTCTCTCCCATGGCGAGACTTACTCCTCCTTGTGGACCCCGTGGCCGTCCTTCCGTCCTTGTTTCTGGGACTGCCATGGACGGTTAGGGGGCAGTCTTTGTACATGGTCCTCCTTGCATGCCCGCCATCGGGTTTTCTCAGAGGATACGGCAGGGATTTGTCACCTCCTCCTCCCAGCTGATTATTTGGGTCAAGTGGGGTTTTTGGATCTTCTTCTACCCTGGTCGCTTTTTCAAAGGGATCTCTTTCGTTTCCCACAGACGGCGCCAATTGTAGGTGCAGGAAAACAGAAAGGCTTTCGAACAGCACCAGAATCCAACGGCTACTTCTTATTCCTCGCCGGAACGCTAGCACACCGCCGGAGTTGAACCTGTAAAACAGACAAAAGGTGAGCGCACCTTTGCCTTCTCGTGGCAAAGGCTCTCCGATGCCAAAGTTAGTATCTCGTACCAGTGAAAACCCTAATTATCAGTAGGTAATGAGCGAATAGCCAAGAATTGCATACCTTTACCTCTAGGTTTACCTCTTATTTATAGATCCTCATATGTTTGCTGTCCAAGTCATCTTGTTGCCCTAAGTTTCCTTTCTCGTATAGGAAACCCAAAATATCATGGATTCTCGTTCCCTTAACTGTATATTACCTTATAGACCATTTAGGAACTCTTCCTATAACTGGCCGTACATCCCATTCCCGTTGGGTATCTTCTCCAAATCTCGTTTCCTTACTGGATCCCTCTGGAGCGTCTTACCCCGCCTCCAAAAGGCTACTCCTATTCGGCTTTCTCGTTGCTGAACAGCCTATCTGGACCAATGATTTCTCATATCACTGGTCCCTTTATCATGCAACTGGTCCAACTACTTCCCTAGCGCTTTGGACCATACCCCTGCTCGGGTATCTTGGACCTGGGACCTCTCGTGTCTCCGGTCCTTATTGCCGTTCACCGTACTGCACGGCAAATGCTCCGATTATATTTACTCCTGGGCCCCATGTACCACGTGTTCGGGCCTCTTTTGTACCTGTTCGGGATTACCTCCCTACAATCGACTCCATTTGAAAGTAATGGATAAGATAATTAGGGGTAGTGTCTCACTCGATACTCCTCCCATTATCTATGCCAAATTGACCGCTACGGAATCGAGCCAATTGCAAAAAAGATAAAAGTGTTACACAACACATGATGCATATTATTTCCAAGATTAGAAATCTTATTTCTTCACGTTTGTCTTTCCTATAAAATCTCTTTGAAAATTCGTTTTCCAAATATATGTATCCTAAACCAATTTTCTTTTAAAAGGTCCGAAAATTTGCTTTCCTTTTATGCGTGAGTAGAAGACTTTCATTTGAGAAAAAATTGGATATAAATGGGGCTGATCACTATAGGGAGGTTACGACTGAGAGTTTTGTTTTAAAAGAAAGAAAGGGTTTTTGGATTTTGGTAAAAGGAAGAGGAGAGAGTTTTGTTTTAAAAACAAAGAAAGGGGTGCACGACATTTTGTGATTTTCTGTGTGGCAACCCGTAATTGATTTTTTTTTTTTTTGTTCTTGCCTCTTGCATCTTCAAAACTTGGAATCCTTTGCATTCTCTCTCTGCGTCTATCTTCCAATTCCGCCTAGGTGTCCAGTCACTATTCACATCGGTGAGGGCTGCGCTATGCCCCTTGTCCTTACCCTGGGAGTACTGCTTTAGCAAAGCTAAGGCTAGGTCTAACGGGTCTGTGACCATCCTTCCTTTCATAGGCTGGAGCAAAGCTTGCCTTTACATTGCTACTAGGCAATTGAAGCTTGCTTTCATTTACATATCCTTTAGTTGCATCTTCAACCTAGGCAAGACTCACCTACTTCTTGTTGCTTTATTCATCATCCAATCCACAAGAAATCGCATGAAAGCCTCATAGTCATACTTCTCACCTACTCTCAAAGGAGATTGAAAACTACCATTTCGTGTCGAATCGGAAAAGCTTTCGAAGAGCGCATAAGTTCGGTGGTCAGATCTGAAGAGGGCTGATTCATGGCTAACTACTTCGGCCTATAATCTAAATAAGGGGGAAGGAAGAGCTAGTGTGGTCAAAGGCCCTCAAGCAATGCTGCATATACAAGGAATGGTGGCGAGCCCCTATTTAGTAAGGTTTTGATCAACTTGACTTTATGGACATTCTCAGCTGCTGTCTTTCCGATCGGTTTAAGATTAGATTCACTATAGCCCCGAGCTAGCTAACCATTCCACTATTACAGTTACTAGTCATCGACTCAAAGAGATTAAAACATATATTTGAAGCTTCTCATCTTCTTGATAGTCCGATTTGTGCCTTCATAAAGAAAGAATTTCCAGTAGACGATAGCCTTCCAATTTGATCCCAGAACTGGAGTTTGATAGGCATCCCTTTTAGTGGTCGATCTGTCGACTTCGATAATGCGACAGCTACAGTTGAGACTCCAACACTGGTTGAATTCAAGGATGAAGTGCAACAAATGGTGTAACGGCTCGAACTGTGCCAAAAGCATTTCTCAAGTATGAGCTACCCCTTGTGATAGTATGAGGGTCTCATAGGTAGTGGAAGGAAAAGAAAGGAACGCAGCTAACTCCTTGCCTTCTTGCCTATAACTTCCCCTCGAGTGATGTCAACGCCCAGTTCCCTAATGAAGAGCTAACGGAGATTGCATACAAGACTTGGGAGATGTCTTTGGATGGTGCCTCGAATAAGAAAGGTCATGGTATAGAGATCTTGCTAGTCTCTCCTTGTAGCGACCTGTATTTTAGGGCCGTATTTTTTTTTAGAAATATTATAAATATCGAGTAAGGGCGTAAATTATGGGAATTCGAATAATGGCATGATTACATGATTGGGGTTAATATGATATCATTATTTGTGAAAGGGAGCAAGTGTTATTAGTGTGTGTGTGCGCATGTATATAATTGTGGGTGAGTAGCATGGAATAATTTTTCCTCTCTTCCTTTTCTTTATGTCAGCCGACACACACACACACATATCATCTCTCTCTCTCTAACTCTCATCCGGCTATCTCTCGCCTCTCACCTCTCCATCAACTTCTCTCCTAAATTTCATCTTCTTAGAGCAAGATTTCGGACAAAGTTCGAGAATTAAAGTTGCTATACGGAGCACGGGCTTTTCGAATATCCAAGAAAAATCATGATCGGACCACGTGGGAGCTCGGTTGACTGGGTCAAAGGTTCGGGTTTTGCTCAAAACCCATGAGGTAGGGATTTCTTGCTCTTATTATGTTTTTATGAGTTGATTGTATGCTTAGATCGTGTCTTAGTTCGTTGTTTGTTGTTGGATCAATGCCTTTCGAAATCTGAAAATCGTCCTGAGAAACCCAGCTGGTACATGTACCTCGGTTTGCATTGGTACATGTACTGTCAAAGAAATCTCGGTTCTGTTCAGCTAGTACATGTACTTCGGTTTGTACAGGTACATGTACTACCTGGAAATTTTCAGCAATGTTC
The DNA here is from genome assembly GCA_025413875.1 of Rhododendron molle. Lineage (NCBI taxonomy): Eukaryota > Viridiplantae > Streptophyta > Magnoliopsida > Ericales > Ericaceae > Rhododendron > Rhododendron molle. The sequence goes on along the minus strand of CM046391.1, from coordinate 33,069,171 downwards.
CTATCTCCATGTTTTGGACCTCAATCACTTTTAACACTCTTGAATTACATCAAAATCACTTCTAAACTAGATTGTTTGTACTTCAAATGATTCGTTGATAAATCTATCTCTTTGAATCTCGTTGTACAAGAGGAAGATGTCAAATCCCACGAGGGCGGTATCTAATCGTCGTCTATATAATAGAATGAGTATAGAGACATTGTAGCATGATATGATGAACGATATAAGGTTGCTAAATGCTATGACAATCATGGTGATTGGTTAATTGGACTATGTACCATAAGGTTGTTTAGGAGTACCGTAGGCTACGAGTTGATGTGGTGTGTATGATTAGTCGGTGTGGATCCATCTAGTGACCTGAATGGTAAATCAGTAATCCGTGCCCTCACGATTCACTTATCCTTCAAACTCCATTGGCGCTCGTTCCATGAGATTTAAGTATTGATTATTGCGAGTAGCACGCCGTTGAGTTATAATGAGTTGGTACGATATATAGGGTAGTGTGATGTACGTAAGGGAAAGATGTATACTTATTTACTAATTGATGTTATGGCGTGGTTGATTGTTTTGGAATGCTTTGAAACGTGATTGATCAATTGACATGTGGATATAACGTGGTCGTGTGGCATGTTTATGAATGATATGGATTGGTTATGTGTTGAGCATGAGGTCATTAAGGAATGTGAAATGGGAAATAAGAAACATAAAGAATACAAAGAAAGCCACGGATCCACCGAATTGGTGTGATGCCGAAAAATGGGACGCACGGGGTCCCAAATGCCCGAAATTGAATGAAAAGAAAATTCAGTGATATGTTCGTATTGGTCTGCTGATAGATATACTCGTTGTCATTAGCATCCTAAGGTTTGTTATACATATATAACGTTGAATACATATTACTGTTGGTGCGTGATCATCACATATTCGTATAGATCGAGGCAGAATGAAGTACTTGCGTAGCTATGGACAAGTGACGGTTGAGGACAAGTTGTGGTCTAAATAGAATAATTCGAGTCGGGTTTTGCTTCTAGTTTGACGTGTGAGCTATTAGGAATATCCTTATGAATCATGATCCCCTGGTTGTAGTGTGTTCGTTTGTGGTGGAAGACCCATGTTCCTTCGTGGTATCTCGTTGTATTCACTCTTTCTAGGTACATGATTCATCGCATTTACATATAACATGAGTATAGATTTTTCTACTGGGCTAGTGTAGCTCAACCTATCATTTTCAGGTACATTACAGGGACACAGTCTTGAAGGGCATGAAGTGCGTGCAGACATCACAAGCCAAAGCTATTTTCTGAAGTATTTGTCTTTCTTCGTAAATTGAACTGCATTGTACTATTTTTCTCCATTTTGGAATACTGTATTAGTTTGATAGATTTGTGAGATTCAGAATCTGTATAGTAAATTGGGGTATCGTATGTATTATAGTGAGGATTTTGTATTTAAAAAGGCATTGTTAATTATGTTGAAAATCAAGGGCGTGACACTCCTGATGGCGGTCACACTCCTATTGCCATGAAAGTGAACTTTCAAGCCACCAAGAAGATTGCAGTGTATGAGGCCTACATTACTGGTTTCGAAGCTGCTGTCTAAATTGGGTGTAGAAGAAATGGATCTTGATGGCGATTCGGCTTTGATTAGATCCCAAATCCAAGGGAAGTAGAAGACTAGGGATGAAAAGTGACTACCGTACCACGCTTATCTTGAGACCTTAGTCCGGTAAGAAGATTGACTTTTGCTTCTTACCAAGAAACACTTTTCCGATGCCTTAACGACTTTGCCTTCAATGGTAGAAATCCCTGTGGGAGTGAAGGTTCTGCCTCTGATTATAGAACAAAGGGACACCTCCGCCTATTACTGTACAGTTTTAAGAAGGTTGAGGAATTCAACAAAGGGCCATGGTATCAAAACGTATGAAATCTATTGCATGAAAGATTTCATACATCGAACGTTCTCGAGCTAACTAAACTAAGTATGTGAAAGAGCCCCAACAAGTAAGGTTCAGTAGCATGAAAAAGAGCTTAAACCGGAGAGTAAGCATTTGATATACTTGAATCATAAGATCTAGTTGAACTTAACCCGTCAGCGGGAGACGAGGTCTTTCAGAGCCTGTACGCCAGTTTCAAAGCTCGATAACAGAAGTCAAGGCAATTCAAGGGGTTCAATAGTTAGCTAGGTAAGAGAAAGGCTACTGGCTATGGACAGGCCGAGATCAGATCTTACACACTAGCGTGCCTACTCATCCTTCTTGGACTCATTTGAAAGTGGTGTTGATTGGGTTAAGCCTACAACTATAGCTTTTGATTCCTAGTCCATTCAGATTCAGATTCCGATCCTGATCATGATCTTGATGCTTGCCCTTCTTCTTCCCCATCCCATTCCCCTTGGAAATCATCAAATATCGATTTAGAAAGCATCCAATCGCAAAGGGGCGTGGGTATACGGGGAGGAATCCAATGCTTATGCAGGGCTTGCAGAGACGAAAGCTTGTGCCTCTTCAAACTACTAGAATGGGCGGACTACAAGGAGATTACGCAAGAAACAAGAGAGTAGCCATACCTTTCGAGCTAGCATAGATAGCAATGGGAGACCAAACAAATCTTTCACGCAATAGAAAAAAGAAGTCCTACTAAGCTAAAGAAGCACTTGGAACATGCAAGCTCGACTGCCCATCGGACTCCCAACGGCTAAGAGCAGTAACCGTGATTAGCTTAATGCCCTTCGGCTATAGTACATTAGACTTCTAACGGCTACCGGGAAAACTATTAGACTAGATCAAAGGACTAGATCGATCAGCAGCCATAGCTGCAGTATAAAAAGCAGTAGTTGGAGTTGGTACTTCAACCGGTGCTTTTTCAGTCCCACCTTCATAAGTCAATCCCACTAAACTACACTTGTACGCTTGACATGAAAAGTAGAGGCAAGCGGAGTCAAAGGCCGAGCCTCAACCAGCAAAGGGGGACAGCCATGCCAATCCAAGCAGAGCAACTAGAAGCCCACTCTACCTTTCTTTCTTTACCTTAGACTTCGTTCTTCAAGGAGACTCATGTGCATTTCCTCTGTTTTGTGCTCTTGAACCCTTGATTTCCGTGTGCCTTTAGTTGAAGTATAGGTCGTCGATTCAATCTGATGGGATTTTTCCTTCTGTTGAGTGGTATAGAAGGGATTTCTCTAGTAGGTAGCGACAAGAGGCTACATCAATAGCTGAAACTTGTTTTCGGGTAGGGGAGGCTTGGAGTTAGAAGTCCTCTTTTTCTCAACCAAATAAGCACTTTTGCAAAGTCCGGCCTGTTCCAAGTGGCTTTCCTTGCCTCCATTCCTTCCTAAAGGCAGGACTGGGTGGGAAAAATGATTCCCTCTTTCCTCAACACTTCGATATTTGCTCTATTTGCTTAGCTACTTGACTCAGGTATTCCCACAATAGCAGAGAAAAGAGCGGATGCTAGCATCGGGTCTAAAAGAGCTCTTATCTATCGGTTGCCAAGCAAATCGGCAACAAAGGAAGTGGAGGAAAGTCTCCAAACCGTTGGACTAAGCTTTGGGCTAGGTTGGGCATTTGACTCGTTGGGCCAGTAAGGCAGCCCTCGTGCTTACGTCCTGTGTTCCCCCTCGTACACGAGTTTGATTCTCGTAGAAAGAGTCTTCCCACCTCATCCAATAAGCGAGTGCAAGCTCCTAATCTTTCTTATCCATTCTTTCCTTTTTTCTTCAACACTTCTCCGACTTCAGTCTGTGATAAGCTAGGTGCATCATATAGTAAGATAGATAGATATCCCGTTCTTTCTTTTCCCGTTCCCTAACCTTCCTATTTGAATTCAGAGAAAATTGGTTTGCCTGAATCACGAGTCTTATATACTCTTCTCCATATTATATATTCTGCCTGAATCATGAGTCTTATATACTCTTCTCCATATTATATATTCTCTGAACCCTGTCACATATATTGGCTTTGCCAAACCTAAATGGAATTCATTACCTTTCATTCATTCTGCGATATATGCTCGTCATTCCCTCCGGGAATGTTGAGCATATTCGCTATAATGGTGCCTCTTTATCAGCCTTCGTCTAAAGTCTACGGCCGCCTTTGGCTGTCGGACAGCCAAAAGAGGTTTTGGTTGTCGGACAACCAAAACACGGCACGATTATAGCTCATATGCTCAACATTCCCTATGGTCATTTGAGCACATGTCATTTCACTTCTTCACTTCGTGAAGTCGTTCCGCTTTCTTGCTTTCTTGTTTCTTTCTTTCTTTCTTGCTAGACAGGAATGTGTGATAAAACGTTAGTTTTATCACTACAAACCCGCGTGTAGCTCGTTTGCTTACTATAATCGCGGGCGGGCGCGTACGTGTATGAATGTGTACACGTGTATGTGCGCGTACTCTACTCGTGCGGGGGCGCGTATGTGCGTATGTGTGCTGTAACGCCCCGAATTTTGGGTACGTTAAATAAACATTTTTATTGAATAAATTAAGGAGAGTCTAGCTCATTATTACAACATAAGTCTCACAAGAGTACTTTTATTCAAAAGAGGGGATAATCTAAGGTTAACTACTGCTCTGCCTCTTCCTCCATCCTTGCAAGCTCCTCGGCTCCAAAGGCCTCCAAGGTGTACTGTTCCTGCTGCTCATCTATGAAATCTGACATATTATTCCAGCGTCGCCCCCAGTATAATATGTCAGGGTCACCAAAAAGGTAACACCGTGAGCTACAGAAGCTCAATAGAATAATCCAACCCGCTAATCCATAACTTACAACAAAGAGTCATATAAATAATTACACATGCTCATTAAACAACATAATTAACAATGATACATCCGCATTCACTATCTTGCTTACGTTGGTGTCATGCCTTTCTTGGTTTCTCCTACGCGACTCATCGTATTGTGTCACCATTTCATTTCAAAAATCATTTCTCATTCAACGGGCTACCAAGTCAGGCCACGTTATAAAATCTTGCATTGGCTCCTCTCCGTGGATAACCAAGCCCAATTACCAATGAAGCTACCACGTCCGGCTCCATTAGCAATCTACACAATGGGCTACCAAGTCCGGCCTCATTGTGGTTTTCGCAAGTCCACACAAAGGGCTACCAAGTCCGGCCACCTTGCGGGTTTTCACAACTCACATAAGGCTACCAAGTCCGGCCATTATGTAGTTTCAAAATCCTTTTTATCCATATCAACCACTCCCTAAGTGTCATGTTTCTACTTTTTTGTTCTCGTGTCTCGTAATCATGCATAGACTCCACGGCGGGACGAATCACTTTAAAGTAATCTAGCAAGATCATCCAACTCTATTTAATCATGCTTGTTATAACCATAAGTAAGGTAAGCAATCAGGCGATCAAGTTCACAATCCTTGGAAAGGTCAAAATACAAATACTTTGTTTTGAAACAACGTTTTGTTTTTAAACGAATCGTAACCACATATGTTTATTGACGAGTTAATCAAGTTGAGGAGATTCTATAAACCATGCATTCAATTATTCTCAAGATCAAAGTAAACTACGTATACTTTTAGTAAGAAAGTTCTACAAGCTAATTATCACAACTACATTATCATGCTCAAATACTTCAAAAAATTCTACGTCAAACAACATGATGCGATCAACTAGCCAAGTATTAAATATTCTTACTCACGCTCATATCATACGATATACGTAGGGTAGGGGTATAAGAAGATTCTACCTTTCTTCTTGGCGGTAGGAAGACTACGAAAAGATCGATGGAAAGAAAGTTGGCAAACGAACGGAGTAACGGCTTATGTTTAGCTTCCGATAGCTTCGAAAGAGAAAGGTTTCTCTCGAAACTAGATCGTAACCTATACTACTACTACTTTAGGATCGAGGTGGTGGTCGTATGGTGGTTTAGTGGCGGAGATGGAAAGAAAGCTCAAGAACAAGCTAGAACTACTCAAGAACACTAAGAATTCTTATGCTTTCAAGGAGAGAACTTGGAGAATGAAGAGGTGTGAGTTGAATGAGAAGTGTGAGGTCCTATTTATAGGCAAATGGGCTTTCCCTCCCTCTCTATGGCCGGCTGCCCTCTCTCCCTCTTTCCTCCAATTTTTTTATTCAAGCAAATCAAGTTTGCTTGCAAGAAATAACCTACAAACCTAGGCATGCAAGGCTAGGATGTGTCCTTTGGATTGGATTTTGGAAGATTGGCCAAGCAAGTGGATTTGTTTCAAGTATAGACCTGGGGTTTGTACAAGGAAGGGCAAGATTGGATGGCATTGGTTATGCTTTCACTTGAAAGCATACACAACTAGGACAAAGATGACCAAAGCATGTCATCCACTTGCACACACATCACTCTCTCCCTCTCTCTCCATCCGAACCTCTCTCTCTCTCAATCTCTCTCTCTCGGCCTCTCTCTCCTCCTCTCTCTCTCTCTCTCCTCTTGGTACATTGTACTATGTACATATATATATATATAACCATATATATATATATATATATAAGGACAAGAAGGGTTTGACTTTGTAGGAGATTTGTACTTCAAATCTCTCTCCCATCCTCTCCTTTCTACTTCTTTCACTTAGTACAAGTACTAACCTATACATGTATCTAGGTTTGATAGACAAAAGTCAAGCAATACATCACATCTTTCTCTCTCTTTTCCTTCTCTCTCTCTCGGCTTTTCTCTCTCTCTCTCTCCCTCTCTCTCTCTCTCTCCCACTTGTATGTACTATGAAAGACTACCTATATACATATATATGTATATATGTACTATGGGTCTTTAATAAAATCTAAGTTTTCAAGTGAATTTGATTTTCTAAATATAATATTTAATAACACACATGCTATATACAATATAATATATATATACAACAAGTACATACATATATATATATATATATATATATACATGTACTACACTATATCTATACTAGATATGAACTAGGGCTAATATCTAATATAGTATTCTACTACTTTCAAAGTACTATGTATAATAATACTAACCTAATGTACCAATTGTATTTTAATCAATAACACACATGGCCAAGTCCAATATTTAAATCAAACAAGTACATGATTGTCAAGACTAACTATTATCCAATGGATAATAGTTTCTCTAATGGTTAATAACCAATGGGTAATAGTGGCTAGGATTCTAGTCTATCGTCCAATGGTTAATAAACTTCCTAACGGTTATTATCCAACGGTTAATACCAAAAGTATAATACTTTGCAATTAAGCACTAAACTAATCTAATCTCGTACTTAGGAAGATTAACCCAGGTTTACCTATTGACCAATCGGTAAAGATTACCCTAGCATCTATCGTCCAACGGATAAATATTACCCTAGGTCAAACGCCAAGGCAAGGCGTGAGCGTGGCCAAGGCAGCCTGGTGGCAAAGCGGTGGCCAAAGCAGCCCAGTGGCCAAACAGTGGTCAAGGCGGCCTGAGCATGGCCAAGGCAGCCTGGTGGCCAAAGGCTGCCAGCGCCAAAGCGTTGGCCAAACAAAGGCTGTGGCCATAGCACTTAGTGGCCAAACAAAGGGCTGCTGGCAAAGCCACGGCCAAACAAAGGCTGCCTGGCCTACAAGCAAGGCGACGGCCGAGGCGGCGTGAGTATGGCCAAGGCACCACAAGCAAGGCGGTGGCACTCGATGGCTGGCAAAGGCTGCCGGTGGCCAGCACTAGCTGCCGGCCTACAAGAAGGCGATCACGAGGCGGCGTAAGCATGGCCAAGGCAGCCCACAAGCAAGGCGGTGGCCAAGGCAGCCCGATGGCCAAGCAGTGGCCAAGCGGTGGCCAAAGCAGCCTAGTGGCCAAACAGTGGCCAAGGCAGCCCGGTAGCCAAGCAGAGGCCAAGGCAGCCTAGCAACGCCAAGGCAAAAGCAAGGCGCGACCCGATGCCCAGGCAGAACCCAATGGCAGCCAAGGCAGAGCAAGGCAGCCCAGCAACGGCAAGGCAAAAGCAAGGCGCGACCCGACGCCAAGGCAGAACCCGATGGCAGCCAGGGCAGAGCAACCCGATAGTGACCCGACGCCTAGGCGAGGCAGACCCGACAATGACCAGCGCCTAAGCGGCGGCGCGACAATGAGCCGACGCCAAGGCAAGCGAGTGCGGCGAGCAAGCCGCCTAGGCGAGGCAGGCGCGACAATGAGCCGACGCCAAGGCAAAGCAGGCGCGACAACGCCGAGGCGAGGCAAGCCCGACAGAGACCCGATGCCTGGGCGAGGCAGGCCTAACAGCGACCCAATGCCTAGGCAGCCTAGCCAAGTTAAAGCAAGGCGGTCAAGCCGACGGTTAAGGCAAAGACCAAAAATTTCTACTAACTACTACAGCATCGATGCAACACTCCAGGTTAGGGAAAATGTAACTAAGCCAAACGGTAGTTAGGGTTGCTAGGTAATCGGTGGCCATGTAGGATTCCAGCCGAGAAAATAAATTCTAAGATTTTACTACAATTACCAAGTAACTATACCCAGGTCTTAATAGGCATACTCGTCTTTAGAAAATGACCTTAATGCCCGGGCGATGAATTCCAATCTCCTTAAGTCATAAACCTAATTATGATGGATTATTAATCGCAAAAAGGGATTTATAAAATAAATAAAGAATTTTCAAATATAATAACAAAATTTTATAAGTCGATAACGACCGATTTTTGGATGTTAAAATGAAATCCAAGTATTAAAATAAAATTCAAATTTTTAGCGAAATTTTTATTCACCAAAAATCAGGGTCGTTACATGTGCGCACGTCACACCATGATTTGTGATGAAGGCCTTGTCAAATGATGAATCATCCAGGTTCATGTCCAAACTCAAGGTTTTTCTACATAGAAATCGCCATAGAATCTAATTTTGTCGGATTTCAAATCTCAATTTCATCGATTTTGAATCAACATCCTTGTTGATATTATCAAAAATCAGTAACGTCACCCCGTACCCCTTTACCCTGTTTGGTTTGTCGAGATCATGTTACACATCATATTATTCATCCATTCACTATTCGTGACTCTTGGTGCCGTTTGCTGCTGTGGCCAAATCTTTTGGAGATTTATTCGGAGCCAGTTGAATCTAGAGATCGGGTGTGAAGTCCGTGGTGCATCTATTGGATCTTGAAGAAGCACTGGGAGCATCGGAGATTGGTGAGAATAGGTAAATGCTTGGGTAAGATTTTTGCTATTTCGCAATCTGTACTTCTTTTCGATTGATAGAATAAAGCAATATTGTTAGGCCGTGGTTTTGGCTTAGTGTTATTTAGGACCCTAAGCTTTTTCACGTAAATCGTGCATCTCTCATATCAATTTTATTTTACTGCACTACTTGAATTTTGGTTTGGATTAATTGAGATAGTCAACCCGTTCAACTATATAATTTTTAATCTGTTAATCTTCATCTAAATTGGTAATTTTTATCAACGTAATCGTATTATCTAGGTGAGGGTCCTCACATACTTCCCTCCTTAGGAATTTGGTCCTCCAAATTAACTAACACATAAGCACATAGAGTAGTTAAAAGGAAATCGGTCATGAAGTACCTTCACTGAAGAGTTCCGGATATTGCTTGCGCATATTGGCCTCCACTTCCCAAGTAGCCTCACTTGTGGACTGATTCTCCCACCAAACCTTTACAAGTGGAATCTCTTTGCTCCTTAATTGTTTCACTCCTCGATCTAAAATACGAACATGCCTCTCTTCATACCTAAAATTATCATGAAGTTCAATTGGATTCTGTTCCAGAACATGCGAAGGATCAGCAACATAGCGTCTCAACATAGATACGTGGAAAACGTCATGAACATTTGCCAATTCTGGCGATAATGCCAAGCGATAAGCAACTGGTCCAACCCTTTTTAAGATCTCGAAGGGTCCTACATATCGCGGATTCAACTTTCCCTTTTTGCCGAATCTCGCAATTCCTAGGTGATACTTTTATAAAAACACAATCCCCAACTTCAAATTCTAGTTCCCTTCGTTTTGAGTACGCGTAGCTTTTTTGTCGAGCTTGAGCAATCTTCAATCGTTCTTGAATTACCTTAACATGATTGATAGATTCTAGTACAATATCTGGCCCTGACAGTTGTTCCCCTCCCACATCAGACCAACATGCCGGTGTTCTGCACTGTCTCCCATATAGTGCCTCGAATGGCGAAACGCCCAGACTTGCTTGAAAGCTATTATTGTATGCGAACTCAATTAGCGGCAAGTGTTGCTCCCAACTTCCTCGATAGTCCATCGAGCATGCTCATAAGAGATCTTCCAACATCTGAATAGTTCTTTCAGATTGTCCATCAGTTTAAGGGTGCTACGCAGTGCTAAGTTGGAGTTCAGTTCCTGGAGCCTTTTGAAAACTCTTCCAAAATCTCGACACAAACTTGGGATCCTGATCTGAGGTAATCGATACTGGTGCTCTGTGTAGTCGTACTATTTCTTTCACATAAAGATCAACCAGCTGGTCCATGGTATGGGTGGTTTTAACTAGTAAGAAGTGGGCTGTTTTAGTTAAACGATCCACAATAACCCAAATAGAATCGTTTCCTTTTAGTGTTCTTGGCAACCCTATTACCCAATCGGTCGTCAAATGTTCCCATTTTCCTTCTGGTATAGGTAACGGTTGTAGTAAACCTGTCGGTCTCTGTCGCTCTGCTTTAATTTGCTGACACAAAAGACATCTACTCACCAACTTTTTCACATCCTTCTTCATTCCCATTCACCAATAGATCTTCTTAAGATCTTGATACATTTTGGTTCTGCCCGGATGAATGGAAAATTTAGAATCATGACTCTCTTTCATAATTCGTTGTTTCAGTTCAGGTAGATTTGGTACACAAATGCGATTCTGAAATTTCAACATCCCATTTACGAGCGAAAAATGCGAGGTAGATTCAACCATCTTCGTTGTCTCAGATTCAACTCCTTCTGAGTGAAAGTGTACTTCAAACTTTGGTGATCCGTGTAAATCTCACATTCTACCCCATACAAATAGTGTCTCCAAATTTTCAATGCGAAAACGACTGCTGCTAACTCCAGGTCGTGGGTAGGGTAATTCTTCTCATGCTGTTTCAGCTGCCGGGAAGCATACGCGATTACTTTCTCGTACTGCATCAACACACACCCCAAACCCAAACATGATGCATCACTGTAGATTGCAAATCCTTCTACTCTATTCGGCAACGTGAGTACTGGTGTAATCGTTAATCTCTTCTTCAATTCTTGGAAACACTCTTCTCGCTTGTCAGTCCATACAAATGGTTCACTCTTCCGTGTCAATTCAGTCATAGGCACGGCTATCTTCGAAAAGTCTAGCACGAATCTACGATAATATCCTGCTAGGCCTAAAAAGCTTTGAACTTCTACTGCGGTGGTTGGCCTTGGCCAGTTTTGTATGGCTTCAATCTTAGCTGGGTCTACGGATATCCCATCTTCTTCAGTTATATGCCCCAAAAATGCTACGCTCTTCAGCCAGAATTCACATTTCTTGAATTTGGCATACAACCCCTTCTCCCGTAGCATCTCTAAGACAATCTGCAAATGTTTCACATGTTGTTCCTCATCTTTCGAGTAAATCAGAGTATCATCGATTAAAACAATAACGAAATCATCAAGATACTTTGAAAACACTCGATTCATTAAATCCATGAATGCTGCAGGTGCGTTCATCACTCCGAATGGCATAACCAAAAATTCATAGTGGCCGTATCGAGTACGAAAAGCAGTTTTCTCCACATCTTCCTTCTTCACCTTCAATTGATGATATCCCGAGCGCAGATCTACTTTTGAGAAAACTCGAGCTCTTTGTAGCTGATAGAACAGATCATCAATCCATGGTAGCGGATACTTGTTCTTGATCGTGACTTTGTTAAGTTCTCGATAATCGATACACAGCCTCATAGTTCCATCCTTCTTCTTTACAAATAGAACAGGCGCACCCCATGGTGAAGTACTGGGTCGGATAAATCCCTTTTCCAATAGCTCTTGTAGCTGTACCTTCAATTCCTTCAATTCTGAGGGTGCCATTCGGTACGGTGCTTTAGAGATAGGTTGGGTTCCAAGTGTCACTTCAATAATGAATTCTATCTCTCGTTCAATAGGGGTTCCTGGAAGGTCTTCCGGAAATACCTCTGAAAAATCGCAAACTATGGGAATGTCGGACAACGTGAGACTAGACGCGGTTGTATCAATCACATTACACAGGTACCCCAAGCACTTACGTCCCAAAAGGCGTCGGGCGCTAATGGCAGAGATTAAGTAGGGTGGTACGGTTACTTTGCTCCCCTTGAATTGAAACTTCTCTCGACTCGAATCTTGAAAGTCTATAATCTTCTGATTACAGTCGATTGTTGCGAAGTTCTTGGATAGCCAATCCATGCCGAGGATAACGTCAAAATGTCCTATATCCATAAGTACGTACTAGATCGACAGGTAACTGCTGGTCCCCTATTTTGACATCACAGTTTCTAAGAATCAAAGAACAAATGGTGCTTTTATGCTGATGGATCAGTAATTGATACCCTAGTGCCTCAGGTCATCTAGGGAATTTCGAAGCTAGATTTAACGATACGAATGAATGTGTCGATCCCGAATCTACAAGTACATATGCCGGTAACGAACAGATTAGCATATTACCTTCCACCATGGCTTCTACATTCCTGGCATCTCCTGGTACTAATGCAAATGCCCTTCCTTGCTGTTGGTTGTTAGCTACTTGTCCCTGATTGTTGTTTCGATTCTGCCCCTGCCTGTGGTTCGGATTAGCCTGATGGTTGTTGCGGTTGACGTGATTATTGTTGGGATTAACATTGTTCCCCTGGTTGTTGTAGTTGTTCCTCTGATTGTTGTTGTTCCTTTGATTGTTGTTGTTGTTGTTATTTCTCTAGCCTCCACCTTGCTAATTCCTGCCCACGAGTACTGCGTTTGCCCCTGTCAGCCTCGGGCAATCCTTCCGAATGTGACCTTGTTGTCCACAGTTAAAACACCCCAGATTGTTGCCTCGGCAAGCCCCATAGTGATTCTTCCCACAAGTCATACATTTGGGTACTCCTCCCCCTGAGTTCCTATTCTGCTAATTCCCTTGACTTCCATTCCCAGTGCTCGGTTTTCTTGTTATTGTTATTGTAGTTGCTTCCTCCACTTGTTCCTACCTTCCTCTTGTTATCGTGAAACTAGCGGAGAGATACTTTCCCTTTGTAGACACCCCAATCTGGCTTTCAGATTAGCTTATTTATGGTTTTTGATTCCCCGATGATGAAACGGGTCAAGAACACTTTGGGAATGTCGAGTGTTTGAGCTTTGAGTGTTTGAAGAACCCTTGAACCTAACCTAGCCAAAAACCACATCAAAAAGCCAAAACCCAATTGTCGCGCGAGGGCTTAGAACCATCGCGCGAGGGTCAAGCTGCCAGGTGTGGTCAACAGTCAAACTGTTGACCGTTGACTATCGTGCGCCGTGGAGAACCCTCGCGCAACAATTCCAAACCATCGCGCGATGGTTCTCTCCTGTCCTTTTCACCTTTTTCAGCTGGGCAGCTTAATCACCAAGTAATCTTCAGCCAGACCTCGTGGACTGGCTGGGCTTCTCTCCTTGCAAGCTTTCCATAAAAGGCAATTTGGCCACCAAGCCAAGTTAACCTTCACTTGGTTGGATCTTTCTCCTCCATACACCATTTCCACCATTTTCCCTATAAATACTCCCACATTGTCTCTCTTTTAAAGGGTTACAAGAATTCCACTTTCAAAGGGGCATTACTTTGTACTCTTTTAAGCTAATAAAAGAGATACAAAGTCAATCCAAGAACATAGCTTGTTCTTTCTCCTTCATTACTCAAAGCAACATAAACACCTCAAGCAACCTCAATTCAACTCAAAGCTCAAACGTATTTCAAACCCCAAGAACCAAAGGTATAGCTTACCTTTGTTCTCGCGCTCTCTGCTCGATCTCGAGGGGGCAGGCTATCGTCTGTTTACCAAAAAAGAAAACATAAATAAAAAGCAAAGTTACAAGAAGCAGTGGAGCAAGAACCCTCGCGCGATAGTTCCTAACACTTGCGCGACACTTTGTGTCAGTGTGATGATGAACTTCGTGGGGAAGGGTATCCTGTTCTTTGTGTTTCATAAATAGTTCTTACTGTTTTGGAGCATGTTTTAGGTTTTAGATCACACTGTTGATGCATGTTAAAACTTATTTACTGCTTTTTCTTAGCTTAAATTGCAAATTCAAAATGTCAAAATGCATTTTTGTTCTGTTGGAACATCCCTGGATCATTCTCGGACTGTCCCAACCCAGGATGAGCAAAACCAAACACTGAAGGGCAACCTAATCCTCGCGCGATGGTTCTAAACCCTCGCGCCACGTTCTAAACCCTCGCGCAATAGTTGGAAACCCTCGCGCGACGGTTCCTCAGATCAGTAGCTAGCCATGCATGGTTAACTAGGTTTTAGGCTTCTGTTTTGTCCCCTCACTGTTTAAGGGGTGTTTTAGTAATTTTGTGGCTCTATAGCCTTTTAGAATTGTTTTAAACTGTATATTTAAACTGCTATAAACAGCTTAGTTTGTCCTGGTGTGCACTGGTCCTTCTAGAGCCTAGTGAAGGTTTGAGAATAAGAGCCGTGGGCTGTGGCCTCATAAAATCCCACAGCAGTCTGTTCTCATCCTATACTAACTGCTCATCCATGCTATCTATCACATCTTGCAAACTTGTTACAGTTTTAATCCCCGAGTAACTGTTCCCCCGCCCTAACTGGCTAAAATTGGTTAAAAAGAAGAAGAATCACAATGTTTTCAAAATGCCTAAGTAGAGACCGATCTCTGGATTGGGCGAGAGGGGTGCCTTAAAACCCTTCCCCTCTCGTAACCTGGCTCCCGAACCCAGATATGGTTATGACGGACTGGTTCCTTCACATTTTCAAATCAAATAGCGCGGCAGGTGCTTCAAAATACGGTTCCTTGGGTGTCGGACCTTCAAACCCGAGTGGCGACTCTGTGTTTTTGCGAGCGCCTGCTTCTCCGCTCCCGCTCCCTCGATTATGGGCCCTCGCTTTGGAATCCGGAAATTCCAGGGCATGCTGCCCACACCCTTGCTCCACTACCACCGCCAGATCGAACACTTATGCATACGTCTCTAGCCTCATAGGTTTAATTATTGCCACAATATCTGGCCTTAATCCATCTTCAAACTCCTTGTCTTCTTCTCTTCACTATCCACCAAATGCGAAGCATATGGGGACAACCTTGTAAATTCAGTAGCGTACTCAGCTACATTCATCTTTTCACCTTGCTTTAGTAGTTGAAATTCAACACCCAGTGCATCTCGCATCGCTCTTGGAATGAACCTCTCCTTAAACAGTGCTTCAAAGCGAGTCTAACTTATGTTTGGTTTTGTTGGTTCTACAATCTGCCACCAAGCATCAGCATCTCCTTGGAGTTGGTAAGCAGAAAAACTCACTTGTTGTTGCTCGGAACACGGTAGGATTCTGAAGATTTTCCTTAGTGATGCCAGCCACGCCTCGGCTTTAATTGTATTAATTTCTCCGTCAACGGTTGGGGGTATCAGTTTTAGAAAATCTTTGATATTAATTTCTCATGCAGGTTCGGCTAGTTGTTCAGGAGGCATGTTTGGAGGTGGGGATGGGGGTCCTTGTGGAAGCGGATTCGGTGGTCCTTGTTGAGGTGGGTTTAGTGGTCCTTGTTGAGGTGGGTTTGGTGGTCCTTGTGGAGGTGGAATAGGCGGTCCTTGTGGAGGTGGATTTGGCGGACTTTGTGGAGGTGGTATAGGCGGTCCTTGTGGAGGTGGAATAGGTGGTCCTTGGTTTTGGGCATTTCTTTGTAGGGTTGCTACTATACCAACTAACTCTTGCATCATTCGCTCCATACGATCTAAACGTTTGTCCCCTTATGGTTGACTTGATGATGCGGTATTACGAGTATCCATTACGTTTTCCTTCATATAAAGTAGAAGGATACAATCACTAACTAGCTGACGATTATCAATACAAGATTAACTTAACCATAGAGATCATACACATAAAACTACATACTTAATTATAACCATCAACAGGTTCATAGCTACATATTCCCAAAGGTATGAGTCTTTTACAACAACATGAAACCAAAGTACTCATAACATACTACAACAACATGAAACAACAAGTACTAGAATACGGACTGCATGCGTCTATTACCACAAAACAGGTCGGGATATCAACAAAACCATTCCCCTAACTATAAAGAGTGTGACGATTACTCTACTTGACTAAAATAATGGCTCCTTGTTATCTGGTCCATTGACCGAATCTTTTGACCCAAATGATTGGGTGTCCCACTCCTCCGGGTCTTCTTCTTCCTCCAAATTAACTTCATGGATAGGTGGGGGACCAGGAATTGGTGGAATGCCAAGGGCAGCCATCGGTGCAGGCTCAGGTGCAGGTGCGGGAATTGGCACCTCTGGAGCAACCACAGGTGCCGATGGGAGAATAACAGGAGGAGCTATTGGGTGTTGGGGTGGCCACTGTCCCAAATCTCCATTTCCTTCAGCTCAATTTAGGATCCTATCATAAATTTGTGGGTCAAGCACATATTGCTCACACAGCTCAAGAATACGCATCCGGGTTTCTACTCGGTATGAAACCTCCGCCCAATTCATCATATCGAGGTGCATGGGTCTAGCTTGGAAGACACGGGAGATTTCGTCATAGACTATTTCCACTGCAGCTATCTCATTCCTCAAACGGTACAGGGTAGGGTTCAGTGGTGTGGCTCACGGACGTGGGCGCTGGTAACTCATGTGATGACCTCCACGTGAGTCATATGTGTCAATGGCGTCCATCCTACAATTACAAAATCAATCCTAACTAAAATCACAAAAATATCCTTTAAGGTGTAATAGGTCTAATGCCCAAAAGTTCAACATACGTGTTGACATAATAATTACATTTAATCATATTAACTATACAAGTATCACATAAGTGCAAAAACATAAGTGTTAATCCCTATAACTCTGGATTTTAAAATCGCATATTGTAGCTCTGATAGCACAATTGTCACGACTCGAACAAATGAGATATGGGTCAGTGACCGACCGGTGCAATTAAGTCACCATAGGTCTAAAATTGTAATAGTTAAGAAAAGATTTATTTAAAACCCCATTTTATTAGTTGCCAAAGACTTAAAACTTAAAATCTAAATGTTGCATTAATTTTTTTTAAAAGTTACTTGTTTTCATAAAGTTACTTGTTTTCATATCACAAAATATCCAGAGTTCTAACGTGAGGATGCGAAAAGTCGTACGAGTACATAGATTACACAACATAAGTCATCATAGATCGGAACAAACCAGCTAACAAAAACTATCCTATATAATAGTTCTTAACCACAACAACACATCCGAGAATATATACAGCAAAAGAACTTCGACTTTAAGAGAAGTTTAGTCCATCTACGGCTGCTGACCTGAAAAGGGTTGTTTTGAAAATTCATACGCTAAAGCTCGTGTGAAGCATGACATATCGAACTCAAAATTTAATTTGAAAAACTTCTTGAGAAAACAACAAGTTCTTTCTTTTGTTCTCAAAACCATGCATCCTTATTACATCATGAATTCATCGACTCAAAGTTAAATCAAAAAGATGAAATCTTATCATTTATAGGTTAAAGTAGAAAACCTTCCAGATATGCAAGATATCATATTATTCTTTCTGTTCGTCGATTTCATGCATCTTTCATGAACAAGTTTCAATCAGAAATCTAAAGGAGCTACCTCTACATAAAAAGGAATGACGTCAAACCATCAAGATATCTCATTAATATCCTCCAACCTTATTACTCAGATTCCATTTTGTCTTTTTACCGTCCTCAAGTAGGGACACATGTTCAGATGCATCGACAAGAAAATTATATGTTCCTTTTTCAGCATTACTTCATAAGAAATTCCTTTTTCATTATAACATGCAAAGATGATTTACGCATCAAAACAAGGTATAGTAAAGATAATGCATGTTTCACCTCTCGTACTGCCGATGCAGCTAAGGCTAGATGCGTCCTACCGGTTCACCCTCGCACACCCGAACCTAAACATAAAGTAAAACCGAAGTCAAACACCAACCAACTAAGACGTTTAAAGTCGAAAGGAAAGAAAATAGTCATAAAGAAAGTATAATTACTTCCCAAAGAGTACAATAGTTTATTAACCTTAATATAGTGGACTCAAACTACTTTAATCAACTAAATTAAACTAATGAAAAATCTGAACCAAAGGTAAGAATTCAAAGGAAAATAACATAAAAGATTAACTTTACCGATTATTACATGAAAATGGTAGTTTAGGCTCAAAATAGCTCCAAGGGCAAAATGGTAACTTAAACTCCTTTTTTTTTTTGTAAATACTTTGATATATATATAACATAAATTTCTTGTTACTCTATGAAAAATCTTATGCATGCAAAGTCACAAGAAATTTGTATGCATATAACAAAATTTAGACTAGTTTTAAAACCGACCGCATAACGGCTTAACCAAATGCAATAACATAATTTATTTAAGACTAAGAATCAAAATTTAGGTTCTGATCTCAAAATTAAATTGTTCAATTAATTTTTAAAAATTCGGAGAAAATCAGTTTATAATATAAAATTTCACAAAAATGACCACAAACCACTCAAAATAGGAAAAATTGCTACCTTTTAATAAAAGGAGTATAACTCGCTCATTTTTAATCTAATCAAAGCAATATTAGTCTCCAAAGTTAACTAATCCATAGATGTAACTCTAGAAAAGAAAATATAGTGACTCTCTGTAACGACCCTGATTTTTGGTCAATAAAAATTTCGCTAAAAATTTGAATTTTAGTTTAATACTTGGATTTCATTTTTAACATCCAAAAATCGGTCGTTATCGACTTATAAAATTTTGTTATTTTATTTGAAAATTCTTTATTTATTTTTATAAATCCCTTTTTGCAATTAATAACCCGTCATAATTAGGTTTATGACTTAGGAGATTGGAATTCATCGCCCGGGCATTAAGGTCATTTTCTAAAGACGAGTATGCCTATTTAGACCTCGGTATAAATACTTGGTAATTGTAGAAAATCCTAGAATTTATTTTCTCGGCTGGAAATCCTGCATGGCAACCGATTAGTTAGCAAACCCTAACTACCATATGGCTTAGTTGCATTTCCCCTAACCTAGAGCGTTGCATCGATGCCAAAATGGTTAATGTTTAGTCCTTGCCTTGGCGTCGGCTCGCTGACAAGCCTGCCTTGCCTTGGCGTCAGCTCGCTGTCGCACCTGCCTTGCCTTGGCGTCGGGTCGCTGTCGGGTCTGCCTCGCCTAGGCGTCGGGTCACTGCCAGGTTGCTCAGCCTTGGCTGCCATCGGGTTCTGCCTTGGCGTCGGGTCGCGCCTTGCTTTTACCTTGGCTTGGCGTGGCTGGGCTGCTTTGCTCTGGCCTTGCCTTGGCTATGCTTGGCCACCGCCGCCATCGGTCGCTGGCCACCGCTGCCATCGCTACACCGGCCGCTTTGGCCATCGCCATCGGTCATGGCCACCGCTGCCATCGCCACATCGGGTCGCTGGCCACCGCTGTCTGCCACCGGTCGCTTTGGCCATTGTTTGGCCACCGGTCGCTGGCCACCGCCATTGTACCAGTCGCTTGCCACCGCTGCCATCGCTTGGCCACCAGTCGCTGCCACCGCTTGGCCACCAGGCTGCCTTGGCCACCGCTTGGCCACCGAGCTGCTTTGGCCACCGCCTTGCTACCAGGCTGCCTTGGCCACGCTCACGCCTTGCCTTGGCGTTTGGCACCGTCGGGTTTTAATATTCCGTTATTAGGCGATTTCTTCCTAATTAAAACCAAAATACCACTCGGGCAATGAAAGCCTAGATTAAGTATCGTTAGTCTTTAACCAATTAGTTAGATTCCTAATAGACTGCTAACCTAATCACTTGGATCCCAAATCTAATTAGGTTACCCTAACCCTAGATGGACCATTTAACCCTTTTTGTCTTTATCCATTAGACGATAAAAGCTAAGGTAATATTTATCCGTTGGACAATAGCATTAGGATTTCCTTTACCCATTGGTCAATAAGTAAACCTTGGTTAATCTTCCTAAGTACGAGATTAGATTAGCTTAGTGCTTAATTACAAATATTAGACTTTCTAGCATTAACCGTTGGATAATAACCGCTAGGAGAATTATTACCCATTGGACGATAGACTAGAATCCTAGCCATCATTACCCATTGGTTATTGACAGCTAGGGAAACCATTATCCAATGGATAATAGTTAGTCGTGACAATCATGTACTAGATAGATTAAAATAATAGATTTGGCATGTGTTAAAATCTATTATAGTATAATTAGTACATTAGGTTATTCATTTAGGACTTTGTACTTTGAAAGTAGTATAATTGTTTATTAGATAGTGTACTAGATTGTGTGTACTTACTTGTATATATATTATATGTGTACTTGTATGTATATATATATGCATATATATATAATATTGAATTTTGCATGTGTGCATTAGAATATTTTAATTAGAAAATCTTGCATAGTACTTTATTTCTTTTACCCATTGGACAACACATGTTAGGAGATTTATTAACCAATGGACAATAGCTTAGTCTTGCCAAAAGTACAAGGTTTATTATTTAATTTTTCCATGGGATTCTCTTATTATTACATATAAAGACTAGATTGCCCATATGTTAAAAAATATACTAAAATAGAATTAGTATATTAGGTTATTAATTTAGTACTTAGTACTTTGAAAGAAGTAGATTAGTTTATTAGATCTTGGAAAGTGACATATCTAGTCTAGATATTGTAGTACTTGCTTGTATATATAATATGTGTACTTGTATGTATATATATATATATATGTATATATATATATATGTATATATATATATATATATGTATATATATATATATTATATTGTAATACACATGTGTGTATATAGATTTTTATAATAAGAAAATCTAATTTTGGTTTAAAATACAAGATTTCAAAGTATCCATAGTACCCATATCTATAATATATTATGTGTATTCTTCCTAGTGCATATATATATAGATATATAGTACAAGAGAGAGAGAGAGATTCGGATGGAGAGGGAGGGAGAAAGTGTGATGTGTGTGCAAGTTGATTGACCTAGCTTAGCTCATCTTGTCCTTCTTTGATATGCTTTCAAAGTGAAAGCATGGCCAAGGACAATCAAATCTAGTCCTTCTTGTACAAACCCCAATTTTATACTTGAATCAAATCCCATTTGCTTGCCTAGTCTTCCATAATCCAATCCAAAGGACACATCCTAGCCTTGCATGCCTAGTTTTTAGGTTGTTTCTTGCAAGGAAGCAAGATGGCTTGGAATAAAAAAATGAGAGATAGGAGAGAGAGAGAGAGAGTTCGGCCATGAGAGGAGAGAGGAGAGGCTTGCCTATAAATACCAAGCCATTTGGTGCTTTCAACTCACACCTCCAAGCATAGCTCTCACTTCTCTCTAAAAAAAACCAGTTTCTGGACAGCCTACTGTCCTCTGAAAAACTCCATTTTTTCTCCGGGCGAAAGTCATTTCTAGGAACAACGACCTCCACGAAAGTCGTAGAACACTTTGAGAGCTTCAGTTTAGACCCAAGAACCACCCCAAACGATCAAGAGATGACCAAAATATCGACCTCCAAATTTCAGTGAAAAATCTGGAAATTCCATTCCAGACAGCTCACTTTCCACTTTCTTATCCCCATTTTTCTCCGGGCGAAAGTCATTTTTAGGAATAACGTCCTTCACGAAAGTCGTAGAGAACTTCGAGATCTTCGTTCTAGACTCAAGAACGATCCTATTCGGCCAAGTATTGACCGAGTTACTGCCATCCAAAGTTTGGTCCAGATTGTGAGCATTCGACGCCCGTAGCACTTTCCAACTAGCTTATTCGGCCCCGACTAGTTTCGGATTAAGGTAGAATACTCCGACCCCGCTATCTCTAAGTATATGTGGTACTTGAATAGTTATATGCATGTTTGACTTGAATTTAGCTTGTAGAACTTTCTTGTTGAGTACGTAGTTTACTTTGATCTTATGACTACTTGATTGCTCGATCTCGTAATAGTTGCTTGTTCATGTATGAACTCGTCAATAAACTTATGTTGTTTTGAAAATTCCACCAAGGAAGAAAGAACGGATTTTTGAGGATGATTATGAGCATGTATGTATATTTACTTGCATTACTTGTTGTTGATAAAGCATAAGTGGCTTTCCACTCCAAGGGCGTCCGTACATATGGCGTTATGCTTTAAGTAATAATTTGAGTACGATTAGGTAATATAGAATTGGATGATCTTGCTAGTTTGGTTTCAAGATTTCTTTAAAGTGATTCGTCCCGCCGCGGAGTCTATGCATCATTACGAGACACGAGAACCGAAAAATAGAAACATGACACTTAGGGAGTGGTTGATATGGATAAAAAGGATTTTGGAAACTACGTAATGGCCGGACTTGGTAGCCTTACGTTGGTGTGCGTTGACCAATGGAGCCGGACTTGGTAGCTTCATTGGAGGTGTGTGACTTGGTTATCCGCGGAGAGGAGCTAAGATGTGACACAATGTGCCGGACTTGGTAGCCATTGTGGCCAATAAGTCAGCTTTGGTAGCCTTTGTGGCAATGAGCCGGACTTGGTAGCTCATTGTTGTGCGACACAAGGTGCCAGGCTTGGATGCTTATTGGTTGTGTGTGTTCACAATGTGCCGGACTTGGTAGCCATTGTGGCCAATGAGCCGGACTTGGTAGCTCATTGGTGTGTGCGTGTGATTTTTGGAAATGATGTTGAAAGATGAGACACAAAACGATGAGTCACGTAGGAGAAACACACGGAAACATGACACCAACGATAGATAGCGAATGCGGATGTGTCATTGTTGTTGTTATTGTTATATTAATGCATGTGCTGTTATGACTCTTTATGATATATGCATGACTTGCTATTTGTAAGTTAAGGGTTAGTGGATCTTTGGATTATTCTATTGAGCTTTCAAGCTCATGGTGTTGCTTTATGTGACCCTGACATATTATACTGGTGGCGACGCTGGTATAATGTGTCGGACTTGTTAGATGAACAAGGGGAGCTGTACACCTTGGAGGCTTTTGGAGCTGAGGAATTTGCTAGGATGGAAAAAGAGAAGGAGCTGTAGATAACCTTAGATATCCATTCCTTTTGTGTAATAAAAGAACCCTTTGGGAGTTTATGATGTAATAAAGAGCCAGACTCTCTTTTGTTATTCAATAAAATGTTTATTTAACGTACCCAAAATTCGGGGCGTTACACTCTCTTTACAAAACAAAAGCATAAATCTCAAAACAAAATGGGTATTTCCAGATTCGTCCTACACTGGACAGCTTGTAGAAAAAAAATCATAACTAATTCATTTTAAATCCGTTTTAGTTGATCCTAGTGGCCAAATCTTCCCAACAAAAAGATCTACAACGTCCTTGAAGGAAACCAGTAACAAATCAAAGCTTAAAAAAGTCAAAAATGGTAAAAACTGAAGCTCAAAAAATCTGTCCTAGAATTACAACATGTCTTAGTATCCCTTTCGGCTTGCATGCAAGCCAAATCAGCTAGGATTCAACAAAATGAGATGGAAAATAGAAGAGTAAACTGTACCTAAGCTCTCTCTTTCTGTAAAGACCCGTAATTTCTTAAATTTTATTTGAATGTTTTATAAGGAATAAAACAAAGAAATTGATTTGGATTATTGAAAATTGGGGTTAAAGTGGTAAAGTGTAGCATTTGAGGGGTGAGTGTGTGATATGTGTGTATGTGATATATATGTGTGTATAGGGAATAAAATTCCCATGTCCCACTCTTACTCTCCCTCTCCCGTTTTCTGCTCTCACTCTTGGCTCTCACTCTCTCCATTTCACCCCCACTCAAATTTCACCCAAAACACCTCAACCCCACGAAACCCAACCTCAACTCCTTCTTTCCTTCGCGTATTTCAGTCCACATTGCTTCGGTTGGAGCTTGGTAGAAGCATTTCCCGTTCGATTGCAAGATTGGAGCTAGGGCTAGCTTGAGAAATCATTTGATTTCTTTCTTGAATCTTGAGGTAGGAGGTTCTAACTTTCAATATATGTTTATGACTTGATTCTTGTAGCTTGATTCGTGCTATTGATCGCGGTTGTCGTTGTTGATGTTGTTGTAGTCGAAAAACCCATGTCTGACCGTCAAAAATCTGCTCGAAACCCTTTGTTATCGACAACGTTTTTCATTGTTATTGATAACACTTTGCCCAAAACCCAGAAATTTTCATCATTATCCATAACACCAACATTTGTTATCCATAACGAATCCAGAAAACCACTGTTATCGATAACCACAGCCATTGTTATCCATACTCCTGCGTCTGGAATCACCTTAACCCCATTGTTATCGATAACACTTTCATCGTTATCCATAACACCTTGTATTTGATATTTCAGGACCTCCCTATGGGTAAGGTGCCTGGCAGAGGACATCGGGGTCCTTTAACTGGCCCGGCAGGAGCTTCGGTTCATGACACTTGAACGAGACACGTTTTGGCATTTGGTGATTTTTCAGAAATTGTTTATTAAAGCATGTGACTAGTTTAGAAAAGAAGTATAAAATTGGATTGCTCTTGTCGATCTCTCATTGATTCTTGATACAGTTGTTCATCTATTCATCTTTCCTACATGTCATCTGCATACATTGTTAGATTAGAGCTTTCTACTGGGCTAGTGTAGCTCAGACCTCCCTTCATTTTTAGGTACTAACCCAGGGCAATAGTTGCTTGTTTGGATTGCTTGATCGTGGAAAATCTTTTAAAAGCTAACTTTGAAGAGTTACTTAGTCATCTTTATAATTTTATTTTGTAAGATGTATTTGTAACTCTATTTGTAAATCTTTTGGTTATGAAATGATGTAATTCCTTAACTTTATCGATACTCTGTACTTTTGTTAATTTGGGCCATGGAGCCAAAATTGTACTATTGGGTAACTCTTGATGAGGAAATTGTAATCGTTGAATAGAAATGGTGAACTCTTTTGGGGTATTGTATGGTATATTGCGAGGTTTCTATTTATGAATATCATTTATAATTATGTTAAAAATCGAGGGTGTGACAACTTGGTATCAAAGCATAGGTCTAGAACACTTAGAGACCGTGGGGAGGCGTTTTGTCTCATGGGTTCAAAATGTCACGCCTTCTAACATAACTCGTGCATGCTTGTGTGACTAACATTTACGTGATGACTTGACATTGCATTTCCATTATCGTAGAGTGGTGTCGAGTTATTAACCCGTGTTGGGAAGTTGGGGGCTTAGACCTCATAGTAATGTTGTTGTGGCTAATAGTCTTTCCTTCTTATGTCGTGTAGTAAGATGCCTCCGAAGACACATGATAGACGAGGTGGGACTGGAAACCGGGGTGGTCGAGGCCGTGGTCGTGGTCGTGGCCGTGGGGTACCTCCTGAGGATGAGGTTAGTCAGCACGGGGAGAATCCTGGTGGGAATCCGGGGGCTGGGATCGGTCGAGGTGCAGGAGTACCTCCTAACCAAACTCAATTCGCTAGGGATCTCATTGCGGCACTTACAGCTGCAAACCTTCTGAACCAAGCTCCTAGGGAGAACGTCGAGGATCGTGCTATGGTGGCGATGAGGGAGTTTAGCCGTAGAAACCCTTCGGTGTTTGATGGGACAAGTAGTGACCCTTTGGTAGCTGACCATTGGTTAACTCAGATTCGCAAACTCTTTCAAGCTCTCAACATCACTGAGGACAATATCAGAGTGGGTATTGTAGCCATTCAATTAGTTGGGGAGGCCGGCGAATGGTGGGAGTCTGTCCAAGAGATTAAGAAGGATGCGAGGAGGGCGGCAAGGACCGCAACTCAAGTAGACGAACCGGACGTTGAGAATTTGACATGAGCGGAGTTTGAAGCGCTCTTTGAGGAGCAATACTTTCC
This sequence comes from Rhododendron molle, assembly GCA_025413875.1. Lineage (NCBI taxonomy): Eukaryota > Viridiplantae > Streptophyta > Magnoliopsida > Ericales > Ericaceae > Rhododendron > Rhododendron molle. Next base: position 33,043,228 of record CM046391.1, on the reverse strand, counting down.
GAAGACTTCTCGTGACAACTTGAGAGACCAATTTGAGAAATTGGAATAGGGCAATATGACCATTTCAGAGTATGTACAGAAATTTCAATCTTTGTCTCGCTTTGCTCCGAAGTTGGTGGCAACGGAGGAAAGGAAGTGTCGGCGATTTGAGAAAGGGTTGCACAGCACAATAAGGAGGTTAGTGGCAGTCCAACGTAGGACAAAGTTTTCAGAGGTTGTGGAGTGCGCAAAGAGCATTGAGGTTCCGAGGGAAGCTCAGAGGAATGTAAGGGCGTGGGAACCAAGGCAATCGGTGGGGAGTGTTAGTTCATCTTCAAGAAGTTTTGGAAGTCAAGGGCGGAAAAGGCAAAGGGAACCATCTCAACAGCCATCTCACCAGTCTAGCTTTAAGGTGCCTTCGTCTTCGGGAAATCGAGGTGCTTTGTCAAGACCTCCGACTGTATGCTACAAGTGTAATCAACCCGGGCATATTCGTACTCAGTGTCCACAGCTTCATAAGGCATGCTAAAATTGCGGTAAGACCGATCATCTAGCTTGGATTTGCCCTCAAGGGGCGGGGGCGCGTAGTGATTCGAGCTCTGTGAGCAGCCAGGTGCAGGGCGTGGTGTTGGCCAGCAGTCTTTCAGGGGTTCTCAGAGGCAGCAGCCTCACTTTCGCCAGACCACATCAGTTCAGAGTTCTGAGGGTGACCGAGGAGCGAGTTCGTCCGCACCTTCTCAAGGTTCTGGTCAGAGGGGAGGCTTTGTGCAGGGTCAGGGTACCCAAGGTCGTGTTTTCAACATCAACACCAATGCTTCACCTTCTGTTTCTCAGGCTCCAGAGACGTCAGTTGTAAGGGGTACTTTTCTGTTATTCAATTCTTTTGCTAAAGTACTCTTTGACTCTGGAGCATCGCATTCTTTTACTGCTTCATCTTTTGTGTGTGCATTGGAGTTGGACACCGAGACTCTTGATTCACCATTGTTTGTTGAGACACCGTTAGGAGGTAAGTCACCTTTGAGTCGTATTTGTAAAGATTGTGAGCTCGTTATCTGTGATCATCATTTCATCTTCGACTTTATCGTGCTGGATATGTCGGGGTTCGACCTCATACTTGGAATGGATTGGTTGTCCATGTTTCATGCCACGATCGATTGTTTCAAGCGTCGTGTTCGCATATGTCCGCCTGAGGGTGTTTGCTTCGAATTGCATAGGGAGCGTCGAGAACCGTTAGCACCGTATCTGTGTGGATGTCGGGAAAGAGAGTCGGTCTACCTTATGCTGGCGAATTTGACGTTAGATGAGGATTTGTCCACACGTGGGGAGTTACCCTTAGTAGTTCGCGAATTTTCTGATGTCTTTCATGAAGAGTTACCTGGTTTGCCTCCAAAGAGAGAAATCGAATTCACGATAGACTTACTTCCAGGCACCGCTCCTATATCGATTCCTCCTTATCGTTTTGCACTCGCCGAACTTAGAGAGTTGAAAGTTCAATTACAGGAGTTAGAGAATTTGGGGTTTATTCGTCCTAGTACATCTCCGTGGGGAGCACCGGCTTTGTTTGCTCAAAAGAAGGATGGTTCACTCCGTTTATGTATCGATTACCGTAAACTCAACCGTGTGACCGTTAAGAATAAGTATCCTATGCCTAGAATCGACGACTTGTTTGATCAACTCCGAGGTGTGACTTGCTTTTCCAAAATCGACTTGAGATCTGGTTATCATCAATTGAGGGTTCGTAGAGAGGACATTCTTAAAACCGCTTTCCGCACTCGTTATGGTCATTATGAATTTGTTGTAATGCCATTCGGTTTGACGAACGCTCCGGCTACTTTCATAGACTTGATGAATTGTATCTTTCATGCTTACCTCGATCACTTCGTAGTTGTGTTCGTCGATGACATTCTCATTTATTCATCTACGGAGGAGGAACACCGAACTCATCTTACTATCGTTCTTGAACTTTTGAGGGAACATCATTTGTACGCCAAGTTTAGTAAGTGCGAGTTTTGGTTACCCGAGGTAAAATTTTTAGGTCACGTGGTTTCGAAAGGAGGTGTGTCTGTTGATCCGGGGAAGCTAGAATCCATTATGAACTGGCAACGACAGAAGAACGTCTTTGAAATTCGAAGCTTTTTGGGGTTGGATGGGTACTATCACCGTTTTGTTCTTGATTTTTCTTGTTTAGCTGCACCGATGACTCGATTGACGCGCAAAGGAACTCGATTTGTATGGAATGATTCGTGTGAGATAGCTTTTGAGGAATTGAAGAGGCGATTAACTACCGCACCAGTTTTGATTGTGCCCGAGTGTGGAGTTGGTTATTCCATATATTGTGATGCATCTAAGGAAGGATTGGGTTGCGTATTGATGCAAGCGGGACGAGTAGTGGCATATGGATCGAGACAATTGAAAACTCACGAACGAAACTATCCTACTCATGACTTAGAACTCGCGACCGTTGTTTTTGCTTTGAAGAGTTGGCGTCACTATCTTTACGGTGAAAAATTCAAAGTCTTTTTCGATCATAAGAGCCAAAAATACCTCTTTTCTCAAAAGGAGCTTAACTTGCATCAACGTCGTTGGATGGAACACTTAGAAGATTACAACTTTGAACTGCACTATCATCCGGGCAAGGCGAATGTCGTGGCCGACGCTTTGAGTAGAAAACCGATACACTTAGCGAGCTTAGCCATACGTGAGTGGAAGATGGTGAATGATTTAGGCCATTATGCTTCGCACTTCGAGGAAATTGAAGAAGGAGTTACATTGTGCAATCTCACTATTCAATCGACCTTGTCTGCACGAGTTGTAGAAGCTCAACAACATGATGAAGAAGCGGAGGAACTTCGTACCAAATTTCTTAGCGGGAATGCTTGCGATGGGTGGATGATTCACGCCGATCAAAGTTTGCGTTATCAAGGGAAGTTATTCGTACCCATTTCGTGTCGGGAAGAAATCTTGCGAGAATTTCATCATTCACCGTTAGCCGTCCATCCGAGAGGAACAAAAATGTATCACGACTTGCGTAGGCAATTTTGGTGGCCTGGGATGAAAAGGGATGTGGTGATCTTCGTGTCCAAGTGTTTGACGTGTCAACAAGTGAAAGCTGAACATCAACGACCTGCTGGAGAACTACAACCATTACCGGTGGCTGAGTGGAAATGGGAGAATGTGACGATGGACTTTGTTACGGGTTTGCCGAGATCGCCGAGGGGGCATGATGCCATTTGGGTTATCGTGGACCGCTTTACCAAGACCGCTCATTTTCTACCTATCCATACTACTGATTCCGTGGAAACACTTAGCCGTTTGTACGTTCGGGAGATCGTTCGACTCCATGGTATTCCCGTATCTATCGTGTCTGACCGAGATCCGAGGTTCACCGCACGTTTTTGGCAGAGTTTGCAGGCCGCTTTGGGGACGAACCTTTTGTTTAGCACTGGTTATCACCCACAGACCGATGGTCAATCCGAGCAAACGATTCAGACTTTGGAGGATATGCTTCGGGCTTGCGTTATGGATTTCTGGGGTAGTTAGGAGGAACATTTGCCATTTGTAGAGTTTGCATACAACAATATCTATCAATCGAGTATCGAGATGGCGCCGTATGAGGCCTTGTGTGGGAGACCATGTCGATCACCCGTGTGTTGGACCGAATTGGGAGAGGCTACGTTAGTGGGGCCGGATATGATCAAAGAAACTACCAAGAGTATGAGATCGATTTGCCAATGACTTTTAGAGGCTCAAGAGAGAACAACCGAACAAGTTAAGGTAATTCACCGAAGGTTGCTAATTGCTCAAAGTCGACAAAAGAGCTATGCCGATCGTCGTCGTCGTCTGTTATCATTTGAGGTGGGAGATCACGTGTTTCTTAAAGTATCGCCACGTCGAGGCTTGTCACATTTTGGGAAGAATGGAAAGTTTTCACTGCGTTATATCGGTCCGTTTGACATTATAGAGAAAATCAGAGAGGTTGCGTATCATTTGGCTTTGCCGCCAAGATTATCGAATGTGCATGATGTATTTCACGTATCCATGTTAAGGAAATATGAACCGGATCCGTCTCACATATTGGAGTGGTCCGAACTCGAATTGGAAGCCGATGCATCTTACGGGGAAGCACCGATACGTATCCTAGATTCACGGGACCAAGTGTTAAGGGGTAAGACGATACCACTAGTACGAGTATTGTGGAAGAGTCAAGGTAGCGAGGAGTCAACGTGGGAACGAGAGGACGAGGTTAGGGAGAAATATCCACACTTATTTCCAGAATGAATGGATGTGAGTGTTTAAAGTATCGCAAATTTCATATCACATGACTTGTTGCATAAAATTGGTGATTATGGTAGTTTTGTGCATTCATGATGTGCATGTTGGTTAATTTGACATGGTTATCTAAATTTCGAGGACGAAATTTTCTTTAAGGAGGGTAGGGTGTAAAGACCCGTAATTTCTTAAATTTTATTTGAATGTTTTATAAGGAATAAAACAAAGAAATTGATTTGGATTATTGAAAATTGGGGTTAAAGTGGTAAAGTGTGGCATTTGAGGGGTGAGTGTGTGATATGTGTGTATGTGATATATATGTGTGTGTAGGGAATAAAATTCCCATGTCCCACTCTTACTCCCTCTCTCCCGTTCTCTGCTCTCACTCTCGGCTCTCACTCTCTCCATCTCACTCCCACTCAAATTTCACCCAAAACACCTCAAACCCACGAAACCCAACCTCAACTCCTTCTTTCCTTCGCGTATTTCAATCCACATTGCTTTGGTTGGAGCTCGGTAGAAGCATTTCCCGTTCGATTGCAAGATTGGAACTAGGGCTTGAGAAATCATTTGATTTCGTTCTTGAATCTTGAGGTAGGAGGTTCTAACTTTCAATATATGTTTATGACTTGATTCTTGTAGCTTGATTCGTGCTATTGATCGTGGTTGTCGTTGTTGATGTTGTTGTAGTCGAAAAACCCATGTCTGACTGTCAAAAATCTGCTCGAAAGCCTTTGTTATCGATAACGTTTTTCACTATTATCGATAACACTTTGCCCAAAACCCAGAAATTTTCATCGTTATCCATAACACCAACATTCGTTATCCATAACGAATCCAGAAAACCACTATTATCGATAACCACAACCATTGTTATCCATACTCCCGCGTCTGGAATCACCTTAACCCCATTGTTATCGATAACACTTTCATCGTTATCCATAACACCTTGATCCAGAGTCCAAAAATCTCAATGTTATCGATAACACTAGCATTGTTATGGATAACGAACCCAGAAAACCACTGTTATCCATACCTTTCTTCCATGATATCCATAACATATAGCCCCTAGACAGTTTCATTGATCTTGACTCCTACTTCACTAATTTGGGTTCCGATCACTTCTAATCTACTCTGAACATGTCCCAAGTGATTCCTAATTTGATTAATCGTATCCCATGAATCCCTTGAGCATACCTATGACATTAATGTTCATATGAACTTGAGTTTACGAAAGATTGTTTTGTAAATTAAAGTTGGATTTAAATGGCCCAAACGTGATGGTAAATGGATTTTGGAACTTTACGGATGCAACGCGAGCATTCAGGACTCATCGACGGGTGAGTGCCTGGCAAAGGACATCGGGGTCCTTTAATTGGCCTGGCAGGAGCTATATGCTCGTATTTGATATTTCAGGACCTCCCTATGGGTAAGGTGCCTGGCAGAGGACATCGGGGTTCTTTAACTGGCTCGGCAGGAGCTTCGGCTCATGACACTTGAACGAGACACGTTTTGGCATTTGGTGATTTTTCAGAAATCGTTTATTAAAGCATGTGACTAGTTTAGAAAAGAAGTATAAAATTGGGTTGCTCTTGTCGATCTTTCATTGATTCTTGATACAGTTGTTCATCTATTCATCTTTCCTACATGTCATCTGCATACATTGTTAGATTAGAGCTACTGGGCTAGTGTAGCTCAGACCTCCCTTCATTTTTAGGTACTAACCCAGGGCAATAGTTGCTTGTTTGGATTGCTTGATCGTGGAAAATCTTTTAAAAGCTAACTTTGAAGAGTTACTTAGTCATCTTTATAATTTTATTTTGTAAGATGTATTTGTAACTCTATTTGTAAATCTTTTGGTTATGAAATGGTGTAATTCCTTAACTTTATCGATACTCTGTACTTTTGTTAGTTTGGGCCATGGAGCCAAAATTGTACTATTGGGTAACTCTTGATGAGGAAATTGTAATTGTTGAATAGAAACGGTGAACTCTTTTGGGGTATTGTATGGTATATTGCGAGGTTTCTATTTATGAATATCCTTTATAATTATGTTAAAAATCGAGGGTGTGACACTTTCACTCTCGGACTTCTCTCTCTCTCTCTCTCTCTCTCTCTCTCTCTCCCAATATGTAAGTTTTGTTTTGATTGTTTTGAAAAGTATTCCAAGTCAAGTTGGTCAAGCCTTTTATAGGCAAGTGACATCCTGGTGGGTTCAGACAAGTGTCCTTGATTTGGACATTTGTGTACTCCACCTTGTCACCGGCTTGTGCAGAGAAAAGAAAATAAATAAAATTCGGTGTGTACCCTACTACAAAATGATATAAAGATCACGGTACAAAAACTAAAAAGATCTCACTTTTTGTGAAAGCGTAATAAAATGTTATAAACTATATAGTTTTCATCTCAGTTATACGAAAAAACTAAGATCAAAAGATTTTTTAATCTCAGTAATCTAAAAAGTGAGATCGTAATTTGAAGAATAGACCTCATTCTCAAAAAACTGAGATTATATATGAAAGAATATATCTCGTTTCGAAAAAAAACTGAGATGTAAAGATTTTTTAATCTCAGTAATCAAAAAGTGAGATTGTAACTTAAATAGATCTCGTTTTTGAAAAACTGAGATTGTATATGAAAGAATATATCTCATTTCAGAAAAACTGAGATAAAAAGAATCTTTAATCTCGGTCATCTAAAAACTGAGGTCATAAGTTAAACGCACATGTTATATATTAAACATTTCAATTATATATTGAAAAGTGTGTGTGGTGTAGTTGGTTAAAGCTTCTATATGAAATTCAAGAGACTTGGGTTCAAAACCCAATAGGAGAAATGGAGTAGAATTTTTCCCCTTAGAAAAACACGACTTTTAATCTCAGTTTTTTCAAAAACTGAGATTATTTCTCTCTAAACAACCATGGTTTTATAATAAAACCGAGATATTAAGCTATTAACGGTCACGGTTTTATCATTTTAATCATAGCTTTTATGTTTTTAGTCACGATTTTAATGAGTTTTAATCATGATTTTTATCCTGTGGTTAAAAGATAGAGACTTTTAGTTATACCTTGATAGACCACGGTTTTGAATGCGAGATTAAAAGTGAAAGATCACACCAAATGACCAAGGTCTTTATCTATTTTTGTAGTAGTGATAGGCGAGCGCGTGCGCCTACGAAAACTGTCCGGATTCAATCTCAGAAAAATACCAAATTCGTACCATAGACTAACTAGATAATTTTAAGAACGTTCTACTCTCGAAATTCTAAGGAAAAATCCAAAACTTCAAAATTTAATCCAGCAGGCCTCTCGACCTCAAAACGTGCTTGCGGCCTGATTCGTAGTCGATACACAATGCCAGCCGTAATCGGGTGACGCTCTACTTTCAATACTGAATTACTGGACGAGTTCAATTTAAACCGTTCAAAAATAATTTCTAGGCTATCCACAAAGTTGTCTAGAAGGTACCGTCGAATCGTCAAAACGAGTCGTTTCTATGGCTCCTTAAGTCAACGAGTGACCGAAATCTTCTTAAAAAGATTTATAAAATGACTAAATTATTCATTATACCATAACACCTAATCATAATCGTATTATCTAGGTGAGGGTCCTCACATAATGTAACACCCCGAATTTTGGGATCATTAAGGCAAGTTTATTGAAAATCTAAATAGAGTCCGGCTCATTATTACATCACAATTCTCACAAGAATACATTTATTAACAAAAGGGAGGGGGACAAAGGTTCCTATCTACTGCTCCACCTACTCCTCCATCCTAGCCAATTCTTCAGCTCCAAAAGCTTCCAAGGCATACAGCTCGCCCTGTTCATCTATGAGGTCTAACATATTATACCGGCGTCACCACCAATATAATATGTCAGGGTCACCAAGGGTAACACCATGAGCTACAGAAGCTCAATAGAATAATCCCTACCCACTAACCCTTAACTTACAACAATAGATCATAAAATTAATGGTTTCCGCATAGAACATGCATAGTCAGCAAAACAGTTAACAATGACACATCCATATTCACTATTCAACTATCGTTGGTGTCCATGATTTTTTTGAGTTTCTCCTACGCGACTCATCGTAGAACATGTCTCATTTTCATTTCCAAATCAACATTTTGAAAATCACATTTAACACACCCAACCTCGGTTCCGCCGTTCCGGTCTCCCGAGTATCCTCACAATGGTTCCACCGCACCGGGTTCCCATTGGCACACAAAACCTTGCATTGGCTCCTCTCCGTGGATAACCAAGCCACAAACCCAACCTCGGTTCCGCTGTTCCGGTCTCCTGAGTATCCTCATAATGGTTCTGCCGCACCGGGTTCCCATTGGCGCGCGCGCACACACACACACACAATTCACATAGGGCTACATGTCCTGCCACTATGTAGTTTCAAAAATATTTCATCCATGTCTTAACACATCTTTTCATTAACCACACCCTAGGTGTCATGTTTCTAACTTTCTCGATTGTTGTGTCTCGTTATCATGCATAGACTCCGCGGTAGGACTTCTCATGTAGACAACAATAAATCATTCATTGTAATCTTAACAAGATCATCCAACTCTATATTACTTAATGCAACAACTCTGATTTTTACTAAATAAAAATTTCGTTGTTATTATTCTAAAAGTCTTTAATTATTCTTGGAAGGTTTATAAATCTCTTCTATTTGCTTATGATCCGTCATTGTTAGATTGAAGCCTTATAATTACGATTCTTGGCTGGAAATCCAACTAGACTAATATAGTTATCTTTCAACCAACTAGTTAGAGAAACCTAACAACCATTTCATCTGGTTACTTCCTCCTAACCCTTGGTGAACTTCTTCAACCCTTTGAACCTTATGAACCTCTCAACCCTAGATGAACCTTTTGAACCTTTTAGCTTTTACCCATTGGTCGATTAATGCTAGAGAAATCTTTACCCATTGGACAATAGAAAACCTAGATTTTCTACCAGTAGTACTTTACTAGATTTTGTTAAAGTACATAGATATAGTTATATATAGGCTTATATACACATGTTTAAAGTACTTAAGTATTATTTAAGTGTAGAAAGTACCCTATTCTTTACCCATTGGTCAATAACCGTTAGGAGAATTATTATCCATTGGATAATAGCTTAGTCTTGCCAACAAGTACTAGGGTTTATTAATTTAGTCATTCATTAGATTTCCCATATGCTTGAAAGCTTAAAAGATATGGATATGTACCTTATGAATCTATTAAACTAAGATTCTTTAAGTACATTAGTATTATAATACTATATGAACATGTGCTTATTTGACTAGTTTATTAGGAAAATCTTGCATAGTACTAGGTGTATCTATATTTGATATTCATAGATGTACTTTTATATATATACTTGGTTACATATACTTATATATATATATATATATATATATATATATATATATATATATATATATAATCGATCGGTGAGGGATCCCTCATTTTGTTAAAATGCGAACTTCCTTTTCTGATTGAATTTCGATGATCCGAGCCGCCCAATGTGATCATAACGTGATTTTAAGGGTCCTCGCTGAGAAATCAGCAAAAAATTACCAGGAAGGGCTTCATCCGGGCAGCTTTTTCAACAAACAAAAACTGCTCGGATGAAGCCCTTCCCGGTCACTTTTTTGGCTAATTTTTCTCGAGGACCCTTAAAATCACGTTCTGCACACATTGAACGGTTCAGATTTTCAAAATTTGATCGGGAAATGAGAGTCCCGCATTTTAGTCCCTCATTTTAATCCCTCACTTTAATTGGAAAATCTTAAAAAAATGCATTTGCTTTGTTAAAAAAATTAAAATTTTTTCACAAATCAATTGATGGCAATGAATTCTATTAGATTGTGGAAAAAAATTAGATTTTTTAACGAAAAATATGCATCTTTTGTAAGGCCTAGTTTTGCGCGCCGGACACTTATTTAGGGACGGAGAGAGTAGTTGTACTTATATATATATATATATACACTTATATATGTATACTAGGGAGAGAGAGAGAGAGAGAGAGAAACGCGAGAGAGAGAGAGAGGGAGTGGCACTACAACAAAAATGGTCTATCGCAACGAAAACTGGCGACGAAATCCAAAATTTGTTGCCAAATGGTACTTTTTGGCGAGGAAATAGGATTTCGTCGTTAAATAGGACTTTTTTCTAGAGAAAATTGAATTTCGTCGCCAAATGATATCTATTGGCAACAAAAGAAAAAAAAAAATTCCTCGTCAAATGGGACATTTTTGCTGGGAAATTAATTTTAAATCGCCAATTGGTAGATTTGACGAGGAAATTGATTTTTCGTCACCAATTGGTACAATTTGACGATGAAATTAATTTTTCGTCGCCAATTGTTAAAAAAATTAAGAAAAAAAATTTATTTAAAATAAATAATTATATTTTCTGTGTATATTACATATATTTCACACATTTGTTAGTTTGAAAATTTTCAAAAAACGTCTATATATATTTGATTTTCCATAACTATCAACAAAGGTTTGGTTAGCCAAGTGGTTAGAGTCATTGTCATTGTTCAAGAACCAGTGGGTCTCGAGTTCGAGTCCGTGCAACAGCAAACTGGGAAAAAAAAATTGAGTTTGGGTGTTTTTGGTGACGAAATTTATTTTCGTCGGCAAAATGTACATTTGACGACGAAAAATTTCCTCGCCAAAGGGTGGCACCCCTTTCGCGTGAAACAAAAGATGACGAAATGGGGCGATGAAATTTTTCGTCGCCAAAAGCTTTAGCGACGAATTTGGCTTCTTCGGCGAGGAATTTTTTTCGTCGTCATAGACCTTTTTTGTTGTAGTGTGGCCGAGAGAGAGAGGGAGAGAGAGAGAGAGAGAGAGAGAAAGAGAAAGGAAGAAGGAGAGAGATTTGTTGTACCTTGGCTTGATCTTTCCGTGGTACTTTGTCATGCTTTCAATCTATGATGGTATACTCCTTCAAGCAAATCTATGTACACTAGTCCTTATATGCATAAATTACTAGCCAAATCTTGTAAAAACCATCCTTTCTTCCACCAAAATCTTCCATAATCCAATCCAAAGTACCAAAACCTAGCCTTGCATGCCTAAAATTAGGTATAGGTTGTCCAAGCAAATCTTTATCCATTAGACAATAATTGTTAGGGAAAAATTTATCCATTGGACAATAAGCCAAGCTTTTGCTATAAATAGCAAGTCATTCCAAGCATTCAACTCACACCTTTCCATACTTCAACTTCTCTCTCTAGAAAGTCTTTTGTTCTTGCTTGTTCTTGAAGTTCTTCCCAAGTTCTTCAAGAAACTCATCCAAGACCGCCATTAAACCGCCACTCGACCATCCTCTTGATCCAAAAGTTTAGTAGTGTTAGTTAAGATCTAGTTTCGAGAGAAACCTTTCTCTTTCGAAGCTACCGTAGGAAGTCACTCCGCCCGACGTACCATCTTTCTTCCATAGTCATCACTACCGCCTAGAAGAATGGTAGACTATTCCTAACCATTTTCTCTAACTATAAAGTTTAATGATATGTAGATTTTCCCTACACTCTAACCTTAAGTATAGTTGACTGTATGATCTTGTAGATTAGTCTTATCCCTGCCCTAAGTATAATTAGAAATGTGTATATTGGAAGATAATCATGTTGCACTTGATTAGAAGTATTCGTATTTTGATCTTTAAGATAGTTATGAGTTGTTTACATGTTACTTGCATTACTTGTGGTTGTTTGAGAAAGCATAAGTGATTATCACTCCAAAGGCGTACATGTGGCGTTATGCTTTAAGTTGTGATTTGAGCATGATTAAGTGATATAGAGTTGGATGATCTTGCTAGTTTAGTTTCAAGATTACAATGAATGATTTATGGGTACTTATGTGAAAAAGTCCTACCGCGGAGTCTATGCATGAAAACGAGACACAAAAACCAAGAAGTAGAAACATGGCACCTGGGGTGTGGTTAACATGGATAAAATATTTTTAAAACTACATAATGGCCAGACTTGATAGCCATTGTGTGGATGTGAAAACCCGCAAGGTTGCCGGACTTGGTAGCCCTTTGTGTGGACTTGCGAAAACCGCAATGTGGCCGGACTTGGTAGTCCATTGTGAAGATTGCCAGTAGGGTCGGACGTGGTAGTCTCATTGGTGATATGGCTTGGTTGTCTGCGGAGAGGAGCCAATGCAAGATTTGAGATGTTTTGAAACCGCAATGGGGCCGGACGTGGTAGTCTCATTGGTGATATGGCTTGGTTATCCGCGGAGAGGAGCCAATGCAAGATTTGAGATGTTTTGAAAACGCAATGTGGCCGGACTTGGTAGCCCATTGTGAGCGTTGCCAATAGAGCCGGACGTGGTAGCCTCATTGGTAGAGATGGTTGAAATGATATTCGAAATGTTGTTTTGTAAAGTGGGAAATGGAGACACAGTCTACGATGAGTCGCGTAGGAGAAACACAGAACTTATGACACCAACGCTCAATGAATAGTGAATGTGGATGTGTAATTGTTAACTGTTTTGTTAAAGAGGCATGTTCTATTTGAAAATCGTCACCTATATGTTCTTTTGCTTGTAAGTTAAGGGTTAATGGGTATGGTTTATTCTATTAAGCTTCTGTAGCTCATGGTGTTACCTTTTGGAGACCCTGACATATTATACTGGAGGCAACACTGGTATAATGTGTCAGAGTTTATAGATGAGCAGGATGAACAGTACACTTTGGAGGCTTTCGGAGCCGAGGAGCTTGCTAGGATGGAGGATGAGGCAGAGCAGTAGATAACCTTAGCTTTCTCCTTCTTTTGTGTAATATAAGCACTCTCTTGAGAGTTATGTTGTAATAATAAGGGAGACTCTACTTAGTTTTATCAATAAAATGTTTAAGTAACGTACCCAAAATTGGGGGCGTTACACTTAACATGCTCAAATTACTACCTAAAGCATAACGCCACATGTACGGACGCCTTTGGAGTGATAACCACTTATGCTTTCTCACACAACCATAAGTAATGCAAGCAATCATGTAAACAAGTTCATAACCATCTTAAAGATCAACATACAAATACTTTCAATCAAGTTCTATAATTCAAAATCCATTCTTCTTCCTTTTTGGGAAGTTCAAAAAGACAACATATGTTTCTTCGGAAAAGATGAAGTATAAGAATGTCATATAGCTTTTATACTTAGAGTAGGGATAAGATTAATCTACTATACTTAGAATTAGAGTGTATGAGAATATTCTACCGTTCTTCTTGGCGGTAGTGATGACTTCGGAGGGAAGAAAGTACGTCGGACGGAGTGACTTCCTATGATAGCTTTCGGTAGCTTCGAAAGAGAAGGATTTCTCTCGTAACTAGATCTTGACTAAAACTACTTAAACTTTTGGATCGAAAGGGTGGTCGAGTGGTGGTTTAGTGGCGGCCTAGGATGAGTTTCTTGAAGAACTTTGGAAGAACTCAAGAACAAGCAAGAATAGGCAAGAACAAGGTAAGAACACAATACTTTCTAGAGAGAGAAGTTGAAAGGCTTGAAGGTGTGAGTTTGAATGGCAATGAGGGCTGCTATTTATAGAAAAATTTGGGCTCCCTCTCCCTCTCCTTGGCCGGCCTCTCTCTCCTTTCTTGTCCCATGGATTTTGCTCCATGACTTGTCTTGCCCAAATCTTTTAGGCTTAAGGCTAAAAACCTAGGTTATCATGACGGGTTTTTGGCTTGTCTTGTCCTAGGAAAGCTTGCTTGTAAGGAAGAACAAAATCAAGGCAAAATGGGTTGAAAAGGTTGTACTTTGGTTGAGTGTGAAATTGGTTATAGCAAAAGTAAAAGAAGTGACTTGTTGGAGTGACCAAAACACACTCACACACTTGCACACACACTCTCTCTTTCTCGGCCTCCCTCTCTCTCTATCTCTCTCTCCCCCTCTCTCTCTCCTGGTCAAAAGTACATATATATATGTACTTATATGGAAAGTCTAGGAAAGAACAAGTACTATGGGCTTTCAAGTGACCTTTCAATGAATAGTAGGTGGTTAATACTTTCCCTAGAAAGCATACATGTGCTTCGAGAATCTAGTAAAGTACTTAAATAGGGTTAGGGCTATTTAGTCTAGGGTGGCATGCATGACAAGGCTATGGTTGCTTCTTTTGGAAGCAAAAAGATAAGTTTTGGCTTTGACAAAACTAGACAAGTAAGTCTAGTGATCACTTTCTAGGGTTCAAGGGTCCAATAGGGGTTCACAAGGTTCATAGGGTTTACTTTTTGTTAGGGGAATGTAACTAAGCCATATGGTAGTTAGGTTTCTTCAACTAATTGGTTAGAACCTAACTATACTTGCGAAGTAGGATTTCTAGCCAAGAAATACAATTGGAAGGCATATTTATATTTACTAGAAAATATACAAGCACTATTACAAGTACACTTGTCTTTAGAAAATGACTAGATTGACCGTCGCGAAAGAAATAAAATTTTAAAAGCCTTGAATCTAATTAAAATGGATTATTAACGGAAATAAAGAATTTATAAAGCAATAATAGAATTTAAATGAATTTTCAAATATAAACAACGAGATTTTTATTTACTAAAAAATCAGGGTCGTTACACATAAATGATCACATTCACTTAAATTTCTGGAGTCGCCACTGATTGCACTTACAGTCACCTAGCAAGAGAGCTATCTGCTAACAACTTGAACTTATCAACATACAAAAAAGCTAGGGGTATACGTACCGAAAATGTAAAACGACATGTGGGGTCCACTTTTGGATCCCACACTAAAAATCCGAAGCATTCATTAAATCTAAAATAGTAATTTTTTGAGTGACCATGCAAAAATCAGTTCAATTGGATATGTGTAAAGTAATTGATCCAATTTTTCAATTTCTCATTAAGACTTTAGGATCCTGAATTTTGAATGAAAACTTGAAGTTTAGACCAACAACTTACATGTATCTAATTGAGCTAAGTTTTTGCAAGGCCACATGAAAAAATTATTTTGAAATTAAATGTCGGACTCTCAATCACATGCTTCACATGACAGATAGTCAGATACTACTGGATAAACAAAGGCTTGCCCAATGTGCTTGAGTGAACTCAAGGACGGTACTGTTGTGTGTGCATTTTATAATAGGATGTTCAAACTAATTTGTTCGCATCTTAATTAACTTTACAAGCTTGAAAGGGAAAATGACAGTCAATGACGTGTTTTGATCATTAATATTCACCAAGGACATTTTCAGCTTTAACAAATGTTCTTAACACGTCCTTAGCGGGTATTAATTATCCAAATACGTCCTGGACCGTCATTTTACTTGCCTGAAATTCATGACTGACCTACCTTTTCGCAAGACCTCTTTTGGTTTAATAATCGAGAAATATTATTTTTTTGTGTTTATCCAAAAAAATTCACCTTTAGTAGTTTTGCCTCAATTTTTAATGAATTTTTCATTAGTGTCGACGAGAGAAATTTAAGAAGTAAAATCTTATAATCAAAACCTTAAAATTAAGGATTCACTAAAAATAAAACTAATCCAAAAGAAACAAATTTTTTGTACTATTTTTTGAGGGTGATGATTTTCACACTCCATTTTTGATATATGCACTACATTTCTTATCTTCTGTCAAACTTTGACATGAAATATTTCTACTAAAGACAAAAAAGAAAAAAAAAGGAGTGCATGAATCAAAATAGTGAGTGTGGAAATCATTTTTCTAATTTTTATTTAATTGATTTTTCTAGTTTGGTTCTTTTGTTTTCTTTTCTAATTCTTCTTATCGAGATAAATCAACAATGCACACAAAAATAAACACAAAACCACGAAAAAATGAAAGAAATTCGAATAAAATAGCCTTGCAAACTTAGATAAAAATTCGAATAAAATAGCCTTGCAAACTTAGAAAAATTATTAAGCATGGTCAGCCCTAAGCATCAATTTGAAAAACTTTACTCAATTTGACTCAAACTTTTATGTTTTGGGTGGAAGCCACCATGTAGTATAAATTTATTATTATTAATATTTGGGCTTCTTCAAAGCTGGTCCTTTTTTGTCTTTATTCAATTGATATCAAATTGTCACACCCTCGATTTTTGAACATAAAAATAATAGCTTTTCCATATGAAAAACATCGTCTTATCCATACTAACATACTCATGAACGTCACGCCAACGTCATCTCGTAGACAAACCTCCTTTCAAACCAATATCCACGTGTTTACATTTCACAAATTACATAATAGTTAGCAGAGAGAAAATATTAAATAGTGCTACATTTGTCTTAAGACAAAGATATGACATTTAAGTTACAATTTCTTTTGAAAACATAATTAGACAAGGTGGGAAAGATAATCTTTTAACATAAAGCTTCAACGATATCCGGCAACGGACCAGAAAATGGAATGGTTGAGCTACACTAGTACAGTAGAAAAATCTCCAACTAACTTTACATGCATATGGGATGACAGGGACCAAAGAAACATTCTTTTTTTTTAAAAAAGTAAAGATTTTCCAAATTTAAGTAGAAAATGCAGCACTATCCTTATTTTAGACTACTCAAAGT
The DNA here is from genome assembly GCA_025413875.1 of Rhododendron molle. Classification (NCBI taxonomy): domain Eukaryota; kingdom Viridiplantae; phylum Streptophyta; class Magnoliopsida; order Ericales; family Ericaceae; genus Rhododendron; species Rhododendron molle. The sequence continues at coordinate 33,026,439 of CM046391.1, read as the reverse complement.
TCTCTTTCACATACATACCAACACACACATCAATTGTTTCTCATCTTAGGTTATCTAATATAGAATTGCAATCGTTGACTTTCCAATGTAAGTCCGAAGTGCCAATACCAGAGTAAACCTCCTCAAATCATTGCATTTCACCGTACCAAATATTCATTATGTCCCCCAAGTACACAGTCTCAACATTTATCGTAAAAGCAACGAGTAGAACACAACAAGGATAGCCACAAGTAGTCGAAATGGAAATACACGCCATTGTTAGTAATTTAATTTAATCAACGGGTAGCTGTAATCTTAACGTGGGGAGATTAATAAGTATTTAATATCATGGAGCTCGTAATATAATTGAGATAAGGACGGGAGTGCAATTATAATTCTGTAGTGGGGTGAATTATAATTAGTGAAATAAGAAATAGAATCCTGGTGGGATTAGGTTTTCTAATTTACACTAGGAGCCCAGACTTATTACTCCTTAGGTCCCTATCGTAGCCCTATATATACACGTTATGCGCTCTAGGTCAGAGGTACGTTTTTCACATTTTCTATTATTCACGAAATAGAAGCAGGCTTAGAGAGAGCAAACAGATCGCGAGAGAGTCCACACTCGGTTCGTGTTCTAGACGTGCAGGGAATACGATAGAAGATAGTAAGGTACGGCCGAGCAATATTCGTGGTTTATAGCAAGACGTGCTATAACAAATTCAACCCGCATTCGTGTCGCAGGGAGTTGAGGTGAAACCCTAATTCCGCCTTGTAGGGTTTTACTTATTTTTATTGTTTAATCTGTACGCATAATTACTGGGTTCTGGGATTCGTTTCCCAACAGTGGTATCAGAGCGGGCTGTAATCATGCATATGGATTAAGCAAGCCATGTTGTCCGTAGAACATAGATATAGAACTGTGCTAACCGTTTTGCAGAGTTCTAGCTTGTTCTAACGTCTGTTTTGCAGAATCGATTATCCCACTATTATGGTCACGCATGTTTTTGATTGTGTGATTGGATCCCATGCTTTGTAATTGTTTTATGCGTGGTTACTATTACTGTTTTTTGATTACAAGTTTAGTTTTGTAATCTGTAATAGTAGTATGTGGGAGGCATAAGTTTTTGATGTAATTTTTGTTCCTCCAGTTGTATCATTATTTGATATCTAGAACTATTGTAAGATTACAAGTCATGCAGTATGTATTTTAGATCCAGATTATGTGAACTCTGTAAAGGAGGCATAGCATTGATGTATAAAATCATAGTTTCTGTATGGTGGCCCCCTGTGCCTGCATCAACCTCTAACTTGGTGTGGAAGATGCGGCTGCAATCTTGGCTGTTTTTTGGAAACAAGGATATTGACCATAATAGTTGGGATGCATATTTTATTATGTTTCCTTATTTATATTTATGCATAATGTTTCCATGAGTGTTTGCAATTGTGATAGTTTTACCATATTGGACAACATGGTAATTTTTGGCTTTGACCTAGATCATGGTTTTGCAATCTCGAAAAAGTTTGATAACCCTTGCAAATTTTTTTTAATAACTAAGTGGGAGAGGGAGTTTATTTTTATAAATCTCACGGTCTCCATTACTAGTATGTAGATGATGTAATTAGTTTTTTGTGATGGTTTTAGAACCTTCCCCCCCATCGGGCAAAATTAATTATGGTATCATCGGTACAGACTTCCTCAAATGGATAGGTCTGTGATAATTGTTGTGTGAATTACTTCTCCATCTGAGGTAATTCATAACGGAACAATGGGTCATGGGGCTAGGTAATGGTATACACTTAGCTGTAAATAATAGTATCCTCACCATCTGAGTCACTATTATTATTTACAGGACCGAAGCTATATTGGCTATTTAGTTTTGCTTGGCATGGTATAGTGTCTGGATAGTAAAATTAAAAGGGTGTGCCTATCCACACGAATGATGAAGAGTAGACGACCTTCCCATCGAGGCATGCTCTTCACGGTGTGTAGGATTGCCAATGTTTTTCTTTTAACATATGGTTGAGGGTACCAATTTTAAAATGAAATTCAAGTTTTTTTTTTATTGCCCTTCGTAATTGTTGTTATGTTATTTGATTCTCAGATTCAAAAATGGGCTCTTTCAATCCACTTGCCATTGTTCTCAAAGAAAATAAACTTACTGGACCAAACTATGTTGATTGGAAAAGAAACTTGGATATTGTGTTAACTGCTGAGGGCCACAAATATGTGCTATCTACGGCATGCCCTCCTGTACCTGAACAGAATGCCACCGAACAAGAAGCAAAGCCTTATAAAGATTGGGTTAAGGCTGATGAGATGGCGCGGTGTTATATTCTGGCTTCTATGTCAAATATATTGCAACATCAGCATCAAGCTATGGAAACTGCTTCCGATATGATGTTGAACCTCAGAGAAATGTTTGGGGATCAGAATCGGGCAGCAAGGCTAGTTGCTATGAAAGAATTGGTGAGTATCACCCATGTTGAAGGGACCCCGATTAGGGATCATGTTCTGAAGATGATAGCTCTTCTTAATGAACTAGAGATCCTAGGAGCTGAAATTGATGGGGAAACCCAGGTCGATTTTGTTCTTAACTCACTGCAATCTGAGAGTTTTAAGCAGTTTCGCCTGACTTATTCTATGAACAAAATGCATTTATCTTTGGCGGAACTTCTTAAGGAACTCCAAGTAGCTGAGGGTCTTTTGGCTGGGAAGAAATCACCATCAGTGTTAGTGGCAGAGAAGGCTTCCACTTCTAAGCCGAAAGGCAAGAAGAAGCAGAACAAGTCTCAGAAAAAGATTGTGGAGGCAGTTCATGCGCCTCAAGGTGGAGTGAAAAAGCCTGCGGGCAAGTGTTTTCTTTGCAAGCAGAAAGGACACTGGAAAAGGAATGTCCGGTTTTTCTCAATAAAGTGAACAAACAAGGTAAATCTTATTCACTAGTTGTTGAAACATGTTTAGCAGTGTTATCTACCGGTACCTGGTGTGTAGATACGGGAGCCACTAATCATGTTTGCAATTCATTGCAGGGGTTCCAGGAAACCAGAAAACTCAGTGATGGGGAGATTTATCTACATATGGGAAATGCTACGAGAGTGGCAGCAGTTGCAGTAGGAAATGTTTTCTTAAATTTTAGTAGTAATAGGAGTTTAATTTTAAGAGATTGTCTTTATGTTCCTACTATTAGAAGAAACTTGGTTTCAGTTTCTAAGTTAATTAAGGATGGATATTTGGTTTATTTTAGTAACTCTGTGGTTATTAAGTTAAATAAACGTTTTATCTGTTCTGGTTCATTGGTGGATGATCTCTACATTATTAATCCTATGTTTCCTACAGTGCAACTGCATGAATTGAATAATACTAATAATTTACCATGTAAGAGAAAAGAGCCTTCTAAATTGAACCAAACGTATCTTTGGCACGTACGTCTTGGTCATATTAATCAAAATAGGATTTCTAGACTGGTTAGAAATGGACCTTTAGGTTCATTACAAGTTGAGGAACTTCCAGTTTGTGAATCCTTTTTGGAAGGTAAGATGACCAAAAGGCCTTTTTCAGCAAAAGGATATAGAGCCAAAGAGCCGTTGGAATTGGTTCACTCTGATTTGTGTGGGCCTATGAATGTCCAAGCTAGAGGTGGTTTTGAGTACTTTGTCACTTTTATTGACGATTACTCAAGGTATGGATACATTTATTTGATGCACCGTAAGTCCGAATGCTTTGAGAAATTCAGGGAGTATAGGACGGAAACGGAAAAGCGTTTAGGTAAATGTCTCAAGACACTACGATCTGATCGTGGTGGCGAATACCTCTTGGGAGAGTTTAGGGACTACTTGTCAGCTGAAGGGATTACATCCCAGTTGTCAGCTCCAGGTATGCCACAACAAAATGGTGTAGCAGAGAGAAGAAATAGGACTCTTATGGATATGGTAAGATCAATGATGAGTTATTCAGAATAACCAATTTCGTTTTGGGGACATGCACTAGAAACAGCAGCGTACATTCTTAACTTGGTACCATCTAAGTCAGTACCATCTACACCCACAGAACTATGGACTGGGCGCAAACCTAGTCTGCAACATGTTTGGGTTTGGGGTAGTCCAGCACATGTGCTGAATGGGAAAGCAGATAAATTGGAATCAAGGACAGAAGTTTGCTTGTTCGTGGGGTACCCTAGAGGAACGAAAGGTGGACTGTTTTATAGTCCTACAGATAAGAAGGTCATTGTTAGCACTAATGCCCGGTTCTTAGAAGAGGACTATATGATAGACCACAAGCCCAGAAGTAAAATTGTTCTAGAGGAACTGAGAGGAGAGAGACCGACACAAACTTCTTTACCACCAATAGTGCAAGAGGAAACGCCACAAGGGATATCTGTAGAGGCACCTATTCACACACCGGTACCTCGTCGTAGTGGGAGGGATATTGTTCCACCCAGTCGGTATACGTTGTTGGGAGAGTCTTTTGAAATGATCCCTGATGATCAACGTGCCGAACCCTGTAACTACAATGAGGCACTTCAAGATAAGGATGTGGAACTTTGGCAAAAGGCTATGAAATCAGAGATGGAGTCTATGTACTCTAATCAAGTCTGGGATCTTGTAGAACCACCTGAAGGGATTAAACCCATTGGATGCAAGTGGATCTACAAGAAGAAAAGAGGGGCGGACGGGAAGGTTCATACCTTCAAAGCTAGGCTTGTTGCGAAAGGGTATACTCAGAAAGAAGGGATCGACTCTGAGGAAACTTTTTCGCCAGTAGCCATGCTTAAGTCCATCCGGATTCTCTTATCCATTGCGGCTCATCTCGATTACGAGATTTGGCAAATGGATGTCAAGACCGCGTTTCTTAATGGAAATCTGGATGAGTGTATCTATATGGTGCAACCAAATGGATTCATAGCAAAAGGTCAAGAGCACATGTTGTGCAAGCTCAAGAAGTCCATTTATGGGCTTAAGCAGGCATCTAGATCTTGGAACATCCGTTTTGATCAAGTAATCAAGTCTTTTGGTTTTGATCAATGTCCGGATGAGTCATGTGTGTACAAGAAGCGCAACGGAAAAGTTGTGGTGTTTTTAGTACTGTATGTCGATGATATCCTGCTCATCGGAAACGATGTGGGAGTGTTGTCTTCAGTAAAAGAGTGGTTATCCAGCCAATTCAAAATGAAGGACTTGGGAGAAGCCGGTCACATCCTAGGGATTAAGCTTATACGAGATCGCAAGAATAGGATGTTGGGCTTATCACAAGCTACTTATATCGATGCCATTCTTGCCCGTTTTAGCATGCAAGACTCCAAGAAAGGGTTCCTCCCTTTTAGACATGGAATCTACCTTTCCAAGGATCAGTGTCCTAAAACACCTGAGGAGATGGAGAAAATGAAGGCAGTTCCTTATGCCTCGGCAGTAGGAAGCCTGATGTATGCTATGTTGTGTACTAGACCTGATATTTGCTTTGCCGTTGACATGGTTAGCAGATTTCAGTCTAATCCAGGGAAAGAACATTGGACTGCAGTGAAACATATACTCAAGTATCTGAAAAGAACTAGAGATCATATGTTGGTGTTCCAGTCAGATAGTATGGTACCTCATGGGTACACAGACTCAGACTTTATGTCAGATAGGGATTCCAGAAAGTCTACCTCGGGATATGTGTTTACCTTGGGAGGTGGAGCCATAAGTTGGAGGAGTGTCAAACAATCTTGTATTGCTGATTCTACCATGGAGGCAGAGTATGTGGCAGCTTCTGAAGCAGCCAAGGAGGCCGTTTGGCTCAGAAACTTTTTGTTGGATCTGGAAATTGTCCCTTCAGTGCAATCAGCCATTACACTCTATTGTGACAATAGTGGTGCAGTTGCTAATTCGAAGGAACCAAGGACTCACAAGAAGGGCAAACACATCGAGCGTAAGTATCATCTGATTCGAGAGATCGTACAGAGAGGTGATGTTGCTGTAACCAAGATTGCATCGGCAAACAACCTAGCAGATCCTTTTACGAAGAGCTTACCGGCTAAGACTTTTGATAGTCACGTAGAGGGAATGGGAGTAAGATGCATGGCAGTACGGTTTTGAGTCTTAGTGGGAGTTTGTTAGGAGGTTATGTAAACATTATGTTTTTTATATGATGGATTAATATTTAATTATTAATCAGGTTTATCCCTTTTTGATGAGAATCTTTTATGGGCAATATTTGCATATTTTTTTATGTTGTGCATGTGTGTCTTTTATTCTACATAGTAGATAATCCAGTGTGTAGAGTACAGCTTACACACAGAAGATTGGATCATCGGTTCTTGTAAAATATAAGATATAGTTCACAGTCTTAGATGGAACTGGACACACCATCGGTAGGACTGTAGTACAATGTTTAGTAGGTCTGTCTTGACTACAGGGAACAGTTTAGTTTTAACTCATTGTGCTAGTACACTTTGTGTGTATTGAACGGGACCGCACTGAGGTAATTGTCTTTGTACTAACTTTATAAGACAGTTGGAACCTCATGGTTATTATGAATGCTTATGCTCTTAATCCAAAGATAATTATTAGAGGTATATATTTAATGTTGTTGACTTTGATTCATTAAAGAGTGAGATCTTTATACGGTCAATAGTCTCGGTGAGTTGGGTCGCAATATTATGTATATGACAACTATTAATTATTAATGGAATCCATGTCCCGATAGGGATTGATGATACCCCTTGAGTAAGCTTATAAGTTTCGAGTATGTCAAACCCTGCAGGTGGATATTTGTATCCGACATATCGAATAAGTTAAGCGGATAGTCTCAAGTTAAGATGTTGATTAAGTGGGAGATTGTTAGTAATTTAATTTAATCAACGGGTAGCTGTAATCTTAACGTGGGGAGATTAATAAGTATTTAATATCATGGAGCTCGTAATATAATTGAGATAAGGACGGGAGTGCAATTATAATTCTGTAGTGGGGTGAATTATAATTAGTGAAATAAGAAATAGAATCCTGGTGGGATTAGGTTTTCTTATTTATACTGGGAGCCCAGACTTATTACTCCTTAGGTCCCTATCGTAGCCCTATATATACACGTTATGCTCTCTAGGTCAGATGTACGTTTTTCACGTTTTCTATTATTCACGAAATAGAAGCAGGCTTAGAGAGAGCAAACAGATCGCCAGAGAGTCCACACTCGGTTCGTGTTCTAGACGTGTAGGGAATACGATAGAAGATCGTAAGGTACGGCCGAGCAATATTCGTGGTTTATAGCAAGACGTGCTATAACAAGTTCAACCAGCGTTCGTGTCGCAGGGAGTTGAGGTGAAACCCTAATTCCGCCTTGTAGGGTTTTACTTATTTTTGTTGTTTAATCTGTACGCATAATTACTGGGTTCTGGGATTCGTTTCCCAACATCCATAACTCTAGCATACCAAAGGATGCATCAACCGTGCACAAATAGGAACTTTATGAACAAGGCTTATAACTATGAAATCAAAATGAATTAATCAATAGTATATCATACATGCCTTTGAACTCCATCCCGCGTACGCTATTCTTTCTAATTCCAAAGTATCCACTTCCGTATCACATTTGTCACGTTTCCCTTTCAATCTTAATATATCTTGTGAATTTCCTAGCGACATGCCGAATGGTGGACCTAGAGACATTCCAGGCAATTAGAGTTCCGTACATCCTTTTCACATTTTGGACGATTAGGACCTGTAGCACTTTTCACATTCCGAAAGATTAGGACCCCATAGCCCTTTTAACATTATGGGAGAACCCTGTAGCCCCTACTTAGCACCCCATCCGTTTGTTGGGTCTAGTACGTGTCCACCATTTGTGTTAATGTCAACGTATTACATTTTGGTCATTCTCCTTCAATTATTCATTTAAATTACTCATTGAATCTCCACATATCAAATACTTATTTTAGAAGTTCAATCGCTTATAATTATGAGAAATTATCCAATGTTAAGAAAACTCTATTTTACACACTTGTTCCCATTTCCACACTAGACTTATCCTATGTTACATTGATCCTTCGTTTCGGCTCAAGTACTCGTGTCCATGTGTTCGACACCCGTATCTTTTTGGACACTCGGATCCTCTAATTGTTAAATTACTTATAGAAAATGAATATCAAATTAGCTAGAAAAGCAATATTTCGAGTATTTCACATAGATAGAAAATAGGAAAATAGCAAAAACATAATTTTCTTAACCCTTTCTTTTTTATTTCATTTGTAAACATAGTTTACGGTACATAATCTGAAAAATTATGCAATATATAATACAAACAAGAGTTCAGGACGTGTCCCTGTACCTGTACCCAATTTGGGGACACATACCCACATATCCTAAGATTTAAGTTTTCCGACGCTTGAACTTGCACCCGCACATGATACTCGCCCAAGTCCATGTAACATAGGACTTATCGTAATAAGAAAATATCATATCATGTTGCCACAATACCGGGTGCGCCCAAATACTCAAGCTCAGGTAAAGTCATCAAAACATTCCGATAAAAATGAATCAGAAGTTTCGTCATCAAGAAGCTTAGACACCCATGCCAATATTTCAAGTCTCAGACCATCCTCAACCGTATTATCTATCCCATCTCTTTTGCTCATTTCTCATTCCAATCCTAATCCATTTCAGACCATTGGTATACAACTCTAAGTTTAGGGGAGAACACCTACGCTATATATTCCTCATTTCCTTGCTAAGTATTTGTTACCCTACGAATACCCATACTTCTAAGTTCTTAGACAACCATCTTTCTTTTATCATTCCCATTTTTCATTTAGTTCATTATTCACTTCAGATTGGATACTTTTAAAGGCTCAATCCCAGGAATATAATTAAGGGAGTCCAATCCCAGGAGAGCCATTCATTTTACAACACATATTCTTATCTCATCACTAAAAACACTTCCTCAATCAATGCATCAATATACCAAGCATTCATCTACATACTCATCATCACAAAGCAATGTTGAAACTGTTAGTAATTTATTTTAAGCAACGGGTATCTGTAATCTTAATGTGGGGAGATTAATAAGTATTTAATAGAATGGAGCTCGTAATATAATTCAGATAAGGACGTGAGCGCAATTATAATTCTGTAGTGGGGTGAATTATAATTAGTGAAATAAGAAATAGAATCCTGGTGGGATTAGGGTTTCTTATTTACATTAGGAGCCCTGACTTATTACTCCTTAGGTCCCTATCGTAGCCCTATATATACACATTATGCTCTCTAGGTCAGTTTAGACGTTTCTATTATTCACAAAATAGAGGCAGATTTAGAGAGAGCAAACAGACCACGAAAGAGTCCACACTTGGTTCGTGTTCTAGACGTGCAGGGAATACGATAGAAGATCGTAAGGTGCAGTCGAGCAGTATACATGGCTTATAGCAAGACGTGCTATAACACACCTCATAAACATTGTGGGGATAAAATAGAGGTCAATGCCTTGTGGGCTACCACAGCCCCGGGTGGATCAGAGCGGCCCGTAAAGAAAATACGATTTTCGAATCGAATTGAAAAATTTGAAGAGTCGCCACCCGGATTTATGGTTCACCACCCGAGAAATCGCTTTGATTTGAAAATTGATTGATTTGAATTGAAGACCAGAGATTTATTTGAGGGTTCGGAAGCCATGTTACGAGGGGGGAAGGGTTTTACGGCACCCCCTCGCCCGATTTGAAATCGGTCTCTACTAAACATTTGTGGGATTTTTCAAAAGATCTTGTTTCATTACACCATTTAGCAAGTATCTACAGTATCATCACGTAAGGAGTGCATGTATGTGCATGTGTACAAAGGACGATGAGAGATGATGAAGAAGCACAAAATGACAGAAACTGAAGGTCTGGCACTGATCTCACTCTCGAGCGCTCGGGAGCACTCCCGAGCGCTTGGGAGTATCACATGCTCAACCTGCACATCTCGTTAGTACAATAGGATACAACACTAAAAATCCAAACTGAAATAATCTTAAACATGTTACAGGCTCAACAGAGGACTTAGTAGACTGGATCAGACCCCATTCTGCCAAGCTATGTATCCTTGCCCTTCTAAAAAGTGGTTTTACAGTTCTAAGAGATAAAAGGGGACGCATGCATGGACATCCAAAGGTAGTAGAAGGATCAAACTAGAAGAAAAATGGACTGAAGCTGCATGCAGACACTCCCGAGCGCTTGGGAGTGATCTCGAGCGCTTGGGAGTGATCTACACCCCAGAACTGATTTCAGCCAACTAATACCCTCATTGTAGCATGCCAGTACATCACATCTTGTATCTTTGAAGTGTGAAAATTTCTCTCGTTGAGTTCTGAAGAAAACTCTTTTGCATGTCTTCGAATGAAAATGATTTTCGTTATTTTTCTTTGAAAAATGAAGATCATCTGTACCAACACACCTCAAAAGAGCTAATATGTTTTGAAACACGTTTCACTCCCCTTGCATGTCCACTTAAATGCTTGAAAGAAGTAAAATAGGACTGGAGTCACTCTCGAGCGCTCCGGAGTAGTCTCGAGCGCTCCGGAGTGCTTCCAGTAAGCTTTAACACAAAAAACACCTTCATGCCCCTTTGCTCTTGTTTTTACACTAACTCTAGAAAAGAAAATATAGAGACTTTCTTTACAAAACAAAAGCATGAATCTCAAAACAAAATGGGTATTTCCAGATTGGTCCTACACTGGACAGCTTGCAGAAAAAAAATCATAACTAATTCATTTTAATCCGATTAAGTTGATTCCAGCGACCAAATCTTCCCAACAAAAAGATCTACAACTTACATGAAGGAACCCAGAAACAACTCGTGGTTTAAAAAGGCCAAAGACGGCAAAAACTGAAGCTCAGAAAATCTGTCCTAAAATTACAACATGTCTTAGCATCCCTTTTGACTTGCATGCTAGCCAAATCAACTAAGATTCAACAAAATGAACTCACAACTAGTATGAGGAACTAGCATGAGCGCTTTGATCCCCCTCAGAAGTGGAAAAGCATTGAATAACTTGGAAAAACTAAGTTTATACCTTTTCTTGGCTTGAACTTCACTTCTTGGACTGACTTTGGAGCTTGAAAATTGGTAGAAAACAGTAGGAAAATGGAGCAGATGAACTAGAGATTTGAGGCTTTTGAAGTACTTGAAAATTGTTTGAAACTCTTCTTTGAAAACACAAATTTTAGAAAATATTTGGGAGAGGTTTGAAGACTGAAAATTTCAGAGAATAGAAGAGGGAGAGAGTGATATTTCGTGGTCCATTTCAGCTGATATTGAAGGGGTATATATAGGGGAGGGAAAATTAGGATTTTAGCTTGAAAATCAAAGAAAAAATGAAAAGATATCATTTTGGGAGGAGAAATGGAATCATGAGATGCTCTGCTGGCTCAGGCATGCTCAGGTAAGACCAGGTTTGAACGTCGAAAGACCTGAAAAGCCTAAAAAGCCATGCTCAAAGCCAAGCTCAACATGCATTGGTTTGTCAGCACTCCCAAGCGCTCTAGAGTGATACTCCCCAGCGCTCTAGAGTGGTCCCGAGCGCTCTAGAGTGGCAGCCCAACTTCAGAAGGGCGCCACGGACACTCCCGAACTCGGTTTTAGGTGTTTTTCAAAGCGTTGGAAAGCTCGTTAAGTCCTCTTTCTAACCCAATTGGTTTCATTGAAATATATTTTATATGCTTAAATGTGTGCCAATTTTACCCTCAGGGTGTCGATAAAAGTGATGGTTTTGGTTTGTAAAAGTCCAAGAAACATCGTTCAAGCTTTAGCCAAGTCCTGTTTTGATTCATTTTCATCATCGGGGCGCCCCGGGGGCACAAATTAAGGATAATTTATAGGTCCAAATTGGGGTGTCTACAGTTGCCCCCTCTTTGGATGGCGCTCGTCATCATGTCTGGATACGAGTGACATCCAAAGATTGAGATGGCCCAATTCGAGCCCTACTTAATCCTTAATTCAAAATCAAATGCAAGTAAAGATGTACAAGCATTCGAAACATAACGTCGTCCTCTTTCAAGCTGCCTACGTACCCCGTTTGCAGGGATCAGACCAGCATAGTTCTTCGGGGCAAATGCAAACATGCATGCTGTAGAAGACATGAAAACATGCAAGAAAATACTCGACAAGATAGGTTGATTGAGGAGCGCCCCAGCGATTGCTTAGTCTCAGTGGGTGGAATAATTAAACCAGGGAAAAGATTATAAACGTAACATAAAATACACCGCGAGGGGTGTCACCCAACGGAACAAGTTAGTTTGTCCCGAAGGGATAAAAAGGGAATACACCGCGAGGGGTGCTATCCAATGAGACAAGTTAGTTTATCTCGAAAGGATAAAAAGCGAATACACCGCGAGGGGTGCTATCCAATGAGACGAGTTAGTTTATCTCGAAAGGATAAAAAGTGAATACACCACGAGGGGTGCCATCCAATGAGACAAGTTAGTTTGTCTCGAATGGATTAAAAAGCGAATACACCACGAGGGGTGCCATCCAATGAGACAAGTTAGTTTATCTCGAAAGGATAAAAAGCGAATACACCGCGAGGGGTGCTATCCAATGAGACGAGTTAGTTTGTCTCGAATGGATAAAAACCAAATCTATGGTGGAAGGTGATTGAAAGATGTCCCTCAGGACAATGCCAAATCTATGGCAGCATTCGATTGAAGGATGCCAAATCTATGGCAGAAGTTGATTGACATGATGTCGCTCAGGACAAAGCCAAATCTATGGCGGGAGATGATTGAATGATGTCCAGGAGGACAATGCCAAATCTATGGCAGAAGATGATTGAATGGTGTCCCTCAGGACAGTGCCAAATCTATGGCGGAAGATGATTGAATGATGTCCCTCAGGACGATGCCAAATCTATGACGGAAGTCAATTGAAAAGTGTCCCTCAGGACGATGCCAAATCTATGGCAGAAGATGATTGAAAAGGTGTCCCTCAGGATGATGCCAAATCTGTGGCGGAAGATGATTGAATGATGTCCAAGAGGATAATGCCAAATCTATGGCAAAAGATGATTGAATGGTGTCCCTCAGGACAGTGCCAAATCTATGGCGGAAGATGATTGAAAAATGTCCCTCAGGACAATGCCAAATCTATGGCAGGACTTGATTGAAAGGTGTCCCTCAGGACGATGCCAAATCTATGGCAGAAGATGATTGAAAAGGTGTCCCTCAGGACGATGCCAAATCTATGGCAGAATGTCAAGAAGTCGTGTTGACAAATATGATAGATGAAGGCGACAATAAGAGGTCGAGGCTAGAAAGTGAGACCCGCGTTTCGACATTTGACAACAACGATGATTGATTTTTTATTTTTTTTTTGAAAAACAGAGGACATGTTCAAGTACCCTTTCTGCTTTACTGTTTTTGGCCAACGGGCTGGTATTTTCAGGACCTTGGGATTTGGGATGGAGTTCATCTTTGGATGGAAATTAGGTTTGAGCTGGACCCAGGGCTTGAGCTGGAGTTGGTTTGAGTTTGACTTTGATCAGGGTTTGAGTTTTGAGCATTCAGGCCCCAGTCTTGTTATGCTTGCTATGTTCGATGACATTGGCCTGATGTGCATGCCCCAGTAACATGTCTCAGTTCTGATTCTTTTCCTTGATTCCATTGATAGTTTCGACAACCAGTTTTATCATGAATGCAAGTGCGGGTCCTTCCATGTATTGGAATTTTTCTCACAAGTTGGGACCTCAAGATCAAAGTTGACTCGATGAGGACCTTGTGTGAATTTGGACAAGGCTTAGATGACTCAAAAGACAAGAAAGACCATTTATTAGAGGACTGACTCTCCATGATGACTTTGACTGGACGAGGAGTTTGACTTGACTTGATGAGTAGCTTGATTACTTGAGGGTTCGAAAAATGGCAAGCATGCCCCACAATTGACGTTTGAAATTGTCATGATAAAATCAAGTTTTGATGATTTTCCCAATTGGGGTTTTGAAATTGCTTTAGCTCCGTCAAGTGATGCTCATTCAGGATTTTTCTTGATCTTGTCTTGTCAAAACACGAGGATTTTTACCACGAACCATGCCCCAGATTGCTGATGGCAACCCATGGATTTCGAAAAATGCCCCAGCTTGGATTTTGCAGGATTCACAAAATGCCTTGCCCCTCCTTCTTGTTTTCTCCTATTGTCTAGGATTTTTGTTATCAAGTTTGTGTTTTCCAATCTGAAAGGACTTTATCTGGGTTGTAACGTGGCCAAGGTTTGGCTTAACAAACAAAGGATAATAGGCTCAAACATTTTCATTTTTTTTGGGTTTCGAGAGCTAGTAGCCATCTTGAACACTTGTGTGCCGATGTGTTTGACACTTGTGTTGATTTTGAGTTTTCCCTGATTTTTCTTCAAAGTTTTGCATCTCATTGTGCCCATGTATTTGGCACTTTCTTTGAATTCTGATGCGCCGATGATAACCTTGTGTTTGGCACATTTGTCTTCCTTATTTCACCCCAGTGTGGGGGGAATAGCTACTTAACTGGGTTCTTTCAAAGAAATTGATTTAGGCTCAAAGGGGGTATCAATGGATATATATCTTCAAGTGTTTGATAAAAGAAAAGAATGCCTTTCTTCATTTTGAATTGCACAACTTGATAACTGGATCCTAGATGCAAGTTAAGAGACTTGTGTGCCTGGATCATATTTTGATGTTTTGATCCAGCGAGCTTTTTCTCGGGCCAAGGCATCGCTTCTTGACGGCGTCAGGGAGTGGTCCCATGAAATTCTTCTCCTTGCAAGGGCGAAGGTTCAATCGACTACTGTATCATGTTTTGACTTCTCAATTGATGGTGCAAAACAATTCCAAATTAAGGGATTATCACAAAACGCGAGTTTATTATCACAATTTCGACCCAAGAAGCTTGAGATTGATTTCAAAAGACGGGACAGACCGATAACGAATTGACTCGAAAGATCGTGACTGAATTTTGGGATCGACTCGAATGAATATGACCGGGCCACAGGATGAGGCTGCCTACGTATCCTTCTTGCAAAGGAATCAGGTCATAACGTAGTTCGGGACTACGAAACCGACTCTCTTTTTGGTTTTTCTTCTTTGACTACAAACTTGAATTTGAAAGCATACAGACACGAAAGCATGAAAGACTTGAGGCACAAACTGACTCGAAATCTGCTTGAAAAAGACTCAACTTGAGACTTAAAAGGTTTCCTAGACTCGTGAGAAATTCCATTCATGCTTTACTGCACTCAAAATCCTCCTCCAGATCTGAGATCCGACACTGGGATGGTATTTGCAGAGTTAGACGGTAGGTTGGTGTAGCCATGCAGTGTGCTGCTACTATCGGGGTCCACATTTTTTGTCTCTGGGAAGGAATCAACATCTTCGAGGATGCCCAACTGAACAGCTTCTTCGACGGCCAGGCTTGTTTCAAAGAATGTCTTGAAGTCGGAAGAGGCTTGAGCTAGGATCATGTGCTTGGCAAGTACAGGCTGGAGATTTCGGACAATCATCCGAATCTGATCTTTCTCAGAGGGTTTGTCATTCATCTGAATAGTCTTTGCTCTCCATCTTCTGACAAAATCCATAAAAGACTCCTTCGGTTCCATCTTTGTCGATTCCAACTCTCGGATGGTGACCTCAAGTTGGATATTGTAGTCGAACTAGGCCACGAAAGCCTCACAGATGTCTTCCCAAGATTTCTTCTTTGTTATTTCCAGGACAATGAACCAGTGCAAAGCATGTCCAATCAGTGTTTGACAAAACATTTGGGCCATGGCGTCCTTCTCCACTCCCCACATGGAAAGTGCCCCAATGTAGCTGGTCAAGTGTGCTTTTAGATCACCGGTTCCATCGAACTTAGCAAAGACAATTAGCTTGAATTTCTTGGGTAGTCTGGCATTTGGGAAGAGGCAGAGTTCATTGATGTCGAAACCAATTGAGGTGATTCTTTCGCTTCTGGCTAAGGACTGCTCAAGTTGGGCTAATTTGGCTTTGATGGCGGCCATTTCTGGGCTTTGGGGGTTTGGTTCAGGAGGTGGTTCATGATTATTTTCGAGGGGTGTTTCTGGATTTTGAGAAGGTGGGAGTCGTCTGGCAACCCCAGTTATCATGAGCATCAACTGGGTAATCTGGGTTTTTGTTCACTCACCCATCTGTCGGATAGAGGTTCGGATTTGATCCAACTCATTCAGATTCCCTGTTGGCTGTTCCCTGTTTGAATGCTCCCCATTCAAATTTTCCACCGGTTGTTCCATATCTTCCCACAAATTCTGAGTCTATGAGGGTATGGTTTTGCTGTAGGATGGATGGCCCAGTGCTGACAGTAAAGTAAGAAGCGAACTCAAAATGTGCCCCTGTTGTGATTTATTGAAAAAAATGTGTATGAATAAAAGAATTGTTATTCACGTGTTGTCATCGTCGACTGAAGGGATCAAACTTTACGGATAGTTCCAACAGTCACGGGTAGGTCGATGTCAGACAGGTTTAATTCCGCACGTTGGGAAACAGAGCCAATCTCCTTATCTAAGACCATCCGAGACAGAGCAATAAGACTGCTGGAAGATGCACTGAATTAGAGGGAGCCGTTCGGGCACGGCGAACACCGGAGTTATCCCAAACTCCATGGATTTACGGTCTCCTAGACCCTGACTCAAGAAATGACAACCTATGAAGGATTGCCTTAGTCCTCAGAGATTCTTTTGAATGTGTATCCTTTGATTAGGAATGATAAGACTTGGGAGATATCAAGACAAATTAAGGCTTCAACATTTTTCACCCGAAATTTCTATTTTGTTTTCAAAAAAAACGTTTGGCGTAAATGACATGATACCGTAACCGGGGTGGCGTAGGTGGCATGGCGCCATTAGCCTAAGCTGTGTAAGTGACTTCGCACTATAACCTGAGTGGTGTGGGTATCACGGCATTGTAGCCTAATTGTTTCGTTGATTTTCATTGAATCCATGATTGAAAAATGTATTGAAGACTTAATGAATTTCGATATCTCTAAAACCTCATCGTTCCAAGGACTAAATAATTCCGACAACGTGCCTTTAAAAAGCACGACTCTTCATCGGTCCAGGCAATCCTAAACAAGCCGCGCGAGAGAGTCTAAGAGTTCTACCCGAAAGCAAATGGACAGCATAAGATGCAAGGTGAGATGTGCAAGGGGGATAAGATTACGGTCTTTCGAAGGTCGGCTCAATCCTCAGAATTTCTTTTAGGGTGTATCCTTTGTTTAGAATAACAAGTTCTAGGAGATGTCAAAATGAACTAAGTATTCAACTAGTCCTCATTCGAAGTTTCAATTTTGAACTTGGAATAACTTGGTATAGATGACGTGATACCATAACCAAAGTGGCGTCAGTGGCATGGCGCCATTAGCCGAAGTGGTGTAAGTGATCAGAGCATCATTTCCTTGCTATTCCTTATTCTCTGTTGAATCTTTGATTAAGTATTAGTCAAGGACTTAGTATGTTTTGATTTCCCAAAGTTTCATTGTCCTAAGGACTCATATAGTTTAGACAACGTACACTGGGGTGCACGATTCTTCATCGGGTCTTGGCAACCTTCTAGAGACCGCGCAAGCAAGTCTAAGAAGCCCAACACTTGAAACAGATAGCATGATGGCATGGCATGGATAAGAGGCACGGTGAGATGCAGAAAATAGTAACATGTAGGCAGGATATAGCACATAGTCCTACTTTGCGGGTCCCTGTCCTAATTTGGATGGTTCTATTGCTTTCTACACACATATAGAGGCCGGGTTTTGGTTTTGAAAGGGTTCCCCGGACTAGAGTCAAAGTATACCTCCCATTATCGAGCGTACACTCAATAACGGTACATACGGCAGGTACGACTCATCATAGTCGAGGGTTGCCGAGCATTCTGGGATTCCTTGTCACCGGCAAGCCGGGCAAGATTGCCAGAACACAACAGCGAGTCTGAACAAGATATATATACAAAAGAATGAAAATGAAACAAGATGTTTTAAAAATCCCACAAACATTTTTCAAGCTTGGCTCACGGGTTTAATTGATGCTTAAGGAAAGTAAGTCGCTTTGTCAACACACCAACTTTTCTCAAGTATCAATTAAACACATTCCCCAGCAGAGTCGCCACTGTGGGCTACCATTGCCCCGGGTGGATCGGAGCGGCCCATAAAGAAAATACGATTTTCGAATCGAATTGAAAAATTTGAAGAGTCGCCACTCGGATTTATGATTCGCCACCCGAGAAACCGCTTTGATTTGAAAATTGATTGATTTGAATTGAAGACCAGATTTTTATTTGAGGGTTCGGAAGCCATGTTACGAGGGAGGAAGGGTTTTACAGCACCCCCCTCGCCCGATTTGAAATCGGTCTCTACTAAACATTTGTGGGATTTTTCAAAAGATCTTGTTTCATTAAACCATTTAGCAAGTATCCACAGTATCATCACGTAAGGAGTGCATGTATGTGCATGTGTACAAAGGGCGATGAGAGATGATGAAGAAGCACAAAATGACAGAAACTGAAGGTCTACCACTAATCTCACTCTCGAGCGCTCGGGAGCACTCCCGAGCGCTTGGGAGTATCACATGCTCAACCTGCACATCTCGTTAGTACAATAGGATACAACACTAAAAATCCAAACTGAAATAATCTTAAACATGTTACAGGCTCAAC
Organism: Rhododendron molle; assembly: GCA_025413875.1. Taxonomy (NCBI): domain Eukaryota; kingdom Viridiplantae; phylum Streptophyta; class Magnoliopsida; order Ericales; family Ericaceae; genus Rhododendron; species Rhododendron molle. Next base: position 33,007,841 of record CM046391.1, on the reverse strand, counting down.
AGAGGACTTAGTAGACTGGATCAGACCCCATTCTGCCAAGCTATGTATCCTTGCCCTTCTAAAAAGTGGTTTTACAGTTCTAAGAGATAAAAGGGGATGCATGCATGGACATCCAAAGGTAGTAGAAGGATCAAACTAGAAGAAAAATGGACTGAAGCTGCATGCAGACACTCCCGAGTGCTTGGGAGTGATCTCGAGCGCTTGGGAGTGATCTACACCCCAGAACTGATTTCAGCCAACTAATACCCTCATTGTAGCATGCCAGTACATCAGATCTTGTATCTTTGAAGTGTGAAAATTTCTCTCTTTGAGTTCTGAAGAAAACTCTTTTGCATGTCTTCGAATGAAAATGATTTTCGTTATTTTTCTTTGAAAAATGAAGATCATCTGTGCCAACACACCTCAAAAGAGCTAATATGTTTTGAAACACGTTTCACTCCCCTTGCATGTCCACTTAAATGTTTGAAAGAAGGAAAATAGGACTGGAGTCACTCTCGAGCGCTCTGGAGTAGTCTCGAGCGCTCCGGAGTGCTTCCAGTAAGCTTTAACACAAAAAACACCTTCATGCCCCCCTTTGCTCTTGTTTTTACACTAACTCTAGAAAAGAAAATATAGAGACTCTCTTTACAAAACAAAAGCATGAATCTCCAAACAAAATGGGTATTTCCAGATTGGTCCTACACTGGACAGCTTGCAGAAAAAAAATCATAACTAATTCATTTTAAATACGATTAAGTTGATTCCAGCGACCAAATCTTCCGAACAAAAAGATCTACAACTTACATGAAGGAACCCAGAAACAATTCGTGGTTCAAAAAAGCCAAAGACGGCAAAAACTGAAGCTCAGAAAATCTGTCCTAAAATTACAACATGTCGCAGCATCCCTTTTGACTTGCATGCTAGCCAAATCAACTTAAGATTCAACAAAATGAACTCACAACTAGTATGAGGAACTAGCATGAGCTCTTTGATCCCCCTCAGAAGTGGAAAAGCATTGAATAACTTGGAAAAACTAAGTTTATACCTTTTCTTGGCTTGAACTTGACTTCTTGGACTGACTTTGGAGCTTGAAAATGGGTAGAAAACAGTAGGAAAATAGAGTAGATGAATTAGAGATTTGAGGCTTTTGAAGTACTTGAAAATTGTCTGAAACTCTTCTTTGAAAACACAAATTTTGGAAAATATTTGGGAGAGGTTTGAAGACTGAAAATTTCAGAGAACAGTAGAGGGAGAGAGTGATACTTCGTGGTCCATTTCAGCTGGTAATGAAAGGGTATATATAGGGGAGGGAAAATTAGGATTTTAGCTTGAAAATCAAAGAAAAAATGAAAAGAAATCATTTTGGGAGGAGAAATGGAATCATGAGATGCTCTGCTGGCTCAGGCATGCTCAGGTAAGACCAAGTTTGAACGTTGAAAGACCTGAAAAGCCTAAAAAGCCATGCTCAAAGCCAAGCTCAATATGCATTTATCTGTCAGCACTCCCAAGCGCTCTAGAGTGATACTCCCGAGCGCTCTAGAGTGGTCCCGAGCGCTCTATAGAGTGGTAGCCCAACTTCAGAAGGGCGCCACGGACACTCCCGAACTCGGTTTTGGGTGTTTTTCGAAGCGTTGGAAAGCTCGTTAAGTCTTCTTTTTAACCCAATTGGTTTCATTGAAATATATTTTATATGCTAAAATGTGTGCCAATTTTACCCTCAGGGTGTTGAGAAAAGTGATGGTTTTGGTTTGTAAAAATCCAAGAAACATCGTTCAAGCTTTAGCCCAGTCCTGTTTTGATTCATTTTCATCATCGGGGATCCCCGAGGGCACAAATTAAGGATAATTTATAGGTCCAAATTGGGGTGTCCTCGCGCCTTGTAGGGTTTTGCGATTTTCTTGTTGTCTATTTTGTACGCGTCATTACTGGGTTCTGGGAATCGTTTCCCAATAGTGGTATCAGAGCAGGCTATAATCACGCGTATGGATTAAACATGCCATGTTGTCCGTTGGTTATAGAGGGTAGAACGTAGAACTGTGCTAACCCTAATTTTGCAGCGTTCTTACCCAGCTATTATGGTCACATCATTTTTAGATGATTTTATGTGATTGGATCCTACGATAATTTTTCGTGGTTATTGTTATTTATTGGGTACTACAATTATTTTTTGTGTAGTTTACGCGGAAATATATCAATTTGAATTTCGAAAATCTGCTCTTCAGTAAAAGTTTTAGATAATTGAATTTCAAATCTAACCCAATTTGAATCCCTTCAATCGGAGGTCGGATGAGGAAGATATGGCCAAAATACTGAAGGCTGTGTAGTTTACGCGGAAATATATCAAATCCGAATTTTCTTGCCTAAGCACAGTTGGATTTTGGTTTCCTTGATTGATTCAAACTATCTAAGTCTTCCACACAAGTATTGTTTAATTAAGGATTTCAAGTTTGGAAGGATTACTTATTGCTCGTGAATTGTATCTTTGACCATAATAGTTGGATTCTTTATCTTGTGTTTCCTTATTATTTGTGTTTCCGTATTGTTTGCATATGTGATAGTTTTTCCATATTGGGACAACATGGTAATATTTGGTCTTTGACCTAGATCAAGTTCTTTTGCAAACTCGAAAATTTGATTACCCTCACAAATTTTTAAATAACTAAGTGGGAGAGGGAATTTATTTTGGATGAATCCCATGGTCTCCATTCTAGTCTGTAGATGATATAATTAATTTTGTGTGTTGGTTTCAGAACCTTCCTCCCTATCAGACAAAATTAATTGTGGCATCATCGGTACAAACTTCTTAAAGGGATAGCTCTAAGATAATTGTTGTGTGAATCACTTCACCATCTGAGGTGGTTCATAACGGAACAATGGGCCATGGGGCTAGGTAATGGTATACACTTAGCTGTAAATAATAGTATCCTCACCATCTGAGTTACTATTATTGTTTATACGCCCGAAGCTATACTGGCTATTTAAATTTGCTTGGCACGGTATAGTGTCTAGATAGTAAAATTAAAAGGTTGTGCCTACCTACACGAATGATGATGAGTAGATGACCTTCCCATCGCGGCAAGCTCTTCACGGTGTGTAGGGTTGCCAATGTTTTTCTTTTAACATGTGGTTGAGGGAACCAATATTAAAATGAAATTCAAAATTTTTTATTGCCCTTCATAATTGATTCTTATGTTATTTGATTCTCAGATTCAAAAATGGATTTTTCAATTCAATTGCAATTATTCTCAAAACAAATAAACTTACTGGATTGAATTATATTGACTAGAAAAGGAATTTGGATATTGTGTTAACTGCTGAAGGGCACATATTTTTGTTGTCTGAGGTGTGCCCTCCTAGACCTGATAAGAATGCCACAGAATAGGAAGCAAAATTTTATAAACATTGGTGAGTATCACCCATGTTGAAGGGACCCCAGTTAGGGATCTGAAGATGATAACTCTTCTTAATGAACTAAAGATTCTTGGAGCTGAAATTGGTGGGGAAATCCATGTGCAAATTTGGTTCTTGACTCATTGCAGTCTGAGAGTTTTAAGTAGTTTCACTTGAACTATTTTAGGAACAAAATGGATTTAATTTTGGCGAAACTTCTTAAGGAACTCCATGCAGTTGAGGGTCTTGTGGGTGTGAAGAAACCATCTGTATTAGTGGCGGAAAAGGATTCTACTTCTAAGTCGAAAGACAAGAAGAAGTAGAACAAGTCTTAGAAGAAGGTTGTGGAGCCAGTTAGAGCGCCTCAAGGTGGAGTGAAAAACCTAAGGGCAAGTGTTTTCATTGCAAGCAATAAGAACACTAGAAGAAGGAATGTCTATTCTATCTCAATAAAGTGAATAATCAAGATAGATCTTTTCGTTAGTCATTGAATCATAGTTAGTGGTGTTATCTACCAGTACCTAGTGTGTAGATATGGGAGCCACTAATCATGTTTGTAATTTATTACATGGGTTCTAGGAAACCAGAAGACTTAGTGATGGAGAGATTTATCTGCACATGGGTAATGCTACGAGAGTGGCAGCAGTTGTAGTAGAAAATGCTATTTTAAATTTTAGTAACAATAGGAGTTTAATTTGAGAGATTGTCTTTATGTTCTCACACTTAGAAGAAACTTGGTTTCAATTTCTAAGTTGATTAAAGATGGATATTTGATTTATTTCAGTAACTTTGTTGTTATTAAGTTTAATAAATGCTTTATCTATTCTGGTTCATTGGTGGATAATCTCTTCTTTATTAATCCTATATTTCGTACAGTGAAACTGCATGAATTGAATAACACTAATAATATGTCATGTAAGAGAAATGAGCCTTCTAAATTGAACCAAACGTACCTTTGGCACTTACGCCTTGGTCATATTAATCTGAATAGGATTTTTAGACTGGTCAGGGATGGACCTTTAGGTTCATTGGAAGTTTAGGAACTTCTAGTCTGTGAATCCTGTTTAGAATGTAAGATGACCAAGAAGTTTTTTTAATCAGCAAAAGGTTAAAGAGCCAAAGAGGCGTTGAAATTTGTTCATTCTGATTTGTGTGGACCCATGAATGTCCAAACAAGAGGTGGTTTTGAGTATTTCATCATTTTGGTTGATAATTACTCAATGTTTGGATACATTTATTTGATGCACCATAAATCTGAATGCTTTGAGAAATTTAGGGAGCATAGGGCGGAGAAGCATCTGGGTAAATGTCTTAAAACACTGCGATATGATCGTAGTGGCGAATACCTCTTAGGAGAGTTTAGGGAGTACTTGTTAGCTGAAGGCATTACATCCTAGTTATCAGCACCAGGTATCCACATCAAAATGGTTTAGCAGAAAGAAGGAATATGACTCTTATAGATATGGTGACATCAATGATGAGTTATTCAGATTTACCAATTTTGTTTTGGGGACATGCACTAGAAGCAACAGTATATTTCTTAAATTGGTACCATTTAAGCCAGTACCATCCACACCCACAGAACTATGGATTGGGCGCAAACCTAGTCTGCAGCATGTTTGGGTTTGGGGTAGTCCAGCCCCTGTGCTGAATGGGAACGCAGATAAATTGGAATCGAGGACAGAACACTACTACAATAAAGCATAACAATCACAGCTATTGGCAGTGATAGTTAGTCTTCTATCACACTCCTCCTACCATGATAGATGTGGGTGTGATAGTAAATCAGTCTCTTTTACCACGGTTTTAAACCGTGATTGAAAGATAGAAACCATCACACCCAAAAAGCATGATCTTTTCTAGGAAAAACCGAGATGGAAACTCCATTGCGTGTTCTTTGCCCCGTTTTTTATCACACTCTTCTTGAAAAATCGTGATTGTATGTAAATAACAATCACGACCAAAAACTGTGATCTTTCATGTCTAAAAAATGAGATGAAAAATAGTTAGGTGTGATCCTTTCTGGTTTTTAGATCACAGTTTTCGTCTAAAACCGTGATTAAATGTTCTTTATCATCATAGTCAAGAAATGTAATTGAAAGATGCATCTTTTTTTTTTTTTTTGTACATTTAAAAAATGCCCAATAATAAATACACGTAAAATATGTATTCAGCCCATAGCTATCTTCTCCAAAACAAAAGACATAGCAATACGAAATATGCATAACTGATATTGCATCTTGCACAAAACATGTCATAGATAGAAACATCGTGCCGGAAAGCCTACATTGAATTAATCTAACATCAATCAAATTTCAAAAAATGCATAAAAAATGCATAACAAAAGCTTGACAATAAAAAGGACAAAGAAAACTAATTGAACCACAAGCATGGAGTTATGTCCTAAGCTACAACTAGCTAATTCTTCATTCTTTGAGGCCAATTTCAAGCACTTCATCATTCTCGGAAGCCAATTTCAAGCACTTCATCATTCTCGGAGCATGCCTAAATCCACCAAAAAACAAAAAGTAGCAGCATCAAGAACTCCAATGCCTTAATCCAGCAGAAAACAAAAAGTAGCAGCATCAAGAACTCCCAAGAAAAAAGTAGCAGAAAACACATCTTTATATATAACCAAACTATGGCAACTGACTGAACCTTGAAGTTCTCAGTACTACCATTAGGATGGTCATTTGACTGCACAGGTGAGACTAATATTAAAGCAGTGGTCACTAAATGCGCCTAGAGATGTGGCAGACAAAGCTTGGGTCGAATGCAGATTGGAAATTGCTTACTTCACACTCTTTGTACTGCATAATGCAGATTGCAGAAGTCATATGACAGCCAAACTCAAGGAATGCATGCTTCACGGACCTGATAGAAAAACATATATTCACTCTCACAGGTATCCTACAGGTGTGAGTGGATAAACCTATTGATGCCACTGTTGGTATCCTATAGGTGTGAGTGGTTAAGCGTCCGCCACGGCCAGCCGCTCACAAGGAGGATATAGTTAACACAAAACCTACTGCTACATCCACTAGACCAAAGTTTTATTCCTGTTCCTTTGCACATAATTTACTAAAATAACTCCAAGCTAAAAAGGGTAAATTAGCTGGCTGAAAAACACCCAGGGGTGCATGAGTTAAAGCGCAAGCGATCTTACCTCATCTGTTTTCCACAACCCTTCTTCATACTTGTACCACCTCATTAGCCCTTCATCACTTCTAGCCCTCTGGCACATAACACACGAGTTATCCATGCAAATCAAAACCACGATCTTTGCTCCTACTTTAAACCCAGGATATATCTCCCATGGAAACTTCTGATGTAAGACTCAACACCTTACCTTATCAGATGAGGTCAGGGTTCTTAAAAATGCTACAGGAAAATAAGGTGGAACAAAGACAACTACAGGTAATGCGTATGATACAATTCAATTTCCCATAATAGGTAATTAGTCTCACTCAATTTCCTGTAGCTATTAGCATCCCACATGACCAAATGCAACAGCAGGTCTAGTTATACTCATAAACAACAACAGATGTAGAACTCATAACAGCAGCAGAAGCCAGACAACAGATTGCATGCAACTAAAACAGCAGCAGTAGCTATCGGGAGCCATTATTCAGCAGACAGCAACAAAAGCCACAATTCAGAACTGAAGCAGTAGTAGAACAGAATCCATAGAAAAACAGCAGACAGGAACAACAGCCATCACAAGCAGCCACAATTCAGAACTGGACAGCAGAGTAAGCACACAGTAAACTCAAACAAAGGAAGAGCTAACTTACACATATAAGCTGATTATACTTCGTTCATGAGGGACTTTATCCACTCAGCTCGCACTTCATCAATTTCAACTTTCGTGTAAGTTTTTTTTCCATTGAACTGCAATGGATTGAAAAAAAATACGTACAAGTTAACAGTTTGTAGGTGTAGGAAAACGAAACAGGCCTTCGAATAGCACGAAACTGTAACGGCTACTCTTCTCTCTACACCGGAACCCTAGCACACCGCCGGTATTGATCCTACAAAACAAACAGAAGGTGAGCGCACCTTTGCCGTCTCGTGGCAAAGGCCCTCCGATGCCAAAGTTAGTATCTCGTACTAGTAATACCTTAATTCTCAGTAAGTAATAAGCCAATAGCCAGGAATTGCGTACCATTACCTCTAGGTTTACCTCATATTTATAGACCCATGTCTACTTGCTGTCCAAGCCATCTTGCTGCCCTAAGTTTCCTTTCTTGTAAAGGGAACCTAGAATATCAGGGATTCTCATTCGCATAACTGCGTATTTCCTTTTAGACCATCTAGGAACTCTTCCCAAAGCTGGCTGTTCACCCCATTCTCGATGGGTATCTCCTCCAGATCTCGTTTCCTTACTGGATATTTCCATTTCTAGATCGCTCTGGAGCGCCTCCTGGCACCTTCTCCAGATTGCTTCTACTGTTCGGCCTTCTCGTTGCCGAACAGACCCTCTGGACCAATGATTTCTCATATCACTGGACCCTTTATCATGAGACTGGTCCAACAACTACCCTTGCTCTTTGGACCATACCCCTGCTCGGGTATCTTGGACCTGGGGCCTCTCGTGTCCCCGGTCCTTGTGCCGTTCACCTCACTGCACGGCGGATATTCCGACTGTATTTATTCCGGACCCCACGTACCACCTGTTCGGGCCTCTTTGGTACCTGTTCGGGATTACCTCCCTACAATAGCTCCCCAGCTTTACTCGTTATTTTCTCTTAATATGACGAGCAAACCTTCTGAACACCGAGCAAAGTTCTCGTCCTTTGCTCCTGCACCCTGTTTCTCATACTTGGTGCAGACTTCATCATTAGTCCAGGCCAAACGTCTCATCGTTTGGTCTGGGCAGGCTTTTCCAGCTTTTACCTTTACACGCGGCACGCACTGTACTGCCCGCATTAAATGCGAGCAGACGTTTTGGGGAACGAAACGCCCAAACGGCGTCTGGGGTGACGTTTCTCATACGTCACCCCCTTTGCCGGGGTATACTTGGATTTTCGTCCCATTTTCAAACCCCACTTGCTCTCTAAGTTCCCTCTGCAGAAAGACGGTTCGAGCATTCCGCCATTGAAGCACTATTCACCATCTCGAGGTTCTCCCTTTCTGCATCTAGGGTCTTCGATCGTCGTTTTCGTAAGTCATCATTCCCCCTTTCTCTCCCTCTCTTCGTCGATTTAGGATCTCCACAGTTTCTTTTAGGGTTTTTTTTTTGTACCCAACTTGTTCCTACACCCACAGTCTCGTTATGGGTCGATTCCGTAGGCACTGTGACACACCTCAAAGGATGGCTGAGTTCAGATCTCGTTACAAGATCCCAGACAATGTGGCCACTTCGTTGGCCGCAGAAAACGCCATTCGCGAGAGTTTTGACAACGATACTCTACACATCCCTGTAGTAGCCGTCGTTGAAGGCGGCGTCAGGTTTCCTCTGGCACCTTTACTCTGCCAGGTTTTAGCCCATTATAGACTGTCCCCGATGCAAGTTTCAGCTAACTTCTTTAGGGTTGTTATGGGCATCAATGCCCTGAACCAGATGCTAGGCACATCCCTAGGTTTGCACGACATACATCACCTGTACAGTATTTCCAGAACCAAGGACGCCTTAACCTACTACCTGAAGAGTAGGGATTCTAGAAAGCGGTTGGTACTGGAGCTGCCTGATTCCGCTCGTGGGGACGACGATGACTTCCTCATCGTCACAGGGAACTTCGAACCCAGGGACGAGGACGGCAGAGTCATTGGCTTTCACGCTCCCCACAGATTTGGCACTCCACGTTAGTTCCTTTTCTCGTAGAACTTTTAGCCAAGTAATTCCTCGTATTGCACCTTTCATTCATTTGTATTACCGATTGCCAATTTTTCTCGTATTTGCAGCCACGAACGTCAACCAGGGGCACGCCATTATCACCCCTCAGGTTCACGTGACTGACATCAACCGTGCTCTTGCATTCAACGGGCAAGGCACGTGCTTGGCTGGCCGAGCAAGAGCTGCGCAAATCCTTCTCAGTTACCGTGCATCATACGGCGGATTCATCGATCGACGAATCCGAGCAGCAGACAATCCCATCATCCCTGATCCTCCAGCTCAACAGCCCGAGCAACGAGAAGAGAGGCGTTCTCGGACCCCTCCTTTGCCCAACGATCCAATCCGACTCACCGAAGAAACTTCCTCGTCCTCAAGTGGGTATTCTCCATCTCCCTCTCCTCGAGAAATGCAGCGACCGATCAACCTCAGCAGCCTCCTCAACATCCCGAGGGCTGGTCGTGGACGGGGCCGCGGCACATCTCGTGGCCGCGGACGCTCTCAGAGCCCGGCACCTTCTCATGGCCGCCGTGGCCCAGCTCAACCTGACGTCCCTCCTGGCTTCTCCCCCGAGGAGATTGAGGACAGCCATAGGGAAAAACGCCAACGGCTAGAAGCCTCTTCTATTGAACAGCCCCCGTCCCAGCTCACTGCACCTCCAACCCCTCTCTGGACTCCACAATTCACTCACGGTGGACGACCAGTCACCGTCCGTGATAGTGTGGAGTCTGAAGGCACCGCGCTTGCATTGTCCCAAGCATTCATGCTTCCTGGGGACATGCAAAAGGAGGTGGCCAGCTCCCCAGACAACCTTCTCAGCTCTTTCATGAGCCATCAAGCTAAGGTAAAGCCATCGTATTCATTTTTACATGCTAATGGCTCTAAATTGCTAATTCCTACCATTCGTCTGACCATGTGTTTGTCCAGGCGATGCAAAAGATGGTGGCCATGGCTCAGCGGTTCGGTCAGAGCCTCAGCGTGCCAGACTGGCCAGCGAGAACGCCAAGCTGTAGAACACAATCGTCAGGCTGGAAAGGGAGAGAAATCAAGCTCGCGGGATGGCCGATGAGCTGAGGGGTAAGCTGGAGGGTACCGAAGACAGCTTGAACCAGACTCTCACAGAGCTGGAGGCGAGCAAGAATGAGGCCAAGGCAGCCTATCAGCAGGGTTACAATGAGGAAATCCGTGTGGCCACTGAGAGCTACACGGACCAGATGCCCGGGATCCAGGACCAAGTCTTTGAAGCTAGTTGGCTAGCCTGCCTCAAGAAATCCGGTGCAGCAGAGTCTTCTCCCCTTTGGACAGAGATTGACCTTCCGAGCGCCCAGGTTTTTACTGAGGAGCTGGAAGAGATCGTGGAAGAGGAGGACAGCCTGGACAGGGAGCTTACCGCCAACGTCCCCGAACAGTAGAATGCCAGTGTTGAACAGACTGGAGAAGTGACCAGCCTTGGCCAAAAGGAAGCCACTGGCGGTCCACCTGAGCTTAGCACTGCTGCAGATAACTCAACTGCTTTAGCCTCTGCAACTGCTCCAACCTCCACGACTGCTCCGGACTCCACAACTGCTCCGGCCTCTCCCCCTGTCATCCAAGATCTAACAAACGAAGAGTAAGTTGGGCTTCTTTGTAGTGACAACAACTAAACTTTTAATTATCTCCTGCTGGCCCTGCGTGGCCGTTTGGCATCGCCCTGTGTGGCATTGATACATTTCTACACACTTTAATTCTCGTGTTCTGGCCCTTCGTGGCCTTTGAAATGTTTTGGGTGGCCCTGTTTGGCCTGAATTATCGTTTTGCCTGGCCCTTCGTGGCCTTTTATCAATGCAGGTGGCCATCTCTTGGCCAATTTTTATGTGCTAAGTGTCTTCATACTTAGCCCTATGCATAGTCACGTATGCTCCCCAGATCTCATCGTGCCTGTTGATGATCCAGTTGTGTTCACATTTATACCGTTGCAGGCCTCTCGTACCTTAGAACAGTGTTAACTGCACCCGTAGCTCGTCTACGCAATACGTATAATTGTTTGTATACGTATGTATCCAGGGTCTGTTCGTACCCGGACAAAATAGTCAAGTATATTCAGTACTTAATAAAGCTCAGGCGTGTATTCGTATCTGAGCAACTGCCAAGTGTATTCGTACTTGGAACAATTTTGGGTGTTCGTACCCGAGCAAGCAGACAAGTGTATTCATACTTGGTAAAATTTTAGGTGTATTCGTCCCGAGCAAGCAGACAAGTGTATTCGTACTTGGCTCAATTCCGGGTGTATTCGTCCGAGCAAACAGTCAAGTATATTCGCACTTGGCAAAATTCTGGGTGTTTACAAACACTCAAGTATATTCGTACTTGGTAAAATTTCTGGGTGTATTCGTACCCGTGCAAACTGTCAAGTATATTCGTACTTGGTAAAATTTTGAAATATTCGAAATTCCATTTAGTTACCCCTTAACTCTGCTCCCCAATACGAAGTAAGAACTAAGGACATAGCTTAAGTTCGTATTTAAAGCATGATAAACGAAAAACTCGTAAAAAATAGCGTTTGTTGCCAAAATTTGGGAATTTTATTCATAATTCACAAAACTCAAGCGGGCGTTACGCGTACCCCTTGTAACTAGTAAAAGAAAACACAAGGGAATTTTATTCGTAATTCCCACACAATCACGATGTGCATCTAAAACAGAATAGAAATGAAATCGAAATTCTTCACACGTAGAACTTCCTCAAGTTGTGATCATTCCAGGGCCTTGGTACCGAGTTCCCGTCCAGGTCTGCCAATCGATATGCCCCAATGCCCACAACCTCTGTAACTCGATATGGGCCCTCCCAATTGGCCCCCAACTTGCCCTCGTTGGCCACCTTGGTGTTGCCGAGCACCTTTCGTAGCACAAGGTCTCCAACACCAAACTCTCGTGGGTGGACATGCTTGTTGTAACTTTTCATCAATTGCTCCTGGTACGAGGCCAGGTGCACCAGAGCTCGTTCTCTCCTCTCCTCGGCGAGGTCCAACTCAATTTCCAGGGCTCTGTCATTGCCCCCACGCTCCACCAGTGTGGTTCTGTTGGTCGGCAAACCAACCTCCAATGGAATCACAGCCTCTGTTCCATATGCCAGCGAATAGGGGGTCTCTCCCGTAGACCTCCTAGGAGTTGTTCGGTGTGCCCACAGGACCAGTGGCAATTTGTCAGGCCACTTTCCTTTTGCTTTGTCCAACCTTTTCTTGATCCTGTCAAGTATAATTTTGTTGGACGCCTCTGCCTGTCCATTGCTCTGAGGGTAGGCCGGTGTGGAATAGTAGTTCCTTATTCCATACTGGGCGCAAAAAGCCTTGAACTTTTTCTGGAACTGGGACCCATTATCAGTGATTAGGGAATAAGGAACCCCAAATCGAGTGATGATGCTCTTCCATATGAACCTTTCTATCATAGGTTCTGTGATTTTTGCCAGTGGTTCTGCTTCAATCCATTTGGTAAAGTAGTCCGTTGCTACCAACAGGAACTTCCTGTTCCCAGTAGCCTTATGGAGCGGACCCACGATGTCCATACCCCACTGCGCAAACGGCCAAGGACTTGTCAGGGGCACCAGATCTTCAGCTGGTGTTCGGATCATAGGTGAGAATTTCTGGCACTTCTCACAGATTTTCACATACACCTTTGCATCTTCTTGCATGTGCGGCCACCAGTATCCCTGGGTAATTGCACAGTGAGCAATGGACCTGCCCCCAGCATGACTCCCACACGTTCCCTCGTGTATTTCATGAAGGAATTTTTGCACCATCTCGGCATGCACACAAAGCAAATACGGTCCAGTGAAGGACTTTCTGTACAACTTTCCCTCTGGTGATAGCCAAAATCTTGCAGATTTCGTCTTTATCTTGTGAGCTTCTTTTTTATCTGTGGGGAGTGTCCCATCTCGTAGGAACTCCACTATTGGATCCATCCAACTTGGTCCTTGGTTCACGTTCAAGACCAATTCCACACTTCTCCCAATGCTCGGTTCAACGAGATAGTCCACTGCTACCTTCCTTTTGAACTCTGTTGGCACAGCCGCTGCCAACCAAGCCAGTGAGTCAGCGTGGGCGTTCTGTCCAGAGCTTATCTGCTCGATGTGTACCTTCTCAAAGGTATCAAGCAAATCCTTGGCTGCCTCCACGTAGGCCGCCATCTTTTCACTCCGGGCCTCGTATTCCCCGGACAGCTGATTCACCACGAGTTGTGAATCACAGAATACTCGAATTCTTTTTACTTTCAAGGTTCTTGCGCTCCGTAACCCGGCCAGGAGTGCCTCGTACTCCGCCACGTTATTCGACGCACTGAAACCCAGGCGCAGGGATAATTCGATCATAACTCCTTCAGGAGGGAAAAGCACCACCCCAATTCCAGATCCGGTGTTGCATGCGGATCCATCTACAAAAAGCTTCCATTCCAATGGGTCCTGCTCGGCGGATGCCCCTCGCTTCTCGGCTGACTGCTCGTCCAACTGCTCCTTTCTCGTAGGAGGCCGTGGAGCTACTGTGGGAGAGAACTCTGCCACAAAGTCTGCCAAAACTTGCCCTTTGACCGCCGTGCGCGGCTGATAATCAATATCATACTGGCTCAATTCCACCGACCAAGTTGATATTCGTCCCGAGAAATCGGCCTTTCGAAGCAATGACTTCAACGGGAACTCCGTGTTAACGACCACTTTGTGACTTTTGAAGTAGTGGGGCAACTTCCTAGCGGCCGTCCTCAGTGCCAGGACCAACTTCTCAAGAGGCAGATACCTCGTTTCTGCATCCAATAGCGTCTTGCTTACGTAATAGACAGGGATTTGCTTGGATCCCTTGTCCTCTGATGAGACCACACTTACGGCATGTTAGGATCTTTGCTAAGTCTGAGGTCGAGGACCTCGCCAGGCTCAGGAGTAGACAAAAGTGGGGCTGCTGCCAAGTACTTCTTCAGGTCTTGGAACGCTTGCTCACACTCTGCTCCCCATTTGTAACCTTCTCTCTTTTTTAACAACTGAAAGAAAGGTCTACACTTATCACTCGAACGACTTATGAACCTGTTAAGGGCTGCCACCATCCCTGTTAACCGCTGGACCTCCATCGTGGTCCTCGGACTCTGCAGCTTCTGCAAAGCTGTTATTTGATCGGGATTCGCCTCTATCCCTCTAATGGTCACTAAGTGACCCAGGAACTTCCCAAACTTACCCCAAACGCACATTTCGAGGCGTTGAGCTTCAACTTATACTCTCTCAGTATCTCAAAAGCTTCTTTCAGATCAGCGATGTGGTTTTGTTTCTCCTTGCTTTTCACCACCATATCGTCTATGTACACCTCCATGGTATTGCCGAGCAGCTTCTTTAGCATAATTGTTGCTAATCTCTGGTAAGTTGCTCCAGCATTCCTCAGACCAAAAGGCATAACATTGTAACAGTACAACCCCCATGGTGTGATGAAGGACGTCTTCTCCTGATCGGGGCCGTACATAGCTATCTGGTGATATCCTCGATAAGCGTCGAGAAAACTCATACGCCCGTACCCAGCTGTTGCATCCACCAACTGATCTATCCTGGGCAGGGAAAAATTGTCTTTCGGACAAGCCTTGTTTAGATCCGTGAAATCGACGCATACCCGCCATTTCCCACTCTTCTTTTTTACCACTACTATGTTAGACAACCATTCGGGGTAGTATACCTCTCGGATCACCTTTGCTTCGAGCAAACGGTCGACCTCCTTGATAACAGCGTCCACATGCTGTACGGCAGACCTTCTTTTCTTCTGCATCACCGGTTTGTGCTGCGGGTCCACATTCAGGTGGTGGCAAATCACGCTTGCATCCTCCCTAGGCATCTCCTCGGGCACCCAAGCAAACACATCAACATGCCCTTTGAGAAATTTCACCAACTCTTCCTCCTCTTCTTTGCACAGGTTTTCCCCAATCAGGAAATATCTTTCAGGATCATTCTCGTTGATATGGATTTTTCTTCAATCGTTCCACCACTTTCTCGGCGGGATCTCCTCCGACATCCTCGATGGTCGGCTGGTTGGTAACCTCGACTGTTTGCACCAACTGTGCCTTGTGTGCCTTCTTGATTATGGAAACCAAGCATTGTTGGGCTGTCTTTTGGCTCCCCCTTATTTTCTCGATTCCAGTGGATCCTGGAAACTTCACCATCTGATGGTAGGTGGATGAAACTGCCCTCATCTTATGCAACCAAGTCCTTCCTATAATCGCGTTATAGGAAGATGGCACATCCACTACCAAAAAATCGGTTCTGAGTACCACTATTCCTGCCCGAACAGGGAGGGTCACCTTACCCAACGGCCAAATTGCCCCTCCACTGAACCCAAGCAACGGAGTTACTGACTGTACCAAGTCCGCTTGTGCCAATCCCAGCTTTTTGAATGCATCGTAATAAAGCACCTCAGTGCAACTTCCTAAATCCACCAGGATCCTTTCCATGTCGTATTCCCCAATTCGTAGGGTTATGACAAGAGCATCGTTGTGAGCACCTGGACTCCTCCCAGGTCCTCATCCATGAAGATGATGCCCTCGTTGCACCCTTCCGCTTCACGTCCCCGTTTCTTTCCTAACCGCATCACGTGCTGGTCGTGTTTCACCTGCCTCTGGAGCAACCTCACCTCATTTCTCGTATAAGGTGTGGCCAATCCATGTATCATATGGATCACGCCCCTTGGATTCTGCTCGTAATCCAGTTCCATTGCTTTTTTCGCACCCTTGTGCTCCTCTTGGATGAACTCTTTCAGATACCCACGTGAGACCAGGTCATCAAGGTGCTGCTTAAACATCTCGCAGTCTTCCGTCATGTGACCCCAGTCCTTGTGGTAACTGCAGTGCTGACTCGTAGCCCTTCTTGCGTCTTTATCTCCCTCCAGCCTTGGGGGCCACTTGAAGTACGGACGGTTCTTTATTCGATAAAGAACCCGATAAATTGGTTCTTTCCAAACCGTTGTAACTGAGAAGAAAGACTTTGGATCAGGGGCATGCTTTTTCCGGTATGACTCTTTCTTAGCTTGCCCATGCTCCTTCCTCTCTCTATAAGTCTTGGGCTCGGGCTTATCTGTCTTCTTCGCAGGGCCCTTGACTTGCTCGGCACTCAGTTTGCCATCTTCCCGTAGTATGTCATCCTCATTCCTGGCATGCTGCTCAATTCGCCTCATTAGTTTTGCCAGTGTGCTCACTGGGCTCATGTTTAGGGACTTTCGTAGCTCCCCCCGAACAGGTAGCCCAGTCTTGAACGTCGCTATTGCATACTCCTCACTGCAACTTTCAATCTCGTTGAAAGTCTCCCAATACTTCTTGGCGTAGTCTCTGATCGGCTCACTCTCTCATTGCTTAATAGCTGAGAGACTCTCAAAAGTTTTGGGTGGTTTCCTGCTCGTCGGGAACCGAGCAGTGAACTCCTCGGCCAACTGTCTCCACCCTCGTATGGTGTTCGGCCCCAACTTATGGAACCATGATAGGGCCACTTTTCCCAAACTAGATGGGAACATCTTGCACATGATTGCGTCATCACCGTCGTGCATAAACATCGCCTGCTGGTAATGCTGTATGTGGGCCACCGGGTCTGCATTGGTTTCGTACAGGATAAACGTTCCGTGCTTAACCCTGCTCGGCAACCTTGCCTCCTGCAATCTCTTGCAAAAGGAGAAGTTGCTATGTTGCTAAGGGCTCTCCGTGCTGCTTCTCGTGCAGACATGGTCCCCTCCTCCGATACCTTCGCAGCCCTGGCATTATTCCTTTCCCAGTCGGAATCAGGTCTCTCGTACCTGTCCCTGTGGTGCTTCCTGCTCCCTCCTTCCTCGGGGGAGGAGCTCCTGCTTCTCCTTTTTCGTGAAGAAGCCCTCGGTCGTTTCGGAGTGAGGCTCCTGCTTCTTCTTTTTCGTGAAGAAGCTCTCCTGTACTCCACCATATCCAACCTTTCTTTTCTAGACTTCCTTCGTGAAAGCCCAGAATCCTCCGGATGTTCTCGTATCCGCTGCAGCTGTTGAATCTCATATTCTCGTCTTTTAATCAGACGAGCGTATTCCTCTATTTCCTGTCTCTTTTCGTCCAGGATGTCTTCCCTGTTGTGCACGCTTTTTGAACGCGCCACTGACTCCCTCCCACGGCGGGACTTACTCCTCCTCGTGGATCCTGTGGCCGTCCGTCCGTCCCTGTTTCTGGAGTCGCCATGGGTTGCCAGGGGGCGGTCCTTGCTCGTGGTTCTCCCCGCACGCCCACCGTCGGGCTTTCTCGGTGGATCTGGTGGGGATTTTTCAGCTCCCCCACCCAGCTGATTGTTTGCATCAAGTGGAGTCTTTGGATCTTCTTCTGCCATGGTCATTTTTTCAAAGGGATCTCTTTCGTTTCCCACAGACGGCGCCAATTGTAGGTGCAGGAAAACGAAACAGGCCTTCGAACAGCACGAAACTGTAACGGCTACTCTTCTCTCTACACCGGAACCCTAGCACACCGCCGGTATTGATCCTACAAAACAAACAGAAGGTGAGCGCACCTTTGCCGTCTCGTGGCAAAGGCCCTCCGATGCCAAAGTTAGTATCTCGTACTAGTAAAACCTTAATTCTTAGTAAGTAATAAGCCAATAGCCAGGAATTGCGTACTTTTACCTCTAGGTTTACCTCATATTTATAGACCCATGTCTACTTGCTGTCCAAGCCATCTTGCTGCCCTAAGTTTCCTTTCTTGTAAAGGGAACCTAGAATATCAGGGATTCTCATTCCCATAACTGCGTATTTCCTTTTAGACCATCTAGGAACTCTTCCCAAAGCTGGCCGTTCACCCCATTCTCGATGGGTATCTCCTCCAGATCTCGTTTCCTTACTGGATATTTCCATTTCTAGACCGCTCTGGAGCGCCTCCTGGCACCTTCTCCAGATTGCTTCTACTGTTCGGCCTTCTCGTTGCCGAACAGACCCTCTGGACCAATGATTTCTCATATCACTGGACCCCTTATCACGAGACTGGTCCAACAACTACCCTTGCTCTTTGGACCATACCCCTGCTCGGGTATCTTGGACCTGGGACCTCTCGTGTCCCCAGTCCTTGTGCCGTTCACCTCACTGCACGGCGGATATTCCGACTGTATTTATTCCGGACCCCACGTACCACCTGTTCGGGCCTCTTTGGTACCTGTTCGGGATTACCTCCCTACACAGTTCTATTCATAGAGCAATATAAAGAAATACAAGTTAAAAATAAGTCTTACATTTCCTCTGCTTACACTAGCACACTTAGGCCTTGTCTTTGGATTTTTAATCAAGAACAGAAGAGCCAATTTCCATAACACCCTATCTTTGCATTAGAAATCAATACCACATGTAACGCCCCAAATTTTGGGTACGTTAAATAAACATTTTATTGAACAACAAAAGAGAGTCTGGCTCTTTATTACATCATAAACTCCCAAAGGGTTCTTTTATTACACAAAAGGAATGGATATCTAAGGTTATCTACAGCTCCTTCTCTTCTTCCATCCTAGCAAATTCCTCAGCTCCAAAAGCCTCCAAGGTGTACAGCTCCCCTTGTTCATCTAACAAGTCTGACACATTATACCAGCGTCGCCACCAGTATAATATGTCAGGGTCACATAAAGCAAAACCATGAGCTTGAAAGCTCAATAGAACAATCCAAAGATCCACTAACCCTTAACTTACAAATAGCAAGTCATGCATATATCATAAAGAGTCATAACGGCACATGCATTAATATAACAATAACAACAACAATGACACATCCGCATTCGCTATCTATCGTTGGTGTCATGTTTCCGTGTGTTTCTCCTACGTGACTCATCGTTTTGTGTCTCATCTTTCAACATCATTTCCAAAAATCACACGCACACACCAATGAGCTACCAAGTCCGGCTCATTGGCCACAATGGCTACCAAGTCCGGCACATTGTGAACGCACATAACCAATAAGCTACCAAATCCGGCTTATTGGCCACAATGGCTACCAAGTTCGGCACATTGTGTCACATACTCATCCACGTTATCAAATCTTGCATTGGCTCCTCTCCGCGGATAACCAAGCCCAATTACCAATGAAGCTACCACGTCCGGCTCCGTTAGCAATCTACACAATGGGCTACCAAGTCCGGCCTCATTGCGGTTTTCGCAAGTCCACACAAAGGGCTACCAAGTCCGGCCACCTTGCGGGTTTTCATAACTACCATTGGGCTACCAAGTCCGGCCACAATGTAGCTTCAAAAATCTTTTACCAAGTCCAATTATTTCCTTTATCCACACCCTAGGTGTCATGTTTCTACTTTCTCGATTTTCGTGTCTCGTAATCATGCATAGACTCCGAGGCGGGACAAATCACTTTAAAGTAATCTTGAAACCAAACTAGCAAGATCATCCAATTCTATTTTACCTTATCGTACTCAAATTATTACTTAAAGCATAACGCCACATGTACGGACGCCCTTGGAGTGGAAAGCCACTTATGCTTTATCAATAACAAGTAATGCAAGCAAATATACATACATGCTCATAATCATCCTCAAGACAATAATATATTACCAAAATCCGTTCTTTCTTCTTTTGAGGAAATTTCAAAACAACATATGTTTATTGATGAGTTCATACATGAACAAGCAACTATCACGAGATCGAGCAATCAAGTAGTCATAAGATCGAGTAAACTACGTACTTAACAAGAAAGTTCTACAAGCTAAATTCAAGTCAAACATGCATATAACTATTCAAGTACCACATATACTTAGAGATAGCGGGGTCGGAGTATTCTACCTTGATCCGAAACTAGTCGGGGCCGAATAAGCTAGTTGGAAAGTGCTACGGGCGTCGAATGCTCACAATCTGGACCAAACTTTGGATGGCAGTAACTCGGTCAATACTTGGCCGAATAGGATCGTTCTTGAGTCTAAAACGAAGATCTCGAAATTCTCTACGACTTTCGTGAAGGACGTTGTTCCTAAAAACGACTTTCGCCCGGAGAAAAATGGTGATAAAGAGATCGACAGTAAGCTGTCTGGACTGGAAATCCGAGAATTTCACTGAACTTCGGATGGCAATATCTTGGTCATTTCTTGACCGTTTGGGGTGGTTTTGGGGTCTAAACTGAAGCTCTCGAAGTGTTCTACGACTTTTGTGGAGGACATTGTTCCTAGAAATGACTTTTGCCCGGGGAAAAAATGGAGTTTTTCGGAGGACAGTAGGCTGTCCAGAAACTGGTTTCTTAGAGTTTTTAGAGAGAAGTTGGAGAATGAGGTGAAGGTGTGAGTTCAAATGAAGAAGTGGCCTGCTATTTATAGGCCAAGAACTCCCTCTCTCTCTCCCTAGCCGAATTTCCCTCTCTCTCTCTATACCTTATTTTTTTATTTCATCAAATCTTGCTTCCTTGCAAGAAACAACCTAAAAACTAGGCATGCAAGGCTAGGATGTGTCCTTGGGATTGGATTATGGAAGACTAGGCAAGGAAGGAGATTTGATTCAAGTATTCTAATGGGGTTTGTACAAGGAAGGACAAGATTGGATGGCATTGGTTATGCTTTCACTTGAAGCATACACAAACTAGGACAAGGATGATCAAGCAAGGTCAATCAAAGGAAAGCACACATCACTCTCTCTCTCCCTCTCCCATCCGAATCTCTCTCTCTCTCCCATCTCTCTCTCGGCTTCTCTCCTCTCTCTCTCTCTCTCCCACTTGTACCACTTGGAAAGTATATATATATACTAATATATACATATGTACTATGGGTCTTTAATAAAATCTAAGTTTTCAAGTAAATTAGATTTTCTAAATATAATAATCTATATACACACATGTTATATACAATATTATATATATATATATATACATACAAGTACACACACACACACACATATATATATATATATATAAGCATGTACTTACAATCTAGTCTAGGGTTCCATAGTCTAAAACACTAACCTAATGCTTTCAAAGTACAATGGAAGTACAAGAAGTCAATCCAAGGTACTATCTCTCTCTCCTCCTTTCTTTCTCTCTCTCTCTTTCTCTCTCTCTCTCTCTCGGCTTTCTTTCTCTCTTTCTCTCTCATGTACTATATATATATATATATACATACTAGAAAGCAAACATATATAATAATGTATTAGTGTACTAGAATATCTAATAGATTTACAAGCAAAAGGATTTTCCAATTAAAAAAAAGTAATACTCACATGCTATATACAATAAAATATATATATACAACAAGTACATACATATATCTATATACATGTACTACACTATATCTATACTAGATATGACCTAGGACTAATATCTAATATAGTATTCTACTTCATCCAAAGTACCATGTACTAACCTAATATACTAATGGACTAATCTTAATTTAATGGATTTTAACACATGGCCAAATTTAATATTTAAATCAAACAAGTACATGATTGTCAAGACTAACTATTATCCAATGGATAATAGTTTCTCTAATGGTTAATAACCAATGGGTAATAATGGCTAGGATTCTAGTCTATCGCCCAATGGGTAAAGAATCTCCTAATGGTTATTATCCAACGGTTAATACCAAAAAGTATAATACTTTGCAATTAAGCTCTAAACTAATCTAATCTCGTACTTAGGAAGATTAACCAAGGTTTACCTATTGACCAATGGGTAAAGGAAATCCTAACGCTATTGTCCAACGGATAAATATTACCCTAGCTTCTATCGTCCAATGTAAAAAGACAAAAAGGGTAAAATGGTCCATCTAGGGTTACGGAGAAGTGATTAGGCTAAATGGGCAATAGGCTATTCTAAATAATCGGTTAAAGACTAACGATACTTAATCTAGGCTTTCATCGCTCGAGTGGTATTTTGGTTTTATCTAGTAGGAAATTGCCCAATAACGGAATATTAAAGCCCGACGGTGCCAAACGCCAAGGCAAGGCGTGAGTGTGGCCAAGGCAGCATGGTGGCAAAGCGGTGGCCAATCGGTGGCCAAAGCAGCCCAGTGGCCAGTTGGCCAAACAAGGCGACTGGTAGCGGCCAGCGGTGGCGGCGACTGGTGGCCAAACAGTGGCCAAGGCAAAAGCAAGGCATGACTCGATGCTAAGGCAGAACCCGATGGCAGCCAAGGCAGAGCAAGGCAGCCCAGCAACGCCAAGGCAAAAGCGAGGCGCAACCCGATGCCAAGGCAGAACCCAATGGCAGCCAAGGCAGAGCGAGGCAGCCCAGCAACGCCAAGGCAAAAGTAACGCGCGACCCGATGCCAAGGCAGAACCCAATGGCAGCCAAGGCAGAGCGAGGCAGCCCAGCAACGCCAAGGCAAAAGTAAGGTGCGACCCAACGCCAAGGCAGAACCCGATGGCAGCCAGGGCAGAGCAACCCGACAGTGACCAGACGCCTAGGCGAGGCAGACCCGACAGCGCCCCGACGCCTAGGCGAGGCAGGGGCGACAGCGAGCCGACGCCAAGGCAAGGCAGGCGCGACAGCGAGCCGACGCCAAGGCAAGGCAGGCGCGACAATGACCAAAGCAAAGCGACAGCCTAGCCGATGCCAAAGGCGCGACAATGAGCCGACGCCAAGGCAAGGCAGCGCGACAATGAGCCGACGCTAAGGCAAGCGGCGACAGCTAGCCGATGCCTGGGCGAGGCAGGCCTAACAGCGACCCGATGCCTAGGCAGCCTAGCCAAGCCAAAGCAAGGCAGGCGCGACAGTGAGCCGACGCCTAGGCAGCCTAGCCAAGCCAAAGCAAGGCGGTCAAGCCGACGGTTAAGGCAAAGACCAAAAATTTCTACTAATTACTACGGCATCGATGCAACACTCTAGGTTAGGGAAATGTAACTAAGCCAAATGGTAATTAGGGTTGCTAGCTAATCGGTTGCCATGTAGGATTTCCAGCCGAGAAAATAAATTCTAGGATTTTACTACAATTACCAGGTAACTATACCAAGGTCTTAATAGGCATACTCGTCTTTAGAAAATGACCTTAATGCCCGGGCGATGAATTCTAATCTTCTAAGTCATAAACCTAATTATGACGGATTAATGATCGCAAAAAGGGATTTATAAAATAAATAAAGAATTTTCAAATATAATAACAAAATTTTATAAGTCGATAACGACCGATTTTTGGATGTTAAAAAAATGAAATCCAAGTATTAAACTAAAATTCAAATTTTTAGCGAAATTTTTATTGACCAAAAATCAGGGTCGTTACACCACAGAAGCCATCAGTATGTGACTAAATCCTTAATGCGCTGATGACTTAAAGGGTTCAACAGTAAACCAACAAAAGAGACAGGAGCAAAGAAAGAACAACAGGGTAAATAGAAAGCATACATTACAATTCTAGTCTTCAAGGTCAAGAAGATAAACCATTGAAGTAAACTTCAAATTTTGCTAAAATTTTGTGTTGAAGTGGATGTCTCTTTTGAGCTGCTGAATACAGTTGAAGTGGTCAATGCTAGGGGGGAGAGTTGTGATATTTTTGCTAAATATCCTTGGAAGCCATCTAAATGCTCTATGTGCAAGGTTTTTGGACATTCAGATGGTGGCTGCCCTAATAAGGTTAGGGAGGTGGTTGGTGCTTCTAACCCTTCTTTTTAGTCTTCTTCAATTCCTGCTCCCAATTTTGTCCCAGTGAGGGTAGCTCCTTATGTGGCTCAACCTAAATCTCCTGAGGTTCCTTGTCTTGAAGAAACTGCTATCTCTGCTCCTGTGGCTACTATTATCCCTAACGCTGTGGTTGGGGAGTTTGCAGCTGGCCTTGTGGTGGATGCTTCCATGGTCACTGAATTCAGTCGGAGAAGGGATGCTTCCATGGTCTTTTC
Source organism: Rhododendron molle (assembly GCA_025413875.1). NCBI lineage: Eukaryota > Viridiplantae > Streptophyta > Magnoliopsida > Ericales > Ericaceae > Rhododendron > Rhododendron molle. Next base: position 32,983,857 of record CM046391.1, on the reverse strand, counting down.
TCTTGCTATTCATCAGAAAGTTCCTCAAGATCTAAAGGAGGGGTTGGTACAGCCTGTGTCAGAAGCTGAAATTTGGACTGCTCTTAAGTCCATTCATAGGGATAAGGCCCCTGGGCCTGACGATTTTAATTCTGCATTCTTTCAAGATAATTGGTCTATTGTAAAGGATGATGTTATTGCCGGGGTGCTTCATTTCTTTTTAACTGGTTCTATGTCTAGTGGATGGAACTCTACAGCTATCACTTTGGTTCCCAAAATTCCAGGTCCTAATTCTATAAAAGATTACAAGCCTATTGCGTGCTGCAATACAATCTATTTTTCTTTTCATAGGTTTTCTCCTTCTACAGCTAGGGTTTGTCCTAATGTAGTGAGGTGTTTCTCTTGTAAGGGTTCCTCCCCTTGAGGGTTTTGGTTTGGTTCTGTTATATAAAATTATTCCAAAAAAAAAAGCATACTAAAAGCAGAAACAGAACAGAACAAAAGTAAATTAAGAGGAACAATGTATAGTTCTGCAAAACTTACCCAATATTACAAGGAACCAAAAGCAATTGGTCATTCTTGACATCTTCAAGTCGACTTGCAAGCATTCCAAGCTTTGAAGCTTCACTAGTCTTGTAATTTTCACTAAGTGAGCAAGGGTTAACAAATGCAAATCTTGTATCCATATTGGAAACCTTGATACCCGAATAGAGTTGTCTGGAAAAGAATGAAACAAAAGTTATAACCACTACACACTTCTACATTCATTAAAAGATGTATTCAATAACTCTTACCTTATATATAACATTATGCATGTAGCAGATACTTCTTTCATATGACATATGTAATACGCGTTCTATATACAAAGAAGACAGTTAGGCATGAAAAGAAATGGAAGAACCATTGAGTAATAAACAAGAAAGTGCGACTAAAACTTCCAAAACCGAAATCAGATTAACCAAAAAAACATTATATGATACATATTGCATAAACACACATATACCTGGTAAAGATCTCTCCTGTAATGAAACACACACAACATTCAAATGCTACAATAGGATATCATTCTCTACATTGATCAAACCTGATACAACTATCATGCAAAAACATAATTAGCACTACTTAATATAATTTACCGTCGAACTTCTAAGAGCAACCACAGCCAAAATGTAGATGAGCAAAAAAGAATTACCTTACTAGCAGGTTCATCAAGGTTCGCAAGCACAATAGACGATTCAATCAGAAAAAACTCCTTAACCTACAGTTTAATATCACTCATAAACGTTAATACAATAAGCATAAATTGCACACACACTTTAGAGCTTGCGCAGATAAATTGTAAAAGACTATCTAGCTTCTTGAATATTTTCAAATGAAAAATAAAGAGGACAAATGGATTTTGAGCTACATCCAACATCCACTCCTACTTTAGATTCACTACCAGGATAGAGTTGAATATTCACCTTTATATATTTTACACTTTTCAAGTCCTTTTACCAAGTCCAAGCATCCAAATATGGTCTTTAAAATGAACTGGATAGTAAGTATCTCTAACGTCCATGTTTCCACCCTTTATAATACATTAATGAATCTACTTATGTATTTGCACTTTCCAGACAGTGAATTAGTGAATCAAGACATTTCTAGACACAAACTGGTTAGTCTCCACTATTCAAAAAAGAGAAGGCAAAATCTAGCTGTCCAGGGCTTTATGAATGCAAAGAAAGGACAAGACATGTAAAGACCCTGATTTTTGGTCAATAAAAATTTCGCTAAAAATTTGAATTTTATTTTAATACTTGGATTTCATTTTTAACATCCAAAAATCGGTCGTTATTGACTTATAAAAATTTTGTTGTTATATTTGAAAATTCCTTATTGATGTTATAAATCCCTTTTAGCGATTAATAATCCGTCATAATTAGATTTGAAACTTGTAAAATTGAATCATTTTACTCCGGACAATTTAGTCCTTCTCCCATGACTAGTATACTTATAAACGTACTCGTATATTTTTCCTAATAAGTAAATAATATCTTTAAATTATATTTCTCGGCTGGAAATCCTACTTAGCAAGCATAGTTAGCTTTTAACCGATTAGTTAGCAAACCCTAACTACTGTTTGGCTTAGTGATGCATCGATGCCGGAGTGGTTAGTAGAAAATTTTTTGTCTTTGCCTTGACCGTTGACTTGACTGCTTTTGCTTTGGCTTAGCTAGGCTGCCTTGGCGTCGGGTCGCCGTCGAGCCTGCCTTGCCTTGGCATCGGGTCGCTGTCGCGCCTTGCTTTCGCCTTGGCATCGGGCCTGCCTCGCTGGCGTCTGCTCATTATCACGCTGCCTTGCACTGGGCATCGGCTCATTGTCGCGCTGCCTCGCCTAAGCGTCGGGTCATTGTCGGGTTGCTCTGCTCTGTCTGCCATCTGCTTTCGCCTTGGCGTCGGGTCGCGCCTTGCTTTTGCCTTGGCGTTCCTGGGCTGCCTTGTTCTGGCCTTGCCTTGGCTACACCTTGGCCACCGCTAGGCCTTAGCTAACGGGCCACCTTGGCCACGCCACCGTCCGGCTAGCAGGCCGCGCGCCTTGGCCACCGCTTTGCTAAAGAGTGCTTTGGCCGGCAGCTCTTTAGCTCTCGCCTTAGCCTTTGTTTGTACCAGCTGCCAGCAGCTGTCGGTGCCTTGGCCACCGGTGCTTTGCCAGCAGCTCTTTAGCAGCTCGCCTTGGCCCTTTGTTTGGCCACGCCAGCCGCTGCAGCTACCAGTGCCTTGGCCCTTTGTTTGGCCACGGTACGCTTTGGCCACGCTTTGCCAGTGCCTTGGCCATGCTCACGCCTTGCCTTGGCGTTTGGCCGTCGGGCTTTAATATTCCGTTATTAGGCGATTTCCTACTAAATAAAACCAAAATACCACTCAAGCAATGAAAGCCTAGATTAAGTATCGTTACTCTTTAACCAATTAGTTAGAATAGCCTAATGCCCATTTAACCTAATCACTTGGATTCCAAACCTAATTAGGTTGCCCTAACCCTAGATGGACCATTTTACCCTTTTTAATGTTTATCCATTGGTTAATACATGCTAGGAAGATCTTTGACCATTGGACAATAGTTGTTAGGAAGAAGACCAAGTTTGACTAGTAGTTGGAATAGTCTAGTCAAAAGCAAACATTGTACTTCATGATGACTTTCCTTGGACCATTGGTTATTACATGCTAGGGTAATCTTTATCCATTGGACGATAGCATCATCTTTATCCATTGGATGATAATTTCTTGGAAAATCGTTATCCATTGGTTATTACATGCTAGGAAGATCTTTGACCATTGGACAATAGTTGTTAGGGAGAAGACCAAGTTTGACTAGTAGTTGGAATAGTCTAGCATTGTACTTCATGATGACTTTCCTTGGACCATTGGTTATTACATGCTAGGAAAAGCTTTACCCATTGGACAATAGATGTTAGGATTGCAAAATAGGATGACAAGACAAGTCATGTGTTCCTTCATCATTACTTCTTTGGACCATTGGTTATTACATGCTAGGGTAATTGTTAGACCCTTGGACAATAACCATTAGGGAAATCATTATCCCTTGGATAATAGCATTGTCCAATATTCCCATGGGATTCTTGGTGAAAGATATGATAGTACTTTCTCCTACAAAAAGAATAATCATAAGCCATGTGTGCATTTAAGTAGTCTTGTCCTTACCTTCCTTGTTCTTTCCATAAATGTGTATATATATATATATATATATATATATATACATAGAAGTACCAAGAGAGAAAGAGAGGGACGGATGAGAGGAGAGAATGAGGTGCATGCATTGTACTTTGACAACTATTGAACACGTTGCACTTGTTGTTGTACTTTGGCTTGACAAGACAAGACTATGAAGCAAAACTATGGGAGAGGAGAGAGAGAGAGTGGCCGAATAGGGAGAGGGAGAGTGAGGTGTGTGTGAGTTGTATTTTGACATGTGGGTGTACTTGGAACACTATTAACCTAGTTGGCAATTGGTTGGAGTACTATAGCATGACAAGACTAGTCCATGGAGCAAATCCATGGGGGAGAGAGAGAGAGATATGGGCCGGCCAAGTGGAGTGAGGGAGAGAGCTTCATTTGCCTATAAATAGCACCCCATACTTTCATTCAACTCACACCTCCAAGCATAGCTCTCACTTCTCTCTAAAATCTCTTAGAAACCAGTTTCTGGGCAGCCTACTGTCCTCCGAAAAACTCCATTTTTTCTCCGGACGAAAGTCATTTCTAGGAACAACGTCCTCCATGAAAGTCGTAGAACACTTCGAGAGCTTCAGTTTAGACCCAAGAACCACCCCAAACGGTCAAGAAATGACCAAGATATTGCCATCCAAAGTTCAGTGAAATTCTCGGATTTCCAGATTCCAGACAGCTTACTGTCAAGCTCTCTATCACCATTTTTCTCCGGGCGAAATTCGTTTTTAGGAACAACGTCCTTCACGAAAGTCGTAGAGAACTTCGAGATCTTCGTTTTAGACTCAAGAACGATCCTATTCGGCCAAATATTGACCAATTTACTGCCATCCAAAGTTTGGTCCAGATTGTGAGCATTCGACGCCCGTAGCACTTTCCAACTAGCTTATTCGGCCCCGACTAGTTTCGGATCAAGGTAGAATCTTCTTATACCTCTAACACTACGTAGATTTTTCTAATGACCTCTAACTCTAAGTATATGTAGAGTGTCCTTACTCTCTACCCCTAAGTATAGATAAGATGTGTGTTGAGTTTTTCAAACTACTTTCGTTAAAAATAAAGTTAAGTCGTGTTAGTTAGCTTGTAGAACTTTCTTGCTAAAAGTACATAGTTTACTTTGATCTTGTGGCTACTTGATTGTTTGATTGCCTAATTGCTACGTGTTTGTATGAACTCGTCAATAAACATATGTTGTCTTGAAAAGAGGATTAAACGTTTTCGCTTAAGGATAAAGTGTTGTTTCAAAACCAAGTATTTGTATTTTGACCTTTCAAAGGATATAAGCTTGATGGCATGTTGATTGCTTTACTTGCGGAATGAACAAGCATGACTAAATAGAGTTGGATGATCTTACTTGTTTGGTCCCAAGATTACTTTAAAGTGATTCGTCCCGCCGCGGAGTCTATGCATGATTTCGAGACACAAAAATCGAGAAAGTAGAAACATGACACTTAGGGAGTGGTTGATATGGATAAAAAGGATTTTGGAAACTACGTAATGGTCGGACTTGGTAGCCTTACGTTGGTGTGCGTTGCCAATGGAGCCGGACTTAGTAGTTTAATTGGTGAGGTGGGCTTGGTTATCCGCGGAGAGGAGCCAATGCAAGAGTTGATGTGATAACGTGGCCGGACGTGGTAGCCTTACGTTGGTATGCGTGGCCAATGGAGCCGGACGTGGTAGCTTCATTGATTGATTAGGCTTGGTTATCCGCGGAGAGGAGCCAATGCCAGATTTGATAACGTGGCCGGACTTGGTAGCCATTGTGGCCTATAAGCCGGACTTGGTAACTTATTGATTATGTGCGTTCACAATGTGTCGGACTTGGTAGCCATTGTGGCCAATGAGCCGGACTTGGTAGCTCATTGGTGTGTGCGTGTGATTTTTGGAAATGATAGATGAGACACAAAACGATGAGTCACGTAGGAGAAACACACGGAAACATGACACCAACGATAGATAGCGAATGCGGATGTGTCATTGTTGTTGTTATTGTTATATTAATGCATGTACTGTTATGACTCTTTATGATATATGCATGACTTGCTATTTGTAAGTTAAGGGTTAGTGGGTTTTGGATTATTCTATTGAGTTTTCAAGCTCATGGTGTTGCTTTATGTGACCCTGACATATTATACTGGTGGCGACGCTGGTATAATGTGTCAGACTTGTTAGATGAACAAGGGGAGCTGTATACCTTGGAGGCCTTTGGAGCTGAGGAACTTGCTAGGATGGAAGAAGAGATGGAGCGGTAGATAACCATAGATATCCATCCCTTTGTGTAATATAAGAACCCTTTGGGAGTTTATGATGTAATAAAGAGCCAGACTCTCTTTTGTTGTTCAATAAAATGTTATTTAACGTACCCAAAATTTGTGGCGTTACAACTTGGTATCAGAGCTTTAGGTTCAAAACCTCGGCCATGGGTAGAATGGGTAGCCTTTAAGATTAGTGTTAAGATAAGCTTGACCGTTGCACAAACGTGACTTGAGTTTAAGTTTACTGTCCCAAATTGGGTGGAATTCTGACAAAACAATCTTCGGATTGAAGCAAGGTGTGGAAATTGGCAGTACCACCGAGCTGGGAATTCCCGAACAATTGGATGATGACTTAAATCAAGGATCGAATGTGGAATATAGAAATTTCAACGATACCTTAGCAATAGCAAACTTGCCTTAAAAGTTACTCATTGAGGTTAACACTTCTCCTTTGTAGATGGATCACCTAACCAACCTGATAGTTGAAGCTCAGCAACTCGAGGTCACCCTAGAAACTATGACCATCCAACTATAGAAATTTCAATTCCTTAAGCATTAGCAAACTTGCCTTCGTAGTAGAACTCTATGCTTCTGATTATATCTCTCTTTTATCTATAAAAAGCTTGTTTCCTTCAAAAGAGTATTGTTGCGTACTATTCTTTAGTAAATGAAACCCTTATTACAAAGGACAATTATTTTAGTTGACGCAAGTTGCTAAATGATAGTAATCTTCTTGCTTATCTATAAAATCTTCTCTGTACCATTAGACATTTTATTTTAGTTTGATGAGAGCGCCAAGTGTCGGCCATAACCCAAAAGGGGGGCCCGGTAATCGCGCGTCGGCCATACCCAAAAAGGGGCCCGGTAACCCATCCTCTCAATCCTCCAAATTTTCAAACTCAAATTCAAACCTTTCCCTCCTTCACACCCCTCACCCGACCCTATATATACTCCATTCTTTTTCCCATTTCTTCACCCCTCTTCTTATCTTCATCTCTCCTACCATTTTAACCCCTCCAAACCACTATCCAATCAAACCGAGCCATGGCGATCTACCGACGAGGATTCCTGGAGGACGCCCAGTTTCGAGAGATCGAGCGAATCGAGCTCGCCTCGACGATTCGAGCACTACAGTTGCTGCCCTTCACCTTCGTCCTGTTCTGTGCCGTGCTTACTTATGGCATGTCACGGTGGTTCGATAGGAACGACCGCCTCACCACCTTCTGGTACTGGGTTTCCGTCGTGGCCGTCGCACTCGTGGCGTTCGCAACGGAATACGAACGCCGTGCGCTCCAAGCTTTCGACGATCGATGGCGGCTCGAGGCGTAGCAATGGCACCCTAGCCATTATTTTTTGCTTTTACTTTCATTTTCTTGTATCTAATGATGCCGTTAGGTGTGTAATATAATGACCTTGTTCTATAAAAAATAAAAATAAAAATTTTAGTTGCTTGATCTACCTTGTTCATTGCATGCTAACACCAGTAACAAAACCCCTAAGTTCGAGTAATAGAGGATCATCACCACTTCGGGAGAGTGCAGCTGTTAGTCTAAAGTGAGTAGCGAGTGCGGACTAGAAATAGCCAACCTACGTCTAACCTGCGACTTAAGTGTGACTTGCTTCTTTTAAGGGGGATAGACGACGATTCAAGGACCAGTATAGCGATTTTGTCAAATCGGTAGACACGCACCAATTTCGAGGACGAAATTATTTTAAGGGGGATAGGTTGTAACGACCCTGATTTTTGGTCAATAAAAATTTCGCTAAAAATTTGAATTTTATTTTAATACTTGGATTTCATTTTTAACATCCAAAAATCGGTCGTTATTGACCTATAAAAATTTTGTTGTTATATTTGAAAATTCCTTATTGATGTTATAAATCCCTTTTAGCGATTAATAATCCGTCATAATTAGATTTGAAACTTGTAAAATTGAATCATTTTACTCCGGACAATTTAGTCCTTCTCCCATGACTAGTATACTTATAAACGTACTCGTATATTTTTCCTAATAAGTAAATAATATCTTTAAATTATATTTCTCGGCTGGAAATCCTACTTAGCAAGCATAGTTAGCATTTAATCGATTAGTTAGCAAACCCTAACTACCGTCTGGCTTAGTGATGCATCGATGCCGGAGTGGTTAGTAGAAAAATTTTGGTCTTTGCCTTAACCGTTGACTTGACTGCTTTTGCTTTGGCCTAGCTAGGCTGCCTTGGCGTCAGGTCGCCGTCGAGCCTTCCTTGCCTTGGCATCGGGTCGCTGTCGCGCCTTGCTTTCGCCTTCGCGTCGGGCCTGCCTCGCCTGGGCGTCGGCTCGCTGTCACGCCTGCCTTGCCTGGGCATCGGCTTGCTGTCGCGCCTGCCTCGCCTAGGCTTCGGGTCACTGTCGGGTTGCTCTGCTCTGGCTGCCATCGGGTTCTGCCTGGGCGTCGGGTCGCGCCTTGCTTTTGCCTTGGCGTTGCTGGGCTGCCTTGCTCTGGCCTTGCCTTGGCTACACCTTGCTTGGCTGCCACCTTGGCCTGCAGCTAACCGCCTTTGCCACCTTGGGCCACCTTGGCCAGCCTGCAGCCAGCTGCTAGCAGGCCGCGCCACCGCTTTGCTAAAGTGCTTTGGCCACCGCAGCTCTTGCCAGCTCTTGGGCTCCCTTGGCCTTTGTTGTGCCATTTGTGCTTTGGCTATCATTGCCTTAGCCTTTGTTTGTACCATTTGTGCCACCAACAGCCAGCTGGCAGCTCTGCAGGGCTACCTTGGCCTTTGTTTGGCCACCTGCTTTGGCCACCGGCAGCCTTGCTTTGCTACCGGGCTGCCTTGGCCACTGTTTGGCCACCGGGTTGCTTTGGCCACCGCTTTGCCACCAGGCTGCCTTGGCCATGCTCACGCCTTGCCTTGGCGTTTGGCCGTCGGGCTTTAATATTCATGATGACTTTCCTTGGACCATTGGTTATTACATGCTAGGGTAATAAACATATGCATGATTTCAATAAACATATGTTGTCTTGAAAAGAGGATTAAACGTTTTCGCTTAAGGATAAAGTGTTGTTTCAAAACCAAGTATTTGTATTTTGACCTTTCAAAGGATATAAGCTTGATGGCATGTTGATTGCTTTACTTGCGGAATGAACAAGCATGACTAAATAGAGTTGGATGATCTTACTTGTTTGGTCCCAAGATTACTTTAAAGTGATTCGTCCCGCCGCGGAGTCTATGCATGATTTCGAGACACAAAAATCGAGAAAGTAGAAACATGACACTTAGGGAGTGGTTGATATGGATAAAAAGGATTTTGGAAACTATGTAATGGCCGGACTTGGTAGCCTTACGTTGGTGTGCGTTGCCAATGGAGCCGGACTTAGTAGTTTCATTGGTGAGGTGGGCTTGGTTATCCGCGGAGAGGAGCCAATGCAAAAGTTGATGTGATAACGTGGCCGGACGTGGTAGCCTTACGTTGGTATGCGTGGCCAATGGAGCCGGATGTGGTAGCTTCATTGATTGATTAGGCTTGGTTATCCGCGGAGAGGAGCCAATGCAAGATTTGATAACGTGGCCGGACTTGGTAGCCATTGTGGCCTATAAGCCGGACTTGGTAGCTTATTGGTTATGTGCGTTCACAATGTGCCGGACTTGGTAGCCATTGTGGCCAATGAGCCGGACTTGGTAGCTCATTGGTGTGTGCGTGTGATTTTTGGAAATGATAGATGAGACACAAAACGATGAGTCACGTAGGAGAAACACACGGAAACATGACACCAACGATAGATAGCGAATGCGGATGTGTCATTGTTGTTGTTATTGTTATATTAATGCATGTACTGTTATGACTCTTTATGATATATGCATGACTTGCTATTTGCAAGTTAAGGGTTAGTGGGTTTTGGATTATTCTATTGAGCTTTCAAGCTCATGGTGTTGCTTTATGTGACCCACTGACATATTATCTTGGTGGCGACCTTTGGTATAATGTGTCAGACTTGTTAGATGAACAAGGGGAGCTGTATACCTTGGAGGCCTTTGGAGCTGAGGAACTTGCTAGGATGGAAGAAGAGATGGAGCGGTAGATAACCTTAGATATCCATCCCTTTGTGTAATATAAGAACCCTTTGGGAGTTTATGATGTAATAAAGAGCCAGACTCTCTTTTGTTGTTCAATAAAAAGTTATTTAACGTACCCAAAATTCCGGGGCGTTACAAGACATATGTGACTATGATAGATACCTTGAGGAAAAGCGTCCAATCATTTTCTTTGCAAAGAGATTTTAAACTATTGACCGCAGAATTCCACGTAGAGGCTACAGAGAGAGCGACTTGTCGTGACATCTCTTCTGAGAAATGGAAACTTGACCCAGGAACTTTCTCAATTGTACATCCCAACCTGCAACAATAAAAGACTTCAGTCAGCTTCAAAAGAAATATATATAGCAAAATTCTTTCTGTCGACCACTATCCAGCCATGCCATTATACTAAACTTAGCAACAGAAAATAATTTTTTGATCAGGTAGCAAAGAGCCAGTATAATACAATCATACATGCTGGATGACTCAGAAGTCAAAACATTAAATCTACTCTCTCTATCCCTTTCTTTTGGTCCATCTTTATATTTTGGAACGTCACAAAATACATGTCTACTTCAAAAGTCAGAGCAAAAAACTTTGTTGTTTTCCAAAATTACCTTCACAAAACAATATGAACACTTCAAAAAGTTCAAATAAAGAGTCATTTTTGCTAATAGATACATTTTTATTTGACTTGAAGTGCATTAAATGTGTGTTCCCTTAAAAAGTTGGAAGTTGGAACTTCCATAAGGGACTAAAATTATGGGATGGAAGGAGTACCTGCTATTGAGGCATATTGATAAGGAATGATCTTCTTGCCAATGAAAGGCCATACTAACGAACCCTTTAGAGATTATATATTCTTGGTTAGGTCTAATAATTTGTTTCAAGATAAAAAAGAATAGAATGCATACACTTTCTCTGGAAGAATACCATGGATCAACAAAAATACAGATACCACCAAGAGAAGTTTTGAAACTGCTGTGATGATGGTATATCCAGGTGCTATAAAGTTGAAGTAAACGGCAACAAGAATAAATACTGTGGTGAGCGTCTGCTTTTTATTCCTCCAGAGAAGTATGTCAGCAATTGCAACATGCAGCACCAGCAGCAAACAGATTTCAAGCAATATTTCAAATAAGGGAACTTAGATAAGAAATTTAGTGACATTGCAATTTTCCATTATTAACCACAATCCATGAATTTCATACTCATTATTGTCATCATACTGAAAAAAAAAAAAAATCCCACCCAAGTTCTACATGTTCATCTTACCAACGTAACCTAAGACACATGAACACTTTTAGGGAGGAACCTTGTTCGTGGCAGACAAGTGTCGGTCATTGACACTCATAAGGATATATACAAAGAGAGACATGAACACTTGTACTTCTTGTATTCGTTTGGTTAATATGCTATGTTCACATATTGGTGTGAATAGTAGTGTGAAGTACTTCAAGGCATCATTGTGCTATAAGAGCTCATTTAGATAGATCAAAAAACAAAGATGCTAACAGAGTCATTCTCCCTCAGATAGAAGGGCTGAAATATCGCTATATACAATTTTAATATGTTTATGAATTTGAAAGCTGTGAAGGCCAATGCTAACTAAGTCATGTTGTCTAGTGAAGTAGCATACTTTTTATTGATCACCAACACAATTACTATGGAAAACTAACATATCCCACTGGAAAGCCAATGCCTTGTTGCACATGATTAAGTTATTAAGCCTTCCAAAAAGCTGAACAAAGATATTTAGAATCTACAAATCAAAATGTTCAATCAGAAAACACGATGCGTCCCATTACAGAGAATTAGCCACAATCAGTGTAACCAGTGTATACTACATACTATTATAGAGAATTAACCACAATTAGTGTAAACAATGCATACTATTGCAGAGAAAATATACACAGACATACATGAGCATACACAATTATCCTCAACTTAAATACTCCTATAAACCCTAAAACTTCAAAATAACAGAAGTTACTAAATTATTCCTAAAACTCAGGGTACACGCAGTGATTGATTGATTATGAGCAAATATACCTACAAATATCCACGATATATATATATATATATACGTATAACACTTTTAAGGGAAGAATATCGTCGATTAGAAGTAGAATGCTTACTACTTGCATCTTTGAGGTGCAAACTTGAACTCAGATCTGAGCCAATAAGTCCCAAACAATTGAAACTCTAACAATATAGAACGGAAAAAAGACTGAAAAACAGAAAGATTGAAGAAGCGATTGATAAGTAGAAAGGGAGAAATCTATATAGACATATACACACACAATGTGAGAGAGATACTTGTATAGAGAGATCTAGGGCTTCGCGAAACCCCATTGTTAGGTAAACGGCGATTCACTCTTTGAAATCTTCCTCCCAATCGGCGATCGAGGAGATCTGCACCGCGATCGTATATATCTACAACACAGAGAGAGAGAGAGAGAGAGAGAGAGAGAGGCGCTCTGGAAGAGCGTACGTGAATAATGAAGGAACAATCGTGGGTTTTGATGTTTTTTTATTTTTTATTTTATTTTATCTTCAAAAATGCCTAAATGAGTACCAGCCCTCGCGCACCTAAATGAGTAGTTTTCTATCACGGTTTTTTTAGACTTTTTATCTTGCCATTAGAGTGAGGTCATTTATCTTACTATTTTTCGCGCTAAAATTTTTCATCATGTCACAAGGGTGAGGTCTTTTCTCTTTTATCCCACTATACGAGCGAGGTCTTTTATTCTGCGCTGAAACCCACTTTTTATCACAGTTATGGACTTAAACTGAGATAAAAAAAAAATTTAAGCAGCACTTTTTATCACGCTTTCACAAAAAACCGTGATCTTTGAAAACCTCCTTAGTGTGGTATTTATCTATTATTGTAGTAGTGGAAGTTTGCTTGTTTGTGGGGTTCGCTAGAGGAACGAAGGTGGACTATTTTATAGTTCTACGGATAAGAAGGTCATTGTTAGCACTAATGCCCGGTTCTTAGAAGATGACTATGTAATAGACCACAAGCCCAGAAGCAAGATTGTTCTAGATTAATTGAGAGGAGAGGGACCGATAAAGACTTCTTCAACACTAATAGTACAGGTGGTTACACTACAAGAAAGAGTTATTGACACACCGGTACCTCATCATAGTGGGAGGGTTGTTGTCCTACCCAATCGGTATACGTTCTCAAGAGAATCTTATGATATGATCCCTGAAGAACAACATGCTGAACCCTGCAACTACAATGAGGAACTAGAAGATAAAGATGCAGAATTTTGGCAAAAGGCTATGAAATCTACATCCACATAATGGAACCGGATGGATTCATAGTAAAGGGTCAAAAGCACATATTATGTAAGCTAAAGGAGTCTATTCATGGACTCAAGCAAGCATCTAGATCTTGAAACATCCGTTTTGATCAAGCAATCAAGTTATTTTTGGTCTTGATCAATGTCCGGATGAGTCATGTGTGTACAAGAAGCGCAACGAAAATGTGGTGGTGTTCATGGTACTATATGTATATGATATTCTGCTAATCGGAAACGATGTGGGAATGTTGTCTTCGGTAAATGTGTGACTATCTAGCCAGTTCAATATGAAAGACTTGGGAGAAGCCGGTCACATCCTTAGGATTAAGCTTCTGTGAGATCAAAAGTATAGGATATTGGGCTTATCATAAGCTACTTATATCATTGATATCCTTGCTCGTTTTAGCATGCAGGATTCCAAGAAAGGGTTCCTCCCTTTTTAGACATGGAATCAACCTATCCAAGGATCACTGTCGTAAGACACCTGAGGAGATGGAGAAGATGAAGGCAGTTCCTTATGCCTTGGCAGTAGGAAGCCTCATGTATGCTATATTGTGTACTAGACCTGATATTTGATTTATTGTTAGTATGGTTAGTAGATTTCAGTGTAATCCAGGGCAAGAGCGTTGGACTGTAGTGAAACATATTTTCAAGTATCTGAAAAGAACTAGAGATTATATGTTAGTTTACCAGTCAGACAGCCTGATACCTTATGGGTACATAGACTAAGACTTTGTGTCAGATAAGGATTCCAGAAGTATACCTCGAGATATGTGTTTACCTAGGAGGCAGAGCCATAAGTTGGAAGAGTACCAAGCATTCATGCATTGATTGATTCCACCATAGAGGCCCAGAATGTGGTAGCTTCTTAAGCAGTCAAAGAGGCTGTTTGGCTTAGAAACTTCTTGATGGATCTAGAAGTGATTCCTTTAGTACAATTAGCTATTACATCTATTGTGACAATAATGGTGGAATTGCTAACTCTAAGGAGCCATTGACTCATAAGAAGGAAAACACGTAGAGCGTAAGTATCACTTGATTCGAGAAGATCGTTCAGCAAGGTGAAGTAGTTTTGTCTAAGATCGCATCGGTAAACAACCTAGCGGATCCTTTTACATACAGCTTACAGGCTAAAAATTTTGATAGTCACGTAGAGGGAATGGGAGTGAGATGCGTGGTAGTATGGTTTTGAGTCTTAGTGGGAGTTTGTTAGGATGTTATGTAAAAGTTAGGATTTTATATGATGGATTAATATGGTTATGTATTAATCAGTTTTACCCCTTTTTTATGAGAATCTTTTATGGGCAATGTTTGCATAATATTATTTTATGTTGTGCTTGTGTGCCTTTTATTTTACAAAGTAGATGATCCAGTGTGTAGAGTTCGGCTTACACACAAAAGATCGGATCATCAGTTCTTATGAAATATAAGATATGCTTCACAGTCTTAGATGGAACTGGATACACCATCGGTAGGACTAAAGTACAATGTTTAGTAGATCTGTCTTGACTACAGGGAACGATTTAGTTCTAACTCATTGTGCTCGTACACTTTGTGTGTATTGAACGGGACCGCATTGAGGTAATTGTCTTTGTACTAACTTTATAAGACAATTGGAACCTCGTGGTTATTATGAATGCTTATGCTCTTAATCCAAAGATAATTATTAGATGTATATATTTAATGTTGTTGACTTTGATTCATTAAAGAGTGAGATCTTTACACGATCAATAGTCTCGGTGAGTTGGGTAGCAACATTATGTATATAACAGCTATTAGTTATTGATGGAATCCACGTCCCAATAGGGATTGATGATACCCCTTGAGTAAACTTATAAGTTTCAATTATGTCAAACCCTGTAGGTGGGTATTTGTATCCGACATATCGAATAAGTTAAGCGGATAGTCTCAAGTTAAGGTGTTGATTAAGTGGGAGATTGTTAGTAACTTATTTTAATCAACGGGTATCTGTAATCTTAACGTGGGGAGATTAATAAGTATTTAATATAATGGAGCTCATAATATAATTGAGATAAGGACGGGAGTGCAATTATAATTCTGTAGTGGGGTGAATTATAATTAGTGAAATAAGAAATAGAATCCTAGTGGGATTAGGGCTTCTTATTTACACTTGGAGCCTTGACTTATTACTCCTTAGGTCCCTATTGTAGCCCTATATATACACGTTATGCTCTCTAGGTCAGTTTAGACGCTTCTATTATTCACAAAATAGAGGCAGATTTAGAGAGAGCAAACAGACCACGAAAGAGTCCACACTCGGTTTGTGTTCTAGAGGTGCAGGGAATACGATAGAAGATCGTAAGGTGCAGTCAACCAGTATACATGTCTTATAGCAAGACGTGCCATAACTAGTTCAACCAGCGTTCGTGTTTGCAGGGAGTTGAGGTAAAACCCTAATTCTGCCTTGTAGGGTTTTGAGATTTTCTTGTTGTCTATTCTATACGCGTCATTATTGGGTCTGGGGAATCGTTTCCCGACAGAAACAATCTATTATAAACGAACCATGGTATTGAAATTTTCATGACTAAAATCACGATGAAAAAAAAAATAGGGTACAAGCTTCAATAAAGGCTGAAGCCAATACAAATGAAATTTCAAAGCGATGTGGCCATTGATCTCACATGTGTTCCCGGATTGTTAAAACAATACTGGATGTTACCAGTAACATCGCGTGCATTTTCCAAAAAAAATTCCAGCGAGCGGGGGTATCATTGGGTATCTATACCCAAGCAATCACGGTCCAGAGAGAAGACGGGTATCGGTACGTACTGGTTTTCTGCGTGCGATTCACAGATTTTGCAGATTTCAACATACTATGACTAGGGAAGATCAAACACCAAAAACTACACCCAATCAACACATAAACATATAAAGAGAGATGAGAGATCCCTACCTCAGAGGTTTGAACAAAACCCCAAAGATCCAAGCAAAGCCCTAATTCTCCAAGCTTGAAATCGGCCAAGACCACCGCCTCCGAGTTATCCCATGCGATCTACAAGCCGAACCCACTTGGACACGATGTAATATGCTTGTGTTTTCGAGGAATTTGATCTCTTTGAAGAGACCCATGAGTGAGATGGTGAGAGCCGAGTTAAGGATGGCAATTTGAACCGAACCGATGAGTACCCGAACCGATAACCGAAATTATCTCCGAACCATAACCAAAATTTTTCCCGTGGGTACGGGTATGGTTGGCACATAGGATATCCGAATGGGTTTCAGTTCGGTTATGGTTCAGCCGATACCCGAACCGAACCAATATTAAAATTACTAAAATACCCTTTATATATATCTATCTATCAATATCCTGAGGGAATGTAGTTGAGCTCTCAATAGGCTCCAAACCCCTTATACTTATTTCCTAGATTTTTCCATTTTCTTTAAAAACAAAAACCCCGTCCAAAGAGTTTTGCAGTTGCTGACAAGCGTATTTATAAAATAAAATAAAAAAAAAAAAAACCACCCACGTTCATGCAAACCGCTGCCATTTGAGAGTTCCCCACATTTCTCTTCCACTATCTTCCCAAATGTTGATAACCACCACTGCGTAAGTCATCCTCTCACATTATTGTATTGGATTTGAGCAATGTTTGCACCATTAACATTGTGAGAATTCATATACATTTTATTTACATTTTGCGGCTTCATTGGTATTTGTAATATTTTCACATGTCCTCTCCCAATGGTGTTTCCACTCTTTGGTCTCTAGGTTATGATTAAAGTAAGAAGTTCGGTTCATTTTTTAGTTGCTATACAGTTGTGTTGTTCCACCATTTGTCGTAAAGAGAGTTTGTTATTTTATGATGCTAATTTACAATTGACTATTTTTTTCGTGTTCGACATAATGCTTCTCTCATCCTTTGTGTATGACATCATTTGGCAGGTTTAGAGTCTTGACAATTGAAAGTGATTCGGATCTCGCACCGCTCAGTTCTCCTAATCACTAGGTATGATTTTCTCTCTGCTAAAGAGTTTGTTTTTTTATGATGCTAATTTACAATTGACTGTCTTTTTCATGTTCGACATAATGCTTCTGTCATCCTTTGTGTACGACATCATTTGACAAGTTTAGAGTCTTGACAAGTGAAAGTAATTCGGATCTCGCACTGCTTAGTTCTCCTAATCACTAGGTATAATTTTGTCTCTGCTAAATCTATTTTTGTTTTCTGCAAAAGTTCTCTAAAAAATGTTTGCTTTTATAGCTGTTGCTCGCACGTTTATTAAAAGATAGTTTAATATTTTTTTCATAAACTAGCATTCAACCCGTTCTATGCACGGGCAAAACTAACCCGTTCTAGCATTGTGCCCGTTCGATGCACGAGACAATTAAAAAAAATAGGTTCGAACGGGCACAACTCTAGAACGGATTAGTTTTAGCTGTGCATAGAACGGGTTGAATGCTAGTATATAAGTATGGCAGTGTGTAGGGTTTTCCATTTGACTCATTTCTAATTTCCAAACGCCTCCATCAACTGTAGGTAAACAGATCTGTGGACTTCTCTCTCTCTCTCTCTCTCTCTCTCTCTCTCTCTCTCTCTCTCTCTTCACTACAAGAAATTTGTCCAACACCAACGTTTTTTTCTATCAGCGCTTACAAAAAGCGCTGTCTACAACAGCACTTTTTCTAACCGCTGTTAGAATAGAGATTTCCCAGCGCCTAAAGCAAAAGCGTTGGAATAGGCCAACCACTTCCCAGCGCCTAAGCAAAAGCGTTGGAATAGGCCCCCCATTTACCAGCGACCGAGGAAAAGCGCTATAATAGATCCAAAGAAAAAATAGCCACTAATGAAACAATTTCTAATTATATTATATCTTATACATTTGTTAATAATCTTCAGTATGATTATTTAGCGCATCTCAATAAGACAACTATTTCAACATTCGAGGTTGTGGATTTAATTGTGCCTATTGTTTAAATCATTATCATAAAAAATTGACTTGATCAGGTTTAGAAAAAATAGCGCATCTCGATCGGGTTTACAAAGCTTCTTTATCGAGACATAATTTCATTAACATAATGGATTTTTTCTGTTCGATCAAGTGTGGAGCATAAACATATGTTATATATTAAATATTACTAAATATATATAATGAGAATGATGTTTGTTGCAGTGGTCGGAGTAGGTGTGCGTGAGCTCCTGGTGATCGAGAGGTCTCGAGTTCAAAACTTGTTAACAGCAATAAAAACTTGGTGACGCCCCCCTTCTTGTGCGTTAGTTTTTGGAGAAAAAAAAAATCTACACCAGCGCTTGCAACCGAAGCGTTGGTAAAAACTATGCTACACCAACGCTTCCAAACGCTAGGAAAAAAAGCACTGGTAAACATAAATTTATGCCAACGCCCACAAAAAGCGTTGGTATAGACTTATAGTAGCGCCTCTACTCCAGCGCTTTGCCCAAGCGCTGGTATAGACCTGTTGGGGCTATACCAGCGTTTCCGTGAACCTTTACCAATACTTTTGAGCGCTGGCATATCCCGACTTTCTTGTAGTGCTTTCTCTCTCTCTCTCTCCCTCCATCCCCGGCTGTCATTGAGAGGAACTCATCTCCACTGGTCGACGTTGGAGCTTGTCTTTGTACACCGGTGAAATCTTTCTCTCTCTTTTCCAACATCTCTTTGGCTCATCCGATTGTGGCTATGGGAGGACGGCTGTCGACCAAGGCTTCAACAAAGGAGATGCAGCCTCTACCTCCTCCTATCCAGCGACATCACTGAAGAGGAACTGAAAGCCTACGATGGAAATGACTCCACCGAGCCTTCCCTCAAGGGTCAGATCTATTACTTGCATATCACAGAGCATGTATACTAAAGGGTTTTTTGGAATTATCTTCTTCTTCTTTTTCCTTGTATATTTCTGGGATTTGTTGATTTGTTGAGTTTTGGCTTTGTTGTGCACTGTATAAATTGAGCAACAA
Source organism: Rhododendron molle (assembly GCA_025413875.1). Classification (NCBI taxonomy): domain Eukaryota; kingdom Viridiplantae; phylum Streptophyta; class Magnoliopsida; order Ericales; family Ericaceae; genus Rhododendron; species Rhododendron molle. The sequence goes on along the minus strand of CM046391.1, from coordinate 32,964,597 downwards.
TCATGTCTCTATTGTATAAATCAATTGCGCACTGTATAAATCCGGTTCTTGCTCTATTTACTCTCTCTCTCTTGTCTGTTCGGGTACCCATTCGGTTCGGGGATTATCCGAACCCCGTTTGGTTCGGTTACGGTGAATTCCTCTTCTCCCCGTTCGGGTATTGGGGCGGATTTGGGGAGGCTTTCGGTTTTGGGGATCGGGTAAGGAAATTCCCATATCCGCCCCGAATGCCTGATTGCCATCCCTAAGCCGAGTATGAGAGAAGGGGGAAAAAAATTGAAAAGGGGAAAATGGGTGACCCAGAAGTTGTTGAATAATATACAAGTTTTAAATAGAGTATTACATTTACCAAATAAGGCACCACTTCAAATCCCACAAGAAACTAGTTATTGCACAACAACCCCGAGTCTTTACCACATCACCATTTACATTCAAACAACTCAGGCGAATATTAACATTTAAACTAAAGAACTTACTTAAGGCTCATTCCAGTTTGTATTCTTTTTGTAAAAGTTCTTTTTTTTTTAATTTTCAAACTCAAATATAATAAAAATAAAAAATAATTTTTTGATTTTTTTTGCACTATATAAAAGATCTCAATGAGATCTTTCAAACAAGATCCATATTCGTAGAAAAATTATTTGCATAAACACATGATTTTTGAACTTGAAATTACTTTCTTTTTCAAAAAATACTTTTTTGAGAATCCAGAACACCCTCTTACGGGTCTCTAGAGAGAATACGAATGGTTATTTTTTTTGTTTTTTAATTAATGTATTATGTTACTCTGCATGGAGGTCGGGTACTACATTTAAACTATTGAACTTTAAAGTATACGTAGTTACGCATATGAATTGTTCGATGAAATGTGTGAGTGGAACTTTAGGTGTTCAAAGCTAGTGAATTTCACCAGTTGTTCATGGTTATTTTTGAAAGAGTTAATTTGTTGTGTTTTGAAATCTAGTAAATTTCACGAGTTCAAAGCTAATGAAATTCACGATATCGAAGCTAATGTTATTCACCAGGTAGTGGTTGTGTTTTAAAATCCAGTGAAATTCATGAGCTCAAACTAATGAAATTTACGAGCTCAAAACTAACGAAATTCACTTGACAGTTGTTGTGTTTTAAAATCCAGTGAAATTCACGAGCTCCAAGCTAATGAAATTCACAAGTTCAAAGCTAATGAAATTCACTTGATGGGTGGTTGTGTTTTAAAAAGGGCAAATTTTCGTAGTCATCCCTCTAATTTTACGGTTGTCTCAATTTTGTCCCTCTAGTTTCAATTGTCTCAATTTCGTCCCTGTAGTTTGTTTTACGTCCCAAATTGGTAAAATTGTTCACACCGTTAATGAAACTAACGGAAAAATATGATTAAAAAATTAAGTGCTCCAATTTTCTATCCGGTTGAACCAATGCGAAGATCTTATTTTTTTGATCATTTTAACCTAGATGGTTGTAATGATTTTTGGCTCTAAGGCCTTTCAACGAGCACCCAAAGACTCCTTATTTCGTTTCAAGGCACTCTTAGGGTGCTCATTGAAAGGCTTTAGAGCCAAAAATCCATTATGAGCATTTAAGATAAAATGATCAAAAAAATAAGATCTTCGCACCGGTTCAAACAGATTAAAAATTGGAACATTTAATTTTTTAACTATATTTTTTAATATACAAATACCGTAAAAATTAAGTATTCCAATTTTCAATCTGTTTAAACCGGTGCGAATATCTTATTTTTTTGATCATTTTATCTTAAATGGTCATAATGAAGTTTTGGCTTTAAGGCCTTTCAATGAGCACCCTAAGAGATTCCTGAAACTAAATAAGGAGTTTTCGGGTGCTCATTTAAAGGCCTTAGAGCCAAAAATTCAATATGACCATCTAGGATAAAATGATCAAAAAAATAAGATTTTCGCATCGGTTCAACTAGATTGAAAATTGGAGCAATTAATTTTTTAAACATATTTTTCCGTTAGTTTTATTAATGGTGTTAATGATTTTACCAATTTGGAACGTAAAACAAACTACAGGGACGAAATTGGGACAATTGAAACAGAGGGACGAAATTGAGACAACCGTAAAACTAGAAGGACGATTACGAAAATTTGCCCTTTTAAAATTTCAGTGAAATTCACGAGGTCTAAGCTCGTGAATTTCATCAAATTCATGGTGCTTATGTTCTTAAATAGCTACTGAGATGGTGAAATTCACTAGGCAAAATTTACACCCACTGAAATTTGAAATCCAACAAAAATTTGTGATATTTGAAAATCAGTGAAATTTGAGAAATAGTAAATCTCACTAATTTTTTATAGTGAAATTTCGCCGAAAAAAGTCATCGGCCAGAGTGGTCGCTGAAATTAGTGAAATTTGAGAAAGTAGTGAATTTCACTAATTTTTCGAAGTAGTGAAATTTCGCAGGAAAAAGTCTTTGGCCGGAGGTGGTCGTCGACGAGAAGTGGTTGTGGGGTGGAGGTGGAAGGGGGTGATGAAAACTTTGAAAAGATAATAATAGAGTGTGAAATTATATTTAGTTAAGAGTAAAAAGATAATCTTCATATGAGGTTGTCCTTAGAGGTAAATAAAAATTGAGTATATTCTTAATGGGAATTAAGTACTAGTTTTCTAGACCCACAGGTACTTTATCTGTTAAGTGATCTGCCCTAAATTATTAAGCAGCGGTAGTATGAATTTCAGAAGGCTGTGAATTCTGAGGGTGCGTGTGAAGAAATGACTAAGGGTAAAATAATAAAAAAAATCTTTAAAAAAGATATTAAAAGGATAGCATGACAAAAAGAGTGTGGCATGAAACTCCAATAAAAAAATGGGGCCGATCCGTCATTTCTCGTAAATATTTTTGGAATGAGCCAGCCATTATGAATGATTGGCCATATAATATGACTAGGGTTTGCCCGTGCCTGAAGGCATGACTTGAACGATTAACAAACAATTTGGTGTCATCCTCCTAACCTCTTAGGTCCAACCTTTCAAGGCTATTTTTAATTTTCGATCAAAATCATTGTCACGACCTGGATTTTCAACATAAATCAAATAATACTTTTTAATAAAAGGACCTCACTTGCCATCGTATTCCCAAAATGATGTCCCACCTGCTTAAGTTACAGACATGCTCCCAATTCAAAATAATAACCAACTGTGGCATCACAGCCCAAATTAGTTTAAGTACAGTTACAAATATGCGAAGTATACAGATTTCCTTATCAAAAGAAATTCATGAATACTTAGTCACAAAACCATCTTGATCAAAAACTAAACTAATACAAGATGAATATGTAACTAGAAGTGAAAAGCTTTCAAAAGTCGTCCACCGTCCAAGCACGCAATGCATGATGCTACTGTCCAGCGTTAGTACCTGAAAAGAAGGATTTTGTTGAGCTACACTAGCCCAGTACGAAAACTTTACCAACCTTATATGCAGACATGATGATAACTACAAAACGGAAGACAAGAGGGCATGGTTCAATCGATGGATAATAATCAACTAAGAGTGTATTAATCATTCAATGAGATCATTCTAAGTCTTTGTATCATCATACTATGCCATCTAATCCACAAGACACAAACACCTCTAACAATCCCGACGTGACACGCTATCCCAAATCCCACTAACTGTATTTCCACCCCATGCGTTACAGTGCTACGTCACAAGAGTTACCGTATTTCCACCCCTTGCGTTACAGTAAACCCTACAACTTGGATCACCGTATTACCACCCCTTGCGTTACGAGACCCACTTGAGTCTCCGTATTACCACCCCTTGCGTTACGGGACTCCTTACTCCAAACTCCGACCCATGTACTCTCGAAACTAACCGATACACTTACTAAGACTCTCCCTCATTCACGTTCTCATACATGTCATCAATTGACATATCAAAAGCATTACCAACAAGCCACATTGTTCACATAACAACCCGAATGCATAAACAAGCAACAAGTCTAATAATCATTTAGTTTTACCATTTTTCTTTGTTATAAAGAGGACCAAAGGAGTGGGGACGAACAATGAATCAATGGAACGCGAGCAATCAACATTAGAGGTGGTTTGGAGATGCTTAAAAGGTATTAGAAGTGATCGGAGGTCCAAACCATGGAAGAAGAAACTTTCCAACGTTTTCCAATTTGGTACATGTAGCAAGGTAAAGGTGCTACATGTAGCCAGTGAAAATCTGGGTTTGCTACATGTAGCGGGGTAAATGTGGTACATGTATCCAGCGAACAGAATGGTAAATTTTGGGATTTGGTACATGTAGCCGGTTAAGGACGCTACATGTAGCCAATGAACGAAATCAAAGAAATTTGGGTTTGCTACATGTAGCGGGGTAAATGTGGTACATGTAGCACCTGGGATTTTCAGCCCGATTTGAAAGCTTTTAAGGGCGAACTCAAAATTTTCAAACAACGATCCCAAGCAAGTTTTGGACACCAAATCAACACATACACATGTAAGAGAGGTAAAGAAATCCCTACCTCGATTCAAAGAACGAAACCCGAGAAGCTAGAACGAGCCCTAGCTCCCAACTGTTGAAATCAACCGAGATCTTCCTCCCGAGCCTCACCCAACGCGATACGAGCCCGGGGTTGCGTAAAAGAGGTGAAATGAGGGTGGTTTCTTGAGAAATTTGAGGTGTTTTGGTGGGTTTTGGGGGAGAACAAGAAAGAGAGAGATACGGTGGAGAGGAGAGGGAGCCAAGAGTTTGGATTGGGGAAAAATGATCCCATACACACAATCTCTCCTATATATACCCCTATATCTTTAAATTACACATTTACTCCCTTAAACTCCTATTCTTTCACTTTGGTCTCCAAATCAATTATTCACTAGTTAATCCATAATTTCTCAATTAGACATTAAATAAGTATTTCAAAAATAAAAAAAATTTATTCAGGTCTCCACAACCTATCCTCCTTAAAGAAATTTCGTCCCGAAATTTACAACACAAGTCAACTAAGTCATGCATCAAATAGTCATACTCATGCAACAATAAACATTACCAAGCAAGAGGTTAATAATCGTAAGGTTGAAACTTAAAACTCACATTGGTTAATTCGAAAATAAATGTGGATACTTCTCTCTCACTTCGTCTTCCCTTTCCCACGTCGACTCTTCTTTCCCGATAGGACCCCATAAGACTCGCACCAACGGAATGGTTTTACCCCTCAAGACTTGCTCGCGCGAATCTAGGATACGTATCGGTTTCTCCTTATAAGATGCATCGGCTTCTAACTCAAGTTCGGACCACTCTTGGACGTGTGACGGATCCGACTCATACTTTCGCAACATCGATACGTGGAACACATCGTGTACACCCGACAATCTCGGCGGTAACGCCAATCGATACGCAACTTCCCCAATCTTCTCAATAATATCAAACGGACCGATAAAACGCGGTGATAGTTTACCCCTTTGCCCAAAACGAGTTAGTCCCCGGCACGGCGATACCTTAAGAAACACGTGATCCCCCACTTCAAACGATAAAGGTCGGCGACGGCGATCAGCATAACTCTTTTGCCTACATTGAGCGGTTAGCAATCGTTGGCGAATCGTCTTGACTTGTTCGGTGGTTCTCCTTTGAGCCTCAAGTAGTCGTTGACGAATCGCTCTCATGCTTTCAGATGTCTCTTGAACCAATTTCGGCCCAACCAATGTGGCCTCGCCCAACTCAGTCCAACAAACGGGTGATCGACACGGTCTCCCATACAAAGCTTCATACGGTGCCATCTCGATACTAGATTGGTAACTATTATTATACGCGAATTTGACTAACGGCAAATGATCCTCCCAACTACCTCGAAAATCCATAACGCAATCCCGAAGCATATCTTCTAGAATTTGGATCGTTCTCTCGGATTGCCCATCCGTTTGAGGATGATACGCGGTGCTAAATAAGAGATTTGTGCCAAGAGCGGCCTACAAACTCTGCCAAAAACGCGCAATAAACCTTGGATCTGGATCCGATACAATAGAGACGGGAATTCCATGAAGACAAATAATCTCACGAGTGTACAAGCGGCTAAGCGTATCAATCGAATCTGTAACCTAAATCGATAGGAAATGCGCTGACTTAGTCAATCGATCGACTATCACCCAAATAGCATCGTGCCCCCTCGGCGATCTCGATAAACCGGTAACAAAATCCATAGTTACGTTCTCCCACTTCCATTCGGCCACTGGTAACGGTTGCAACTCCCCCGCAGGTCGTTGATGCTCGGCTTTGACTTGTTGGCACGTAAGGCATTTGGACACGAAGGTGAAGACATCTCTCTTCATTCCCGGCCACCAAAACTGTCTACACAAGTCGTGGTATATTTTCGTTCCTCCCGGATGTACGGCTAAGGGTGAGCGATGAAATTCTTTCAAAATTTCCTCCCGACACGAAATGGGTACGAACAACTTTCCGTGGTATCGTAAACCTTGATCGGCGTAAATCATCCACCCCTCTCAAGCATTGCCACTAAGAAACTTAGCACGAAACTCCCCTGTTTCCTCATCATGTTGTTGGGCCTCAACGACTCGGGTCGACAAAGTCGATTGAACGGTCAAGTTACACAAAGTGACTCCATCCCGAGCTTCCTCGAAATGTAACGCATATAAGCCTAAGTCATTCATCATTTTCCACTCATAGATAGCCAAACTCGCAAGTTGTGTCGATTTCCTACTCGATGCGTCCGCTACCACATTCGCCTTTCTCGGATGATATTGCAACTCGAAGTCGTAGTCCTCTAAATGTTCCATCCATCGGCGTTGTCGCAAATTGAGATCCTTTTGAGAAAACAAGTATTTTAGACTCTTATGATCGGAAAAGACTTCAAACCTCACACCGTAAAGGTAATGGCGCCAACTTTTCAACGCAAAAACGACAGCCGCAAGTTCTAAGTCATGGGTAGGGTAGTTTCGCTCATGAGTCTTTTAATTGCCGTGATCCATACGCTACAACACGTCCCAATTGCATCAACACGCATCCCAACCCCTCTTTCGAAGCGTCACAATACACGGAATAACCAACTCCCCATTCGGGTACAACCAAAATCGGCGCAGTAGTCAATCTCTTCTTCAACTCTTGAAAGGCCATCTCACATGCGTCACTCCAAACGAAACAAGTTCCCTTGCGAGTCAATTTGGTCAACGGAGCCGCTAGGCGGGAGAAATTGAGTACGAAACAGCGGTAATACTCGGCCAAGCCCAAGAAACTACGAATCTCGAATACATTCTTCAGTCGTTGCCAATTCATCACGGACTCTACCTTCCTCGGATCAACGGGCACCCCATCTCCTGATACAACGTGACGCAAAAACTTGACTTCGGATAACCAAAACTCGCACTTACTAAGCTTGGCATACAAACGGTGTTCTCTCAGAAGTTCAAGAACGATGGAAAGGTGAGATTGATGCCCCTCCTCCGAAGGTGAGTAAATAAGGATATCGTCCACAAAGACAACTACGAAACGATCGAGATAAGCACGAAAAACATGATTCATCAAGTCCATGAAAGTTGCCGGTGCATTCGTCAAACCAAAAGGCATAACAACAAACTCGTAGTGGCCATATCGAGTACGAAAAGCGGTTTTAGGAATGTCTTCCCTCCGAACCCTCAACTGGTGGTAACCGGACCTTAAATCGATCTTTGAAAAACACTTAGCGCCTCAAAGTTGGTCAAATAAATTGTCGATTCTAGGCATTGGATACTTGTTCTTAATTGTGACGCGGTTCAACTTACGATAGTAAATACAAAGGCGAAGTGACCCATCCTTTTTCTGGGCAAACAAAGCCGGTGCTCCCCATGGTGAAGTACTCGGGCGAATAAACCCCAAACTCTCTAATTCTTGCAACTGAGTATTCAATTCCCTCAACTCGGCGGGCGCGAAGCGATAAGGAGGTATGGAAATAGGAGCGGTGCCAGGAAGTAGGTCAATGGTAAATTCGACTTCTCTCTCGGGTGGTAAACCGGGTAACTCCATCGGAAACACGTCCGGAAAATCACAAACGACAAGAGGTAACTCCCCACTTATGGATACGTCCTCATCTAAAGCCAAACTTGCTAATAAGGCGTACACTGATTCAAGTTCCCGAGACTCACACAGATATGGTTCTATCAGTTCCCGACGCTCTCCGAAAAACTCAAAGCAAGAACCCCCGGGCGGGCAAACACGGACCCGACGCTTGAAACAATCTATGGTGGCGTGAAACGTGGACAACCAATCCATTCCCAAAATTAGGTCGAATCCAGACATATTCAACACGATAAAGCCAAAAGTAAAACGACGATCCCGTATAGTGAGCTCACAATCTCGACAAATACGATCTAAGGGCGATCTACCTCCTATAGGCGTGTTAGCAAACAACAGAGGGCTGATACTCTCGATTTCTAATTCCAAAGCACAAGCAAATGATGCAGCAATAAATGAATGAGAAGCTCTAGAATCGAATAATACTCTAGTGAAGGAGTTAAACAAAAGAAATGTACCCCTCACAACCGAAGTCTCCGGAGCTTGAGAAGTAACAGGAGGTGGTGGAGGTGGAAGGACTGAAGTGATAGCAAAGGCTCTCCCCTGAGTAGTCTGACTCTGGACATGTCCACCCCGAGGACCGGAACCCTGGGTAGGCATAGACGAACTATCTCCTCTCTCAGCCTGAGATCCCTGAACAGAAGTGGTCTGACGGAAGCGAGACTGCTGCTACCTCTGAGTACCCCAAAACGGTTGCCGCCCAAAACTCTGTCCACCCCTCGACTGCTGCACTGACCCTGACTCACTGCGAGTCCCATCCCCACGCGGACAATTCCTAGCCAAGTGACCGGACTTCCCGCAAGTAAAACACGTACCCAAAATCCGCGGACACTGAGCTCGAATGTGCCCCGTCTGACCACACTCATGACATACCATTGGAGGCCTATTGGAAACCCCTCGAGTCCCGAAAGAAGAAGAAGGTGGAGGCCTAAAGTTCGACGGACCTTGCGAAGTTGACATTTGATCCCTTTGCCTCTTTCTCCCTTGATTTCCGAAACTTCCCGACGATGAACTCACAACCCCCACGGGTTGTCTTGGTTCCCAAGCCTTAGGATTTTTAGGTGCCTCACTCGGTGTCTTGATGCTCCTCGCACACTCAACGACTTCGGAAAACCTTCCTTTTCGTTGTGCCACCACATACTTTTTCACGGTATCACTTAAACCCCTTTCGAATCGTCTACACTTCCTCTCCTCGATTGACACCATCTCTGGCACAAAACGAGACAATGATTGAAATTTTACCGCATACTCTGAAATAGTCATATCCCCTTGCTCCAACTTCTCGAACTCATTCCTCAGCTGGTCACGACTCATTTTTGGAAAATACTGCTCCTCAAAAAGCATCTCAAATTTGGCCCATGTCAAGTCCTCAACATCTGGCTCATTTGCTTGAGCCGCGGTCCTTGCCACCATCCTTGCATCCTTTCTTGATTCCAAGACCGACTCCCACCATTCACCGGCTTCCCCGACCAACTGAACGGCCACAATTCCCACTTTAATATTATCCTCGGTAATGTTAAGAGCTCTAAAGAGCTTACGGATTTGGGTTAACCAATGGTCGGCTACCAAAGGATCGCTGCTAGTTCCATCAAACATCGGAGGATTCCTACAGCTAAACTCCCGCATTGCTATCATAGCCCTATCCTCAGTATTCTCCCTTGGAGCTTGGTTCAAAAGGTTTGCAGCTCTGAGTGCCGCAACGAGATCCCTAGCGAATTAGGTTTGATTAAGAGGTACACCAGCACCTCGACCGGCCCTAGTCCCCGAATTCCCACCTGGATTCTTCCCATGCTGACTACCTCGTCCTCGGGAGGTACCCCACGGCCACGACCACAGCCTCGGCCACCCCGGTTTCCAACCCCACCTCGTCTAGCTTGCGTCCTCGGAGGCATCTTACTACAATTATAAGAAAGAGAAGTTTCATCAATCACAACATTATTTAATGAGGTCAAAACCTCCAACTATCCCGACACGGGTTGAAAACAACTCTACGGTATTTAAATGCCATGCCATGCAAGCCAAGTAATATCAATGCACACAAGCACACATGTGTGATGAAAATAACGTGACATTTTGAACCCCTGAGACTTAAAGTAACCCCACGGTCTCTAGCTGTTCTAAACTTGGACGCTCTGATACCAATTTGTCATGACCTGGATTTTCAACATAAATCAAATAATACTTTTTAATAAAAGGACCTCACTTGCCATCGTATTCCCAAAATGATGTCCCACCTGCTTAAGTTACAGACATGCTCCCAATTCAAAATAATAACCAACTTTGGCATCACGGCCCAAATTAGTTTAAGTACAGTTACAACATATGCGGAGTATACAGATTTCCTTATCAAAAGAAATTCATGAATACTTAGTTACAAAACCATCTTGATCAAAAACTAAACTAATACAAGATGAATATGTAACTAGAAGTGAAAAGCTTTCAAAAGTCGTCCACCGTCCAGGCACGCAATGCATGATGCTACTGTCCAGCGTTAGTACCTGAAAAGAAGGATTTTGTTGAGCTACACTAGCCCAGTAGGAAAACTTTACCAACCTTATATGCAGACATGGTGAAGTGCAAAACGGAAGACAAGAGGGCATGGTTCAATCGATGGATAATAATCAACTAAGAGTGTATTAATCATTCAATGAGATCATTCTAAGTCTTTGTATCATCATACTATGCCATCTAAACCACAAGACACAAACACCTCTAACAATCCCGATGTGACACGCTATCCCAAATCCCACTAACTGTATTTCCACCCCATGCGTTACAGTGCTACGTCACAAGAGTTACCGTATTTCCACCCCTGGCGTTACAGTAAACCCTACAACTTGGATCACCGTATTACCACCCCTTGCGTTACGAGACCCACTTGAGTCTCCGTATTACCACCCCTTGCGTTAGGGGACTCCTTACTCCAAACTCCGACCCATGTACTCTCGAAACTAACCGATACGCTTACTAAGACTCTCCCTCATTCACGTTCTCATACATGTCATCAATTGACATATCAAAAGCATTACCAACAAGCCACGTTGTTCACATAACAACCCGAATGCATAAACAAGCAGCAAGTCTAATATTCATTTAGTTTTACCATTTTTCTTTGTTATAAGAGGGCCAAAGGAGTGGGGACGAATAATGAATCAATGGAACGCGAGCAATCAACCTTAGAGGTGGTTTGGAGATGCTTAAAAGGTATTAGAAGTGATCGGAGGTCCAAACCATGGAAGAAGAAACCTTCCAACGTTTTCCAATTTGGTACATGTAGCAAGGTAAAGGTGCTACATGTGGCCAGTGAAAATCTGGGTTTGCTACATGTAGTGGGGTAAATGTGGTACATGTATCCAGCGAACAGAATGGTAAATTTTGGGATTTGGTACATGTAGCAGGTTAAGGACGCTACATGTAGCCAATGAACGAAATCAAAGAAATCTGGGTTTGCTACATGTAGCGGGGTAAATGTGGTACATGTAGCACCTGGGATTTTCAACCCGATTTGAGAGCTTTTAAGGGCGAACTCAAAACTTTCAAACAACGATCCCAAGCAAGTTTTGGACACCAAATCAACACATACACATGTAAGAGAGGTAAAGAAATCCCTACCTCGATTCAAAGAACGAAACCCGAGAAGCTAGAACGAGCCCTAGCTTCCAACTCTTGAAATTGACCGAGATCTTCCTCCCGAGCCTCACCCAACGCGGTACGAGCCCGGGGTTGCGTAGAAGAGGTGAAATGAAGGTGGGTTCTTGAGAACTTTGAGGTGTTTTGGTGGGTTTTGGGAGAGAACAAGAGAGAGAGAGAGATATACACGGTGGAGAGGAGAGGGAGCTGAGAGTTTGGATTGGGGAAAAATGATCCCATACACACAATCTCTCCTATATATACCCCTATATCTTTAAATTACACATTTACTCCCTTAAACTTCTATTGTTTCACTTTGGTCTCCAAATCAATTATTCACTAGTTAATCCATAATTTCTCAATTAGACATTAAATAAGTATTTCAAAAATAAAAAAAATTTATTCGGGTCTCCACAATCATTTTCCCCTGGACACTGAATGGTATAAGCGTATTGTTTGATGATCAGCAAAATTGGCTACATATGATGTGAGCTCAGGAAGATGCTATTATGTTGGACCTAAGTTGCCTTTCAATTTAGATTAAAGAGTTGCACACTGTAACCCCTTAGTTAATGGCCCGTGCCTACTGCACTCTGGATAAAATTATCCGTGCAATTTATTCGTTGGTGCTAGAGTCTTCTCAAAAATCTAGGCTTTTTGGGATGTTTCTTGTCCCATGGAGTGACATCAGTGGTGGGTGATTCTTGCAATTTGGCATTGGAATATGGGGCAGCTGCTAATGAGAATTTAACTCCTTTATTGACTTATGATCCGGCCTTGATTAAAAGGCAAGTGGTTGATCTTAATACGACCCAGGTTAAATTTGTAGATGGTATGCAATTGGTTGTGGACCTCAATCCAACTAATAAGGCTAAAGATATGGGGAAAGGAAATTGGAACCAGAAGTCGGTGGGGAAGATGTTGGGCATTCCTAAATCTAACAAAAGAGGTTGAAGAAAGAAGAAAAAATGCTCCATGTTTAGGTCTGCGGTTGCAGCTGCAGCCTTATCTGCTCTTTCCGAAGGCACCAATAGACTTCACTTTGATGATGCAAAGACTGCTCGATCTATTGATAAAATCTTGGGCGAAGATTGTTTGGATGCTGATCCGGTTATTTCAAGTAATTCCTTGTCCAAAGAGATTGGAGCTAAGTCCAATAAAGTTATCCCTAGAAACAAAAGGGTCCTTATTCCTCGATATTCTTTAAGGAAGCTCGCAAGATGTTGGATGTAGGTCACACTATGGGTATTGAGTTTAGAGGAGGAAGAAGATGATTGTGAGGAAGCTCCCAAGCTCTAGATGACGTTGTGGAGGAGCTCTTCTCGGAGGCAGAAGATGATTGCGAGGATGGTGCATCTCTCTCTAAGGTTTTTTAATTTCGAGTTTGTGGCTAGTGTGGGGTGTTTTCTTTCGATGCTTATGTTTTTTTGGGTGTTTCGGCTAGTTGTTTTGTGGGTTCTTTTTGGCTCGTGCTGGCGTCTTGCCTTCCCTTAGGTCTCAGGTGGCTTATTACCGGTGTGTTCTTAATCCTTTTAATCTTTGTAATCTTTTATAAAGATTAATAAATTCTTTTTGCTTAGCAAAAAAATAATAATAATCTGATATGAGTGAGAAATCAATTTCTCTTTCACAGTTACAATTTTAAATTCCCAAGTGCTTGCACACACGCGCGCACACACACACACACATAGAGAAAGTGAGAGAGAGAGACAGAGAGAGAGAGAGCGAGCACGCTACTACTTTAGGATACACGTGAGTGAGAGAGAATGATTTGATATAAGAGGTCTTGTGTTCCTCTATTTTGGAGAGCCTCCCCAGCTGTTTGTTCTTTTACTTTCAGATATGAGAGTCTTGTGTTTTTTCTTTAAAGATTTCATGGCCTTTATCCAAGTGAGAGAAGGTTGCTAGTGCATGCTCGTGTCTTGAACGATCAACACACAAATAAATTTTGGACTCGCGTGCAATATATCATTGTAACGACCCTGATTTTTGGTAAATAAAAATTTCATTAAAAATTTGAATTTTCTTTTAATTACTTGGATTGCTTTTAAAAATTCCTTTTAAATTCTAATAATCCGTCATAATTAGATTTATGACTCGTAAAATTATATTTCCTTGCACCGGGTAATTTGGTCATTTTCTAAAAACGATCATGCTTATTTAAGTGCTTGTTTATTTTCCCGAGTGGGTGAAATAAGTCTTAAAATCACATTATTGACTAGAAATCCTACGTGGCATATAAAGTTAGTTTCCAACCGATTGGTTAGACAAACCAAACTACCATTTAACCTAGTTACCTTCCCCTAACCCTAGATGAACCATTTGAACCCTCCTAACCCTACTTGGACCATACGAACCCTAGAAGTAATCATTATGCCATTGATTTGACCAATCAAGCCATACCTTCCATGATTATCTTCCTTGGACCTTTGGTTATTACATGCAAGGGTAATCTTTGTCCTTTGGTTATTACATGCTAGGGAAATTATTATCCCTTGGTTAATAGAGATAATCTTGCCAAATAAGGTGACAAGACAAGTCATTAAGATTCTTCATCATTCTTGCTTCCAAAAGAAGCAACCATAGCCTTGCATGCATGCAACCCTAGATTAAATAGCCCTAACCTTAATTATGTTACTTTCCTAGTTTATCCTAACCCTTGTATGCTTTCTAGGAAAATATTAGTCTAGACTTTCCATTGACAAGTCACTTGACAACCCTTGGCATGCTTGAAGTACATTGATTGACCCATGAAGGAGAAAGGTTGCATGCTTTCAAGCATGACGGGACAAAACAATGAGAAAAGGAGAGAGAAAGGAGAATTCGGCCAAGGAGGGGAGGGAGAGCCGAATTTTGAGAGGGAGGGACAGTGTGATTGTGTGCTTGTGTGTGGTACACTCCAATAAGGTACATTATAGCCCTTAAGCCTATACTTCACTTCACAACCATTTCTAGTCTTCCGAAGTACTACCTAGCCATTGATCTTATGCTTTCTTCCAAGCAAAGCCCTTTCTAGGATGAGACAAGTCCAAAAACCTTTCATAATGACCTAGTTTTAGCTTGAAGATGATATGACAAGTGGATGACAAGGCATAGCATGCTTGGAAGACTTGATTGGACAATTCAATGGATCAACAAAAGAGAGAGGAAGAGAGAGAGGGCTGGCCGAAATTTTTAGGAGGAGGGTGAGGTGTGTGCTTGTGTGTAGTATACTCCATCAAGCTACAAACTTAGCCCTTAAGCCTATTACCCAATTGCCAACCCATTTCTAGTCTTCCAAAGTACAACCTAGCCAATCATTTTGCTTTCCCCTTGCAAGCAAGCTCTCCCTAGACTAGACAAGACCAAAAACCCTCATGATCACATAGCCTTAAGCCTAAAAATTTTGAACAAGACAAGTCATGGAAGCATGGCATGCTTTCAAGCATGATTTGACATTACAATGGAGCAAATCCATGGGGGAGAGAGAGAGAGATATGGCTGGCCATGAGAGGGAGAGAGAAAGCCAGAATTTTGCCTATAAATAGCACCCAAAGCTTGCCATTCAACTCACACCTTCACTCCTTGCTCCAACTTCTCTCTGGAAACCATTATTGTCTTTCCAGTCAGCTTACTGCCCTTCGTAAATCCCCAGTTTTCTCCTGCTTAAGATAGTTTTTAGAACCGACTCCCTTCGAGAAAGTTGTAGAGCACTTCGAAACCTTCAAGTTAGACCCAAGAACCACCCCAATCAGTCAAGAAATGACCAAGATATTGCCATCCGAAGTTCAGTGAAATTCTCGGATTTCCAGTCCAGACAGCTTACTGTCATTTCCTTTATCACCATTTTTCTCCTACCTAAAGTCGTTTCTAGGAACAACATCCTCCACAAAAGTTGTAGAGAACTTCGAGATCGTCGATTTAGACTCAAGAACGATCCTATTCGGCTAAGTATTGACCGAGTTACAGTCATCCAAAGTTTGGTCCAGATTCGTGAGGTTCACTGCCCGTAGAAATTTCTAACTAGCTTGTTCGGCCCCGACTAGTTTCGGATCAAGGTAGACTTTCCTATCTACTTTCCCTAGTATAACTCTAGTTATGTTGCTTATGTCCTTCAAATGAAAGCATGATCTTGTAGATTATTCTTAACCGTTAACTCCGAGATATATTGTATGATGTTCGTATGGTTTGAGATGCATGAGGTAGATTCTCCTTTACTTGTTAATCCTAATTATACGTAGATTAATCTCAACTCATTTTCCCTAGCATAACTCTAGTTATGTTGTTAAACTAAACGTAGACTTGTCTTAAAAAACGTTAAGTATATTGTATGTTGCTTGAACCTCGAATGCATGTTAGTTAATAAACATATCTTGCTATTGAAAGTATGTCATGTTGAATAAATGATTTCTACGTCAAATAACATATGTTGTTTTGAACTTCCCACAAAAGAGGATAGAACGGTTTGACATAAAAATTTGTTGTTTTAAAATTCCCACAAAAGAGGATTGAACGGATTTTGGAAGTATGAACCCGACTAGAAGTATTCGTATTTTGATCTTTTAGAAAGTTATGAGTTTGTTTACTTGTTGCTCGCAGAACTTGTGGTTGTTGACAAAGCATAAGTGGTTTCTACTCCAAGGGCGTCCGTACATGTGGCGTTATGCTTTAAATGGTGATTTGAGCATGATAAGTGATATAGAGTTGGATGATCTTGTTAGTTTAGATTACAATGAATGATTTAAATGATTTATAATGAGAAAGTCCTGCCGCAGAGTCTATGCATGAAAACGAGACACGAAAATCGAGAAAGCAGACACATGACACTTAGGGTGTGGTTATTGAAAAGGAGAAAAAGTTTTGAAATCACAATGTGGCCGGACGTGGTAGCTCATTGTGTAAAGAGATGTTAAAAACCGCAATGTGGTCGGACTTGATAGCCCATTGTGCGGTGTGTGTTGCCAATGGACCAGACGTGGTAGTCTCATTGGAGGTGATTTAAATGTTGTGAAAACCACGATGTGGCCGGACATGGTAGCTCATTGGGAAGATTGCCAATGTGGCCGGACGTGGTAGCCTTATTGGTAATGTGGCTTGGTTATTCGCGGAGAGGAGCCAATGCAAGGTTTTGTGTGCCAATGAGAACCCGGCGCGGCAGAACCATTGTGAGGATACTCGGGAACCCGGCACAGCAGAACCGAGGTTGGGTGTGTTAAATGTGATTTTCAAAATGTTGATTTGAAAATGAAAATGAGACACGTTCTACGATGAGTCGCGCAGGAGAAACACATACAATGCAGACACCAACGTTAGACTAAGGAATGTGGATGTGTCATTGTTAATGCTTTGTTAAACATGTATGCATTTTTCCGCTGCTTGTGCAAGAGTTGGTACGCTGCTCTTTTACTCTGATATTGGTAATTTATGGGTTAGCGGGTATAGGATTACTCTGTTGAGCTTTCATAGCTCATGGTGTTACTGTTGTAACCCTGACATATTATATCGGTGGCGACGCTGGTATAATGTGTCAGACTTTGTAGATGATCAAGGTGAGCTGAACATCTTGGAGGCTAATGGAGCTGAGGAGCTGGCTAGGATGGAGGAACAGGCAGAGCTGTAGATAGGAACCCTAGTTTTCCCTCCTTGTGTAATTATGAACTCCAGTGAGAGTTATGATGTAATAATGAGCTAGACTCTATTTAGAAATTCAATAAAATTGTCTATTTAACGTACCCAAAATCAAGGGCGTTACAATCATTCCCGCATAACGAATCCAAATATGCAAAACACAATAACCCAAACATTTTCATTGACTTGTTTAACTTGAGTCAGCAAATAAAGAAAAGACAATTTTCCAATCCATGCTGATTGTGCCAATGTCTGAAGGCACGACACAGCACGTTCACAACACATTCTCAATAAATGAGGCTGTGCCTAGCACTAATTGAAAAGCATTAACCTAATAGAGAAGTAGAGACTTTCACATTTTTCCCCCTTTTCATAACAATATAAAAGAAACTCAGCAAAAATAAACTTATATCCATATGAAAGTGGCAATAATTTAACAACAATACTCCCATGAAAGGGCAGCAAGGCCCACTCAACAAAAAGGGTATCAAAGTTTACCAGATTTGTATCCTCCAAGATAACTCAATATACATATTCTCCTTAGGCTTTTTCACAATTCCAAACGATTCCATTATGAATGAATCCATTCTGACATTTCTGGAGCCAAGGGGAGCAAATTTAAATCAAGCTTCATGAAGAAGTGCACATCGTACTTACTGTAACGCCCCGATTTTCCAATGAATTTCGGAACCATTAACTCTAAAATACGCTAGATTTTACAAATTTCTAGGCCCCTATTTGAACTTATACAAAAATTACAATCTCAAAATAATACAAAAAACTACGTACAATTTTATTTTACAAAAATAACTCCAGAGCGACTCTAGTTTTGACACGGATTCCAAGCAACGTTGGCTCAGCCTCCGTTCTAGGGGTCCCACCTGCATAAACTGCTCCACTGAAGAATCCTGCACGCTCTGACAAATTGATCGCCGAAGCAAATGATTTGCCAGGATACAAACGTATCCTGAGTGATAATTCACCAAGTAGAAATCCTAAAACCCAATACCACAATATGCAGTTTCAACGAAATAAAATTATACAACAATTACCATACACAGTCACAAGTAGCGTTTTATGAATTTATCTTGTATTTAACAGTTTCTACAATTCTCCTCTATAGAGAATCTTTTCCTCCCAATATTTCCAACTATGACCGTCCCATGATTAAATTCCCTCTTGTTGTCCTGCAACGGGGTCCTAAGTGAGTGCATCTAAGTTATTTACCTAGTGGACTCACTTATTACCATGGCAAGAGGTAAAGGTCCCACCGAAGTTAATCATGACTGCCATAACCAGAAACCCAAATCTCATATCCGATATCATCTCGTAACATCTCATCAACATCTCCAGTATCAACTCATTCTCCCCCCTTAGGACATTGCACATACAGCACAATTCCCTCGGATGCACATACAGCGCATGAGGATGCACATACAGCAACACTCCTCGGGATGCACATACAGCGCATGAGGATGCACATACAGCAACACTCCTCGAGAACTCGCATCAACACACGGAGGTGCACATGCAGCACAAACCTCCCGAAATCTCGCATACAGCGCATAATCTCCAATCACTTTAGTAACAATTGCCTTATTAGCGTCTATTAAATTTCAATTCGGCCAAGAATACCCCCAGGGTACCTATCGTCCAAATTCTACGTTCACGTAGCAATACAAATTATCATAATCCACGTAACAATCAACAGTATCAGAAATTCAACAAAACTAATCACAAAATGCAACATCGCATGCATTATGTCTGGCATAATAAGTCCAACATATGGAATAACAATTTTTAAAATTTTATTAGATATTAATTGGCGACTTAGTTAAAATACGTATACAGTGATTTGAATAAAATTATTATCTTAAAAGATAAAGTTTTTCTTTTTCTTTTACCAAATTACTAATATCAACTTATATAATATTTAATCTTTTTCTTTATTATCACAAAATAATTATTTAGTCAAACAATTAATTAGTACACTTAAAATTAAGTCTATTTCTCACATTTAGAAATTATAAAACATTTCCACTATTTTTTTATATTATCTTTAACTACCATATTATTATTCATAGATTTTACAAACTAATTTTTATTCAAAAATACATATTACTAAATTTAGTATTTATTTAACTTTTTTTTTATCATTTAATGATTCAATAACATGCACATATTTCTCTAGAGCAAGAATCAATAGCTTATATCTCCAATAAACCACCATAATCTCACGAATAATCATTAATTTACTCATAAAATCGATTTCAGGCCTTACCACTGATTTCCTATCACAAACAGGACTATACATTAATAAAAACAGGACTAAATAATAATTAATTAACCTCTGAAATTAAAAATAGGTTATCATCTACAACATGAATTAAATTTTAGCCCTAACTCCATTAAAACGCAAATTGAGTTATGGGTTTCCGGAAATCTACCTCAAACGCAATTCTAAGCTTGGGTGAGTGTAATACGGGGTCCAGAGATCATCGTGGTGGTTCTGAAATCTCAGAGCGGCGTCTGGCGGAGCTCCGACGGGGTTCGCGGCCGCGGCGTGGGTGTGAAACCCACGGTACACACGGCTTGGGTGGCTCACGGGTGAAGTGGCGGTTCAGGTGGTGGTGGGTGCGGGCCAGAGGAGGTGGGTAGCAGCTGGGTGGTCTTGGTGGAGACTGGAGGAGATGGGTCGAGGAGGAGGGGGTTCGGGAGGTGGTGGAGATGGCAGGAAGATGATAGTGGTGCCGTGGAGGCTGGAGGAGGCCGAGAGGTGGGGTGGTGCGGCGGTAGGAGGCTAGGCGGGAGGGATGGTGATGGTCACGGTGGTGGTGGCCGAAGGTGATAAAGCCCGGTGGCGGTGGTGGGAGGGCAGTACCCGGTGGAGTGAGAGGTGGTGGAGGCTGTGGTCCACGGTGGAGGAGGTGGGGTGGTGAATGAGTGTGGTGTGTGAAGGGGGGGTGGTATTTATAGTAGAGGTTAAGAAAATAATTCCAAGAATATTCCGGAATAATTCCAAGAATATTCCTGCCTTAATTAATATCAACGGAATAATTCCAAGAATATTCCTTTATGCCAAAGCATATTCCTAGAATAATAAAAATCTAAGAGTTTGATGCCGAGAATATTCCTACAGTAATAAATTCTAGGATTTGATGCCAAGAATATTCCTAGAATAAAATCTAAGGATGCCAAGCATATTCTTAGAATAAAATCTAGGAATATCTAATAAAATCTTATATAATCTAATAAAATCTAATAGAATCTAGGTCATATCTAGGATATCAAATCAAATCTAGAAATCTAAATCCTATCCTATAGAATCTAACAATATCTAGCAAAATCTTTATAAAATCCAATCAAATCTTAAATTGTAGATCATGCTAATATTACGGAATTTTTTATTTTATTAAAAAATTTCGGAATATTACACTTACTCTGCCAAGGGGATCACCAAATTAGTTGTTCGTGACATGGTACGTACTCTGCCATCGATTAAAAGGTTTAACAGAAGTTGAAGTACATACACAATCAAAAGAGGCTCAAACTGCCTACTACTAAATTGCAGTACCCAACTCACTTTGAAAAAAACAAAATAGCCATATCTAAAAGAGGCTCAGAAGGCTTGAATGCTTAACCAAAGATAATAGAAAGATGTGTAGGTTTCTTTTTTTTTCTTACCTTGAACAAAACTCTATCATGATGATACAATTACACATCTTTTTAAGGACATTTCTAACCTCTCTGCCAATCTTAACTCAAACATTATTTTGAGTCCAAAAACCACCAAATTAATCGCTATCCACTTATTTACTCAAGCTTATACCAAAATGAGTACTCGTCATTTTTTCATTACAGTGTCTTTTGTAACTCTAAATCTCCAAACCTTCTTTGTGAATTTCAATTTTATATTTTTTCGTGTTAGACCTATAATTCTCCCATGAAGTATTTACTCAACAAATTTGTCATTTTGAGTGAACATAGAGTAAAGGGCTGGAATTGGTCAAGCTATCAAGACGTGCACCCATATAAATGTTATAAAACACATATATACTCCATTTTAACAGTCATAGATGCAAATCAAAAAGAACATCTACCTCGAATCAACTGATCAATCTTCGATAGGACATTAACATAATTAGCAAATTACCAATAACATCATGCAACAAAACAACATTCATTCATAATTTTTACCCAAAATAAAAACATTCATTCATAAATTATTCACCAAAATAAGTTAATCCATGTGTAACTCCGAATGGCGAGGCCACCGAGGAGCTTGTAACGCAGGACTCAGCCTAAGCAAATAGGTCCCATGTTGTTCACCTTCTCGGTGTACAACTCCACGTTGCCTTCAGCTCCTTGATCCTCCTCCCCTTCTCACCTAATCACACCAAAGAACACATGAAACACAAAAAAACAAATAGAATATGGTTTTTGAAACAATGATAGACCCGAGCAAAATTCTTTCTGGAAAAATTCTAGGTTCTAAAAACAACTAATAGCTTATGCCCATGCACTATAGTTTATGAAAGAATTTTTCGATTCACTCCAACTCCCAATTCGAACCCAGAAGTAAAAAGAGAACAAAAAGCCATACCTGTGGACAGCCATGGAAATTGCACACCGGTCGTAGGTTAATTCTGACAGATGCTGCGATTAGAGGGAGAGAGAGAGAGATTCGTTCACTCAAAATTTGACTTAATCAAAAATTTGTTCATTACCAAAAATTCCGTAGTCCACCCAATTGTATTACTATCTTTCAACAGCAAATAAATCATTACCAATTCGTTCACCCAATCAACAGCATTATGTCATTGTAGCATGTCATTATATTCTCTTACCCGCCAATTTATAGCATGTCATTGTATTTTTCAATAGCAAGTCAACACCAATCAACAGCAATTTCAGAAATCATTACCAAAAATTCCGTATAAATCAGTCATTATGTTCTTTGTATGACTAAAATTGTAGTCCATGTTCTTTCCGTAATGAGGAACTCTAGAAGGGTCTCGGGAAAATTCAAAAATTATGCTTGTAGTAGTGTTTGGTTTGTTGGATCATTGGGCAAGGAATAAACATTTTATTCAACTTAAGCAAAAGTTTCAAGCTTTTGCTATTAACCAATGTTCCTTATTGAAGGAAAAAGCTCATTCAAAGATTAGTAAACCAAAAAGTAATGAATGCACTCCAATTTGAACTGAGCGTAATCCAAAAATTTTGGAGTTGGACTGAGTAAAGAGAACTGAAAAAAAGCATGCAGAATTGGAAAAAAAGAACGGAATTTTACCGTAGATGGAGAACAAAGAACTAAATTTTCAGAAAAAAAAGAGAACAAAAGAGCCATACATCTGGAGGGAGAACTGGAGAGAGGGTGAGAGTCAGTGAGACATGAAAGAAAATTGGAAAGAAAATGTTTAGGGAGGGAGGGAGAGATATAATAGAAAACAAACAATGAGAATAAATCATTCAGACTTCATTACCGAGAATAACAAAAAATTCATACCGAAAATGCATTTAGCTGCATTTACATGTTAATAGATTTTCATTACCAGCATTCAACGCCATCCCGAAAATGTCACGCTCATTGCCAAGACTTACCAAAACCGAAAAAATCATTACCAAAATTGAAAAAATCATTACTCACCCATTTATCCAGAAAATGCAAAGTATTTACGAAAATACCAAGGGTTGAATGAAGGGTAGAGATTTGTGCAAGGAAAATGTGTGTTAAGCCAACGGTCAAAATTTACGTAGAAAAAATGTGTGGGTGACCACATCGTCGCGATTTGTATTATAGATTAGGCATTGCCCGTGCCTGAAGGCACGACGCGACATGATCTTAACGCAACCGAACTAAACCATCCTTCCCTACTATTGATCGACAAACCTGACTTCAGGCGAGTTTGATTTTCAACGATTTCAAAGCTGCCACATAATAACAATAAACCTCCCACAACTAAAAACAACCTTCAGTAATCAAAAACCATGGGCAATATGGATCTATAATAATATTGCGCTAGTATAATGGTCTGAACATCAATTCCAGTACTTATATACCAACTTGAGCATCCTGGCTATCACTTGCGGTCCTTTTTGAAGGCCTACTTTTAAGCAAAAGCATAAACAACTAATCAATTTCAGCATGATCTCAGCTTTTGTAAATATATACGAAAGGAACACATATAAATAAAGAGTACTTAAAACAATTCCTAGTTCCGCACCCTAATCACTTGAAGATCCACCATCATCTTCATGGTCTCTCATAACCTTCTCTATAAAGTCTCTGCCAAACGCCATCCAGAACTGCGTTTCTTGATTGCTCGCTTCCACTTTGCCCATCAATGAGAACATGATTGGATTGGCAGAGGACCAAGGCAACACCTACCAATTCGGAAGTCATAAAGATGGGAAACGTAACTGAGTACTTAAATCACAATGAACACCAAGCAACAGAGGGCATTTTATCAGTAAAAATTGGCCCAAGACCAATTTAAGTTGCAGGGGAAACAAAGAGTTTAAGAGAAGGGAAAAATGTTGCAAGACTTGGTTTCATGCTCCATTTTTTGAAGATCAACTGAAAAGTTTGTGCTCACATAACCAGCTAAAATGCAGTGAAGCAATGCTGACGATTTTTTTTTTTTGCTCGCACAATAATAATGAATAACTATACTAATCTCAAGCCCTTTCCCCAGGAACTATCAACAATCAACAGGAAGCCATATCCAGCAAAAATTTCACCTGTTTTTGCATCTTTTTTTTTCACCTTCATCAATTAATATATGGCTAACCTGATCTCAGCTACTTTTGGCATAAATTAAATCCTTGCAATTTACAGAGAAGAAAAAGAAATACCCTATCCGTGATGGTGCTCTCATGAGACGCAGAGAATGGCAACGATGTTGGTTTGAGACAATAATACCTTCGTCCAAAATACTAAAAACTTGCCCTACAACCCATAACAAATTTAACAAAATGATACCAAAAAAAAAATGGAAATACTAAGATTACAGCTAACATCAACAATGAGAATACTAAAAAGTGAATCTATAATGAATTATGGAATCATAGGATTCACAACTATGGGGGTGCCCAACAAATGATACTTCAATAACAAATCAAATCTTAAGTTCACCAATGGTAACAAACTAACCAAAATTAAAGGGAAAATTTTAGAAATGGTCCCTCTAGTTTGCACGAATTTTCATTTTCGTCCCTCTAGTATCAATTGTGTTACTTTTAGCCCTATAGTTTGCATTCTGCCCCAATTTGGTCCCTCTCGCTTACGGCATTAATGAAACTAACGGAATTGGAGGACAAAATTGTCATTTCACCTCACAGAGGGACTAAATTGAGATTTCATGCAAACTAGAGGGACTATTTCTACAATTTTATTTTTTACTTTTGTTTTGTAAATAAATTTAAAATACATCATATGTAATATATTTCTCATCCCATTTATTTTGAATAATTAAAATATGTTGAAATTTTTTAAGGTTTTTATTATATATATCACAAAAAATATGAGAAAATTCGAAAATCAACCCCTATGTTAAATGTCTTGGTATTGTATTTTTTTTTTCAATTGAATTTTCACTCTCGTTATTTTCTTTGTCACATGGTTAAAAAGAAAAAAGTTGTTCAGTCGTATTTGGAAATCAGAAAAGCGATAAGGACCGACGGGTTCCATAGGGAAATCATACCGACGGCCGCAATGGGCTGTCTCCGGCCACCGGACGACCGATCTGAGCCGTCCAAAAATTCTAAAAAAAATAGAATGGCAACCGAATAAAGCCAGTCTACAAAACAAAAAGGACCATGCACTCTCTCAAACTTGGAAGAGCAAATTGAGCTTATTTAAGGTTTTTTTAATTTTACTTTTAGTTATTTTTTATTTGGCTTTTTCTCGTAATTTTTGGGGTTAATCGTTCATCTCGACGAGGTAGATCGGAAAAGTATAAATAGGAACTGATGTTGGAAAAAGTCCATATAATAGAATAATTTAGATAAAACAAGACAGATGATTGATACTTTTTTCGTTTTTAATGAATTTTGTTTTGCCTTTTGATCATAATTTTTTTACTTTTTATATTATTCTCATTGAAACAGCTAATTAATCAAAAAAATATGGAGTAACAAAAATTCAAAAAAGACAAACAAAACACGCAAAACGAAGACAAAAATTAAATTTACAAGAACTCAGCCTTAATATCATAAGAAGGCAAAAAAGGAAGTGTGAAAATCAAAACCCTATGGAAAATAGGAAAAGTAACCCATGTTGTTAACGTTGAGAATTTGTTTTTTATTTTTGACAAGGATTGAAGAAATTGTATTGAAATGCGTAAAAGTGCATAAAATTAATGTGTGAAAATGTATTAAAAGTGTAAAAATAGTATTGGAGTTTTTTTTTTTTTTTGGTTGAGTTTTTCCAGTTTTCAGGAAAAAATAAAAACGTGATGTGTTGATTTCGTTGATTCTCGAGCGGGCCCCCTCATAGTAAAAACCCGTCGGTCCCTACACACATCGGATGCCGTTGATTCTCGAGCGGGCCCCCTCATAATAAAAACCTTTTTTTTATAGAATTTTTGGAAGGCTCGGATCGGCCATTAGGTGGCTGGAGAAGGCCCGACGCGGCCGTCGGTATGACTTCCCTACGAGACCCGTCGGTCCCTATCGCTTTTCTGATTTCTAAATACTACTGAACAACTTTTTCTTTTTAATCATGTGACAAAGAAAATAACAAGAGTGAAAATTCAACTGAAAAAAAAAATACAATACCAAGACATTTAACATAGGGGTTGATTTTCGAATTTTCTCATATTTTTTGTGATATATATAATAAAAACCTTAAAAAATTTCAACATATTTTAATTATTCAAAATAAATGAGATGAGAAATATATTACATATGATGTATTTTAAATTTATTTACAAAAACAAAAGTAAAAAATAAAATTATAGAAATAGTCCTTCTAGTTTGCATGAAATCTCAATTTAGTCCCTCTGTGAGGTTAAATGACAATTTTGTCCTCCAATTCCGTTGGTTTCATTAACGCCGTAAGTGAGAGGGACCAAATTGGGACAAAATGCAAACTATAGGGCTAAAAGTAACACAATTGATACTAAAGGGACGAAAATGAGAATTCGTGCAAATTAGGGGGACCATTTCTAAAATTTTCCCAAAATTAAAATACCTTACCGGTCTAGGACAGAAATAAACGTAAGTTTATCAAACCATAGTCACAAGCTAATAGTTGCAGGCTAAAAATAAACTGGAAAACAAACAAATATTGGACTATCATGGTCTATTTCCATACTCGTACTGCAACTTAAAGAATTAATCTAATAGGAAAACTATTAAAAGTAAAACATAGATGTAGAAATGAAGTCACAGATACGATCTTTCAAAGCTTCTATATGTACACAGATAAACGAAAGTAAAAAGACTTACTTTTCGTTGAGATTGAATCACTAAAGGGGTTCGAATCATTTGAATAACCAGACACCGCCTTCAATTTCTTCGAGACTTTAAATGCCTAAAAAAGTACCAAATTACTTCAACACACTTATTAAAATAAAAATAATAACCCTAAGTAGGAAAAAAAGAAGAAGAAGGAGAAGCAATTGAATCCTAGTAACGGTACCTTCTTCGGAGCTTTCTTGGCAAGGTACTCGGCAACGTCATGGCTCGTAATCTTTTTCGAAAAATGATCTCTTCCTCCCCCTGCCATTGTCGCCATCCTCGGAATCGCTGCACCGTCAACTGCAGTGGCTACGACTCCGCTGCAGCGGCGAGTCCTGACCGTCTGCGTCAGAATCGGATGCGGACGTTGAGTCCGAGTTCGAGTCTGAGTTGGAGAGAGAGAAGGTAGATTTGGCAAGAAAATTGGATTGACTAAGAAAACTTGAAAAGTCATTACCAAATTCCCGTATGTCAATACTGTTTCCATACGTGAAATCTAATCACCTAAGGCTTAATTCCATGCGTAAAATCCCTCATTTGGAAATGATTTGGCCAAAAAAAAGAGTGAGTAGAGATAACTGATATCTTCTTTACCCAAAATTTGTTTAGTGTAGAAACCCAACTATCATTACCAAAAATAAGTTCTTTGTGTCCAGAAACTGAAAAATCATTACCAAAAACTCAGATGAAATCAAGAGAAGAATATAAGAATCCAAAAAAGGAAGAAACTCAACCATCAGATGAAATTAAGAGTGGAGATTTATAAAAAAAAAATGTGTTAAACAAATGGGTCACCACACCGTCGCCATTTGTATTATGGATACTACTATATAAGTTATATACAAAGCGCCAGACCAAAAAAAATCTGAAACCCGATCCACCCACATGGTTTGATGATCCTATTCCTTCGTCGATAATCTCAACCTGTTCTCTCTCTCTGTTCAATGGCAATGGCAACAATCAACCTATCATCATCATCACCAATCCGCTGCACCTCCTCATCTTTACTCTCTTCTTCCCAAACTACCCCCACCCATGCATTCTACTCCCACCCCAAGAATCCCTCCCACCACTTCCCCTCCATAATAATCTCTCTCCGACCCAAAACCCTAACTAAACCTCGCCTTCGAACCGCCGTTGTTTCTGCTGTCAAGAAGCTCTCCGAGACTAAGCCGGTCGGAGTTCCCCCGGAATCTGAGGAAATCGCCGGGACTTTCCCGGCGGTGGCCGGAGTGTACGGCGTTTACGATCAGAACGGGGACCTTCAGTTCGTGGGTCTGTCTCGGAACATTGCGGGCAGTGTTCTTGGTCACAGGAAATCGCTGCCGGAGCTCTGTTGCTCCATTAAGGTAATCTTAGCATTTCCAGCCCTGGCCAATTTTAAACCCAAATTCGGGTGAAATTTGGGGTAAAAATTCCAATTCGGGGTTTGCCTTCTCCAGTGCTACTCCCTTATTTTTTCCGGCAAAATTTGGGTCAAAATGGCACATTTGTAAATAATAAGTGAAAAGAGGGGTTGAGAAAAAAAAAAGGTTTGGATTTGGGTCTCCCCTCATTTTGGGAAGAAAAAAGGTAGAACTCAAGAAAGGGTAGGCGAAATGGTGTGCAATTGGAGATGAATTTTTAGTGTTTTATGTCAAATTTTGAGTTTTCGTAGGAAAAAGGTTAAGGATTGGAGATGCTCTATACATATTTCGTTCAGATTCCACCGTAAGAAAATGGGACGTTGTGGTATGCCTACTTAGAGCATCTCCGATGGTTGGTGCCAAAATGGCAATGCCAGCTCTCAGCGCACTAGAAATTCCATGCTTTAAGAGTTGTTGTTCCAAAGATGTGAATATCGTTTCTTTATTTTCTTAACACAAACAAATGTGCATGCCATTTGTGGGTCCTATCAGGAGAGAGATAGAGAGGAGAACCAGACTGAACCAATGGAGCCTCAAGTCCCAATCAAATGGGGTAGACTACGTGAATCCATTTTATGTAGTATTGAACTCTGTCGACGCCATCATGGAAAACCTAAGTCCTATGGAGCTACAACCTCTGAGGTCAATTATGGTCTACCTCCCCTTAGTGCTACTAGAGATAGAGAGGAGAAATTGTGCCAAATTTTGGCCTTTTTTCAAATTCTGGAAAAATTGGAAGAAACTTGGCATGGAAGACACCTTCCACTGATTTGGAGTAGTTGTGTCAAGTTTTTTGTTTTGACATGGAGGATTCAGGAGATATCAGATGATTGGTGATGCTCTTAATGACCTATTACTGTGAGATGTCTGAAATGGAGATGGAGGACTGCGACAACAAAGTTGTGGCGCAAAATTATTATCGTGTTGCTTTTTGTACACCTTTTCACATTCTTCCTGTGATTTTGAGCCTGAGTCATGCAATGCAAAACCTAGCCTAGCGTGCTTATGTCAAATCATGAATGTGCCAAGCAAATAGCAGACCCATTATTCTGTGCACCAGCCACATTGTCAGTTAGCTGGTGAAAAAGCTGCTGAAATCTCAGAATTCTATGTTTGGATTTTCCAATGCATGAAATTGGTGCACTCTCAGTGTGCAATTTTTTTTTGTTTTGTTTTGTTGTACATGTTTCATTGCCAGTATATTGAATTATGAGAATTTGTATCCGTTTGTTTGACTGCACTGATAGTAAAGGGACACGTAATCTCATAGGGCATGCTAACCCATTACACTAATAGTGGTAGGGTTATAAGATCATATCTTCCAACGGATGACCCTGTTTTCTTGGAATTCCATATCCAACGGATATTTAATCATATGACTCCAAATGTTTTAACAAAACATAGGATAGGTGACCCTGTTGGATTTGTAATATAATCTAATGCTCAAATCCCTAGAAACAAAGAGGCCCTTAAGGGACAGGTTAGATAACACCAAGCCTTCCAATATTTCATTACTAATGTTTCTGTGCAGGTTGGGGTGGTAGATGACCCAGATAGAACAGCTCTAACCCAAGCCTGGAAATCATGGATGGAGGAACACATAGGATCCACTGGAAAGGTCCCACCAGGCAACGAATCTGGAAACACGACATGGGTTCAGCAGCCACCAAAGAAGAAGCCCGATTTACGGTTAACACCTGGCCGACACGTCCAATTGACAGTCCCACTGGAGGAACTCATTGACCGGCTGGTGAAGGAAAATAAGGTGGTGGCCTTCATCAAGGGATCACGAAGTGCTCCGTTATGCGGATTTTCCCAAAAGGTGGTGGGAATACTTGAAAGCGAAGGTGTGGAATATGAGAGCATAGATGTGCTTGATGAAGAGTATAATCAGGGATTGAGGGAGACACTGAAGAAGTATAGTAACTGGCCTACGTTTCCGCAGATTTTTGTGAATGGTGAGTTCATTGGCGGGTGTGATATCTTTTCGTCGATGTATGAGAAGGGTGAGCTTTCTGGTTTATTAAAAAAGTATTAGATGGGAAAATGAGAAATTGGTTGAGCCTGGGCAGGATGATATGAAATAACCCATTGTTTGAGTTGATCATAGAGAAACTAGGCAAGTAGAGCCTGATTTTTTAATGTTCTTGTCGAGCAACCCATTTGTATGTAGTTCTGTTCTTGTCTACTCCGTGTTGCTAGTATGATCTTTTCCCTCTGGGCATGTCTTGTATGGATTTGAGCATAATGCAGATGTAGAATGGGAGCCCTTCATAGCCTCAGAGAGCATCGTTTGCTCATCTTTCAATTTCAACACGAAAATTATACATAGCTACTAAATAGAGCAATTCAAAAGATGAATTTTTGTGTGCATTCTAATATATGCTGTAAATGTGACCCATCAAACACTATTTCCAATAATGTTGATTGTTCAGCTTGCAAAAGATAGAAAGTTAAAACACAGGAAATTGCATATGTAATTTCAGTTAATTTTCCTTGGTTTTTGAAGAGTTTATTAGAGATGCGAGCGTTAGTTCATAGTTTCTCAAGCTCTTTTTCGAATGTTTAATATCTCTCTCCCTTCCCAATTTGCCCTCTTTCCCCCTTTGTTCCTAGCTTCCTACTTGAAAAACAAAGGCAATAATGCCTAAAAAGCATTAGGGTTTCTTCTCACATCTACGGCCAAAAATCTAGTTACTGTTGAAATAACTGCTGTAAATAGGAACGGATTACCTCAATAGTTTGTAATAAAAATAGATTACCAATCGAAGAATTGTTGCTGGGTTGAGTTGCGGACAAGGTCGCTCTCTTTAAGACGTTTCGCGGCTCTGCCCAGATTGTGCAAGCAGTTCGTTGAGTACCACGCCGTTTTCAGGATAAAACAGACCAGAATTCTCCACCTCTACTCGGCCTTCTCTGCACAGAAGAAAGACCGAAAACAAAAACACAATCGACTTATTGCTCGAGCTCAGGAAATTTTTTTTGGGGAAGGAAGAGAGACTGTTTTTTTGGTGTTGAAACCAATAATTTCCAATTTTGAAAAGATTTGATTGACTGACTGGAAATTTTGTAAAACAAACGTGGCTTAACCATTTTTACGTGCACGAGGCTCACATTCCAAATTTGCACTCCCCCTGCGCAAATAGCTCGTGACGCATACCTGATTAATTGGTTTCTCAATCTATTTTTCAAATTACCGCCCATTTTCCTGAGCGTGCAAGACCTCTCTTTGAATCTTCTTTTACAAACACACTAGAGTGCAAAGTGATTTAAAATAGATAAATGTTTTGTGACTAACCAATGTGGGACCAGAGAAAAACTCAATGTTTTACAACAGTTACTCCCTCCCTATTTTTGTTCCTGCTCCTTCCTTTGTGACAGCTTTCCATCTCTTTTGGTGAAGTTTTTTCTCTCCTCTTTTCTCAGTTCCAACTACCTCCACCTTCGTCGATTTCCGCCTTCCTTCCAACCGTTGTCACCCTTCCACCATCGTCCATGTGCCTCTCTTCTGAAAAAACTAGGGACACCGACGGTACACAAACTGGCAAGCAGATTCCATTGCAGATCCAGCATGGATAATTCGATAAGTTTAAAACAATTTTTTGAATAGTCCCTTCAAAAATAAGCTCAATACAACACGTGTAGGTGATTGATCCAATCTTTCACTTTTTCTGAATGAAAGATTCGTAACGTATTGAGCTAATTTTTCGCGGGGCTACTTGAAAAATTATTTTACAATTATCGAATTATCTGTGAGAGACCCGGAATGACCCCACATGCTGGTACAATACACAGACCATCGATGTTTATCCGTGTGAGACTCGAAATAACCCCACATGCTAGAATAGTCAATAGTGCACAGACGGTTGGTGTCCCTAGAAGGGCTCGCCTCTATTCCCCCCCCCTTCGCAAACACCTTACAAATCCTCATCCTAAGCCACCACCGACCCTGTTCATTCATTATTTCTCTTTGACCGCCTTCCGATCCTGAGGAGTTGAAGTTTCGGCATTAGAGGTTCGGAGCAGGAGATATGAGTTCAAGACGCACGAGGCAAATCCACTTTAAGTGTCGGAAATTCAGCCATTTCCTACCGCTTGTGGATTTCACGGAATTTCTTTATTTTGGTTTGGCTTTTTGGGGTTTAGGAGGGAATTTCTTTTGTGGCTCACTTCGATTTCAACCTATAAATCCTTAACGGGGTTGTGGTCATTATCCGCAGCTATGACCAATCTTGTTGTCGGTCTGTTTTTGCATTGTGTCAGAGAATTTGAGATTCATGCCTGGATGAAAATATATGTTATCTTATCTTATGATAGTTGTTTTTTGGATAAGCCGTATGATAGTTGTTTTACCGTCAATTATGGGGTGTCACCTCAATTTTAGGTTGTATGGTGAAT
Organism: Rhododendron molle; assembly: GCA_025413875.1. Lineage (NCBI taxonomy): Eukaryota > Viridiplantae > Streptophyta > Magnoliopsida > Ericales > Ericaceae > Rhododendron > Rhododendron molle. Next base: position 32,932,068 of record CM046391.1, on the reverse strand, counting down.
GTAATTCTTTTTGTAAGAACAGTTTTGTCCTTTCGTGAATCAATTTCATTCAGGAAAATGTGGGGCGATGTTCACTCTTCTTAATTGGGCCTCTCATTCTCAGACTCTCTCAAGATGACTTGTGGATTGGGTTCCCTACCCTTCCTCTTTCCTTCGTTCACTGCAAAAAAAAACAAACAGTTAGTGCCTACTAGCCGAAGTTGGGCGGCATGCACTCCGATGGCTAAATTAGTTACAACTTAAGATAAGAAAAACCAAACTTTATGTAGCAGGCCGAACACAGTCCGCACTGGTTTACCGACGTTGCAACCCAGCCGAACCTGGAGGTACGCTCGGTACCTGGCGGAAGCTCGGTTCTCCCACAAGCCATGTCAGAGTCAGCCGTAGCCGACGACGTTCACGCACGGCGGACCTTGCTGTCGGCTCTCAGCACGTGGTATTCACACACGGTCTGCGCTGGGCTCGGCCAATAACGGGCTCGGCCTCTTGCTGGGCTCGGCCCCAGGCAAGCTCGGCTGCCCCCAGGGACACGTCCGCTCCTCACGTGCTGAAGCGGTTACAAAGATAATGATGAAAGCATATGGGAGAGGACAGCTCACGCTTGAACGGTTACAAATATCTAATCTAGTGACGTCACAACAACGTCACTCGGCTCGTGCAGAGCACGTGACAGTACTTGGAGAGCAAGCTAAGAAGGTGCTATAAATACAGAAGACCCACAACCCTAAAAGGTACACAACATTCCAGACCCAAAACCCTAGCTCTCTCTCTTTCTCTGCACTATACTCATCCTTGCGCCGGAGGGCCATACCGGGGCTCCTCCGATGTGGTCTTTAGTCGTGCTTCGTGGTGCAGGTTAGGCGAAGAGAGCTTGATCAACCCTGAACCAGAGGAAGGACTCGAACCGGAGACCACGGGCCACACAATTGGTGAACCCGACGTGAAGTTACTTCTGATCCAAACGGCTCACTCCTCCCAACACCAACCTCCCTTCCTCCACAAACAACCTCAAATCCAACCACAATGGGCGGTGATCTCACGAACGCAGCCATCTCTGGGGCCAAGGACGCCAGTGGAAACATCATCCTTCCACCCCCGGAGAGACACATGTCAATCTCAATCCCCGCCAGCTCCGGGCTATCACCAGCCGCGGAGGAAGTCACGGCGTCCTACATCCGCCTGTTACAACGTCGAGACGACGAACGAGATAACGAGCTGGCCGCGTTGAGGGCGGAGGTGGCCCAAATGAAGCAGCACATTCAGCAAACAGCAATCCCTGCCACCTCGAGATCTAGTGGAAGCAGGAGGCAACGGGGACAAACGCCACCTCCACCGCCACCACAGAAGCAACAAGAGTTGGGCCAACGCGGATCTGTGAAGGACAGACTTGGCTTCACCCCTGCGCCTGGTGACGCACGAGAGATCATCCTCTACAGACAGCCAAACGCTTCAGGAGCACATCGTTCCAGAAGCCACCAAGAACGCACCGGGACGCGGGACACCGAGTCGTTCACAAGCACGTACTCAACTGGTCGTGCGGAATTCTCTCGCACCACGGTCTCGCACCATAGCCGAGATTCCGTACAAACCAGGCGCCACGTGTCTGAACGCCTCGGCGAAATCCCACCCGAGAACCAGGATGATGAGATCCGACAACGACGAGGGAAAGGAATTGGTGACGAAGGGGCGCATGATAACAAAACTCGTCGTGAACGAGAAAAGTCCATCGACGGCCCACGGCGAACAGCAACAGACCTGAGGGATAAACACAGGCACATGAACGATGGGAAGACAACCACTAAGGACCCCAAGGGAAGGGACCCCAAAAGAACGAAGACAGATGAGTTCGGCAAGCCGCCACGCCCTGGGTTCGAGAGGCAGTTGAAGGATCTCGGCGTTTCACCCTTCACTTCCCATATCATCAACACTTCACCCGAATCCACATTTCACTTGCCTAAGTTCACCAAATTCGACCCATCAACATGTGAAGCCTACACCCATCTCATCCACTTCCGCCAAACAATAGAGCTCTGTACCCAGAAGGATGAGATCAAGTGCAAAGCGTTCCCCTCCAGCCTCGGCTCCCTTGGACTCCAGTGGTTCAACAAGTTGCCGGCTGGATTCATCCGAAACTGCCGACCTCGAGCGAGCATTCAATACCCGCTTTATCACCAGCAAAAGGCTGCCAAGGAGCCTGAGTCCTTATCCCAGATGAGGAAGCTCCCGGCCGAGACCCTCAGGCAGTACGCCGAACGTTACTGGCAGCTCTTCAACGAAATACCTGGGATCGACGAATACTGGGCCGCGCGTACCTTCAAGAATGGGCTGGAGACAGGCAGCAAAATCCTTGACGAACTCGCCATTCGCCCACCCCACGGCATGGGCGAACTAATGCGTGTCGTCGAACGATTTTGCGCGCTAGAGGAATTCTACGCTGACAGGGCGGCGCAGGGTATGCCGAGCGTAAATACAACAATCCCAGCTGTCACCCAACAGCTGCCCGCACCAACCCTAGCCCAGCAGCAACATTCGAAGAAGCACGTGAACAATATCAAGGACGGCAAAAAGCGTCAGCCAAAGGTACATGACTACGTTGCCGAGACTACATATTTCAAGGAACCTATCTGGTCCTTCTTGAAAGAAATCATGCGGCAGCCATGGTTTGAATGGCCGGCTGGGAAGCTCGGCACAGATACGGGGCAGCCAGATCAGAATCCAAGGAAGAAATGCTCCTACCACAACGAGCTCGGCCATTACACCACAGCCTGCGCCCCATACAAAGCACTCCTCGAGAGACTTGCCGCCCAGGGCCATCTCGATCAATACATCGACCGAGCAAAAACACCAGCACGACAGCCAACCGGCAATCCCAATCCCAACGAACAAAGGCCGATGATACACGTTATCCACGGTCCAGTAACAAAGGAACTCGAAGGTAGTCTCCGAGCCAACATCATTCAAGCCTCGTCCTCCGAGCAGGTACTCTCTGTCGGCTGTGGATCCAAACGCCCGTATCCGCACGATGTTCCCAAATGGACGATTACTTTTACCGAGCGTGACCTTGAGCATGTGCAAACTCCCCACTCTGATGCACTTGTTGTCACGGTACAAATTGGCGTCCATGACGTCAAACGTGTCCTCATCGACCAGGGCAGCTCGGCAGAAGTCATGTACTATGACCTTTTCAAAAAGCTCGATCTCCCAGAGTCGGCACTACAAGACACAGAGGTTCCTCTCATCGGATTCAACGGAGCTCCCGTCTGGCCAGTTGGCAAAATCCATCTTCCTGTCATCGTCGGCTCAAGGACCGTCTCCGTCGAGTTCATCGTCGTCAATGCTCCAAGTCCGTACAACGCCATCCTCGGCCGAGCCTGGTTGCACAGCATGCAGGCCATTACCTCCACTTACCACCAGGTCGTACGCTTCATTGGCACAAGCGGCCGACAAGAAGATCTAAGAGGCGACCAGGTTGCCTCCAAAAAATGCTACGTCTCAGCTGTACACACGTCCTCCAAAGCAAAACAAGTCCAATGGGTTGAGGTCCCGGACATGGCTGTCATCGAAGACGTCGGCCACAAGGCCGAAGATAAAGCTGAAGAAGAATTGGTTCAAATGCCCATAAATGAGGACGGATCTCGTTTCTTCTTGCTTGGCTCTTCCCTGAGCGACGCCGAGCGTGAAGAAATGTTTCAATTTCTAAAAGAAAACATGGAGGTCTTCGCTTGGACGCCCAACGAGATGCCTGGCGTCGACCCTAACTTCATCTGCCACACACTCAACATCAAGAAGAACTCCAAACCGGTAGTCCAGAAGGCTCGACGTTCAGCTCCCGAGCATGCCGACGCCGTCATTGAGGAAGTCAATCGCTTACTCGAAGCCAATGCAATCCAGGAGGTACAGTACCCCACTTGGCTCTCTAACACAGTTGTAGTCAAAAAGAAAAACGGCAAGTGGCGAGTCTGCGTCGACTACACCAACCTCAACGATGCTTGTCCTAAAGACTGGTTCCCACTGGCAAAAATCGATCAGTTAGTCGACGCAACCGCCGGTCACGCTCGGTTCAGCTTCCTCGACGCCTACCGTGGTTATCATCAGATAGCCATGGACCCCGATGACATGGAAAAAACCGCCTTCATCACTCCGCACGGCATCTTTTGCTACCGAGTCATGCCATTTGGGCTCAAAAACTCAGGCGCCACGTTCAACCGAGCAATCTACAAAATGCTCCACGAACAGATTGGCCATATTTTGGAGGCATATATTGACGACCTCGTCGTCAAGAGCCAGAAGGAAGGGAACCATCTTGCCGAGCTGAAAGAGGTATTCGACGTCCTCAAACTCCACAAGCTCCGCCTTAACCCAGAGAAGTGTGCCTTCGGTGTGAGCGCCGGTAAGTTTCTTGGACATCTTGTCAACCGACGAGGAATTGAAGCCGACCCCAACCAGATCAAAGCCGTAGCAGACCTGCGCCCACCACGTACGGTCAAAGAGGTTCAGAGACTCACTGGCATGGCCGCTGCTCTCAACCGCTTCATCAGCAAGTCTTCGGACAAATGCCACGCCTTCTTTCATGCTTTGAAAGGGAAAAGTAGGCGAAGTTTCGAATGGACGGAAGAGTGCGACAAGGCGCTCACCGAGCTCAAGAGTTACCTGTGTTCCGCACCTCTATTAGTAAAGCCGGCAGAATTTGAAACGCTCTATCTATATTTGGCAGTTTCAGCCCATGCCGTCAGTTCCGCTCTCGTCCGACGACAGGGAGCCGATGACATGCCCATCTACTTTACTAGCAAAACACTCCTTCCCGCACAAACGCGCTATCTCCCTCTGGAGAAATTGGCTCTAGCTCTCGTCTCGGCCGCAAGGAAGCTACTTCCCTATTTTCAATCCCACACTATCACGGTCTTAACAGAGTACCCCCTTAAAGCTCTCTTTCGCAAGGCCGACCTCTCCAATCGAAGTTTCCAAGTGGGCCGTCGAACTTGCTAATTTCGACATCCACTTTGAGCCTCGTACAGCAATCAAGGGCCAAGTTCTTGCCGACTTCATTGCCGAACTCACCCCTGAAGATGCCGCAGAATTCAGTACGCCTCCTTTACCAGCTATGGCCGAACCAATGGAAGCTAAGACACCCTGGCTACTTTTTCAGGGCGACTCCTGGAGACTGCACGTCGACGGCGCCTCAAACAGTAACGGAGCAGGTGCGGGTGTAGTCCTAGTCTCCCCATGTGGGACAATGCATGAAAGTTCTATCATCATTGACTTCCCCGCCACTAACAATGAGGCCGAGTATGAAGCCCTCCTAGCAGGTCTACGCTCCGCTTCAACAATGCAAGCCGATAACCTTATTGTTTACTGCGATTCTCAACTGATTGTGAATCAAGTGTTAGGGGACTACGAAGCCAGGGATCCAAGAATGATGAAGTATCAGACGACGGTAGCAGAGCTTATCACCAAGTTCAAAAGTTTCAAAATCGAGCAGATAAGCCGGGAACACAACGCCCACGCCGACGCCCACGCTGGTTTGGCATCGGCCTCCAAGGTTTCAGGATTCCGCACTATCAACTTCGGCAACATCAGTCAACCAAGCTTTGACATTCCCCCAGAAGTGCTGAACATCGAGCTCGGCCCCAGCTGGATGGATGAGATCGTGGACTTCCTCAGAACCAACACTCTACCTGATGACAAAAAGGAAGCATACCGAATCCGGAATAAGGCTGCATACTATTGGTTATCCGACAGCGGCCAACTCTATCGAAAGTCCATCTCTGGGCCGTACCTACTCGTCGTCCACCCTACGCAGGTACCAACGATCCTCAACGAGCTTCACTCAGGCAGCTGCGGATGCCATTCTGGCGGACGTTCCTTATGCCAGAGGGCGCTAAGTCAAGGCTATTTCTGGAAAAATATGAAGAAAGATTGCGAAGAGGTTGTCCGCAAGTGTCGACCATGCCAACTGTTCTCCCCAATACCCAAGCAGCCCGCTCAAAACCTCTCCCCCATAACAAGTCCATGGCCATTCGCCCAATGGGGGCTTGACATCGTCGGAAAGTTACCAACTGCCCCTGGGGGCTTCAAGTTCCTCATCACAGCTACAGATTACTTCTCCAAATGGGTGGAGGCTGAACCTTTGGTAACAACAACCGAGGCTGACGTTCGGCGGTTTGTTTGGAGGAACATTATTACAAGGTTCGGCGTTCCATACGCAATCATTTCTGACAACGGCACGCAATTTGTTGGCAACGGCCTGTCAAGCCTCCTTGCAGAGTTCGGCATCCGATTCTTCAATTCCACTCCCGCGTACCCTCAAGGGAACGGCCAGGCCGAGGCCTCAAACAAAACTGTGTGTGCTGGGATTAAACGTCGCTTAACATCAAAACGGGGCAAATGGGCAGAGGAGCTGCCAAGGGTTCTCTGGGCCTACCGCTCTACACCTCGCCGATCTATAGGCCAAACCCCATTCTCCATGGCGTTCGGCATGGAAGCCGTCATCCCTTTGGAGTCTAAGTTTCCCACCCTCCGGACTGAGACGTTCGATCCAGTCACCAATGACGAGGCTGTTGCCCAGGAGCTCATCCTTGCTGAAGAAAAGCGACGCTCGGCTGCAGCTTGCAGACTATCAACAGCAAGTGGCCAAGGGGTATAACCGCAGTGTCCGCGTGAAGAAATTCAAGCCTGACGACTTAGTTTGGCGAAAGGTGGTCCAGGCGACTAAGAAAAAGAAATTCATGCCGAACTGGGAAGGTCCCTTCCGCATCGTCAAGATTGCTGGCGAAGGAGCATACATACTGGAGGACATGAATGGGAAGGTGCTGACCAACCCTTGGAACGCCCAGAACCTCAAGAGGGCGTACATGTGATCCTCAAATCCATGCTCGGCTATATTGCCTGTTTTCATAGACATTTCACTACATTTACTCGTCCATCTCTGTTTTTGAGTCTTTTCATTTCACAGCATGGTCTAGGCCACTGACTGCTTGTCTTTTCGTCTCGGTAACTTAATGGGAATCACTTTTTGTTTGGCAATCATTCATCTCCAGTTATGTAACTTAGCATTTTTTTGGAATCTCGCTTACATTTTTTACTCTCGGCAAACTCAGCCACCCACAAACGATGACTTCGGTCACCCCACAAACGACCCTAAAGGTCTGCTTCGGCCATACTGCCCAAAGAAGCAAAATAGGACATATGGTCCACCAAGCCCATAACACACATTACGGCTGGAATGTGGGCTTCGGTTAGACTTGGCAAGACAATAAGGTCGGCCACAGTCAGGTTACACTCACATTTTGGAGAGCAAACCACCCACTGAACAATTATCTTACCTAGGGTAACAGGGCAGCCACTTTGGCCACACTCACCTATTCGCATTCGGTCACTATTCTATGCTGGTACTACATTTCTACTTTGGTCTAGGCTCGGCTTTAGCCAGCATACATCCAGTACATTCTATTTCCCAGCCGAGCCCATACCAAAGTGGGGGCTACGGGCAGATCCAATCCAAACATACAAGACTTCAAAAAATTCACAAAGCAAAATACACAGGCACGGGAATGAAGGCAAAATAGATTCATTCGTAGAAAAAGGAAAAGAACACGAAGTATTTCCAGAAACCGTAAACAGGAGGCTCGGCGTGGTAAACCGTTTGTTGCCGACCTCCAAAAACTATTACATCTGGAACAGCAAACACCGAGTTCGGCGCCGTCCAGTCCATAAAGTTTGAAGTTCAAACAAAAACAAACACATGAAAATTCAAAAAAAAACTTAAGGAGCATCCTTTGAAGCCGCGGCATCAGCATCGGCCTTGGCATTTCCCTCACCAGTGGCATTCCCGGCTACGGCAAGCTGCACTTCTTCTGCTCCTGCAGCATCAACAGCACCTTCCTTTGCAGCAGCTTCGTCAACCTTCTCCCCTTCGTCCTCAACATTGACAATGGTGAGGTCCTCGAGGTCTTCCTCACTCTCCGGGAATTCCTCATCAGGGAGCGGAGCACACTCCTCCTCGGTATATGGCAATTCAAGCTCAGGAACCACTGGAGCAGGAATCTTGCTCAGGTCAAGATCGATATGCATCCCTTCACCAACAGCTGCCACGCCAGCCTTGTAGCCGGCTCGGTAAGCAATGGGGACCCTATCCTGGACGGCGTCATTTACCATCGACCGCGCATCCCTAATATACTCCTGCCCAGCACGGTCATACCCGGCTTGATATGCCTTTTGGTCGACCTCCTTCATCTTCCTTTTTTCCCTCCTCAACGTCTGGCCAAGCTCACGCTCGGCCTTTTTAAGCTTCTCAGCCAGCTCCTCCTTCTCCTTCTCGAGCTCCGCTATCTGGGTCTTCGCCATCTGAAGGCTCCCCTTGTAGCTTCTCGATTTTTCACGCTCGGCCTTCAAGTCGGCGTGGTAACGTTTACGCTCGGCGCTCAGGAGGTTGGCTTGATTGTATGCCCGAAGTACGGCCTGACCAGCCTGCGTGGCAGCAAAGGTTTAAAAAAAAAAAAAAAAAATTATTAATTTTGAGTTCGGTCAAAATACCTGAACAATGTAAGCACTGGCATGGACCAGGCTCGGCTGCAGCTCCTCCGGAACCTTGGACATATCGTTTGGCAGCGCCAAACCTTGGAGCATCGTTGGGGCTAGGCCAGGCTCCAGCTTCACGCTGTCATTTATGGAGATAACCCTGCCGTCGGCCATGGCATAAGAAGGAGAAAACTCCTGAGCAACCGCTTGGTTACCCAAGCCCGTCGCCCTCTCCAAAGCTTTGGAGCCGCCAGCAGCTGATGACTCCGTCTGGTCCCTCTCCTTGGGAAGCGTCGTTGAGGGCTTGGCGGGGAAGAAGTCCTGGGTTGTCTTCTGCCTCTTCGCGGCATGCTCGGAGTCCGCAGCGGCTTTTTGTCTTTCCGCAGCGCCGTCCCTAATGTTTATCTTGACGACGTTTCTTCGGCCCATGTCGTCGGGAAAATGCGGGATAATTGTCCGGAGAGGAGGAATATCAATACCCTCGAAATTTGACGGCTGGCTACTTTGGAACCAGAAGTCTGCCGATTTCTTGAGCGTTGGGAATTTTACCCTCGGTTCCTTCGCCTTCTTTCTGGGATGGACTGAAGCTTCGCCGCCTCTTCCCTCAGCAACCTTTTTTTTCCCACCAGCCTTTGTGCTCGGCCCTGACTTTTCTTTCCTCAGTTTTCCCTTATACGAGGGATCGTAGCCCAGCAGCGTAGGAGCGTCCCTGCAGATTTGAGCCTTCAGTATCTCGACGTTCTTTTTAACGGACAAGTCCTGTTGTCTTTTCGTGATAGCTCGGTGATCTGCAAATGAAATGTCAATCGTCCAAGATTAGCAACAACCAAGCAAAGAGGAAATCATGCTCGGTGATATAAGAGAAGATTTGAAACCACCTCGGAAATCTTTTATCTTCGGCACGGTATGAATCCGCACCAATTGGTCGCCGAATTCATAATTCCCACTCACTTCAACATAAAAATTAGCCCATTTGTCCGTATCCGGCAGACCGTCTATCAGGGGCTCTTGGCCACCACGTGTTGACAAGTACCTACGGTTGGTCTTGCCGTGCCTGGACATGATGTATGTGTGGAAAAGGTCGGAGACCGTGAATTCAAGGTTATGCAGTTCTTTCAGCTTTATCACGGACATCACTATCCGATAACTGTTGATAGCAAAAAAATGAGGCACCAAGCCGAACTTGGCCAACAGTTCCCTCAAAAATGGATGCAGAGGGAAGCGGAGCCCAGCCTCACAGATAGCCATGAGGGGGACCGTAATGTGCTCAGGATGGTCCTCCCTTTTGTCCCTAATTTTATCACTAGCTACCTGACTAATTACCACGTCATTAGGAATGTCGTATGTTCGGCAGAAGTCTTCATACTCATCGGGTTGCCCACTGAAGTAGTGGGCATAAGGACAGACCTGACCTCTCTCGAAAAGATCGGCATATTCCCTATCCTCGGACGGGGCCCCGCTAGGCGCAGACCGCGAAGTAGCGACTTCGGCCTGTGAGTTAAATCTGGACTCGGCTTCGGGACCCAATTCATGTTGGGCGTCGGAATGAGTCGACTGGGAGAAAGATATCTCGGGTTCGGTAAGGAACCCTCCATCATACTCGTAATCTCGCTCGGCGTTTGAATCACTAGAACCAGACATGTTGGACGCAATGGAGGATGTCTGGCGTCGGCTGCGTCGCCTCTCCAAATATTCTCGGATGAAGAGTTCCTCAGAACCGTCTCCTGAGCTCTCAGAGTCGGATGATATCACTATCACCTGGTGAGCCAGACCTAAACAAGACAAGCGAAAATCGAATGAGAAGCCTCGTCGTCGGCCAGAAGGCAAGGATCTCTACGCTCGGCTAGCTGCTGGCCCACCATTTCTATCCTATGAAGACTCAAGCTCGGGGAATTCTGGAATTCAGCGGGGGCTCGGCCTAGACAACCGTGAAGTGGGGCTCGGCCAAGCCTACCGTCGGCCAAACCCTCTATTACCTACATAGGGCTCGGCCAACCCAAACATCAGCCCAGCACAAGATCAAAGAGGGCCTGTGCTCGGAAGAACAGGTTGAAGGCGAAGATGAACAGTTCGTTCATCTCCAGGCCTTCTACTGTTCATACAGAACAAAAAACCCCATAAAACCCAGAAAAAAGGCAGAAAAAACGTATAAAAACTACAGAAACTTAAAGAGGAGATAAATGCGAACTCGTACCTATGGTTTTTGACACGATCTGGTGATGAAGCTGCTGCAAATCAGAACCAAAAGATGAACGAGCGCGGAACGGAGCTCTGACAATGGAGGTTTAGAGAGAGAAAGCAACGGTGGCTTCTCTCTCCTCCCATCGCCCTTTTTATAGAGCTAGGGTTAGGATCTTCGAGTTTCCCGCCCATTATTACACCGCCGAACGGGCTTCCAATCAGGGTTTGACACGTGGCAGCGACGTGACAGCTTGCAGGCCCATGCCCACGCCAACCGTCCTCTCACCGGCCGTACCCAGCTGCACAGTGACACTTGGCGTTCTCGCACTGGCGGGCGCCCCTGACGGTTACCCTGCGCAGATGAAAAGACGAGCTAAGACCAGCTTGATCTCATTTCCATCATCAATAAATCCTCGGCATTCTCCACGATCGGCCATAGTTAGGTATCGATCCCTACCTCGCGCTCGGCATCGGCAGAGATCGAGGGGCTATTGTAGCAGGCCGAACACAGTCCGCACTGGTTTACCGACGTTGCAACCCAACCGAACCTGGAGGTACGCGGTACCTGGCGGAAGCTCGGTTCTCCCACAAGCCATGTCAGAGTCAGCCGTAGCCGACGACGTTCACGCATGGCGGACCTTGCTGTCGGCTCTCAGCACGTGGTATTCACACACGGTCTGCGCTGGGCTCGGCCAATAACGGGCTCGGCCTCTTGCTGGGCTCGGCCCCAGGCAAGCTCGGCTGCCCCCAGGGACACGTCCGCTCCTCACGTGCTGAAGCGGTTACAAAGATAATGATGAAAGCACATGGGAGAGGACAGCTCACGCTCGAACGGTTACAAATATCTAATCTAGTGACGTCACAACAACGTCACTCGGCTCGTGCAGAGCACGTGACAGTACTTGGAGAGCAAGCTAAGGAGGTGCTATAAATACAGAAGACCCACAACCCTAAAAGGTACACAACATTCCAGACCCAAAACCCTAGCTCTCTCTCTTTCTCTGCACTATACTCATCCTTGCGCCGGAGGGCCATACCGGGGCTCCTCCGGTGTGGTCTTTAGTCGTGCTTCGTGGTGCAGGTTAGGCGAAGAGAGCTTGATCAACCCTGAACCAGAGGAAGGACTCGAACCGGAGACCACGGGCCACACACTTTATTTGGAGAGAAGAGAGCATATATGTTAAGAGTTTATCAATGTAGTTTATGTAGATGAGTGCCCTGCCTTGGAGGTCAAGCGTCACTGACCACTACTAACATATCTGGGCGCTTGGCTAGATAGTGGAGTGCCCTTGAGCTTGTTAGCTGGCGCATTGTCGAGTCACGTGGCTGCACCGGGTTGGACCGGTACGCCCGTGCCTACAACTGCTAAAAGGCTTGCTACAACCCTACCGGAGACCATGCCATGTGTAGACACCCAATGGTGACACATGGTTGGACTGTACTAGTACTGTGCGGCGATCTCATTGTTTACTGTTTGGCCGCGCCACATGGCAAAACCAGTGTAGTGCCTGATCGCAACCCCAGTCAATGCTCCTGTCACGCCTTGGATTTTCAACATAATAATAATAATAATAATATTTTCAATGAAGGACCATCGCAATAATAATACCCCAAAATGATTCCCGTACTTCAAGTTTAACGGAATTACGATATTGGCACCACGGCCCAATTCTCCAGAATAAGTCAAAGACGATAAGTTTAGCAATTTCATGACTTCCCAAGTCAAAAGAGTTTAAATGAAGTTACAATTTCATCTTTTCAAAAAAAAAAAAAAAAAATACAAAAGATACTTGAGTAACTCCTCGATGTCGGCTTCCAAAAGATATGATGTCAAACAAGCACTCCATGCACTCTGAAATCAAGACCCTTGTGGTGTACCTGAAAATGATGATAGGTTGAGCTAAACTAGCCCAGTAGAGAATTCTATATTCAAGCTATAAGTAAATGTAATGGATTATGCAAACAAAGTGAATGAGTATAGTAGGATATCACGAGGGACAATGGTCTTTCACCGCGAATAGGCATTCTACAACCCAAGAGAATCAAAATCCTACAAGAGTACCCTTAACAACTCATACGTCCATTAGGGATGGGAACCAACTCAAATCAATCTAACTAAAATACAATATGCTCTCAACCGTCGCTTGTCCCTCACTACGTCGATTCAAAATTCATCGCCTCTCACATGAACCCAATTTCACTTTATCGATTATCAAACCCTTTCTTTTCAAAACTTCTATAGAATCAATCATTTATCCGTCATTCGTATCATCCATTAGTCCTTACATTGTCATTTCCTATTCTTGCAAGGTTTCGCGTGTTGTCCGGTCTTCTCACCAAATGGTGATACCCATTCATCTATCCGCAGCTTAACAATCACTAAAATTCTCCATTTCCATTATGTCTCGTATTTCAATTTCATTTCCGGGCGTGAAGGACCCCGTGCGTCTCCTACTCATTCCGGCATCACACCCTACGATGGATCCGTGGCTTTTTTGTGCACTTCCGGGCATTCGGGATCCCATGCATCCCATGTCCATTCCGGCATCACACTCTTTGGTGGATCCGTGGCTTTCTTGTGCACTTCCGGGCTTTCGGGATCCCGTGCATCCCATCTTCATTCCGGCATCACACCCTTTGGTGGATCCGTGGCTTTCCTCGTATTGTTCCGTCGTACTTATTCATGTTAACCATGTCTCAATCGATTGTTAATAGCCTCGAGTTCAACATATATCAACTACAAATACCCACACGCATTACTAATCCACATACAAGGACACAACGTTCCCAATGTCACATTCTTTCATTCATCATCACACAAAGTATAATAAACTCATAAACACGTCCCCTTATACATAAATAAATACCTTAAGCTCATGTTACTCCTCTAAGTCTATCACAATATCCCACGTCATGCATCGAACCCGCTAATAACTTTACAACGCACCACCCATTAGGTCCTTGATGAATCAGCTTTGTCTTTGGCCCCGACCTGTTCCTGCAAAGACAACGTAAACGCTTAAGTCACCGGTGTGGTGGCGTGCCAACCACCCTCCGATGCCTAAGTCAGTAGAGAATATGATATTTGGTGAGAGAATTGAGATTTATGAGCGTTAATTGGACGTACCTTAGTTGATGCTCTACCGTTACTTTTATAGGCATTTTGTAGGAGGCCGAGTCCTAATAGGACTGTGTTCTGGGGATTTATTGATTATCCTAACGGTGAGTGTGGAGTCCTGCCTTAGCTGGGACTCCATTTTCCTCTGATCTTGGCCTAGATTCATTATCCTTTATCGGCCGGGTTTATCTCTGGAGTTTGATGTCTATCTTATCCGTATCTTCTCCATTATCCCATGAGATTACCGTTCCTGATGGAGTGACATGTTTATCTGGGATAAACATGTTGCTGGAGTTTTGTTTGCCCAGCCTTAGCTGGGTTTCTGAGCTGGTCCCCAAACCTGTACCCAGCTCCGTCTCGCGGGCCGGGCCGGATATACTTGCTGGTGACGTCTCCCACGGGGTTTCTGGTGGGGCTGGGTTTTCACTCCCCAGCTCCGCGTATTCTACCGAGCTGGCCGTATCATGTCTTTCCTACTTATCAGGTACTCCCCTGTTTTCAAGCTACAGCTTTGGTTTGGAGGTTGGGAACATATACTAATGCTGCATGGCGGTTACCGCTTTTTACTTTTGTGGGCAGTTTTAAATGCATGGGTCGCTTTGTGGGCCAGGTGTGTAAATCTCGACTCCCCTGGCGTTAGAAGGTGGACGACGAGGATCGAGGAGCTTTTCTCGGGATTAATGCTGATCGTTTAGGCTTCTTATTGCTTTTGATCCTCTCTTCTTTAGAGAAGCATCAGAGTTCACCCAGACGATCTTTGCTGTGAGATTTTTCCGTGGTTCCTCCTCCGCCATTGTGTTTAGTGCCCATTCCCTATAGGTACGTCTCGCTCTTCTTGCTGTTGTTCTTCTCTTACACTGGATTCTCCATCCGGCGTGGAAATCTCAGACCCAACGTGGGTCACTCCCAGGGAGTTTATTTGTGCTAGGTTAATCGGCTTTTCCTGTATCAACTTACATTCCCCTGTTATTGAGGGTTTCGTACCTTACTCCCTTGTTCTTCAAAACAGGGTTTACCGAGAGCTCTTTTACCTTTCAGTGCGTCTTTACCCCAAATTTCTGGTAGGATCCCTAATGTCCGAGGGTTTCATAAACTTTTCTTCGATTCTTCAAGGCGAGGAGTCGATGGCGGAAGAGAAGAGTTCTCTACGTCGGAGTAGTATTATTAGGGTCTCGCCTGACAAGGGTCAGTCGAGCAACGTTAAACCCGCATCGCCGCCTGCACCTTTATTGAGGGGTCCGCACCGGGTCCCTACTTTCTCGGCCTCTACCATTCCCTCCACAATCACAAATGAAGAACCGGCCGTTCTTAGGGTTAGGTATTCTATTCCACCATCCGTTTCTTTTCGGAAACCCTCTGGGACCGAACGAGCGTGCTCCTTCTTTGAGAATGAGGCTTGCCTCTATGTTGGGGCTTTGGAGGGAGGCTTGAGGCTTCCTTTTCCAACCGTGGTGAGGGATATTTTGAGCTTTCTTGGCCTGGCCCTTGGCCAAATCGTCCCCAATTCCTGGCGTATCCTAATCGGTTGTGCGGCACTGTGGGGGGCGATGTCGGATGGCCTGATTACATTGACAAAGGGGCCCTTTCTCAACCAGTTTTTTTGTTAAGGAGGCTCCTGGTGGAGTTGGGTGGTATTATTTTGTGAAGAGAGCAGGTGAGGGGGAGCTAGTTACGGAGCTCCCTTCAGCGAGTAAGAACTGGAAAGACAAGTTCTTTTTCGTTGGGGGTGACGGTTGGGAACTTCCGAATTGGGAGGTTGGATCGTATGTCCCTCGGATCCCCAATAGGTGGGGGGTCCCCATCTCCAATTGTAAGCTGCTTGTTTTTCTTTGATCCTGTTGCTTTTATGAACTTCATTCATATCTTGACGAATTCCTCCTTACCTTTGTAGCCAGAGGAACATTCCCATTGAGCCCTGCCCTAGAAGCGGAGCTGCAGCAGGCCAGGAGCCACTCGGTTCATACTTGGGATCTACTTGTGACTCCAGAGTCGTTGGCTACTTACCTCCTGGGCCCAGAGACTACCCGTGAGGCCTTAGCACTTTTAAGAGGTAGTTTCTCTTTCTTGCTTGGTTCCATATTTTTAACTGACGTTTTATTGCTTCTTTCTTTTCTTTTCAGAAAAGGAAAGCGAAGACGAAGCCATGGCACCTAAAATGGACAAAGCCTTGTTGGCCCAACTGAAAGCTGAGAGGGCCAAGCAAACACCTGGGGCCGTAGCCACGAAAAGGAAGAGTTCCCGTCTGCAGAAGGAGTTATGTGTGGATAGCTTTTTGGAAGCTGATCTTTCTGTCATTCCTCCTATTGACTTAGTGGTTGAGCCGTCTGCTGAGGGGGAACAAGAGAAGTCTAAGAGAAAAGGGAAGGGTGGTGTTGTGGTGGGCACCCCACCAACCAAAAAAGGCGAAAATTTCTGTTGGCCCTTCCACATTGGGTAATTTCCAGTATGCTTTAGAGCGTGCTTCCGAGTTGTTGACCGCAGCTGATGAGGATTCAATGGCGGAGATGTCTCTCCAGTCAGTGGGGGATCATATGCTGGTCGAGCAGGCCATGGTATTCCCCTTCTTCCCATTTTTTTTCAACTTGAATACTTGTTATTTCCTTACTGACCCTTTTCTTCCTCTACTACAGGCTATGGCTCGTGGCCGTTACCTTGCTTCCCAAAGCCATAGCTTGGGGAAGGAGGTGGTCACCCTTACTGAAGCCAACCTCCAACTCACAAAGCAAGGCGCTTCTATGGCTGCGGAGCTGCAAAAGGTGACAAATGAGAGAGACGCGACTCTTAAGTCGAAAAGGGGCTTGGAGGAAGAAAGGGACACAGCCGTGGCTACTGTTCAGAGTTTGGAGCAGAAGATTTCTGAAATGAGCAAGGAGCTGGAGAAGTAAAAAGTTATGGGCATGGGGATGCTGAAAAAGGTGAAGAATGCTCGTAAGGAAGCCATCGAACTCTTCCTTCAGTCTCCAGAGTACCATCAAGACGTCACCCAGCAATACTTTGATGGGTTTGAAGCCATGAGGAGTCAGGCGGTCGCTGCTTTTCCAAATTTGGATTTTTCCAAGTTTGAGGTTGACGATGAAGAGGGGCCCTCATGCTTTAACGGGGGGCAGAAGGGAGAGGATGAAGCCGATGATGCCGTATCCAAGGATGCATCTGTCCCGAGCTCTTCCCTTGCATCCCTCCTCCAGACTCCAGAAAAGGTTTCCCTTGACGCACCAATCCTTGCTACAATACCTCCTGGCCCATCATCTGGTGACGGGCAGACAATTGATGACACCCTCCTGGGCCTTTGATTGGCTCATAAAAACATTTGATTTGCTGGGTCTTGTAATTAACACTTTTCAATACTTTCGTACTTTTGTGCTAGCTTAGGAGTGGCCTTAACTCCTGTTTGGATGATTTTTGAAGCTTTGCTTTATCGACGGACAAGGATGATCTCTTTGAGGTCGCATTTCTTGGGAGCCCTGTAGGGGCTCTTAGCTTAATGACATGGCAGGTGCTGAATTTTAGCCAAAACCATGCTTTTAGCCAAATTTTATTGCAATTTTGATGCATATGCATGCTGATTTCTACTTTTATCATAGTTTGGCCAAATACTTGTATTTGGCCTATTCTGAATTTTCCATTACATAGCTGTGCTACGTTTGTTTGAAAATTTGTTCGCTTGAACAATTTAACCATGAGGTCGGAAATTTTCCTTAGCCTCTTCTTATGCATAGTTAAACTTGGAATATGTTTCTCAAGCTTACTATGCCTGTTACTCCCCTAAGTGTATTAAGGGCTTGCGTCCAAGCCATTGAGACACTTATTGATACGTCCCGTGGGGTATTAAGTGGGTGAGCAGTGATTCCGTAGATAAAGTAGTCGTGCTACACATATTGAGCTTGGCAATTTGTCCAGAGCTCTATGGTTTGCAGAGGCGTGCTACGTCTTTTGAGCTTAGGGACTTCTCCTGAGCTGTTTAATGTGCATAGCCTTGCTACGTCTATTGAGGAGGTGACATTCCCGCTCCCCCAAGTGCATAATTGGTTTGATTTCCAAAGAATTAATACACTTACTTAAATTTCCGTAGGGTATTCTTTAGGTCTACCAAATAGCACTGTAGAGTAATACAGCTCAGCAAGACGTGTGAGGTTTGCTTTGGGATGAGGACAGTGCATTTCCAAAAGGCGTTCGTTTCAACTGCTCGAGGTGACTGGGATTGTAACTACCCATTACTCTAAGCGGTTGAGTTGGCCATTTTAAGTGCGATTTTTAATGGTGATTATGCTGATTGGCTTAGCAAGCGGTTAATGAACCGTCCCATTATGCTATAAATACCAACAGTTCGTGTTTAACCACTCCCCATTCCGCACTTCTACTTTACAATGGCAAACAATGAAGAAATCTACAAGTTATGTCAAGAATTGCAGGGTTTGAAGGTCGCCGTGGCTGGCCTTACGGCCAAAATGGAGGCCATGACGGAGTCAGTCTCCGTCATGGAGAAGACGGTCCGCATGGTGCTGATAGCCAACTGGGAACAGTTGGCAGCTTTTCAAGGGCAGCCACCGCCGCCAGTTCCTTCCCCTCCAAGGGAGGGCAGTAGTGATTAGGTTGCGACTTCGTGGGTTTTGTCCACGAAGTCTTTTATGTAATGGGTATCCACATCTCTTTAGAGGTGTGGATTTAATAAATAAAATTTAAGAATTTTATTTTTATCGTTGTATTTTTTCCTTATCATGCATACAGGAAACGTAAACCATATCATGCTTCAACAGGAAATAAACTCAAACAATTGTCCCTCGTAGGGGATTTATTGGCCTCTAGAGCTAGATAAAAGAACGCATAGCCTTAAAACAACTCAAGTACTAGAGCTTTATTTAAACGAAGAGTTCTCTAAAAACAGCTTCGATTTCCGAAAAACAGAAACAAACGAAAATTGACAAGCACCTACTTGTAATATTTCTTGAGGTGCTCTGCATTCCACGAATTTGGTAACTCCTTTCCCCTTAGGGTCGCAAGTTTGTATGCTCCAGCTTTGATATGATGTAGGACCTGGTAAGGTCCTTCCCAATTCGGGCCAAGTTTGCCCACCTTTTTCCCCGTGGGATCGACTTTCCTTAGAACTAAGTCACCAGCCTGAAAATCCCTAGGCTTAACTTGCGCCTCATGATACTTGATCATTCTTTGTTGGTAGACTGCTACTTTGGCCATGGCTGTATCCTTTCTTTCTTCCAAGAGATCCAGTTCGGCCCTGAGATCTTCCAGGTTTTCCTGCTGGTCCATGCTGGCCGTTCTGTAGTTGAGGAGTTCAACCTCAATTGGAACTACAGCCTCAGCCCCAAATGCAAGAGAATATGGAGTTTCTCCTGTTGCAGTTTGGGGCGTTGTACGGTATGCCCATAGCACATTGTAGAGCTCGTCTGGCCATGCACCTTTGGCTTCTCGCAGCCTCTTCTTAATTCCTTTCTTGATGGTTCGGTTTGTTACTTCCACTTGGCCGTTGGCTTTCGGATGAGCTTTGGATGCAAAGTGCACGTGTATTCCCTTGGAAACACAGTAGTCTTTGAACTGGGCATTATCAAATTGCTTTTCCCTGTCCGTAACTATCACTCGTGGCAAACCAAAACGGCTAATAATGAATTTCCACAGAAAATCAATTGTTACCTCTGCTGTAATTGTGGCCAATGCCTTGGCTTCGACCCATTTTGTAAAATAGTCTACAGCTATGATGGCATGTTGGACCTGTCCTGCTGCCATGGGAAGAGGGCCAATTAGATCTACTCCCTATTGGGCGAATGGCCATGGCCCTTTCATTGGGGTTAAAACCGTAGGTGGCCCATGAATGATGTTTGCGAAGAGTTGACACTTCTCACACTTTTGAACCATTAGGTTGCAATCTTTCTGCATGGTTGGCCAATAATATCCCAACCTGAGAAGCTTATAAGCTAGCATCCGGCCTCCTTGGTGGTCCCCACATACGCCTTGGTGTACTTCCTCCATAGCTCGTGTGGATTCTGCTACTGTTAGGCATCTCAGGTATGGCAGCGAGAAGCTTCTCCTGTACAACACATCTCCCATCATCAGGTATTTTGCAGCTCTAATCCTGAGCTGCCTAGCTTTGACCTTGTCATCTGGTAACGTTCCATTCGTTATATAATCAACTATAGGAGTAGTCCATGAGTTACTGTAGTCAATGGCTTGTACTTGTGGACCTGGGGCGAAGATGCTGGGGAGCTCTAAATATCGGACTGGGGCATTCCGTGGAATAGTCTCTTCCCTGGCCGTGGCCAGCTTTGACAGGTAATCTGCTTCAACGTTATCTTCCCTGGGGATTCTGATGATGTTAAAACTTTGGAATGTTGCAACCAGGGACTTTACTTTGTCCAGATACTTCTGCATTACTTCTTCTTTCACACTGTATTCCCCCAGGACTTGTCCCACGATTAACCGCGAATCACTCTTGGCTAGCACATGGCTAGCACCCACGGCCTTGGCCAATTCCAGTCCCACGACAAGGGCTTCATATTCCGCCTCGTTATTGGTTGCCTTAAACTCAAACCTAAGGGCATAGCTCAGGCGTTGTCCTTTTGGGGATGTTAAGATCAGACCAGCTCCGCTTGCCTCCCTGGTCGTTGATCCGTCAATCTGGAGAATCCATGGCTTGGGATCCTCTTTGGGATGCTCCTCCGGTTCCGGATACGTATACTCTTCTAAAAAGTCTGCCAGCACTTGTGCCTTGATGGCAGTCCGAGGCTTGTACTCTATGTCGAACTCGCCAAGCTCTATTGACCATTGGATTAACCGGCCTGATGTCTCTAGGCAATGGAGAACCCTTCGAAGTGGCTGGTCCGTGAGTACTTTGATGGGGTGAGCTTGGAAGTAGGGCCGTAGCCTTCTGGCTGCTATCACCATTGCAAAAGCTATCTTCTCAGCTTTGGGATACCGCAGCTCAGCTCCTCTTAGCACCCTGCTGGTGTAATACACTGGGAGCTGCGTCCCCTGTTCCTCCCGTATCAGGACCGCACTAACGGCATGGGGAGAAACAGCAAGGTATAGGAAGAGATCCTCTCCATCTTGCATTCTGCTTAGCAGCGGGGGCGAGGCAAGGTACTCCTTCAATTGATTGAAAGCTGCTTCTTCGGCTACAGTCCATTCAAAGGCTTTTTTCAGAACCTTGAAGAACATTTGGCACTTATCTGTAGCTCGTGAGATGAACCTGCTCAGGGCTGCTACGCGTCCTGTTAGCTTCTGGACCTCCTTAATGTTCTGGGGCGAGCGCATGATGAGGATGGCCTGGATCTTCTCAGGGTTGGCCTCGATACCTCTTTGAGACACCATGAAGCCCAAGAATTTTCCAGAGGATATCCCGAATGCGCATTTTGTTGAGTTGAGCTTCATTTGGTATTTTCTGAGGACTTAGAAGGTTTCCTCCAGATCCGCCACATGGTGTAGTGCCTTGGCACTTTTGACCAGCATGTCGTCTACATACACCTCTACATTGCGCCCAATTTGGTGCTTAAACATTTTATTGACCAGCCTTTGATATGTCGCGCCGGCGTTCTTAAGACCGAAGGGCATCACTTTATAACAGTAGAGCCCCCTGTCGGTGATGAACGAAGTCTTTTCTTGATCTTGCTTGAGCATTTGGATCTGATTGTACCCTGAAAATGCGTCCATGAAGCTTAGGAGTTCATGCCCCGCTGTAGAGTCTACCAGGGAATCGATCCTTGGCAGCGGAAAACTATCCTTTGGACACGCTTTATTGAGATCGGTAAAGTCAACGCACATTCTCCATTTGCCATTGGCTTTCTTTACCATGACCACATTTGCCAGCCAGTCGGGGTAGAGAACCTCTCGGATGGATCCTGCTTGGACGAGCTTGTCTACTTCCTTAGCTGCAGCTTCGTTCCGCTCCGGAGCAAAGACTCTTTTCTTCTGCTTAACTGGACGAACCGTGGGATCCACATTTAACTTATGGGTTATGACCCTTGGGTCAATTCCCGGGATGTCCTCGTGGGACCATACAAACACATCCCTGTTCTTCCTTAGAAATTGCAACAGCTCCGTCCTTGCTACTGAGCTCAGTCCTGCTCCGATTCTTACTGTTTTGCCAAGCTGGCCCTGCTCCAGGAGCTCTTCTATGAGCTCTTCCATAGGTTCTCCTTGTTGAAGCTTTTCTTCATCTCGAGTGTCGAGGCTTTCTATAGTCATGGTAATGTTAGCACCTCTGAGTGAGGTGACATAACACTCCCATGCCGCCTTCTGATCTCCTTTTACACATGCTATCCCTGCTGGCGTTGGGAACTTTATCATCAAGTGACATGTGGAGATTATTGCCCTGATTTTATTCAGGGTTGTTCTCCCCAATATTGCATTGTATGCGGAAGGACAGCTCACCACTATGAAGTCTATCATTCATGTTATCTGGCTTCCTTCCTCTCCCATGGTGACAGGTAGGGCTATTTGGCCAACAGGGTAGACGGGCGCACCTGCGAATCCCACCAGGGGTGAAGTCATAGGCCTTAGCCTTTCTCTTCTGACCTTGAGTTGATCATAAGCATGGAGATACAAGATGTCGGTAGAGCTTCCGCTGTCTATCAGCACCCTTCGGGTGGGGTAGTTGGCCACGACAACGGTGATAACTAATGGGTCATCGTGAGGAACCTGAAGCCCCTTAGCATCTTCTTGTGAGAAATTATGGGTATTTCCTTCGTCTTTTGGAACTTGTTTGGACGGCCAACCGTGTTAACTTCCAAGTATTCCTCTGTCCTTAATTTCCTCAGGTGAGCCTTCCTGGCATTGCTGGATTCTCCTCCTCCAGCGAACCCTCCATGGATGACCTTGATCTCTCCTATGGGAGCCGATCGAGGTGCAGCATTATCTCTTCCGTCTTTGTTTGTATCATCCCGCCTGGGTTGTTTATGGTACTTCTTTGATACAAAACGCTGAAGTCTCCCTCTCTGAATCAACTCCTCGATTTGCTGCTTTAGATCTATGCAATCATCCGTGTTGTGACTGTGGTCCTTATGGAATCTGCAGTATTTATCTTTAGCTCTTTTGCTTGGATCGGACCTCAACTTTCCAGGTCACTTGAGGTCTGGATCGTCTTGGAGGTTGCTGAGGATTTGCTCTGCCGTAGCGATGAGCGGAGTGAACTGCTTGTACCGGCCTTGGGGCGGTCCCCCTCCCCTTTTAGGGGAAGTTATTGAATCTACCTTCTTATTCTTCGGTTCTCCTCCTGTTCTGCGGGTGGAGTCTTTTCTCTTTCTATCAGGTGGTGGTAATTCTCCAACCTGTGATGGCCCTACTTGGGGATTGAAGCCATCACGGGTACGCCTTGCGTAAACAGCTTCCTCGGTGTTCATGTGCTTCTGTGCTCTAAGCATGAGCTCTGCCAGGGTCTTGGGGGGTTCCTGAGATAAAAGGTATAGGAACTGTCCTGGGTACAGCCCGGCTATGTATGCAGTTATGCTCACGCTGTCATCAGCTTCATCTATCTGGACCACCTCCTTGTTAAACCTGGTGGTGAAGTCTCTCAATGATTCCCATCGTCCTTGTTTCACCGTCAGAAGATGTGTTGCTGGTTTGCCATAGCGTTGGCCGGCAATGAAGTAGCTTACAAAGCTTGTGCTAAGCTCCTTGAAACTGCGTATACTCCCAGGGGGGAGCTTATTAAACCATGCTCGGGCACTTCCTTTGAGGGTAACTGGAAAAGCTCGACACATGACTTCGTCAGGGACTACTTGCAGGTGCATCAGGGACTTGTACGTTTCCAAGTGATCTAACGGGTCCGTGGAGCCATTGAATGTTTCCAACTGAGGCATCTTGAATTTCCTTGGAAGGGGGCGCCCCATGACCTCGGACGTGAAAGGTGAATCGGTATTCTGCACCAGCTCTTCCACAGTAGCCGGAGTCTGTGCCTTGACTTGCTTCATTAGCCCTTCAATCTGACTCTGCATCTTGAGAATCACCCCTAGCTCTCGGGACGATTTTTCCAGGGGGGGCTTGCTATTCCTTTTTCGGTTTTGGCTTTCTTCCTCACTGGACTCGCTTTCTTCTCTGTGATTCTCTTGCTCGTGTTGACTGTGTTGTAAGTTCAGGATGCTTGGTTCGGAGATCTGCAGGCGCAAAGCTGCGTTCTCCTGCATCGCGTTCTGTAACCCTTGGGTTAGTGTTTTGATTTGCTCCTGCATTTGAGCGAATGCTTCTGGAGTAATCTGGTCGCCTCCCGTCTTACTTGCCCCGGCGGCGTTGGCCGCTTCTGCTGCTTTAGCTGCTTCCGCTGCCTTGGCAGCCTTCTCCGCGACGGCAGCGGCCTTGGCTGCTTTTGCAGCCTTGGCCGTTTCAGCGGCCTTGGCGGCTCTAACCGCGGCGGCGGTCTTGGTGGCGTCGTCGACGCCCGTTTGCGGGGGGTCTGAAGCCATCGTTGTTCTGCTAGATCGGGTATCCACCATGCAAAACTATTCACCGTGAAGGAAAAAGTCGTTTCCCACAGACGGCGCCAGCTGATGAATCCCATGCATCCCATGTCCATTCCGGCATCACACTCTTTGGTGGATCCGTGACTTTCTTGTGCACTTCCGGGCTTTCGGGATCCCGTGCATCCTATCTTCATTCCGGCATCACACCCTTTGGTGGATCCGTGGCTTTCCTCGTATTGTTCCTTCGTACTTATTCATGTTAACCATGTCTCAATTGATTGTTAATAGCCTCGAGTTCAACATATATCAACTACAAATACCCACACGCATTACTAATCCACATACAAGGACACAACGTTCCCAATGTCACATTCTTTCATTCATCATCACACAAAGTATAATAAACTCATAAACACGTCCCCTTATACATAAATAAATACCTTAAGCTCATGTTACTCCTCTAAGTCTATCACAATATCCCACGTCATGCATCGAACCCGCTAATAACTTTACAACGCACCACCCATTAGGTCCTTGATGAATCAGCTTTGTCTTTGGCCCCGACCTGTTCCTGCAAAGACAACGTAAACGCTTAAGTCACCGGTGTGGTGGCGTGCCAACCACCCTCCGATGCCTAAGTCAGTAGAGAATATGATATTTGGTGAGAGAATTGAGATTTATGAGCGTTAATTGGACGTACCTTAGTTGATGCTCTACCGTTACTTTTATAGTCATTTTGTAGGAGGCCGAGTCCTAATAGGACTGTGTTCCGGGGATTTATTGATTATCCTAACGGTGAGTGTGGAGTCCTGCCTTAGCTGGGACTCCATTTTCCTCTGATCTTGGCCTAGATTCATTATCCTTTATCGGCCGGGTTTATCTCTGGAGTTTGATGTCTATCTTATCCGTATCTTCTCCATTATCCCATGAGATTACCGTTCCTGATGGAGTGACATGTTTATCTGGGATAAACATGTTGCTGGAGTTTTGTTTGCCCAGCCTTAGCTAGGTTTCTGAGCTGGTCCCCAAACCTGTACCCAACTCCATCTCGTAGGCCGAGCCGGATATACTTGCTGGTGACGTCTCCCACGGGGTTTCTGGTGGGGCTGGGTTTTCACTTACTCCCCAGCTCCGCGTATTCTACCGAGCTGGCCGTATCATGTCTTTCCTACTTACCAGTCCTATACTAAAAGTTCCATAGAACAAGCACCAAAGGAAGTTTAAAAGATCAACAAAACGAATGAGGAGGATACGAATTACTCTATTACCGTTTAGAGTATTTGACAGGCCTTTATCCACCAACCATTCACCATACGATGTACTTTACGGCCTACGATATTGAATATTTACTCCATATACGTTTCTCAATTCACCAACCATCTCGTCATGTTATAGCTATATAAGTCTATATCGATCATCGAGACATGCCAAATATGTTCTCTAAGTCAATCTAAAGCAAGAACGACCAATGGACACCAAATTCATTAAGTTCAACATGTTCTTATCTTCCAACGAGGGCCAAAAGAATTTGAGAGATCAACGAACCATTCAAGGTACCAACAATCAAGTATAGAAGTGATTCAAAGATGTTTAGAGAGTGCTAGAGGTGATTGGGGTTCAAACAAGCATGAAACGACCAAGTGTAGCAAAACTGCCCAGAAATTAAGGGGGGTATTGATACCCCTTTTTGGAGGTATTGATACCTGGCCAGAATCTGGTCCAGAGGAGAGTGCGGTATTGATACCCCTTTGAGGGTATCAATACCACGGAGTTTTTCTGTGAATTTTCAGCTTTACAATAACGAAATTTCAACCATAAACAACAAACCAAATATGATCAAGGCATATAATCAACCCATAAACCCATAGAGAGAGCAAGAAATCCCTACCTCAAGCTTCCAAGGTCGAAACCCAAGATCTACGAGCGAGCCCTAGCTTTCAAACTCAAAACCCACTACGAAACTCTTCCTCTGAGCTCTACCCACGCGATCCACGGGCTTGAAATCACATCTAGAGGTTGGAATGGAGATTGATTGCATGGGTTTTGTGCTTTTGGGTGATGTTTTGAGTGATGTAGCAAGAGAGAGAGGGAGAGCCGAGAGGGAGAGGGAGAGGGAGAGTCGGCTGGAGAGAGAGAGAGAGAGATAAGGGAGTGATGAATCAGCTTTGTATCTGGCCCTGACCTGTTCCTGCAGAGACAATGTGGGAGCTAAAGTCACCGGTGTGGTGGCGTGCCAACCACCCTCCGATGCCTAAGTCAGTAGAGATTTTGCTATATAGGAAGAGAATTGAGATTCACAAGTGTTAATTGAGCGTACCTTAGCTGGAGTTCTACCGTCACTTTTATAGGCATTTAGTAGGAGGTTGAGTCCTAGTAGGACTGTGTTCCGGGGATTTATCGGTTTTCCAAGCGATGTGAGTGGAGTCCTGCCTTATTTGGGACTCCATATTCATCTGATCTTGGCCTGGATTCATTATCCTTTATTGGCCATGTTTATCCTTGGGTTCGTGGTCTATCTTATTCATATCTTCTCCTTTATCCCATGGGACGGTAGTTCATCTTTATCCGGGATAAACATGTTACCTGAGTATTACTTATCCAGTCCTGGTTAGGTTTTCGAGCTGGACCTCAAACCCTGACCCAGCTCTGTCTTGTGGGCAGAGCTGAACATCTTTTCGTACTTACTGGTGACGC
This sequence comes from Rhododendron molle, assembly GCA_025413875.1. NCBI lineage: Eukaryota > Viridiplantae > Streptophyta > Magnoliopsida > Ericales > Ericaceae > Rhododendron > Rhododendron molle. The sequence continues at coordinate 32,905,158 of CM046391.1, read as the reverse complement.
CCTCCAAGGAGTCTTAGGTGGACCTGGCTATTCATTCCCCAGCTCTGCTCTTTTTGCTGAGCTGGCCGTGTCAGGTTTTCCCTACTTATTAGATACTCCCCTGTTTCCGAGCTTCAGCTCTAAGTTGGAGGTTGGGAACACATACTAATGCTGCATGGCGGTTACCGCTTTTTCCCTTTGCAGGCGGTTTTAAATGCATGGGTCACTTCGTGGGCCAAGTGTCAAGATCTTGAGTTCCCTGACGTTAGGAGGTGGACGACGATGATCGAGGAGCCGTTCTCGGGATCAATGCTCATCTTTTAGGCTTCTTATTGCCTTGATCAACTTCTCTTTTGAGGACCATCGTCATTCACCCAGACGATCCTCGCTGTGAGACTCTCCCTGTGACTTCTCTCCATCGTCGTGCTTAGAGCCTGTCCCCTTTAGGTACGTTCCGCTTCTCTTGCTGTTCTTCACCTATTTTCCATGCTGGATTCACCTTCTGACACATAATTTTCAGACCCGAAGTGGGTTGTTCCAGGAGAGTTTATTTTGTCCCGACTGATAGGGTTTTCTTGTATCCATCTTTGTTCTCCCATTATGGAGGACTTTGCCCCCTACTCTCTTACTCTCCAAAACAGGGTTTTTTCGTGACTTATTTTACTTGTTGGTGCGTCTTTATCCCAAATTCCTGGTAGGAACCCTAATGTCTGAGGGTTTTGTTAACTTCGCTTTGATTCTTCGAGCTGAAGAGTCGATGGCGAAGGAGAAGAGTTCTATGCGTCGGAGTAGCATTATTAGGGCTTCGGCTGACAAAGGTTAGTCGAGCGATGTAAATCCCTCGTCACCCCCTGCTCCTTCATCAAGGGGTCCCCGTAGGATCCCTGTTTTCTCGGCCTCCAACATCCCCTCCACAATCACAAACGAAGAGCTAGCCATCCTTAGGGTTAGATAAAATATTCCATCGTCTATTTCTCTTCGGAAACCTTCTAGGACCGAACGGGCATGCTCATTCTCTGAGAATGAGACTTGCCTCTATGTTGGTGCTTTGGAGGGAGGTTTGCGACTCCCTTTTCCAACTGTGGTAAGGGACGTTTTGAGTTTTCTTGGTTTGGCCCCTGGCCAAATTGTTCCCAATTCTTGGCGTCTCTTGATAGGTTGTGCGGCATTGTGGGGGGCGATGTCGGATGGTCGGATTTCTTTGACGAAGGGGCCTTTCCTCAACCAATTTTCCGTTAAGGAGGCTCCTGGTGGTGTTGGGTGGTACTACTTTGCGAAGAGAGCTGGTGAGGGGGAGCTAGTTACAGAGCTTCCTACTGTTAGTAAAAATTGGAAAGACAAATTCTTTTTCGTTGGAGGTGACGGTTGGGAACTCCCAAATTGGGAGATTGGATCATATGTTCCTCGAATCCCAAGTGGGTGGGGGGTCCCCATGACCAATTGTAAGCTGTTTGCTTTTCTTTTATCCCGTAGCTTTATAAATTTATTCATATCTTAATGAATTCTTCCTTACCTTTGCAGCCAGAGGATCATTCCCGTTGAGCCCTGCCCTAGAAGCGGAGCTGCAGCAAGCCAGGAGCTACTCAGTTCATACTGGGATTTGCTTGTGACTCCAGAGTCTTTGGCTGCTTACCTCCTGGGCCCAGAGACTACTCGTGAGGCCTTAACACTTTTGAGAGGTAGTTTCTGTTTCTTGCCTGGTTCCGTATTTTTAGCTGACTTTTTATTGCTTCTCTCTTTCTTCTCCAGAAGAAGAAAGTGAAGACAAAGCCATGGCACCAAAAATGGACAAAGCCTTGCTGGCTCAATTGAAGGCTGAAAGGGCAAAGCAAACATCAGGAGCTGTAGCAACCAAAAGGAAGAGCTCCCGTCTGCAGAAGGAGCTTGGTGTTGATAGCTTTCTGGAAGTTGATCTTTCTATCATCCCTTCTATTGACTTAGTGGTTGGGCCGCATGTTGAGGGGGAGACGAAAAAGTCAAAGAGAAAAGCAAAAAGTACCGCTGTGGAGAGCACCCCACCAATCAAGAAGGCAAAAGTTCTTGTTGGCCCTTCTACACTGGGCAACTTCCAGGTAGCTTTGGAGCATGCTTCTGGATTGTTGTGTGCAGCTGATAAGGATTCAATGGCGGAGATGTCCCTCCAGTCAGTGGGGGAGCACATGTTGGTTGAGTTAGCCATGGTATTCTCCTTCTTTCCATTATTGTCAACTTGACTATTTGCTGTTTCTTTATTAACTCTTTCCTCCTTTCTGCAGGCCACAGCCCGTGGCCGTTATTTGGCCTCCCAAAGCCATAGCTTGGGGAAGCAGATGGTCACGCTAACAGAGGCCAATCTGAATCTTACGAAGCAAGGTGCCTCCATGTCCGTCGAGCTTCAGAAGGCGGTTGGTGAGAGGGATGCTGCTCTCAAATCAAAGAGAGGTTTGGAGGAGGAGAGAGATGTGGCCGTGGCTACTGCTCGCAGTTTGGAGCAAAAGATTTCTGAATGGAGTAAGGAGATAGAGGAATACAAGATTATGAACATGGGGATGCTTGAGAAGGTGAAGAATGCTCGTAGGGAAGCCATCCAGCTCTTCCTTCGGTCCCCTGAATATCGTCAAGACATCACCCAACAGTACTTCGATGGGTTTGAGGCCATGAGGAACCAGGCAGCCCTAGCTTTTCCAGACTTGGAATTTTCCAAGTTTGAAGTTGATGACGAAGAGGGGCCCTCGTGTCTTGATGGGGGGCAGAGAGGAGAGGATGAAGCTGACGACGCGGCTTCAAAAGATACATCTATCCTGAGCTCTTCCCTTGCAGCCCTTCTCCAAACTCCAGAAAAGGTTTCTCTCAACGCTCCCAGTCTTGCTGCAACACCTCCTGGCCCGTCATCTGGTGATGGGCAGACAATTGATGACTCCACCCTGGGCCTTTGATTGGCCTGAAGAACATTTGATTTGTTGGGTTTGTAACTGATACTTTCTGAATACTTTTCGTACTTTCATGTTGGTTTGGGAGTGGCCTGTTAGTTTGGCCTTGACTCCAGCCTTGGCTGGGAAAACTTTTCTTTTGATGGAAGTTTTTGACAACTCGTTGAATTGACTAATGGAAATGGTCTTCTTTGAGATCACGTTTGTTTTCTTCAGGGGCCTTATAAGGCTTGTTGCTTTTTGAAGACATGATAGGTACAGGGTTTAAACGAAAGCGTGCTTTCTGTTTGAGCCAATCTGTATGGCAACTTCTATTAGTCTTTGTGCATGCATAGTGGTCTGCTGAATCTTGCTTTTGTCACCATTTTAGGTGCTTTCTATTCGAATAGGGACGTACCCTTCTGCTATATGAAGTTGTGTAGCTAAGCTTGTTTATGTTCTTGCTACATAACCCTGCCACGTCTTGTGGCTTTGAAATATTTCCAAAGATTAAATTTCTTACCCAGCCATGCTTTGCTTTCAACCCCGGAACATGTTTCAGCTTTGAAATATTTCCAAAGATTAAATTTCTTACACAGCCATGCTATGCTTTCAAGCCCGGAACATGTTTTTCAAGCTTTTCGTAGTTGTACTATGCCTATTACTCCCCTAAGTGTATCTATTGCTTGCGTCCAAACAATTGAAACACTTACTGATACTTCTCGTAGGGTATTTAGTGGGTGAGTTGTTATGCCGTAGATAATGTAGTTGTGCTACACCGTTTGAGCTTGAAATTTTGTTCTAAGCTCTTTAATTTGCATAGCCTTACTACGTCTTTTGAGCTTTGAAATTTTTCCTGAGCACTTTAATTTGCATAGCCGTGCTACGTCTTTTGAGCTTTGGAATTTTTCCTGAGCTCTTTAATTTGCATAGCCTTGCTACGTCTTTTGAGGAGGTGACATTTCCACTCCTCTGAGTATTTAATTGGTTTTATGGCCAAGCAATTAATATACTTACTTGAGTGTCCCGTAGGGTGTTCCTCAAGGCTAACAATTATTACTGTAAAGTAATACAGCTTAGCAAGAGGCGTGAGGTTTGCTTTGGAATAAGAACCTTGTATATTTAAAAAAGCGTTCAATTCAACTGCTCGAGGTGACTGGATTTATAACTACCCATTACTCTAAGCGGTTGAGGTGGCTGTTTTAAGTACGGTTTTTAATTGTAATCATGCTGATTGGTTTAGCAGGCGGTTAATGAACCGTTCTTTGGTGCTATAAATACCAATAGTTCTAATAAATCACGCCCCATTCCATTAACAGTTGTCAACTTTGCAATGGCAAGCAACGAACAAATCTCCAAGTTGTGTCAAGAACTGTAGAGTTTGAAGGTTGCCGTTGATGGCCTCTCGGCCAAGATGGAGGCCATGACGGACTCAGTTTCCGTCATGGAAAAGACGGTCCGCCTGGTGCTGATTGCCAACTGGGATCAGTTGGCAGCTTTCCAAAGGCAGCCACCGCCGCCAGTTCCTTCCCCTCCAAGGGAGGGTGGTAGTGATTAGGTTGCCACTTTGTGGGTTTTGTCCACAAAGTCTTTTGTATATTTGCTGTCTGCATCTCATTAGTGACGCGGATTTTATAAATAAAATTTAAGAATTTTATTACTGTTGCTTTATCTTTTCCTTATCATGCATACAGGAAACTTAAACCATTTCATGCTTAACAGAAAATAAATTAGAACAACCTTCCCTCGTGGGGAGTTTATTGGCCACGAGAGCTAGATAAAAGAATACATAGTCCTGAAACAATTCTACTGCTAGAGTTTTATTTGAACGAAGAGTTTTCTAAAAGCAACTTCAATTTCCTAAAAACAAAAATAAACCAATATCGGCAAGCACCTACTTGTAATATTTTTTGAGATGCTCTGCATTCCAGGAATTGGGCAACTCTTTTCCCCTCAGGGTCGCGAGCTTGTATGCTCTAGCTTTGATGTGATGCAGGACCTGGTAGGGTCCTTCCCAATTGGGGCCAAGTTTGCCCACCTTCTTCCCCGTAGGGTCAACTTTCCTTAGAACTAGATCACCAGCTTGAAAATCCCTTGGCCTAACCTGCCCCTCATGATACTTGACCATTCTTTGCTGGTAGACTGCTACTCTCGCCATTGCTGTTTCCCTTTTTTCTTCCAAGAGATCTAGTTCAGCCCTGAGATCTTCTAAGTTTTCTTGCTGGTCCATGCTTGTCGTTCTGTAGTTGAGGAGTTCAACCTCAATCAGGACTTTAGCTTCAGCCCCAAATGCAAGAGAATATGGACTTTCTCTAGTTGCAATTCGGGGTGTTGTACGATATGCCCATAGCACATTATACAGCTTATCTGGCCAAGCTCCCTTGGCTTCTCATAGCCTCTTCTTGATCCCTTTCTTGATGCTTCGGTTCGTCACTTCCACTTAGCCATTGGCCTTTGGGTGAGCCTTGGATGCAAAGTGTACGTGTATTCCCTTGGAAACACAGTAATCTTTGAACTGAGCATTATCAAATTGCTTTCCCCTGTCCTTGACTATCACTCGTGGTAAACCAAAACGGCTAATGATGAATTTCCATAAAAAATCAATTGTCACTTCTGCTGTGATTGTGGCCAATGCCTTGGCTTCGACCCACTTTGTAAAATAATCTACAGCTATGATGGCATGCTGGACTTGCCCTGCTGCCATAGGAAGTGGTCCAATCAGGTCTACTCCCCACTGGGCGAATGGCCATGGTCCCCTCATAGGGGTCAAGACCGTTGGAGGCCCGTGAATGATGTTGGCAAAGAGTTGGCACTTCTCACATTTCTGAACCATCGAGTTGCAATCCTTCTGCATGCTTGGCCAATAGTATCCTAACTTGAGAAGCTTGTAGGCTAACATGCGGCCACCTTAGTGATCCCCACACACGCCTTGGTGGACTTCCTCCATAGCTCGCGTAGATTCTGCAGTTGTCAGGCATCTCAGGTAGGGAAGTGAGAAGCTCCTTCTGTATAACACATCTCCCATCATCAAGTATTTCTCAGCCCTGATCCTGAGCTGCCTAGACTTGACTTTGTCATCTGGTAATGTCCCATTCGTTATATACTCTACTATGGGAGCAGTCCATGAGTTGCTGTAGTCGATGGCTTGAACTTGTGTACTTGGGGTGAAGATACTGGGGAGCTCTAAGTACCGTATTGGGGCATTCTGTGGGATAGCCTCTTCCCTGGCCGTGGCCAGCTTTGACAAGTAATCTGCTTCCACGTTATCTTCCCTTGGGATTCTAACGATATTAAAGCTTTGAAACTTTGCAACCAGGGACTTCACTTTATCTAAATACTTTTGCATTACCTCTTCCTTCACAGTGTATTATCCCAGGACTTGTCCCACGACTAGCGGCGAATCACTTTTGGCTAGCACCCATGGCCTTAGCTAATTCCAATCCCATGACGAGAGCTTCGTATTCCGCCTCGTTGTTGGTTGCTTTAAATTCAAACCGAAGGGCGTAGCTCAAGCGTTGCCCTTTTGGAGATGTTAAAATCAGGCCAGCTCTGCTTGCTTCCCTTGTTGTTGATCCGTCAACCTGAAGGACCCAAGGCTTGGGATCTTCTTTAGGGTGCTCCTCTGGCTCTGTGTACGTATACTCCGCTAGGAAGTCTGTCAGCACTTGTGCTTTTATGGCAATCCGTGGCTTGTACTCTATATCAAATTCACCAAGTTCTATTGACCACCGGATTAATCGGCCCGATGTCTCCGGGCAATGGAGAACTCTTCGAAGTGGCTAGTCTATGAGTACTTTGATGGGATGAGCTTGGAAGTATGGCCGTAGCCTTCTGGCTGCTACCACCATCGCAAAAGCTATCTTTTCAGCTATGGGATACCTCAGCTCAGCTCCTCACAATGCCCTGCTAATGTAATATACTGGGAGTTGTGTCCCCTGTTCCTCCCGTATCAGAACTGTGCTGACAGCATGGGGGGAGACAGCAAGATATAGAAATTGGTCCTCTCCGTCTGGAGTCCTACTCAACAGCGGGGGGGAGGTGAGATATTCCTTCAGTTGATTGAAAGCTGCTTCTTCGGTGGTAGTCCATTCAAAGGCTTTTTTCAAAACCTTGAAGAACGTTTGGCATTTATCAGAAGCTCGTGAGATGAACCTGCTTAGGGCCGCAATGCGTCCTGTTAGCTTCTGGACCTCTCTAATATTCTGGGGCAAGCGCATGGTGAAGATGGCCTGGATCTTCTCGGGATTGGCTTCGATACCTCTTTGAGACACCATGAAGCCCAAGAATTTTCCTGAGGATATTCTAAATGCACATTTTGTCGAGTTAAGCTTCATTTGATACTTCCTGAGGACTTGAAAGGTTTCCTCCAGATCCATCACATGGTTTAGTGCCTTGGCACTCTTGACCAGCATGTCACCCATATATACCTCTACGTTACGCCCGATTTGCTGCTTGAACATCTTGTTGACCAGCCTCTGATACATCGCCCCTGCATTCTTTAGACCGAAGGCCATCACTTTATAACAGTAGAGCCCCCTGTCGGTGATGAACGATGTCTTCTCTTGATCTTGGTTGAGCATTTGGATCTGATTGTATCCCGAAAATGCATCCATGAAGCTTAGAAGCTCGTGCCCTACTGTAGAATCCACCAAGGAGTCAATCCTTGGTAGCGGAAAGCTATCCTTTGGACATGCTTTATTGAGATCAGTGAAGTTTACACACATCGTCCATTTACCATTGGCTTTCTTTACCATGTCCACGTTGCCAGCTAGTCGGGGTAGAGAACCTCTCAGACGGATCCTGCCTGGCTGAGTTTGTCTACCTCCTTAGCTGCAGCTTCATTCCGTTCCGGGGCAAAAAGATTCAATTTATGGGTTATGACCCTTGGGTCAATTCCTGGGATGTCCTCATGGGACCATGCAAACACGTCCTTGTTCTTTCGTAGAAATTGTAACAGCTCCGACCTTGCCACAGAGTTCAGCCCTGCTCCGATTCTAACCGTCTTGCCTGGTTGGCCCGGCTCCAAGAGCTCTTCTATGAGTTCTTCCACAGGCTCTCCTTGATGAAGCTTCTTTTTGTCCCAAGTATCGAGGCTTTCTATAGTCATGGTAACGTTAGCACCCCTGAGTGAGGTGACGTAACATTCCCGTGCTGCTTTCTGATCTCCTCTTACGCATGCTATTCCTGCTGGTGTTGGGAACTTTATCATCAAATGATATGTGGAGATTATTGCCTCGATTTTATTCAAAGTTGTTCTCCCCAGTATCGCATTGTATGCAGAAGGACAGCTCACCACCATGAAATCTATCATTCGTGTAATCTGGTTTCCTTGCTCCCCTATGGTGACAGGTAAGGCTATTTGGCCAGCCAGATAAACGGGCGTACCTGCGAATCCAACCAGTGGTGAAGTCATAGGTCTTAGCCGTTCTCTTCCAACCTTGAGTTGATCACAAGCATGGAGATATAAGATGTCGGCAGAGCTTCCGCTGTCTATCAGCACCCTATGTGTGAGGTAGTTGGCTACGACAACGGTGATAACCAGAGGGTCGTCGTGAGGGACCTGAACCCCCTTGACGTCTTCTTCTGAGAAAATTATGGGAATTTCCTCCTTCCTTTGGAATTTACTCGGACGGCCAACTGTGTTGACTTCCAAGTGCTCCTCCGTTCTTAACTTCCTCAGGTGAGCTTTTCTAGCATTGCTGGATTCTCCTCCTCCAGCAAATCCTCCATGAATGACCTTTATCTCCCCAATGGGACCCGACCGGGGTGCAGCGCCATCTTTTCCGTCTTTGTTTGTATCATCCCTCCTGGGTTGTTTCTGGTACTTTTTTGATACAAAACGCTGAAGTCTCCCTCCCTGGATCAACTCCTCGATTTGTTGCTTTAAATCTATGCAATCATCTGTGTTGTGACCGTGGTCTTTATGGATCCTGTAGTACTTATCCTTAGCTCTCTTGTTAGGATCGGATCTCAACTTTTCGGGCCACTTGAGGTCTGGATCATCTTGCAGGTTGCTAAGGATTTGCTCCGCCGTAGCTATGAGCGGAGTGAACTGCTTGTACCGGCCTTGAGGCGGTCCTCCTCCCCTTTTAGGGGAAGTTCTTGAATCTACCTTCTTGCTCTTCGGTTCTCCTCCCATTTTGCGGGCGGAGTCTTTTCTCTTTCTGTCAGGTGGTGGAAATTCTCCAACCTGTGATGGCCCTACTTGGGGATCAAAGCCATCACGGGTACGCCTTGCGTAGACAGCTTCCTCGGCGTTCATGTGCTTATGTGCTCTGAGCATGAGCTCTGCCAAGGTCTTGGGTGGTTCTTGAGATAAGAGGTACAGGAACTGTCCCGGGTACAGTCCAGCTATATATGCAGTTATTCTCACGTTGTCGTCAACTTCGTCTATCTGGACCACCTCCTTGTTGAACATGGTGGTGAAGTCTCTCAATGATTCCCATCGTCCCTATTTCATCGTGAGAAGATGTGTTGCTAGTTTGCCGTAGCGTTGGCCAGCAATAAAGTAGCTTACAAAGTTCGTGCTAAGCTCTTTAAAACTACGTATACTCCCAGGGGGGAGTTTATTAAACCATGCTCGGGCATTTCCCTTAAGAGTAACAGGAAAAGCTCGACACATGACTTCGTCAGGAACTGCTTGCAGGTGCATCAGGGACTTGTACGTTTCCAAGTGATCCAACGGGTCTGTAGAGCCATTGAATGTTTCCAACTGGGGCATCTTGAACTTCCTTGGAAGAGGGCGCTCCATGGCTTCGGAAGTGAAAGGTGAATCCGTATTTTGCACTAGCTCTTCCACCGTAACTGGAGCCTGCACCTTAACTTGCTTCATTAGCCCTCAATCTGATGCTGCATTTTTGAGAATCACCCTTAGTTCATGGGACGACTTTTCCAGGGGGGCTTGCTGTTCCTCTTTCGGTTTTGGCTTTCCTCCTCGCTGGACTCGCTTTCTTCTCTGCGATTGTCTTCCTCGTGGTGACTGTGTTGTTGGTTCAGGATGCTTGGCTCGGAGATTTGCAGACTCAAAGCTGCGTTTTCCTACATCGCGTTCTGTAAGCCTTGGGTTAGTGTTTTTATTTGCTCCTGCATTTGAGCGAATGCTTCTGGGGTCATCTGATTGCCTCCCGTCTTACTTGCCCCTGCGGCATTAGCCGCCTCCGCTGTTTGGCTGCTTCTGCTGCTTTGGCCGCTTCTGCTACTTTGGCCGCTTTCTCTGCGACGGCAGCGGCCTTGCCAGCTTTGACCGCCGCGGCGGTTTCGTTGGCGTCGGCGACGCCCGTTTACGGGGGGGTCTGAAGCCATCGTTGTTCTGCTAGATCGGGTATCCACCATGCAAAAATATTCACCGTAAAGGAAAAAGTCGTTTCCCACAGACGGCGCCAGCTGATGAATCAGCTTCGTATCTGGCCTCGACCTGTTCCTGCAGAGACAATGTGAGAGCTAAAGTCACCGGTGTGGTGACGTGCCAACCACCCTCCGATGCCTAAGTCAGTAGAGATTTAGCTATATAGTAAGAGAATTGAGATTCACAAGTGTTAATTGAGCGTACCTTAGCTGGAGTTCTACTGTCACTTTTATAGGCATTTAGTAGGAGGTTGAGTCCTAGTAGGACTGTGTTCCAGGGATTTATCGGTTATCCAAGCGATGTGAGTGGAGTCCTGCCTTAGCTGGGACTCCATATTCATCTGATCTTGGCCTGGATTCATTATCCTTTATTGGCCGTGTTTATCCTTGGGTTCGTGGTCTATCTTATTCATATCTTCTCCTTTATCCCATGGGACGATAGTTCATCTTTATCCGGGATAAACATGTTACCTGAGTATTACTTATCCAGTCCTGGTTAGGTTTCCGGGCTGGACCTCAAACCCTGACCCAGCTCCGTCTCGTGGGCAGAGCTGAACATCTTTTCGTACTTACTAGTGACGCCCTCCAGGGAGTCTTAAGTGGAGCTGGCTATTCATTCCCCAGCTCCGCTCTTTTTGCCGAGCTGGCCGTGTCAAGTTTTCCCTACTTATCAGGGAGACTTATGTTCTCCTACACCACACATACCCCCATATATACTAGCACACAAATCAATTGCACTCACACTCCCTCAATTTTACAATCCTCTCATTTGGGCCCCAAATCAATTAAACTCACAATTTTCTCATTTATGCACTACTTTTGCATTTATAAAACCTTTAAACCATTTTCATAAAATACGGGTCTCTACAGCTCCAACCCGGCTGTCTCCCAAATTGGCGAGGAATCTCTATGCTCGTCCCCTCGTTCTTAAGATTTATCTCTATTTCTTCAAAATAGAGAATAAATGTGACATATTGATAGGAGATTTTATAAGTTATCTTCATTTTTTTTAAATTTTTTGAAAGAATCTTGGAGAGACTCATTATGCTTTTTAGAATTTTGTTCTCCAAATTTAAAGTGTGATCTCCATATTTGGAGATCTAAAAAGTAAATTTGAAAACCAAATCTGTAGAAACGACGATGGATCTCTCCCAAATTCACCCAAAAAATACAAAAAAGTGAAGAAAATATGGGATAAATTATAAAATCTATCATCGATGTGTCACATCCATGCTCTATAGATTAGAGAAACTCTAAGGGAGGTTCTTACAGGCCGGTCCTCTTCTGTCTCCGTCCACCCATCCAGCCCCATCCCTCGTCACATCCCTTCCGCCTAAGCCCCTTCAAGTGATGTACCAAAAATTTCCATTCCCTCCACCACCACCTGGTAAACTACTGCCAGGGCTGGCCCAACCCCAAGGCCCAAGAGAGCCTTGGACACCCTAAAAATGTCCAATTTTTGGAGTACTCCAATTTTTTTAGTATTTGGGTTTGATTAGGACTCTTTTTTAGTCCAATATCATAAAAAATGCCCATCTATCATTCAAATAAAAGCCCAACATGCAAATAAAGGCCCAAAACTCAGATGACCCAAAAGCTCGGTGTCAGTTTTTTAAATCAGAGAACTAATTGGTCCATTTTTGGCAAAAAAAAAGAAAAGAAAACCAAAGCTGCATGTTTTTTCCATTACTCTCTCTCTCTCTCTCTCTCATCTGGAAAATAATCTCTCTCTCTCTCTCTCTCTCTCCCTCTCTCTCTTATCTGAAAAATAATATATCTCTCTCTCTCTCATCTGGAAAAAAAAAAAGAGAAAACCAAAGCTGCACGTGTTTTCCAATTTTTTCCCCTCTCTCTCACCCCTCATCCTCTTCTTCATCCTATTCGTTTTGTTCAACTCTCTATATTCTCCTTCACTAATTACTATTCCCTTCTTCCATAAATAAATATCTGCCGCGCAAACCTAGTCCTTTAAAAATATGTAATTTTTTTGTTAAAAGATTTAAAATTTTCATAACTTAAAAAGAAAAACTCATTGATATCTATTGATTTGTGAAAAAAAATTGATTTTTTTTAACGAAAAAATTCATGTTTTTAAAGGTCTAAATTTGCTGAGACTCAACCTAATACTATTTTCATTTACTTTCTCAACAAGTTTTCTTTGGGGTCACAGACTGTTAGGTTGTGTTTTTGTAGATGTGGATTTCAAGTGAAGGAATTTATCATGAGAAACTTTTGTTTCCAAAAATGCAAGATGAGTAGGGATGGCATTCGGGGCAATCGGGGCGGAAAATGGGTATTCCGTACCCGATCCCTGAACCCGAAGCCGGTTCCATATCCGCCCCGATCCCCGAACGGGGAGGGAAGAATAAAACCATTTCCATCCCATTCGGTTCGGGGATTCGGTTATCAGGTAATCCCCGAACCGAATGGGATTAGAATAATTTGTTCGCCCGAACCGACCCAAACCAAAATTTTAGCAATTTTCAAGCATTATAAAAAACTGGCCACTTTTTTTAATTATTGGTTTATCAATATCATCAGTTTTGAACCAAAATATTATCAATAATGGCTTATAAAAAAACTAGACACAAAAGTAGGAATTAAACACCCAAAAAAAAACCAACATAAGAAAACATGGTCCAACATATTTAACATGAACCCAATAGAGCCACTACAACATGGTGAGAAATATCATCAGTTTTCATCACAAGATTATCCAATCACACCCAAATTCTAGCCACCCTACAACTGAGAAATATTGCATCCAGATTCCAGCCACCATTTTCTTGCATCCAGCCACCCTTTTCTTGCATCCAGCCACTGCCCTGTTCTTGCATCCGACCATCCACAAACCACTCACCACAAAAAACAACTTACAAGTTCATCCACAGACCACACACCACAATAATACAACTTAAAGTTCAGTTACAAATTCTAATAATCCAGCCAAACCCAACTAAAAATAGGCCACACATAGTCTTCCCATAAAAACAAAACAACTGCAGTAGTGACATGCCAGTAGAACATAAAAGATAACTCCCCCAAAACAACTTCGTTTTGAGCTTCAAATGCCAACTTCATTTGTAGAATGCATGTCTGTTTATATGGACAACAAAAAATTAAATTAATATGAGCAATACTTGCAAATGTTAAATCCACAAGAAACGTATTTCAACTTCTTCAGCCACATTTTCACTTGTATGGTTGTCAAGAGGGGAATCAGATTGGTAGGGGCTACTAGTTGGTTGTGATGGTCCAGAAGGACCAGAAGCATCAATCGGATTTGTTGAATGAGCACTCGAACCAACAAGTGATTCAGACATCTTTAATCCTAAGAAAACACCAGATGATTCAACATATAAAGCTTCCAAAGTACACAGCTAAATGCATTGCAGTCCACAACAAGTGAATATATGCAAGGGGTTAACAATCATGCAATGCAATCAAATAAATAGCAAATAGACTAACAAACTACCAACAAACTAACAGACTGGAGGGGCTAGGCCGCCACCTCAACTTAGCAAACAGAATATGCAAGGGGTTATGTCACCACCTCGGCTAAGCAATGCAATCAAATAAAACTACCTATACTAACTAAAAACAAACTCAATATTTAGCCTGGTTTCGTTACACATCAGTTTGGCATAAAACCAGGTTAGAGGTATCCACCAAGCTAAATACAAGCTACTAACACATAAACTACTAAACTACTACTACAAGAAAGAAGCGGGACACTTACTGCGGTCTCAACAAGCGGGGTACTCACTGTTCACCTTCTGAGAAAGAGAGAGAGAGAATGTTTTCTGGAATGTACCAAATCTGGTACGTACTCTGCATGCAAAAATAAAAGAACAAAGGAAAATCTCAAAGATCTCCACATATAAAACATATTGCAAGCATCATGGAACTCCTTGCACTTAACATAAACATTCAATAACTGATTTTGCAATGCCACAAACAACATTAATTAAGTACTTTTCTAGTTCTTGAAAGCAACATTTGCTTCCTTAGTTTGTTGAAAAAAGACAGAATTCTGGATTGCTCATAAAAAATATGAGAATGTCGTTTCTTGAATATGTATAGTTCCTCATTAACACCAAATTAACTCTACTCACATAACAAACCCTCTTAAAGGAAATGGAAATAAACCTGGTTCTAATCCTATATAGTGCTTCACTGCTTCTAATAAACTGATCTCTAAAGAGGATGAAATTTCAATCGTAATATTAAGCACTTTCTCAAGACAGTCATTGTGAAACAATATTAGATCTAGTTCAAGAAACCCAGGAGTACCCACCAATATGCAGAGAGTGTTTTAAAGTTGCGTTCTTCAAAAACTAAACGGAAATAGTATTTAAGAAAATAAGGAATTGCTTGATTACCTTATAAAAAGATGGATTGCTGAGAATAGGCACGATGCTCGACTCGTTGAAATCAGATCGGAGATCGAATTCGTTACTCTCACCTGAATCACCAAATTGAATATTAGCAAGTAAACTATTACACACACACACACACAGAGGGAGATGAATAGGTAGGGTAGCGGGCTTACTCTTGGAAGAGGTGGGGAATCGGAGGGACCTTCTCGATTTGGTGGCCAGACGGAATGGATGAGGACGGCTTCAGCTCACGCGCAGGGAATAACGCTGGGTCTGGATTGATAACACCATGATCGTCGGCTTTCGGTAGCGAAACTAATGGCAGCACTGAGAAAGGGAAAACACGTTACATTGGTACTGTGAGAGAGAGAGAGAGAGAGAGAGAGAGAGAGAGAGAGAGAGACCTGATCAGATCTAAATCACCGCCTTCTCTTTGGACTTCGGCTGAATCGCCACTCGGCAAGAGTGAGGAGTGAAAGGAGTGAAAGGCTGAAAGCAGACTGGAAGCCCTAACTCATTATACGTGTATATATATAGTCAGGGGTAATTTTGTAGTATACACATATATGCAGGGGTAATTTTGTAATTTAACAGTTCAGGGCATTTCGGGGATCGGTTCGGGTATCTGCTGCACCAGAACCGAACCGAAACCCGTTCAGGTATCCTCCATGCCAACCATACCCGTACCCACGGGGAATATTTCGGTTACGGTTCGGGGATAATTTCGGTTATCGGTTTGGGTACCCATCGGTTCTGTTCGAATTGCCCTCCCTAAAGATGAGTAGTATTCAAGTGATACTTTTTGTAGATGTTAGGTTGTGTTTTTATAGGTTGTTGAGATAATATGTATTTGCATATTGGAAGATTTTGTATTTTGTATTCGCAGATAATAATAAGTAGAACTTTATATTGGTTTGATTTTATCGTATTTTGATCTTTGCTGTAAAAATTGTTAAGTATTAAGGGAACATTCTTTTTAATTTGGCCTTGGGTACTCAAATCCCTTGGGCCGGCTCGACTACTGCACCGCTGCTCGATCGAGCTTTTTCTGATACAAGGCCTACGGGCTGATCCTCCTCCTTCGCCGTAGCCGCTTCTCCAGCGTCGACGTGTGCATCGCGTCAATGGCGGCGGCCACACTTCTCAGATCTACGCCATAGTACTCGTCGCCGCCATAGCCATAGAACTCGCTGCTGCCGGTACTCGATGCTAGGTCGGGTCGTGGATTTTGTCGAATGGAAACTTGCCACTGGAGACACTGCGGTGGCCTTCGTCGGCGATGATTCAACCAGCTCCATGGCTTCAGTTGAAAGCAACGCTTTCATGGTGGTCTCCGTCCGTCGGCTTCTCATGGGTGAAAACGAAGAGGAAAAATTACAGTAGTATGTACTCAAAATCTTCATAGGTATATGTATGTATATATCTATGTAGAGATTCTTTGAATCTAGTTGTTTGAATTGGTTGAAATTTGTTGGGCAACGATGGGTGGAAGGCCGGGCAGAAGGCCGAATTCACACCGTGCTTTTATTTTATTTTTTAAATCTAGAAGAATATGTACACATACATACATCTATGTATGCAATTATCACCACCATCACTATAGTACGATGTACAATAGGATTTTAAGGAGGTGTGAATTGTGTAACTTGGATTGACAAGAATTCATGCACTCCAAAAGTAGAATTCACCCCCAGTTGGGGAGAATTCATACGCTCTAAAAACATAATTCACCCCCTCTATTTAATAAAATTCATACATCCTAAAAATAGAATTCACCCCATCTATTTGACAAAATTCACACGCCCTAAAAATAGAATTCACCATGTTTTCGTCGTCTCCTTCGTCTTCGCAATTGACAATAGTCTTAACCAGTCTCTGCAACTCCCTCTTCAACATCGCCGCCCTTGCCACCAAATCCGAATCAAAAACCCTCGTTTCTGCCATCATCCAATCCTTGATCTTTTTTTCACTGGATTAAAAAAGAAGGGTGTGAATTCTGCATTTTAAATGTGTGAATTGCATGATTTTAGGGGTTGAATTTTGGGAGGGATGTGAATTCTGCAAAAATAAAAAAATAAAAAAAATAAAACTTAAATTCTGTAATTTTGGGTGTGAATTCTGAAAAAAAAAAGTTTGAATTCTAAAAAAGAATGTAAATTCTAGGGGGTGCCAATTCTGAAAAGGGGTATGAATTCTGAAAAGGGGTGTGAATTTTGTAAAGAGGTGTGAATTCTTGAAAATATGAATTCTGCAAAATGGCAAAATTGTAAAAGCATTTTTAAAAAGGGGTTGCACGAAATAGCCTCTACAAAAAGGGGTCTGCACGGAATCCCATAAAAAAAATAGGACTGGCCGATAATTTTCCGATGCTCTAACAAAAGGGCAATAGGCGGGGCCCAATCAGGCCATTGGGCTATAATCAATATATCAGCCCACTACAGAAAATAAAATAAAAACACCAAAGGATTACAATTCACAAGGAAGAAATTTAAATACTACCTTCCCACCTTAGGGGAGTCAGATCTTGTCCAGTATGGTCCAGTTCGGCTTTTTGTGGATTTACAATAACGATCGGAACTGTTCACTTTTTAGAGCTATTTAAAAACAACCACCATGCCAAAAATCACGTTGATAGGATACCATTGGATATCATTTTAAAATGCATTAATGTTTGTATAAGAAAGATGTGTGAAACACAGGATTGCAATCCTTCAACACATTTCTCTGAAACTTAATGCATTTTGAAATGATAGAAAACAGTATCCGATTAACGTATTTTTGACATGGTCGTTGGTCTTGACAAGCTCTAAAAAGTGAACGATTTCGATCATTATTGTAAACTAGAAAAAGGTCCCTGATAAGTATGGTAGACCTAAGTAGGTCAGCACTACAAGAATTACGGACCTAGGGAGTAGAAAGCATTCTTGCCTCCACTTCCCTGGGAAGTCTTACGTGTAACGACCCTGATTTTTGAACAATAAAAATTTCGCTAAAAATTTGAATTTTATTTTAATACTTGGATTTCATTTTTAACATCCAAAAATCGGTCGTTATTGACTTATAAAATTTTGTTATTATATTTGAAAATTCTTTATTTATTTTATAAATCCCTTTTAGCGATTAATAATCCGTCGTAATTAGGTTTAACGACTTAGGAGATTGGTATTCATCGCCCGGGCATTAAGGTCATTTTCTAAAGACGAGTATGCCTATTAAGACCTTGGTATAGTTACTTGGTAATTGTAGTAAAACCGTAGATTTATATTTCTCGGCTGGAAATCCTACATGGCAAGTATAGTTAGTTTTAACCGATTAGTTAGCAAACCCTAACTACTGTTTGGCTTACTTACTTTTCCCTAACCTGGAGTGATACATCGATGACGAAGTGGTTAGCAGAAAATTTTTGGCCTTTGCCTTGACCGTTGACTGGACAGCTTTCGCTTTGGCTTAGCTAGGCTGCCTTGGCATCGGGTCACTGACGGGCTTGCCTTGCCTTGGCGTCGGGTCGCTGTCGCGCCTTGCTTTCGCCTTGGCGTCGGGTTGCTGTCGGGCTGCCTTGCTCTGCCTTGGCTGCCATCGGGTTCTGCCTTGGCATCGGGTCGCGCCTTGCTTTTTGCCTTGGCGTTGCTGGGCTGCCTTGCTCTACCTTGGCTGCCATCGGGTTCTGCCTTGGCATCGGGTCGCGCCTTGCTTTTGCCTTGGCGTGGCTGGGCTGCCTTGCTCTGGCCTTGCCTTGGCTACACCTTGGCCACCGCTTGGCCACTGCTTGGCTAGCGGGCCACCTTGGCCACCGCTTGGCCACTGTGGGCTGCCTTGGCCACTGCTTGGCCACCGGGCTGCCTTGGCCACCGCTTGGCCACCGCTTTGCTAGCGGGCTGCCTTGGCCACACTCACGCCTTGCCTTGGCGTTTGGCACCGTCGGGCTCCAATATTCCGTTATTAGGCAATTTCCTACTAAATAAAACCAAAATACCACTCGAGCAATGAAAGCCTAGATTAAGTATCGTTAGTCTTTAACCAATTAGTTAGATTCCTAATAGACTGTTAACCTAATCACTTGGATCCCAAATCTAATTAGGTTACCCTAACCCTAGATGGACCATTTTACCCTTTTGTCTTTATCCATTGGACGATAAAAGCTAGGGTAATATTTATCCGTTGGACGATAGATGCTAGAGTAATCTTTATCCATTGGACGATAAAAGCTAGGGTAATATTTATCCGTTGGACGATAAAAGCTAGGGTAATATTTATCCGTTGGACAATAGCGTTAGGGTTTCCTTTACCCATTGGTCAATAGGTAAACCTTGGTTAATCTTCCTAAGTACGAGATTAGATTAGCTTAGTCCTTAATTTCAAGTATTAGACTTTCTAGCATTACCCGTTGGATAATAACCGCTAGGAGAATTATTACCCAATAGACGATAGACCAAAGTACTTGCCATCCTTAACCATTGGTTATTAACCGCTAGGGAAATTATTATCCATTGGATAATAGCTTTACTTGCCAACCAAGTATTAGGTTGATAAAATATTAGATTTGGCCATGTGTGAAATCCATTAAAATAGAATTAGTACATTAGGTAATATGTTATAAGTACTTGTACTTTGAAAGTATATCATAGTTTATTAGGATATTAGATATGACATACCTAGTAGGATTTTGTAGTACATGGCTATATTTATATATTGTGTGTGTACTTGTATATATATATAGTTATATATATAATAATAAGATCTTCCATGTGTGTTAATTGATTAAATTATAGTTAGTACATGGATTTAATATCATTAGTACCTAGTACTTTGAAAGTATAAGTTAGTTTATTAGGAAAACTAGATTTGGAAGATATAGTCTAGATTAGGAAGTACATACATATATTTATATATAGGTGTACTTGTATATAGATATATATATATATATATAATAATGAAAGTACACATGTGTGTGTTTGTATATTTTATTTGGAAAATCTCGATTACTTGTAAAACCTAGATTATGTAGTACCTATATCTACATTATTATATATGTTTGCTTTCTAGTATGTATGTATATATATATATATATATATAGTACATGAGAGAGAGAAAGCCGAGAGAGGGGAGAGAGAGTGAAAGGGAGAGAGAGAGAAAGAAAGGAGGAGAGAGAGAAATGTACCTTTGATCTCTTGTGCTTCCATTGACCTTTGCTTGATTTCTTGAAGATTTCTTCCTAGCAAATCTATGTACCAAATTGTCCTAAATTCATTTCCTATTGGGCAAATCTTGTACAAACCCTAGCAAGCCAAAATCTTCACTCTTTCCATCCACCAACCCTTGTCCTTCCATATCTTATATATATATATATATATATATATATATATATATATATATATATTGTACATTGTACCAAGGAGAGAGGGAGAGAGAGAGAGAGAGAGGAGAGAAGCCGAGAGAGAGATGGGAGAGAGAGAGATGGGAGAGAGAGAGTATATATATATATATATATGGTACATTGTACCAAGGAGAGAGGGAGAGAGAGAGAGAGGAGAGAAGCCAAGAGAGAGAGAGATTCGGATGGGAGAGGGAGAGAGAGAGTGATGTGTGCTTTCCTTTGATTGACCTTGCTTTGATCATCTTGTCCTATTTTGATATGCTTTTAAGTGAAAGCATAACCTATGCCATCCAATCTTGTCCTTCTTTGTACAAAACCCCATTGTTTACTTGAAACAAATCCAATTCCTTGGCCAATCTTCCAAAATCCAATCCAAAGGACACACCATAGACTTGCATGCCTAGGTTTTTAGGTTATTTCTTGCAAGGAAGCAAGATTTGCTTGGAATAAAAAATTGAGAATAGGAGAGAAAAAGGGTAGCCGGCCAAAGAGGGAGAGGGAGAGCCCATTTGCCTATAAATAGGATCTCACACTTCTCATTCAACTCACACCATTCCCATCTCCAAGTTCTCTCCTTGAAAGCATAAGAGTTCTTAGTGTTCTTGAGTAGTTCTAGCTTGTTCTTGAGCTTTCTTTCCATCTCCACCACTAAACCACCATACGACCACCACCTCGATCCTAAAGTAGTAGTAGTATAGGTTACGATCTAGTTTCGAGAGAAACCTTTCTCTTTCGAAGCTATCGGAAGCTTATCGTAAGCCGTTACGCCGTTCGAGTGCCGACTTTCTTTCCGTCGTATTTCCGTAGTCTTTTTCTACCGCCGAGAAGAAAGGTAGAGTGTCCTTACTCTCTACCCCTAAGTATAGATAAGATGTGTGTTGAGCTTTTCAAACTATTTCTTTAAGGAAATAAAGTTAATTGAATGATTTAGCTTGTAGAACTTTCTTGTTAAAAGTACGTAGTTTACTTTGATCTTGTAACGCCCCGAATTTTGGGTACGTTAAATAAACAATTCATTGATAAAATCAAATGGAGTCTGGCTCATTATTACATCATAACTCCCACTAGGGTTCAATATATTACACGAAAGGGATGGATATCTAAGGTTATCTACAGCTCCTTCTCTTCTTCCATCCTAGCAAGTTCCTCAGCTCCAAAGGCCTCCAAGGTATACAGCTCCCCTTGTTCATCTAACAAGTCTGACACATTATACCAGCGTCGCCACCATTATAATATGTCAGGGTCACATAAAGCAACACCATGAGCTTGAAAGCTCAATAGAATAATCCAAAACCCACTAACCCTTAACTTACAAATAGCAAGTCATGCATATATCATAAAGAGTCGTAACAGCACATGCATTAATATAACAATAACAACAACAATGACACATCTGCATTCGCTATCTATCGTTGGTGTCATGTTTTCGTGTGTTTCTCCTACGTGACTCATCGTTTTGTATCTCATCTTTCAACATCATTTCCAAAAAATCACACGCACACACCAATGAGCTACCCAGTCTGGCTCATTGGCCACAATGGCTACCAAGTCCAGCACATTGTGAACGCACATAACCAATAAGCTACCAAGTCCGGCTTATAGGCCACAATGGCTACCAAGTCCGGCACATTGTGTCACATCTTGGCTCCTCTCCGCGGATAACCAAGTCACACACCTCCAATGAAGCTAC
This sequence comes from Rhododendron molle, assembly GCA_025413875.1. Classification (NCBI taxonomy): domain Eukaryota; kingdom Viridiplantae; phylum Streptophyta; class Magnoliopsida; order Ericales; family Ericaceae; genus Rhododendron; species Rhododendron molle. Next base: position 32,883,504 of record CM046391.1, on the reverse strand, counting down.
CAAGTCCGGCTCCGTTGGCATCGCACACCAACATAAGGCTACCAAGTCCGGCCATTATGTAGTTTCAAAAGTATTTTACCAAGTTCAATTATTTCCTTTATCCACACCCTAGGTGACATGTTTCTACTTTCTCGATTTTCGTGTCTCGTAGTCATGCATAGACTCCACGGCGGAACAAATCACTTTAAAGTAATCTTGAAACCAAACTAGCAAGATCATCCAATTCTATATTATCTAATCGTACTCAAATTATTACTTAAAGCATAACGCCACATGTACGGACGCCCTTGGAGTGGAAAGCCACTTATGCTTTATCAACAACAAGTAATGCAAACAAATATACATACATGCTCATAATCATCCTCAAGACAATAATATATTACCAAAATCCGTTATTTCTTCCTTTGTGGAATTTTCAAAACAACATATGTTTATTGACGAGTTCATACATGAATAAGCAACTACTACGAGATCGAGCAATCAAGTAGTCATAAGATCAAAGTAAACTACGTACTTTTACCAAGAAAGTTCTACAAGCTAAATCATTCAACTAACTTTATTTTCTTAAAGAAATAGTTTGAAAAGCTCAACACACATCTTATCTATACTTAGGGGTAGAGAGTAAGGACACTCTACCTTGATCCGAAACTAGTCGGGGCCGAATAAGCTAGTTGAAAAGCACTACGGGCGTCGAATGCTCACAATCTGGACCAAACTTTGGATGGCAGTAACTCGGTCAATACTTGGTCGAATAAGATCGTTCTTGAGTCTAAAACGAAGATCTCGAAGTTCTCTACGACTTTTGTGAAGGACGTTGTTCCTAAAAACGACTTTCGCCCGGAGAAAAATGGTGATAAAGAGATCGACAGTAAGCTGTCTAGACTGGAAATCCAAGAATTTCACTGAACTTCGGATGGCAATATCGTGGTCATTTCTTGACTATTTGGGGTGGTTCTTGGGTCTAAACTGAAGCTCTCGAAGTGTTCTAGACTTTTGTGGAGGACGTTGTTCCTAGAAATGACTTTCGCCCGGAGAAAAAATTGAGTTTTTCGGAGGACAGTAGGCTGTCCAGAAACTGGTTTCTTAGAGATTTTAGAGAGAAGTGAGAGCTATGCTTGGAGGTGTGAGTTGAATGAAAGTATGGGGTGCTATTTATAGGCAAATGAAGCTCTCTCCCTCACTCCACTTGGCCGGCCCATATCTCTCTCTCTCTCCCCCATGGATTTGCTCCATGGACTAGTCTTGTCATGCTATAGTACTCCAACCAATTGCCAACTAGGTTAATAGTGTTCCAAGTACACCCACATGTCAAAATACAACTCACATACACCTCACTCTCCCTCTCCCTATTCGGCCACTCTCTCTCTCTCCTCTCCCATAGTTTTGTTTCATAGTCTTGTCTTGTCAAGCCAAAGTACAACAACAAGTGCAACTTGTTCAATAGTTGTCAAAGTACAATGCATGCACCTCATTCTCTCCTCTCATCCGTCCCTCTCTCTCTCTCTGGGTCAAAGTACTTCTATGTATATATATATATATATACACATTTATGGAAAGAACAAGGAAGGTAAGGACAAGACTACACATGGCTTATGATTATTCTTTTTGTAGGAGAAAGTACTATCATATCTTTCACCAAGAATCCCACGGGAATATTGGACAATGCTATTATCCAAGGGATAATGATTTCCCTATTGGTTATTGTCCAATGGTCTAACAATTACCCTAGCATGTAATAACCAATGGCCCAAAGAAGTAATGATGAAGGAACACATGACTTGTCTTGTCATCCTATTTGGCAATCCTAACATCTATTATCCAATGGGTAAAGCTTTTCCTAACATGTAATAACCAATGGTCCAAGGAAAGTCATCATGAAGTACAATGCTAGACTATTCCAACTACTAGTCAAACTTGGTCTTCTCCCTAACAACTATTGTCCAATGGTCAAAGACCTTCCTAGCATGTAATAACCAATGGATAAGGATTTCCCTAGAACTTATCGTCCAATGGATAAAGATTACCTTAGCATCTATCGTCCAACGGATAAATATTACCCTAGCCTTTATCGTCCAATGGATAAAGACAAAAAGGGTAAAATGGTCCATCTAGGGTTAGGGCAACCTAATTACACTTGGAATCCAAGTGATTAGGTTAAATGGACATTAGGCTATTCTAACTAATGGGTTAAAGACTAACGATACTTAATCTAGGCTTTCATTGCTCGAGTGGTATTTTGGTTTTATTTAGTAGGAAATCGCCTAATAACGGAATATTAAAGCCCGACGGTGCCAAACGCCAAGGCAAGGCGTGAGCATGGCCAAGGTAGCCTGGTGGCAAAGCGGTGGCCAAAACAGCCCGGTGGCCAAGCGTTAAAGCGACCCGGTAATAGCGATGCAGCGGTGGCAGCCGGTAAAGCGATGGCCAAGCGACCCGATAATAGCGATGTGCAAAGCTGTAGCCAAAGCGATGGCCAAATAGTGGCCAAAGCAGCCCGGTAACGCGATGGCAGCGGCCGGTGGCCAAACGATGGCTAAGGCAGCCCGCTAGCAAAGCGATGGAGCGGTGGCCAGCGACCCTTTAGCAAGCGGTGGCCAAAGCGACCTGCAAGCAAGGCGACGGCCGAGGCAGCAAGGTGGCCGTTAGCTAGCGATGGCAGCGGTGGCCAAGGTGTAGCCAAGGCAAGGCGTGAGCGCACCAACAACGCCAAGGCAAAAGCAAAGTGCGACCCGACGCCAAGGCAGAACCCGATGCCAAGGCAGAGCAACCCGACAATGACCCGACGCCTAGGCGAGGCGGCGACAATGAGCCGCCAAGGCAAAGCGGCGCGCGACAATGACGCCGACGCCAGCGAGCCTGGCGCCAAGCGAAAGCAAGCGCGACAATGACCCGATGCCAAGGCAGAAGCCAGCGGCGACCCGACGCCAAGGCAGCCTAGCTAAGCCAAAGCAAAAGCAGTCAAGTCAACGGTCAAGGCAAAGACCAAAATTTTTCTACTAACTACTCCGGCATCGATGCATCACTAAGCCAAACGGTAGTTAGGGTTTGCTAACAAATCGGTTAAAAGCTAACTATGCTTGCTAAGTAGGATTTCCAGCCGAGAAATATAATATAAAGATATTATTTACTTATTAGGAAAAATATACGAGTACGTTTACAAGTATACTAGTCATGGGAGAAGGACTAAATTGTCCGGAGTAAAATGATTCAATTTTACAAGTTTCAAATCTAATTATGACGGATTATTAATCGCTAAAAGGGATTTATAAAACAAATAAAGAATTTTCAAATATAATAACAAAATTTTTATAAGTCAATAACGACCGATTTTTGGATGTTAAAATGAAATCCAAGTATTCAAATAAAATTCAAATTTTTAGTGAAATTTTTATTGACCAAAAATCAGGGTCGTTACAGATCTTGTGGCTACTTGATTGTTTGATCGTCTAATTGCTACGTGATTGTATGAACTCGTCAATAAACATGTGTTGTTTTATTGAACTTCTCGAAGGAAATGCGTTTTAAAGATAAAGTGTTGTTTTGAAACGAAGTATTCATATTTTGACCTTTTAACGAGCATGATCGTATAGAGTTGGATGATCTTGCTATTTGATATCGCATGAGTTATGTGAATAGTCCCATCGCGGAGTCGTTGCATGATACGAGACACAAAAATCGAGAAAGTAGAAACACGTCACCTAGGGTGTGGATAAAGGAAATAATTGGACTTGGTAAAAAGGATTTTGGAAACTACGTAATGGCCGGACTTGGTAGCCTTACGTTGGTGTGCGTTGCCAATGGAGCCGGACTTGGTGGCTTCATTGGTGAGGTGGGCTTGGTTATCCGCGGAGAGGAGCCAATGCAAGAGTTGATGTGATAACGTGGCCGGACTTGGTAGCCATTGTGGCCAATAAGCCGGACTAGGTAGCTTATTGGTTATGTGCGTTCACAATGTGCCGGACTTGGTAGCCATTGTGGCCAATTAGCCGGACTTGGTAGCTCATTGGTGTGTGCGTGTGATTTTTGGAAATGATAGATGAGACACAAAACGATGAGTCACGTAGGAGAAACACACGGAAACATGACACCAACGATAGATAGCGAATGCGGATGTGTCATTGTTGTTGTTATTGTTATATTAATGCATGTGCTGTTATGACTCTTTATGATATATGCATGACTTGCTATTTGTAAGTTAAGGGTTAGTGGGTTTTGGATTATTATATTGAGCTTTCAAGCTCATGGTGTTGCTTTATGTGACCCTGACATATTATACTGGTGGCGACGCTGGTATAATGTGTCAGACTTGTTAGATGAACAACGGGAGCTGTATACCTTGGAGGCCTTTGGAGCTGAGGAATTTGCTAGGATGGAAGAAGAGAAGGAGCTGTAGATAACCTTAGATTATCCCCTCTTTTGTTGAATAAAAGTACTCTTGTGAGAATTATGTTGTAATAATGAGCTAGACTCTCCTTAATTTATTCAATAAAAATGTTTATTTAACGTACCCAAAATTCGGGGCGTTACATTACCCTTTGACAAAGTTGAGGGATGCCAGCTCTGGCCCCTAGCTATAACAGGGAGGATAAGATTGATCATATTATCCATGGAATATAACTATTCCAATATAGATACCACACTAAGAAACTTGAATCCTAAGAGATAAAAGATGCCGTCGATTAAATAAGCATGAAATGCCAATGATATAAACAATCAAAGACGGATAAGGATTCCTAGCTAAGGCGGGATGAACATGGATTCCCTGCTAAGGCAGGACTCCACATTCCTCAAAGAGGTGATCCGGAATCCACGGGATACAGTCCAACAAGGACTCAACCTCTTATCAAAATGCCTATAAATGTGACAGTAGAACTCCAACAAAAGGTATGCAACTCATAATTGAGAATCTCAATTCTCTCACCATATAGCAAGTACTCTACTGACTGACTTAGGCATCGAAGGGTGGTTGGCACGCCACCACACCGGTAACCTAAGCTCTTGCTTTGTTTTGCAGGTTCAGGTCGGAGCTGATGATAAAGCTGATTCATCAGTTGGTGCCGTCTGTGGGAAATGACTTTTTCCTTATGGTGAACAGTTTTGTATGGTAGAGACCCGATCATGCAAAACAACAATGACTTTAGAGCCCCCATAAATGGGCGTCGACGATGCCGCAAAGGCCACTGTTGCAGCCAAGGCTACCAAGACCACCGAAACAGCCAAGAAAACGCAGATCTTCCAAAGCAGATCTCGGAGCCGAGCATCCTAAACCTACGACACAGTTGACATGAAGAAGAAGATGACATGCAAGAAGGCGAATCTAGTGAGAAGGAACGCCAAAATCGAAGGAAGCACAGCTAGCCACCCCCCAGAAAGGCCGCCCCACGAGCAAGAAGTATTGTTCAAAATGCAAGACCGGATTGAAGGGCTGATAAAATATATTAAAGCACAAACTCCTGCTATGGTAGAAGAATTGGTGCAGAATACAGATTCACCCTTTACACTCGAGGTCATGGGGCTACCATTCCTAAGGAAATTTTATGATGCCATAGTTAGAGACGTTCAATGGCTCCTCGGATCCATTAGATCACTTGGAAACATACAAGTCTTTAATGCATCTCCAAGCGGTACCAGATGAAGTCATGTGTCGGGCATTCCCAGTTACCCTCAAGGGAAGTGCCCGAGCATGGTTCAATAAGCTCCCGCCAGGAAGCATACATAGTTTTAAAGAGCTTATAGCACAAGCTTTGTAAGCTACTTCATTGCTGGGCAACGCTATGGCAAACCAGTAACGCATCTCCTGACGGTGAAGCAAGGAAGATGAAAGTCATTAAGGGGATATACCACAAGGTTCAACAAAGAGGTGGTTTAGATAGATGAAGTTGATGACAATGTGTGCATAACTCCATACATAGCAGGACTGTACGTAGGACAGTTCCTATATCTCTTGTCTCAAGAACCACCCAAAACTCTAGTAGAGCTTATGCTTAGATCTCAAAAGCACATGAATGCAGAGGAAGCTGTCTATGCAAGACGTTCATGTGATGGCTTTAATCCCCAAGAAGGGCCATCATAGGTTGGCGAATGTCCTCCACCAGACAAGAGAAGAAGAGAATCCACTCGCAAGACGAGAGGTGAACCAAAAAACAAAAAGGTGGACTCAATGTCCTCCCCGAAACAGGGAGGAGCAGGAGGACTGCCCCAAGGCAGGTATAAGCAGTACACCCTGCTCATAGCCATGGCAGAGCAAATCCCTAACAACCTATAAGACAACCCAGACCTCAAGTGGCCTGAAAAGCTGAGAACTGATCCTAATAGGAGAGCTAAGGACAAGTACTGGAGGTTCCACAAATATCATGGTCATAATACAGACAACTATATTAACCTAAAGCAGCAGATTGAGGACTTGATCCAAAGAGGGAGACTTCAACATTTTGTAACGAAGAAGTACCAGAAACAGCCTAGGAGGGATGATACAAGCAAGAAGGGTAGGGATGGCATGACACCCCGGTTAGGTCCCATTGGAGAGATCAAGGTCATCCATGGAGGATTTGCTGGAGGAGGAGAGTCTAGCAATGCTAGAAAAGCTCATCTAAAGAAGCTGAGGACCGAGGAACATTTGGAAGTCAACACAGTTGCCCGTCCAAACAAATTCCAGAAGAACGAAGAAATACCCATTATTTTCTCAGAAGAAGACATCAAGGGAGTTCAAATTCGCCATGATGACACATTGGTTATAACCATTGTTGTGGCAAACTACCTCATGAGAAGGGTGTTAATAGACAGCGGAAGCTCAGCCGACATCCTCTACCTCCACGCACATGACCAACTAAAAGTTGGACGAGAAAGGCTAAGGCCTATGACGTCACCACCAGTAGGGTTTGCAGGTACGCCCGTTTATCCAGCTGGTCAAATAGCCCTACCAATTACTTTGGGGGAAGAAGGAAGCCAGATTACATGCATGATAGATTTCATAGTAGTCGCCTGTCCTTCAGCATACAACACAATACTGGGGAGAACAATACTAAATAAAATCGGGGCAATAATCTCCACGTATCATTTGATGATAAAAATTCCAACATCAGAGGGAATTGGTTGTGTAAAAGGAAACCAGAAAGCAGCACGGGAATGTTATGTCACCTCACTCAGAGGAGCAAACATCACCATGAGTATAGAAAGTCTCGACACATGAGATGAAGAGAAGCTCCAACATGGAGAGCCAGTGGAAGAGCTCGTTGAAGAACCCCTGGAGCTAGGGCTACAGGGAAGGACAGTAAGGATTGGAAGGGGATTGAACACAGTCTCATGAGCAGTGCTGCTACAATTCCTCAGAAAGAACAAAGATGTTTTTGCATGGTCCCACAAGGACATCCGGGAATTGACCCAAGGGTTATATCCCATAAATTGAATGTGGATCCCACAGTGCGCCCCGTTAAATAGAAGAAAAGGACGTTTGCTTCGGAAAAAATGAAGCTGTGGCCAAGGAGGTAGATAAACTCATATAGGCGGAATCTATCCGTGAAGTCCTCTACCCCGATTGACTAGCCAACGTAGTTATGGTAAAGAAAGCCAATGGTAAATGGAGAATGTGTGTAGACTTCAAAGACCTCAACAAAGCATGTCCAAAGGATAGCTATCACTTGCCAAGGATTGACTCCTTAATAGATTCTACTGCTAGCCATGAGCTCCTCAACAAGATGTTCAAGCACGTAGAAGTATACGTGGACGATATGCCGGTTAAAAGTGACAAGGCACGAAACCATGTCGTAGACTTGGAAGAAACCTTTGAGGTCCTTAGGCTCAATTCAACGAAATGTACCTTTGGCATCGCCTCAGGAAAATTTTTAGGCTTCATGGTATCCCAAAGGGGCATTGAAGCAAATCCAGAGAAGATCCAGGCAATACTCAACATGCGCTCACCCCAGAGCATCAAGGAAGTCCAAAAGCTTAGAGGACAAGCTGCAGCACTGAGTAGATTCATCTCTCGAGCAACTGAGAAATGCCAAGCATTCTTTAAAGTTTTGAAAAAGGCTTTTGAATGGACACCCAAGGAAGAGGAACCTTTCATCCAACTGATGGCTTACATGGTATCCCCACCACTCCTTAGTAGAACCCAAGAAAGAGAGGATCTGGTTCTCTACCTTGGTGTTTCCCCACACTGTCACTCCTTCGATTTTTAACATAAATAAATAAACCGTTTCGATAAAAGATTCTCGCATAGAATAAATATTACCCAAAATGAGTTCCCACCTGTTTAATTACAAATCACGTCCCCAAGTTTCAAGATAATCAACATTGGCACTCCGGCCCAAATTAGCTTAGATACGAGCACAAAGTATTCAGAATAATACAAACTTTAGTCACACGATAGTTCAAGAGTAAAATTAGTTACAAAGTCATCTTCAATCAAAAGCAAGTCTATTATAAAGATGAGTGTGTAACTAAGTCGAGATAGCTTCCAAAAAATAAAAATAATAATCTTCGTATCCAAGCACCCCATAGCATGTGACCTATTGCCCGGCATTTGGACCTGAAAGGAAGGATTTTGATGAGCTACACGAGCCCAGCTGGAAATTCTCTACAAAATCTATATGTAATGAGATGATAAGCATGAATACGACGAATCAAATTAATTGGCAAACAATGCAATGCACGCCAACACACATTACATGTATCGTGGCTTTTCTCATACACATACACCCATATGCACACACACACTTCTTCCAACAAATTTTCCACCCCTTATAATTTTGTGTTTTCACCCCTTGCGTCACAATATACTCCACCCCTTGCGATTTTGTGTTTCCACCCCTTGCGTCACAATATATTCCACATTCGCTTCACAATGGCAACCCACATTTGTCACAATTAATACCGATGCCTTAAATTCATTCCACACACATATCGACTATATCCACTACGTCACAAATCGCTTTAGGACCTTAGCAATCAATACCACTATATCATTTTCAAGCAACACGCAATCCACAAGCCATAAAACATCTCATTCGACTATCTATAGCAAAACAAATGCTCGTGTCGCACCTAATCACAACAAAACATGTAGAGGAAGAGAGAAGTCCCTACCGACACTACAAGAAATTTTGTGTTTGGTGACGAATTAAATTGTCACAAAATGCACATTTTTTGTCGCCAAAAGTTTAGAGACGGAAAAACTTTTGTCACCTATAGGTTGTCTCAAAAAGTCACGTGGTAACGAAAATCATGTTTCGTCACCTATAGTAATTTTTGGAGACGAAATTTATCGTCACCAATTATAGATTATTCGTCACCCTTGTCCAGTTTCGTCAGTAATAGTGAATGAATATTGACCAGGAAAACTACATAGGTGACAAAAATTCTCTTCTCCAAAGATTTTAATTTAAATATTATAAAATAGTAAATGTGGCAAATAATTTCGTCTCCTATAATTGTAAAATTAAAGCCGATTAATGACAAAAAAATTCGCCTTTGAAATGCTTCTACGAAATCCTCTTTAAAGACAAAAAATTTGTCACCTATTTTTCATATATTAGAAATATAGGTGACAAAAAATCACCTCGCACTCTTCTAAATACCATATCCTATGCATTTTAGAATCCAATAGATCTCAAACAAGAACTATAATACATCTAAATTGCACTAAATAGTAAGCCCATTCTATTTTACCATAATATATATCCAACACATCAGTCATACCCAACATTCGTCCACACCAAAATAATCATCCACACTTAGGCTGTAATGCATCCATGTACGAATGTCAAAAATAACCAAACTAGACCATATACGTTGTTCATCATAGTTCTTATCCTATGAATCATCAAAAAAGAAGAGTTCTCGTAGCATCATCAAAAAGAAAAAAAGAAGACTCTAAACTTCTTCCAAAAAGAAGTCTTCATAGAAAAGCATATATCATCTTCTGCTACAAACCTTCTACATAGTCAATCTGCAAATTAACCTAAAACAAGATTCAGAAAATATTGTTACGATATTGTTAATAGAAATATGAAACATCATGTAAACTTAAGTTTTATGCCAAAATCAATGAACTGAAGTGTAATGCCTTCATTCTGTGCTTCATAAACGTTGACACGTATGCAGCAAAAAATCTGACAATAGAACTGGAACATTACTATTTGGACGGACAATGGACAGAGTATGCAGCAAACAACTTGGATAGATTATACTTCAAGTAGAAAAATCTAATGCCAAAAAATATAACCAAAGTTGAAGACGAAGTGCAACTGAAACATAAATGCTTTCATCTTGTCCATAAGTGCTTTCCTTTTGTGCAATTGAAACAGAAATTAAACTCTAGAAGGTCTTCAGTTGCAAGAGGAGGGGAAGGGTCTGGTCGTCATCGTTAGAGCCCATTTAATGTCGTCTTGCGGCTTTGGATTCAGCTAGTATTCACTATAGGCCAAATTATTGCAGCCATTTGTGTTTTGTTTGTATTAACGAAAGAGTACTCGCAAACTCGTTTATTGGCTTGGATTGTGGGTTATGTAGTTGGGAGTACTGCAAGAATCTACTGGCGTTATCTTCACCAAAACCAAGGTACTGAACTAGCTGCTACAGTTCTATCTCCACCATAATATGTTGCAATTCTTTTTGTTGGAACTTTGAGTTACTACGTAAGTATTTCATTGCTATCTCTTAAGCTCGGTCCTCTGAAACAGAGGGTGGTCAGACTACATCTTCAGGTTCTTGGAATGGTCAGACAGTGAGAGTTCCAAATGCTAGGTAATGCTTCTCCCTGTATGTTGCTTATGAGACATGGAATTCCAAGCTTATAGTACATAGAATGTAAGAATTTACTAGTTTTGAGTCAATGTGGTTTAGTAGCTTGACTGATGAGCTGTTTTGTTCAGTCGCAGTTTTAATCAAATTTTGGCTAGTTGGATGTGTTATACAATTGTTATCCATCAAAAGTTATTAGCTTATGTTTCATTCTTTGATGCTATAGCTCCTTTGCAGTTTATTGTACACTGTAACATTGGTGGTTAATTTGTATAATGTTCCAGCTATTGACCACCCATTGGACTTGACGTGTGGCAAAAAGAAAATGCCAAATTAGTGGGATTCCTTATGCACGTTTCACACATTCGGATGCAATTTCACATATGCTTGTACTCTTTCCAGCTTTTCTCGGGCTTCCACTGTGCTTTTGTTTGTGTGTTAACATTAGGTTCTCTGTTGCAGCTAAGACTCGAACAGTTTTTTTATGCACGCATCTGTGAGTATGAAGAGCCAGACCAGAGTAAAATTCAGTTTGCAATATCTTTCATAGTCCATGGGTGTAGACATTTAATGGAACCTTTTAAGAACAAACCTTTACAAATGGGCAACAAGCAGAACAATCCAGATCAATGTCATCCCACCTACCTCCCAACAAAACATTCACCATCACCCACTTAAAGCGCAATCCTTAAAGTTACAGATGTTATGCCTGAACTGAAGTTTGTAACTACTCAAGTGTCCATACCGGCTAAAGTGTCAATACCTAACAAATTTCCATAACTGCTGCAACTCAACATATCACCTGCAAACAACAAAAAATAGACCACATAATTGCTGTAACTAGAACATAGAACCATAAACCAAAACAAACCACAAAACTACTTCATAACAAGTCTAATGCTGTAGCAAGTAAAACAAAAAAATGCACAAGCAGAACACTTCTCAAATCCACTAAAGGTGTGTGTTGGTGTGAGTTGTGTGTGTAGTGTCCACTAAAGGTGTGGTGTGTCCTCTAAAGGTGTGGATTTCATTACTGGTGTGTGCTGTATGGGTGCCAAGTTAGTTGGAATGCAAAAAACAGCCAAAAACCATCAGCAAAGATCAACCAAGCAATCTAGAAAATTAAGAGCAGAAATACAAACAGAAGTCTAGAGTGAAGTGGTTGGCTTTAGGAGACCAAAACTCTAAGTACTTTCCCCAGAAAATGTGTTCCCATAGAGCTAGAAATACAATTCTAAGTCTTACTGATTCTAGTGGTTGTTTGATTGATGATCCAAGGCCGTGAAGTAGGAGATTTTGGGTTACTATGCTGGGTTATTAGGGACTGCTTTTGATGGAAAAGTGGACGCTATGCCAACTCTTAATCTAGCCATTCAATCTAAGGTTGCAGTTCATTTCAGAGATCAGTTGATTGCTCCAGTTATAGAGCATGAAATCCCGCTATCCAAGTTATTTGGTTAAGGACATTGAAAGCACTCTCATGGCATTTCTTTGGTCTGGATTTGAGCTCAAGCATTCAAGGGAAAAAGTGAAGTGGGATCAGCTCTGTTGTCCTAAAGAGGAAGGTGGTTTGGGATTCAAAAGGATTAAAGAATGGAATAGGGCTGCCATGCTGTAACTTGAACATAGAACCATAAACCAAAATAGACCACAAAGCTGGTTCATAACAAGTCTAATGCTGAAAAGGGGCAAAAAATCAAACCAACAAAAATATATAGACCACTCCAAGTTTTCTCATTAAGAATATAATTTGGGAAAGCATGATGTACTAACCAGCAAGTTGTTAACCAGTGAATCCTTGTTGTTTAAGAAATGCCATAACACTAACCAAAGTCTTCCCCTATTCCTCTTTTGCCAAGGTAAGCTCGTCTATCTTATTGTTTGCTGCTTCAATTCCTTCTGCTTGCTCCTGAATTTTTTTGGCTTGCTCTTCAATTTTCTCAGCTTGCTCTTGCACCTTTCCCTCGAGGTGTGTTACATACTCCCTTTTCACAGTCCTAATAGAGGAGGAAGGCCTAATGCCAAGTCCCTTCACATAGCCTGACCTTGCCTTGAGTCCTTTAACAGAGAGCTCCTCTTGCGTAATCGGGATTGCACCTTCCTATGCATTATGTTCAGTCTCTATTTGTACCATCTTATCCTGTCATTTTAAAGTAAATGCCAAATTTAAGTTTTGACAATTTAGTAGAGACAAGTTCTAATAATTAGCAAACACTAGTACACCACAAAAGTACTTGATACACGTACATAGAGAACTTTGGATTCTGAAGAGATACATTTTTTCGTGTCCTTATTGAAGGAGGTGGATTTGTTCATCTCTATTACCGCGGGCACAACACCTCCATTATCGTGCATCTGATGGGGGTGGATTTGTTCATCTCTGTTACCGCGGGCACAACACCTCCATTACTGTGCATCTGATATATTATTTTCTCATCAAATGAGTTAATAAAGCATGTTCATATTTGTAAAAAAGTGAAGGCCAATATAATGAAAAACTCACCTCAACGGCAACCCTAATTGGGAATGACTTTGATCCACATTTATGTTTTGTCTTAGACGAAGACCTATTTTTTGTTTTTTTATTTAGGCAAAAGAAACATATATCGATAAAAAAGAAAAGGAGTTACAAAGAGAAGAAGATATAGAATCTAGAATGGCAAATTCCTAGCATTGCCATGAGAAGCACCTATGTACTGAAAATGGCACATCCAGTCCAAATGCCTAGTAGCTATATGTAATGTTGTTCTATATGAATGAGTGAAGTGTTTCCTAGCATTATGAATGCAGTTCCAATCCCTAGCATTATGTTTTTTTGATAAGTATTTTGTTTGGACTTGAATCAGTAACACCTATCCTCAGTTTGGAGTTGAATTAGAGAGGAAACATGACTAGAATTCCCCAAAGTACATCAGCAGAGTAGCAAAGCCATATTGAATGTCTAAAGACTGATTAATCTAGGAATTTGACAGCAATAACAGTCCATGAGACCAAATGGCAGGTTTTTCTTCAGAAGAAGCAGCAACAGTTCATAATCTATGGATGAAAGCTAATAATCCTATAGTTGTGAGCATACATGGATGAAAGCCACGATGAAGGCCTAATCCATGAAAGAACCAACCCAAAGATGGGAGCCATAAAACAGAAGCAAACTAAGGCATCATTAGCCATGAAAACATCCATAATGGTTCCATAAACAGCCATAATGCTGTTGGTGATGTTACTTAGTAAGTTGTAGTAGGCCGAACACAATTTTTCGCACCAAGTCTGGTGATCTTACGCTCGAGTCGAGCATGGTGCTAGGCTCGTCTCCTAGCTGAAGACCGTCGCTCCCTTATTTTGTATCACTTCAGGCCCGGCTCTCACCGACGATGTACCACTCTCGGCCACCCACAGGGCAGCCTTGATAAAGGGATGGCTTCGCGTGATAAGCACTGGGCTCGGCCAAGAGTGGGGCTTAGCCACCCGCGGAGATATGTCTGTTTCCCACGTGCAGAAACGGTTACACTGGAGGATAATCATGAGCGCACATGGGCAGTGCTAGCCCACACCAAAACGGTTACCAGATTTATTCAGTGACGTCACCACGGCGTCACTCGACCCATGCAAGGCACGTACTCGTACTTGGAAAGCAAGCTAAAGAGACTCTATAAATACCAGAGGATGGCAACCCTAAGAGGTCTATGCTTTTACACACACTCAAACCTTAGTCTCTTACCTTCTTCTCTGCATACACTTATCCTTTCGCCGGAGGGCCTTGCCAGTGAAACCCTGGCCTGGTCTTTAGTCGTGCGTTCATTTTGCAGAGTTGACGGAGGGGCTTGACTACTCACCGTCAAACGGAGGAAAGGCTTGGATCAAGGTTCATGGGCTGCACAATTGGTGAACCCGACGTGAACCGCTTTTGATTCAAACGGCTCAGTCCTCTCTCAACATCAACCTTTCTCCTCCCACAAACAACCCCAAGTCCAACCACCATGGGCAGAGATCTCACGGACGTTACCATTTCGGGGGCCAAAGACACCAGTGGAAACATCATCCTTCCAACCCCGGAAAGGCACATGTCCATTTCCATCCCCGTAAGCTCCGGGCTATCCCCAGCCACGGAAGAAGTCACAGCGGCCTACCTCCGCCTATTACAACGTCGAGATGACGAATGAGACAACGAACTGGCGGCGCTAAGGGCGGAGGTGGCTCAAATGAAACAACACATGCAACAAACCATAGTCCACGCCACCTCCAGATCTAGTGGAAGCGGGAGGGGTCGAAGGCAGACGCCACCACCACCGCCTCCTCCATCACCACCAGAGCGACAGCACGAGACAGGCCAACGTGGATCCGTGAAAGACCGCCTTGGCTTCACTCCAACACCTGGCGACGCCAGGGAGATAATCCTCTACAAGCAACCTACCGCATCTGGAACACATCGTTCTAGAAGCCATCATGAACGTACCAAAACAAGGGATACCGAGTCATTCACGAGCACATACTCTACTAGTCGCCCGGAATTCTCTCGCACGACGGTTTCGCACCGTAGCCGAGATTCCGTACAAACCAGACGCCATGTCTCTGAACGTCTTGGGGATATCCCACCTGAGCATCTTGACAACAAGCATCATGGACGGCGGAAGGGGAAGGGCGTAAGGACCGATGGCGCAGTGGATGACAGCAAAACCCGTCATGACAAGGAGAGGTCCATCGATGGCCCACGCCATACAACAACCGACTTAAGGGATAAGCTCAGGCGTGGAGACGGCGAGAAAGCCCCGGCAAAGGAGCCCAAAGAAAGGGACTCCAAACGGACAAAAACAGATGAGCACGACAAGCCGCCGTGCCCAGGATTTGAAAGACAACTGAAGGACCTCGGCGTCTCACCCTTCATGTCTCACATCATCAACACACCACCCGAGTCAACCTTCCACCTACCAAAGTTCACGAAGTTCGACCCAGCCACCTGCGAAGCTTACACCCATCTGATCCACTTCCGCCAAACCATCGAGCTCTGTACTCAGAAGGATGAAGTTAAGTGCAAGGCATTCCCGTCCAGCCTCGGCTCCCTTGGACTCCAGTGGTTCAACAAGTTGCCCGCTGGATCCATCCGGAACCTTGCCGACCTGGAATGCGCATTCCATACTCGCTTCATCACCAGCAACAAGACTGCCAAAGAGCTTGAGTCCCTATCCCAGATGAGGAAGCTCCCATCCGAGACACTCAGACAATATGCCGAATGCTACTGGCAGCTCTTCAATGAAATTCCCAACATCGACGAGTATTGGGCTGCGCGTACCTTTAAGAATGGCTTGGAAACAGGTAGCAAGATTCTTGACGAACTCGCCATCCGCCCGTCGCACGGCATGGGCGAGTTGATGCGTGTTGTCAAGCGCTTTTGCGCTCTCGAAGAATTATACGCAGATAGGGCAGCGCAGGGCATGCCAAGCTCCATCACAACCCTCCCTCCTGTAACTCCCCATTTGCCTGCACCGATCATTACCCAACAACCCCAGATGAAGAAACATGTGAACAACATCAAGGAAGGCAAGAAGCGTCAGCCGAAGGTGCACAACTACGTTGCCGAGACCACATATTTCAAGGAGCCCATCTGGTCTTTTTTGAAAGAAATCATGAGGCAACCATGGTTTGAATGGCCCACGGGCAAGCTTGGCACTGATACTGGTGAGCCAGATCAGAATGCAAGGAAGAAATGCTCCTACCATAATGAGCTCGGCCATTACACTACAGCCTACGCCCCATAGAAGGCTCTCCTAGAGAGACTTGCCGCTCAAGGCCATCTCAATCAATACATCGATCGAACAAAGACACCCGCCCGACAACCAACAGGCAATCCCAACCCCAACGAACAGCGGCCGTTGATACACGTCATCCACGTTCCAGTCACGAAGGAACTCGAAGGTACTCTCCGTGCTGACATCGACCATGCTTCCACATCAAATCAGGTACTCTCCGTCGAGTGCGGATCCAAGCGTCAACGTCTGCAGGATGTGCCAAAGTGGACAATCACATTCACCGAGTGCGACCTTGAACATGTGCAGACTCCACACTCCGATGCACTCGTTGTCACAGTTCAGATCGGCGTTCACGACGTCAAGCTTGTACTTGTTGACCAAGGAAGCTCGGCAGAAGTCATGTATTACGACCTTTTCAAGAAACTTGACCTCCCAGAATCAGCATTACAGTCCACCGAAGTACCGCTCATTGGATTCAATGGAGCTCTTGTCTGGCCACTTGGCAAAATCTTCCTTCCTGTCGTCGTCGGTTCAAGGACCATGTCCGTTGAGTTCATCGTTGTCAACGCACCAAGCCCGTACAACGCCATCCTCGGCCAAACCTGGCTGCACGGCATGCAGGCCATTGCCTTCACTTACCACCAGGTCGTTCGTTTCATTGGCACAAGTGGCCGGTAGGATCTGCGAGGGGACCAAGTTGCTTCCAAAAAGTGCTACGTTTCAGCCGTGCACACTTCATCCAAAGCCAAGCAAGTCCAATGGGTTGAAGTTCCAGACATGGCCGTCATTGAGGACGTCGGCCATAAGGCTGAGGATAAAGCTGAAGAAGAATTAATTCAAATACCCATCAACGAGGATGGTTCACGTTTCTTTTTGCTCGGCTCTTCCCTAAGCGACGCCGAGCGCGAAGAGATGTTCCAATTCCTCAAAGACAACAACGAAGTGTTTGCCTGGACGCCTTATGAGATGCCGGGTGTCGACCAGAATGTTATCTGCCACTCTCTCAACATCAAGAAGGATTCCAAACCAGTGGTCCAGAAGGCCCGACGATCTACACCTGAACACGCCGACGCCGTCATCGAAGAAGTGAATCACCTACTGGAAGCCGACTCCATTAAGGAAGTACAGTACCCAACTTGGCTTTCCAACACCGCAGTCGTCAAAAAGAAGAACGGCAAATGGTGCGTCTGCGTCGACTACACCAACCTCAACGATGCCTGTCCAAAGGATTGGTTCCCACTTGCAAAGATCGATCAGCTGGTTGATGCCACCGCAGGCCACGCTCGGTTCAGTTTCCTCTCCTACTGCTGTTATCATCAGATAGCCATGGACCCAGACGACATGGAGAAAATCGCCTTCATCACTCCACATGGTATTTTCTGCTACTGAGTCATGCCTTTTGGGCTCAAGAACTTAGGCGCCACCTTTAACCGCGCAATCTACAAGATGCTCCACGAGCAGATAGGCCGCATCTTGGAAGCATACATTGTAACGCCCCGAATTTTGGGTACGTTAAATAAACATTTTTATTGAATAAATTAAGGAGAGTCTAGCTCATTATTACAACATAAGTCTCACAAGAGTACTTTTATTCAAAAGAGGGGATGATCTAAGGTTAACTATTGCTCCGCCTCTTCCTCCATTCTTGCAAGCTCCTCGGCTCCAAAGGCCTCCAAGGTGTACTGTTCCTGCTGCTCATCTATGAAATCTGACACATTATACCAGCGTCGCCCCTAGTATAATATGTCAGGGTCGCCAAAAAGGTAACACCGTGAGCTACAGAAGCTCAATAGAATAATCCAACCCGCTAACCCATAACTTACAACAAAGAGTCATATAAATAATTACACATGCTCATTAAACAACATAATCAACCATGATACATCCGCATTCACTATCTTGCTTACGTTGGTGTCATGCCTTTCTTGGTTTCTCCTACGCGACTCATCGTATTGTGTCACCATTTTATTTCAAAAATCATTTCTCATTCAACGGGCTACCAAGTTCGGCCACGTTACAAAATCTTGCATTGGCTCCTCTCCGCGGATAACCAAGCCCCAATTACCAATGAAGCTACCACGTCCGGCTCCATTAGCAATCTACACAATGGGCTACCAAGTCCGGCCTCATTGTGGTTTTCGCAAGTCCGCACAAAGGGCTACCAAGTCCGGCCACCTTACGGATTTTCACAACTCACATAAGGCTACCAAGTCCGGCCATTATGTAGTCTCAAAATCCTTTTTAGCCATATCAACCACTCCTTAAGTGTCATGTTTCTACTTTTCGGTTCTCGTGTCTCGTAATCATGCATAGACTCTGCGGCGGGACAAATCACTTTAAAGAAATCTTGAAACTAAACTAGCAAGATCATCCAACTCTATATTACCTACTCGTACTCAAATTATTGCTTAAAGCCACTTATGTTTTATCAGCAACAAGTAATGCAACGATTATACATACATGTTCATATTCATCCTCAAGACAATAATATATTACGAAAAATCCGTTCTTTCTTCCTTTGTGGGATTTTCAAAACCACATATGGTTATTGACGTAGAAATTCATTATTTGACATGCTCATTCTTCTTAAGTACTTTAGTAGAACAAGTTTTTGCTAACTAGCTTTGATACCTTAACCGTTTAACTCATGTTTAGAAATTTACTACGCATACTTAAGGTAAGTATAATCCAAGCAAGTACATAGCATGTCCATAACCATTACTTAAAGCATAACGCCACATGTGCGGACGCCCTTGGGGTGGTAATCCACCATATGCTTTGTTATAATACCACAAGTAATACAAGCAATGGAATATAAGCTTATAGTTAAGTTAAAAGATCAACATGCGATTACTTCTACACGACGTTATATCTTAAGTCGATTCTAATCATGCTTAATCATCCAATATTAAGTTTACTAACTATCATGCATCCAACGTTCTAAAACATAAACTATCATTATCATGCATACTAACTAACATAAGTACATATATTTCGGAGAAATGAGTACGGAAGATTCTACCTTGATCCGAAACTAGTTGGGGCCGAATAAGCTAGGTTGGAAATTCCTACGGACGGAGTAACGGCTTAGGAGGTGGCCTTCGTTAGCTTCGAAAGAGAAAGGTTTCTCTCGAAACTTGATCTTGACTACTAGACTACTACTTTTGGATCGAAAGGGTGGTCGTAGGGCTGTTTAGTGGCGGCACTAGAGGTGTTTCTTGAAGCCTAGGGAAGAACCTCAAGAACACTCAATAACACTCAAGAACAAAGCTAAACTACAAGAATACTTATGCTTCCTAGAGAGAAAAGTTGGAGGTTGGAATGGTGTGTGTTAAATGCGAAGGATGGAGTCCTATTTATAGGCAAGCAAGGGCTCTCCTTCCCCCTCATTGGCCGGCCTTCTCTCTCTCTCCAAATCCCATGGATTTTGTCATGATCCAAGTGATGTCATGCCTTGAAAGACCATCCAAAGACTTTCCTTGTTCTTCCTTCCAAACAAGGACTAGGTTTAATCTATTCTAATGGGGTTTTGGTCCAACCAAGTCCTTGGAAATTATAGGAAAATGGATTTGGTTGTCCTTTGGAGTGAGAGCACAAGAAACCCTAGATTTCATGGTACATTGTGATGCAAGAAAGTCTAGATTTGGTTTGTACTTGGATTGGCCAACAAGGATGGATTAGATGCAAGAGTACATATGCACACATCACTCTCTTTCTCCCTCTCCCATCCGAATTCTCTCTCTCTCTCAATCTCTCTCTCGGCCTCTCTCTCCTCCTCTCTCTCTCTCTTTGGTACATTGTACTATGTATATTTATATATATATACAACTATATATATATACAAGGACAAGATGGCCTATGCTAGGTCAATCCACTTGCACACACATATCACACTCTCTCTCTCCCTCTCCATCCGAATTCTTTCTCTCTCTCAATCTCTCTCTCGGCCTCTCTCTCCTCCTCTCTCTCTCTCTTTGGTACATTGTACTATGTATATTTATATATATATACAATCATATATATATAATAAAAGGACAAGATTGGGATGACAAAGGAAAGAGTGAAGATTTAGGTTTGGAAGGATTGTACAAGATTTGAAAAATGCATTTAGGACATTTAGTACATAGATTTTGTAGGAAAAGATCACTAAGGTACAATGGAAGAGCTAGGTCAATTTAAGGTACCATCTCTCTCCCTCTCTTTCCTTCTCTTTCCTTCTCTTTCTCTCTCTCTCTCCCTCTCTCTCTCTCTCTCCTCTCTCTCTCTCCTCTCTCGGCACTCTCTCTCCTCTCTCCCTCTCTCTCTCTCTCCCACTTGTTTGTACTATAAAAGAGTATACATATACTAATATATATATATGTACTTTGGGTTATTCATAAAATTCACATTTTTAAGTAATATAGGTTTTCTAATTATTATATTCTAATACACACATGCACATATACAATATAATATATATGTATATCTATATATATATATATAAGTACATACATATAATATGTAAAGTCTAGTACTTCTCAATCTAGGCTAGGTATGGGAGAATCCCATATCCAATTAGGTATTCTACTTCATCCAAAGTACCATGTACTAACCTAATGTACAAATTGTATTTTAATTAAATACACACATGGCAAAATCTAGTATTTTAATCAACTTAGTACATGATTGTCAAGATTAACTATTATCCAATGGATAATACTTTCCCTAGCGGTCAATAACCAATGGGTAATGGTGGCTAGGATTCTAATCTATCGTCCAATGGATAATAAACCTCCTAGCGGTTATTATCCAATGGTTAATACTAAAAAGTCTAATACTTGTAATTAAGCACTAAACTAATCTAATCTCGTACTTAGGGAGATTAACCAAGGTTTTCCTATTATCTACTGGGTTCAAATTTGCCTAGCATGCATCGTCCAATGGATAAAGACAAAAAGGGTCAAATGGCCCATCTAGGGTTAGGAAGAAGTGATTAGGCTAAATGGGCATTAGGCTATTCTACTTAATTGGTTAAAGACTAACGATACTTAATCTAGGCTTTCATTGCTCGAGTGGTATTTCGGTTGTAATTAGTAGGAAATCGCCTAATAACGAAATATTAAAGTCCGACGGTGCCAAACGCCAAGGCAATGCGTGAGCGTGGCCAAGGCAGCCTGGTAGCAAAGCGGTGGCCAAGCGGTGGCCAAAGCAGCCCGGTGGCCAAACAGTGGCCAAGGCAGCCCGGTGGCCAAGCAGTGGCCAAAGCAGCCCGGTGGCCAAACAGTGGCCAAGGCAGCCCGGTGGCCAAGCAGCGGCCAAGCGGCGGCCAAGGTGGCGTGAGCACGGCCAAGGCAAAAGCAAGGCGTGACTCGATGCCAAGGCAGAACCTGACGGCGACCCGACGCCAAGGCAAGGCAGGCCTGACAGCAAGCCGACGCCAAGGCAAGGCAGGTCCAGCCAAGTAGGATTTCCAGCCGAGAAAATAAATTCTAGGATTTTTACTACAATTACCAAGTAACTATACCAAGGTCTTAATAGGCATACTTGCCTTTAGAAAAATGACCTTAATGCCCGGGCGATGAATTCCAATCTCCTAAGTCAAAACCTAATTATGACGGATTATTTAAAATTAACAGAGAATTATTAAGACAACAAGATTAATTAAAGGACTTCCAATATAACAACGAAATTTTTATTTAGTAAAAATCCGAGTTGTTACAACCTATCCCCCTTAAACAATTTCGTCCTCGAAATTAGGCGAATGCTCAGATTCGAACATGTGAGGGTAGTTGGCCTTCATGGTTTCTTCTCTCTCCCAGGTGGTCTCTCCAGTTCCCCGGTTTTTCCACAAGACTCGAACTAGTTTGATGGTCTTGTTCTGGATTGTCTTCTCACTTCGGTCTTGTATCTCTATCGGTTTTTCTTCATACGTGGCGTCTTCCTCAATGTTGATGTCTTCCCAGTTGAGAATATGTGTGGGTAATGCAAGATACTTGCGGAGCATTGAAACGTGAAATACGTTATGCACTCTGTCTAACTGCGGTGGCAGTGCTAGGCGATACGCAACCTTCCCGATCCTTTCCACATTGTCGAATGGTCCAATGTAGCGTGGGGATAACTTTCCCTTCTTCCCAAATCTGATAACTCCTTTCTTTGGTCTGATCTTTAGGAACACGTGGTCTCCTACTGCAAAGGTGAACGGTCGGCTCCTCTTATCTGCATAACTCTTCTGTCGGCTTTGTGCGGTTTGAATTCTTTGCCTGATGAGCTTGACCTTTTCTGTGGTATCCCGTACTATGTCAGGTCCAATCAATCCAGTTTCCCCAGCATCTGTCCAACAGACGGGAGATCGACAGGGTCGACCGTACAGAGCTTCATAGGGTGCCATCCCAATACTTGCTTGATAGCTATTGTTGTAGGCAAACTCTACCAATGGCAAGTGCTGCTCCCAATTTCCAGAAAAATCCAAGGCACAGGCCCTTAGCATGTCTTCCAGCGTCTGTATTGTCCGCTCAGTTTGTCCATCCGTTTGCGGGTGAAAGGCCGTACTAAGCCTTACGTCGGTCCCTATTGCCTTCTGTAATCCTTTCCAAAAGTGTGACACGAAATGTGGGTCTCTGTCAGATACTATCGAGACAGGTACTCCATGCAGGCGTACAATCTCTCAAATATACAGCAAACTTAGCTGTTCTACATTCTCGGTCATCTTGACAGGCAAGAAATGTGCAGATTTGGTGAGTCGGTCCACGATCACCCAGATAGTGGTGTTAGACTTAGCAGATCTCGGTAGTCCGGTCACATAATCCATAGAGACGTGCTCCCACTTCCATTTCGGAATCGGCAAGGGTTGAAGATCTCCTCCAGGTTTCTGATGTTCAGCCTTGACTTGTTGACATACCAGGCACGTAGATATAAATCGAGCCACGTCTTTCTTCATTCCTTCCCACCAGTACGTCCTTTGCAGGTCATGATACATCTTTGTACCACCAGGGTGTACCGCGAAGTTCGAATGGTGAGCTTCTCGGAGCACTGCTTCTCGCAGGGTCCCAATGTTAGGCACAAACACCTTCCCCTTGAATCTCAGGCTGTTGTCCTTCTCGATAATCCATCCCGGTAACGCCTTTCCTTCTCGGATTCGATACCGGATGAATTCGCAGTTTTGCTCGGAGGTTTGGGCGAGCAAAATTTCTCTGTGAAGTGCTGGTTCTGCAACGAGGGCGTACAAACGTGTGTTCCCATCCCTTGAGGATGGTCGCAGATTGAACTCGTTGAGAGTGTCCACCATCTCCCATTCCTTGATGGCGGTCTTGACCTTCTGTGCTCTGTCCTTCCCACTAAGGGCGTCAGCCACCACATTGGCCTTACCGGGGTGGTACTGAAGTGTAAAATTGTAATCCTCTAGATATTCCATCCAGCGGCGCTGTCTCAGATTCAACTCTTTCTGAGTGAAAAGATACTTGAGGCTTTTATGGTCGGTAAAGACTTCGAATTGTTCTCCCCACAGGTAGTAGCGCCAGGTTTTAAGGGCAAATACTACAGCAGCCAATTCGAAGTCATGGGTAGGGTAGTTCTTCTCATGCGATCGAAGTTGTCGGGATCCGTAAGCTACAACTTTCCCATTCTCAGCCAAGACGCATCCTAGACCGCCTCTTGACGACGCAATAAATCAGATAATCTACACCCCCAGTGGATGATGAGTATCAAGACCTGGTCACCTTTTCTTCAATTCTGAAAGGACTTCTCGCATACCTCATTCCAATCCAGCTTTACTCCTTTCTGAGTCAGCCTCGTCATTGGTTTAGCTAGTGTGGAGAAGTCGGGTATGAATCTTCGGTAATACCCGGTAATCCTAGAAAACTCCGGATTTCGAATACGGAGGTTGGTTGTTTCCAGTTCAGCACGGCCTCCACCTTGCCTTCATCCACTGCGATTCCGTCTTTAGATACTACATGTCCCAAAAACTTAACCACCTCCAGCCAAAATTCGCATTTACTTGCCTTGGCGTAGAGTTGGTTATCTCGGAGTACTTGTAGTACTATTCGGAGATGTTCTTCGTGCTCCTCCTTATTAGCAGAGTATATCAAGATGTCATCAATGAACACCACTACAAACCTGTCCAAGTAGGGTTGGAAAACTTTGTTCATGAGACACATGAATACTGCCGGAGCGTTGGTTAGTCCGAACGGCATTACCACAAACTCGTAGTGACCGTATCTGGTGCGGAAGGCTGTCTGTCAATATCCTCATTTTGGATCCTCAGTTGATGGTAACCTGATCTGAGATCGATCTTAGAGAAGCAAGTTGCTCCTCTTAATTGGTCAAACAGGTCATCGATCCTGGGCAAGGGGTATCGGTTCGTAATTGTGACCTGATTCAGCCTCCTATAGTCGATACATAAACGAAGCGTTCCCTCTTTCTTTTTCACAAATAATGCAGGTGCTCCCCATGGTGACGTACTTGGCCTGATATACCCTTTGTCTAATAGCTCTTGCAATTGGGTCTTCAGTTCCTTTAGTTCTGCTGGGGCCATACGGTATGGTGTCATCGAGATTGGTGATGTTCCTGGTTGGAGCTCTATAGAGAAATCTACCTCTCTCTGAGGAGGTAAGCCAGGAAGTTCCTCCGAAAACACATCGGCGTATTCGCAAACAATGTGGGGCAATCCCAGTTCCTCCCTATCGGTTTCTTCCATCTGGAGACTAGCTAGCCATCCAAGTAGTTGATCCTGCCACCTAGATCTTTTCGTCGTCGAGCTTGTTGTTTGCCTATCCCCCTTAAAACGGAAACGGGTTCCCTCTGGGGTGTAAGCTGTTACTGTCTTCTGATGACAGTCTATGACTGCTCTGTGTGCAGATAACCAATCCATTCCTAGGATTATATTGAAATCCGCCATTTCGATTACCCGGAGGTCGCAGGTTAGTCGCAAATTGGCCACTTCTAGCTCGCACCCTCTACACACTAGACTAACGGTTATACTTCCCCCCAATGGTGATGCTACCTTCGTACTCATGCTTAGGGGTTCTGTTTCTAGTGCTAAAGCAGTTACGCAGGCAGTAGATATGAATGAATGTGATGCACCAGAGTCAAACAAGGCTTGTACGCAGGTACTATATAATAGTAGCGTACCTTGGATCACAGAGGGATCCGGCTCCTGTTCCTCAGTCTGTAGTGCAAAGATCCGCCCTCGAGTCTCCTGCTGAGTGTTCATGGCCTGCTTCCCTTTGTTTAGCCCATTTGATTGCGAGGATGGCCCTCCATGGTTCTGTTTCCCAAATCCAGTTTGTCCATTCTGTAGCACCCTCTGATTTCCGAAATTCCCATTCCTCTCCTTCTGTGGTTGTGGGCATTGACGACTGTAGTGGCCCATCTGCTGATAGTTGTAGCACCTTATTGTTGACAGATCTCGAGTGCCTCCCTGTGGTTGGTTGGGTAGCAGTTTTCCACGCTTGGTTGTTTTGGGTCGGGGTAAAGGTCTTAGCGGGGTAGGGTCCTCGATTGTTATTGGATGTTTGGGTACGGATTGGTCCCCCGGTATTGCCTGTTGCCTTCCTCCAGCGGGTTTTGAAGTCTGCTTCTTCACTCTCCAATCGAAGAGCACACTGGACGATGCCGGAATAGGTAGGAAAGGCCTGTGCTACCACGGCCCTTCGAGCCGTTGTCAGTCCCCATTCGAATCTTCTTGCTTTCTTATCCTCAGTTGCTACAGCGTCTGGGGTGTAGCGAGACAGCTCCTCGAACTTTGCTGCATATTGAGTGACAGTCATGCTTCCTTGCTTCAGGTTCATGAACTCTTGCTCCTTGGCCAGGCGAATGGGTGTGGGAAAATACTTATCAAGGAACAGGGTTTCAAACTCGTTGAATGTCATGGTGGCTACGGTATGAGTTGTTTCCATCATCTCCCACCAATAACGGGCTTCTCCCCTCAGTTGGTATGTGGCCAGGGCCACGCAATCCCCATTCCGGGTGATTTCCAAGGTGTCCAGGATCACCTTGGTTTCCTTCAGCCATGATTTGGCCACAGTGGGGTTAGGGTCTCCACCGAAGGTTGGGGGTCGGCGTTTGTAGAATTCGTTCATCGCTCGGGTTCGGGTCATAGGTTCATCATCGCGGTTTTGGTTTCGGCGGTTGGCATTCAAAGCGGTCACGAAGGCTTGCATGATTTGGGCTATGCATGGGTTAGTGTTAGAGGTTTCTCCATTCTCAAATCCCAGTCCACTGCGTCGGTTCACCATCTACGAGTAGAAATTTTTAACGGAGGTTAAGTTACTAGAATTTAGCACGCAATGAACAAGACAGCTAGATTTGTGATTAGAGTATCATTAGATTACATGCCTAACGGCATCATCAGATACAAAAAAAAAAAAAAAAAGAGAAAGTAAAAACAGATAATAACGGCTATGGTGCCGTTGCTACGCCTCGAACCGCCATCGATCATTGAAGGCTTGGAGTGCACAACGTTCGTATTCTTTTCCGAACGCCGCGAGTGCGACGGCCACCGCGGGAATCCAATACCAGAAGGTAGTAAGGCGGTCGTTCCTGTCGAACCACCGCGGCATGGCTATGGTGACCACGGCACAGAAGAGAACGAAGGTGAAAGGCAGTAACTGTATTGCTCGGATCATCGAGGTGAGCTCGATTCGCTCCATCTCTCGGAACTGGGCGTCCTCCGGGAATCCTCGTCGGTAGATTGCCATGGCTCGGGTTGATAGTCGTTTGGAGGGGTTAGGATGGTGAAAGAGAGATGAAGAGATGAAGAGATGGGGTGAATAAAAAGGGAAGAGGAGGGGGGTATTTATAGGGCCAGATGAGGGGTGTGGAGGAGGGAAATGTTTAAATTTAAATTTTAGGGGGGAGGTTGAGGGTGGTTTACCCGGGGCCCCCTTTTTGGGTATGGCCGACGCGCGATTACCGGCCCCCCTCTTTTTGGGTTATGGCCGACACTTGGTGCTCTCATCGAACTCAAATTAGAAAAAAATGTCTAACGATAGTGTGCTACAGCACCCGTAAACAAGAAAATTTTTTTATAGATAAGCAAAAAGATTACTATCATTTAGCAGCTTGCGTCAACCAAAATAATTGTCCTTTGTAATAAGGATTTCATTTACTAAGGTGAAATAGTACACGAAATAAGTTCTCCATAGCTAAGCAAGGGCTACAAGTAGAGGTATCGAGTTCTAATACAAAACAAAAGATGAGTCTTAACGGTGTGAGGGGTAATTACAAGTATGTACATAAACAGTGATTTCACGTAGGAAAGAAACACATATTTTTATTACTTAATCGGATCAGGTACAACATAAATGGCTAATATTAGCCTAGGCCTTCTACTACCTTACAAGCTCAACTACTACCAACCTTCTTATTACATTTGCATCACAAGCTTCTTAATGAGCCTAAAAGGTGTTCGGAAATTGGGCCTTATATGGACCTATGTCAGTCTCAACGGGTGGCGGAGGCACATCGCCGGTGTCAAAGGCTATGTCCATGATGTCGGGCATAACCATTAGCCATCCAGGCTCTTCTTCGTCATCAGATTCACTCTCTCCGTCAGATCCCTCATTTTCCCAAATCTCCATTGGTTCTTCCTCTTCGGGATCTTCTTCGGGATCTTCTTCGGGGTCCTCATTCTCGGGAGGTGCTACTGGAACTGGAGCGGGAATGGCTTCAGCTTCGTTCCCCACCACTACAAGTTCTTCAAGGAAAAGGGGCGCTATTTGGACGAGGACAGGCACTGCTTCTTCGTCTCCCACCTCTTCCTCATCAGGGAGTGGCAAGGCACCATGCTCTTGATAGAAGTCATATATGTAGGGAAAAGCGTAAGGGAAGTAGGGGTCTCTTGCTAGTAGGTCGGTCATCGTCCTCAGGGTACCTCTAAGTTGACGGGCTTCGGCTAGTAGGTTGTCTCGATAGTTACTCATCTACAAGGAAAAGTTTTAACCTCGATTAGTAACGGTTTAAAGACAAGGGTTCAATTAACACTAAAGAAAACTTGGATTTAACTACGTTCCACATTCGATTCTTGATTCAAGTCATCATCCAATTGTTCGGGAATTCCCAGTTCGGCGGTACTGCCAGTTTCCACCTTACTTCAATCCGAAGATTGTTTTGACAGAATTCCACCCAATTTGGGACGGTAAACTTAAAAATCAAGTCACGTTTGTGCAACGGTCAACTTATCTTAAAACTAATCTTAAAAGGCTACCCATTCTACCCATGGCCGAGGTTTTGAGCCTAAAGCTCTGATACCAAGTTGTAACGCCCCGAATTTTGGGTACGTTAAATAAACATTTTTATTGAATAAATTAAGGAGAGTCTAGCTCATTATTACAACATAAGTCTCACAAGAGTACTTTTATTCAAAAGAGGGGATGATCTAAGGTTAACTATTGCTCCGCCTCTTCCTCCATTCTTGCAAGCTCCTCGGCTCCAAAGGCCTCCAAGGTGTACTGTTCCTGCTGCTCATCTATGAAATCTGACACATTATACCAGCGTCGCCCCCAGTATAATATGTCAGGGTCACCAAAAAGGTAACACCGTGAGCTACAGAAGCTCAATAGAATAATCCAACCCGCTAACCCATAACTTACAACAAAGAGTCATATAAATAATTACACATGCTCATTAAACAACATAATCAACCATGATACATCCGCATTCACTATCTTGCTTACGTTGGTGTCATGCCTTTCTTGGTTTCTCCTACGCGACTCATCGTATTGTGTCACCATTTTATTTCGAAAATCATTTCTCATTCAACGGGCTACCAAGTCCGGCCATGTTACAAAATCTAGCATTGGCTCCTCTCCGCGGATAACCAAGCCCAATTACCAATGAAGCTACCACGTCCGGCTCCATTAGCAATCTACACAATGGGCTACCAAGTCCGGCCTCATTGTGGTTTTCGCAAGTCCGCACAAAGGGCTACCAAGTCCGGCCACCTTGCGGGTTTTCACAACTCACATAAGGCTACCAAGTCCGGCCATTATGTAGTCTCAAAATCCTTTTTAGCCATATCAACCACTCCGTAAGTGTCATGTTTCTACTTTTCGGTTCTCGTGTCTCGTAATCATGCATAGACTCCGCGGCGGGACAAATCACTTTAAAGAAATCTTGAAACTAAACTAGCAAGATCATCCAACTCTATATTACCTACTCGTACTCAAATTATTGCTTAAAGCCACTTATGTTTTATCAGCAACAAGTAATGCAACGATTATACATACATGTTCATATTCATCCTCAAGACAATAATATATTACGAAAAATCCGTTCTTTCTTCCTTTGTGGGATTTTCAAAACCACATATGGTTATTGACGTAGAAATTCATTATTTGACATGCTCATTCTTCTTAAGTACTTTAGTAGAACAAGTTTTTTGCTAACTAGCTTTGATACCTTAACCGTTTAACTCATGTTTAGAAATTTACTACGCATATTTAAGGTAAGTATAATCCAAGCAAGTACATAGCATGTCCATAACCATTACTTAAAGCATAACGCCACATGTGCGGACGCCCTTGGGGTGGTAATCCACCATATGCTTTGTTATAATACCACAAGTAATACAAGCAATGGAATATAAGCTTATAGTTAAGTTAAAAGATCAACATGCGATTACTTCTACACGACGTTATATCTTAAGTCGATTCTAATCATGCTTAATCATCCAATATTAAGTTTACTAACTATCATGCATCCAACGTTCTAAAACATAAACTATCATTATCATGCATACTAACTAACATAAGTACATATACTTCGGAGAAGTGAGTACGGAAGATTCTACCTTGATCCGAAACTAGTCGGGCCCGAATAAGCTAGGTTGGAAATTCCTACGGACGGAGTAACGGCTTAGGAGGTGGCCTTCGTTAGCTTCGAAAGAGAAAGGTTTCTCTCGAAACTTGATCTTGACTACTAGACTACTACTTTTGGATCGAAAGGGTGGTCATAGGGCGGTTTAGTGGCGGCACTAGAGGTGTTTCTTGAAGCCTAGGGAAGAACCTCAAGAACACTCAAGAACACTCAAGAACAAAGCTAAACTACAAGAATACTTATGCTTCCTAGAGAGAAAAGTTGGAGGTTGGAATGGTGTGTGTTAAATGAGAAGGATGGAGTCCTATTTATAGGCAAGCAAGGGCTCTCCCTCCCCCTCATTGGCCGGCCTTCTCTCTCTCCAAATCCCATGGATTTTGTCATGATCCAAGTGATGTCATGCCTTGAAAGACCATCCAAAGACTTTCCTTGTTCTTCCTTCCAAACAAGGACTAGGTTTAATCTATTCTAATGGGGTTTTGGTCCAATCAAGTCCTTGGAAATTATAGGAAAATGGATTTGGTTGTCCTTTGGAGTGAGAGCACAAGAAACCCTAGATTTCATGGTACATTGTGATGCAAGAAAGTCTAGATTTGGTTTGTACTTGGATTGGCCAACAAGGATGGATTAGATGCAAGAGTACATATGCACACATCACTCTCTTTCTCCCTCTCCCATCCGAATTCTCTCTCTCTCTCTCAATCTCTCTCTCGGCCTCTCTCTCCTCCTCTCTCTCTCTCTCTTTGGTACATTGTACTATGTATATTTATATATATATACAACTATATATATATACAAGGACAAGATGGCCTATGCTAGGTCAATCCACTTGCACACACATATCACACACTCTCTCTCCCTCTCCATCCGAATTCTCTCTCTCTCTCTCTCAATCTCTCTCTCGGCCTCTCTCTCCTCTCTCTCTCTCTCTTTGGTACATTGTACTATGTATATTTATATATATATACAATCATATATATATATAATAAAAGGACAAGATTAGGATGACAAAGGAAAGAGTGAAGATTTAGGTTTGGAAGGATTGTACAAGATTTGAAAAATGCATTTAGGACATTTAGTACATAGATTTTGTAGGAAAAGATCACTAAGGTACAATGGAAGAGCTAGGTCAATTTAAGGTACCATCTCTCTCCCTCTCTTTCCTTCTCTTTCTCTCTCTCTCTCCCTCTCTCTCTCTCGGGTCTCTCTCTCTCCTCTCTCGGCACTCTCTCTCCTCTCTCCCACTTGTTTGTACTATGAAAGAGTATACATATACTAATATATATATATGTACTTTGGGTTATTCATAAAATTCACATTTTTAAGTAATATAGGTTTTCTAATTATTATATTCTAATACACACATGCACATATACAATATAATATATATGTATATCTATATATATATATATAAGTACATACATATAATATGTAAAGTCTAGTACTTCTCAATCTAGGCTAGGTATGGGAGAATCCCATATCCAATTAAGTATTCTACTTCATCCAAAGTACCATGTACTAACCTAATGTACAAATTGTATTTTAATTAAATACACACATGGCAAAATCTAGTATTTTAATCAACTTAGTACATGATTGTCAAGATTAACTATTATCCAATGGATAATACTTTCCCTAGCGGTCAATAACCAATGGGTAATGGTGGCCAGGATTCTAATCTATCGTCCAATGGATAATAAACCTCCTAGCGGTTATTATCCAATGGTTAATACTAAAAAGTCTAATACTTGTAATTAAGCACTAAACTAATCTAATCTCGTACTTAGGGAGATTAACCAAGGTTTTCCTATTATCTACTGGGTACAAATTTGCCTAGCATGCATCGTCCAATGGATAAAGACAAAAAGGGTCAAATGGCCCATCTAGGGTTAGGAAGAAGTGATTAGGCTAAATGGGCATTAGGCTATTCTAATTAATTGGTTAAAGACTAACGATACTTAATCTAGGCTTTCATTGCTCGAGTGGTATTTCGGTTGTAATTAGTAGGAAATTGCCTAATAACGAAATATTAAAGTCCGACGGTGCCAAACGCCAAGGCAATGCGTGAGCGTGGCCAAGGCGACAGTAGCAAAGCGTGCTGCGGTGACCAAAGCGACCAGTAGCCAAAGCTGGTCAAGGCAGCCGGTGTGGCGGCTGCCAAGCGGCGCCAGCGACCGGTGGCCAAGCGATTAACAAGCCCGGTGGCCAAGCAGCGGCCAAGCGGCGGCCAAGGTGGCGTGAGCACGGCCAAGGCAAAAGCAAGGCGTGACTCGATGCCAAGGCAGAACCTGACGGCGACCCGACGCCAAGGCAAGGCAGGTCCAGCCAAGTAGGATTTCCAGCCGAGAAAATAAATTCTAGGATTTTTACTACAATTACCAAGTAACTATACCAAGGTCTTAATAGGCATACTTGCCTTTAGAAAAATGACCTTAATGCCCGGGCGATGAATTCCAATCTCCTAAGTCAAAACCTAATTATGACGGATTATTTAAAATTAACAGAGAATTATTAAGACAACAAGATTAATTAAAGGACTTCCAATATAACAACGAAATTTTTATTTAGTAAAAATCCGAGTTGTTACATACATCGACGACCTCGTCGTCAAAAGTCTAAAGGAGAGCAACCACCTTACCGAACTAAAAGAGGTATTTGACGTTCTCAAACTCCATACACTCCGACTCAACACGGAAAAGTGAGCATTCGATGTAAGCGCGGGCAAGTTCCTTGGCCATTTGGTTAGCCGACGCGGCATTGAGGCCGACCCCAACCAGATCAAAGTTGTGGTAGACTTGCGCCCACCACGCACAATCAAGGAAGTCCAGAAGCTCACGGGCATGGCAGCTGCCCTCAATCGCTTCGTCAGCAAGTCATCCGATCAGTGCCACTCCTTTTTTCATGCCTTGAAGGGAAAGTGCCGGCGCAACTTCGAATGGACGGCAGACTGCGACAAAGCATTGGGGGACCTCAAAACTTGCTTGAGTTCGGCACCACTCTTGGTGAAGCCAAAGGAATTCAAAACCCTCTACCTGTACTTGGCAGTCTCGGATCATGCTGTTAGCTTTGCTCTGGTCTGCCGCCAAGGTGCTGGCGACATGCCCATCTACTTCACCAATAAAACACTCCCACTACAACACGAACGACCTTTTGCGAGGAAAATTAGTGAGGAAATTTTATTTTGTCGCTAAAGAATGACAATTTGCGAGGAAAATTAAATTTCCTCGCAGAAACCATTTGACAAGGTTATTATAGACGAGGAAAACAGTTTTTGTCGCCCAAAAATCATTTATGGCAAGGAATTTACATTTTCCTCGCAAAAGAACAATTTTGGCGAGGAAAAATTTTTGTCGCTAATTTTTTTGCGCCACGCGGGGGGAAAAATGCGGATGGTTTGGCGGAACTCCAAATTTCCATACAAGGGAAAAATTGTCCCTAAAATTAAAAAGGCTTAAACGACGTCATTTTAGAGGGTTAGGTTCAGTAAATTGGAGAAATCCAGACTCACAATTACTCTCTCTTCCCTTCTTCGCACATCTCTGTCCCTCTCTCTCTCAAGTCGACGATGATTCCGAAGTCGACGATGTGAGCTCCACTAGCCGGACGATCTCAGAAATACAGGTATAATCCACTCCCTCTCTTATCCTATGCCACGGTGGGTTTCTTCTTTTGCAGAAATCGTTTTGTTGGAGGATGATTCCAAAGTCGACGATATGGGTAGTGGGTATTTTTCTTTTTGAAAAATTAGTCTTCGTTGTTCTCTCTCTCTTATCCTATGCGAAGGTGAGTTTTTTCTTTTGTAGAAATTATTTTGTTGGACGATCGATGATTCCGAAGTCGACGATATGTAGTGGGTGCTGAAGAAACGATATGTTGTGGGTACTGTAGAAATCGTTCTTTTCTTTTTTTAAAATTGGTCTTCGTTGTTCTTGATGGAGCTGGAACTAGTTACAAAGAAGAAGTTTTGGCTGATTTGGGTACTGTAGAAACAATATTTTTACTTTAAAACCTAAATACCCCAAAAAAGGGTGCCGACGGCTCTCCGTTATTGTTCTCGAGGGAGTTGGAACTAGCTGCATGCAAAGAAGAAGTTTAGGCCGATTTGGGTAGTGAAGAAACAATTTTTTTTTAGTTTAAAACCTAAATCCCAAAAAAAATGGGGCCAATTGCTTCGCTTCGAACTCAACTACTAGGGGTCAGAACACACTGTCCTGGAACTATAAAATCGAACACTTCTAGGAATCAGTATTTTATTAGATATTTTTATGCTATTGTTTTGTTTATGTCATTGTCACAACTCTGCGGCTAAGGAATCTTCAAAAGAGGGACCATTAGAGTATAAACAAGTACCAGTAGTAATATTATGTTAGAAAATCGGCCCTTGTTGTCCACCGTAAGTCATAATATACTAGTGGAAATGGTTGAGAGGTATAAGGCTACTGATTTTCAAGCAGAACTTTCATACCGTTACTTATTTAGAATGATGTCGCAGTTAGATTTTGCATTTATAAGTCACAATGACGAGGGTTTTTGTTTTTGAAATGAAAGAACAATGTCATATTATTCAGAATGTGGGCTTATATACCTGTTTGTGAGGACTCTTGCCATGCTTTTACATCCACCCCAAACAGTGGACTGCATATTTACAGCAATGTTTGGGTTGTGAATGCTCTGCCGAATATGCACCCAACCGTGTTGCCCATGTTCTTCATCTGAAACTTTAGCCCTGTAAAAATGTAGTAATGCCAAATGCTAAGAAAGAATCAGATTTACATTTCCCCATTGCCTTGGGATGAGGAAATGGGTTGGTTTGTGCAGAATTCAAAGGTAAGTGGTTCAGCAAAATTATTCTAAAATAGTCCCTGCCTGCACCTTGCAGCCATCTATAGCATTTGGTGGGAAAGAAACATAAGGGTATTTCGGCAAAATCGTCTAGACCCTTCCCATCTCAGAGCCTAAATGATATTAGAGAGTGAAGCCAAGATCTGTCAATAGAGAAACTTGTGGGTTTTGGAATGTTTCCTATTATAATTCGAAATCTGCCCCTTCGTAATAGGCTAGGGTTGTGTTTTGTTTTTTCTGACTGGTTTTCTGTCTTCTCACTTAGTTGTTCCAGCTGTGTTTTTTGGTTCTTTGTTTTGATGCCGTATTGAGATCTCCTTGGTGCAAGCTGGCGTATGCCCTTTCCTAGTGTTGTGTATTGGTTGGGGCTTTTCCATGGAAAGTGCATTTACCCAAAAAAAAAAAGAAAAAAGAAAAAAAACAGGAATGAGTTGTGCTCTCAATTTCCAAGAGCTTATAAGTTTCAGATGAAAAGCCATTGTTTCGAACCTTAAAAGGTGGACAAATGGTTTTTCATGCCATTCCTTCTTCTTTTAAGCCTAAGCTCAGTGCTTAGGCTGAGAAAGGAACTGCAGGATTCAAGGATTATTCTGTCCTCCAACAATAACGTGGCTCTGTCATGAAGCAAGTCGGTGCCCACTCTATCCTTCCAGTTTTAAGTGTAATTACCAAATGTACCTGGGACGGAGCTTTATATTGTATTGATTACATGTTTAGTTTGTTGCCTTTCAACTTTTCACTCCTGTTTCGTATTCTATTCATCTTTAGCCAAAAAAAAAAAAGAAGAGGGGGTGATTTGGTTATGACTTTTGGACTCACCAATGCCCCTGCCACGTTCTGCACGCTCCATGGCCGTTTTGGCTATCGCTCGAATTGGAACCTTTGTATGCGTTGGTAGGCTTTTGATCCGTAACCAAAAAGTGACCTCTTTCTATTTGTCGAAGAAAAGCTAACCAAGGGAATACAACTCCCACTCTTTGTCACCCTCCTCCTTCTTTTCATAGTTATTAACTATAAGTTGGATATGTGTGTTTTGTAAATGAAAATACAGATAATATAAAAAGAAAGGGGCGTAAAAAGAAAAGAGTTAAGAAAAAACTATGCAAACCTGACAAGTATTGCTTCTTAAAAAATATTTGCAACTCAACGTGTCTTTTGTCGGAGACGCAGAGGACTAAAGGCTAAAAGTTCGGCAGAAAGGTTTACTCTCGAATATTTTATATGCTTCGGGGTAGGCTTTACTTTCTTGGATGGCAAATCTAGGACTTCAAACACTTCTCCTTCGGTGTGTTTTAACTAGTTTTGCAGTATTTTCTGTGTTATGGACGTTGGCTTGCAGCAGTTTTTAACTTCAATTCTTGTTGTTTTGTCGCATTCAGTGGAATTTCTTCCTCTAATTGCTAAGATGCCTGATCTTCTCTTTCACTAATTTGTAGTCTTTAGCTTAGGAGAGCCCTCCTTATGGATGGTATAACTTGATAACTGAGGAGATGATTTTTCTTGTACACATGGGTAGCATGGTGCTTTAAAATGATTTGGAAATTCACCAATAAAAATGATCATGATTCCGCCTATTACTTCGAAGGACCTCTATTTAGAAAAAGGATTTAGGGAGACGTGCATACCCACATCCATGTCTTTTTTATATTTATTTAAGGATAGGTACACGTACATAGAAATGAGACCATCGAGAAACTTTTGGAGGCAAATAGGCAGCAGCAGAAGATAAATGCTAGCATGATGGAGTTTCTCATTGAAAAAGGGTACACTGGACATGTTGGGAGTGCTGAAACATCAGCTAATGATTGACTGGTTAGTAGAATTCATTTATCCTTTTCAAACTCTTTTCAATGAACTCATATATAAGTAATGGAATGGTTGATTGATTTAGTGTGGTATATGACAGATTTGGTGCAATTTTTTGTTTTATATATTCATGCAATTGGTGGATTTAGTTGAACTTCCAAGAAGTGTCAGGATTGAGATGTTTTTTGTCCATGTCCGCGCTTTGTAACTTATTAAAGCTATCTAGTTTTTCAGATTGGTATGTTGGCTGTTATAGTTTGCTGTTATAGTTTCTGCTTTTCTGTTATATGACATCCTGCCATCTGGTGCTTGGTGGTGCCAGGGCAGATCCTTATTGTCACAAGCTAGCTAGGTGATAACATTTGAACTGCCTTGGAACTTTACATGAATGGCCAAAGTAGGGTATGGGCAGTCTCACGTACGTGTTCGTGGTATCTTCCATCTGACAGAAAACCTTGTTGATGTGATATAGATGGTCAAGGTGGGCCTAATCAACCTCGCATTGTAAGGTAAACCTAGGGTGTCGTAGATCTATTCTGACCTCCAAAAGGTCATATGAGAAAGGCAAAGGAGCAAATATAGGTAAACATCTATGCCTAAACTCTGTAGTACTTTCAGAATTCAAGCTATCTTCCTGTCAATCAGAATATTTATTAAGAAAAGCTGTCTATGAAATAAGAAACCGAAACCGAATAAATTGTCTTTAACCGATAAAGATTTCTGCCCTTAATTAAAAGGGGATGAAGTGGAGGGAGTGGTTTCTCCCCTTTGCTCCATAATACTTTAATCTGATACAAGCAGTCATGAAAGCCAAAGTTAACCGTAGAATAGAATAGCTATTAGCCCATGGATTATATGACCGGGCAATCTTAGAATAGCTAGTAACCATAGAATAGACAGTCATGATATACATAACATTTTGAAATCCCAACCAAGATAACTAAGCCTTTCCCAACACCAAATGGAAGATCAGTTGAACAATATATGAACCAGATCACATGCAATTGCAAGTTGCATTGGTTTGACCTACTCTCCGTTGAATACTTTGTTAGCCAACAATAGTTACAATACACATGAGAATAGCATAACACATTCGTACCAACAGCCAGATGAAGAATATAGAAGCATTCCACTAAGTGTATGTATCTAACTTAAGTAAGATGGAATTGCAGCTCACTGTGAATGAATGTTGTTGCTTTGCAGCGCCGTAGCTTTCTTTCACAATGCGACCTGCAACAATCCTTGTTCCACATGGAGGACCACTGGCACTTCGAGACGCAATGTTGAACCTGCAACAATAAACATATTAGAAAGGCAAACCAAAGGGCAGGTTAGGAAAATACTGAATATAGCAATTACACTTTCGGTTCATTACTGACTGTTTATGTGTGGTAATAGCCCAAGCATCACAAGAATAGGGAACAAACATCAAAGGATCATCTAAACTCTCCTTTATGCATTTAGATAATCGAATCAAGAGAACTGACTGAATTTTCCATCTTGCACCAGCAAATGGACACTATTAGCTGATAGTTATCGCTAACTGATGCGCCCATTCGGTAGTCGTTGTAGTTTACCAAACGGCCGTCAAATTCAATTATTTATAAACCGGACTATGACTAATGATTTGCATAGTATAGCGAGAAAGTCCGAGTCGATCCACAGGGAGCTCGAATATAGCTTGTTCGGATTGTAGGCTTTATGCAAGGTTTTGGCGTTTAAGACGGCCAACTGTCGGTTTTGCTTTGAAGAGTGATGAACATTTATGAAAATGACTAGAAAATGAGTTTTAACTAAATTAAACAAGCGGCAAGGCAATGGAGTTACTAACGCCCGTAAGTTAAGCCATCTAACGTTCGTAAGTTAAGCCATCTAACGTTTCTCAACGAAAGCACGGTTGAATTGCACGGCTTAGGCTATCAATCGGAGGATTTAGCTATGAAAATGGTTAGGCTTGAAATAGAGTTTGAATAACAAGCTAGTCACGAGGCGTGACATTGCTCCCGGAACCATGTGTGCAAGCACATAATCACCGGAGGTTAACAACGCCAAGACTTGTATTCAAACTAAATGTCAAGATCCATGAACAAAAAGCGTAGTTTGAAAAGCGAGCAAGTTCTTTAGTTCTTTTGGCAAACACGAGGCGAGACATAGCTCACGGAACCATATGAGCAAGCATATGATCACCGGAGGTTAACATCGACAAGTTTTGTTACATAAAAGGCGAACCACACACATTTACAAACCAAACCTCAAGTCCTGAGTTGAGAAAGGCAAGATTAACTTAAGTCATGAAGCGTTATTCACCCCATGGCCAAGCCTAATCGACTACTCACACATAATGAAAAGAATAGAAAGCATGCTAGAAATGACAAACATGTTTAACTGATAGAAACGGAAATAAATTTGATTTAAAGGAGAATCTAGTCTGTAGCTACAACATTAATGAACGAGAAAACAACAAACGAGAAAAACTTACTAATGTTCTTGAAGAAATTAGCTAGGAAAGCTTGAAAGACATCTATGGAAAATCCTAGAGAGCAAAAGAAAGACTAAGGCCTAAAAAGACTAGAAAATGGCCATCATCCATATATGGCATACAAGCCATATATATAGGGCCCTAAAGTTAAGTTACAAAAGACTAAAAAGTCCCCAAAATATCTCAAAAATATTCCATAAGTGGAAACATTCCATAAATGGAAGGTTGGAAAAGTGAACAAAACATGTGAAATCTGCAGAGTAGGTACCGGTACTGGCCAAATCTCAGTATAGGTACCAAGCCTTCAAATTGCTCCCAAAACACCACTCCTAGAGAGTAGGTACCGGTACTGGCCAAATCACAGTACCGGTACCATGTTGGCAGATTCTAGATTTTGTTTTGCCTTGGTCTGCAAGGCCCGACGACCACCCGATGGCTTGAGACACTTCATTAATCACCCGAAGGGAGTTGATGGGGAGCCGCCACAAGGCCTCGGGCACTTGGATGCTTCCGTGAGCTATCCTTGGCGATAAAACCGCAGTTAACCCACGTTTAACCTGAAACTTGGCAAAAACAACCTTACGTGCAAAATGGGATAAAAACAATAACTAAAGCTCACATACGCCACAATTTAGGAAACTTTAAGCTCCAAGATTATGCAATCTTGGTCGCTTATCACTAACTCTCCTTTGTGCATTGGTATCGCTAACTGATTATATTACAAAGGTGGTTCGATAACTATCAATTTAGTATTTTTTATCCACTTTTTGCTCATTCTTGGAATGCAACTGCAGAGCAGTGGTTGAGTCTTGCCAGTTTCTTCACTATGTTTCTTTACTCGTGGTGTTATTTAGGATTATGCAATGGTGGATTATGAATCTTTTGTGTTCATATTGTGCAAGTGTGTATATAAATATATAACTGCATATTTGATGGTTTCTTACTATCTTTTTTATATTTACTATTTTTTTTCTTGGCAGCGTGTAAGATCGATGTTCTTTTTGGAGTTCGTGGCTGTGGGAGATGGAATTCAAAGAAGGATACATTGCAAAAGTTGGTCCCGAGGTGTAGTGTTTTGGAAAGATCCATGATGCTTTTTGAAAATCCTAGACCATAAGTAGTGGTAAACTTGATATTTTGTTTCCTGGGGCTAAACTTTGTTTTGATGGTTTGAACAATGATGTTTCCTGGGGCTAAACTTGATATTTTGTTTCCTGGTGGTAGTGGTAAACTTGATAGTAGTGGTGGTAAACTTGATATTTTGTTTCCTGAGGCTAAACTTTGTAGTTGAAAGGATTTGGCTAATGTTTCATAGTAATGACAATTTGTTTACTTTAAAGCTAACAGATTTTTGCTATTTATGGTTATGATTGTCCATGGTTGTATGAGGTAGTGATAGATTCTAAATGAGCAGGGAATGTATAACAAATGTTTGCAAGGAGAAATATTCATTGCTTGTAATAGGCTGTTTTTTTGTTGCGTATATGTAACATTAGCGAGGAAAAAATTTGTCTCTAAAAGCCTACAATAGCCCGCTTTCTGCTAGGACTCGCCTATTATTTTCATTCACGTCATCTCCAGTGTTTGCGCGAGGAATTTTGCTTTTTTGGCGAGGACTTTTTTTCCTCACAGATCATTTTTGGCGAGGAATTTTTTCCTCGCCTATTATTTCCATTCATATCATGTCTACGGTTTGGGCGAGAAATTTTGTGTTTTTTGCGAGGAATTTTTTCCTCGCAAACAATTTTTGGTGAGGAATTTTTTCCTCGCAAATTGTTGACAATTTGCAAGGAAATTATTTTCCTCGCTGTAAGCTTCTATGACAACGTTTTAGCGAGGAAAGTTGGCAACAAAAATATTCCTCGCTAATACATTCAGCGAGGAAATTTACGATTTACCGACGAAATATTTTCCTCGCAATAGGCTGTTCGTGTTGTAGTGTCCTACCCGCACAAACACGCTACCTCCCCCTCGAAAAGTTGGCTCTTGCTCTTGTCTCGGCAGCACGAAAGCGACTCCCCTACTTCCAATCCCACACCATCACCGTCTTGACTGAGTACCCTCTGAAGGCCCTCTTTCGAAGGGCAGACCTCTCCAATTGAGTTTCCAAGTGGGCCGTCGAACTTGCAAATTTCGACATCCGCTTCGAGCCTTGGACAGCAATTACAGGCCAAGTTCTTGTCGACTTTATAGCTGAACTCACCCCCGACGATACAGCCGAGTTTGACACGCCATCTCCACCTGAAGCTGTCACCGAAGCCACGAAACCTTGGGTACTCTTCCAAGGAGACTCCTGGAGACTTCACGTCGATGGCGCCTCAAATAGCAACAGAGCTAGTGCGGGTGTAGTCTTAGTTTCACCTTGTGGGACGCTTCATGAAAGTTCCATCAACATCGACTTCCCCGCCACCAACAACAAAGCTGAGTACGAAGCCCTCCTCGACTATGTTCGGCTTCAGCAATGAACGCAGACGACCTGGTTGTTTACTACGACTCTCAACTGATTGTGAATCAAGTGTTGGGGGACTACGAGGCCAGGGACCCCAGGATGGTGAGGTACTAGGCGACAGCAGCAGAACTCATCGCCAAGTTCAAGCATTTCAAGATTGAGCAAATCAGCCGAGAACACAACACGCACGCCGACGCACTTGCTGGTCTAGCCTCATCCTCGAAAGCCTCAGAGATCCGAACAATCAACTTCGGCTGTATCGATCACCTGAGCTTCGACGCTCCACCAGAAGTGCTGAATATCGAGCTCGGCCCGAGTTGGATGGATGAGATTGTGGACTTCCTCAGAAACGACACTCTACTTGACGACAAGAAGGAAGCCTACAGAATTCGGAATAAGGCTGCCTACTACTGGCGGCCATACCTACTCGTTGTCCACCCTACACAGGTACCTGTGATTCTCAACGAGCTTCACTCTGGCGGCCGTTCCCTCTGCCAACGCGCGCTAAGTCAGGGCTATTTCTAGAAGAATATGAAGAAAGATTGCGAAGAAGTCGTCCGCAAATGCCGACCATGCCAGCTGTTTTTCCCAATCCCAAAGCAGCCCACCCAGAACCTCTCCCCCATAACAAGTCCATGGCCTTTTGCCCAATGGGGACTTGACATTGTCGGGAAACTTCCAACCACTCCGGGAGGTTTCAAGTTCTTGATCACAGCAACCGATTACTTCTCCAAATGGGTGGAAGCCGAACCCCTGGTAACAACAACCGAGGCTGACGTTCGACGATTTGTTTGGCGAAATACCATTACCAGGTTCGGCGTTCCATACGCAATCGTATCTGACAATGGCACTCAATTTGTTGGAAACGGCCTCTCCAGCCTATTGGAAGAGTTTGGCATCCGCTTCTTCAACTCCACTCCAACATACCCTCATGGGAACGGCCGAGCCGAGGCCTCGAACAAGACTGTCTGCGCTGGATAAAACGTCGCTTAAAATCCAAGCGTGGCAAATGGGCTGAGGAGCTACGTAGGGTTTTATGGGAGTACCGTTCTACAACGCGACGGTCTACTGGCCAAACCCCTTTCTCAATGGCTTTCGGAATGGAGGCCGTTATACCATTGGAGTCTAAAT
Source organism: Rhododendron molle (assembly GCA_025413875.1). Classification (NCBI taxonomy): domain Eukaryota; kingdom Viridiplantae; phylum Streptophyta; class Magnoliopsida; order Ericales; family Ericaceae; genus Rhododendron; species Rhododendron molle. Next base: position 32,840,522 of record CM046391.1, on the reverse strand, counting down.
TCCTTACCCTCCCACTGAAATGTTTGACCTAAAGGCCAATGATGACGCTGTCGCACAGGAGCTTATTCTTGCCGAAGAGAAGCGTGATGACGCTCGGCTAAAACTGGCCGACTACCAACAGCAAGTGGCCAAAGGGTACAACCGCAGTGTGCGCATCAAGAAGTTCAAGCCTGACGACTTAGTCTGGCGAAAGGTGGTGCAGGCAAATAAGAAGAAGAAGTTTATGTCGAATTGGGAAGGACATTTCCGCATTGTCAAGATTGCTGGTGAGGGTGCCTACATCCTCGAAGACATGAATGGGAAGGTGCTTACCAACCCTTGGAACGCACAAAATCTCAAAAGAGCGTACATGTGAATTTCTCACCCATGCTCGGCTTCACTGGCTATTTTCCAAGTTACCATGATTTTAAAGCCTTTTGTCTTTTACTTAGGCCAGTTTCTCTGTTGTCTTTTGATTCAACGAATGGCTTCGGCCACTAGCTTGTTGTTTCCTTCCCAAACTTCTTAAAAGAAATACAACTGTTTTGTTCGGCAATCGGTTATTTAAGTTCCAATGATTATAGTATTTTACCAATTTTTGCTTACGTTTCCAAGTTCACTCTCGGCAACATTGCCACCCACAAACGCTAACCTCGGTCACACCCACATACGGCCCTAAGGGTCTGCTTCGGCCACACTCGCTGCCCAAAGAAGCACCAATAGAACATATGGTCCATCGAGCCTATAGCACACATTACGGCTGGAATATGGGCTTCGGTTTGGCTTGGCAAGACACTAAGGTCGACCACAGTCAGGTTACACTCACACTCTGGTGAGCAAACCACCCACCAAATAATTGTACCCGACACCTTGGTTCAGGGCTGGCATTTTTGCCGAGCCCAATCCCCAGGATGAAGTACCTGGCAAATTCTCTGTTGGCTAAACCTAGTCTTTACAACACCACCAGTAGGCAAGCCGGCGACAACACTTGTTCGGCTACCTATCATTACTCCATCACAACTCTACTTTGGTCAAAGCTCGGCTACAATCCGCTTGCATTTTGCATGTTCTACTACCGAGCCGAACCTAGACCAAAGTGGGGGCTACGGTTATTTACCATCCAAACATGGAAGACTATCAAAATTGCGTAAGACAAGAAGACATATTCAAGCACGGCAAAACAAGGACGTTGATCAAACTTGCATTCATTCAAGGAAAAGACAGGAGTGTTGCAGAAAAACCTAATAGAAGGTATGGCGTAGTAAACCGTTCGGTGCTGACCCCCTACAACTTTTACATCTGGAACGACAAACACCAAGTTCGGCGCCGTCCAGTCCAAAAGAGTAAAAAAGTTCAAACAACAAAAGACATTTCAAACAAAAGAAACCAACAACGGAATGCTCAGACTTGGGCAGTTGCTTCTGCATTAACGTCAGCAGCAGCGTCGGCTACAATCCCACCTTCAGTCACATTCTCTTGTTCCTTCCCCGCGTCCTTCTCGGCCTTAGCCATAATCTTATCACCGTCTCCACCCAGCCTCTTGCTTCCACCATCCTTAGACACATCAATGGTGAGATCCTCGAGCTTTTCCTCACTGTCATGGAATTCCTCAGGTGGTAGCGGAGTGCACACCTCTTCTGTGTAAGGAAGTTCAAGCTCGGGAACCACCGGTGCTGGGATCCGGCTTAGATCAATGTCCAGCTGCATCGCCTCACCGACGGCCCTAACTCCATCCTTGTATCCCCCTCGGTAAGCGATTGGAACTTTCAGCTTGATCTCCTTGTTCACCATTGACCATGCATCGCTAATGTACTCGAGTCCAGCTCGGTCATACCCAGCCTGATACGCCTTCTCGTCGACCTCCTTCATCTTTCTCTTCTCTCTCCTCATCACTTGACCAAGCTCACACTCGGCTTTCTTGAGTTTTTCAACCAACTCATCCTTCTCCCTCTCCAGCTCGGCAATCTGGGACTTTGCCGTCTTCAGGCTCCCCTTGTAACTCCTGGACTTCTCGCGTTCGGTCTTCAGATTGTCATAGTAGCGTTTACGTTTGGCAGACAGGAGATCGACTTGATTGTATGCTCGGAGTATCGCCTGGCCAGCCTGCATCGCAGTAGAAATATAAGCTCAAAAATATGCATGAAAAGACTTGGGAAGAAACTGAGTTTGATCGATACCTGAACAATGTAAGCACTGGCATGAACCAGGCTTGGTTGAAGCTCCTTCGGGACCTTCATCATATCGTTTGGCAGCGCGAAACCTGGAAGCATCGTCGGGGCTAACCCAGGCTCTAGCTTGACACTGTCGTGTATCGACACGATTCTGCCTTCGGACATAGCAAATGAAGGTGCAAACTCCTGCACAATTGCTCGGCTGCCCGAACCTGCGGATTTGTCTGCAGCTTTGGAGCCACCGGCGGCAGAAGACTCAGTCTGATCCTTCTCCCTTGGTGTCGGCATCGGCGGCTTGTTCGGAAAAAACTCGTGGGTAGTCTTCTGCTTCTTGGCAGCAGGCTCGGCAGCAGCAACCTCTTTCTGCCGAGCAGTAGCACCATCCCTGATGTTCATTCTGATTGCGTTCCTTCTCCCCATATCTCCTTCGAACTGAGGAATGAGCGTCCGAATGGGTGGAACGGTTAAACCCTGAAAGTTTGATGGTTGACTGTCCTGAAACCAGAAGTCAGCAGACTTCTGGAAGGATGGAAATTTCACTCGCGCGACCTTCGTTCCCTTGCTCGGCCTTGGATTAGTCTCCTTCGCTTTCTTGCCCTCGGCGGCCTTCTTCTTGGCCACGTCCTTCGTGCTCGGAGCTGGGTCTTTTTCCTTCCTTTTCAGCTTCCCCTTATATGAAGGGTCATAGCCAAGTAACATCAGCGTGTCGCGGCAGATCTGGGCCTGCAACGTCTCAACATTCTTTTCAACAGACAAGTATTGTTGTCTTTTCGTGATTGATCGGTGATTTGCAAACAAGTATAAATCAAACGAAATTAGAAATCTCGACAAACATAAACAAGATCGTGCTCGACAGAAGTAAAATGCCATGAAGCAACCTCAAAAGTCTTACATCTTCGGCACGGTATGTAGCCGAACTGTCTGGTCACCGAACTCATAGTTGCCACTCACTTCAACGTAGAAATTGGCCCACTTGTTAGTGTTCGGCAACCCGTCTATCTGTAACGCCCCGAATTTTGGGTACGTTAAATAAACATTTTTATTGAATAAATTAAGGAGAGTCTAGCTCATTATTACAACATAAGTCTCACAAGAGTACTTTTATTCAAAAGAGGGGATGATCTAAGGTTAACTATTGCTCCGCCTCTTCCTCCATTCTTGGAAGCTCCTCGGCTCCAAAGGCCTCCAAGGTGTACTGTTCCTGCTGCTCATCTATGAAATCTGACACATTATACCAGCGTCGCCCCCAGTATAATATGTCAGGGTCACCAAAAAGGTAACACCGTGAGCTACAGAAGCTCAATAGAATAATCCAACCCGCTAACCCATAACTTACAACAAAGAGTCATATAAATAATTACACATGCTCATTAAACAACATAATCAACCATGATACATCCGCATTCACTATCTTGCTTACGTTGGTGTCATGCCTTTCTTGGTTTCTCCTACGCGACTCATCGTATTGTGTCACCATTTTATTTCAAAAATCATTTCTCATTCAACGGGCTACCAAGTCCGGCCACGTTACAAAATCTTGCATTGGCTCCTCTCCGCGGATAACCAAGCCCAATTACCAATGAAGCTACCACGTCCGGCTCCATTAGCAATCTACACAATGGGCTACCAAGTCCGGCCTAATTGTGGTTTTCGCAAGTCCGCACAAAGGGCTACCAAGTCCGGCCACCTTGCGGGTTTTCACAACTCACATAAGGCTACCAAGTCCGGCCATTATGTAGTCTCAAAATCCTTTTTATCCATATCAACCACTCCTTAAGTGTCATGTTTCTACTTTTCGGTTCTCGTGTCTCGTAATCATGCATAGACTCCGCGGCGGGACAAATCACTTTAAAGAAATCTTGAAACTAAACTAGCAAGATCATCCAACTCTATATTACCTAATCGTACTCAAATTATTGCTTAAAGCCACTTATGTTTTATCAACAGCAACAAGTAATGCAACGATTATACATACATGTTCATATTCATCCTCAAGACAATAATATATTACGAAAAATCCGTTCTTTCTTCCTTTGTGGGATTTTCAAAACCACATATGGTTATTGACGTAGAAATTCATTATTTGACATGCTCATTCTTCTTAAGTACTTTAGTAGAACAAGTTTTTGCTAACTAGCTTTGATACCTTAACCGTTTAACTCATGTTTAGAAATTTACTACGCATACTTAAGGTAAGTATAATCCAAGCAAGTACATAGCATGTCCATAACCATTACTTAAAGCATAACGCTACATGTGCGGACGCCCTTGGGGTGGTAATCCACCATATGCTTTGTTATAATACCACAAATAATACAAGCAATGGAATATAAGCTTATAGTTAAGTTAAAAGATCAACATGCGATTACTTCTACACGACGTTATATCTTAAGTCGTTTCTAATCATGCTTAATCATCCAATATTAAGTTTACTAACTATCATGCATCCAACGTTCTAAAACATAAACTATCATTATCATGCATACTAACTAACATAAGTACATATACTTCGGAGAAATGAGTACGGAAGATTCTACCTTGATCCGAAACTAGTCGGGGCCGAATAAGCTAGGTTGGAAATTCCTACGGACGGAGTAACGGCTTAGGAGGTGGCCTTCGTTAGCTTCGAAAGAGAAAGGTTTCTCTCGAAACTTGATCTTGACTACTAGAGTACTACTTTTGGATCGAAAGGGTGGTCGTAGGGCGGTTTAGTGGCGGCACTAGAGGTGTTTCTTGAAGCCTAGGGAAGAACCTCAAGAACACTCAAGAACACTCAAGAACAAAGCTAAACTACAAGAATACTTATGCTTCCTAGAGAGAAAAGTTGGAGGTTGGAATGGTGTGTGTTAAATGAGAAGGATGGAGTCCTATTTATAGGCAAATAAGGGCTCTCCCTCCCCCTCATTGGCCGGCCTTCTCTCTCTCTCCAAATCCCATGGAATTTGTCATGATCCAAGTGATGTCATGCCTTGAAAGACCATCCAAAGACTTTCCTTGTTCTTCCTTCCAAACAAGGACTAGGTTTAATCTATTCTAATGGGGTTTTGGTCCAATCAAGTCCTTGGAAATTATAGGAAAATGGATTTGGTTGTCCTTTGGAGTGAGAGCACAAGAAACCCTAGATTTCATGGTACATTGTGATGCAAGAAAGTCTAGATTTGGTTTGTAATTGGATTGGCCAACAAGGATGGATTAGATGCAAGAGTACATATGCACACATCACTCTCTTTCTCCCTCTCCCATCCGAATTCTCTCTCTCTCAATCTCTCTCTCGGGCCTCTCCTCCTCTCTCTCTCTCTTTGGTACATTGTACTATGTATATTTATATATATATACAACTATATATATATACAAGGACAAGGTGGCCTATGCTAGGTCAATCCACTTGCACACACATATCACACTCTCTCTCTCCCTCTCCATCCGAATTCTCTCTCTCTCTCAATCTCTCTCTCGGCCTCTCTCTCCTCCTCTCTCTCTCTTTGGTACATTGTACTATGTATATTTATATATATATACAATCATATATATATAATAAAAGGACAAGATTGGGATGACAAAGGAAAGAGTGAAGATTTAGGCTTGGAAGGATTGTACAAGATTTGAAAAATGCATTTAGGACATTTAGTACATAGATTTTGTAGGAAAAGATCACTAAGGTACAATGGAAGAGCTAGGTCAATTTAAGGTACCATCTCTCTCCCTCTCTTTCCTTCTCTTTCTCTCTCTCTCTCCCTCTCTCTCTCTCAGGTCTCTCTCTCTCCTCTCTCGGCACTCTCTCTCCTCTCTCCCTCTCTCTCTCTCTCTCCCACTTGTTTGTACTATAAAAGAGTATACATATACTAATATATATATATATATATGTACTTTGGGTTATTCATAAAATTCACATTTTTAAGTAATATAGGTTTTCTAATTATTATATTCTAATACACACATGCACATATACAATATAATATATATGTATATCTATATATATATATATATAAGTACATACATATAATATGTAAAGTCTAGTACTTCTCAATCTAGGCTAGGTATGGGGGAATCCCATATCCAATTAAGTATTCTACTTCATCCAAAGTACCATGTACTAACCTAATGTACAAATTGTATTTTAATTAAATACACACATGGCAAAATCTAGTATTTTAATCAACTTAGTACATGATTGTCAAGATTAACTATTATCCAATGGATAATACTTTCCCTAGCGGTCAATAACCAATGGGTAATGGTGGCTAGGATTCTAATCTATCGTCCAATGGATAATAAACCTCCTAGCGGTTATTATCCAATGGTTAATACTAAAAAGTCTAATACTTGTAATTAAGCACTAAACTAATCTAATCTCGTACTTAGGGAGATTAACCAAGGTTTTCCTATTATCTATTGGGTACAAATTTGCCTAGCATGCATCGTCCAATGGATAAAGACAAAAAGGGTCAAATGGCCCATCTAGGGTTAGGAAGAAGTGATTAGGCTAAATGGGCATTAGGCTATTCTAATTAATTGGTTAAAGATTAACGATACTTAATCTAGGCTTTCATTGCTCGAGTGGTATTTCGGTTGTAATTAGTAGGAAATCGCCTAATAACGAAATATTAAAGTCCGACGGTGCCAAACGCCAAGGCAATGCGTGAGCGTGGCCAAGGCAGCCTGGTAGCAAAGCGGTGGCTGCGGTGACCAAAGCAGCCCGGTAGCCAAACAGTGGTCAAGGCATGGCGGCGAGCAATGCCATGGCGCCAAAGCGGTGGCAAACAAAGCGACCCGGTGGCAGCGCGGCGGCCAAAGCGACCGATGGCCAAACAAAGGCGGTGGCCAAAGCACCGTAGCCAAACATGGTCAAGGCACCGGTGGCCAAGCGGCGGCGCGCGGCCAAAGCGTACAAGGTGGCAAAACACCGGTGGCAGGCAGCGGCGGCAAAGCACCCACAAGCAAGGCGGTGGCCAAGGCGGCGTGAGCATGGCCAAGGCGTAGCCAAGGTAGGGCCAGAGTAAGGCAGCCCAGCAATGCCAAGGCAAAAGCAAGGCGTGACTCGATGCCAAGGCAGAACCCGATGGCAGCCAAGGCAGAGCAACCCGACAGCGACCCGACGCTTAGGCGAGGCAGATGCATCAGCGAGCCGACGCCAAGGCAAGGCAGTCAAGCCAACGGTTGTTAAGGTTTGCTAACTTACTATACTTGCTAAGTAGGATTTCTAGTCAAGAAATATAATTTAAAGATTTTCGAATAAAAATGAGATTTTTATTAGTCAGTAACGACCGATTTTTGGTTATGGAAATAAAAATCCAAGTGATAAAATCAAATTCAATTTTTTTAGCGAAATTTTTATTTACCAAAAATTAGGGTCGTTACAACCTATCCCCCTTAAAATAATTTCATCCTCAAAATTGGTGCGTGTCTACAGATTAGGTTTAGTTGCTATACCGGCATCGGAATAGTAGTCTACCCCCTTAAAAGGAGCAAGACACACTTAAGTCTCAGGTTAGGCGCAGGATGGCTATTTCTAGTCCGCACTCATTGTACACTTAGACTAACGGCTAACTTTCCTTAAATGGTGATGATACTGTCTTACTCGATCTTAGGGGTTTTATTTCGGGTGCAAGTGTATAATGAACATGACAAATTGTTGCAGGCAAGCAAATAGATTTCTTAAGATAACATAAGATCAACACACTACAAGCCTAAAGGCATCATTAGGTACAAGAAAAAGCAAGGAAAGTAGATAGTAATGGCTATGATGCCATTGGCGTGCCTCGTCCTACCACCTATCATTGAAGGCTTGGATCAAACGACGTTCGTATTCCCTTACGAACACCTCGAGTGCGATGGTCACAGCGAGAACGCAGCACCAGAAGGTGCGGAGGCGGTTGTTCCTACCGAACCACTGCGGCATGCCCATTGTCAGCACGACACAGAACAGGAGGAAGATGAAGGGTTGCAACCGTAGTGCTTGGGTCATTAGGGTGAGCTCGGTTCGCTTGATTTCTCGGAACGCGGCGTCTTCCGGAGATCCTCGTCGTCGGGTGGCCATGGTTCGGTTTGGGGGGAGGAGATGGTAAGAGAGATGAAGAGAAAAGGATAAGGAAATGGGAAGTGGTGGTGGGGTACATATAGGCCGGGTGAGGGTGAGTGGAGGAGGGAAATGATTGAGTTTTGAATTTTGTTTTTTTTGTTTTTTTTTTAAAATTGGGGGTTGAAATTTTGAAGGGTTGGGGGGTGGTTGTCGGGGCCCCCTTGCGGTTATGGCCGATGGGTGAAGGCCGGGTCCCCCCTCGGTTTTGGCTAACACTTGTCGCTCTCCTGGAAAATCTATCCAAAAATGGTTCTAAAAAAAATGAGATGTCTATCGGCAGAGGGTTACAATATTCGTAATCAAAGTAAATCACTATCCTTTAGGAACTTGCGTCAACTAAAATAATTGTCCTTTGTAATAAGGGTTTCATTTACTAAGAAATAGTACGCAGCAGTATTCTTTTGAAGGAAACAAGCTTTTTTTTTTTAGATAAAAGAGAGATACAATCGTAAGCATAGAATTTTATTACAAAGCAAATGGCACGATTCTCCCTAATACAAGTGGGAAGATCCCACATACTCTTAATATATGGTCGAAGTTTGTACCCACACAAGTGCAACTACAACTCTTGGGACCTTATTTTAAAACTAGATTCTACTACTGCGGTGGAGTAAGTCCAAAATACACTCGTAACTCCTCCTTCCATTCTTTCTCCCTCTTCTCGAGCCAATACTCTCCTCGTTGTCGGGCATCCTCAACAGTGTCACTAAGTGATAAGTGTAGGGTCTCCACATCCATGGTCTCAGCTAAAGGTGACACGAGAATAACCTCGAAGGTGTGCTCGCCAGTGGCAGGGTCAAATATACCCAAGTGGGGTATAGGGATGTAACTCTCGGGTGCAAGCAGAGCCTTGTACGTAAGTAGGTCCGCAAAGGTGAATGGTGTAGCAGGGGTACAGCTAGCCATATCTACAATAAGAAGATTATGTGTTAGACTTATTGGTGTGAAATGGTAGTCTCGTAAAGACACATGTACACACATAAAAATGAATGCATGATTTCATTACTTAGGGAAAACAAGTACATCATAGTTGGTTTATAGTAGCTTTAAGCTTCATACATCAAGAGTCCAACATTTTCCTATTTTACATCAACAGGCCTAACAACAGCGATCCTAGTTTAAAAGATTCTGCATCCTAAAGGATTACAACTATTGCTAGGTCTATTTAGGGACTCCTAGATAGTATTCTTGGCTTCAAGGTCAGACTAGAACTTTGTCCTCCTCGGGCTCATCCTTACTCTCACTAGCTTCTCCTTCCTTAGTCACCTCATGAGCAACCTTCTCGTCTCCGGTTTCTTCTTCACCATACGTAAAGTTTTCCATCGGGGGTAGGGCTCCAAAGAATACACGGAAGGCACATAGGATTGGGAACATTACGGGAAACCAAGGGTCATCTTCCACAGGGGTAGGGGTATGATGCTGTACTCTTTTGAAATCTCGGATTTCTGCGAGTATTATGACAATGTAGTCAGGCTTCTTCATCAGTTGGATGATCATAGTTTCTGGGGTGACCTCGAGTTGGTGAGCTCCGACTATCAGGTTGGTTAGGTGATCCATCTACAAGGAAAAGTTTTAACCTTGATTAGTAACGGTTTAAAGACAAGGGTTCAATTAACACTAAAGAAAACTTGGATTTAACTACGTTCCACATTCGATTCTTGATTCAAGTCATCATCCAATTGTTCGGGAATTCCCAGTTCGGCGGTACTGCCAGTTTCCACCTTACTTCAATCCGAAGATTGTTTTGTCAGAATTCCACCCAATTTGGGACGGTAAACTTAAAAATCAAGTCACGTTTGTGCAACGGTCAACTTATCTTAAACTAATCTTAAAGGCTACCCATTCTACCCATGGCCGAGGTTTTGAACCTAAAGCTCTAATACCAAGTTGTAACGCCCCGAATTTTGGGTACGTTAAATAAACATTTTTATTGAATAAATTAAGGAGAGTCTAGCTCATTATTACAACATAAGTCTCACAAGAGTACTTTTATTCAAAAGAGGGGATGATCTAAGGTTAACTATTGCTCCGCCTCTTCCTCCATTCCTGCAAGCTCCTCGGCTCCAAAGGCCTCCAAGGTGTACTGTTCCTGCTGCTCATCTATGAAATCTGACACATTATACCAGCGTCGCCCCCAGTATAATATGTCAGGGTCACCAAAAAGGTAACACTGTGAGCTACAGAAGCTCAATAGAATAATCCAACCCGCTAACCCATAACTTACAACAAAGAGTCATATAAATAATTACACATGCTCATTAAACAACATAATCAACCATGATACATCCGCATTCACTATCTTGCTTACGTTGGTGTCATGCCTTTCTTGGTTTCTCCTACGCGACTCATCGTATTGTGTCACCATTTTATTTCGAAAATCATTTCTCATTCAACGGGCTACCAAGTCCGGCCACGTTACAAAATCTTGCATTGGCTCCTCTCCGCGGATAACCAAGCCCAATTACCAATGAATCTACCACGTCCGGCTCCATTACCAATCTACACAATGGGCTACCAAGTCCGGCCTCATTGTGGTTTTCGCAAGTCCGCACAAAGGGCTACCAAGTCCGGCCATTATGTTGTCTCAAAATCCTTTTTATCCATATCAACCACTCCTTAAGTGTCATGTTTCTACTTTTCGGTTCTCGTGTCTCGTAATCATGCATAGACTCCGCGGCGGGACAAATCACTTTAAAGAAATCTTGAAACTAAACTAGCAAGATCATCCAACTCTATATTACCTAATCGTACTCAAATTATTGCTTAAAGCCACTTATGTTTTATCAGCAACAAGTAATGCAACGATTATACATACATGTTCATATTCATCCTCAAGACAATAATATATTACGAAAAATCCGTTCTTTCTTCCTTTGTGGGATTTTCAAAACCACATATGGTTATTGACGTAGAAATTCATTATTTGACATGCTCATTCTTCTTAAGTACTTTAGTAGAACAAGTTTTTGCTAACTAGCTTTGATACCTTAACCGTTTAACTCATGTTTAGAAATTTACTACGCATACTTAAGGTAAGTATAATCCAAGCAAGTACATAGCATGTCCATAACCATTACTTAAAGCATAACGCCACATGTGCGGACGCCCTTGGGGTAGTAATCCACCATATGCTTTGTTATAATACCACAAGTAATACAAGCAATGGAATATAAGCTTATAGAAGTTAAAAGATCAACATACGATTACTTCTACATGACGTTATATCTTAAGTCGATTCTAATCATGCTTAATCATCCAATATTAAGTTTACTAACTATCATGCATCCAACGTTCTAAAACATAAACTATCATTATCATGCATACTAACTAACATAAGTACATATACTTCGGAGAAATGAGTACGGAAGATTCTACCTTGATCCGAAACTAGTCGGGGCCGAATAAGCTAGGTTGGAAATTCCTACGGACGGAGTAACGGCTTAGGAGGTGGCCTTCGTTAGCTTCGAAAGAGAAAGGTTTCTCTCGAAACTTGATCTTGACTACTAGAGTACTACTTTTGGATCGAAAGGGTGGTCGTAGGGCGGTTTAGTGGCGGCACTAGAAGTGTTTCTTGAAGCCTAGGGAAGAACCTCAAGAACACTCAAGAACACTCAAGAACACTCAAGAACACTCAAGAACAAAGCTAAACTACAAGAATACTTATGATTCCTAGAGAGAAAAGTTGGAGGTTGGAATGGTGTGTGTTAAATGAGAAGGATGGAGTCCTATTTATAGGCAAGCAAGGGCTCTCCCTCCCCCTCATTGGCCGGCCTTCTCTCTCTCTCCAAATCCCATGGATTTTGTCATGATCCAAGTGATGTCATGCCTTGAAAGACCATCCAAAGACTTTCCTTGTTCTTCCTTCCAAACAAGGACTAGGTTTAATCTATTCTAATGGGGTTTTGGTCCAATCAAGTCCTTGAAAATTATACGAAAATGGATTTGGTTGTCCTTTGGAGTGAGAGCACAAGAAACCCTAGATTTCATGGTACATTGTGATGCAAGAAAGTCTAGATTTGGTTTGTACTTGGATTGGCCAACAAGGATGGATTAGATGCAAGAGTACATATGCACACATCACTCTCTTTCTCCCTCTCCCATCCGAATTCTCTCTCTCTCTCTCTCAATCTCTCTCTCGGCCTCTCTCTCCTCCTCTCTCTCTCTCTTTGGTACATTGTACTATGTATATTTATATATATATACAACTATATATATATACAAGGACAAGATGGCCTATGCTAGGTCAATCCACTTGCACACACATATCACACTCTCTCTCTCCCTCTCCATTCGAATTCTCTCTCTCTCTCAATCTCTCTCTCGGCCTCTCTCTCCTCCTCTCTCTCTCTCTTTGGTACATTGTACTATGTATATTTATATATATATACAATCATATATATATAATAAAAGGACAAGATTGGGATGACAAAGGAAAGAGTGAAGATTTAGGCTTGGAAGGATTGTACAAGATTTGAAAAATGCATTTAGGACATTTAGTACATAGATTTTGTAGGAAAAGATCACTAAGGTACAATGGAAGAGCTAGGTCAATTTAAGGTACCATCTCTCTCCCTCTCTTTCCTTCTCTTTCTCTCTCTCTCTCCCTCTCTCTCTCTCTCTCTCTCTCCTCTCTCGGCACTCTCTCTCCTCTCTCCCTCTCTCTCTCTCTCCCACTTGTTTGTACTATAAAAGAGTATACATATACTAATATATATATATATGTACTTTGGGTTATTCATAAAATTCACATTTTTAAGTAATATAGGTTTTCTAATTATTATATTCTAATACACACATGCACATATACAATATAATATATATGTATATCTATATATATATATAAGTACATACATATAATATGTAAAGTCTAGTACTACTCAATCTAGGCTAGGTATGGGAGAATCCCATATCCAATTAAGTATTCTACTTCATCCAAAGTACCATGTACTAACCTAATGTACAAATTGTATTTTAATTAAATACACACATGGCAAAATCTAGTATTTTAATCAACTTAGTACATGATTGTCAAGATTAACTATTATCCAATGGATAATACTTTCCCTAGCGGTCAATAACCAATGGGTAATGGTGGCTAGGATTCTAATCTATCGTCCAATGGATAATAAACCTCCTAGCGGTTATTATCCAATGGTTAATACTAAAAAGTCTAATACTTGTAATTAAGCACTAAACTAATCTAATCTCGTACTTAGGGAGATTAACCAAGGTTTTCCTATTATCTACTGGGTACAAATTTGCCTAGCATGCATCGTCCAATGGATAAAGACAAAAAGGGTCAAATGGCCCATCTAGGGTTAGGAAGAAGTGATTAGGCTAAATGGGCATTAGGCTATTCTAATTAATTGGTTAAAGACTAACGATACTTAATCTAGGCTTCCATTGCTCGAGTGGTATTTCGGTTGTAATTAGTAGGAAATCGCCTAATAACGATATATTAAAGTCCGACGGTGCCAAACGCCAAGGCAATGCGTGAGCGTGGCCAAGGCAGCCTGGTAGCAAAGCGGTGGCCAAGCGGTGACCAAAGCAGCCCGGTAGCCAAAGCGAGTCAAGGCACGGTGGCGGCGCGGGCGCCAAGCGACCGTGGCAAACAAGGCCAAAACGGCCGGTGTGTGGCCACGGCAAGGCAGCCCGGTGGCAAACAAAGGCTGCGGTGGCCAAAGCAGCCCGGTAGCCAAACAGTGGTCAAGGCAGCCCGGTGGCCAAGAAGCGGCCAAGCGGCGGCCAAAGTAGCCCGGTGGCCAAACAGTGGCCAAGGCAGCCCGGTGGCCAAGCAGTGGCCAAGCGGCGGCCAAAGCAGCCCACAAGCAAGGCGGTGGCCAAGGCGGCGTGAGCATGGCCAAGGCGTAGCCAAGGTAGGGCCAGAGTAAGGCAGCCCAGCAATGCCAAGGCAAAAGCAAGGCGTGACTCGATGCCAAGGCAGAACCCGATGGCAGCCAAGGCAGAGCAACCCGACAGCGACCGACGCTAGCGTAGGCAGATGGCGCCAACAGCCGACGCTAAGGCAAAGGCAAAGCGTCCAATGAGTCGACGCCAAGGCAAGGCAGTCAAGCCAACGGTAGTTAAGGTTCGCTAACGTACTATACTTGCTAAGTAGGATTTCTAGTCAAGAAATATAATTTAAAGATTTTCGAATAAAAATGAGATTTTTATTAGTCAGTAACGACCGATTTTTGGTTATGGAAATAAAAATCCAAGTGATAAAATCAAATTCAATTTTTCTAGTGAAATTTTTATTGACAAAAAATCAGGGTCGTTACACTATCAAAGGCTCCTTTCCACTACGAGTTGACAAGTACTTGCGTTCGGTCTTGCTGTGCCTAGACATTATGTACGTGTGAAAGAGGTCGGCAACGGTAAACTCAAGGTTTTGGAGCTCCTTCAATTTAATGACGGCCATCATTATCCTAAAACTATTTATGGCAAAATAATGGGGAACAAACCCGAACTTGGCAAGCAACTACCTCAAAAAAGGATGAAGAGGGAACCTGAGCCTGGCCTCACAGATGGCCATAAGGGGAATCGTGATGTGCTCGAGTCGATGCTCCCTCTTATCTCTGATTCTGTTGCTGGCTACTTGGTTGATAACGACATTGTCGGGGATGTTGTATGTTCGGCAGAAGTCTTCGTACTCGTTGCTGGCTACTTGCTGGGTTGCCCATTAAAGTAGTGGGCATGAAGACAAACTTGGCCTCTCTCAAAGAGATCAGCAATTTCCCTATCCTCGGTCGGGGCTTCGCTAGGCACGGATCGTGAAGTGGTGGCTTCGGGCTGCGAGTTGAACCTAGACTCGGCTTCAGGGCCCAACTTGTGTTCGGCGTCAGAGTGAGTCGATGGAGTGAAAGATATCTCAGGTTCGGTGTTGAACCCGCCATCATACTCGTGGTCACGGTCGGCGTTGGAGTCACTGGAATCCGACATGTTGGACGCGATTGAAGAAGTTTGACGTCGGCCTCTTCGCCTTTCCAAATACTCTCGAATAAAGCGTTCTCTGGAGCCGTCCCCTGAGCTTTCAGAGTCGGACGATATCACTATCACCTGGTGAGCTAGACCTAACAAGGCAGAAGAAAAATAAGGGACCTCATCCTCGGCAATAGAAAAAACGTCTCACTACGTTTAGCTACGCTGCTAGCCAACCATTCCTATCCTATGAAGACTCAAGCTCGGGAGCCGCTAAGACTCAGAGTTGGGGCTCGACCCAACAACATCGAAGTTGGGCTCGGCTATGCCCCACTGTCGGCCAAGCCCTCCAGCATCATTGCTGGGGCTCGGCCAACTCCACCGTCGGCTAAGCACAGACATCATCAGAGACCTGTGCTCAGAAGAACAGGTTGAAGGTGAAGATGAACAGTTCGCTCATCTCCAGGCCTTGCACTGTTCACTTAGGACAAAAAAAACCCCAGAAAACCCAAAGAAATAAAGGAAAAGTGTGCAAAAAATTGCAAAAACTTATAGAGGAGTTAAAAACGAACTCATACCTGTGATTTTTGATGAGATCTAGTGGCGAATCTACTGCAAATCAAAGCCAGAAGATGAACAGATGTGGCGTGAAGCTCTGACAATGGAGGTTTAGAGAGAGAGAGAGAGTTTGTAACCTCTCTCTCTCTCCTCGCACTGCCCTTTATATAGGGGGAGAGTTAGGGTTTTGAGTTTCCCGCTTCCGCCCAGCGTTGCACAGCCGAATGAACGACCATTCAGCACGTGACATGTGGCAGCAACGTGACAGCTTGCAGAGTCTAGCCCACACCAACCGTCCTTTCACCAGCCGTGCCCAGCCGCACAGTGAGACTTGGCGTTCTCTCATTGGGGTGCGCCTCTGACGGTTGGACTCTTTGCAAGGGAAAAGATGGCTAAGGTTCAGCGGGATTTCATTTCCATTGACGACGATTCACAGTCAGCATTCGTCATATTTGGCCAAGGCTCATCGTCGATCTTTACCGCGCGCTCGGCATCGGCAGAGATAGAGGGGCTGTTGTAGTAGGCCGAACACAATTGGTCGCACCAAGTCTGGTGATCTTACACTCGAGCCGAGCATGGTGCTAGGCTCGGCTCCTAGCCGAAGACCTTCGCTCCCTTATTTCGTATCACTTCAGGCCCGGCTCTCACCGACGATGTACCATGCTCGGCCACCCACAGGGGCAGCCCTGATAAAAGGATGGCTTCGCGTGATAGGCACTGGGCTCGGCCAAGTGCGGGGCTCGGCCACCCGCAGAGATATGTCTGTTACCCACGTGCAGAAATGGTTACACTGGAGGATAATCATGAGCGCACATGGGCAGTGCCAGCTCACACCAAAATGGTTACCAGATCTATTCAGTGACGTCACCACGGCGTCACTCGACCCATGCAAGGCAGGTGCTCGTACTTGGAGAGAAGCTAAAGAGACTCTATAAATACCAGAGGATGGCAATCCTAAGAGGTACATGCTTTTACACACACTCAAACCCTAGTCTCTTACCTTCTTCTCTGCATACACTTATCCTCTCCCCGGAGGGCCTTGCTGGGGAAACCCCGGCCTGGTCTTTAGTCATGCGTTCATTTTCTAGAATTGACGGAGGGGCTAGACAACTCACCGTCAAACAGAGGAAGGGCTTGGATCAAGGTTCACGGGCCACACATAAGTGCCATGGCTAGATGCTCTCAATTGAATCGGTGCTTGCTTTCCCTCTGATGTTCACTAGCATGAGTGGTTTTGGATGGATCAATCTATTTTCTGGCCTAGTAGTAATCTATAAGCTATGATCTTTTCAACTAAGGGATGAAGGTTGGTGAAGTGCTTGGAAAATGGAGACCATCTCCATAGGACTTCTTTCAATTTCTTATAAGGGTTGATATAAATAGAAGATGCCACAAAAAACAATATCCAAAACAAGCCTAAACAATCCTTAAGCTAAGAGGCACTACAAAGAGCTCCCATAATAAAAAACAATAGGCACAAGGGCAGAAAAGAAGGCGAAAAGGCAACAGCAAAAGCAGCATTAGAAAAGGGAAGAAAATCAGACCTGTTTGAGGTGTTTTTTTCTGATCGCTCCTACAAGACCACAAACCAACAGAGAAAACTATAAGGGTTTCAAGTTTAAGATGTGGTTTTTTCAATAAAATCCAAAAGCAGCATCCTATAAGAAGAACCATGACTATTTCTCCAGTGAACGAGATTACCAGCCATTTTTGGAACAGTCCACTTCTTAGTGACTAAGCTCGTTCAGTGCTCTGGATTGACACCAGCTGGTGGGTTGCTTCTAGCATACTCTTCCCCCCTTGTTTCTTTAAGTTTCTTCTACTTTTTGTGCAAAACGAAGTTGTGATTGCTCAAACATATCCTGCAATATTTGATAATTTTAGTAATGACTTGATCCGAATTTATAGAATTAATACCTTATTTGTAAACTAAGAACTGCTCTAGGTTGACAGCGGCGAGTTTGTGCCATTGTAAAAAAATCGTGTACAAGCCTTCATTTGTACAGTACTATACCCCATTAAAAGCTTAAACTAAATAATGAAACAAAAGACATTTGGTGAATAAATTTAGAAACCTCGTAACTTTGGTACACTATACCCTATTAGAAGCTCAAACTAAGAGCAGTTGCAAATGAAAGATTAACTGCTGGAAATACTCAGAGTTTACCATTATGCGCTGAAGTATAGGCGCTTTAACACTCTCATCTACTGCCTTCCACCTAAGGACGCCAAGGTCTATCACATGTGTGCGAACCTCGACACCAATCCTTAAGGCTAATTGAGCAGCATGCTTTCCTACCGATGCACGGAATAGTTGTGGAATGGGAACTGGAAGCTTTCCTTTTTTGTCAATGAGTTGCTGAGCCTGAATGCCTCACGTAGGTCACGGGTTGGTCTATTGATTTCTGTCACAAAGACATACTAATTAGTTGGTAAGTCAACAAAATTAGTTGAGGTTTTTTGTAGCACTGCTGCTGGTCTGACAAAATAGCAGCAGCAGTAGGCTTCAGACAACAGAGCAGTAGCAGCAACTATAAGAAACTGCATTTTGCCTTGGCTTGAAAAACAGCAGCCATAATAGAAAACAGTAACCTAAACTTAGTGACTTCACTATGACAAACTAGCAATGAGGGACACTATTTGTATCCTAGTCCTCTTAAGTATTTACAAAAGAGATGGCAGTAAATGGTAGTAACTGATAGCTGGTAGCTGGTAGCAGTTCGGATAGTCCATTTGCAAATGGATGCATGGAACATTAGCAGCAACAGATAACTAACTATTGCTATTTCAACAGTAAACAGTAGCAGCAGCAGCAGTAAGCATCATAATATAAAAGCAAACAGTTATGTATAGCAAACAGCAGTAAGCAAAGAGTAGTGGCAGACATGACAGGTAGGCACAATGCAGCCACACTTCTTCTGGCAGTAGAATATAAAAGCTATTAAAAGAAAACAGCTATGTACAGCTAGAGTCATTCAAAGCAGCCAAGTAAAGACCAGCTGCTCTGAATATGCTCAATCAGACCAGTTAAAATAACAGCAGCCAGAACAGCTAATATACATAGTATTAGCTGAAAAATCCAGCACATGCTTGGGACCCAAGCACATGCACTTTCCAATAGCACACAAGCACATACATGCTAACAATGGAATTGACAAGAAGTTAAAGTAATAGCAAATACACAAGTGTCCAAAGCACAAACCTATGGGGACATCACATTACAAATGCCCACCAATGAAAACCAAAAACACCTCAGGTATGATCAAGTGATATGAGGGCAAGTATGATACAGCTATCACAGCCATGCATAGAAACAATCAAAGAATGAAACCCTTGGAACACAACCAGCTATCGCTTTACTTTTTCTTTTTCATAAGGTTATCAGTCAGTTGTTCTTTTTTCCACAAAAAGTGTACCAGTCATAATTTTATTTAGATTACATAAAACAAGATAATGTAACTGTAAAAATAAACTATATATTACATTACTCACCGCCATTGTTCTCAGGTAGCAACTCATTTTGTGGCTGAGCAATGGTAGGCAGTGGGGCTTGGCTTTCCATGCTGGGATGTGGTGTTGATCGGGTAACCCTCTCAGAGATCAAAGTTGCACCACATTGTGGCTCTGTATGCGATTGTGCTGGTAGAGCACCTGGTGGTATCTCTATGTCCTATAATAATAGAATACAAAATGCAGCAGCATTAATACATATTGCACTTCATTCATACGATAAGACAATAGAAAAAGTACAAGAAGAAAAGATTAAAAAAATACATTATTACCTCTTGCTTGAACGAGTCATCAAACTCACTGTTATAGCCATGACCATCCTCATCATTTGATAGTATATAGTCAGGGTCGTCCAACTGATCAGCCCTACCACACTTCCCATTATCATTTGCACACTGGTGCCGAGCCGATCCCATCATAGATGTTGCAATTTTCATAACCCCAAGAGATTCCAATACCTCATTGTTCCTCTTTACTTTCTCATCTCTTATCCTCTCATAATGTGTTTTGTAATGAGTTGCTAGAAAATTAGGCTGGAGCATTACTTTTCCTTTTTTTTTTTGGGTAGGTACTTTTTCTCCTCTAGACATTTCTGCTTGACGATGAACTATAAATAAACAACATAGTTTAAAAGTAATGTAGATTAAGAGCAGTGTAAAACAAAATATCAAATGAAAACCCATAACTTCAAAAACTAATCACATGTAAAATGGATCCACATACAATGCTTAGAAGAAGTACATATATCTGCCCAAAAAAAAAGAACTATGTGTCATAATCCATATAAGGATCGGATATTTCATCGTCTTCACCAGCTTCGTCATTTATATCCTCTCCTTTTATTTCATGCTCTTCATCAACTTCATCATCTGCTAGGTGTAGACACCCCAATTTGGCCTAACGATTATTTCAAGTCCCACCTTGGGACCATCCCGATGATGAAATGGATTCGATGATTGCTGATTGCCTTCTTGTGAAACCCATGGACTTATGGTAAGAACTTTGAGCCACGTAGAGGATCCAATCCAGAGCCAAATAGCCTTTCAGAAAAAAACACAATACTCTTGGAAAATCCATCGGTCGGCCGTAAAATCGATCTCACGGCCTTAACATCCATTCTCACCCGAGCAACCTGTTGCTAGAAAATCTCCCTGAAAGATCAAAACCTCGGCCGCAGGATCCTTTCCTCGACCTCCAGTTCCTTTCTACGGTCGCCAGATCGACCTTTTTCTAAACTCTCGAATGTTCTGTCAGTTGTTTGATCCAACCCTGATACCTTTCCGATGCGTTCGGGCCACGTTCAGAGATTACGACGAGGAGTTCAAATTACATTGCAATTGCAATTGTAATCATGTGATTTGATTGGACCAAGTGAGTCATCCCTTTGCCTATATAAAGGGGCCTTTGGGCTCCGAAATAACAACGAAGAAATCATCAGATTCACACCCTCTCAAGCCACGAAACTCCGCAGAAAGACTCACACAAACCCTCTCTACAAAAGCCCTAACCTCCCGAAGCTAGCCATCCATCCGACGATCAAACCCCAGAGTTCAAACCCCAACCATAGGGTTTCATTCAAGAAGCAATCAATCAGTCAATCCCTATCGATCCGAGGCAATCAAGCAACTGAGGGATCAAGGTGGTGAGGCCCAACGGCCTCTGGTTTGGTTTATTTATCGTATTTGCATTTAATCTTAGCGTTTTGATTGTTCGTTAACCTTTCTGTCTGGTGTGAGGAAGAACACCAGCCGGGGCTTCGATCCCTCGGCCGGTACATCAAATCAGCATGATTGCTCGGCCGTGACATCCATTCACCGGCCGAGTAATCGATCTGCTGGCACAGCTTTGGTTTGTTCTGCTTTCTGATGCACGTTCGTTTATTGTCTCAGCTCACCTTATTTTCTATTTAAAGGCATAAAAACAGATTATGTGTTAGGGTTAGATAAAGCATCTACATGTCTTATGTTAAATGATTATGGGCTAGCCTCATGGCTTGGCAGAGAGGGGTGCCTAGCACTTCCCCTTACTGTACCTTTGGCTTCCGTATCCAGAATCTCTATCTATTTTCCTAGTTTCAATCACTACAAGAAAAATTATATTGGGTGACGAATGAAAATCGTCACAAATTGCATGTTTTTCGTCACAAATAATATAGGTGACGAAAAAAAAATTGTCGACTAAAGGTTGTCGAGGATTCCTACCTGGTGACGAAATCTATTTTTCGTCACCTATAGTGCCTTTTGATGACGAAATATTTCGTCACCAAAAAGTGGATAATTGGTGACGAAATTGTTTTCCTCATCTATTGTGTTTTTTGACGACGAAATTTTTTGTCATCAATTACTCCTTTTGGTGATGAAAAAATACGTCATCGATGGGTCACATCGGTGACGAAATTTTTCGTTGCAAAAGAAGTTTTCATATGGGAAAAAAATCCTTCTATCTTGCTCCTGCTGGGTTTCGAACTCGAGTCCCTTGAGTTTTTCGCGCAAACTCCGACCAACTGCACCACACACACTTTTCAGTAAATATTTGAAATATCTAATATATAACATATATGTTTAACATGAAAATATATTTCGAATGTAATTTTGAACCTTTAAACATTAAAATTAGTAATTTTGATAAACATAAAAGTTGTAGGCAATTGAGTTATTATTCAAACCCAATTTGAATTATCTCAAACGGAGTTTTTAGTAAAGAGTTATGTCCGAAATATATTTAGTGACAAAGCGCAATTTATAAATTTTGTCATGAAATTCATAAATTTCGTCACGAAAGGTACCCATTTGACGATGAAATATATTTTTCGTCACTGAAAGCATTAAAATGGTGACGAAATTATTTTTTGTCATCAAAGTTAATCCTTTGGTGACGAAAAAAATATTTTGTCACTAAATTGGTCTCATTTGGCGACGAAATATATTTTTCGTCACCAAGTAATTATCTTTTGTGATGAAAAATAATTTCGTCACCTTTTTTAAGCTTTCGGCGACGAAAAATGTATTTTGTCGCCAAATGGGTAACTTTGGTGACGAAAATATTTTTTTCGTCGCTAAACAGGTATAATTGGTGACGAAATTATTTCATCACGGAAGTTGTCAAAACAGTGACGAATTTATTTTTTCGTCGCCAAATATACTCATTTAGTGACGAAATTAAATTTCGTCGCCACTTTTTCGTCACCAATTTTCATTTTTCTTGTAGTGAATAAACTGGGTGGCGACTCTATTTTGATGATAACCGTTATCATGTGGTGATGTTCCTAGCCATGGGAATGTCCATGATCTTGGTTTATGAAGCAAGAAACCAAACGAGCAAAACAGACAATATCAAACTGTATGGCGCTGCCCCGTTTGGGAGGTGTCTACAGTTTTCTGGTGACTTTGCTGGGGACATGAGAGCCATAACCAGAAAATTCAACATAAGACTAATACATGCTTTATTTAATTCATTTATCATATGCATCGAGCATGCAAGCCTCGTTGAGTTCACCGAATATCCCGGCATGACACGGGCTATGTTAGGGGTTCCAACAAACTCCACGGTCACTTGTACCTATTGGTATATCAAAAGGGAATCACCCAATCGCCGCCTATGATGGGCTGGTGCCTTTTGACAACGGAGCACCCTAAGACTACCTAAAACCTTACATGTGTTAGAGAGCCATAGAACTTATCCAACTAAGACAGGGACCTACAGGCTAGGAACCTACTTGCATTTTGCTTCCAAGTTCTTCCTCACACCTTGTATCATATTGTATTAACTCTTTCTGAGCAGAAGGGTTGGGATTTTCAGCCCAAATCCTAACCCTAAAACAACAGCCAAGAACTAACTTGCAGGTATTTTACTTTTACAAGCAGGCTCAATAGGTAAATCAAGAAAGCAACCACAGCCAATTTTATACTCTTACAACACCCGAAGCCACGCCAAACAGAGACTGTTGCAGCCATCTTGCTTGTCGTCTTCACCTGTCAAGACACCTTCACCGCAACGGTCCCAATCACTTCCTGGGAATTCGCAGTCATCTTCTCAGCAACATCAATCATCTACCAAATCCCAAGCTTCACCAAGCAATCCATCTGTTCCCATGGCAGACAATGACGCCACTATCATCGAACTTTAGGCTCCAATTGCTACTTTGCTAGCAGAAAAAGCAGCAAGAGATGCTGAAGATAAGGAAAGATCAATGGCAAACGAGAATAGACCCGAAAACCCCGAGTTAGCCAAGCAAGTCAAAGAAATCAAGCATGCCCTGGCCTGTTCACAGGGAGACCAAATTTCGGACTTTGAAGGACTTTGTCTCTTCCCTGATTCCCAACTGCCCGAGAAGTTCAAAATGCGAAACATCGAGAAGTTCAATGGAACCGGCAACCCTACCAGCCATGTCCGCCATGTTATAAACACCCTGAAGCCGATGGGTCTGAATGATGAGCTCATCGCTCAACTGTTTCAAAGAACTCTCGATCACTAGAAGTGCTCTCGACTGGTTCCTCACCTTGGAATTTGAACACTACCACACTTGGCCTGAGATCGCCAACGCTTTCATCAAGCAGTATGCCTACAACGTCCAAGTTGAGCTAACCACTCGAGATTTGGAAATGACCAAGCAAGAGTCAAACGAAGACTTCGTTACCTTCGTGGCTAGATGGAGGGAGAAGGCTGCCAAAATGAAGAATCGCCCCTCTGAAGAGGATCAAGTGAGGATAGTTGTTAAAAACTTGCAATTCAAGTATCTTAAGAATATCTACACACAGGCTATCACTGATTTCAAGCGCTTGCGTGCTACTGGGCTGCAGATTGAAGAAGGGCTCAAACTGGGACTCATTGGGAAAGAGGAAGCTCCTCCACCCAAGAAAACCTTTTCAACTCGTTCATCTCATGCCTCTGTCAACACCCTTAACTCGGCCTCACCACAAGACCCTTTCCAAACTAGCTCATCCCGAAACCCAAACCGACCCCGCCGTAATTTTAGCCCTCTCTATATGACTCTCTCCCAAGCCTTAACCATTCTAAGCCATCAAGGACATCTCAAACCCTTGAACAAACCCCTTCCTCCGCCACCCTATGGCCCAAATCATGATCCCAACAAGCAATGTGCCTACCAACAACATTATGGGCACGAGACAGAAAACTGCATGCGCCTTCGCCATGACGTCCAAGATCTCATTGATAGCCGCACCATAAAACCTCCACAACCTGATACACAAACAAAAACACCCAATACTGAACCACCTCAGAATGTCAACCTCATAAACTTATTCTCACAATCCCACATACAATCCAAGCCAGTACATTGTCCAAAACAACCAAACCAATCCAACCTTAACCTTCCCAGAGAAGGATGAGTGCTTCATGATGGAGGAAGAAGAGGATGTTGAATCTGATCAATCAGAAGTAATTGATCCCGATATGAGTGATGAAGAAAAACTAAGGAAATGGAAGGAGCATTCCTGGGGAAAGCACAATCTAGAGGATCCTGACATCCCATTCGTAGAAGATGACGCATGGTTACGTATCTGGTTTGAGAATAAAAAAAAGGAAAAAGAAAGGGTTATTATGATGAAAAGGCATGCCCGCTTCGAGCCTGCCCAAATAGTGGTGCCCATTAACCATCCTAAAGTCCTGACGCCTCCCATTGTCTGGGAAACGATCAATCTCATAGAAAAGGTGGAGGAATTCCAAATACAACCATGGATCAATTCTTATGATGAATGTGATTACAACCGGTGGATAGAAGAAAGAGAAGATTTGGATTTCATATGCCCCGATCCCTACAAAGCAGGGGAGAGTGACTTTGATGAAATGGAAGGAGAATACGATGATCCACTTGATGGGATCTCCTTAGCATCACTATTCAACCAAGAGGAGATAACTAACTACACAGTCAACAAAGAAGATGAAGAGATGAAAGTCCAAGCTGACATTTCCATTTGGGGACTGCTCAGGTCCCGAAGAAGTAGCCACCGCGCAAGTATCACAGATGGATCCAGTTCAAAGGCTTTGTTTGGCAAAGAAGAGGGTGGAAAAGAGTATAAAATTGAGGAAGTCAAAGCAAAGGAAGGTGACCCCTGAATGCTGCAGTCACAACATGGCAAAGAACATTAAGACACTGCTTTTATTTTCCAAAGCGCTAGGACATATTTTGGGCCCCTGTTTGGGCATTTTATTTCTGCTAAGTGCATTTCTGTATTATCTTCTAAACTATGTTTATTCAATGGTTTGAAATCCTAATTTGCAATTGCCAGTACACTATAGTCTCTTTGCCAAGCAAGGGGAATTTCAAGGAATCAATTTCCTTGTATCAATGTCAAAAAGAAAGAAGGGATGAACTTTAGTTACTTAAGAAACTAGGTTTTTGTCAAAACTTAGAAAGAAGATGCTATCACTGTGAGAACACTTAGGGTTAGCTTGCCCATTACGAAGGTACAAATACAGGGGAAATTCAGAAAAACATCCCCACTAAATTTATTTCCTAAACGAGATTCATGAAAACATCTCCGTCAAATACAAGAACTTCTTGTGAGAAAAATGCTCGTTGGGTGACCAAGCAACCCAAGCAAAAGTAAGAGCAAAGCCTGCAAGGGCAAGAAAATGCAAAAATGGCAACCTAGGCAAAAGTTAAGGCATTCAAAGAAAACCTCGCTAGGGACTCAACCTCCATCAGGTAACCTAGGCAAAACTTAGAGCATGTGAGGAGAAAAACCAAGAGTGGAAACCTAGCCTCAAAGGTTATAATCTTGGAACTACGTTTATGGCCTGATTCCCTGATCGGGATACGTAAGCAATCTCTCCTTGAGATGCAGCCCAAACATTCGGAAAAGAGGAAAAGCGTCAAAACAATTTGTACACAATGATAGGCACAGCTAACCCTGCGTATTGAGCTCATAAAAGATAAGTATCCTTTTTTTCGAGGAATTGGCAACAACCAAAGGACACGAGAATTGCTGTTCATCCCCTCCAACTTAAAGGTCATTGATACAATGAGCAAGAAACCTCGAAAACTTTCGAGTTTGGCAAACAGACTATAGAACATGGCAAAAGCAAAAGACTGAAAATCAAAGACTAAGCATAAGAAGGAATGTGAAATAGAATGCCACTTGGCTAAAGCAAACCTAGCTTCCTCGAGAAAATAGACATAACGGCCGAATAATCAATACCTCGGCCGCAACAACGATTCTTCAGCCGAGTAATCGATTCTTCGGCCAGTATTTCATTTTACACAAACTACTGTCTATCAGTAAATACTTGTTCAAAGCCATGCTCTGACTTCTGCATGCATTCAGGGGCACAAAAAGCATTTCTCATTTCATAGACAAAAACTTGTTTATAAAATCATTGCTGTGATTGCTTTACCTGCACAAACATAATTTTTGCCTATCTTCCACTAACTATGAACAGGAAAAGGAAAGCCCTAAAAACTAGGCGATCTCTGGGAAGAAGGCAAGGACTGTCCGCTAGCCTCCACGTCTTCTCTGTCAGCAACCAGTACTCGCTCAGCCTCAAGCTGCACCCGAAAGAGGATACAAATGCTCAAAATCAAGGGGATATGCAAAACAAATGGAAAACATGGAAAAAGCCATACCTTGAGGATTCGACGACGCTGTCTCCAGACTAAAGCCTCAGCACTCTGATAAGCATGTAGCCACTCCTGCACAAACTCAGCGAGCACCTGTAGAAACAAATCGAATACTTCAAAGCATTGAAATAGCAGATACAAATAGAGAACAAGTTCAGAATAATACCTCGGAAACCCCAGCTGGCAACGTATAATGCTGGGTCGTGTAAGGAGTGAGGGCCAGACGCTCCTCCTCCCTATCATCAGAATGGAAGGAGACAAAAGATGGGGCCTGCGGCCAAACAGGAACGACAGGAGGAGCTACAACAGCTAGAGCCAAGAACAAACGACAGTACTCCATGTAGTCACCCGCCTGGAGAAGCAAGCCTGCCCAATCTCTGATCCGGGCATTCTTCAAATCTTCCTTAGACATCAAAGAAGTAGACCTCATCGATGCTAGAGGAGGAGGAGGGACGAACTGAAGTGCCTAAGCACGCGGGCGCCACTAGCTAGCTACCCGATCACCTAAGTACCAAGCTCGGCAGAAAGGGCACTCGAGCAAGCTACGAGTCCGATCTTGGATCGTCGAACGTATAAGAGGAATGTCCTCAGGGACACCATCCCAAGGGTCGAACCTTACCTACAAGCGAGGTCAAAATCAGCTACAGCATAAAGATACAGAAATCTAAAGAACAAGGAAGGGAGAAGGGAAGTACCTGATCAACCGTCAATCGGTCCAAGACTCGTCGCCACTCCGAAAGGGTCAAAACAGGTGACCGCGGCTTCCGATACCCCATCAGCCATCACTGGTAGCGAGGAATACTATTCACGTTCCCATGCCTGGTACCGGTAGGAAACAGAAGAAGATGATCAAAAGCCCAGAGCTAAAAAACAAACTAGCAAACAAGTTCAATACTAGTAGAAAAGCATAACAGGAAAAGAACTGAAAGAGAAATGTATGTACCTCGAGCACCCGACAGTGACCTCCAAGGATGGGACTCTTGTCCCGAGAACAGGCCCCAAGGGTTCCATACAAAGTGGCCAAAGCAGACGCTCCCCAATCAAAATCCCTGACAATCACCAAGTGTTGCAAATGGGCCAGGAACTGTGTATGCACCGAACCATCCTTGTTGGCAAACAGAGGTTGCCCAAGGAGATAAAGAAGGAAAGCCCGCGTCAGCTGCTCAACGCTCACCTGGGTCAGAATGTCAGTCTTCATAAATGTCTTGCTCAGCCAAGCAAGATTAATATGGCCTCGAGGGTGAAAAAGGGGCACCTTGCCCAAGAACCACTCCAAAGCCCCTGCTCTCTCCCAGATCCGGGGATCAACCCGAAGAGGAATCCCACCTACTCGCAAACCAGTCAGGAAAGAGAAATCGCCAAGCGTAATAGTCATCTCACCAGCAGCAGGGAAGTGGAACGTATTGGTGGTATCCCACCATCTCTCCACCAACGAGGTCATCAACGACCAATCAACCTTCGGAAGATTGAGGCCTAGAACGAATGCCTCAAAACCAGCAGTGCGAACTAATTCTCGAGCCTGCTCTGGCAACGTCAGAAACCACTTATACGCCTCTTTGCCTCCAATCTCCTATTCCTCTGCAAAGATTCATCAAAGACAAAAGGGAGTTAGATTGCATATAACAAATGAAAGCTAGGGACATCAAATGAAAACATTTTAATGCATTGCCTAAACATGGGGCATAGTTATCATTATTTTCAAAACAAACCCGACCCAACCACGGGTCTTTATCATCTTCGCCCCTAGCTAAAAGGGATTTCACCCGAAAACAAAATCAATAACTGATTAAATGAATCAAACTCCAAACTAAAGTAAGCCCTTTTACTTTTCAGGAAACTTACCGGTACATTGAGGACACTCAGATGCAACTCAGGTTCCCAGCGAACCACCTTGGCCTCTGGGCCACCAACAGGAGGACGGTACTGCAAGAAGCCGCCAAAACCTAACCTACGCGAGGGAAGAATGTAGGTAGCAGTGTCGAACACGCCAGGCTCCTCAATCGCTTCCTCGTCGGAAGACGGATACTCGCACCTACATGGAGGGTGCGAGGAAGAACCTGCAGTGTCTGTAGAAGATGGCGTAGCCATCACAACTCAGAGCAGGGGAGAGAGAGGGCACGGCAAATAGCCAACCGCAGCCGCGAGCGGCAGCAAGCAGTGGTGGTCGGAGGAAGGACGGCGGCCGGACGACGGTGGTCGGAGGAACAAAGAGATGAAAGAGTCTCGAACGAGAGAAAGGGAGAAAGATAAAATGAACCGCGAGATCGATTAAACCAAACTTAAATCAATTTTCTGACTTTTGACATTCCCACGGTCGAGACATCGATCCTTCGGCCGCGATATCCATTGCTCGGCCGAAATATCGATCTCTTGGCCCCTTAATCCATTCTTCTCAGCAGCAACAGATCTTGCTCAATGCACCAACTCAAGCTATTATGAGGTTTTGGGTCCATGACCAACAAAACCAATGATTAAATCAGCCTTAGGGGCATCCTCAAGTAATTAGAATTAGTCGTGGGTGCACGCCTGAGCATGAAGAAGTCCTCTCTCTATAAACAGCAAGCTCACAACTACTAGCCTCTTGACCATTAAAGATCAACAGCTCCAAGCTCGCCATCATACTCAAACGACCCTGAGCTTATCATCTCAACAGCCCTGTGGCTCTAAAAAGCCTACAACACAACGGCTCAAAGCCTCAGCACCTCTAAATTCACCCAGTAGCTCCCTGTCTACATTCACCATCTAGTAGCTCCAAGCTCGCCTTCATGCTTACTCATCTAGCAGCTCCAAGCTATCACTCAACAGCTTCGAGCTATCACTCAGCAGCTCCAAGCTCAAACTCACTGTCACCCAGCAGCTCCGAGCTATCACTCAACAGCTTCAAATTCACTACCACTCAGCGGCTCCACATCCATTATCTCAGTGGCTTCGCGCCTTTTATCAAATTCAGCGGCTCGAAGCCCATTATCATAGCAGCTCCACGCCCGCATTCAATATCAGTAGCTCTACGCTCACTCATCGGCTCCAAACCCCGCAGATTCAGCGGCTCGAAGCCCATTATCATAACGGCTCTATGCCCGCTCAACTGGCTCTACGCCGTAATTATCCCCACAGGCTCTACGCCACCCCAATCAAACAATCGACAGCTCAGTGGCTTTAAGCCCATTATTTCAGTGGCTCTACGCCTATTATCAACTCAGCGGCTCTAAGCCCACCCCTCAGCGGCTCCAAGCCCACTATCTCAACTGGTTTAAAGCCGTAACAGCTATCTCAGCAGGCTCCACGCCACCCCAATCAAAACAATTCTCAAGCTCTATGCTTGAATGCTCAAAATCCAACATTTTGGATGCTCGAAGCTCTTCGAATGCCCAACCACTGTGTACTGAATGCTCAAGTTCTATACTTGAATGCTCAAGCTCTATGCTTGGATGCCCAACCACTGCATACTGGATGCTCAAAGCCTATAGTTTGAATGCTCGGATTCTGCCATCCGAATGCTCGAGCTCTACGCTCTGAATGCTCAAGTCCAGAAGTTGAAAGAAGCTCTAAGCTTATATCAAACACACACGCACGGGCCCGTGCACATTTGCATCAATTACATCACCATTATCACATCGAGTCTGCATCATCATATCTGTTCACATCCAACAAACCTTATCATACACACATGCTATGTTTTGCATCTATCTCTCATTCGTAGGTTAACCCTGCACTCAACCGGCTCTGCGCCTCGATTTTTATTGATCGGTCCAGAACCTCGATCCTTTGGCTCCGCGCCAAAATTCATGATAAGAAAGCTCCATGCACAAACCATCAGGATATAACTAGCTCTGTGCTTCAGTCCCATCTCCTAGGGCCCCGCCTAATAATCAACACCAGCTCCGCGCTTTGGTCCCATCTCCCAGGCCCCCGCCTTATAATCAACACCAGCTCCGCACTTCGGTTCTATCTCCCAAGCCCTCGCCTTATGATCAAAACTAGCTCCACGCTTCGGTTTCATCCCCCCAAGCTCTCGCCTTATGATCAACACCAGCTCCGTGCTTCGGTTTCATCAAAAGCTCTACGCCTATAAATCGGCCCCGTGCCTCGGTTCCTTTATTCCACTTCTCCGTGCTTAAGTCATTGGCCCTGCGCCTCCCCATATTTCAAGAAGCGGCATCCAACTCATCTCCGGAAGATGGCTTGGGTTCCACCCTATCTCAAAATTGGTGTCCAATTCATCCCCAATAGATGGCTTGGATTCCACCCCAATTACATCAATTCCTTCTAGCTCATTCGCAAGGATAGGCTACTCTACCGAGCTTCTCTCAGTTAAAGTAAGGATGATCAAGAAAAGCAAACACACACCTGTCGTGTACTGATCTACCCACAAAATACTAAGGTAACTCTCCGCAAAAAACTTCCCCGGCAGCCCCGCGCTCCCTTAACTACTTTCTGCCAAAATCCTGGCTCCGCCTAGGTACGTCACACTACGGCTTTTAAAGCCCGAAGGTACGTCTTCTGTCTCTAACCCCTCCAAACTTTTTCTTTTTATTGCCCTTCCGAACTACGGTTGGTCTGAATTTCCCTTGTGGAATATGTAGGCAGCCTCCCGGCCCGACCATAGCAAAACCTTTTTTCAAAAACCCTTAGAATAGTGGTTGGACCAAATTAAGTTGCTTTGACAGCTTTGACTTTTACTCAAACATGTCTCGCGATCCGTCTGAGCTCAGTCAAAGTGGGGCATCTGTAGACACCCCAATTTGGCCTAACGATTATTTCAAGTCCCACCTTGGGACCATCCCGATGAAGAAATGGATTCGATGATTGCTGATTGCCTTCTTGTGAAACCCATGGACTTATGGTAAGAACTTTGAGCCACCTAGAGGACCTAATCCAGAGCCAAATAGCCTTTCAGACGGAAACACAGTACTCTAGGAAAATCCATCGGTCAACCGTAACATCGATCTCACGGCCTTAACATCCATTCCTCACCCGAGCAACCTGCTGCTAGAAAATCTCCCTGAGAGATCAAAACCTCGGCCGCAGGATCCTTTCCCCGGCCGCCTAAACCATTCCTCGGCGCCAGTTCCTTTCTACGGCCGCCAGATCGACCTCTTTCCAGACTCTCGAATGTCCTGTCAGTTGTTTGACCCAACCACGATACCTTTCTGATGCGTTCGAGCCACGTTCAGAGATTACAACGAGGAGTTCGAATTACATTGCAATTGCAATTGTAATCGTGTGATTTGATTGGACCGAGTGAGTCATTTAATTGGACCGAGTGAGTCATCCCTTTGCCCATATAAAGGGGCCTTTCGACTCCGAAATAACAACGAAGAAATCATCAAATTCACACCCTCTCAAGCCACGAAACTCTACAAAAAGACTCACACAAACCCTCTCTACAAAAGCCCTAACCTCCCGGAGGCAGCCATCCATCCGACGATCAAACCCCGAAGTTCAAACCCCAACCCTAGGGTTTCATTCAAGAAGCAATCAATCAATCAATCCCTATCGATTCGAAGCAATCAAGCAACTGAGGGATCAAGGTGGTGAGGCCCAACGGCCTCTGGTTTGGTTTATTTATCATATTTGCATTTAATCTTAGCGTTTTGATTGATCGTTAACCTTTCTGTCTGGTGTGAGGAAGAACACCAGCTGGGGCTTCGATCCCTCGGCCGGTACATCAAATCAGTGTGATTGCTCGGCCGTGACATCCATTCACCGGCCGAGTAATCTATCTGCTGGCACAGCTTTGGTTTGTTCTGCTTTCTGATGCACGTTCGTTTATTGTCTCAGCTCACCTTATTTACTGTTTAAAGGCATAAAAACAGATTATGTGTTAGGGTTAGATAAAGCATCTACATGTCTTATGTTAAATGATTATGGGCTAGCCTCACGACTAGGCAGAGAGGGGTGCCTAACACCTTCCCCTTACTGTACCTTTGGCTTCCGTATCCAGAATCTCTATCTATTTTCCTAGTTTCAATAAACTGGGTGGCGACTCTGTTTTTATGATAACCGCTATCATGTGGCGATATTCCTAGCCATGGGAGTGTGTGTGTGTGTGCGAGAGAGAGAGAATGAGAATCGGCTGAGAAAGGGAGAGGATAAACCAAAACTCTTATTCCTAGGAAAAGATACACATACATATATATATCCGTAGGTATATCAATTAAATTATTGGGACAAGATAATTATTAAATTAATTAGTTTAAATAAATTAATACAATTCGCAAAGCAATATAAATTTTATTTGAAAAATTTAGGGCCAAAATTAGGTTCGTTACATACATTACATTTGTTAAGTTTCTTTGCTCAATTACTACAAATGTGGGCACTTATATTACATTTGCAAAGTTCTTTGTTAACCCTTGGATCAAATGAATCTCAGCGCTTCTTTCGATTTGTATTTGTGTGGTCTCAACACCCTTGTGTTTTAGTAGGTAGATGCCCTTATCCCTAAGTTCTTGGCCTAGTTTGGTAAGCATTGTAGCCCATCAATTGTAGTGGTTCAGCAGGCCCCTTAAAAGCATAGTAGTATTTTGCCTAAGAGCATCCACAATGTAATAATCAAAATCAAAATATTGTTAAAGTTAACAATGTGTGCTTAAAAAAGTGTTCACATTGTAATAATCAAAGTTAGCAACCTCCTAACCAATAAACAAATTTGGGCATTTGAATAATCAAAAGTAACAATGTGAGACTTCACATTACTGACTTTAGCAACGCTCTAAATGAATAATCAAAAGCTGACGTGACCAATTTTGATTATTCACTTTTGATTATTACATTGCGGATGCTCTAATAGGATTTTTTTTAATAACTCTATAAGAGCATCTCCAATCCAAGACCCTCCAAATCTCTATTTGAGAGAATCAAATTAATCTATTTTATTTGAAAAGTAGATTTAGAGGATTGTACTATTTATCTCAACTCCAACCGAACACTCTATTTCTCAACTCCAACACATATTTGAAGGAGATCCTCTATTTTTTCCTTCATCCTCTATATTTAGAGGATCAAAGTTTATCCCCCCAAATGGAAGAGAGTTTTAGAGGATGGGTTGGAGAATGTTTTTCCTCCAAAATGAAGATAAAGAGTATGGGTTGGAGATGCTCTAAAAGGAGGCAGCTTCTCGGGCCCTGCTGGTAAAGCATTGTAGCCCATAAATTGTAGCGGTTTGGCCGGCCCTTGAAAAGCAGGGTATTTTGCCCAATAGGATTTAAGAAATTAATATTCGCGCTTCACTTTTTACAAATGGCGCACCACTTTATTCATGAAGTTACTGATAACTTCACGTTAAAATTGAAGCGTCATCAATAAAAAGTGGAGCGCAAAAATCAGTTTTCTAAGATTTACTCCATCATAAGGAGACAACTTCTGTAACGACCCTAATTTTTTACCCTATTTCTTTTTTCAATTAAAAACATATCTTGTTATTCCAATTTTTTTTATTGACTTTTACTATGTCTTAATAACATTAGGATGCTTTGTAACATTCCAAAGCTTTCGATAATTATTTTTAAAACGATTTACTTTATTAATGTGGAAATAAAAATAAGACCCTACTATTATTAGAAACAATGTTAATTAATATTAGTGTAACGCCTCCAATTTTGGGTACGTTAAATAAACATTTTATTGATGAAACTAAGGAGAGTCTGGCTCTTTATTACAACATAACTTCTAAGAGAGTGCTTATATTACACAAAAGAAGGGAAAATCTAAGGTTATCTACTGCTCCGCCTCTTCCTCCATCCTAGCAAGCTCCTCGGCTCCGAAAGCCTCCAAAGTGTACTGTTCACCCTGCTCATCTATAAAATCTAACACATTATACCAGCGTCGCCCCCAGTATAATATGTCAGGGTCACCAAAAGGTAACACCATAAGCTATAAAGCTTAGTAGAATAAACCATTCCCACTAACCCTTAACTTACAATCAAATAAACATATAGGTAACGATTTCCAAATAGAACATGCATCCTTAATAAAACAGTTAACAATTACACATCCACATTCACTATTCCTCGAGCGTTGGTGTCATAAGTTCTGTGTTTCTCCTACGCGACTCATCGTAGACCGTGTCTCCATTTTCCACTTTTCAAAAGCAACATTACGAATATCATTTTAACTCTCGTTACCAACCAATGATGCTACCATGTCCGGCTCCATTGGCAACGCTCACAATGGGCTACCAAGTCCGGCCACATTGCGGTTTCAAAACACTTCAAATCTTGCATTGGCTCCTCTCTACGGATGACCAAGTCATATTACCAATGAGACTGCTACGTCCGACCCCATTGGCAATCTTCACAACGGGCTACCAAGTCCGGCCTCATTGCGGTTTTCGCAAGTCCATACAAAGACTACCAAGTCCAGCCACCTTGCGGGTTTTCACATCCACACAATGGCTACCAAGTCCGGCCATTATGTAGTTTCAAAATATTTTATCCATGTTAACCATACCCTAGGTTCCATGTTTCTACTTCTCGGTTTTCGTGTCACATTTTCATGCATAAACTCCGCGTTAGGTTTTTTTTTCCACATAAGTACTCTTAAATCATTCATCGTAATCTTGAAACTAAACTAGCACGATCATCCAATTCTATATTACCTAATCATGCTCAAATCACAACTTAAAGCATAACGGCACATGTACGGACGCCTTTGGAGTGATAATCACTTATGCTTTCTCAAACAACCACAAGTAATGCGAGTAACATGTAAACAACTCATAATTATTTTATAGATCAAAAAACGAATACTTCTAATCAAGTGCTACATGTTTTTTATCTTCCAACATAGATAAATCTACACATGCATTTCTAATTATACATAGGGATAAAGAGTAGGGACATTCTACATATCATTAAACTCTATTTTTAGAGAAAGTGGTTAGGAATAGTCTACATATACTTAGAGTAAGCGAGTAAAGGTTATCTACCGTTCTTCTTGGCGGTAGGGCGGCTACGGAAAGAAAGTCGGCTATCAGACAGAGTAAGGTCTTACGGTAAGCTTCTCGTAGCTTTGAAAGAGAAAGGTTTCTCTCAAAACTAAATCTTGACTAACACTACTAAACTTTTTGGATCGAGGGGGTGGTGGAGTGGCGGTTTAGTGGCGGTCTTGGATGAGTTTCTTTGAAGAACTAGGAAGAACTTCAAGAACAAGTAAGAACACAAGACTTTCTAGAGAGAGAAGTTGAAGTATGGAAAGGTGTGAGTTGAATGCTTGGAATGGCATGCTATTTATAGCAAAAGCTTGGCTTATTGTCCAATGGATAAATTTTCCCCTAACAATTATTGTCCAATGGTTAAAGGTTTGCTTATACAACTTCTACCTAGTTTTAGGCATGCAAGGCTAGGTTTTGGTACTTGGATTTGATTATGGAAGATTTTGGTGCAAGAAAGGAGGATTGTACAAGGTTTTAAATTGGTAAATGTACAAATAAAGACAATGTGAATGGATTTTGCTTGAAAGAAGTAAATCACCATAGATTGTATTCAAGTCAAGGTACAATGAAAGATCAAGAAAGATCAAGGCCAAGGTACACACTAAATCTCCCTCTCTTCCTCTTCCTCTCTCTCTCTCTCGCTAGTACTAGTATTTATGGAAGTATACGTATATATATATCCTAATATATATATATAAGTACATATGGTACTTCATAATTTAATAGCATTTCAAGTATAAAGATTTTCTTATTAAAATATTCAATTGAACACATGTGTACTTTTGAAAAAAAATATATATAAAACCAAGTATATATATAAGTACATCTATGAATATCTAATTTACATACTCCTAGTACTATGCAAAATTTTCCTAATAAACTAGTCAAATAAGCACATGTTCTTATAGTAATATAATACTAATGTACTTTAAGAATCTTAGTTTAATAGATTCATAAGGTACATATCCATATCTCTTAAGCTTTGAAGCACAAGGCCAATCTAGGAAATAACTAAATTATTAAGCCCTAGTACTTGTTGGCAAGACTAAGCTATTATCCAATGGGTAATAATTCTCCTCACGGTTATTGACCAATGGTTAAAAGGGTGAGGTACTTTCTATACCTAAATAATACATATATATATACTTTAAACATGTACATATATAACCATATATAACTATATCTATGTACTTTTAACCAAATCTAATAAGGTACTTTTGGTAGAAAATCTATGTTTTCTATTGTCCAATGGGTAAAGATTTCCCTAGCATTTATCAACCAATGGGTAAAAGCTAGAAAGTTCAAAAGGTTCATCTAGGGTTGAGAGGTTCATAAGGTTCAAAGGGTTTAAGAAGTTGACCAAGCTAGGGTGAGGAGGAAGTAATTAGATGAAATGGTAGTTAGGTTTCTCTAACTAGTTGGTCAGAAACTAACTATACTAGTCTAGTAGGATTTCCAGCCAAGAATCGTAATTATAAGACTCCAATCTAACTATGACGGATTAATAGCAATTAGAAGGGATTTAAAACCATCAAAGAATAATTAAAGACTTTTCGAATAATAACAACGAAATTTTTATTTAGTAAAAATCAGAGTTGTTATAATTAGTAAATATATCATTTAATTATATTATGCATACACACACATGCATGCACACACACATACCTTTCTCTCTCTCTCTCTCCCCCCTCTCCCACACAGCTCTCTCTCTCTCTCTCTCTCTCTCTCCTGAATTCTCTCTCTCCCTCCTTCCCTCTTTCCACCCACCTTCCTTAACACCTTTCTTCTCCACCAAGAAAGACGACTACCACCCCTCTCCTCCAATCCCAAACTGCCACCACCACCCCAGCCCTATCCCCACCCCAAGGATCATTTTTATCTCTTTCTCTCTCTCTCTCTCTCTCTCTCTCTCTCCTCACCTCCATAGCTGTTTTTCCTCCTCCCTAAGAAATCACCACCTCACCTCCCTCCAATCAACTCCAACCACCTCTTACTTACCTCTGCAACCCCTAACCTGACCCTTACTACCCTAGTTGTCCCTTGGAAGCCCTAAAACTACACCACCATTAAATGCCACCTTATCCATCCATCTCCAAATTCCCTATAAACGCCCAACCCCACTGCCATACGAACCCACTTAACTCTCCTCTACCTTCTACCATTGCGAAACCTCGAAGGAAATCGGAAAAGAGAACTCTAATTCCATGGGGTTCTAGAGAGAGTAAAAAGTCGGTTTACTAGCTACACCTAACCGAAACCTAAATTGATCACACCAATCATCTCCTACAACCCATAGCATCACCCAAAAATCACCAATTCAATCTCAAAGTCCCTTCATCACCATAACAGAAGTCAGCTTCCTCAATTCTCCTAGATTCGATTTCAATCCAATTCAACAAATTCAAGTTACTATAATTCTTTCCATTCATTCTCTGAGTATATTTAAGTGTTTTTAGGCCTAATACATGGCCCATGAGGTCTCATGCATCAAACCATGGAAGAAAACAAAAAAATTCAAAAATTGCATCCAACCTCTCGGCCGCAAGATCTTGAGGCAAAGCAACGGTGGAGGCTTCCACCGCAAGGTTGACCGGGTCAGACATTGCGGCAGAGCTTCCAGCCGCAAACTCCCTTCGATTTTAATAAAAAAATGTTCGAAAATGATTTTGCGACCTCCCAAACTATATTTGCTAGACTCCTCGTGTAGAGACCCGTAATTTTTTTTTTGAGGCCGTATTTTTCTTTTCCAATCGTACGGCTTGTTGAGATAGACGGTGTGGATATACGGAGTGACGTATTTGTGGAAGGATATAAGAGTAAAGAGGTGAGTGGTGCATGTGTGTGTTTGTGGCGTGAGAGCATGGGATGATTTTTCCCATCTCCCTTTATCAATTATCCCCATGAGAATGATTTCTCCCCATTCCTTCTCTCTCTTGGCCGAACTCTCTCTCTCTAGCTCTCACCTCTCCCTCATCTTCTCTCCTCAATTTCACCTCCATGGAGTAAGATTCCGGAAAAAGTCCAAGAATTAAAGTTATTTTACGGAACGAGGGCTACCTATCCATCCAAGAAAAATTAAGATCGGACCACGTGGGCTTCGGTTGACTTGGTCAAACATTTTGGTTTTGCTCAAAACCCATGAGGTTGGGATTTTTTACACTTATTATACGTTTATATGGTGTTTACATACTTAGATCGTGCTTAAAATCGTTGTTTGAGCTTGTTTCCTTCATTTCCGAAATTCTTCAGAACAGGGTCTTAGTTTTTGGGGTTTTTCGTCTTCTTAAACTTGAAATTAAATTTGGTTCCTTCATGTGAAATAGAGTAGACTTAAAGCTCATTTTAATGCCGCAAGAATCACCCAAAACCGTTGAGAATTGAATTTATGGTGATTTTTAGAATACTGGTCTGTAATCTATCTCGTTTTCTGGGTTTCAGCCCACTTCGAACGGCCATAACTTCCTCGTTCAACGTCCATTTCATGCAAACTTTATATCACTTCATGCAAACTTTATATCACTTCGAAGGTCTTGAAGTCAGCTTTCATTTTCCAGCAGAATCATCTTAAAAATCTTAGTACACAAAAAGTTATGATTGTTTGTGTGGAGGTGTGTCAATTTGTCATGCTGCGTGACAGATTCGTGTAGCCTCGGTAAACCCCTGTTTGACCACCCTTGGAGTGCAGATTTTGAAAAATCCTACTTTGCTACTCAACTAATCAAGCAAAAGTATGGAATTGAAACGAAACAACGATGAACACCGGATATACGTGGAAACCCTAAATGGGAAAAAACTACGGGAATGAATCAAACACTATAGAAAACCATTGTAAGGTTACAATCGAACTTACTACACAATTGAGAATCCTCACAATTGACTCAAGAACGATAGCCGAATCCTCGTTCACCGTACCCCGTGCTTGATTGACGCTGTCTCGACTCCTCAAGCCTTCCAATTACCCTTCCAGAAATCCACTGGAAGCAACTCAATGATAGAGATATTTGAACTTCGATCTTTGTTCTTTAACCCACGATGGCAAAAATATTTTGGCTGCAGAACTCTCTCGTTCCATAGAAACCCAAAGCAGCTTTTGTTATATAGAAAACCCAAAGCAGCTCATGTTTTGTCTGCCGTCCCTCTCTTTTTTTTTTTTTCTTAACCTAGCAGACTAATAAAATATGTATAAATATAACATGCATAAACCGATCAACTCCAGGATCGATCGGTCACTTGATCGGTTTCCGGCCCCCAGCTATATACGGTCCCAGAAAGCAGTAGCACTAGACTGACCGTCGGATTAAACGGTGATCCATCAGTTTACTAGTTTCATTTTGCTTTTGCCAAAACACATGCTCAATTATAATAAAAAAGATTTATTCCACTCTAATCCTATACATATTCGCTACGCTTAAAATAATAATAATAAAAAATTACAACTTGATAAATTAAGAATGGGATACAAAGAAAAATGCGTTTTGTCAACGGAATTGCCAACTAAAAAATAGTACCGCTTTTTGGAGCTAACAATCTCCCCCTTTGGCACTTCAATGACAAAACACACTACAAGAATAAAGATGTATCCTTAATTTTTAATCTGATGCAACCACAACTCAGGAAAGCAAAAATAGTTAGAGCCACAAGAATCCTACTCCCCCTTTTTTTCTTGGAATGACAAAGATGAGCAGAGATATATATGAAAACGCAACTAAAATAATGAAACTGAACATGCATGATTAATAGATGATTATCCAAGAACTAATGCCAGCAGCCATATAATCGACAACTAAAATCAATGCACTAACCAACACCACATTCTAGGCAATTTAAAGCCTGTAGACACCTCTCAAATGGGGCATCGCCATACAGTTTGATATCGTTTGTTTGCTCATTTGGTTTCTTGCGTCATAAACCAAGATCATGGACATTCCCATGGCTAGGAACATCGCCACATGATAGCGGTTATCATCAAAACAGAGTCGCCATCCAATTTATTAAAACTAGGAAAATAGATAGAGATTCTTGGGTACAAAAGCCAAAGGTCCAGTAAGGAGAAGGTGTTAGGCACCCCTTTCTGCCTAGCCGTGAGGCTAGCCCATAATCATTCAACATAAGATATATAGATGCTTTATTTAATTCTAAACAAGTAGTCTGTTTTTATGCCTTTAAACAGTAAATAAGGTGAGCCAAGACGAAAAGTAAAACATGCGTCAGAAAGCAGAAAACACAACAAAGCTGTCCCAGGGGATGGATCCCGCGGCCGATGAATGGATGTCACGGCCGAGGGATCCTCCTGGCTCGATATACCGGCCGAGGGATCGAAGCCCCGGTCGATGTTCTTCCTCACACTAGACAGAAAAGTTAGCAGATGATTAAAAGCTACGATTAAACATAAAAACGATAAATAAACCAAACCAGAGGCCCCTGGGCCTAACCACCTTGATCCCTTAGTAGCTTGATTGCTTCGGATTTGATCGGGATTGACTGATTGCTTCTTTGAGAAACCCTAGGGTTAGGGTTCGAGACTTCGGGGTTTGATCGTCGGATTGATGGC
Organism: Rhododendron molle; assembly: GCA_025413875.1. Lineage (NCBI taxonomy): Eukaryota > Viridiplantae > Streptophyta > Magnoliopsida > Ericales > Ericaceae > Rhododendron > Rhododendron molle. Next base: position 32,799,239 of record CM046391.1, on the reverse strand, counting down.
TGACTTCGGGAGGTTAGGGCTTTTATAGAGGGGGTTTGAGAGAGTAAATCTGCAGAGTATTGTGGCTTGAGATGGTATGAATCTGATGAATTTCGTGTGTTTTGTTTCGGAGTCTAAAGGGCTCTTTATATAGGCAATTGGTGACTCACTCGGTCCAATCAAAATGTACGATTGCAATTGCAAATGCAATGCAATTCAAACTCCTCGTTGTTGTCTCTGAACGTGGCCCGAACTCATCGGAAAGGTAGTGTAATCGGATCAAACAATTGACAAAACATTCCAGAGTCTAGAAAAAGGATGATCTGGCGGCCGAGCCATGGATCTAGCGGTCGAGGAATGGATATGGCGGTCGAGGTATTGATCTTGCGGACGTAGGATTGATCTCTCAGGGTGATTTTTGGGCAACAGGTTGCTCGGGTGAGGAATGGATGTTAAGGCCGTGAGATCAATGTTACGGCCGGTAGATGGATTGTCCTAGGATTCTGTATTTCTATCTGAAAGGCTATTTGGCTCTGAATTGGGTTCTCTAAGTGGCTCAAAGTTCTTACCGAAAGTCCTAAGGTTCTCAAGAAGTCAATCAGCAATCATTGTATCCATTTCATCATCGGGATGGTCCCCAAGGTGGGACCTGAAATAATCGTTAGGCCAAATTGGGGTGTTTATAGATGCCCCTCTTTGACTGAGCTCAGACGAATCGCGAGACATGTTTGAGTAAAATTCAAAGCGTTAAAAAACAACTCAATTTGGTCCAACCACTATTCCATGGGTTTTCGAAAAGGGTTTTGTTATGGTCGGGCCGGGAGGCTGCCTACGTATTCCACAGGGGAAATTTAGACCAACCGTAGTTCGGGGGCAATAAAGAAAAGTAAAAAGTTTGGAGGGTTAGAGACAGAAGACGTACCTTCAGGCCTTAAAAGCCATAGTGTGACGTACCTAGGCTGAGCTAGGATTTTGGCGGAGAGTAGTTGAAGGAGCGCGGGGCTGCCGGGGATGTTTTTGCGGAAAGCGTCCTTAGTATTTTGGGGTAGATCAATACACAGCGAATGTATTTGCTTTTCTTAATCATCCTGACTTTAATTGAGGGAAACTCGGTAGAGTAGCCTATCCTTGCGAATGAGGTGGAAGGAATTGATGTAATCGGGGTGGAATCCAAGCCATCTGTTGGGGATGTTTTGGATGCCGATTTTGAGATATGGGAGGCGCAGGGCCAGTAACTTAAGTACGGAGCATGGGAATGAAGGAATCGAGGCACGGAGCTGGTTTATAGGATTAAGGCGTAGAGCTTTTGAGCTTGATAGAACCAAAGCGCGGAGCTAGTGTTGATCATAAGGCAAGGGCCTGAGGTGTTGAAGCTTGACGAACCAAAGCGCGGAGCTGGTTTTGATCATAAGGCAAGGGCCTGAGGTTTTAGAGCTTTGATGGAACTGAGGCTCGGAGCCGGTTGATAGTTTGAGGAGCCTTGCCTTCTGGAGGTGAGAACTTGAAATGTCAGAGCTTTGAGCTTGACATGATTGAACCGAGGCGTAGAGCCGGTTGTATTTTGATGGTCTGTTCGCGGAGCTTTCTCATCATAAATTTTGGCATGGAGCCAAAGGATCGAGGTTCTGGACCAATCAATAAAATTGAGGCGCTTATCCGGTTGATTGCAGGATTGCCCTGTTTCATGAGTAAGAGAGATATGCAGAAATGTGTATATGATGATAGTGGTTAGATGTGAATAGATATGATGATGCAGACTCGATGTGATGTAATTGATGCAATATGTGCACGGGCCCGTGCGTGTGTGTTTGATTTAAGCATGGAGCTTCTATCAAGTTCTGGACTTGAGCATTCGGAGCATAGAGCTCGAGCATTCGGACGGCAGAATCCGAGCATTCAAAGTACAGGCTTTGAGCATCCAGTACGCAGTGGTTGGGCATCCAAGCATAGAGCTTGAGCATTCAAGTGTAGAACTTGAGCACCCAGTACACAATGTTGGGCATTCGAAGAGCTTCGAGCATTCAAAATGTTTGATTTTGAGCATTCAAGCATAGAGCTTGAGAATTGATGATGTCTTGATTGGGGTGGCGTAGAGCCTGCTGAGGTAGCTGTTACGGCATAGAGACAGTTGAAGTAGTTATAGAGACAGTTGAAGTAGTTATGGCATAGAGCCATTCGAAATAATGGGCGCGGAGCCATTGAGTGATTGGCTTAGAGCCGTTTGAAATAATAGGCTTGGAGTCGCTGAAGTGGTGAATATAGGCTTAGAGCCGCTGAGATGGTAGATATGGGTACGGAGCCGCTGAGTAGTTTGATATTGATGAGTTCGGAGCTTGTTGAGTAGCATGAGGTTGCTGGTAATGAACACAGGCGTGAAACCGTTGAATAACTTGGGCACAGGGTTACTGGGCGAGTGTAGGGCTGCAGATGGTGAGCACAGGGCTTGAGTTTGGACCCGTTGAACCGTTGACTGTGAGCTTGGAGCTGCTGAGATGGTGAACATGGGTCTGAAGCCGCTGGGATGATAGGCAAGGAGCTTGTTTTGATAAATGGGCTTAGAGCTGTAGGGGCTTGGAGCCTGTTGAATGATCCTGGAGTGATTGTTGTAGAGTTGCTAAAGTGATGAATATGGGCCCAGAGCCTGTTGAGTGTGTTAGCCTGAAGCTACTGAGATGATTAGTATGGGTGCGGAGCCGTGGGGATTATGACGAATAGCAGAGCTGCCGGGTATCTTGATTTGTTGTAGCAAGAGCTTCGGCCAGCAGTTTGTGGAGAGAGAGCTTCCCTTATGCTTAGGCATGCTCCTAAGGCTAATTCTGATCACGTAGTATTGGCTCAGGGATGCCCCCAAGGCTAATCCAATCTTTGGTTTTGTTGGTCATGGACCCAAACTTCATAATAGCTTGAATTACTGCACTGGGCATGGTCCGCTAGGGGCTGAAGGAAATTGATTTGGAGGGCCAGGAGATCGATACAGCGGCCGAACAATGGATATCTCGACCGAGTTATTGATGTCTCGGCCGCGGCATTGCTTTATTTCCAGGGGCTTAGAAAAGGCCATGGCCTCGGCCGTTTCATTTCATTCTTCTTTCTTCATTCTCTCTTCGTTCATGCCAGAGAGTTCTACTAGAGATTTCCTTCTCCCTTTTGCTTTGTCTTTGCCGGGGTCGGGCCATGGGTGACGTATGACCAGTGATCGCGGAGGGAGACCGCAACGTTCTTGGCCCTATCTTGCTGCTTGATTAGGGACCCTCGCATGGGTGGCTTGCTTCTGTGATGCGGAGCTTCCGGGGTGGCACTTGTACGCGGTATGATGGTTTTTCTAGGCTACGTGATGTCTCTTCTGCGCCGCAGTGCTTGTTTGGTACACGTTGCCCCGGGGATATCCTTTTCTTTTTTGCAGCTGGTCTCTGGTGTTTGGACCACCAGAGAATTCGGCATCCTCTTCTCCTTCTTTTTGCTTCCCTGCATAGGTTAGTGTGATAGGAAACTGAGCGCTCGAGAATGCATCCTGTCCCATTTTCCTTCTTTTGGGAATCTAACTGGACATGCAAGGGGAGTGAAACGTGATTTCAAACAAATCAACTCTTTTGAGGTGTGTTGGTGCAGACGATCTCTTTTTTTTTTTTGAGAAAAATAAAGAAGATTTTTTTCATTTAAGGGCATGCAAAAGAGTTTTGTTCAGAATTTAAAAAGAGAAACCTTTTTCATATTTCAAAAATACAAGATCCGGTGTACCAACATACTACAACGAGTGTATTGGTTGGTTGAAATTAGTTCTGGGGTGTAGATCACTCCCAAGCGCTGGAGATCACTCCCAAGCGCTCGGGAGTGTCTGCATGCCATTTCACCCCATCTTTCTTCCAGTTTGATCCTTCTGCTGCCTGTGGATGTCCATGCATGCGTCCCTTTATCTCTCAGAACTATAAATCCGCTTTTTAGAGAGGCAAGGATGCGCGGCTTGGAAGAGTGGGGTCTAACCTCAGTTCACTAAGTCCTCTGTTGAGCCTGTAACATGCTTAAAATTATTCCAATTTACATTTTTAGTATTGTATCCTGTTGTACTAACATGACTTGCAGGTTGAGCATGTAATACTCCCAAGCGCTCGGGAGTGCTCCCGAGCGCTCGAGAGTGAGATCAGTGACAGGGTTTCAGTTTCTGTCATTTTGCATTTCTTTACCATCTTTTCATTATCCTCTGTACATATGCACATGCATGCACCCCTTTACTTGATATATTTCTGGATACCTGCTACTTGTTTAATGAAATAAAATCGTTTGAAAAATCCCACAAACGTTTAGTAGAGACCGATTTCAAGTCGAGCGAGGGGGGTGCCGTAAAACCCTTCCCCCCTCGTAACATGGCTTTCGAACCCTCAACGAATCTTTGGTTTTCAATTCAAAAATCAAGTTTTAATCAAAACGGTTTCTCGGGTGGCGAACCATAAATCCGAGTGGTGACTCTTCAAATTTTCAAATCAAAACATGTTTTTCGGGCCGCTCGATCCACCCGGGGCTGTGGTAGCCCATAGTGGCGACTCCGCTGGAGAGATGATTTAATTAATACTTGAGAAAAATCAGTACGTTGATAAAATGCCCCGATTTCCTTAAGCATCAATTAAATTAGTGAGCCAAGCTTGAAAGATATTTGTGGGATTTTTCAAACTATTTTGTTTCGTTTTCTATCTTTTTGCATATATCTTGTGCAGCCCCGCTGTTGTGTTTCGGCAATCCTACCCGGCTTGCCGGTGATAGGGAATCCCGGAATGCTCAGCAACCCTCGACCGTGATGAGTCATCCCTACCGTTCGTACCATTATTGGGTGTACGCTCAATAATGGGGGATATACTTTGACTCTAGTCCGGGGAGCCCTCTTCAAGCCAAAATCGGCCTTTGTACATGTTTAGCAAGCCATAGAACCTTCCCAATTAGGACAGGAGCCTACAGGGTAGGATTACGTGCTATATTCTACTTACGTGCTTCATTGCATCTTGCATTATCATGCTGTCAGCCACGGTTCTCGAGACTCACTCGCACGGTCTTTGGGAGGTTGCCAAGACCCGATGAAGAGTCACGCACCCTAATGCGTGTTGCTTAACCATATAAAGTCCTCGAGCCGAAACCTAAAGGGAACTAAAATTTTGCTAAGTCCTTGACTAATATTTGATCGGAGAATTAACCAAAGGAATGAATGACAAGGAAACAGAACGCTATGATACCAACACCACCCAGGCTAAAAGCAAACGTGCCGCTTACGCCGCTTTGGTTATCGTATCACATCGTTCACCCCAAGTCATTCCGAACCAATAGTCGAGTTGTCGATGGAATATTAGCCAAATACTTGGCTTATTTTAGCATCTTTTGGGAATCGATGGTTCCTAAATGAGGATACACCACAAAAATCTAAGGATCAAGGCAACCTCCCAAAAAAAAAAAATCAGAGTCAGTGACGGTGACGATGGCGCACACATTTTTCTAAGAACCATGCACAAATTTCATAAAAATGCAAGCAAGAATCACGTCGCATAGTTTTGCTTTGCTGTCAGTTCTGAGCAATTGGGCCGAAGAAGAAGAATATCATACCCTCCAGGACCTGACCCCTTGGGCAGAGATTGGAGCGTCTTCAACTTGAGTCAGATCCTAGCAGTGCTTTGGACCTTCTGGCGGAGATGGAACAACCAGCCGGGAATCCGAACCCCAATCCAAACCCCAACCCGAATCCCAATCCACACCCAGAAAATCCAAACCTGGAGAATCCGAACCCAGAAAACCCAAATCCGGAAAACCCGAATGGAGAAATGGCGGAAATCAGGCAAGCTATTCAGCGATTGGGCGAACGCACTAACAATCAAATCGCCCAGCTTATGCTCATGATAACTAGAGTGGTTCGACGACTCCCGAACCCAAATCCAAATCCAAACCCAAATCCAAACCCAAACCCAAACCCAAATCCGAATCCAAACCCCAACCCGAATCCTAACACGGAACAACAACCAGCCCTCGAGATGGAAACTCCGCAGAACCCTGAGATGGCGGCTGTGCTAGCAAAGATAACCCAGTTGGAGCAATCTGTAGCAAGGAATGAGAAGATCGCCACAACGGGCTTTGACATCAACAAACTCTGTTTGTTTCCCAATGCGAAGCTACCTGAGAAGTTTAGGCCCATAGACTTTGCGAAATTCGATGGAACTGGAGACCCGAAGGTGCATTTGACCGGATACGTAGGAGCACTCTCCATGTGGGGTGTAGAGAGAGACGCCATAGCTCAGATGTTCTCGCAAACTCTCGTGGATCATGCCCTCCACTGGTTTACCTCGCTGGATGAAAGAAGGAAACGATCTTAGGAGGACATATGTGCGGCTTTCATAGCGCAATATGACTATAACATTCAGTTGGAGGTCACTACCCGTGAACTGGAGTCCACGAAAATGGATGCCAAGGAATCTATCGCGAATTTTGTGAAAAGGTGAAGGGCGAAGGCGGCCCAGATGAAGGGCAGACCATCAGACAGGGATCAAATTCGGATGATCGTTCGGAACCTTCAGCTAAACCTAGCAAGGCATATGGTCATGGCCCAAGCGTGTTCAGACTTCAAAACGTTCTTCGATACTAGCTTGGCTGTCGAAGAAGCAGTCCAGCTCGGCATCCTCGACAAGCTTGAACCTGCCCCCAAGCCTAAGAAGTCTACTCTGGTAACAGTAACGCCCTGTTTGGCAACTCCGGTTACACCAACCTCCCCAACACCTCTACAAACACTACCCAAACCGAGCCAATCAATCAAATTGTGGCTCAGACCAACCCACCCCATTCTCAACCTCGCACTTTCGCTCAATTCTCAGCACCTCTCTCCGCTGTGCTCGAGAAGTTGGTCGAAAGCGGCGTGCTCAAGCCACTCAACCCTACTCCTCTCCCTCAAAAGCTCCCTGCTTCCCATAATCCCAATGCATACTGTGCCTACCATCAGAATGTGGGCCACTCGACTGACAATTGTTTCCACCTCCGTCATGCCATCCAGGACTTAATTGATAACAAGACCCTCCCTCTGCCTCCACAAAAGCCCAATACCATCTCTAACCCGTTGCCGAAACATTCAAACACCCACACCAACCATATCTCCCTAGCCTTCCCCTTTAACCCGAGCCTTTACATCATTCCTGTTACCCAATCCAAGCTGACTGTCGAACTGCCAGTTGAGGATGCTATCTGTGCACTGGAAACTGTAGAATGGGACTTTCAAATGAGATGGGAGGAATTGACAGAGGACTTTTTAGCAGTGGAAAATCGAGCCCTTGTTGCTGGGCTGTGGCCTGTGGCGCTCGACTCTCACCAGGTGGAGGAGTTGGAACATGGAGATTGGAGACAAGATTGGGAAGAGATGATGGCTGACCCATTGGACAGGTATTCTCTGTTTGCTCTGTTCATGGAACCTGAACCGATCGAAGATGAAGATGAGTGGGAATGGAAGCCGGATCCCAACGGATGGCATTGGATAGATGACTCGGACCCTTGGGACGAGACATCTTTGGCATACCTCTTTCAAGAACAGGAAGTGGAGCAGGAGCTGGAGTTGATGAACCCTCGCATGTTCTCAGGACTCTCTGTTAGAACCATCGTCAATCTCACCAGAAACTCCGGCGTCCTAGATTATGTAATGGACCATGCTTTCTGTCCGCAGGAGCATATTATTGATGAGTTTCTCCCTTAACCGATAATCGAGATTCTCGATGAACCCAACATTTGTGTGCTAGACCCTGAAGACCTCTGGGGCAAGGCTAAATTGGTGAACATATGGGTGGATGGCGAAGAGCTAACCGTCAACAAAGCTATGATAGATGAAGGGTCCTTACAAGTCAACAACAACAACAACGTCAACTTTTGGAATTTGCTGGAAGAGGAGAACATATGGAATGCGTTGGAGATGGAACTTCTTAATGACATTTTGGAGAAAACCAAGCTTGACAAAGGAAAGCGCAAGGCTGACACTGATCTCTCCAATTTTTGGGAAGATTCTTGGTGGGATCCTATCCCCGAGATAGTTAGTAACCTCACCAAGAGCGGCAGAGTTTACCAACCAACCAACCTCCAGCAGGGAAGCTCATCCCGGGCACCTCCACCACAGCAAAGCAACCCCAACATCCCCATGAACCCAGTCAACCCCGCAAATTTGAACACCCCTATCCCACAAAGTAACCCTCAAGCTCCACTAAACCTAACCCGCCTTTCCAGCCCAAACCATCCATTGACCTTAACTCACTCCCCGACTCTGACCCCGAGGCTTCCCAGCAGCAAATCCTAGTTACCAACACCGACCCCATCATCCAACAACTTTGTGAAACCCCGGTCCATATGTCCATGTGGGGTGTATTGGAGTCTTCCTGCGAACATCGCCGAAGGCTCGTCAATACTCTCTCCAAACTCGAGGTTCCCTCAGATATCGCACCTGAAGCCATGATTGCCCTCATAACCCCAAACCTTACCCAACACACCTTGTCCTTCACCGAGAAAGACCTGCCGCCTGAAGGAGCTGACCATAACAAGCCCCTTCACATCACCATGAAGTGCTTGGGAAAGTGGGTTCCTGTAATCCTTGTTGATAATGGCTCTGCCATTAATATGTGCCCCCTCCGCACGGCCTATTGTCTTGGTCTTAAGAAGAAGGATTTTACACCGTTAACTCTAGGAGTCCGTGCCTACGACAATATACGTCATGATGTTTTGGGAACGGTCAACCTAGAGCTTGCAACTGGAAAATTCAAGACTACTGTTGAATTATGTGTTCTAGAGATCCCTGCCTCGTTCAACCTCCTGCTGGGGAGGCTGTGGCTGCACCGCTCTGATGTTATGGGGGTACCGTCCACGCTGCACCAAAAGCTCATCTTGGGATTGGATTCCGAGACTCTTATAATTCATGGGGACTCTGGCATCTGTCCTCATTCCGAAGACAACTCCCTACTACTAGAAATTATGCATGGAGAAGAGGATGTGCCCATGGGGGGATTTGCCGTGATAACTACGAAGGTATGCACCATTCGGACTGATGAGGGTTTCTTGGTGAGCTCTACGGCCTTAGAAATCATGAGGAGGATGAACTATCTGCCTGGCATGGGCCTTGGTCGCAATCAACAAGGAGTACCTGAGTTTCCTCATTTCCCTGGGAGTGTCGACCCATATGGTCTAGGCTAAGTGCCTAAGAAGAATTATCCCGCAAGGAGGTGGCGCGCTCGTGCCCAAGCCCACGCTACTGGAATAAAGTTTAGAGTCGGCCCCGTGATTAATGAGAAGGAGAAACTGTACCAGGGAGAACCAGAGCCGTTAATAGACTTGGAAACAAAGGTGAAGTATCCTGGGTTTGAAATCTTTGCCAATGACACCTGGGATAGCGATGAAGAGTTTACAAAGATAGAGGAAGTATCTAAAGCACTTGATTGGCTCGAAGATCTTGAAACAGGCCACTTTCAATCGCTGTTCTGGGGCGAGGAATCGGGGGGTATGATAGAAGACGCTGCTGTGCTGATGTTGGGAGAAGAAGAAGAGATGGAAGACCCTTCTATGCTCATTGTGGACGCCGTAGGCACGTATGAAAACTGCACTTTCATTCCACTTGTAAAGCGCACTCACAGCACTGACACTGACACTGAATCTAAGTCTAGCACTGAGTCCTCGTCTAGCGCAGAGTCGGAGCTTGTGCCTATTGGCCCTCCTCGTCGTAGCTTGTGCCTATTGGCCCTCCTCGTCGTAGCTTTTACTTCGAGTTTGAGTCCACCGCTATATTTCCTCCGACCGAGGCCCCCGTTGATGAAATGAAAGATGCTTTTGCTTACTTGTCGGACTTTGAAATAAATTGTGTAGATCCCGACGATGAAGGAATAGATTTTGATGGGGACATCCCCAAGGAAATCCGTTCCCTCATCGAGCGTGAAAACGAAAGGCATGCTCAGCCTTTAAAAGAAGAAATAATCTCAATAAACTTGGGTGATGAGGAGAACCCTCGATTGGTTCAGATCGGTTCCGGGCTAACTCCCATTGAGCTTCAAGAGCTCACCGATTTGTTGAAAGAATTCAAAGAAGTTTTTGCCTGGTCCCATGCGGACATGCCCGGAATCGACCCAAAAATCGTCGAGCACAGGAATCCCCTCTATCCCGATGCCAAACCTGTCAAGCAAAAGTTAAGAAAAATGTGACCTGATTGGGTGTTAAAAATAAAAGAAGAGATAACCAAACAAATCGACGCTGGTTTTCTAGTGGTAACTGAATATCCCACTTGGGTAGCAAACATTGTTCCCGTCCGTAAAAAGGATGGAAAAATTAGAGTGTGCGTTGATTTTAGAGACCTGAATAAAGCAAGCCCTAAGGATGACTTTCCTTTGCCGCATATAGAAGTACTTGTCGATAATACTGCAGGGTACGCTTTGCTGTCTTTCATGGACGGTTTCTCTAGATACAATCAGATCCTCTTAGCACCGGAAGACAAGGAGAAGACCACGTTCATCACCGGGTGGGGGACTTATTGCTATCGGGTCATGCCGTTTGGGTTGAAGAATGCTGGGCCTACGTACCAAAGGGCTGCTACGACACTGTTGCATGACATGATTCACAAAGAAGTCGAAGTCTACGTCGATGACATGATAGTGAAAGGGAAAGAATGGAAGGATCACCTCCCAGCATTGAGAAAGTTCTTTGAGAGAATTCGGAAGTACATGATGCGTCTCAATCCGCAGAAGTGCACATTCGGAGTCACGGCTAGAAAGATGCTTGGATTCATGATCACGACCAGGGGGATTGAGGTGGATCCTTCTAAGATCAAAGCCCTTCTCGATATGGAGCCACCCCGGTCCAAAAAGGATGTTCGAAGCTTCTTAGGAAAAATTCAGTTCATTAGCCAGTTCATTGCAAAATTAACATTGACTTGTGAGCCGATGTTTCGATTGCTCAAAAAGGGATGTGAAGTTTGAATGGAATTACAAGTGCCAAAAGGCCTTCGAAGCAGTGTGAACTTATCTTCAGAACCCTCCAATCTTGATGCCGCCTATCCCAGGAAAACCTTTGATCCTGTACTTGTCCGTCACGCCCTCATCAATGGGGTCATGCTGGCACAAGAAGGAGAAGTTGGGGTTGTGTGGGCTCCCGCGCCCGGAAAAAGGCGCAAGCTCGAAGAGTCGCCACCCGGGTTTTTGAGATAGGTCACCCGAGAAACCGAGGAGTGGTTCGAAAAAGGCTTTTGATCTAGCGAAAACGCCGAGACGTTGGGTTCGGGAGCCACATTACGAATGAGGAAGGTTTTTCTTTAAAAAGCACCCCATTCGCCCGGTAAGACCGGTCTCTACTTGATGTTTTAAAAAGGGGGGGAATTTTCAATATTATTTGGAATATCAAACTCTTTAATAAAGCACGTAACGGAAAAGGGACATGGAAAATATATCACATTGACGTGCAGGTGGTGCTATCTGTACAGTCGTGATAAAATGACATGAATAAATGGAAGTAAATAACATTCAACAGACTGTTTGGACCTCAGGATACCGCTCACGGCACCCTGAGATGCCGTGCGAGGCATCTCAACATGCCGTGCGTGGCACCTGCTCTGCTGTCAGACTGTTGCAGTCTTTCAAAACATCATTTAGCTCACTGGTTTCTCTGTAGATCTTTTGAAAACTCACCAATAGCCTCACGGCGGTCAGACCATCCCAAGAACGTCATTATCCTTCTCAAAACGTAGTTTTAAAGTAGTTTTCAATGTTTTTGATCACTTGGGATGATCTTGAAAAGATTTTAGAAGAGCCGGAACATGGCTTGTAGATATGGTCTTATTTTAAGAGCTACAGAAACAGTAAACAGCAAAAACAGGTAACCACAGCAAAGGAAAACTCAGATCCAGTCAGCCTGTTCACAATAGCACTAGTGTGCACCATGCCGTGCGCTGAGAGTCAGGGTGCCGTGCGTCTGATCCACAGACCGCGCGGTTCCCTAACCTCAGCACAGTGTTGGTTTTATTTTATGAAAATAGGTTTTGAGTCAGGATCTAACCAAAAGGGATTAGATCTGCTGACATAAAGGTCCCCTCAGGACCAGAACGGAATCTAGTCCGAGGAAACGAGTTTATACCTTTGGTTTTGAGCTTGATCAAGGATCGTGGATGCAAGGATGTGGGTGGATCGTCACAGATGTGGATGGGGGAGGTTAGATGAGACAAAGGGAGTATGGGTGTGAGTGAAGGTTAGGTGTTTTGGGGGTGATGAGTCTTTGAAGTTAATGAAGGATCAACTTCAATGATGATGAGGGAGTGAGTGAAAGCACTTAAAGAAGGTCTTTTGGGAATGACATTCTTTAAAGCTTGGAAATGGCAATGGGAATAAGAAAGTGGGTGTAGAAATTTAGAGAGAGAAAGTAGAGTGAGAAAGCCAAGAGAAAGGCAAGAGAGGGACTCAAAAGAAAGGCTAAGAGGGACCTCTTTCCCTTGAGTGGAGGGGTTAATTTATAGGCAAATGGCCAAGGATTTTGAATTCAAATGGTGGAGGTGTTTTCTGGGCGGGCCAGAAGTGCATTTTCGGCTGAGCCAGTCATCAGCTGTGGCTCACACTGGCGTGGCCGACAGCTTTCTGAGCCAACCAGCTTTTTGCTCAAGGTGCCGTGCGGAGGGGTTTGGCTGCGCACGGTCCCTTGAATTTCTCAAGGTGCTGTGCGCTCCAATTTGGCTCCGCACGGTACCTCCTCCTGTGGTCCAGGGCCTTTTGGGCTCTTTTTTATTGGGCTTGGCTGGGTTTGTTGGATTTGTTGGGTTTTTGGCTTTAAAGGAGATCCTTTTTCAAGCTCGCAAAGGTATCGTTTCCTCTATTTCATCATCGGGGTGGACAAAGACTCTCCGAGGTCCGGATTGGGGTGTCTACAGTAGTCCCTCTTTAACATAACTCGGATACCATTAGTTGGTACGAGTGACGCTTAAAGAATAGGCATCCCAATCCGTTGCTCTAGTGCCTATGAACAGAGACAAAGTGAAAAATGCAAGTAAATAATGATGGTGGTCGCGCTCGGAGAGCTGCCTACGTACCCCGTTGTAGGGATCAGACCAGCGTAGTTCCACTGGGACAATGCAATGCGAGAAACGAGTCCCGGAGGACAAACTTATGCAAAAAAGAGTGCCTGCGGTGCGGTGAGTCATTCAAAGTATCGTGAAAGACTTGAGACGAGCCCTCGGGAGGCGAAAATCAAGACGAGCCCTCGGAACGCGAAAATCAAGACGAGCCCTCAGAAGGCGAAAATTCAATTTAGAATTTTTGAGACGAGCCCTCGGGAGGCGAAAATTCAATTTAGAATTTTTGAGACGAGCCCTCGGGAGGCGAAAATTCAATTTAGAATTTTTGAGACGAGCCCTCGGGAGGCGAAAATTCAATTTAGAATTTTTGAGACAAGCCCTCGGGAGGCGAAAATTCAATTTTGAATTTTTGAGACGAGCCCTCGGGAAGCGAAAATTCAATTTAGAATTTTTTTGAGACGCGCCATCGGGAGGCGAAAATTCAATTTAAAATTTTTGAGACAAGCCCTCGGGAGGCGAAAGTTCAATTTAGAATTTTTTGAGACAAGCCCTCGGGAGGCGAAAATTCAATTTTAGAATTTTTTTTTTCTTGAGACGAGCCCTCAGGAGGCGAAAATTCAATTTAGAATTTTTGAGACGAGCCCTCGGAAGGCGAAAATTCAATTTAGAATTTTTGAGACAAGCCCTCGGGAGGCGAAAATTCAATTTTGAATTTTTGAGACGAGCCCTCGAGAGGCGGAAATTGAATTTTGAGACGAGCCCTCGGGAGGCGAAAATGGAATTCTGAATTTTTGAGACGAGCCCTCGAGAGGCGAAAACTGAATTTTGAATTTTGGAGACAAGCCCTCGAGAGGCGAAAATTCAATTTAGAATTTTTGTGACAAGCCCTCGGGAGGCGAAAATTCAATTTAGAATTTTTTGAGACAAGCCCTCGGGAGGCAAAAATTGAATTTTGAGACGAGCCCTCGGGAGGCGAAAATTGAATTTTGAATTTTTGAGGCGAGCCCTCGGGAGGCGAAAATTGAATTTTGAATTTTTGAGACGAGCCCTCCGGAGGCGAAAATTGAATTTTGAGACGAGCCCTCGGGAGGCGAAAATGGAATTCTGAATTTTTGAGACGAGCCCTCGGGAGGCGAAAACTGAATTTTGAATTTTGGACCAGCTGGGGAAAGTATGACGGATCCTTGAACTAGTCACGGTGAGTCCCGGAGGACGTATACCGAGAAAAAGGCGAATACGGCGAATTCCCGGGGGATTAAATGGCGCCGTAACCGATGCACGACATTCTAAGGGACCTTTACTGCAAAACGGCTGAGGATTGAGTTCCCCAGAGGATTTTGGTGGCTGATTGGATCAATTTTCGAGACAAGGCAATTAAGCTTCTGAGCCGGGGTGCCGTGCGGTTTGAATTAGGGGCGCGCAGCACCTCGATCTTCTAAGCACCCCTTCGATTTCCGAGAACAGTTGGCAGATTTGAGGACACCCATTAATTCGGGTGTGTCTCTTCGTCGGCTGAGACGTCTATTTTAAAAGGGGAGAGGGTGCTTCAATCCATGCACCACAACCTCTCAAGCATTCTTCGAATCCTTCACACAAACCGTTTTCGACATGGCAGGCAGCAACTTGACTGATCGAGTGGCGTCTCTCGAGGCCGAGATGGCCTTCTACCGTCGGGAGATTGAATCGCTCAACCGGCAAATTGAGAGGCTCATTGGGACGATTCGCACTCTCCGTCGTGCGGTGTCGAATCTTCAGGATTTCGCGTTCGACCAACTGGATGACAAGGAGGACCCCGACTCCGTTCTTGGGCGTGAGTCAGACGAGACAACGGAGGATTCCGAGGGCAACCCCAATGGGTCGGACGACCGTTCGGATGGTGCAAATGACGCTTCGGATGGCGGGAGCGACTAAGGCCGGGGGTGGAGAAGGAGAAGAATGAAGAAGAAAAAGAAGAGGAAGAAGGGAAAATGAAGGGCAGTAGGCCCTGTTTTATTTTGTGGTTTTGTGTCTTTTTTTCTTTTTCTTCTTTTTTTTTTTTTTTTTGAAATGTAGTGGCAAGTCCCGGGGGAAACCCCGGGTTTTATTTTAATGAAAAAGCCCTTTTCCTTCTTCCATTCTCTTGCATTCAAACTTCTTCCCTCGAGCAAACTTGGATTGCGCGTAGATTGTTACAAACTGTCTTCAGAAAGCAGAACAGTCGAAATAACCCAGCGTGCCGTGCGCAGCCAGTTTGAGTACGCACGGTAACGTAAACGGAAGGCACTGTATGTTCGTCAAAGGTGCCGTGCGACCCGTCTAGGGTGCCGTGCGGCCAGGCTAGCTTCGAACCCGGTCCAAAGGTGGTTTCCGAGTGAACCGGTTCGGGGGATATATATATATATACGCGGGGTGTACACAGTACACCCCACCCGTTCGAAATTTCCCTCTCTCTCTCTCTCGGTCTCTGCTATCTCTCTCTCTCTCCCAACGTATCTCTCTCCCTCGATCACTCTCTCTCTCTCCCTCGCTGTTCTCTCTCTCTCGCTGCTCTCTCTCTCTCTCGCTATTGCTCTCTCTCTCTCCCGACTGCTCTCTCTTCCTCTCTCTCACACATTACGATCATGGAACCGAGTGATGCTCCTGGTGACGATACGTCACTCCAGGTTGAGGCTACACCGTCTTCCATTCCCCCAGGGAATGATATGTT
This sequence comes from Rhododendron molle, assembly GCA_025413875.1. Lineage (NCBI taxonomy): Eukaryota > Viridiplantae > Streptophyta > Magnoliopsida > Ericales > Ericaceae > Rhododendron > Rhododendron molle. Next base: position 32,783,544 of record CM046391.1, on the reverse strand, counting down.
AGTTGGGGGCATACCAGAGGTCACGGGGGTCTCGGTTCAGCCATCATCGGCCGAGGGGGCCGTGGTCGAGGCCAACGTGGTGGAGGCGACGGTGGTAGTGTAGTATTGGCCAGGTACGGCCAGGAGACGGAGACTCCGGGTGCAGGGGAGTCGAGGGACGATGTCGGGGTTTCGGGCCAGTCAGAGGCGGCGGCTAGCGTGGAGGAGAGGACCACGGAGGGTCACGGTGGCGGTGGCTTAGACCAGGGGGTAGAGGGGACGGAGGCCTCTCCCGTGAGAGAGCCTCGGACCGAATTGGGGAAGGCCCCCGTCGTCGAGGGTGAGCCGGAGGTGGAGCCGGTGGTGGAGGACACATCGCTTATGTTTGTGGGCAGTGGTACAGGTGCAGGGTTGTCACGCCCTATAGGCATGGGCGACTACTTAGCGACGGCGTCCATGGAGGACGTACTGGAGGTGGTGCGGGGGTTTCCTGGGTTGGCGGACGCCTTACTAGCAGCCCGCGAGGTGGAGCTGGAGGCCGGGGCTAGGACTGAGGGTGCCAGGGAGCCAGGGGTTGAGGAGAGGCGAGCTGAGGAGGCCGGGGTGACGGCTCCTCGCGTCACTGTGGTGCCTTCACTTTTTGACCCTTACAGTGGCGAGGGCCCTACGACGAGGCGGCCTACGTGCCTTTTCAGCACGTGGTGGTGCCTTCACTTTTTGACCCTTACACGCCGCGGAGGCCAGCTTACGACGAGACTCTGGTCTTGAGGGACCCTCAGCGGCACCTTTCTTTGCGCCGAGACGAGGTATACTTTAAATGTCTGTATTTCAAATTCCAATGCATCATATTTCTGTTTCATTACATCCAAGTATACCATTGTATTGCATGCCATGCCTGTTTACTGAATATTTGCTGATTTGTTACAACAGGCGATCTCGCTCTCGTGTTACGGAGGTTCGGCGGCTGTGCCGACGTTTTGGGAGAGGTTACCCGAGGCTTCGCGGGAGATAGTGAGGCAGGCGGGCTTCGGGGAGTTCGTCGGGGTACTTAAGCAGGGGCGTAGCAACGACCGCCCCGTGGTGAGGGCTCGCCGAGAGGTGGTGGGACACGACGAATACCCTCCACTTTCCCTTCAGTGAGCTGACCGTGACGCCGTTGGATTTTGCGGCGATCACCGGTCTCGGGGTCGAGGTGACCCTATCCCTTTGACGCCGCCACAGGGGGCGTTCCAGCGGGCGATGCTGGGACACGAGCTGAGGGCAGAGGGGGACGATGCGAAGTACGCCCAGCTCCTGAGGTTTTGGACAGAGAGGCTCCCGACCGACAGGGCGGAGGAGGAGCAGATGACGAGGTGTTTCCTGCTATACTTACTTGGTGCGTCCCTGTTTCCCAACAAGCGCAACCGAGTGCACCTTTCGCTTCTCCCAGCCCTGAGGGACGTTGGGGAGATCGCCCGCTTCGACTGGGGACGTGCTATGCCTTTATGGGCTCTCTTTCCCGTGGGGCAGGAGTGAGTCTCGGAGGCTACTGGAGGGTTTGGGAGGTACATTTCTTTTCCTTTCTCATGAATAGTTAGCTTTCCATTTATATCAATTCAATATATATCTTATGCTAACTTTCAATGTCTTGAATTGCAGCTTTGGACGTACGAGGTGATAGGGATGTACCCTCCTGAGACCACGTGTCCCGACGACACGATACTCCCTCGGGCCTTGCGCTGGTCAAAGGAGTACAAGGGCGTGAAGAGGGGGAGAGGCAAGCTGGATGCCTTCTGTCTTTACTTGGACGAGCTGCGTCCTGATCAGGTACTAAAGTGCTTTCATATCTATTTCAAGCTTATTTTCATTCAATCAGCACCTTGATATTGCTTATTCTTGATGACAGGTCCACTGGCGGGTGTGGGACCGTTTCGAGATCCCCTACGTGGCACAGAGTAGGGAGGTTACCAGGGGGAGAGTGCTTCTCGAGTCCCCCTACGGCTGGCAGTGGTACTTGGGTGACCGAGTGCCACGCCAGTCGCTGAGGCTAGACGCTTTTCGAGTCCCCGGGCTGCTTCCTACTCTAGTGCAGAGGACAGACCAGTACACGCGGAGAGAGGTCGAGCAGTTCACACGGCCAGACCTCGAGTTGGAGCCGTTTTTCGAGGCAGGTGCTGGCCTTGCTGCTGACTACGCAATCTTGGTCTCGATGACTGATGGCGGAGTCTGAGGATACGTCTTTGCTTGGGAGGTGGCACGGCGGCCACGAGGGCGCTGGAGGAAGAAGGGGGCGGAAGAGAGGCAGAGGCGACGGAGTCAGCGGAGGAGACGGGGGTCGTGGTGACAGAGGCCGCAGTGAGGGTGCGGGCCCGAGTGGCACTAGCCTCCCTGCCCTCTCTTGGACAGTGGACGTGACGACCCCGCAGGGAGCCCCGGGCCTAGTTGTAGTGCCACGCCCTGCAGTTGAGGCTCCAGCGTTTCTCGCTCAGGTACAACATGCTTTCATTCTTCCGTACGTTCGCTCTTTCCACATGTTCTGATTGATTTCCTTCATTGCAGGCCCCTCTAGGGTACGTGAAGGAGATGGCAGAGGCCATGATGGGCCTGGAGCAGTTGGTGAGGCAGTACGCCATGGGCCACCCTCCGGAGGTGTTGCCTCGCGTTGGTGGGTCGATGGTATACTCTCGAACTTCAGTCATTTGCTTACTTCTATCGTTTATATTATGATTATGATGCAAATGTTATACGAATGCTTATACCATTGCAGGCCAGAGGAGGGGCTACACGAGGGTTGCGGCGGAAGTCCGTCCGCCTGATAGTACGACAGGTGTCCTCTGCCTGCTCGCGGGAGGAGCCGGCATCGAAGAGGACACGACGCTCTGTAGGGACCGAGGACGAGCCTATTGACGTCTCTGAGGACGATACACCCGAGCCTACAGACGTTGACCTGGAGGTCACCTCAGGAGATACTGTGCCTAGGGTGACCAGTACTCAGGCGGCGAGCAGCTCTCCTGCGGACGAGGAGATCTCCGTCGAGGACGAGGAGGAGAGCGAGGGCGAGGACGAGGATGAGAGTTGAGCTCCTCTTTTGTTTTGTGTTTTTGACGGAGCCTGCGTGCTTCTTTTGCTAGGGCGCCTGTTTGCCCTTGGTAGATAGGACTTCGATCATTGGGTCATTGTGCCCCTTTTTTGTACTTCGACTCATGGATGCTTTTGGATTTATACAGAGATTTTGTTCTTTCATTGTTTATGTCATTCAATTTCCTTTTGTTTGCACGAAGAAAACTGAATAACCAAAACATTAACCGAACTGTGCAACTAGTCGCTGAGTTGAATGTGAGGTTTGTGAGGAGGGACATATTAACAATCGAAGTATATTGACAATGGAATAGAAATCAAAGAAGGTGAGCAAACCGTTGTAAAGTAGACTCTGCATACAAGACTTTATATAGACGTCTTTGCAACTGACTCCAGACATGAATATGAGACAATAATGACCTTTGAATCTTGCTATGATGCTCGGAAATTCTATTTTGCTTCTGGGATATACTCGAAAAATAGGAAAACATTGACTCTAACGTGTGACATTTTCGAGTTTTGACTCCGAACGTGAACCGGAACTTGGACTAAGTCACTTTTGACCATTATGACCTGTAGGACTTGTAAGAACGACTTGGAATGACCCGAAACGGACTTTGATACTTTGACGTGGCTTAGGGAATGGATTTTATCGAGTTTTCGTGCCACGACGGCGAATCCCGGGAGTTATCTTGAAACGAAACATCCATGAAGTCCCAAATACCCGTTAGAGTGTGTTTAGGTGCTGGTTGGTGCTTTGTAGGGCCTTGATTCCATCTTGAGGTGTTGTTGCCAAAAATTGCAGAAATACAGAGTCAACATGCCGTGCGGATAGACGCGGATAGACCACGGTGCCGCGCGGGTGGAAATCTGCCTCACGGTACCTTGATCACTCTGCCGTGGAATTTCTCTGGTTTCAACATGCCGTGCGACCCATCAAGGTGCCGCGCGAGACAATTTTCCTGACAGATTCCAGTTTTGCTGCTTTCCAAGGTAGATTGCTCGGGGGTTGAGGTTTGACCCATGCAATGGCATTTCTGAACCAGTGCATGTCTGTTTTGCACCTTTTAGGACTTGACCAAGCTTTTCCCGATGTTGGACTCATGGAAAACTTGCGCTTTTGAAACCCAAGGCTCTTTGAAAGTTGAAGTTGTCCCTTCTACCTCTCCTATAAATTTAAGCTCTCTCATACCACATTCTCCTCACCTCATTCAACTCCCATCTTCTTTCCTTACTTCTTGAAATGGCTCTTTCTCTTACCGGTTCACTTCGTCCATGGTTGGCTTCGATGGAAGGTGTCGATTGGCTCAACTTCCGAGCTCATGGTCTCTATTCCATGCGGTACCTTCGCAACATCCGTCTTCGCCCCGAACTTTTGAGGGCAGCCGTGAGTTTCGGGATCCGGAGGTTCACGTGTTCCGATTTGGTGATCGTGGAGCTCTGTCCCCTTTGTCGAGGAGTTCCGTGCGTACCTCGAGGGCTTTGGTTCGAGGAGGTCATCATTCCTCTGTCTTGGCGAGAGCGCTTACAGAAGTCTTAGGCTGCGCCACTTGGATTGGGTGATGGTGCTTTGCTCGCTACTTGGTTAGGAATGGCCATCTTAATGTCATGCGCCTTATCGAGCTATTTTCTCCTCCTGGCAATCTTGGAGACATGACTTATCAGACTCGACGCATGACTGCTCTCTGCATGTGCCTGCTTGCGGCCTATCTCTTAGTTCCTTCTGCCGGTCATGTTAGTTCGGCGCTGGTCAGCGTTGCTGTTCAGGTAGAGGCTCGAAAGGACGTGATTCCGATGGTTTTGGCCGAGACATTGATTGGTTTGGACAAGGTTCGTTCTGGAGGGACCGAGACTTTCGGTGGTAGCCCCCTTCTCCTACAGGTTGGCTTCTCACTCAGCTCTCCTTTTTCGGGTTTTTCCCACGTTCTCATTTTACCTCAACACTCAGCTTGGCCTTCTACGGTTTCTTACTTGTTTTCTCTCTTCCCACAGATTTGGCTTTGTGACAAGGTGAATGTGCTGACCATTCCTTCTGGCAATTGGTCATATGAGGCGAGGTTACTGTCTCAGCGATGCTTCGAGTTTGAGGACAGGAGCAGGGTCGAGTGGGTCGACTTCCTCAGGCGCCGGCGAGCGGAGACTATCGCTTGGAGGTGCCGATGGCTGGACCTCCCTCCCATGACAGTGCACTATATGGGCCCCCAGTGGGTCGTTCTTGCTGGTTTGGGAGCTTTTACCTTCTACATCCCTTATCACATCTAGCGACAGCTAGGTTTGAGGCAGGAGGCCCCTGCCGAGGTTCTCGTGGATGTGGTTCTACCTCTCTTCAGCCATTCGGTTCTTTGCCACTACCAGCGCTTTTGGATGACACGCGAGGTGACCGACGCACATCCTTATCCTTCTGTGGCGATGCGCGGGAGCTATCGAAAGTGGCTTAGGAGGGACATCGCAGCGAGGGCTGGAGCCCAAGGAAACTGACTCGATCCTACTTCCCTGACCGTTTGAATAAATTGTGGACCCTCTTCTCATTATGTTGTATTTCTTTTGGTTTTGAAAGCTTTGCCCAACCTTATGTAGCAGAAGTAATCGTGTTAATAAAGCGAGTCTTGGAGGGTTTCCCCCTTCTCGACTTTTGTTTTTCAAACCTTCTCAACCTGGATCTTTATTTTGATGGATTGTGACCGGGTCTCAATGTGAGACTGCCTACTTATCCTCCTGGCGAAGGAATCAGGTCATGACGTAGTTCAGGGTAGGGTTCGCTCTGGTTTTAACACTCTCCTTTTGTGCTCTAACTTTTGCCTAGAACCGCCCTTTCGGGTTTTCGGTCTAGCGAGCTCATTTATTGTATGCCTTAACTTTTGCCAAAGATGCCCTGACGGGTTTTCATCCAAGCAGGGTTTGCTCTTATTTTTGCCTAGGACTGCCCGCCCTTGCGGTTTTCAGCCTAGCGAGCTTCTCTCAGGGGTAATAGCGCTTGAGTTGATCCAGGTTGACCAAGGTTGAGAATTCGTTTCCGTCCAAGTCGATGAGTTGCGCAGCTCCTCCAGAAAGGATGGTCTTGATAATGTACGGTCCGGATCATTTTGGTTGAAACTTTCCTCGTGGGTCATAAACAGGAGCCCGGATTTCCTTTAAAACCATATCACCCTCTATCAAGTTCCTGGGTTTCACTTTCTTGTTGAATGCCCGTGCAATCCTTCGTTGGTATCCTTGAATGTGGTAAAGAGCCCTTAACCGGCGTTCATCGAATAGCATAAGTTCTTCAAACCGATTGCTCAACCATTCTGCCTCTTGGAGTTCACATTCAATCATAGTTCGAAGAGATGGGACTTCCAATTCGATGTGGAGCACTGCTTCCATTCCGTAAACCAAAGAGTAGGGGGTTGCTCCCATTGGTGTTCGCACAGACGTGCGATACCCGCACAGAGCCAGGTGTAGTTGTTCATGCCAGTCCCTTGCGGATTGAATGGTCTTCTCCAGAATGGCTTTGATTGTCTTATTGGCGGCCTCCATGGCGCCATTAGTCTGCGGCCGATAAGTCGTCGATTTGTGCACTTGAATTTGGAACTCATCCAAAACTTCCCGGGCTCGTCCTTTGAAATGAACCCCATTATCGGATACGAAAGCTTGGGGACCCCGTATCGGTAAACGACATTTTGCTTGATGAAATATGCAACTTGAACCGCAGTCAAAGTGGCATAGGAAGCAGCTTCTACCCATTTCGTGAAATAATCGACGGCTACTAAAATGAACTTGTGACCATTGGATGCTGCTGGCACTATCCTTCCGATGACGTCAATTCCCCATGTCGAGAAAGGCCATGGTGAGGTCATTTGTTGCAGCTCATGTGGCGGGACATGCGTGAGATTAGCATGAATTTGGCACTTTCTACACCTTCGCACATATTCTACACATTCCGTTTCCATGGTGGTCCAGAAGTATCCTTACCTGAGGATTTTCTTAGCGAGCATTATACGATTCATGTGAGGGCCACATACACCTTCGTGGACTTCCTCCATTACCCTCTTCGCATCTTCCCCATGGACGCATAACTTGTGCGTACCGCAGTGTGATCTTCGGTATAGGTTCCGTCCACAGATAATGTATTGAGCCGCCATCCTTTGAAGAGCGATTCGGTCCTTCTTGCTTGCTCCCATGGGGTACTCTCCTCTTTCTACATATCTCCAAATATCGAAGTACCATGGCTGACCATCATCGGGTTCTTCGATCGTCATGACATGCTGGTAGACTGGAGTATCCCTTTGTTCTATCACAATCGGCCTTAACTTTACGCCAATAGGGATCTCAACCATCGATGCCAACGTTGCCAAAGCATCTGCGAATTGATTTTTGAATCTCGGGACATGAGTGAATGTTACCCTGGTGAAGTGGGGGATGAGATCTTCGAGATCGTGGTGATATGACTTTAGTTTTTCTTCTTTGACTTTTCAATCACCATTTGCTTGGGACACGACCAAGTTCGAATCTCCCTCGACTTCCAGTTTTTCTATGCCGATCTCAATGGCTGCCTCCATACCCACGATGCAAGCCTCGTACTCTGCCTGATTATTGGTGACTTCGAAGTTAAGCTTGAATGCCAACGGGATGTGCGATCCATCGGGCGAGATGAGCAATACACCGATTCCAAATCCTTTCTGGTTGGCTGCTCCATCAAAGTACAACTGCCAAATGTCCTCGGCTACCGTCATTATGTCTTCGTCGGGGAAATTGAATTCGGCATCCTCCCCTCCCTTAACTGGGCAATCGGCCAAGAATTCTGCGACAGCTCTTCCTTTCACTGACTTTCGGGTGACATACTTTAATTCAAATTCAGCGAGCATCAGCAACCATCGCGCCATTCTTCCTGTGAGGGCTGGTTTTTCGAATAGATATTTTAGGGGATCCATCCGAGATATCAGCCTCACCGGATAGGCGAGCATGTAATGTCTCAACTTCTTGGAAGCCCATACAAGTGCCCAGCATGTCTTTTCCAGGGGTGTAACGTTCCTTGGGTCCAACCATCTTTTTTGAGGTAGTAAACAACCCTTTCAATCCCATCATCTCCTTCTGTGCCAACATACACCCCATTGAGGACGAAGTGACCGACAAGTATAGGATCAAAGGTTTTCTTGTACGGGCGGCGTTAATACCGGTGGCTTGTTCAGGTAGGCCTTTCGAAAGCTTTCTTGCACCTATCGTCCCAAGCGAACGGCACTCCTTTCTTGAGCAAGCGGAATAGGGGTTCGCAAGTCGAGGTCGGCTTTGCAATGAATCGATTGATGAATTGCACCTTGCCGAGGAAACTCCTTACATCTTTCTCGGATCTCGGCGGTTCCATTTCTAGGATGGCTTTGATTTTCGATGGATCGACCTTCGATGCCTCGGGTGGTGATCATGAACCCAAGCATCTTCCTGCGGTGACTCGAACGTGCATTTGGCGGGGTTGAGCCGCATCTTGTACTTCCTGATTCTTTCGAAAAACTTCCTGAGTGCGGGCAGATGTCCTTCTCGCTCTTTGGCTTTAACAATCATATCGTCAACGTAGACCTCTACCTCTTTATGAATCATGTCGTGTAGAAATGCCGTGGCGGCCCACTGGTAAGTAGATCCGGCGTTCTTTAGTCCGAAGGGCATGACTCGATAACAATATGTCCCCCACTCAGTGATGAACGTAGTTTTTTCCCGATCCTCTGGAGCCATGAGGATTTGATTGTACCCCGAAAAACCATCCATGAAAGAGAGTAGGGCATTACCGGCAGTATTATCAACAAACACATCAATGTGTGGTAGCGGGAAGTCATCTTTTGGGCTGGCTTTGTTGAGATCCCTGAAATCGACACAGACCCTTATCTTACCGTCCTTCTTTGGCACGGGGACGATGTTTGCAACCCACTGAGGGTACTCGGTTACCATTAAGAACCCAGCGTTTATCTGTTTAGTGACTTCCTCTTTAATCTTAAGCACCCAGTCAGGCCTCATGCGTCTCAACTTCTGTTTTACTGGTTTTGCATCGGGATAAAGGGGAATCCGGTGTTCCACGATTTCAGGATCGATTCCGGGCATATCTGCGTGTGACCATGCAAACACATCTTCGAATTCTTTGAGCAAATCTATGAGGGCATTGCTTTCTTCGGCGGATAGCGCGGAACCGATCTGGATCATCCGGGGACTCCCCTCATCTCTCAAATTTATTAAAACGATTTCTTCTTTTACAGGCTGAGCATGCCTTTCATCTTCCCTGTCGATTAGGGATCGAATTTCTTTAGGGATGTCCCCGTCGAAATCAATCTCTTCATCACCAGGGTCGACGCAATTTATTTCAAAGTCAGTGAAGTAAGCAGAATCAGATTCATTTATTTCATTATTAACGGAGGCCTCGGGGGCACCATACACACGGGTGGATTCGAACTCAAAGATCTGAGAGTTTGGGCCAAGAGGCACCAACTTCGGACTCGCGGACTCGAAGACTCGAAGACTTAACAGACTCAAATTCAGACTCAGATTCAGACTCAGACTCATGGTGAGTTGCACTCGGTATGAAGGTCCAATTCTTGTATCCTCCAGCAGCATCCATGATGAGCAAAGTCGGATCCTCAGGGGTTTCTTGTTCCATCATCAGCACTTCCGCTTCCGCAGCTGTACCCATTGATTCGTCTTCCCTAAACAGAGTTGCGAGACTACCCATGGCAAAAACCTCAATCCAGTCAGGGAGCTCTTTCTGCTTTTCCACAGCCTCAGCTTCTTCATCACTATCTGGCCAGACATCGTTGGCGAATATCTCAAACCCTGGCAGGAAGGTATTGGTTTCCTCTTCCCAAAACGGTTCCGGCTGTCCCTGATAAATCTGCTTTGCTTCTTCTTTGACAAAGTAGTCCTCCAACCTGTTCCCCCTTTTCATTTTGCTTTTACTTGAGGGTGAGTAACCAAGGCCAGTTGTGCGCATCAGAGTGCCCTGAGCTTCAAATTTTGCAGGGCCTTGGAGGTTCTTTCCCAGTCCCAATCCTGGCATGTAGGACATTTTCTTCATAATCTTGATGGCAACATTGCGAATAACGAAGTCATCATCGATCCTAACTGAATAGATAGACTGAGAGTTATCTAGAGAGAAGCCTCCCAAAGCGATATCTTCTTCTCCGTGTTGAATTTCCAAGAGTGGGGCATTATCCTCAACAGGGGCATGAACCCCCGAGTCTCCGTGGATAGTAAGCATTCCTGTTTCCAGTCCCAGCTGAATTTTCTGGTGGAGTGTGGAGGGCACAGCCATGATGTCTGGCCGATGCAGCCAAGGCCTTCCCAAGAGCAGATTGAAAGAGGCAGGGATATTCACCACGTGAAATTCTACTTCCGTCTGGTATGGTCCGAAGGTCATGGGTATCATGAGAGTCCCAATCACATCCCTCCGAGTGTTGTCATATGCTCGGACCTTGACTTCTGATGGAGAGAAATCCTTATTTTTGTACCCCAAGCAGTAGGCAACACGGAGTGGACAGACATTGATCGCCGAACCGTTGTCCACCAAGATTGCAGGTACCGACTTGCCATGGCATTTCAAGGTGATGTGCAGCGGACGATTGTGATCAGTTCCTTCGGCGGGTAAGTCTCGATCAGTAAAGGTGATGGCATGTTTGATAGGTATGGTTTTGATCAGGGCCACAAGCTCATCGGGAGTTATAGCGGAAGGAACCTTTAGCTGAGAGAGTGCTTGGATGAGGCCTTCACGATGGCGTGTGGAATGGACCAGCACATCCCAGACAGACATCTTAGCATGGGTTTGCTCCAGTTGGCGCTTAATCATCCCTTCGGGGTTCTTTTCAGGTCGAGAGGGCTCCTTAGCTGGCGGGTCAAAGGGTCGGAAGGTGCTCTTAACCGGGGTGGTGAAGGGATCAGAGGGCTCTGCGGTTGTAGGGTTGGAAGGTTCCCCGACTTGGAGGTTCGGAGGTTGATAAACACGGCCGCTTCTGGTTAGATGATCAATCTGGCAATACTTCGATTCCTCACTCCATAGGTCAGCTAGGGCTTTACGCTTGTTTCCGATAGTCGTATCTTGTAGATTAGCGGCCAGATCGGCGATAAATAGATCATCCCACAGATCCTCGGGTGTCCACTTTTCAGCCTCCATCATGGCTTTGTTGACAATCCATTTTTCGTTTCCCACTTTTACGTTAACCACTTCAGTGTTGGCCCACAAGTTTGCTGGTTCATCTTTCCATAAGTTTATCATGGCAACTTCAGCGTCTTTCGGGAAAGTGACTGATGACTCAGATTCAGCTCCATCCACGAGGTAGTCCATAGGGTCAAACTCATTGCTAGCAACTTCCTCCTCGAATCTAGGAAGGTCTGGGTACGGGGTGAGGTTCACATTGTCATACAGATTGTTGACGACAAAGTCATTAAAATGAAAGAAATCTGGGCGGAGCGGGGCAAGTTCCGGCCAGTTGTACATCACCATCTCAGGTGGGTATCCAAGCTGGTATTCTTCACCGAATAGTGCCGGCAAGGAGAAGGTATCCAATGGGTCGTGTAAGTGCAGAAAACGAAAAAGGCCTCCAAACAGCAGCTTGATCGTAACGGCTACTTCACGTTCTTACACCGGAACCCTACCACACCGCCGGAGTTGAGCCTGTAAAACAAACAATGGGTGAGCGCACCTTTGCCTTCTCGTGGCAAAGGCCCTCCGATGCCAAAGTTAGTATCTCGTACTAGTGAAAACCCTAATTCTCAGTAGGAAGTAATCAAATAACCAAGAATTGCCTACCTTTACCTCTAGGTTTACCTCATATTTATAGACCCATGTCTACTTGCTATCCAAGCCATCTTGCTGCCCTATGTTTCCTTTCTCGTAAAGGGAACCTAGAATATCAGGGATTCTCATTCCCATAACTGCGCATTTCCTTTTAGACCATTTAGGCACTCTTCCCAAAGCTGGCCGTTCATCCCATTCTCGTTGGGAATCACCTCAGATCTCGTTTCCTTACTGGATATTTCCATTTCTGGACCACTCTGGAGCGCCTCCTGGCACCTTCTCCAGATTGCAGCTACTGTTCGGCCTTCTCGTTGCCGAACAGACCCTCTGGACCAATGATATCTCATATCACTGGACCCCTTATCACGAGACTGGTCCAACAAATACCCTTGCTCTTTGAACCATACCCCTGCTCGGGTGTCTTGGACCTGGGACCTTTCGTGCCCCCAGCCCTTACTGCCGTTCACCGTACTGCACGGCGGATACTCTAACTATATTGATTCTCGGCCCCACGTACCACGTGTTCGGCCACTCTTTGTACCTGTTTGGGATTACCTCCCTACAGGTCGTTCCATGCCAAAAGCTGATACTCATCCGGGGTCGGGTCCCAATCCCATTCGGGTACATCTTGGAAGACCGGGTATTCTTCCCCTTGATTTTCGAATAGTGCACACAAAGAGAATCCATCAAGAGGATCTGCCTGGATGTTTTGCCAATCAACCTCCCATCCGGCCTCGAACAAAGGTTCCTTGTTTCTTTGGAAATTGGCAGCTTCAAATTCTTCCCAGTCAGCAATCAGTTCTCCCCACGTGTCTTCCCATTCCCAGGTAGAATGGAAGGCAATTTCTCCGGGAATTCCACCAACAGGCATTGGTTCGGCATCAGGGACAATGAAGAATCAGTTTCTAGGAGACTTGGATCTTCGGCTAGGGTGATTTGGTTGTACGGAAAGGGACTATGTTGTGGCAGGGGGTTTGAGACGGTGTTTGGTTTATCTGTGGGTGGAGCATCGACAACCTTGTTGTCAATGAGGTTTTGGATTTCATGACGGAGGCGGATGCAGTTGTCGGTGGTATGGTCGGGCATTTGGTGGAAGTCACAGTAGACGTTTGGGTTTAGGTTTGGCGGAATGGTTTGTGGTGGCGGAAGAGGTTTCAGCACTCCGATTTCTGTGAGTTTCTTGAGAAGAGTGGATCTTGGAGTGCTGAATTGGGTGAAGGTTCGGTTCTGGGTTTTTGATTTTTCGGAAATCTGGTTAACTTCTACAGGTTTTGTGGATGAGGTTCCTGCCTGATTGGCATTCCCGAAGAGAACATTGCTGTTTCCTGAATACGCCCGTTTGGATTTGGACCCGGACCCTGATTCTTTCTTCTCCAAAGTTCCGTCCCGTAAAGCCTCCTCTATAGCCAGTCCGGAGTCATAAAAGGTTTCAAAGTTTGGAGCAGCCTAAGAAAGAACCATGTAAGGGGCGAAGGAGCTTGGCAAGTTTTTGGTTATTATCTGTATCTGTTCTTTCAGGTCAGGCTTATTCTGCATCTGGACAGCCTTAGCCCTCCAACGCTTCACAAAGTCGGCGAAGCTTTCCTTCTCACCCATCTTAGTACTTTCCAATTCCCTCGTGGTCATTTTCAGGTCAACATTGAAGTCATATTGAGCCACGAAGGCCGTCCCAATGTCTTCCCAAGTCCTTTTCTTGGATGGTTCGAGAGAGAGGAACCATTGCAGAGCTGGACCAGACAAGGACTCATGGAAGAGTTGGGCCATGGCTTCTCCTTCGATGCCGCGCATAGTGAGGGACCCGACATATCCTTGAAGATGGGCTCTTGGGTCGCCGGTTCCATCGAACTTTATAAAGTCCACTCCTTTGAATTTTTCTGGCAGCTTGGCATTCTGAAAGAGGCATAGTTTCTTCATGTCGATTTCTCCTTTTGCAAGCCGTTTGGTTTCCTAGACAGATTCCTCCAATTTGCTAATCTTATCCATGATAGCGGCCAAGTTGGGGTCGATTACTGGTACCTCAACTTTAGGTGGTTGCTCAGATTGCAGGGAAGTCTTGATTAGGAGCTTGTCAGTGATTTCCTGCATGCTTTCCATTATCATATTCATGTCATTTTTCATAGAGACTACGGCGGCTTTGAGTTGCACGTCAATGCCGGCGAGGGATTGCTTAAACTGAACATCCATGTTGGCCACATTCTGCCTGAGTTCCTCCATTCCGTCTCCCTGATCAGCCATAGGTAAGGGATTTTCGGTCGGGAATGAGACTACAGATTCTTCTACCACAGGTTCTTCCTCTTCCTCAATTTGGACCTCAAACAGCGGGGTCTTCTAGGGTATCTCTGCGAACTAGTCTTTGGGACGGACGGAACCAATTGGGTACAACTTCTTTTCTCCACAGGCGATCAATGTGGCAGCACTGGCAACAAGTCAAAGGGAGCAACTCATAACCAATCCGAATACTCGCCTACTTCTACCCATCTCCTAGAAAGCGAGGCCTAAGACCTACCGTGGCTCGAATGTCACTTAAGACGTCCGTCTGAAGATTTCCGATAGCCCGGGTGGGTACCGTCAGACAGGTTAAGATACGGACGTGCTTAAGGCCAATCTCCTTATCGTGACCATCGAGACAGAGCAATGTGGCTACCGGAATCCATCAGACATGCTTAAGGCTAGACCCAAACCAAGGAGCCGTTCGGACACGGCAAACACCGGAGGTATCACAAACTCCATGGATTTAAAGTCTCTTAGCGTCTTGGTGGACCTACCGTGGTTCAAATCTCACTTAAGGCGTCCGTACAGAAGATTTTCGATAGGCCGGGTAGGTGCCTATCGGAATCTAGATACGGACGTGCTTAAGGCCAATCTCCTTATCGTGACCATCGAGACAGAGCAATGTGACTACGAAATCCAGATACAGACATGCTTAAGGCTGGACCCAAACCAAGGGAGCCGTTCGAGCACGACAAACACTGGAGGTTCCACAAACTCCATGGATTTAAAGTCTCTTGGCCCAGGGGCCCTAAAGAATTCTAAGGGAGCCTATTCCTCTAGCCCACAAGATGCAATGGTGTGTGAATGATGCGTGCGTACAGGAATAAAAAGCACGTAAAAAGGGTATAACGCATAAGTCCTAGCCATGGGTTCATGTCCTAGTTGGGAAGGTTCTATGGCTATGTACAAGTGCAAAGGCTGGTTTTGGTCTCAAAAGGGTTCCCTGGACTAGAGCCAAGATGTGCTACCCCGTGTCGAGTGTATTGCAAGACAACGGTCGTACAGCACGATGGCTCATCATAGTCGGGGGTTGCTAGGCATTCCGGGAGAGCTTGTCACCGGTAAACCGGGCAAGATAGCCGAAACACGCATGGCGAGGCTTGTGCGGTGCAAAAGTGTACAGGGTAAAAGAACTTAATATTCTGAAAAATATTTGAAAATCCCCTTTAGAAAACACTTTTCAAGTTTGGCCCTCTTGATCATCTAATATTTTTTTTTTGTTTTTTTTTTAAAAAAAAATATTGAATAAATACGTCCCCAGCAGAGTCGCCACTGTGGGCTCCCGCGCCCGGAAAAAGGCGCAAGCTCGAAGAGTCGCCACCCGGGTTTTTGAGATAGGTCACCCGAGAAACCGAGGAGTGATTCGAAAAAGGCTTTTGATCTAGCGAAAACGCCGAGACGTTGGGTTCGGGAGCCACATTACGAATGAGGAAGGTTTTTCTTTAAACAGCACCCCATTCACCCGGTAAGACCGGTCTCTACTTGATGTTTTAAAAAGGGGGGGAATCTTCAATATTATTTGGAATATCAAACTCTTTAATAAAGCACGTAATGGGAAAGGGACATGGGAAATATATCACATTGACGTGCAGGTGGTGCTATCTGTACAGTCGTGATAAAATGACATGAATAAATGGAAGTAAATAACATTCAACAGACTGTTTGGACCTCAGGATACCGCTCACGGCACCCTGAGATGCCGTGCGAGGCATCTCAACATGCCGTGCGTGGCACCTGCTCTGCTGTCAGACTGTTGCAGTCTTTCAAAACATCATTTAGCTCACTGGTTTCTCTGTAGATCTTTTGAAAACTCACGAATAGCCTCACGGCGGTCAGACCATCCCAAGAACGTCATTATCCTTCTCAAAACATGGTTTTTAAGTAGTTTTCAACGTTTTTGATCACTTTGGGATGATCTTGAAAAGATTTTACAAGAGCCGGAACATGGCTTGTAGATATGGTCTTATTTTAAGAGCTACAGAAACAATAAACAGCAAAAACAGGTAACCACAGCAAAGGAAAACTCAGATCCAGTCAGCCTGTTCACAATAGCACTAGTGTGCACCATGCCGTGCGTTGAGAGTCAGGGTGCCGTGCGTCTGATCCACAGACCGCGCGGTTCCCTAACCTCAGCACAGTGTTGGTTTTATTTTATGAAAATAGGTTTTGAGTCGGATCTAACCACAAGGGATTAGATCTGCTGACATAAAGGTCCCCTCAGGACCAGAACGGAATCTAGTCCGAGGAAACGAGTTTATACCTTTGGTTTTGAGCTTGATCAAGGATCATGGATGCAAGGATGTGGGTGGATCGTCACAGATGTGGATGGGGGAGGTTAGATGAGACAAAGGGAGTATGGGTGTGAGTGAAGGTTAGGTGTTTTGGGGGTGATGAGTCTTTGAAGTTAATGAAGGATCAACTTCAATGATGATGAGGGAGTGAGTGAAAGCACTTAAAGAAGGTCTTTTGGGAATGACATTCTTTAAAGCTTGGAAATGGCAATGGGAATAAGAAAGTGGGTGTAGAAATTTAGAGAGAGAAAGTAGAGTGAGAAAGCCAAGAGAAAGGCAAGAGAGGGACTCAAAAGAAAGGCTAAGAGGGACCTCTTTCCCTTGAGTGGAGGGGTTAATTTATAGGCAAATGGCCAAGGATTTTGAATTCAAATGGTGGAGGTGTTTTCTGGGCGGGCCAGAAGTGCATTTTCGGCTGAGCCAGTCATCAGCTGTGGCTCACACTGGCGTGGCCGACAGCTTTCTGAGCCAGCCAGCTTTTTGCTCAAGGTGCCGTGCGGAGGGGTTTGGCTGCGCACGGTCCCTTGAATTTCTCAAGGTGCCGTGCGCTCCAATTTGACTCCGCACGGTACCCCCTCCTGTGGTCCAGGGCCTTTTGGGCTTTTTTTTTATTTGGCTTGGTTGGGTTTGTTGGATTTGTTGGGTTTTTGGCTTTAAAGGAGATCCTTTTTCAAGCTCGCAAAGGTATCGTTTCCTCTATTTCATCATCGGGGTGGACAAAGACTCTCCGAGGTCCGGATTGGGGTGTCTACAGGTTGAAAGAGCCATTTGTTATCTATGCAAAAAGATGGTGGGAAGTGAAGAGCGTTATACTCCGTTGGAAAAGACATGTTGGGCGCTTGTGTGGGCCACAAAGAAATTGAGACACTACATGCTGTCTTATTCGGTGATACTGATTTCTCGGATGGATCCTCTCAAATGTCTATTTGAGAAGCCAACACTTACCAATAAGTTAGCACGTTGGTTGCTCTTATTGGCAGAATTCGAAATCAAGTACGTCACCCGGAAGTCAGTGAAGGGCAGGGCAGTTGCAGAATTCTTAGTGGATCATCCGATTGAGGGACCAGAGCACACGAAATTTCAATTTCCTGATGAGGACGTGTTGACAACCGTCGATGAGAAGTGGACTCTGTACTTCGATGGAGCCGCTAATCAGAAGGGCTTTGGGATTGGCATACTACTGGTCTCACCTGAGGGGTCGCATATCCCCCTCGCATTCAATTTGAATTTCGAAGTCACGAACAATGAAGCAGAGTATGAAGCGTGCATCGTGGGAATGGAAGCTGCACTGGAAATTGGAGTCAAGGTGCTAGAAGTTGTGGGAGATTCCAACTTGGTCGTATCGCAAGCAAATGGGGAATGGAGGGTTAAGGATGAAAAGATGAAGCCATATCATCAGCAACTTGATGAACTTATCCCGAATTTCCAAAAGGTGACCTTCGCGCATGTCCCGAGGATGAAGAATCGCTTTGCCGATGCGCTCGCTACTTTAGCATCCATGCTAGAACTTTTGATTGGGGTAAAGTTGAGGCCTGTCATGATTGAGCAGTAGGGAAAGCACGTGTACGACAATGTCATGAACATCGACGAGCCAAACGATGGACTCCCGTGGTTCCACGACATTTGGAATTTTGTCGAAAAAGGAGAATTCCCTGCAGATTCAACCAAGAAAGATCGCATCGCCTTGCAACGACTAGCATCTCAATATGTCATCTGCGGTGGGCAATTGTATCGGCGATCTCCGTGCGAGGTTCATAAGTTGTGTATCCACAGTGACGATACGAGAGCGGTGATGGAAGAAGTTCATGAAGGAGTCTGTGGGCCCCACATGAATGGGATGATGCTGGCTAAGAAAGTTTTGAGATTGGGATACTATTGGTCAACCATGGAGATAGATTGTATCGAGTATGTGCGCCGATGTCATAAATGCCAGACTCATGCCAATCTTATCCATGTTCCACCCTCGGAGTTACACCCAATGGCAACACCATGGCCATTCTCTGCATGGGGCATTGATGTCATCGGAAAGATCACACCCGCGGCTTCTAATCGTCACAGGTTCATCTTGGTAGTAGTCGATTATTTCACCAAATGGGTCGAAGCAGCTTCATACAAGACATTGACGGCAGTTCAAGTGGCTCACTTTATTAGACAAAATATCATTTATTAGTATGGGGTCCCTCAAGCCTTCGTGTCTGATAATGGTGTTCACTTCAAAGGAAAAGTTCTTGAACTCTTTGACGAATTCAAGATTCAAGTGGATCATTCGACCACTTATCGGCCACAAACGAATGGGGCAGTCGAAGCAGCAAACAAGACCATCAAGACGATTCTCGAAAGGACTATTGAATCAGCTAGGAATTGGCACGAACAACTACCGCTAGCTTTATGGGGATATCGGACGTCTATCCGCACACCGATAGGGGCAACACCCTATTCTTTGGTGTACGGTATGGAAGCCGTTCTCCCTATCGAGCTAGAAGTTCCGTCGCTGAGGGTCTTGGCGGAACAAGGAATAGACGAAGCTGAATGGATCAGTGGGAGGTTCGAAGAACTCATGCTGTTTGACGAAAGGAGGTTGCGAGCATTGTATCACATTCAGGGCTATCAGTGAAGGATCGCTCAAGCATTCAACAAGAAAGTGAAGTCGAGGGACCTACAAGAGGGGGATATGATACTCAAGGAAATCCGTGCGCCAATTTTTGACCTACGAGGGAAATTCCGACCGAAGTGGGCTGAGCCGTACATCATCAAGTCTGTCCTTTCCGGGGGAGCGGCCTCAATCATCGATCTCGACGGCAACGAATTCTCAAATCTTGTCAATTTGGATAAACTCAAACGTTATTACCTTTGAGAGAGCTCCCTGGGCCGAAAATCGCTAGGGCAGGCGGTCCCAGGCAAACATTAGAGCAAGCCCGCTAAGTCGAAAACCCGAAAGGGCGGCCTAGGCAAAAGTTAGGGCAAAAAGTCGAAAAATAGCTCGCTAGGCCGAAAACCCGAAAGGGCGGCACTAGGCAAAATTTCGAGAACAAAGAGGAGAGTGTTAATACCCGAGCGAACCCTAGCCTGAACTACGTATGGGCCTGATTCTCTTTCGCGAGAGATACGTAGGCAGTCTCACACTGAGGTTTGGTCCTAAATCACAAAAATCAAATCCAAATTGACAAATCAAAATGTTTTCTTTCAAGGCACATGCGATTAATGAACCGGAGGGGGAAACCCTTAATCAGTCAATTTTATTCAGATGATTTCTTTATTACAAGCTGAGCATGAAAAAGCAAAAACACACAACGAGATATACTTTTCTTATTCCAAAGACCGGCAAAGTAAGAAATCAACCCCTCCTCGCTTCCACATCCCTTCTTAACCACTTTCGGTACCTACCAGTCAAGGCAATGGAGTAGAGCGGATCGCTTGGCTCAGTCCTACGAGAACCCCATGTTCGCGCGTAACTTCGAAGGCCCGAAATGGTGAACAGAGGGAGACGAAGCACTTCTAAACCCGGGGGCGGCATTTCCTGGCTGAGTCCAAAGCTGGCGCAGGATGCGGAATGGTGAATAGAAGGTGAATCCAACCAAGCCTGCCACAAACACCTGTGGCGAACCCATGTTACTCACGGTCATCACAGTGAGCCTCAGCCAATGACACTGCCAAGCAATGTCATCATTATCCAAGGAAGCAAAGAAGTCAGCCCAGTCATCCTCATTCCTGTACATCACCTGAAAAGGGCGATTCCATCCGCTGGCACGATACCACCAGCCATTTGCCAGGGGAGTCAGCAAGTTTAGTTTGTCACAAAGCCATATCTATCAGAAAAAAGAGAGAAAACAAGTAAGGAGCCAGATAAAGCCTAAGCCGTGCGTCGAGGTAAAAAGAATGAGTGAAATAGAAAAAGGAGAGCTGAGTGAGGTCCCAACCTGCAACAATAGCGAGCTACCACCAAAAACCCTCGTACGACCAGCGCAAACAGCATCCAACCCGATCAAGGTCTCTGCAAGGACTAAAGGAGCGACGTCTTTGCGAGCCTCAATCTATGCAGCGACTCCCACCAGTAGAGGACTAGGCTGGCCAATGGAGGGAACCAATAAGAAGGTCGCCAAGAGGCAAATGCAACAAGCCGTCATCCGACGACCTTGATATTCGAAGTCCGTTAGATTTTCGGGTGGACTGAACATCTCGTGCAGCTGCACGATATTGACGACATTGTGTCGAGCGAGGAATTCAGCAGTATTACCACTAACACCCAGCCTGGCCTTAAGAATGTTCTCCATGCTCTCTCGGATCATAGGAACAACTGGCTCAGCAGAGTCATGGCTTCCCAGGTAGGCATGGAACTCCTCGACGGTGGGGCAGAGTTCTTGAGAACCAAAGCGAAAGACATGCACTTTGGAATCCCAAAAACGTGCCGCCGCATGCAACAAGACAGGACAAATTGCAACTTCTCAGAGATGCCTCAATGCATAAAGGCGGTGCCCTAGGAAATTCAGCCAGTCGATGCCTTCAAGACTGTCCAACCAAGGCCGAAGCAAAGCTTGGTTCAACAAAGCCATGAGAAAGAGGAGTTTTTGAAAGAAGAATAATGGATTGGAATGTGAATGATTTACCAAAACTAGGCTCAGTATTTATAGAGGGCTGGAGAAGGCAATCTCTCTCTCACCAGCCTTGAAACTCAACAAACTTGTCATTTTCAAAATCATTTCCTTGCATTTTCAAGCATTCAAACTTCGGAAATTTGAAAAAGTCTTGGGAAGACACAAATCTAGCTTTGGGAAGTTGTTTTTCCTGGGGAAGCAGCTGGTTGGAGACCACTAAAACACCTTGGAAGCATGCAGGCGTAAGAAAACAACATGGGAAAGCTAGTGCGTGGTATTGGGAAGCAACACAGGTCTGCTGGTGACAGTAGTCCCGAGCGCTCGGGAGTGTGTTCCCAAGCGCTCGACACCACTCTTAAGCGCTCGAGAGTTCTGCAATTTTGCAGCAGGTTTGTGTAACGACCCTGATTTTTGGCCAATAAAAATTTTGCTAAAAATTTGAATTTTATTTTAATACTTGGATTTCATTTTAACATCCAAAAATCGGTCGTTATCGACTTATAAAATTTTTTTATTATATTTAAAAATTCTTTATTTATTTTATAAACCCCTTTTTGCGATTAATTGTAACAACTCGGATTTTACTGAATAAAAATTTTGTTGTTATATTGGAAATTTTTTTAATTAATCTTGTCGTCTTAGTAATTCGCTTTTAATTTTATTAATCCGTCATAATTAGGTTTATGACTTAGGAGATTGGAATTCATCGCCCAGGCTGCCTTGGCCACTACTTGGCCACCGGGCTGCTTTGGCCACCACTTGGCCACTGCTTGGCTAGCACGTTGCTACCGGGCTGCCTTGGCCATCGTTTGGCCACCGGTGCTGGCCACCGCTGGCGCTATTACCAGTCGCTTTGCCATTTGTACCAGTCATGGCCACCGGGCCGCTTTGGCCATCGTTACCAGGTCGTGTGGTCGCTGCTTGGCCACCGCTTACACCGGGTTGCCTTGGCCACATTGCTTTGGCCACTGGTCGCTGGCCGCCGCCACATCGCTATTACCAGTCGCTGGCCATCGGTTTGCCACCAGTCGCCTTGGCCACGCCACGCCTTTGCCTTGGCGTTTGGCAATCACAGCTTTAGTATTCTGTTATTAGGTGATTTCCTACTAAATAAAACCAAAATACCACTCGAGCAATGAAAGCCTAGATTAAGTATCGTTAGTCTTTAATTAATTAGTTAGAATAGCTTAATGCCCATTTCACTTCTACCTAACCCTAGATGGACCATTTTACCCTTTTTGTCTTTATCCATTGGACAATAGCGTTAGAGTTTCCTTTACCCATTGGTCAATAGGTAAACCTTGGTTAATCTTCCTAAGTACGAGATTAGATTAGTTTAGTGCTTAATTGCAAAGTATTATACTTTTGGTATTAACCGTTGGATAATAACCGTTAGGAGTTTTATTAACCATTGGACGATAGACTAGAATCCTAGCCATTATTACCCATTGGTTATTAACCATTAGAGAAACTATTATCCATTGGATAATAGTTAGTCTTGACAATCATGTACTTGTTTGATTTAAATATTAGACTTGGCCATGTGTGTTATTTGATTAAAATACAATTAGTACATTAGGTTAGTATTATTATACATAGTACTTTGAAAGTAGTAGAATACTATATTAGATATTAGCCTAGGTCATATCTAGTATAGATATTGTGTAGTACATGTATATATATATATATATCTGTATGTACTTGTTGTATATATATATTATATTGTATATAGCATGTGTATTATTAAATATTTTATTTAGAAAATCTAATTTACTTGAAAACTTAGATTTTATTAAAAACCCATAGTACATATATATATATATATATATATA
Source organism: Rhododendron molle (assembly GCA_025413875.1). Classification (NCBI taxonomy): domain Eukaryota; kingdom Viridiplantae; phylum Streptophyta; class Magnoliopsida; order Ericales; family Ericaceae; genus Rhododendron; species Rhododendron molle. Next base: position 32,760,779 of record CM046391.1, on the reverse strand, counting down.
TATATTAGTATATAGGTAGTCTTTCATAGTACATTCAAGTGGGAGAGAGAGAGAGAGAGGGAGAGAGAGAGAGAGAAAAGTCGAGAGAGAGAGAGAGAGAGATGGAAAAGAGAGAGAGAGATGTGATGTATTGCTTGATTTTTGTCTATCAAATCCTAGATACATGTATATGTTAGTACTTGTACTAAGTGAAAGAAGTAGAAAGGAGAAGATGGGAGAGAGATTTGAGGTACAAATCTCTTACAAAGTCAAACCCTTCTTGTCTTTATATATATATATATATGGTTATATATATATATATGTACATAGTACAATGTACCAAGAGGAGAGAGAGAGAGAGAGAGGCCGAGAGAGAGAGATTGAGAGAGAGAGAGATTCGGATGGAGAGAGAGGGAGAGAGTGATGTGTGTGCAAGTGGTTGACATGCTTTGGTCATCCTTGTCCTAGTTGTGTATACTTTCAAGTGAAAGCATAACCAATGCCATCCAATCTTGTCCTTCTTTGTACAAACCCTAATTTTATACATGAAACAAATCCACTTGCTTGGCCAATCTTCCAAAATCCAATCCAAAGGACACATCCTAGCCTTGCATGCCTAGGTTTGTAGGTTATTTCTTGCAAGCAAACTTAATTTGCTTGAATAAAAAAATTGGAGGAAAGAGGGAGAGAGGCAGCCGGCCAAAGAGAGGGAGGGAGAGCCCATTGGCCTATAAATAGGACCTCACACTTCTCATTCAACTCACACCTCTTCATTCTCCAAGTTCTCTCCTTGAAAGCATAAGAATTCTTAGTGTTCTTGAGTAGTTCTAGCTTATTCTTGAGCTTTCTTTCCATCTCCGCCACTAAACCACCATACGACCACCACCTCGATCCTAAAGTAGTAGTAGTATAGGTTACGATCTAGTTTCAGGGAGAAACCTGTCTCTTTTGAAGCTATCGGAAGCTTATCATAAGCCGTTACTCCGTTCATTTGCCAACTTTCTTTCCATCGATCTTTTCGTAGTCTTCCTACCGCCAAGAAGGAAGGTAGAATCTTCTTATACCCCTACCGTACGTATATCGTATGATATGAGCGTGAGTAAGAATATGTAATACTTGGCTAGTTGATCGCATTATGTTGTTTGACGTAGAATTCTTTGAAGTATATGAGCATGATAATGTAGTTGTGATAATTAGCTTGTAGAACTTTCTTACTAAAAGTACGTAGTTTACTTTGATCTTGAGAATAATTGAATGCATGGTTTATAGAATCTCCCCAACTTGATTAACTCGTCAATAAACATATGTGGTTACGATTCGTTAAAAAACAAAATGTTGTTTCAAAACAAAGTATTTGTATTTTGACCTTTTCAAGGATTGGGAACTTGATCGCATGATGGCTTACCTTACTTGTGGTTGCAAACAAGCATGATTAAATAGAGTTGGATGATCTTGCTAGATTACTTTAAAGTGATTCGTCCCGCCGCGGAGTCTATGCATGATTACGAGACACGAGAACCAAAAAGTAGAAACATGACACTTAGGGAGTGGTTGATATGGATAAAAAGATAAAAAGGATTTTTGAAACTACATAATGGCCGGACTTGGTAGCCTTATGTGAGTTGGGAAAACCCGCAAGGTGGCCGGACTTGGTAGCCCTTTGTGTGGACTTACGAAAACCGCAATGAGGCCGGACTTGGTAGCCCATTGTGTAGATTGCTAATGGAGCCGGACGTGGTAGCTTCATTAGTAATTGGGCTTGGTTATCCACGGAGAAGAGCCAATGCAAGATTTTATAACGTGGCCGGACTTGGTAGCCTGTTGAATGAGAAATGATTTTTGAAATGAAATGGTGACACAGTTTACGATGAGTCGCGTAGGAGAAACAAAGAAAGGCATGACACCAACGTAAGCAAGATAGTGAATGCGGATGTATCATTGTTAATTATGTTGTTTAATGAGCATGTGTAATTATTTATATGACTCTTTGTTGTAAGTTATGGGTTAGCGGGTTGGATTATTCTATTGAGCTTCCGTAGCTCACGGTGTTACCTTTTTGGTGACCCTGACATATTATCTTTAGGGGCCGGTATAATGTGTCAGATTTCATAGATGAGCAGCAAGAACAGTACACCTTGGAGGCCTTTGGAGCCGAGGAGCTTGCAAGGATGGAGGAAGAGGCGGAGCAGTAGTTAACCTTAGATTATCCCCTCTTTTGAATAAAAGTACTCTTGTGAGACATATGTTGTAATATTGAGCTAGACTCTCCTTAATTTATTCAATAAAAATGTTTATTTAACGTACCCAAAATTCGGGGCGTTACAACTTGGTATCAAAGCATTAGGTTCAAAACCTCGGCCATGGGTAAAATGGGTAGCCTATAAGATAAGTTTGACCGTTGCACAAACGTGACTTGATTTTAAGTTTACCGTCCCAAATTGGGTGGAATTCTGACAAAACAATCTTCGGATTGAAGTAAGGTGGAAACTGGCAGTACCGCCGAACTGGGAATTCCCGAACAATTGGATGATGACTTAAATCAAGAATCGAATGTGGAACATAGAAATTTCGATGTTTCTTTAACAAAACTTGACTTAAAACACTACTAATCGAGGTTAAAACTTTTCCTTGTAGATGAGTAACTATCGAGACAACCTACTAGCCGAAGCCCGTCAACTTAGAGGTACCCTGAGGACGATGACCAACCTACTAGCAGGAGACCCCTACTTCCCTTACGCTTTTCCCTACATTTATGACTTCTATCAAGAGCATGGTGCCTTGCCACTCCCTGATGAGGAGGAGGTGGGAGACGAAGAAGCAATACCTGTCCTCGTCCAAATAGCACCCCCCTTCCATGAAGAACTTGTAGTTGTGGGGAACGAAGCTGAAGCCATTCCCGCTCCAGTTCCAATAGCACCTCCCGAGAATGAGGATCTCGAAGAAGATCCCGAAGAAGATCTCGAGGAGGAAGAACCAATGGAGATTTGGGGAAATGAGGGATCTGACGGAGAGAGTGAATCTGATGACGAAGAAGAGCCTGGATGGCTAGGGGTCGTGCCCGACATCATAGACATAGCCTCTGACACCGGCGATGTACCTCCGCCACCCGTTGAGACTGACATAGGCCCATATAAGGCCCAATTTCCGAATACCTATTAGGCTCATTAAGAAGCTTGTGATGCAAATGTAATAAGAAGGTTGGTAGTAGTTGAACTTGTAAGGTAGTAGTAAGCCTAGGCTAATATTAGCCATTTATGTTGTACTTGATCCAATTAAGTAATGAAAATATGTATTTCTTTCCTACGTGAAATCACTATTTATGTGCATGCTTATAGTTACCCTTTGTACCGTTAAGTCTAATATAGAACTCTTCCATTTGTATAGATGTCAAGAGTACCACAAAGAGGTTGCCCACCTTTCACCCCAAAAACTAGGGCCATCTACCGATCACTACTGTCACCTGAGTACACCGGACCAACCCTCCCACATATGGATGACATGGAACTCTATGAAGTCCCCATCATTTGGGAGGTACCCTTACTTGCTCAAAACACCGAGTACCTACCTCCCATCCAAGCCCCTGCACCACCTGTGCAGGACTTCGAGCAACCATTTAGCTTTCCGGTGTCCGACATGGAGACCGGCATTGATTGGGAGACTGTCATGATGAAACTCTTCCCGTGCTACCCCGAACCATTAGAAGAACCGCCCGTGCTAACGCAGGAGGAATTACTTAAACAGGAACAGGAGCTGTTTCAGATAAATGAAACTGAGGCTGAAAAGAACCACAAGATGTGTCTAAGGGAGAAGTTCGGAATCAACATGCCTTAGAAAGGATTAGTATTGTAGAATAAACCTGTTAGGATCATGTGTAAGATCACTGCAGTTGTATTAGAAAACCCTATCCTATATTTTTGTAATAAGAAAAGTTTATCTTCTATTTTGTAATAGAACTCGATGCGTCTATTTGTAACCCTTTGCTTAGCTATGGAAAACCTATTTCGTGTACTATTTCACTTTAGTAAATAAAACCCTTATTACAAAGGACAATTATTTTAGTTGACGCAAGTTGCTAAATGATAGTAATCTTTCTTCTCTGTTATGGGTGCTGTAGCACACTACCATTAGACATTTTATGAGAGCGCCAAGTGTCGACCATAACCCAAAAAGGGAGGGGGCCCGGTAATCGCGCGTCGGCCATACCCAAAAAGGGGGCCCCGGTAAACCACCCTTAACCTCCCCCAAAAATTCAAATTTAAACATTTCCCTCCTCCACACCCCTCACCCGACCCTATATATACTCCATTCCTCTCCCCATTTCTTCACCCCATCTCTTCATCCCTCTCACCATCCAAACCCCTCCAAACTACTATCAAACCGAGCCATGGCGATCTACCGACGAGGATTCCCGGAGGACGCCCAGTTCCGAGAGATGGAGCGAATCGAGCTCACCTCGATGATCCGAGCAATACTGTTGCTGCCCTTCACCTTCGTCCTCTTCTGTGCCGTGATCACCATAGCCATGCCACGGTGGTTCGACAGGAACGACCGCCTTACTACCTTCTGGTACTGGATTCCCGCGGTGGCCGTCGCACTCGCGGCGTTCGGAAAAGAATACGAACGTCGTGCACTCCAAGCATTCAACGATCGATGGCGGCTCGAGGCGTAGCAACGGCACCATAGCCGTTATTATCTGTTTTACTTTCATTTTCTTGTATCTGATGATGCCGTTAGGCATGTAATCTAATGATATTTCTAATCACAAATCTGGCTGTCTTGTTCATTGCGTGCTAATTCTAGTAACTAAACCTCCCTTAAAAATTTCTACTCGTAGATGGTGAACCGACGCAGTGGACTGGGATTTGAGAATGGAGAAACCTCTAACACTAACCCTTGCATAGCCCAAATCATGCAAGCTTTCGTTACTGCTTTGAATGCCAACCGCCGAAACCAAAACCGCGATGATGAACCTATGACCTGAACCCGAGCGATGAACGAATTCTGCAAACACCGACCCCCAACCTTCAGTGGAGACCCTAGCCCCACTGTGGCCGAATCATGGCTGAAGGAAACCAAGGTGATCCTGGACACTTTGGAGATCACCCGGAATGGGGATCGCGTGGCCCTGGCCACGTACCAACTAAAGGGAGAAGCCCGTTATTGGTGGGAGATGATGGAAACAACTCATACCGTAGCCACCATGACATTCGACGAGTTTGAAACCCTGTTCCTTGACAAGTACTTTCCCACACCCATTCGCCTGGCCAAGGAGCAAGAATTCATGAACCTGAAGCAAGGAAGCATGACTGTCACTCAATATGCAGCAAAGTTCGAGGAGCTGTCTCGCTACGCCCCAGATGCTGTAGCAACTGAGGATAAGAAAGCGAGAAGATTCGAGTGGGGACTGACAACTGCTTGAAGGGCCGTGGTAGCACAGGCCTTTCCCACCTATTCCGGCATCGTCCAGTGTGCTCTTCGATTGGAGAGTGAAGAAGCAGACTTCAAAACCCGCTGGAGGAAGGCAACAGGCAATACCGGGGGACCAATCCGTACCCAAACATCCAATAACAATCGAGGACCCTACCCCGCTAAGACCTTTACCCCGACCCAAAACAACCAAGCGTGGAAAACTACTACCCCAGGACTCAACCAACCACAGGGAGGCACTCGAGATCTGTCAACAATAAAGTGCTACAACTGTCAGCAGATGGGCCACTACAGTCGTCAATGCCCGCAACCACAGAAGGAGAAGAATGGGAACTTCGAAAATCAGAGGGTGCTACAGAATGGGCAAGCTGGATTTGGGAAGCAGAACCATGGAGGACCATCCTCGCAATCATATGGGCTAAACAAAGGGAAGCAGGCCATGAACACTCAGCAGGAGACTAGAGGGCGGATCTTTGCACTACAGACTGAGGAACAGGAGCCGGATCCCTCTGTGATCCAAGGTACGCTACTATTATATAGTACCTGCGTACATGCCTTGTTTGACTCTGGTGCATCACATTCATTGATATCTACTGCCTGTGTAACTGCTTTAGCACTAGAAACAGAACCCCTAAGCAAGAGTAGGAAGGTAGCATCACCATTGGGGGAAAGTATAACCGTTAGTCTAGTGTGTAGAGGGTGCGAGCTAGAAGTAGCCAACTTGCGACTAACCTGCGACCTCCGGGTAATCGAAATGGCGGATTTCGATATAATCCTAGAAATGGATTGGTTATCTGCACACAGAGCAGTCATAGACTGTCATCAGAAGACAGTAACAGCTTACACCCCAGAGGGAACTCGTTTCCGTTTTAAGGGGGATAGGCAAACAACAAGCTCGACAACGAAAAGATCTAGGTGGCAGAATCAACTACTTGGATGGCTAGCTAGTCTCCAAATGGAAGAAACCGATAGGGAGGAACTGGGATTGCCCCACATCGTTTGCGAATACGCCGATGTGTTTCCGGAGGAACTCCCTGGCTTACCTCCTCAGAGAGAGGTAGATTTCTCTATAGAGCTCCAACCAGGAACAGCACCAATCTCGATGGCACCATACCGTATGGCCCCAGCAGAGCTAAAGGAACTGAAGACCCAATTGCAAGAACTATTGGACAAAGGGTATATCAGGCCAAGTACGTCACCATGGGGAGCACCTGCATTATTTGTGAAGAAGAAAGAGGGAACGCTTCGTTTATGTATCGACTATAGAAAGTTGAACCAAGTCACAATTAAGAACCGATACCCCTTGCCCAGGATCGATGACCTGTTTGCCCAATTAAGAGGAGCAACTTGCTTCTCTGAGATCGATCTCAGATCAGGTTACCATCAACTGAGAATCCAAAATGAGGATATTGACAAAACAGCCTTCCGCACCAGATACGGACACTACGAGTTTGTGGTGATGCCGTTCAGACTGACCAACGCCCCGGCAGTATTCATGTGTCTCATGAACAAAGTTTTCCAACCCTACTTGGACAGGTTTGTAGTGGTGTTCATTGATGACATCTTGATATACTCTGCTAATAAGGAAGAGCACGAAGAACATCTCCGAATAGTACTACAAGTACTCCGAGATAACCAACTCTACGCCGAGGCAAGTAAATGCGAATTTTGGCTAGAGGTGGTTAAGTTTTTGGGACATGTAGAATCTAAAGACGGAATCGCGGTGGATGAAGGCAAGGTGGAGGCCGTGTTGAACTGGAAACAGCCAACCTCCGTATTCGAAATTCGGAGTTTTCTAGGATTGGCTGGGTATTACCGAAGATTCATACCCGACTTCTCCACGCTGGCTAAACCAATGACGAGACTGACTCAGAAAGGAGTAAAGCTGGATTTGAATGAGGTTTGCGAGAAATCCTTTCAGGAATTGAAGAAAAGGCTGACCAGTGCACCGATACTCGTCATCCCTGAGCGGGGTGTAAATTATACAGTTTACTGCGATGCGTCAAGAGACGGTCTAGGATGCGTGCTGATGCAGAATGGGAAAGTTGTAGCTTACGGATCCCGACAACTCCGACCGCATGAGAAGAACTACCCTACCCATGACTTAGAATTGGCTGCTGTAGTATTCGCCCTTAAAACCTGGCGTTACTATCTGTGGGGAGAACAATTCGAAGTCTTTACCGACCATAAAAGCCTCAAGTATCTTTTCACTCAGAAAGAGTTGAATCTGAGACAGCGCCGCTGGATGGAATATCTAGAGGATTACAAGTTTACACTTCAGTACCACCCCGGTAAGGCCAATGTGGTGGCTGACACCGTTAGTCGGAAGGACAGAGCACAGAAGGTCAAGACCGCCATCAAGGAATGGCAGATGGTGGACACTCTCAACGAGTTCAATCTGCGACCATCCTCAAAAGATGGGAACACACGTTTGTACGCTCTCATTGCAGAACCGGCACTTCATAGAGAAATTTTGCTCGCCCAAACCTCCGAACAAAACTGCGAATTCATCCGATATCGAATCCGAGAAGGAAAGGCATTACCTGGATGGATGATCGAGAAGGACAACAGCCTGAGATTCAAGGGGAAGGTGTTTGTGCCTAACATTGGAACCCTGCGAGAAGCAGTGCTCCGAGAGGCTCACCATTCGAACTTCGCGGTACACCCTGGTGGTACAAAGATGTATCATGACCTGTGAAGGACGTACTGGTGGGAAGGAATGAAGAAGGACGTAGCTCAATTTATATCTACGTGCCTGGTATGTCAACAAGTCAAAGCTGAACATCAGAGACCTGGAGGAGATCTTCAACCCTTGCCGATTCCGACATGGAAGTGGGAGCACATTTCTATGGATTATGTGACCGGACTACCGAGATCTGCTAAGTCTAACACCGCTATCTGGGTGATCGTGGACCGACTCACCAAATCTGCGCATTTCTTACCTGTCAAGATGACCGAGAATGTAGAACAGCTAAGTTTGCTGTATATTCGAGAGATTGTACGCCTGCATGGAGTACGTGTCTCGATAGTATCTGACAGAGACCCCCGTTTCGTGTCACACTTTTGGAAAGGATTACAGAAGACAATGGGGACTGACGTAAGGCTTAGTACGGCCTTTCACCCACAAACGGATGGACAAACTGAGCGGACAATACAGACACTGGAAGACATGCTAAGGGCCTGTGCCTTGGATTTTTCTAGAAATTGGGAGCAGCACTTACCATTGGTTGAGTTTGCCTACAACAATAGCTATCAAGCAAGTATTGGGATGGCACCCTATGAAGCTCTGTACAGTTGACCCTATCGATCTCCCGTCTGTTGGACAGATGCTGGGGAAACTGGATTGATTGGACCTGACATAGTACGGGATACCACAGAAAAGGTCAAGCTCATCAGGCAACGAATTCAAACCGCACAAAGCCGACAGAAAAGTTATGCAGATAAGAGAAGCCGACCGTTAACCTTTGCAGTAGGAGACCACGTGTTCCTAAGGATCAGACCGAAGAAAGGAGTTATCAGATTTGGGAAGAAGGGAAAGTTATCCCCACGGTACATTGGACCACTCGACATTGTGGAAAAGATCAGGAAGGTTGCGTATCGCCTAGCACTGCCACCGTAGTTAGACAGAGTGCATAACGTATTTCACGTTTCAATGCTCCGCAAGTATCTTGCATTACCCACACATATTCTCAACTGGGAAGACATCAACATCGAGGAAGACGCGACGTATGAAGAAGAACCGATAGAGATACAAGACCGAAGTGAGAAGACAATCCGGAACAAGACCATCAAACTAGTACGAGTCTTGTGGAAAAACCGTGGAACTGGAGAGACCACCTGGGAGTGAGAAGAAACCATGAAGGCCAACTACCCTCACTTGTTCGAATTTGAGCATTCGCCTAATTTCAAAGACGAAATTGTTTAAGGGGGATAGGTTGTAACAACTCGGATTTTACTGAATAAAAATTTCGTTGTTATATTGGAAATTTTTTTAATTAATCTTGTCGTCTTAGTAATTCTCTTTTAATTTTATTAATCCGTCATAATTAGGTTTATGACTTAGGAGATTGGAATTCATCGCCCAGGCTGCCTTGGCCACTACTTGGCCACCGGGCTGCTTTGGCCACCACTTGGCCACTGCTTGGCTACCGGGCTGCCTTGGCCACTGTTTGGCCACTAGGCTTGGGCACTGTTTGGCCACCGTGCTGCTTTGGCCACCGCTACGCCGCTACCAGTCGCTTGGCCACCGGTTGGCCACCGGTTGCTTGGCCTTGGTCGCTTTTGGCCATCGTTTACCAGGTCGTGGCGTGCCGCTCCATCGCTGCCACCGGGCCGCTTGGCCATCGCTTTGGCCACCGGTCGCTGGCTGCTTTGGCCACCGCTTGGCCACCGCTTTGCCACCAGGCTGCCTTGGCCACGCTCACGCCTTGCCTTGGCGTTTGGCACCGTCAGGCTTTAGTATTTCGTTATTTGGCGATTTCCTACTAAATAAAACCAAAATACCACTCGAGCAATGAAAGCCTAGATTAAGTATCGTTAGTCTTTAATTAATTAGTTAGAATAGCTTAATGGCCATTTCACTTCTACCTAACCCTAGATGGACCATTTTACCCTTTTTGTCTGTATCCATTGGACAATAGCGTTAGAGTTTCCTTTACCCATTGGTCAATAGGTAAACCTCGGTTAATCTTCCTAAGTACGAGATTAGATTAGTTTATTGCTTAATTGCAAAGTATTCAACTTTTGGTATTAACCGTTGGATAATAACCATTAGGAGTTTTATTAACCATTGGACGATAGACTAGAATCCTAGCCATTATTACCCATTGGTTATTAACCATTAGAGAAACTATTGTCCATTGGATAATAGTTTAGTCTTGACAATCATGTACTTGTTTGATTTAAATATTAGACTTGGCCATGTGTGTTATTTGATTATAATACAACTAGTACATTAGGTTAGTATTATTATACATAGTACTTTGAAAGTAGTAGAATACTATATTAGATATTAGCCTAGGTCATATCTAGTATAGATATTGTGTAGTACATGTATATATATATATATATGTATGTACTTGTTGTATATATATATATATGTATGTACTTGTTGTATATATATATTATATTGTATATAGCATGTGTATTATTAAATATTTTATTTAGAAAATCTAATTTACTTGAAAACTTAGATTTTATTAAAAACCCATAGTACATATATATATATATTAGTATATAGGTTGTCTTTCATAGTACATACAAGTGGGAGAGAGAGGGAGAGAGAGAGAGAGAGAACCTGAGAGTGGGAGAGAGAGAGAGAGAGAAGGAAAAGAGAGAGAGAGAGATGTGAGGTATTGCTTGATTTTTGTCTATCAAATCCTAGATACATGTATATGTTAGTACTTGTACTAAGTGAAAGAAGTAGAAAGGAGAAGTGGGAGAGAGATTTGAGGTACAAATCTCTTACAAAGTCAAACCCTTCTTGTCTTTATATATATATATATGGTTATATATATATATGTACATAGTACAATGTACCAAGAGGAGAGAGAGCGAGAGAGGAGAGAGAGGCCGAGAGAGAGAGATTCGGATGGAGAGAGAGGGAGAGAGTGATGTGTGTGCAAGTGGTTGACATGCTTTGGTCATCCTTGTCCTAGTTGTGCATACTTTCAAGTGAAAGCATAACCAATGCCATCCAATCTTGTCCTTCTTTGTACAAACCCTAATTTTATACTTGAAACAAATCCACTTGCCTGGCCAATCACCAAAATCCAATCCAAAGGACACATCCTAGCCTTGCATGCCTAGGTTTGTAGGTTATTTTTTGCAAGCAAACTTGATTTGCTTGAATAAAAAAATTGGAGGAAAGAGGGAGAGAGGGCAGCCGGCCAAAGAGAGGGAGGGAGAGCCCATTGGCCTATAAATAGGACCTCACACTTCTCATTCAACTCACACCTCTTCATTCTCCAAGTTCTCTCCTTGAAAGCATAAGAATTCTTAGTGTTCTTGAGTAGTTCTAGCCTATTCCTGAGCTTTCTTTCCATCTCCGCCACTAAACCACCATACGACCACCACCTCGATCCTAAAGTAGTAGTAGTATAGGTTACGATCTAGTTTCGAGAGAAACCTTTCTCTTTCGAAGCTATCGGAAGCTTAACATAAGCCGTTACTCCGTTTGCCAACTTTCTTTCCATCGATCTTTTCGTAGTCTTCCTACCGCCAAGAAGGAAGGTAGAATCTTCTTATACCCGTACCCTACGTTTATCGTATGATATGAGCGTGAGTAAGAATATGTAATACTTGGCTAGTTGATCGCATGATGTTGTTTGACGTAGAATTCTTTGAAGTATATGTGCATGATAATGTAGTTGTGATAATTAGCTTGTAGAACTTTCTTACTAAAAGTACGTAGTTTACTTTGATCTTGAGAATAATTGAATGCATGGTTTATAGAATCTTCTCAACTTGATTAACTCGTCAATAAACATATGTGGTTACGATTCGTTAAAAAACAAAATGTTGTTTTAAAACAAAGTATTTGTATTTTGACCTTTTCAAGGATTGTGAACTTGATCGCATGATGGCTTACCTTACTTGTGGTTGCAAACAAGTATGATTAAATAGAGTTGGATGATCTTGCTAGATTACTTTAAAGTGATTCGTCCCGCCGCGGAGTCTATGCATGATTACGAGACACGAGAACCAAAAAGTAGAAACATGACACTTAGGGAGTGGTTGATATGGATAAAAAGGATTTTTGAAACTACATAATGGCCGGACTTGGTAGCCTTATGTGAGTTGTGAAAACCCGCAAGGTGGCCGGACTTGGTAGCCCTTTGTGTGGACTTGCGAAAACCGCAATGAGGCCGGACTTGGTAGCCCATTGTGTAGATTGCTAATGGAGCCGGACGTGGTAGCTTCATTAGTAATTGGGCTTGGTTATCCGCGGAGAGGAGCCAGTGCAAGATTTTATAACGTGGCCGGACTTGGTAGCCCGTTGAATGAGAAATGATTTTTGAAATGAAATGGTGACACAGTTTACGACGAGTCGCGTAGGAGAAACCAAGAAAGGCATGACACCAACGTAAGCAAGATAGTGAATGCGGATGTATCATTGTTAATTATGTTGTTTAATGAGCATGTGTAATTATTTATATGACTCTTTGTTGTAAGTTATGGGTTAACGGGTTGGATTATTCTATTGAGCTTCCGTAGCTCACGGTGTTACCTTTTTGGTGACCCTGACATATTATACTGGCGGCGACGCTGGTATAATGTGTCAGATTTCATAGATGAGCAACAGGAACAGTACACCTTGGAGGCCTTTGGAGCCGAGGAGCTTGCAAGGATGGAGGAAGAGGCGGAGCAGTAGTTAACCTTAGATTATCCCCTCTTTTGAATAAAAGTACTCTTGTGAGACATATGTTGTAATAATGAGCTAGACTCTCCTTAATTTATTCAATAAAAATGTTTATTTAACGTACCCAAAATTCGGGGCGTTACATTAATAATCCGTCATAATTAGGTTTATGACTTAGGAGACTGGAATTCATCGCCCAGGCATTAAGGTCATTTTCTAAAGACGAGTATGCCTATTAAGACCTTGGTATAGTAACTTGGTAATTATAGTAAAATCCTAGAATTTATTTTCTCGGCTGGAAATCCTACATGGCAACCGATTAGCTTGCAACCCTAATTACCGTTTGGCTTAGTTACATTTCCCTGACCTAGAGTGTTGCATCGATGCCGTAGTAGTTAGTAGAAATTTTTGGTCTTTGCCTTAACCGTCGGCTTGACCGCCTTGCTTTGGCTTGGCTAGGCTGCCTAGGCATCGGGTCGCTGTTAGGCCAGCCTCGCCCAAGCATCGGCTCGCTGTCGCGCCTGCCTTGCCTTCGCGTCAGCTCGCTGTCGCGCCTGCCTCGCCTAGGCGTCGGCTCGCTGTCGGGTCTACCACGCCTAGGCGTCGGGTCACTGTCGGGTTGGTCTGCCCTGGCTGCCATCGGGTTCTGCCTTGGCATCGGGTCGCGCCTCGCTTTTGCCTTGGCGTTGCTGGGCTGCCTTGCTCTGCCTGGGCTGCCATCGGGTTCTGCCTTGGCATCGAGTCACGCCTTGCTTTTGCCTTGGCCGTTCTTTGGCCTTGCTCTGCTGGCGCCATCGGGTTCGCCTTGGCATCGAGTCACCACTTGCTTTTGCCTTGGCCTCTGTTTGGCCACCAGGCTCGTGGCCGCCCAACGCCCTGCCACCAGGCTACCTTGGCCACCGTTTGTCGCTTTTGCCAGCTGGCTGCTCTATAGCCACGCCGTTGTTTGCCAAGACTCTCTTATGGCGCCAGCCACTTGCGCTTGGCCATCGCCTGGCCATGGCCATGCCATGGCATCGCTGGTCGCTTTGGCCATCAGCCGGGTTTGGCCACCACTTGCCATCGCTGCCATCGCTGCCACCAGCCGCTTCTTGGCCACCTTGGCCACCGGCCAGCCACCACTTGGCCATCGCTATTATCGGCCTTTGTTTGGCCACCAGTGGCCACCAGCCTTTGTGCTTGGCCACCAGGCTGCTTTGGCCACCGCTTGGCCACCGCTTTGCCACCAGGCTGCCGTGGCCACTGTTTGACCACAGGGCTGCTTTGGCCACCGCTTGCCACCAGGCTGCCTTGGCCACGCTCACGCTTTGCCTTGGCGTTTGGCACCATCGGGCTTTAATATCCCGTTATTAGGCGATTTCCTACTAAATCAAACCAAAATACCACTCGAGCAACGAAAGCCTAGATTAAGTATCGTTAGTCTTTAAGTAATTAGTTAGAATAGCCTAATGCCCATTTCACTTCTCCCTAACCCTAGATGGACCATTTTACCCTTTTTGTCTTAATCCATTGGACAATAGCGTTAGAGTTTCCTTTACCCATTGGTCAATAGGTAAACCTCAGTTAATATTCCTAAGTACGAGATTAGATTAGTTTAGTACTTAATTTCAAGTATTAGACTTTCTAGCATTAACCGTTGGATAATAACCGTTAGGAGTTTTATTAACCATTGGACGATAGACTAGAATCCTAGCCATTATTACCCATTGGTTATTGACCATTAGAGAAACTATTATCCGTTGATAGTTTAGTCTTGACAATCACGTACTTGTTTGATTTAAATATTAGACTTGGCCATGTGTGTTATTTCATTAAAATACAATTAGTACATTAGGATAGTATTATTATACATAGTACTTTGAAAGTAGTAGAATACTATATTAGATATTATCCCTAGGTCATATCTAGTATAAATATTGTGTAGTACATGTATATATATATTATATTGTATATAGCATGTGTGTTATTAAATATTTTATTTAAAAAATCTAATTTACTTGAAAACTTAGATTTTATTAAAGATCCATAGTACATGTATATATATTAGTATATATGTAGTCTTTCATAGTACATACAAGTGGGAGAGAGAGAGAGAGAGAAAAGCCGAGAGAGAGAGAACCCGAGAGAGAGAGAGAGAGAGAGAAAGAGAAGGAAAAGAGAGGGAGAGATGTGATGTATTGCTTGATTTTTGTCTACCAAATCCTAGATATATGTATATGTTAGTACTTGTACCAGGTGAAAGAAGTAGAAAGGAGAAGATGGGAGAGAGATTTGAGGTACAAATCTCTTACAAAGTCAAACCCTTCTTGTCTTTATATATATATATATGGTTATATATATATATATATATGTACATAGTACAATGTACTAAGAGGAGAGAGAGAGAGAGAGGAGGAGAGAGAGGCCGAGAGAGAGAAATTGAGAGAGAGAGAGATTCGGATGGAGAGAGAGAGGGAGAGAGTGATGTGTGTGCAAGTGATTGACATGCTTTGGTCATCCTTGTCCTAGTTGTGTATACTTTCAAGTGAAAGCATAACCAATGCCATTTAATCTTGTCCTTCTTTGTACAAACCCTAATTTTATACTTGAAAAAATCCACTTGCTTGGCCAATCTTCCAAAATCCAATCCAAAGGACACATCCTAGCCTTGCATGCCTAGGTTTTTAGGTTATTTCTTGCAAGCAAACTTGATTTGCTTGAATAAAAAAATTGGAGGAAAGAGGGAGAGAGGGCAGCCGGCCAAAGAGAGGGAGGGAGAGCATAAGTGTTCTTGAGTAGTTCAACTCACACCTCTTCATTCTCCAAGTTCTCATTCAACTCACACCTCTTCATTCTCCAAGTTCTCTCCTTGAAAGCATAAGAATTCTTAGTGTTCTTGAGTAGTTCTAGCTTGTTCTTGAGCTTTCTTTCCATCTCCGCCACTAAACCACCATACGACCACCACCTCGATCCTAAAGTAGTAGTAGTATAGGTTACGATCTAGTTTCGAGAGAAACCTTTCTCTTTCGAAGCTATCGGAAGCTTATCATATGCCGTTACTCCGTTCGTTTGCCAACTTTCTTTCCGTTGATCTTTTCGTAGTCTTCCTACCGCCAAGAAGAAAGGTAGAATCTTCTTATACCCCTACCCTACGTATATCGTATGATATGAGCGTGAGTAAGAATATGTAATACTTGGCTAGTTGATCGCATGATGTTGTTTGACGTAGAATTCTTTGAAATATATGAGCATGATAATGTAGTTGTGATAATTAGCTTGTAGAACTTTCTTACTAAAAGTACGTAGTTTAATTTGATCTTGAGAATAATTGAATGCATGGCTTATAGAATCTTCCCAACTTGACTAACTCGTCAATAAACATATGTTGTCACAATTTCGTTTAAAAACAAAATGTTGTTTCAAAACGAAGTATTCGTATTTTGACCTTTTCAAGGATTGTGAACTTGATCGCATGATAGATTACCTTACTTGTGGTTGTAAACTAGCATGATTAAATAGAGTTGGATGATCTTGCTAGATTACTTTAAAGTGATTCGTCCCGCCGCGGAGTCTATGCATTATTACGAGACACGAGAACCAAAAAGTAGAAACATGACACTTAGGGAGTGGTTGATATGGATAAAAAGGATTTTTGAAACTACATAATGGCCGGACTTGGTAGCCTTATGTGAGTTGTGAAAGCCCGCAAGGTGGCCGGACTTGGTAGCCCTTTGTGTGGACGTGCGAAAACCGCAATGAGGCCAGACTTGGTAGCCCATTGTGTAGATTGCTAATGGAGCCGGACGTGGTAGCTTCATTAGTAATTGGGCTTGGTTATCCGCGGAGAAGAGTCAATGCAAGATTTTATAACGTGGCCGGACTTGGTAACCCGTTGAATGAGAAATGATTTTTGAAATGAAATGGTGACATAGTTTACGATGAGTCGCGTAGGAGAAACCAAGAAAGGCATGACACCAACGTAAGCAAGATAGTGAATGCGGATGTATCATTGTTAATTATGTTGTTAAATGAGCATGTGTAATTATTTATATGACTCTTCATTGTAAGTTATGGGTTAGCGGGTTGGATTATTCTATTGAGCTTCAGAGCTCACGGTGTTACCTTTTGGTGACCCCGACATATTATCTTGAGGCGGGTATAATGTGTCAGATTTTATAGATGAGCAGCTGGAACAGTACACCTTGGGGGCCTTTGGAGCTGAGGAACTTGCAAGGATGGAGGAAAAGGCAGAGCAGTAGTTAACCTTAGATTATTCCCTCTTTTGTTGAATAAAAGTACTCTTGTGAGACGTATGTTGTAATAATGAGCTAGACTCTCCTTAATTTATTCAATAAAAATATTTATTTAACGTACCCAAAACTCGGGGCGTTACAACTTGGTATCAGAGCTTTAGGTTCAAAACCTCGGCCATGGGTAAAATGGGTAGCCTTTAAGATTAGTTTTAAGATAAGTTGACCGTTGCATACACGTGACTTGATTTTTAAGTTTACCGTCCCAAATTGGATGATGACTTGAATCAAGAATCGAATGTGGAGCATAGAATTTTCAATGTGTCCATAAGCATTAGCAAACCTTGTTTTAAAATGTTACTAATTGAAGTTAAAACTTCTTCTTGTAGATGGATCACCTAACCAACCTGATAGTTGGAGCTCACCAACTCGAGGTCACCCTAGAAACTATGACCATCCGACTGATGGAGAAGCCTGACTACATTGTCATGATACTCGCAGAAATCCGTGATTTCAAAAGAGTACAGCATCATACCCCTACCCCTGTGGAAGATGACCCTTGGTTTCCTGTAATGTTCGCAATCCTGTGTGCCTTCCGTGTATTCTTTGGAGCCCTACCCCCGATAGAAAACTTTACGTATGGTGAAGAAGAAACCGGAGACGAGAAGGTTGCTCATGAGGTGACTAAGGAAGGAGAAGCTAGTGAGAGTAAGGATGATGTAGACACCCCAATCTGAATCTCCCGATCGTTTTACGGTTTCTTGTTTCCCCGATGATGAACCGGATCGAAAAGCAGTCTTAAGGTTGGAAAGGTTTGAGCTCGGTGTGTGCGGACCCCCCCTTTTTTTGAACCCTTTTAACCCTTTTAAAAAGAAAAATAAAAATCAGTCAACTCTGGGTCTGCCCTTGACCCTCGCGCGTGGAAGTCACTCCCTCGCGCAAGTGTCCTCTTTGTCCAGGTGTGGTCAAAGTCAAACATTTGACTGTTGACCCACGCTACAGTGGAACACTCGCGAGAGTCTCACCTGCCTCGCGCGATGGTCCTAGGCTATCCTTTTCACCTTTGCCGCCCACTTGGTTGCTTGCCGTGGGGCTACAGGCTGCGTGAACCCCGCTTTTTCTCCACAAGGTAATCAGACAAAGGTGCCTTGGGAACACACCCTCACACAACCCTTCCCATCACCTTTTCACCAAGCTTAGTCACCAAGTTTGGTCCTAAGGGGGTGTTTGCCACCACCTTTGGCCCTTGGCTTCCCCTATAAGTACCCCCCTTGTTCTTCCTTTGAAAGGGCACTAAGTCACAAAAATTCACCAACTTGGAAAGTTTGGGAGATTGAGAATCCTTGCATGAGCAGCTTGACTTTTGCCCCTGTTTTGACACCCCCACTGTTTAGGGGTTGCACTTCAATTAATTTGGCTCCTGTTTTGTAGTAATTTATAGTAATCATTTACTTACAGTCAATATAAACTGCTTGGTTTGTCTCCTGGGTGTGCACTGGTCCTTCCAGAGCCCAGAAGGGGGTGGAATTCAACCTGTGGTGAGGGACAAACCCTCGCGCGAGTGAATGGGTGTCTCGCGCGACGGTCCTCTTTGCATATATGTAGATTCATGCATGCAAAGGTGGCTATCATGTGTGGTACACCAATTCCAGTTGCTGTTGGGTTTATTTTTCATCAAGGGGTTGAAATTCATCCTACTCTTTATTATTCCATCCATCCGCCATTTTTCACATCTTGCAAACTTGTTACAGTTTTAAAACCCCGATTAAACTGTTCCCCCGCCCTAATTGGCTTAAAATTGGTTAAAGAAGAAAACGAATCACGAATACTTTCACAAAATGCCTAAGTAGAGACCGATCTCCGGATTGGGCGAGAGGGGTGCCTTAAAAACCTTCCCCTCTCGTAACCTGGCTCCCGAACCCAGATATGGTTATGACGGACTGGTTCCTTCACTTTTTCAAATCAAATAGCGGCAGTGCTTCAAATACGGTTCCTTGGGTGGACCTTCAAACCAGTGGCGACTCGTGTTTATGCGAAGCGCCTGCTTCTCCGCTCGCGCTCCCTCGATCTATCGGGCCCTTGCTCCGGGAAACGAAATTCCCGGAGGCTCGCTTTGGAATCCGGAAATTCCAGGGCATGCTGCCCACAGTGGCGACTCTGCTGGGGATAATCGAACCAATATTAATCCATACTTAGAGTTTAATACGTTTGTGAACAATCCCTAAAAAGTCTGTCAAAACGGTGAGTTTCGCGCTGGTTAGATAGGTGATTTAACAGGACCCCGTGTCCGGCCAATCTGATCTGGGACTTTTTCGATTATTCACTTACGTAGTTTCCTCTAAAGATGGACTAAATAAAGTGAGCCGAGCTTGAAAAAGGCATTTTGTGATTTGTGATTCTTCTTCTTCTTCCTCAATTTTTAGCATATCATTTGCATCGATGTGGGATAAGCCTCGTTGGATCGTTTTGGCAATCCGGCACGGTTTACCGGAGCCCGGGGACCCCGAATGACCAACAACCTTCGACGATGATGGGTCATGCTACCGTTTGACTGTTGCTCAGCGATATCGCGGGCAACGGGAGGTATATCTGTGGCCCTAGTCCGAGGAACCTGTTACAAGCCAAAACCAGCCTTTGCATATACAAAGCTCTAGCACTTTCCAAACTAAGACAGGTACCTACAGGGTAAGGTTTATTTGCATCTAACCCCGATATATTGTCTACGTGTTACTGCTTTCCCTATCGCATGCACTGTACATCATGCCGTCTTGCGTAGGAGCATGTTTAGGGCGGCTTCTAGGGTCCCGTTCTTACAGGTATGTCTTGAGCTGCATTGGACATTGTTAGGCCCGATGAAGAGTCATGCGTCCAGGTGATGCATGTTTTCAGCTTTTTCAAAATCCTTAGAAGCAATAGGAACTTTAGGAAATCAAAAGTTTCCTACACCCTTATCTATACACCTGATTAGGGTTTCAAACAGAATATTAGGAACAACAGAGAGCATGCCATGATGCTTACACCAGTCAGGTAACAAGTGCCTCGTCACTTACACCGCCTGGCTAGCAGCACTGTGCCGCTCATGCCATTTCTGGTTATAGTATCATGACGTGTCCACCGAGTTGTTCCAACTTCAAAGTTGAAACCCCAATTAGCGGAATGGCTGAAGGTTTAGGATTCTTTCGACATCCTTTAGTCTTGTATTGGCTCGAACAGGGATACATCTCTAAAAGGAATTCTGAGGATTTTAGCAGTGTTTGAAACAGTTCGAGACATACTTGTTTTCTAGTCTTAGAGTCTAGGGGCGACACTGACGACGCTGGCTGCATACTTTTAGTCTTTTATTTAGATTAAAGTTGCTGCAGGATCCCTACTGAGCCTTCTGTTTTGTTGTCAAGCAAAGTCTTAAGCCATTGCACCGCCAAGGAAAGTATCGAGGAAAGTTGGCAAACCCACTTGGGAACGTCTGCAACGGAATCCGGGTCAAAGGCTTGTCAGGTTACATTCCCAATCACTTGCAACGGAAGACTCTCCGCTCTCTTCGTTGGCTGCCTTACGGTTAAGCTCATCGCCGATCTTGGAAGAAGTTATTCAGCCAACATCACCTGGTCTCTCTTCAGCGTCTGAAACTTCCAACATGGCCGGAAACCCTGAGGTTCAGCCGCTTATTGTGGAACAGATGCTTATGAACCTTCAGACTAGCATCACCGCCATGCAGCAGAGGGCCGCCCAAACTGATGCTAATGTCACCCGTTTGAATGAACTCTTCGACACTCGCATTCCACCACCTCTTGAGGAGGAAAGCGAGGCCGAAGACGATCCGCACGTGCACCGAGTTATGGTGGAAGACCCCAACAATCCCGGGCGCGTCATTGTTCAGCACAACCCCCAAATTGTTCAGGCACTTGCTGGTAACCCTGCAGGCAACATCCTGGTTGGAAATCCAGACATCACTGCTCTCATGGCCAAGATGGCCCAGCTTGAGGAATCCATTGCCAAAGCGAAAAAAGTCAAAGCTGGAGGCATTGACTTAGATCGTCTCTGTCTGTATCCTAATGCCAAACTTCCTGAGAAGTTTAAAATGCCAGACTTGGCAAAGTTTGATGGAAGTGGTGACCCTCGGACCCATCTCTATAGTTACCATGCTGCAATGAAGCTGCTGTCAGTTGAGCCTGAGGCCATGTCACAGCTTTTCCTCAGACCCTCTCGGGCCCTGCTTTTCATTGGTTTTTGTCACTCGACATTGCCAAAAGGAGGACTTGGGAGGACATTGGGACTGCGTTTATTTCACAGTACAGTTACAACTCTCAACTGAAGATGACCACACGAGAGCTGGAAACCACAAAGATGGAGGCAAAGGAGTCCTTGGCCGATTTTGTCAAGCGATGGCGAGCTAAGGCTGCTCTCATGATTGATCGGCCCAGCGAGAAAGACCAGCTCCGCATCATCTCTCGAAATCTCCAACCGGACTATGCCAAGCATTTGGTTCTCGCCCAGGCATCTGCAAACTTCGACACCTTCTATGATTCCGGCCTGGCCATTAAGGATGCACTCCAAAGCGGAATTCTGACAAAAGGGGAATCTTCTAATCCCCCAAAGGCAAAGCCCCGTGCTTACTCTGGGAACACCAATGCTCTGTTTGGGACGGGGACCTACTCCAATGCAGCAACCAGTGGTACCAACACCTCTGCTTCCAACACCACAAACCACATCGCCGATGTCCATCAGGTTCAGTCGCCACAAAACAACCGGCCCCGTGGACAGCAACGTAGCTTCTCTGCAATTGAGGCACCTCTGTCCTCAGTTTTGGAAAAGTTGGTAAAGTCAGGGCATCTCAAGCCCCTGGATCCAATGCCTTTGCCCAAGACCCCTTCGCCTGGCTTCAAGGCCAATCTCTATTGTGCCTACCATCAGGGTGCCGGCCACCTTACAGACTCCTGCTTTCGTCTTCGGCATGCGATTCAGGACCTTATAGACGAAGGAACTCTCTCGGCACCGCCTCCACCAGCCCAAAAACCCAACATCTTGTCCAATTCCTTACCCAACCACAAGGCTGTTCCACATATCAGCCAAATCTCCCTCAGCTCCACTCAAATCAACCCTACCTCCACTATATTTGACCCTACCGACCATATAATCCCAATCAATCAACCAAAACCCATTGTGCTCATACCTGCAGAATCCGATGCCGAACTCATGTTTATAGGGCAAACCTATAATCCGCCTACCCGTTTGGTGCAAGCAGGCTTGAATTTCGTCAACGACAATATCAGTGATTTGCGCGACGGTCCTTTTCCGCGGATCCGACTTGATCCTACATCAACTCGTAATCTTCCCATCTTTGGTGTAGATTCTCCTGGTTCTGCGCAGGACTTCGCAAGTCGATTCAGAGCTATGATGCCAGCCTTACCTGAGCCAGAACCAGAACTTGATATGCAGGCTGTAGGCTGGGCAATAGCTGATAGTGAGGATTATGATGCCCCTCTCATCCAAGAATGGTTCCAACTCGAGTTGGAGGGTTTTCCGCTGCACCTTGAGCAGATTCCACCCGACCCGGCATGGGAAGCAGAATGGATCGCTCAGCACGAACGAATAGCACTTGACCCTCTGGATGGCATCTCCTTGTTCATGCTTTTCCAGGAACCTCAGCCTCAGATTCCCGAGGAAGAATACTTTTGGGATCCTGAGCCCGCTTGGCAGGTTCCGGTCACTTTTCCTGGGCCTCTCCAAGGATTTACTACTCCTGAGTACATGACACACCTTGATGAAGACAATCTGTTTCAAGAGGAGACCCGTGTATTGGGAGAGTGTTTCTTCCCTTCTACCCTCAACAGGCTTGTTGACTCGGTAACTGACCCTGTGTATGACCCTGTGCTCAGTATCGTAGATGAAGATCAGCCACACCCAGTGATTTCTCCTCCAGAAGACTTCAGCGTCATGGTTACAGGTCTGCCCCAGCTAATCTTTGGGATGTGGATGAGATAGTCGATGTCCAGGTTGGGGCTGAGGTTTGGGCTGTCAGCCGTTCTCTAGCTGATGGTGGCCTCTGGGATGTTCCTTTCACTGCAAATCCAGAACCAGAACACGAAGTTGCAGCGGTTCAAGATCTGCATTTCTGGGACTCACTACTGATGAAGGATCTCGCTGACGACCTAGGGTTAGATACAGAAGCGCCAGTAGCTGCGCTAGCCACTGAAAAAGGGAAGCGTAAACTGGGTGAAGTCCCTTCTGATCTTTGGGACGTGAATCAAGACCCTCAAGCCGTGCCTTTTGGGAAACGTTCTTAACGTTACAAGGAGTGGACGAGTCTTTCAGCTTGCTAATCTGCAAGTTGGGACTTCGTCCAACCCTTCTAATCAAAGGAATGAACCTGTTGCTTTCCCAGGGTCTGCACCGCTTGAGTTACCAAGCACGGATCTTATTCGGAGACAGCTCGAACGGGTTCCTGCTGCAATATCTCTCTGGGGCCTAATTTGTTCTTCCCGTGAGCATCGTCAGCAGCTTTGCCAAACTCTTGCCCGTCTAGAAGTTCAATCTGATGTCACTCCAGAGGCTATGGTTTCCCTTATCCTCCCTCCTACCGTTAAGCACACCGTGGTCTTCACCGACAAGGATCTTCCTGTGGAAGGGACTGATCATAACCGCCCTCTGCACATTACAGTTAAGTGTCGCGGACTTTGGGTCCCGATTGTCCTCATTGACAACGGTTCAGCCATCAATGTTTGTCCCATGAGAGTGGCCTATCGTCTGGGACTGGCCAAAAAAGACTTTGCACCTTCTAATTTGGCTGTCAAGGCATACGATGGCACTCGTCATGTGGTTGAGGGCACTTTGATGCTCAAACTCGACGCTGAGGGTTTCAAAATGGATGTTGAATTCCATGTCGTCGACATACCTGCAACCTTCAACCTGTTGTTGGGTAGGCCATGGCTCCACCGTTCAGATATCATGGCTGTGCCATCCACCCTTCACCAGAAAGTCATGCTGGGACTGCCGTCTGGTACGCTCACCATTTGCGGGGACTCTGGAATTCGCCCGCTCAAAGAAGATGGAACACCAGTGCTGGGAATCATGCACGGTGAAGAGGACGTTGATCTTGGAGGTTTCTCTTTCGACACATCTGGCTCTATTTTGGCAATCAACGTGGACGGGGACTTTCTCATCAGCTCTGTCGCTATGGACATCATGCGCCAGATGTCTAACTTTCCTGGTCTGGGTCTGGGAATCCACCATCAGGGAGTTCCAGAGTTCCCTGTCTTTCCTTCTTCCGAGGGCCATTTCGGTTTGGGGTACTCTGCCTCTGTCGGAAATGCCAAAAGGAGGAAATACTCGGGAAAACCTCAAACTCTCTATGGTGATCCTGACAGCTACTTTGTGCGTGAAGCGGGGAACGCTGCTTACACTGGACAGTATGAGCCTTTCATCAATCCAGAAACTGGGCCGCTACCCGGTTTTGAGGTCTTCGCCGATGACACTTGGTCTGAGAGTGATCGAGCCAGCCAAGCTGGAATTGAAGAGGAAGCTTAATCAGCCAAAAGTGGAGACTGACTGGCTGGGGACTTTTGATTTGGGGAGCTTAGAGCTATTCTTCAAAGAGTTCTCTCAGGTGGGTTTGGCCAAGGAAGCTGAAGAAGCTGAAGTGCTCATGCTCGGGGCGGACGCTCTCGAGGACCCCACTGCTCTTATCATCGAAGCCAAGGGTAGTGTTAAAAATTGCATTTTCAAACCACGCCTAACTTGCATTGATGACACTTCTGAGTCTGGGTCTGCGTCTGAGTCAGAGTCTGAGTCCAGTGAATCTTCTAAGTCTAGCTCTGAGTCGGAGTTTGTGCCTCTTGGCCCTCCACGTCATAGCTTTTATTTCGAGTTTGACTCTCTTGTACTTGGCGACCCATTGGGGTCTTATGAAATGAATGAGGCATCTTCTGAGTACTTGCATGATCTTTATATAAACTGTGTCGACCCCGACGATGAAGGGATAGATTTCGATGGGGATATTCCCAAGGAAATCCGTGCCCTCATCGAGAGGGAAGATGAAAGGCATGCTCACCATTAAAAGAGGAAATAGTTTCTATAAACTTGAAAGATGAGAATGATCCCCGATTGGTTCAAGTGGGCTCCACGCTTTCACCGGAGGAGCATCGTGATTTCAAAGAATTACTCACCGAGTACAATGATGTCTTTGCATGGTCTCATCAGGACATGGCAGGTATCGACCGAGATAGTGGAGCATCGAATCCCTTTGTTACGGATGCTAAACCTGTGAAACAAAAGCTCAGACGGATGAGACCAGATTGGGTTGAAGATCAAGGATGAGGTCACGAAGCAAATCGACGCCGGTTCCTCATGGTTTCTCAGGATCCCACTTGGGTGGCCAACATCGTTCCTGTTCCCAAGAAGAATGGGCAGATACGAGTCTTGTGTCGATTTCAGGGACTTAAACAAAGCAAGCCCCAAAGATGACTTTCCTTGCCACACATCGATGTGCTTGTGGACAACACGCGGGACATGCTTTGCTTTCGTTCATGGATGGTTTTTCGGGCTATAACCAAATCCTTATGGCACCCGAGGACCGTGAGAAGACGACGTTCATCACTGAATGTGGGGGACTTATTGCTACCTGGTCATGCCTTTTGGGTGAAGAATGCCGGACCTACTTATCGGGCTGCTACAACCATTTTGCATGACATGATTCACAAAGAAGTCGAGGTCTACGTCGATGACATGATCGCCAAATCAAAAACTCGAGAGGGACACATTCCTGTGCTAAGGAAGTTCTTCGAGAGGCTCCGTAAGTTCCGTATGCGTCTCAATCCGCAGAAATGCACCTTCGAAGTCACAGCTGGCAAGATGCTCGGTTTTATGATCACTTCCCGTTGAATAGAGGTCGACCCATCAAAGATCAAGGCGGTGCTTGAGATGAAGCCACCAGTGTCTGAAAAGGGAGTGCGGAGCTTTTTGGGAAAGGTTCAGTTCATCAGCAGATTCATCGCCAAGTTGACTTTAACTTGCGAGCCGATGTTTCGTCTACTCAAGAAGGATACCCCGTTTGTATGGTCAGACAGGTGTCAAGCGGCTTTTACTTCCATTCAGAACTATCTTCAAAATCCTCCGGTTTTGATGCCACCAGTGCCTGGGAAGCCCTTGATACTTTACTTGTCTGTCAACCCGTCTTCTATGGGGTGCTTGCTAGCTCAAGAAGGAGATAAGGGAGTCGAGAAGGCCATTTACTACTTAAGTAAGAAGATGGTTGGATGCGAAGAACGCTACACTGCGCTGGAGAAGACGTGTTGGGCTCTTGTTTGGGCTTCCAAAAAGTTGAGACACTACATGCTGGCTTACCCAGTGAAGTTGATTTCTCGGATGGATCCTCTCAAGTATCTATTCGAGAAGCCAGCACTTACTGGTAAGTTAGCACGTTGGTTACTCATGCTAGCCGAGTTTGATCTTGAGTACGTCACCAGGAAGTCTGTCAAAGGCCGTGCGGTGGCAGAATTCTTAGCTGATCATCCTGTCGATGGGCCGGAAGACTCAGACTTTACGTTTCCAGACGAAGAGGTGCTAACAGTAGTTGACGATGTATGGACTCTCTACTTTGATGGGGCAGCCAATCAGAAAGGATTCGGAATCGGGGTTTTGTTGATAACGCCCGACGGTTCTCATATTCCTCTAGCGTTCAAACTCAATTTTGATGTCACGAATAACCAAGCCGAATATGAGGCCTGCATTGTCGGCATGGAGGCTGCTTTAACACTCGGTGTTGAAAAACTCGAGGTCATTGGCGATTCCAATCTTGTTGTATCTCAGGCCAACGGGGACTGGAAAGTTCGGGAAGAAAGGTTGAAGCCTTACCATCAAGACTTGGAAGATCTTATTCCTCGTTTCAACAAAGTAACCTTCACTCACATTCCCCGCTTGAAAAATCAATTTGCCGATGCCCTGGCAACTTTGGCCTCCATGGTCGAACTTCCGTTGGGTGTCAAGCTTCGTCCTATCCTAATTGAACAGCGGGACTATCCCGCTTATCAACATGTTAGCACCATCGATGATGTCAATGATGGTCTGCCTTGGTATCACGACATATGGAATTTTGTAGAAAGGGGTGAATATCCGGCTGAAGCTTCTAAGAGAGATCAACTCGCACTGCGGAGGATGGCTGCTCATTACATCATTTGTGGAGGGAAGCTTTACAAGAGATCCCATTGTGGGATGCACAAGCTCTGTGTCAGTGGTGCTGAGGCCACTACAATCATGGAGGAGATTCATGAAGGAATCTGCGGTCCTCACATGAGCGGAGTCATGCTTGCCAGGAAAATCCTTCGTCAAGGTTATTACTGGTCAACTATGGAATCACAGTGTGTGGATTATGTCCGTCGCTGTCATAGGTGTCAGATTCACGCCAATCTTATGCATGTTCCTCCCTCTAAGCTGTTTGGTATGACCTCGCCTTGGCCTTTCTCTGTCTGGGGCATTGATGTTATCGGCATGATCAGGCCGTCTGCTTCCAATGGTCATCGATTCATTTTGGTGGCAATCGATTACTTTACCAAGTGGGTTGAGGCTGAATCCTACAAAACTCTGATTGTTCAAGTTGCTCAATTCATTAGGAAAAACATTATCTATCGATATGGTGTCCCTCAGGCCTTTGTATCGGTTAATGGAGTTCACTTCAAAGGCAGGGTTTTGGAGCTTTTTGATGAATTCAAAATCCAGATTCACCATTCAATGACCTATCGCCCTCAGACGAATGGGGCAGTTGAAGCAGCCAATAAGAACATTGAAACAATCATCAAGAAGTCTGCAGAGTCTGCCAGGGACTGGCACGAGCAGCTGCCTTTAGCCTTGTGGGGGTATCGCACGTCAATTCGAACATCAACCGGGGCGACACCCTACTCCCTGGTCTATGGGATGGAAGCAGTACTCCCTATCGAACTAGAGGTGCCATCTTTGAGGATCATGACAGAATGTGAACTCACGGAGTCTGAGTGGCTCAGCAGGAGGTTTGTTGAACTCATGCTCTTTGACGAGAGGAGGCTCCGTGCCTTGTATCATGTTCAGGGATATCAGCGAAGAATTGCTCGGGCGTTCAACAAGAAAGTCAAGTCTCGTGACTTGCTCGAGGGTGACATGGTTACCAAGGAAATCCGTGCTCCCATCTTTGATCTCCGCGGGAAGTTCCGACCAAAACACGCAGGACCTTACATCATCAAAGCCATCCTTTCGGGTGGAGCAGCTCAACTCATTGATCTGGACGGCAACGAGTTCAACACTCTGGTCAACCTGGATCAACTCAAGCGTTACTATCCCTGAGAGAAGCTCGCTGGGCCGAAAACCACAAGGGTGGGCAGTCCCAGGCAAAAATTAGAGCAAGCCTGCTAGACTGGAAACCTGCAAAGGCAGTCTAGGCAAAAATAAATAGGCAAATATCAAAAGCTCGCTAAGCTAAAAACCTGAAAAGGCAGTTCTAGGCAAAAATTTAGAGCGTAAAAGGAGAGATAAACACACGAGTGAACCCTAGCCTGAACTACGTTTTGACCTGATTCCTTGAAAAGGGATACGTAGGCAATCTCTCTGTGAGATTCGGTCACAATCAATCAATTCAATTCATGGTTTCCTGTTCCAGTATACATGCTGACATACAAGACCGGCTTGGTGTTCAACACTTGGACCAAAAGGGAAAAATTTTTCACTTTTCACTTTTATTCAAACTGTTATTACATGGCTGAGCAAACCTTAAAAACAGTTAAGCATAAAAACAGAATACATGCTGGAGGCCTTGACAGGCTCACAGTTTATTTTAGATCATGTAGGTTTCGGTCAGGAGTCAGTCTGCATTTTGTCTTCTTGCAACTTCTTTCTGTAGCCATGCTTTGTAGCGACGTTGCAGGATGGTGCTGAAATCAGGATCCGCTCCTCCAAGTTGTCTCAGGCCCCAACTGTGTGCATATCCGTTCAGGTTTTGGGCAGTGAATGCAAGAGTATGGAAGGCTTCCACCCCAGCTCGGTGTAACCCCTGGCTCATCCCTAGCTGCCGAAGGATACGGCCTGGAATATAGATAGTGAAGTTGGACAGCCCAGCAATCACCATTCTTTCATAACCTGCGGAGTGTAGAGCCATGTCTGGAATGTTTAGCGCCCTGTGCCTCCAAACTATTTCCTGTGGTGACAGGTTGTTCATAAATGCATACCAGTCCTCTGTGGACATTTCTGGGTATAGCATCCCTCGTTGGTGCATTCGACCGGGCAAGTGCGGCCAATTCGCCTCTGGAGCTTCAACCAATCCCAGCTTGTCTGATAACCACAGCTGCATGAGTGGAAAGACAAGTAAGGAGCTATATAAAACTTGAGCGGAAAAACAAGTCAGAAACTCCGATATTTGCCTTAGCTGAGTGTTGAGGTAAAAGCAGAATGTGTGAAAGCCAGAAAAAGGTGAGCTGAGTGAGTTTACCTGCAGTAGGAGTGGACTGCCGCCGAACGTCTCCGTCTGGCCGGTAGCTACCAAATCCAAACCCATGAGCGTTTCCGCCAGAACCATAGGCATAATGTGTAACGACCCGGAATTTTGACCCAATTTTTTTTTATATAATGTTATTAAAATTTAATTCTTCTTATTAGATAATACTAGATAATTACAAATACAATTATCTTAACGTAATTATATCTTTTAATAAAAACATTTATTCGGCTAGATAAATACAATAATTATCTAATCCTATATTTTTATTCTTGCATGCATGCATATAACTCTTTATCTCTCCCTCTCCTAGTTCTACTCGATCTCTATCTTCCCCGTAACCCAAAAACCGAGCTTCATTCGTCCATTCCAAAACCCAATTCCGTTAGGACTTTAATTAATCAAAACTCATCCAATTCTCTTATAAATACGTCACTATTCCGACCCTAGGGCACGCACCATATTTTTCACGCCCTAATTGTCCAGAAAAGAGAGAAAAACCGAAGGAAATCGAAGCTCCAATCCATGGAGTTCTAGAGAGAGAAAAGAGAAAGAGAAAAGTGGGTTTCGTGCCTAGACCCAACCGAGATCCAATCCGACCTTTCCAATCTCTTCCTACAACTCCTAGCATCCACAAACATCAACCAATTCGGCCCCAAGGTACCTCGATCGTTAAAACCGAAGCTTTCTTCTCCAACGTTCAAGTTTCGATCGAAATCAAATTAAATCCGATTCGAGGTATTATAATCCGATCCGAAGCCTCCTCTACGTATATTAAGTGTTTATAGACATAACCCAATGACCCCCGTAGTCCCATGCATTGAAAAACATGAGAAAAACGAAGAAAACCAAAACTGGGCAGCGACCTTGCGGCCGCGATGTACGGGATTCCAGCCCCATGAACCAGGAAATAAGACCTTGCGGCAGCAAGGTCAACAAGTCAAACCATGCGGTTTGACTTGATTTGGTTCGAATCGAGATTTTGACGTTCCGAACATGGATTTTGATCCCGAAATTTTTATCCTAGGTTGCCCATACTCTAAAGTTCATACCTTGTTAGTTTCATATTTTTTTATTTAATCTTGTATTTATTTAATTTTTAGTTGTAATTGTGTAATCATTTGTGAACTAAAAATCAATGCGATCTCGTAAACTAATCTATAAATCCCCAAACTATTTTTCCTAGATTCCCAACTTGTTAAAGGTCATAACTTGCTGAGTTCGTGGTTAATTAATATTATTAGATATTTATTTAATATTTAACTAAAGTTATAAACGAAAATTAATAATGACCGTATAAAAAATATTTTTAACATCGAAAATATTTTTCCTGGACTCCTGACAGTTCAAAGGTGATATGTTGTTAAAATAAAATTTTATTTAATTTATTTACTATTTATTATTATTTAAGCATTGTTTCTTAATAATAATATTGTAAAATATTATTCAGGAGATCTAAAATTCCGAATAATTTTATTTAGACTATTTACAGCCCTATAATGATATTATGTAAATATAAAAATATTTCCAACTATTTAATTATTTATTCTTTATTTATGCTTTTTTAGTCTATTAATTTAATCTTTTTATTTAAATTAATTCCGTGAGCATCCAAACCTAACTTTTAGCACTCGAACTCATTATAGGGGACTGTTGTTAGGACCTTTATTAAGGTTACGATATTTATTTTAATATTTTTACCTAATTAATGCATTTAATTAGTATTTAATTAGCTTAATTACTTATAATTAATTAATAGAAGCCTAGAAGATTTTTTTAAATCTTAATTAAATAATTCTTACTTTCCTAATGACTTTATGACCATACGAGATTAAGGGCAACGGCCCAGTCATAAAAAGTTATGTGATTGCATCGTTTAATAATTGGTTTGATCCGTTTGTTATTCGTTTTTAATTATTATTGAGAATGATATTGTGTTAATGCTTCATTTGAATGTTAGATTGGACCCTAGGGACATGGGGTGGTATACGAAATAGAAATCACGTAGACGATGCTAAGTAATGGATAAATTGTGAAGTTTCTTTCTGTTTAGAGATTGCCTGCAGGCATGATTTGAGATCTGATGAGATTTGTGAGATGATCTAAGACTGGCAGAGTAAGCCCAGTGATGTCTGTGATGATTTAAAACCGGCAGAGTAAGCCCGGAAATGATTTAAGACTGGCAGAGTAAGCCCAGTGATGTTTGTGATGATTTAAGACTGGCAGAGTAAGCCCAGTGATGTTTGTGATGATTTAAAACCGGCAGAGTAAGCTCGGAGATGGTTTAAGACTGGCAGAGTAAGCCCAGTGATGTCTGTGATGATATAAAACCTGGCAAAGTAAGCCCAGTGACGTTTTGATAAAAACCTGGCAAAGTAAGCCCAGTGATGTTTGATGATAAAACCTGGTGGTGATCCCGCGATATTTTCTGTTGATAAAACCTGGCGGGTAGTCCAGCGATATTTTCTGTTGATAAAACCTGGCGGTGGTCCAGTGACGTTTTATGTCGATAAAATCTGGCGTGTGTCCAGTGATATTTAGTGGTAAATTGATGTCCTGGCATGTGTCCAGTGGTGAATTGATAGACTGGCGTGTGTCCAGTGATGATTGTAATGTGGTGTATAAGATAAGCGAACCCTAGTTGTGATTCAGGCATGATAAGCTATCCCCTTGTTGTAGTATTGTAACTTAGGTTATCTACGATAGCAAAGGGAAGTGACCTCATGGGACCGAGCATGGCTAACGGATGGGGAGGAAAGATCTCGCGGGAAGATCATAGATCACACGTCAGGTTAATGGATAGTAATGAACTGGTTTATGTGAAAAATCTCTGTTTTACTTATTCGTATCATTATTATCTTGTTTACTTGCTAGCTGTATTGTAAGAGGGGTAGTTGGGTTGGATTATTTTACTGGGTGATTTATCACTCACGGATACGTCTGCGGATCCTGGCAAATCGATTGCTTCGCGATTAATTTGCTAGAGTACGCAGGATACAATGGAGAGGATTCCTCGATGGCACAAAATCAGGAAGAGACACAAAATTCCAAAGGCGAACAGTTCTATGCAGAGGAGAATCAGGATGTGGGAACCGAACCCGAGTACGCGTGGGATCCGTATCAAACTTAGAAGTTGGCTCTGTTATTTTATTATCCCAAAGACTATTATTTTAGTATTTCTCTAGTGGTTTGTAATAAATAGATCTCTATGTAGAGAATTCTGTTTTGAAATTTTAAACTTTAATTTAGTGAATTTTTCAGAAATAAATACTTAAATGCCTTCGATTTTATTTCCGAAAATCGGGGCGTTACAACTTGGTATCAGAGCCTTAGGTTCAACCCTCGGCCTTGGGTAGATTGGGTAGATCACTTATCGAGAGCTTAAGCCTAAATAGTTAAGCGTTTATCCTATTTACCATTATTCTTTTTATTATTATTATTTAAAAAAAAAAATCCTTTTCTTAGATAGATAAGTAATTGAAAATAGGTCGCGTAGGATAGTTCCACTGTAAGAACGTACCGTGAGAAGACATAGGCTCTACATGTTGACTAACGTTTAGGCTTTACGTGTTACGTGCTTATTGTATATCATACAATTAAGATTTGGCTAGTTATACCTTATTGTCATATCGTGGAACCAAAATTTTATTATTTCGATTTTCAAAATCCTTGCATATAACACCTTTAGAGAACCAAACAGTTAGAAACCCCTTACCACAAGAATTAGTGTTGAAATCAATAACCAAGACGCTAACATTGACCGTAACGCTGCCACCCTTTCAACCCTAACGCGATATCGAGAATCCGCAAGATCAGTAGCTTCTAGTAGCTGTCATCACCACAACTATCTTGGACTCCCAAACCTCGAGTATCGTAGACTTCTTAAAGTTGTGGACCAATTAATAAAAGCAGCATGCCGTCAAAATTTTGCCTCCATATATATAATAGGTATACATATATATATGTTCTTATAATATACCCTCCCTTACCAAATTATAACATAACGGTATCTAGATGGAAGAAATGAGAGACAACCAGAATAACGAGCAAGACAATGGACAAAACAGAGCCAACAGTCAAAATGGGACTCCCGAACTAGTCCAACTCATGCAAGCATTCATTGCCGTTGCGACTGCGAATAACCAAAACCAACGTGGACCCCCGTACACACCCCGAGGGCCAATGACCAGGAGTCAGGCACTGAATGAATTCTGCAAGCGACGCCCGCCCTACTTTCAAGGAGAACCTAACCCCACAGTTGCGGAAGCTTGGCTGGAGGAAATCAAGAAAATTCTTGAAACCCTAGACATTCAAGAAGCCAGCAATCGAATTGCTCTAGCTACCTACCAGATGCAAGGTGAAGCTCAGCATTGGTGGAACCTGATGAAGAACACCCATGAAGTGGCAACAATGACTTGGGAAAGGTTCGAGGAAATTTTCCTTGACAAGTACTTTCCAAAACCTGTCAAGCAGGCAATGGCCCTTGAATTCATGAACCTTGAGCAGGGTACAATGACTGTTACCCAGTACGCGGCACGGTTTGAAGAACTGTCTCGCTATGGCACAACAATCATACCTACTGATGATGACAAGGCAAGAAAGTTCGAGTGGGGACTTAATGAGACACGCCGAGCAGTAGTGGCACAGACACTTCCCACTTACTCACAAGTGGTGCAGTGCGCACTTAAGATGGAGAGAGAAAACTTGGATTTCAAAACCAGGCGTGAACAGAAAAAGACAATACCTATAATTGGAGGACCTATCCGCAACCACCCTAACAACAGGAGTACCCCAACCTCCCAACCCTACCACCAAAACTACCCTCGCCCTCAGCCAGCACAATTCAACCCAGCATGGAGGAACCCCAATCCAAGCTTCAATCGAAACCCGAACCCTAATCCGAACCAGATCCAAGTACTGAACCAAGACCCAAACCGCAACCTCTTCCCTCAGAATCATTATCCAGGTCGCCGCTGTTATTACTGTCAAGAGAACGGACACATCCAGGCCTACTGCCCTAAGTTGACCGGAGCTGGAAACCAGGGAGGACAGCCACCGCAAAATCAGATCAGGACTGCCGGATTTGGAAATCAGAATCTATCTAGGCCGGTTGAGAATGGCAATCAAACCGGGGGTCAGAACCAGCCTCATAGTGGGTGGAACCAACCGCCAGCACGCCCTCCCAAAAATAAAGGATCCAACGGACCAATCCAGCCCAACGCTGGGAGGATGTTTGCACTGCAAGGAACGAAAGAGGAGATGGACCCTGCAGCAATCCAAGGTACTCTCACTCTCTTACTACATGCGTTCAAGCACTAGTTGATTCTGGAGCTTCGCACTCATTTATATCTGCTGCATGTGCACCTACATTTGGATTAAGAACTGAACCCCTAAAGACAACTATGAATGTGACCTCACCATTAGGGGGTAAGATTTCGATAGTACTAATCTGTAAAGGGTGCGAACTAGAAGTATCGAACTTGCGATTAACCTGCGACTTACGAGTAATCGAAATGACGAACTTCGACGTCACACTCGGGATGGACTGGTTGACTGCACACCGAGCTGTCATAGACTGCTATCGAAAGATGGTGACAGCTTATGCGCTAAATGGTATGTGTTTCAAGTTTAAGGGGGATAGACAAGACCCTTTTGCACCCTACGCGCACAAAACAAAGTGGCATAGGACGCTTGCTGGATGGTTAGCAAGTCTCATGTTGAAAGGGATGGATTGTGTGGAGTTGAGCCCTCACTCACATTATCTGCGAATACAAGGACGTATTCCCTAAGAAATTGCCGAGATTACCGCCACCAAGAGAAATGGATTTCGATATCGAGCTACAGCCCGGTGCGGTCCCAATTTCCATGGCCTCGTATCGAATGGCTCCGACAGAACTATAAGAGTTGAAAACGTAATTACAGAAACTTTTGGAAAAGGGTTTTATCCAACCCAATACCTCACCTAGAGAGCCCTTACGCTATTCGTCAAAGAGAAAGATGGATTTGGAACTGTACTTGTGGAAAGGTCGTCGCATACGGATCCTAACAATTGAGGCCGCATGAAAGGAACTATTCAACTTATGATTTGGAGCAGGCAGCAGTAGTATTCATCCTAAAATCTTGGCAACATTATCTATACGGAGAGCAGTTTGAGGAAAGGCAAACGAGGTCGCTAATGCGCCGAGTCGCAAGAATCAAGGACTAAATTGAGAGGAGCAAGCCTATTAGGACCAATGGGACTAACAGAACATGGTCAAGATCATTCGCCAACGACTTCTGGCTTCACAGAATCAACAAAAGAGCTATGCCAACAAAAGAACCTGACCGCTGACCTTTCAGACTGAGGAAACGTCGAACACTTTCAAAGAACAACCAATGGAAAATTTAGGACCATAAAGAGAAGTGCTTCTGAGGAAAATCATTCAACTCGTCCGAATTCTTTGGCAACATCGAGGAATTAGCTTAAGAACGAACCAATACTATGCGCGCCGACTACCCAAATCTAGTACGCCCTAATTTCGAGGACGAAATTGTTTTAAGGGGGATAGGTTGTAACGACCCGGAATTTTGACCCAATTTTTTTTATATAATGTTATTAAAATTTAATTCTTCTTATTAGATAATACTAGATAATTACAAATACAATTATCTTAACGTAATTATATCTTTTAATAAAAACATTTATTCGGCTAGATAAATACAATAATTATCTAATCCTATATTTTTATTCTTGCATGCATGCATATAACTCTTTATCTCTCCTTCTCCTAGTTCTACTCGATCTCTATCTTCCCCGTAACCCAAAAACCGAGCTTCATTCGTCCATTCCAAAACCCAATTCCGTTAGGACTTTAATTAATCAAAACTCATCCAATTCTCTTATAAATACGTCACTATTCCGACCCTAGGGCACGCACCATATTTTTCACGCCCTAATTGTCCGGAAAGAGAGAAAAACCGAAGGAAATCGAAGCTCCAATCCATGGAGTTCTAGAGAGAGAAAGGAGAGAGAGAAAAGTGGGTTTCGTGCCTAGACCCAACCGAGATCCAATCCGACCTTTCCAATCTCTTCCTACAACTCCTAGCATCCACAAACATCAACCAATTCGGCCCCAAGGTACCTCGATCGTTAAAACCGAAGCTTTCTTCTCCAACGTTCAAGTTTCGATCGAAATCAAATTAAATCCGATTCGAGGTATTATAATCCGATCCGAAGCCTCCTCTACGTATATTAAGTGTTTATAGACATAACCCAATGACCCCCGTAGTCCCATGCATTGAAAAACATGAGAAAAACGAAGAAAACCAAAACTGGGCAGCGACCTTGCGGCCGCGATGTACGGGATTCCAGCCGCATGAACCAGGAAATAAGACCTTGCGGCAGCAAGGTCAACAAGTCAAACCATGCGGTTTGACTTGATTTGGTTCGAATCGAGATTTTGACGTTCCGAACATGGATTTTGATCCCGAAATTTTTATCCTAGGTTGCCCATACTCTAAAGTTCATACCTTGTTAGTTTCATATTTTTTTATTTAATCTTGTATTTATTTAATTTTTAGTTGTAATTGTGTAATCGTTTGTGAACTAAAAATCAATGCGATCTCGTAAACTAATCTATAAATCCCCAAACTATTTTTCCTAGATTCCCAACTTGTTAAAGGTCATAACTTGCTGAGTTCGTGGTTAATTAATATTATTAGATATTTATTTAATATTTAACTAAAGTTATAAACGAAAATTAATAATGACCGTATAAAAAATATTTTTAACATCGAAAATATTTTTCCTGGACTCCTGACAGTTCAAAGGTGATATGTTGTTAAAATAAAATTTTATTTAATTTATTTACTATTTATTATTATTTAAGCATTGTTTCTTAATAATAATATTGTAAAATATTATTCAGGAGATCTAAAATTCCGAATAATTTTATTTAGACTATTTACAGCCCTATAATGATATTATGTAAATATAAAAATATTTCCAACTATTTAATTATTTATTCTTTATTTATGCTTTTTTAGTCTATTAATTTAATCTTTTTATTTAAATTAATTCCGTGAGCATCCAAACCTAACTTTTAGCACTCGAACTCATTATAGGGGACTGTTAGGACCTTTATTAAGGTTACGATATTTATTTTAATATTTTTACCTAATTAATGCATTTAATTAGTATTTAATTAGCTTAATTACTTATAATTAATTAATAGAAGCCTAGAAGATTTTTTTAAATCTTAATTAAATAATTCTTACTTTCCTAATGACTTTATGATCATACGAGATTAAGGGCAACGGCCCAGTCATAAAAAGTTATGTGATTGCATCGTTTAATAATTGGTTTGATCCGTTTGTTATTCGTTTTTAATTATTATTGAGAATGATATTGTGTTAATGCTTCATTTGAATGTTAGATTGGACCCTAGGGACATGGGGTGGTATACGAAATAGAAATCACTTTGACGATGCTAAGTAATGGATAAATTGTGAAGTTTCTTCTGTTTAGAGGTTGCCTGCAGGCGTGATTTAAGATCTGATGAGATTTGTAGTGATGATTTAAGACTGGCAGAGTAAGCCCAGTGATGTCTGTGATGATTTAAAACCGGCAGAGTAAGCCCGGAAATGATTTAAGACTGGCAGAGTAAGCCCAGTGATGTTTGTGATGATTTAAGACTGGCAGAGTAAGCCCAGTGATGTTTGTGATGATTTAAAACCGGCAGAGTAAGCCCGGAGATGGTTTAAGACTGGCAGAGTAAGCCCAGTGATGTCTGTGATGATATAAAACCTGGCAAAGTAAGCCCAGTGACGTTTTGATAAAAACCTGGCAAAGTAAGCCCAGTGATGTTTGATGATAAAACCTGGTGGTGATCCCGCGATATTTTCTGTTGATAAAACCTGGCGGGTAGTCCAGCGATATTTTCTGTTGATAAAACCTGGCGGTGGTCCAGTGACGTTTTATGTCGATAAAATCTGGCGTGTGTCCAGTG
Source organism: Rhododendron molle (assembly GCA_025413875.1). Lineage (NCBI taxonomy): Eukaryota > Viridiplantae > Streptophyta > Magnoliopsida > Ericales > Ericaceae > Rhododendron > Rhododendron molle. The sequence goes on along the minus strand of CM046391.1, from coordinate 32,722,346 downwards.
ATATTTAGTGGTAAATTGATGTCCTGGCATGTGTCCAGTGGTGAATTGATAGACTGGCGTGTGTCCAGTGATGATTGTAATGTGGTGTATAAGATAAGCGAACCCTAGTTGTGATTCAGGCATGATAAGCTATCCCCTTGTTGTAGTATTGTAACTTAGGTTATCTACGATAGCAAAGGGAAGTGACCTCATGGGACCGAGCATGGCTAACGGATGGGGAGGAAAGATCTCGCGGGAAGATCATAGATCACACGTCAGGTTAATGGATAGTAATGAACTGGTTTATGTGAAAAATCTCGGTTTTACTTATTCGTATCATTATTATCTTGTTTACTTGCTAGCTGTATTGTAAGAGGGGTAGTTGGGTTGGATTATTTTACTGGGTGATTTATCACTCACGGATACGTCTGTATCCTGGCAAATCGATTGCTTCGGCGATCAATTTGCTAGAGTACGCAGGGTACAATGGAGAGGATCCCTCGATGGCACAAAATCAGGAAGAGACACAAAATTCCAAAGGCGAACAGTTCTATGCAGAGGAGAATCAGGATGTGGGAACCGAACCCGAGTACGCGTGGGATCCGTATCAAACTTAGAAGTTGGCTCTGTTATTTTATTATCCCAAAGACTATTATTTTAGTATTTCTCTAGTGGTTTGTAATAAATAGATCTCTATGTAGAGAATTCTGTTTTGAAATTTTAAACTTTAATTTAGTGAATTTTTCAGAAATAAATACTTAAATGCCTTCAATTTTATTTCCGAAAATCGGGGCGTTACATAATGTTCTTCCGGACACCTAGCTGAGTGGCCACGTGAACCAATGAAGGATTAACTCGGCCATCGGCAGGCACCAGCAGATATGCAGCCAGCACACAGATTGTTAGAGCAAACCGGCGCCTGGCCTGCACAGTGGTATCCGTTAGGTCACCTTCAGGGCCATACCACTCCATCAGGCGCATTATGTTTATCTGCCCTCCGCTTAGCAGACCCTCTGCTGCCCCTCTTGAGATTTTCAGCGCAGACTTCAGGAGTTTGGACATGCTTTCTCTATAAGGAGGCACGATGATCACGTTGGATGTAAAACCTTGGAGGTATGCCTGGAATTCCTCCACTGTTGGACATAACTCGTCATCTCCAAAGTGGAACATGTGGACGTCTGGATCCCAGGCGCACTGCAGCCCATAGGATTTCGGGGCGCAGCCTTACGCTTCGAAGATAACGAAACGCGGCCAATCCGTGAGTCCGGAATGATAGCCAATCGCCTGCAACGAATGCTTCAAGCCATGGGCCAATTAAGGTAGGGAGGTGGTTTGCCATTTCTTAAATGTTGTCTGGAGTTTTAGTCTGGAGACAAATGCCTTATGATTCATGGAGGTTTAAGCTTTTATAACCCAAGAATGGTAGGATATTTCCCTTATTCAAAGGAAAATATCTCTGGAGGTGGGTATACGTCCTTTCAAGAGAAGTGGTATGCTTTGGAACTGTCTCAGGCTTGTACTGGACGCCAAAATAGTGATAACAGGGCCTACAACGCCTCAGCTTTCTGAAAAGTGTCCAACATCGCATCTGAGCTGAACAACACCATCGCGCGACACACTGGGTCTCTCGCGCGAGGGTCTGTTTTCTTTCACGTTTTAAAATTAGCCTACTAGGTTATTTGGAGTGATCATTCACGTTTCATCTTGGGCTGGCTTTTAGGGTTTTGTGCTTTACTAGCAGGTCAATTCAAGTATTTCGACGCGGGGATTCGAAATTTTCATTTTATTCAGCGTACCGAGCAAACAACACCATACAACAGTTCTGACAATCAAACAAAAGTACAGAAAACTATTCGGATGCCTAACGACTCTCGAACTTATTCTCAATTACAGGCGGAATCCTTTTGCTTTCACTAATATCCCCCGGGCCTTGCTTGGATTTCGGCACGAAGCCATGCCACATAACGGCCATCTAGCCAATCCACGAAATCTGGGCTAGGGCCTTCAAGCACCCCCTGTCTCCAAAGCCTTCGATACTCACGCAGTGAGGGCACATTGAAGTCAGGCAAGTGGAATTCCTCAATCCCGGCTTGGTGCAGCCCTTGGCTTATGCCCAATTGACGAAGGATGCGACCCGGGATATAGAAGGTGAAGCTTCTCAGGCCAGCAATTACCACTCTTTCGAGGCCTGTTGTATTGACAGCCATATCGGGCATGATCAACCATGGACATCTCCAGACAAAATCATCAGATTGCATGTCATGCAAGATCATACTCCATCCTGTTACGTCCTGTTCAGGATACAGCAGGGGCCGTTCGAGCAATCGCCTCGGGAAATGTTCCCAACCCGCTTGTGGAGCTTCAAGTAATCCCATTTTGTCAGAAAGCCACACCTGTGAGCGAAAAGACGAGTAAGGAGCTAGATAAAGCCAGAGCAAAAAGACAAGTAAGGTCCTAGAGTGATCCTTAGCCGAGTGTCGAGGTAAAATGCGAAAGTGCGAAAACCGGAAAAAGGTGAGTTGAGTGAGTATTTACCTGGAGCAACCGTGGGCAGCCACTGAAGACATTGCTCTGTCCGCTTTTGAACAGATCCAAGCCCATCAGTGTCTCGGCCAGGACCGTCGGGATAATGTTTTTTCGGGCTCCCATTTGTGAGGCCATGCTCACCACGCTGGGACTTACCCTTCCGTTAGCAGGGACCAGTGCGTAAGCCGCCAGCACGCAAATTGAGAAGGCAAAGCGTTTGTGAGCTTCTTCAACATGATCCGTCAAGATGCCGCCTGGCCCGTACAACTCAATCAAGCGCGCAATGTCCAATTCATCATCGTGGATAATGCTGGCCGCCAGCCCCCTGGAAATGTTCAGTTTCATCATCAGTAAATGGCTCATATTTTCCTGCACCGGAGGAACGGCGAGGACATTAGGATTTGCAAAGCCGGGTAGGTAGGCTTGGAACTCTTCCACTGTTGGGCACATTTCGTCGTCATAATTACGGAAGACATGCATGACTGGATCCCAGTGGATCATGGCAGCTTCAAGAAGCTCGGGGCGTGGCCCCACGTATCGAAGATCTCTGATCGAAGCCAGCCCTCGAGTCCGAGGACTCACCCATTCATAGGTTTCGGTTCTTGCCAACCAAGGATCAAGCATTGCAGCAAATGGACTCTCCATTTTCAGATAACCGATGAGGTTTTACACAACTATCAATGGGTTCCATTTATGGGGTTTTTGGTTGGTTGGAAGTGTCGGTTCCTTATTCATTTGTGTTGAAGGAAGAAGTTAAAAAGTTTTGAATACTTTACACTTGGCAAATGAAGGGCTCCCCGAATATGTTAATTACTGTGTGCAGATCGTTGGAGGGCCCCCCTAGCATCTCCTGGTGTCTTCAGAAGTTTATTCCAGTCAAACAAATCCAGCCTGACAGGGGTTGACTCTCGCGCGAGAGTTTCACTCTCCCGCGCGACACACTCGCGCGTGCATGGCACTCTCTCGCGCGACAGATTACTCGCGCGAGTGTTCCACTTACTCGCGAGGTCCTTCTCATTTTTCAGCTTGCAGCAGCTACTGGTTTGGCTTGGTCATTTTGGGTTCCAGGGGTATTTTGGCACTTTTTATGGTTCTTACAAGTCTTAATGGGCATATGTGACTGTACCCGGGCATCGGTTACGGAATTTCGCGCTTAACGAAGATTTTGGACCTTCGGCGGCCCGTTTCAAGTTGAAATGGAGGTTTTGGAGATTCGAAATCTGTTCTAGGGGTTTTTGCCAAGTTCTCTCATGCCGCACAGGTCGTATGGAGCGTATGTGATTGTATGGAGGTGTCGGTTTCAGTCCGGAACATAATTAAGTCTTGTTTCGCTGTCTCGTGTCCCTTTTGTGTCTTAGGACACTTTTTGACATATTTCTCGCCTCGGGATGTATTTCTTGATTCCGTCAACTCGTGCAAGTCACATTATGCGTGCTTGACCTTACGGAAGCGTCGGTTTCAGTCAAAGTCAAGTATTTTGAGTTTTGACCTATTAATGCCCAAAATTTCATTAAAACTGTCGTATCCTCGTATCCTGGCCATGTCCTAGGGTACGTTTTCCATTTCCTTTCGAGCTAGTCACTCTTACATGCATGTGTGTCTATGGACAGTCTCGGTGTGTCATCAATGCAAGTTTGGTATTAATGGTGCGTGTTTTACCTCTTTTATGCACATAAAGAGCAAATAAACCATGAAAATGCAAATTTTATAACTAAATGGTGCTGTATCAAACCAAACCAAAGGAAAGCGCTGTGCGTGGCGCTCTGGCCAATCAAAACCACCAAAGTATACCCGGGGCGCACTCGCCCACTATCACAAGGCACGCAGGCCTTCAGAAAGCAAAGTATCAGAGTATCTAAGGCACGTTGGCCTCTATATCTAACTACTTGGGCACGCAGGCCCGAAATCAAATGCAAGTCATAGAAAGTAAAGAGGCTCCTCAGTCATCCTCATCCCGTCCGAGCCAGTCGGTATCTCTCAAGTCCTCCTCGATATCATCACCACCATTGTCACCATCACTGTCATCTTCGTCGGCAGCAGCAAGCTCGTGCGGATTCTACAAGTATTGAGGGTCATCGACAGTGTCGTCGGAGTCGCTTCTCGCCTCCTCGTCCTCCTCATCTTCTCCCTCCTCTTCCTCCTGGGGCTGGACCAAGACGAGCTGCTTCTTGCGGGCCGGCTCGACTTGGCCCGACCTGTCTCGCCTCTCTATCCTGTACCTCTCCTCATCACGTGCCGCCGCCTTCTTGGCTGTCTCCTTGCTCACCACGGCAGGCTGTGAGCTCCTGGTGTGTCGAGTAGTAACTGGAGGTGTGGTGGTCTGTGCTCGTGGTGGAGACCGTGCTCTCTTCCTAGAAGCCGCCCGTCCCTGTGCCTGCATGTTTATATGTTGTATTAGTATATGTTTTGCAATACGTTTGTCTATCAAATGTTTAAATTGACAGGTACATTCTATCAATTGGAAGCTATCAGCAATGTATTGGTATCAAAGCAAGCATGCATGTATCAAAAGCAGGCATGTAACGTACGTATTAAAAGCCAGAAGGAAGTGTATCGTTTTGTATACCTGAGTCCTCCGGGATGTGGCTGCTTGAGCTGGCTGAGCTGCGAGTGTTGGATAACGCAACTACAATGGCATGCCTTGAGCTGCTCTCCTCACCAAGTTCTCTAATGCAAGCATGCGACGTAGGGCTTCGTTCACCCACTCAGCAGGCACCTGTGAATGTTTTGCAATCATCAGATATTCTAGGTACAGTTCAAGGGTTTTGAAGTTATGCAAATGGAAGTTAGCTTACCTGTACAGTCACGGTCGCGGGCTCTCTAAGCGCAGGCACAAGCTCCACCTCAGCTGTATTCCCCTGATGGTCTACCACATCTACCTTCCAAACCAACTCCGGAGGCCCACCGACTACTGGCCTACTCTCTCTACGCCTCACGCGGCGCTCTCCTCCCCTCGGTGCCTCAGCAGCGGCCCTCCTCTCTGCACCAGCCTCGCGCGCCTGCTCTTGGATCTCTCTGCGAGCTCTGATCCCAAATGGTTTCGCTAGGCGATCTCTCTGATAGACTGCATAGTCCATCGTCGGGCGTAGATGCCGTGTCAGCTCAGTGTCTGGCCTGGTAAACCTCTCCAACTCAGCCAGCGTGTAGTCTCCTGTGTGGGAAGCTCGTGGTGGGAGTGGCCTGGCACCTGAAACTCAGGGTAACCGAGTGACTGGCGGACCACTCGATCCCCTAAATACCACTGCCAACCGAAGGCTGACACTAGCACCCTGCTGGCCCTGACCGCTCTGCTCTGTGCCAAATACTCTGGCTCTGGTCCGCTTGTTCTCCAAGGGTTCCACTCAACCTGCACAAAGTGACAAACAGGCAATATGTACAATTGATCAGCGACAGCATTAGGGAAAGCATGCATGATTGTTTATTTGAGTTCTTATGTCATACCTGTGAAGCTCTCAGCTCATCCAGATACAGCCTATAGGCATTGAGGCTGCCTCTCCCCTCTTTGGTGCCCCTGTACTCTTTACTCCATATCAGCGCGCGGGAGGGTGCTCAAATCAGGATGCTTGCACTCGGGAGGGTATCAGCACTTCATATGCCCAAAGCTGCGGTGTTAAACAAGAAGATGCATTAGTCAAGTTGTATGGTTATACCGATTAAAGCTAGTAAGCAATCTATGCAATCAAGGAGTACAATGGAGGTTATGCTACAAAATTGAAATCATACCTCCCAGACGCGCTAATAGCCGGCCATGCTCTGCCCATTCCTCGAGGCATCGCCAAAGAACTGGTAGGCAGTGCCGAGTGTCGCTCCGCCCCAATCAAAACGTGAGGTCATCCTCAAGTCCCTCGGGCCACGGCGTATGACAAGTGCACCGTACTCCCCCTGCCTGGATATAGCGAAGCTCCAAACATGTACAACAGGTATGCCCGGGCCATCTGCGCATGCTCATTGGCTGGCTGGCTTCTTCTTCAAGTACCGTATGAACTGGGCGTACCTCGCCGCTCCTCTCTCTACCTGGGGCACCTCCCCCAAGAACCATTCCAGAGCCGCTGGGTCAGCGTGTATCCCTGAGTCAAACGGGATGGGCTCACCCCCAACCCTCAAACCTGTGATCGCCGCAAAATCACTCGGCGTCACTGTCATCTCTCCCAGAGGTAGGTGGAAGGTATTAGAGGTATCCCTCCATCTCTCGGCCAGTGCGACAAGGATGGCATGGTCATTCCTGACCGGTACTGTCAGGGTTTGTATGAACTCCCTGAAACCTGCTGCATCCACCAGCTCCCTCACCCTCGGTGGCAGCCCAATGTACAGTGCCAGAGAACTGCACGGCCCGCCAAAGTCTCGGATATCCCTCTGCTCCGCCTGTTTCAGACAGCAAAGACCAACAACAGGATATAATGTTAGTATACAGATGCCTTCATTTTCAGGCTCTGGGTAATCAATGCAGCGGCTTAGCCATGCAGAGTAAACGGACAACGGGACGTGATGTTAGCATGCAGTGCTTTCATTTTCAGGTTCTAGGTAATCAATGTGTCGGCATGACCATGATTGGACGGTCTAAGTTTCTTTGGTTCAAAGTCTTGTTCAATTAACAGCATATAGGGCTACAGTCCTAGTGTTACATCATTTGAGGCTTTGAACTCCGTGCCATTTTCAACCGTTGTTTAATTCGGGTTCCTGCATGCATGGCGTGTGCTCTAAGGGCTATGTCAGTACATTTTGACGTCTACACGGGCTGTCATCAGATGGTTGGTTCAAGTTATGCTTTTGACACGATGTGTTCATGGTGCAGTTTGGTAATGGGATTATTGGTGGAAGTTATCGTATGCATGGCATGTTTTACGGGCTTTCTCTTGTCCCAACATGTTTGCATTCAGTCTACAATAGATGGTTGGTTCAAGTTATCGCATGCATGGTATTCAGAGTACGGTTTGTATCATTGTTGCATGGTTCAAATAGTGAAGTATTCTGCTCAAAGCATGCAAACATCAAGTAAAAAGCATAAAGAGATATACCTCAGCCCAAGTGGTCGCGATGTGAGCCCCGGGATCCCTCAGTATCAGCTCCGGGTCGTAGTCAGCCTGCTGTGGTGGCCTGTAGCCTGCGAACCCTAATGGTACGAACAAGTGCGGTCTCGGAGGCATGTATGTCTCCTCTGAAAACTCAGGGCGCTTCAAGGCACCCGCCTCCGCCACGGCACTCACTCTCGGTCTCTGTGCCTCCTCGGCCTCTCTCTCCTCGGCCTCAACATCAGCCGCCAGTCCCTCTGGCTCGGCTTTCTCCCTCTCAGCCCGTGCCGCGGCCTCGGCAGCCTCGATCACCCTTGCTCTGTCCTCCTTGGCTTTCAACACGTACTCCCCAATAACGGGATGATCTTCCAGGAGCTTTGCCAGCAGCTCGTCGGGCGCATGCTCGGCGATATCAGCATACGTGACCGGCACGTGACGCGAGGAGGTGGCTGCACCCGCCGGTGGTTTAAATGCGACATCCTCCGCTCGAATCTCAGCGGGGGCAGCCTCTGTGGTCTGCTCTCTCTCAATCTGCACCGCCTCCATGTGCTCATCTTCAATTACAGCCCCCTTGCCCTTCGCCGAGTCCCTCGGCGGGGTTTGGCTCGGCTCCATGGCCTCTCCGACCGCTGTACTGCCGTCTGCATCACCAGAACCCCTCTCATTCATGGCTGGACCTTCGGCCACCATGCCCGAGTCCTCTGGCCCACCACTGGACCCCAGAGTCCCAGCCTGGTCTGTCGCGCGAGGCACTGCCTCTACCGCGCGAGTGTTCTCATCACCAGCAACTTCCTGCTCGCAGCCTTTTCTGCCATCGCCGTCGCTTATGGCCGCTGCACTGGTGTCTGCGGCCTCCTCCGCTGCCGTCTGATCCTCTATTATGGGCTCCATACTCGACCCCTCATCTCGTACTTGATCCACTACTTCCCCGCCTCCGCTGTTACCATCGTGATCAGCCATGGAAGTGTTCTTGTGTGTGGGTTCGTAGGTTTCGGAGTCTGATCTAGGGTTTCAAAGAGTTGTTGAGAGGTTTTGAGAGTTGGGAGAGGTTTGGAGTTTGAAAACCGACTGAGAACCGCTTCTGAGACGTCCCGCGGGTGTTTAAAGGTGTGAGACAGCAATGGGCCGGGTCTGGGCTGGTTCAGAATTCAGATCCAGAAAGAACTCCATCGCGCGAGGGAGTGACTGCCTCGCGCGACACTCCTCTTTGGGCTCCAGGCTCATCTCCCCAGCAGGCAGGCCCAATTCGATTATTATTAAAACCCAAGGTTTTAATTTGGTCCTAATTTATTTTTGGGATCATATTGGATTAAGTTCTCGTAATCTGGAGCATTTATATCCCCAGCTATGGTCCGCCTACATGCTCCGGTATGCTCTATGAATCAGCGACGATCTATCCGTCCACATTTCAAATCAGCGACGATCTATCCGTCCAACTCCGAATCAGCGACGATCTATCCGTCCAACTCCGAATCAGCGACGATCCATCCGTCCGCATTCGATCAGCGACGATCTATCCGTCCACTTTCGAATCAGCGACGATCTATCCGTCCGCATTCGATCGGGCCGATTTATCTATCCGTCCACATTTCAAAACAGCGACGATCTATCCGTCCACATTTCAAATCAGCGACGATCTATCCGTCCAACTCCGAATCAGCGACGATCCATCCGTCTGCATTCGATCAGCGACGATCTATCCGTCCACTTTCGAATCAGCGACGATCTATCCGTCCGCATTCGATCAGCGACGATCTATCCGTCCAATTTCAAATCAGCGACGATCTATCCGTCCACTTTCAAAACAGCGACGATCTATCCGTCCTATTTCAAATCAGCGACGATCTATCCGTCCAACTCCGAATCAGCGACGATCCATCCGTCCGCATTCGATCAACGACGATCTATCCGTCAAATCATTCTTCGGTGCACGGTATTTTTACATACTTGCGCACTTTTTCCATTAAATCGGCTTTTGGGTGGATTTGGTGGGTGTCTAGAAACCTTTGACGTTACCCGTACCAGTCAATGGTGCTCCGCGTGCCGTCAAAGGGGGACTACTGTAGACACCCCAATCTGAATCTCCCGATCGTTTTACGGTTTCTTGTTTCCCCGATGATGAACCGGATCGAAAAGCAGTCTTAAGGTTGGAAAGGTTTGAGCTCGGTGTGTGCGGACCCCCCCTTTTTTGAACCCTTTTAACCCTTTTAAAAAGAAAAATAAAAATCAGTCAACTCTGGGTCTGCCCTTGACCCTCGCGCGTGGAAGTCACTCCCTCGCGCGAGTGTCCTCTTTGTCCAGGTGTGGTCAAAGTCAAACATTTGACTGTTGACCCCACGCGCGACAGCTGTTGCATCATGAGTCTCACTGTCTCTCGCGATGGTCCTAGGCTGTCCCTTTCACCTTTTGCCACCACTTGGTTGCTTGCCAGGGGGCTACAGGGCTGCTGAACCCTGTTTTTCTCCACAAGGTAATCAGACAAGCAGTGCCTGGGAACACACCCTCACACAACCCTTCCCATCACCTTTTCACCAAGCTTAGTCACCAAGTTTGGTCCTAAGGGGGTGTTTGCCACCACCTTTGGCCCTTGGCTTCCCCTATAAGTACCCCCCTTGTTCTTCCTTTGAAAGGGCACTAAGTCACAAAAATTCACCAACTTGGAAAGTTTGGGAGATTGAGAATCCTTGCAAGCACAAAGGCTCTCAACTCTAGCTCATATCCTATACCTTTCTTCACTCCATTTTCCATCACAAGCTTCTCAATTTGTTCAAACCTTTCCAAAACCTTCCAAGCAAAGGTATAAACACCTTTACTGCTTACTGTTTTGATCCTCGAGGGTCAGGCGTAATTGGTAATCAATACCAGCTCTGGTCCAAGTCAACAGAGTTACAAGAAATTGGTTCAAGCATACCTTCGCGCGAGTGACTCACATACGCGCTGAAACTGGTTCAAGCATACCCTTGTGGGGTTTGGGGATGCTGGGTTTTCTTGTTTTTCATGTTGTTATTTATTTTACAGCTTTGTAAGCCTTTTAGATCACTGTTTTGCATGTTAAAACAAATAGACTAGACTTTTATTGCTCATTTACTTTGTTGGAATGCTCCTGGGTTGTTTCTGGACATGTACCAGAGCCCAGAGTATGCAAAGCAATTCCTGAAAGTCCGGTCAGGACACTCGCGCGAGAGATTCACTGTCTCACGCGAGGGACCTCTTGATTCCAGTGATTGCCCTTGCATGAGCAGCTTGACTTTTGCCCCTGTTTTGACACCCCCACTGTTTAGGGGTTGCACTTCAATTAATTTGGCTCCTGTTTTGTAATAATTTATAGTAATCATTTACTTACAGTCAATATAAACTGCTTGGTTTGTCTCCTGGGTGTGCACTGGTCCTTCCAGAGCCCAGAAGGGGGTGGAATTCAACCTGTGGTGAGGGACAAACCCTCGCGCGAGTGAATGGGTGTCTCGCGCGACGGTCCTCTTTGCATATATGTAGATTCATGCATGCAAAGGTGGCTGTCATGTGTGGTACACCAATTCCAGTTGCTGTTGGGTTTATTTTTCATCAAGGGGTTGGAATTCATCCTACTCTTTATTATTCCATCCATCCGCCATTTTTCACATCTTGCAAACTTGTTACAGTTTTAAAACCCCGATTAACTGTTCCCCCGCCCTAATTGGCTTAAAATTGGTTAAAGAAGAAAACGAATCACGAATACTTTCACAAAATGCCTAAGTAGAGACCGATCTCCGGATTGGGCGAGAGGGGTGCCTTAAAACCTTCCTCTCGTAACCTGGCTCCCGAACCCAGATATGGTTATGACGGACTGGTTCCTTCACTTTTTCAAATCAAATAAGCGCGGCATCAAATCTGATTCCTTGGGTGACGGACCTTCAAACCCAGGTGGCGACTCTGTGTTTTGCGAGCGCCTGCTTCTCCGCTCGCGCTCCCTCGATCTATCGGGCCCTTGCTCCGGGAAACGAAATTCCTGGAGGCTCGCTTTGGAATCCGGAAATTCCAGGGCATGCTGCCCACAGATGAGCCCGAGGAGGACGAAGTTCTAGCCTGACCTTGAAGCCAAGAATACTATCTAGGAGTCCCTAAATAAACCTAGCAATAGTTGTAATCCTTTGGGATGTAAGATCTTTTAAACTAGGATCACTGTTGCTAGGCCTTTTTGATGTAAAATAGGAAAATGTAGGACTCTTGATGTATCAAGCTTAAGGCTACTATAAGCCGCCTATGATGTACTTGTTTTCCCTAAGTAATGGAATTATGTGTTGCTTTTATGCGTGTTCATTGTTTATGTATGTACATGTGTCTTTACGAGACTACCCTTTCACACCGATAAGTCTAACACATAATTTTCTTATTATTGTAGATATGGCTAACTGTACCCCTGCTACACCGTTCACCTTTGCGGACCTGCTTACGTACAAGGCTTTGCTTGCACCCGAGAGTTACATCCCTATACCCCACTTGGGTATATTTGACCCTGCCACTGGCGAGCACACCTTCGAGGTTATTCTCGTGTCACCTTTAGCTGAGACCATGGACGTGGAGACCCTACATTTATCACTTAGTGACGATGTTGAGGATCCTCGACAACGAGGGGAGTATTGGCTCGAGAAGAGGGAGAAGGAATGGAAGGAGGAGTTACGAGTATATTTTGGACTTATCCCACCGCAGTAGTAGAGTCGTAATTTTAGAATAAGGTCCCGAAAGTTGTAGTCGCAGTTGTGTGAGTACGAACTTAGACCATGTATTAAGAGTATGTAGGATCATTCCACTTGTATTAGGAGAAATTGTGTCATTTGCTTTATAGTAGAATTCTATGCTTACGATTGTATCTCTCTTTTATCTATAAAAAGCTTGTTTCCTTCAAAAGAGTACTGTTGCGTAGTATTCTTTAGTAAATGAAACCCTTATTACAAAGGACAATTATTTTAGTTGACGCAAGTTGCTAAAGGATAGTGATTTTCTTTGATTACGAGTATTATAACCCTCTGCCGATAGACATCTCATTTTTTTTGGAACCATTTTTGGATAGATTTTCCAGAAGAGCGACAAGTGTTAGCCAAAGCCGAGGGGGACCCAGCCTTCACCCGCCGGCCATACCCACAAGGGGGCCCCGGCAACTACCCCCCAACCCTTCAAATTTCAAACTTCAAATTTCAACCTCCAATTTCAAAATTTCAAAACTCATTCATTTCCCTCCTCCACTCACCCCTCACCCGGCCTATATGTACCCCACCACCACTTCCCATTTCCTTATCCTTTTCTCTTCATCACTCTTACCATCTCATCCCCCAACCCGAAGCATGGCCACCCGACGACGAGGATTTCTGGAAGACGCCGCGTTCCGAGAAATCGAGCGAACCGAGCTCACCCTAACGACCCAAGCGCTACGGTTGCAACCCTTCATCTTCCTCCTGTTATGTGTCATGCTGACAATGGGCATGCCACGGTGGTTCGGTAGGAACAACCGCCTCCGCACCTTCTGGTGCTGTGTTCTCGCTGTGACCGTCGCACACGAGGTGTTCGTAAGGGAATACGAATGTCGTTTGATCCAAGCCTTCAATGATAGGTGGTAGGACGAGGCACGTCAATGGCACCATAGCCATTATTATCTGCTTTTCCTTGCTTTTTCTTGTACCTAATGATGCCTTTAGGCATGTAGTATGTTGATCTTATGTTATCTTAAGAAATTTTATTTGCTTGTCTACCACAATCTGTCGTGTTCATTACGTGCTAACTTCATAACAAAACCCCTAAGTTCGAGTAACACCACCATTTCGGGAGAGTGCAGCTGTTAGTCTAAAGTGAGTAGCGAGTGCGGACTAGAAAAAGCCAACCTACGCCTAACCTGCGACTTAAGATTGACTTGCTTCTTTTAAGGGGGATAGACGACGATTCAAGGACCAATATGGCGACCTTGTCAAATCGGTAGACACACACCAATTTCGAGGACGAAATTATTTTTAAGGGGGATAGGTTGTAACGACCCTGATTTTTGGCCAGTAAAAATTTCGCTAAAAATTTGAATTTTATTTTAATACATGGATTTCATTTTAACATCCAAAAATCGGTCGTTATCGACTTATAAAATTTTGTTTTTATATTTGAAAATTCTTTATTTATTTTATAAACCCCTTTTTGCGATTAATAATCCGTCATAATTAGGTTTATGACTTAGGAGATTGGAATTCATCGCCCAGGCATTAAGGTCATTTTCTAAAGATGAGTATGCCTATTAAGACCTTGGTATAGTTACTTGGTAATTATAGTAAAATCCTAGAATTTATTTTCTAAGCTGGAAATCCTACATGGCAACCGATTAGCTAGCAACCCTAATTACCGTTTCGCTTAGTTACATTTCCCCAACCTAGAGTGTTGCATCGATGCCGTAGTAGTTAGCAGAAATTTTTGGTCTTTGGCTTAACCGTCGGCTTGACCGCCTTGCTTTGGCTTGGCTAGGATGCCTAGGCATCGGGTCGCTGTTAGGCCTGCCTCGCCCAGGCATCGGCTCGCTGTCGCGCCTGCCTTGCCTTGGCGTCGGCTCGCGCTTGGCGTTGCTCGCGCCGCCTCGCCTAGGCGCTGGTCATTGCCGGTCGGCTGGCCTAGGCGCTGGTCACTGCTCGGTCGCTATGCCCTGGCCGCCATCGGGTTCTGCTTGGCATCGGTCGCGCCGCTTTTGCTTTGGCGTTCTTTGGCTGCCATGCTCGCCTGGCTGCCTCGGTTCTCGCTTGGCATCGGGTCACGCCGCTTTTGGCGTTCTTGGCCGCTTTGCTCGCCTGGCCGCCATCGGTATCTGTCTTGGCATCGAGTCACGCTTGCTTTTGCCTTGGCCTCGGTTTGGCCACCAGGCTGCTTTGGGGCCGCCACATCGCCACCACCGGTCGCTTTGGCCACTGCTTGGCCACCGCCGCTTGGTCGCCGCTGGCTATCGCTGGCCGCCGCTTGGCTACTATCTGCCATCGGCCGCCTCTTGCCATCGCACTACCGGGTCGCTTTGGCCATCGTACAGCCACCGCTTGCCACCGCTGGCTACCGCTACGCTACCAGTCGCTTTGGCTACTACTTGCCACCAGTCGCTGGCCACCACTTGGCCATCGCTATTACCAGTCGCTTGCCTTGTTACCGGCCGCTGGCCACCGCTTTGCTGTACCAGTCGCCACCGCTTTGCCACCAGGTTGCTTTGGCCATTGTTTGACCACCGCTTTGCCACCAGCCACCAGTCGCTTTGGCCACGCTCACGCTTTGCCTTGGCGTTTGGCACCATCGGGCTTTAATATCCCGTTATTAGGCGATTTCCTACTAAATAAAACCAAAATACCACTCGAGCAATGAAAGCCTAGATTAAGTATCGTTAGTCTTTAATTAATTAGTTAGAATAGCCTAATGCCCATTTCACTTCTCCCTAACCCTAGATGGACCATTTTAACCTTTTTGTCTTCATCCATTGGACAATAGCGTTAGAGTTTCCTTTACCCATTGGTCAATAGGTAAACCTTAGTTAATAATCCTAAGTAGGAGATTAGATTAGTTTAGTACTTAATTTCAAGTATTAGACTTTCTAGCATTAACCGTTGGATAATAACCGTTAGGAGTTTTATTAACCATTGGACGATAGACTAGAATCCTAGCCATTATTACCCATTGGTTATTAACCATTAGAGAAACTATTATCCATTGGATAATAGTTAGTCTTGACAATCACGTACTTGTTTGATTTAAATATTAGACTTGGCCATGTGTGTTATTTGATTAAAATACAATTAGTACATTAGGATAGTATTATTATACATAGTACTTTGAAAGTAGTAGAATACTATATTAGATATTAGCCCTAGGTCATATCTAGTATAAATATTTTGTAGTACATGTATATATATATATGTATGTACTTGTTGTATATATATATTATATTGTATATAGCATGTGTGTTATTAAATAATTTATTTAGAAAATCTAATTTACTTGAAAAGTTAGATTTTATTAAAGACCCGTAGTACATATATATATATGAGTATATATGTAGTCTTTCATAGTACATACAAGTGGGAGAGAGAGAGAGAGAGAGGGAGAGGGAGAGGGAGAGAGAGAGAGAAAAGCCGAGAGAGAGAGAGAGAAAGAGAAGGAAAAGAGAGGGAGAGATGTGATGTATTGCTTGATTTTTGTCTACCAAATCCTAGATATATGTATATGTTAGTACTTGTACTAGGTGAAAGAAGTAGAAAGGAGAAGATGGGAGAGAGATTTGAGGTACAAATCTCTTACAAAGTCAAACCCTTCTTGTCTTTATATATATATATATGGTTATATATATATATATATATGTACATAGTACAATGTACCAAGAGGAGAGAGAGGCCGAGAGAGAGAGATTGAGAGAGAGAGAGAGATTCGGATGGAGAGAGAGAGGGAGAGAGTGACGTGTGTGCAAGTGATTGACATGCTTTGGTCATCCTTGTCCTAGTTGTGTATACTTTCAAGTGAAAGCATAACCAATGCCATCCAATCTTGTCCTTCTTTGTACAAACCCTAATTTTATACTTGAAACAAATCCACTTACTTGGCCAATCTTCCAAAATCCAATCCAAAGGACACATCCTAGCCTTGCATGCCTAGGTTTTTAGGTTATTTCTTGCAAGCAAAGTTGATTTGCTTGAATAAAAAAATTGGAGGAAAGAGGGAGAGAGGGCAGCAAGCCAAAGAGAGGGAGGGAGAGCCCATTTGCCTATAAATAGGACCTCACACTTCTCATTCAACTCACACCTCTTCATTCTCCAAGTTCTCTCCTTGAAAGCATAAGAATTCTTAGTGTTCTTGAGTAGTTCTAGATTGTTCTTGAGCTTTCTTTCCATCTCCGCCACTAAACCACCATACGACCACCACCTCGATCCTAAAGTAGTAGTAGTATAGGTTACGATCTAGTTTCGAGAGAAACCTTTCTCTTTCGAAGCTATCGGAAGCTTATCATAAGCCGTTACTCCGTTCGTTTGCCAACTTTCTTTCCGTTGATCTTTTCGTAGTCTTCCTACCGCCAAGAAGAAAGGTAGAATCTTCTTATACCCCTACCCTACGTATATCGTATGATATGAGCGTGAGTAAGAATATGTAATACTTGGCTAGTTGATCGCATGATGTTGTTTGACGTAGAATTCTTTGAAATATATGAGCATGATAATGTAGTTGTGATAATTAGCTTGTAGAACTTTCTTACTAAAAGTACGTAGTTTAATTTGATCTTGAGAATAATTGAATGCATGGCTTATAGAATCTTCCCAACTTGATTAACTCGTCAATAAACATATGTTGTTACGATTTCGTTTAAAAACAAAATGTTGTTTCAAAATGAAGTATTCGTATTTTGACCTTTTCAAGGATTGTGAACTTGATCGCATGATTGCTTACCTTACTTGTGGTTGTAAACAAGCATGATTAAATAGAGTTGGGTGATCTTGCTAGATTAGTTTAAAGTGATTCATCCCGCCGCTGAGTCTATGCATGATTACGAGACACGAGAACCAAAAAGTAGAAACATGACACTTAGGGAGTGGTTGATATGGATAAAAAGGATTTTTGAAACTACATAATGGCCGAACTTGGTAGCCTTATGTGAGTTGTGAAAACCCGCAAGGTGGCCGGACTTGGTAGCCCTTTGTGTGGACTTGCGAAAACCGCAATGAGGCCGGACTTGGTAGCCCATTGTGTAGATTGCTAATGGAGCCGGACGTGGTAGCTTCATTGGTAATTGGACTTGGTTATCCGCGGAGAGGAGCCAATGCAAGCTTTTATAACGTGGCCGAACTTGGTAGCCCGTTGAATGAGAAATGATTTTTGAAATGAAATGGTGACACAGTTTACGATGAGTCGCGTAGGAGAAACAAAGAAAGGCATGACACCAATGTAAGCAAGATAGTGAATGCGGATGTATCATTGTTAATTATGTTGTTAAATGAGCATGTGTAATTATTTATATGACTCTTCATTGTAAGTTATGGGTTAGCGGGTTGGATTATTCTATTGAGCTTCTGTAGCTCACGGTGTTACCTTTTTGGTGACCCTGACATATTATACTGGGGGCGACGCTGGTATAATGTGTCAGATTTTATAGATGAGCAGTAGGAACAGTACACCTTGGGGGCCTTTGGAGCCGAGGAACTTGTAAGGATGAAGGAAGAGGCGGAGTAGTAGTTAACCTTAGATTATTCCCTCTTTTGTTGAATAAAAGTACTCATGTGAGACGTATGTTGTAATAATGAGCTAGACTCTCCTTAATTTATTCAATAAAAATGTTTATTTAACGTACCCAAAATTCGGGGCGTTACAATTTGTGTTTCCAGGTTTTGGCCTCAAGATAGCATCGTAATCTCAGTTCACCAAGTTCAACAGGCTCCAACCTTTTCCTGGGGGAATACAGCAGGTTCAATTGTCCGTTTGCTTGAGTATTCAAGTATATTCTTTGAAAAACCTCAAAATCTCAATGGTGTCCTTCCCGTGGGCGTGTCAAATTTTGTGTCAAGAGCATTTTGTCAAATTTTGTGTCAAGAGCATTTGGTCAAATCAAATGGTGTACACAAGTCTTAATATGTGCTGGTAACGGTATAATGCAGTCAAATGTGCAATAAAGTTCATGAGACCAATTTTCACCTTCAAATGCCTCAATTTCATCTTTTTTACTCATGTATATATCAAAGTGGCGTTAGAGGCATTTGATGAAGCCTACTGCACATCATAGGCTATACACCTTGACCAGGTACGCTCGTGTCCCATTCTCGTGCCCAATCACTATCAAAATTAGTTGCTTTCCTTAATGATCGTAAATTCCACATTAAGGACATTCCTGTCATCTCAAGTCAAAATTCTATGAGTCGAGTCAGTCGTGTCGAGTTTTTATCCTATTTTAAGAGTATCGATTGAAATTCGTGTGCTCTTCACTCTCTTTCAAAGCTAGACAAATATATTTCAGAAAATACAATTCTATAATGAGAGTACGAACGAATGGAGAGAAAGTGCAAATTTTCATAAACCAAACAGTATGTACAATAGATAAAGAGGGAAGTACATGGACTGGGGCAAACACATGTCCAATCCTATCTACTGGGGTACGCAGGCCCAAACAAAACCAAGGCACGTAGGCCTGGAATCTATAACTACGCTGGCGCGCAGGCCCATGCAAAAGACAAGCTAGCAAAGCAAAAACCTAAAACTCAGTCCCGACGAGTCCTCTTCCACTGGTGTCCCTCGGACTCAGTGCTCTCAACCTCGTCGTCGCCATCGTCATCGTCATTGCCGGAAGAGCCTGAGGCTGTACTCGAGTCCGTAGACCCTAAAGCTCGCGACTCGAGCGACTCCTTTGTCTCCTCCTCCGACTCCTCGAAAGCGGGTCTCCGCTGGGACGTCGCCTTAGGAGCAACTTCAAACTGTCTCGCCTCTGTGGTGGACCGTGACACCCTTTGTACACCCCTGCCTCTCGTGCTAGTGGAAGCTGGAAAGCTCGTGGTGCCCTGCGGTTGTGTCCTAGTTGAGCATCGTGGCTGCACCTGCAAATCAAGAACATTCATTCATTTTTATACGTGTTGTAAAATCAATAAAATGGACATTCATGCATTTTCATACCTGAGAAGCAACAGGTAAAACAGGCTCGGGAGCAGGACTTCTGGTCCACCATGGAAACGGAATGTGTGGAATATGTACGAAGGTGTCGAAAATGCCAAATTCATGCCAACCTCATGCATGTTCCGCCACACGAATTGCAACAAATGACCACGCCATGGCCTTTCTCGACATGGGGAATCGACGTCATCAGAAGAGTAGTGCCAGCGGCTTCCAACGGTCATAAGTTTATTTTAGTAGCCACCGATTACTTTACAAAATGGGTAGAAGCTGCTTCCTACACCACTTTGACCACAGTTCAAGTTGCGCTTTTCATCAAGCAAAACGTCATTTATCGGTACGGGGTCCCCCAGGCTTTTGTATCTGATAATGGGGTTCATTTTAAAGGGCGGGCTCGAGAAGTGCTGGATGAGTTTCAAGTCCAAGTGCACAAGTCAACGACCTATCGGCTGCAGACCAACGGTGCTGTGGAAGCAGCTAACAAAACGATCAAAGCTATTCTGGAGAAGACTATCCAATCTGCAAGGGACTGGCATGAGCAGCTACCCCTAGCTTTGTGGGGGTATCGCACGTCTGTACGAACACCAACAGGAGCAACCCCCTACTCTTTGGTTTATGGAATGGAAGAAGTGCTCCCCATCGAGTTAGAAGTCCCATCTCTTCGGACTATGATTGAGTGTGAGGTCCAAGAGGCGGAATGACTGAATAATCGATTCGAAGAGCTTATGCTATTTGATGAATGCCGATTAAGGGCTCTTTACCACATTCAAGGGTATCAACGAAGGATTGCACGAGCGTTTAACAAGAAAGTGAAACCCAGAGACTTGACAGAGGGTGACATGGTTTTGAAGGAAATTCGAGCGCCGGTCTACGACCCACGAGGAAAGTTCCAGCTAAAGTGGTCTGGGCCATACATCATCAAAACTATCTTATCCGGAGGAGCTATGCAACTCATCGACTTGGACGGAAACGAATTCTCAACCCTGGTTAATTTGGATCAACTCAAACGCTATTACCCCTGAGAGAAGCTCGTTGGGCTGAAAACCGCAAGGGCGGGCAGACCCAAGCAAAAATTAGAGCAAAGCCTGCTAGGATGAAAACCCGTCAGGGCATCCTCGACAAAAGTTAGGGCATACAATATATAAGCTCGCTAGACCGAAAACCCGAAAGGGCGGTTCTAGGCAAAAGTTAGAGCGCAAAAGGAGAGTGTCAAAACCAGAGCGAACCTTGTCCCTGAACTACGTCATGACCTGATTCCTTCACCAGGAGGATACGTAGGCAGTCTCATATCGAGACCCTGTCACGATCCATCAAAATAAAAATCCAGGTTGAGAAGACTTGAAGAACGGAATCAAGGAGGGGGAAACCCTCCAAAACTCGTTTTTATTAACACGATTACTTCTACTACATAAGGTTGAGCAAAGGTTTCAAAACGAAAAGAAGTATGAAATAATGAAAATGGGTCCACAATTTATTCAACGGTCAGGGTGGTAGGATTGAGTCAGTTTCCTTGAGCTCCCGCCCTTGCAGCAATGTCCCTCATAAGCCACTTTCGATAGCTCCCGCGTATCGCCACAGAAGGGTAGGGATGTGCATCGGTCACCTCGTGCATCCTCCAGAAGCGCTGGTAATGGCAAAGAACTGAATGGTTAATGAGAGGCAGAACCACATCCACGAGAACCTCTGCAGGGGCCTCTTGCCTCAAACCTAGCTGTCGCTGGATACGGTAAGGAATGTAGAAGGTGAAGGCTCCCAAACCTACAAGAATGACCCACTGAGGACCCATGTAGTGCACTATCATAGGCGGGAGATCCAGCCATCGACACCTCCAAGAAATGGTCTCGGCTCGTTGGCGCCTGAAGAAGTCAACCCATTCGGCCTTGCCTCTGTCAGCAAACTCGAAACATCGTTGAGAAAGTAATCTAGCCTCATATGACCAATTGCCAGGAGGAATGGTCAGCACATTCACCTTGTCGTAGAGCCAAATCTGTGAGACGAGAGAGAAAACAAGTAAGAAACTGTAGAAAGCCAAGCCGAGTGTTGAGGTAAAATAAGAACGTGGGAGAAACCCGAAAAAGGAGAGCTGAGTGAGAAGCCAACCTGTAGGAGAAGAGGACTGCCCCCGAAAGTCTCGATCTCTCCAAAACGAACCTTGTCCAAACCTATCAACGTCTCGACCAAAACCATCGGAATCACGTCCTTTCGAGCCTCAACCTGAATGGCGATGCTAACCAGTGCCGAACTGACATGCCCGACAGAAGGGACCAAGAGGTAGGCCGCAATCAAGCACATGCAGAGGGCGGTCATGCGCCGGGTCTGATAAGCCATATCCGTAAGATCACCGGAAGGAGAAAACAGCTCGATAAGGCGCATGATGTTGAGATGGCCATTCCTGACCAAGTAGCGAGCAGCACCATCACCCAGTTCAAAGGCCACGGCCAAAATTCTATTAGCACTCTCGCGCACGGGAGGAATGATGACCTCCCCTAAACCGAAACCCCCGAGGTACGCACAGAACTCCTCGACAGTAGGACAGAGTTCTTGATCACCGAAACGGAACACGTGAACCTCCGGGTCCCAGAAGCTCACAGTTGCCCTCAAAAGCTCGGGACGTAGATGAATGTTGCGGAGGTACCGCATGGAATAGAGACCATGGGCTCGAAAGTTGAGCCAATCAATGCCTTCCATGGAAGCCAACCATGGACGGAGCGAGCCGGTGAGGGAAAGAGTCATTTCAAGGAGTAAGGAAAGAAGATTGAGGTGAGGAGGAAGTGGTATGTGAGAGCTTGAATTTATAGGAGAGGTAGAGGGGACAACTTCAACTTTCTAAGAGTCTTGGGTTTCAAAAGTGCATGTTTTCCATGAGTCCTACATGGGGAAAAGCTTGGTCAAGTCCTAAAAGGTTCAAAGTAGACATGCACTGGTCCAGAAATGCCATTGCATGGGTCAAGCCTCAACCCCCGAGCAATCTGTTTTGGAAAATAGCAAAACTGGAATCTGGCAGCAAACTTGCCACGCACGGCACCTTGCCGTATCGCACGGCAAGGTGAAACCGGAAAAACCCCACGGCATAGTGTTTAAGGCACCGTGTGCAGGATCATGGCCCGCGCGGCACCTTGGAGCATCCGCACGGCACCTTAAGTCTGCATTTCTGCAGTTTTTGGCAGCAACACATCAAAATGGAATCGAGGCACTACAAAGCACCAGCAACCATCGAAACACACTCTAACGGGTATTTGGGACTTCAGGGATGTTTCGTTTCAAGACAACTCCCGGGATTCGTCGTCATGACATGAAAACTCGATAAAATCCATTTCTTAAGCTTTGTCAAGATGTCAAAAATCCGTCTTGAGTCATTCCGAGCTGCTTCTCCGAGTCCCGCAGGTCATAATGGTCAAAAGTGACTTAGTCCAAGTTCCGGTTCGTGTCCAAAGTCAAAACTCGAGAATGTCACACGTTAAAGTCAATGTTTTCCTACTTTTCAAGTATGTTCCAAAAGCAAAGTTGAATTTTCGAGTCTCATACTAGGATTTAAAAGTCATTATCATCCCGTAGCTATGTCCGAAGTCGGTTACGAAGATGTCTGTATAAGTTCTCGTGTGCAGGGTCAATCTTACAAAGGTTTATCTAATTACTTTCTTTGATTTCTATTCCATTGTCAACATACCTTGATTGTTAATATGTCACTCATTGTAAACCTCACATTCAGCTCAATCTCTCGAATCAACGGCTAGTTGCACATTCCAATCAATGTTTTAGTTATTTGGTTTCCTTCATACAAACAACAGGAGATCGAATGGCATAAACAATGGAGGAACAAAATCTCTGCATATAAATCCCAAGAGGCGTCCGTGAGTCGAAGTACAAAAGGAGTGTGATAACTCAAATGGTCAAAATCCTATCTACCAAGGGCAAACAGGCACCCTACAAAAGGAGTACTAAAGACACCCCAATTTGGACCTATTAATCATCTTTAATTTGTGGCTCGGAGGCTCCCCGATGATGAATTTGGATTAAAACGAGCCCTAGACTAGTCAGGACCATGCTTCTTGGAAGATTTTGAAAGGGAAAATAAAATGTCAAAAATCAGTCCCAAGTGCTCTGGATCACTCCCAAGCGCTCCAAACCATTTTCAAAACCTGGGATTTGACAGACTCTCGAGCGCTCGAGAGTAAAGTCCCAAGCGCTCGAGAGTGCTCTCGAGCGCTCGAGACTTCTGTACTGCCCAATGGATGCTGGGGCTTCCCCACTTCCCATGCAAGCCATCATTGCAGCCGTTCTGGCCGGTTCAAACCTCAGGCAACACTCCACCTCAGTCAGAGGTGAGTCAGGCCTGATGGATTTTCAAAGATTCCATATTATATTTTCTAAAATGAGACTATATGCTATATTGCCTATATAAGGCCTCATCCCAGCTCAAACCAGGACGAATTCTCTCTCTCTAGAATCCCTTTTGACTGTTCAAAACGAGACTATTCTCTATCTCTTTCAAAAGTTTGATTTTCAAAGGCAAAGCCACCAAAAACTCAAGGCATCAAAGACATGCAAGGAGTTCAGAGTACCCTAAAGCTATGATCTTCATGGTCTCTCTTCCTCTTTCATCTCTCAAAGTCTTCCAAGAGGCAAACTCCTCAACCAAAGGTAGAAGTTTTCTACCTTAGTGTCAAAAAGCAACAAAAATAGGGCTGTCATTTCCTTTCTGAGGGAGACCTCTCAGCCCTCTCAGTCTTTAATACTGAGTATGGGTTGAGAGACTTTGGCGTAAAAGCAAGAGCAAAGGGTACAGATGTGTTTTCTGTGTTCAGCCTACTGGAAACACTCCCAAGCGCTCGGGACTGCTCGCAAGTGCTCGAGAGTGACTCCAGTTCTGCTTCCTTTCTTTTGAGTGTCTAAATTGACATGCATGGGTAGGGTGTGTTTTAAAACTGTTTTTGACTCTCCTTAAGGTGTGTTGGTACAAATGATTTACTATTTTCAGAGAAAAATAAAATAAATCATTTGCATCTAAGGCATGCAAAAGAGTTTTGGTCTGGATCTAAAAAGGAAAATCCTTTTTCACACATTGAAATGTAAAATCCAGTGTACCAGCATACTGCATTTAATGGATTAGTTGGTTGACATCAGTCCTGGGGTGTGGAACACTCCCGAATGCTCGAGTTTACTCCCAAGCACTCGAGAGTGTTTGCATGCAAGCTTAGTCTATTTTTCTTTCAGTTTGACCCCCCCCCCTTTACTGCCCTTGCATGGCCATGCATGTGTCCCTCTTTGTCTCTCGTAACTGTTAAACCACTTTCCGGAAAAGCAGGGTTACAAGGCTTAGGAGAATGGGGTTCGACCTTAGTCTACTGAGTCATTTGCCAAGCTTATAATGCGTTTGATGTTACTTCTATTTGTATTTTCAGTATTGTACTCTGCTATATTCTGTTGTGCTAACATGATCTACAGGCAGGAACATACAACACTCCCAAGCGCTCGGGAGTGCTTCTGAGCGCTCGAGAGTGAATCAGTGACAGGGTCTCCCAACTTCTAACATCTTTGCATTTCATTACCATTCCTCATTTACTCACCGTACACATGCATGCACTCCTCTGTACCTGATGTATCTGTAAATAAATGGTAGCTGTCTAATGAAATAAAATCTTTTGAAAAATCCCACAGATGTTTAGTAGAGACCAATTTCAAATCGGGCGAGGGAGGTGCCGTAAAACCCTTCCCCCCTCGTAACGTGGCTTCCGAACCCTTTTCCTAAATCTCTGGTTTTCAAATTCGATCAATCAATTTTCAATCAAAACGGTTTCTCGGGTGGCGAACCACAAATCCGGGTGGCGACTCTTCAAATTTTTCAACTCGATTCTAAAACGGTGTGGCGCTTCTTTTTCGGGCCGCCCCGATTCCACCCGGGGCTGTGGTAGCCCACAGTGGCGACTCTGCTGGGGATGTTTAATTGATACTTGAGAAAGAGTTGGTTTGTCGATAAAACGGCCCGCTTTTCTAAAATATCAATTAAACTTGTGAGCCAAGCTTGAAAAACATTTGTGGGATTTTCAAAGTTATTTTGTTTCATTGTGAATTTCTTGTGTATATATCTTGTGCAGCCTTGCTGTTGTGTTTCGGCAATCCTACCCGGCTTGCCGGTGATGGGGAATCCCGGAATGCTCAGCAACCCTCGACCGTGACGAGTCATATCTGCCGTTTGTACCGTTATTGGGTGTACGCTCGATAATCGGGAGGTATACTTTGACTCTAGTCCAGGGAACCCTTTCTAAAGCAAAACCCGGCCTCTATGCATGTGTAGAAAGCAATAGAAC
This sequence comes from Rhododendron molle, assembly GCA_025413875.1. Classification (NCBI taxonomy): domain Eukaryota; kingdom Viridiplantae; phylum Streptophyta; class Magnoliopsida; order Ericales; family Ericaceae; genus Rhododendron; species Rhododendron molle. Next base: position 32,696,905 of record CM046391.1, on the reverse strand, counting down.
CATCCAAATTAGGACAGGGACCCGCAAAGTAGGACTATGTGCTATATCCTGCCTACATGTTACTGTTTTCTGCATCTCACCATGCATCTCATCCATTTCATGCCATCATGCTGTCTATTCAATTTCAAGTCCTATGCTCTTAAGACTCGCTTGCGCGGTCTATAGAAGGTTGCTGAGACCCGATGAAGAGTCGTGCACCCCAGTGTACGTTGTCTAAACTACATAAGTCCTTAGAACAATGAGACTTTGGGAAATCAAAATATACTAAGTCTTTGACTAACGCCTAATCGAAAATTCAACAGAGAATAAGGAATAACAGGAAACGACGCCGTGATGTCACTTTACTTACACCACTTTGGCTAATGGCACCATGCCACTGACACCACTCTGGTTGTGGTTTCACGTCGTCTATACTAAGCTATTCCAAATTCAAAATTTGAAGTTTCGAATGAGGACTAGTTGAATACTTAGTTCATTTTGACATCTCTTAGAATTTGTCGTTCTAAACAAAGGATACACCCTAAAAGAAACTCTGAGGAATGAGGCAACCTTCGAAAGACCGTAATCTTATCCCGCTTGCACATCGCACCTTGCATCTTATCCTGTCCATTTGCTTTCGTGTTCCATATAGAACTCTTAGAGTCGCTTGCGCGGCTTGTTTAGGATTGCCTAAACTGATGAAGAGTCATGCTTTTTAAGGGCACGTTGTTGGAATTATTTAGTCCTTGGAACGATAAGGTTTTAGAGATATCGAAATTCATTAAGTCTTCAATACATTTTTCAATCATGGATTCAATGAAGATTAACGAAACAATTAGGCTACAATGTCGTGATACCCACACCACCCAGGTCATAGTGCGAAGTCACTTACACCGCTTAGGCTAATGGCACCACGCCACTGACGCCACTCCGGTTACGGTATCATGTTCATTTACGCCAAACGGTTTTTGAAACCAAAACAGAAATTTCTGGTGAAAAATGTTGAAGACTTAATTTGTCTTGATATCTCCCAAGTCTTGTTATTCCTAATCAAAGGATACACATTCAAAAGAATCTCTGAGGACTATGGTAATCCTTCATAGGTTGTCATTTCTTGGGTCTAGGAGACCATAAATCCGCGGAGTTTGAGATACCTCCGGTGTTCGTCGTGCCTGAACGGCTCCCTCTAATTCAGTGCATCTTCCAGCAGTCTTATTGCTCTGTCTCGGATGGTCTTAGATAAGGAGATTGGCTCTGATTCCCAACGTATGGAATTTAACCTGCCTGACATCGACCTACCCGTGACTGTTGGAACTATCTGTAAAGTTTGATCCCTTGAGTCGACGATGACAACACGTGAATAACAATTCTTTTGTTCATACACGTTTTTTTCAATAAATCACAACAGGGGCACATTCTGAGTTCGCTTCTTACTTTACTGTCAGCACTGGGCCATCCATCCTACAACAAAGCCATACCCTCATAAACCCAGAATTTGCGGGGAAGATATGGAACAAACGGTGGAAAATTTGAATGGGGAGTATTTGAACAGGGAACAGTCAACAGGGAATCTGAATGAGTTGGGTCAAATCAGAACCTCTATCCGACAGATGGGTGAGCGAACAGAAAACCAGATTACCCAGTTGATGCTCATGATAACCGAGGTTGCCAGACGACTTCCACCTCCTCAAAATCCAGAAACACCCCCTGAAAATAACCATGAACCACCCCCTGAACCAAACCCCCAAAGCCCAGAAATGGCCGCCATCAAAGCCAAATTGGCCCAACTTGAGCAGTCCTTAGCCAGAAGCGAAAGAATAACTTCAATTGGTTTCGACATCGACGAAATCTTCCACTTCCCAAATGCCAGACTACCCAAGAAATTCAAGGCAATCGACTTTGCTAAGTTTGACGGAACCGGTGACCCGAAAGCACACCTGATCGGCTACATTGGGGCACTTTCCATGTGGGGTGTGGAGAAAGACGCCATGGCCCAAATGTTCACTCAAACACTGGTTGGACATGCTTTGCACTGGTTCACTGCCTTGGAAATAACAAAGAAGAGATCTTGGGAGGACATCTGTGAAGCTTTCGTGGCCCAGTTCGCGTACAACATCCAACTTGTGGTCACCATCCGAGAGTTGGAATCAACAAAGATGAAACTGGAGGAGTCTTTTATGGATTTTGTCCGAAGATGGAGAGCAAAGGTTGTTCAGATGAAGGACAAACCCTCTGAGAAAGTTCAAATTCGGATGATTGTCCGAAATCTCCAGCCCGCACTTGCCAAGCACATGATCGTAGCTCAAGCCTCTTCAGACTTCAAGACGATCTTCGGAACAGGCCTGGCAGTCGAAGAAGCTGTTCAGTTGGGCATCCTCGAAAATACTGACAACCCCAAGGCCTTCTGCGCCTTCCACCAAATGCCCGGTCACGCTACCAATGACTGTCACCGTCTAATTGATAACGAAAGCATCCCAATGCCGAACCTCAGGTCTGAAGGAGAATTTTGAGTGCAGCAAAGTCAATCCATGAATGGAATCTTCACAAGTTGGGAAAGTTTCTGAGTTTCAAGTCGAGTCTTCGTCTTTCAATTTCGAGTCAGTTTGTACATCGAGTCTTTCATTATTTTTCGTATGCTTTCAAATTCCTGTTTGTCGTCAAAAAAGAAAATCCAAAAGAGAGTTAGTTTCGTAGTCCCGAACTACGTTATGACCTGATTCCTTTGCAAGAAGGATACGTAGGCAGCCTCATCCTGTGGCCCGGTCATATTCATTCAAGTCGATCCCAAAATTCAGTCACGATCTTTTGAGTCAATCCGTTGTCGGTCTGTCCCGTCTTTTGAAATCAATCTCAAGCTTCTTGTGTCGGAATTGTGATAATAAACTCGCGTTTTGTGATAATCCCTCAACTTGGAATTGTTTTTCGCCATCAATTGAGGAATCAAAACACGAGATACTTTGCCCTTGCAAGAAGAAGAATTTCATAGGACCACTCCCTGGCACCGTTGAGAAGAAACGTCATGGCTCGAGAAAAAGCTGGCTAGATCACAAATCTCTTAACTTGCATCTAAGATCCAGTTATCAAGTTGTGCAATTCAAAATGAAGAAAGGCATTCTTTTCTTTTATCAAACGCTTGAAGATATATATCCATTGATACCCCCTTTGAGCCTAAAGTAATTTGTTTGATAGAACCCAGCTAAGCAGCTATCCTCCACACCAGGGTGAAATGAAAAGGACAAATGTACCAAACACATGGTTATCATCGGCACATCGGAACTCGAGACGAGAAAGTACCAAATACATAGGCACGATGAGATGCAAAACTTTGAAGAAAAATCAGGGAAAGCTCGAAATCAACGCAAGTGCCAAATGCATCGGCATAGCAAAGGCAAAGGAAAGAAAGCACCCATCAAAAACAAAAAGGGCACAAAATGTTCAAGATGGCTGCTAGCTCTCGAAACCCAAAGAAAATGAAAAAGTTTGAGCCTATTATCCTTTTTTTGTTAAGCCAAACCTTGGCCACGTTACAACCCGAATAAAGTCCTTTCAGATTGGAAAACACAACTTGATAACAAAAATCCTAGACAATAGGAGAAAACAAGAAGGAGGGGCAAGGCATTTTGTGAATCCTGCAAAATCCAAGCTGGGGAATCTTTCGAAATCCATGGGTTGCCATCAGCAATCTGGGGCATGGTTTGTAGTAAAAATCCTCGTGTTTCGGCAAGACAAGATCAAGAAAAATCCTAAATGAGCATCACTTGATGGAGCTAAAACAATTTCAAAGCCCCGAATAGGAAAATCACAAAAACTTGATTTTTATCATGACAATTTCAAACATCAATTGTGGGGCATACTCCACCTCCAGTCAAATCAAACTCCTCGTCTAGTCAAGATCATCATTGAGAGTCAGTCGTGTCATAAATGGTCTTTCTTGTCTTTTGAGTCATCTAGGCCTTGCCCAAATTCACGCAAGGTCACTCCCTGTCATTATCTAGTCAAGTCACTTTGACGTTGAGGTCCCAACTCGTGAGAGAAATTCCAATACATGGAAGAACCCGCACTTGCACTCATCATAAAATTGGTTGCCGAAACTATCAATGGAATCAAGGAAAAGAATCAGAAGTAATGTCCGTCACTCACTGGGGCACATCAGGCCAATGTCATCAATCATAGAAAGCATACAGCTAATATCAAGATTGGGCATGAATGCTTAAAACTCAAGCCTTGATCAAAGCCAAATTCAAACCGACTCCAGCTCAAGCCCTGGATCCAGCCCAAACCCAATTTCCATCCAAACACAAACTCCATTCCAAGTCCTAAGATCCTGAAAATACCAGCCCGCTGGCCAAAAACAGTAAAGCAGAAGAGGTACTTGAACATGTCCTTTGTTTTTCATAAAATAAAAAAAAATCATCGTTGTTGTCAAATGTTGAAACAAGGGTCTCACTTTCTAACCTCGACCTCTTATGGTCGTCATCATCTATCATATTTGTCAAAACGACTGCTTGACATGCTGCCATAGATTTTGCATTGTCCTCTTGGACATCTTTCAATCATCTTCTGCCATAGATTTGGCACCGTCCTGAGGGACATTATTGCAATCAACCTCTGCCATAGATTTGGCATCGTCCCGAGGGACACCATTTCAATCATCTTCTGCCATAGATTTGGCACCGTCCTGAGGGACATCATTGCAATCATTTTCTGCCATAGATTTGGCATTGTCTTGAGGGACATCTTTCAATCATTTTCTGGCATAGATTTGGCATTGTCCTAAGGGACATTTTTCAATCGTCTTTTGCCATAGATTTGGCATTGTCCTGAGGGACATTTTTCCATCATCTTTTGCCATAGATTTGGCATTGTCCTGAGGGACACCTTTCAATCGTCTTCTGCCATAGATTTGCCATTGTCCTGAGGGACACCTTTCAATCGTCTTCTGCCATAGATTTGGCATTGTCCTGAGGGACACCTTTCAATCGTCTTCCGCCATAGATTTGGCACCGTTCTGAGTGACGTCATTCAATCGTTTTCTGCCATAGTTTTGGCTCTGTCTTGAGGGACACCTTTCAATCATCTTCTGCCATAGATTTGGCACTGTCCTGGGGGACATCTTTCAATCAACTTCTGCCATGGATTCGGCATCTTGTCGATTATTTGCTTGCTTGTTTTCACACCTGCTACAGCATGCATGTTTGCATTTGCTCCAAAGAACTACGCTGGTCTGATCCCTACAAACAGGGTACGTAGGCAGCTCGAAAGAGCACGACCTCATGTTTCGAATGCTTGTACATCTTTACTTGCATTTGATTTTGAATTAAGGATTTAGTAGGGCTCGAATTGGGCTGTCGCAATCTTTGGGCGTCACTCGCATCCAGACATGATGCCGAGCGCCGTCCAAAGAGGGGCAACTGTAGACACCCCAATTTGGACCTATTAATCATCTTTAATTTGTGGCCCGGAGGCTCCCCGATGATGAATTTGGATTAAAACGAGCCCTAGACTAGTCAGGACCATGCTTCTTGGAAGATTTTGAAAGGGAAAATAAAATGTCAAAAATCAGTCCCAAGTGCTCTGGATCACTCCCAAGCGCTCCAAACCATTTTCAAAACCTGGGATTTGACAGACTCTCGAGCGCTCGAGAGTAAAGTCCCAAGCGCTCAAGAGTGCTCCTAAGCGCTCGAGACTTCTGTACTGCCCAATGGATGCTGGGGCTTCCCCACTTCCCATGCAGGCCATCATTGCAGCCGTTCTGGCCGGTTCAAACCTCAGGCAACACTCCACCTCAGTCAGAGGTGAGTCAGGCTTGATGGATTTTCAAATATTCCATATTATATTTTCTAAAATGAGACTATATGCTATATTGCCTATATAAGGCCTCATCCCAGCTCAAACCAGGATGAATTCCCTCTCTCTAGAATCCCCTTTGACTGTTCAAAACCAGACTATTCTCTATCTCTTTCAAAAGTTTGATTTTCAAAGGCAAAGCCACCAAAAACTCAAGGCATCAAAGACACGCAAGGAGTTCAGAGTACCCTAAAGCTTTGATCTTCCTGGTCTCTCTTCCTCTTTCATCTCTCAAAGTATTCCAAGAGGCAAACTCCTTAACCAAAGGAAGAAGTTTTCTACCTTAGTGTCAAAAAGCAACCAAAACAGGGCTGTCATTTCCTTACTGAGGGAGACCTCTCAGCCCTCTCAGTCTTTAATACTGAGTATGGGTTGAGATACTTTGGCGTAAAAGCAAGAGCAAAACGGTACAGATGTGTTTTCTGTGTTCAGCCTACTGGAAACACTCCCAAGCGCTCGAGAGTGACTCCAGTTCTGCTTCCTTTCTTTTGAGTGTCTAAATGGACATGCATGGGTAGGGTGTGTTTTAAAACTGTTTTTGACTCTCCTTAAGGTGTGTTGGTACAAATGATTTATTATTTTCAGAGAAAAATAAAATAAATCATTTGCCTCTAAGGCATGCAAAAGAGTTTTGGTCTGGATCTAAAAAGGAAAATCCTTTTTCACACATTGAAATTTAAAATCCAGTGTACCAGCATACTGCATTTAATGGATTAGTTTGTTGACATCAGTCCTGGGGTGTGGAACACTCCCGAGCGCTCGAGTTTACTCCCAAGCGCTCGAGAGTGTTTGCATGCAAGCTTGGTCTATTTTTCTTTCAGTATGACCCCCCCCCCCCCCCTACTGCCCTTGCATGGCCATGCATGTGTCCCTCTTTGTCTTTCGTAACTATTCAACCACTTTTCAGAAAAGCAGGGTTACATGGCTTAGGAGAATGGGGTTCGACCTCAGTCTACTGAGTCATTTGCCAAGCTTATAATGCGTTTGATGTTACTCCTGTTTGTATTTCCAGTATTGCACTCTGCTATATTCTGTTGTGCTAACATGATCTGCAGGCAGGAACATACAACACTCCCAAGCGCTCGGGAGTGCTTCCGAGCGCTCGAGAGTAAATCAGTGACAGGGTCTCCCAGCTTCTAACATCTTTGCATTTCATTATCGTTCCTCATTTACTCACCGTACACATGCATGCACTCCTCTATACCTGATGTATCTGTAAATAAATGCTAGCTGTCTAATGAAATAAAATCTTTTGAAAAATCCCAAAGATGTTTAGTAGAGACCGATTTCAAATCGGGCGAGGGAGGTGCCGTAAAACCCTTCCCCCCTCGTAACATGGCTTCCGAACCCTTTTCCTAAATCTCTGGTTTTCAAATTCAATCAATCAATTTTCAATCAAAACGGTTTCTCGGGTGGCGAACCACAAATCCGGGTGGCGACTCTTCAAATTTTTCAACTCGATTCTAAAACGGTGTGGCACTTCTTTTTCGGGCCGCCCCGATTCCACCCGGGGCTGTGGTAGCCCACAAGTACGCAGACTCCATCAAAAGAACAAAACAAAAAGAGGAGCTCAACTCTTGTCGTCCCCATCCTCGCTCTCCTCCTCGTCCTCCTCAGAGACCTCCTCGTCCGCTGAAGAGCTGCTCGCCTCCTGAGTGCCAGTCGCTCTAGGCACAGTGCCCCCCGAAGTGGCCTCCAGGTCGACGTCCGTAGGCTCGGCGGTCTCATCCTCAGAGACGTCAATAGGCTCATCCTCGGTCCCCATCGAGTGTCGCGCCCTCTTCGATGGTGGCTCCTCCCGTGAGCCGGCAGAAGAGACCTGTCGTGCTAGAAATTGGACAGACTTCCGTTGTAACTCTGGTGAAGCCCCTCCTCTTGCCTGCAATGGTATAACATTCATATGGCACTTGCATCATAATCAATAGAAGTAAAGTAAATAGCTAAGTTTCGAGAGAGTGCCATCGTCCCGCCAATGCGGGGCAACACCTCCGGGGGTGGCCCATGGCGTACTGCCTCACCAGCTACTCCAGGCCCATCATGGCCTCTGCCATCTCCCTCACGTACCCTGGAGGAGCCTACAATAAAGAAGATGGTCGGAACATGCAAAAGAGCGAATTTATGAAGGAATGGGAGCACGTTATACCTGAGCAAGAAACTCTGGAGCCTCAGCTGAATGGCGTGGCACTACAACTAGGCCCGGGGCTCCCTGAAGAGTCGTCACGTCCACTGTCCAAGAGAGGGCAGGGAGACTAGTACCACTCGGACCCGCACCCTCGCGGCGACCTCCGTCACCGCGGCCCCCGTCTCCTCTGCTGCCTCTATCGCCTCTGTCTCGTCTCCTTCCTCTTCTCCCTCTAACGCCGCCTCGCACTGCCTGCGCCGCTTCCCAAGCAGCACGTATCCCAGACTCGGCATCAAGTACCGAGCACAGTACTCCACGTAGTCGGCAGCGAGACTAGTGCCAGCCTGGAAGAACGGCTCCAACTCGAGGTCCGGCCGTGTGAACTGCTCAATATCCCTCCGCGTGTACTGGCCTGTCCTCTGCACCAAGGCAGGAAGTGGCCCAGGGACTCGAAACGCGTCCAGCCTCAGCGACTGGCGTGACACTCGATCACACAAGTACCACTGCCAGCCGTAAGGGGACTTGAGAAGCACTCTCCCCCTGGCGACCACCCTACTCTGCGCAACGTAGGGGATCTCGAAGCGATCCTATACTCGCCAGCGAACCTATCATCAAGCATGAAGCTATATCAAGATGCCGTTCGAATGGAAATGGATAAGAAAAGCCATGAAGCAAATATGAGAATGCCTTAGTACCTGATCAGGACGCAGCTCGTCCAGATAAAGACGGAAGGCATCCAGCTTGCCTCTTCCCCTCTTCACGCCCTTGTACTCCGTTGACCAGCGCAAGGCCCGAGGGAGTATCATATCATCAGGGCACGTGGTCTCGGAAGGGTACATCCCTATCACCTCGTACATCCAAAGCTGCAAGTCAAGATATTGAAAGTTAGCACAAGATATACATTGAATGAATATGAATGGAAAGCTAACTATTCATAAGAAAGGAAATGAGATATACCTCCCAGACCCTCCAGTAGCCACCGAGGCTCACTCCTGCCCCGCGAGAAAGAGAGCCCATGAAGGCGTAGCACGTCTCCAGTGTCGCATCTCCCCAGTCAAAACGAGCGATCTCCCCGACGAAGCGAAAGGTGTACTCGGTTGCGCCTGTTGGGAAACAGGGACGCACCAAATAAGTACAACAGAAAGCACCTCACCATCTGTACCTCCTTCACCCTGTCAGTCGGGGAGCCTCTCTGTCCAAAAACCCAGGAGCTACGCATACTTAGCATCGTCAGCCTCTGCCCTCAGCTCGTACCCCAGCGGTGCCCGCTAGAATGCCGCCTGCCTCCCTGTGGCAGCGTCAAAAGGAATAGGGTCACCTCCGACCCTGAGACCAGTAATCGCCGCGAAGTCCAATGGCATCACGGTCAGCTCGCCGAAGGAGAAGTGGAGGGTATTCGTCGTGTCCCACCACCTCTCAGCCAGAGCCCTCACCACTGGACGGTCGTTGCACACACCCCTCGCCAACACCTCGACAAACTCCCCGAAACCAGCCTGCCTCACCATCTCCTGCACCGCCCTAGGCAGCCTCTCCCAGAACGTTGGCACAGCCACCAAACCTCCGTAGCACGAGAGCGAGATCGCCTGTTACAACAAATCAGCAATATTTAATAAACAGGCTTGACATGTGATACAAATGGTATACTTAGATGCAAAGGAATGAAGTACTGTGCGTTGGAATTTGTAATGCAAATATTTAAAGTATACCTCGTCTCGACGCAAGGAAAGGTGCTGCTGAGGGTCCCTCAGAACTAGAGCCTCGTCGTACGTGGGCCTCCTCGATGTGTAAGGGTCGAAAAGCGAAGGCACCACCACGTGCTGAAAGGGCACGTAGGTCACCTCGTCGTAAAACCCTCGTCCCTGTAAGGCTAACATCGCCTCGTCCACAACAGTACTGCGAGGGGCCATCACCCCTCCGGCCCCCTCGTCAACTCGCTCCTCCACAGCCGCCGGCTCCCTAACACCCCTAGTCCCGAGCTCGGCCTGTAGCTCCGCCTCGCGAGCCGCGAGTAAAGCGTCCGCCAACCTAGGAAACCCCCGCACGACCTCCAACACGTCCTCCATGGACGCCGTCGCTAAGTAGTCACCCATGCCTATATGGCGTGACGACCCCGCAACTGTGCCGCTGCCCACGAACATGGGCGGTGTATCCTCCACCACCGGCTCCACCACCGGCTCGTCCGCAACGATGGGGGCCTTCCCCAAGTCGGCCCGAGGCTCCCTCACAGGAGAAGTCTCCGCCTCCTCTACCGCCCGGTCTAAACTACCACTGCCAGGACCCTTCGTGGTCCTCTTCTCCACGCCAACCGCCGCCTCTGACCGGCTCAACGCCTCGACGTCGCCCCTCGACTCCACTGCACCCGGAGTCTCCGTCTCCTTGGCCGTACCCAGCCAATACCACACTGCCACCACTGCCACCATCGCCACCACCACTACCGCTTGCCACGACAGCCAAGACCACGGTCTCCTCGGCCAATGCCGGCTGAACCGAGACCCCAACTGTCGTATCATCCCCCGGAAGGACGGGAGATGGTGTGACCTCGACCCGAAGTGACGTATTATCACCAGGTATATCACTTCGCTCCATGATCGTAATATATGAGAGAGAGAGAACAGTCGAGAGAGAACAGTAGTGAGAGAGAGAGAATAACAAGAGAGGGAGAGAGATGATCTCGAGAGAGATAGCTGTCAGGGAGAGAGAGATGATCGAAAGAGAGAGAGAGGGAAATTCAAAACGTGCGGGGTGTATTGTATACACCCCGCGTATATATATATATTCCCCCGAACCGGTTCGCCTGGAAATCGATTCTGGACCGGGTTCACAGCTAGCCAAGCCGCACGGCACCCTGGACGGGGCGCACGCCACGTTGAATGGGTGTGCAGTCCTTTTGGTTCGAGGTACCGCGCGTCCCTAAATTGGCTTCGCACGGCACGTTGATTTGTTCCCGACTGTTTGCTTCCTGAAAGCAGTTCGTGGCATTTTCATGAACGATTCGATTCAGAATTAGGAGATAGATGTAAGTAGAAGGAGGAAGAAAGGGCTTTTCATTAAATAAACCCAGGATAACCCCCGGGATTTGTCATTACATTTCAAAAAAAAAAAGAAACAAAACAAAAGCCAAAACAACAAACAGGGCCTACTGCCCTTCTTCCTCCTTCTTCTTCTTCTTCTTCCTTCTCCTCCTTCTTCCTCCTCTCCTCCAGCCCCCCGTCTCAATCACTCGCCCCATTCGAGCGGTTATGCGAACCATTCGGATTACCCTTGGAGTCTTCTGCCGTCTCATCTGACTCGCGCCCTGGAGCGTACTCGGGGTCATGTTTGTCATCCTGCTGGTCGAAGGCAAAGTCTTGTAAGTTGGACACCGCGCGACGGAGGGTCCGGATCGTAGAGATGAGGCGGGCGATTTGAGCGTTGAGTTGTTCCATCTCCTCGCGATAGAAGGCCATCTCGGCCTCTAGAGAAACGACCCGTGTTGCCAAGTCGTTGTTCGCCATGCTTTAAAGATGAACTGGTTGTAGACACCCCAATTTGGACTCTTTGAACTTCCTTAATTTGTGGCCTGGAGGCTCCCCGATGATGAATTTGGATCGAAACAAGCCTTAGACCAGTCAGGACTTTACTTGTTGAAGACTTTGAAAGAGAAGACAAAATGTAAAAATCAATCCCAAGCGCTGCAAACCATTTTCAAAACCTAGGATTTGGCAAACTCTTGAGCGCTCGAGAGTAAACTCCAAAGCGCTCGAGACGAAACCCGAGCGCTTGAGACTTCTGTGCTGCCCAATGGATGGTGGAGCTTCCCCACTTCCCATGCAGGCCATCATTACAGCCGTTCTGGCCGGTTAAAACCTCAGGCAACACTCCACCTAGTCAGAGGTGAGTCAGGCCTGATGGATTTTCAAAGATTACAAATTTCATTTTCTAAAATGAGACCATAGGCCATCTTGCCTATATAAGGCCTCACTTCAACACAAACCAGACACGAAATCTCTCTCTCTAGAAACTCACTGACCAGTCAAAGAAAACCATTTTTTCCCTTTGGAAAAATTTGATTTTCAAAAGGAAAGCAACCAAAAACCCAAGGCATCAAAACATGGAAGAGGTTCAGAGCATAACCAATCTCTGATCTTCTGAAGTTTTCACTTGCCATTCATCTTTCAAAGTTTCTTTCTTTTTCAAACAGCAAAGTCCCAACCAAAGGTATAAGTTTCAACTTTTGCCTTAAGCAAAACAGGGTTGTTTCTCCTTTCTGAGGGAGGTCCCTCAGCCCTCTCAGTCTTTAATACTGAGCATGGGTTGAGAGATCTTGGTGTAAAAGCAAGAGCAAAGGGGTGCAGATGTGTTTTCTATGTCCAGCCTACTGGAAACACTCCCAAGCGCTCGGGACTACTCCCAAGCGCTCGAGAGTGACTCCAGTTCTGCTTCCCTTCTTTTGAGTATTTGAATGGACATGCATGGGTAGGGTGTGTTTTAAAACTGTTTTTTTTTACTCTGTTTAAGGTGTGTTGGTACTAATGACCTGCTGTTTTCAGAGAATAGTAAAATAAATGATTTGCATTTAAGGCATGCAAGAGAGTTTTGGTCTGGATCTAAAAAAAAAATCCTTTTTCACACTTTGAAATGTAAGATCCAGTGTACCAGCATACTGCATTTAATGGATCAGTTGGTTAATATCAGTCCCGGGGTGTGGAACACTCCCGAGCGCTCGAGTTTACTCCCAAGCGCTCGAGAGTGTTTGCATGCAAGCTTGATATATTTCTCTCCCAGTTTGACCCCCCCACTGCCCTTGCATGGCCATGCATGTATCCCTTTTTGCATCTTAGAATTGTTAAAACCATTTTTCATAAAGGCAGGGAGGCATGGTTTGGAAGAATGGGGTTTGTTCCTAGTCTACTAGACTGACCCCATTCTGTTAAGCCTTCAGTTTGGCCTGTGACATTATCAATGACATTCTAGTTTGCATTTTCAGCATCATATTCTATTATATTCTGTTGGACTAACAAAAGCTTACAAGCAGGACAACAACACTTCCAAGCGATCGGGAGTGCTCCCGAGCGCTCGAGAGTGAGATCAATGACAGGGCCTTCCAGTTTCTAGCACTTTGCATTTCGTGGCCATTTTTTATTTATTCACCATACATTTGCACATGCATACACTTCCCTACCTGATGTATCTGTAAATAAATGCTAGCTGTCTGTTGGGATAAAATCTTTTGAAAATATCCCACAAGTGTTTAGTAGAGACCGATTTTAAATCGGGCGAGGGGGGTGCCGAAAACCCTTCCCCCCTCGTAACATGGCTCTCGAACCCTTAACAAATCTCTGGTTCTCAATTCAAATCAATCATTTTCAAACAAAACGGTTTCTCGGGTGGCAAACCACAAATCTGGGTGGCGACTCTTCAAAATTTTTCAAAAAAAAATCCAAGAACGACGTGGCGCTTCTTTTTCGGGCCGCCCCGAAACCACCCGGGGCTGTGGTAGCCCACACTGGTCATGAAAAAACGGAAGGATGCGAAGAGCTTAGAGAAGTTTTGTTGGTGGTGCATAGAATGTGGCACCCCCCATGCTTATAATGATGCTCCAACCATTGAAAGGGCACGCCCGAATTAATGGGTACCCTTAAACCTGTCAACTGTTCTTAGAAACCGAAGAGGTGCCTAGGAAAACGAGGTACCACGCGCCGCAGCCCTTACTCGCACGGCATGTTGACCCAGAAGGATAAATGCTTTTTCTCAAAAATTGATCCACTCAGCCACCAAAATCTTGTTGGAAATCCAATGTTCCAGCCGTTTTGCAGCCATAATCTCTTAGAATGTTGTGCATTGATTATTGCACCATGTGATTCTTATCCCCCGGGACTCGTGGGATTTTGCATCCCCCAAAAACCCACCGTAATACACAAAATTCATCCTCTTGGACTCGACGTAATTTACCATCACCGTTCCGATCTAAAATCTCTTCGTCTCCCGAGCTACGGTTTAACGGACCTAAAGTCTCTTCGTCTGTCGAGCTATGATTTAACCGAGCTAAAGTCTCTTCTCGTCTCGATTTTTGCCTCCCGAGGGCTCGTCCCTAGTTTTTCGCCTCCCGAGGGCTCGTCTCAAGTTTTTCGCCTTCCGAGGGCTCATTTCGAGTTTTTCACGATATTTTGCATGACACACGGCACCGTAAGCACTCTATTGTTTTTCTCTGCACGATTTCGTCCCCCGGGACTTGTTTTCTTGCATTTCACTGTCCTAATTGAACTACGCTGGTCTGATCCCTACAACGGGGTACGTAGGCTCCCTGAGCGCAACCACCATCGTTATTTACTTGCATTTTTTGTTTTGCCTCCGTTCAAAGGCCCTAGAGCAACGGATTGGGATGCCTATTCTTTAAGCGTCACTCGTACTAGCCAATGGTATTCGAGTTACGTTAAAGAGGGACTACTGTAGACACCCCAATCCGGACCTCGGAGAGCCTTTGTCCACCCCGATGATGAAATAAAGGAAACAGTACCCTTGTGAGCTTGAAAAAGGATTTCCCCAAGCCCATGTAAAACAAACAAACCAAGAAACCCAAGCCCAGATGTGGGCTACCACAGCCCCGGGTGGATATCGGGGCGGCCCGTAAAAGAAGCGCCTCGCCTTTTAGAATCGATTTAAAAAAATTTTGCAGAGTCGCCACCTGGGTTTGTGGTTCGCCACCCGAGAAACCGTTTTATTTGAAAATGATCGATTTGAATTTGAAAACCAGAGATTCGTTCGAAAAGGGTTCGGGAGCCACGTTACAAGGGGGGAAGGGTTTTACGGCACCCCCCTCGCCCGATTCGAAAACGGTCTCTACTGGACATTCGTGGGATTTTTCAAAAGATTTTATTTCATTAAGCAATTAGCAAGTATTTACAGTTATGTCAAGTATAGAAAGGTGCATGCATGTGCATGTAAACAGTGGGTAGATGAGAAATGGTGATAACATGCAAGAACGCTAGAAGCTGGAGCATCCTGTCACTTATATACTTTTGAGCGCTCAGAAGTACTCCCGAGTGCTTGGGAGTATTGCATGTCTAACCTGCCACTCATGTTAGTCCAACAGAATACAATGGAATATAATACTGGAAACACAAACTAGAATGTTATTAAGTACTCTACAGGTTTCATAGATGACCCAATAGATTGAGAACAGGTCTCACTCTTCTGGGCCATGCAATCTTACCTTTCTGGAAAATGGTTTAACAGCTATAAGAGGCCACAAGAGATACATGCATGACCATGCAAATGTAGTACAAGAATTAAGATGGGAAGAAATTTGAGTAAGATGACATGCAGCATACTCCCGAGCGCTCTAGAATGGATTCAAGCGCTCGAGAACGATCTTTTACACTGCCAGATTGATCACCACCAACTGACACCTTATTTTGACATTCTGATGTGGTAGATCTACCTCTTTCTTTTGAATGTGAGAAATTACTCTTTTCATCATGCTGAAAGACATGCTTTTACACTTCCTTTATGTGAAAATGATTCTTACCCTTTTGAAAATCAGACCAACCACATCAAAACATTTCTAGAAAGCCATTTTGCTTGGGATCAGCCTGCATTCCCTCTGCATGTTAGTTTAGATGCCAGAAAAAATGGAAAATGGGACTGGTCTCACTCTCGAGCGCTCCAGAGTATTCCCGAGCGCTCGGGAGTGTTTCTAGTGATGCATGCATGGAAAATACACTCGTATCCCTTTGCTCTTGCTTTAACACCAAGGCATTCCCATCACACTTCCAGTATTGAGGACCAGAATGAGCTGGGAAGCCTCCCTCAGAAGGAGAAAACAGCCTTGTTTCTTGCTCAATACCAAGGTATGAAGCTTTTACCTTTTGCTTAGAACTTTGCTCCTTAAAAAAAAAAGGGTTGGAAGATAGAAACTCCAAGGGATCAGATGCTGGTGATAGTATGTATTCCTTCCATCTTCTTGATGCCTTGGATGTTTGGTTTATTCTTGCTTTTGAAAAGGGAGTTTTTTTTTTTTTTTGCTTGCCAAAGGATGAGAGCTGTTTTTTTTTGCTTTGAACAGTCTGAGAGGGCTTCTAGAGAGAGAGAGCTCGTGCTCTGTTTTAGCTGAAGAAGGCCTTATATAGGCAAAATGTAGCATATGGTTTTATTTTCAAAAATATCATTTAGAATCAAAAGAAATCTCAGCTCTGACTCATCCTCTGACTGAGGTTGAGTGAAGTCTAAGGCTAAGACCCGTTCAAACGGCTGAAATGATGACTGCATGGATAGTGGGGAAGCTCCCTCATCCATTGGGCAGTACAAAAGTCTCAAGCGCTTGAGAGTGATCTCGAGCGCTTGGGACTTCACTCTCGAGCGCTCGAGAGTTGACTGGTCAATGGTTTTGGAAAAGGTCTGGAGCGCTTGGGATTGATCCAGAGCGCTTGAAAATGATTTTTGACATTTTATTTCCCTTTTAAAGTCCTTCAAGGAGCATTGTTCCATTGGTTTAAGGCTTGTTCGATCCCATATTCATCATCGGGGAGCCTCCGGGCCACGAATCAAGGAAATTTGAAATGTCCAAATTGGGGTGTCTACAGTTGCCCCTCTTTGGGCGTTGCTCGATATCATGTCTGGATATGAGTGACGTCCAAAGATTGAGACAGCCCAATTCGAGCCAAGTCAAAATCCTCAATTCCACAAATAAATGCAAAACAGCACATTCAATGCATGAGGTCGCGTCCTTTCGGACTGCCTACGTACCCTTTTCTGCAGGGATCAGACCAGCGTAGTTCTTCGGGGCAAATGCAAGCACGTGTAATGCATGCATGAGAAAGAATCGACACAATTTTGATGCAAATGGTCCACCTGTTGCTCTGTTTGGCAGAAAGAAGCACGTGCGGTGCATGCACGAGAAATGATCGACACGAGTTTAATAAGATAAACATGTAAATGATCCACCTGTTGCTCTGTTTCGCGAATGGAAAATGCAAGCACGTGTGATGCATGCACGAGAAATGATCGACGTGAGTGTGATGAGGTGAATGCATGAAGAGTCCACTTGTTGCTCTGTTTAGCGGACAGCAAATGCGAGCACGTGCAGTACATGCACGAGAGACAATTGACACGAGTCTGATAAGATAAACATGCAAATAGTCCACCTGTTGCTCTGTTCGGCGGATAGAAGCATGTGCGGTGCATGCACGAGGAATGATCGACATGAGTTTAATAAGATAAACACGTAAATGATCCACCTGTTGCTCTGTTTGGCGGAAAGAAGCATGTGCGGTGCATGCACGAGAAATGATCGACACGATTTTAATAAGATAAACATGTAAATGATCCACCTGTTGCTCTGTTTGGCGGAAAGAACGATGATAAAGTAGCATCTGTAGGGTAGAAATACCTGTCAACATCTTGAGATTAGCATAAATAGACAAAATTTCAATCGACTACCAAGTAAAATGCCAAGTTGAGGAGCGTGAGCTCAAAATCATAACATCGACTAGTGTTTGCTTCCTACTGTCTCGCTCGCGGTTAAAGTCAGGACCGAGATTGATTTTGTAAAAAGGAAGCTAAGCAAGTCTCGAAAGAGGGGTAAAGCACCGGACGAAAGAGGGTTGGCACGAGGGCTGGGAACAAACCTCAGCGCTCGGGAGTGGTCTCGAGCGCTCGAGACCTTGGCTGGGGCCTACCATCCTTACATCTTCTTCATCAGGTCTGGGGTTCAAACTCATACCCGAGCGCTCGAGAACCAGTGTACGGTACAGACGACGATTCTCGTACAATCTCTCCTCTCTCTTGCTCGATCTCTCTCTCACTCTCGCAGTCGATCTCTCTTTCTCTCTCTCGAACAAAACTCCAGTCGAAACAAACTTCTCCTCATAGTCACGGATCGAATCGGAGATCTCGAGATCTCTTCGATCCTACGGTGGGCCATTGTGTGTCAGGAGGTAAGGATCAAGAGGAAGGAGAAGGCTTGGGGAATGGAGGAACCGACGACGACTAGCGGTGGTGACAGGGAGACGCCCAGCCGCGAAGAGGCGGCGGCAGCGATGACCACGGCGGCGACGGAGGTGGACAGCAGTGGTGCTGCTGCACCAGCGCAGGAGGAGGTGGTTGGCAAGGATTTGGATGCAATGGTTGAGGCTAGTGGAGGCTATGAGGGGTTGCCCAACCGCGAGGAGGCAGCGGCTACGATGGTGATCGAGGAGGCCAGTAGTAGAGCTGCTACGCCTGCTCAGGAGAGGGTGGTCAGCGAGGATCTGACGACAGTGAGGTGTGCTGGCGAGGGTCTTACTGCAGTAGACAGTACTAGTAGGGGTTTGGTGGCGATAGGAGATGTTAGTGATAGTGGGACTGTACGAGGAGAGGGCGATGAGCTGGTCACGAGCAGTATAGATGCATTGAGTGGTGGAGGAGATGGCACGAGCAGCGGGGGAGGTGCTACAGGCATTCCTGGTACTTCTACGGTGGAGGATTTACTTGTGGCCGCGGAGTAGGCCAGCGACGAGGTGGTGGTAGGTGGGCGCGTCGTTGCTACGCCAATTCTGAGGGCGATGGCTGTTGAGCCGAGGGTAGGCGACAGTGGGATCGGGGCTTCGCAGCCAGTCCCATTCGTGGAGGGACTTTTAGACTCAATGAGACCCGCGAGACATTCTCGACGCCCTTGGTCTCGGCTGGGTGAGGGAGGTGTTGAGGATCTGGGGACCCCCGAGGATCAGACTTAGCCGCTATTAGGAGCTTTCTTTGAGTGGCGCTGGGTATCTGTGCGGAAGGACTCGGGCGAGTCGAGATGGAGGATACAGAGTTGGGGGAGGAGCGGAGGCAGAGGTGGTGATCGAGGAGCGGATCACAGACCGACGAGGCGAAGGCCTATCTAGCCAGCCCTGGGTTTGAGTCGGGGACCTATGCTCCACGGCTTCACCTCTTCGAGCCGACGGGGATGACTGGCTATACTCCTGCTCGGACGGATTATCCAGAGGACCTGCTTCTCCGAGATCGGGCCACCCACATCTCTTCCGGCTGGACCACGGTATGACTTTAATGCTTTACTTCCTGCATTAGACTTGCTTCGTTGAATCATTACTTTGTTCGCTGATGCTATTTCCTTGCTTTGTTGAAACAGCGCGCCAAAGACATTTATGGTCACGGAGGCTCAGGTCATTCATTGCAGCACTTCTTGGCGTTACCCCGGAGAGTGCGGGAGCTGGTGGAGGAGGCTGGCTTCGGGCCGTTCATCCAGTTGCTGACATCGGCGAGGGTTGACCGTGCGGTGATGACAGCACTAGTGGAGCGGTGGTGGGACACCACCAACACGTTCCACTTCCGTTTCGGGGAGATGACGGTGACGCCCCTTGACTTCGCAGCGATTACAGGGCTCCGGGTCGGAGGTGAGCCGATTCCATTCGACCCGAGTATAGCGCTAGATGATGCAGCCCTGAGGTGGTTCCTTGGACGGGTCCCGCGCCACAGCGGAGGTGTATCAGAGTACGGGCAGTTTATGGTGTACTGGGATCACGAGCCAGCGGACGACGTTGAGGAGGCCCAGATGGCCAGGGCCTATTTGCTGTACCTGTTTGGGGCTTCTCTATTCCCGCTCAGGCGATCCCGGGTTCACCTGAGTTACTTGGCGGGTCTGGCTGATCTGAGGCAGGCCGGACGGTTCGACTGGGCGGTCTGCTCAGTGCACGCCTATTGCTTTCGAGCCGCCACACGGGTGGGGACACCATTGGCGGATACTGGAGGGTGATAGAGGTATGACTCGACGTTATTGCTTCGAATTGCTTTGATTGATTGATCGACTGGTTTGTTGAATTGAACTCGCATTGATTTGAATTGAATTGATCTTTATGACTTGCAGCTTTGGGCTTACGAGGTCTTGGGCATGTTCCCGCCCGAGAACACTTGTACAAATCCGAACCTGCTTCCGCGTGCACTCACATGGAGTATGGAGTACCGGAGGGCGAAGGAGCGACGGGGACAGGTGATGACTTTCCGGCGCTGGCTGGATAACATCACTGGGATTACGGTACAAACATCGACCTTTTCTTTCCCTTCATGTATTGTCCAAAATGAAATTCTTTGCTTGCTGATGCCAGAATACCAAATGCAGGTTCACTGGGACCGGTGGGCGAGGTGGAGGCTGACTTCCTTTCAAGCCGGGAGGTGACAAGGGCGAGGGTCTTCTTGGAGTGCCAGGGTGCGATGGTACTGGGTGACACGGCAGTCACTCGGTACTCCTGAGTTCATCGTGCCGGGGCCACTCCCCCCACGAGTGCAGCGGACGGAGACCTACACTCGGGCTGAGCTGGAGCAGTTCACGGTGCCCGATACCGATCGGGAGCGGTATCTGCGGAGGACGCTGGACTATGCCGTATACAGAGATAGGTACTTGGCCACCAGCTTGGGTGTAGAGCGAGAGCTGGAGAGACGGGTAGCGGAGGCTGAGATCAGGAGGGCCAGGGGTGAGGCTGGAGGTGAGATTGGAGACGAGGCTGGAGCTGAGACCAGAGGGCGGGGCCGCGGCGGTCGCTCTTCACGCGGTAGGGGGCGAGGTGCTAGGCCTCCTGCTGCTGGGAGAGGTGTTGGCACTTCAGGACGAGGTGAGGGTAGCACAGAAGTTCCGAGGGCAGCCGAGACTTCTACCCCAGCCGGGCTACCGACACTGGACTGGACGATAGGGGTGAGAGACCCTTCTGGAGCACGTGCGTTGTTGGACATTCCACGCCTTCCGCATCTACCGATGCGACTTCCAGCACAGGTATAATATGACTTTGCTTCTTTCCCTGCTTTAAATGCTCCTTATTCATGCACATGTTGTTTTGACCTTTGAACCATTGCAGGTGCCGCGAGAATGGGCTGAGCAGGCCATTATGCTGATGGTGGGGATGCGGCAGCTGTTGAAGGATTGTGCCAAGGGGAGGACCCGTAGCACAGACCTGTTCCTGAGCCTGCCTTACCTGTTGCTGCACAGGTATGAAAAATGCAAATGCATGCATATATATTTTATTGGATTTTAAAACATGTATCAAATGAATGAATGCTTATGATATGCAGGTGCAGCCACGACGCTCAGCCAGGACACAGCCGCAGGTTACCACGAGCTTTCCAGTTTCCACTAGCGCGAGAGGCCAGGGTAGACAGAGAGCAGGGGCTGGACAGTTCGAGGTGGTTCCTAGGGCAGTGTCTCGGCGAACCCGCTCGCGAGGAGTCTGAGGAGGACACAGAGGAGTCGCTCGAGTCACGAGCCTTAGGGTCTACTGACTCAAGTAGCGCCTCAGGCCCTTCTGACGATGACGATGATGATGACGAGGTCGAGGTCGAGAGTTCAGAGTCCGAGGGACGTCAGCAGAAGAGGACTCGTCTGGGCTGAGCTTTCAGTTTTTTGCTTTGTCAGGCTTTTCTTTTGCATGGGCCTGTGTGCCAGCATAGTTGTAGTGCCCGGGGCCTGCGTGCCTTGATTTTGTTTGGGGTCTGCGTGCCCTAGTAGATAGGATTGGGCGTGTGTTTGCCCCAGCTTATGTACTTCCTTCCTTACTCATTGTAAACACTGTATTGATTTATGAGAATTTGCCCTTTTCTTCATTTGCATTCATTCGCACTTCCCTTCAAGAATTGTATTTTATGAAATATATCCGTCTAGCTTTGAAAGAAAGCAAAGAGTACGCGAATTTCAACCGATACTCTAAAAACATGACAAAACTTGACACAATCAATTCGACCCATGGAATTTTGATTTGAAATGACAAGAATGCCCCTAACATGGAATTTGTGACTATTAAGGAAGACAATGACTACACTCGACCGGGCTTAAACACGAGAATGGGATACGAGAGCATTCATTCCGAGTGTGTGCTTCTAATGCCACCATGAGCAATGAAACAGGGGTGTTTGAGAGCGACAATTGATTACATAAGCTTTGACGTGCGTTTGGCCGTTTCACATAGTCACTAGCACATATTAAAAAATTGCGTATGCCATCGGAATTGAATAAATGCTCTCGACACGAGTTTTGACGCATCGATGGGAAGGCAACCATTGAAATTTCAAGGCTTTTGAAGGAATATGTATGAACATTTGAACAAACTGACAACTGGAAGTGCTGTATTCCCTCTAAGAGAGATTGCAAGCTGCTGAACCGGGCATATTGTGGTTACGGTGCTGCGTTGGGGCCAAGAACCAGGAATTTAGACCTGCTGAAAATTGCAGAACTCTCGAGCGCTCGAGAGTATTGTCGAGCGCTTGGGAATTAACTCTCGAGCGCTCAGGACATCTGTGGTCTGCAAACTCCTGCAGCTTCCCAAGGTCAGTTTCTAGCTCTACCATGCTGCTTTCTTCTGTATGCACACTTCCCAGACGCCTTGTAAATGTGCATGGGCTGTTTCCCAGGAATCAGTGGCTTCCCAAAGCAAGACTAGTGTATTTCAAAAGCTTTTCCAAGTTTCCAAAGCTTGAAATCTTGAAAATGCAAGCAATTAGTTTTGGAAAATACAAGTTTGCTGAGTTTCAAGGCTGGTGTGTGAAGGATTGCCCCCTTCCAGTCCTCTATAAATACTGAACCCATCTTTGGTAAATCATTCACACTTCAAACCATCATTTTCCTTCCAAAACTTCATTTCTAATGGCCTTGTTGAACCAAGCCTTGCTCCGTCCTTGGTTGGACAGCCTCGAGGGCATCGATTGGTTGAACTTCCGAGGGTACCGCCTTCATGCTTTGAAGTACCTCCGCAAGATCCCCATCCGTCCTGTCCTGCTGCACGTGGCTACATGCTTTTGGGATCCCGAAGTGCATGTCTTTTGCTTTGGTTTTCAAGAGCTATGCCCCACTGTCGAGGAATTCCACGCCTACCTAGGGAGCCACGACTCCACGGAGCCGATTGTTCCAATGCTTAGAGAGAGCATGAAGAATATCGTAAAAGCCAAACTGGGTGTCAGCGGGAACGTTGCTGAGTTCTTGACCCGGGGTAATGCTATCAACATCGTGCAGCTGTACGAGAGATTCAGTCCTCCTGGAGACTTAACGGACTTCGAGTACTGTAGACACCCCAATCTGGGCTTCCAGATTACTTTACTTTCGGTTTCTTGTTTCCCCGATGATGAACTAGATCAGAAAGCAGTCTTCAGAATGGGAAAGGTTTGAGCTTGGTGTGCATGGAATCCCCTTTGAACTCCCTTTGAACCCTTTTGAACCCCTTTATTTAAAATAAAAATCATTTCAGCCTTGGTCTGGGATTGACCATCGCGCGAGGCACCCACTCCCTCGCGCGAGAGTCAGCTTGCCAGGTGTGGTCAAAGTCAAAGTTTTGACTGTTGACCCACGCGCGACAGGTGGCTATCTCGCGCGAGCCTATAACTGTATCGCGCGACACACTTTGCCTGTCCCTTTCACCTTTTGTCAGCCACTTGGTTGCTTGCCAGGGGGGTCTGCAGGGCTACTGAACCCCGTTCTTCTGCACAGGCCCGTGGGCTGTGCAGGTCTTGAACACTCCACCCTCACAACCTCTCCCTATCACCTTTCCACCATACTTAGCCCTTAAGTTTGGTCCTAAGGGGGTGTTTGCCATCCTCCTTTGCCCTTACCTCCTCCTATAAATACCCCCTTCACCCTTTTTAAGCAAAGGGTAATGAATTTTCAAAAGGGGTTTTAAACACAAGGCCAAGAAGAACATCAAGCACACTAAGGCCCTCACCCCTAGCATATTTGATCAGTTCATAACACACTCCATTTTCCATCACAAGCTTCAATCCATTCCCGAAACCTTTCAAGCAAAGGTATAATTCCTTGTTCTGCTTACTGTTTTGATCCCTGAGGGGGGCTGGGCCAAGGTTGGTAATCAATACCAATCCTGGTCCTAAAGTCAGCAGAGTTACAAGAAACCTTGCAAATCATACCCTCGCGCGATGGTCTATCTATCTCGCGCGACACACTGGTGTCCCACGCGATGGACCTCGTGGGGTTTGGGGATGATTGGTTTTTGTTGTATTTACTTATTGTCATGTATTTTGAGCTTTGTTAGGATTTTAGCTCACTGTCAAGCAAGTTAAAATACATAGTTTAGCTTCTCTTGCTTATTGAATTTGTTGGAATGCTTCTGGGTTGCATCTGGATTTGTGCCAGAGCTCAGAACATGCAAAGCAATTCCTGGAAGTCCAGTCAGGACCATCGCGCGGTATAGTTACTGTCTCGCGCGACAGTCTTGTTGATCCCAGAAGTTGCCCTTGCATGAGCAACTTGGTCCTTGGCCTTTGTTTTCATACCCCCTCTGTTTAGGGGTTGTATTTCAATTTATTTCAGTTCCTGTTTGTAATAATTAGGATTAATTATTTACTTCCAGTCCATATAAACTGCTTGGTTTGCCCCCTGGGTGTGCACTGGTCCTTCCAGAGCCCAGAAGGGGATAAAATTTAATCTGTGATGAAGCATGGACCCTCGCGCGATGGAGAAAGTGTATCGCGCGACACATATCTTTGTATGCACGTAGATCCATGCATACAAAGGTGGTAGTCAAGTGACACACTCACTCTTTGAGCTGTTTTGGTCCAGGTTTGACCAGGGATCAAATCTTATCCCATTTACATATTTCATCATCCATCCATGCCGTATTCGATCATATCTTGCAAACTTGTTACAGTTTTAATCCCCGATTAACTGTTCCCCCGCCCTAATTGGCTTAAAATTGGTTAAAGAAGAAAGCGAATCATAAATATTTTCACAAAATGCCTAAGTAGAGACCGATCTCCGGATTGGGCGAGAGGGGTGCCTTAAAAACCTTCCCCTCTCGTAACCTGGCTCCCGAACCCAGATATGGTTATGACGGATTGGTTCCTTCACTTTTTCAAATCAAAACGGCACGGCAGGTGCTTCAAAATACGGTTCCTTGGGTGACGGACCTTCAAACCCAGGTGGCGACTCTGTGTTTTGCGAGCGCTTGCCTCTTTTCCGCTCGCGCTCCCTCGATCTATCGGGCCCTTGCTTCGGGAAACGAAATTCCCGGAGGCTCGCTTTGGAATCCGAAAATTCCAGCGCATGCTGCCCACAAGTACCAAGGTCGCCGAATGACAGCTTGCTGTATTTGCCTCCTGGCGGCCTTTCTGCTGGTTCCTCCTGCTGGTCAGCCCAGTTCTCTGTTGGTTGGAGTCGCTGCTCAGATTGAGGCTCGCAAGGACGTCGCTCCCTTGGTCCTTGCAGAAACCTTGATGGGGTTGGATGCTGTTCGTGCTAGACGCACGAGAGTTTTTGGTGGCAGCCCACTGTTGCTGCAGGTTAGGGACCTCACTCAGCTCTCCTTTTTCTATTTCTCACATTCATTTTACCTCGACGCTCAGTTTAGGCTTTATCTGGCTCCTTACTTGTTTTCTCTCTTTTTCTGACAGATATGGCTTTGTGACAAGTTGAATTTGCTGACACCCCCGGCGAACGCTGGTGGTATCGAGCGAGTGGATGGAACCGTCTCTTCCAGGTGATGTACAACAACGAAGATGACTTGGCTGATTTCTTTGCATCTGCAGACGAAGATGACATTGCTTGGCGGTGCCATGGCTGAGGCTTCCTGCGATGACCGTGAGTAACATGGGCTCAACGCACGTGTTTGTGGTTGGCTTGACAAGCTTCACTTTCTATTCACCCTTCCGCATCCTTCGCCAGCTGGGCGTCTCACAGAGCCGCCGCAAGGAGCTGAAGTGCTTCGTCTCCCTCCCTTCACCATTCCGGGCCTTCGAAGTTATATCCGAACATGGGAGGCTCGTAGGACTGAGCCGAATGACCCACTCTTCTCAATTGCTTCGACCGGAAAGTATCGCAAGTGGCTAAGGAGGGATGTGGAAGCGAGAATGGGTTGATTGCTTACTTTGCCATTTTTTGAAACAAAAGTTAGGTCTCGTTGTGCGTTTTCTGTTTTCATGCTCAGCTTGTAATAAAGAAGTAATCTGAATAAAATTGACTGATTAAGGGTTTCCCTCTTTCGGTTCATTAATCGCATGCGCCTTGAAAGAAAAACATCTTGACTTGTCAATTTGGATTTGGATTTTTGAAATTTAGGACCGAACCTCAGAGTGAGATTGCCTACGTATCCCTTAAGAAAGGGAATCAGGCCCATACGTAGTTCGAGCTAGGGTTCGCTCAGCTATTAACACTCTCCTTTTTATGCTCTAAATTTTGCCTAGAACCGCCCTTTCGGGTTTTCAGCCTAGCGAGCTCTTCTTCAACTTTTTGCCTAGGCCACCCTTTCGGGTTTTCGACCTAGCAGGCTTGCTCTAATTTTTGCCTGGTACCGCCCGCCCTTGCGGTTTTCGGCCCAGCGAGCTCTCTCAAGGGTAATACCGTTTGAGTTGATCCAAATTGACGAGATTTGAGAATTCATTGCCGTCAAGATCAATGATCGAGGCTACTCCTCCGGAAAGGATCGACTTGATGATGTACGGACCAGCCCACTTTGGTCGGAACTTTCCTCGAAGATCAAAGATCGGTGCACGGATTTCCTTGACTACCATGTCCCCCTCTCGCAGGTCCCTCGATTTCACCTTCTTGTTGAATGCTCGGGCGATCCTCCGCTGATAACCCTAGATGTGGTACAAGGCTCGCAGTCTCCTTTCGTCAAACAACATGAGTTCCTCGAACCTTCCGCTGATCCATTCGGCCTCATCTATTCCTTGTTCAGCCATGACTCTGAGCGATGGAACTTCTAGCTCGATGGGGAGAACGGCTTCCATACCGTACACCAAAGAATAAGGTGTTGCCCCCGTCGGTGTGCGGATGGACGTCCGGTATCCCCACAAAGCTAGCGGTAGTTGTTCGTGCGAATCCCTAGCTGATTCGACAGTCCTTTCGAGAATCGACTTGATGGTTTTGTTGGCTGCTTCGACTGCTCCATTTGTTTGTGGCCGATAAGTGGTTGAGTGATGCACTTAAATCTTGAATTCGTCAAAGAGCTCTAGAACTTTTTCTTTGAAGTGAACACCATTATCAGATACGAAAGCTTGAGGGACTCCATACCGATAAATGATGTTCTGCCTGATAAAGTGAGCCACTTGAACTGCCGTCAGAGTCTTGTATGAGGCTGCCTCAACCCACTTAGTGAAATAATCGACCGCTACCAAAATAAACCTGTGACCATTAGAAGCTGCGGGCGTGATCCTTCCGATGACATCGATGCCCCAGGCGGAGAATGGCCATGGTGTCGCCATTGGGTGTAACTCCGAGGGAGGTACATGAATAAGATTAGCATGAGTTTGGCACTTGTGACATCGGCGCACATACTCGATGCAATCTGTCTCCATAGTCGACCAATAGTAACGCAACCTCAGAACTTTCTTCGCTAGCATCATTCCATTCATGTGGGGTCTACAAACTCCCTCATGGACTTCTTCCATCACTGCTCTCATGTCATCACTGTGAATACACAACTTGTGGACTCCGCACGGAGATCGCCGGTATAATTTTCCACCACAGATAATGTATTGAGATGCCAATCATTGTAATGCGATTCGATCCTTCCTGGTAGAATCCGCAAGGAACTCTCCCTTCTCGACGAAATTCCAAATATCGTGAAACCAAGGGAGCCCATCATCAGGCTCGTCGATGTTCATGACGTAGTCGTACACGTGCTTGCCTCTCTGCTCAATCATGACAGGCCTTAGCTTTACCCCAATCGGAAGTTCCAGCATGGATGCCAAAGTAGCGAGTGCGTCGGCGAAGCGATTCTTCATCCTCGGGACATGCGTGAAAGTCACCTTTTGAAAATTCGGAATAAGCTCGTCGAGCTGCTGATGATACGGCTTCATCTTCTTGTCTTTGACCTTCCATTCCCCGTTCGCTTGTGACACAACCAAGTTGGAATCCCCCACAACTTCCAGGACCTTGACTCCAATTTCCAATGCAACTTCCATTCCTACAATACACGCTTCGTATTCTGCCTCATTATTCGTGACTTCGAAGTTCAACTTGAAAGCTAAGGGAATATGTGACCCTTCGGGTGAGACCAGTAGTATGCCAATCCCGAAACCTTTCTGATTGGCAGCTCCGTCGAAGTACAATGTCCATGTTTCGTTGATAGCAGTCATTACGTCTTCATCGGGAAATTGGAATTCAGTGTGTTCTGGCCCCTCGATCGGGCGATCTGCTAAAAACTCTGCTACTGCTCTTCCTTTCACTGACTTGCGGGTGACATACTTGATCTCGAACTCGGCCAATAAGAGCAACCAACGTGCTAGCTTACCGGTAAGTGCTGGCTTCTCGAATAGGTATTTGAGCGGGTCCATCCGAGAAATCAGTATCACCGAATAGTGTCTCAATTTCTTTGTGGCCCAAACGAGCGCCCAACATGTCTTCTCCAATGAAGTATATCGCTCTTCGCTCCCCACCATCTTCTTGCTTAGGTAGTAGATTGCTCTTTCAACCCCATCATCTCCCTCTTGTGCGAGCATGCACCCCATGGATGAGGGCGTGACGGACAAGTATAGGATCAAAGGTTTTCCCGGGATGGGTGGCATCAAGATGGGCGGATTCTGGAGGTAAGTTCGCACTGCTTCGAAAGCCTTTTCGCACTTGTCATTCCATTCAAACTTCACGTCCTTTTTGAGCAAATGGAACAACGGCTCACAGGTCAAAGTCAACTTGGCGATGAACCGGCTGATAAACTGAATTTTTCCCAAGAAACACCGGACTTCCTTCTCGGACTGAGGCGGCTTCATCTCGAGAATAGCTTTAATCTTAGAAGGATCCACCTCAATCCCCCTGGTCGTGATCATGAATCCAAGCATCTTTCCTGCCGTGACCCCAAACGTGCACTTCTGCGGATTGAGTCGCATTCTGTACTTTCGAATCCTCTCGAAGAACTTTCCCAACGCCGGGAGATGGTCTTTCCTTTCCTTTCCCTTCACTATCATGTCATCAACGTAAACCTCGACCTCCTTGTGAATCATGTCGTGCAACAATGTGGTGGCACCCCTCTGATACGTTGGACCGGCGTTTTTCAATCCAAATGGCATAACCCGATAACAATATGTCCCCCACTCGGTGATGAATGTGGTCTTTTCCCTGTCTTCCGGAGCTAGGAGAATCTGATTGTACCCCGAAAAGCCATCCATGAAAGAAAGTAGAGCGTGTCCTACAGTATTATCCACGAGTACATCTATATGCGGTAATGGAAAATCGTCCTTAGGGCTTGCTTTGTTCAAATCTCTGAAATCGACACACACTCTGATTTTTCCGTCCTTTTTGGGGACAGGAACAATGTTGGCTACCCAAGTGGGGTACTCTGTTACAATTAGAAAACCAGCGTTGATTTGTTTTGTGAGCTCTTCTTTTATTTTTAATACCCAATCAGGCCGCATTTTCCTTAATTTTTGCTTCACGAGTTTGGCGTCAGGGTAGAGTGGGATTCTGTGCTCGACTATCTCCGGGTCGATTCCGGGCATGTCTGCGTGGGACCAAGCGAAAACCTCTTTGAATTCTTTTAGTAAATCAGTGAGCTCTTGGAGCTCAGTGGGAGACAGCCCGGAACCTACCTGAATCAATCGAGGGTTGTCCTCATCACCCAAGTTTATTGAGATTATTTCTTCTTTTAAAGGCTGAGCATGCCTTTCATTTTCGCGATCGATGAGGGAACGGATCTCCTTGGGAATGTCCCCATCGAGATCTATTCCTTCATCGTCGGGATCCACACAATTTATTTTAAAAATTGGCAAGTAAGCGGAAACATCATTCATTTCATTAACCAAGTCAGCAGACGGGGGGAATACAGCGGTTGACTCGAATTCAAAATAAAAGCTACGAAGTGGAGGGCCGATGGGCACAAACTCCGACTCTGTGCTAGACGACGAGTCAGTGTTGGACTCAGACTCAAACTCGGTCAGTGTCAGTGTTGTGAGTGCGAGTTACATGTGGAATGAAAGTGCAATTATCATAAACGCCAACCAGCCTCCACAATGAGTTTGGAAGGGTCTTCAATTTCTTCTTCATCTCCAAGCGAGCACAAGCAGATCTTGCATCATACCCCATTCCTCGCCCTCAAACAAGAGTTGGAGACCGCCCAAACCAAAAGCTTCCAACCAATCGAGTGCCTCGGATATCTCTTCCACCTTTGCAACCTCTTCATCACTTTCCCGGTATCATTGGCAAAGATCTCGGCCAGGATACTTCATCTTTGTCTCGAGATTCACAAAGGGTTCAGTTCTCCTTGGTATAGCGGCTCCTTCTCCTTTGATTTCATCTCCGTTGTACGGCCCGGGCACGATTGCGCCATTTCTTTGCTGAATCACCCTTCTTGGCCTCATATCCTGCATCAAACGCTCGTTATTTCCGAAAGTCGGGGAATTCGGGGACACCCTGAGCGTAAAGTCCCAAGCCCATGTCCGGCCAGATACTTCATCTGTTTCATAATTTCCAAGTGCAGAACTTACCAAGAAACCGTCCTCGGCCTGATGGTACACACCTTCGAGGTCATGACAGCAAAACCTCCCATGGCAACATCTTCCTCTCCATGCATAATCTCAAGCAGAGGGGAATTGTCCTCGGCATGCGGACGGATACCTGAGTCTCCATAGATGACAAGGGTTCCAGAGTCTAAACCCAAGATGAGTTTCTGGTGCAATGTTGAAGGCACACCCATAACGTCCGGCCGATGTAGCCAAGGCCTTCCCAATAGGAGATTGAAAGATGCGGGTATTTCCAGCACAAAGAATTCGACGGTGGTTTTGAACTTGCCAGTTGCCAACTCCAAGTTGATTGTCCCCAAAACATCTCGACGAGTATTGTCATAAGCACGAACGCCCAAGTTCGATGGTGTAAAATCCTTATTTTTGAGACCGAGACAATAGGCAGTGCGGAGTGGACACACGTTAATGGCGGAGCCATTATCAACCAGGATTGCTGGAATCCACTTTCCCAGGCACTTCATGGTGATGTGAAGGGGTTTGTTATGGTCAGCTCCTTCAGGCGGCAAATCTTTCTCGGTGAAGGACAATGTATGCTGGGCGAGGTTCGGGGTTATAAGGGCAATGAGAGCTTCTGGAGCGATGTCAGAGGGAACCTCGAGTCTGGAAAGGGTGTTGACCAGCCTGCGGCAGTGCTCGCGGGAGACAGCTAACACTCCCCACATAGACATGCGGGCGGGAGTTTCCTGGAGATGACGGATAATAGGATTAGTGGAGGCTTCCGGATCAGGTTCAGGGAGCGAGTTGAGGTCAATGGACAATTTGGGCTGGGTAGGTGGGTTAGTTTTAGTGGAGCTAGTAGGGTTGTTTTGTGGAGCTTGAGGGGTGGGGATGTTCAGGCTTGTGGGGTTGACAGGGGCATTCTGCTGCGGTGGAGGGGCTCTGGATGAGCTACCCTGTTGGAGGTTGGTAGGCTGGTAGACCCTTCCACTTCTGGTAAGGTTACTAACTGTTTTGGGGATTGGCTCCCACCAGGTACCTTCCCAGAAATAAGAGAAGTCCAAGTCGTAATCATCCGCCTTACGCTTCCCCTTGTCAATTGCTGTCTTCTCCAAAGTCTCGTTGAGAGTTTCCATTTCCAAAGCATGCCAGATGCTATCCTCCTCTAGAGAATTCAAGAAATTGGCATTGTTGCTGCTGTTGTCATTGCTAATCTGCAGAGATCCTTCATCCAACATGGCCTTGTTGACGGTCAGCTCCTCACCATTCATCCACACATTTACCAATTCAAACTTTCCCCACAGATCTTCTGGATCCAACACGCAGATGTTGGGCTCATCAGGGATTTGAACTACTGGTTTGGAAGAGAACTCTTTGACGATGAATTCCTGTGGGAAGAAAAGATAATCCGTGGAACGTTCCAGAGCATCGGAGTCTCGAGTAAGGTTGACAATGGTCCTAGCGTTGAGCCCTAATAACATACGGGGATTCATCAGATCCATCTCTTCCACTATCTCTTCTTCTTGAAAAAGGTATGCCAATGATGTTTCGTCTAAGGGGTCAGAATCATCCATCCAGTGCCATCGGTTGGGCTCGGGCTCCCATTCCCATTCATCTTCCTTTTTGACAGGTTTGGGCTCCATGAATAGCGCAAACAGAGAATATCCATCCAACGGATCAGCCATGATCTCAACCCAGTCCTGCCTCCATTCTCCATGTTCCAATTCCTCAACTTGGCTAGGGTTAAGTGCCACAGGCCATGTTCCAGTAATAAAAGCCCTTTCTTCCACCGCCAAGAAATCTTGCACCAGATCTTCCCACCTTAGCTGAAAGTCCCATTCCACGGACTCAAGCGCGCAGACCGTATCCTCAACTAGCAACTTGATGGCTGGCTTGGGTTGGGTATCAAGAATGATGTAAAGGCTAGGGTTAAAAGGTTGGCTTATGGAGATGAAGTTGGTGCGGGCATTGGAATGCTTTGGGAGTGGATTTGAGATGGTGTTTGGTTTCTGTGGTGGCATAGGGAGAGTTTTGTTGTCTATCAGGTCTTGGATTGCATGGCGGAGATGAAAGCAGTTGTCGGTTAGGTGGCCCACATTCTGGTGATAGGCACAGTATGCGTTAGGATTGTGGGATGCGGGTAGTTTTTGAGGTAAGGGAGTAGGGGTAAGTGGCTTGAGGGTGCCGCTTTCGACCAATTTCTCGAGCACGGCGGAGAGTGGTGCTGAGAACTGAGCAAAAGTGTTGGGCTGGGTATGCGGTTGACTGGTTTGTGTGGCTATCTGGTTCACCGGCTCGGCTTGGGTTGTATTTGTGGAGGCATTGGGAAGGTTGGTGTAGTTGGCGTTGCCGAATAGGTTGCTGCTGTTTCCGGAGTATACCTTCTTGGGCTTAGGAGCGGGTTCGGGTTTGTCAAGGATCCCCAATTAAACTGCTTCTTCGATGGCTAAGCCTGTGTCGAAGAATGTTTTAAAGTCTGAGCATGCTTGGGCCATCACCATATGTCTTGCCAGAGTGGGTTGAAGGTTACGGACAATCATCCGGATTTGGTCCCTGTCACTCGGTCTATCCTTCATCTGTGCTGCCTTAGCCCTCCATCTTTTCACGAAATCGGCAAAGGCCTCTTTTGCTTCCATCTTCGTTGACTCCAATTCACGGGTGGTCACCTCCAACTGAATGTTGTAATCGTACTGCGCCACAAAAGCTGCGCATATATCCTCCCAAGAACGCTTCTTTCTTTCATCCAGTGAAGTAAACCAATGCAGAGCATGACCCACCAAAGTCTGTGAGAACATCTGTGCCATAGCATCCTTTTCGACTCCCCACATGGAAAGTGCTCCAATGTATCCCGTCAGGTGTGCCTTTGGGTCTCTTGTTCCGTCAAACTTAGCAAAATCAATTGGCTTGAACTTTTCTGGAAGTTTTGCCTTAGGAAACAGGCAAAGCTTATTGATGTCAAAGCCAGTCGACGCTATCTTCTCATTTCTTGCAACAGACTCCTCTAGCTGGGTGAGCTTCGCTAATACTGCTGCCATCTCGGGATTCTGCGGGGTTTCCAAATCAAAGACCAGTTGCTCTTGGTTTGGATTCGGGTTAGGGTTAGGGTTGAAGTTTAGGTTGGGATTTGGATTTGGATTTGGATTTGGGATAGGAATTGGGTTTGGGATAGGAATTGGGTTAGGGATAGGAATTGGGTTAGGTACCGGATTCTGGGTCTGTGGTGGAAGGCGTCGTGCAACTTTAGTGATCATCATCATGAGTTGGGCAATTTGGTTATCAGTACGTTCGCCCAGGCGTTGAATATCTTCCCTAATCTGAGCCATTTCTCCGTTCAGATTTCCCGGGTTTGGGTTAGGGTTTGGACGGGGATTAGGAACAGGATTTGGGTTCGGATTTGGCTCGCCTCCGCTTGGATTCAGGTTAGGGTTGCCTCCGTTTGGGTTAATGTTTGGATTGGGATTCGGATTTGGGTTGCCTCCGCTTGGGTTCGGGTTTAAGCTTTCGATCAATAGATCCATTTCCGCCCCCAAATCTGATGCACTGACGGAGTCTACTTGTAGTTGGAGCCGTTCCAATCTCTGTCCCAAGGGTCTGGTCCAGGAGGGTATGATGTTCTTCTTTCTCGGCCCAATTGCTCAAAACTGACAGCAAAGCCAAAAACTTAAGCTCAGACATGGTTCCTGCTTGCATTTTTATGAAATTTGTGCATGATTTTAGAAAATGAGTGTCTCATCGTCACGTCATCGACTCTGATTTTTTTTTTTTTTTTTCAAAAACAATTGACTTACGGGAGGTTGCCTCAATCCTCAGATTTTTAGGGTGTATCCTCATTTAGGAACAGTCGATGCCCAAAAGATGCTAAAAATAAGCTAAATATTTGGCTGATATTCCATCAACAATTTGACCATTGGTTCGGAATGACTCGAGGCGGACAATGTGATGTGATAACCGAAGTAGCGTAAGCAGTACACTTGCTTTTAGCCTGAATGGTGTTGGCATCACAATGTTCTGCTCCCCTATCATTCCTTTCTTCTGGTTAAATCCCGATTAAATACTTAGTCAAGGACTTAGCAAAATCTTAGTTTCCACTAGGCTCGGGTTCGAGGACTAATGAGATTTATCAACACGCATTAGAGTGCGTGACTCTTCATCGGGTCTTGGCAACCTTCCGAAGACTGCGCGAGTGAGTCTCGAGAATCGTGGCTGACAGCATGATGATGATGCAAGATGCAATGCAGCGTTTAACAGATTATAGCACATAGCCCTACCCTGCGGGCTCCTGTCCTAGTTTGAAAGGTTCTATGGTTTGCTATACATGTACAAAGGCCGGGTTTTGGCTTGAATAGGTCCCCCGGACTAGAGTCAAAGTATACCTCCCGTTATTGAGCATACACCCAATAATGGTACAAACAGTAGAGATGACTCATAACGGTCGAGGGTTGCTGAGCATTCCGGGATTCCTTGTCACCGGCAAGCCAGGCAAGATTGCCGAAACACAACAGCGGGGCTGCACAGGATATATATACAAGAAATAAAGAGTGAAATAAAATCCTTTGAAAATCCCACGAATGTTTTTCAAGTTTGGCTCACTAATTTAATTAATATTCAAAGAAAACGGACTGTTTTGGAAACGTGCCAATTTTCTCTGAAGTATTAATTAAATTTCATCCCCAGCAGAGTCGCCACTGTGGGCTACCACAGCCCCGGGTGGATATCGGGGCGGCCCGTAAAAGAAGCGCCTCGCCTTTTAGAATCGATTTAAAAAATTTTTGAAGAGTCGCCACCCGGGTTTGTGGTTCGCCACCCGAGAAACCGTTTTATTTGAAAATGATCGATTTGAATTTGAAAACCAGAGATTCGTTCGAAAAGGGGAGCCACATTTCGAGGGGGAAGGGTTTTACGGCACTTCCTTCGCCCAATTTAAATCGGTCTCTACTGGACATTCGTGGGATTTTTCAAAAGATTTTATTTCATTAAGCAATTAGCAAGTATTTACAGTTATGTCAAGTATAGAAAGGTGCATGCATGTGCATGTGAACAGTGGGTAGATGAGAAATGGTGATAACATGCAACAATGCTAGAAGCTGGAGCATCCTGTCACTTATATACTTTCGAGCGCTCGGAAGTACTCCCGAGCGCTTGGGAGTATTGCATGTCTAACCTGTCACTCATGTTAGTCCAACAGAATACAATGGAATATAATACTGGAAACACAAACTAGAATGTTATTAAGTACTCTACAGGTTTGACAGATGACCCAATAGATTGAGAACAGGTCTCACTCTTCTGGGCCATGCAATCTTACCTTTCTGGAAAATGGTTTAACAGCTATAAAAGGCCACAAGAGATACATGCATGACCATGCAAATGTAGTACAAGAATTAAGATGGGAAGAAATTTGAGTAAGATGACATGCAGCATACTCCCGAGCACTCTGGAATGGATTCAAGCGCTCGAGAATGATCTTTTACACTGCCAGACTGATCACCACCAACTGACACCTTATTTTGACATTCTGATGTGGTAGATCTACCTCTTTCTTTTGAATGTGAGAAATTACTCTTTTCATCATGCTGAAAGACATGTTTTTACACTTTCTTTATGTGAAAATGATTCTAACCCTTTTGAAAATCAGACCAACCACATCAAAACATTTCAAGAAAGCCATTTTGCTTGGGATCAGCCTGCATTCCCTCTGCATGTTAGTTTAGATGCCAGAAAAAATGGAAAATGGGACTGGTCTCACTCTCGAGCGCTCCAGAGTATTCCCGAGCGCTCGGGAGTGTTTCTAGTGATGCATGCATGGAAAATATACTCGTATCCCTTTGCTCTTGCTTTAACACCAAGGCATTCCCATCACACTTCCAGTATTGAGGACCAGAATGAGCTGGGAAGCCTCCCTCAGAAGGAGAAAACAGCCTTGTTTCTTGCTCAATTCCAAGGTATGAAGCTTTTACCTTTTGCTTAGAACTTTGCTCCTTAAGAAAAAAGGGTTGGAAGATAGAAACTCCAAGGGATCAGATGCTGGTGATAGTATGTATTCCTTCCATCTTCTTGATGCCTTGGATGTTTGGTTTATTCTTGCTTTTGAAAAGGGAGTTTTTTTTTTTTTTTTGCTTGCCAAAGGATAAGAGCTGTTTTTTTTTGCTTTGAACAGTCTGAGAGGGCTTCTAGAGAGAGAGAGCTCGTGCTCTGTTTTAGCTGAAGAAGGCCTTATATAGGCAAAATGTAGCATATGGTTTTATTTTGGAAAATATCATTTAGAATCAAAAGAAATCTCAGCTCTGACTCATCCTCTGACTGAGGTTGAGTGAGGTCTAAGGCTAAGACCCATTCAAACGGCTGAAATGATGACTGCATAGATAGTGGGGAAGCTCCCTCATCCATTGGGCAGATAAAAGTCTCGAGCGCTTGAGAGTGATCTCGAGCGCTTGGGACTTCATTCTCGAGCGCTCGAGAGTTGACTGGTCAATGGTTTTGGAAAAGGTCTGGAGCGCTTGGGATTGATCCAGAGCGCTTGAAAATGATTTTTGACATTTTATTTCCCTTTTAAAGTCCTTCAAGGAGCATCGTTCCATTGGTCTAAGGCTTGTTCGATCCCATATTCATCATCGGGGAGCCTCCGGGCCACGAACCAAGGAAATTTGAATTGTCCAAATTGGGGTGTCTACACCAGACAAAGCCAAAAAGACCCTGGACCGAAGAAGGAGGTACAGTGCGGAGTGGCACTGGAGCGCATGGCACCTTGAGATTCAGGGAGCCGTGCGCGGTAAAACTTCACCACACGGCACCTTGAGCAAAAGGCTGACTAGCTCAGAAAGCTGTCGGCCACGCCAGTTTGAGCCACAAATGATGACTGGCTCAGCCGAAAATGCACTTCTGGCCCGCCCAGAAAATACCTCCACTATTTGAAATTCAAAATCCTTAGCCTTTGCCTGTAAATTAACCCCTCCACTCAAGGA
This sequence comes from Rhododendron molle, assembly GCA_025413875.1. NCBI lineage: Eukaryota > Viridiplantae > Streptophyta > Magnoliopsida > Ericales > Ericaceae > Rhododendron > Rhododendron molle. Next base: position 32,659,660 of record CM046391.1, on the reverse strand, counting down.
AAAATGGCCCTTCCTTTGAGTCCCCTTTTGGCTCTCTTTGCTTCTTGGTATTCTTACTCCATAAGCTTTTTCTCTCTAGTTTCCACACCCACTTTCCCATTACCACTTCCATTTCCAAGTCTTAAAGAATGTCATTCCCAAAAGACATTCTTTAAGCACCTTCACTCATTCCCTTCTCATCATTGAAGTTGATCACTCATTAACTTCAAGGTCCTACCCCCCAAAACACCTAATCTTCACTCACACCCATACTCCCTTTGTCTCATTTAACCTCCCCCGTCTACATCCGTGACGATCCATCCTCTTCCTTGCATCAACGATCCTTGATCAAGCTCAACACCAAAGGTAAAAGCTAGTTTCCTAGGAATAGACTCCGTTCTGGTCCTGAGGGGACTTTTCTGTCAGCAGGTCTAATCCCTTTTGGTTAGATCCTGACTTAAAACTAATTTGCATAAAATAAAAATGGTACAGTGCTGAGGTCGGGGAACCACGCGGCTGGATTACCAGACGCACCGTACCCTGACCATCAGCGCACGACACCTGTGTACGTTGGTGTTATCACAGGCAGGCTATCTGGATTTGAGTTGTTACCTGCTGTAGCTGTCTGCAATTTTGCTGTTTACTGTTTCAGTTCTTTTAAAATAAGACCATATCTACAAGCCATGTTTCGGCTCTTGAAAAAGATTTTCTAGATCATCCCAAGTGAACAAATACGTTAAAAACCGTTTTAAAGTCGTGTTTTGAGAAAATAACAGTATCCTTGGGGTGATCTGACTGTTGTGAGGCTTTTGATGAGTTTTCTAGAGAAAGCAATGAGCTAGATGATGTTTCGAAAGTCTGTAACAGTCTGACAGCAGAGCAGATACCCCGCACGGCATGATGAGGTGCCGTACGCGGCAGCTCACAGTGCCGTGTACTGTATGATTGAGGTCCAGACGGTTTGCTGAATGCTTTTATTCCACCTGCTCACGTCATTTTATCACTACTGTACAGACAGCACCACATGCACGTCAATGTGATATATTTCCCATGTCCCTTCCCCGTTATGTGCCTTTATTAAAGAGCTTAATCTTTTAAATGATACCCGAAGATTTCCCCTTTTGAAAACATTAAATAGAGACCGGTTTTACCGGGCGAGTGGGGTGCTTTTTAAAGAAAAACCTTTCCCATTCGTAACGTGGCTCCCGAACCCAAAATCTCAACGTTTTCGCTAGACCAAAAGCCTTTTGCAAGCAATTTCTCGGTTTCTCGGATGATCCATCTCAAAAATCCGGGTGGCAACTCTCCGAACCAAAAAGGGGCCCGGGAGCCCACAATGGTACGAGGCTTGGAGCCTTTTGCTTCTGTTTTCTACATTGGGACCAAGTAGCAGGGGATTTGATACTTCTTCATCTCAGGATCAATGTTAGGCATGACCTGATGAGACCACGCCAAGATGTCGATGCACATCTGACCGGGTGCAATGCTCCTCTGGGCAGTGCTTGGACCAACTTTGAACCTTTCAGGAGGTTATACTTGTCTTTCAAGTTTATTGAAAATTACTTCTTCTTTTAATAGGCTGAGTACGTCTTTCATCTTCCCTTTTGGCGAGGGAACACATTTCCTTGAGGATGATCCCATCGAAATCTATCCCTTTGTCAGCAGCGTCGACACAGTTTATTCAAAAGCTAGCGAAGTACTTAGAAGCAGAATAATGCATATCATAAAAACCCACGGGGTTCGCCAAGTATAACAGACTCAAAACTTGAAACAAAAGCTACGACGTAGAGGGCCAAGAGGCACAAACTCTGACTCAGAGCTGGACTTTAGACAAATGCAAAAGACTCTGTGTCAGACTCAGACATATCGCCAATGCAAACTAGACGCAGTTTTGAAAACGCAATATTTAAAAAGCTACCCGTAGCTTTTACAAAAGAGGTAGGATCCAACGGGCGTCAGGCCCAAGCAACAGCACTTCGGCTCCCTCAGCTTCTTCAACCAAACCTACTTGGTGCTCCTTTGATCAAAGGACCTCAGCAGTCAGTCTTCTCCTTTGTAAGTCCCTCATCACTATCAAACCAGATGTCGGCAGTAAAAACTTCAATTGCCCAATCTACTACCATCATGTTAACCTCCGACTCGGACGGGATGGATACAATGGGTTTGGGTTGATTTGCTAGGATGATATAGTGGCTAGCATTGAATATGGTGGAGCTTGGGTAGATTTGAGTGGAGGTGATAGATACCTGACCAACCAGAGGGTCAGGACTGTGCTGAGGCAAAGAGTTGGTAACGATGTTGGGCTTTGGTGGAACTTGAACCGTGCCACCATCAATAAGATCTTGAATCTCATGTCGAAGACGATAGCACTTGTCAGTGTGATGGCCAGGCATTTGGTGGAAGGCACAAAAGAGGTTAGGGTTGTAACCAGCAGGTAAGACTTTGGGAGGGGAAGTAGGGGTCAAAGGTTTGAGATGCCCAGACTTGACAAGTTTCTCCATCACTGCGGATAGAGATGCCTCAAATGCAGAGAAACTTCGGGGTTGGGTTCGAGCTCGGAAGCTTTGAGCGTTTTGAACCTGATTGATGTCGGTAGTAGAATTAGGGGAAGCAGCAGCGTTGTCCACACTTGTAGCCGTGCTAGCGTAATTGCTACCGCTAAACAGTGCACTACTGTTTCCAGAGTAAGCCCTTGACTTTGATTTCTGAGGATTGGAAGAAGAGGACTCCCCTCTTGGCAGAATCCCACTTTGCAGCGCATCCTCGATGGGCAGGCCAGATTCAAAGAAAGTCTCGAAGTTGGCAGATGCTTGAACTAGCACCAGATGCTTAGCATAGTCAAGATGCAGGTTGTAGGAGATAATGCGGAGTTGATCCTTCTCACTCGGGCGCTCAGTCATTAGAGCGGCTTTGACTCTCCACCTTTTAACAAAATCCGCAAAGGACTCTTTGGCTTCCATCTTCATGGATTCCAACTCTCGAATAGTCATTTTGAGCTGGGAGTTGTAGTTGTATTGAGCAATGAAGGCAGCCCCTATGTCTTCCCAAGTCTTTCTCTTGGAGATGTCAAGCAACAGAAACCAATGGAAGGCAGACCCTGAGAGAGTTTGAGGGAAAAGCTGAGACATGGCCTCACTTTCTACTTGGAGTAACTTCATGGCGGCATGGTAGCCGTAGAGATGAGTCTTGGGGTCACCGCTCCCATCAAATTTGACCAAGTCAGGCATCTTGAATCTGTCTAGCAGCTTAGCACTAGGATACAAGCAAAGGCAATCCAAGTCAATGCCCTCTGCATTGATCTTCTCAGATTTCGAGACAGCCTCTTCCAGCTTTTCCATCTTAGCCATAAGAGCTGCCATATCTGGGTTTTGAACAAGTTCCCCACCCACAAGTTTTGAGTTTGCAGCAAGCGCCAGAGCCTCTTTAGTAGAGGTGTAAAACGTGCCTATCGTGCCGTGTCGTGCCATTTTTTTCCGTGCCAAACCGTGCTTCGTGTCATGCCGTACCGTGCCCATTTACTTCATCGTGCCATGGCGTGCCGTGTCATACCGTGCCCGTGCCCGTGCGGGCCGTGCCTTGGTGGGCCATTTTGCTTTGTCGGGCCGTGCCTTTTTCAAATCGTGTCGTGTCGTGCCGTGCCCGATTAATTAGTCGTGCCGCGTCGTGTCGTGCCCTTTTTTGTCGGGTCGGGTCGTGCCGTGCCCTTTTTGTCGTGTTGTGTTGTGTCGTGCCTTTTGTCGGGTCGTGTCGGGCCGTTCTTTGTCGGGCCGTGCTTGTCGGGTTGTGCCGTGCCGTGCCTTTATTTGTCGGGTTGACTCATGCCGTGCCTTTATTTGTCAGGTCGTGTCATGCCATGCCGGCATTTGATGACGATGATGAGGATGAGGAAGATGAGCGGAGAGGAGCGGGCATTTGCATCGGGTGGATATGAATTCATTGAATTGCAATCTAATAGAGATGGTGGTGGTTTTTTCTTTGTGCAAATGCACAATTTTGCATTCCATAGGTTTCAAATATGGATAGGTTATTTTGGAAGTTGCAGCACTGGGAATAAGGCCGTTGCTGAACATGCACATTTTTTATGTAGCTTAGATAGATGAACTTTGTTTTTTTGTTTTTGTTTTTTGTAGTTACTTTCTGTATGGTGAATTGGCCCTTACTGAGTTTGCTGGGCAGCCTGGGCTTCATATCGCTGCTGTACGAATTTTTCTATTGTACACAAAAGAAAAAAATAATTTTATGTGATCGACCAAAGGATCAAGGAACATCTTGGGCAACCATTTTTGATTCTTGGTAGTTGGTACTACCAAATATCAAGTATGGAGTGATCCTCCCTTGTTCTGGAGTCTGGACTGGAAAAAAAAAAAAAAAGGCAACCATTTTTCCAAGTATCAAGTCTCTAAATTACAGTCAAACCAAAATGAGTTACATTGATCCAAGTATTAAGTATCACTCAACCATTCTCCAGATTACAATCACACATCCCAAACATAATTGAAGCATTACAAATAGCCCCAATTCTAGAATGAACCAAACTGGAACTGAAACCAAACGAGAACCATATATACAACTATACAAGAATAGCAGCTAACCAAGTATACAATTCAAGTCTCCAAAAAAAACAATTCAAAGCAACAAAGGATGTGTTCCAATAGTAGACACATTGGTAGATAAAAGATGTTTGCTTTCGCTAAGCAACTGGCATCAGTGTATGTGTTATCCGCTAATGATAATCCGCTCTGTATGACTGTATCACATCAAAACGCTCGAGTCAAAAAGAACATTTGTTACCAGACACTTGAAATTAGACACAAACAAATCCAACAGAATTTCATATAACGAGATAAACAAAAGAACGTTGATCATTTCGTAACAGCCATGCCGAAGGTAATAGCTAACAATAAGAGCAAGACAAAGAAGAACCAGAATGGAACCTCCGCCTTCTCTTTGTGGTTTCATGACATAAAATTCAGGTCTTTCAATTGCGTCTTTGACAATATCAGAGTCATCTAGACTCCACAATCCCGCAAAGCATTTTCGTATTTTGGCAATGTCATCTTTGTTCTCAAGAAATCTGCACACAGTCAAGGAAGAGAAACTTTCATGGAAGAATGCAAGTGATGGTCTTTTTTAAAGCAGGAAGGTAAAGTTGGAAACAAGTGTTTGGAAAAACAAGACTCCTACACCGTTTTTCCTTATAATGTGAACTCTAGTTCAGTAAGCTGCTTAGGCTAAGCATGGTAAGTAGAAAACTAGTAAAAAGGAATCAAGTAGAACCTACTTTTTGCTTAATCATCAGGACAAGGTCATTTATTATATATAAGTTTCATATTGAAGGTCCAAAACAGTCTAATCCCCATTCACTTCGAATTGATATTTTTGCTTTCGGAGTTGCTTTAAAACCATGGTAAACGTTGCAACGATCCAAATGAAGTGCAGCACACCAGTACAAAATAATTTTACGAACAATGAGCATTGCTGCATTACCTCTCAAGAACATTGGGCTTTGCAAGCTCTTGTTGTATCTTCTTGGTGCCAGCTAAATGGTAAGAAATTGAAGGGCACTGGAGTTTTGACTCCCGCTATCCGAAGAAGCCAGAGGCTTTTGTTCATCCATACTCAAAGCAAGACTCATAGACTGAAACGGCAACCGATTTCAACCAAAACGACAACGCCGATCTACCAACAAAATCCTCATGAGAACACAAATTACGCGCAGAAATCCAAATTAGAAGTGAGAAAAAAGAACACTTATTTGAAACAAAGACAGATCTCTGGTTCCTTTCTTCGATCCACCAGATCCGAGCCGAACTAAAAAACCCTAGCTTTTCAAGATAAGCTCAAAAAGCCGCCGTTTTGCGCCACAATCCAAACCCAAACGTTGAAGCTCTCAGTAGTGGAAACTGAGACAGGAAAATGCAGAGGAAAAACAAAAGGAATTTGAGAAATTTTCTCTTTTCCCTATTTCTTTGCATCCCTCTCTCTCTATATGTTTCTTGTCCGCCTATTTCTCTCTCTTTCTCCTCTTTTTCTTGGTTCTGAGGAATCGTCTTGATGTTGTCGCGCGGGAAACAACCAACATGGCATGGCATGGCATGATGGATGGGGGGACATGCATACATAATAATCTAACTTACTAACATAATGGCATTTCATTGCATGACAAACAAAAACGATCTATGCTTTCAGCTGTTATTTTGGTGCCAATCTCCTTTTAGAATGAAGAAAAATGAATTGCAACAAAAAAGCAGCAAAACAGCCAGCTACGGGAAAATAGAAAATAGAATTTTGCTCAGATATTTATCATCATAGCAAAAAATTGAAATGGATGCAACATTAAGTTGCCATTAAGGCCTTCATAAGTTGCAACACCACTTCATAGAATCATAGTTCATAACAATACCAATACCACTACGGCTCAGACATTAGTTTGTTTTAATCATCATAGTCGAAAATTGAAATGGATGCGGCAACGTTAAGTTACCGTTAAGGCCTTCATAAGTTGCAACACATTCACACTTCGCTTAGCCAAAAACTGGGGTTGTGTCTGTGGCTTATTCATTTCAGACTAAAAGGAGACACACACACACAACACTGCCATAAACACCACACTGCCACACATAGCCATCATATCCAAAAACTGAAGCGGGGGCAACATCATGTTGCCATTTAAGGCTTTCATAAGTTGCCACAACATCCACTTCAGCAATTCAGCCCACTTACTGAAATGAATAGCCACAAAACACCAAACTGCCACACACTCACCACACTGTGCCACACACACACCTTGACACCAGTTACCACACTGCCACACACCCACACTGCCATAAACAGCAGCAGCAGAGAATTAACATGCTAAAGCCATAAATAGCAGTCAAATGAACCCAGAAACACACTACATTCTGACTGAATCAGCAGCAGTAAAACAGTAGCAGAAAACAGTAGCTACAACATGCATGACAGGCACAATAAGCCAACAAGATAATAGCCAAAACTTGGACAACACAAAGCACACAAATGCCCAACAATAACAGACTGGAGGGGCTAGGCCGCCACCTCAACTCAGCAAACAGAAGATGCGAGGGGTTATGCCACCACCTCGACTAAGCAATGCAATCAAATAAAACTAACTATACAAACAAAAAAACAAACTCAATATTTAGCTTGGCTTCGTTACATCTCAGGTTTGGTAAAAACCAGGTTAGAGGTATCCACCAAGCTAAATACGAGCTACTAACACAAACTACCTCAGATTGCTGGCATTAAGCCTTCACGTGGTTTGGTCCTTGGCATCTACAATGTCCTACAAAACAAGAACCAGCAGCAGTAGCAGCAGAAAACAGGTATATGAAAGCCAAATGAACAAGGTAAATGAAGAGGAAAATTGAATTCTGCTCAGATATTAGTTCCTTTTATCATCATAGCAGAAAATTGAAATGGATGCAACATTAAGTTGCCATTAAGGCCTTCATAAGTTGCAACACCACTTCATAGAATCATAGTTCATAACAATACCACTACGGCTCAGATATTACTTTTTTTTTAATCATCATAGCCGGAAATTGAAATGGATGCGGCAACGTTAAGTTGCTGTTAAGGCCTTCATAAGTTGCAACACAATCACACTTCACTTAGCCAAAAACTGGGGTTGTGTCTGTGGCTTATTCATTTCAGACTAAAAGGAGAGACACACACACCCACACCACACTGCCACACACACACACACCACACTGCCACACACACACACACACACCCCACACTGCCAGTCTGCCACACACACACACACACACACACACACCACAATGCATGCAGGCAACATCCACTTCAGTTAAGTGAAGCTAAACAGACCACAAGGCATGCAGCAAAACTTAGGCTCAGCATATTAGTTAAGACAATACATCATAGCCAAAAACTGAAGCGGGGGCAACATCATGTTGCCATTTAAGGCCTTCATAAGTTGCCACAACATCCGCTTCAGCAGTTCAGCCCACTTACTGAAATGAATAAGCCACAAAACACCACACTGCCACACACACACCACACTGCCGCACACACACACACCACAAGGCATGCCAAAAATTGAAGCGGGGGCAACATCATGTTGCCATTTAAGGCCTTCATAAGTTACCACAACATCCACTTCAGCCCACTTACTGAAATGAATAAGCCACAGACACAATCCCAGCAGAAAAAATGAATAATAGATTCAAACCAAATGACAGCAGTCAGCAGGTCCCGCTAATCACTGTCTATATCAGAATCTGCAAAATAGCCTCTGAATTCATCTTTAGCTGACCGTTTTTGAATTCCAAGGCGTGCATCCTCCCAATCTTTCAAGCATATGAGACAATCCAAAATGTCTGGAGCTAGTCTGTTCCTCCTCTCATCCAACACTCTACTACCTGCACTAAAAGCAGATTCGGATGCCACTGAAGACACGAGAGGGGTTAGTAGATCACGTGTCATGATTGAAAGAACAGGATATTTATCTTCATTTTTTTTCCACCAAGCTAAGACATCAAAATCACGCATTTCATTCACGTTAACAGATTCTAGGTCCAAATATTTATCAAGTTCAATGCGTGAACTAACAGTGCTACTTCCTATTCCTATATTTGAACTAACAAAATTCCAAAATTCATCGTTGCCACTTGTAGAAGATGTTAAAGGAGCAGCAGTAGAAGCAGCAGTAGAATGAAACTTAGAGTCATATTTAGCATACATGGTAGTCAATAAATCATACACATCATCAGAAGAAGGTAAAGTAAAAATCCCTAAATTCGTACCAATCTGTCCTAAGACCAAGCTAACACCTTTTAACTTCATCCTAGGGTCCATTACTGCAGCTAACATAAATATTGGTGGCATTTCCTCATAATATTTTCTGAATTTTGCTTCCATAGCTAAACAAGCATGTACAAAATTTGGATGTTCCCTATGTTTACGAAAATTAACACTGATATTGAAAAGATGATGAAGCACAATACAAGAAGTAGGATAACGAACACCCGAACAACATAAGGTAGCAACATAAAACACTTTCAAAAATTTCATGAACTCAAAACCAATTTTCCAATGATCTTGAGTTAAAGGACTATCAAGATACGGTCGATACCTCTGATTAACATAAGCAGATATTACATCACTATATTTCCTACAAGACTTTAACATAAGGTAGGTCGAATTCCAACGATTTTGAACATCAGCGTTCATATTTTTGGGTTTAAGATTATAAAATGTTGTGCACATTTTATCAAATTCTTGTTGCCTAGATGGGGAATTACCAATAAAAAGAACAGCATTTCTAATTTTTGAAATCTGTGGAGCTATTTTTTCCAAACCATCTTGCACAACTAAGTTAATGACATGGCATACACATCGCAAATGCAATAATTCACCAAAATAAGGAGTTGTCAAATTTCTTACAAACAATGGAAGTGTAGCAGTATTAGCGCTATGGTTGTCAAAAGTAATGCTATAAACTTTATCAAGAACGGAAAAATCCCTAAAAACACCCATAATACTATCAAAAATATGGTTAGCATCATGAGGAAACTCCACTAAACGGAAAGCAATAATTTTTTTTTGCAAAGTCCAACTAGAGTCTTTATAATGAGCAGTCACACAAATATAACCACGATTATTTATACCAGACCACATATCAGAAGTAAAACCAATTGCACCAACAGTTGCAAGTTCACTAATCAAATCTTTTTTAACTTCACTATGAGCTTTCTTTGTATCACTACGGGTTGAATTTCTAGAAACTTTAGCAAAAGAAGGATTCAGATAGTTTTGGACAAAATACTCAAATCTAATGTCATCACCAAAAGTAAATGGTTGTTCTGCTGCAGCTACATAAAGGGCCAGTCCATGCCTCATTTTTTCTTTTGAATAAACAAAATTACTACTATCAGATGCACCAGCAATTTTATCAGCATGTTTACTTTTTAGATGTCTACCTTCTGGCCCATTACCATTATGACTTCTGCATTTATAATGTTTATCACAATAATGGCATACAGACCTAGGTCCTATGTCAATACCACTTTCATTGATGAAGTTGTCATTTATAGTGAAATGATTCCATACCCATGAGTAGCGTCGTGGCCTTTTTGAACCACTAAAGCCTGAATTTGAAGTTGCACGAGTAGAATCTGTTGGAGTAGCAGTAGAACCTAAAGGTCCTGCTCCAATTCCACCACCAACAGTGTTTGAAGCAGCCTCCTCACCTACAGAACCCCTACCCTGTGGTGCAATAGGGTTTCGTGGTAGTTCATCAGAAGAACCTGAGTGGGACTGACGATCGTCCCCATTTCCAGCATCCATCTACGAAAAAAAAAAACACCATAACAGGCACAGGGGTTATTAAAGGGGAAACAGTGAGGGTGTGTACTAATATATGAAATTAGTGCAGATGTGTGTGTAAAAAATCAGTTTCGACAAATTTTTTGAAAATAGTAACAAAACTGAAAAGCCCTAATTTCTTGTAATTACTAATTTCAGAAATTAGTTACAAAAGCCATTTCGTAGCCCTAATTTCAGGAATTAGTTAAAAAAGACCTAATTTCTTGTTTACTAAAAACAAAAGCCATTTCGTAACCCTAATTACAGAAATTAGTAACAAAAGCCCTAATTTCGTAACCCTAATTTCAGAAATTAGTAACAATTAACAAAATCCCTAATTTCGTAACCCTAATTTCATAAACCAGGTGAAAACCCTAATTTCAGTCTTTTCAGAAACCCTAATTATTTGGCTTTTCCAAATAAACCCAAACTGGATTTTTATTCAAAAATATTGTAAATACTCACCGTTTGAGTGTTGCGTGTCATCGGAAACGAAGAGAGACAGAGGTGAGTGAGTCGGCTGCTCGGGCAAACTCAGATCTACTTGTTTGAGTCGTTTTAGTCGCTGAACCGCTGAACGGCAACGGCAACGGAACGGAAACGGTCACCAACTCACCGCCAGAAACTGCAAAGGCAGTCACCACCGGTCAGTGGTCACCGACTAGGGCTTCACTGTTTCAAGTCTGTTTGAGAGTTAAGAGGGAGAGAGAAAGACGTTGAGAGAAAGAGAGAGCGAGAGAGAGGGACAGACGGTGTCACGGTGAGAGTGAGAGTGAGAGAGACGTTGAGAGTGAGAAATGAGAATGAGAGATTGAGAGAGAGAGAGAGAGAGACGTTAAACGGTTAAACCCCAAGCTACTGAAGCTAGAATCCGAACGTTGAGAGAGAATCCGAACGTTGTGAGAGACAGAGAGAGTGAGAGTTCGAGAGAGATCGGGGATCTGAGAATGACGTGAATGAGATGTCTGCTAGGGCAGCATCTCATTCCTTTTATATGATTTTTGTGATCATGTGCATTCAAGACACCGTAATTCATATGCACCAACTTATCAAAAATTCTCGTAGAATCCTGTAATGCATCACTCGAGGGGCCGCCCGAGGTGTTATTTGAAAATCAAAACCGTCTATCTTTTATGTGGGAGTGATTATATTATTCGTGCAAAAAATGAAGTAAATTGGTTATCGTTATATACTTGATCGTACGTAACGTCAAATTTCCTATTAATGAATCTACGTCCAGATGAAAGGGCTTCTAAAACCCGATAGACCCAAAAATTTGTGAGAGTGATTAAAACACCAAAAATAACAAAATGAACGGTATGGATCGTCGTAGTTGTGTCGTAATCGTATGGCTATCGTACTTTGGACTATAGCGGAATATATTGGTTTAGAACCACATAAGTTAGATGTATAGATTTGAAAGGTAGCTACAGACTAAAATTTTCAAATATTCGATCTAAACCGTTACGATTTTAGATCTTATCAAATTTATCATTCTCCCCTAAATAGGTGATAATCTGATGTCGGAAACTACGTGATCGGAACACATTTGGTGCTTCCAAAGGTGTTAAAGTCTTATAATGCATCACTCGAGGCCCGACCGAGCTGTTTTTTGAAAATCAGAACCGTCTACCTTTTATGTGGGAGTGATTATATTATTCGTGCAAAAAATGAAGTAAATTGGTTATCGTTATATACTTGATCGTACGTAACGTCAAATTTCCTATTAATGAATCTACGTCCCGATGAAAGGGCTTCCAAAACCCGATAGACCCAAAAATTTGCGAGAGTGATTAAAACGCCAAGAACGACAAAATGAACGGTATGGATCATCATAGTTGTATTGCAATTGTGTGGCTACCGTACGGCGTACAAGAGCCCAATTTTTATACAATAGAATTATAGAATATGTATTACTTGTTCCAATTATAAACACCAATTTGAAAAATTAATAAATAAGATACAATTTCTCGACTTGTAAGTTTAGTCGGTAACATTCATTTTGTACGAATTTAAAAAATCAGAAACAAGATTTATTTTTCCGACTAAAAAAGATTTATTAGTCGGTAAATGTCTTTTTTTTCCCTCCTATTCAAAAAATTGCAAGAAATGAATATTTGTTCGAACTAAATTGATTACAATGCAACTTTTCTGATCGAAATTGTTCCAATTTCTTGACTTCGTAATTATAAGATTCTCGTGACAATGCTATAATTGGTAAAATGTGAAATTCTAACGGTTCATTAAATACCGACTAATACTATTAAATTCCTAACTTTATTAAATACTTTTGGTATTTATTTGTTTTGCGTCAAGCTTTTGTGATTTTTTTTAACGGTTGTTTTTTTAAAACCAAATTTTTAAAACCATAGCCCATAGGGATTATTTTTTTAAAACCAAATTTTTTTCTTATTTATTGTTAGTTGTTCCAACTTCCAAGTAAAAACATAACATAATTAATGGCCTTGGTGGTTTGTGATGTATGACAAGTTCCATAGGACATTAGAACTTGGATTCGAATTCGAATCACACGGAATTTTTTCTTTCAAATTAGTTTTTTTATTTATTTTCTATGTTTTTTTAAAAAATAATCTTTATTAAATAAAACGCAATGTATATCAATATATGTGTGGTAATAGGTACATTTTTATCATGTTTGAATTTTGATTCAAATTTTCTTAATCATATAAAATATTTTAAAAGCTTATTTTACCTAAATAAAAGGAAAAGATTAATAAATTATTGGATTATCAAAAAATACACAGAAATAAAGTAAACTATAATATGAAATCCCTTATTTATTTAATAACATATTTTTTTTTGGTTTTTCCATGCCTCGTGCCGTGCCACGTGTCGTGCCCGTGCCGTGCCCGTGCGCGTGCCTCGTGCCGTGCCCGTGCCGTGCCCGTGCGCGTGCCACGTGTCGTGCCCGTGCCGTGCCACGTGCCGTGCCCGTGCCGTGCCACGTGCCCGTGCCGTGTCGTGCTGTGCCGTGCCTGGCTAGAACCGTGTCGTGACTCGTGCCCCATCCCACTTCCGTGTCGTGTCCGTGCCGTGCCCGTCTAAGACCGTGTCATGCCGTGCCGTGCCAGGCCAACTTCCGTGCCCGTGCCGTGCCGTGTTTTTCTAGCTTACTTCCGTGCCCGTGCCGTGCCGCGTGCCCACTAAGACCGTGTCGTTCCGTGCCGTGCCAGGATTATTCCGTGCCCGTGCTCGTGTCGTGCCGCCTTCAAACGTGCCGTGCTCGTGCCGTGCCCGTGCCGGCCCGACCCGTTTGACACCTCTACTCTTTAGGGATGGGCTGAACAATGTGTAACGCCCCGAATTTTGGGTACGTTAAATAAACATTTTTATTGAATAAGTCAAGGAGAGTCTAGCTCATTATTACAACCTAATTCTCACAAGAGTACTTTTATTCAACAAAAGAGGGGATAATCTAAGGTTATCTACAGCTCCTTCTCTTCTTCCATCCTAGCAAGTTCCTCAGCTCCAAAGGCCTCCAAGGTGTACTGTTCATGCTGCTCATCTATAAAATCTGACACATTATACCAGCGTCGCGCCCAGTATAATATGTCAGGGTCACCAAAAAGGTAACACCGTGAGCTACAGAAGCTCAATAGAATAATCCAAAATCCACTAACCCTTAACTTACAAATAGCAAGTCATGCATATATCGTAAAGAGTCATAACAGCACATGCATTAATATAACAATAACAACAACAATGACACATCCGCATTCGCTATCTATCGTTGGTGTCATGTTTCCGTGTGTTTCTCCTACGTGACTCATCGTTTTGTGTCTCATCTATCATTTCTAAAAATCACACGCACACACCAATGAGCTACCAAGTCCGGCTCATTGGCCACAATGGCTACCAAGTCCGGCACATTGTGAACGCACATAACCAATAAGCTACCAAGTCCGGCTTATTGGCCACAATGGCTACCAAGTCTGGCACATTGTGTCACATCTTGGCTCCTCTCCGCGAATAACCAAGTCAAATCAATCAATGAAGCTACCACGTCCGGCTCCGTTAACAATCTACACAATGGGCTACCAAGTCCGGCACATTGTGAACGCACATAACCAATAAGCTACCAAGTCCGGCTCATTGGCCACAATGGCTACCAAGTCCGGCACATTGTGTCACATCTTGGCTCCTCTCCGCGGATAACCAAGTCAAATCAATCAATGAAGCTACCACGTTCGGCTCCGTTAACAATCTACACAATGGGCTACCAAGTCCGGCACATTTTGAACGCACATAACCAATAAGCTACCAAGTCCGGCTTATTGGCCACAATGGCTACCAAGTCCGGCACATTGTGTCACATATTGGCTCCTCTCCGCGGATAACCAAGTCACACACCTCCAATGAAGCTACCAAGTCCGGCTCCGTTGGCAACGCACACCAACATAAGGCTACCAAGTCCGGCCATTATGTAGTTTCAAAAGTATTTTACCAAGTCCAATTATTTCCTTTATCCACATACTTTCTCGATTTTCGTGTCTCGTAATTATGCATAGACTCCGCGGCGGAACAAATCACTTTAAGGTAATCTTGAAACCAAACTAGCAAGATCATCCAATTCTATATTACCTAATGTACTCAAATTATTACTTAAAGCATAACGCCACATGTACGGACGCCCTTGGAGTGGAAAGCCACTTATGCTTTATCAACAACAAGTAATGCAAGCAAATATATATACATGCTCATAATCATCCTCAAGACAATAATATATTACCAAAATCCGTTTTTTCTTCCTTTGTGGAACTTTCAAAACAACATATGTTTATTGACGAGTTCATACATGAACAAGCAACTACTACGAGATCGAGCAATCAAGTAGTCATAAGATCAAAGTAAACTACGTACTTTTACCAAGAAAGTTCTACAAGCTAAATCATTCAACTAACTTTATTTTCTTAAAGAAATAGTTTAAAAAGCTCAACACACATCTTATCTATACTTAGGGGTAGAGAGTAAGGATACTCTACCTTGATCCGAAACTAGTCGGGGCCGAATAAGCTAGTTGGAAAGTGCTACGGGCGTCGAATGCTCACAATCTGGACCCAACTTTGGATGGCAGTAACTCGGTCAATACTTGGCCGAATAGGATCGTTCTTGAGTCTAAAACGAAGATCTCGAAATTTTCTACAACTTCCGTGAAGGACGTTATTCCTAGAAACGACTTTCGCCCGGAGAAAAATGGGGATAAGAAAGTGGACAGTGAGCTGTCTGGAATGGAATTTCCAGATTTTTCACTGAACTTTGGAGGTCGATATCTTGGTCATCTCTTGACCGTTTGGGGTGGTTCTTGGGTCTAAACTGAAGCTCTCGAAGTGTTCTACGACTTTCGTGGAGGTCGTCGTTCCTAGAAATGACTTTCACCCGGAGAAAAAATGGAGTTTTTCAGAGGACAGTAGGCTGTCCAGAAACTGGTTTCTTAGAGTTTTTAGAGAGAAGTTGGAGAATGAGGTGAAGGTGTGAGTTCAAATGAAGAAGTGGCTTGCTATTTATAGGCCAAGAACTCCCTCTCTCTCTCCCTAGCCGATTTTCCCTCTCTCTCTCTATACCTTATTTTTTTATTTCATCAAATCTTGCTTCCTTGCAAGAAACAACCTAAAAACTAGGCATGCAAGGCTAGGATGTGTCCTTTGGATTGGATTATGGAAGACTAGGCAAGGAAGGAGATTTGATTCAAGTATTCTAATGGGGTTTGTACAAGGAAGGACAAGATTGGATGGCATTGGTTATGCTTTCACTTGAAGCATACACAAACTAGGACAAGGATGACCAAGCAAGGTCAATCAACTTGCACACACATCACACTCTCTCCCTCCCTCTCCATCCGATCTCTCTCTCTCTCTCCCAATTTCTCTCTCTCGGCCTCTCTCTCAAGTACTATATATATATATATATGCACTAGGAAGAATACACATAATATATTATAGATATGGGTACTATGGGTACTTTGAAATCTTGTATTTTAAACCAAAATTAGATTTTCTTATTATAAAAATCTATATACACACATGTGTATTACAATATAATATATATATACATATATATATACACATACAAGTACACATATTATATATACAAGCAAGTACTACAATATCTAGACTAGATATGTCACTTTCCAAGATCTAATAAACTAATCTTCTTCTTTCAAAGTACTAGGTACTAAATTATTAACCTAATGAACTAAATCTATTTTAATGGATTTTAACACATGGGCAATCTAGTCTTTAATAATAAGAGAATCCCATGGAAAAATTAAATAATAAACCTTGTACTTGCATGGAAGACATACAATATACTAATATATGTATATGTACTTTGGGTCTTTAATAAAATCCACATTTTCAAGTAAATTAGATTTTCTAGTTAAAATATTTAATAACACACATGCCATATACAATAAAATATATATATACAACAAGTACATACATATATATATATATATACACATGTACTACACAATATCTATACTAGATATGACCTAGGACTAGTATCTAATATAGTATTCTACTTCATCCAAAGTACCATGTACTAACCTAATATACTAATGGACTAATCTTAATTTAATGGATTTTAACACATGGTCAAATTTAATATTTAAATCAAACAAGTACATGATTGTCAAGACTAACTATTATCCAATGGATAATAGTTTCTCTAATGGTTAATAACCAATGGGTAATAATGGCTAGGATTCTAGTCCATCGTCCAATGGTTAATAAAATTCCTAACGGTTATTATCCAACGGTTAATACCAAAGGTATAATACTTTGCAATTAAGCACTAAACAAATCTAATCTCGTACTCAGGAAGATTAACCAAGGTTTACCTATTGACCAATGGGTAAAGATTACCCTAGCATCTATCGTCCAACGGATAAATATTACCCTAGGTCAAACGCCAAGACAAGGCGTGAGCGTGGCCAAGGCAGCCTGGTGGCAAAGCGGTGGCCAAGCGGTGGCCAAAGCAGCCCGGTGGCCAAACAGTGGCCAAGGCGGCCTGAGCATGGCCAAGGCAGCCTGGTAGCCAAGCAGTGGCCAAGCGGTGGCCAAAGCGACCGTGGCGGCGGCGGCGGCCAAAGCAACCCGGTGGCCAGCGGAGCGGCGACGGCTGGTAATAGCGAGGCGACCAAAGCGGCCGAGTGGCGGTGGTCAAGCGGTGGCCACAGCAGCCTGGTGGCCAAACAGTGGCCAAGCGGTGGCCATAGCAGCCTAGTGGCCAAACAGTGGCCAAGTGGTGGCCAAAGCAGCCAAGTGGCCAAACAATGGCCAAGGTAGCCTGGCAACGCCAAGGCAAAAGCAAGGCGCGACCCGACGCCAAGGCAGAACCCGATGGTAGCCAGGGCAGAGCAACCTGGCAGTGACCCGACGCCTAGGTGGGGCAGGCTTGTCAGTGAGCCGACGCCAAGGCAAGGCAGGCGCGACAGCGAGCCGACGCCAAGGCAAGGCAGGTCCGACAGCGAGCCGATGCCAAGGCAAGGCAGGCTTGTTAGCGAGCCGATGCCTAGGCAGTCTAGCCAAGCCAAAGCAAGGCAGTCAAGTTAACGGTCAAGGCAAGGACTAAACATTAACCATTTTGGCATCGATGCAACGCTCTAGGTTAGGGGAAATGCAACTAAGCCATATGGTAGTTAGGGTTTGCTAACTAATCGGTTGCCATGCAGGATTTCCAGCCGAGAAAATAAATTCTAGGATTTTCTACAATTACCAAGTAACTATACCAATGTCTTAATAGGCATACTCGTCTTTAGAAAATGACCTTAATGCTCGGGCGATGAATTCCAAACTCCTAAGTCATAAACCTAATTATGACGGATTATTAATCGCAAAAAGGGATTAAAAAAATTTAAATAAAGAATTTTCAAATAAAATAACAAAATTTTATAAGTCGATAACGACCGATTTTTGGATGTTAAAAAGAAATCCAAGTATTAAAATAATATTCAAATTTTTTGCGAAATTTTTATTGACCAAAAATCAGGGTCGTTACACAATGAGACGCCCCTCGTGATTCGGATCTGGGATCATGACAGGCTGCTCCTAGTCGTCCACATCGTCCTTGCCTTCCTCTTCGAGTGGAGGTGGAAGACAAGTGTTGATAAGGTCATTGAGACAGGTGATGTTAGTATCGGTCTGGATGGCCCTCTGCTGCATGGTGGTAATGCTGTTCTGAAGGTTCATGGGCATGGTCTTTAAACTGAGTGGTTGATCTGCCATGACTTGTGTCTCGGAGGTGCTTGATGCAAAAGACGGGGAAGCAGGCAGCGTGGCTTTTTGCAAAAGCGACGGCGAATCCAACTGTAGGGCGGCCAACAATGAACTCGAAAAAGCCTCCGTTGCAACTGACTGAGTTTCGAGCCTGACAAGTCCTTGAATTGGTTTCTGAAGACGTTCCCAAGTAGGTTTGGCTCTTCCTTTCGGTACTCTCTTGCTCGGTGCAATGGCTATGAAAGACCGTAAAATAAGTGAAAGCTCAATGGTGTTCCTGTAGCAATTGGAATGAAACATACACGTCGTTATTGGTGTCAACCCTAGACTCTAGAACTAAAGACGAGTCTGTCTCATGGTGTTCGGACATTGCCAAAATCCTCAGGTTTCTTTTCGAGGGTGTATCCTTTGAATAGATCAAACTGATCCTAAAATATGTCAAAACAGGCTAAGTCTTCGACCAGTCCCATTTGAAGGTTCAACTTTGAACTTGAAACAACTCGGTATTGATGGCGTGATACCTTTACCGGGGTGGCTTCAGCGACAACGCGCATTAGCCAGGCGGTGTACGTGCTTAGCACGATAACCAAAATGACATCAATATCACGATATCAACACTTTGTGGTTCCTTATTTTTGGTTGAATCTTCAACCGGCCATGAGCCAAGGATTTAATAAGGTTTGATTTCCCAAAGTCTCGTTGATCTAGGGACTTGAATAATTAACAACATGCATTTCCCAAAGTCTCGTTGATCTAGGGACTTGAATAATTAACAACATGCATCATCGAGATGCACGACTCTTCATTGGGTCTAGCAGCGTCCAAATTAGCATAAGACAGACTCGAAAGCGAGAGACAACCTAGAAGCTGCCCTAAACATGCTCCTATGCAAAATGACATGTATGTATTTACAGTTCCAGAGATGAGTTTGCCTCATGAATTTCAGACGTTGCCAGAATTCTCAGAATTCTTTTCGGTGATGTATCCTTGAGTAGATCGACAGATCCTAAAAGATGTCAAAATAGACTAAATCTTCATCTAGTCCCTTTTGAAGATTCCACTTTGAATTAGAAATAACTCGGCATTGATGACATGGCACCTTAACCTTGAACAACGTGGTGTATAGTGACAACACACTTCAACCTGGGCGGCGCCAGTGACACAACATCAGTACTTTGTTGTTCCTTATTGTCGGTTGAATCCTCAATCAGGCATGAGTCAAGGACTTAGCAAATTTTGATTTCTCAAAGTCTCATTGAACTAAAGACTTTGCGATTGATAATGAACATTCGACACAATGAACGACTCCTCATTGGGTCCAACAACATCTTAGACAGCTTAAGACATACTCGAAAGAAAGAACCGCCTTAAGCATGCTCCTATGCAAAACAGTGCATGTACAGTGCATGCGATAGGGAAAACAGTAACACGTGGACAGTATATGGGGTTAGATGCAAGTAGATCCTACCCTGCAGGTACCTGTCCTAGTTTGGAGAGTTCTAATGCTTTCTATATGCAAAGGCCAGTTTTGGTTCGTAACGGGTTCCTCGGACTAGGGCCACAGATATATCTCCCGTTGCCCGCGATATCGCTGAGCAACAGTCAAATGGTAGCATGACCCATCATCGTCGAAGGTTGTTGGTCATTCGGGGTCCCCGGTCTCCGATAAACCGTGCCGGATTGCCAAAACGATCCAACGAGGCTTATCCCACATCGATGCAAATGAGAATGCTAGAAATTAATTAAGAAGAAGAAGAATCAAAAAATCACAAAATGCCTTTTCAAGCTCGGCTCACTTTATTTAGTCCATCTTTAGAGGAAACTACGCAAGTGAACAATTGAAAAAGTCCCAGATTAGATTGGCCGGACACGAGGTCTTGTTAAATCACCATTCCAACCTTCGGCAGCGCAAATCTCACCGTTTTGACAGACTTTTAAGGAATTGTTCACAAACGTATTAAACTGTAAGTATGAATTAATATTGGTTCAATTATCCCCAGCAGAGTCGCCACTGTGGGCAGCATGCCCTGGAATTTTCGGATTCCAAAATGCAAGGGCCCAGAATCGAGGGAGCGTGAGCGCAGAAGCAGGCAACCACTCGGAATACAGAGTCACCACTCGGGTTCGAAGGTCCGACACCTAAAGAACCGTATTTTGAAGCACCTGCCACGCTGTTTGATTGGAAAAAGTGAAGGAACCAGTCCGTCATAACCATATCTGGGTTCGGGAGCTAGGTTACGAGAGGGGAAGGGTTTTAAGGCACCCCTCTTGCCCAATCTGGAGATTGGTCTCTACTTTGGCATTTTGTGAAAATATTTGTGATTCGTTTTCTTCTTTAATCAATTTTAAGCCAGTTAGGGCGGGGGAACAGTTAATCGGGGATTAAGCTGTAACATGTTTGCAAGATGTGAGAGATAACATGAATGGACAGTTAGTATAGGATGAAAACAGACTGCTGTGGGAATTAAACAGACCGGAAAGCCCCTATCTCGGAGTGCCGTGCTCAAGAAGAAATCAGTATGCACTGATCAAGTCACTGCATGCTGATCACACCTGCGCACGCCACTACAAGACCTGCGCGCGCCAGTAAGCCTAAGCCCACAGCTCTTATTCTCAAACCCTCTGGGCTCTAGAAGGACCAGTGCACACCCAGGACAAACCAAGCAGTTGATAAGCAGTTATAATATATAGTTTAAAGGCTGAAAAGCCCAACAAATTAGCAAAACACCCCATAAACAGTGTGGGGACAAAATAACAGCCTAAAACTAAGTTAACCATGCATGGCTAGCTAAAGTCACTCTGTCGCGCGAGGGTGCGCCCTGGCATGCGAGGGTTGCGCTCTGGCGCGCGACAATTGCTCCCAGGCGCGATGGTCAACGCTCCATTTGACCATCGTGCGAGTGTTTGGGTCCATCACGCGAGGGTTCGGGCAACCTTCCAGTGTTTGATTAACATGTTTCTGGGTTCTGGGACATGTTCAGAAAGCTCCCAGGGGTACTCCATAGCAACAGAAATGAATATTGAAATGTAAAACTAGCATTTATAACAAAGGAAAAGCAATAAACTGGTTATTTACATGCTTGCAAGTGATCTATACAGAATGAAGACATAAAGCAGCAAGACACCAATCCCCACGCGGACCATCGCGCACAACAACAGAGTGTCGCGCGAGTGTATGGGTCCGTCGCCCGTTGGTTCTTGCCATGACGGTTTTTGAATTCTTGCTAGCTTTAGACCCAGGACTAGTATTGATTACCTGCCTTGGCCCTGCCAGCCCCCCTCAGGGATCAGAACAGAGAGCGTAAGCAAGGTAAGCTATACCTTTGGCTTTTGAGGTTTGAAAAGTGTTTGAACTTTAAGTTGAGGTTGAGATTGATTGAGGTGTTTGAGTGGAAGAAGAAGAACAAGCTATGTTCTTGGGGTGTCTTTGTATCTCTTTTATTAGCTTAAAAGAGTACAAAGCAAAAACCATTTGAAATGAAATTTTGTAACTTTTTTTCTACCTTTTTTATGAAAGACCAAGGGGGGGTATTTATAGGAGACTTGGAAGGGTGCAAGGGGTGCCAAACAAGGTCCAAGGCCAAAACTTAGTGGTGAAGGCTTGCAAAAGGTGATAGAAAAGGTTGTTGTGAGGGTGGAGTGCCCAAAGCCTGCACTGCACAGTGCCCTGTGGAGAAAAATGGGGTTCAGTAGCCCTGTAGCCCCCAGGCAAGCAACCAACTGGCTGGCAAAAGGTGAAAGGGACTGTTTTGGACCATCGCGTGAGGGAGTGGGACCGTCACGCGAGTGTGCCACCCAGACTGACTCTCGTGTGAGGGAGTCAGTCCATCGCGCGATGGTGCGCCCTGGCAGGCGATGGAGTGGGTCTGGCGCGCGATGGTCAACCATCGCGCGATGGAGTCAGACAGTCGCGCGACGGTGCGCCCTGGCGCGAGATGATTGCACCCTGGGGCGGGTCAGTAGGGTTTTTGACTTTTGGAAGTGACTTAGGTTAGGTTAGGTTCAAGAGTTTTTCAAACACTCAAAGCTCAACACTTGACATTCCCAAGGTGTTCTTGATCCATTTCATCATCGGGGAATCAAAAACCGTAAATAAACTAATCTGGAAGCCCAGATTGGGGTGTCTAC
This sequence comes from Rhododendron molle, assembly GCA_025413875.1. NCBI lineage: Eukaryota > Viridiplantae > Streptophyta > Magnoliopsida > Ericales > Ericaceae > Rhododendron > Rhododendron molle. The sequence continues at coordinate 32,636,969 of CM046391.1, read as the reverse complement.
ACATTAAGAGCTTGCCCGATAAATTCCTCCGGTGAAGTAGAACTTGTTGATGTCAGAGAAGGCACTATAATAGGTGTAACCGGCGAATTAACCACGAGATTGTCAACAGCCTTGCCACTCCTTAGAGTGATGATTGCTTGAGCTTGCTAGGGCAGAGGTACCGAAGAACTACCAATGAGAAGTTGACGTTGTGGATTTGCTTGAGGCTGAGTGGGAAACTTTCCCCTTTCTTGTTGGAGAAGCCCTAAAGATGTGGTTATATTCCCCATTTGGTTCTTCAACTCCCCCATCATTTGGGTGATATTCTCATAGTAATTCGCTTGAGCTTGCATGAAGGTTTGGAATGTTTCCTCCAAAGATCGCCTCGGTGGAGGTTGAAATTGATTAGATCCCTGAAATGGCCCGGATGGCACAAATCCTGGCGGTCCTTGTGAGAAACGAGGCTGCCCTTGGCTTTGTGCGAGCCGCCATGGTTGCATTTGAGGACTGGGGGGAGATTGAGAGGGTCCTCCTTCAATCTGATTGTTCCAACGGAATCCCGGATGTTGCCTTTGACCTTGGTTGAAGTTTTGGGGAAAAGATTCAAATTGTTGGTTTACCGCACTAACTTCTTCGATCAGAAGGTTGAGGTTGCTGTAGTGATGCTTGAGGGTGGGGTAGATAAGCAGTTGTCAATTGAATGACTCGTCGTTTCACAAATAACACAAATCTCCTCCACCGCTCTCACTGCCTTAACTTCCTTCACCCCTTTCAATTCCAACTTCTCCAACTTTTGCGCCAATTGCTCCATCCGTGTTTCAATAACTTGGTGGTCATTGATGGAGAACTTCCCAGAGCCACCGGGGCCTTGGTTAGCCATAGCTTATCACCGACATCCTCGTAATTCCAAGTCAAGGACTTCTTGGCCAACTCATCCAAGTAATCCCAGCCATCCTCGGGTGACTTGTTCATAAAACCTCCGGAGCATATGGTGTCGAGCAGTTGCTTGCTTTGTTGCATGCAGCCCATATGGAAGTAGTGAATCAGATGATACAAAGCAAAGTTGTGGTGAGGAACCGCTGAAAGCAAATCTTCGTATCTTTCTCAATACTGGTGGATAGCTTCTCCCTTACGTTGCTTAAAGTTCTTGATTTGATCCATCAAGAGCTTCGTTCAACTAGCCAAAAAGAACTTCTTGTGCAAAATATCTTAAACTTCCTCCCATGTGTTCAACAATTAAGGCTTTAAAGACTGAAACCATGTCTTAGCCTTATCCTTCAAGGTGAAAGGGAAAAGCCTCAATATTTCTTCCTTGAGATGCGCATCCACGTTGACAAAAGATTGGAGAACTTCCTCAAATTCTCAAATATGTTGGTACGGATCCTCGCGCTCCAAACCATGAAATGTTGAAATGCAACAATGATAGTTTGATTTGAACACAAATGTTTGCAGCAATGGTGGGGCATGGAAAAACTATTGGCAAAAGTTGCATAACCAATTCGGGATTCATGTAGTCCGTAAGAGTCCTAACCGGAGCATCTTCCTCATCCGACATTGGTCTTGGTGGAGAGTACGGCCGAGAATATTTACTTGGTGGAGAGTAAGCTCGGAGATTGCTTCTTACACGAGGCGGAGAGCTAGATCGATGCAGTCAGTTTGAGCGAGGACTTTGATATACCACAGGCTTTTGATAAACCACAAGCATGAACCTCCGCACTCAACACTTTAGAATCACGTAACTGCTCTGCAGTAAGAAAACAGACTGGAGGGGCTGCTATGCTACCACCTCTCTCTCTCAAGACAATTATGAGGGGTTATGCCACCGCCTCAGTATATAAAAGCATACAAGAAAAGAAAAGGCAATGGATACTCGAACTAGCTTCGTTACACCTCAAGTCAAATTGGTGGATCAGTTAGAGGTATCTGCTAGGTTGATTATACGATGCACAAAAGAAAAATTAAATGGAGAACTTACAGTGGTTTGTCGAACCTCCCAATAAGCTATAATAAGAAAACCCCCGGCAACGGCGCCACAACCTAACTGTTGAAATAGGTTGAAAACCCCAAGCGTAGGGCTAGGTCGATGTCAGCATAGTATCCGGAAGTCCGGAATCGTTTCCATAGAGAGAATCTCTATAGCTTGTTAGGATTTGTAGATGTAAGAGTTCGCGGCGTTTAGGTGGCCAACTTTTGGTTTTACTTTGAAAGGTGAAAAATACTCTTATGAAAAAGACTAGAAATGTAGTATGGAAAACAAGTGAGTTCTTTTGTTCTTTTGGCAAACACGAACCGAGACATCGCTCCGGAACCATGTGAGCAAACACATGATCACCGGAGATTAACATCGGCTAGTTTTGTTACATAAAAAGGCGAACCCTTCTCATTTTCCATACCGAACCTCAAGTCTTGAGTTGAGAAAGGCAAAATTAACCCAAGTCACTAGGTGTTAATCACCCCATGGCCAAGCCTAATCGACTACTCACACATATTAGAAAGACTTTAAAGCATACTAAAAATGAGAAACATGTTTACCCGATAGAACTTTAAATAAACTCAATTTATATAAAGATCCACTTAGTAGCTACAACATTAATGAACAAGAAAATAAGAAATGGTCAATACCTTAAGTGGTTTTTCAAGAAATTAACCTTTTTTTTATTGGGTAAATCAGCTTGAAATTGAAAAAGAGGCTAACCGAATATACAGCCTACAATGGGCATATCCCAGGAGGAAAAGAAAAGGAAAAACAAAATAAAATAACAAGAAAATTGCCTACACCAAATGGCTACATAAAGGTAATTGAAACACGATGTTTTCAATGCATCTTCCTAGAGGGAGGGAAAACATACGACAAGATAAAACTGGATGCTCTATAATGACTTCACTAGAACAATGAAAATATTATCAAAAGGCCCTCATATACCCCTATGATATAGTAACAGTAAACACCCTCAGAAGGCCAATAGTCCTCGTCCAATTGGGATTGTATCAATCTTCCCCCACCAGAGGGCTATGAAAAAATCATCATGCTAATAGTGGACATAAGTGGAGACACCATAGGTGCCATGGCACAATGGTTGCCCGATTGGTGAACCTTTTTGGACCAACTGAAATAGCCTAAGCTGCCAACAGCTGTCCATTCATAGCAGCAACCAACGTACTGCACTGTAGCAACCCATAAAATGCAGAAACCCCAAACTATAGCAGCAAAATATCAGTAGTAAATAGCTGCAGCAAATCTATTCAGTTGCAGGACTGAGCAGTAGCAGAGAACAGCAGTAGGAGGAGACACCATATGAAAGAAGCCATAACAGAAATAGCAGCACTACAGCATTAGCGAAGAGCATGACAGCAACAAGCAGCAAAGAGCATGACATGCATCCACACAACAAATTACAAAATAAAAATGTACAATAAACCTAGGGACATGCCCCTTAGCAAGGCCTAAACATTCCCAGGGACAACCCCCCAAGTATAGGTCAATGAAAGGTGATGAGCAACGATACTACCAAAGCATCTCACTGCCGCAGTTAACTTGAACAGCTATTAGAACTAACAGAATAACAGTAAACAGCTGGTTGCTCATCACAACTGGTATCCACAAACAGAAACAGCTAGCAGCAAGCACAACTTGAACTTAGCAAAATAACTAATCCTACTACGCAACAGCTAGCAGCACAGAAAACTTGAACAAAATCTAGCAGCTAAACCTGGACTACAACAAAATCTGAAATCTGAACATTGACAGCAGCAGAATTTGTGTCGGGGTTCGGCTTTGGATCAGTCAATTCGGGCTCCGCTCCTGGCTTATTCCTTACAGCTCCATACGTCCTCCAACGATCAAGTCAGATCTAGGGAGAGAGGTTTAGATCTCGGGTTAGGGAGAAACGATATCCTCCCTAATGACTGTTTGGCCGTGACGAGAAGAGAGTTGACGGCTTCGGGAAGGAGATAGGCCCCGGGAAGAATATAGACCTCGAGAAGAACATGAACAACGCAATGAACAGTGTTATTTCATGCTTCAGATGACCAAACCGGCATTTTCCACCAATTGTCGGGATCCCGATCATGAGAGGATTCCAATTCCTTGCTCCGCACCTCCACCACTGGACCTGCAATAAGTCACTAGAGCTGTGCAAGCCCAGTGACTCTCCGACGATCAAGTTAGATGTAAGGAGAAGTGTATAGGTCTGGGGTGAGGGTAGAATGACCTACCTCTTTAGGTTAGAGTCCCTTTGTATTTATAGATCTTGGTTTGCTTAGCCTCCAAGCTAGCGAGTGGAGGTCACGCTCGGGTAACGGCCTCGGGTGATGTCATAGATGACCCACCGGATAAGGCGGTTACGGAGCACATGGCCAGGTCAGCCCTTCGCGACGATTCTTCTCGATGCTGTGTCTCATCAGACGCAGGAGGCTTGCTCGGGAGCCCTCGGTGCTGCGTTTCGGGGGTCGGTATGGAGCCCTTGGTGGTATGTCTCCGAGGTCGGTACGAAGCTCTCGGGTGCCCTCAGTAATAAGTCTCTGAGGACGGTATGGAGCCCTCGGTGGTATGTGTCTGGGGTCGATACGGAGCCCTCGGGTGTCCTCGGTAATATGGCTCGGGGGGTCGGTACAGAGCTCCATTTATCCGGGCCACTACAATTTGGACAGCCAAAAAAAAAAGGGCAATCCAGCAACCAACTGGACTACAACAAAATGGAGATACTAGGGAGTCAATACTAACTAAGCTGCAAAAGAAGTAGCAATGAGCAACAGAATAGGGATTCCCAAACTAAATATGAGGTCTCACCAACTTATATCACCCTTGAAAACTACCCTCCCACTCATCTGTTTTCTCACAAGCATAGGGAAAAGAAAAAAGGCTCCACCAACTCCCTCTGGTAGTTCTCACATGATTCCCCTGCTATTTATTACCTCCACTCTCAAACGAAAAGGATGACGCACAAGCACACATCTCACTAGGATAACACACACTATAGTAGATACACAGTTCAAGATTGTAACGTAGAAGTCAGTCACCAAAGATTAAGGTATATACTTGCTATGATAGAAGTAATAACAGTGATCTCTGAACATGACTGGTCTGAATGATTTGGTAACTGGATCAAGTGAGTCCAAATCTCCTGATAATGGGTGCTGAAGGATCAAGGGGAAAGCTGTGAGGCTTAACCTACCAAATATGAAATAATATGAGTAGAAATCCAATCTACCAAATATGTTTAGATTAATGATGAATGTTCCACATAGAAAGTAAATGAGGATGTCCCTTCAGCTCTAGGGATAACAACCTGTTTCTGATTTCACTTGAAATTTTGTTAGCAACCACTCCAGGGGGCAACTAAGATTCTGGAACTTTCTGAAATTTCTTTCAAGCCATATTTGGTGCACATAGACTGTTAATACATGTTTGGCAATTGTGACTGCCAAGGATTTACCCTTCAAAGTGGACAGATTTCTTATCCACTGCTGCCAAGAGTACAATCTTATCATGTGAGGAGTCTTAGAGGACAGAATACCTCTAGTCTGTGTGGCTATGGGACACTCAAAGAATAAGTGATTATGGGTTTCTACACCCATACAAAAACTGCAGATGGAGGAGGATTTCAAGCCAAACAGAACTAGTCGATCTTCAGTAAATAATCTATTCTGAATGGCCAACCATGAGATCACACTACACCTAGGAATGTGCCCTGAAAACCATACTACTTTATCCCAGGTGATACTTGGGAAATGAGGTCTCAAATGTTCCCAAAGAGAAGTGATAGTAAATTTCCCAGAGGAAGTGAGAGTCCAAATGCATCTGTCTCCTAAGGCATCATTGATGGGGACTATTTGCAGATCTGATTGCACTTCATTAAGATCAGGAGATTGAGTCACTACGCCAAATTACGCTTTTTCCGGCATTTCACAAATGCCGGTAAAGATGAAATTGATGCCGGTAATAGTATTCCCGGCATTTGTTGACGAAATTAAAAAATGCCGCTCAAACAAGTGTCGGTAATGCAAAAACGGCATTTGTACAAATGCCGGAAATAAACCCGGCATTTGTTGTTAGTTTTCCCGGCATTTATAAACCGCCGGCAAAAAAATGGCTGAATATACATTTAATACCGACAGTTGGTGCAAATGCCGGAAAAAGTAGTATTACCGGCATTGTATTAGTGCCGCAATTCTTAAAACTTTTACATGCATTTTCCAAATGCCATTTTTATATATTGGTGTGTACTTTTCATTGCTTTTACCGGCATTTGTAAACCGCCGCTAAAAGTTGTTCCTTTCTTTAACAAATTATCCTAACATGGTACCATTTTTTACACCACACAATATCTGCTGCTTACGATATTGTAATTGCCCATAGTAATTTGAAGTTCAATAAAAAAAAATTCGGGCTAAATTACCCATTCAGTCAACTTCCACTGTTGCGCACCAAATTAATAAGAACATTATATTATACACTAAGATTTCAATACAAGGAGAGCATATGTAGACATTGCATCAGTTCAATATGCTAAACAAAATTACAAATATCAAATCCTAACACTAAAATTGAGATCATGAAGAAGCTTGAAACACTAAAATTGAGATCACGAAGAAGCTTGAATACATTCGACGTAAACATCTCACTAAGAACTTGTCCTAAGGAATGTCTCACTGCCATCGGGAGCACCGAGAAGTTCATCAAAACGATTATACTGCACAAGAAAAGAGATTGAAACCAAATTTAATAAAACTTGAAGTGAACACTTATCATCAACAAAGAGAGAATTGAACAGATGAACATCAATGTAGGCATGCTCTTTTTTTATAAAAACCATAAATCACATCCAACACGATCCCTTAATACGTATGTCAAATGTCGCGCGTCTGAATCTTCATCCTCTACTAGCTTACTTGTTACAAAGAGTAAATAGTACTCACCATTTTAGCAACTTATCTAATACTGAGACTACCTTACAGTAAATACGAAGGTCAAATGCTGCACCTCACTGCAACAAAAAACACCAATGGTAACACCCTTTGGTGACAAAAAATTGGTGTTGACACTGAAAGTACTCAACGGTGACAAACAATTTTACTAGTTGTCACCGAAAACCTTTGGGTAAATAATGAGGAGATTTGGTGACAAAATATTTGTCACTGAAGACAAATTTCGGTGACAAGTATGAAGTTGTCACTGAAAGATCATTTGGTGACAAAATATTTGTCACTGAAGACAAATTTCGATGACAAATATAAAGTTGTCACCAAAGATCCCAATTTTCGCACTCCCGGGCTCCAGCTCATTTACACGGGCTGTCAAAAAGTGAAATGAAAATTTTGACAGACAAAACGATGTCGTTTTGTTTGTCACCAAAACCTAGCCCTAACTTCCCTCTTTTTCCTCCGTCCAGTCTCCACTTTACTCTTCCTCTCGATCTCCACTCCCGTAGGCCGCAGCCACGTTCCCGCCGAAGACTTCCATCAGCCCACAAATCGGCAGCCACCAACCAGTGGACGTCGCTCCGATCAGCCCAGGTGATTTTCTGTCTCTCTCAGTATCTCACCCTATAGTTCTCTCTCACGATCACAGAACGCTTATGTATATGTTTGTTCACGCACTCTCGATCTCTCTCTTGACTTCATCTAGCTAAATATTTTTTTTTTCTATCTTCACTGAAAAGGCAGCACACTTCATCTCCGCCCTCTTCTTCGCCGGCCGAAACTCGCCAGCACCACCACCACACTTTGTGATTTCTGGTATTCCTCCATTCTCCAATCTTCCGATTTCATGGATTTTTTGTTTTGCATGTGAGTTTTTAATTCGATATTGTAGATTTAAAGTTTGAATCAGAAGGTAAGGTATCCTCACGATTGTCAACTTCATGTTTTAAGCTCACAAACATCTACATACAACTGTTCGGATATGGGAGTCTATTTCTATAGTCCCAAAATCACATGATAACCACATTTGGGATTTCATACATTAAGGGTGTGCACAGGTCAGTCCAAGTCAGGTTTGACTTGGACTCGTCACCCAAATATGAACGGTTAGGTTTCCTAATTCTCCACCCATTATTGACCTGTCTTTACTTTGAACTTGACCGCGAAGTTGCCGTATGTCAGTCGGAGTTGGTTAGTAGATCATTTTTTGAACCAGCACCACACATATCCTGTTCGAACATAGATCTGGAAGAGAGGAACATAGATCTGAAAGAGAGGAGTGGAGGAAAAATGGCAGATCTTAATAACTGGGAAAACATTTTCAGAGAGGGATATCATGCTGCTATAGCTATCACAGGAATGACTTCTCTTCTTATGACAATGATATGACCGGAGGGGATAAACCCTCACCGCTTGAGATTCCGCCAACTGCCTTCATTCTCAATCTATTAGAGATACCAGGTTAGAGGGAGGGAGGGAGGGAGATGGACATATAAGAAGTTATATCAATATAGGATAATCTAACTGGAAGACCTTATCCTTGTAGTCATAAGAATCAAATATGTGATTGCTATGTGGAGTTACTATTATTTTTGTAATTTATCCAATCGGATCGCTGGTTTACGCTGGTTCTATAATGCTATACCGATGATGAAGAATTGGTAAGTCATATTAGTTTTATCAGAATTGTATTATTCTCAGCATCGACTTTTAGACTCAGACGCCTCTCTCTCTCTCTCCCTCTCTCCACGATCGTCTACCTCTCCACAATTGTTGCTGTCATTATCATCAAGAACAGAGCCAAACTCGATTCTGTTCTAGGGTTCAACTGCATTTATTTTTTTTGATCGGAAGGTTCAAGTATTGACTATCCCATTGATGTTCCGGTTTAGGAGAAGATGACGACCACATCGATCGAGGCCGTCAGGTAATATCGATTCTCCCTATTCTTTTCCATTTCTTAGCAATTCTTTCTATTTTTATTGGTGAGAAAATTGAGGGGAACATAGAGGAAAGCACCTGAACCCTACGACTGATTATGAACGTTTAGTTGCAATTTATGCCTTATGGTAAAAGAGAGTCAGTAACTACTCGTATCGATTCACTTGGCCATTCTCCATTCTAGGGTTTCCAGCTTCCATTATTCAAATTGGTAGAGGTTCACTACTATTACTTAAACCATTGTCTCTCTTACTCTCTTTGTGTGTGCTTTTTTTGTTTATCTCCCTAAGATATGGGTATATTTTCCTCTCTATGGACAAAACTATAAATACTTCATTGCTTAAGCACCGTTTTTACCAAAAAGTGACAAGGCTCCTCTTACTTCTAACCCAACTTACGAGTACAGTTTTTGTATATGAAATAAGAGTTACGAAACAGAGGAACAAAATGATTTGAGTGTAAAGAAACAGGGCTTTCTATCGTTGCGTTGTCTGCCATTGAGAGTTATTTATTTGCCATGTAAAGTGACATGGCTCAAGTAGGGATGATTAATCTTTGAATGTTAGCTGACACAAGGGCCACTAATTGTGCTAAAAATAACCGTATATGGCATTCTTTAGTACCTAACTAAGTACTATAGTGGCTCCTACTCCCACCCAAGAATTACCGCTTGAACCATGTTCTTTGTCAGCTGCACCAGGTTCTTAACCATCGCAAATTCTATCATATTATATGTTATAGTCATACACTCTTTCAATTTGTTCATCTTCTTCCTCTAGGCATGTTCTGTTGTGCGACAAGGATTGGCAAACCAAACACACACACACACATACGAATCGAGTCAAACACATAGAAAGAGAGAGACACGATTTTACATGGTTTTCCAAAATCGGGTACATCCACGGGGGCAGCGGCGTATTCACTATATGTAGGAGGATTACAATCACTCAACTCACATACACTCAAACAAATTGCTCTCTCAACCTCACTGATTGCTACCACACAAATATAAGAGCTATACATTAGATTTTATAGCCAGAAATGGAAGAGGGGCCTCTGGTGGAACTACGGCTGGATATGGCACAAGAAATAAGGGAGTCTTCAATGCACTGTGAGCTCCTTTAATTTTTTGTATTTACTGATCCTTGCTGCTGCTAAACCACCAATCTTCTAGAAACCTATTTGAGAGCTAACCAAAAATATGTTTGGGGTGCTACCCATGGAATTAAAATTGAATGCTTACTTGCTGCTAATGATGGCACCAAACTTGTTGCAAAGGTTTCTCGGGAGGTAGGAGCTCTAGTTGGGGTAATTGCCACAAACCCTTTGGCTTGGTGAATTAGAACACGTGCGCCATTGAAGGACATGGACAAGTGAGATGATATTCCTACTGCTATATATTAAAGCACTTTCCATATAGGGTGCACGAGTATTTTTCTTTTATTTTAAGTTGAGTATTTTTCCTCTTTCTACGAATCTACTACCTTTATGGGTTCTAATGCATTTGGTTTTATGTGGAAAACTTATGCTGCTCTTGTTGTTGCATAACTCGCATTCCTTACACATAAGTCTACTGCTGTTGCTACATTTCAGACAGATAAGTCTACTGCTATTGTGACATTCCTTACACAGTTACACATAAATTTGATGGGTTTATTCAATTTTTGGCTGCAGGTTTTTCATTTCCGTTCTTGCTCTTTATGCTGTAAAAATAGCAGTTAGTTTGCACTTTGATTACACCCCAACCACTAAGTCCAGCACTAATAGTAAACTGAATCTCAGAAATTACATTGTTCAAATGAAGGGAAGGGATTAGTTATGAATTCTGAAGTTTCTTTCAATCACAATTAGGTCGTACTACTAATATGTAGATCCATTTATATATTTCTGCTAAGCTGTTAATGTTGGTTTTGTAGTTGGTGTTTGTTGTGCTATTGGAACTACCTAAACGGAAGTTGTAAGTGTCCAACATGTCCATGTTGTGTCCCCCATGTGTCCATGTCCCCGTGTTAAGTGATCTGCTACTAGTGCTATGTGCGGTCCCTCTAATCAAATTAAAATAAGGGACAGGCATGTCCCCGTGCCAAGTGATTTGCTACTAGTGCCATGATGCTATTGTTGTTAATGGGGATGGTGCACTTGACTAGTTTGCAAACTTAAATTGCTCATTGCTTTCTCTTTACAAGTCTTAGGCCATTTGTTGAAAAGTCGTTTGTTATATGCAGGGAGGTCGCTCGGATGATGGAGGGAGGGATAGAGCAGTTCAAAATAATCCAATCATTTGCATTGGTCATGGAGGTGAATTTCCTCCCTACTTTTTTTGTTTAACTTTTTTTTTAATCCATTTCCTTGACTTGTGGTATGGCTGACAGAAAATTGCTTCCATATTTGTCCTTTATTCTTATAGATTAGACTTTGTTTCTTTGTATTGTATATATTTGATTGTAATGAAAAACTGGCGTACAAGTTAGTTTTGTGTGTGATTTCTTGGCTGCGTGCTAAACTTTTACCTGATTTCGGATAAACTATTAGCTTATTTCAGTACGGAAACTGCATGGAGGGTATCTCTTCCTCTCTTTGGATAATCCTGGTATGCCTTTTGCTATTGGTAAGATTGTTCTGATTGATTCATCAACACCACATATGTTTTACCTTATGCTTTGAACTCCTTGCAGAATTACATATCAAGCTTCATTTAGTTAGGTTGCGACCTTGAAGAATTTGTGCCAAAGGCACGCAAGTATGTGCATATGATGAAAAGTTTGAAAACAATTCCAACTTGATGGGTGACCAAGCCAAGAAGATTGAACAGCTCGAGACCTTTACGTGTGCTTATATGCTGGGAGGTCACTTTGGGGCAAGCTCTTCTTGGTAAATAACTTTTGTTAGAGCCAACTGGCAAATAAATTATGCTTACCGTTGGGTTTCAACTTTGACGTAAATATTGAGTATGGGTATGGGGATGATAGATGTTAGGTGTCAAATGCATTGGAAAATGATGACAACCTATTACACATCTTACCACTGTTGTATCCCCGAATGTGTAGCCGTGTACCGGACGTGTTCATGCCGTGTCCCCCTCCAAAAGTAAATTAAATTTAAGGGACTCACCACGTGGCATGTCTCATAGGTATTTAGGCATGTCCCCAAGTCCCACCACGGATACGGCAACCTATTTGGAGTGTCGATACTTCATAGGTGGTAATGGTACCTATAACTTTGTATGTTAGTTTTTTTGTGTGTACAAAACATATAGCAATCTTAATTAAAAGAACTTGGATTTTCAATTGAGTTGTGTGCTTGATATCAAGTTAAATTAATAATTGTGTTTTTTGTTTTTGTTTATATAGGTGAGTGACAAGATGGAGTTGAAGCTGTTGGCAGTGAACTTGAACAGTTGTTTTGAGTTATTTTTGTAATTTGACTCTGTGTCTATGGATGTTTCTCAATTTTGCTAATACTGTTAATTTTGAAGAGTGTGTTTATTTTTGGTAGAAGATGAATGTTTTGAAAATGTATGATGAATGTTGACTTGTTGAAAAATAAAATTTGCTTTGTATGATATTTTGCTTCATCGTAATCTAGAGTATTGCTAATGGGTGATTCATTTGATTAAGTTATTTAAAGTTTTGTTAGCAGGTGAAAAATAATATTGCTGTTGAAGTCCTATTTTTGGTGACAAAAGATATTGTCACCCTTGCGTGTCTATTAGTATAGGTTATTGGTGACATGCAATTGGTTGTCGTGGTAGATACTTTTAGTGACAACCTTTGTCATAGAAAATCTCTGTTCTGTGACATCACATTGTTGTCACCGTTACTTTCCGTGACATAATCACATTTGTCACAGAAAATCTCTCTTTTGTGACACAACATTGTTGTCACTGTTACTTTCGGTGACAACTATGTCACGGAAAATCTCTCTTTGGTGACACCAAATTTTTGTCACTATTGACAACATTCTGTGACAACCTAAAAATTTTGTCACCCTTGACTTTCAGTGTCATGGATACAATGACACCCCTTCTTATGTCAACGAAGATAATAGGTGACAAAAAATGGACTTTTGGTGACATTTTTACGTGTCACCAAATGTGTTTTTTGTTGTAGTGCCTATTGCTTTCCTCTTGCCTATCAAAAACCAGGGGGAGCAATGCTGATTATAGTTACACATCATGGCTTGTTCCTGTAACAGAAAACGTTAGGAAACTCATCTTGTCTTGATATACAAAGAAAGATAACTAAATACATGCAGCCTTGTGTAACTTACAACAAGAATCTATCATATTACTAATGAGTGGAGTTTACATTACAAAATTGCTAAAGAAATATCAACTTCAATAGACTACAGGAGGATGTGCTCTAAACTGCTCTCAAGAAAAAATCTAAGTTTGAAATTGAAAAAGAAACTAGACAACAGGAACTTACAATACTAATCCAAAAGAACAGCTAAAACATGTTAATGAATAAAAAGCCATCAACCCAACAATTACCTGCTTATCCAGCCAGACAAGATATTGCATGACAGTTACACCATCCCTTATGTGCGCATCTTTAAACCCATCCAACTCTACAGGGTTCTGGAATGTTAACCACAAAGTCAACCAGGAAAAAAAAGGAAGTGTATTTGGCAGAATAATAGAATATAGGTGCAAAAACATTTGCTATATGTGACCAGCGACTTGAGGAAAATAAGGTTGCTTGGATGGTGGCACAGTCCCAACCACATGAAAGGGTTATAAACTAGTGTACGCCAAAAAGTTCAAGGGAATTGACATTCAAACTCCAGGTTTAGATTCACACCCTAGATTTGTTTTTCATTTAGCATCTCTTTATTTTTGATCGCCAATTTGCCCCATTGGTCCAATAAGATTTACAAGTCTAAAGGGAAGAGGAGAATTGACTTTGACTCAATCCAAGAATTCAACATTAGGGTCTCAACTAAAACAGATAGTTAAGCAAGACGAATATATACATAGACATATAGCAAGCCAAAACGATATCATTGGATTAAACTAAAAACGTAAAACCATCAAGTTCTCGACTTCTCGTATATTTGGTTCACCAGTAAGACAAAAATCCAAGCTATTCATTGATTGTTTGTCTCTTTCCAAGGTTAAACCATCATCCTTATAAGCGAGTTACCTATACGTAAGTTGGTCTCATAGAACAACATAAATCAAAAACAAAAGCTAGGACTGGTCTATGAAAAAACAGCACGTCAGTAAAAATATAACATAGAAAAAATGTTAAGCTTACCGAAGAAAAGCATTTTGATTGAATGGAGCTCTTCACAACGGTGACCTTGATCTCACTCCCAACTAACACAGCAAAGACAAATCACTGTTTGAAGGTCGATGCTCATATGCCAAACCAAAATAGGAAAATATGTCTAGAGTCTGATGATAAGGTATGCATAAGAGGTTAGTAGCTAGTTGCTACTTATCATAAAAGTAAAAACAGTTTCCAAACTAACAAGAACGGTCTAAAATGGTGAGAGGCCGCCAATGGTAGAAGGTGGGAGATGTAACACGACCTTATGATGAGGGATTATAAGCTGGTAAAGAAGTTAAAGAGGGCATAAATCAATTTGCAACAATAAGAGGGAGATAACTTAGATATGTTAGTCACGGAGGCTCATGTTATATAAGAGATTTAGCATATGGTGAAGTACCTCACATAGTCAAATGTTTGCCATGAACTGCACCACATTTTCTACATGACTTAACTTCGAAGTAGATTAATAGATCAGCCTCGATCATTATGGCTCAACCTCGGAGTGGAGTATCCATTAGCATAGATGTAAAACAAATACATGAAATATGTCAATTAAAATATATAATCCTTTGCAGTATCTTAAATAAGCAATATAATTTGTAAACCTCTATAAGACAAAGACACGAGACATCCCATTGGACATGTTTTTTATTAGTAAGGCGATAGTAAGACAGAAATGAACCAAATCGGACTTACTCTTGCTTGTTCGAACTTTCACTTCATAAAAAGACTTCATTTTAAGTTTCACTCTTTGCAAAAAGACGTGATCGAACACCTTCTACCTACACCGTGTACACACTATATCCACTGGTCCTTTTGAGGAACCATAGATAGAGTTAACATGCCAATAATAAGATATTGAAATATTGCAAACCTTGTAATTTATCAGAAGGTCTAGGAACATCAACCCGATCAAATGATTTCACATGCATTACGTCATATTGAAGCTTGCCAACACATTCATTATGGGATTATTGTGAAACGAGGTATATCTGGTGAAGATTTCATCTGGCAAAAAAAATGGAAGGATCTCCATCATTTAGTCTACTAATTTTTAACATTCTAAGCTTAGTGTCAGATATTTAAGAACATACATCCTCTAGTTTAAGTTTAGAACCATAAATTCCAACATTCTCTCTCTCCAAGAGAACAGATTTACAACCACATTATACAATTTAGAATATTCCCCATTTCTACTCTTGTGTTTCAATTAAATTTACACAAAGCAACGAAAGATCTAGAAAAACTCAAAGCAGAAACCTTTTTGCATTTTAAGCCTTATAATCTATATATAAGAAAACAAAGAAAGAAGCAGCCCTAATTTACCGCACACAACTTACCAGATTATCCTCTAATTCGAAAACCCAATCGGGGGTTTTTGTTTTAGAGCTTCTACCTTTGCAGTCTACAACACACACCGATTTCGACGACTTGTATAAACCACAGTGGGTAATCAATACTTCGTAGTTTCTAATCGAAAACTCTGTACTTCAGGCTATCGAACAACTCTAGCAACGGCGGAAACAGAAAACTTCAGGGGCGGAGGTCGTCTTGGGAGGAAGTGATAGCAGAAAGGGGATTCAATTAGTGGATCAAAGAGAGATGGGATTTGAGGTTCAGAGAGATTGAAACCCAGAACCTGAGCTAAACAGAGAGGGGAAGAAATGGTGTGTACATGCGACCACGATGAGAGATCGACGACCAGTGAAGATGCCGATGAGAGATCGACGACGATCAAGAAGAAATCAGCACTTGGGGCTTTTCGTTTGAGGGTTTTTCCTTTGGGGGCAATAAAGTACTGAACGGACGAAAAATTAGGAGAGTATTTCAAAAAGATCAGGGAAAAATAGGCGGGGGAAAAAAGGGAAGATTCTGGGTGTACAGAAGACGGCGTCGTTTTAGGAAGGATGAAAATTCGCCGGTGTTTCTGGAACAATTGACTTCCATAATTAGACTAAAAACGGCATTTTTTTAAGTAATGCCGGTTTTAAGTACCCTTTACCAGCATTTTAGGCCTAATGCCGTTTTTAAGGTAATTTTAACCGGCATTAGTATTAATGCCGAAAATAACTAGCTTTACCGCAATTTTATGACATGTCAGTGATAAAAATGCTGTTAAAACCACATTTTCTTGTAGTGAGTTATAGGGAACGCCCACTGATTATCCCTAATGATAGCCTTCACAGTGACATCCTTGGGAAGCCCTGAATCATAGACAATCCTAGGACCAAATCTTGGTACGAGGGGCCCTAGAGGATGCCAGTTGTCAAACCTTAAAGTGGTTAATTGGTCGTCCCCAATTATATAGTTAATATGAGGCTGGACATGGGGTCTAAGGTTGAGGATTTTCCTCCACACCCAAAATGGATCACTTGGAGTTCTAACACTCCAGAAACTCTTACCCTTAAGTAAGTAAGACTTAACCCATTGACACCACATAGATTGTTCCCCTCCAGAAACAAGAAACTAAATATGTTTGGCTACAGCTGCTTTATTCCAAATCTCCAATGATTTAAAGCCCAACCACCATCCTTGACAGGGGTGCAAAGGTGTTCCCATGAGACCTTTGCACCAGTCTTCTTAAGATCAGGACCCGACCAGAAAAAGGCTCTAAGAATTGATTCGATCTCCTTAATCACCCTTGTAGGGATAATGAAGAAAGATGACCAATAAGTTTGCATTGAGAAGAGAATTGACTTTATCAATTGTATCCGACCAGCATAAGACAGGTGCTTGTGGGTCCATGATCTGGCAATCCTATCAACCATGACTTTATAGTCAGTGTGCTTGAGTTTAGTGGAAAGAAGAGGCACCCCCAAGTACCTAATAGGTAAAGCCTCTTCCTGAAAACCCAAAATATTCAAGATGGAGGATTTGGTGGTATGGTTAACACCAAAGAAGAAAATGTTAATCTTGGTAGGACTTGGGGAGAGACCAGACATGGTCTTAAACTCAGTCAAGGATTGTTTAATGTGAGTGATGGAGCTCACCTCACCTCTGCAGAAAATCAAAAGATCATCTGCAAAGCAAAGATTGACAAGTTTGGTAGAGCCACATTTCCAATGGAATTTAAAATCAGGGAGAAGAGACTTCTCCTTAAGAATGCAAGTCAGGACTTCCATGACTATCTCAAATAGGTAAGATGACAAAGGATCACCTTGTCTTAAACCTTTCTGCCCAGGAATGTACCCTATTGCTTTGCCATTGAAGAACATGGAGTAATTGGCTGTGGAGACACAGGCTTTCAACCATTGGATCATCCTAGGATGAAAATTCATGGAGGTTAGGACATCCCAAAGGAAATCCCATCGCGGACATTGTCATAAGCCTTCATGATATCCACCTTCACGGCACACCTAGGGGATGAGGAATGTTTGTGGTAACCCCTCATTAATTCCTGAGTAAGGAATATGTTATCAGCTATTCTTCTACCCTGTAATCCAGATTGTCGGCTAAGATTTTAGCAATACATTTATAGACCACATTACAACATGAGATGGGTCTGAAATTCCCCACCTTGGAGGGTTTGGGGACTTTAGGTACCAGAGCAACAAAGGTAGCTTTAGCCTTCTTCAAAAGTTGACCAGATCTAAAGAAAAGTTTAACAGTGAGGTCACCTCATGGCCTATAACAGGCCAAGCTTTATGAAAGAAAGCAGCATTGTAACCTTCTGGTCTAGGTGCTTTTTGAGGATTAAGAGACCAGATGGTGTCTGTAGACACCCCAATTTGAACACTTCAAATTTCCTCAGTTTGCAGCCCGGAGGCTCCCCCAATGATGAGCTTGGATTAAGGCAAGCCCTAGACCAGTCGGAACCGTGCTTCTTGGAAAACTTTAAAAGGGAATAAAATCTCAAAATCAGTCCCAAGTGCTCTGGATCAATCCCAAGCGCTCCAAACCATTTTCAAAACTATGGGCCAGGCCAACTCTCGAGCGCTCGAGAATGCAGTCCCAAGCGCTCGAAGCCATTCCCGAACGCTCGAGACTTCTGTGCTGCCCAATGGATGGCTGGCCTTCCCACTACCCATGCAACTCATCATTGCAACTTCTTTGAGACGGCTGAAGCTCAGTCTACACCCAACCTCAGTCAGAGGAAGAGTCAGGCCTGAGGATTTTATTTGATTCTAAATTTCATTTTCTAAATGGGACCATAGGTTATTTTGCCTATATAAGGCCTCATTCCAGCTCAAAACAGGCACGAACTATCTCTCTAGAAGCTCTCTGACCAGTCAAAGAAAACCATTTTCATTCCCTTGAAAATTTTGATTTTTAAAAGCCAAGTAGCCAAAAAACTCAAAGTATCAAGGAGATGGAGGAAGTTCAGATCACCATCAGCTTCTGATCCTCTGAAGTTTTCACTTCCCACTCATCTTTCAAAGTTTCTTTCCAAGGAGCAAAGTTCTAGTCTAAAAGGTAGAAGCCTTCTACCCAAGTGTCAAATAAACAAAAGAGACAAGGGCTATTTTCCTTTCTGAGGGAGGTCCCTCAGCCCTCTCAGTTTTTAATACTGAGCATGGGTTGAGAGACTCCAGTGTATAAACAAGAGCAAAGGGGTACAAATGTGTTCTCTGTGCTAAGCCTATTGGAAGTACTCCCAAGCGCTCGGGACTATTCCCAAGCGCTCGAGAGTGACTCCAGTCCTGTTTTCCCTCCTTTCAATCGTTTAAGTGGACATGCAAGGGTAGTAAAATGTGTTTTCATACAGATCAGTTCCCTTGAGATGTGTTGGTACAAAAGATCTTCACTCTTCAGAAAGAAATGAAGAAAATCGTCTTATTTAAGGACATGCAGAAGAGTTTTGTTTAAAAAATTGAGAAGAGAAGTTTTATAATACAAAATGCGAGATCCAATGTACCAGCATACTACAATGAGCGCATTAATCGATTGAATCAGTTCTGGGGTGTAGAACACTCCCGAGCGCTCGAGGTTACTTCTAGGCGCTCGAGAGTATCTGCATGCAAGCTCAGTCCCTTTTCTTCCAGTTTATTTCTTATACTGCCCTTTGATGTCCATGCATGCATCCCTTTTTGTCTCTTATAGCTGTTAAACATTTTTCAGAAAGGTAAGGAAGCATGGCTTGAGAGGTTGAGGCCCTACCTCAGTCTATCAAAGTCCTCTGCTGAGCCTTTAATATGTTTAAAATCATTTATGTTTACTATTATTAGATTTATTTACTGTTCGGACTAACAAAGCCTGCAGGTTGGGTATCATAACTCCCAAGCGCTCGGGACCACTCCCGAGCGCTCGAGAGTAAAATCAGTGACAGATCCTCAGTTTCTGCTAGCATGCATCTTATTTGTTCACCGTTTTATTCATCCACTGTACAAAAGCACATGCATGCACTTACTATCTGTTATAACTGTGGATACCTGCTAACTGTCTTAATGAAATAAAATCCTTTGAAAAATTCCACAAATGTTTAGTAGAGACCGATTTCAAATCGGGCGAGGGGGGTGCCGTAAAACCCTTCCCCCCTTGTAACGTGGCTTTCTAACCCTTTTCAAAATCTCTAGTTTTCAATTCAAATCAATTATTTTCCAAATAAAACGAATTCTCGGGTGGTAAACCACAAATCCGGGTGGCGACTCTTCGAAAATTTTCGATTCGATTCAAAAGCGCGGCATTTCTTTTCGGGCCGCCCCGATTCCACCCGGGGCTGTGGTAGCCCATAGTGGCGCCTCCGCTGGGGATGCGATTTAATTGATACTTGAGAAAAATCGGTACGTTGACAAAACGGCCCGCTTCCCTTAAGCATTAATTAAATTAGTGAGCCAAGCTTGAAAAATATTTGTGGGATTTTCAAAGTATTTTATTTCAATTTTTATTTCTTGTATATATATCTTGTGCAGCCCCGCTGTTGTGTTTTGGCAATCCTACCCGGCTTGCCGGTGATAGGGAATCCCGGAATGCTCAGCAACCCTCGACCGTGATGAGTCATCCCTACCGTTTGTACCATTATTGGGTATACGCTCAATAACGGGAGGTATACTTTGACTCTAGTCCGGGGAACCCTCTTCAAGCCAAAACCCGGCTTTTGTACATGTTTAGCAGGCCGTAGAACCTTCAAACTAGGACAGGAGCCTACAGGGTAGGATTACGTGCTATATTCTGTTTACATGCTGCATTGCATTTTGCATTATCATGCTGTCAGCCACGATTCTCGAGACTCGCTCACGCGGTCTTCGGAAGGTTGCCAAGACCCGATGAAGAATCACGCACCCTGATGCGTGTTGTTTAAATCGTACAAGCCCTCGAGCCCGAACCTAGGGGAAACTAAAATTTTGCTAAATCTTCGACTAGTATTTAATCGGGATTTAACCAAAGGAAAGGAATGATAGGGGAGCAGAACATTGTAATACCAACACCATACAGGCTAAAAGCAAGTGTACCACTTACACCGCTTTGGTTATCGTATCACATTGTCCACCCCGAGCCATTCCGAACCGATGGTCGAATTGTCGACGGAATATTGTCCGAATACTTAGCTCATTTTAGCATCTCTTGGAATCAGCGATTCTTAAATGAGGACACACCCCAGAAATCTGAGGATCAAGGCAACCTCCCGTAAGTCGATCGTTTTGAAAATAGAGTCGATGACAATGGCGACGGTGCACTCATTTTCTAGAAATTATGCACAAATCTCATAAAAGTGGGGGACAGGAACTGCGTCTGAGCACAGGTTTTTGCTTTGCTGTCAGTTCTAAGCAATTGGGCCAAAGAAGAAGAGCACCATACCCTCTTGGACCAGACCCAAGGGGAAGAGCTCCTACTCCTGCTTCTCTTTTTTCGTGAAGAAGCCCTCGGTCGTTTCGGAGTGAGGCTCCTGCTTCTTCTTTTTCGTGAAGAAGCTCTCCTGTACTCCGCCATATCCGACCTTTCCTTTCTTGACTTCCTTCGTGAAAGCCCAGAATCTTCCAGATGTTCTCGTATCCGCTGCAGCTGTTGAATCTCATATTCTCGTCTTTTAATCAGACGAGCGTATTCCTTTATTTCCTGTCTCTTTTTGTCCAGGATGTCTTCCCTGCTATGCACGCTTTTCGAACGTGCCACTGACTCCCTCCCACGGCGGGACTTACTCCTTCTCGTGGATCCTGTGGCCGTCCGTCCGTCCTTGTTTCTAGAGTCACCATGGATTGCCAGGGGGCGGTCCTTGCTTGTGGTCCTCCCCGCACGCCCGCCGTCGGGCTTCCTCGGAGGGTCTGGTGGGGATTTGTCACCTCCCCCACCCAGCTGATTATTTGCATCAAGTGGAGTCTTTGGATCTTCTTCCGCCATGGTCGCTTTTTCAAAGGGATCTCTTTCGTTTCCCACAGACGGCGCCAATTGTAAGTGCAGGAAACAAAAAGGCCTTCGAACAGCACCAAGATCCAACGGCTACTTCCTTCTCCACGCCGAAACCCTAGCACTCCGCCGGAGTCGAACCTGTAAAATAGACAAAGGTGAGCGCACCTTTGCCTTCTCGTGGCAAAGGCCCTCCGATGCCAAAGTTAGTATCTTGTACCAGTGAAAACCCTAATTCTCAGTAGGTAATAAGCAAATAACCAAGAATTGCGTACCTTTACCTCTAGGTTTACCTCATATTTATACCACATATGCTTGATGTCCAAGCCATCTCGTTGCCCTAAGTTTCGTTTCTCGTAAAGGGAACCCAGAATATCAGGGATTTTCATTCCATAACTGCGTATTACCTTACAGACCATTTAGGAACTCTTTCCTTAATTGGCCGTTCACCCCATTCCCGTTGGGTATCTTCTCCAGATATTGTTTCCTTACTGGGTATTTGCCACCTCTGGACCCCTCTGGAGCATCTCCTCCAGAATGCTGCTCCTGTTCGGCCTTCTCGTTGCCGAACAGACCATCCGGACCAGTGATCTCTCATATCATTGGTCCCTCTTCCATGCGATGGTCCAACAACTTCCCTTGCTCTTTGGACCATACACCTACTCGGGTATTTTGGACCTGGGACCTCACGTGTCCCCGGTCCTTACTGCCGTTCACTGTACTGCACGGCGGATGCTCCGATTATATTTATCCTGGACCCCACGTACCACGTGTTCGGGCCACTCTTTGTACCTGTTCGGGATTACCTCCCTACAATAAAGACCTCGAATTGTTCTCCCCACAAATAGTAACGCCAGGACTTGAGGGTGAATACTATCGCGGCCAATTCTAAGTCATGGGTAGGGTAATTCTTCTCGTGCGGTCGAAGTTGTCGAGATCTGTAAGCTACAACTTTTCCACTCTGCATCAGCACGCATCCCAAACCATCTCTCGAGGCGTCGCAATAGACCGTGTAGTCCACACCGCGCTCGGGTATGATGAGTATTGGTGTGCTGGTAAGTCTCTTCTTCAACTCTTGGAAAGATTTCTCGCATGCTTCAGTCCAATCCAGCTTCACTCCTTTCTGAGTCAGTCTCGTCATCGGTTTGGCAAGGGTAGAGAAGTCGGGTATGAATCTATGGTAATATCCAGCTAATCCTAGGAAACTTCTGATCTCGAACACAGAGGTTGGCTGTTTCCATTTCAGCACGGCCTCAATCTTCTCTCCATCCACGGCGATACCATCCTTGGATACTGCGTGACCCAAGAACTTAACCATCTCTAGCCAGAACTCGCATTTACTAGCCTTGGCATAGAGTTGGCTATCTCGGAGTACTTGTAGCACTATCCGTAGATGTCCTTCATGCTCCTCCTTACTGGCGGAGTATACCAATATGTCATCAATGAACACCACTACAAACTTGTCTAAGTAGGGTTGAAAGTTCTTGTTCATGAGACACATGAATACTGCCGGAGCATTCGTCAGCCCAAATGGCATCACTACAAACTCGTAGTGTCCGTATCTGGTACGAACGGCTATCTTGGCGATGTCTTCGTCTCGGATTCTAAGTTGGTGATAGCCTGATCGGAGATTGATTTTTGAGAAACAGGTTGCTCCTCTCAATTGATCAAACAGGTCATCGATCCTAGGGAAGGGGTAACGGTTCTTAATGGTGACTTGGTTTAGCTTCCCATAGTCGATACACAACCGAAGCGTCCCTTCCTTCTTCTTCACGAACAGTGCAGGTGCTCCCCATGGTGACGTACTCAGTCTGATGAATCCTTTGTCCAGCAGCTCCTTCAATTGGGTCTTGAGCTCCACTAGCTCTGCGGGGGCCATTCGATATGGGGCCATCGAAATCGGCGCTGTCCCCGGTTGGAGTTCTATAGAGAAGTCTATCTCTCTATGAGGTGGTAGACCAAGAAGTTCCTTGAGAAATACATCGGCATATTCGCACACGATGTGTGGTAATCCCAGTTCCATCCGGTCAATTTCTTCCATCTGGAGACTAGCTAGCCATCCAAATAGTTGATTCTGCCATCTTGACCTCTTAGTCAAAGAACTCGCGGTCTGCCTATCCCCCTGAAAATGGAAATGAGTTCCCTCTGGGGTGAAGGCCGTCACTATCTTCTGGTGACAATCTATGACCGCTCGGTGTGCTGATAGCCAGTCCATTCCCACGATCACGTCGAAGTCCGCCATGTCGATCACTCGAAGATCGCTGGTTAAACGCAGGTTATCTACTTCTAGCTCGCACCCTCTACACACTAGACTAACCGTTATACTCCCTCCCAAGGGTGATGCTACTTTCGTACTCGCACCTAGGGGTTCGGTTTCTAGTGCTAGGGCATTTACGCAAGTGGTAGATACGAAAGAATGCGATGCACCAGAGTCAAACAAGGCTTGTACGCATGTACTATACAATAGCAGCATACCTTGGATCACAGAGGGATCCGGCTCTTGTTCCTCAGTCTGTAGTGCAAAAAGGCGCCCTCCAGTGCCTTGCTGGGTTCCTACGGGCTACTTCCCTTTGTCTTGTCCATTTTGCTCGAAGATGGACCTCCAGGGTTCTGCTTTCCAAATCCAGCTTGTCCAGTCTGTTGCCTTCTGGTTCCTGAAGCTTCCACTCCTCTCCTTCTGAGGTTGCGGGCATTGACGGCTGTAGTGACCCATCAACTGACAGTTGTAACACCTTACTGTCGCTATATCTCTATTGCCTCTTTGCAATTGGTCACGTCCAGAGGTAGCAGTTTTCCAGGCTTGGTTGTTTTGGGTCGGGGTAAAGGGTTTCGCAGGATAGGGTTCTCGGTGGTTATTGGGTGACTGGGTACGGATTGGTCCACCGGTATTACCGGTTGCCTTCCTCCAGCGAGTCTTAAAATCAGCTTCCTCGCTCTCCAGCCGGAGCACACATTTCACCACACTAGCGTAAGTGGGGAATGTTTGAGCTACGACGGCCCTTCGAGCGGTTGTTAGTCCCCACTCGAATCTTCTCGCTTTCTTATCCTCCGTGGCCACAGCCTCCGGGGCATAACGAGATAGTTCTTCGAATTTGGCCGCGTATTGGGTAACGGTCATGGTTCCTTGCTTCAAGTTCGTAAATTCTTGCTCCTTGGCTAGGCGAAGGGGTGTGGGAAAGTATTTATCAAGGAACAGGGTTTCGAATTGGGCAAAGGTCATCGTGGCTATGGCATGGGTTGCCTCCATCAGATCCCACCAATAGCGGGCTTCTCCTTTAAATTGGTAAGTAGCTATGGCTACGTGGTCTCCATCACGAGTGATCTCTAAGGTGTCCAGTATCACCTTGACTTCCTTCAGCCATGTTTCAGCTACCGTAGGGTTAGGGTCTCCGTGGAAAGTCGGGGGTCGGCGCTTGCAGAACTCGTTCATCGCTCGGGTTCGGGTCATAGGTTCATCGTCGCGGTGTGGGTTTCGGCGGTTGGCATTCAAAGCAACCACAAATGCTTGCATGATTTGGGTTAGGTTAGGGTTAGCGTTAGAATCAGGGTTAGAGGATTCGCCACGCTCGTATCCTAGTCCACTTCGTCGGTTCACCATCTACGCGTTGAAATCGAAAGGGGGAGGTTTAGTCGAGTTAAACTATTGTTTTTCGTAAACGGAGTTTCAACTTCGTAAGCAAAATATCAAATAGTACGCAACAGTACCCTTTAAAGCAAAATAGACCTTTCATAGATAAACCAAGGTTACAAACATACGCATAGAGTTCTACTACAATGCAAATGACAAGATTCTTCCTAACACAAGCTGGAACGATCCTTCATACTCCTAACTTCATGGTCTAAGTTCGTTGTGCAACAAGTGCACCACAACTCTCGGGACCTTATTCTAATACTACGACTCTCCTACTGAGGGGGAATAAGTCCAAAATACACTCGCAGCTCTTCCTTCCATTCCTTCTCCCTCTTCTCGAGCCAATACTCTCCTCGTTGACGGGCGTCCTCGATTGTGTCACTAAGTGATAAGCGTAAGGTCTCCACGTCCAAGGTCTCAGCTATAGGTAGCATGAGGATAACCTCATAGGTGTGCTCACCAGTGGCAGGGTCGCATATACCCAGGTGGGGTATAGGGATATAACTCTCGGGTGCAAGTAACGCCTTGTACGTAAGCAGGTCTGCAAAGGTGATCGGTGTAGCAGGGGTACCGCTATCCATATCTACAATAATAAGAAAATTATATGTTAGACTTATCGGTGTGAAAGGGTAGTCTCGTAAAGACACAAATATACACATAAACAGTGATCATGCTAAAGAGAAACACATAGTTTTTCATTACGTTAGCGAAACAAGTACATCATAGGCAGCTTATATTAGCCATAGGCTATACACAAAAGTCCTACTGCTTCCTATTTTACATCAAAAGCCTAATCACCTTAGGAACAGTGGTCCTAGTTTAACGATCCTACATCCTAAAGGATTACAGCTATTGCTAGGTTATTTAGGTACTCCTAAAAGATACTCGGAAGTTGGGCCTTAGTTTTACGGGTTGGCTAGGACTTCCTCTTTCTTGGGCTCATCCTTGCTCCCACTTGTTTCTCCCTCCTTAGTCACCTTCTCCTCTCCGGTTCTTTCTTCACCATACGTAAAGTTCTCCATTGGGGGTAGTGTTCCAAAGAATCCATAGAAAGAGCACAGGATAGGGAACATCACAGGGAACCAAGGATCATCTTCTACGGGAGTAGGGGTATGGCTTTGTACTCGTTTGAAATCACAGACCTCAGCGAGTATCATGACACGTAGTCACGTTTCTCCTTCATTTGGGTAGTCATGGATTCTATGGTGATCTTGAGTTGGCGAGCTCCAACTACTAGGTTGACTAAGTGATTCATCTACAAGGAAAAGTTTAAACCTCAATTAGTAACTGTTAACGACAGAGTTTTAATTAATACTAAGGAAACTTGAGATTTTCTACGTTCCACATTCGATCCTTGATTTAAGTCATCATCCAATTGTTCGGGAATTCCCAGTTCGGCGGTACTACTAGTTTCCACCTTACTTCAATCCGAAGATTGTTTTGACAGAATTACACCCAATTTGGGACGGTAAACTTAAACTCAATTCACGTTTGTGCAACGGTCAAACTTATCTTAAAGGCTACTCAAGCTTATCTTAAAGGCTACCCATGCTACCCATGGCCGAGGTTTTGAACCTAAAGCTTTGATACCAAGTTGTAACGCCCCCAAAATTGGGTTCGTTAAATAATCATTTTATTAGATAAACAAGGAAGAGTCTAGCTCATTATTACATCAAACTCCTCATAGAGTACTTATATTACACAAAAGGGATGGACATATAAGGTTATCTACAGCTCCTTCTCTTCTTCCATCCTAGCAAGTTCCTCAGCTCCGAAGGCCTCCAAGGTGTACAGCTCTCCTTGCTCATCTAAGAAGTCTGACACATTATACCAGCATCGCCACCAGCATAATATGTCAGGGTCACATAAAGCAACACCGTGAGCTTGAAAGCTCAATAGAGTAACCCAAAACCCACTAACCCTTAACATACAAGTCAAAGATAGTATAGACACGATTTTCCAAACTTAACATGCTTAAACAAGAACACATAGCAATTACACATGCGTATTCACTAACGAGCATTGGTGTCATGTTTTCTGTGTGTTTCTCCTACGCGACTCATCATTTTGTGTCTCATCTTTTATCATCATTTCCAAAAACACACACACACACCAATGAGCTACCAAGTCCGGCTCATTGGCCACAATGGCTACCAAGTCCGGCACATTGTGAACACACACAACCAATAAGCATCGAAGCCCGGCACCTTGTGTCGCACAACAATGAGCTACCAAGTTTGGCTCATTGCCACAAAGGCTACCAAGACTGACTTATTGGCCACAATGGCTACCAAGTCTGGCACATTGTGTCACATCTTGGCTCCTCTCCGCGGATAACCAAGTCACACACCTCCAATGAAGCTACCAAGTCCGGCTCCATTGGCAACGCACACCAATGTAAGGCTACCAAGTCTGGCCATTACGTAGTTTCAAAAGTATTTTATCCATATCAACCACATCTTAAGTGTCATGTCTCTACTTTCCAATTTCATGTGTGTCGTATCATGCATAGACTCCGTGGCGGGACTTCATACACAAGCAACACTATCATAGTAAACTTGAAACTAAACTAGCAAGATCATCCAACTCAATTTAATCATGCTTGTTCATAACCACAAGTAAGGCAAGCAATCATGCGATCAAGTTTACTTTCCTCGAAAAGGTCAAATACGAATACTTCGTTTAGAACAACACTTTATCTTTTAAAAATGTGTCTACTTTTGGAAGTTCAAAACAACACATGTTTATTGACGAGTTCATACAAACAAGTAGAAATCATGAGATCAAGCAATCAAGTAGCCATAAGATCAAAGTAAACTACGTAAAACAATCATACTATCACATAGCTTTCTACATTTAGGCAAATCATTCTTATATCATCTATCATACTTAGAGAAAGTAAGTTCAAAGAACTCTACATTAACATGCTTTCAACTATTCAAGTACTACATATACTTAGAGATAGCGGGGTAGATTACACTACCGTTCTTCTTGGGGGTAGAAAAGACTACGAAAATACGACGGAAAGAAAGTTGGCGGTTGGACGGAGTAACGGCTTACGTTAAGCTTTCGATAGCTTCGAAGAATGATTTCTCTCGAAACTAGATTGTAACCTATACTACTACTACTTTTGGATCAAGGTGGTGGTCGGGTGGCGGTTTAGTGGCGGAGATGGAAAGTTTCTTGAAGAACTAGTAAGAAATCCTCAAGAACAAATCAAGAACATCAAGAACACTTATGCTTTCAAAGAGAGAAGTTGGAGAATGAAGAGGTGTGAATGAAATGAAGAAAATGGCTTGCTATTTATAGGCAACAAAGGCTCCCTCTCTCTCTCCTTGGCCGGCCACTCTCTCTCTCTCCTATATCTCATTTTTTATTCCATCCAATCTTGGTTGCTTGGAAGCATAACCCTAAACCTAGGCTTGCATGGCTATGGAAGTGTACTCTTAATTGGATTTTGGAAGATTGATCAAGGAAGGTGGATTTGATACAAGTATAAAATTAGGGTTTTGTACAAAGGACAAGATCTTGCTTGCAATGGTTGTGCTTTCACTTGAAAGCATATCAAAAATAGGACAAGAGTGAGATCAAACTAGCACACACATCACTCTCTCTCTCCCTCTCTCATCCGAACTCCCCCTCTCTCTCCCAATCTCTCTCTCGGCCTCTCTCTCCTCTTTCTCTCTCTCCTTGGTACAAAGTACAATATATATATATATATAACTATATATATATAAGGACAAGGTTGTTGGATGACAAAGGAAAGAGTATGGAATTGGTTTGCAAGGGATTTGACAAGATTTAGGCTTTCAAAGGTACATAGAATCACTAGGAGATCAAGCAAAGGTCAATGGAAGCACAACGAAGATCAAAGGTACAATCTCTCTCCTTCTTTCCTTCTCCTTCTCTCTCTCTCTCTCTCCCCCTATCTCTCTCGGATTCTCTCTTTCTCTCTCTCTCTCTCTCTCGGCATTCTCTCTCTCTCTCTCTCTCTCCCACTTGTACTCTCTTCAAAGTATATATATAACCTAATATATAGATAAGTACTATGGGACAAAAGGAAAACTATACTTTCAAGTAAATATAGATTTTCTAAATATAATATTGTAATACACACATGCTATATACAATAATATATATATATATATATATATATATATATCAATATATATATCTATACAAGTGCATATATAATATATATACAAGCAAGTACATACAATCTAGGCTAGATATGATCAAATCCAATATATAATATACTAATCTAATACTTTCAAAGTACTATGTATAATATTACTAACCCAATGTACTAATTGTATTCTAATGGATTTTAACACATGACCAAATCCATTATTTTAATAACCTAGTACTTGGTTGGCAAGTAAATCTATTATCCAATGGATAATAGTTTCCCTAGCGGTTAATAACCAATCGTTAAGGATGACAAGTACTTTGGTCTATCGTCCAATGGATAATAAATCTCCTAGTGGTTATTATCCAATGGTTACTACTAGAAATTATAGTACTCTGCGATTACTACTAGAAAGTATAATACTTTGCAATTAAACACTAAACTAATCTAATCTCGTACTTGGGAAGGTTAACTAGGGTTATCCTACTAACCAATGGATAAAGAAAACCCTAGCACTATTGTCCAATGGTCGATAGCTAAAAGGTTCAAACGGTTCAAAGGGTTAATCTAGGGTTACCAAACTCAAGGGTTCCAAAAGGTTCACGAGTCAAGGGTTCATAGGGTTCACGGAGGCTTAGGAACGATTGGTAATTAGGTCAAACGATTGCTAGGTCGAATTGTCAGTTAAAAGCTAGCTAGGGTTGCTAGATAGGATTTCCAGCCGAGATGTGGGTTCTTAAGACTCAATCCTAGAAACGACGGAAGATCGACAGTTAACGACGATTAAAAACTTAATTAAGAGTTTTCGAAATATTAACAACAAAATTTTTATTTAGTAAAAATCAGAGTTGTTACATCACCGATGTAGGAGCGGTCAAAGTTATTAAGCCTTGACCAGGAGAGACCATTTGACCATCCAATGACCAGCGGACATGTGGCAACAGGGCCCGCGCGGGAAGGGATCCTCAGACGAAGATGCGTCCGAAGAAGAAGGTTGATCACCCAGTGAGGTAGGAGCACGTGTACCACATAAAGGATGATGTCCGCGGAGAAGGCCCGCGGGAGGGGTAACCGTCGCGGGACGATTGCTGTCCCCGCAGAAGAACTAAAAATGCACCAAAGTGGGCACAGTGGCATAGAGCCGTAGGAAGACCCTGGGATTCCATTCGGACCTAAAGGCAGGGTCTGGAATGGGCCCTGCGGAAGATGCACGATCGTCGCGGGATGCGTCCTTCCTCTAGGTGGGAATTGGGGAATTTCTTGTGGCTTGGTGGCTTGGGATGGAGGTAACATCGCGGAGATTCGCGCTCTCCCGCGGGGGATCCCCGTGGGACGATGCGCTCACCCGCGACTAGAGGTACGGGAGGGACACGTGTTGGGGTCCTATAGGAGCGCCGTTCTGGGCCTGACCAAGGCCCAGGTGCCCTATAAATACCCCTGCCATTCCCAATGATTGAGAGAGAGACTTTTCTAGGGAAAAAGTAGGTGAGAGCACTGATTCTGAGGAAGGAGAACATTCTTCCCCAGAGAGAAGGTGACTTCACCCGTTCAGACCCAGGGAAAGTTGACATCACCCCGCGGAGAATACAAGGGACTCGCTGCCTATGTCTCTCTCGTACCTCTTGCTCCTACCCTCACCCCACAAGATTTCTTCTCCTTTTCCCCTGTTAACCATCAACCAATCGCACCTCTCCAGCTAACACTTGTACATGTAAGCAAAGTCAACGGAACCCAACCCAGACTCTCAATAACCGACACCAATGATAGAATAGTGAATGTGGATGTGTCATTGTTAATGCCTTGGTAAACATGTATGTGTTATTTAAATTCCACTGCTTGTGCCAAAGTTGGTATACTGCTCTTTTACTCTGATATTGGTAGTTTATGGGTTATCGGGTATGGGATTACTCTGCTGAGCTTTCATAGCTCATGGTGTTACTGTTGTAACCCTGACATATTATATCGGTGGCGATGCTGGTATAATGTGTTAGACTTTGTAGATGATCAAGGTGAGTTGTACACCTTGGAGGCTTATGGAGCTGAGGAGCTAGCTAGGATGGAGGAACAGGCAGAGCTGTAGTTAGGAACTCTATAACCCCTCATTTGTGTAAATGTTGAACTCTTGTGGGTGTTTTGTCGTAATAATGAGTCAGACTCCATTAGGTTTTATCAATAAAATGTTTATTTAACGTACCCGAAATTGGGGGCGTTACAACTTCACTACCTCTCGGCAGTTCCAAACTCATCGCTATCAAACAACTCAGCAGCTATATGCCCGTATTCACTATTTCAACGGCTCTACGCCTATATTCACCATCAGCAGCTCTATGCCCGTACTCACCATTTCAGTGGCTTTACGCCCGTGCTCACCGTCTCAGTGGCTCTACGCTCGCTACTTTAGCGGCTTTACTCCTGTATTCTACCATATTAGCGGCTCTACGCCCATTTTCAACATTTCAGCGGCTCTACACTCGTGCTCACCATCTCAGCGGCTCTACGCCTGTCTTAGTGGCTCTACGGCCGTATTCACCACATCAGCATCTCTACGGCCGTATTCACCACATCAGTAGCTCTACGCTCACTACTTCACTGGCTCTACGCCCGATCACTCAGCGGCTCTACAGCCATTATCTCAACTGGCTCTACGCCGCCCCAATCACAAAGATATCATCTATTCTCAAGCTCTATGCTTGAATGCTCAAAATCCAACATTTTGAATGCTCGAAGCTCTTCGAATGCTCAACCATTGTGTACTGGATGCTCAAGTTCTACACTTGAATGCTCAAGCTCTATGCTTGGATGCCCAACCACTGCGTATTGGATGCTCAAAACCTATACTTTGAAGGCT
Source organism: Rhododendron molle (assembly GCA_025413875.1). Classification (NCBI taxonomy): domain Eukaryota; kingdom Viridiplantae; phylum Streptophyta; class Magnoliopsida; order Ericales; family Ericaceae; genus Rhododendron; species Rhododendron molle. The sequence goes on along the minus strand of CM046391.1, from coordinate 32,604,963 downwards.
CGAATTCTGCCGTCTGAATGCTCGAGCTCTAAGGTCCGAATGCTCAAGTCCAGAACTTGAAATAAGCTCTACGCTTAAATCAAACATGCACGCATGGGTCCATGCATATAAGCATTAATTGCATCACCATTATCACATCGAGTCTGCATCAATTACATCACCATTATCATATCTAACCATCATCATCATATTCTACATCTCTATCTCTCATGAAACAGGTGAATCCTGTAATCAACCGTGTAGAGACCCATAAATTTTTTCTATTTTTCTTTAATCATTTAATATGTAAAAGATCATAATTATATTAAATTAAATGTTTATTAATGAGGTTATACGGATATGCCAACTGTTGTGTACCAGACATTTGAAGAATAGTTGAACTTTGAGTTTCGGGGTTGAAATGATGTGTGGAAGTGTTGGTAGCAATCGGGGTTTGATTCGATGAACGTTGGCAAAAATTTTAAATCTGTCCATGATGTACAAGTACATCTTTTTTCGGTACAGGTACATCGCGACCAGAAACTGTGCAATGCTGAATTTTCTGGGTACCTGTACCAGTACTGACATTCCATGGTACCGGTACATCATGCAAAATTTCTGATTTTTTCAGCACGCATGATAGCTCACTATAAATACACCTCTTTATCATTTTTCACACCCAAACCCAGGAAATGACCCTAGAAACACCCCATCTCACCTATCCCACTCCAATCTCACTCAAATCCTTGATTTCTACTTCAAATCTTCAAGATCCAAGTGATTTTTTCCTCAAATACTCTTGAATCTTGCATTTGGTAAACAAATGGTAAGTTTTGTGTTCTTGTTCTCACTCCTTGACTCTCAATCACATTTTTCTGTCTCTCCTCTCAATCACTTGTTGACCCATGCTTGTTTATCTTATTTATGGGTTGTATTCACTCTAGATCTTGTATCTAAGCCTGGGTGGAGCTCGTTTTTGGTAGATTCAAGCGTATAGCTCTCGGTAGACCTAGCATTTTGCTCAAAACCCATTGTGGTAGGGATTTCTTACTCTTGTTATGCGTTTATGCGGTGTTTGTTTAGCTAGATCGTGCCTTGCTTCGTTGTTTGAGGTTGTTCCTTTCATTTTCAAAATTCTGCAAAATAGATCACTGTTTATGGGGGTTTTTCGTCGACTTAAACTCGGAAATAGATTTTGGTTCCTTCATATGAAATAGAGTAGACTTAGAGCCCGTTCTAATGCCGTTAGAATCACCCGAAACCGTTGAGAATTGAATTAATGGTGGATTTTAGAAATCAGGTCACGAATCTGTCTCGTTTTCTGGGTTTCAGCCAACTTCAAACGGCCATAACTTCTTTGTCCAATCTCCGTTTCATGCAAACTTTATATCGATTCAAAGGTCTTGAAGTTAGCTTTCATTTGCTACTAGAATCACCTTAAGACTCTTAGCACACAGAAAGCTATGACCATTTGAGTAGAGGTGTGTCGGTCTGCCAATGTCTGTTGGCTATTCCTAAGATTGTTTCGTTCCATGTTATGACTCCCTATATAATTAGACCGTTGTGGGCTACCACAGCCCCGGGTGGAATTGGGGCGGCCCGAAAGAGATGCGCCACGCCGTTTCTTGGAATCGATTTGAAAAAGGTTTAGAAGAGTCGCCACCCGGATTTGTGGTTCGCCACCCGAGAAACCGTTTTGATTTGAAAATGATCGATTTGAATTGAAAACCAGAGATTCGTTTGAAAAGGGTTCGGGAGCCACGTTACGAGGGGGAAAGGGTTTTATGGCACCCCCTTCGCCCGATTCGAAATCGGTCTCTACTAGACATTCGTGGGATTTTTCAAAGGATTTTATTTCATTAAACAGTTAGCACGTATCCGCAATTGCATCAAGTACAGAATGTGCATGTGAACAGTGAGTAGATGAGGGATGGTGATGGAATGCAAAAACGCTAGAAGTTGAAACACCCTGTCACTTATACACTCTTGAGCGCTTAGGAGCATTCCCGAGCGCTTGAGAGTTTGGCATGCCCAACCTGCAAATAGTGTTAGTACAACAGAATACAATAGGATATAATACTGAAAATGTAAACTAAAGTGGTTTCAAGCATGAACAGGCTCAACAGGAGACCTGGTAGATCAGGGTCAGGCCCCTATTCCACCAAGTCATGTGTCCTTTCCTTCCAAGAACAGTGGTTTTATAGATCAAAAGACTAAAGGGTCACATGCAAGGCATGCAAGAGCATTACAAGAACTAAAATAAAGGAAGACATGAATAAAATGGCATGCAGAGAACTCCCGAGCGCCCTGGAGTAGACTCGAGCGCTCTGGAGTGAGCTGCACCCCAGATTGATCTCAACCAACCAAAGCCTTGATGTCTTAATGCAACTGATCTATTTGTTCATTTTGCATGTCAAAGATTCCCCTTTTTAACCTACTGAAAAACATGCTTTTGTACTTCTTTTACATAAAAAGTGATCTTCATCCTTTTTTGAAAATCAGATCAGATACAGCAAAAACATTTTATGAAAACCCCTCTTGCTTGAGACTTGTCTTTATATCCCTTGCATGTTAGCTTAAATGCTGCAAAAATGGAAAATGAGACTGGCACCACTCTCGAGCGCTCTAAAGTAGTCCCGAGCGCTCGGGAGTGTTTCCAGTGCTGCATGCATGGAAAACACTTGTGACCCTTTGCTCTTGATTTAACACTAAGGCTTTTCCTTCTCACTTCCAGTATTGAGGACTAGAGTGAGCTGGGAAGCCTCCCTCAGAAGGAAAGAAGCAGCCTTGCCTTTGGTTGACACCAAAGTGTGAGGCTTTTACCTTTTAACTTGGAACCTTGCTCCTTGAAAGAAGGGCTTGGAAAATGGGAGAGGGATGGAAGCCTCAGAAGATCAGAAGGTGGAGATGATCAGAACCCCTTCCATCTTCTTGATACCTTGGGTTTTTGGCTTGTTTTTGCTTTTGAAAATGGGAATTTTTTTTGCTTGCAAAAGGGTGAGAACTGGTTTTTCTGCTTTGAAATCTCAGAGAAGAGATCTAAAGAGAGAGAGTTCTCTCCCTGTTTGAGCTGAAGAAGGCCTTATATAGGCAAAATACCATATGGTCTTATTTTTGAAAAATATGATTTGGAATCCAATAAAATCTCCAGCCCTGACTCACCCTCTGACTGAGGTTGAGTGTGGTCAAAGGCTAAGACCCGTTCAAACGGCTGCAATGATGGCTGCAAGGATAGTGGAGAAGCTCCAACATCCATTGGGCAGCACAAAAGTCTCGAAAGCTGGGAGTGGTCTCGAAGCGCTAGACTTCACTCTCGAGCACTCGAGAGTTGACTGGTCCAAGGTTTTGAAAGATGCTCTTGAGCGCTTGGGATTGATCCAGAGCGCTTGAAAGCTATTTTTGACATTTTATTTCCTCTTAAAGTCCTTCAAGGAGCATTGTTCTTTCGGTCCAAGGCTTGTTTAATCCAATTTTCATCATCGGGGAGCCTCCGGGCCACGAACCAAGGAAATTCGAATTGTCCAAATTGGGGTGTCTACAGTTGCCCCTCTTTGGGCGTCGCTCGATATCATGTCTGGATAAGAGTGACGTCCAATGATTGAGACAGCCCAATTCGAGCCAAGTCAAAATCCTCAATTCCACAAACAAATGCAAAACAGCACATTCAATGCATGAGGTCGTTTCCTTTCGGACTGCCTACGTACCCTTTTCTGCAGGGATCAGACCAGCGTAGTTCTTCGGGGCAAATACAAGCACGTGTAATACGTGCACAATTTTGATGCAAATAGTCTACCTGTTGCTCTGTTTGGCGAACGGAGAATGCAAGCACGTGTGATGCATGCACGAGGAATGATCGACGCGAGTTTAATAAGATAAACATGTAAATGACCAACCTGTTGCTCTGTTTGGTGGAAAGAAGCACGTGCGGTGCATGCACGAGAAATGATCAACACGAGTTTAATAAGATAAACATGTAAATGATCCACCTGTTGCTCTGTTTGGCGGAAAGAAGCACGTGCGGTGCATGCACGAGAAATGATCGACACGAGTTTAATAAGATAAACATGTAAATGATCCTCCTATTGCTCTGTTTGGCGGAAAGAAGCACGTGCGGTGCATGCGATCAACACGAGTTTTATAAGATAAACATGTAAATGATCCACCTGTTGCTCTGTTCGGCGGACAGAAGCACGTGCAGTGCATGCACGAGAAATGATCGACACGAGTTTAATAAGATAAACATGTAAATGACCCACCTGTTGCTCTGTTCGGCGGACAGAACGATGATAAAGTAGCATCTGTAGGGTAGAAATACCTGCCAACATGTTGAGATTAGCATAAATAGACAAAATTTCAATCGACTACCAAGTAAAATGCCAAGTTGAGGAGCATGAACTCAAAATCATAACATCGACTAGTGTTTACTTCCTGCTGTCTTGTTCGACGCGGTTAAAGTCAGGACTGAGATTGATTTTGTAAGAAGGAGAAACTAAGCAAGTCTCAAAAGAGGGGCAAGGTACAGGACGAAGGGGGGGTTTGGCACGGAAGTTGGGAACAGACCTCAGCGCTCAGAACCACTCCCAAGCGCTCGGGCGTGGTCTCGAGCACTCGAGACTACGACTGGGGCCTACCGTCTCTACATCTCCTTCATCAGGTTTGGGGTTCAAAACCCATTCTCGAGCGCTCGTGAACCAGAGTAGCCGTACACTCCTGACGCTCGATCGAACTCACTCTCTTCCTCAGGCAATCTCTCTCTCTCTCTCAGACGATCGATCTCTCTCTCTTCTCTCTATCTCAGACTCTCTCATCCTCTCAAAACGGATCGGGCTCGAGATCTTGAGATCTCTACGATCCTACAGTGGGCCGTGGTGTGCCACGAGATTCGAAGAAAGGGGAAAAGGACTTCGTGGGAAGAAGGAGAGGCAGCCATGGCGCGCGGAGGTGATGGAGAGCTGCCCCACCGCGAGGAGGCGGTGGTGGTGGCAGCTACGGCGGCCATGGAGGAGGAGACCAGTAGCGTGGCACCGGGAGGGGGGAGGGTTGCTGGTGAGAGCACAGTAGTGATGGATGGGGCTGTTGGTGAGAGTTTAGAGGTGATGATAGAGGAGACCAGTAAGGCCAGGGGTGAGGAGATGGCAACAGTAGATGTGGCCAGCAGGAGCGCTGCTGTACCAGCTCAAGAGGGAGTCGCTGGTGGTGATTTGGTTAGACGGGTCGAGGCTAGCGGGGGCTTAGCGGCAGTAGATAGCATTAGTGGAAGTTTAGCGGGGGTAGGAGATATGGGTGTTAGCGAGGTGGTGCGAGAAGACAGTGACGAGCCGGCCACGGGTAGCGGGGGCTCATCGGGTGGCGAGACGGGGATCTCGGGTGGCGGAGGAGGTGCTATAGGTACTCCTCACACTCCCACGGTGGAGGAGCTGCTCGCGGCCGCGAAGCGGGCCGATGGTGAGCGGAGGATTGAGGATGAGGTAGTGGTAGCTGGTCGCGTCATTGTGACGCCGATACTGAGAGCGACGGCCGCTGAGCCGAGGGTCGGTGACAGTGGGATCGGGGCTTCACAGCCGGTCCCGTTCACGGAGGGAGACTTCTTGGACAGCGCGAGGCCACAGGATATACTGGATGCCCTTGGTCTCGACACCGGGATGAGAGAGGTGCTGAGGGATGCACGGTCCACGGAGGGTCAGACCTCGGTTTCTCTGCTAGGAGCTCTGCTGAGCGGTACTGGGGTATCAGGTGTTGGAGGGCCTGGAGCAGAGTCGGAGATGGAGTTGGGGGAGGAGCCGGAGGCGGAGGTGGTGATCGAGGAGCGAGTTACTGCAGCCGCTGAGGCGAAGGCCTACTTGGCCCGTGCACGACCTGGGTTTACGTTGGATGCCTATGCACCACGGTTGCACTTTTTCGAGCCGACGGGGATGACTGGTTACGTTCCTGCTCGGACGGATTATCCAGAGGACCTGCTTCTTCGAGATCAAGCCTCACATATCTCTTCCGGCTGGACAACGGTATGATTTTAATGCTTTACTTTCCTGCATTAGACTTGCTTTCCTGAATTAATTGTTGCTTACTGATGCTATCTCTTTGCTCTGTTGAAACAGCGTACCAAGGATATTTACGGCCACGGGGGTTCAGGTCACTCATTGGAGTATTTCAGGGAGTTGCCCCGGAGAGTGCGGGAGTTGGTGGAGGAGACAGGTTTTGGGCCGTTCATCCAGTTGCTGACAGCGGTGAGGGTAGACCGTGCAGTGATGACAGCGCTGGCGGAGCGGTGGTGGGACACCACCAATACATTCCATTTCCGCTTTGGGGAGATGACGGTGACGCCTCTTGACTTTGCAGCGATCACGAGACTTCGGGTTGGAGGCGAGCCGATTCCATTCGACCCTAGCATAGACCTGGATGATGCAGCTTTGAGATGGTTCCTTGGATGGGTTCCGCGCCACAGCGGAGGGGTAGCTGAATATGGCCAGTTCAGACAGTACTAGGACCATGAGCCGGCGGACAACGCTGAGGTGGCCCAGATGGCCAGGGCCTATCTGCTGTACCTGTTCGGGGCTTCTCTGTTCCCGCTCAGGCGATCTCGGGTTCACCTGAGTTACTTGGCAGGCCTGGTTGATCTGAGGCAGGCAGGCTGATACGACTGGGAGGGCTGCCCGCACCCTCTATCGCTTCGAGCTGCCTCACGCGGAGTGGGGGACACCATAGGCGGTTACTGGCGAGTGATTGAGGTATGCTTCAATATTACTGCTTTGAATTGCTTTGATAGATTGAACTGAATTGCATTTGAACATGTATCTGACTTGAATTGACTTTCAAAATATGCAGCTTTGGGCTTACGAGGTCTTGGGCATGTTCCCGCCCGAGAACACTTGCACAAATCCAGACCTGCTTCCGCGTGCACTTGCATGGAGTACCGAGTACCGGAGGGCGAAGGAGCGACGGGGACAGGCGATGACTTTTTGGCGCTGGCTGGATAACATCACTGGGATTACGGTACAAACATTGACCTTTCTTTCTTTTCATGCCTTTCTGAATAATGAGGTCCTTGATTACTGACGTAAGAATTCCAAATGTAGGTTCATTGGGACCGATGGGCCAGAGCCGGGAGGTGACCAGGAGTCGTGTCCTGCTGGAGTGCCCACTGGGTTGGCAGTGGTACTTGGGGGATCGGGTGACACGACAGTCACTCGGTCTTCCAGAGTTCATTGTGCCGGGGCCGCTTCCTCCACGAGTGCAGCGGATTGAGACATACACTCGAGCTGAGCTGGAGCGGTTCACAGTGCCAGATACTGATTTGGAGTGATACCTGCGGCGCACGGTGGACTATGCGGCTTACAGAGACAGATACTTAGCCACCAGCTTGGGTGTGGAGAGGGAGCTGGAGAGGTGGGTTGCTGAGGCAGAGGCTAGGAGAGCCAGGCGGGAGGCTGGAGGTGAGGCTGGAGACGAGTCAGGAGAGGAGACCGGGGCACGAGGCCGTGGCGGTCGCTCTTCACGTGGTAGAGGGCGAGACGCTAGGCCTCGTGCTGGCGGGCGAGGTGCTAGGATTTCAGGCCGGGGTGAGGGTGGCTCACGAGTTCTAGAGGCAGCTGCAGCTTCTACACTGACCGGGTTACCGACGCTGGATTGGTCGATAGGGGTGAGAGATCCTACCGGGGCCCGGGCGTTGCTAGATGTTCCACGCCTCCCGCAGCCAGCCATGCGGCTTCCTGCTCAGGTATAGCACAACTTTGTCTCTTTCGGTACTTCAAATGTTTCTTGCACATGCATCGATTGTTCTGATCTTTGAATTATCATGCAGGTGCCGAGAGAATGGGCGGAGCAGGCTATCATGCTGATGGTGGGGATGCGACAGTTGCTGAAGTACTGCGCCGAGGGGAGGACCCTTCAGACTAGACCTGCTCCTGAGCCTGCTCCACCTGTTGCTGCACATGTATGAAAATGCAAACACATGCACATGTATTTTATTGGATTTAAAATATGTATGAAATGAATGAATATTCATGATATGTAGGCGCAGCCACGACGCTCGGCCAGGACACAGCCACAGGACACCACGCGCCTTCCAGCTTTCACCAGCGCGAGAGACCGGGGTAGACAGAGAGCAGGGGCTGGACAGTTCGAGGTAGTTCCTAGAGCAGCATCACGACGGAGACCCGCTCCCGAGGAGTCCGAGGAGGACACAGAGGAGTCGCTCGAGTCACGAGCTTTAGGGTCTACGGACTCGAGTACTGCCTCGGGCCCTTCTGACGATGACAGTGACGACGAGGACGACGTTGAGAGCTCTGAGTCCGAGGGACATCAGCAAAAGAGGATCCGCCTGGGCTGAGCTTTAGGTTTTTGCTTTATTAGTCTTTCTTTTGCATGGGCCTGCGTGCCAGCATAGTTGTAGTTTCCAGGCCCGCATGCCTTGGTTTTTGGTTTGGGCCTGCGTGCCCTGGTAGATAGGATTTGGGCATGTGTTTGCCCCAGCTTATGTACTTCCTTCCTTATCCATTGTAGATGCCGCATCTTATTTATGAAAATTTGCACTTTTCTCCGTTTGTGTTCGTTTGCACTCCCTTTAAGAATTGTATTTTATGAAATATGTCCGTCTAGCTTTGAAAGAAAGCAAAGAGCACGCGAATTTCAACCGATACTCTTAAAATGTAATAAAACTTGACAAAAAGCAATTCGACTCACAAAATTTGGCTTGGAATGTCACAAAAATGCTTTCAGTATGGAATTTACAAGTACAAAGGAAAGTAATGATTAAACTCGATCGGGATTAGACACGAGAGTAGGATACGAGAGTATTTGAACAAAGTATGTGCCTTTGATGCCATTATGAATGATGAAATAGAGGCATTTGAGGGTGAAAATAGATTCCGTAAGCTTTGACGCGCATTTGATCGCTTCACTCAGTCACTAGCACATATTAGGATTCGCGCATGCCATTAGATTCGAACAAATATTCTCAACATGAATTTCGACACGTTGACGGGAATGGGAATTATTGGGATTTTGAGGTTTTTTGAGGAATATTCATGAATACGGATAACTGGACACGCTGTATTTCCTTAGGATTAGGTTGGAACTTGATGAACTTAAGGCTTGAGGTTATAATGCTGCGTTGAGGCCATAAACTCTGAACACCAGAAGCTGCTGAAAACTGCAGAACTCTCGAGCGCTCAAGAGTGTTGTGGAGCGCTTGGGACTTCACTCCCGAGCGCTCGAGACTACTGTGATCAACAGGCCAGTGTTCATTTCCAAGATCATTTTCCAGCTCCCTTGCGTCCTTTTGCTCTGCATGCACACTTCCAAGACGTCTTGTAACTCTCATTAAGCTGTTTTCCAAGGGTCAGTGATTTCCCAAGGTAAGACTAGCATCTTTCCAATGTTTTCTCAAGTTTCCAAAGTTTGAAACTTTGAAAATACAAAGAAATGGTTTTGGAAAAGATGAGCATGCTGAGTTTCAATGCTGGTGGGTGAGGGATTGCCTCATCCAGCTCTCTATAAATACCGAGGCTAGTTTTGGCTAGTCATTCATGCTCCAAACCATCATCCTCCTTTCAAAACTTCATTCCTCATGGCCTTGTTGAATCAAGCCTTACTTCGCCCTTGGTTGGACAGCCTTGAGGGCATCGATTGGTTGAACTTCCGAGGGCATCGCCTTCATGCCTTGAAGTACCTCTGCGAGATTACCATCCATCCTGTCCTGCTACATGCGGCTGTGCGCTTTTGGGATCCCGAAGTGCATGTCTTCCGCTTCGGTTCTCAAGAGCGATGCCCACCGCCGAGGAATTCCACGCCTACCTTGGGACCCACGACTCCGCTGAGCCAAGTTCCAATGCTTAGAGAGCATGAAGAATATCCTAAAAGCCAAGCTAGGCGTCAGCGGGAACGTTGCTGAGTTCTTGACCCGGGGCAATGCCATTAACATCGTGCAGCTGTATGAGAGATTCAGTACACCTGGAGACTTAACGGATTTCGAGTATCAAGGTCGCCGGATGATGGCTTGTTGCATCTGTCTCTTGGCGGCCTTCCCGCCGGTTCCTCTTCGATCAGCCCAGTTCTCTATTGGTTGGAGTCGCCGCTCAGATTGAGGCTCGCAAGGACGCTGCGCCTTTGGTCCTTGCGAAACTTTGATGGGGTTGGATGCTGTTCGTCTTTGGGACGACGAGGGTTTTTGGTGGTAGCCCGCTGTTTCCAGGTTAGGGACCTCACTCAGCTCTCCTTTTTCTATTTCTCACATTCATTTTACCTCGACACTCGGCTTAGGCTTTATCTGGCTTCTTACTTGTTTTCTCTCTCTTTGGATAGATGTGGCTTTGCGACAAGTTGGGTTTGCTGATACCGCCTGCAAATGATTGGTGGTATCGACCAAGTGGATGGAACCGTCCTTTCCAGGTGATGTACAGCAGTGAAGATGACTGGGCTGATTTCCTTGCATCTGCTGAGGAAGACGACATCGATTGGTGGTGCCATTGGCTGAGGCTTCCTACAATGACTGTGAGCAACATGGGCTCGATGCACGTGTTTGTGGTTGGCTTGGCAGGCTTTACCTTCTACTCACCCTTCCGCATCCTTCGTCAGCTTGGGCTCAGCCAGGAGGTGCCGCTGCAAGGAGCTGAAGTGCTTCGTCTCCCTCCCTTCACCATTCTGGGCCTTCGGAGTTATGTTCGAACATGGGAGGCTCGTAGGACTGAGCCGAATGACCCACTCTTCTCAATTGCTTCGACCGGAAGGTACCGCAAGTGGCTAAAGAGAGATGTGGAAGCGAGAATGGGTTGATTGCTTACTTTGCCGTTTTTTGAAATAAAAGTGCTTTAGTTGTGCATTTTCTCTTTTTCATGCTCAGCTTGTAATAAAGAAATCATCGAAATAAAAATTGACTGATTAAGGGTTTCCCCCTTTTCGGTTCATTGATCGCGTGCACTTCAAAAGAAAGCATTTTGACTTGTCAATTTGGATTTTGATTTTTTTGAATTTTAGGACCGAATCTCAGAGTGAGATTGCCTACGTATCCCTTAGGGAAGGGGAATCAGGCCCATGCGTAGTTCAGGCTAGTGTTCGCTCGGGTATTAACACTCTCCTTTTCGCGCTCTAAATTTTGCCTAGAACCGCCCTTTCGGGTTTTCGGCCTAGCGAGCTCTTTTTCGACTCTTTGCCTTAACTTTTGCCTAGACCGCCCTTTCGGGTTTTCGACCTAGCAGGCTTGCTCTAATTTTTGCCTAGGACCACCCGCCCTTGCGGTTTTCGGCCCAACGAGCTCTCTCAGGGGTAATAGCGCTTGAGTTGATCCAAATTGACAAGATTTGAGAATTTGTTGCCATCGAGATCAATGATTGACGCTGCTCCTCCGGAAAGGATCGACTTGATGATGTACAGCCCAGCCCATTTTGGTCGGAACTTCCCTCGCAAGTCAAAAACTGGCGCACGGATTTCCTTGACTACCATATCCCCCTCTTGCAGATCCCTCGACTTCACTTTCTTGTTGAATGCTCGAGCGATCCTCCGCTGATAACCCTGGATATGGTACAACGCTCGGAGTCTCCTTTCGCCAAACAACATGAGTTCCTCGAACCTCCCACTGATCCATTCGGCTTCGTCTATCCCTTGTTCTGCTATGACTCTGAGTGATGGAACCTCTAGCTCAATGGGGAGAACGGCTTCCATACCGTACACTAAAGAATAGGGTGTTGCCCCTGTCGGCGTGTGGATAGATGTCCGGTATCCCCACAAAGCTAACGGTAGTTGCTCGTGCCAATCCCTAGCTGATTCGACAGTCCTTTCGAGGATCGACTTGATAGTCTTATTAGCTGCTTCGACTGCCCCATTCGTTTGTGGCCGATAAGTGGTTGAGTGATGCACTTGAATCTTGAATTCGTCAAAAAGTTCTAGAATTTTCCCCCTGAAGTGAACACCATTATCAGATACGAAGGCTTGAGGGACTCCATACCGATAGATGATGTTTTGCCTGATAAAGTGAGCCACTTGAACTGCCATCAGGGTCTTGTACGAGGCTGCCTCAACCCACTTAGTGAAATAATCGACCGCTACCAAAATGAACCTGTGCCCGTTAAAAGCTGCAGGTGTGATCCTTCCAATGACGTCGATGCCCCAGGCGGAGAATGGCCATGGCGTCGCCATCGAGTGTAATCCTGAGGGAGGTACGTGGATAAGATTAGCATGAGTTTGGCACTTATGACATCGGCGCACATATTCAATGCAATCTGTCTCCATAGTCGACCAATAGTAACCCAACCTCAGAATTTTCTTTGCTAGCATCATTCCATTCATGTGGGGTCCACAAACTCCCTCATGGACTTCTTCCATCACCGCTCTCGTGTCATCACCGTGAATACACAACTTGTGGACTCCGCACGGAGATCGCCGGTACAATTTTCCACCACAGATAATGTATTGAGACGCCAATCGCTGTAACGCGATCCGATCCTTCTTGATAGAATCTACAGGGAACTCTCCCTTTTCGACAAAATTCCAAATGTCATGAAACCAAGGGAGTCCATCATCAGGCTCGTTGATGTTCATGACATAGTCGTACATGTGCTTGCCTCTTTGCTCAATCATGATAGGCCTTAGCTTCACCCCGATCGGAAGTTCCAGCATGGATGCTAAGGTAGCGAGCGCGTCGGCGAAGCGATTCTTCATCCTCGGGACGTGTGTGAAAGTCACCTTTTGAAAATTCGGAATAAGTTCGTCGAGCTGCTGATGATACGGCTTCATCTTCTCATCTTTGACCCTCCATTCCCCGTTGGCTTGTGACATAACCAAGTTGGAATCCCCCACGACTTCCAGCACCTTGACCCCGATTTCCAATGCAGCTTCCATTCCCACAATACACGCTTCGTATTCTGCCTCATTATTCGTGACTTCGAAGTTCAACTTGAAAGCCAAGGGAATATGTGACCCTTCGGGTGAGACCAGCAGTATGCCAATCCCAAAACCCTTCTGATTTGCAGCTCCATCGAAGTACAACGTCCATGTTTCGCCAACTGCAGTCATTACGTCTTCGTCGGGAAATTGAAACTCCGTGTATTCTGGCCCATCAATCGGACGATCTGCCAAAAATTCTGCTACTGCTCTTCCTTTCACTGACTTGCGGGTGACGTACTTGATTTCGAATTCGGCTAATAAGAGCAACCAACGTGCTAACTTACCGGTAAGTGCTGGCTTCTCGAATAGGTATTTGAGCGGGTCCATCTGAGAAATCAGTATCACCGAATAAGACAGCATGTAGTGTCTCAATTTTTTTGTGGCCCAAACAAGCGCCCAACATGTCTTCTCCAATGAAGTGTATCGCTCTTCGCTCCCCACCATCTTCTTGCTCAAGTAGTAGATCGCTCTTTCAACCCCATCATCTCCTTCTTGTGCGAGCATGCACCCCATTGACGAGGGCGTGACGGACAAGTACAGGATCAAAGGTTTTCCCGGGATGGGTGGCATCAAGATGGGCGGATTCTGTAGGTAAGTACTCACTGCTTTGAAAGCCTTTTGGCATTTGTCGTTCCATTCAAACTTTACGTCTTTCTTGAGCAGACGAAACAACGGCTCACAGGTCAAAGTCAACTTGGCGATGAACCGACTGATAAACTGAATTTTTCCCAAGAAACACCGGACTTCCTTCTCAGACTGAGGAGGCTCCATCTCAAGAATGGCTTTAATCTTAGAAGGATCCACCTCAATCCCCCTGGTCGTGATCATGAATCCAAGCATCTTTCCTGCCCTGACCCCGAATGTGCACTTCTGCGGATTGAGTCGCATTCTATACTTTTGAATCCTCTCAAAGAACTTTCTCAACGCCGGGAGATGGTCTTTCCTTTCTTTTCCCTTTACTATCATGTCATCAACGTAAACCTCGACCTCCTTGTGAATCATGTCGTGCAACAGTGTAGTGGCACCCCTTTGATACGTAGGACCGGCATTTTTCAATCCAAATGGCATAACCCGATAACAATACGTCCCCCACTCGGTGATGAATGTGGTCTTTTCCCTATCTTCCGGAGCTAGGAGAATCTGATTGTACCCCGAGAAGCCATCCATGAAAGAAAGTAGGGCGTGCCCTGCAGTGTTATCCACGAGTACGTCTATATGTGGCAATGGAAAATCATCCTTAGGGCTTGCTTTGTTCAAATCTCTGAAATCGACACAGACTCTGATTTTTCTGTCCTTTTTGGGGACAGGAACAATGTTAGCCACCTAAGTGGGGTACTCCGTTACAATTAGAAAACCAGTGTCGATTTGTTTTGTGAGCTCTTCTTTTATCTTTAATACCCAATCGGGCCGCATTTTTCTTAGTTTTTGCTTCACAGGTTTGGTGTCAGGGTAGAGAGGGATTCTGTGCTCGACTATCTCCGGGTCGATTCCAAGCATGTCTGCGTGGGACCAAACGAAAACCTCTTTGAATTCCTTTAGTAAATCAGTGAGCTCTTGAAGCTCAGTGGGAGATAGCCCGGAACCTACCTGAACCAATCGTGTCACATCCTGGATTTTTAATGTAAAAATAATAGTATTTCCAATAATGGTCCATCACAATAATACACCATAATACCCCATAATACTTCCCATAATCCACCCAATAGTACAATTAGGTCCAAAGCTTACGATAGTGGCACACCGGCCCAAAAAGCCATAGTTGAGCAAAAGACAACAAGTTTAGAGATTTCATCGTTTCCAAGTCAAAAGATTAGCTCAAAATTACAATTACATCTCCCAAAAGAATTTTACAAAGATGTCAAAGTAATTCTTCCATGTTAGCTTTCAAAATGGTGAAGTCATATGCACATCAAGCACTCCACTTCAATGCCCTTGGGGTGTACTTGAAAATAATAATAGGTTGAGCTACACTAGCCCAGTAGAGAAATCTTTGCACTACCTATATGCATATGAGATGATTTATGCACCGGAAGAACAATGACAACAATAAGGTTTCCCACATGAATAAGAGCAAGAATATACGACATGACAGCCGACACCATTCAAATGCAAGAAGCTTAACAATTCCTAAGTTCTCTGCTTTCATTAAGCCAAGTGTTTCCGATTTTCCTTTCCGGGCATTTTGGACCCCGTGAGTCCCATTCCGGCATCTCACCGTGCGGTGGATCCGTGGCTTTCTTGTGCACTTCCGGGCATTAGGGACCCCGTGCGTCCCGTTCCGGCATCTCACCGTGCGGTGGATCCGTGGATTTCTTCGTAATGTTCTATCGTTCTAAGTCGCGATTTTTCATTCCACAAGTCTCAAGTCATGAAGCATAATTTGTGTCGAGTCCATCTCATTCATAAAACATGTCACAATACTCGCATAACAACCCGAGCGCCTAGACAAACAAACAAGTTTCATTTTCATTTAGTTTGACACCTTTCTTCGTCATAACGGGAGCCAAATGAGTGGGGACGAACAACGAACTATTGGAACGTGAGTAATCAAGTTTAGAGATGATTAGAACGTGAGAGGGGAGTGCTAGAAGTGGTCGGGGATCAATACCATCGACGGACAATTAACGGGGTTCACAATAGTTTTTCTAAGCCAAAGGTAGCGCTACCTCAAAAATGAGGTATCGCTACCTAACCATTCCAGAGAGCAATCTGAGATCAAAGTAGCGCTACCTCGAAAACAAGGTATCGCTACCTCAAAAATGAGGTATCGCTACCTCTGCCTGACAGCGGGTGATTTTGCAGATTTTGACAAATTTCGATTTGGACCAAAAAACAAGGCTAAGGAACGATTCTTGCACCATATTCAACACATATACATATAAGAGAGGTAAAGAAACCCCTACCTCGCGACGAACACCAAGATCCATGAATTTTGAGCAAGCCCTAACCTTTTCGAACCTCAAGACTTCGATTGAAGCTTTACCCGGAGAAACTCAAGGACTTTCAAGCCAAGGAACGCGATTGCAAGGCCGGAGGGAGGTTGTTTTCTTGAAGTTTTGGAGTGTTGGAGCAAGTTTTGAGTGAGATGAGGAGAGAGAGGGAGTTCGGCTGGGAGAGAGGGAGAGGCCGGATGAGAGAGAGAATGGAGGATGAAAATAATCCTCTACCACACACTCACACACCTTATATACCCATATATCTTTTTATCACACTCACACTCCCTCAAGTCTCACTTCTTTCACTTCGGTCCTCAATCCAAATATTCACCAAATAAACCATACTTTTCAAATTTGCCCTTTAATAAACATTTCAATAATTAAAGAAAATACGGGTCTCTACAGTCTATCCTCCTTAAAGAAATTTCGTCCCGAAATTTTCGACGCGAGCCAATTAAGATCATGCATCAAGTAATCATGCTCATGCTTCCACACATACTATCAAACAATAATTCAACGATCATAAAATTTGAAATTTCAAGACTCACATTGATTGACTCGGAAACAAATGTGGATAATTCTCCTTCACTTTGTCTTCCCTTTCGCACGTCGACTCTTCCTTTCTGAGATTACTCCAAAGAACCCACACTAACGGAATGGTTTCACCCCTCACAATTTGCTCGTGCAATTCTAGGTTACGTATCAATTTCTCCTCAAGAAATCCACCAACTTCTAATCATCCCTATCAAATTTGGATTTGCATAGATACTCAAGTCCGTTGAATATTAGTACTAAAGTTCTAATCCCATATAATTACTTAACAATCACATCAAGATCTATCAACTAATGCACCCACGTTCTCCAAACTTTGAAATTCACATTCCTATTCCTTGTGCCTTATTCCAATAAGTATTCATCTACCTACCAAGAAGGATGTATCAAAAGCTTATAAAACTCTAATTCCTATTTCCCTCAATCAACGTCAACCAACGAATCAAAATTTTCACATACTAATTTAGAGTACCCCAATTGTCTGTATTGTAATAGAACCAAGAAAATCCTCATCCGATTAATGGCATTCTAAATGAATTCTCAAGGGCTAACTAATCACTTGATACCACTTGATCTAATATACGCCTTGTATAATAACGAATTATCCCTTTCCTTATCACATGATGTTAAATTCTTTGAAGTAGCATGGGCTATCTCTAACTTAAAACTCCGGCTTGATTATTTCCACCTTGTGGCCACCAGGTTCAATAATACCCCCATAAAAGAATCTAACTAAGCATGCACATTTTACCAAAAGATACTTACAGAAAAACAAAAGGGTCTCACAGAAAAACTCAAAGAAAGGGAGTGACTTATTCACGAACAAGATTCATAATCATAGAATGAGTCCAAACTAAACTTAGCTTGCAAGCAATCCAAGATCCAATTATTAGACTACATAATGATTCATTACCCTCTGCTCCATCATAATCATCAACTTGCGCTAGTTAAACTCCTCACTCTTCAAGTTATTGATATTTCTTTCAACTCCAAGAGTAGACACGTCCCACAGTCGATCCAGCTCTATTGATACTGCTAATGATAGGCTGCAACATTACTCCCTTAACTATCCCAAATGGACCTATGCATCTTGGTACTCACTTTCCCCTCTCAAAGACACGATTAACTTCCCTTGGTATAGCGAAATACACAACACCAAACTACTAGCCATTATTTCCAACTCAAATCCCTTAGCCTACTTGGAATCACCACCAACTTCCGCCTTGGAAACCCAAACTTACTCTCTTGGTAACGTCCCTTCTACATAACTCAACATGACACAACATTAAAACTACTAAGGTGAACTCTCAAATCCACTACTTTCCTTACCACAAGCCATTAACTACTCTCACCTAAGGGTTGACACATCGTGGAAACTTCTCATATCAAATCTTCCGATCATCTCATTGATGCTGTTAAGGAAAGAACACGTATCAGGTTCCAACTACAAAACAACTCTACTTAGTCACCCAAAGAATAACACTGCTAGTCATAATTGAGAAATGGCGACCCTTATCAATTACTAGGTTCCAATAGAATCATGAAAACTAATGCATCTTAGGATAATTAACCTCTAAGACAATCTTCCACACAATAGCAATACTCAAGATATGCTCCCTCAAGAAAAATAAACGCTAGGTCAATGTCTAAGCATCCGACGTGATGATATCAAAAATTAAACAACAACCACGAGTCTCAATTTACGATTTTCAATAGCATGCATATAGGGTCACCCGTCATTAAGTAAATTTCTTCCCTTTTTTTTTTTTTTACGAAAATCTAGCCTTGTTGAAAATTCTAGTTCGAGTAGCTGGTAAATTATTGAAATATTCCCATCTTGTGGCGAAACCTTATAAAAAAAGAAATTGAAAAGGATTGTTTTTTTTTTTTTAAAGACATTATCAACAAGTAGTCAACATGGCAAAAATTTAGGATAAGGTTCACTCCACCGGGATGTAACCGACTCTAAGCCTAAACTGTTACCATTTTCAAAAGTTACTATACGAATAATCAGTTTACACAAAGCATTTCTCTTTTTCTGAAAATTTTGAGTCCAAATACATATATATCTGTAACTCCGTAGGTGTAAAAGTTCCAAAAACTAAAACCCACCACTTCACATGTTTCACTAAACTTACTCGACGCCCAAGACTTGATTCAAATGCGACACGAGTCTACAACGTCCAATTAGTCTCACTAGTTCGATGTACGTCTCAGGAAGAATGAACTAGACTATCAAGATTTTCAATAAGACCATAATCCAGAAAATGAAGGGCATGCAAAGCACTTGTCAAATCGTAAGCCACAACAAAACAAGGAGTTGAGAATAGAGATTCCAATCATCGCATAGCGTTACGTCAAACTAAAGAATTTGTGCCAATCAACTCAAGTACGTTTCTATCGATTACATATTTGACCAGGGACATGTATCCACACATCACATCACTATCTACTTAGCTGGTACTGCATTCAAAGGATAAACTTCACCCACTAGGATTACACAACCGGTCAAACAATAAAATTTAAACTAAATAGCAGCACATTTTATACACAAATATCTTGGTAAACCAACCGTTGACTCATCGTACAAATTAATAGCATTGCACAGCACCAAACACACCTACACATCGTCGAACTCATACAGTACTCAACACTTCAAAATTCATGGCTTTAGGAAGCCCAACGGTTATCTCATTCCTTTCAATCTCGTAATGCCTCGCACGACGTCTATTCACTTTACCAATCTAGAGCATTATCATTCATTCGGTCAAGTCAAATCACGTATTTCTCATGTTCACAGTCTTAAACATCACAAAATCACATCACAAATACACGTATTATCAATTCTAATTATTCCTCTATTTCAACAACAACTCTAACGACATGTCTATACTTTTCGTTATATTCTAAGACTCCAACTACTTCGTCACTTAAGAATTAATCTCACTCACACCAACATCCTCTAACAGTTCTGCTCACCATGAGTTTCACAGCTCACGATTGTCTCTCAACTCAGAAATCATATCAACCTCAATTTTTCTCAAAGGCATTTGCCATATCTACACTCGACCTCAAGAACAATAACTTCCATTACCACCACCATCTCTGCTATCACCAGCATTATCACTATTATCCCTTCATCTCTCTTAAACAAATTTATCGTCCCAATGGCATACCTTCATATGTCCTATACTATTATTAGTCTAGTCTACATACCCGATTATACACCATGACCGATCTCTACACTCAAACCCTTCTTTTCACAACATATTACTTTTTTTTTTCACATGCCTATCACTTCAAAGTTCCTACCATTTCTACTCAGGACACCAATTACATTTCGCCTCATTGTCAACCTCAACAGCTCATATTCGTATCGCCCTCACTCCAGACAAGTTTCTCACCACACACTAACATCAATCACTCGACTTAAGTCACATAGATATAATTCACCTTAGCGATGACGACTACAACACTATAACCCTTCTCAAGCCTAGAGTTCTAACCCCTATACACAATCCTAGTGTCCAATTGACTTTCCGAGACTTCCATCTAGAAGGAGCGGTGATCAAGCGCCTCTTCCAGTTGGATCTCTTCGGTAGTCGCCTGGGTGTCCAGAAGACACATACCATATCTAGACACCCTACCTATAACCCTCATCTTCCTAAGTCAACCTCAACAACCAACATAATAATGACAAACCACAATCATTACCACAATAAGATATCATCCCCCTTCAGACACGTTTGGGACACTCACTAGTTCAACCCTCTAGCTATGATATACCTCACGTACCTTCTGGACAAACTCTGGTCCCTGTGATGCAAAGAGAAATATTACCCTTCGTATACTTACACTTGATGTGGCTTACATCACATAAGATTCGATTAACGCAATTAAGACCCAATAAGTAACCCATGCAATTCAAGTAAAACACATCCAACACTTAGCTCATAAATCTTATTAACAGTCTAGCACTTCTATTACTCACTAACAGATATCCTCTCTCACATGTCCACCTCGCCACTAAGCATAAGCACTACCACAATCTCCGTCCTTTTAGATTCTTTCCTGCCTAACATCTCATCTAAAAAGGGTACCTTATCACAGATGGCTCAGGAACAAAACTACCAACAGTAGCGATAACAATAATAACGGTTGCAACCACAAGGAGGTCAAACTTCTCATTCTCTCAGACACAAGCACCGGCTTTAAACTATCTCATGTAAGCATATACATATGCAATGCCAATTCAGTGAACAAATATCGGTCATGCAAGCACACACATGTTTTTGTTAAAAAAAATGTGATGATCTTTGAACCCATGAGACTAAGTCTCCCCACGGTCTCGAGGTATTCTAAACTTATGCACTGATACCAAGTTGTCACATCCTGGATTTTTAACATAAAAATAATAGTATTTCCAATAATGGTCCATCACAATAATACACCATAACACCCCATAATACTTCCCATAATCCACCCAATAGTACAATTAGGTCCAAAGCTTACGATAGTGGCACACCGGCCCCAAAAGCCATAGTTGAGCAAAAGACAACAAGTTTAGAGATTTCATCGTTTCCAAGTCAAAAGATTAGCTCAAAATTACAATTACATCTCCCAAAAGAATTTTACAAAGATGTCAAAGTAATTCTTCCAAGTTAGCTTTCAAAATGGTGAAGTCGTATGCACATCAAGCACTCCACTTCAATGCCCTTGGGATGTACTTGAAAATAATAATAGGTTGAGCTACACTAGCCCAGTAGAGAAATCTTTGCACTACCTATATGCATATGAGATGATTTATGCACCGGAAGAACAATGACAACAATAAGGTTTCCCACATGAATAAGAGCAAGAATATACGACATGACAACCGACACCATTCAAATGCAAGAAGCTTAACAATTCCTAAGTTCTCTGCTTTCATTAAGCCAAGTGTTTCCGATTTTCCTTTCCGGGCATTTTGGACCTCGTGAGTCCCATTCCGGCATCTCACCGTGCGGTGGATCCGTGGCTTTCTTGTGCACTTCCGAGCATTAGGGACCCCGTGCGTCCCGCTCCGGCATCTCACCGTGCGGTGGATCCGTGGCTTTCTTCGTAACGTTCTATCGTTCTAAGTCGCGATTTTTCATTCCACAAGTCTCGAGTCATGAAGCATAATTTGTGTCGAGTCCATCTCATTCATAAAACATGTCACAATACTCGCATAACAACCCGAGCGCCTAGACAAACAAACAAGTTTCATTTTCATTTAGTTTGACACCTTTCTTCGTCATAAGGGAGCCAAATGAGTGGGGACGAACAACGAACTATTGGAACGTGAGTAATCAAGTTTAGAGATTATTAGAACGTGAGAGGGGAGTGCTAGAAGTGGTTGGGGATCAATACCATCGACGGACAATTAACGGGGTTCAAAACAGTTTTTCTGAGCCAAAGGTAGCACTACCTCAAAAATGAGGTATCGCTACCTAACCATTCCAGAGAGCAATCAGAGATCAAGGTAGCGCTACCTCGAAAACAAGGTATCGCTACCTCAAAAATGAGGTATCGCTACCTCTGCCTGACAGCGGGCGATTTTGCAGATTTTGACAGATTTCGATTTGGACCAAAAACAAGGCTAAGGAACGATTCTTGCACCATATTCAACACATATACATATAAGAGAGGTAAAGAAACCCCTACCTCGCGACGAACACCAAGATCCATGAATTTTGAGCAAGCCCTAACCTTTTCGAACCTCAAGACTTCGATTGAAGCTTTACCCGGAGAAACTCAAGGACTTTCAAGCCTAGGAACGCGATTGCAAGGCCGGAGGGAGGTTGTTTTCTTGAAGTTTTGGAGTGTTGGAGCAAGTTTTGAGTGAGATGAGGAGAGAGAGGGAGTTCGACTGGGAGAGAGGGAGAGGCCGGATGAGAGAGAGAATGGAGGATGAAAATAATCCTCTACCACACACTCACACACCTTATATACCCATATATCTTTTTATCACACTCACACTCCCTCAAGTCTCACTTCTTTCACTTCGGTCCTCAATCCAAATATTCACCAAATAAACCATACTTTTCAAATTTGCCCTTTAATAAACATTTCAATAATTAAAGAAAATACGGGTCTCTACAAATCGAGGGTTGCCCTCATCGCCCAAGTTTATTGAGATTATTTCTTCTTTTAAAGGCTGAGCATGCCTTTCATTTTCGCGATCGATGAGGGAACAGATCTCCTTGGGAATGTCCCCATCGAGATCTATTCCTTCATCATCGGGATCCAAACAGTTTATTTCAAAAATCGGCAAGTAAGCGAAAACGTCGTCCATTTCATTAATCAGTTCATCAGATGGGGGGAATACAGCGGTTGACTCGAATTCAAAGTAAAAGCTACGAAGTGGAGGGCTGATGGGCACAAACTCCGACTCTGTGCCAGACGACGAGTCAGTGTTGGACTCAGACTTAGACTCAGTGCAAGTGCTGTGAGTGCGAGTTACATGTGGAATGAAAGTGCAATTATCATAAACGCCTACAGCCTCCACTATGAGTTTGGAAGGGTCTTCAATTTCTTCTTCATCTCCAAGCATCAGCACAGCAGGATCTTGCATCATACCCCCCGATTCCTCGCCCTCAAACATAAGTTGGAGACTGCCCAAACCAAAAGCTTCCAACCAGTCGAATGCCTCAGACAGCTCTTCCACCTTTGCAACCACTTCGTCACTTTCCCAGGTATCATTGGCGAAGATTTCGAAGCCAGGATGCTTCATTTTCGTCTCAAGGTCCACAAAGGGTTCAGGTTCTCCTTGGTACAGCGGCTCCTTCTCCTTTGATTTCATCTCCGTTGTATGGGCCCGAGCACGATTGCGCCATATCTTTGCTGAATCGCTTTTCTTGGCCTCATATCCTAGACCGAAACGTTCATTACTTCCAGGAAAGTCAGGGAATTCGGGGACACCTTGAGCGTAAAGTCCCAAGCCCATGCCCGGTAGATATTTCATTCTTTTCATAATTTCCAGCGCTGCGGAGCTCACCAAGAAGCCGTCCTCGGCCCGGATGGTACATACCTTCGAGGTCATAACCGCAAAACCTCCCATGGCAACGTCTTCCTCTCCATGCATAATCTCAAGCAGCGGGGAATTATCCTCGGCGTGTGGACGGATACCTGAGTCTCCATAGATGACAAGGGTTCCAGAGTCTAAACCCAAGATGAGTTTCTGGTGCAATGTTGAAGGCATTCCCATTACATCTGGGCAATGAAGCCAAGGCCTTCCCAACAGGAGATTGAAAGATGCGGGTATTTCCAGCACACAGAATTCGACGGTGGTTTTGAACTTTCCAGTTGCCAACTCCAAGTTGATTGTCCCCAAAACATCACGACGCGTATTATCATAAGCACGGACGCCCAAGTTCGACGGCGTGAAGTCCTTGTTCTTAAGGCCCAAGCAATAAGCAGTGCGGAGTGGACACACGTTAATGGCGGAGCCATTATCAACAAGGATCGCTGGGACCCACTTTCCCAAGCACTTCATGGTAATGTGAAGGGACTTGTTGTGGTCGGTTCCCTCGGACGGCAGGTCTTTCTCGGTGAAGGACAATGTATGCTGGGCGAGGTTCGGGGTAATAAGGGCAATAAGAGTGTGGGCAGCATGCCCTGGAATTTCCGGATTCCAAAGCGAGCCTCCGGGAATTTCGTTTCCCGAAGCAAGGGCCCGATAGATCGAGGGAGCGCGAGCGGAGAAGCAGGCGCTCGCAAAACACAGAGTTGCCACCTGGGTTTGAAGGTCCGTCACCCAAGGAACCGTATTTCGAAGCACCTGCCGCGCTATTTGATTTGAAAAAGTGAAGGAACCAGTCCGTCATAACCATATCTGGGTTCGGGAGCCAGGTTACGAGAGGGGAAGGGTTTTAAGGCATCCCTCTCGCCCAATCCGGAGATCGGTCTCTACTTAGGCATTTTGTGAAAATATTTGTGATTCGAATTCTTCTTTAACCAATTTTAAGCCAATTAGGGTGGGGGAACAGTTAATCGGGGATTTAAGACTGTAACATGATTTGCAAGATGTGATTGAATATGGTACGAATGGATGGAAATAAAGAAAGTAAGATAAAATCCAACCCCTGGTGAGAAACAAACCAAAACGGCAAACGGAATGGGTGAATCATGCATGACAGCCATCTTTACATGCATGGCTTTACATGCATGCAAATAGGACAGCGCGCGAGACAACCATTCACTCGCGCGAGGGTTCATCTCACCACAGGTTGAATTCTATCCTCTTCTGGCTCTGGAAGGACCAGTGCACACCCAGGAGGCAAACCAAGCGGTTTATATTGACTGTAAGTAAATGATTATTACAAATTATTACAAACAGAGCCAAATTAATTGAAATGCAACCCTAAAACAGTGGGGGTGTTAACAGGGCAAGGCTGCCGCTCATGCAAGGGCAATCACTGAACTAGGGGTCCCTCGCGAGACGGTGAATCTCTCGCGAGTGTCTGACCGGACTTCCAGAATTGCTTTGCATGCTCACGGGCTCGGTACATGTCGAAACAACCCGAAGCATTCCAACAAAGTAAATAAGCAATAAAAGTCTAGTCTATTTGTTTTAACATGCAAAACAGTGATCTAAAAGGCTTACAAAGCTGTAAAATAAATAACAACATGAAAAACAAGAAAACCTAGCATCCCCAAACCCCACGAGAACTGTCGCGCGAGACAGTGGACTGTCGCGCGCGTATGTGAGTCACTCGCGCGAGGGTATGCTTGAACCAATTTCTTGTAACTCTGCTGACTTTAGGACCAGAACTGGTATTGATTACCAATCCTAGCCCTGACAGCCCCCCTCAGGGATCAAAACAGTAAGCAGTAAAGGTGTTTATACCTTTGCTTGGAAAGTTTTGGAAAGGTTTGAACAAATTGAAGAAGCTTGTGATGGAAAATGGAGTGAAGAATGGTATAGGATGTGAGCTAGAGTTGAGAGCCTTTGTGCTTGCAAGGATTCTCAATCTCCTAAACTTTCAAAGTTGGTGAATTTTGTGACTTAGTGACCCTTTCAAAGGAAGAACAAGGGGGTATTTATAGGAGGAGCCAAGGGCCAAAGGTGGTGGCAAACACCCTCTTAGGACCAAACTTGGTGGCTAAGCTTGGTGGAAAGGTGATGGGAAGGGTTGTGTGAGGGTGTATTCCCAAGGCCTGAACTGTACAGTGCTCTATGGAAAAACGGGGCTCAGCAGCCCTGTAGCCCCCCCGGCAAGCAACCAAGTGGTGGCAAAGGTGAAAGGGACAGCCAGGACCACGCGAGAGAGTGAGACTCTCGCCGAGTGTACCACTGTCACACGTGGAGTCAACAAACAAATGTTTGACTTTGACCACACCTGGCAAAACAGACTCTCGCGCGAGGCAATGACTCCCTCGCGCGACGGTCCACTCCAGACCCAGTGTTGACTATCTTTAATTTCTTGGTTTAAGGGTTCAAAAGGGCTCAACGGGGGTTCCACACATACCGAGCTCAAACCTTTCCAACCTTAAGACTGCTTTTCGATCCGGTTCATCATCGGGGAAACAAGAAACCGTAAAACGATCGGGAGATTCAGATTGGGGTGTCTACAGTAGTCCCCCTTAGACGGCACGCGGAGCACCATTGACAGGTACGGGTAACGTCAAAGGTTCTAGACACCCACCGAATCCACCCAAAAGCCGATTTAATGAAAAAAAGCGCACAAACATGTAAAAATACCGTGCACCGAAGAGAGTCTTGACGGATAGATCGTCGTTGACTTGAAATTGGACGGATAGATCGTCGCTGATTAGAAATTGGACGGATAGATCGTCGCTGATTGACGGTTAGATCGTCGTTGATTTGAAAGTGGACGGATAGATCGTCGCTGATTTGAAATTGGACGGATAGATCGTCGCTGATTCGACTGTGGACGGATAGATCGTCACTGATCGAATGTGGACGGATAGATCGTCGCTGATCGAATGTGGACGGATAGATCGTCGCTGATTCGACTGTGGACGGATAGATCGTCGCTGATTTGAATGTGGACGGATAGATCGTCGCTGATTTGAAATTGGACGGATCATCGTCGATTTGAAATTGGACGGATAGATCGTCGATCGAATGTGGACGGATAGATCGTCACTGATTCGAATGCGGACGGATAGATCGTCGTCGATTTGAATGTGGACGGATAGATCGTCGCCGATCGAATGTGGACGGATAGATCGTCACGGATTTGACCGGACGGATAGATCGTCAGCCGATTTGAATGTGGACGGATAGATCGTCGCCGATTTGAAATTGGACGGATAGATCGTCGCCGATTTGAAATTGGACGGATCATCGTCGATTTGAAATTGGACGGATAGATCGTCACTTTCGGAATCGGACGGATAGATCGTCGCTGATTCGACTGTGGACGGATAGATCGTCGCTGATTTGAATGTGGACGGATAGATCGTCGCTGATCGAATGCGGACGGATAGATCGTCGCTGATTCGACTGTGGACGGATAGATCGTCGCTGATTTGAATGTGGACGGATAGATCGTCGCTGATTTGAATGTGGACGGATAGATCGTCGCTGAGGATATAAGTGCTTTAGATGGCGGGAATTTAATCCAAATATGATCCCAAAAATAAATTAGGACCATGATTACACCTGGGATTTCAATTAAAAGAGATAATAATTGACTTGGGCCTGCTTGCTGTGGAAAATGGGCCTGGAGCCCAAAGGTGTGTCGTGCGAGGTATTTATGCCCTCGCGCGAGGGAGCTGTTTCTGGATCCGGATTTTGAAACGGCCCAGACCCGGCCCAACGCTGCTTCTTCTCATATACATCGAAAGACGTTACAGAACCGCCCACAATAGGTCGAACATCTCCCAACTCTTTTCTCTCTCGTCTCATCTCTTCTCGCCAAAATCCTTGATTCTCACCACAAAACCACGAACCCACTCTCATATACACACCCATGGCAGACCACGGTACGGGCGGAGGCGAAGGGGAGGTTGTTGATCATCCGAGTGATCGAGGGGAACAAATGGCAGTCGAGGAAACGGATCAGACGGTGGCGGAGCCCGCCAGGGTAGAAGGTGCAGTGCTCACAGACGGCGGCGATGGCATCCAGGACCGCGAGCAAGAGGCTGCTGGTGGAGAGAACCCTCGCGCGGTAGAGGGGGAGTCTCGCGCGAGGGACCATGCTGGGGCCGTGGGGTCCAGTAGTGAACCAGAGGTCTCGGGTATGGTGGCCGAGGGTCCGCCCGTGGTTGACAGGAGTTCTGGTGCTGGGGCCGTTGGGGATGACGCCGGGCCAAGCCAAACCCCGCCGAGGGACTCGGCGAAGGGTAAGGAGACTGTTATTGCAGAGGAGCCCGTTGAGGAAGAACAGATGGAGAAAGAACAGACCGCAGAGGCTGCCCCCGTTGAGATTCGGGAGGAAGATATTGCATTCAGGCCGCCGGCGTCCGCGGCTACATCGTCACGTCACGTGCCCATTACCTACGATGATATTGCCGAGCACACGCCCGACGAGATATTGGCGAGAGTCCTGGAACAACACCCCGAGATCGGGGAATACATTTTGAAGGCCAAAGAGGATAGGGCAAGAGTGGTCGAGGCTGCCGAGGCCGCGGCGAGGGCTGAGAGAGAGGCCGAGAGGGAGAGAGCCGGGCCAGAGGGGCTGGCGGCTGATATAGAGGCTGAGAAGGCAGAGGCCGAGGAGGCCTTGGGGCCGAGAGTGAGTGCAGTGGCTGAGGCGGGTGCCCTGGAGCGCCCGGAGTTTTCAGAGGAGACCTATACGCCTCTGCGGCCTCACCTGTTCGTACCGTTAGGCTTTGCGGGGTACAAACCGCCACAGCAGACTGACTACGACCCAGAGTTGATACTGAGGGACCCCGGGGTGCACATTGCCAATACTTGGGTCGAGGTACATCCTGTTTATGCTTTTTCTTGATATTCGTAAGCTTTTGAAAATCACGGAATACCTCGTAATTGAATCATGCAATAACGATATATGTTTACGTCCCAAACGCCATGCATGCAATAACTTGAACCAACCATCTGTTGTAGATTGGGTATAAGACATGTCAAGATGAAAGAATGCTCGTAAAGTATGCCATGCATACGAGAACGTCCATCAATGAATCCATTGCTGCCCCATGAACGCATCACGCCAAAATCATAACTTGGACCAACCATCTCATGATAGCTTGTGTAGATACCAAAACATGACGATGAAGCCCTCGCAATTAATACTACGTACGCAAAGTCTTGAACTAACCAGCTGTTAAAAATGGCACTGAGTTCCAAGTAATGACAAGATAACCCTAATACTGCGACGCGTGCATGCTATCACTTGAACAAGAGCTTGAACAAATAACATAACCCATCCATCTGTGGTCATGTCGATACATTGATTACCTAGAACTTGAAAATGAGAGCATTGCATGCTAACATCATATTCCATTGCTTGTTTACCATGCGTGGCTAAGCTGCTGCATTGATTACCTAGAACTTGAAAATGAAAGCACTGCATGCTAACATTATATCCTGCTGCTTGTCTTTGTTGTCTGAAACAGGCGGAGCAGAGGGATATCCGGGGCTTTGGAGGGCCATGCAGTTCTCTGGCACTGTACATAGGGTTGCCGGCGAGGGTGAGGGTGCTGGTGGATGCAGCAGGCTTTCGAGAGTTCATCCTGACCCTGACAGTGCCAGTCAGGAATGACCACGCTGTCCTCGTTGCACTAGCTGAGAGGTGGAGGGATACGTCCAATACCTTCCACTTGCCTCCAGGAGAGATGACGGTGACGCCATCAGACTTTGTGGCAATCACAAGTCTGAGGGTTGGGGGAGAGCCCATCCCGTTTGACTCAGGGATACACACCGATCCAGCGGCTCTGGAGTGGTTCTTAGGGGAAGCGCCCCAGGTAGAGAGAGGAGCAGCGAGGTATGCTCAGTTTATACAATATTTGAAGAAGAAGCCCGCCAATGAGCATGAGGAGGCACAGATGGCCCGGGCATACCTGTTGTACCTGTTTGGAGCTTCACTATTCCCGGGCAGGGGAAGCACGGTGCACTTGTCATACCTGCCGGCGCTGAGGGATTTGAGGACAGCCTCGCGGTTTGATTGGGGCGGAGCGGCACTCGGCACTGCCTACCAGTTCTTCGGCGATGCCTCGAGGAATGGGCAGAGCATGGCCGGTTATTGGCGCGTCTGGGAGGTATGAATTCAATTATTGTAGCATAATTTCCATCGTATCTCTTGATTGCATACAATTATGTATCAGCTTTAAACTGCGTACTTGTGCCACTTATGATTGATGTATTTCCATTCTTTGACAATACTGCAGCTCTGGGCATACGAGGTCCTAAGGATGTACCCTCCGGAGTGCAAGCATCCAGATTTGAGTATCCTCCCTCGTGCGTTGAAATGGAGTAAGGAGTACAGGGGACGAAAGAAGGGAGAGGCAGCCTCAACGCCTACAGGCTGTATCTGGACGAGCTGAGAGCGTCACAGGTATAACAAGAGAACCCAAATGAACTATCATGCATGCTTTCCTTAATGCTGTCGCTGATCAATTGTGCATATTGCCTGTTTGCCATTTTATGCAGGTTGAATGGAATCCCTGGAGGACGAGCGGGCCAGAGCCAGAGTACTTGGCACAGAGCAGGGCAGTCACAGCCAGCAGGGTACTACTGGAGTCGGCCTTTGGCTGGCAATGGTACTTAGGGGATCGAGTGGTCCGTCAGTCACTCGGTCTTCCGGAGTTTCAAGTACCAGGGCCACTCCCACCACGAGCTTCCCATACAGGAGACTACACACTGGTTGAGTTGGAGAGGTTCACGAGACCGGATACTGAGCTGGTACGCCATTTGCGTCCGACGATGGACTATGCCGCTTACCAGAGAGATCGCTTGGCGAGACCACTTGGTGTCAGGGCCCGCAGAGAGATCCAGGAGCAGGCACGCGAGGCTGGTGCCGAGAGAAGGGCCGCTGCTGAGGTACAGAGAGGAGGAGAGTGCCGCGTGAGACGTAGAGAAAGCAGGCCAGTAGTCGGTGGGCCTCCGGAGTTGGTTTGGAAGGTAGACGTAGTGGACCATCAGGGGAATACAGCTGAGCTAGAGCTTGTGCCTGCCCTTAGAGAGCCTACGGCCGTGACTGTATAGGTAAGCTAACTTCCATTTGCATAACTTCAAAACCCTTGAATTGTACCTAGAATATCTGATGATTGCAAAACATTCACAGGTGCCTGCTGAGTGGGTGAACGAAGCCCTACGTCGCATGCTTGCATTGGAGAACTTGGTGAGGAGAGCAGCTCAAGGCATGCCATTGCAGTTGCGTTATCCAGCACCCGCAGCTCAGCCAGCTCAGGCGGCCGCGTCCCGGAGGACTCAGGTATACAAAACGATACACTTCCTTCTTGCTTTCAATACATACGATACATGCCTGCTTTTGATACATGCATGCTTGCTTTGATACCAATACATTGCTGATAGCTTCCAATTGATAGAATGTACCTGTCAATTTAAACATTTGATAGACAAACATATTGCAAAACATATACTAATACAACATATAAACATGCAGGCACAGGGACGGGCGGCTTCTAGGAAGAGAGCACGGTCTCCACCACGAGCACAGACCACCACACCTCCAGTTACTACTTGACACACCAGGAGCTCACAGCCTGCCGTGGTGAGCAAGGAGACAGCCAAGAAGGCAGCGGCGCGTGCTGAGGAGAGGTACAGGATAGAGAGGCGAGATAGGTTGGGCCAAAGCGAGCCGGCCCGCAAGAAGCAGCTCGTCTTGGTCCAGCCCCAGGAGGAAGAGGATGGAGAAGATGAGGACGACGAGGAGGCCAGAAGCGACTCCGACGACACTGCCAATGACCCTCAGTACTTGCAGAATCCGCACGAGCTTGCTGCTGCCGATGAAGATGACAGTGATGATGACAATGGTGGTGATGATGTTGAGGAGGACTTGAGAGATACCGACTGGCTTGGACGGGATGAGGATGACTGAGGAGCCTCTTTACTTTCTATGACTTGCATTTGATTTCGGGCCTGCGTGCCCAAGTAGTTTAGATATGGAGGCCAACGTGCCTTAGATACTCTGATACTTTGCTTTTTGAAGGCCTGCGTGCCTTGTGATAGCGGGCGAGTGTGCCCCAGGTATACTTTGGTGGTTTTTGAGTTGGCCGGAGTGCCATAGACACAACACCTTCCTTTGGTTTGGTTTGATATAGCAAGGTTAGTTTATAAAATTTGCATTTTCTTGGTTTATTCGCTCTTTATATGCATAAAAGAGGCAAAACGCCAACCACTAATACCAAACTTGCATTGATAACATACTGAGACCGACTGCAGACGCACATGTATGTAGGGAAGTGACTAGCTCGAAAGAAAATGGAAAACGTACCCTAGGACACGGCCAGGATACGAGGATACAGCGAATTTTATGAAATTTTGGGCATTAATAGGCCAAAACTCAAAATACTTGACTTTGACTGAAACCGACGCTTCCGTAAGGTCAAGCACGCATAACGTGACTTGCACGAGTTGACGGAATCAAGAAATACATCCCGAGGCGAGAAATATGTCAAAAAGTGTCCTAAGACACAAAAGGGACACGAGACAGCGAAACAAGACTCAATTATGTCCCGGACTGAAACCGACACCTCCATACAGTCACATACGCTCCATATGACCTGTGCGGCATGAGAGAACTTGGCAAAAACCCCTAGAACGGATTTCGAACCTCCAAAACCTCCATTTGAACTTGAAACGGGCCGCCGAAGGTCCAAAATCTTCGTTAAGCGCGAATTTCCGTAACCGATGCCCGGGTACAGTCACATATGCCCATTAAGACTTGTAGGAACCATAAAAAGTGCCAAAATACCCCTGGAACCCAAAATGACCAAGCCAAACCAGTAGCTGCTGCAAACTGTCAAAACTGCAGCTTGGACCATCGCGCGAGCCAGTAGGACACTCGCGCGAGTAATTTCTGTCGCGCGAGAGAGTGAGATGCACGCGCGAGGAAGATGTGTCGCGCGGGAGAGTGAGACTCTCGCGCGAGAGTCAACCCCTGTCAGGCTAGCTTTGTTTGACTGGAATAAACTTCTGAAGACACCAGGAGATGCTAAGGGGGCCTCCAACGATCTGCACACAGTAATTAACATAATTGGGGAGCCCTTCATTTGCCAAGTGTAAAGTATTCAAAACTTTTTAACTTCTTCTTTCAACACAAATGAATAAGGATCCGACACTTCCAACCAAAACCCCATAAATGGAACCCATTGATAGTTGTGTAGAACATCATCGGTTATTTGAAATGGAGAGTCCACTTGCTGCAATGCTTGATCCTTGGTTGGCAAGA
Organism: Rhododendron molle; assembly: GCA_025413875.1. Lineage (NCBI taxonomy): Eukaryota > Viridiplantae > Streptophyta > Magnoliopsida > Ericales > Ericaceae > Rhododendron > Rhododendron molle. The sequence continues at coordinate 32,572,256 of CM046391.1, read as the reverse complement.
ACCGAAACCTATGAATGGGTGAGTCCTCGGACTCGAGGGCTGGCTTCGATCAGAGATCTTCGATACGTGGGGCCACGCCCCGAGCTCCTCGAAGCTGCTATGAACTACTGGGATCCAGTCATGCACGTCTTCCGTAATTATAACGACGAAATGTGCCCAACAGTGGAAGAGTTCCAAGCCTACCTACCCGGCTTCGCAAATCCCAATGTCCTTGCCGTTCCCCCGGTGCAGGAGAATATGAGCCATTTACTGATGATGAAACTGAACATTTCTGGGGCGCTGACGGCCAGCATTATCCATGATGACGAATTGGACATTGCGCGTTTGATTGAGTTGTACGGGCCAGGCGGCATCTTGACGGATCACGTTGAAGAGTCTCACAAACGTTTTGCCTTCTCAATTTGCGTGCTGGCGGCTTACGCACTGGTTCCTGCTAACGGAAGGGTAAGTCCCAGCGTGGTGAGCATGGCCTCACAAATGGGAGCCCGAAAAAACATTATCCCGACGGTCCTGGCCGAGACACTGATGGGCTTGGATCTGTTCAAAAGCGGACAGAGCAATGTCTTCAGTGGCAGTCCGCGGTTGCTTCCGGTAAATACTCACTCAACTCACCTTTTTCCGGTTTTCGCACTTTCGCATTTTACCTCGACACTCGGCTAAGGATCACTCCAGGACCTTACTTGTCTTTTCGCTCTGGCTTTATCTAGCTCCTTACTTGTCTTTTCGCTCATAGGTGTGGCTTTCTGACAAAATGGGATTACTCGAAGCTCCACAAGCGGGTTGGGAACATTTCCCGAGGCGATTGCTCGAACGGCCCCTGCTGTATCCTGAACAGGACGTAACAGGATGGAGTATGATCTTGCACGACATGCAATCTGATGATTTTGTCTGGAGATGTCCATGGCTGATCATGCCCGAAATGGCCGTCAATACAACAGGCCTTGAAAGGGTGATAATCGCTGGCTTGACGAGCTTCACCTTCTATATCCCGGGTCGCATCCTACGCCAACTAGGCATAAGCCAAGGGCTGCACCAAGCCGGGATCGAGGAATTCCACTTGCCTGACTTCAATGTGCCCTCACTGCACGAGTATCGAAGGCTTTGGAGATAGGGGGTGCTTGAGGGCCCTAGCCCAGATTTCTTAAATTGGCTAGATGGCCGTTACGTGGCATGGCTTCGTGCCGAAATCCAAGCAAGGCCCGGGGGATATTACTGAACGCAAAAGGATTCCGCCTGTAATTGAGAATAAGTTCGAGAGTCGTTAGGCATCCGAATAGTTTTCTGTACTTTTGTTTGATTGTCAGAACTGCTGTATGGTGTTGTTTGCTCGGTACGCTGAATAAAATGAATATTTCGAACCCCCGCGTCGAAATACTTGAATTGACCTGCTAGTAAAGCACAAAACCCTAAAAGCCAGCCCAAGATGAAACGTGAATGATCACTCCAAATAATCCAGTAGGCTGATTTTAAAACGTGAAAGAAAACAGACCCTCGCGCGAGAGACCCAGTGTGTCGCGCGATGATGTTGTTCAGCTCAGATGCCATGTTTGACCCTTTTCAGAAAGTTGCTGTGCTTGCAGGCCTTGTCCCCACATGAGGACGTCCAGAAAGTGTCTGAGACCTGAAAAGACGTATACCAAGCCCCAGAGATATTTTCTTTGAATAAGAGAAGTATCCTGCCATGCTTGGGCTATAAAAAGCTTAACCCTCCATGAATGGAAGGCACTTGTCTCCACACTAAAACCCCAGACAATAAGAAATGGCAAATCACCTCCCCACCTTGATTGGCCCGTGGCCTGAAACATTCGTTGCAGGCGACTGGCTATCATTTCGAACCCACGGGCTGGCCGCGTTTCATTATCTCCGAAGCGTGAGATTGTGCCCTGAAATCCTATGGGCTGCAATGCGGTTCTGGGACCCAGATGTCCACGTATTCTGATTTGGCAATGACGAACTATGTCCAACAGTGGAGGAATTTCACGCATATCTCCAAGGATTTGCGTCCAACGTGATTATTGTACCTCCTTATCGAGAGAGCATGTCCAAACTCTTGAAATCCACGCTGAAGATCTCAAAAGGTGCAGCAGAGGGTCTGCTAAGTGGAGGGTAGATAAATATAATGCGCCTGATGGAGTGGTATGGCCCTGAAGGTGACCTCACGGATACCACTGTGCAGGCCAGGCGACGGTTTGCTCTAACAATCTGTGTGTTGGCTGCATATCTGCTGGTGCCTGCCGATGGCCGAGTTAATCCTTCATTGGTTCACGTGGCCACTCAGCTAGGTGCCCGGAAGAACATTGTGCCTATGGTTCTGGCGGAAACGCTCATGGGTTTGGATTTGGTAGCTACCGGCCAGACGGAGACGTTCGGCGGCAGTCCACTCCTACTGCAGGTAAACTCACTCAGCTCACCTTTTTCTGGCTTTCCCACATTCTGCTTTTACCTCAACACTCAGCTAAGGCAAATATCGGAGTTTCTGACTTGTTTTTCCGCTCAAGTTTTATATAGCTCCTTACTTGTCTTTTCACTCATGCAGCTGTGGTTATCAGACAAGCTGGGATTGGTTGAAGCTCCAGAGGCGAATTGGCCGCACTTGCCCGGTCGAATGCACCAACGAGGGATGCTATACCCAGAAATGTCCACAGAGGACTGGTATGCATTCATGAACAACCTGTCACCACAGGAAATAGTTTGGAGGCACAGGGCGCTAAACATTCCAGACATGGCTCTACACTCCGCAGGTTATGAAAGAATGGTGATTGCTGGGCTGCTGTCCAACTTCACCTTCTATATTCCAGGCCGTATCCTTCGGCAGCTAGGGATGAGCCAGGGGTTACACCGAGCCGGGGTGGAAGCCTTCCATACTCCTGCATTCACTGCCCAAAACCTGAACGGATATGCACACAATTGGGGCCTGAGACAACTTGGAGGAGCGGATCCTGATTTCAGCACCATCCTGCAACGTCGCTACAAAGCATGGCTACAGAAAGAAGTTGCAAGAAGACAAAATGCAGACTGACTCCTGACCGAAACCTACATGATCTAAAATAAACTGTGAGCCTGTCAAGGCCTCCAGCATGTATTCTGTTTTTATGCTTAACTGTTTTTAAGGTTTGCTCAGCCATGTAATAACAGTTTGAATAAAAGTGAAAAGTGAAAAATTTTCCCCTTTTGGTCCAAGTATTGAACACCAAGCCGGTCTTGTATGTCAGCATGTATACTGGAACAGGAAACCGTGGGTCGAGTTGATTGATTGTGACCGAATCTCACAGAGAGATTGCCTACGTATCCCTTTTCAATGAATCAGGTCAAAACGTAGTTCAGGCTAAGGTTCACTCGTGTGTTTACCTCTCCTTTTACGCTCTAAATTTTGCCTAGAATCGCCCTTTCGGGTTTTTAGCTTAGCGAGCTTTTGATATTTGCCTATTTATTTTTGCCTAGACCGCTTCCTTAGGTTTCCAGTCTAGCAGGCTTGCTCTAATTTTTGCCTGGAACCGCCCACCCTTGTGGTTTTCGGCCCAGCGAGCTTCTCTCAGGGATAGTAACGCTTGAGTTGATCCAGGTTGACCAGAGTGTTGAACTCGTTGCCGTCCAGATCAATGAGTTGAGCTGCTCTACCCAAAAGGATGGTTTTGATGATGTAAGATCCTGCGCGTTTTGGTCGGAACTTCCCGCGGAGATCAAAGATGGGAGCACGGATTTCCTTGGTAACCATGTCACCCTCGAGCAAGTCACGAGACTTGACTTTCTTGTTGAACGCCCGAGCAATTCTTCGCTGATATCCCTGAACATGATACAAGGCACGGAGCCTCCTCTCGTCAAAGAGCATGAGTTCAACAAACCTCCCGCTGAGCCACTCAGATTCCGTGAGTTCACATTCTGTCATGATCCTCAAAGATGGCACCTCCAGTTCGATAGGGAGTACTGCTTCCATCCCATAGACCAGGGAGTAGGGTGTTGCCCCGGTTGATGTTCGAATTGACGTGCGATACCCCCACAAGGCTAAAGGTAGCTGCTCGTGCCAGTCCCTGGCAGACTCTGCAGACTTCTTGATGATTGTTTCAATGTTCTTATTGGCTGCTTCAACTGCCCCATTCGTCTGAGGGCGATAGGTCGTTGAATGGTGGATCTGGATTTTGAATTCATCAAAAAGCTCCAAAACCCTGCCTTTGAAGTGAACTCCATTATCCGATACAAAGGCCTGAGGGACACCATATCGATAGATAATGTTTTTCCTGATGAATTGAGCAACCTGAACTGCAGTCAGAGTTTTGTAGGATTCAGCCTCAACCCACTTGGTAAAGTAATCGATTGCCACCAAAATGAATCGATGACCATTGGAAGCAGACGGCCTGATCATGCCGATAACATCAATGCCCCAGACAGAGAAAGGCCAAGGCGAGGTCATACCAAACAGCTTAGAGGGAGGGACATGCATAAGATTGGCGTGAATTTGACACCTATGACAGCGACGGACATAATCCACACACTGTGATTCCATAGTTGACCAGTAATAACCTTGACGAAGGATTTTCCTGGCAAGCATGACTCCGCTCATGTGAGGACCGCAGATTCCTTCATGAATCTCTTCCATTATTGTAGTGGCCTCAGCACTGTTGACACAGAGTTTGTGCATTCCGCAATGAGATCTCCTGTAAAGCTTTCCTCCACAAATGATGTAATGAGCAGCCATCCTCCGCAGTGCGAGTTGATCTTAGAAGCTTCAGCCTGATATTCACCCCTTTCTACAAAATTCCATATGTCGTGATACCAAGGCAGACCATCATTGACATCATCAATGGTGCTAATATGTTGATAAGCAGGGCAGTCCCGCTGTTCAATTAGAATAGGACGAAGCTTGACACCCAATGGAAGTTCAACCATGGAGGCCAACGTTGCCAAGGCATCGGCAAATTGATTTTTCAGACGAGGAATATGTGTGAAGGTAACCTTGTTGAAACGAGGAATAAGATCTTCCAAGTCTTGATGGTAAGGCTTCAACCTTTCGTCCCGAACTTTCCAGTCCCCGTTGGCTTGAGATACAACCAAATTGGAATCGCCAATGACCTCGAGTTTTTCAACACCGAGTGTTAAAGCAGCCTCCATGCCGACAATGCAGGCCTCATATTCGGCTTGGTTATTCGTGACATCAAAATTGAGTTTGAACGCTAGAGGAATATGAGAACCGTCGGGCGTTATCAACAAAACCCCAATTCCAAATCCTTTCTGATTGGCTGCCCCATCAAAGTAGAGAGTCCATACATCGTCAACTACTGTTAGCACCTCTTCGTTTGGAAACGTAAAGTCTGAGTCTTCCGGCCCATCGATAGGATGATCAGCTAAGAATTCTGCCACCGCACGGCCTTTGACAGACTTCTTGGTGACGTACTCAAGATCAAACACGGCTAGCATGAGTAACCAACGTGCTAACTTACCAGTAAGTGCTGGCTTCTCGAATAGATACTTGAGAGGATCCATCCGAGAAATCAACTTCACTGGGTAAGCCAGCATGTAGTGTCTCAACTTTTTGGAAGCCCAAACAAGAGCCCAACACGTCTTCTCCAAAGAGCAGTGTAGCGTTCTTCGCATCCAACCATCTTCTTACTTAAGTAGTAAATGGCCTTCTCGACTCCTTTATCTCCTTCTTGAGCTAGCAAGCACCCCATAGAAGACGGGTTGACAGACAAGTAAAGTATCAAGGGCTTCCTAGGCACTAGCGGCATCAAGAGGATTCTGAAGATAGTTCTGAATGGAAGTAAAAGCCGCTTGACACCTGTCTGACCATACAAACGGGGTATCCTTCTTGAGTAGACGAAACATCGGCTCGCAAGTTAAAGTCAACTTGGCGATGAATCTGGCGATGAATCGAACCTTTCCCAGCTCCGCACTCCCTTTTCAGATACGGGTGGCTTCATCTCAAGCACCGCCTTGATCTTTGATGGGTCGACCTCTATTCCACGAAGTGATCATAAAACCGAGCATCTTGCCAGCTGTGACTCCGAAGATGCATTTCTGTGGATTGAGACGCATACGAAACTTGCGGAGTCTCTCGAAGAACTTCCTTAGCACAGGAATGTGTCCCTCTCGAGTCTTTGATTTGGCAATCATATCATCCACATAGACCTCGACTTCCTTGTGAATCATGTCATGCAAAATGGTTGTGGCAGCCCGTTGATAGGTAGGTCCAGCGTCCTTCAGCCCAAAAGGCATGACCAAGTAGCAGTAAGTTCCCCATTCGGTGATGAACGTTGTCTTCTCACGGTCCTCGGGTGCCATAAGAATTTGGTTATAGCCTGAAAAACCATCCATAAACGAAAGCAAAGCATGCCCCGCCGTATTATCCACAAGCACATCGATATGTGGTAAGGGAAAATCATCTTTGGGGCTTGCTTTGTTCAAGTCCCTGAAATCGACACAAACTCGTATCTGCCCATTCTTCTTGGGAACGGGAACGATGTTGGCCACCCAAGTGGGATACTGAGAAACCATGAGAAACCCGGCGTCGATCTGTTTCGTAACCTCCTCCTTGATCTTCTGGACCCAATCTGGCCTCATCCGTCTGAGCTTCTGTTTCACAGGTTTAGCATCCGGTAACAAAGGGATCCGATGCTCCACTATCTCGGGATCGATGCCTGGCATGTCTTGATGAGACCATGCAAAGACATCACTGTACTCGGTGAGCAGCTCTTTGAAATCACGATGCTCCTCTGGTGACAGCTTGGAGCCCACTTGAACCATTCGGGGATCATTCTCATCTTTCAAGTTTATAGAAACTATTTCCTCTTTTAATGGCTGAGCATGCCTTTCATCTTCCCTCTCGATGAGGGCACGGATTTCCTTGGGAATATCCCCATCGAAATCTATCCCTTCATCGTCGGGGTCGACACAGTTTATATAAAGATCATGCAAGTACTCAGAAGATGCCTCATTCATTTCATAAGACCCCAATGGGTCGCCAAGTACAAGAGAGTCAAACTCAAAATAAAAGCTATGACGTGAAGGGCCAAGAGGCACAAACTCCGACTCGAGCTAGACTTAGAAGACTCACTAGACTCTGACTCTGACTAACGCAGACTCAGACTCTGAAGTGTCATCAATGCAAGTTAGGCGTGGTTTGAAAATGCAATTTTAACACTACCCTTGGCTTCAGTGATAAGAGCAAGGATCCTCGAGAGCGTCCGCCCCGAGCATGAGCACTTCGGCTTCTTCAGCCTCTTCAACTTCCTTGGCCAAACCCACCGAGAGAACTCTTTGAAGAATAGCTCTAAGCTCCCCAAATCAAAAGTCCCCAGCCAATCTACTTTTGGCTGATTAAGCTTCCTCTTGAATTCCAATTTAGTTGGCTCGTCACTCTCAGACCATGTGTCATCGGTGAAGACCTCAAAACCAGGCAGCAGCTCCCAGTTTCTTGATTGATGAAAGGCTCATATTGTCCAGTGTAGCGTTCCCCGCTTCACGCACAAAGTAGTCGGGATCACCATAGAGAGTTCGAGGTTTTCCGAGTATTTCCTCCTTTTGGCATTTCCGGCAAAGGCAGAGTACCCCAAAACGGCCCTCGGAAGAAGGAAAGACAGGAAACTCCGGAACTCCCTGATGGATTCCTAAGCCCAGACCAAGAAAGTAAGACATCCGGCGCATGATGTCCATAGCGACAGAGCTGATGAGAAAGTCCCCATCCACATTGATTGCCAAAACAGAGCCAGATGTGTCGAAAGAGAAACCTCCAAGATCAACGTCCTCTTCACCGTGCATGATTCCCAATGGTGTTCCATCTTCCTTGAGCGGGCGAATTCCGAGTCCCCGCAAATGGTCGCACTGCACGGCAAATCCCCAAAGATGACTTTCTGGTGAAGGGTGGATGGCACAGCCATGATATCTCGAGCGGTGGAGCCATGGCCTACCCAACAACAAGTTGAAGGTTGCGGTATGTCGACGACATGGAACTCAACATCCATTTCAAAGCCCTCAACATCGAGTTTGAGCATCAAAATGCCCTCAACCACACGAAGTGCCATCGTATGCCTTGACACCAAATTAGAAGGTGCAAAGTCTTTTTGGCCAGCCCCAGACGATAGGCCACCCTCATCGGGCAAACATTAATGGCTGAACCGTTGTCAACGAGGACAATCGGGACCCGAGTCCGCGACACTTGACTGGAATGTGCAGAGGGCGGTTATGATCAGCTTCCACAGGAAGATCCTTGTCGGTGAAGACCACGGTGTGCTTAGCGGTAGGAGGGAGGATAAGGGAAACCATAGCCTCTGGAGTGACATCAGATTGAACTTCTAGGCGGGCAAGAGTGTGGCATAGCTTCTGACGATGCTCACGGGAAGAACAAATTAGGCCCCAGAGAGATATTGCAGCGGGAACCCGCTCGAGCTGCCTCCGAATAAGATCCGTGCTTGGTAACTCAAGTGGTGACCCTGGGAAAGCAACAGGTTCATTCCTTTGATTAGAAGGGTTGGACGAAGTCCCGGCTTGCAGATTAGCAGGCTGAAAGACTCGTCCACTCCTTGTAACGTTAAGAACGTTTCCCAAAGAAGGCACAGCTTGAGGGTCTTGATTCACGTCCCAAAGATCAGAAGGGACTTCACCCAGTTTACGCTTCCCTTTGTCAGTGGCCAGTGCAGCTACCGGCGCTTCTGTATCCAACCCTAGGTCGTCAGCGAGATCCTTCATCAGTAGTGAGTCCCAGAAATGCAGATCTTGAACCGCTGCAACTTCGTGTTCTGGTTCTGGATTTGCAGTGAAAGGAACATCCCAGAGGCCACCATCAGCTAGAGAACGGCTGACAGCCCAAACCTCAGCCCCAACCTGGACATCGACTATCTCATCCACATCCCAAAGGTCAGCTGGCGGAACCAGACCTGTAACCATGACGCTGAAGTCTTCTGGAGGAGAAATCACCGGGCGTGGCTGATCTTCATCTACGATACTGAGCACAGGGTCATACACAGGGTCAATTACCAAGCCTGTTGAGGGTAGAAGGGAAGAAACACTCTCCCAATACACGGGTCTCCTCTTGAAACAGATTGTCTTCATCAAGGTGTGTCATGTACTCAGGAGTAGTAAATCCTTGGAGAGGCCCAGGAAAAGTGACTGGAACCTGCCAAGCGGGCTCAGGATCCCAAAAGTATTCTTCCTCGGGAATCTGAGGCTGAAGTTCCTGGAAGAGCATGAACAAGGAGATGCCATCCAGAGGGTCAAGTGCTATTTGTTCGTGCTGAGCGATCCATTCTGCTTCCCATGCCGGGTCGGGTGGAATCTGCTCAAGGTGCAGCGGAAAACCCTCCAACTCGAGTTGGAACCATTCTTGGATGAGAGGAGCATCATAATCCTCACTATCAGCTATTGCCCAGCCTACAGCCTGCATATCAAGTTCTGGTTCTGGCTCAGGTAAGGTTGGCATCATAGCTCTGAATCGACTTGCAAAGTCCTGCGCAGAACCAGGAGAATCTACACCAAAGATGGGAAGATTACGAGTTGATGTAGGATCAAGTCGGATCCGCGGAAAAGGACCGTCGTGCAAATCACTGATATTGTCGTTGAGGAAATTCAAGCCCGCTTGCACCAAACGGGTAGGCAGATTATAGGTTTGCCCTATAAACATGAGTTCGGCATCGGATTTTGGAGGTATGAGCACAATGGGTTTTGGTTGATTGATTGGGAGATTTGGCTGATATGTGGAACAGCCTTGTGGTTGGGTAAGGAATTGGACAAGATGTTGGGCTTTTGGGCTGGTGGAGGCGGTGCCGAGAGAGTTCCTTCGTCTATAAGGTCCTGAATTGCATGCCGAAGACGAAAGCAGGAGTCTGTAAGGTGGCCGGCACCCTGATGGTAGGCACAATAGAGATTGGCCTTGAAGCCAGGCGAAGGGTTCTTGGGCAAAGGCATTGGATCCAGGGGCTTGAGATGCCCTGACTTTACCAACTTTTCCAAAACTGAGGACAGAGGTGCCTCAATTGCAGAGAAGCTACGTTGCTGTCCACGGGGCCGGTTGTTTTGTGACGACTGAACCTGATGGACATCGGCGATGTGGTTTGTGGTGTTGGAAGCAGAGGTGTTGGTACCACTGGTTGCTGCATTGGAGTAGGTCCCCGTCCCAAACAGAGCATTGGTGTTTCCAGAGTAAGCACGGGGCTTTGCCTTTGGGGGATTAGAAGATTCCCCTTTTGTCAGAATTCCGCTTTGGAGTGCATCCTCAATGGCCAGGCCGGAATCATAGAAGGTGTCGAAGTTTGCAGATGCCTGAGCGAGAACCAAATGCTTGGCATAGTCCGGCTGGAGATTTCGAGAGATGATGCGGAGCTGGTCTTTCTCGCTGGGGCGATCAATCATGAGAGCAGCCTTAGCTCGCCATCGCTTGACAAAATCGGCAAAGGACTCCTTTGCCTCCATCTTTGTGGATTCTAGTTCTCGTGTGGTCATCTTCAGTTGAGAGTTGTAATTGTACTGCGAAATAAACGCAGTCCCAATGTCCTCCCAAGTCCTCCTTTTGGCAATGTCGAGTGACAGAAACCATTGGAAGGCGGGGCCTGAAAGAGTCTGAGGGAAAAGCTGTGACATGGCCTCAGGCTCAACTGACAGCAGCTTCATTGCAGCATGGTAACTATAGAGATGGGTCCGAGGGCCACCACTTCCATCAAACTTTGCCAAGTCTGGCATTTTAAACTTCTCAGGAAGTTTGGCGTTAGGATACAGACAGAGACGATCTAAGTCAATGCCTCCAGCTTTGACTTTTTCCGCTTTGGCAATGGATTCCTCAAGCTGGGCCATCTTGGCCACGAGAGCAGTGATGTCTGGATTTCCAACCAGGATGTTGCCTGCAGGGTTACCAGCAAGTGCCTGAACAATTTGGGGGTTGTGCTGAACAATGACGCGCCCGGGATTGTTGGGATCTTCCACCATAACTCGGTGCACGTGCGGATCGTCTTCGGCCTCGCTTTCCTCCTCAAGAGGTGGTGGAATGCGAGTGTCGAAGAGTTCATTCAAACGGGTGACATTAGCATCAGTTTGGGCGGCCCTCTGCTGCATGGCGGTGATGCTAGTCTGAAGGTTCATAAGCATCTGTTCCACAGTAAACGGCTGAACCTCGGGGTTTCCGGCCATGTTAGAAGTTTCAGACGCTGAAGAGAGACCAGGTGATGTTGGCTGAATAACTTCTTCCAAGATCGGCGATGAGCTTAACCGTAAGGCAGCCAACGAAGAGAGCGGAGAGTCTTCCGTTGCAAGTGATTGGGATTGTAACCTGACAAGCCTTTGACCCGGATTCCGTTGCAGACGTTCCCAAGTGGGTTTGCCAACTTTCCTCGATACTTTCCTTGGCGGTGCAATGGCTTAAGACTTTGCTTGACAATAAAACAGAAGGCTCAGTAGGGATCCTGCAGCATGTTTAATCTGTACGCATAATTACTGGGTTCTGGGATTCGTTTCCCAACAGCCCCTAGACTCTAAGACTAGAAAACAAGTATGTCTCGAACTATTTCAAACACTGCTAAAACCCTCAGAATACTTTTTAGAGATGTGTCCCTGTTCGAGCCAATACAAGACTAAAGGATGTCGAAAGAATCCTAAACCTTCAGCCATTCCGCTAATTTGGGGTTTCAACTTTGAAGCTGGAACAACTCGGTGGACATGTCATGATACTATAACCAGAAATGGCATGAGCGGCACAGTGCTGCTAGCCAGGCGGTGTAAGTGACGAGGCACTTGTTACCTGACTGGTGTAAGCATCATGGCATGTTCTTTGTGTTCCTAATATTCTGTTTGAAACCCTAATCAGGTGTATAGATAAGGGTGTAGGAAACTTTTGATTTCCTAAAGTTCCTACTGCTTCTAAGGATTTTGAAAAAGCTGAAAACATGCATCATCTGGACGCATGACTCTTCATCGGGCCTAACAATGCCCAATGCAGCTCAAGACATACTTGTTAGAACGGGACCCTAGAAGCCGCCCTAAACATGCTCCTACGCAAGACGGTATGATGCACAGTGCATGTGATAGGGAAAGCAGTAACACGTAGACAATATATGGGGGTTAGATGCAAATAAATCTTACCCTGTAGGTACCTGTCTTAGTTTGGAAAGTGCTAGAGCTTTGTATATGCAAAGGCTGGTTTTGGCTTGTAACAGGTTCCTCGGACTAGGGCCACAGATATACCTCCCATCGCCCGCGATATCGCTGAGCAACAGTCAAACGGTAGCATGACCCATCATCGTCGAAGGTTGTTAGTCATTTGGGGTCCCCGGGCTCCGGTAAACCGTGCCGGATTGCCAAAACGATCCAACGAGGCTTTTATCCCACATCGATGCAAATGATATGCTAAAAATTGAGGAAGAAGAAGAAGAATCACAAATCACAAAATGCCTTTTCAAGCTCGGCTCACTTTATTTAGTCCATCTTTAGAGGAAACTACGCAAGTGAATAATCGAAAAAGTCCCAGATCAGATTGGCCGGACACGAGGTCCTGTTAAATCACCAATCTAACCTTCGGCAGCGCGAAGCTCACCGTTTTGACAGACTTTTAAGGGATTGTTCATAAGCGTATTAAACTCTAAGTATGAATTAATATTGGTTTGATTTATCCCCAGCAGAGTCGTGGGCAGGATGCCCTGGAATTTCCGGATTCCAAAGCGAGCCTCCAGGAATTTCTCGGAGCAAGGGCCCGATAGATCGAGGGAGCGCGAAGCAAAAGAGGCGCTCGCGAAACACAGAGTCGCCACCTGGTTCAAGGTCCGTCACCCAAGGAACCATATTTCAAGCACTCCGCGCTATTTGATTTGAAAAAGTGAAGGCACCAGTCCGTCATAACCATATCTGGATTCGGGAGCCAGGTTACGAGAGGGGAAGGGTTTTAAGGCATCCCTCTCGCCCAATCCGGAGATCGGTCTCTACTTAGGCATTTTGTGAAAATATTTGTGATTCGAATTCTTCTTTAACCAATTTTAAGCCAATTAGGCGGGGGAACAGTTAATTGGGATTTAAGACTATAACATGATTTGCAAGATGTGATTGAATATGGTACGAATGGATGGAAATAAAGAAAGTAAGATAAAATCCAACCCCTGGTGAGAAACAAACCAAAACGGCAAACGGAATGGGTGAATCATGCATGACAGCCATCTTTACATGCATGGCTTTACATGCATGCAAATAGGACAGTCGCGTGAGACAACCATTCACTCGCGAGGGTTCATCCTCACCACAAAGTTGAATTCTATCCTCTTACGGGCTCTGGAAGGACCAGCACACCAGGAGGCAAACCAAGCAGGTTTATATTGACTGTAAGTAAATGATTATTACAAATTATTACAAACAGAGCCAAATTAATTGAAATGCAACCCCTAAACAAATGGGGTGTCAAACAGGGCAAAGGCTGCTCGCTCATGCAAGGGCAATCATCGAACCAGGGGTCCTCGCGCGAGACAAGAATCTCTCGCGAGTGTCCTGACTGGACTTCCAGGAATTGCTTTGCATGCTCTGGGCTCCGGTACATGTCCAGAAACAACCCAGAAGCATTCCAACAAAGTAAATAAGCAATAAAAGTCTAGTCTATTTGTTTTAACATGCAAAACAGTGATCTAAATAGCTTACAAAGCTGTAAAATAAATAACAACATGAAAAACAAGAAAACCTAGCATCCCCAAACCCCACGAGAACTGTCGTGCGAGACAGTGGACTGTCGCGCGCGTATGTGAGTCACTTGCGCGAGGGTATGCTTGAACCAATTTCTTGTAACTCTGCTGACTTTAGGACCAGAACTGGTATTGATTACCAATCCTGGCCCTGACAGCCCCCCTCAGGTATCAAAACAGTAAGCAGTAAAGGTGTTTATACCTTTGCTTGGAAAGTTTTGGAAAGGTTTGAACAAATTGAAGAAGCTTGTGATGGAAAATGGAGTGAAGAATGGTATAGGATGTGAGCTAGAGTTGAGAGCGTTTGTGCTTGCAAGGATTCTCAATCTCCTAAACTTTCAAAGTTGGTGAATTTTTGTGACTTAGTCCCCTTGTAAAGAAAGAACAAGGGGGATATTTATAGGAGGAGCCAAGGGCCAAAGGTGGTGGCAAACACCCCCTTAGGACCAAACTTGGTGGCTAAGCTTGGTGGAAAGGTGATGGGAAGGGTTGTGTGAGGGTGTATTCCCAAGGCCTGAACTGTACAGTGCTCTATGGAGAAAAACGGGGCTCGGCACTCAGTAGCTCCCGGCAAGCAACCAAGTGGCTGGCAAAAGGTGAAAGGGACAGCCCAGGACCATCGCGCGAGAGAGTGAGACTCTCGCGCGAGTGTACCACCTGTCGCGCGTGGGTCAACAGTCAAATGTTTGACTTTGACCACACCTGGCAAAACAGACTCTCGCGCGAGGCAATGACTCCCTCGCGCGACGGTCCACTCCAGACCCAGTGTTGACTATCTTTAATTTCGTGGTTTAAGGGTTCAAAAGGGTTCAACGAGGGTTCCACACATACCGAGCTCAAACCTTTCCAACCTTAAGACTGCTTTTCGATCCGGTTCATCATCGGGGAAACAAGAAACCGTAAAACGATCGGGAGACTCAGATTGGGGTGTCTACAAAGAGCTTCTGGGGCAATATCAGAGGGGACCTCGAGTCTGGAAAGGGTATTGACCAACCTACGACGGTGCTTGCGAGAGGCAGCTAACACTCCCCACATAGACATACGGGCGGGGGTTTCCTGGAGTTGACGGATAATGGGATCAGTGGAGGCTTCCGGATCAGGTTCAGGGAGTGAGTTGAGGTCAATGGACAATTTGGGCTGGGTAGGTGGGTTAGTTTTAGTGGAGCTTGAGGGGATATTTTGTGGAGCTTGCGGGACGGAGGTGCTCAGGTTTGTGGGATTGACAAGGGTATTCTGCTGCGGTGGAGGGGCTCGGGATGAGCTACCCTGCTGGAGGTTGGTAGGCTGGTAGACTCTCCCACTTCTGGTAAGGTTGCTAACTGTTTTGGGGATGGGCTCCCACCAAGTACCTTCCCAGAAATCAGAGAAGTCCAAGTCGCAATCATCCGCCTTACGCTTCCCCTTGTCAATTGCTGTCTTCTCCAAAGTCTCGTTGAGAGTTTCCATTTCCAAAGCATGCCAGATGCTGTCCTCCTCCAGAGAATTCCAGAAGTTGGCATTGTTGCTGCTGTTGTCATTGCCAATCTGTAGAGACCCTTCATCTAGCATGGCCTTATTGACAGTCAACTCCTCACCATTTATCCACACATTTACCAATTCAGACTTTCCCCACAGATCTTCTGGATCCAACACGCAGATGTTGGGCTCATCAGGGATTTGAACTACGGGTTTGGAAAAGAACTCCTCGACGATGAATTCCTGTGGGAAGAAAAGATAGTCCAAGGAACGTTCCAGAGCGTCGGAGTCTCGAGTAAGGTTGACAATGGTCCTGGCGTTGAGCCCTGATAACATATGGGGATTCATCAGATCCATTTCCTCCACCACTTCCTCTTCTCGAAAAAGGTATGCCAATGATGTTTTGTCTAAGGGGTCAGAATCATCCATCCAGTGCCATTCGTTGGGTTCGGGCTCCCATTCCCATTCATCTTCGCTCTCGGCAGGCTCAGGTTCAGTGAACAGAACAAACAGGGAATACCCATCCAAGGGATCAGCCATCCTCTCCTCCCAGTCTTGCCTCCATTCTCCTTGTTCCAATTCCTCAACTTGGCTAGGGTTAAGTACCACAGGCCATGCTCTAGTAATAAAAGCTCTGTCTTCCACCGCCAAGAAATCTTGCACCAGATCTTTCCACCTTACCTGAAAGTCCCATTCTACGGTCTCAAGCGCGCAGACCGTATCCTCAACTGGCAACTCGACGGCTGGCTTAGGTTGGGTATCAGGAATGATGTAAAGGCTGGGGTTAAAAGGCTGGCTTATGGAGATGAGGTTCGTGCGGGCATTGGAATGCTTTGGGAGTGGGTTTGAGACAGTGTTTGGTTTTTGTGGTGGCATGGGGAGGGTTTTGTTGTCTATCAGGTCTTGGATTGCATGGCAGAGATGAAAGCAGTTGTCAATTAGGTGGCCCACATTCTGGTGATAGGCACAGTACACGTTAGGATTGTGGGATACGGGTAGTTTTTGAGGTAAGGGAGTAGGGGTAAGTGGCTTGAGGGTGCCGCTTTCGACCAATTTCTCGAGCACGGCAGAGAGTGGTGCTGAGAACTGAGCAAAAGTGCGGGGCTGGGTATGCGGTTGACTGGTTTGGGTGGCTATTTGGTTCACCGGCTCGGCTTGGGCTGTGTTTGTGGAGGTGCTGGGAAGGTTGGTGTAGTTTGAGTTGCCAAACAGAGCATTGCTGTTTTCGGAGTAAACCTTCTTGGGCTTAGGAGCGGGCTCGGGCTTGTCAAGGATCCCCAATTGAACTGCTTCTTCGACGGCCAAGCCTGTATCCAAGAATGTTTTAAAGTCTGAGCATGCTTGGGCCATCACCATGTGCCTTGCTAGAGTGGGTTGAAGGTTACGGACAATCATCCGGATTTGGTCTCTGTCGCTGGGTCTATCTTTCACCTGCGCTGCCTTAGCCCTCCATCTTTTCACGCAATCGGCGAAGGCCTCTTTTGCTTCCATCTTTGTTGACTCCAATTCACGGGTGGTTACCTCCAACTGAATGTTGTAATCGTATTGCGCCACGAAAGCCGCGCATATATCCGCCCAAGAACGCTTCTTTCTCTCATCCAGTGAGGTGAACCAGTGCAGAGCATGTCCCACTAAAGTCTGTGAGAACATCTGTGCCATAGCATCCTTCTCGACTCCCCACATGGACAGTGCTCCATTGTATCCCGTAAGATATGCCTTTGGATCTCCTGTTCCATCAAACTTGGCGAAGTCGATTGGTATGAACTTTTCCGGAAGCTTCGCGTTGGGAAACAGGCAAAGCTTAATAATGTCAAAACCAGTTGATGCTATCTTCTCATTTCTAGCAACGGATTCCTCTAGCTAAGTGAGCTTTGCCAATACTGCTGCCATTTCGGGATTCTGCGGGGTTTCCAAATCAAAGACCAGCTGCTCTTGGTTTGGATTCGGGTTAGGGTTGGGGTTGAAGTTCAGATTGGGATTTGGATTTGGGTTTGGGATAGGAATTGGGTTAGGAATGGGAATTGGATTTGGGCTTAGATTCGGGTTTTGTAGTGGAAGGCATCGTGCAACCCAAGTGATCATCATCATAAGTTGGGCAATTTGGTTATCAGTACGTTCGCCCAGGCGTTGAATATCTTCTCTGATCTGAGCCATCTCTTCGTTCAAATTTCTTGGGTTTGGGTTAGGGTTTGGACGGGGATTAGGAATGGGATTTGGGTTCGGATTTGGCTCGCCTCCGTTTGGGTTTGGATTCGAGTTGGGGTTCGGATTACCAGCGTTCGGGTTTAGGTTGCCTCCGTTTGGGTTCAAGCCTCCGATCAATAGATCCATTTTCGCCCCCAAATCTGATGCACTGACGGAGTCTGCTTGCAGTTGGAGCCGTTCCAATCTCTGTCCCAAGGGTCTGGTCAAGGAGGGTATGATGTTCTTCTTTTTCGGCCCAATTGCTCAGAACTGACAGCAAAGCCAAAAACTTAAGCTCAGACGCGGTTCCTGCTTGCATTTTTATGAAATTTGTGCATGATTTTAGAAAATGAGTGCCTCATCGTCACCGTCATCGATTCCGATTTTTCAAAAACGATTGACTTACGGGAGGTTGCCTCAATCCTCGGATTTTTGGGGTGTATCCTCATTTAGGAACGGCCGATGACTGAAAGATGCTAGGATAAGCTAAATATTTGGCTAATATTTCATCGGCAATTCGACCATTGATTCGTAATGACTCGAGGTGAACAATGTGATGTGATAACCGAGGTGGCGTAAGCGGTACACTTGCTTTTAGCCTGAATGGTGTTGGCATCGCAAGGTTCTGCCCCCCTATCATTCCTTTTCTTTGGTTAAATTCCGGTCAAATGCTTAGTCAAGGACTTAGCAGAATCTTAGTTTCCTTTAGGTTCGGGTTCGAGGACTAATGTGATTCATCAACACGCGTTAGGGTGCGTGACTCTTCATCGGGTCTTGGCAACCTTTCGAGGATCGCGCGAGTGAGTCTCGAGAACCGTGGCTGGCAGCATGATGATGATGCAATGCAGTACTTAAACAGATTATAGCACATAGTCCTACCCTGTAGGCTCCTGTCCTAGTTTGGAAGGTTCTATGGTTGGCTACACATGTACAAAGGCCTGGTTTTGGCTTGCAGAGGGTTCCCCGGACTAGAGTCAAAGTATACCTCCCATTATCGAGCGTACACTCAATAATGGTACAAACGGTAGGGATGACTCATCACGGTCGAGGGTTGCTGAGCATTCCGGGATTCCTTGTCACCGGCAAGCTGGGCAAGATTGCCGAAACACAACAGCGGGGCTGCACAGGATATATATACAAGAAATAAAAAGTGAAATAAAATCCTTTGAAAATCCCACGAATGTTTTTCAAGCTTGGCTCACTAATTTAATTAATATTCAAAGAAAACGGACCGTTTTGGAAACACGCCAATTTTCTCTTAAGTATTAATTAAATTTCTTACCCAGCAGAGTTGCCACTGTGGGCTACCACAGCCCCGGGTGGAATCGGGGCGGCCCAAAAGAGAGGCGCCACGCCGTTTCTTGGAATCGATTTGAAAAAGGTTTAGAAGAGTCGCCACCCGGATTTGTGGTTCGCCACCCGAGAAACCGTTTTGATTTGAAAATGATCGATTTGAATTGAAAACCAGAGATTCGTTTGAAAAGGGTTCGGGAGCCACGTTACGAGGGGGAAGGGTTTTACGGCACCCCCCTCGCCCGATTCGAAATCGGTCTCTACTGGACATTCGTGGGATTTTTCAAAGGATTTTATTTCATTAAACAGTTAGCACGTATCCGCAATTGCATCAAGTACAGAATGTGCATGTGAACAGTGAGTAGAAGAGGGATGGTGATGGAATGCAAAAACGCTAGAAGTTGAAACACCCTGTCACTTATACACTCTCGAGCGCTTGGGAGCGTTCCCGAGCGCTTGAGAGTTTTGCATGCCCAACCTACAGATAGTGTTAGTACAACAGAATACAATAGGATATAATACTGAAAATGTAAACTAAAGTGGTTTAAAGCATGAACAGGCTCAACAGGAGACCTGGTAGATCAGGGTCAGGCCCCTATTCCACCAAGTCATGTGTCCTTTCCTTCCAAGAACAGTGGTTTTATAGATCAAAAGACTAAAGGGTCACATGCAAGGCATGCAAGAGCATTACAAGAACCAAAATAAAGGAAGACATGAATAAAATGGCATGCAGAGAACTCCCGAGCGCTCTGGAGTAGACTCGAGCGCTCTGGAGTGAGCTGCACCCCAGACTGATCTCAACCAACCAAAGCCTTGATGTCTTAATGCAACTGATCTATTTGTTCATTTTGCATGTCAAAGATTCCCCTTTTTAACCTACTGAAAAACATGTTTTTGTACTTCTTTGACATGAAAAGTGATCTTCATCCTTTTTTGAAAATCAGATCAGATACAGCAAAAACATTTTAAGAAAACCCCTCTTGCTTGAGACTTGTCTTTATATCCCTTGCATGTTAGCTTAAATGCTGCAAAAATGGAAAATGAGACTGGCAGCACTCTCGAGCGCTCTAAAGTAGTCCCGAGCGCTCGGGAGTGTTTCCAGTGCTGCATGCATGGAAAACACTTGTGACCCTTTGCTCTTGTTTTAACACTAAGGCTTTTCCTTCTCACTTCCAGTATTGAGGACTAGAGTGAGCTGGGAAGCCTCCCTCAGAAGGAAAGAAGCAGCCTTGCCTTTGGTTGACACCAAAGTGTGAGGCTTTTACCTTTTAACTTGGAACCTTGCTCCTTGAAAGAAGGGCTTGGAAAATGGGACGGATGGAAGCCTCAGAAGATCAGAAGGTGGAGATGATCAGAACCCCTTCCATCTTCTTGATACCTTGGGTTTTTGGCTTGTTTTTGCTTTTGAAAATGGGATTTTTTTTTGCTTGCAAAAGGGTGAGAACTGGTTTTTCTGCTTTGAAATCTCAGAGAAGAGATCTAGAGAGAGAGAGAGAGAGTTCTCTCCCTGTTTGAGTTGAAGAAGGCCTTATATAGGCAAAATACCATATGGTCTTATTTTGGAAAAATATGATTTGGAATCCAATAAAATCTCCAGCCCTGACTCACCCTCTGACTGAGGTTGAGTGTGGTCTAAGGCTAAGACCCGTTCAAACGGCTGCAATGATGGCTGCAAGGATAGTGGAGAAGCTCCAATATCCATTGGGCAGCACAAAAGTCTCGAGTGCTGGGGAGTGGTCTCGAGCGCTTGGGACTTCACTCTCGAGCGCTCGAGAGTTGACTGGTCCAAGGTTTTGAAAGATGCTCTTGAGCGCATGGGATTGATCCAGAGCGCTTGAAAGCTATTTTTGACATTTTATTTCCTCTTAAAGTCCTTCAAAGAGCATTGTTCTTTCGGTCCAAGGCTTGTTTAATCCAATTTTCATCATCGGGGAGCCTCCGGGCCATGAACCAAGGAAATTTGAATTGTCCAAATTGGGGTGTCTACAACCGTATTTAAGCTACTCTTGAATGTGATAACACAACAATTGATGCCATTTAGTACGACGGGTGAATTGAGATGAAGAGTTTGGAAATAAAATAGAAATACAAGTTAATATGTGAACAACCTACTTAATATCAATATCTCATTCTTGTCTACTTTATTGAAATTAGAGTCATGGAAATGCATAGGATGAAATGTAAAATGGATGTACGGGGTCACGAGTACCCGGAATGTATTGTGGGTATAGGGGGCCTGTAGACACCCCAATTTGAACACCTCGAATTTTCTTAATTTGTGGCCCGGATGCTCCCCGATGATGAATTTGGATTAAACAAGCCCTTGACCGATCGAAACAATGCTTCTAGGAAGGCTTTAAAAAGGAGAGTAAGTGTCAAAGCCACTTTCAAGCGCTCAGGAGCAGTCCCAAGCGCTCAAAACTATTTCTAAAAACCATGGGCCAGGCCAACTCTCGAGCGCTCGAGAGTGCAGTCCCAAGCGCTCGAAACCATTCCCGAGCGCTCGAGACTTCTGTGCTGCCCAATGGATGGCAGGCCTTCCCACTACCCATGCAACTCATCATTGAAACTTCTTTGAGCCGGCTGAAGCTTAGTCCACACTCAACCTCAGTCAGAGACCCTCAGACCAGCTGTTTTTTCTGGTTAAAAAAATGTTTTTATTTCAAAATCATTTCATTTTGCAACCATAGGTTATATTAGCCTATATATATGGCCCTTGGTCTGCAGAATGAGAAAAAAAGGCTCGCTCTCTAAACTTCCCCTCTCTCTCTCTCTGGTTCAAAGGAAAGGGTTTCATACTCAAGGTCCATTAGAAGCTACAAGGTTTTTCAAAAGAAATAAAGTTTAAAAGTTCAAAAGCATGAATGAGATGCAGGGAATCCAGAACACTCTCAGCTTCTGATTTCTTGTATTCCTCTTCTTTCACCCATCTCTTCAAAAGTCATTCAAGGAGTCAAGTTCCTTCCAAAGGTAGAAACACTTTTTTTTCTAACCTTGACGTCAAGCAAGGCTGTTTTTCCTTTCTAAGGGAGGTCTCTTGGCTCTCTTAGTCTTCAATACTGAGTGTGGGTCAAGAGACCTTGGTGTAATAACAAGAGTAAAAAGGGGTACAAATACGTTTTTCTGTGTTCAGCCTACTGGAAGTACTCCCAAGCGCTCGGGAGTGACTCCAGTACTGCTTTTCTTCCTATGAGTGTTTAAAAGGACATGCATGGGTAGGAGGTGTTTTAAAACTGTCTTTTTAACTTTTTTGAAGTAAGTTGGTACCAACGATCTGTTGTTTTCGTAGAAAAATAAGGTAAATGATTCATATTTAAGGTGTGCGAAAGAGTTTTGGTCTGAATCTAAGAAGAGAAATCCTTTTTCACACTTTAAGATATAAGATCCAGTGCGCCAGCATACTTCATTGAGTGTTTTAGTTGGTTGAAATCATCCCTGAGGTGCAGACGACTCCCGAGCGCTCGACATAATTCCCAAGCGCTCGAGAGTGTTTGCATGCAAGCTCAGTTCTTTTTTGTTGTTTGGCCTTTCTGTTGTCTTTGCATGTCCATGCATGTGCTCCTTTCAGCTCTTGTAATTATAAAACTAATTTTCGGGAAAACAAGAGTGTATGGTTTGGAAGAATGGGACCTGGTTTCAGTTTACTAAGCTGATCCCAGTTTTCTGAACCCTCTGTGGGGCCCGCAAAACTTCCTAGTTCATTCCAGTTTGTATTTCAGTATTGTGTTCTGTTGGACTAACATGATTGGCAAGTTGGACATGCAACACTCCCAAGCGCTCGGGAGTGCTTCCGAGCGCTCGAGAGTGTATCAGTGACAGGGTCTCCCAGCTTCTAACATCTTCGCATTTCGTCACCATTTCTCATTTATTCACTGTACATATGCACATGCATGCACTTCCCAACCTGATATATCTGTAAATAGTTGCTAGCTGCGTAATGAAATGAAATCCTTTGAAAAATCCCACAAATGTCTATAGAGACCGATTTTGAATCGGGCGAGGGGGGTGCCGTAAAACCCTTCCCCCCTCGTAACGTGGCTCCCGAAACCTTAACAAATCTCTGGTTTTCAATTCAAATCAATCATTTTCAAACAAAACGGTTTCTCGGGTGGCAAACCACAAATCCGGGTGGCGACTCTTCAAAATTTTTCAAAAAAATTCAAAAACGGCGTGGCGCTTCTTTCTCGGGCCGCCTTGAAACCACTCGGGGCTGTGGTAGCCCACAGTGGCAACTCTGCTGGGGATAATGATTTAATTGATACTTGAGAAAAATCAGTACACTGACAAAATGGCCTGATCTCCTTAAGTATTAATTAAATTAGTGAGTCAAGCTTGAAAAACATTTGTGGGATTTTCAAAGGACTTTATTTCACTTCTTTATTTTTTGCATATATATCCTGTGCAGCCCCGCTGTTGTGTTTCGGCAATCCTACCCGGCTTGCCGGTGATAGGGAATCCCGGAATACTCAGCAACCCCTGACCGTGATGAGTCATCCCTACCGTTTGTACCATTATTGAGTGTACGCTCAATAATGGGAGGTATACTTTGACTCTAGTTCGGGGAACCCTCTTCAAGCGAAAACCCGGCCTTTGTACATTTTTAGCAAGCCGTAGAACCTTCTAAACTAGGACAGGAGCCTACAGGCTAGGATTACGTGCTATATTCTGTTTACATGCTGCATTGCATTTCGCATTGTCATGCTGTCAGCCATGATTCTCGAGACTCGCTCGCACGGTCCTCGGAAGGTTGCCAAGACCCAATGAAGAGTCACGCACCCTAATGCGTGTTGATGAATCACATTAGTCCTCGAACTCGAACCTAGAGGAAACTAAAATTTTGCTAAGTCCTTGACTAGTGTTTAACCGAGATTTAACCAAAGGAAAGGAATGATAGGGGAGCAGAACGTTGTGATGCCAACACCATCCAGGCTAAAAGCAAGTGTACCGCTTACGCCACCTCGGTTATCGTATCACATTGTTCACCTCAAGTCATTCCGAACCAATGGTCAAATTATCGATGGAATATTAGCCAAATACTTAGCTTATTTTAGCATCTTTTGGGAATCGACCGTTCCTAAATGAGGATACACCTCAAAAATCCGAGGATCAAGGCAACCTCCCGTAAGTCAATCGTTTTTGAAAAATCGGAGTCAATGACGGTGACGATGAGGCACTCATTTTCCAAAAATCATGCACAAATTTCATAAAAATGCAAGCAGGAACCGCGTCTGAGCACAAATTTTTGCTTTGCTGTCAGTTCTGAGCAATTGGGCCGAGAAAAAAGAACATCATACCCTCCTGGACCAGACCCTTGGGACAGATATTGGAACGGCTGCAACTACAAGCAGACTCCGTCAGTGCATCAGATTTGGGGGTGGAAATGGATCTATTGATCGGAGTCTTAAACCCAAACCCGAACCCCACGCTAAACCCAAACTGAGGTAACCTAAACCCGAATGCTGGCAATCCGAACCTTAACCCTAACCCAAGTGTCAACCCAAACGGAGGCAACCCAAACCCAAATAGAGGCGTGCCAAAACCGAATCCAAATCCCGTTCCCAATCCTCATCCAAACCCTAACCCAAACCTGGGAAATCTGTACAAAGAAATGGGACAGATCAGAGAGGGTATCCAACGCCTGGGTGAACGCACCGATAACCAAATCGCCCAACTCATGATGATGATTACTGGGGTTGCACGACGCCTTCCACTGCAAAACCCGAATCCGGGCCCTAATCCAATTCCTATCCCAAACCCTAATCCAATTCCTATCCCTAACCCGAATCCCATTCCAAATCCGAACCCAATCCCCAATTTAAACTTCAACCCTAATCCTAATCCGAATCCAAACCCGGAGCAGCTGGTCCTTGATTTGGAAACTCCGCAAAACCCCGAGATGGCAGCAGTATTGGCAAAGGTCACCCAACTAGAGGAGTCTGTTGCAAGAAACGAGAAGATAGCGTCAACTGGGTTTGACATCAATAAGCTTTGCCTGTTTCCTAATGCAAAGCTCCCGGATAAGTTCAGGCCAATTGACTTCGCTAAGTTTGACGGAATAGGAGATCCAAAAGCACACCTGACAGGATACATTGGAGCACTTTCCATGTGGGGAGTCGAGAAGGATGCTATGGCACAGATGTTCTCACAGACTTTGGTGGGACATGCTCTGCACTGGTTCACCTCACTGGATGAGCGAAAGAAGCGTTCTTGGGACGATATATGCGTGGCTTTTGTGGTGCAATACGATTATAACATTCAGTTGGAGGTGACCACCCGTGAGCTGGAATCAACAAAGATGGAAGCAAAGGAGGCCTTCGCCGATTTCGTGAAGAGATGGAGGGCAAAGGCAGCGCAGATGAAAGATAGACCGAGCGACAGAGACCAAATCCGGATGATTGTCCGTAACCTTCAACCCACTCTTGCGAGGCACATGGTTACGGCCCAAGCATGCTCAGACTTTAAAACATTCTTCGATACAGGCTTAGCCGTCGAAGAAGCAGTTCAATTGGGAATCCTTGACAAACCCGAGCCTGCTCCCAAGCCCAAGAAGGTTTACTCCGGAAACAGTAACAACCTGTTTGGCAACGCCAACTACACTAACCTTCCCAACACCTCCATAAATACAACCCAAGCCGAGCCGGTGAACCAGATAGCCACCCAAACCAGTCAACCGCGTACCCAACCCCGCACTTTTGCCCAATTCTCAGCACCTCTTTCCACTGTGCTCGAGAAATTGGTCGAAAGCGGCACCCTCAAACCACTTACCCCTACTCCCTTACCTCAAAACTTCCTGCTTCCCACAACCCTAATGAGTACTGTGCCTATCACCAGAATGTGGGCCACCTAACCGACAACTGCTTCCATCTCCGCCATGCAATCCAAGACCTAATAGACAACAAAACCCTCCCTATGCCACCACAAAAACCAAACACTGTCTCAAACCCACTCCCAAAGCATTCCAATGCCCGCACCAACCTTATCTCCATAAGCCAACCCTTTGACCCTAGCCATTACATCGTTCCTGATACCCAACCCAAGCCAACCGTCAAACTGCCAGTTGAGGATGCTGTCTGTGCGTTGGAAACTGTGGAATGGGACTTTCAGAGAAGGTGGGAAGACCTAGTACAAGACTTCTTGGCAGTAGAAGACAGGGCTCTTATCACTGGAGCATGGCCCGTGGCACTTAACCCTAGCCATGTTGAGGAATTGGAACAAGGAGAATGGAGGCAAGGCTGGGAGCAGATGATGGCTGATCCCTTGGATGGATATTCCCTATTTGCTCTGTTCACGGAACCTGAACCTGTCGAGAAGGAAGACGAATGGGAATGGGAGCCCGAACCCAACGGGTGGCACTGGATGGACGATTCTGATCCTCTGGATGAAACATCTTTGGCGTACCTCTTTCAAGAAGAGGAAGTGGTGGAAGAAATGGATCTAATGAATCCCCGTATGTTATCAGGGCTCAACGTCAGAACCATTGTTAACCTCACTCAGGATACCGATGCTTTAGAACGTGCTATGGACTATCTTTTCCTCCCGCAGGAATATATTACTGGGGAGTTCTTCCCCCAACCTGTAATCGAAATTCCCGATGAGCCCAACATCTATGTATTAGACCCAGAAGATCTGTGGGGGAAGTCTGAATTGGTGAACGTGTGGATGGACGGTGAAGAACTGACTGTCAATAAGGCCATGTTGGATGAGGGATCTCTGCAGATTAGCAAAGATAACAGCAACAACAACAGCAACTTCTGGAATTCTCTGGAGGAAGACAGCATCTGGCATGCCTTGGAAATGGAAACTCTCAACGAAACGTTGGAGAAGACAGCACTTGACAAAGGGAAACGTAAGGCGGACGACTGCGACTTTGACTTCTCCAATTTTTGGGAAGGTACTTGGTGGGAACCCATTCCTAAAACAGTTAGCAACCTTACTAGAAGTGGAAGAGTCTACCAACCCACAAACCTCCAGCAGGGTAGCTCATCCCGAGCCCCTCCGCCACAACAGAATAACCCTGTCAACCCTACAAACCTGAACACCTCTGTCCCGCAAGCTCCACAAAACAACCCTCCAAGCTCCACTAAACCTAACCAGCCTGTGGGCTACCACAGCCCCGGGTGGAATCGGGGCGGCCCGAAAAGAAACGCCTCGCCTTTTAGAATCGATTTGAAAAATTTGAAGAGTCGCCACTCGGATTTGTGGTTCGCCACCCGAGAAACCGTTTTGTCTGAAAATGCTTGATTTGAATTTGAAAGCCAGAGATTGCTTTGGGTTCGGAAGCCATGTTACGAGGGGGGAAGGGTTTTACGGCACCCCCCTCGCCCGACGCAAAGTCGGTCTCTACTAAACGTTTGTGGGATTTTTGAAAAAGATTTTGTTTCATTAAGCAAATAGCAGGTAACCGCAGTTATAACAGGTAAAAAGTGCATGCATGTGCAACTGTACAATGGATGGATGAAACTGTAAATGAATGAGATGCATGTTAGCAGAAACTGTGGATCTGTCATTGATCTCACTCTCGAGCGCTCGCGAATGGTCCCGAGCGCTTGGGAGTTCTGATACCCAACCTACAAGCTTTGTTAGTCCAAACAGTAAACGATGCTAATAACAATAAACGGAAATTATTTCAAACATATCAAAAGCTCAGCAGAGGGCTATGATAGACTGAGGTGGGGGTTCAATCTCTTAAGCCATGCTTCCTTGCCACTACACAGTTAAATGTGTATTATTTACACTATGAAAAATCTTATGCATGCAAAGTCACAAGAAGTTTGTATGCATATAACAAAGTTTAGACTAGTTTTAAAATCGACAGCATAACGGCTTAACCAAATGCAATAACATAATTTATTTAAGACTAAGAATCAAAATTTAAGTTCTGATCTCAAAAGTAAAATGTTCGATTAAGTTTTAAAAATTCGGAGAAAATCAGTTTATAAGATGAAATTTCACAAAAATGATCACAAACCACTCAAAATAGGAAAAATTGCTACCTTTTAAGAAAAGGAGTACTACTCACTCATTTTTAATCTAATCAAAGCAATATTAGTCTCCAAAGTTAACTAATCCATAGATGTAACTCTAGAAAAGAAAATATAGAGACTCACTTTACAAAACAAAAGCATAAATCTCAAAACAAAATGGGTATTTCTAGATTCGTCCTACACTGGACAGCTTGCAGAAAAAAAATCATAACTAATTTATTTTAAATCCGATTAAGTTGATTCCAGCGGCCAAATCTTCCGAACAAAAAGATCTACACCTTACATGAAGGAACCCAAAAATAATTCGTGGTTTAAAAAGGCCAAAGATGGCAAAAACTGAAGCTCAGAAAATCTGTCCTAAAAATTACAACATGTCTTAGCATCCCTTTTGACTTGCATGCTAGCCAAATCAACTAAGATTCAACAAAATGAACTCACAACTAGTATGAGGAACTAGTGTGAGCTCTTTGATCCCCCTCAGAAGTGAAAAAAAGCATTGAATAACTTGGAAAAAACCAAGTTTATACCTTTTTCTTGTTGCTTGGACTATGCTTCTTGGATTGTGCTTCTTGGACAGATTTGGATGCTTGAAAATGCTTAGAAAACAGTAGGAAAATGGAGTTCTAGATGGACTAGAAGTTGGAGGCTTTTGAAGTACTTGAAAGTTGTTTGAAGCTTGTCTTTTGAAAACTCAAAACTTGAGAAATGTTTGAGAGAGGATTGGAGACTGAGATTTGTAGCAAAAAGGGGGGAGAGAGGGACTGATTTTCGTGGCCTTGCATGTAGAATGAAGGGGGTATATATAGGGGAGTAGAAAATCATGGTTTTGCTTTGAAAATCAAATAAAAATGAAAAGAAAATGTTTTGGGGAGAGGAAAAGGCATCATGAGATGCTCTGCTGGCTCAGGCATGCTTGCATACTTAGGTAAGACTAAGTTTGAACATTGAACGAACTGAAAAAGCCTGAAAAGCCATGGTCAAAGCCAAGCTCAACATGCACTGGTCTGTCAGCACTCCCAAGCGCCCTAGAGTGGTCCCGAGCGCTCTAGAGTGGTCCCGAGCGCTCTAGAGTGGCTGTCCCGAGCGCTTGGGAGTGTTGCCGAGCGCTCTAGAGTGGCAACCCAACTTCAGAAGGGCACCACGGACACTCCCGAACTCGGTTTTGGGTGTTTTTTGAAGCGTTGGAAAGCTCGTTGAGTCCTCTTTCTAACCCAATTGGTTTCATTCAAAGTTATTTTATATGCCAAAAAGTGTGCCCATTTTGCCCTCAGGGTGTCGGAAAAAAAAGAGTTTTGGTTTTGAAAAAGTCCAAGAAGTATTGTCCAAGTTCGTCCAAGGCCTGTTTTGATTCATTTTCATCATCGGGTAGCCTCGAGGGCACAAATTAAGGATAATTAATAGGTCCAAATTGGGGTGTCTACAGTTGCCCCTCTTTGGACAGCGCTCGGCATCATGTCTGGATACGAGTGACGCCCAAAGATTGAGACAGCCCAATTCGAGCTCTACTAAATCCTTAATTCAAAATCAAATGCAAGTAAAGATGTACAAGCATTCGAAACATGAGGTCGTGCTCTTTCGAGCTGCCTACGTACCCCGTTTGTATGGATCAGACCAGCGTAGTTCTTTGGGGCAAATGCAAACATACAAACATGCAAGCAAATGATTGACAAGATAGATTGATTGAGGAGCGCCCACCGATTGCTCAGTCTCAGTGGGTGGAATAATTAAACCGGCGCAACATAAAATACACCGCGAGGGGTGCTATCCAACGGAACAAGTTAGTTTGTCTCAAAGGATAAAAAGGCGAATACATCGCGAGGGGTCCAATCCCATGGGACAAGTTAGTTTGCCTCGAAGGGATAAAAAGGCAAATACACCGTGAGGGGTGCCATCCAATGAGACAAGTTAGTTTGTCTGGAATGGATAAAACCAAATCTATGGCGAAAGGTGATTGAAAGACGTCCCTCAGGATGAAGCCCAAATCTATGGCGGAATTTGATTGAAAAGGTGTCCCTCGGGACGGTGCCCCTCAGGACGGTGCCAAATCTATGGCAGAAGGTGATTGAAAAGGTGTCCCTCAGGACGGTGCCAAATCTATGGCAGAAAATGATTGAAAGGTGTCCCTCAGGATGATGCCAAATCTATGGCGGGAGATGACTGGATGATGTCCCTCAGGACAATGCCAAATCTATGGCAGAAGTCGAGAGAGTGATGCCAAATCTATGGCAGAAGTTGGTTGGATGATGTCCTTCAGGACAATGCCAAATCTATGGCAGAAGATGATTGAAATGTGTCCCTCAGGACGGTGCCAAATCTATGGCTGCAGATGATTGAAAGATGTCCCTCAGGACAGTGCCAAATCTATGGCAGCAGATGATTGAAAGATGTCCCTCAGGACGGTGCCAAATCTATGGCAGCAGACGATTGAAAGATGTCCCTCAGGACGGTGCCAAATCTATGGCTGCAGATGATTGAAAGATGTCCCTCAGGACGGTGCCAAATCTATGGGAGCAGATGATTGAAAGATGTCCCTCAGGACGGTGCCAAATCTATGGCGGTGAAGATGATTGAAAAGATGTCCTTCAGGGCGGTGCCAAATCTATGGCAGAAGATGATTGAAAGATGTCCCTCAGGACAATGCCAAATCTATGGCAGAAGAGGTTGATGCCAAATCTATGGCATAAGATGATTAAATGATGTCCAAGAGGACGATGCCAAATCTATGGCAGCAGTCGATTGAAAGATGTCACAGAGGACAATGCCAAATCTATGGCAGCACGTCAAGCAGTCGTGTTGACAAATATGATAGATGAAGGTGACCATAAGAGGTCGAGGCTAGAAAGTGAGACCCTTGTTTCGACATTTGACAACACAGTGATTTCTTTATTTTTATTCTTTGAAAAACAAGGGACATGTCTGAGTACCCTTTCTGCTTTACTCTTTTTGGCCAACGAGGTTGTATTTTCAGGACCTTGGGATTTGGGATGGAGTTTGTTTTTGGATGGAAATTGGGTCTGAGCTGGATCTAGTGCTTGAGCTGGAGTTGGTTTGAGTTTGACTTTGATCAGGGCTTGAGTTTTGAGCATTCATGCCCCAGTCTTGATGTGCTTACTATGATTGATGGCATTGGGCTGATGTGCCCCAGTGAGTGACGGGACTTAGCTTTGATTCTTTTCTTTGATTCCACTGATAGTTCCGGTAACCAGTTTTATCATGAGTGCAAGCGTGGGTTCTTCCATGTATTGGAATTTCTCTCACAAGTTGGGACTTCAAGATCAATATGACTTGACTAGACACATGACCTTGTGTGAATTTGGACAAGGCCCAGATGACTCAAAAGACGAGAAAGACCATTTATGAGAGGACTGACTCTCCATGATGATCTTGACTGGACAAAGAGTTTGATACGACTCGACGAGAAACTTGATTGTTTGGGGGTTCGAAAAGTGGCAAGCATGCCCCACAATTGACGTTTGAAATTGTCATGATAAAATCAAGTTTTGGTGATTTTCCCAATTGGGGTTTGAAATTGCTTTAGCTCCATCAAGTGATGCTCCTTCAGGATTTTCTTTGATCTTGTTTCGTCAAAACACGAGGGTCTTTACCATAAACCGTGCCCCAGATTGTTGATGACAACGATGGATTTCGAAAATCCCCCAGCTTGGATTTTGCAGGATTCATGAAATGTCTTGCCTTGGTGCTCCTTCTTGTTTTCTCCTATTATCTAGGAATTTTGTTATCAAGTTGTGTTTTTCAATCTAAAAGGGCTTTATCTGGGTTGTAACGTGGCCAAGGTTTGGTTTAACAAAGGAAGGATAATAGGCTCAAAATTTTCATTTTCTTTGGGTTTCGAGAGCTAGCAGCTATCTTGAATATTTTTGTGCCCTTTTGCTTTTAATGGGTGCCTTCTTTCACTTGATTTGCTTTGCACTTTGTTGTGCCCATGTGTTTGGCACTTTCATTGATTTTGAGCTTTCTCTATTTTTTTCTTCGAAGTTTTGCATCTTATTGTGCCCATGTATTTGGCACTTTCACGCTTTGAATTCTGATGCGTTGATGATAACCATGTGTTTGGCACATTTGTCCTCCTCATTTCATCCCTGTGTGGGGGATAGCTGCCTAGCTAGGTTCTTTCAAAGAAATTGATTTAGGCTCAAAAGGGGTTATCAATGGATATATATCTTCAAGCGTTTGATAAAAGAAAAGAATGCCTTTCTTCATTTTGAATTGCACAACTTGATAACAGGATCCTAGATGCAAGTTAAGAGATTTGTGTGCTTTAACTTTTGCCTAGATCACATTTTGAGGTTTTGATCTAGCGAGCTTTTCCTCGGGCCAAGGCGTCGCTTCTTGACAGTGCCAGGGAGTGGTCCCATGAAATTCTTCTTCTTGCAAGGGCGAAGTTTCTCGTGTTTTGATTCCTCAATTGGTGGTGAAAAATGATTCCAAGATAAGGGATTATCACAAAACGCGAGTTTATTATCACAATTTCGACACGAGAAGCTTGAGATTGATTTTGAATGACAGGACGGATCGACGAAGGATCGACTTGAAAGATCATGACCGAATTTCGGGATCGACTCGAATAAACATGACCGGGCTTCAGAATGAGGCTGCCTACGTATCCTTCTTGCAAAGGAATCAGGTCATAATGTAGTTCGGGACTACGGAACTGACTCTCTTTTTGGTTTTTCTTCTTTGACTCCAAGCTTGAATTTGAAAGCATACAGACACAAAAGCATGAAAGACTCGAGGTACAAACTGACTCGAAATCGAAAGACGAAGACTCGACTTGAAACCTAAAAACTTCCCAACTTGTGATAGATTCCATTCATGGATTGGCTTCATTGCATTCATCCTTCTTCTTCAGATCTGAGGTCTGGCATTGGGATGGTTCTGGTCCTTTCTCACTATCTCGGGCATCATTCGGATTTTGATCCACCCTCGGATTCTGTGTCAGCTTGGAGCTTATTATTGAGGCATCGAGCTTAGTAGGGGTTGAAACAATGGATTCTGGTGGCCAATTGTCGATAATGCACTGGTGGGGATGGATTTTTATGCCATTGAAGATCCCGTTGATGGTTTGGTTGCTTAGAAGTTGTCCAAATGAGCCACGTCCCATCGATTCATTAGCCGGTCCAGCCTTGAACTCCTCAAAGATCAAAGGATAGTTTTCCCGAAGCAATCGCCACCCATCAGGTGTTGACTCCCATACCAGATCTATGTTCTCAAGCATGCAAATCCCAACTTCCTCAGGTATATTGACAGTGGGTTTTGGCTCGGTTGCGGGTATGATGTATTGGCTAGGATCGAATGAGGTTGGGTTGATATGGATGAGGTTGACACGGGGGTTTTACGGGTGCTTTGAGAGAGGGTTTATGATAGTGTTTGGCTTTGAAAGTGGAGGTGAGATGGTTCCATTATCATTGAGATCTTGGATTTTGTGGCGGAGATGGAAGCAGTTATTGGTGAAATGGCCGGTATATTGGTGGAAAGCATAGTAGGCATTTGGGTTGTGGGATGTCGGAAGCTTTTGAGGTAGGCGAGTTGGAGGGAGTGGCTCGATGAGGCCGGCTTCGAGGAGCTTCTCATAAACTGAGGACAGAGGTACAGGAAAGCGGGAGAAGATCCTTGGTGGGATTTTGCAGCTGGGTTGAGGGTTCTGGGTGGTGCCGAGTGGACCTCTGGTGAAAGCTTTGCTTGCTTCGCAATTGCATAACACCCTTTTGCTTTTGGGGCTGATCTCATCAATGTGCGTGTCTTGCTTTCCAGTACAAGTTTTGGACAGGGATCCCATATCCTCCTTTGAGCGATTCTTGGCATCATGGAATTCAACCAAGTCTTTGAACATGTCAGAGAGCTTCACTTTTAAGCGTGGTTTGATTTCGACTGTAGGAGGGTGGTAGATTTGTGGAGCTTCTTTGATCTTGACATCATCAGCATTTGATCCCAAATCCGGATTTGACATGACGGAAATGAAAAGGTCAATCAGCCCCTGCAATAGAGTTATCTGCTTGTCCATTTTCTGACTCATTTCCTCTATAGCCTTTTTCAGCTCAACCAACTCTGTTTGCCCTGCCATTTTGAGGTAGTCGGAGAAGGTGGTATGGCTTTGTGTAGGATGGGTGGCCCAGTGCTGACAGTAACGCAAAAAGTGAATTCAGAATATGCCCCTGTTGTGATTTATTGGAAAAAAAATGTGCATGAATAAAAGAATTGTTATTCACGTGTTGTCATCGTTGACTCAAGGGATCAAACTTTACGGATAGTTCCAACAGTCACGGGTAGGTCGATGTCAGGCAGGTTAAATTCCTCACGTTGGGAATCAGAGCCAATCTCCTTATCTAAGACCATCCGAGACAGAGCAATAAGACTGCTGGAAAATGCACTTAAGGCTAGAGGGAGCCGTTCGAGCACGGCGAACACTAGAGTTATCCCAAACTCCATGGATTTACGGTCTCCTATACCTTGACTCAAGAAATGACAACCTACGAAGGATTGCCTTAGTCCTCAGAGATTCTTTTGAATATGTATCCTTTGATTAGGAATGACAAGACTTGGGGGATATCAAGATAAATTAAGTCTTTAACATTTCCCATCCGAAATTTCTGTTTTGGTTTCAAAACCATTTGGCGTAAATGACATGATACCGTAACCGGGGTGGTGTAGGTGGCATGGCGCCATTAATCTAAGCGGTGTAAGTGACTTCGCACTATAACCTGAGTGGTGTGGGTATCACGGCATTGTAGCCTAATTGTTTCGTTGATTTACATTGAATCCATGATTGAAAAATGTATTGAAGACTTAATGAATTTTGATATCCCCGAAACCTCATCGTTCTAAGGACTAATTAATTTCGACAACGTGCCTTTAAAAAGCACGACTCTTCATCGGTCCAGGCAATCCTAAACAAGCCGCGCGAGCGAGTCTAAG
Source organism: Rhododendron molle (assembly GCA_025413875.1). Lineage (NCBI taxonomy): Eukaryota > Viridiplantae > Streptophyta > Magnoliopsida > Ericales > Ericaceae > Rhododendron > Rhododendron molle. The sequence goes on along the minus strand of CM046391.1, from coordinate 32,537,773 downwards.
AGTTCTACTCGAAAGCAAACGGACAGCATAAGATGCAAGGTGCGATGTGCAAGCGGGGTAAGATTACGGTCTTTCGAAGGTTGCCTCAATCCTCAGAATTTCTTTTAGGGTGTATCCTTTGTTTAGAACAACAAGTTCTAAGAGATGTCAAAATGAACTAAGTATTCAACTAGTTCTCATTCGAAGTTTCAATTTTGAACTTGGAATAGCTTAGTATAGACGACATGAAACCACAACCAGAGTGGTGTCAGTGGCATGGTGCCATTAGCCAAAGTGGTGTAAGTAAAGTGACATCACGGCGTCGTGTCCTGTTATTCCTTATTCTCTGTTGAATTTTCGATTAGGCATTGGTCAAGGACTTAGCATATTTTGATTTCCCAAAGTCTTATTGTTCTAAGGACTCATGTAGTTTAGACAACGCACACTGGAGTGCACGATTCTTCATCGGGTCTTGGCAACCTTCTACAGACCGCGCGAGCGAGTTTAAGAGCACATGACTTGAAATTGAATAGATCGACAGCATGATGGCATGACTCGGATGAGATGCATGGTGAGATGCAGAAAGCAGTGACATGAAGATAGGATATAACACATAATTCCTACCCTGCGGGTCCCTGTCCTAGTTTGGAAGGTTCTATTGCTTTCTACACATGTATAGAGGTCGGGTTTTGGTTTAGAAAGGGTTCCCTGGACTAGAGTCAAGGTATACCTCCCATTATTGAGCGTACACCCAATAACGGTACAAACGGTAGGGATGACTCATCACGGTCGAGGGTTGCTGAGCATTCCGGGATTCCCTATCACAGGCAAGCCGGGTAGGATTGCCAAAACACAACAGCGGGGGCTGCACAAGATATATATACAGGAAATAGACAATGAAACAAAATGATTTTGAAAATCCCACAAACGTTTTTCAAGCTTGGCTCACAAGTTTAATTGATATTCAAGAAAAGCGGGCCGTTTTATCAACAAACCAACTTTTTCTCAAGTATCAATTAAACATCCCCAGCAGAGTCGCCACTGTGGGCTACCATAGCCCCGGGTGGAATCGGGGCGGCCCGAAAAGAAACGTATCGCCTTTTAGAATCGATTTGAAAAATTTGAAGAGTCGCCACCCGGATTTGTGATTCGCCACCCGAGAAACCGTTTTGTCTGAAAATGCTTGATTTGAATTTGAAAGCCAGAGATTGCTTTGGGTTCGGAAGCCATGTTACGAGGGGGGAAGGGTTTTACGGCACCCCCCTCACTCGACGCAAAGTCGATCTCTCCTAAACGTTTGTGGGATTTTTGAAAAAGATTTTGTTTCATTAAGCAAATAGCAGGTAACCGCAGTTATAACAGGTAAAAAGTGCATGCATGTGCAACTGTACAGTGGATGGGCAAAACTGTAAATGAATGAGATGCATGTTAGCAGAAACTGTGGATCTGTCATTGATCTCACTCTCGAGCGCTCGGGAATGGTCCCGAGCGCTTGGGAGTTCTGATACCCAACCTACAAGCTTTGTTAGTCCAAACAGTAAACGATGCTAATAACAATAAACGGAAATGATTTCAAACATATCAAAAGCTCAGCAGAGGGCTATGATAGACTGAGGTGGGGGTTCAATCTCTTAAGCCATGCTTCCTTGCCACTACACAGTTAAATGTGTATTATTTACACTATGAAAAATCTTATGCATGCAAAGTCACAAGAAGTTTGTATGCATATAACAAAGTTTAGACTAGTTTTAAAATTGACAGCATAACGGCTTAACCAAATGCAATAACATAATTTATTTAAGACTAAGAATCAAAATTTATGTTCTGATCTCAAAAGTAAAATGTTCAATTAAGTTTTAAAAATTTGGAGAAAATCAGTTTATAACATGAAATTTCACAAAAATGATCACAAACCACTCAAAATAGGAAAAATTGCTACCTTTTAATAAAAGGAGTATAACTCACTCATTTTTAATCTAATCAAAGCAATATTAGTCTCCAAAGTTAACTAATCCATAGATGTAACTCTAGAAAAGAAAATATAGAGACTCACTTTACAAAACAAAAGCATAAATCTCAAAACAAAATGGGTATTTCCAGATTCGTCCTACACCTGACAGCTTGCAGAAAAAAAATCATAACTAATTCATTTTAAATCCGATTAAGTTGATTCTAGCGGCCAAATCTTCCGAACAAAAAGATCTACACCTTACATGAAGGAACCCAAAAATAATTCGTGGTTTAAAAAGGCCAAAGATAGCAAAAACTGAAGCTCAGAAAATCTGTCCTAAAAATTACAACATGTCTTAGCATCCCTTTTGACTTGCATGCTAGCCAAATCAACTAAGATTCAACAAAATGAACTCACAACTAGTATGAGCTCTTTGATCCCCCTCAGAAGTGAAAAAAAGCATTGAATAACTTGGAAAAAACCAAGTTTATACCTTTTTCTTGTTGCTTGGACTGTGCTTCTTGGACAGATTTGGATGCTTGAAAATGCTTAGCAAACAATAGGAAAATGGAGTTCTAGATGGACTAGAAGTTGGAGGCTTTTGAAGTACTTGAAAGTTGTTTGAAGCTTGTCTTTTGAAAACTCAAAACTTGAGAAATGTTTGAGAGAGGATTGGAGGCTGAGATTTGCAGCAAAAAGGGGGGGAGAGAGGGGCTGATTTTCGTGGCCTTGCATGTAGAATGAAGGGGGTATATATAGGGGAGTAGAAAATCATGGTTTTGCTTTGAAAATCAAATAAAAATGAAAAGAAAATGTTTTGGAGAGAGGAAAAGGCATCATGAGATGCTCTGCTGGCTCAGGCATGCTTGCATACTTAGGTAAGACCAAGTTTGAACGTTGAATGAACTGAAAAAGCCTGAAAAGCCATGGTCAATGCCAAGCTCAACATGCACTGGTCTGTCAGCACTCCCAAGCGCTCTAGAGTGGTCCCGAGCGCTCTAGAGTGGCTGTCCTAAGCGCTTGGGAGTGTTCCCGAGCGCTCTAGAGTGGCAACCCAACTTCAAAAGGGTGCCACGGACACTCCCGAACTCGGTTTTGGATGTTTTTCGAAGCGTTGGAAAGCTCGTTGAGTCTTCTTTCTAACCCAATTGGTTTCATTCAAAGTTATTTTATATGCCAAAACGTGTGCCCATTTTGCCCTCAGGGTGTCGGAAAAAGAAGAGTTTTGGTTTTGAAAAAGTCCAAGAAGTATTGTCCAAGTTCGTCCAAGGCCTGTTTTGATTCATTTTCATCATCGGGGAGCCTCGAGGGCACAAATTAAGGATAATTAATAGGTCCAAATTGGGGTGTCTACACCGCCTACCCGGCCCAAACTGTCCATCGACCTCAACTCACTCCCTAAACCTAATCTAGAAGCCTTCGCTGATCCCATTATCCGACAACTCCAGGAAACCCCCGCTCGCATGTCTATGTGGGGAGTGTTAGCTGCCTCCTGCGAGCACCACCGCAGACTAGTCAACACCCTTTCTAGGTTCGAAGTTCCCTCTGACATCGCCCCAGAAGCTCTTATCGCCCTTATAACCTCAAACCTCACCCAACACACCTTATCCTTCACTGAGAAAGATTTGCCGCCTGAAGGAGCTGACCATAACAAACCTCTTCACATCACCATGAAGTGCCTGGGAAAGTGGGTCCCAGCAATCCTTGTTGATAATGGCTCCGCCATTAACGTATGTCCACTCCGCACTGCTTATTGCTTGGGCCTTAAGAACAAGGACTTCGCGCTGTCGAATTTGGGCGTCCGTGCTTATGATAATACGCACCATGATGTTTTGGGGACAATCAACTTGGAATTGGCAACTGGCATGTTCAAAACCACCGTCGAATTCTGTGTGCTGGAAATACCTGCATCTTTCAATCTCCTGTTGGGAAGGCCTTGGCTACATTGCCCGGATGTTATGGGTGTGCCCTCAACATTGCATCAGAAACTCATTTTGGGATTGGAATCTGGAACCCTTATGTGGGATACCACAGCCCCGGGTGGATATCGGGCGGGCCCGAAAAAGAAACGCCGCGGTTTGGAATCGATTTGAAAAATTTTTGAAGAGTCGCCACCCGGATTTGTGGTTCGCCACCCGAGAAACCGTTTTATTTGAAAATGATCGATTTGAATTTGAAAACTAGAGATTCGTTTGAAAAGGGTTCGGGAGCCACGTTACGAGGGGGGAAGGGTTTTACGGCACCCCCCTCGCCCAATTCGAAATCGGTCTCTACTGGACATTCGTGGGATTTTTCAAAGGATTTTATTTCAATGGACAATTAGCAAGTATTTACAAAGTTAACAGTTAAAACAGTGCATGCATGTGCCAGTGAGCAGTGTATGGCTGATAATGGTAAGAGAGTGTAACATGGCAGTGTGTGATAAAGGAATGCAAGATGGCCAGAATTGAAAACCCTGTCAAAGACTTCACTCTCGAGCGCTCGGGAGTACTCCCGAGCGCTTGGGAGCATTGCGTGCCCAACCTGCAAGCTTTGTTAGTACAACAGAATATAACAGAGTACCATACTGAAAAATATAAACTTGAGTAACATAAAATTAGTCACAGACTAAATAGAAGACTTAAAAGACTGGGATGAGGCCCCATTCTTCCAAGCCACACGTCCTTGCCCTTCTGAAATGTGGTTTTACAATTTAAGACACTAAAGGATCACACGCAGGACATGCAAGAGCAATACAAAAACTGAAACAGAGGGAGACTTAGATAGGATGACATGCAGAAAACTCCCGAGCGCTCTGGAGTAGACTCGAGCGCTCAGGAGTGATCCACACTCTCAGACTGATTTCGACCAACTAAAGCCCTTGCTCCAGTGTTTTGATGTAACAAATCTACCCTTTTATCTTGCATGCAGAAGGTTTCTCCTTTAGATCTACTGAAAAAGATGCTTTTGCATTTCTTTCATATGAAAACGATTCTTATTTTCCTTTGAAAATCAGATCAAATACATCAAAACACTTAAGAAGGCTCCCTTTGCTTGAGACCTGTCTTTATCTCCCCTGCATGATAGTTCAAATGCTAGAAAAGTAGAAAAATGGGATTGGCATCACTCTCGAGCGCTCTAGAGTTGTCCCGAGCGCTCGGGAGTGTTTCCAGTGTTGCATGCATGGAAAACATTCATGGCGCTTTGCTCTTGCCTTGATGCTAAGGTCTTCCCATCACACTCTCAGTATTAAGGACTGGAGTGAGCTGGGAAGCCTCCCTCAGAAGGGAAAGACAGCCCTGCTTTTGATTGAAACCAAGGTATGAAAGTTTTACCTTTTCTTTGGAACTTTGCACCTTGAAGAAAGCTTTGAAAGATGGAAAGGAAGTGAAGATTTCAGAGGATTAGAGGCTAGTAATGGTTTGAACTCCTTTCATGTTCTTGAAATTTCTTGGTTATTTTTCTTTTGAAAAAAAAGGCGGTGGGGGTTGTTGCTTGAAAGAGACTGAGAGTTGTTCTTCGCTTTTAACAGCCAGAGGGAACCTCTAGAGAGAGAGAGTTCGTGCAGGTTCTGAGCTGAAGAGCTCCTTTTATAGCAAAACATAGCCTATGGTTCAATTTGGAAAAATATCATTTGGAATCTTCAGCCCTGACTCATCTCTGACTGAGATTGAGTATGGTCTAAGGCAAAGACCAGCTTGAACGGCTGAAATGATGACTGCATGGATAGTGGGGAAGCTCCCTCATCCATTGGGCAGTACAAAAGTCTCGAGCGCTTGAGAGTGATCTCGAGCGCTTGGGACTTCACTCTCGAGCGCTCGAGAGTTGACTGGTCAATGGTTTTGGAAAAGGTCTGGAGCGCTTGGGATTGATCCAGAGCGCTTGAAAATGATTTTTGACATTTTATTTTCCTTTTAAGGTCCTTCAAGGAGCATTGTTCCATTGGTCTAAGGCTTGTTCGATCCCATATTCATCATCGGGGAGTCTCCGGGCCACGAATCAAGGAAATTTGAATTGTCCAAATTGGGGTGTCTACCAATTGCCCCTCTTTGGGCGTTGCTCGATATCATGTCCGGATATGAGTGATGTCCAAAGATTGAGACAGCCCAATTCGAGCCAAGTCAAAATCTTCAATTCCACAAACAAATGCAAAACAGCACATTCAATGCATGAGGTCGCGTCATTTCGGACTGCCTACGTACCCTTTTCTGCAGGGATCAGATCAGCGTAGTTCTTCGGGGCAAATGCGAGCACATGTAATGCATGCACGAGAAAGAATCGACACAATTTTGATGCAAATGGTCCACCTGTTGCTCTGTTTGGCGGAAAGAAGCACGTGCGGTGCATGCACGAGAAATGATCGACACGAGTTTAATAAGATAAACATGTAAATGATCCACCTGTTGCTCTGTTTGGCAGAAAGAAGCACGTGCGGTGCATGCACGAGAAATGATCGACACGAGTTTAATAAGATAAACATGTAAATGATCCACCTGTTGCTCTGTTTGGCGGAAAGAAGCACGTGCGGTGCATGCACGAGAAATGATCGACACGAGTTTATTAAGATAAACATGTAAATGATCCACCTGTTGCTCTGTTTGGCGGACAGAACGATGATAAAGTAGCATCTGTAGGGTAGAAATACCTGTCAACATGTTGAGATTAGCATAAATAGACAAAATTTCAATCAACTACCAAGTAAAATGCCAAGTTGAGGAGCGTGAGCTCAAAATCATAACACCGACTAGTGTTTGCTTCCTGCTGTCTCGCTCGACGCGGTTAAAGTCAGGACTGAGATTGATTTTGTAAAAAAAAAAGAGAAACTAAGCAAGTCTCGAAAGAGGGGCAAGGTAGCGGACGAAGGAGGGTTGGCATAGAGGCTGGGAACAGACCTCAGCGCTCAGAACCACTCCCAAGCACTCGGGAGTGGTCTCGAGCGCTCGAGACCTTGGCTGGGGCCTACCGTCCTTACATCTTCTTCATCAGGTCTGGGGTTCAAAACTTATTCTCGAGCACTCGTGAACCAGAATAACCGTACACTCCTGACGCTCGATCGAACTCGCTCTCTTCTTCAGGCAATCTCTCTCTCTCTCTCAGACGATCGATCTCTCTCTCTTCTCTCTATCTTAGACTCTCTCATCCTCTCAAAATGGATCGGGCCCGAGATCTCGAGATCTCCGCAATCTTCCACTGGGCCGTGGTGTGCCACGAGATCCGTAGAAAGGGGCCAAAAGCCTCGTGGGAAAGAGAGGAGAGGGGAATGGCTAGTAACGGTGATCGGGGGCTGCCCAGCTGCGAGGAGGCAGCGGCGGCGACGAGCACGGCGGCGGTGGAGGAGGATAGCAAGGCCAGGGGTGAGGATACAGCGGCGATGGCCACCGACGCTGAAGTTCCAGCGGCGAGGGGAGGTGCTGGAGGGAGCATGGCGGTAGAGGGTGAGAGCCAAGGTCCCGAGGTGGTGATGGAGAGTGTCACTAGCGGCGAGGGCAGGTCGGATGATGATGGGATGGCCAGGGAGACGACGGCGGATGGTGGCGGCGATCCGAACATGAAGGACCATGTTGGTGAGGCTGAAATTGGGGGAGATAGTAGTAGGGTCGACGGTGGCACGGACGCCACGAGCAGCAGAGACGGGATGGTTAATGGCAGGGGTGACGGCATGGGCACTCCTCTCACTCCGACAGTGGAGGAGTTGTTCGCGGCGGCAGAGCGGGCGGGCGGCGAGCAGAGGGGTGATACTAGTGGAGAGGTGGTGGTAGGCGGCCGCGTCGTCGCGACACCAGTTCTGAGGACGACGGTGGTGGAGCCGCGGGTCGGTGATAGCGGGATTGGAGCTTCGGAGCCGGTCCCATTCGTGGAGGGAGACTTTTTAGACACAGCAAGGCCACAGGACATACTGGACGTCCTTGGTCTTGATGCTGGGGTTAGAGAGGTGCTGAGGGGAGCGAGGACTCCGGAGGATCAGGCCTCAGCGCTGCTGCTGGGAGCGTTACTCAGTGGGGATAGGGTACCAGATGTTGGAGGACTCGGACTGGGGTCGGAGATGGAGGATAGGGAGTTGGGGGAGGAGCCGGAGGCGAGTCACTGCAGTCGCTGAGGCGAAGGCCTACCTGGGCCGTGCGCGCCCTGGGTTTACGGCAGATACTTACGCACCACGGTTGCACTTCTTTGAGCCGACGGGGATGACCGGGTACGTCCCTGCACGGACGGAGTACCCCGAGGACATGCTCTTATGAGATCGAGCCTCACACATCTCTTCAGGATGGACCACGATATGAGTTTAATATTTTACTTTCTGCATTTAACTTGCTTCGTTGAATCATTGCTTTGTTCACTGACGCTATTTCCTTGCTTTGTTGAAACAGCGCACCAAAGACATTTATGGTCACGGAGGCTCAGGTCATTCATTGCAGCACTTCTTGGCATTGCCCCAGAGAGTGCGGGAGCTGGTGGAGGAGACTGGTTTCGGGCCGTTCATCCTGTTGCTGACGTCGGCGAGGGTTGACCGTGCGGTGATGACAGCACTAGTGGAGCGGTGGTGGGACACCACCGACACATTCCACTTCCGTTTCGGGGAGATGACGGTGACGCCCCTTGACTTCGCAGCGATTACAGGGCTCCGGGTCGGAGGTGAGCCAATTCCATTCGACCCGAGTATAGCGCTGGATGATGCAGCCCTGAGGTGGTTCCTTGGACGGGTCCCGTGCCACAGTGGAGGTATATCGAATGCAGGCGATTTACGGTGTCGATCACGAGCCGAAGGGCAGCGTTGGCGGCCCAGATGGCGAGCCTATTCATTGCACTGTTTGGGGCTTCTCTATTCCCGCTCAGGATCCTGAGTTCACCTGAGTTACTTGGCGAATCTGGCCGATCCGAGGCGGCGGAAGGTTCGGCCCAGGCGGTCTTTGCCGTGCACGCTCTCGCTTCAGGAGCTGCCACACGTCGGGTGGGGGACACCATTGGCGGATACAGGAGGGTGATAGAGGTATGACTCGACGTTATTGCTTTGAATTGCTTTGATTGATTGATCGACTGGTTTGTTGAATTGAACTCGCATTGACTTGAATTGAATTGATCTTCATGACTTGCAGCTTTGGGCTTACGAGGTCTTGGGCATGTTCCCGCCCGAGAACACTTGCACAAATCCTCACCTGCTTCCACGTGCGCTGGCATGGAGTACGGACTACCGGAGGGCTAAGGAGCGACGAGGAGAGGTGATGACTTTCCGGCGCTGGCTGGATAACATCACTGGGATTACGGTACAAACATCGACCTTTTCTTTCCTTTCATGTATTGTCCAAAATGAAATCCTTTGCTTGCTGATGCCAGAATAGCAAATCCAGGTTCACTGGGACCGATGGGCCAGGGTGGAGGCTGACTTCCTTCCGAGGAGCCGGGAGGTGACAAGGAGCAGGGTCTTGTGTGGGCAGCGAGGCTTATTGAGTATGGTTGTTACATCTACATCGTTTTCTTTGCGGTCATAGGCCCTCCATGAGCAGCCGCGGCAAAATGGGATGAGCTTTGCGGTCCAAAGAACCGTCTTGATTTGGAGAGATATCTCCGGTCGATATGATCATGCCATCCAGGGGGTTCGGGGCGGATATGGGGTAGAGAGAGAGCTGGAGAGGCAGGTTGCTGAGGCTGAGGCTAGGAGAGCCAGGAGGGAGGCTGGAGGTGCAGTTGAAGACGAGGCTGGGGGCGAGGTTGGAGCTGAGACCAGAGGGCGGGGCCGTGGCGGTCGCTCTTCACGCGGTAGGGGTCGAGGTGCTAGGCCTCCTGCTGTTGGGAGAGGTGCTGGTACTTCAAGACGAGGTGAGGGTAGCACAGAAGTCCCGAGGGCAGCTGAGACTTCTACCCCAGCCGGGCTACTGACACTGGACTGGACGATAGGGGTGAGAGACCCTTCTGGCGCACGTACGTTATTGGACATTCCACGCCTTCCGCATCTACCGATGCGACTTCCAGCACAGGTATAATACGACTTTGCTTCTTTCCTGCTTCAAATGCTCCTTATTCATGCACATATTGTTTTGACCTTTGAACCATTACAGGTGCCGCGAGAATGGGCTGAGCAGGCCATTATGCTGATGGTGGGGATGCGGCAGCTATTGAAGGATTGCGCCAAGGGGAGGACCCTTCAGACCAGACCTGTTCCTGAGCCTGCCTTACCTGTTGCTGCACAGGTATGAAAATGCGAGTGCATGCATATATATTTTATTGGATTTTAAAACATGTATCAAATGAATGAATGCTTATGATATGCAAGTGCAGCCACGACGCTCAACCAGGACACAGCCGCAGGTTACCACGAGCTTTCCAGCTTCCACAAGCGCGAGAGGCCAGGGTAGACAGAGAGCAGGGGCTGGACAGTTGGAGGTGGTTCCTAGGGCAGTGTCTCGGCGGAGACCCGCTCGCGAGGAGTCTGAGCAGGACATAGAGGAGTCGCTCGAGTCACGAGCCTTAGGGTCTACTCACTCGAGTAGCGCCTCAGGCCCTTCTGACGATGACGATGATGATGACGAGGTCGAGGTCGAGGTCGAGAGTTCTGAGTCCGAGGGACGTCAGCAAAAGAGGACTCGCCTGGGCTGAGCTTTAGTTTTTTGCTTTGTCAGGCTTTTCTTTTGCATGGGCCTGTGTGCCAGCGTAGTTGTAGTTTCCAGGCCTGCGTGCCTTGGTTTTGTTTGGGCTTGCGTGCCCTAGTAGATAGGATTGGGCGTGTGTTTGCCCCAGCTTATGTACTTCCTTCCTTACTCATTGTAAATGCCGCATTTTATTTATGAAAATTTGCTCTTTTATTCATTTGCATTCGTTTGCACTTTCCTTCAAGAATTGTATTTTATGAAATATATCCATCTAGCTTTGAAAAAAAACGCAAAGAGCACGCGAATTTCAACCGATACTCTTAAAACGGAATAAAAACTTGACAAAATCAATTCGACTCATGGAATTTGACTTGGAATGACAAGAATGCCCTCAATGTGGAATTCGCAAGCACTAAGGAAAGTAACGACTAAACTCAACCGAGACGGGAGCATTTATTCCGAGTGCGTGCTTCTAATGCCACCATGAGCAATGAAATAGGGGCGTTTGAGAGCGACAATTGATTCCATAAGCTTTGACGTGCGTTTGACCGTTTCACATAGTCACTAGCACATATTAAGACTTGTGTATGCCATTGGAATCGAACAAATGCTCTCGACACGAGTTTTGACACATCGATGGGAAGGAAACCATTGAAATTTTGAGGTTTTTCAAGGGACACGTATGAACATTTGGACGAACTGACAACTAGAAGTGCTGTATTCCCTCTAAGAGAGATTGCAAGCTGCTGAACTGGGCATATTGAGGTTACGGTGCTGCGTTGGAGCCAAGAACCAGGAAATCAGACCTGTTGAAAATTGCAGAACTCTCGAGCGCTCGAGAGTATTGTTGAGCGCTTGGGAATTGACTCTCGAGCGCTCGGGACTTCTGTGATCTGCAAACTCCTGCAGCTTCCCAAGGTCAGTTTCTAGCTCTACCATGCTGCTTTCTTCTGTATGCACACTTTCCAGACGCCTTGTAAATGTGCATGGGCTGTTTCCCAGGAATCAGTGGCTTCCCAAAGCAAGACTAGTGTATTTCCACAGCTTTTCCAAGTTTCCAAAGTTTGAAATCTTGAAAATGCAAGCAATTAGTTTTGGAAAATACAAGTTTGCTGAGTTTCAAGGCTGGTGTGTGAAGGATTGCCCCCCTTCCAGTCCTCTATAAATACTGAACCCATCTTTGGTAAATCATTCACACTTCAAACCATCATTTTCCTTCCAAAACTTCATTTCTCATGGCCTTGTTGAACCAAGCCTTGCCCCTTGGTTGGACAACCTCGAGGGCATCGATTGGTTGAACTTCCGAGGGCACCGCCTTCATGCTTTGAAGTACCTCCGCGAGATCGCCATCCGTCCTGTCCTGCTGCACGCGGCTACACGCTTTTGGGATCCCGAAGTGCATGTCTTTCGCTTTGGTTCTCAAGAGTTATGCCCCACTGTCGAGGAATTCCACGCCTACCTAGGGAGCCACGACTCCACGGAGCCGATTGTTCCAATGCTTAGAGAGAGCATGAAGAATATCGTAAAAGCCAAACTGGGTGTCAGCGGGAACGTTGCTGAGTTCTTGACCCGGGGTAATGCTATCAACATCGTGCAGCTGTACGAGAGATTCAGTCCACCCGGAAACCTGACGGACTTTGAGCATCAAGGTTGTCGGATGACAGCCTGCTGCATTTGCCTTCTGGCGGCCTTCTTGCTGGTTCCATCTGTTGATCAGCCCAGTGCTCTATTGGTTGGAGTCGCTGCTTAGATTGAGGCTCGCAAGGACGTTGCTCCCTTGGTCCTTGCAGAAACCTTGATGGGGTTGGATCTTTGTCGTCTTTGGGCCTTACGACGAGGGTTTTTGGTGGCAGCCCACTGTTGCTGCAGGTTAGGGACCTCACTCGGCTCTCCTTTTTCTATTTCTCACATTCATTTTACCTCGACGCTCGGTTTAGGCTTTATCTGGCTCCTTACTTGTTTTCTCTCTTTTTCTGACAGATATGGCTTTGTGACAAGTTGAATTTGCTGACACCGCCGGCGAATGACTGGTGGTATCGAGCGAGCGGATGGAACCGTCTCTTCCAGGTGATGTACAGCAACGAAGATGATTGGGCTGATTTCTTTGCATCTGCAGAGGAAGATGACATTGGTTGGCGGTGCCATTGGCTGAGGCTTCCTGCGATGACCGTGAGTAACATGGGCTCAACGCACGTGTTCATGGCTGGCTTGACAGGCTTTACCTTCTACTCACCATTCCGCATCCTTCGTCAGCTTGGGCATAGCCAGGAGGTTCCGCCCCCGGGTTCAGAAGTGCTTCGTCTCCCTCCCTTTACCATTCCGGGCCTTCGGAGTTATGTTCGAACGTGGGAGGCTCGTAGGACTGAGCCAGGCGATCCTCTTTACTCCATTGCTTTGACTGGTAGATACCGGAAGTGGTTGAGGAGAGATGTGGAAGCAAGGAGGGGTTAAAAGCTTACTTTGCCGTTTTTTGAAATAAAAGTTAGGTTCCGTTGCGTGTTTTTCTTTTTCATGCTCAGCTTTTAATAAAGAAATCATCGGAATAAAATTGACTGATTAAGGGTTTCCCCCTTTCGGTTCATTAATCGCATGCGCCTTGAAAGAAAACCATCTTGACTTGTCAATTTGGATTTGGATTTTTGAAATTTAGGACCGAACCTCAGAGTGAGATTGCCTACGTATCCCTCAAGAAAGGGAATCAGGCCCACACGTAGTTCGAGCTAGGGTTCACTCGGGTATTAACACTCTCCTTTTTATGCTCTAAATTTTGCCTAGAACCGCCCTTTCGGGTTTTCGGCCTAGCGAGCTCTTTTTCGACTTTTTGCCTTAACTTTTGCCTAGGCTGCCCTTTCGGGTTTTCGACCTAGCAGGCTTGCTCTAATTTTTGCCTGGTACCGCCCGCCCTTGCGGTTTTCGGTCTAGCGAGCTCTCTCAGGGGTAATATCGTTTGAGTTGATCCAAATTGACAAGATTTGAGAATTCGTTGCCGTCAAGATCAATGATCGAAGCTGCTCCTCCGGAAAGGATCGACTTGATGATGTATGGACCAGCCCACTTTGGTCGGAACTTTCCTCGAAGATCAATGATCGGTGCACGGATTTCCTTGACTACCATGTCTCCCTCTTGCAGGTCCCTCGATTTCACCTTCTTGTTGAATGTTCGGGCGATCCTCCGCTGATAACCCTGGATGTGGTACAATGCTCGCAATCTCCTTTCGTCAAACAACATGAGTTCCTCGAACCTTCCGCTGATCCATTCGGCCTCATCTATTCCTTGTTCAGCCATGACTCTGAGCGATGGAACTTCTAGCTCGATGGGGAGAACGGCTTCCATACCGTACACCAAAGAATAGGGTGTTGCCCCCGTCGGTGTGCGGATAGACGTCCGGTATCCCCACAAAGCTAGCGGTAGCTGTTCGTGCCAATCCCTAGCTGATTCGACAGTCCTTTCGAGGATTGACTTGATGGTCTTATTAGCTGCTTCGACTGCCCCATTCGTTTGTGGCCGATAAGTGATTGAGTGATGCACTTGAATCTTGAATTTGTCAAAAAGCTCTAGAACTTTCCCCTTGAAGTGAACACCATTATCAGATACGAAGGCTTGGGGACTCCATACCGATAGATGATGTTTTGCTTGATAAAGTGAGCCACTTGAACTGCCGTCAGAGTCTTATACGAGGCTGCCTCAACCCACTTAGTGAAATAATCGACCGCTACCAAAATGAACCTGTGCCCGTTAGAAGCCGCAGGCGTGATCCTTCCTATGACGTCAATGCCCCAGGCGGAGAATGGCCATGGTGTCGACATTGGGTGTAACTCCGAGGGAGGTACATGAATAAGATTAGCATGAGTTTGGCACTTGTGACAGCGGCGCACATACTCGATGCAATCTGTCTCCATAGTCGACCAATAGTAACCCAACCTCAAAACTTTCTTTGCTAGCATCATTCCATTCATGTGGGGTCCACAAACTCCCTCATGGACTTCTTCCATCACTGCTCTCGTGTCATCACCGTGAATACACAACTTGTGGACTCCGCACGGAGATCGCCGGTATAATTTTCCACCACAGATAATGTATTGAGATGCCAATCGTTGTAATGCGATCCGATCCTTCCTGGTAGAATCCGTAGGGAACTCTCCCTTTTCGACAAAATTCCAAATGTCGTGAAACCAAGGGAGTCCATCATCAGGCTCGTCGATGTTCATGACATAGTCGTACACATGCTTGCCTCTTTGCTCAATCATAACAGGCCTTAGCTTCACCCCAATCGGAAGTTCCAGCATGGATGCCAAGGTAGCGAGTGCGTCGGCGAAGCGATTCTTCATCCTCGGGACATGCGTGAAAGTCACCTTTTGAAAATTCGGAATAAGCTCGTCGAGCTGCTGATGATACGGCTTCATCTTCTCATCTTTGACTCTCCATTCCCCGTTGGCTTGTGACACAACCAAGTTGGAATCCCCCACAACTTCCAGGACCTTGACTCCAATTTCCAATGCAGCTTCCATTCCTACAATACACGCTTCGTATTCTGCCTCATTATTCGTGACTTCAAAGTTCAACTTAAAAGCTAAGGGAATATGTGACCCCTCGGGTGAGACCAATAGTATGCCGATACCGAAACCTTTCTGATTGGCAGCTCCGTCGAAGTACAATGTCCATGTTTCATTGATAGCAGTCATTACGTCTTCATCGAGAAATTGGAATTCAGTGTGTTCTGGCCCTTCGATCGGGCGATCTGCTAAAAACTCTGCTACTGCTCTTCCTTTCACTGACTTGCGAGTGACATACTTGATCTCGAACTCGGCCAATAAGAGCAACCAACGTGCTAGCTTACCGGTAAGTGCTGGCTTCTCGAATAGATATTTGAGGGGGTCCATCCGAGAAATCAGTATCACCGAATAAGACAGCATGTAGTGTCTCAATTTCTTTGTGGCCCAAACGAGCGCCCAACATGTCTTCTCCAATGAAGTATATCGCTCTTCGGTCCCCACCATCTTCTCGCTCAGGTAGTAGATTGCTCTTTCAACCCCATCATCTCCCTCTTGTGCGAGCATGCACCCCATTGATGAGGGCGTGACGGACAAGTACAGGATCAAAGGTTTTCCCGGGATGGGTGGCATCAAGATGGGCGGATTCTGGAGGTAAGTTCGCACTGCTTTGAAAGCCCTTTGACACTTGTCGTTCCATTCGAATTTCACGTCCTTTTTGAGCAAACGAAACAACGGCTCACAGGTCAAAGTCAACTTGGCGATGAACCGGCTGATAAACTGAATTTTTCCCAAGAAACACCGGACTTCCTTCTCGGACTGAGGCGGCTTCATCTCGAGAATAGCTTTAATCTTAGAAGGATCCACCTCAATCCCCCTGGTCGTGATCATGAATCCAAGCATCTTTCCTGCCGTGACCCCAAACGTGCACTTCTGCGGATTGAGTCGCATTCTGTACTTTCGAATCCTCTCAAAGAACTTTCTCAATGCCGGGAGATGGTCTTTCCTTTCCTTTCCCTTCACTATCATGTCATCAACGTAAACCTCGACCTCCTTGTGAATCATGTCGTGCAACAATGTGGTGGCACCCCTCTGATATGTTGGACCGGCGTTTTTCAATCCAAATGGCATAACCCGAAAACAATATGTCCCCCACTCGGTGATGAATGTGGTCTTTTCCCTGTCTTCCGGAGCTAGGAGAATCTGATTGTATCCCGAGAAGCCATCCATGAAGGAAAGTAGAGCGTGCCCTGCAGTGTTATCAACGAGTACGTCTATATGTGGCAATGGAAAGTCATCCTTAGGGCTCGCTTTATTCAAATCCCTGAAATTGACACATACTCTGATTTTTCTGTCCTTTTTGGGGACAGGAACGATGTTGGCTACCCAAGTGGGGTACTCTGTTACGATTAGAAAACCAGCGTCGATTTGTTTCGTGAGTTCTTCTTTTATCTTTAATACCCAATCAGGCCGCATTTTTCTCAGTTTTTGCTTAACGGGTTTTGCGTCAGGGTAGAGAGGAATTCTGTGCTCGACTATCTCCGGGTCGATTCTGGGCATGTCTGCGTGGGACCAAGCGAAAACCTCTTTAAATTCTTTTAGTAAATCAGTGAGCTCTTGGAGCTCAGTGGGAGACAACCCGGAACCTACCTGAACCAATCGAGGGTTCTCCTCATCATCCAAGTTTATTGAGATTATTTCTTCTTTTAAAGGCTGAGCATGCCTTTCATTTTCGCGATCGATGAGGGAACGAATCTCCTTGGGAATGTCCCCATCGAGATCTATCCCTTCATCGTCGGGATCCAAGCAATTTATTTCAAAAATCGACAAGTAAGCGAAAACATCATTCATTTCATTAACCAAGTCAGCAGATGGGGGGAATACAGCGGTTGACTCGAATTCGAAGTAAAAGCTACGAAGTGGAGGGCCGATGGGCACAAACTCCGACTCTGTGCTAGACGACGAGTCAGTGTCGGACTCAGACTCAAACTCAGTGCAGGTGCTGTGAATGCGAGTTACATGTGGAATGAAAGTGCAATTATCATAAACGCCTATGGCATCCACAATGAGTTTGGAAGGGTCTTCAATTTCTTCTTCATCTCCAAGCATCAACACAGCAGGATCTTGCATCATACCCTCCGATTCCTCGCCCTCAAACAGGAGTTGGAGACTGCCCAAACCAAAAGCTTCCAACAAGTCGAGTGCCTCAGACAACTCTTCCACCTTTGCAACTCCTTCGTCACTTTCCCAGGTATCATTGGCAAAGATTTCGAAGCCAGGATACTTCATTTTCGTTTCAAGGTCCACAAAGGGCTCAGGTTCTCCTTGGTATAGCGGCTCCTTCTCCTTTGATTTCATCTCCGTTGTACGGGCCCGGGCATGATTGCGCCATTTCTTTGCTGAATCACCCTTCTTGGCCTCATATCCCAGACCGAAACGCTCGTTATTTCTAGGAAAGTCGGGGAATTCGGGGACACCTTGAGCGTAAAGTCCCAAGCCCATGCCCTGCAGATATTTCATTCTTTTCATAATTTCCAATGCTGCAGAACTCACCAAGAAACCGTCCTCAGCCCAGATGGTACACACCTTCGAGGTCATAACCGCAAAACCTCCCATGGCAACATCTTCCTCTCCATGCATAATCTCAAGCAGCGGGGAATTGTCCTCGGCGTGCGGACGGATACCTGAGTCTCCATAGATGATAAGAGTTCCGGATTCCAAACCCAGGATGAGTTTTTGATGCAGTGTTGAGGGCACACCCATAACATCCGGCCGATGTAGCCAAGGCCTTCCCAACAGGAGATTGAAAGATGCGGGTATTTCCAGCACACAAAATTCGACGGTGGTTTTGAACTTGCCAGTAGCCAACTCCAAGTTGATTGTCCCCAAAACATCTCGACGAGTATTGTCATAAGCACGAACGCCCAAGTTTGATGGCGTGAAGTCCTTGTTCTTAAGGCCCAAGCAATAAGCAGTGCGGAGTGGACACACATTAATGGCGGAGCCATTATCAACCAGCATTGCTGGAATCCACTTCCCCAGGCACTTCATGGTGATGTGAAGGGGTTTGTTATGGTCAGCTCCTTCAGGCGGCAAATCTTTCTCGGTGAAGGACAATATATGCTGGGCGAGATTCGGGGTTATAAGGGCAATAAGAGCTTCTGGAGCGATGTCAGAGGGAACCTCGAGCCTGGAAAGGGTGTTGACTAGCCTACGGCGGTGCTCGCGAGAGGCAGCTAACGCTCCCCACATAGACATGCGGGCGGGGTTTCCTGGAGTTGACGGATAATAGGATCAGTGGAGGCTTCCGGATCAGGTTCAGGGAGTGAGGTGAGGTCAATGGACAATTTGGGCTGGGTAGGTGGGTTAGTTTTAGTGGAGCTAGTAGGGTTGTTTTGTGGAGCTTGAGGGGTGGGGATGTTCAGGCTTGTGGGGTTGACAGGGGCATTCTGCTACGATGGAGGGGCTCGGGATGAGCTACCCTGTTGGAGGTTGGTGGGCTGGTAGACCCTTCCACTTCTGGTAAGGTTACTAACTGTTTTGGGGATTGGCTCCCACCAGGTACTTTCCCAGAAATCAGAGAAGTCCAAGTTGTAATCATCCGCCTTATGCTTCCCCTTGTCAATTGCTGTCATTGCTAATCTGCAGAGATCCTTCATCCAACATGGCCTTGTTGACGGTCAGCTCCTCACCATTCATCCACACATTTACCAATTCAGACTTTCCCCACAGATCTTCTGGATCCAACATGCAGATGCTGGGCTCATCAGGGATTTGAACTACTGGTTTGGAAGAGAACTCTTCGACGATGAATTCCTGTGGGAAGAAAAGATAATCCGTGGAACGTTCCAGAGCATCGGAGTCTCGAGTAAGGTTGACAATGGTCCTAGCGTTGAGCCCTAATAACATACGGGGATTCATCAGATCCATTTCTTCCATTATCTCTTCTTCTTGAAAAAGGTATGCCAATGATGTTTCGTCTAGGGGGTCAGAATCATCCATCCAGTGCCATCCGTTGGGTTCGGGCTCCCATTCCCATTCATCTTCCTCCTTGACAGGTTCAGGCTCCATGAATAGCGCAAACAGAGAATATCCATCCAACGGATCAGCCATGATCTCATCCTAGTCCTGCCTCCATTCTCCATGTTCCAATTCCTCAACTTAGCTAGGGTTAAGTGCCACAGGCCATGTTCCAGTAATAAAAGCCCTTTCTTCCACCGCCAAGAAATCTTGCACCAGATCTTCCCACCTTACCTGAAAGTCCCATTCCACGATCTCAAGCGCACAGACCGTATCCTCAACTGGCAACTCGATGGCTGGCTTGGGTTGGGTATCAGGAATGATGTAAAGGCTAGGGTTAAAAGGTTGGCTTATGGAGATGAGGTTGGTGCGGGCATTGGAATGCTTTGGGAGTGGATTTGAGACGGTGTTTGGTTTCTGTGGTGGCATAGGGAGAGTTTTGTTGTCTATCAGGTCTTGGATTGCATGGCGGAGACGGAAGCAGTTGTCGGTTAGGTGGCCCACATTCTGGTGATAGGCACAGTATGCGTTAGGATTGTGGGATGCGGGTAGTTTTTGAGGTAAGGGAGTAGGGGTAAGTGGCTTGAGGGTGCCGCTTTCGACCAATTTCTCGAGCACGGCGGAGAGTGGTGCTGAGAACTGAGCAAAAGTGCGGGGCTGGGTACGCGGTTGACTGGTTTGTGTGGCTATCTGGTTCACCGGCTCGGCTTGGGTTGTATTTGTGGAGGCATTGGGAAGGTTGGTGTAGTTGGCGTTGCCGAATAGGTTCTTTATTGTTTCCAGAGTATACCTTCGGGCTTAGAGCGAAGTTCGGGCTTGTCAAGCGATCCCTAATCGAATCGCTTCTTCGACGGCTAAGCCTGTGTCGAAGAATGTTTTAAAGTCTGAGCATTCTTGGGCCATCACCATATATCTTGCCAGAGTGGGTTGAAGGTTACGGACAATCATCCGGATTTGGTCCCTGTCACTCGGTCTATCCTTCATCTGTGCTGCCTTAGCCCTCCATCTTTTCACGAAATCGGCAAAGGCCTCTTTTGCTTCCATCTTTGTTGACTCCAACTCACGGGTGGTCACCTCCAACTGAATGTTGTAATCGTACTGCGCCACGAAAGCTGCGCATATATCCTCCCAAGAACGCTTCTTTCTTTTATCCAGTGAAGTAAACCAATGCAGAGCATGACCCACCAAAGTCTGTGAGAACATCTGTGCCATAGCATCCTTTTCAACTCCCCACATGGAAAGTGCTCCAATGTATCCCGTCAGGTGTGCCTTTGGGTCTCCTGTTCCGTCAAACTTAGCAAAATCAATTGGCCTGAACTTTTCTGGAAGCTTTGCATTAGGAAATAGGCAAAGCTTATTGATGTCAAAGCCAGTCGACGCTATTTTCTCATTTCTCGCAACAGATTCCTCCAGTTGGGTGAGCTTCGCTAATATTGCTGCCATCTCGGGATTCTGCGGGGTTTCCAAATCAAAGACCAGCTGCTCTTGGTTTGGATTCGGGTTAGGGTTAGGGTTGAAGTTTAGGTTGGGATTTGGATTTGGGTTTGGGATAGGAATTGGGTTTGGGATAGGAATTGGGTTTGGGATAGGAATTGGGTTAGGTACCGGATTCTGGGTCTGTGGTGGAAGGCGTCGTGCAACTCCAGTGATCATCATCATAAGTTGGGCAATTTGGTTATCAGTACATTCGCCCAGGCGTTGAATATCTTCTCTTATCTAAGCCATTTCTCCGTTCAGATTTCCCGGGTTTGGGTTAGGGTTTGGACGGGGATTAGGAACAGGATTTGGGTTCGGATTTGGCTCGCCTCCGCTTGGATTCAGGTTAGGGTTGCCTCCGTTCGGGTTAATGTTTGGATTGGGGTTCGGATTTGGGTTGCCTCCGCTTGGGTTCGGGTTTGGGTTGCCTGCGCTCGGGTTCAAGCCTCCGATCAATAGATCCATTTCCGCCCCCAAATCTGATGCACTGACGGAGTCTGCTTGTAGTTAGAGCCGTTCCAATCTCTGTCCCAAGGGTCTGGTCCAGGAGGGTATGATGTTCTTCTTTCTCGGCCCAATTGCTCAGAACTGACAGCAAAGCCAAAAACTTAAGCTCAGACGCGGTTCCTGCTTGCATTTTTATGAAATTTGTGCATGATTTTAGAAAATGAGTGTCTCATTGTCACGTCATCGACTCTGATTTTTTTTTAAAAATGATTGACTTGCGGGAGGTTGCCTCAATCCTCAGATTTTTAGGGTGTAGCCTCATTTAGGAACAGTCGATGCCCAAAAGATGCTAAAAATAAGCTAAATATTTGGCTGATATTTCATCGACAATTTGACCATTGGTTCGGAATGACTCGAGGTGAACAATGTGATGTCATAACCGAAGTGGTGTAAGCGGTACATTTGCTTTTAGCCTGGACGGTGTTGGCATCACAATGTTCTGCTCCCCTATCATTCCTTTCTTTTGGTTAAATCCCGATCAAATGCTTAGCCAAGGACTTAACAGAATCTTAGTTTCTTCTAGGTTCGGGTTCGAAGACTAATGAGATTTATCAACACGCATTAGGGTGCGTGACTCTTCATTGGGTCTAGACAACCTTCCGAAGACTGCGCGAGCGAATCTCGAGAATCGTGGCTGACAGCATGATGATGATGATGCAAGATGCAATGCAGCATTTAACAGATTATAGCACATAGTCCTACCCTGCAGGCTCCTGTCCTACTTTGAAAGGTTCTATGGTTTGCTACACAAGTACAAAGGCCGGGTTTTGGCTTGAAATGGGTCCCCCGGACTAGAGTCAAAGTATACCTCCCGTTATTGAGCGTACACCCAATAATGGTACAAACGGTAGAGATGACTCATCACGGTCGAGGGTTGCTGAGCATTCCGGGATTCCTTGTCACCGGCAAGCCGGGCAAGATTGTCGAAACACAATAGCGGGGCTGCACCAGATATATATACAAGAAATAAAAAGTTAAAATAAAATCCTTTAAAAATCCCACAAACGTTTTTCAAGCTTGGCTCACTAATTTAATTAATACTTAAGGAAATTGGGGCATTTTATCAACATACCAACTTTTCTCAAGTATCAATTAAATCATGTCCCCAGCAGAGTCGCCACTGTGGGCTACCACAGCCCCGGGGGGATATCGGGGCGGCCTGAAAAAGAAACGCCTCGGTTTGGAATCGATTTGAAAAATTTTTGAAGAGTCGCCACCCGGATTTGTGGTTCGCCACCCGAGAAACCGTTTTATTTGAAAATGATCGATTTGAATTTGAAAACCAGAGATTCGTTTGAAAAGGGTTCGGGAGCCACGTTACGAGGGGGGAAGGGTTTTACGGCACCCCCCTCGCCCGATTCGAAATCGGTCTCTACTGGACATTCGTGGGATTTTTCAAAGGATTTTATTTCAATGGACAATTAGCAAGTATTTACAAAGTTAACAGTTAAAACAGTGCATGCATGTGCCAGTGAGCAGTGTATGGCTGATAATGGTAAGAGAGTGCAACATGGCAGTGTGTGATAAAGGAATGCAAGATGGCCAGAATTGGAAACCCTGTCAAAGACTTCACTCTCGAGCGCTCGGGAGTACTCCCGAGCGCTTGGGAGCATTGCGTGCCCAACCTGCAAGCTTTGTTAGTTCAACAGAATATAACAGAGTACCATACTGAAAAATATAAACTTGAGTAACATAAAATTAGTCACAGACTAAACAGAAGACTTAAAAGACTGGGATGAGGCCCCATTCTTCCAAGCCACACGTCCTTGCCCTTCTGAAATGTGGTTTTACAATTTAAGAGACTAAAGGATCACATGCAGGACATGCAAGAGCAACACAAAAACTGAAACAGAGGGAGACTTAGATAGGATGACATGCAGAAAACTCCCGAGCGCTCTGGAGTAGACTCGAGCGCTCGGGAGTGATCCACACTCTCAGACTGATTTCGACCAACTAAAGCCCTTGCTCCAGTGTTTTAATGTAACAAATCTACCCTTTTATCTTGCATGCAGAAGGTTTCTCCTTTAGATCTACAGAAAAAGATGCTTTTGCATTTCTTTCATATGAAAACGATTCTTATTTTCCTTTGAAAATCAAATCAAATACATCAAAACACTTAAGAAGGCTCTCTTTGCTTGAGACCTGTCTCTATCTCCCCTGCATGATAGTTCAAATGCTAGAAAAGTAGAAAAATGGGATTGGCATCACTCTCGAGCGCTCTAGAGTTGTCCCGAGCGCTCGGGAGTGTTTCCAGTGTTGCATGCATGGAAAACATTCATGGCGCTTTGCTCTTGCCTTGATGCTAAGGTCTTCCCATCACACTCTCAGTATTGAGGACTGGAGTGAGCTGGGAAGCCTCCCTCAGAAGGGAAAGACAGCCCTGCTTTTGATTGAAACCAAGGTATGAAACTTTTACCTTTTCTTTGGAACTTTGCACCTTGAAGAAAGCTTCGAAAGATGGAAGGGAAGTGAAGATTTCAGAGGATCAGAGGCTAGTAATGGTCTGAACTCCTTTCATGTTCTTGAAATTTCTTGGTTATTTTTCTTTTGAAAAAAAAGGGGGGGGTTGCTTGAAAGAGAGTGAGAGTTGTTCTTTGCTTTTAACAGCCAGAGGGAGCCTCTAGAGAGAGAGAGTTCGTGCAGGTTCTGAGCTGAAGAGCTCCTTTTATAGCAAAACATAGCCTATGGTTCAATTTGGAAAAATATCATTTGGAATCTTCAGCCCTGACTCATCTCTGACTGAGATTGAGTATGGTCTAAGGCAAAGACCAGCTTGAACGGTTGAAATGATGACTGCATGGATAGTGGGGAAGCTCCCTCATCCATTGGGCAGTACAAAAGTCTCGAGCGCTTGAGAGTGATCTCGAGCGCTTGGGACTTCACTCTCGAGCGCTCGAGAGTTGACTGGTCAATGGTTTTGGAAAAGGTCTGGAGCGCTTGGGATTGATCCAGAGCGCTTGAAAATGATTTTTGACATTTTATTTCCCTTTTAAAGTCCTTCAAGGAGCATCGTTCCATTTGTCTAAGGCTTGTTCGATCCCATATTCATCATCAGGGAGCCTCCGGGCCACGAATCAAGGTAATTTGAATTGTCCAAATTGGGGTGTCTACACCTTATCATCCATGGAGACTCAGGTATTCATCCGCACTCCTAGGACAATTCCCCGCTGCTTGAGATTATGCATGGAGAGGAAGATATTGCCATGGGAGGCTTTGCGGTTATGACCTCAAAAGTGTGCACCATTCGGGCGGAGGACGGTTTCTTGGTGAGCTCTGCAGCATTAGAAATTATGAAACGGATGAAGTATCTGCCGGGCATGGGCTTGGGACTTTATGCTCAAGGAGTCCCTGAGTTCCCTGATTTCCCTGGAAGTAACGAGCATTTTGGTCTGGGATATGAGGCTAAGAAGGGTGATCCAGCAAAGAAATGGCGCAATCGCGCCCAGGCCCGTGCAACGGAGATGAAATTGAAGGAGAAGGAGCCACTATACCAAGGAGAACCTGAGCCCTTTGTGGACCTTGAGACGAAAATGAAGTATCCTGGCTTCGAAATCTTTGCCAATGATACTTGGCTTCGACTGGTTGGAAGCTTTTGGTTTGGGCAGTCTCCGACTCTTGTTTGAGGGCGAGGAATCAGGGGGTATGATGCAAGATCCTGCTGTGCTGATGCTTGGAGATGGAGAAGAAATTGAAGACCCTTCCAAATTCATTGTGGAGGCTGTAGGCGTTTATGATAATTGCACTTTTATTCCACATGTAACTCGCACTCACAGCACTTGCACTGAGTCTGAGTCCGAGTCTGACACTGACTCGTTGTCTAGCACAGAGTCGGAGTTCGTGCCCATCGGCCCTCCACACCGTAGCTTTTACTTCGAATTCGAGTCAACCGCTGTATTCCCCTCGTCTGATGAACTGGTTAATGAAATGAACGATGTTTTCGCTTACTTGCCGATTTTTGAAATAAATTGTTTGGATCCCGACGATGAAGGAATAGATCTCGATGGGGACATTCCCAAGGAGATCCGTTCCCTCATCGATCGCGAAAATGAAAGGCATGCTCAGCCTTTAAAAGAAGAAATAATCTCCATAAACTTGGGTGATGAGGATGACCCTCGATTGGTTCAGGTAGGTTCCGGGCTGTCACCCACTGAGCTTCAAGAGCTCACTGATTTACTAAAAGAATTCAAAGAAGTTTTTGCTTGGTCCCACGCAGACATGCCCGGAATCGACCCGGAGATAGTCGAGCACAGAATCCCTCTCTACCTTGACGCGAAACCCGTTAAGCAAAAATTAAGGAAAATGCGGTCCGATTGGGTATTAAAGATAAAAGAAGAGCTCACAAAACAAATCGATGCTGGTTTTCTAATCGTAACGGAGTACCCCACTTGGGTGGCCAACATCGTTCCTGTCCCCAAAAAGGACGGAAAAATCAGAGTGTGTGTCGATTTCAGAGATCTGAACAAAGCAAGCCCTAAGGACGATTTTCCATTGCCACATATAGACGTACTCGTTGATAACACTGCAGGGCACGCTCTACTTTCCTTCATGGATGGCTTCTCGGGGTACAATCAGATTCTCCTAGCTCCGGAAGACATGGAAAAGACCACATTCATCGCCGAGTGGGGGACATATTGCTATCGGGTCATGCCATTTGGATTGAAGAACGCCGGTCCTACGTATCAGAGGGGTGCCACCACACTATTGCACGACATGATTCACAAGGAGGTCGAGGTTTACATTGATGACATGATAGTGAAAGGAAAGAAAAGGGAAGACCATCTCCCGGCTTTGAGAAAGTTCTTTGAGAGAATTCGAAAGTACAGGATGCGACTCAATCCGCAGAAGTGCACGTTCGGGGTCACGGCTGGAAGGATGCTTGGATTCATGATCACGACCAGAGGAATCGAGGTGGATCCTTCTAAGATTAAAGCCATTCTTGAGACGAAGCCGCCTCAGTCCGAGAAGGAAGTCCGGTGTTTCTTGGGAAAGATTCAGTTTATTAGTCGGTTCATCGCCAAGTTGACTTTGACCTGTGAGCCGTTGTTTCGTCTGCTCAAGAAGGACGTGAAGTTTGAATGGAACGACAAATGCCAATAGACTTTTGAAGCAGTGAGAACTTACTTACAGAATCCGCAGATCTTGATGCCACCCATTCCGGGAAAACCTTTGATCCTGTACTTGTCCGTCACGCCCTCGTCAATGGGGTGCATGCTCGCACAAGAAGGAGATGATGGGGTTGAAAGAGCGATCTACTACCTGAGCAAGAAGATGGTGGGGAGCGAAGAGCGATACACTTCATTGGAGAAGACATGTTGGGCGCTCGTTTGGGCCACAAAGAATTGAGACACTACATGCTGTCTTATTCTGTGATACTGATTTCTCGTATGGACCCCCTCAAATACCTATTCGAGAAGCCAGCACTTACCGGCAAGCTAGCACGTTGGTTGCTCTTATTGGCCGAGTTCAAAATCAAGTACGTCACCCGCAAGTCAGTGAAAGGGAGGGCAGTAACAGAGTTTTTGGCAGATCGCCCGATCGAGGGGCCAGAACACACGGAGTTTCAATTTCCCGATGAAGATGTAATGGCTGCAGTCGATGAGACATGGACGTTGTACTTCGACGGAGCTGCTAACCAGAAGGGCTTCGGGATTGGCATACTGCTGGTCTCGCCCGAGGGGTCGCACATTCCCCTGGCTTTCAAATTGAACTTTGAAGTCTTGAATAATGAGGCAGAGTACGAACCGTGTATTGTGGGAATGGAAGCTGCATTGGAAATTGGAGTCAAGGTGCTAGAAGTCGTGGGGGATTCCAACTTGGTTGTGTCACAAGCAAACGGGGAATAGAAGGTCAGAGACGAGAAGATGAAGCCGTATCATCAGCAGCTTGACGAGCTTATTCCGAATTTTCAAAAAGTGACCTTCACGCATGTTCCGAGGATGAAGAATCGCTTCGCCGACGCGCTCGCTACCTTGGCATCTATGCTGGAACTTCCAATCGGGGTAAAGCTAAGGCCTGTCATGATTGAGCAAAGAGGCAAGCACGTGTACGACTACGTCATGGACATCGACGAGCCTGATGATGGACTCCCTTGGTTTCACGATATTTGGAATTTCGTTGAGAAAGGAGAGTTCCCTGCAGATTCAACTAAGAAGGATTGGATCGCTTTGCAACGATTGGCATCTCAATACATTATCTGCGGTAGACAATTGTACCGGCGATCTCCTTGCGGAGTCCACAAGCTGTGTATTCATGGTGACGACACAAGAGCAGTGATGGAGGAAGTTCATGAAGGTGTTTGTGGGCCCCACATGAATGGAATGATGCTAACGAAGAAAGTTTTGAGACTAAGCTACTATTGGTCAACCATGGAGACAGATTGCATCGAGTATGTGTGCCGATGTCATAGGTGCCAGACTCATGCTAATCTTATCCACGTCCCGCCTTCGGAGTTACACTCAATGGCAACACCATGGCCATTCTCCGCCTGGGGCATTGATGTCATCGGAAGGATCACACCCGTAGCTTCCAACGGGCACAGGTTCATTTTGGTAGCGGTCGATCATTTCACTAAGTGGGTTGAGGCAGCCTCGTACAAGACTCTGACGACAATTCAAGTAGCTCACTTTATCAGGCAGAACATTATTTATCGGTATGGAGTTCCTCAGGCCTTCGTATCTGACAATGGTGTTCACTTCAAGGGAAAGGTTTTGGAACTTTTCGACGAATTTAAGATTCAAGTGCATCACTCAACCACTTATCGGCCGCAAACGAATGGGGCAGTCGAAGCGGCCAACAAAACCATCAAGTCGATTCTTGAGAAGACTGTCGAATCAGCTAGGGATTGGCATGAACAGCTACCACTAGCTTTATGGGGATACCGGACATCTATCCGCACACCGATGGGGGCAACACCCTATTCTTTGGTGTACGGTATGGAAGCCGTTCTCCCCATCGAGCTGGAAGTTCCATCACTCAGAATCATGGCGGAACAAGGAATAGATGAGGGCGATTGGATCAGTGGAACGTTCGAAGAGCTCATGCTGTTCGACGAAAGGAGGCTGCGAGCATTGTACCACATTCAGGGTTACCAACGGAGAATCGCCCGAGCATTTAACAAGAAGGTGAAGTCGAGGGACCTGCAAGAGGGGGACATGGTAGTCAAGGAAATCCGTGCACCAATTTTTGACCTACGAGGGAAATTCCAACCAAAGTGGGCGGGGCCATACATCATCAAGACTATCCTTTCTGGAGGAGCAGCCTCAATCATCGATCTTGACGGCAACGAATTCTCAAACCTTGTCAATTTGGACCAACTCAAACGGTATTACGCCTGAGAGAGCTCACTGGGCCGAAAACCGCAAGGGCGGGCGGTCCCAGGCAAAAATTAGAGCAAGCCTGCTAGGTCGAAAACCCGCAAGGGCGGCCTAGGCAAAAGTTAAGGCAAAGAGTTAAAAAGAGCTCGCTAGGCCGAAAACCCGAAAGGGCAGTTCTAGGCAAAAATTTAGAGCACAAAAAGGAGAGCGTTAATACCCGAGCGAACCCTAGCCCGAACTACGTATGGGCCTGATTCCCTTTCTTAAGGGATACGTAGGCAATCTCACTCTAAGGTTCGGTCCTAAATCTCAAAAATCAAATCCAAATTGACAAATCATGGTACTTTCTTTCAAGGTGCATGGAATTAATGAACCGAAAGGGGGAAACCCTTAATCAGTCGATTTTATTCAGATGATTTCTTTATTACAGGCTGAGCATGAAAAAGGAAAACACACAACTAAAATACTTTTTATTCCAAAAAACGGCAAAGTAAGCTTTTAACCCCTCCTTGCTTCCACATCTCTCCTCAGCCACTTCCGGAACCTGCCGGTCAGAGCAATGGAGTAAAGAGGATCACTTGGCTCAGTCCTACGAGCCTCCCATGTTCGAACATAGCTCCGAAGGCCCGGAATGGTGAAGGGAGGGAGACGAAGCATTTCTGAACCCGGGGGCGGCACCTCCTGGCTGAGTCCAAGTTGGCGCAGAATACGAAATGGTGAATAGAAAGCGAAGCCAAACAAGCCTGCCACGAACACCTGCGACGATCCCATGTTACTCACGGTCATCACAAGAAGCCTCAGCCAATGACATCGCCAAGCAATGTCATCGTCTTCCAGGGAAGCGAAATAGTCAGCCCAATCATCCTCATCCCTGTACATCACTTCAAAAGGACTGTTCCATCCGCTAGCCCGATACCACCAGTCATTGGCCGGAGGAGTCAGCACGTTTAGCTTGTCACAAAACCACATCTATCCAAAGAGAGAGAAAACAAGTTAGAAGCCAGATAAAGCCTAAGCCGAGTGTCGAGGTAAAATGAATGTGAGAAATAGAAAAAGGAGAGCTGAGTGAGGTCCTTAACCTGCAGCAGCAGCGGACTGCCACCAAAAACCCTTGTGCATCCAGCACGAATAGCATCCGACCCCATCAAGGTTTCGGCAAGGACCAAGGGAGCAACGTCCTTGCGAGCCTCAATCTGAGCAGCAACTCCTACCAGCAAAGGGCTAGGTTGACCGACAGAGGGAACCAGTAGGAAGGCCGCCAAGAGGCAGATGCAACAAGCCATCATTCGACGACCTTGATACTCGAAATCTGTTAAGTCTCCAGGTGGGCTGAAACTCTCATACAACTGCACGATGTTGATGGCATTGCCCCGGGTCAAGAACTCAGCAACGTTCCCGCTGACCCCCAGCTTGGTTTTTAGGATATTCTTCATGCTCTCCCTAAGCATTGGAACAATTGGCTCAGTGGAGTCATGGCTCCCCAGGTAGGCATGGAATTCCTCGACGGTGGGACATAGCTCTTGAGAACCAAAGCGAAAGACATGCACTTCGGGATCCCAAAAGCGTGCAGTCGCGTGCAACAAGACAGGGCGGATTGTGATCTCACGGAGATACTTCAAGGCATGAAGGCGATGCCCTCAGAAATTCAGCCAATCAATGCCTTCAAGACTGTCCAACCAAGGCCGAAGCAAAGCTTGATTCAACAAAGCCATGAGAAACGAAGTTTCGGAAAAAAGGATGATGGTTTGAAGTCTGAATAGGTTTGCCAAGGCTGGGCTCAGTACTTATAGAAGGCTGGAGGGGGGCAATCCTTCACTCACCAGCCTTGGGACTCAACAAACTTGTCTTTTTCAAGACCACTTGCTTGCATTTTCAAGATTTCAAACTTTGGAAACTTGAGAGAACATGGGAAATACACTAGTCTTGCTTTGGGAAGCCACTAACCCTTGGAAAGCAGCTTAAGGAGAGTTACAAGACGCCTTGGAAGTGTGCATGTAGAGCAAAAGGACACAAGTGAGCTGGGAAATCATCTTGGAAAGGAACAATGGTCTGCAGATCACAGCAGTCCCGAGCGCTCGGGAGTGAATTCCCAAGCGCTCGACAACACTCTCGAGCGCTCGAGAGTTCTGCAGTTTTGACAGCAAGTTTTCTTCCCTGGCTTTTGGTCCCAAGATGGCATTCCAAGCTCTGTTCATCCAGTTTAACAAATTTCAACCTGTTTAAGGGAATACAGCGCGTCCAGTTATCTGTTTGTCCAAGTGTTCATGTATATTCCTAAAAAATTTCCAAAATCTCAAAAATTCCTTCCCGTCAACGTGGCAAAATCCTTGTCAAGAGCATTTGTTCGAGTCCAATGGTGCATACGAGTCCTAATGTGTATTGATGACTGTGGGAAACGGTCAAACGCGCACCGAAGCTTATGGAATCGATTTTCGCCCTCGAGCGCCTCTATTTCATCATGCATGGTAGCGTTAAAAGCATATATTGTGGTCAAATACCCTCGTGTCCCATTCTCGTGTCTAATCCCGGTCAAGTATAGTCATTTCTTAATAATCGCAAATTCTACGTTAAGGGCGTTCTCATCATCCCAAGTCAAATTGTACAAGTCGAATTGATTATGTCAAATTTTATTCCGTCTTTAGAGTAGCGGTTGAAATTCGCGTACTCTTTGCCCCTTTTCAAAGCTAGACGAACATATTTCATAAAATACAATTCTTAAAGGGAGTGCAAACGAACGCAAATCGAGAAAAGTGCAAATTTTCGTAAACAAATGCAGCATTTACAATGAGTAAGGAAGGAAGTACATAAGCTGGGGCAAACACACGCCCAATCTCGTTTCACCGGGCACGCAGCCCAAACAAAGGCACGCAGCCTGGAAGCTACAATCGTGTTGGCACGCAGCCCATGCGAAAGAAAAGACTAACAAAGCAAAACCTAAAGCTCAGCCCAGGCAGACCTCTTCTGCTGTGTCCCTCGGACTCAAAGCTCTCGCCGCCCCCGTCGTCGTCGTCGCCATCGCCATCGTCGGAAGGGCTCGAGGCGCATCGAGTCCGTGGACCCTAAAGCTCGTGACTCGAGTGACTCCTCCAAGTCCTTCTGACTTCTCAGGAGCGGGCCTCCGCCAGGGCGCTGCCCTAGGAACCACCTCGAACCGCCACTTCAGAAAGTGCATCGTGACGCCTCTGTGTACCCCGGCCTCATGTGCTGGCGGGAGCCGAAACGCTCGTGGCGTGTCCTGGCCGAAGGCCGTGGCTGCACCTGCATATCATAAACATTCATTCATTCCATGTATACTTTAAATCCAATAAAAGGTATATGCATGCATTTTTGTACCTGTGAAGCGACAGGTAAAGCAAGCTCGGGAACAGGTCTAGTCTGAAGGGTCCTCCCCTTGGCGCAGTCCTTCAGTAACTGCTGCATCCCCACCATCAGCATGATAGCCTGCTCCGCCCATTCTCGCGGCACATGCATGATAAGTCAAAGATTAGAACAATGGATGCATGAGCAAAAGCATTTGAATCATGGAAAGAAATAAGGTCGTGTTCGTACCTGAGCAGGTAGTCGCATCGGCAGATGCGGGAGGCGCGGAATATCTAACATTGCCCGTGCTCCAGAAGGGTCCATCACCCCTATCACCCAGTCTAACATCGGCAGACCGATAGACGCCACTTTGTCTCAGGAACCCGTGAGCTGCTCTCACCTCGGCCCAAGGAGCTAGCACCTCTCCCGCCAGCAGGAGGCCTAGCACCTCGCCCCCTACCGCGTGAAGAACAACCGCCGCGGCCCCGCCTTCCGGTCTCGTCTCCACCCTCACCACCAGCCTCACCCCTGGCTCTCCTGGCCTCAGCCTCTGCCACCCGTCTCTCCAGCTCTCGCTCTACACCCAAGCTGGTGGCCAAGTATCTGTCCCGGTAAGTCGCATAGTCCAACGAGCATCGCAGGTATTTCTCCAAGTCTGTGTCTGGCACCGTGAACTATTCCAGCTCAGCCCGGGTGCAGGTCTCAGTCCGCTGCACCCGTGGAGGGAGTGGCCCCGGCACGATAAACTCCGGAAAACTGAGTGACTGTCGCGTCACCCGATCCCCCAGGTACCACTGCCAACCCAGAGGACACTCCAGCAAGACTCGACTCCTGGTCACCTCCCGGCTCCTCGTAAGGAAGTCAGCCTCCACCCTCGCCCATCGGTCCCAATGAACCTGCATTCAGTTGTTGTACATTGATGATCAAATTTCGTAAAGGAAAGCGCAAGGCATGGAAAGAAAGAAAAGGTCGATGTTTGTACCGTGATCCCAGTGATATTATCCAACCAGCGCCGGAAAGTCATCACCATTCCTCGTCGCTCCTTCGCCCTCCGGTACTCTGTACTCCATGCAAGTGCACGTGGAAGTAGGTTCGGATTCGTACAGGTGTTCTCGGCTCGGGTGGGAACATACCCAAGACTTCATAAGCCCAAAGCTGCAAATCATGAAGATCAACTCAATTCAAATCAATCCAAATTCAATTCAACAAACCAGTCGATCAATCTATTAAAGCAATTCAAAGCAGTAATGTTGAAGCATACCTCAATCACCCTCCAGTAGCCGCCTATGGTGTCTCCCACTCCGCGTGAGGCAGCTCCAAGGAAGCAGTAGAGCGTGCACAGAGCAAAGACCGCCCTGGGCCGAACCTGGTCCTACCTGCCTCGATCCACCAGCCCGCTAAGTAGCTCATGTGAACCCGAGATCGCCTGAGCGGGAATAGAGAAGCCCTGAACAGGTATAGCAAGTAAGCCCTGGCCATCTGCGCCACCTCGGCATCGTCTGCTGGCTCGTGATCCTAGTACGCTGTGAACTGGTCGTACTCTGCTACTCCTCTGCTGTGACGCAGAACCCGTCCAAGGAACCACCTCAGAGCTGCATCATCCAAGTCTATACTCGGGTCGAAAGGAATCGACTCGCCTCCAACTCGGAGCCTTGTAATAGTAGCAAAGTCGAGAGGAGTCACCGTCATCTCCCCGAAGCGAAGGTGGAACGTGTTGGTGGTGTCCCACCACCGCTCCGCCAGTGCTGCCATCACCGCACGGTCAACCCTCACCGCTGTCAGCAACTAGACGAATGGCCCGAAGCCAGCCTCCTCCACTAGCTCCCGCACTCTCCGGGGCAACGCCTTGAAGTGCTTCAACGAGTGGCCCGAGCCTCCGTGGCCGTAAATATCTTTGGTACGCTGTTTCAACAGAGCAAGGAAATAGCATCAGTAATTAATGCGACAATTCTATGAAGCAAATCAAATGCAGGAAAGTAAAGCATTAAAGTCATACCGTGGTCCAGCCAGAAGAGATGTGTGAGGCCCGATCTCGGAGGAGCAGATCCTCGGGGTAATCCGTCTGAGCAGGGACGTAACCGGTCATCCCCGTCGGCTCGAAGAAGTGTGGTCGTGGTGCGTATGTATCCCCTGTGAACCCGGGGCGTGCCCTAGCCAAGTAAGCCTTCGCCTCTGCCGCCGCCGTGATCCGCTCCTCAATCACTACCTCCTCCTCAGGCTCCTTTCCTAATCCCGAATCAGCCGCCTCTCGCGACCTCGTATCTGTCGTCGTCACCCCCGCACCACTGAGCAACGCTCCTAGCAACAGCGCCGAGGCCTGATCCTCCGTCGTCCTTGCATCCCTCAGCACTCTCTCACCCTAGCTCCAAGGCCAAGTGCATCCAGTATGTCCTGCGGCCTCGCAGAATCTAGAAAGTCTCCCTCCGTGACTGGGACCGACTGCGAAGCACCGATCCCACTATCACCTCCCCTGGGCTCTACGGTCATCATCCTCAGCACTGGCGTCGCGACGACGTGACCAGCCGTCACTACCTCCCCACTAACAACATCCCTCCGCTCACCACCGGCCCGCTCCGCGGCCGCGAATAGATCCTCTATTGTGGGAGTGTCGGGAGTAACAGTAGCACCTCCTCTGCTACTCGAGACCCCCGCCTCACTGCTCAATGGGCCCCCGCTACCCGTGGCCGGCTCCTCACCGTCTCCTCGCGCCACCTCACTGTCCCTGAGATCCCCCACTGCTGCCACATCTCCGCTAGTACCCTCCGGTGTCTCTGCACCCTTGCCAGCTCCATCTACTGCCCTCAGATCATCACCAACCACCTCCTCTTGAGCTGGAGTAGCAGCACCACTGCTGTCCATCGCCGTCGCCACGCTGTCACCAGGCGTAACAGCACCACCACGGGTCTCCCCCATCGCTGCCTGGTCCTCCCCACTGGCCATTTTCCTCATTTCTTCTTCCTGAACTTTCTTCTTCCACCTGAATCGAATGTCCTGGCAAACAATCGCCCAGTCGAAGATAGAAGAGAGCTCGAGATCGGAGGCTCGATCTGTGGTTGTTTTTGGAGGGAGAGGAATCTAGTGTGAGAGTGAGAGAGTAGAGTGAGATTGCCTAAGAGAGAGGGTGAGAACGTTCGGGCTGGAGAGTTCGAGCCGTGTACGGCCTTTCTGGTTCTCGAGCGCTGAGATTCAGGTTTAATCCCCAAAATTAGATGGAGAAGATGAAAAGGACAGTGGCCCCCAGCAGCAGTCTCGAGCGCTCGAGACCACTCCCGAGCGCTTGGGAGTGGTTCTGAGCACTGAGATCTATCCTCAGCCCCTGAGCCAATACTCCATTCTCCCGTGTGTTTCCCGCTTCCGAGGCTGTTTTTGCTTCTGCTTCTTTCTTACAAAATCAATCTCAGTCCTGTCTTCAACCGTGACGAACGACACGGTGGGGTGCAAACCACCGTCAACGATGTGATTTCGGACTCGCACCACGTGATTTGGCGTTCTACTTAGTAGTCGGTCGAAATTTTGTCTATTTATGCTAATTCCAACAGGTTTGCAGATATTTCTACCCTACAGGTGCCATTTTATCCTCGTTCTGTCCGCCGAACAGAGCAACAGGTGGACTTTCATGCATTCGTCTTATCAAACTCCTGTCGATCATTTCTCATGCATGCATCACACGTGCTTCCATTCCCCATCCGCCAAACAGAGCAACAGGTGGACTTTCATGCATTCGTCTTATCAAACTCGTGTCGATCATTTCTCATGCATGCATCACACGTGCTTGCATTCCCCATCCGCCAAACAGAGCAACAGGTGGACTTTCATGCATTCGTCTTATCAAACTCGTGTCGATCATTTCTCATGCATGCATCACATGTGCTTACACTTTCTATCCGCCAAACAGAGTAACAGGTGGACCCTTTGCACGTTTATCTTGTCAAGGTCTTGTCAATCTTTCTCGTGCGTGCATCACATGTGCTTGCATTTGCCCCAAAGAACTACGCTGGTCTGATCCCTGCAGAAAAGGGTACGTAGGCAGTCTGAAAAGACGCGACCACGTGCATCAAACATTTTTACTTCTATTTGTCTTTGAAATTAAGGTTTTGACGTGGCTCGAATTGGGCTGTCTCAATCTTTGGATGTCACTCGCATCCAGACATGATGCTGAGCACCATCCAAAGAGGGGCAACTGTAGACACCCCAATTTGAACACCTCGAATTTTCTTAATTTGTGGCCCGGAGGCTCCCCGATGATGAATTTGGATTAAACAAGCCCTCGACCTATCGAAACAATGCTTCTTGGAAGGCTTTAAAAAGGAGAGTAAAGTGTCAAAGCCACTTTCAAGCGCTCAGGAGCAGTCCCAAGCGCTCAAAACTATTTCTAAAAGCCATGGGTCAGGCCAACTCTCAAGCGCTTGAGAGTGCAGTCCCAAGCGCTCGAAACCATTCCCGAGCGCTCGAGACTTCTGCGCTGCCCAATGGATGGCAGGCCTTCCCACTACCCATGCAACTCATCATTGCAACTTCTTTGAGCCGGTTGAAGCTCAGTCCACACTCAACCTCAGTCAGAGACCCTCAGACCAGCTGTTTTTTCTGGTTAAAAAAATGTTTTTATTTCAAAATCATTTCATTTTGCAACCATAGGTTATATTAGCCTATATATATGGCCCTTGGTCTGCAGAACGAGAAAAAAAGGCTCTCTCTCTAAACTTCCCCTCTCTCTCTCTGGTTCAAAGGAAAGGGTTTCATACTCAAGGTCCATTGGAAGCTACAAGGTTTTTCAAAAGAAATAAAGTTTAAAAGTTCAAAAGCATGAAGGAGATGCAGGGAATCCAGAACACTCTCAGCTTCTGATTTCCTGTATTCCTCTTCTTTCACCCATCTCTTCAAAAGTCATTCAGGAGTCAAGTTCCTTCCAAAGGTAGAAACACTTCTTTTTCCTAACCTTGACGTCAAGCAAGGCTGTTTTTCCTTTCTGAGGGAGGTCTCTTGGCTCTCTCAGTCTTCAATACTGAGTGTGGGTCAAGAGACCTTGGTGTAATAACAAGAGTAAAAAAGGGGTACAAATACGTTTTTCTGTTTTCAGCCTACTGGAAGTACTCCCAAGCGCTCAGGACTACTCCCAAGCACTCGGGAGTGACTCCAGTACTGCTTTTCTTCCTATGAGTGTTTAAAAGGACATGCATGGGTAGGAGGTGTTTTAAAACTGTCTTTTTAACTCTTTTGAAGTAAGTTGGTACCAACGATCTGTTGTTTTCATAGAAAAATAAGGTAAATGATTCATATTTAAGGTGTGCGAAAGAGTTTTGGTCTGAATCTAAGAAGAGAAATCCTTTTTCACACTTTAAGATATAAGATCCAGTGCGCCAGCATACTTCATTGAGTGTTTTAGTTGGTTGAAATCATCCCTGAGGTGCAGACGACTCCCGAGCGCTCGACATAATTCCCAAGCGCTCGAGAGTGTTTGCATGCAAGCTCAGTTCTTTTTTTTTGTTTGGCCTTTCTGTTGTCTTTGCATGTCCATGCATGTGCTCCTTTCAGCTCTTGTAATTATAAAACTGATTTTCGGGAAAACAAGGGTGTATGGTTTGGAAGAATGGGACCTAGTTTCAGTTTACTAAGCTGATCCCAGTTTTCTGAACCCTCTGTGGGGCCCGCAAAACTTCCTAGTTCATTCCAGTTTGTATTTCAGTATTGTGTTCTGTTGGACTAACATGATTGGCAGGTTGGACATGCAACACTCCCCAGCGCTCGGGAGTGCTTCCGAGCGCTCAAGAGTGTATCAGTGACAGGGTCTCCCAGCTTCTAACATCTTCGCATTTCGTCACCATTTCTCATTTATTCACTGTACATATGCACATGCATGCACTTCCCAACCAGATATATCTGTAAATAGATGCTAGCTGCTTAATGAAATGAAATCCTTTGAAAAATCCCACAAATGTCTAGTAGAGACCGATTTTGAATCGGGCGAGGGGGGTGCCGTAAAACCCTTCCCCCCTCGTAACGTGGCTCTCGAACCCTTAACAAATCTCTGGTTTTCAATTCAAATCAATCATTTTCAAACAAAACGGTTTCTCGGGTGGCAAACCACAAATCCGGGTGGCGACTCTTCAAAATTTTTCAAAAAAATCCAAAAACGGCGCGGCGCTTCTTTTTCGGGCCGCCCCGAAACCACCCGGGGCTGTGGTAGCCCACAGGGCCCTAAGACTCGGAATGTGAAATGGATGTACAAGGTCACGAGTACCCGGAATGTATTATGGGTATATGGGGCCCTAAGACCCGAAAAGTTTCTTAAATTCACCTTTTGATGTGTTAATGGAGAATGAGCTACTTAGACTCATGTTGGAGATCTCTAGGAAACGTGCGGGGTTCTCAAGACCCGGAATGTGAGTCTTGAATACGAAAACGTGTGAATGGGATCATGGGTAAAAAGGAATGTTTTCTCTTTATAAAAAGGGGCTTAATGTTAAATGGTAAGAAATGAGAAAGTTAATTGTGGCATTCATCAAGGAGTCTTAAGATGATTTGAGAAACTGTCGTGGGTTATTTAGATTGATGTGTGCCTAATGCAACCCCTATGTAGACACCCCAATTTGGACTTTTCAAATTCCCTTAATTTGTGGCCCGGAGGCTCCCCAATGATGATTTTGGATTAAGACAGGCTCAATATCATTTGAAATTTGGCTCTTTGAAGGACTTGAAAGAGGAATAATTTGGTCAAAATCATTTTCAAGCGCTCTGGATCGATCCCAAGCGCTCCAAACCATTTTCAAAAACCTGGGATCCGACCAACTCTCGAGCGCTCGAGAGTGATGTCCCAAGCGCTCGGGACCACTCCCAAGCGCTCGAGTCCTCTGTGGTTGACCAATGGGTGACTGCCCCCCCTCACTACCCATGCAAGCCATCATTACAGCCGTTTTGGCCGGTTCAAACCTCAGGCAACACTCCACCTCAGTCAGAGGGGAGTCAGGCCTGAAGATTTCTGTTGGATTCCAAATTTCATTTTTCAAATCAAACCATATGCTATATTTTGCCTATAAAAGGAGGCTTGGCCTCCATTTGAGGGGAGGAACTCTCTCTCTCTAAACTCTCTTCATCTCTCTCTAGTTCAGAAAAGTCCTTCAAACTCAAAGAGTTCTTGCAATCAAAAACCACCTTGAAAGAAAAACAAGGTTTTCAAATATCAAAAATAAAGGGGAATGGTAAGGAATCCAGAATAGCTAAAACTTCTGGTTCTTCTGCATTCTTCTTCTCCCATCCATCCTCTCTAAAGTCATCTAAAGGGTCAATCTTCATCCAATAAAGGACAAAGATGCATGGTTCGAAAGGATGAGGCATGATCTCAGTTTTTCAAGCCTTCTATTGAGTCTGTGTGATGTTTCATGTTACTTAGGTTTACATTTACAGTATTGTACTCTTTTACATTCTGTTGCACTAACAAAGCTTGCAGGGTTGGGACTCAAGCACTCCCAAGCGCTCGGGACCACTCCCGAGCGCTCAAGAGTGAATCCGGTGACAGGGTCTAATTTTTGCTTTAATTTGTTTATTTTGCATGGCCATCCTTCATCACCCTTTGTATAGTTGCACATGCACGCACTTCCTTACCTGATATATCTGTAAATACATGCTACTTGTTTAAAAAAAAAACAAAACCATTTTGAAAAATCCCACAAATGTTTAGTAGAGACCGATTTCGTGTCAGGCGAGGGGGGCAAAACCCTTCCCCCTCGTAACATGGCTTCCAAACCCTCAAAAATCTGGTTTTCAATTCAAATCGATCATTTTCCAAATAAAACGGTTTCTCGGGTGGCGAACCACAAATCCGGGTGGCGACTCTTCAAAACATTTTTCAAATCGATCCTAAAACGCGGCACTTCTTTTACGGGCCGCCCCGATTCAAAACCCGGGGCTGTGTTAGCCCACAGTGGCGACTCTGCTGGGGATAAGATTTAATTAATACTTAAGAGAAAATTGGCATGTCTCCAAAACGGTCCGTTTTCTTTAAATATTAATTAAATTAGTGAGCCAAGCTTCAAAGATATTGGTGGGATTTTCAAAATTGTTTTGTTTCATTTTTCTATCTTTGTATATATCTTGTGCAGCCCCGCTGTTGTGTTTCGGCAATCTTGCCCGGCTAGCCGGTGTTAAGGAATCCCGGAACGCTCAGCAAGCCTCGACCGTGATGAGTCATATCTGCCGTTCGTACCGTTATTGGGTGTACGCTCGATAACGGGAGGTATACTTTGACTCTAGTCCGGGGAACCCTCTTCAAACCAAAACCGGCCTTTATACATGTTTAGGACGCCGTAGAACCTTCCAAACTAGGACAGGAACCTACAGGGCAGGATTACGTGCTATAATCTGTTTACGTGCCGCATTGCATTATGCATGGTCATGCTGTCAGCCACAGTTCTCGGGACTCGCTCGCGCGGTCTTCGGAGGCTTGCCAAGGCCCGATGAAGAGTCGTGCACCCCGGTGTACGTTATCTAAATTACATAAAGTTCTTAGAGCGAGGAGACTTCGGGAAATCGAGACATATTAAGCCTTTGACTAATATCTAATTGGAAATTCAACAAAGAACAAGGAATGGCAAGGAAACGATGTCGTGATGCCCACACCACCCAGGTTACAGTGCAAAGTCACTTACACCACTTAGGCTAATGGCACCATGCTACTGACGCCGCTTTGGTTATGGTATCACGCTGTCTATACTAAGCTATTTCAAGTTCAAAATTGAAATTTCAACTAGAGAATTAGTCGAATACTTAGTCTGTTTTGGGCATCCCTTAGAATCTGGTGTTCCAAATAAAGGATACACTTCAAAAGAAAATCTGAGGATCGAGGCAACCTCCCATGAAGCAATCTTTTTTTTTCAAAAAATTAGGGTCGATGACGATGGTGACAACGGCGCACTCATTTTCCAAAATCATGCATGAATTTTTTATGAAAAGTGCAAGCAGGAACCGCGTCTGAGCACGAGTTTTTGCTTTCCTGTCAGTTCTAAGCAATTGGGCCGAAGAAGAAGAGCACCATACCCTCTTGGACCAGACCTTTCGGACAGAGATTGGAACGGCTCCAACTACAAGCAGACTCCGTCAGTGCATCAGATTTGGGGGTCGGAATGGATCTGTTGGTTGGAGGCTTAAACCCAAACCTGAATCCCGGTCCAAACCCGAACGGAGGCAATCCAAACCCGAACGCTGGTAACCCGAATCCCAGCCCGAATCCAAATCCAAGCGGAGGCGAGCCCAATCCAAATCCGAATCCCATCCCCAATCCCCGTGCAAACCCTAACCCGAATCCGGGAAATTTGAATGGAGAGATGGCTCAAATTAGAGAAGACATCCAACGCCTGGGCGAACGTACTGATAACCAAATTGCCCAACTCATGATGATGATCACCGGAGTAGCACGGCGCCTTCCACCACAAACCCAGAACCCGATTCGTATCCCTAACCCAAATCCGATTCCTAACCCAATTCCTATCCCAAACCCAAATCCAAATCCCAACCTAAACTTCAACCTTAACCCTAACCCGAATCTAAATCAAGAACAGCTGGTGTTTGATTTGGAAACCCCGCAGAATCCCGAAATGGCAGCAGTATTGGCGAAACTTACCCAACTGGAGGAATCTGTTGCAAGGAACGAGAAGATAGCATCGACCGGTTTCGACATCAATAAGCTTTGCTTGTTTCCTAATGCGAAACTTCCAGAAAAGTTTAGGCCGATCGATTTCGCTAAATTTGATGGAACGGGGGATCCAAAGGCCCACCTGACGGGATACATTGGAGCACTGTCTATGTGGGGAGTCGAGAAGGACGCTATGGCACAGATGTTCTTACAGACCTTGGTGGGACATGCACTACACTGGTTCACTTCGTTGGATGAGAGAAAGAAGCGATCCTGGGAGGACATAGGCACGGCTTTCGTGGCGCAGTACGACTACAACATTCAGTTGGAAGTAACCACTCGTGAGCTAGAGTCAACAAAGATGGAAGCAAAAGAGGCTTTCGCCGACTTTGTGAAAAGATGGAAGGGAAAAGCAGCACAGATGAAAGATAGGCCAAGTGACCGGGATCAAATCAGGATGATTGTCCGTAACCTCCAACCCAATCTCGCCCGGCACATGGTTATGGCCCAAGCATGTTCAGACTTTAAAACTTTCTTCGATACAGGCTTGGCCGTCGAAGAAGCAGTTCAGTTGGGGATACTTGACAAGCCCGAGCCCGCTCCTAAGCCCAAGAAGGTATACTCCAGAAACAGCAACGCCCTCTTTGGCAACTCGAACTACGCCAACCTACCCAATACCTCCACAAATTCAAACCAAGCCGAGTCGGTGAACCAAATAGCCACTCAGAATAGTCAGCCGCGTACCCAGCCCCGTACTTTTGCTCAATTCTCAGCACCGCTCTCTGCCGTACTCGAGAAATTGGTCGAGAGCGGCACCCTCAAGCCACGTGCCCCTACTCCTTTACCTCAAAAGCTACCCCCATCCCACAACCCTAATGCCTACTGTGCCTATCATCAGAATGTAGGCCACCCTACCGACAACTGCTTCCGCCTTCGTCATGCAATCCAAGATTTGATAGATAACAAAACCCTCCCCATGCCTCCACAAAAACCAAACACCGTCTCAAACCCACTCCCAAAGCATTCCAATGCCCGCACCAACTTTATCTCCACAAGCCAACCCTTTAACCCCAGCCTTTACATCATCCCTGATTCTCAACCCAAGCCGACCGTCGAGTTGCCGACTGAAGATACTGTCTGCGCACTGGAAACAGTGGAATGGGACTTTCAGGTAAGGTGGGAAGACCCGGTACAAGACTTCTTGGCAGTAGAAGAAAGAGCTCTCATCACTGGAGCATGGCCTGTGGCACTTGATGCGCAGCAAGTTGAGGAATTGGAACAAGGAGAATGGAGGCAGGATTGGGAGGAGATGACGGTTGATCCTTTGGATGGGTACTCTCTGTTTGCTCTGTTTTTGGAACCTGAATCGGTTAGAGAAGAAGATGAATAGGAATGGGAGCCCGAACCCAATGGATGGCACTGGATGGATGATTCCGACCCCTTAGATGAGACATCATTGCTGTATCTCTTTCAAGAAGAAAATGAAGTAGTGGAAGAGATGGACCTGATGAACCCCCGCATGCTCTCAGGGCTCAATGCCAGGACCATTGTCAACCTCACTTGAGACTCCGATGCTCTGGAGCGCGCCACGGATTATTATTTCTGCCCGCAGGAATACATCATCGAGGAGTTCTTTTCCAGACCCATAGTTCAAATCCCTGACGATCCCAGCATTTGCGTATTGGACCTAGAAGATCTATGGGGAAAATCTGAATTGGTGAACGTATGGATGGATGGTGAAGAGCTAACTGTCAATAAGGCCATGTTGGATGAGGGATCTCTCCAGATTAGAAACGATAACAGCAACAACAACTGGAATTCGCTGGAGGAGGATAGTATCTGGCATGCTTTGGAGATGGAAACCCTCAATGACTCTTTGGAGAAGACAGCACTGGACAAAG
Organism: Rhododendron molle; assembly: GCA_025413875.1. Taxonomy (NCBI): domain Eukaryota; kingdom Viridiplantae; phylum Streptophyta; class Magnoliopsida; order Ericales; family Ericaceae; genus Rhododendron; species Rhododendron molle. Next base: position 32,494,650 of record CM046391.1, on the reverse strand, counting down.
GGAAGCGTAAGGCGGATGACTATGACTTGGACTTCTCTGATTTCTGGGAAGGTACTTGGTGGGAGCCCATTCCCAAAACAGTTAGCAACCTTACCAGAAGTGGGAGAGTTTACCAGCCTACCAACCTCCAACAGGGCAGCTCATCCCGAGCTCCTCCAACGCAGCAGAATACCCCTGTCAATCCTACAAACCCGAGCACTTCCGTCCCGCAAGCTCCACAAAATAACCCTTCTAGCTCCACTAAATCTAACCCACCTACCCAGCCCAAACTATCCATCGACCTCAACTCCCTCCCTGAAGCTGACCCTGAAGCCTCCGCTGATCCTATTATCCGTCAACTCCAGGAAACCCCTGCTCGCATGTCTATGTGGGGAGTGTTAGCTGCCTCCCGCGAGCACCGTCGCAGGCTTGTCAACACCCTCTCCAGACTTGAGGTCCCCTCTGATATTGCCCCAGAAGCTCTCATTGCTCTCATAACCCCGAACTTCACCCAGCACACCTTATCCTTCACCGAGAAAGATCTGCCGCCTGAAGGAGCTGACCACAACAAGCCCCTTCACATCACCATGAAGTGCCTCGGGAAGTGGGTTCCCGCAATCCTTGTTGATAATGGCTCCGCCATTAATGTGTGTCCACTCCGCACTGCTTATTGCTTGGGCTTTAAGAACAAAGACTTCGCGCCGTCGAATTTGGGTGTTCGCGCTTATGATAATACGCGCCGAGATGTTCTGGGGACAATCAATCTGGAACTCGCAACTGGCAAGTTTAAGACCACCGTCGAATTCTGCGTACTGGAAATTCCTGCATCCTTCAATCTCCTGTTGGGAAGGCCTTGGCTACATCGTCCGGATGTTATGGGTGTACCCTCAACATTGCACCAAAAACTGATCTTGGGTTTGGACTCTGGAACCCTCATCATTCATGGAGACTCAGGCATTCGCCCGCACTCCGAGGACAATTCCCCGCTGCTTGAGATTATGCATGGAGAGGAAGATGTTGCCATGGGAGGTTTTGCTGTCATGACTTCGAAGGTGTGTACTATCCGAGCCGAGGACGGCTTCTTGGTAAGCTCCGCAGCACTGGAAATTATGAAAAGGATGAAGTATCTGCCAGGCATGGGTTTAGGGCTTTACGCTCAAGGTGTCCCCGAATTCCCTGACTTCCCTGGAGGTAACGAACATTTTGGTCTAGGCTATGATGCCAAGAAGAGTGATCCAGCAAAGAAGTGGCGCAATCGTGCCCGGTCCCGTGCAATTGAGATGAAGTCGAAGGGGAAAGAACCACTGTACCAAGGAGAACCTGAACCATTTGTGGACATCGAAACGAAAAAGAAGTATCCTGGCTTCGAAATCTTTGCCAATGATACCTGGGAGAGTGATGAAGAGGTTCCAAAGGTGGAAGAATTGTCTGAGGCACTTGACTGGCTGGAAGCTTTTGGTTTGGGCAGTCTCCAACTTCTGTTCGAGGGCGGGGATCCGAAGGGTATGGTCGAAGATGCTGCTGTGCTTGCGCTTGGAGATGAACAAGAGATTGAAGACCCTTCCAAGCTCATTGTCGAGGCTATAGGCACTTATGATAATTGCACTTTCATTCCACATGTAACTCGCACTCACAGCACTTGCACTGAGTCTGAATCTGAGTCCGACACTGACTCGTCGTCTAGCACGGAGTCGGAGTTTGTGCCTATCGGCCCTCCACGTCGTAGCTTTCATTTTGAGTTCGAGTCAACCGCTGTATTCCCCCCCATCTGCTGAAATGGTTAATGAAATGAATGACGTTTTCGCTTACTTGCCGATTTTTGAAATAAATTGTTTAGATACCGATGATGAAGGAATAGATCTCGATGGGGACATTTCCAAGGAGATCCGTTCCCTTATCGATCGCAAAAATGAAAGGCATGCTCAGCCTTTAAAAGAAGAAATAATCTCAATAAACTTGGGTGATGAGGATGACCCTCGATTGGTTCAGGTAGGTTCCGGGCTGTCTCCCACTGAGCTTTAAGAGCTCACAGATTTGTTAAAAGAATTCAAAGAAGTTTTTGCTTGGTCCCACGCGGACATGCCCGGAATCGACCCGGAGATAGTCGAGCACAGAATCCCTCTCTACCCTGACGCAAAGCCCGTTAAGCAAAAACTAAGGAAAATGCGGCCTGATTGGGTATTAAAAATAAAAGAAGAGCTCACAAAACAAATCGACGCTGGTTTTCTAATCGTAACGGAATACCCCACTTGGGTAGCCAACATCGTTCTTGTCCCCAAAAAGGACGGAAAGATCAGAGTCTGCGTTGATTTCAGAGATCTAAACAAAGCGAGCCCTAAAGACGATTTTCCATTGCCACACATAGACGTACTTGTTGATAATACCGCAGGGCACGCTTTATTATCCTTCATGGACGGCTTCTCAGGGTACAATCAGATTCTCCTAGCTCCAGAAGATAGAGAAAAGACCACGTTCATCACTGAGTGGGGGACATATTGCTATCGGGTCATGCCGTTTGGATTGAAGAACGCCGGTCCTACGTATCAGAGGGGTGCTACCACACTGTTGCATGATATGATTCACAAGGAGGTCGAGGTTTACGTTGATGACATGATAGTGAAGGGAAAAGAGCGAAAGGATCATCTACCAGCGTTGAGGAAATTCTTTGAAAGGATTCGAAAGTACAAAATGCGACTCAATCCGCAGAAGTGCACGTTCGGGGTCACGGCCGGAAAGATGCTTGGATTCATGATCACGACCAGGGGGATCGAGGTGGATCCTTCTAAGATCAAAGCCATTCTCGAGATGGAGCCGCCTCAATCCGAGAAGGAAGTCTGGTGTTTCTTGGGAAAGATTCAGTTTATCAGTCGATTCATCGCTAAGCTGACTCTAACCTGCGAACCGTTGTTTCGACTTCTCAAGAAAGATGTGAAATTCGAATGGAATGACAAGTGTCAAAAGGCTTTTGAAGCAATCCGAACCTACCTACAGAATCCGCCGATCTTGATGCCACCCATTCCAGGAAAACCTTTGATCCTATACTTGTCTGTCACGCCCTCATCCATGGGGGGCATGTTAGCACAAGAGGGAGAAGATGGGGTTGAAAGGGCAATCTAGTACCTGAGCAAGAAAATGGTCGGAAGCGAAGAGCGATACACTTCATTGGAGAAGACGTGCTGGGCGCTCGTTTGGGCCACAAAGAAATTGAGACACTACATGCTGTCTTATTCGGTGATACTGATTTCTCGGATGGACCCCCTCAAATATCTGTTCGAGAAGCCAGCACTTACCGGTAAATTAGCACGTTGGTTGCTCTTATTGGCCGAGTTCGAAATCAAGTATGTCACACACAAGTCAGTAAAAGGAAGAGCAGTAGCAGAGTTTTTGGCAGATCGCCCGATCGAGGGTCCAGAACACACAGAGTTTCAATTTCCTGACGAAGATGTAATGACTGCAGTTGACGAAACATGGACGTTATATTTCGACGGCGCCGCAAACCAGAAGGGTTTTGGAATTGGCGTACTGCTGGTCTCGCCCGAGGGATCACATATCCCCCCTTGCTTTCAAATTAAACTTCAAAGTCACGAACAACGAAGCGGAATACGAAGCGTGTATTGTTGGGATGGAAGCCGCACTGGAAATTGGAGTCAAAGTACTAGAGGTTGTGGGAGATTCTAACTTGGTCGTGTCACAAGCGAACGGAGAATGGAAGGTTAAAGATGAGAAGATGAAGCCGTATCATCAGCGACTCGACGAACTTATCCCGAATTTCCAGAAGGTAACTTTCACGCATGTACCTAGGATGAAGAATCGCTTCGCAGACGCGCTCGCTACCTTGGCATCTATGTTGGAACTTCCGATTGGAGTGAAGTTAAGGCCTGTTATGATTGAACAAAGAGGAAAGCACGTGTACGACTACGTCATGAACATTGACGAACCAAACGATGGACTCCCGTGGTTCCACGACATTTGGAATTTCGTCGAGAAAGGAGATTTCCCTGCAGATGCAACCAAGAAGGATCGCATTGCATTACAAAAATTGGCGTCTCAATACATCATTTGCGGTGGGCAATTGTACCGGCGATCGCCATGCGGAGTTCACAAGTTATGCATTCATGGGGACGTCACGAGAGCGGTAATGGAAGAAGTTCATGAAGGAGTCTGTGGCCCTCACATGAGTGGAATGATGCTAGCAAAGAAAGTTCTGAGATTAGGGTACTATTGGTCGACTATGGAGACAGATTGCATCGAGTATGTGCGCACAAATGCCAGACTCATGCTAATCTTATCCATGTCCCACCCTCGGAGTTACACCCAATGGCGACACCATGGCCATTTTCTGCCTGGGGCATTGATGTCATTGGAAGGATCACGCCCGCAGCTTCTAACGGGCACAGGTTCATCTTGGTAGCGGTCGATTATTTCACCAAATGGGTCGAAGCAGCTTCGTACAAGACTTTGACGGCAGTTCAAGTGGCTCACTTTATCAGGCAAAACATCATTTATCGGTATGGGGTACCTCAAGCCTTTGTATCCGACAATGGTGTGCACTTCAAAGGAAAGGTTCTAGAGCTCTTTGACGAATTCAAGATTCAAGTGCACCACTCAACCACTTACCGCCCGCAGACGAATGGGGCGGTCGAAGCGGCCAACAAAACCATCAAGTCGATTCTTGAGAGGACTGTTGAATCAGCTAGGGATTGGCATGAACAGCTACCACTAGCTTTATGGGGATACCGGACGTCTATTCGCACACCGACGGGGGCTACCCCCTACTCTTTGGTGTACGGTATGGAAGCCGTTCTCCCTATCGAGCTAGAAGTGCCATCGCTCAGAGTCATGGCTGAACAAGGAATAGATGAGGCCGATTGGATCAGTGGAAGGTTCGAAGAACTCATGTTGTTTGACGAAAGGAGGCTGCGAGAGTTGTATCACATTCAGGGCTATCAGCGGAGAATCGCCCGGGCATTCAACAAGAAAGTGAAGTCGAGGGACCTGCAAGAGGGGGACATGGTAGTCAAAGAAATCCGTGCTCCGATCTTTGATTTACGGGGGAAGTTTCGACCGAAATGGGCCGGGCCGTACATCATCAAGTCGATCCTTTCCGGAGGAGCAGCTTCAATCATCGATCTGGACGGCAACGAATTCTCGAATCTTGTCAATTTGGACCAACTCAAACGATATTACCCCTGAGAGAGCTCGCTGGGCCGAAAACCGCAAGGGCGGGCGGTACCAGGCAAAAATTAGAGCAAGCCTGCTAGGTCGAAAACCCGCAAGGGCGGTCTAGGCAAAAGTAAAGGCAAAAAGTTGAAAAAGAGCTCGCTAGGCCGAAAACCCGAAAGGGCGGCTCTAGGCAAAATTTAGAGCACAAAAGGAGAGTGTTAATACCCGAGCGAACCCTAGCCTGAACTACGTATGGGCCTGATTCCCCTTTCTTAAGGGATACGTAGGCAATCTCCCTTTGAGGTTCGGTCCTAAATTTCAAAACTCAAATCCGAATTGACAAGTCAAAGCTCTTTCTTTCAAAGTACATGCAATTAATGAACCGAAAGGGGGAAACCCTTAATCAGTCAATTTTATTCCGATGATTTCTTTATTACAAGCTGAGCATGAAAACGGAAAACGCACAACGAGACCTAACTTTTATTTCAAAAAACGGCAAAATAAGCAATCAACCCATTCTCGCTTCCACATCTCTCCTTAGCCACTTGCGGTACCTTCCGGTGGAAGCAATGGAGTAAAGAGGATCACTTGGCTCAGTCCTACGAGCCTCCCATGTTCGAACATAACTCTGAAGGCCCGGAATGGTGAAGCGAGGGAGACGAAGCACTTCAGATCCTTGCGGCGGCACTTCTTGACTAAGTCCGAGCTGACGAAGGATGCGGAAAGGCGAGTAGAAAGTAAAGCCTGCCAAGCCAGCCATAAACACATGCATCGAGCCCATATTGCTCACAGTCATCACAGGGAGCCTCAGCCAATGGCACCGCCAAGCAATATCATCTTCCTCTGCAGACGCGAGGAAATCAGCCCAGTCATCTCCACTTCTGTACATCACCTGGAAAGGACGATCCCATCCGCTTGCTCGATACCACCAGTCATTCGCCGGGGGCGTTAGCAAATTCAACTTGTCACAGAGCCACATCTACCCAAAAAGAGAGAAAATAAGTAAGGAGCCAGATAAAGCCTAAACTGAGTGATGAGGTAAAATGAACGTGAGAAATAGAAAAAGGAGAGCTGAGTGAGGTCCCTAACCTGCAGCAACAGCGGGCTACCACCGAAAATCCTTGTGCGACCTGCATGAACGGCATCCAACCCCATCAAGGTTTCCGCAAGAACCAAAGGCGCAACGTCTTTGCGAGCCTCGATCTGAGCAGCAACTCCCACCAACAGAGAACTGGGCTGACCAACAGATGGAACCAACAAGAAAACCGCCAGGAGGCAAATGCAGCAGGCTGTAATCCGACGACCTTGATGCTCAAAGTCCGTCAAGTCTCCAGGTGGACTGAATCTCTCGTACAGTTGCACGATGTTGATGGCATTGCCCCGGGTCAAGAACTCAGCAACGTTCCCACTGACACCCAGTTTAGCTTTTACGATATTCTTCATGCTCTCCCTAAGCATCGGAACAATTGGCTCGGCGGAGTCATGGCTGCCAAGATAGGCATGAAATTCCTCGACGGTGGGACATAGCTCTTGTGAACCGAAGCGAAAGACATGCACTTTGGGATCCCAAAAGCGTGCCGCCGCATGCAGCAAGACAGGACGGATGGCAATCTCGCAGAGATACTTCAAGGCGTGGAGACGATGCCCTCAGAAATTTAGCCAATCAATACCATCAAGGCTGTCCAACCAAGGGCGAAGTAAGGCTTGGTTCAACAAGGCCATGTGGAATGAAATTTCGAAAGGGGGATGATGGTTTGAAGCATGAATGACTTGCCAAAGCTAAACTCGGTATTTATAGAGGGCTGGATGAGACAACCCCTCACCCACCAGCATTGAAACTCAGCATGCTCATCCTTTCCAAGGACATGTCTTTGTGTTTTCAAAGTTTCAAATCTTGGAAACTTGAGAAAACATTGGAAAGATGCTAGTCTTACCTTGGGAAATCATTGACCCTGGGAAATCAGCATAAGGAGAGTTACAGGACGTCTTGGAAGTGTAAATGCAGTGCAAAAAGACACAAGGGAACTGAAAAATGATCTTGGAAATGAACACTGGTCTGTTGATCACAGTAGTCCCGAGCGCTCGAGAGTTAATTCCCAAGCGCTCGACAATACTCTCGAGCGCTCGAGAGTTCTGCAATTTTCAGCAGGTCTGATTTCATGGTTCTTGGCTCGAACACAGCTCCGCAATCTCAATAAGCCTGGCTCAGCGGCTTGCAATCTCTCTTAGAGGGAATACAGCATTTCCAATCATCAGTTTGTTCAAATGTTCATACATATTCCTTGAAAAACCTCAAAATTTCAATGGTTTCCTTCCCATCGATGTGTCCAAATTCATGTCAAGAGCATTCATGTGACTCCAATGGTGTATGCAAGTTTTAATGTGTGTTTATAACTACGTAAAGCGATCAAACGCGTGTTAAAGCTTATGGAACCAATTTTTGCCGTCAAACACCTCAAATTTCATTACTTATGATGGCACTAAGAACATGCACCTTAGTCAGACAATCTCGTGTCCTATTCCCGGTCAAGTCTTGTCATTATTCTCCTTGATGATTGTAAATTCCACATTAAGAGCATTTCTGTCATTCCAAGTCAATTTCCATGAGTCGAGTCGATTATGTCAAGTTTTATCCTGTTTTAAGAGTATCGATCGAAATTCGCGTGCTCTTTACTTTCTTTCAAAGCTAGACGGACATATTTCATAAAATACAATTCTTAAAGGGAGTGCGAACGAAGGCAAATGAAGGAAAGTGCAAATTCTCATAAATCAATACGGTATTTACAATGAGTAAGGGAGGAAAGTACATAAACTGGGGTAAGCACACGCCCAATCCTACCTACCGGGGCACACAGGCACAAATAAAATTGAGGCACGCAGGCCCGAAAGCTACAATTGTGATGGCACGCAAGCCCATGTACAAGAAAGTCTGACAAAGCAAAAACCTAACCGAGACGAGTCCTCTTTTGCCGGTGTCCCTCCGACTCGGAGCTCTCGACCTCGTCGCCGTCGTCATCACTGTCATCGTCACTGGAAGAATCCAAGGCTGAACTCGAGTCTGTAGACCCTAAAGCTCGCGACTCGAGTGACTCCTCCGTGTCCTCCTCGGACTCCTCTCGAGCACGTCTTCGCTGTGGCATAGCCCTAGGGACCACCTCGAACTGTCGCGCTCCCGCCGTGGACTGTGACGCCCTCTGTGTACCCCGGCCTCGTGTGCTCGCGGGAGCCGAAACGCTTGTGGCACCCCGTAGCTGTGCCCTAGCTGAACGCCGTGGCTGTGCCTGCATGACATATGCATATATTCATACATTTGTTCTATAAAATTGTTGTTTTCAATAAATTGTGAATGCAGTGTCATACCTGAGGAGCAACAACTGGAACAGGCTCTGGAGCGGGTCTGGTCTGCAGGGCACGTCCCTTCGCGCAATCCTTCAAGAGATGGCGCATCCCCACCATTAGCATGATTGCCTGCTCCGCCCACTCTCGCGGTACCTGCACAATGGTTCAGAAGTCAGAAACAGTATATGTGTGAACAGGAAACAGTTGAAGCATGAAAGAAGCAATGTCATGTTATACCTGTGTAGGAAGCTGCATCAGCCGGTGTGGAAGGCGTGGGATATCCAGAACCGCCCGTGCCCCAGCAGGGTCCCTCACGCTGATCGACCAATCCAGTATCGGTAACCCTACTGGAGCAGGAATCTCGGACACCCCAGCAACCCCCGTGCTACCCTCACCTCGTCCTGAGGAACCAGCACCTCGCCCACCAGCAGGAGGCCTACCACCTCGGCCCCTACCACGTGAAGATCGACCGCGGCGACCTCGTCCTCCCTCCTGGACCTCAGCCGCGTCAACAGTGATGGTCTCACCTCTCGCCCTCCTAGCCTCAGTCTCAGCTATCCGCCTCCTCAGCTCTACCTCTACACCCAGGCTGGTGGCTAGGTACCTGTCTCTGTAAGCCGCGTAGTCCAGTGTGCGCCGCAGGTACCGCTCCGGGTCTGGCACCGTGTATCGCTCCAACTCAGCTCGAGTGTAGGGCTTAGTCCGCTGCTCTCGGGGTGGAAGTCGCCCCGGCACAATGAACTCAGGAGTACCAAGCGTGTCACCCGATCCCCCAAGTACCACTGCCAGCCTAGTGGGCACTCCAGCAGGACCCGACTCCTCGTCACCTCCCGGCTTCGTGGAAGGAAATCAGCCTCCACCCTGGCCCAGCGATCCCAGTGTACCTGCATTCAGATTTCTTGCATCAGTAACCAAAGTTTACCAAGAGAAACATGAATCAAGAAAGGAAAGTCGAGGTGTGTACCGTAACCCCAGTGATGTTATCCCCGGAAAACCATCACTTGCCCCCTCTGCTCCTTGGCCCTCCTATACTCCTTGGCCCATGCACGCCCTCGAGGAAGCAGATTCTGATCCGCACAGGTATTCTCGGGAGGAAACATGCCCAAGACCTCATAAGCCCAAAGCTGCACATTGTGGAAGTCGATTCAATTCAAGTCAATGCATATTCAATTCAATCAAAAGCAATCAATAGCAATCAAAGCAATTCAAAGCGAAAAGAAGAAGGTTCAAGATTATACCTCAACCACTCTCCAGTATCCACCTATGGTGTCCCCCACTCCGCGTGAGGCGGCTCCTAGGAAGCAATAGAGCGTGCACAGAGCAGCACCGCCCCAGTCGAAGCGCCTGGCCTGCCTCAGGTCAACCAAGCCCACCAAATAGCTCAAGTGAACTCGAGATCGCCTGAGCGGGAACAAGGAAGCCCCGAACATGTACAGCAAGTAGGCCCTGGCCATCTGGGCCACCTCGACGTCGTCTGCCGGCTCATGGTCCCAGTACGCTGTAAACTGCCCGTACTCTGCTACCCCTCCGCTGTGACGCGGGACCCGTCCAAGGAACCACCATAGAGCCGTGTCGTCCAGGTCTATGCTTGGGTCGAAGGGAATCGGCTCGCCTCCGACGCGTAGCCCCGTGATCGCCGAGAAGTCAAGAGGCGTCACTGTCATTTCCCCGAAGCGGAGATGGAACGTATTGGTGGTGTCCCACCACCGCTCCGTCAACGCCGTCATCACAGCACGGTCGACCCTCACTGACGCCAGCAACTGGATGAAGGGCCCGAAGCCAGTCTCCTCCACTAACTCTCGTACTCTCCTGGGCAACTCCCGGAAATGTCTCAGAGAACTAGCTGAACCTCCGTGGCCGTAGATGTCCTTCGTACGCTGTTTCAACAGAGCAAAGGAATAGTGTCAGCAAGCGGTGCAATAATTCGTGAGAAACAAATCTAATGCAGAAAAATGAATACTAAAATCTTACCGTGGTCCAGCTAGAAGAGATGTGGGAGGCTCGATCTCGGAGAAGCAAGTCCTCGGGGTAATCCGTCCGTGCAGGGACGTGGCCAGTCATCCCCGTCGGCTCGAAGAAGTGTAGCCGTGGAGCGTAAGTCGCCGACTCAAAACTAGGGCGCGCACTGGCCAAGTAGGCCTTCGCCTCAGCCGCCGCTGTAACCCTCTCCTCTACTATCACCTCATCCTCGACTCTGACCTCCTCTGGCTCCCTCGCCTCCACCTCTACCTCCTCCGTCTCCGTCTCCACCCCGAATCCCCCGGTGTCAGAAATCCCAGCACCACTCGATAGCGCTCCCAGCGGCAGCGCTGAGGTCCGATCCTCCGGAATCCTTGCCCTCCTCAGCACCTCTCTAACTCCAGCATCGAGACCAAGGACGTCCAGTATGTCCTGTGGCCTCGCAGCGTCCAAGAAGTCTCCCTCTACAAAGGGGACTGGCTCCGAAGCCCCGATCCCGCTGTCACCTCCCCTCGACTCCACTATCGCCGTCCTCAGTATCGGGGTCGCAGTAACGCGACCGGCTATCACTACCTCGTCTCCACCTTCCCTTCGCTCGTCACCGGCCCGGTCCGCGGCCGCGAACAAATCCTCTACCGTGGGAGTATCGGGAGCGCCCGTGGCACCTCCCCTCTGCTCATGCCATCTCCCTCACTGCTCAATGGGCCCCCGCTACCCGTGGCCGGCTCATCGTCACTTCCTCGCACCGCCTCACTGTCCCCGAGATCCCCCACTGCCCCCGCATCTCCGCTGGTCCCCTTCGATGTCTCTGCACCCTTCTCAGCTTCAACTACTGCCCTCAGATCATCACCAACCACCTCCTCCTGAGCTGGAGCAGCAGCACCACTGCTGTCCACCTCCATCGCCGCCGTGGTCGTCACCACCGCCACCTCTTCGCGGCTGAGCGTCTCCCCGTCGCCACCACTAGTCGTCATCGACTCCTCCGATCCCCAAGCCTGCTTCCTTCGTTTGATCCGCACCTCCTGGCACACTACCACCCACTGGAGGATCGTGGAGAGTTCGAGATCTCGGGCTCGATATGGAGAATGGTTGTCGTTTGAGTGAGAGAGAGAGATCGGTCGAGTGAGTGAGAGAGAGTTTGCTTGAGAATGAGAGCGCGCGATCGAGTTTCAGAAGTGTACGGCTGCTCTGGTTCTGGAGCGCTTGAGAGTGAGGTTTAACCCCGAGCTCGTTGAAGAAGATGAAAGGACTATGGACACCAGTCGTGGTCTCGAGCGCTCGAGACCACTCCCGAGCACTTGGGAGTGATTCTGAGCGCTCAGGTCTGTTATTATCCCGTAATTCCCCGGCCGTCGAGACTTCCTTGGATATTTCTGTCTTTTTACAAAATCAATCTCAGTCCTGACTTTGGCCGTGTCGAATGAAACTGCAAAAAGCGAAGCCTAGTCGGTGTTGTGATTTTGAGCTCGCGCTCCGCAACTTGGTATTTTGCTTGATGGTCGATCGAAATTTTACCTCTCCATACTAATATCGATGTGTCTACAGGTATTTTCCTGCTCTAGAGGTGTTATTTTACCCTCATCCGCCGAACAGAGCAACAGGTGGATCGTTTGCATGTCTACCGCATCAAACACGTGTCGATCATTTCACGCGCATGAACCGCGCATGCTCCATCCGCCAAACAGAGCAACAGGTGGACCTTCCTTAAAACTCGTATCAATCTTTTCTTTTGCATGCATCACACGTGCTTGCGTTTTCCGTCCGCCGAACAGAGCAACGAGTGGACCCATGGCATAGTTATCTTGTCAAGGTATTGTCTATCTTTTCGGTGCATGCATTATGCGTGCTTGCATTTGCCCCAAAGAACTACGCTGGTCTGATCCCTGCAGACAAGGGTACGTAGGCAGTCTTGAAAGACGCGACCATGTGCATTAAACACTTTCACTTGTATTGGTGTTTTGAAATTAAGGGTTTGACTTGGCTCGAATTGGGCTATCTCAATCTTTGGATGATACTCGTATCCAGACATGATGCCGAGCATCATCCAAAGAGGGGCAACTGTAGACACCCCAATTTGGACTTTTCAAATTCCCTTAATTTGTGGCCCGGAGGCTCCCCAATGATGATTTTGGATTAAGACAGGCTCAATATCATTTGAAATTTGGCTCTTTGAAGGACTTGAAAGAGGAATAATTTGGTCAAAATCATTTTCAAGCGCTCTGGATCGATCCCAAGCGCTCCAAACCATTTTCAAAAACCTGGGATCCGACCAACTCTCGAGCGCTCGAGAGTGATGTCCCAAGCGCTCGGGACCACTCCCAAGCGCTCGAGTCCTCTGTGGTTGACCAATGGGTGACTGGCCCCCCCCCACTACCCATGCAAGCCATCATTACAGCCGTTTTGGCCGGTTCAAACCTCAGGCAACACTCCACCTCAGTCAGAGGGGAGTCAGGCCTGAAGATTTCTGTTGGATTCCAAATTTCATTTTTCAAATCAAACCATATGCTATATTTTGCCTATAAAAGGAGGCTTGGCCTCCATTTGAGGGGAGGAACTCTCTCTCTCTAAACTCTCTTCTTCTCTCTCTAGTTCAGAAAAGTCTTTCAAACTCAAAGAGTTCTTGCAATCAAAAACCACCTTGAAAGAAAAACAAGGTTTTCAAATATCAAAAATAAAGGGGAATGGTATGGAATCTAGAATAGCTTAAACTTCTGGTTCTTCTGCATTCTTCTTCTCCCATCCATCCTCTCTAAACTCATCTAAAGGGTCAATCTTCATCCAAAGAAGGACAAAGATGTATGGTTCGAAAGGATGAGGCATGATCTCAGTTTTTCAAGCCTTCTATTGAGTCTGTGTGATGTTTCATGTTACTTAGGTTTACATTTACAGTATTGTACTCTTTTACATTCTGTTGCACTAACAAAGCTTGCAGGGTTGGGACTCAAGCACTCCCAAGCGCTCGGGACCACTCCCGAGCGCTCAAGAGTGAATCCGGTGACAGGGTCTAATTTTTGCTTTAATTTGTTTATTTTGCATGGCCATCCTTCATCACCCTTTGTATAGTTGCACATGCACGCACTTCCTTACCTGATATATCTGTAAATACATGCTACTTGTTTAAAAAAACAAAACCATTTTGAAAAATCCCACAAATGTTTAGTAGAGACCGATTTCGTGTCGGGCGAGGGGGGTGCCGTAAAACCCTTCCCCCCTCGTAACATGGCTTCCGAACCCTCAAACGAATCTCTGGTTTTCAATTCAAATCGATCATTTTCCAAATAAAACGGTTTCTCGGGTGGCAAACCACAAATCCGGGTGGCGACTCTTCAAAACATTTTTCAAATCGATCCTAAAACGCGGCGCTTCTTTTACGGGCCGCCCCGATTCAAAACCCGGGGCTGTGGTAGCCCACACCCTAGTTTGATGTACGAATGGTTAGGGATGCCTTTAAGGTGTATAGAATCCCGTAGTCATAGTTTGTAAATTCATTGTAGTGCCCGTTGTATCTCTTATCCGTTTATTGGAACTCATTCATTCTAGATGCATACCTCATCACATTTTCATATAGTGTAACGCCCCCAATTTAGGGTATGTTAAATAAGCATTTTATTGATAAAACTAAATTGAGTCTAGCTCATTATTACATAACAACTCCCACAGAGTTCAATATTTACACAAGGAAAGAGAAACTAAGGTTAAACTACTGTTCCGCCTCATCCTCCATCCTAGCCAGCTCCTTGGCTTCTCAGGCCTCCAAGGTGTATAGCTCACCCTGTTCATCTATGAGGTCTGACACATTATACCAGCATCGCCACTAGCATAATATGTCAGGGTCACCAAAGGTAACACCGTGAGCTACAACATCTCAATAGAATAATTCAAACCAACTAACCCTTAACTTACAAGCAAAAGATAAAATAGTTAACGAATTCCAAATAGAACATGCATTCTTAACACAACAGTTAGCAATTACACCTCCACATTCACTTATTCGACCAAACGTCAGTGTCCATGATTTTTTGAGTTTCTCCTACGCAACTCATCGTAGACTGTGTCACTTTTTCCACTTTTCAATTATCAACACATTGTTTCCAAAATCTGTTTTTTAACACACCCAACCTCGGTTCCGCCGTTCCGATCTCCCGTGTATCCTCACAATGGTTCTGCCGCACCGGGTTCCCATTGGCACACAAAAGCATTGGCTCATCTCCACGGATAACCAAGCCACACACCCAACCGCGGTTCCGCCGTTCCGGTCTCCCAAGTATCCTCGCAATGGTTCTGCCACACCGGGTTCCCATTGGCACACACACACACACACACCACATAATGGCTACCATGTCCGGTCATTATGTAGTTTCAAAAATTTATTATCATTTGCAACACACATTCCCACAATGGGCAAGTCCGGCCACATTGCAATTTCAAAATACACCTTGTCTTTAACACACCCTAAGTGTCATGTCTCTACTTTCTCGATTTTCATGTCTCGTTCTCATGTATAGACTCTGCGGTAGGACTTTTTCACATTAGTGCACATAAATCATTCATTGTAATCTTGAAACTAAACTAGCAAGATCATCCAACTCTATATTACTAAATCATGCTCAAATAATCACTTAAAGCATAACGCCACATGTACGGACGCCTTTGGAGTGATAATAACTTATGCTTTCACATACAACCACAAGTATGCAAGCAATATGTAAACAAGCTCATGACTATCTTAAAGATCAAAATACGAATACTTCTAATCAGGTGATATACTTTTATCAACACAGATTTCTAATTATACTTAGGGTAGGGATAAGACTAATCTACTACTATACATCGAGATAGAGGATACGAGGATTCTACATAATCATACAATACACACTTCCATTTATACTTAGAGTTAACGGATAGGGAAAATCTACCGTTCTTCTTGGCGATAGTGACGACTACGGAGTAAAGAAGGTACGTCGGCTATCAAACGGAGTAACTTCCTGCGGTAAGCTTCTGGTACCTTCGAAAGAGAAAGGTTTCTCTCAAAACTAGATCTTGACTAACACTACTAAAACTTTTGGATCGAAAGGGTGGTCGAGTGGCGGTTTAGTGGCGATCTTGGAAGAGTTTCTTAAAGAACTACAAGAAAGAGCATGAAACTTGAACTTTGGAACTTAGAAAGCTTAGAAATTCTAGAGAGAAGTTGGAACAAAGAGTGAAGGTTTGAGTTCAAGCTTAGAATGGCTTGCTATTTATAGGCGAAGGCTCCCCCCCCCTCTCTCTACCCGAAATCTCTCTCTCTCTCTCTCTATATATATATATATATCTTTGATTGTTGTCATGCTTTGGTTGAAAGATCGACGGTTGTTTGCACTTTTCTACCCAGTTCGAGGCTTGCATGGCTAGAATAGGTACTTTGGATTGGATTATGGAAAGATTGGTGGGGGAAAGGAGGGTTTGTACAAGATTTAATATTGGCAAATGTACAAATAAGGACATTGGTACATAGATTTTGCTCGGAGGTATACAACCATGGATAGTATTCAAATCAAAGTACCATGCAAGAAGATCAAGCCAAGGTACTACCCAAATCTCCCTCTCTCTTTCTCTCCCTCCTTCTCTTCCTCTCTCTATCTCTCTCGGGTTTCTCTTTCTCTCTCTCCCTCTCTCTTGTACTTTATATATATATATATACACACACACACACACACACACACATCTATGTACAAATAAACATTTATATAGAAATGTACTTAGGTTACTATGTGATCTAATGGGATTTTCAAGTAAAAGGATTTTTCAAATAAACAATTCTATTAAACACATGGGTACTTTGATATATATATATATATATATATATATATATATATATATATATATATATATATATATATATATATATATATTTAAGGATGTACCATGCAATCTAGGTAGATTTCCAAATCAAGACTCCTTATTAAAATAACCCAGTTGGCACATGTTCTTATTATACTATAATATAAATGTACTTAAAGAATCCTACATTAATTAATTCATATGGTACATATCTATATCTTTTAAGCTTTCAAGCACATGGGCAATCTAGGAAATAACTAAATTAATAAACTCTAGTACTTGTTGGCAAGACTAAGCTATTATCCAATGGGTAATAATTCTCCTAACGGTTATTGTCCAATGGGTAAAGGATGGGGTACTTTCTATACTTAATAATACTTATAAGTCCTTTAAACATGTGTATATATATCTATATATAACTATATCTATGTACTTTTAACAAAATCTAGTAAAGTACTATTGGTAGAAAATCTAGGTTTTCTATTGTCCAATGGGTAAAGATTTCCCTAGCATTTATTGACCAATGGGTAAAGCTAAAAGGTTCAAAAGGTTCATCTTGGGTTGAGAGGTTCATAAGATTCAAAGGGTTCAAGAAGTTCACCAAGGGTTAGGAGGAAGTAACTAGATGAAATGGTAGTTAGGTTTCTCTAACTAGTTGGTTGGAAGCTAACTATATTAGTCTAGTAGGATTTACAGCCAAGAAATAAAATTATAGGACTTGATTCTAATTATGACGGATAATAAGCAATTAGAAGACGATTATAAGCCATCCAAGAATAATTAAGGAATTTTCAGATATTAACAACGAAGTTTTTATTTAGTAAAAATCAGAGTTGTTACAACCTATCCCCCTTAAACAATTTTGTCCTCGAAATTAGGTGCATGCTCAGTTTCAAATAGGTGGGGATAATTCGCCTTAATGTTTTCTTCTCTCTTCCATGTGGTTTCTCCAGCTCCACGGTGTTTCCACAAGACTCGTACTAGTTTGATTGTCGTGTTCCGGATGATCTTCTCACTCCGGTCTTAAATCTCTATTGGTTCCTCTTCGTACGTTGCGTCTTCCTCGATGGCGATGTCTTCCTAGTTGAGAATGCGTGTGGGTAAGGCGAGATACTTGCAGAGCATTGAAATGTAAAACACGTTATGCACTCTATCTAGCTGTGGTGGCAATGCTAGATGATACGCAACCTTCCCAATTTTCTCTACGATGTCGAAGGGTCCGATGTAGCGTGGGGACAGTTTTCCCTTTTTCCCAAACCTGATAACTCGTTTCGTTGGTCTGATCTTCAGGAATACATGATCTCCCACTGCAAAGGTTAACGGTCGGCTTCTCTTATCCGCATACCTCTTCTGTCGGCTTTGAGCGGTTGGGATCCTTTGCCTGATAGTTTTGACCTTCTCCATAGTATCCCGTACTATGTAAGGTCCAACCAATCCCGTTTTTCCAGCATCGGTCTAGCAGACTGGGGATCGGCAAGGTTGACCGTATAGAGATTCGTACAGTGCCATCTCGATGCTTGCTTGGTAGCTGTTGTTGTAGGCGAATTCTACCAATGGTAGGTGCTGCTCCCAGTTCCCAGAGAAATCCAGGGCGCACCTCAGCATGTCCTCCAATGTTTGTATTGTCCTCTCCGTTTGTCCATCTGTCTGAGGGTGGAAGGTGGTACTAAGTCTTACATCCATTCCAAGTGCCTTCTGCAATCCTTTCCAAAAGTGTGATACAAAACGTGGGTCTCTTTCCGATACTATCGAGATAGGTACTCCATGTACTCGTACGATCTCTCGAATGTACAACAGGCTCAACTATTCCACGTTCTCTGTCATCTTGACAGGTAGAAAATGCGCAACTTTGGTGAGTCGATCCACGATCACCCAAATATCGGTGTTGGACTTGGCAGATCTTGGTAGTCCAGTCACGAAATCCATCGAGATGTGCTCCCACTTCCAGGTAGGAATCAGTAAAGGTTGAAGGTCTCCTCCAGGTTTCTAATGTTCGGCTTTGACTTGTTGACACACCAGATAGGGAGATACAAATTGGGCTACGTCCTTCTTTATTCCTTCCCACCAGTACGTCCTTCGCAGATCATGATACATCTTCGTACCGCCAGCGTGAACTGCGAAGTTCGAATGGTGAGCTTCTCGGAGGGTTCCGATATTAGGTACAAATACCTTTCCTATGAATCTCATACTGTTGTCCTTCTCGATCGTCCATCCCGGTAGCGCCTTTCCTTCTTGGATTCGATACCGGATGAATTCGCAATCTTGCTCGGAAGTCTGAGCTAGTAAAATCTCCCGGTGAAGTGCCGGTTCCGCAACTAGGGCATATATAGACGCGCATTCCCATTTTCTGATGGTGGTCGCAGGTTAAATTCGTTAAGAGTGTCCACCATTTCCCATTCCTTAATGGCAATCTTGACCTTCTGTGTCTTGTCCTTCCGGCTCAGTGCATCAGCTACCACGTTGGCCTTGTCGGGGTGATACTGAAGCATAAACTTATAATCCTCCAAATACTCCATCCAGCGGCACTGCCTCAGGTTCAACTCCTTCTGAGTGAAAAGGTACTTGAGGCTCTTAAGGTTGGTGAAGACCTCAAATTGTTCTCCCCACAAATAGTAACGCCAGGACTTGAAGGTGAATACTACTACAGCCAATTCTAAGTCGTGGGTGGGGTAATTCTTCTCGTGCGGTCAGAGTTGTCAGGATCCGTAGGCTACAACTTTTCCATTTTGCATCAGCAAGCATCCCAAACCGTCTCTCGACGCGTCGCAATAGACCGTACAATCTACACCCATTCAGGTATGATGAGTATCGGTGCGCTAGTCAGTCTCTTCTTCAACTCTTGAAAGGATTTCTCACAAGCTTCATTCCAATCCAACTGCACTCCTTTTTGAGTCAGTCTCGTCAGCGGCTTGGCGAGGATAGAGAAATCTGGTATGAATCTTCTGTAATACCCAGCCAATCCTAGGAAACTCCTGATTTCAATCACAGAGGTTGGCTGCTTCCATTTCAGCACAGCTTCGACCTTGTTTTCATCCACTGCGATTCCGTCTTTGGATACTACGCGACCCAAGAACTTAACTACTTCTAGCAAGAACTTACATTTACTTGCCTTGGCATAGAGTTGGCTATCTCGGAGTACTTGTAGCACTATCCGAAGACGTCGTTCGTGCTTCTCCTTACTTGCGGAGTATATCAAAATGTCATCAATGAACACCACTTCAAACTTGTCTAAGTAGGGTTGATAGATCTTGTTCATGAGACACATGAATACTGCCGGAGCATTCGTCAGTCCAAAAGGCATCACTACAAACTCGTAGTGTCCATATCTGGTACGGAAGGCTGTCTTGGCAATGTCTACATCTCGGATTCTAAGCTGATGGTACCCTGATTGGAGATCGATTTTTGAGAAATAGGTTGCTCCTCTCAATTGATCAAATAGGTCATCGATCTTAGGAAAGGGGTACCGGTTCTTGATGGTGACTTGGTTAAGCTTCCTATAGTCGATACATAGACAGAGTGTCCCTTCCTTCTTCTTTACAAACAGTGCAGGCGCTCCCCATGGTGACGTACTAG
Source organism: Rhododendron molle (assembly GCA_025413875.1). Classification (NCBI taxonomy): domain Eukaryota; kingdom Viridiplantae; phylum Streptophyta; class Magnoliopsida; order Ericales; family Ericaceae; genus Rhododendron; species Rhododendron molle. Next base: position 32,474,817 of record CM046391.1, on the reverse strand, counting down.
GCCTGACAAACTCTTTTTCCAACAGCTCCTGCAATTGGGTTTTGTGCTCCTTTAGTTCTGCGGGGGCTATACGGTATGGTGCCCTAGAGATTGGGGTTGTTCCTGGTTGGAGTACCATATAAAAGTTTATCTCTCTCTGAGGTGGTAAGCCAGGAAGTTCCTCGGGAAAAACATCGGCGTACTCGTAAACAATGTGTGGTAATCGCAGTTCCATCCTGTTTGTTTCTTCCATTTTGAGACTAGCTAGCCATCCAAATAGTTGATTCTGCCACTTTGATCTTCTCCTTGTCGAACTCCCTGTCTGTCTATCCCCCTTGAAACAGAAACGAGTTCCTTCTGTGTAAGCCGTACCATCTTTTGATGACAGTCTATGTCTGCTTGGTGTGCCGAGAGCCAGTCCATTCCCAAGATCATGTCGAAATCCGCCATGTCGATTACTCTAAGATCGCAGGTTAGTCGCAAGTTGTCTACTTCTAGCTCGCACCCTCTACGCACTAGACTAACAGTTATACTTCCCCCAAATGGTGATGCTACTTTCGTACTCGTACTTAGGGGTTCTGTTTGTAGTGCTACAGCAGTCACGCAGGCAGTAGATATGAATGAATGAGATGCACCAGAGTCAAACAAGGCTTGTACGCAAATACTATATAACAGTACCGTACCTTGGATCACCGAGGGATCCTGCTCCTGTTCCTCAGTCTGTAGTGCAAAGATGCGCCCTCCAGTGCCTTGCTGGGTTCCCACGGGCTGCTTTCCCTTGTTTTGCCCATTCTGCTGTTGCGGTGGGCCTCCCAGATTTTGCTTCACAAAATTGGCCTGTCCTGATTGTTGAGCACTCTGAATTCCAAAGCTCCCGGTCCTCTCCCTCTGAGGTTGGGGGCACTCACGCTTGTAGTGGCCCTTGGCCTGACAGTTGAAGCATTGAACCGTTGCTTTGTTCTGGCCGCCCCACTGCGGCTCGCCACATTCTGGTGCAGCAGTCTTCCAAGCTTAGTTATTTTGAGACGGGGTAAAGGGTTTGGGAAGGTAGGGTCCACGGTTGCTGTTGGATGGTTGGGTTCGGATCGGTTTGCCAGTACTACCTGTTGCCTTCCTCCATCGGGTTTTGAAGTCAGTCTCCTCACTTTCCAGCTGGAGAGTAGATTTCACAACACTGGCATAGGTGGTAAAGGCTTGTGCCAGTACAGCCCTCCGAGCAGTTGTCAGCCCCCACTCGACCCTTCTTGCCTTCTTGTCCTCAGTCATTATGGCGGTTGGGGCATAACGGGATAGCTCCTCAAATTTGGCCGCGTACTGGGTAACGGTCATTGTTCCTTGTTTTAGGTTCAGAAATTCCTGCTCCTTGGCCAGGCAAAGTGGTGTGGGAAAGTATTTGTCAAGAAACAGGGTTTCGAACTTGTCAAATGTCATGATGGCTATGGCATGGGTTGCCTCCATCAAATCCCATCAATAACGAGCTTCCCCCTTTAGTTGGTAAGTAGCTAAGGCTACACGATCTCCATCCCGGTTAATCTCCAAGGTGTCCAGGATCACCTTGACTTCCTTAAGCCATGTTTCAGCTAAGGTGGGGTTGGTATGTCCGTTAAAGGTCGGGGGTCGGCATTTGCAGAACTCGTTCATTGCTCGGGTTCTGTTCATAGGCTCATCATCGCGGTTTTGGTTCCAGCAGTTGGCATTCAAAGCGGCCACAAACGCTTGCATGATTTGGGTTGGGTTGGTGTTAGCGTTAGAGGATTTTATGGTTTCGTGTCCTAATCCGCCGCGTCGGCTCACCATCTAGGAGTTGGAATCGAAAGGGGGAGGTTTTAGTCTACTTCAAACGAGTTTCTTTTGCAATTAATGTTTTATCTACTAAGGCAAAATATCGAATAGTAAGCAACAGTACCCTTTAAAGGAAACAAGCTTTTCATAGATAAGCAAATGATTACAAACATAAGCATAGAGTTCTACTACAAAAACAAAAGATAGGATTTTCCTAATACAAGTTGAAACAGTCCTACATACTCCTACTACATTGTCCAATTTGTCGCAATGTGCCACAAGTGCAACTACAACTCTCGAGACCTTATTCTAATACTACTACTCTACTAACGGGGTGGGACAAGTCTGAAGAACTCTCTCAACTGCTCCATCCACTCCTTCTCTCTGATGTCGAGCCAACATTCTCCCTTACGACGGATTTCCTCAGCTAACTCCTCAAGTGTCACGTTCTGGGTCTCTACGTCCAGGTGTTGGTCCTCGTGGGTAAGGGGTGCCATAACGACGAACTCTTACAATTGGTCATCGGTGTCGGTGTCATATATACCCAGGTGGGGTATGGGGATAAGGCTCTCGGGTGCTAGCATGGCCTTGTAGTAAAGCAGGTCCGCAATGGTGGTCTGAGCAGCACGGGTACGACTATCCATATCTACAATAAGAAAATTATATATTAGACTTAAAGGTGTGAAGGGGTATTCACGCATCAAATACAAGTACGCACATAAACAGTGATCTCACATAGCTTTCATTACTTAAACGGAACAAGTAAATCTTAAATCAATATTTCCTCCTCGTCAGACTGCCATCCCTCATTCTCCTCATCATCAGACGACAAGTCTGGATTTGGCATTTGCATTAAGTGATGCCAGTCGGCCTCATTTTGTGGTGGGTTGTTGAACTCCTCGGGGTCCTCTTTAGGGTCTTCCTCGGGATCCTCTTCCTCGGGGTCCTCCTCAACTCCCTCGACTACAAATTCCACATCATTAGGGGGTGCTATTTGGACTAGGATAGGTGGTGCTCCTTCGTCATCATCCTCCTCTTCATTTTTGGGAAGTGGAAAGGTACCATGCTCTTGATAGAAGTCATATACGTAGGGAAAGGCGTAAGGAAAGTAGGGATCTCCCAATAGTTGGTTCGTCATCAATCTTACGGTTCTTCTAAGTCAGCGAGCTTCTGCTAGTAAGTTGGCTTGATAGGTACTCATCTACAAGGAAAAGTTTAAACCTCGATTAGTAATGCTTTAAGACAAGGTTTCATAGACACTAAGGGAAACTTAGAGTTTCTAGATTCCACATTCGATCCTTGATTTAAGTCATCATCCAATTGTTCGGGAATTCCCAGCTCGGTGGTACTGCCAATTCCACACCTTGCTTCAATCCGAAGATATTTTGTCAGAATTCCACCCAATTCGGGATGGTAAACTTAAACTCAAATTCACGTTTGTGCAACGGTCAAACTTATCTTATAGGCTACCCATTCTACCCATGGCCGAGGTTTGAACCTAAAGCTCTGATACCAAGTTGTAACGCCCCTAATTTAGGGTACGATATATAAGCATTTTATTGATAAAACTAAATAGAGTCTAGCTCATTATTAGATAACAACTCCCACAGAGTTCAATATTTACACAAGGAAAGGGAAACTGAGGTTAAACTATTGTTCCGCCTCCTCCATCCAAGCCAGCTCCGAAGGCCTCCAAGGTGTACATCTCACCCTATTCATCTATGAGGTTTGACACATTATACCAGCGTCGCCACCAACATAATATGTCAGGGTCACCAAAGGTAACACCGTGAGCTACAACAGCTCAATAGAATAATCCAAACCAACTAACCCTTAACTTACAAGCAAAAGATAATATAGTTAACGAATTCCAAATAGTACATGCATTCTTAACACAACAGTTAGCAATTTCACATCCACATTCACTTATTCGACCTAACGTCAGTGTCCACGATTTTTTGAGTTTCTCCTACGCGACTCATCGTAGACTGTGTCAATTTTTCCACTTTTCAATTATCATTACATTGTTTCCAAAATCCGTTTTTAACACACCCAACCTCGGTTCCGCCGTTCCGGTCTACCGAGTATCCTTACAATGGTTCCGCCGCACCGGCTTCCTATTGGCATGTAAGGGAAAAAAAATCCACTTAGCGCTAACTTTAGCTTTTTGGTGAACAGCTTCACGTGCCTCCTCGCCGGAACCCTAGTCTTCCGCTGGAATCCTAACTGTAATACAAACAGAGGTGAGCGCACCTTTGCCTCTTGTCGGCAAAGGCCCTCCGATGCCAAAGTCAGTATCACATAGTCTTAAGAAACCCTAATTATCAGTAGGTAAATAACTCGATTACCACGAACTGCGTACCTTTTACCTAGATGTTCATAGGCTTGCGGCCCAAGCATCCTAATTGCCCTAGGTTTCCTTCCTCGTATAGGAAACCCAGAATATATTGGATTCTCGTTCCCTTATTAATTCAATACCTTAGTCCTTTCAGGACTCTTTTCCATAGCTGACTGAACATCCCATTCCTGTTGGGTATCTTTCCTGGATCCTATATTCTCAGGATCCCGTTCCTTTATGGAATACCACTATTCTGGAACCTCCTAGAATATTCCCTTTGCTCCATCACTTGATTGGAGTTCTTTCCTTATTCAGCTATCTCATTGCCGAACAGACTGCCTGGACCAATGACTTCACATGTAACTGGTCCTTTATCAACTACTTGGACCAATATCTTCTCAGGAGCTCTCCTCCTGTTCGGCCCTTTTGTTGCTAAACAAACTACTTGGACCAGTGACTTCTCATATCGCTGTTTCTTTATTAGTCTCTTGGTCCAATAACTTCTCATGTTTACTGGACCAAGACCCCATACAACCTTCATGGACCAACAATTTCACATGTCGCTGGTCCATATTGCCGACCACTGTTTTGCATGGCGACTACCCCTATCATATTTATACCATGGTCCCACGTACCACGTGTTCGGGCTCTATTTGAGCCTATTCTGGAATACCTCCCAACAATTGCTCCCCAGCTTTGTCCGTCATCTATTTTTGGTAGATGATGAGTCAAAGCTTCTTTGTGCCATGTACTATCACACATCGAATGCCTTATCTGTGCCAAAACTTCATTCGGAACAACTTTTTATTTGTTCAGCCCTTGGGTCAATAATTCAGCTGTCAACACAACTATCTCCATATTTTTTGGGTTGCACAGGCTTTTTCTATAACGCCTTTACTCGCGGCACGCTATGTACCATTCACATTGGATGCAAGCGGACGTTCTCTGAAACGAGACGTACAAACGGCGTCTGGGGTGACGTTTCACGTATGTCACCCCACGAATCTTGGATACTCAGGGGATTTCATCCCCATTGCAAACCCACATCTCGCACGCTAAGTCTTCCTCCGTAGAAGGAAGAAAGGCAATTTCCATCACTGAAGCACTGCTCATCGCCTCAAAAACCTTCCTTTTAGCACCAAGTTGATTCGACCTTCACTTCGTAAGTTTATGCTTATGCTTGGGAATTCTCTCGCAATACACGTTGCCGTTTGCTAAGTTCACTCATTTTTAGCAAATCCTTTGCACTGTTGCCAAGTTTTTTCGTACTTGGCAACAATCCCAGGTCATTTCGTACTTTTGCAGTTTCTTGATATTCAATCATTGCTGTGGCCCAAAGTTTGCTTTATACTTAGCGAATTCCCAGCAATACTCCAGGAGTACTCGTACTCTTCCCAATTATGGGCCGAACATGGCCGTTTTGGGCATTATTCAATGCCAGGACCTAGGTCTCTTTTGCACCTAGCCTATCTCGGGCTCAGCATGTAGCCAAGGCTTAAGTTCGCTCGGACTTTGTCAATCCACTATCGTGCCTTTGTTTATGTCATACCTAGCTTATCTCAGGCTTCGCTCGTATCAGATCGATGTTCATTGCTCGTGGCCCAAACTTCTTCGTGCTTGGGCCTTTGTTTGACAATCTTCGCTTGTCATGATTAAAGCAATGTTCGCTGCTTGGACCTCAAACCTCTTCACGTTCGGATCTTAGTTTGTGCACGACGCACCCATATCCTAAGTTGTTTCATGCTTGGTTGCATTCTCAATTCTAGGCTCTCAACTTTGCCATTGTTTATGCTCAACACAACCAAATACAATGAAGTTTTTTCGTACTCTTATTGTTTCAGCCTATCCATGTCGGCGAATCATCTAAGTTCATTTGTACTTAGGTAGCAGCCCAAGTGTATTCGTACTTGGCTTTTCTCAGCATTATTCGTTGCTGTGAGTGTACTTTAGCCAAATCTCAACATTATTCGTTGGCTTTAATCACTTTGGGTTGGCCTTATTCGTGGTCAAGTTCTTTCACACTAAGCAGATACTTAGCAGTCTTCCTTGCTCTAGCATAAATGTTTAGCCATTATCCAAGCTTGTTCACACTTGGTATGCCTAAGTATATGCACACTTAGGTTTTGCTCGTACTTGTTCAAACTCGGTGAACTATCTAAGTTTGTCCGTACTTAGCTTCCTTTTGGTATTATTCATTTCTTTTGGCCTAAGTGTCTTCCTACTTAGCCAACCGTTGCTTTCGGACTAAGTGTATTCATACTCAGTAAGTCTTCAGCAATATTCATTGCTACAACCTAAGTTTTCTCGCACTTAGCAGCATTCTAAGTTCAATTATACTCGATTGGATTTCGGCACCCTCCATGGTCTTGGCCGAAGTTTATTCACACTCTGTCGGATTCTGAGTTTGATCGTATTCAACGAACATTGCTGATGAATGCTCTTTGCTCGCCAACATGGAGGCAAAGTGTCCTCAGCATGCTCTTGCTAGGATCGAACAAGTACAATTTTCGTGCTCTTACTAAGTAATCCCATTACTTGACGTTATTTTGACTGATGGCCCTTCGTGGCCAGAGTATACAATGCTCGAATGCTGATCGCAGCAGCCCAAATTTCGCGTGAGCTTTTGAAAATTTTCATATTTATCAATCTTATGTATCTCATTCATAAGCTTAAGTTTTTCATTCTTAGCTTCTTCTGTGCCTAAGCGTTTCATACTTGGCAACTCTCAAGCATAGTCGTCGTTCGCGCGTGACTCGATCTCGTGCTTGTTCATGCACATATAACTAAGTGTTATTAATAAACCGTTCTATGCACATTCGAGCATAAACTTAAGTGTTTCATACTTAGCAAGTTCTTAAGTTTCTCATACTTAGTATTGTTGTGCTTACATGCACACACCCTAGTTTCGTGTGTTTATTCATACACATCTAAGCATTCGTACTTAGTCAGGTTTGTGTGTATCTTCGTACACCTCAACCGTACTCAATCCTTACCAGATTTAAATATAGACCTAGGCCCTTTGTGCTTGGCCAATTTCGTGCATTCATTCATACACACTTTTTGTACTGTGCTTGCTTGCCCAAGAGTTTCATAATTGGAAGACCTGTGTGTTTATTCGTACATAGTTAAGTATTGCATACTTTAACAAATTTGCGTGTTTGCTCGTATAGGTCTAAGTTTCTCATACTTATTCACACACCTCTAAGTTTTTCATACTTAGTAAATTTGTGCGTCTTTTCATACGCAGCTAACTTTTTAAGATTTTAGCGAAGTTGTACGCTTGTTCGTACGCACTTAACTGTTTAAGATTTTAGCAAAGTTGTGCGCTTGTTTGTACGCACTTAAGTGTTTCAAACTTAGCAAATTTGTGCGTCTATTCATACACACTTAAGTTTCTCAAAGTTAGCAAATTTGTGCGTTTGTTCGTACGCACCTAGGTGTTTCAGACTTAGTGAATTTGTGCGTCTATTCATATGCACCTAAGTTTTTCAGAGTTAGCTATTATTTCGTATATAGTATGGTATATCCAACCACTGCTCCCCAACGAAAAGTTCCTTTCTTTTGGGAACCATATTCATAGTTAACAAACTCAATTTCCATTATCAAAAAAGAAAATTTTATTCATAATTCAAACTCAAAGGAATGTTATTCATAACCTTTTGCAACTAACTTGTAGTAACTCCTCATAATCACAAAATGTTCATTGCTTAAGCCTAAGTTTATTCACACTTAGCCAAATTCGAAGTACGTTCGCACTCACTCAGATTTTGGCATTACTCATTGCCATGGCCTAAATTTATTCATATTTAGCCAAATTCGGAGTATAATCGTACTCAATTGGATTTTGGCATTATTCATTGCCACGGCCTAAGTTTATTCATACTTGGCCAAATTCAGAGTATAATCGTACTCAATCGAATTTTGGCATTATTCAATGCCATGGCCTAAATTTATTCATATTTAGCCAAATTTGGAGTACAATTGTACTCAATTGGATTTTGGCATTATTAATTGCCATGGCCTAAGTTTATTCACACTTAGCCAAACTCGGAGTATAATTGTACTCAATCGGATTTTTGCATTATTCATCGCCATGGCCTAAGTTTATTCATACTTAGCCAAATTCGGAGTATAATCGTACTCAATCGGATTTTGGCATTATTCATTGCCATGGCCTAAATTTATTCATATTTAGCCAAATTCGGAGCACGTTCACACTTACTCGGATTTTGGCATTATTCATTGCCATGGCCGAAATTTATTCATATTTAGCCAAATTCGGAGTATAATCGTACTCAATCAAATTTCGGCAGTATTCGTTGCCATGGCCTAAGTTTATTCACACTTAGCCAAATTCGGAGTATGTTCGCACTCACTCGGATTTTGGCATTATTCATTGCCATGGCCTAAATTTATTCATATTTAGCCAAATTCCGAGTATAATTGTACTCAATTGGATTTTGGCATTATTCATTGCCATGGCCTAAATTTATTCATATTTAGCCAAATTCGGAATATAATCATACTAAATCGGATTTTGGCATTATTCATTGCCATGGCCTAAGTTTATTCACACTTAGCCAAATTCGGAGTATGTTCGCACTCACTTGGATTTTGGCATTATTCTTTGCCATGGCCTAAATTTATTCATATTTAGCCAAATTCGGAGTATAATCGTACTCAATCGGATTTTGGCATTATTCATTGCCATGGCCTAAGTTTATTCACACTTAGCCAAATTCGGAGTATGTTCGCACTCACTCGGATTTTGGCATTATTCATTGCCATGGCCTAAATTTATTCATATTTAGCCAAATTCCGAGTATAATTGTACTCAATTGGATTTTGGCATTTTTCATTGCCATGGCCTAAGTTTATTCATAATTAGCCAAATTCGGAGTATAATCGTACTCGTTTGTATCTTAAGCTTCTCATACTTCGTTGGGTTCTCAAGTTTCTTTCCTTCATCATATTCATACTTAAACTTGAAGAACAACAACAATTTTTCAAATTTTGTTTTATCGTTTCACTCCAAATTTATTCATATTTGGATACACAGTCTCCCTGCTCCCTAGTATGGAGGCAACTTGAGTGAGTTTAGGTCCATACTTAGCTTATTTACGCTAGGACCGAACACAAATAAAATTTCATAATTCCGTCACAAAGCCGCTTGTAGCTGAATAATTTCTATGGAATTCTGATCATAATTCCCCTATTGCAACTCGTAGCTAATAAATCACAATAAGAAATAGTTTATACGGAATTTTGTTCATAATTCTCTTATAGCAACTCATAGCTAAAATACAAATTGCAATAAGTAATTCGACTACTTATCTGTATATTCCATGGCATATGCATTGAACTCCCATCCAAGACTTTGAGGCGATAAGCTTCAATCTCAGCTATCTCTGTAACCTTGTATGGTCTCTCCGAGTTTGGACCAAGCTTCCCATTCGTGGGATCTCATTCAAAAACTTCCTTAGTTTCTTAGCCTTCAATACTTTGGGCACTTCGTCGCCTGACCAACAAGGCTTTGTATTCTACCACATTATTCGGAGCACTGAGCTCTAGCTGAATAACCAGTTCTAGCATCACATCCTTAGGAGAGCATATCATAATTCGTGCCCCTGAATCTTGAACTATAAACATATAATTTTCACTCTTCTTGATCTTGCTCGATAGATTCCTTCCTTCATCGTAATCACTCCCTCGTGGGTTTATTACGAGAGCATCGTTGTCCGATAATTGTACACTTTCCAGGTTTCTGTTCGTAAAAGTGCTTGCCTTTTCGTCGCCTATCGAGCACTACCTGAATTCTCCACCTTTTGTAGGCATCTATACCAAGTCTTTGATTTCTTGCTCACGTTTTTTCATACGCTAAGCAATTTCTTCAACACTACACTCTTTCTCTTTGAGATTTTTCGTAGTTTCGAATCCGTTGTGATCGACTAACAAATTTAGACCAATCTTCATGATCATCTAACAGATTCAGATAGGTCTTCGTGAGAGCCTAAGTAATTTGCACTGCTCTGTGTGATTTGCCTTACAAATTTAGACTACTCCGTGCAGTTGTATAGCAATTTTGAATTGCTCTACATGGTTGCCTAGCAGATTCAGACTGCTCCACGCAATCGCCTAATAGATTAAGACTTTATTGCGCTGCTACCGAGCAAATTCATAATGCTCCCCGCTGTTGTCGAGCTGATTTAGACTACTCCGTAAGATTGCCTAGTACATTCGGACTGCTCCGCGCGGTCACCTAGCAGGTTTAGACTGCACTGCGCCGCGCAACTATGGAGCAGATTTTGACTGCTCCTTAGGATTGCCTAGCAAATTCAAACTGTTCTGTGCAATCGCCTAGCAGATTCAGACTGTGCGGCGCTGCTACCGAGCACATTCAGACTGCTCCTTAAGATCGCCTAGCATATTCGGACTGCTCTGCGCTGCTGCCTAGCAGACTCACACTGCACCTGAAGATCGCCTAGTAGATTTCGACTGCTTTGCGCTGCTACCGAGCAGATTCAGACTGCTCCTTAAGATTGCCTAGCAAATTTGAACGTCTCTACGCTGCTGCCTTGCAAATTCAAACTGCATTTTAAGATCGCCTAGCAGATTTGGACTGCTCTGCGCTGCTATGGAGCAGATTTAGACTGCTCTTTAAGATTGCCTAGCAGATTCGAACTGCTAGGCTGCTACCTAGCAGATTCAAACTGCTCTTTAAGATCGCTTAGCAGATTCGGACTGCTCTGCGCTACCACCGAGCAGATTCGCATCGCTTAAGATCGCCGAGCAGATTTGGACTACTCCGTGCTGCTGCCTAGCAGATTCAAACTGCACATTAAGATTACCTAGTAGATTCGGACTGCTCTGCGCTACTACCAAGCAGATGCAGACTGCTCCTTAAGATCGTCTAGCAGATATGGACTGCTCTGTGCTGCTACAAAGTGGATTCAGATTGCTCTTTAAGATCGCCTAGCAGATTTGGACTGTTCTGCGCTACCACTGAGCAGATTCAGACTGCTTCTTAAGATCGCCTAGCAGATTTGGACTGCTCCGTGCTGCTGCCTAGCAGATTCAAACTGCACCTTAAGATTGCCTAGCAGATTCGGACTGCTCTGCGCTACTACCGAGCAGATGCAGACTGCTCCTTAAGATCGTCTAGCGGAATCGAACTGCTCTACGCTGCTGCCTAGTAGATTCAAACTGCACTGCAATGATGCCGAGCATTCAAACTCCTCAAAATAGGCTTTTGTGAGCGCATAACGGGTACAGGTTGCTCTTCGCGATTGTCTAGCAAATTAAAATACGACTTTGTGGCTGCCTAACAAGCTCATATTGCTCTCGCAATCACCTAGCAGATTCGGATTGCTTGACGCGATTGCCTACTATTATATCCTCAGAACTCTAGGATTGAACCAACGAGTGACTCGTACTCGCCGTGCCCTTCCTTCGCTATACCAACAGCTTTTTCGGAGCCTACCATGGCATTTTGTCACGACCCACTAAGGACCACACGTGTTTTTTGGGTTGTATGGCTCTTCTTGCACCATGGTTTCAATGGGAACTCTATCGTTTCCCAATGACGGCGCCAATTGTAAGGGGAAAAAATCCACTTAGCGTTAACTCTAGCTTTTTGGTGAACAGCTTCACGTGCCTCCTCGCCGGAACCCTAGCCTTCCGCCGGAATCCTAACTGCAAAACAAACAGGGGTGAGCGCACCTTTGCCTCTCGTCGCCAAGGCCCTCTGATGCCAACGTCAATATCACATACTCTTAAGAAACCCTAATTATCAGTAGGTAAATAACTCGATTACCGCAAACTGTGTATCTTTTACCTCTAGGTTTACCTCGTATTTATAGATGTTCGTAGGCTTGCGGCCTAAGCATCCTAATTGCCCTAGGTTTCCTACCTCATATAGGAAACCCAGAATATCGTGTATTCTCGTTCCCTTATTAATTCAATACCTTAGTCCTTTCAGGACTCTTTTCCATAGCTGACTGAACATCCCATTCCCGTTAGGTATCTTTCCTGGATCTTATATTCTCAGGATCCCATTCCTTTATGGAATACCACTATTCTGGAACCTCCGAGAATATTCCCTTTGCTCCATCACTTGATTGGAGTTCTTTCCTTGTTCAGCTATCTTATTGTCGAACAGACTGCTTGGACCAATGACTTCACATGTAACTGGTCGTTTATCAACTACTTGGACCAATATCTTCTCAGGAGCTCTCCTCCTGTTCGGCCCTTTTGTTGCTGAACAAACTACTTGGACCAATGCCTTCTCATATCGCTGTTCCTTTATTAGTCTCTTGGTCCAATAACTTCTCAAGTTTACTGGACCAAGACCCCGGACAACCTTCCTGGACCAAGGACTTCACATGTCACTGGTCCATATTGCCGACCACCGTCTTGCATGGCGACTGCCCCTATCATATTTATACCATGGTCCCACGTACCATGTTTTCGGGCTCTATTTGAGCCTGCTCGGGAATACCTCTCTACATGGCACACAATAGCATTGGTTCCTTTCCACGGATAACCAAGCCACACACCTAACCTCGGTTCCGCCATTTCGGTCTCGCGAGTATCCTTACAATGGTTCCACCGCACCGGGTTCCCATTGGCACACACACACACATGACACAATGGTTACCATGTCCGGTCATTATGTAGTTTCAAAAATATTTTATCATTTGCAACACACATTCCCACAATGGGCAAGTCTGGCCCCATTACAATTTCAAAATACACCTTGTATTTAACACACCATAAGGGTCATGTTTCTACTTTCTCGATTTTTGTGTCTCGTTCTCATGCATAGACTCTGCGGTAGGACTTTTTCACATTAGTACACATAAATCATTCATTGTAATCTTGAAACTAAACTAGCAAGATCATCCAACTCTGTATTACTAAATCATGCTCAAATAATACTTAAAGCATAACGCCACATGGTCGGATGCTTTTGGAGTGATAATCACTTATGCCTTCACATACAACCACAAGTAATGCAAGCAACTTGTAAACAAGCTCATGACTATCTTTAAGATCAAAATACTAGTACTTCTAATCAAGTGATATACTTTTATCAACACACATTTCTAATTATACTTAAGGTAGGGATAAGACTAATCTACTACTATACATCGAGATAGAGGATATGAGGATTCTACATAATCATACAATACACACCTCTATTTATACTTAGAGTTAACGGATAGGAGAATCTACCGTTCTTCTTGGTGGTAGTGATGACTACGGAGTAAAGAAAGTACGTCGGCTATCGAACGGAGTAACTTCCTACGGTAAGCTTCCGGTAGCTTCGAAAAAGAAAGGTTTCTCTCGAAACTAGATCTTGGCTAACACTACTAAAACTTTTGGATCGAAAGGGTGGTCGAGTGGCGGTTTAGTGGCGAACTTGGAAGAGTTTCTTAAAGAACTACAAGAAAGAGCATGAAACTTAAACTTTGGAACTTGCAAAGCTCAGAAATTCTAGAGAGAAGTTGGAGCAAAGAGTGAAGGTGTGAGTTCAAGCTTAGAATGGCTTGCTATTTATAGGCCAAGGCTCCCCCCTCTCTCTCTACCCAGAATCTCTCTCTCTCTCTCTCTCTCTCTCTATATATATATATATATATATCTTTGATTTTTGTCATGCTTTGGTTGAAAGATCAAGGGTTGCTTGCACTTTTCTACCTAGTTCTAGACTTGCATGGCTAGAATAGGTACTTTGGATTGGATTATGGAAAGATTGGTGGAGGAAAGGAGGGTTTGTACAAGATTTATTATTGGCAAATGTACAAATAAGGACATTGGTACATAGATTTTGCTTGGAAGTATACAACCATGGATAGTATTCAAATCAAAGTACCATGCAAGAAGATCAAGCCAAGGTACTACCCAAATCACCCTCTCTATCTCCTTCTCTTCCTCTCTCTCTCTCTCTGTCTCTCTCTCTCTCTCTCTCTCTCTCCTTCTCCCTCTTTCCCTCTCTCTTATACTTGATATAAAAATATATATATATATATATATGTATATGTATACATCTATATACAAGTAAACATTTATATAGAAATGTACTTAGGGTACTATGTGATCTAATGGGATTTTCATGTAAACAATTCTATTAAACACATGTGTACTTTGATATAATATATATATAAGGATGTACCATGCAATCTAGATAGATTTCCAACTCAAGACTCCTAATTAAAATAACCCAATTGGCACATGTTTTTATTATACTATAATATAAATGTACTTAAAGAATCCTAGTTTAATTAATTCGTATGGTACATATCTATATGTTTTAACCTTTCAAGCACATGGGCAATCTAGAAAATAACTAAATTAATAAACCCTAGTACTTGTTGACAAGACTAAGCTATTATCCAATGGGATTTTCCTAACGGTTATTGTCCAATGAGTAAAGGATGGGGTACTTTCTATACTTAATAATACTTATAAGTCCTTTAAACATGTGTATATATATCTATATCTATGTACTTTTAACAATTTCTAGTAAAGTACTATTGGTAGAAAATCTAGGTTTTCTATTGTCCAATGGGTAAAGGATGGGGTACTTTCTATACTTAATAATACTTATAAGTCCTTTAAACATGTGTATATATATCTATATATAAGTATATAACTATATCTATGTACTTTTAAAAAATCTAGTAAAGTACTATTGGTAGAAAATCTAGGTTTTCTATTGTCCAATGGATAAAGATTTCCTTAGCATTTATCGACCAATTGGTAAAGCTAAAAGGTTCAAAAGGTTCATCTAGCGGTTGAGAGGTTCATAAGGTTCAAAGGGTTTAAGAAGTTCACCAAGGGTTAGGAGGAAGTAACTAGATAAAATGGTAGTTAGGTTTCTCTAACTAGTTGGTTGGAAGCTAACTATATTAGTCTAGTAGGATTTCCAGCCAAGAAATACAATTATACGACTTGATTCTAATTACGATAGATAATAAGCAATTAAAAGACGATTATAAACCATCCAAGAATAATTACGGAATTTTCAGATATTAACAACGAAGTTTTTATTTAGTAAAAATCAGTGTTGTTACATCTAGCTTTTGTAAAATTTTTTCTAATGGGCTAGTGTAGCTCAACCTATTATTAATTTCAGGTACATCTCAAGAATATTGACACAGAGTGTATGGTGTGCATGCTCGACCTCATATCTTTTCAGAAGCCGTCATTGTGAAGTGGTTCAATCATCTTTTGTTTGATCTCTTGAAAAGATGTAAATTGTAAATTTATTTGAACTCTTTTAACTCTAGACATCGTGTACCCTTTAAATTTACCGTTTTTGGCTAACTATGAAATTTGGGCCTTCATGCCAATATTGTAAATTTTATAACTTGGGGACTTGGTTTTGTAGGTGATCACTTGGGAACACTCTTTTGGGTACTATCTATATTATGCGAAATTCTTTTATTGAAAAGGATTATTTAATTATGTTAAAAATCGAGGGCGTGACAAACCGCTCTACGCCTCAATTTTATTGATCGGTCCAGCGTCTCGACCCTTTGGCTCTACGCCAAAATTTATGATGGGAAAGCTCCGTGCATAGACCTTCAGAATGCAACCGGCTCTACGCCTCGGTTTAATCACGTCAAGCTTTAAGCTCCGACACCTCAAGCTCTCGCCTTATGACTACAATCGGCTCCGTACCTCGGTTCCATCACTTCAGGCTCTTGCTACAGGATTACAACCGGCTCCGCTCCTCGGTTCCTTCATCTCAGAAGCTCCATGCTCCAGTTACTGGCCTCGTGCCACCCATATCTCAAAACTGGCGTCCAACTTGTCTCCAGAAGATGGCTTGGATTCCACACGATATCTTAAAAACTGGCATCTGATTCATCTCTAGCAGACGGTTTGGATTCCACCCAATTACGTCAATTCCTTCCAGCTCATTCGCAAGGATAGGCTACTTTACCGAGTTCCCCTTAGCCAAAGTAAGGATGATCAAGAAAAGTAAATGACTCACCTGCGGTGTATTGATCTACCCCAAAATACTAAGGACGCTATCCGCAAAAATTTCCTCAGCAGCCCTGCACTCCTTCAACTACCCTCCGCCAAAATCCTGGCTTAGCCTAGGTACATTCCGTTATGGTTTTTAAAGCCTGAAGGTATGTATTCTATTTTTAACCCTCCAAACTTTTTATTTTTCTTTATTGTCCTTCCGAACTATGGTTGGTCTGAATTTCCCTTGTGGAATACGTAGGCTGCCTCCCGACCCGACCATAACTAAAAACCTTTTTCAAAAACCCTTGGAATAGTGGTTGGACCAAATTGAGTTGCTTTTACAGCCTCGCGATCCGTCTAAGTTTAGTCAAAGAGGGGTATCTGTGGACAACCCAATTTGGCCTAACGATTATTTCAAGTCCCACATTGGGGACCATCCCGATGATGATATAGATACAATGATTGTTGATTGACTTCTCGTGAAACCCTGGACTTATGGTGAGAACTTTAAGCCACTTAGAAGACCCAATCCAGAGCCAAATAGCCTTTCAGACAGAAATACAATATCCCAGGAGAATCCATCGGTCGATCGTAATATTGATCTCACAGCATCAACATCATTCTTTCACCCATGAAGCTTGTTGCTTACAAAATCTCCTTGAGAGATCGATCACTCGGCCGCTAGGACCATTCCTCGGACACAATATCATTCCTTCGGCCGCCAGAGCCATTACTCGACCGCCAGATCGTCTATTTTCATGATTTTGGAATGTTCTGTCAATCATTTGATTCGTTCACAAAACCCTAGCAGCCTTTTTTCGATGCGTTCGGGCTACGTAAAAACATTGCCATGAGGAGTTTGTGTTGCCCTATAATTCCAATTCAATTGTACATTTTGATTGGTTGAAGTGAGTCACCAATTGCCTATATAAAGGAGGCTTTGGGTTCCGAAATTAATAGATCAATACACCCTTTCTAGCCACGATACTCTGCAAAAAAACTCTTTTATATCCCCTCTATAAAAGCCCCAACCTCCCCAAGGCAACCATGATCGACGATCCAAACCCCAAAGTTCAAACCCTAACCCTAGGGTTTTTGAGAAGCAAATCAGTCAATCACAATCAATCTGAAGCAATCAAGCCACTAAGGGATCAAGATGGTGAGGCCCAGGGGCCTCAGGTTTGGTTTATTTTCAGTATTCATACATTAATCGTAGTATTTTAGCTCTCTGTTAATCGTATAGTCTAGTGTGATGAAGAACATCGACTGGATCTTCGATCCATCGGTAAATACATTGAACCAGGAGGATCACTCGATCGTGACATCCATTCACCGGCCAGGAGATCCATCTCCTTGGGATAGATTTGTTTTATTCTGCTTTCTGTTGCATGTTTTCAATTCCAGTCTCGGCTCACCATTTACTGTTTAAAGGCTAATTAATCAGTTTACGGGCTTAGAATTAAACAAAGCATGAGTTAATCTAATGTCGAACAACTATGGGCCAGTCTCACGATTGGGCAAAGAGGGGTGCCTAACACCTTCCCTTTATTGTACTTTTAGCTCCCGTACCCGAAATCTCTATCTATTTTTCCTAGTTTTTATAAACTAGGTGGTGACTCTATTTTAATGATAACCACTATCGTGTGGCAATGTTCCTAGCCATGGGAATGTTCATGATCTTGGTTTACGAATCAAACAACCAAACGAACGATCAAGTATGCTGATGCCCCGCTTCTGGGAGGTGTCTACAGTCCTAACAGGCATGCGCCAGTCCTGACCTGCGCGTGTGTGTGGGCTTGAATCCAATGACTGGCTTTGTATGGGCAAATTGGCCTTTGTTTAAATACCTCCATTGTTTAGGGGTTGTGTTTCAATCATCTTTGTCCTGTTTGGAATTATTAATTACTTTCTGTACATATAAAATGTCTGGTTTGCCCCTGGGTGAGCACTGGTAGTGCTCATTTCAGAGCCCAAAAGGGGATGAAGTTCAACCTGTTGGTGGAGTACCAACACATGCGCGTGTGTATGGCTTCGGCGCGCACCTGACCCTTTTATTGTATGTAGATCCATGCATGCAAGTTGGCCACTGTTCACGTCAAATTCATACAATGCACTGTTTTGATGTTTAAATCACAGTGTTGGGTTTTATTCCATTTATTGTTTATCATCTCATCCATCCATGCTATTTCAATCACACCTTGCAAACTGTTACAATTTTAACCCCCATTCAACTATTCCCTGTAACGCCCCGAATTTTGGGTACGTTAAATAAACATTTTTATTGAATAAATTAAGGAGAGTCTAGCTCATTATTACAACATAAGTCTCACAAGAGTACTTTTATTCAACAAAAGAGGGAATAATCTAAGGTTAACTACTGCTCTGCCTTTTCCTCCATCCTTGCAAGCTCCTCGGCTCCGAAAGCCTCCAAGGTGTACTGTTCCTGCTGCTCGTCTATAAAATCTGACACATTATACCAGCGTCGCCCCCAGTATAATATGTCAGGGTCACCAAAAAGGTAACACCGTGAGCTACAGAAGCTCAATAGAATAATCCAACCCGCTAACCCATAACTTATATCAGGAAGGTACATAGGTAATTACACATGCTCATTCTATAACATAATTAACAATGACACATCCGCATTCATTATCTTGCTTACATTGGTATCATGCCTTTCTTTGTTTGTCCTACGCGACTCATCGTAAACTGTGTCACCATTTCATTTTGAAAATCATTTCTCATTCTTTGTTACCAACGGGCTACCAAGTCTGGCCACGGTATCAAATCTTGCATTGGCTCCTCTCCGCGGATAACCAAGCCCAATTACCAATGAAGCTACCACGTCCGGCTCCGTTAGCAATCTACACAATGGGCTACCAAGTCCGGCCTCATTGCGGTTTTCGCAAGTCCATACAAAGGGCTACCAAGTCCGGCCACCTTGCGGGTTTTCACAACTCACATAAGGCTACCAAGTCCGGCCATTATGTAGTTTCAAAAATCCTTTTTATCCATATCAACCACTCCCTAAGTGTCATGTTTCTACTTTCTGGTTCTCGTGTCTCGTAAGCATGCATAGACTCCGCGGCGTGACGAATCACTTTAAAGAAATCTTGAAACTAAACTAGCAAGATCATCCAACTCTATATTACCTAATCGTACTCAAATTATTACTTAAAGCATAACGCCACATGTACGGACGCCCTTGGAGTGGAAAGCCACTTATGCTTTATCAACAACAAGTAATGCAAGCAAATATACATACATGCTCATAATCATCCTCAAGACAATAATATATTACAAAAATCCGTTCTTTCTTCCTTTGTGGAATTTTCAAAACAACATATGTTTATTGACGAGTTCATACATGAACGAGCAACTATTACGAGATCGAACAATCAAGTAGTCATAACATCAAAGTAAACTACGTAGAACAAATCATACCACACATATGGCTTCATGCTCATACAATACAATATACTTAGAGGAAGTAGTTAGGGATCACTACATTTAATTCAAACAGGCATACAATTATACTTAGGGGTAGAGAGTAAGGACACTCTACCTTTCTTCTCGGCGGTAGAAAAAGACTACGAAAGATCGACGGAAAGAAAGTCGGCGGACGGACGGAGTAACGGCTTACGATAAGCTTCCGATAGCTTCGAAAGAGAAAGGTTTCTCTCGAAACTAGAACCTAACTACAACTACTACTTTTGGATCGAGGTGGTGGTCGGGTGGTAATGGAAAGTTTCTTGAAACTAGAAAGTAAGTAAGCAAGAATAAGCAAGAATGGGCAAGAACAAGCAAGAATGAGCTATACTTTCTAGAGAGAAGTTGGAGCAAGAAGAGGTGTGAGCAAAATGGATGAGATTGGCATGGTATTTATAGGCAAGAGCTCTCCCCTCTCCTCTCTTTGGCGGGCCCTCTCTCTCCCTCTTTCTCCCAATTTTTTTTAATCCCACCAAATCTTGGTTTCTTGCAAGAATCAACCTAAACCTAGGTTTGCATGGCGATTGATATGTCCTTCGGATTGGATTTTGGAAGATTTGGCAAGGAAGGAGATTTGATTCAAGTATTCTAATGGGGTTTGTACAAGGAAGGACAAGATTGGATGGCATTGGTTATGCTTTCACTTGAAGCATACACAAACTAGGACAAGGATGACCAAGCAAGGTCAATCAAAGGAAAGCACACATCACTCTCTCTCTCCCTCTCCCAGCCGAATCTCTCTCTCTCTCCCATCTCTCTCTCGGCTTCTCTCCTCTCTCTTTCTCTCTCAACTTTTCTCTCTCTCTCTCTCTTTCTCTCCCACTTGTACCACTTGGAAAATATATATATATATATACTAATATATACATATGTACTATGGGTCTTTCAAAATCTTGTAAATATAGATTTTCTTAATATAATATTGTAATACACACATGTTATATACAATATTATATATATATACATACAAGTACACTCATATATATATATATATACATGTACCACACAATATCTATACTAGATATGACCTAGGACCAATATCTAATATAGTATTCTACTACTTTCAAAGTACAACCATTAAAATACTAACCTAATGTACTAATCCTATTTTAATCAAATATCCCACATGGCAAATCTAGTCTTTGTATATAATAATAAGAGAATCCCATGGGAAATTAAATAATAACCCTTGTACTTTTGGCAAGACTAAGCTATTGTCCATTGGTTAATAAATCTCCTAGCATTTGTTGTCCAATGGGTAAAAGAAATAAAGTACTATGCAATATTTTCTAATTAAACAATGCAATTAGGCACATGTTCCATATTAAAATACTAGATAATAGGTACTTAGAAAATCCAATATTTTAAGTCTTTGGTACAAGTACAATGTATATGTATACTAATCTATATGAGAAAGGACAAGGGTTTGGAAGATTGGCCAAGGAATTGGATTTGAATCAAGTAAACAATTAGGGTTTTGGTACAAAGGACAAGATTTGCTTGTCCTTGGATTGGATGAACAAGGAAAACCCTAGATATGGTGACCAAAGCATGGTCAATCAAATGACATACACATCACTCTCTCTCCTTCTCTCATCCGAACTCCATCTCTCTCTCTCCCAATCTCTCTCGGCTCTCTCTCTCTCTCTCCCTCTCTCTCTCTTTCTCCCTTGTACTTCTATGGAAGTATATACACTTATTAGTATATATATAAGTACTTTGGGTACTTTAAAATCTTGTATTTTAAACCAAAATAGATTTTTCTTATTATAAAATTCTATACACACACATGTGTACTTTCATTATAATATATATATATCTATATATATATATATACAAGTACATATATATAATATACAAGCAAGTACTTACACAATCTAGCCTTGGATTCCATAATCTAATAAACTAACCTAATGCTTTCAAGGTACTAAGTACTAAATTAATAACCTAACATACTAATTCTATTTTAATAGATTTTAACACATGCCAAATCCAATATTTTAATCAATCTAGTACATGATTGTCAAGACTAACTATTATCCATTGGATAATGGTTTCCCTAGTGGTCAATAACCAATGGGTAATGATGGCTAGGATTCTAGTCTATCGCCCAATGGGTAAAGAATCTCCTAACGGTTATTATCCAACGGTTAATACCAAAAAGTATAATACTTTGCAATTAAGCACTAAACTAATCTAATCTCGTACTTAGGGAGATTTAACCAAGGTTCTCCTATTATCCAATGGGTAAAGATTACCCTAGCATCTATCGTCCAACGGATAAATATTACCCTAGCCTTTATCATCCAATGGATAAAGACAAAAAGGGTAAAATGGTCCATCTAAGGTTAGGGAGAAGTGATTAGGCTAAATGGGCATTAGGCTATTCTAACTAATTGATTAAAGACTAACGATACTTAATCTAGGCTTTCATTGCTCGAGTGGTATTTTGGTTTTATTAGTAGGAAATCGCCTAATAACGGAATATTAAAGCCCGACGGTGCCAAACGCCAAGGCAATGTGTGAGCGTGACCAAGGCAGCCTGGTAGCAAAGCGGTGACCAAGCGGTGGCCAAAGCAACCTGGTGGCCAAACAAGGCTAAGCGCAGCAAGCTAAAGCAAATGGCCAAACAAAGGGCCTAAGGCACCAGAGCTACAGAGGCTGTTGATGGCCAAAGCACTGTGGCCAACAGGGCTAAGGCACTGCAGAGCTGCTGCGCTGCTTGGCCAAAGCAAATCGGCACAAACAAAGCGGCTAAGGCAAGCCGTAGCTGCAAAGGCTGGCCGGTGGCAAAGCAACTGGCCAACAAAGGCCAAGCGCGCAGAGCTGCCAGCTGCGGCCAGCGACCTGGTGGCCAAACAAGGCTAAGGCAGCCCGGTGGCGAACAATGGCCAAGGCGGCCGGTAGCTGCAAGGCTGTCGGTGCCTAAAGCGACCGTGGCAAACAAAGGCTAAGGCGTAACCCGATGGCGTACCAGGCAAGAGCAACCCGACATTGACCAGACGCTAGCGAGGCCACCGACAATGACCCGACGCCTTAGCGAAAGGCAGCGCGACAATGAGCCGACGCTAAGGCAAGGCAGGCCCGGACAGTGAGCCGACGCTAAGGCAAGGCAGTTCGACAATGAGCCGACGCCAAGGCAAGCCAGTCAGCGAGCCGACGCCAAGGCGAGGCAGGCCCGACAGAGACCCGATGCCTGGGCGAGGCAGGCCTAACAGCGACCCGATGCCTAGGCAGCCTAGCCAAGCCAAAGCAAGGCGGTCAAGCCGACGGTCAAGGCAAAGACCAAAAATTTCTACTAACCACTTCGGCATCGATGCAACACTCTAGGTTAGGGAAATGTAACTAAGCCAAACGGTAGTTAGGGTTGCTAACTAATCGGTTGCCATGTAGGATTTCCAGCCGAGAAATATAATTCTAGGATTTTACTACAATTGCCAAGAAATTATACCAAGGTCTTAATAGGCATACTCGTCTTTTTAGAAAATGACCTTAATGCCCGGGCGATGAATACCAATCTCCTAAGTCATTAAACCTAATTACGACAGATTATTAATCGCTAAAAGGAATTTATAAAACAAATAAAGAATTTTCAAATATAACAAAAAAAATTTTATAAGTCAATAACGACCGATTTTTGGATGTTAAAAATGAAATCCAAGTATTAAAATAAAATTCAAATTTTTAGCGAAATTTTTATTGACCAAAAATCAGGGTCGTTACATTCCCCCACCCTAATTGGCTAAAAATCGATTAATAAAAGAAGAATCACAAATATTTTCACAAAACGCCTAAGTAGAGACCGATCTTCGGATTGGACGAGAGGGGTGCCTTAAAACCTTTCCCCTTTCGTAACCTAGCTCTTGAACCCAGATATGATTATGATGAATTGGTGCCTTCACTTTTTCAAATCAAATAGTGTGACAGGTGCTCCGAAATACAGTTCCTTGGGCGGTGGACCTTCAAACCCGACTGGCGACTCTGTATTCTAAGCGCTTGCTTCCTCGCTCGCGCTCCTTCGATCAGGGCCCTTGCATTTAGAAAAGAACGAAATTCCTTTTAAAGGCATGCTACCCATAGTGGCGACTCTGCTAGGGACTGAACCAATGTTATTCCATTCTTAGAGTTTAATACGTTCGTGAACAATTCCTTAAAAGTCTGTCAAAACGGTGAGCTACGGGCTGCCGAAGGTTGGAATGGTGATTTGATCTGGGACTTTTTCAATTGTTCACTTGTGTAGTTTCCTCTAAAGATGGATTAAATAAAGTGAGCCGAATTCGAAAAGGCATTTTGCAATTTTGTGATTCTTCTTCTTCTTAATCAATTTCTAGCATTTCTCATTTACATCGATGTGGGATAGCCTCGTTGGAGCGTTTTGGCAATCCGGCATGGTTTACTGGAGCTCGGGGACCTCGAATGCCCAACAACCTTCAACAATGATAAGTCATTCAACCGTTTGACTATTGCTCTGCAGTTACGCGGGCAGCGGGAGGTATATCTTGGCTTTAGTCCGAGGAACCTGTTACAAACCAAAACCGGCCTTTGCATATACAAAGCATTAGAACTCTCCACACTAGGACAAGTACTTACAGGTTAAGATCTTCTTGCATCTAACCCCATATACTGTCTATGTATTACTGCTTTGCCTATCGCATGCACTGTACATACATTCCGTCTTGCGTAGGAGCATGTTTAGGGCGGCTTCTAGGTTCTCGATCTTTTGAGTATGTCTTAAGCTTATTAGGACACTACTTTAGCCCGATGAAGAGTCGTGCATCTCGTTGATGCAAGTTTTCAATTTTCAAATCCTTAGAAAAAGTACGAGTTTGGGAAATCAAAATCTTTCTACACCCTTGTCTATACCCCTAATTGAGGTTTCAAAGAGAAAACGAGGAACAACGGAGAGAGTGCCATGATGCTTACACCAGTTAGGTAACAAGTGCCTCATCACTTACACTGTCCGGCTACAGCGCTGTGCCGCTCATGCCATTCTGGTTATAGTATCATGACATTCATACCAAGTTCCAACTTCAAAGTTGAAACTCCAATAGCGGAATAGTCAAAGGTTTAGGCTTCTTTTGACGTCCTTTAGGATCATTTGTTTCAAGCAAGGATACACCTCAAAAAGAATTCTAAGGATTCTGGCAGTGTCTGAACATCTTGAGATAGACTTGTCTTCTAGTTATAGAGTCTAGGGTGACACTGATGATGCTGAGTGCATTGGTACTATAGTCTTTTATTTAGATTAAAGTTACTGCAGGACCCCTATTGAGCCTTCTTTTACTTTGTTATAAGCAAAGAACCATTGCACCGTCAAGGAATGTATCGAAGATAAAAGGCCAACTCGCTCGGGAACGTTCGCGTTAGAATCTAATCCAAAGGCTTGTCAGGCTAGAATCTCAATCAGTCACAACAGAGACTGTCCGCATTCTTTGTTGGCTGCTTTACAATCAGGCTCGTCATCAATTTTACAGGAAGTATTGCCGCCGGCATCCCCATCAGCTTCTTCGACTTCAAGCACCTCCGAAACTCTTGTCGTGATAGATCAGCCGCAGCCGCTCAACTTGGAAACCATGCTCATGAACCTTCAAAATAGTATCACCACTATGCAGTAGAGGGCTGCTCAAACAGATGCTAACATCACTCGTTTGAACGGCCTTTTCAACACTCGCCTCCCTCCAGCCGTCCAAGAGGAAAGCGAGGCCGAAGAGGATGTTCATGAACAGCCTATCATGGTCGAAGATCCAAATCATGCAGGACGTTTCATAGTTCTGCCCAACCCTAGAGGAGCATGTGTGCCTCCTCCAAATCCAACAGGGGATAGGCCTACTCAAAACCCCGACATGGTTGCTCTCATGGCCAAGATGGCGAAGCTGGAGGAATCTGTCTCAAAATCCAAAAAAGATCAACGCTGGGGGAATCGATCTAGACTGCCTATGCTTGTATCCTAATGCCAGGCTTCCTGATAAGTTCAAAATGCCGGACTTGGCCAAGTTCGATGGGAGTGGTGACCCCAAGACTTATCTTTATAGTTTCCATGCCACCATGAAGCTTTTGTCAGTTGAACCTGAGGGCATGTCACAACTGTTCCCACAAACACTCTCTGGCCCTGCTTTCCATTAGTTTTTGTCACTCTTCATCTCCAAGAGAAGGACTTAGGAGGACATTGGGCCTGCATTTATTTCGTAATACAGCTACAACTCCCAGCTTAAGATGACTACTCGGGAGCTTGAATCCACCAAGACGGAGGCTAAGGAGTCCTTTGCGGACTTCGTTAAAAGGTGGAGAGCCAAAGCCGGTCTAATGATTGAGCGCCCCTATGAGAGAGACCAACTCCGCATCATCTCCCACAATCTCCAGCCATACTATGCCAGGCACCTGGTGCTCGTCCAAGCATTCGCCAACTTCGAGACCTTCTTCGAATCTGGCTTGGCCATCAAGGATGCATTACAGAACGGAATTCTGGCAAAGAGGGAGTCATTTAACCCTCCGAAATCAAAGCCTTGAGCATACTCTGGGAACACCAATGCATTATTTGGGGGAGGAACTTACTCCAACATAGCAACTAGTGGCACCAATGCCTCTTCTTCCAACACTGCCAACAACATCGTTGATGTCAACCAGGTGCAAACGCCGCAGAACAACCGGCCTCGCACGCAACCCCATAGCTTTTCCACTATTGAGGCACCACTGTCCTCAGTTTTGGAAAAGTTGGTCAAGTTTGGGCATCTCAAGCCCCTCGATCCAACTCCTCCACCCAAAAATCCATCAGCCAACTTTAAACCTAACCTCTACTGTGCCTACCACCAAGGGGCTGGTCATCTCACTGAATCTTGCTTTCGCCTCCATCATGCGATTCAAGATTTCATTGATGATGGCATGTTGGCAACACCCTCGCCATCTCAAAAGCCAACCGTCATTTCGAACTCCCTCCCAAAAGACAACGTTGTCGGCTAGATATCCCTTATCTCCACTCATATGAACCCCAGCTCCACTATCTCTAACCCTACTGACCATATCATCCAAGCCAATCAACCCAAACTGATTGTATCCATGCCGCTAGAACCTGAAGTTGAGCTCATGTTCATAGGAAAGCCCTCTTATCCCAATCCAACTCCTCAGCTTTTGGAAAGGGGCTTGGCTATTTTCAACAAGTCCATTGGCGATCTCCATGCTGGCCCTATTCAACCTATACAATTCGGTCCTACCTCGACCCGTCGTGATCCAGTCTTCATCATGACTGATCCCAACTCTTCTCAGAGTTTTGGGAACTAGTTCAGGATTGCGATGCCGACTTTGTCTGAACCAGAGCCAGAGATCGACATGTAGGCTGCAGGCTGGGCAGTAGCCGACAGCGAGGATTATGCCACTCCTTTGATTCGAGAGTGGTACCAACTTGAGCTGGAAGGATTCCCACTGCACCCAGAGTATATCCCGTTCGATCAGGCCTAGAACGAAGAATGGATGGTTGGGTATAATCAGGCGATGCTCGATCCCTTGGATGGCATCTCTCTGTACATGCTCTTTCAGCAACCCAAGCCCTTAGTCCCTAAGGCGGAATACTTTTGGGACCCTGAGCCCGCTTGGCAATTTCCCATGGGTTTTAACCGTAATCCCCTCTAAGGTTATGCCATGCCAGATTACATGACTCATTTCGTGGAGGATGATCTTGTTCAAGAGGAGCCTCGTATCCTGGGGCAATGCTCTTTCCCTTCTACCATCAACAGGCTTGTCAACTTGGTGACTGATTCTGAGTATGAGCCCATGCTCAACATCATTGATGAGGGACTCCCGCGCCTTGTGGTTCTTTGTTCTGAAATCGAGGATTGCAGCAACATGGTCACAGACCTTATCCTACCAGCCGATCTTTGGGATGTTAACGAGATAGTCGACGTTGAAGTTGGGGCAGAAGTCTGGGCTGTCAATCGATTTTTAGTGGACATTGGCCTTTAGGAGGTTCCTTTCATTACAAATCCAGAGCCTGTTGCAGAGGTTGCTGCAGTCAAGGATTTGAACTTCTAGGACTCGCTGCTAATGAAAGACTTGGCTGATGATCTGGGGTTAGACATGGAAGTACTTGTTGCTGCACCAGCCTTTCACAAAGGAAAGCGTAAACTGGGGGAAGTCTCCGGTGATCTCTGGGATGTGAATGAAGACCCTTAAGTCGTGACCTCTTCGGGGAACATTCACAATGTTACGAGGAGTGGACGGATTTTTCAACCTGCTAATCTGCAAGCTGGGAGTTCGTCCAACCCTTCTAACCAAAGGAAGAAACCCTTTGCTTTCCCAAGGTCTGCACCTCTTGAGGTACTGATTGGTTCTCCGAGTGTATACATGATCCAGAAACAACTTGAGTGGATTCCCGCAGCTATTTTATATCTAGGGACTAATTTGTTCCTCTCATGAGCATCGTCAGAAACTTTGCCACATTCACTCTCGCCTAGAGGTTCAATCTGATGTCACTCTTGAGGCAATGGTATCTCTTATCCTGCCTCCTACTTCCAAGCTTACTGTGATCTTTACTGATAATTAAGGACCTGCTAATCGAAGGGGTCGCTCCCAACCGCACTTTGCACATCACTGCCAAATGCCGAGGACTTTGGGTTTTGCCCGCCCTCATCGATAATGGCTCAGCGATCAACGTTTGCCCAATCAGGGTGGCTTATCGTCTAGGACTTGCTAAGAAGGACTTTGTGCCTTCGAATTTGGCTGTTAAGGCATACGACAACACTCGTCATGTGGTCGAGGGCACTCTGGTGCTCAAGCTCGATGCTGAGGGCTTCGAAATGGACGTTGAGTTCTATGTCGTCAACATACCTGCAACCTTCAATCTGCTGCTGGGCAGGCCATGGCTCCACAGATCAAGCACCGTGGTTGTGCCATCTACTTTCCACCACAAAGTCTTGCTGAGACTTCCTACTGGCACACTTACAATTTGCAGGGACTCTGGAATTCGCCCGCTCAAGGCAGATGGAACGATTGTTTTGGGGATCATGCACGGCGAAGAAGATGTCAACCTCGGGGTTTTCTCTTTTAACATATCCGGCTTTGTCTTGGCTATCAATGTGGACAGGGACTTCATCATAGGCTTTGTTTCTTTGGACATAATGAGAAGGATGTCCTACCTACTAGGCATGGGGTTAGGGATTCACCAACAATAGAGCCCGGAGTTCCCTACCTTTCCTTCCTGTGAGTGCCGCTTTAGTTTGGGGTACATCGCCTCTGCTAAGGATGCCAAGAGAAGGAAATGTATGAGAAAACCTCGAACCCTTTATGGTGATCCTGATAGCTACTTCGTGCGCAAGTTAGGGAATGCTGCTTACTTAGGACAGGCTAAGCCATTTATCGATTCAAAGACTGGGGAGATGCTGCCTGGTTTTGAGTATTCCCTAATGACACCTAGTCAGATAAAGATGAGGTGCCGACAAAGGCAGAATGCAAGAAGAAGCTTAGCCATGAAGGAGAAGACTGACTGGCTGGGATCTTTCGATCAAGGAAGCTTGGAGCTACTGTTCCATGAGTTCTCCCAAGTGGGTTTGGCTGAGGAAGCTGAAGAGGCCAAAGTGCTCATGCTCGGGCCTGACGCCCTCGAGGATCCCACCTCTCTTATCATGGGAGCCAAGGGTAGTCTTAAAAATTGCATTTTCAAATTGCGCCTAACTTGCATTGATGACACATTTGAGTCTGAGTCTGACACAGAGTCTACGGAGTCGTTTAAGTCTAGTTCTGAGTCGGAGTTTGTGCCTCTTGGCACTCCACGTCATGGCTTTTACTTCGAGTTTGATTCTCTTGTACTTGGCAACTCTAATGGGTTTTGTGAAATGAAAGAATCCACTTCTGACTACTTCACTGATCTCTATATAAACTGTGTCGAGCCTGACGATGAAGGGATAGATTTTGATGGGGACATTCCCAAGGAAATCCGTGCCCTCATTGAGAGGGAAGATGAAAGGCATGCTTAGCCATTAAAAGAAGAAGTAGTCTCTATAAACTTAAAAGATGAGAACGATCCCCGGATGGTTCAAGTGGGCTCCACGCTTTGGTCAGAGGAGCATCATGATTTCAAAAACCTGCATGGTCTCATTAGGGCATGCCGGGCATTTTCCCCGAGATAGTGGAGCATCGAATCCCTTTGTTGCTAGATGCTAAACCTGTGAAACAGAAGCTCAAGTGAATGAGACAGGATTGGGTGCAAAAGATCAAAGACGAAGTCACAAAGCAGATTGACGGTGGTTTTCTTATGGTTTCTTAGTACCCCACTTGGGTGGCCAATATCGTTCCCGTTCCTAAAAAGAATGGACATATTCGAGTTTGCGTCGATTTCAGGGACTTGAACAAAGCAAGCCCCAAAGATGATTTTCCCTTGCCACACATCGATGTGCATGTGGATATATAATACCACGGGGCACACTCTGCTCTCGTTCATGGATGGCTTCTCGGGCTACAATTATATTCTTATGCACCCAAGGACCATGAGAAAACAACATTCATCACTGAATGGGGGATTTATTGCTACTTGGTCATGTCGTTTGGGTTGAAGAATGCTGGTCCTACCTATCAGGGGCTGCTACAACTATCTTGCATGATATGATCCATAAAGAGGTTGAGGTTTACATGGATGACATGATTGCCAGTCAAAAAATCAAGAAGGCCACATTCCTGTGCTTAGGAATTTTTTCGAGAGGCTTCACAAGTTTCGCATGCATCTCAATCTGCAGAAATGCACTTTCGGGGTCACAACAGGCAAAATGCTTGGTTTCATGATCACTTCCCGTGGGATTGAGGTTGATCCATAAAAAATCAAGGCAGTTCTCAAGATGAAGCCACCGGAGTCTGAGAAGGGAGTGCGAAGCATTTTGGGGAAGGTTTAGTTCATCAGTAGATTCATCGCCAAGTTAACCTTGACTTGTGAGCCGATGTTTCGTCTACTTAAGAAGGGCACCCCATTTGTATGGACAGACATGTGTCAAGCGGCTTTTGTATCTATTTAGAACTACTTGCAGAACCCTCCGATTTTGATGCCGCCTGTGCCAGGGAAGCCCTTGATTCCTTACTTGTCTGGGAACCCTACGTCTATGGGATGTTTATTGACCCATAAAGGACATACGGGTGTCGAAAAGGCCATCTATTATCTAAGCAAGAAGATGGTCGGAGAAAGTAAGGTGCTACCTGCTGGCACATCCGGTAGTTCTGGTTTCTCGTTTAGGGAGCTAGCCATGCCCGAAGTCCTTACCTTAACATAAAGGGGTTAATCTTCCAAGGTAATGGCAAGGATTCTTCACTAGTCGCCGTCCTTCCTCTACTATAGGGGATTTGTTCATCAAGACGCTTCTTGTGGCTTTGGAGTGATTTTCACCTCACTATCGGACTTAGGGAGCAACTAATGTGAAGAACGGTACACTGCTCTTGAAAAGACGTGTTGGGCACTTGTTTGGGCTTCTAAAAAGCATGCTGGCTTATCCAGTGAAGTTGATTTCTCGAATGGATCCTCTCAAGTATCTATTTCAGAAGCCTGCGCTTTCTGGTAAGTTAGCACGTTGGTTGCTCTTACTGGCAGAATTTGATCTCGAATATGTCACGAGGAAGTCCATCAAAGGGCGCACGGTCACAGAGTTCGTGGCTGATCATCCTGTTGATGGACCGGAAGACTCAGACTTTGTATTTCCAGATAAGGAGGTGCTGACAGTCGTTGAAGATGTGTGGACTCTCTACTTTGATGGGGCAGCCAACCAGAAAGGATATGGGATCGGAGTATTGTTAA
Source organism: Rhododendron molle (assembly GCA_025413875.1). NCBI lineage: Eukaryota > Viridiplantae > Streptophyta > Magnoliopsida > Ericales > Ericaceae > Rhododendron > Rhododendron molle. The sequence continues at coordinate 32,443,492 of CM046391.1, read as the reverse complement.
TCACACCTGATGGCTATCATATTCCGTTTGCATTCAAGCTGAACTTTGATGTCACAAATAACCAAGCTGAGTATGAAGTCTGTATTATCGACATGGAAGCCGCGCTTACACTTGGTGTAGAAAACCTCGAGGTCATCGGTGATTCTAATCTTGTTGTATCTCAAGCCAACGGGGACTGGAAAGTTTGTGAGGTAAAATTAAAGCCTTACCATCAAGATTTGGAAGAGCTGATTCCTCGTTTCAATAAAGTGACATTCACTCACATTCCCCGTTTGAAAAATCAATTCGTCGATGCCTTGGCAACTTTGGCTTCCATGGTCGAACTTCCTTTGGGCATCAAAGTCTGCCCTATCCTGATCGAACAACGAGACTTCCCTATGTATCAATATGTCAATGCCATCGATGATGTCAATGATGGCCTACCTTGGTACCATGATATATGGAACTTCGTAGAAAGCGGAGAGTATCCGGCTAAGGCCTCTCAAAAGGATCAAATTGCATTGTGAAGGTTGGCTGCCCAATACATCATTCGTGGAGGAAAGCTATACAAGAGATCTCATTGTGGGATGCATAAGCTCTGTGTCAATGGCGCTGAGGCCACCCGAATAATGGAAGAGATTCATGAAGGAGTCTGTGGCGCTCACATGAACAGTGTCGTGCTTGCCAGGAAGATCTTGCTGCATGGTTACTTTTGTTTCACTATGGAATCACAGTGTGTGGACTATGTGCGACGTTGTCACATGTGTCAGATCCATGCCAATCTTATGCTTGTTCCTCCCTCCAATTTGTTCGGCATGACGTCGCCTTGGTTTTTCTCTGTGTGGGGCGTCGACGTTATCGGTATGATCAGACCGTCTGCTTTGAATGGTTATCATTTCATCTTGGTGGCAATAGACTACTTCACCAAATGGGTAGAAGCCGAATCTTACAAGACCCTGACTGCGGTTCAAGTTGCTCAGTTCATCAAGAAGAACATTATCTATCGGTACGGTGTCCCACAGGCATTTGTGTCAGATAATGGGACTCATTTCAAAGGTAGGGTGTTGGAACTTTTCAATGAGTTTAAGATTCAGATACATCATTCAACAGTCTATCGCCCTTAGACAAATGGGGCTGTCAAGGCAGCTAACAAGAATGTCGAGATGATTATCAAGAAGTCAGTGGAGTCCGCCAGGGACTGGCATGAGCAGCTACCTCTAGCTCTTTGGGGGTATCGAATGTCAGTTCGAACATTAACAGGGGCGACTCCTTTCTCCCTAGTTTACAGGATGGAAGTTGTACTCCCTATCGAGCTCGAGGTATCATCATTAAGAGTCATGGCAGAATGTGGACTCACGGAATCTGAGTGACTCAGTACGTGGGAGATTCGTTGAACTCATGCTCTTTGATGAGAGGAGGCTCCGTGCCTTGTATCATGCTCAGGGGTATCAGCGAAGAATTGCTCGAGCGTTCAACAAGAAAGTGAAGTCTCGAGACTTGGTCGAAGGGGACATGGTTACGAAAGAGATCCGGGCCCTGCCTTCGATTCTCGTGGTAAGTTCCGTCCGAAGCATTCGGGACCGTACGTTATCAAGACCATCCTAGCTGGTGGAGTAGCTCAACTCATTGATCTTGACGGCAACAAGTTCAACACCCTGGTCAACTTGGATTAACTCAAACGTTACTATCCCCGAGAGAAGCTCGTTGGGCTGAAAACCACAAGGGTGGGCGGTTCCAAGCAAAAATTGGAGCAAGCTTGCTAGACCAAAAACCTAAGGAGGCGATCGAGGAAAAAATAAATAGGCAAAAATCAAAAGCTCGCTAGACCGAAAAACTGAGAAGGCGGTTCTAGGCAAAAGTTAGGGCGTAAAAGGAGAGGTAACATACACGAGTGAACCTTAGCCAGAACTACATGCGACCTGATTCCTTGAAAAAGGACACGTTGGCAATCTCTCCGTGAGATTCGGTCACAATCAATCAACTTGATCCATGGTTTCCTATTCCAGGATGCATCTCAATGTTCGAAGCGCCGCGGTGTACAACATTTGAATCAAAAGGATATAACTCTTTATCCTTCAATTTTATTGCAAACTACTACTTCTATTACATAAGCTGAGCAAAGTCTTAAAAATAGTTAAAGCATAAAAACAAAATAAAATGCTAGAGGCCTTAACAGGCTCAATGTTTATTCTAGATCAGTGGAGTTTTTTCAGGAGTCAGTCTTTATTTTGCCTCCTTGCAATTTCTTTCCTTCGCCATGCTTTGTAGCAATGCTTGAATTCTGTGCTAAAATCTAGATCTGCTCCACCAAGTGGCCTCAGGCCCCAGTTGTGCTCATATCCGGCCAGGTTTTGGGTAGTGAACGCAGGAATGTGAAAGGTCTCTGTCCTAGCTTGGTGTAACCCCTAGCTCATGCCTAGTTGGCGAAGGATACGGCCTGGAATGTAGAATGTGAAACTGGACAGCCCAGCGATCACCATTCTCTCAAAAACTGCAGAATTTGTGGCCATGTCCAGGGTATTCAACGCTTCGTGCCTCCAGATGATCTCATTCTTTGACATCTCATTCATGAATGTGTACCACTCATTTATGGACATCTCTGGGTATATCATCCCTTGTTGATGCATTCGGCTAGGTAGATTGGGCCAATTTGTCATAGGGGCCACAAGTAATCCAAGTTTGTCTGACAACCACAGCTACATGAGCGAAAAGACAAGTAAGGAGCCATATCAAACTTGAGCGAAAAAACACATAAGAAGCTCTGATATAGCCTTAGCTGAGAGTTGAGGTAAAAACAGAATGTGCAAAAACTGAAAAAAGGTGAGCTGAGTGAAAGTTTACGTGCAGAAGAGTGGACTACTGCTAAACGTGTTTGTTTGGTCGGTAGAGACCAAATCCAAACCCATGAGCGTTTTTGCAAGGACAAGCGACACCACATTCCTTCGAGCTCCCATCTAAGCGGCGACACTTACCAGTATGGGATTAACCCGTCCATCTGGAGACACCAGTAGATATACAGCTAACACGAAGATTGCTAGGGCGAATGGCGCCAGGCCTACACGGCGGTACCATCTGTGTTGCCTTCGAGCCCATACCATTCCATCAGGCGCTGACGTTGATTTGGCCATCGCTTAACAAGTTTTCTGCTGCTCCTCTCGAGATGTTGAGACAGGTTTTCAGAAGCTTTGGCAGGCTCTTTCTGTATGGCAGTACGACAATCACACTGGAGGTGAACCTTGGAGGTATGCTTGGAATTCCTCCACAGTCAGACACAGCTCATTGTCCCTGAATTTGAACACATGAACGTCTGGATCCCAGAACCTTAGGGCCGCCCTCAGAATTTCAAGGCGAAGCTTTATGATTTGGAGAAAGCGAAAAGCGGCCAGCCCGTGGGACCAGAAGGATAACCAATCGCTGACAACAAATGTTGTTAGCCGTGGGCCAATCAATGTTGGAAGGTTGTTTGCCATTATGGGTATTGAGAAGACTTTGGCTTTTGGAGGCATGCTTAGCCCTTACAGGAGTCTTTCCTTTTATAGCCAAGCACATGGAAATATCCATTCAAGGGAAAATATCCAAAGTAAAGGTGGCACTACCCTTCAATACAAGGGTACACCTATGAACTGTCCCAGGGGCATTCTAGAAAACTGAGGGATATGACAATACATGTAGAATCTCAGCTTCAAGTTGGGTCAAAGTTGGTGTGGGCTACCACAGCCCCGGGTGCAATCGGGGCGGCCCGAAAAAGAGGCGCGACGCCGTTTTTATTTTTGAAATGATTTTGAAGAGTCGCCACCCGGATTTATGAATCGCCACCCGAGAAACCGTTTTGTTTGAGAATGATTGATTTGAATTGAAAACCAGAGATTTAGAAAAAGCGTACGGGAGCCACGTTACGAGGGGGAAGAGTTTTACGGCACCCCCCTCGCCCGATACGAGATCGGTCTCTACTAATTATTTGTGGGATTTTTTTTCAAAAGGATTTTATTTCATCAAATAGTTAGCATGCATTTACAGATGCATCAAGTACAGTGGGTGCATGCATGTGCAAGGTGTACAATGAATGAATGAAAAAAATGTTAATGAAATGGAAAATGCTAGGAACAGGAAAATCTAGTCACTGATACACTCTCGAGCGCTCGGAAGCACTCCCGAGCGCTTGGGACTGTTACGTGTCCAACCTGCAAATCATGTTAGTCCAACAGAATACAACAGAATATGATGCCGAAAATGCAAACTAGCATGTCATTGATCATGTCACGGGTCAAACTGAAGGCTTAGCAGAATGGGATCAGTCTAGTAGACTGGGAACAAACCCCATTCTTCCAAACCATGCCTCCCTGCCCTTCTGAAAAATGGTTTAACAGCTCTGAGAGGCTAAAAGGGATGCATGCAAGGACATGCAAAGGCAGTGTGAGAGTAAAACTATAAGAAGGGTGGACTGAGCTCGCATGCAAACACTCTCGAGCGCTTGGTAGTAAACCCGAGCGCTCGGGAGTGTTCCACACCCCAGGACTGATGTCAACCAACTAATCCATTAAATGCAGTATGCTGGCACACTGGATCTGACATTTCAAAGTGAGAAAAAGGATTTTTCTTTTTAGATCCGGATTAAAACTCTTTTGCATGCCTTAAATGCAAATGATTTATTTTATTTTTCTCTGAAAACAGCAGATCACTTGTACCTACACACCTTACAAAGAGTTAAAAAAAACAGTTTTAAAAACACACCCTACCCATGCATGTCCATTTAAACGCTCAACAGAAAGGAAGCAGAACTGTAGCCACTCTCGAGTGCTTGGGAGTAGTCCCGAGCGCTTGGGAGTGTTTCCAGTAGGCTGAACACAGAAAACACCTCTGCACCCCTTTGCTCTTATTTTTACACCAAGGTCTCTCAACCCATGCTCAGTATTGAAGACTGAGAGGGCTGAGGGACCTCCCTCAGAAAGGAGAAACAGCCCTGTTTTTGTTGGTTTTTGACACTAAGGTAAAAAGCTTCTACCTTTTTAGTTTAAGACCTTGCTCCTTGGAAAAAGCTTCAGAAAGTGGGATAAGGAAGGGAGATCAGGTAGATCAGGACTTGAGCATGGTCTGACCCTATTGCATGTCTTTGATGCCTTGAGTGTTTGTTGCTTTGTTTTTGAAAATCAAGTTTTTTGAAAGAGATGGAGAACAGCACTGTTTTAACAGTCAAAGAGGTTTTTAGAGAGAGAGAATTCGTCCTCCTCATAGTTGAAGACCAGCCACTATTTATAGGCTAAATTCCCATCACATGCATTTGAAACAAGTATTTTTTTAAGGGGAAAACTGCTGGTCTGAGGATTTTTTGACCGAGGTTGAGTGTGGACCGAGCTTCGGTTGGCTCAAAAAGTTTGTAATGATGAATTGCATGGGTAGAGGGAAGGCTTGCCACCCATTGGCCAGCATAGAAGACTCGAGCGCTCGGGAACACTCTCGAGCGCTTGGGAGTTTACTTTCGAGAGCTCGAGAGTTTATCCAATCCCTGGTTTTGAAAATGGTTTGGAGCGCTTGGGATTGATCCAGAGCGCTTGGGATTGATTTTGACATTTTATTTTCCCTTTCAAAGTCTTCAAGAAGCAAAGTCCTGACTGGTCTAGGGCTTGTCACGATCCAAATTCCTCATCGGGGAGCCTCCGGGCCACAAATTATGGAAATTCGAAGTGTTCAAATTGGGGTTTCTACAGTTGCCCCTCTTTGGATGGCGCTCGACATCATGTCTGGATGCGAGTGACATTCAAAGATTGAGACAGCCCAATTCGAGCCACATCAAACCCTTAATCTCAAGCACAAATGCAAATAAAAGAGTTTGATGCACGTGGTCGCGTCTTTTCAGACTGCCTACGTACCTTTTTCTGTGGGGGATCAGACCAGCGTAGTTCTTTGGGGCAAATGCAAGCACGTGTGATGGATGCACGAGAAAGATTGACAATACCTTGACAAGATAAACGTGCAATGGTTCCACCTGTTACTCTGTTTCGCGGACAACAAATGCAAGCACGTGTGATGCATGCACGAGACGTGATCGACACGAGTTTGATAATATAAATGTGCAATGGGTCCACCTGTTGCTCTGTTTGGCGGACAACAAATGCAAGCACGTGTGATGCATGCACGAGAAGTGATCGACACGAGTTTGATAATATAAATGTGCAATGGGTCCACCTGTTGCTCTGTTTGGCGGACAGCAAATGCAAGCACGTGTGATGCATGCACGAGAAGTGATCGACATGAGTTTGATAATATAAATGTGCAATGGGTCCACCTGTTGCTCTATTTGGCGGACAGAAACTGCAAGCACATGTGATGCATGCACGAGAAGTGATCGACACGAGCTTGATAATATAAATGTGCAATGGGTCCACCTGTTGCTCTGTTTGGCGGACAGAACGAGGATAAAGTACCACCTCTAAGGTAGAAATACCTGCAAACCTGTTGAAATTAGTATAAATAGGCAAATTTTCGATCGACTATCAGCCAAGTAAGATACAAAATCGCAGAGCGTGAACCCAAAAACACATTTATCGACTAAAGATTGCCTCCCACAGTCTCGTTCAGTGCGGACGAAGCCAGGACTGAGATTGATTTTGTAAAAAGCAAAGGGGAAAGCCAAGGAAGTCTCGGAAGCGGGAAAATGCACGGGACGACGGAGGATTGGCTCGGGGGCTGAGGATAGACCTCAGCGCTCAGAACCACTCCCAAGCGCTCGGGAGTGGTCTCGAGCGCTCGAGACCACTGCTGAGGGCCACTGTCCTTTTCATCTTCTTCGCTCGTTCAAGGGTCCAAAACCCATTCTTGAGCGCTCGAGAACCAGAGCAGCCGTACACACTCTGAAACTCGATCGCACTCACTCTCTTTCTCAGGCAAACTCTTTCTCACTCACTCGACTGATCTCTCTCTCTTCTCTCCATCTCAGACTCTCTCATTCCCCCAAAACGGATCGGGCTCGAGACCTTGAGATCTCTATGATCTTCCACTGGGCTGTTGTGTGCTGGAGGTGCGGATAACGAGAAGAAAAAAGGGTTTAGGATTGGAAGAAACAGCGATGGCGAGCGGTGGTGATAGGGAGACGCCCAGCCGCGAGGTGGCGGCAATCGAGGAGGTGAGTAGGGTCAGGGGCGAGGACGCGGCGGCAGTGGTTGATGCTGGTGAGGTTCGAGAGGCGAGGGATGACGCTGGTGGAGAAGATGAGGGGCTGCCCAGCCGCGAGGAGGCAGCGGCTGCGGTGGCGACCGAGGAGACCAGTAGCAGAGCTGCTACGCCCGCTCAAGAGAGGGTGGTTAGTGAGGATTTGACGGCGTTGAGGTGTGCTGGGAGGGTCTTGCTGTAGTAGAGAGTACTAGTGGGGGTTTAGCGGCGGCAGAGGGCATCAGTGATAGTGGGACCGTATGAGGAGAGGGCGGTGAGCTGGCCACGAGCAGCAGAGGTGCGTTGGGTGGTGGAGGAGATGGGACGAGTAGCGGGGGAGGCGGTACGAGTAGTGGGGGAGGTGCTACGGGCACTGCTCATACTCCTACAGTAGAGGATCTGCTTGTGGCCACGGAGCGGGCCGGGGACAAGGTGGTGATAGCCGGGCGTGTCATTGCGACGCCAGTGTTGAGGGCGACGGCTGCTGAGTCGAGGGTCGGGGACAGCGGGATCGGTGCTTCACATCCGGTCCCATTCACGGAGGGGGACTTCTTGGACACGGCGAGGCCGCGGGACATACTGGACGCCCTCGGTCTCGACGCCGGGATTAGAGAGGTGCTGAGGGGTGCAAGGACCCCTGAGGATCAGACTTCAGCACTGCTGCTAGGAGCGATGCTCAGCGATGCGAGGACGGCGGCGGATATGGGGTCGCCAGAGGTGGCTGATTTGGGACAGGAGGAGGAGGTGGTGATGGAGGAGCGCGTTACAACGGCCGACGAGGCGAAGGCCTACCTGGCCAGCGCACGTCCTGGGTTTGAGTCGGGGACTTACACTCCACGGTCGCACTTTTTTGAATCGACAGGGATGACCGGCTACGTTCCAGCCCGGGATGACTATCCTGAGGACTTACTTCTTCGAGATCGGGCCACACACATCTCTTCTGGATGGACCACGGTATGATTTCAATGTTTTACTTTCTTCATTAGAATTGCTTCCTTGAATTATTGTGTTGCTTACTGATGCTATTTCTTTGCTCTGTTGAAATAGCGTACCAAAGATATTTACGGCCACGGAGGCTCAGGCCACTCATTGAAGTATTTCAGAGAGCTGCCTCGGAGGGTGCGCGAGTTGGTGGAGGAGGCTGGTTTTGGGCCATTCATTCAGCTGCTGACGTCGGTGAGGGTGGATCGTGCCGTTATGATAGCACTGGCGGAGCGGTGGTGGGACACCACCAATACATTCCATTTCCGCTTCGGGGAGATGACGGTGTCTCCTCTCGACTTCGCAGCGATTACAGGACTCCGAGTTGGAGGCGAGTCGATTCCTTTCGACCCGAGTATAGACTTGGACGACACAGCTCTGGAGTGGTTCCTTGGACGAGTCCCGCGCCACAGCGGAGGGGTAGCGGAGTACGGTCAGTTCAAGAAGTACTGGGACCACGAGCCGGCGGACGATGTCGAGGCGGCCCAGATGGCCAGGGCCTATCTGTTGTACCTGTTCGGGGCTTCTCTGTTCCCGCATAGACGATCCCGGGTACCTCAGCTACCTAGCGGGCTTGGTGGATCTGAGACAGGCGAGGCGGTACGACTGGGGAAGTGTTTGCTCTATTGCTTCTTGGGAGCCGCCTCACGCGGAGTGGGGGACACCATAGGCGGATACTGGAGGGTGATTGAGGTATGACTCGAACCATTGCTTTGATTGATTGAATTGAATTGAATTGAACATGTGTCTGACTTGAATTGAATCGACTTCCAAAATATGCAGCTTTGGGCTTACGAGGTCTTGGGCATGTTCCTGCCCGAGAACACTTGCACGAATCCACACTTGCTTCCACGTGCACTTGCATGGGGCAAGGAGTATAGGAGAGCCAAGGAGCGACGGGGGCAAGTGATGACTTTCCGGCGCTGGTTGGATAACATCACTGGGGTTACGGTACAAACATCGACCTTTCTTTTCTTTCATGCCTGTGCTTTCCTTTATGAAATTTGATCATTAATGTATAATCGACCGGATGCAGGTTCACTGGGATTGATGGGCAAGGTTGGAGGCTGACTTCCTTCCGAGGAGCCGGGAGGTGACTAGGAGCCGAGTCCTGTTGGAGTGCCCGCTGGGCTGGCAGTGGTACCTGGGGGATCGGGTGACGCGACAGTCACTCGGTCTTCCAGAGTTCGTCGTGCCGGGGCCATTCCCTCCACGGGTGCAGCGGACCGAGACTTATACACAAGCTGAGCTGGAGCGGTATACGGTGCTTGACATTGATCTGGAGCGGCATCTGCGGCGCACGCTGGACTACATGGCCTACAGAGACAGGTACCTGGCCACCAGCTTGGGTATGGAGAGGGAGCTGGAGCGGCGCATAGCAGAGTCTAAGGCTAGGAGGGCCAGGGGCGAGGCTGTCGGTGAAGTTGGAGATGAGGCTAGAGCCGAGACCGGAGGGCGGGGTCGCGGCGGTCGCCCTCCACGTGGTAGAGGTCGGGGTGCCGGGCCTCCTGCTGGTGGGAGAGGTGCTAGCTCCTCGGGCCGAGGTGAGGGTAGCTTGCGAGTTAGGAGGCAGTGGCGTCTACTCGGTGGGCGCCTCGTTGGGTGGGTGATAGGGTGAGGGATCCCTCGGAGCACGTGCGTTGTTGGACATTCCACGCCTTCCGCGGCCGCGGATGCAGTCCTGCGCAAGTATACCACAACTTTGTTTCTTTCCATGCTTCAAATGTTTCTTGTCCACTGCATTTGTTGTTCTTGATTCTTGAATTATTGTACAGTGCCGCGAGAATGGGCGGAGAAGGCCATTATCTTGATGGTGGGGATCTGGCGATTTGCTGAAGGACTGCGCTAAAGGGAGGATGCTCCAGACTAGACTTGTCCCTGAGCCTGCTCTACTGTTGCTTCTCAGGTATGAAAATGCATGCATGTTCTTTTGTTGGATTTAAAATATAAATGGAATGAATGAATGTTTATGATGTACACGTGCAGCCACAGCGCTCTGCCAGACACGACCACGGGGTACCACGAGCACGCGGCCACGCGGCCAGGCGGGGTACGAGAGGTGTCACGGTCCTTCTGGTGGCGGTTGAGGTGGTTCTGAGGCGGCGCCGGCGGAGAGCCGCTCTGAGGAGTCGGAGGAGGAGGCGGAGGAGTCGCTCGAGTCACGAGCTTTAGGGTCTACGGACTCGAGTCTGCCTCGAGCCCTTCCGATGATGACGGCGACGATGAGGGGCGGCGACGAGGTTGAGAGCAGCGAGTCTAAGGGACACCCGCAGAAGAGGGTCCGCCTGGGCTGAGCTTTAGGTTTTTGCTTTGTTAGTCTTTTCTTTTGCATGGGCCTGGGTGCCAACACAGTTGTAGTTCCCAGGCCTGCGTGCCTTGGTTTTGTTTGGTTTGGGCCTGCGTGCCCCGGGTGGATAGGATTGGGCGTGTGTTTACCCCAGCTCATGTACTCCCCTCTTTATTCATTGTAGATGCTGTATTTGTGTTATGAAAATTTGCAATTTTCTCCATTTGCATTCGTTTGCACTCCCTTCAAGAATTGTATTTTATGAAATATGTCCGTCTAGCTTTGAAAGAAAGCAAAGAGCACGTGGATTTCAATCGATACTCTCAAAGTGAGAACGCAAACTTGACATCGACACACAACCGCCAATTTTTGAGCTTTTGATCGTAAACTAGTGCATCGTATAGTTGGCGGTGAGCGCCGTGACCTGCGAGGATTGCTAGAATTACGAAAATGGTCTTGACACGATGGTTGACATACACATACACCTGAAAACGATGATTTCGGGCCGATTGGACGACAAAAATTTGAACTAAGATCGCCAATGCGTGTTTGAATACGCCAAACAGTCACTAATGCACATTGTGACTTATACGCGTCGCTGGATCCAATAAAACACACGCTACATGGAATTCGACATACCCGAGGGTCAAAAACGTTGGGAATCTTGGTATTTTTCGAAGAACAAGGACAAATACACGAGAGAATCCGCGACGAAAACCGCTGTATCCCCTGGGAACATGTTGGGAGCCTTCTGATTTGAGCTGAAGGTGTTTGTGGCATTGAACTGAGGCTGGAATGCTGAGAATCAGAAACTGCAGAAAATAGCAGCACTCTCGAGCGCTCGAGAGTGGTCTCGGGCGCTTGGGACTTCACTCCCGAGCGCTCGGGACTTCTGTCATTGGCAGATCAGTGTTGCTTCCCCATGCCACTCACTAGCTACCCTTATGTCCTTTTCTTACACCTGTATGTTTTCAAGGTGTCTCAGTGGCCTTACACCAGCTGCTTCCCCAGGGAAAACAATTTCCCAAGGCTAGACTTGTGCTTTTCCAAATTTCCAAAGTTTAAAACTTTGAAAATACAAGAGAATGGCTTTGAAAATGTTAAGTTGCTGAGTTTCAAGGCTGGTGTGAGAGGGATTACATGGTCCAGCCCTCTATAAATACCAAGAGTTGCTTTGTCACTTCATTCCCATCTCATCCATCACTTTTCTTTCCAAAACTTCCTTTCTCATGGCTTTGTTGAACCAAGCTTTGCTCTGGCCTTGGTTGGACAGCCTTGAAGGCATCGATTTGCTGAACTTCAATGGGCATCGCCTTTATGCCTTGAAGTACCTCCGTGAAATTGCCATCCGTTCTGTCCTGCTGCACGCGGCTGTACGCTTTTGGGATCCCGAAGTGCATGCCTTTCGCTTTGGTTCTCAAGAGCTATGTCCCACAGTCGAGGAGTTCCATGCCTACCTGGGGAGCCACGACTCCACCGAGCCAATTGTTCCAATGCTTAGGGAGAGTATGAAGAATATCCTAAAAACCAAGCTGGGCGTTAGCGGGAACGTTGCTGAGTTCTTGACCCGGGGTAACGCTATCAACATCGTGCAGCTGTATGAGAGATTCAGTCCACCTGGAGACTTAACAAACTTTGAGTATCAAGGTCGCCGGATGATGTCCTGCTGTATCTTCCTCTTAGCGGCCTTCCTGCTGGTTTCACCTGTTGGTCAGCCCAGTTCTCTATTGATTGGAGTCGCTGTTCAGATTGAGGCTCGCAAGGATGTTGCGCCTTTGGTCCTTGCAGAAACCTTGATGGGGTTGGATGCTGTTCATGCCGGTCGCACGAGGGTTTTTGGTGGTAGCCCGCTATTGCTGCAGGTTAGGGACCTCACTCAGCTCTCCTTTTTCTGTTTCTCACATTCATTTTACCTCGACACTCGGTTTAGGCTTTATCTGGCTCCTTACTTGTTTTCTCTCTTTTTCTGACAGTGGCTTTGTGATAAGCTGAACCTGCTGACTCCTCCGGCCAATGATTGGTGGTACCGTGCTAACGGATGGAATCGTCCTTTCCAGGTGATGTACGGCACTGAAGATGACTGGGCTGATTTCTTCGCTTCCATGGATGATGATGACATTGCTTGGCGATGTCACTGGCTGAGGCTTCCTACAATGACTGTGAGCAACATGGGCTCGTCACAGGTGTTCGTGGAAGGCTTGGTGGGTTCACTTTCTATTCACCATTCCGCATTCTACGTCGCCTTGGACTCGAGGCGAAGGTGCCGCCCGGGTTGAAGTGCCGTCTCCCTCCTTCACCATTCCGGCCTTGAAACTATGTTCGAGCGTAGGAGGCCAGCAGGGTGAGCCAAGCGATCCTCTTTATTCCATTGCTTTGACCGGCAGGTACCGGAAGTGGCTGAGGAGAGATGTGGAAGCAAGGAGGGGTTAAAAGCTTACTTTGCCGTTTTTTTTTGAAATAAAAGTTAGGTCTCGTTGCACGTTTTTCTTTTTCATGCTCAGCTTGTAATAAAGAAGTAATCTGAATAAAATCGACTGATTAAGGGTTTCCCCCTTTCGGTTCGTTAATCGCATGCGCCTTGAAAGAAAGTACCTTGATTTGTCAATTTGGATTTGATTTTTGAGATTTAGGACCGAACCTCAGAGTGAGATTGCCTACGTATCCCTTAAGAAAGGGAATCAGGCCCATACGTAGTTCGGGCTAGGGTTCGCTCGGGTATTAACACTCTCCTTTTTACGCTCTGAATTTTGCCTAGTACCGCCCTTTCGGGTCTTTGGCCTAGCGAGCTCTTTTTCGACTTTTTGCCTTAACTGTTGCCTAGGCCACCCTTGCGGGTTTTCGACCTAGCAGGCTTGCTCTAATTTTTGCCTAGGACCGCCCGCCCTTGCGGTTTTCGGCCTAGCGAGCTCTCTCAAGGGTAATACCATTTAAGCTGATCCAAATTGACAAGGTTCGAAAATTTGTTGCCATCGAGGTCGATGATCGATGCTGCTCCTCCGGAAAGGATAGACTTGATGATGTACGGTCCCGCCCACTTTGGTCGGAACTTCCCTCGCAAATCGAAAACCGGAGCACGGATTTCCTTGACTACCATATCCCCCTCTTGCAGGTCCCTCGACTTCACCTTCTTGTTGAATGCTCGGGCGATTCTCCGCTGATAACCCTGAATGTGGTACAATGCTCGCAGTCTCCTTTCGTCAAACAACATGAGCTCTTCGAACCTTCCACTGACCCAATTGGCCTCATCTATTCCTTGTTCAGCCATGACTCTGAGCAATGGAACTTCTAGCTCGATGGGGAGAACGGCTTCCATACCGTACACCAAAGAATAGGGTGTTGCCCCTGTCGGTGTGCGGATAGACATCCGGTATCCCCACAAAGCTAGCGGTAGCTGTTCGTGCCAATTCCTAGCTCATTTGACGGTCCTCTCGAGAATTGACTTGATAGTCTTATTGGTTGCTTCGACTACCCCATTCGTTTGCGGTCGATAAGTGGTCGAATGATGCACTTGAATCTTAAATTCGTCAAAGAGTTCTAAAACTTTCCCGTTGAAGTGGACACCATTATCAGATACGAAGGCTTGAGGGACTCCATACCGATAAATGATGTTTTGCCTGATAAAATGAGCCACTTGAACTGCCGTCAAAGTCTTGTGCGAAGCTGCATCGACCCATTTGGTGAAATAATCGACCGCTACCAAGATGAACCTGTGACCATTAGAAGCCGCAGGCGTGATCCTTCCGATGACATCGATGCCCCAGGCGGAGAATGGCCATGGCGTCGCCATTGAATGTAATTCCGAAGGCGGGATGTGGATAAGATTAGCATGAGTCTGGCACTTATGACACCGGCGCACATACTCGATTCAATCTGTCTCCATAGTCGACCAATAGTAGCCCAACCTCAAAACTTTCTTAGCCAGCATCATCCCATTAATGTGCGGCCCACAGACTCCCTCATGCACCTCTTCCATTACAGCTCTCGTGTTGTTACCATGAATACACAACTTGTGAACTCCGCATGGAGATCGTCGGTACAATTGTCCACCACAAATAATGTACTGAGACGCCAGTCGTTGTAAAGCGATCCGATCCTTCTTGGTAGAATCTGTAGGGAAATCTCCCTTTTCGACGAGATTCCAAATATCGTGAAACCAAGGGAGTCCATCATCAGGCTCGTCGATGTTCATGACGTAGTCGTACACGTGCTTGCCTCTTTGCTCAATCATGACAGGCCTCAATTTCACCCCAATCGGAAGTTCCAGCATGGATGCCAAGGTAGCGAGAGCATCGGCGAAGCGATTCTTCATCCTCGGGATATGCGTGAAAGTCACCTTTTGAAAATTCGGGATAAGCTCGTCGAGCTGCTGATGATACGGCTTCATCTTCTCATCTTTAACCCTCCATTCCCCGTTTGCTTGTGATACAACCAAGTTGGAGTCCCCCACAACTTCTAATACTTTGACTCCAATTTCCAGTGCGGCTTCCATTCCCACGGTACACGCTTCGTACTCTGCCTCATTATTCGTGACCTCGAAGTTCAGCTTGAAAGCAAGGGGAATATGAGCACCGGCGAGACCAGCAGTATGCCAATCCGAAGCCCTTCGGTTAGCGACTCCGTCAGTACAACATCCATGTTTTCGGCGACAAAGAATCATTACATCTTCGTCGAGGGGTGAAACTTCGGTGTGTTCTGGTCCCTCGATCGAACGATCTGTCAAAAACTCTGCTATTGCTCTCCCTTTCACTGACTTGCGGGTGGCGTACTTGATTTCGAACTCGGACAACAAGAGCAACCAACGTGCTAACGTACCGGTAAGTGCTGGTTTCTCGAATAGATATTTGAGGGGGTCCATCTGAGAAATCAGTATCACCAAATAAGACAGCATGTAGTGTCTCAATTTCTTTGTGGCCCAAACGAGTGCCCAGCACGTCTTCTCCAATGAAGTGTATCGTTCTTCACTTCCGACCATCTTCTTGCTCAGGTAGTAGATCGCCCTTTCAACCCCATCATCTCCTTCTTGCACGAGCATGCACCCCATTGATGAGGGTGTGACAGACAAATATAGGATCAAAGGTTTTCCCGGAATGGGTGGCATCAAGATTGGCGGATTCTGAAGGTAAGTTCATACTGCTTCAAAAGCCTTTTGACACTTGTCATTCCACTCGAATTTCACATCCTTCTTGAGCAGACGAAACAACGGTTCACAGGTCAGAGTCAGCTTGGCAATGAATCGACTGATAAACTGAATCTTTCCTAAGAAACACCGAACTTCCTTCTCGGATTGAGGTGGCTTCATCTCAAGAATGGCTTTAATCTTAGAAGGATCCACCTCGATCCCCCTGGTTGTGATCATGAACCCGATCATTTTGCCAGCAGTGACCCCGAAAGTGCACTTTTGCGGATTAAGACGCATCTTGTACTTCTGAATTCTCTCAAAGAACTTTCTCAGTGCTGGGAGATGGTCCTTCCTTTCCTTTCCTTTCACTATCAAGTCATGCAACAATGTGGTGGTACCCCTCTGATACGTAGGACCGACATTTTTCAACCCAAAAGGCATAACCCGATAGCAATATGTCCCCCACTTAGTGATGAATGTGGTGTTTTCCCT
Source organism: Rhododendron molle (assembly GCA_025413875.1). NCBI lineage: Eukaryota > Viridiplantae > Streptophyta > Magnoliopsida > Ericales > Ericaceae > Rhododendron > Rhododendron molle. The sequence continues at coordinate 32,427,488 of CM046391.1, read as the reverse complement.
GTCTTCCGGAGCTAGGAGAATCTGATTGTACCCTGAGAAGCCATCCATGAAGGATAGTAGGGCATGTCCTGCAGTGTTATCAACAAGCACGTCTATATGCGGCAATGGAAAATCGTCCTTAGGGCTCGCTTTGTTCAAATCTCTGAAATCGACACATACTCTGATTTTTTCGTCCTTTTTGGGGACGGGAACGATGTTGGCTACCCAAGTGGGGTACTCCGTTACGATTAGAAAACCGGCGTCGATTTGCTTCGTGAGTTCTTCTTTTATTTTCAGTACCCAATCAGGCCGCATTTTTCTTAGTTTTTGCTTAACAGGTTTGGCGCTAGGGTAGAGAGGGATTCTGTGCTCGACTATCTTCGGGTCAGTTACGGGCATGTCTGCGTGGGACCAAGCGAAAACTTCTTTGAATTCTTTTAGTAAATCTGTGAGCTCTTGAAACTCAGTGGGAGACAGCCCGGAACCTACCTGAACCAATCGAGGGTTCTACTCATCACCCAAGTTTATGGAGATTATTTCTTCTTTTAAAGGCTGAGCATGCCTTTCATTTTCGCGATCGATGAGGGAACGGATCTCCTTGGGAATGTCCCCATCGAGATCTATTCCTTCATCGTTGGGGTCCAAATAGTTTATTTCAAAAATCGGCAAGTAAGCGAAAACATCATCCATTTTATTAACCAGTTCAGCAGACGGGTGGAATACAACGGTTGACTCGAATTCAAAGTAAAAGCTACGATGTTGAGGGCCGATGGGCACAAACTCCGACTCGGTACTAGACGACGAGTCAGTGTCGGACTCGGACTCAGACTGAGACTTAGTACAGGTGCTATGAGTGCGAGTTACATGTGGTACAAAAGTGCAATTATCATAAATGCCTACAGCCTCCACAATGAGTTTGGAAGGGTCTTCAATTTCTTCTTCATCTCCGAGCATCAGCACAGCAGGATCTTCCATCATACCCCCAGATTCCTCGCCCTCGAACTGGAATTGGAGACCGCCCAAACTAAAAGCCTCCAGCCAGTCAAATGCCTCAGATAGCTCCTCTACCTTTGCAGCCTCTTCATCACTCTCCCATGTATCATTGGCAAAGATCTCGAAGCCAGGATACTTCATTTTCGTTTCAAGGTCCACAAAGGGCTCAGGTTCTCCTTGGTACATTGCCTCCTTCTCTTTCAATTTCGTCTCCATTGCACGGCCCCGGGCGTGATTGCGCCATTTCTTTGCTGAGTCGATTTTCTTGGCCTCATATCCTACACCAAAACGTTCGTTACTTCCAGGGAACTCAGGGAACTCAGGGACTCCTTGAGCATAAAGTCCCAGGCCCATGCCCGGCAGATACTTCATCCGTTTCATAATTTCCAGCGTTGCGGAACTCACCAAGAAGCCGTCCTCGGCCCGGATGGTACACACTTTCGAGGTCATAACTGCAAAGCCCCCTATGGCAATATCTTCCTCTCCATGCATAATCTCTAGCAGCGGGGAATTGTCCTCGGAGTGCGAACGAATGCCTGAGTCTCCATGGATGATAAGGGTTCCAGATTCCAAACCCAGAATGAGTTTCTGATGCAATGTTGAGGGCACACCCATGACGTCCGGGCGATGTAGCCAAGGCCTTCCCAACAGGAGATTGAATGATGTAGGTATTTCCAACACACAGAATTCGACGGTGGTCTTAAACTTGCCAGTTGCGAGTTCCAAGTTGATTGTCCCCAAAACATCACGACGTGTATTATCATAAGCACGGGGCCCAAATTCGACGACAGAAAGTCCTTGTTCTTGAGGCCCAAGCAATAAGCAGTGCGGAGTGGACACACGTTAATGGCGGAGCCATTATCAACAAGGATTACCGGGACCCACTTTCCCAGGCATTTCATGGTGATGTGAAGGGGCTTGTTGTGGTCAGCTCCTTCAGGCGGCAGGTCTTTCTCATTGAAGGATAAGGTGTGTTGGGTGAAGTTCGGGGTTATAAGGGCGATGAGGGCTTCTGGAGCAATATCAGAGGGGACTTCAAATCTGGAAAGGGTGTTCACAAGCCTGCGACGGTGCTCGCGGGAGGCAGCTAACACTCCCCACATAGACATGCGAGCGGGGGTTTCCTGGAGTTGTCGGATAATGGGGTCAGTGAAGGCTTCAGGGTCGGATTCAGGGAGGGAGTTGAGGTCGATGGGCGAGTTTGGGTGAGAAGGCGGGTTAGGTTTAGCGGAGCTTGGAGGGTTGTTTTGTGGAGCTTGCGGGACGGAGGTGTTCAGGTTTGTGGGGTTGACAGGGGCATTCTGCTGCGACGGAGGGGCTCGGGATGAGCTACCCTGCTGGAGGTTGGTAGGCTGGTAGACTCCTCCACTCCTGGTAAGGTTGCTAACTGTTTTGGGAATGGGTTCCCACCAAGTACCTTCCCAGAAATCGGAGAAGTCAAAGTCACAGTCGTCCGCCTTACGTTTCCCTTTGTCAGGTGCCGTCTTCTCCAAAGTTTCATTGAGAGTTTCCATTTCCAGGGCGTGCCAGATGCTGTCCTCTTCCAAAGAATTCCAGAAGTTGGCATTGTTGCTGCTGTTGCCAATGCTAATCTGCAGAGATCCTTCATCCAACATGGCCTTATTAACAGTCAATTCCTCACCGTTCATCCATACATTCACCAATTCAGACTTTCCCCACAGATCTTCTGGATCCAATACGCAGATGCTGGGCTTATCAGGGATTTGAACTGCGGGTTGGGGGAAGAACTCCTCAATAATGTATTCCTGCAGGAGGAAAAGATAGTCCATGGCACGTTCCAGAGTATCGGAATCTCTAGTGAGGTTAACAATGGTTCTGACGGTGAGCCCTGAGAACATACGGGGATTCATCAAATCCATTTCTTCTACCACTTCCTCTTCTTGAAAAAGGTACGCCAAAGATGTTTCATCCAGAGGATCAGAATCGTCCATCCAGTGCCATCCGTTGGGCTCGGGCTCCCATTCCCATTCCCATTCATCTTCCTTCTCGACAGGTTCAGGTTCAGTGAACAGTGCAAACAGGGAATACCCATCCAAGGGATCGGCCATCATCTCTTCCCAGTCCTGCCTCCATTCTCCATCTTCCAATTCCTCAACTTGGCTAGGGTTAAGTGCCACGGGCCATACTCCAGTGATAAGAGCCCTGTCTTCCACTGCCAAGAAATCTTGCGCCCGGTCTTCCCACCTTCTTTGAAAGTCCCATTCCACGGTCTCAAGCGCGCAGACTGTATCCTCAACTGGTAGCTCGACGGTTGGTTTGGGTTGGGTGGCAGGAAAGATGTAAATGCTGGGGTTAAAAGGTTGGCTTATGGAGATAAGGTTGGTGCGGACATTGGAGTGCTTTGGGAGTGGGTTTGAGATGGTGTTTGGTTTTTGTGGTGGCATAGGGAGGGTTTTGTTGTCTATCAGGTCTTGGATTGCATGGCGGAGACGAAAGCAATTGTCGGTTAGGTGGCCCACATTCTGATGATAGGCACAGTATGCATTAGGGTTGTGGGATGCGGGGAGTTTCTGAGGTAAGGGAGTAGGGTTAAGTGGCTTGAGGGTGCCGCTTTCGACCAATTTCTCGAGCACGGCGGAAAGAGGTGCTGAGAATTGTGCAAAAGTGCGGGGTTGGGTACGCGGTTGACTGGTTTGGGTGGCTATTTGGTTCACCGGCTCGGCTTGGGCTGTGTTTGTGGAGGTGTTGGGCAGGTTGGTGTAGTTTGAGTTGCCAAACAGAGCGTTGCTATTTCCGGAGTAAACCTTCTTGGGCTTGGGAGAAGGCTCGGGCTTGTCGAGGATCCCCAATTGAACTGCTTCTTCGACGGCTAAGACTGTATCGAAGAATGTTTTAAAGTCTGAGCATGCTTGGGCCATAACCATGTGCCTCGCAAGAGTGGGTTGAAGGTTACGGACAATCATCCGGATTTGATCCCTGTCGCTCGCTCTATCTTTCATCTGTGCCGCCTTTGCCCTCCACCTTTTCACTAAATCGGTGAAGGCCTCCTTTGCTTCCATCTTTGTTCACTCCAATTCACGAGTGGTTACCTCCAACTGAATATTATAATCATACTGTGCCACAAAAGCCGTGCATATATCCTCCCAAGAACGCTTCTTTCTCTCATCCAGTGAAGTGAACCAGTGCAGAGCATGTCCCACCAAAGTCTGTGAGAACATCTGTGCCATAGCATCCTTCTTGACTCCCCACATGGAAAGTGCTCCAATGTATCCCGTCAGGTGTGCATTTGGATCTCCTGTTCCATCAAACTTAGCGAAGTCGATTGGCTTGAACTTATCCGGAAGCTTTGCGTTAGGAAACAGGCAAAGCTTGTTGATGTCAAAACCAGTCGACGCTATCTTCTCATTTCTTGCAACGGATTCCTCTACTTGGGTGAGCTTTGCCAATACCGCTGCCATCTCGGGGTTTTGCGGAGTTTCCAAATCAAAGACCAGCTGCTCTTGGTTCGGATTCGGGTTAGGGTTAAGATTGAAGTTTAAGTTGGGAATTGGGTTTGGGTTTGGGATTGGATTTGGGTTAGGAATTGGAATTGGATTTGGGTTTGGGATTGGATTTGGGTTTGGATTCGGGTTTTGTGGTGGAAGACGTCGCGCTACCCCAGTAATCATCATCATGAGTTGGGCAATTTGGTTGTCGGTGCGTTCGCCCAGGCGTTGGATACCCTCTCTGATCTGTCCCATTTCTTCGTACAGATTTCCTGGGTTTGGGTTAGGATTTGGATGAGGATTGGGGAAGGGATTTGGATTTGGATTTGGCTCACCTCCATTTGGGTTTGGGTTAGGGTTGCCTCCGTTTGGGTTGACACTTGGGTTAGGATTCGGGTTTAGGTTACCTCCGTTTGGGTTTAGCGTGGGGTTCGGGCTTGGGTTTAAGCCTCCAATCAATAGATCCATTTCCACCCCCAAATCTGATGCACTGACGGAGTCTGCTTGCAGTTGGAGCCGTTCCAATCTCTGCCCCAAGGGTCTGGTCCAGGAGGGTATGATGTTCTTCTTTTTCGGCCCAATTGCTTAGAACTGACAGCAAAGCAAAAACTTGTGCTCAGACGTGGCTCTTACTTGCATTTTTATGAAATTTGTGCATGATTTTTGAAAAATGAGTGCCTCATCGTCACCGTCATCGACTCCGATTTTTTTTTTTGAACAATCGACTTACGGGAGGTTGCCTTGATTCTCGGATTTTTACGGTGTACCCTCATTTAGGAACGGTCGATTCCCAAAAGATGCTAAAATAAGCTAAGTATTTGGCTAATATTCCATCGACAATTTGACCGTTGGTTCGGAATGGCTCGGGGTGAACGATGTGATACGATAACCGAAGTGGCGTAAGCGGTACACTTGCTTTTAGCCTGGATGGTGTTGGCATCACAATGTTCTGCTCCCCTATCATTCCTTTCCTTTGGTTAAATCTCGATTAAACACTAGTCAAGGACTTAGCAAAATTCTAGTTTCCTCTAGGTTCGAGTTCGAGGACTCATGTGATTTAGCAACACGCATTAGGGTGCGTGACTCTTCATCGGGTCTTGGCAACCTTCCGAAGACCGCGCGAGAGAGTCTCGAGAATCGTGGCTGACAGCACGACAATGAAAAATGCAATGCAGCATGTAAACAGAATATAGCACGTAATCCTACCCTGTAGGTTCCTGTCATAGTTTGGAAGGTTCTACGGCTTGCTAAACATGTACAAAGGCCGGGTTTTGGCTTGAAGAGGGTTCCTCGGACTAGAGTCAAAGTATACCTCTCGTTATTGAGCGTACACCCAGTAACGGTACAAACGGTAGGGATGACTCATCACGGTCGAGGGTTGCTGAGCATTCCGGGATTCCCTATCACCGGCAAGCCGGGTAGGATTGCCGAAACACAACAGCGAGGCTGCACAAGATATATATAAGAAATAAAAAGTGAAATAAAATCCTTTGAAAATCCCACAAATGTTTTTCAAGCTTGGCTCACTAATTTAATCAATGCTTAAGGAAATCAGGCCATTTTGTCAACGTACTGATTTTTCTCAAGTATTAATTAAACCATTATCCCCAGCAGAGTCGCCACTGTGGGCTACCATAGCCCCGAGTGGAATCGAGGCGGCCCGAAAAAGAGGCGCCACGCCGTTTTTGTTTTTGAAATGATTTTGAAGAGTCGCCACCCAGATTTATTGTTCGCCACCCGAGAAACCGTTTTGTTTGAGAATGATTGATTTCAATTGAAAACCGGAGATTTAGAAAAAGGGTTCGGGAGCCACGTTACGAGGGGGGAAGAGTTTTACGGCACCCCCCCTCGCCCGATACGAGATCAGTCTCTACTAAATATTTGTGGGATTTTTTTTTCAAAAGGATTTTATTTCATCAAACAGTTAGCATGCATTTACAGATGCATCAAGTACAGTGGGTGCATGCATGTGCAAGGTGTAGCGGAATGGGATCAGTCTAGTAGACTGGGAACAAACCCCATTCTTCCAAACCATGCCTCCCTGCCCTTCTGAAAAATGGTTTAACAGCTCTGAGAGGCTAAAAGGGATGCATGCAATGACATGCAAAGGCAGTGTGAGAGTAAAACTGTAAGAAGGGTGGACTGAGCTCGCATGCAAACACTCTCGAGCGCTTGGACGTAAACTCGAGCGCTCGGGAGTGTTCCACACCCCAGGACTGATGTCAACCAACTAATCCATTAAATGCAGTATGCTGGCACACTGGATCTGACATTTCAAAGTGAGAAAAAGGATTTTTCTTTTTAGATCCGGATTAAAACCCTTTTGCATGCCTTAAATGCAAATGATTTATTTTATTTTTCTCTGAAAACAACAGATCACTTGTACCTACACACCTTATAAAGAGTTAAAAAAAACAGTTTTAAAAACACACCCTACCCATGCATGTCCATTTAAACGCTCGACAGAAAGGAAGCAGAACTGTAGCCACTCTCGAGTGCTTGGGAGTAGTCCCGAGCGCTTGGGAGTGTTTCCAGTAGGCTGAACACAGAAAACACCTCTGCACCCCTTTGCTCTTATTTTTACACCAAGGTCTCTCAACCCATGCTCAGTATTGAAGACTGAGAGGGCTGAGGGACCTCCCTCAGAAAGGAGAAAAAGCCCTGTTTTTGTTGGTTTTTGACACTAAGGTAAAAAAGCTTCTACCTTTTTAGTTTAAGACCTTGCTCCTTGGAAAAAGCTTCAGAAAGTGGGATAAGGAAGGGAGATCAGGTAGATCAGGACTTGAGCATGGTCTGACCCTCTTGCATGTCTTTGATGCCTTGAGTGTTTGTTGTTTTGTTTTTGAAAATCAAGTTTTTTGAAAGAGATGGAGAACAGCACTGTTTTAACAGTCAAAGAGGTTTTTAGAGAGAGAGAATTTGTCCTCCTCATGGCTGAAGACCAGCCACTATTTATAGGCAAAATTCCCATCACATGCATTTGAAACAAGTATTTTTTTAAGGGGAAAACTGCTGGTCTGAGGATTTTTTGACTGAGGTTGAGTGTGGACCGAGCTTCAGCTGGCTCAAAAAGTTCGTAATGATGAATTGCATGGGTAGTGGGAAGGCTTGCCACCCATTGGCTAGCATAGAAGACTCGAGCGCTCGGGAACACTCTCGAGCGCTTGGGAGTTTACTTTCGAGCGCTCGAGAGTTTATCCAATCCCAGGTTTTGAAAATGGTTTGGAGCGCTTGGGATTGATCCAAAGCGCTTGGGACTGATTTTGACATTTTATTTTCCCTTTTAAAGTCTTCAAGAAGCAAAGTCTTGACTGGTCTAGGGCTTGTCTCGATCCAAATTCCTCATCGGGGAGCCTCCGGGCCACAAATTAAGGAAATTCGAAGTGTTCAAATTGGGGTGTCTACAGTTGGCAGCTGCAACAGGGCTTAACTAACACGCACCTTTATGGGATCAGCGTGCGCGTGAGTGACACATGCGGGTCTGCTTCATTTCAACGCATGCTAGTTCAAATTTATATTGCTAGCAAAACAGGCTACTGCCTTTTTGGGGTAATTTCTCACTTTTTGTCATGGGCCAGGTTTTGAGCTTTTAACACTTCGAGCAGGTCATTATGGGTATATATGACTGTGTCGAAGCGTTGATTCAGCGGTTGTGGGCTTAATGATGGTTTTGGACCCTTCGAGGGAATTTCCAAGTTACAAACAAGATTTTGTTGTATCATGATAAATTTTGCAAGCTTTTGCCAAGTTTTTCCTACTATACAGATCTTTATTTCATTATACATGCTAGGCATAAGAGCCATACAACGTTCTAAAGCAAGCAACAAAAAGCAAAGCAAAATGCTCGGGTAGCCCAACGGCTCTCAAGCTTATTCTCAATATGCACGGGGTTTTTGGGTTTAGTAGTATCGCCTCGATCTTGCTTCCACTTCCGCTTTAAGCTATGTCACGTAGCGACTGTCCAACCAGTCCCCGAAACTCAGGTTAGGGCCCTCAAGTACGCTGCTGCTCTAGCTCCTTCGGTAATCACACAGTGTCCGAACGTCAAAATTGGGCAGTTGGAAGTTCTCAGTTCCAGCTTTGTGCAAGCCCTGGCTCATACCCAGCTGACGAAGTATGCTCCTCGGGATGTAAAAGGTAAAACTCACCAAGCTAACAATTACCATCCTTTCAAAACCTGCGGAGTTGATGAAGCATGTTCAGCCATGGACATCGCTAGACAAAGTTGTCAAACTGCATGTCATGCAAGAAGACATACCACTCCAACATTTCCCTTTTAGGGTACAGCATGGATCTCTCAAGCATCCATCTGGGGAAGTGGTTCAAGCCTGCCTGAGGTGCCTCGAGTAAACCCTTTGTCAGAAAGCCATATCTGTGCGAGTGAAAAGACAAGTAAAAGACCAGATAAGGTCTGAGTGAAAAAACAAGTAAGGTTCTAGAGCGATCCTTACCCGAGTGTCGAGGTAAAATGAGAAAGTGCACAAAGAAGAAAAAGGTGAGCTGAGTGAGCGTTTACCTGAAGTAAGTGCGGGCTACCGCTGAATGTGTTGCTTTGGCCGCTCTTGAACAGATCCAATCCTATTATCGTTTCAGCCAAGACTGTGGGAATGATGTTCTTCCGGGCTCCTGTTTGTGAGGCAATGCTCACCACGCTAGGGCTGACTTTTCTGTTAGCAGGAACTAACACGTAAGCTGCCAGTGCACAAACTAAAAAGGCAAAATGCCCCTCCAAATCCTCGTTGGGGCTGTACAGTTCGATCAGACGCGTGATGTCTAGTTCGCCGTCATGAATTATGCTTGCCGCCAGTTCTTCAGAAATGTTCAGCGTCATCCGCAGCAGATGACTCATGTTCTCCTGGATCGACGGGACAATGAGTTCATAGGAGTTCACAAAACCATGCAGATAGGTTTGAAACTCCTCCACTGTGGGACACAGTTCATCGTCGTAATACCGGTAGACATGCACGGCCGGATCCCAATGAACCATAGCAGGTTTGAAAAGCTTCGGGGCATGGCCCCATGTATCTAAGATTACGGATAAAGGCCAGTCCTCCTGACTGAGGGCTCGCCCAATTGATGGCGTCGAACCTTGTGAGCCAAGGGTCAAGCAAAGCGGGCAATTGGCTTTCCATTAAGAAGGATGGGAGGTATGTTTTGCTTAAAAGGAGGGGAGTGTGCTTACAATGTGCTAGCACTCTTCTATTATGAACAAATTCTCAAAAATATCAACCTCGGTTCTCGTGCCTAGGGATAAGCTCCATGCAAGGTGTCTTAACACTTTGCAATGCAAGGACATCCCCTCCTACAGCTCCAAAACTGTCTACAGGATGTTTGGAAGGATGACAAGGCTTCTTATGCCTTAAAAATATTGGTCTGGTCAAACCAAGGCACATGTGCAGGACCTGACCTTCGTGTGCCTGTCTTGGTCCCGCGTGTGTGAGGTTCTCCAGCGCGCATCTGTCCCATTTAGATGCGCGTGTCTGCATTGCACCAGCAAATAGATTTTGGCAGCTACTGACTAATTTTCGACATTTTCTGTTCCAAGGGTCTTTTTGCACTTTTGATGGTTCAAGCAACTCTCAATGGGTATTTGTGACTGTATCCAAGCATTGGATTTGAAATGTCACGCTTAACGAAGATTTTGGACCCTCAGCGGCCCATTTCATGTTCAAATAGAGGTTTTAGGAGGTTGTAATTCATTTTAAGGGTTTTCGCCAAGTTCTATCATGTCGTACAGGTCATATGGACCTAATGTGACCGTATAGAGGTGTCGGTTTCAGTCCGGGACATACTTGAGTCATCTTTTGCGTCTTATGTCCATTTTTGCGACATTTTAAGCATTTTTTTGGTCTATATCTTTTTCCGAGACGCTTTTCTCAGTTTTGTCAATTCGTACTGGTCATGTTGTACATATTTGACCTTACAGAAGTGTCAGTTTCGTTTAAATTGAAATATTTTGAATGTTGGCTCAGTAATGCCCAAAATTTCATTATATTCCTCGTATCCAAGTGTCCTTATCATATCCTGGGACATGCTTCCCATTCTTTCTCGAGCTAGTCATACCTGTACATATGCGTGTGTTTGTAAGTCATCTCAGTATGTTGTCAATGCAAGTTTTGGTGTTAGCGATTGGTTTATGTTTTCTCTTATCCATTACAAGAGTTAATAAACCAGAAGATGCAAATTTTATAACTACCCTGCATGTCCATATCAAAAACGGTGAAACTGTACTATACATGTGGCACTTCGGCCAATCAAAATCATCATGTTAGCCAGGGCACATCTGCCCACAAGTCAAAAAGGGCACACAGGCCCCAAAAACTATCAAATGTCAACCTAGGGCACTCTAGCCCCCTGTTAAGCTATCTACTTGGGCATGCAAGCCCAAAATCAAAATAGAGTGCAGAAAGTAAAGCAAGGCTCCGTGGTAGTCCTCAGCTTTCTACAAGCTAGTCATCGTCTTCTTACTCCCTAGGGTCTCTCTTGTACCCTGAATCGTCCGCGGAGTCGTCAAAACCGCTGCTAGTGGATGAGCGCTCCTTGTCATCTTCTCCCTTTTCCTTTTCTTCCCTCTCTTCTTTTTCTCCCTCTTCTTCTTCCTCGCCCTTTTCCTCAAAGGCCTTTGGTAGGATCAATCACTTCTTGCGAGCCCACTCCTTCTGAGATGGCTTCTCGCGTGCCTTCATCAGATATTGCTCCTCTACACGGGCCGCGGTCTCTCTGGCTGCCTGCGAGTCTCTGGTTGTCTAGTGTGTACTCCTCGTCTATTGCTGGGTGGTGACCGGAGGTTCAGGAGTCCTTGCTGCCATCTCTTTCTGAGGAGGTGACCGTGTCCTTTTCCTCCTAGAAGCCGCCCTCCTTTGTTCCTACATTGTTATTTCATGTAGAGCATTAGCATACATTGTGCATATTGTATATCAAATGTTTGAAAGCAGGTACAATCTATCAACTGTCAAGTCAAAGGCTATCAAGCATATTATGTATCGAAAGCAGGAATGTATCGTTTTATATACCTGAGACCTTTGAACAACTGCTGACTGAGCCGGAGGTGGGGTCGGTGCAAGACAGTGCAACTCCAGTGGCATGCCGCTCGCCGCCCTTCTGATCACATTCTCTATCACAAGCATGTGGCGGACAACCTCATTCACCCATTCATTTGGCACCTGCATACAGTTTGCGATTATGAAACAGTTCAACAATAATTCAGGTTTATCGAAACACAAGAATGGAAACCGTTTTTATCGGGACAGTAACTGGTGCAGGCTCTACTCTGGCAGGTGCAAGGTGTACCTCAGCAGGATTCCCTTGCGTGTCCACCATTGCTATCTTCCATGGCAACTCAGGTGCCCCACCTACCACTGGTTTACTCAAACTCCATCTCACACGGCCCTCACCTCCTCTCTGCCTCTTTGTGGCAGCTCTCCTCTCCTCAGCAGCTCTGCGGGCCTAACCCCAAACCTCTCTGAAGGCTCAAACTTCAAGCAGCCCTACCAAGGGTCTCTCTGGTAAGTGGCGTAGTCCATCTCGGGATGCAAGTAGCGCGTTAAGTTAGTATCAAGTTGTGTGAATGCCTCCAGCTCGGCCCGCGTGTACTCGCCTGTGGGTGAAGCACGTGGTGGAAGTGGCCTTGGCACCTAGAACTCAGCAAAGCCAAGTGAATGTCATGTCACTCGGTCTCTCAAGTACCATTGCCAACCAAAGGCCGACTCCAGCAACACTCTGCTCACCGTGACAACCGTGCTCCTAGCCATGTACTCTGGCTTTGGCTCTAACCGTCTCCAGGGATCCCACTCGACCTGCACATGGCACCAAACAGGCAATGCAAACAATTGATCAGCGACGGCTTTAAAGCAATAATAAGGATGCATGATTAACTATTGGGGTTTTCCATGTTATACCTGCGAAGCTTTAAGTTCGTCCACGTACAGTCTGAAGGCATTAAGGTCTCCTCTCCCTTCCTTTGTCCTCATGTACTCTTTGCTCCAAATAAGCGTGCGCGGGAGAGTCTTTAAGTCTCGACACTTGTTTTGTGGAGGGTACATCTTCAGCACTTCATAGGCCCAGAGCTACATGATTTTCAAACATAAAAGTGCATCAGTCACAGGATAAACAGTTATGCAATTACACATTCAAGCAAGCTATGCAGTCAAATGACACAAGTATAATGGAAATTGTACTTTACTCTATTGAAATCATACCTCACAGATCCTCCAGTACCCAGCTGCTCCTTGCTCCGTCCTCGACGAGTGCCCCAGGAAGCCATAGGTTGCACCAAGAGCTGCTCCACCCCAGTCATAGGGCGAGGCCATCCTCGAGTCCCTCAGTGCTGGCAGGTACGACAAGTGGACCTTGCTTCGCCTACTCGGGAACAAGGAAGCCCCAAAAAGGTACAGCAGGTATGCCCTAGCCATTTGCTCCGCCTCCTGCTCCATCGTCACCTTCTTCTTCAGGTACTTCTTAAACTGCTCGTACCTCACCATCCTCTCCTCAATCTGGGGCACCTCTCCCAAGAACCACTCAAGCGCCGCCGTATCTTCATGGGTGCCTGTGTCAAACGGGATGGGATCTCCTCCAACCTTCAAGCCGGTGATCACGGCAAAGTCTGTGGGCGCCACAATCATATCCCCAGGTGGTAGGTAAAAGGCATTAGTGATATCTCTCCACCTCTCAGCAAGTGCGACAAGGACGGCATGGTCATTTCTGAGTGGAGACAGGATCCGTACAAACTTGCCAAAGCCTGTCTCATCCACCAACTGCCTCATCCTTTCTGGCAGCTCTCATACAAGGCCAACGAACTACTCGCGCCTCTGTGGCTGTGGATGTCCCATTGTCTTGCTCTCGCCTGTTTCAAACACAAAGTCAAACAACAGGGGAACATGTTAACATGCAGGGTTCCATTTTTCCAATTCTAAGTAATCAATGTAGCCTAACGACAGATGGTTGGTTCAAGTTATTACATGCATGGTGTACATTACAAGAATTATTGTATGCTACTCGATCAATTCAAGAACATGCAAATGGAAATGAACTACAAAAAGGGGTTCCAAAATGTACTTGAGTTCAGTTACTTGAGATGTGAGTCTCGGGATCTCTCAGGACAAGCTCGACATCATAATCCGGCCGTCGCGGCTTGCCGGCCAGAAAACCCGATGGCACGAACAAGTGTGGTGTAGGAGGTATGTACGCCTCTGCCAAAAAATAGGGACGTGTCAAGCTCGCCGCCTTTATCACTGCTAGCACCCAAGGCACCTCTGCCTCAGCTCTGGCTCTCTCCTCAGCCTCCAAAATGTACCTATGTCCAATTACTTGAGATGTGAGCCACCGTATCTCTCAGGGTTTCCTCCCCTTCGGCTCTCTTTCTCTCAACCCTCGCCGCTGCCTTCGACGCTGCTATTTTTCTTGCACGATCTTCCTTGGCTTTCAAAACTGTTATCCTAACTGCGGGGTACTCCTTGTGGAGCCTCACTAAACCCTCGTCGCTCAAAAACTCAGCGACGTCCTCTTTGGTGATCGGCCTGTGACTTGATGACCCCTCTGGTCGAATCTCGATGGAAACCTCCGTGGTCTCCTCCTCATCGGTCATGATGCCCTTACCCCTTGCCAAGTCTCTCAGCGGGGACCCACTCGGCCCAACATCACCACCCTCGGCACCACTGCCTCCGGTAGTTTTCAAACTTCCACCAACTGCCACCGAGTCCCCTACCACTGTACTCGAACCCATCAGCTTGACAATGGGCTCCACGGCCCCAGTCTCCTCTGACACGTGTGAGTGCCCCTCAGGCGCGTGCCTGTCACTGCCACCCTCAACCTCCTGCTCTTGGCCTAGGCTGCCATCACCACCCTTTGAAACTCCTGCACCAGGGCTTGCGATAGCCGTGACTGCCTGTTCACTCTCTGTTTCGATCTCCATTGTTGCCCCTTGTCCCCGGGACGATCAATGACTTCACCGCCTACATTATCACCTCCGTGTTCTGCCATGGGTGTTCGTATGTATGTGGGTTTGTTGATTTTTGGGAGGAAATCTAGGGTATGAATTTATGTGAAGAGAGTTTGAGAAGGCGAATGTTTGGGAGAGTTTTTGAATTTTTTGAAACTGTTCGAACTATTTTTGTAGCGTCCTAGGGAAGAAAAGGGGTGAAAACAGGCACGAGCCGGGTTTGGGCTTGATCTAGGATCCAAACCCTAAGAAGCCACCCACGTGCGCGGGAGTGGTACACACGCGTGCGTGTTAGTCTGGGCCTCAGGCCCAATCCACTTTCTGGCCGAGCCCAATCAAATTTCTCTCACCTATAATGGCCCATGAAATATTGTTATGACGTTCCAACAATTTTGGGTTGTTTTAAAGTGATATTTTCGATCCGAAGCATTTTATATCCCCAGCAGTGGTCCACTCGTGCACACTAGAATCCTTATCAGTCAGCGATGATCCATCCGTCAAAATTTCAAATCAACGTTGATCCATCCGTCCAATTCGTATTCGGCGATGATCCATCAGTCAAAATTTCAAATCAATGACGATCCATCCGACCAAATCCAATTCAGCGACGATCCATCTGTCCAATTCCAATTCAGCAATGATCCATCCGTCAAAATTTCAAATCAATGACGATCCATCCGTCAGAATTTCAAATCAACAACGATCCATCCGTCCAATTCCAATTTAGCGACGATCCATCTGTCTATTTATTAGTCAGCGACGATCCATCCATCCAATATATCAGTCAGCGACGATCCATCCATCCCACTTTCAAATCAGCGATGATATATCGGTCCACGTTTAAATCAGCTATGATCTATCCATCCATCCAATTTTAATCCAACGACGATCCATCCGTCCGCTCTCATTTATTCCCCGGGAGAGTTTCGTTTCGACAAGCGATTCGCTCTTCAATCCCTTGGTGCACGGTATTTTTACGTACTTGTCTGCATTTTTCTATTAATTGGCTTTTGGGCAAATTTGGTGGGTACCTAAAAATCTTTGACGTTACCCGTACCAGTTCAATTGTGCTCCGCGTGCCATCAGAGAGGGACTACTGTAGACACCCCAACCTGAGTCTCCCATTTGATTTACTTCGTTTTTTGGTTTCTTGTTTCCTTGATGATGAATTGGATCGAAAAGCAGTCTTGGGAATGAAAAGGTTTGAACTTGGAGTGTGGAACCCCCTTTTGAACCCTTTGAACCCCAAAACCCTAGGTCAAAACCCTAAACTTGGGTTTGACCAGCGTGCATTGCTTTGGCTTCCATGCGTATCAGTCAACATGCCAGGGGTTGGTCAAAGGTCAAATTTTGACTGTTGATGAGCAAGATGATTAATGGCTCACGCGCGCGCCTGACTGGCTCCCACCCGCGCCGATTAACACCTGTCACTTTCACCTTTTTGCCAGCCAGATGTGGGTAGCATGCCCTTGAAAAAAAAGGGATTCCATTCCTTTCCAAAACGGCCCGAAAATGGAGGGAGCGCGAGCGGAAAAGCAAACGCTCGGAATACAGAGTCGCCACTTGGGTTTGAAGGTCTGACACCCAAGGAACAGTACTTCGAAGCACTTGCCATGCTATTTGATTTGAAAAAGTGAAGGAAATCAGTCCGTCATAACCATATCTGGGTTCGGGAGCCAGGTTTCGAGAGAGAAAGGGTTTTAAGGCACCCCTCTCGCCCAATCTGGAGATCGGTCTCTGCTTAGGCATTTTGTGAAAATATTTGTGATTCTTCGTTTATTAATCAACTTTTAGCCAATTAGGGCGGGGGAACAGTTAATCGGGGATTAAAACTGTAACAATTTGCGAGATGTGATTGTATTTACCATGGATGGATGGAATACTATGAAAATAAATGGGATAAAACTTAACCCTCTAATCAGAACATCAAAACTGCACAATGAATGAGCGTGCCATGCACAATGGCCAACTTGCATGCATGGATCTATGTACATGCAAGCTAACCATCGCGCGACAAACCCACTCCATCGCGCGAGTGTTGATGAGTCACCACAGGTTGAATTTCGTCCCCTTCTAGGCTCTGGAAGGACCAGTGCTCACCTAGGGGCAAACCAAGCAGTTTATATGTATTGGAATGTCAATAATAATACAAACAGATTGAATTAATTTGAAAGACAACCCCTAAACAGTGGGGGTGAATAAACAGGGGCCTAAGCCCTAGTTGTCCATGCAAGGGCAGCAACTGGAAATCAGAGGACCATTGCGCGAGGGTCCTGACTGGACTTGCAGGAATTGCTTTACAAGCTTGGGCTCTGATACATATTCAGAAGCAACCCAAGGGCATTCCAAACCCAATGAAATAGCAACCTAAGCTAAACTATGATTTTTATCATGCAAAATAGTGAGCTAAGACCTAACATGCTACAAAATCATTATAAACTTCATAAAAACAAGAAATGACTAGCACTCCATCCCCACGTGGACCAATCTCTTGCAGACATGACTGTCGTGCGAGAGACTGGGACCATCGCATGCGGGATTGCTTGGTCACGACTTCTTGTAACCCTGCTGACCTTAGGGCCAGGACTGGTATTGATTAGCAGCCTTCGCCCTGCCAGCCCCCCTTAGGGATCAAAACAGGAAACAGGTAAAAAGTTTATACCTTTGCTTGAGAGGTTTTGAATTGGATTGAACAAGGTTGTAGTGCTTGAGAAATGAGTGTATGGAAGTGGCAAGGACTAAGGAGTATCAAGTATATA
The DNA here is from genome assembly GCA_025413875.1 of Rhododendron molle. Classification (NCBI taxonomy): domain Eukaryota; kingdom Viridiplantae; phylum Streptophyta; class Magnoliopsida; order Ericales; family Ericaceae; genus Rhododendron; species Rhododendron molle. The sequence continues at coordinate 32,410,374 of CM046391.1, read as the reverse complement.
AGGGTTTGTGAGCTTTTTTGCTTGATTTTTGGTAACCCAAGACTTGGAAGAGTAACGGGGGTATTTATAAGAGATTGGGAGGCCAAGGGTTGGTGGAAAACTAGGTTTAGCAACCAGCCTACAAGGCTGGCTAGCCTCACTTGGTGGAGAAGGTAGCCAACAAGGTGACTGGAGTGGTTGTGTGGGGAGGAGCAACCCATGTAGTCTCCAACAGCTGTTCTAGTGGAAAACAAGGTTCCACAGGCTCATAGACCCCCTGATGATCACAAAATCCAACTGGAAAAAGGTGATGAGACAGATTCTAACCATCGCGCGACAGAGTGGGATAGCCGCGTGAGGGAGCCAACCATTGCTCGAGGGTCAACAGTCAACACTTTGACTTTGACCAACACCTGGCAAGCTCACCATCGCGCGAGAAAGCCACATCCACGCGCGCTGGTCCAACCTTGGTTAGGGTTTTGACTTAAGGCTTTGGGGTTCAAAAGGTTCAAAAAAGGGGGGTACCAAGCACTCCAAGCTCAATGCATTCCATTCTCAAGTCTGTTTTGATCCGATTCATCATCAGGGAAACAGGAAACCGTAAAACGATCGGGAGATCTAGATGGGGTGTCTACAGCAGTCCCTCTTTGATGGCACGTGGAGCACCATTGATTGGTACAAGTAACGTCAAAGATTTCTAGACACTGACCGAATCCACCCGAAAGTCGATTAAATGGAAGATGCAGACCAGTATGTAAAAATACCATGCACCAAAGGAGCGTAGAGCTGATTGAAGGAAACTCTCCTGGAGAATAAGTTGCAATCGGACGGATAGATCATCGTTGATTGAAAATTGGACGGATAGATCATTGCTGATTGAAAATTGATGGATAGATCGTCGCTCATTTGAGATTGGACGGATAGATCGTCGCTGATGTGAGATTGGAGGGATAGATCGTCGCTGATTGATGATTGGAGGGATGGATAGATCGTCGCTGATTGATGATTGGACAGATAGATCATCGCTGATTAAAAATTGGACGGATAGATCGTCGCTGAAGTGAGATTGGACGGATAGATCATCACTGGTTTGATGATTGGACGGATAGATCGTCGCTGGTTTGAGATTGGCCGGATAGATTATCGCTGATTAGAGATTGGACGGATAGATCGTCACTGGTTGAAAATTGGATGGATAGATCGTCGCTGGTATGATGATTGGGCGGATAGATTGTCGCTAGTTTGAAGACGTTCAAAAGTGTGTAGGCGGACCACTGCTTGGGATATAAAGTGCTCCAGGGCTTCAATAAGAAACCATGGGCTGAAATCATAAGGACAACCAAGACCGAGCCCGGCCTGCTGGGGAAATGGGCCTGAGGCCTAAAATGACCATCGAGCGATGGAGCCATTCTGTCGCGCGAGGGAGGCTTTGTCAGGGTCTAAATCTGGAACAGGCCCTGACCCGGCCCATGCCTGTTTTCGTTCTTATATCGACGAGAATGGTTCAGAAAACCGCTCAAAGGCAGTTCCAAGAGTTTCAAAACTCTTCTTACACCAAAACTATTTCAAAACCGTCCTTCAATCCTTGATCTTCTCCCCAAAATTGAAAAACCCACCTTCATGCAAACACCCATGGCGGACCACGGTGATGGAGGCGGCGAAGAAGAGGTTGTTGATCGACTGGAGGACCGTGGAGGCCCAATGGAGGTTAATACAGGAGATCAACAGCCTGCGGAAGCCGGCGGAGTTGAGGGTGCAGTGGTAGCAGGGCACGACAAAGGCGACGGAGGCTGCGAGCAGGAGGTAGGTGGTGGAGATGAACGTCGCCCGACAGAGGCAGAGCCTCGCGCGATAAAGGAGGCGAGGGCAGTGGAGCCCGTTGTTCGGCCACTGGACCCAAACATGACTGTGGCGAGCTCGGTAGTATCCAGCGGTGGTTCTAGAAATGCTGGCAGTAGTGGCGATGGTCGCGTGATAGAGGAGACTGGGGCTGCGGGGCCCAGCATTGAGCCAGTGGACTCAACCACAGTGGCAGAAGATTCGCCCGTAATTGATGGGAGTTCAGTTAGTGCCGGAGGCAGTGGAGCCGCGGGCGATGATTCTGGGCCCATCGGGTCTCCGCCGAGAGATCTGGCGAGAGGCAAATGAGCTATTGTTGAGGGGGAGGAGACCACAGAGGCTCCTTTTGTGTACCGGGAGGAAGACGTGTTGTTCCGGCCAGCGGTGACCTCGTTGAGCCATTGGCCGATCACGTAACAAGATGTCGCCGAGCACTTGAGCGATGAGGCACTGGCAAAGCTTCTTGAAGACAACCCCGCAATTGGGGAGTTGGTATTGAAAGCCAAAAAGGAGCGGGCTAGGGCCATAGCAGCTTCGGAGGCAGCGGAGAGAGTCGAGAGGGAGCGGAAGGAGAGGGAGGAGCCCCTGAGAGATATGGAGGCTGAGGAGAGGGCCGGAGCGGGGGCACAGTGGTCGAGGGTGACAGCAGTGACCGAGGCAGGTGCCGTGACACGCCCTGACTTTTCAGCAAAGGCATTTGTGCCTCTTACCCGACACCTGTTTGTGCCGTCGGATTTTGTAGCCTACGTGCCACAGCAGACAGAGTATGAGGACGAGCTCGTGCTGAGAGACCCCGAGGTTGACATTGCAAACACCTGGTTTGAGGTAATTTCCTGGAAACCCCCTTTGTATTTCAATTTCCCTTTTGTTTGCATGTCTAGTAGTTTGCACAAAACAGCACGAGAAGCCCAAAACAAAGCCATGACATGATGACTGAACCTCTGAACTACATGCTATGCACATAGTAACTTGAACCAACCATCTGTTCTAGCTGCATTGATTACCTAAAACTTGAAAATGAAAGCCATTTATGCTAACATATGCCTTGTCGCTTGCCTGCCTTTGAAACAGGAGAGATTGAGGCAAAGGGATATCCGTGGCTTCCAAGCTACGTGTAGATCCCTGGAGCTTTACGAGGCACTACCACCGAGGGTGAGGCAGTTGGTGGACGCAGCAGGTTTTGGGGAGGTCATTCGAACTCTCACCCCGGGTAAAAATGACCATGCCATGCTTGTAGCGCTTGCAGAGAGGTGGAGGGATACCACCAATACCTTCCACCTGCCACCTGGGGAGATGACAGTGACGCCTATAGACTTTGCGGCGATCACAGGGCTGAGGGTTGGAGGAGAGCCCATCCCTTTTGACTCGGGCATTCACAATGACCGAGCGGCGCTGAATGGGGTTTTGGGTAAGGTACCCAGAATTGAGGAGGGGATGGTAAGGTACAAGCAATTCATAGGGTACCTGAAGAAAGAAGTGACCACGGAGCGAGAGGAGGAACAGATGGCCAGAGCCTACCTCCTGTACCTTTTTGGTGCTACCCTGTATTCGGGCAGGCGTAGCAAAGTGCACTTGTCCTACCTGCTAGCTCTAAAGGACCTAAGGATAGCCTCATGCTTACACTGGGGCGGAGCAGCGCTAGGTGCGGCCTACGGCTTCCTGGGCGACTCATCAAGGACAGAGCAGAGCACTGCTGGCTACTGGAGAGTTTGGGAGGTAAAATTTCCTTATACAACCTCTTTTACACTTGTATCATTTGTTTGCAAAGCTTGTTTGAATACATTTCTGCACAATTGTATATCCTGTGACTGATGCATATACATGCTTGAATTTTGAACAGCTCTGGGCTTCACGGATGTATCTGCCAATGTGCAAGCACCCCGACTTAAGAAGGAAGAGGCGACCTAAGCGCCTTCAGGCTGTACTTGGATGACCAAGGGGCCTCGTAGGTACATCATAAAACCCTCACAGTTAAACATACATTCCTTTACTTGCTTTAATGCTGTTGCTGATCAATTGCATGCAATGCCTGTTTGACCTATGTGCAGATCAATAGGGACCCTTAGAGAGTAGCAGGGCCAGAGCCTGAGTACCTGGCCATGAGCAGAGCTGTCACTGCCAGCAGGGTGTTACTTTAGTCAGCCTTTGGCTGGCAGTGGTACCTAGGAGATTGGGTGACACGCCAGTCACTTGGCTACGCGGAGTTCCAGGTGCCAGGGCCACTTCCACCCCGAGCATCACAAACAGGCACATACACTAGGGCTGAGTTGGAGGATTTCACACGACCTGATACTGAGCTGAGGCGGTTCCTACGTCCTAAGATGGACTATGCTGCTTACTAGTGAGACTGCCTGGCAGGTTTCCTTGGCGTTCGAGCTTTCAGGGACGTGAGGAGTTAGGCTCGTGGAGCCGCTGAGGATAGGAGAGCTGCTGGAGAGAGGGAGAGAGGTGGCGAGGGCCATGTCAGGCAGTGCCTGAGCAAACCTATGAGAGGTGGGCCTCCAGAGATGTCTTGGAAGATCTCGGTGGTGGACACTCAAGGCAACCCTGCTGAGATACACTTGGTTCCTGCTAGAGCTGAGCCGCCGTCCGTGACCGTTCCGGTAAAACATTGCTTCTAGTATATTTCAATACATGTGCACTATTGTTGAATAGTTTAATAATGCTGAATTGCCTTTGTAGGTGCCTAATGAATGGGTGAACGAAGCTGTTCGTCATATGCTGGCAATGGAGAATGTGATCAGGAGAGCAGCAAGCGGCATACCAATAGAGTTGCGTTACCCAGCACTGCCACCACCACGAGCTCAGCGAGCTGCTGCCCAGAGACCTCAGGTACTTACAACGATACATTCCTACTTTCGATACTTTATGATATGCTTCTGCTTTCAATACACATGATATGCATGCTTCGATAGCCATTGATAGAATGTACCTGTGTTCAAACATTCGACATACACCATATGCACAACGTATACTAATGCTTTAAACAACATGACAATGTAGGCACAGGGGCAGGCGGCTTCTAGGAGCAAGAGGACACGGCCACCTCCGCAGAAAAAGGTAACGACGAGGACCCCTACACCACCGGCCGCCACCCGACGATAGACCAGGAGCTCACTACCTATAGATGCTAGGCAAGAAGAAGCTAGATAGGCTATTGCACGTGCAGAGGAGAGGTATCAAATCATGATGCGGGAGAGACCATCTCAGGAAGAGCGGGATCCGAAGAGAGCTAAAATGGCTATGCCTGAGGCAGCTGAGGGAGAAGAAGACGAGGAAAAAGAAGAGGACGAGTAGCCTCCTCCCACTAGCAGCGGTTCTGATGACTCTGCTGACGATCCACCATACAAGCAAGATCCTCAGGAGCAAAAGGATGATGATGAGAGCGACGACTGGCTCGGAGTGCGACAAGGGCTACCATAAAGTCACTTTTACTTTTTGCACTTTGATATTGCTTTTGGGGCCTATGCGCCCAAGTAGATAGATAGACGGCAAATGTGCCCTAACTGATTATTGACATAGGGTTTTAAGGGCCTGCGTGCCCCTTTGATCGGTGGGCGGATGTGCCTTAGCTGACTTGATGGTTTTGATTGGCCGAGGTGCCCTAGATACAGCAGTTTCCTTTATTTTGACATGGATAGATCATGGATAATCATAAAATTTGCATTTTTAGGGTTTATTGTTTCTCGTTATGAATAAGAGAAAGTAAAACAAACCACTAATACCACAGTCGCATTGATGACGAACTGGGACTGTTCATAGACACATATACATGAACAAGTGTGATTAGCTCGAAAGAAAACAAGAAATATACCTAGGACACGGCCAGGATACGAGGATACGGGAAATATAAAGAAATTTTGGGCATTAATGGGCCAAAATTCAAAATACTTCAATTTTGACAAAATTAACACTTCTGTAAGGTCAACCATGTACAAAATGACTTGCACAAACTATTGGAATTGGGAGAAAAATCCTGGTAAAAGATTTAGACTAGAAAATGCTCAAAATATTGCAAAAATGGACACAAGACACGAAACATGACTCGATTATGTCCCGGACTGAAACCAACACCTTCGTACAGTCACATTAGGTCCATATGACTTATACGGTATGATAGAACTTGGCAAAACCCGTGGGACAAATTTTGACCTTCTAAAACCTCAGTTTGAACTTAAAACGGGCCACCGAGGGTCCAAAATCTTCATGGAGCGTGGTATTTCAAATCCAATGCTTAGACGCAGTCACATATACCCATAATGGCTTGCCGGAATCAACCAAAGTGCCAAAACCCCCTTGGAACGAAAAACAACCAAATTTCGACAGTAGCTGCTGCAAACTGTCAAAATGCAGGTGAACACTCGCGCGAGGGTATGGTTCCATCGTGCGATAGAACACTCTATCGCGCGATAAAGTGAGTCTGTCGCGCGACCATATCATCTTGCGAGGCTGCCTTTGTTTGACCGGATCACTCCTTTAAGGCACAAGAAGCCTTGTCATCTCTCCAAACATCTTGCAGACTATCCTGAAGTTGCAGAAGAGGATGTCCTTACATGGCAAGGCTTTTAGGACACCTTGCATGGATTTTATCCCTTGGCACAAAACCGAGGATGATATTTTCCACAATTTGCCTATAAATGGGAATATCTAGCAATATTGTAGAGTATACCCTTTCTTGGTAAGCATAAGAACCCTCACATTACATGAAATGGAAAGTCTGCTAGCTGCCATACTTGATCCTTGGCTAATGCGGCCCAAAACCATTGATTGGGAGAGTCCCCGATCCCTATGCTTAGCTTCAATCCATGACCTCCGATACATGGAGCCACGTCCTGAGCTTCTTCAAGCTATGATGGTCTACTGGGACCCGACCATGCACGTCTTCCGGTTCTATGAAGATGAGATGTGTCCAACGGTGGAGGAATTCCAAGCGTACCTCCGAGGCTTCAACAGTGTTCATGCTCTCGCCATCCCTCTCCGTTCCAAGAGGACATGGACCAACTCTTAAGGACAACACAGAACATACCCGAAGAGCTGTCAGCAAGTATAATCCAAAACAGCGAACTCAACATTGTCCGCCTTATCGAACTGTATGGTCCAGAGGGAACCCTGGTGGACTATGTCGGGCAGACCCAAAGACGCCTTGTACTCTCAATCTGTGCGTTGGCCGTTTACATGCTAATTCCCGCTGATGGAGGAGTTAGTCCAAACTTGGTGAGCATTGCCTCGTAGATGGGGGCCCGGAAAAATATCATGCCCATTGTCCTGGCAGAAACCCTCATGGGTTTAGATTTGGTCAAAAGCGGCCAAGCAGATTGGTTCACTGGATGCCCTCTCCTACTCCAGGTAGGTTCTCACTCAGCTCACCTTTTCCTTATGTACACACTTTCTCGTTTTACCTCGACTCTCAGACTAGGAGCGCTCCGAATCCTTACTTGTCTTTTCTCTTTGGCCGTATTTGGTTTCTTACTTGTTTTTACACTCATGCAGCTTTGGCTGTCAGACAAACTGGGCGTGCTTGAGGCTCCACAGGCTGGTTTTGACCAATTCTTGAGGTATTTGGTCGAGAGACCAATGGTATACCCCGAGTTGCTGGTAGAAGAATGGTACACCTTCCTGAATGACATGCAGTCTGAAGACATAGTCTGGAGATGCCCGTGGCTGAATCTTCCAGAGATGACCGTAAGCTCTGTAGGATTCGAAATAGTGGTACTTGCTGGTCTAACGAGCTTTACCTTTTACATTCCGAGACGGAATCTCCTTCAACTTGGCATCAGTCAAGGGAACAGACATTTTGGGAGAGAACACTTCAAACTTCCAGACTTCAACGCCCGCAACTTGCACATCTACCGATGTAGCTGGAATGACAGGGAGTTGGACGAACCTGTTCCTGACTCCATCACATGGTTAGAGAGCCGCTATGTGAGGTGGCTTCACAAAGAAGTCAAGGCAAGATCAGGTGGATACTACTGAAATCTCGAAGCCAATCTTACTTGTTTGTAATGAGAATAAGTTTGAGAGTCGATGGGCTCTGCGAGCATTTTTCTTTGCTTTTGCTACTTGTTTCGAATCTCGCTGTATGGCCTTTAAGCTTGGCATGTCTAATAAAAGAACATCCTATGGAGCATATGGACTTGTAAAGCCTACTTTGATCGAGCAAAACTTTGATTTTGCCTGAAAACAATCCTGAGCACAAAAAGTGAAAGAAAAACCATCTCCAAACGTCAGTAGACTGCCTTATGCTGGTAAAGAACTCAACCATCGCAAAATGAAATGACTCAAACGCGCGTGCCTCACTCTCTCGTGCGATGAAATCATTCTGTCGCGCGATATTTAGGCCAGTTACAGCTGCCTACTTTTGACTCATTCCAAAATGGTAAAGGCATGCAGGCCTTGTCATCATTTTTGGCCGTCCAAGAGACCCTGGGGCAATCTCATAAGTGTGCCCTTGAATTGAATGGCCAATGCCACCTTGCTTGGATATTTCACATGGAGACAGGGATATTTTCCATCCTTTTTGCTATAAAAGGGCAAAGCCCCTGTAACTATAAGGCATCCCTTCAAAGAACACTCCACATATCACAGGCATATGGCAAATCACCTACCAATCTTAATTGGTCCATGGCTAGAGGCATTTGTTGCAAGTGATTGGCTATCTTTTCAGACCCACGGGCTGGCTGTTATCTGTTTCCTTCGAAGTATAAGGCTTCGCCCTAAAATCTTGTGGTCGGCCTTGTGGTTCTGGGATCCGGATATACATGTGTTCAGATTTGGAGACAACGAGCTGTGTCCAACTATAGAGGAATTTCAAGCATATCTCCAAGGTTTCGCCTCTAGTGTGATCGTCCTGCCTCCCTACCGGAAAAGCATGTCATAGGTCTTGAAAACCAACCTGAATATCTCAAATGGTGCAGCAGAAAGTTTGCTAAGCGGCAGGCAGATAAACATCATGCGCCTGATGGACTGGTACGGGATTGAAGGCGATACTGGAGATATGGTTCTGCATGCTCGTCGTCGATTTGCACTGGTAATCAGCGTGCTTGCTGCGTATTTGTTGGTGTCCCCAAACGAACAAGTCGACCCTTCTCTTGTGAGCATTGCCACACAACTAGGCGCTCGAAGGAACGTGGTGCCAATGGTTCTTACAGAAACGCTCATAGGTTTGGATTTGGCATTTACTGGCCAAACGATGATTTTTGGCGGTAGTCCACTCCTCTTGTAGGTAAACTCTCACTCAGCTCACCTATTTCTAGTTTTCACACATTCTACTTTTAGCTCAACACTCAGCTAAGGCTATATCAGAGCTCCTCACTTGTTTTTCCGCTCACGTCTTAAATGGCTCCTTGCTTGTTTTTTCGCTCATGCAGTTATGGCTATCAGACAAACTCGGGTTGATTGTAGCTCCTGAAGCAAACTGGCCCCATTTGCCCGGGTGGGTGCATCAAAAGGAATGTTGTTCCCGGAGATGACTATAGAGGAAATGGTATAGGTTTATGAAAGAGATGTCGCCGCATGAAATCGTCTGGAGGCACGAAGCGCTGAATATCCTTGATTAGGTCACCAATTCTGTGGGTTTCGAGCGAATGGTGATTGCTGGGCTACCCAGTTTCACATTCTACATCCTAGGCCGTATTCTTAGGTAGCTAGGGATAAGTCAAGGGCTGCATCGAGCCAGAGTAGAAACCTTTCATGTTCCTGCGTTCACTGCCCAAAACCTGGCCGGGTTTGAACATAACTGGGGTCTGAGAGAGCTTGGCGGAGCACATTCGGATTTCAGCACAGAACTCAAGCATCGTTATAAAGCATGGCTAAGAAAAGAAGTCAACCGAAGAGAAAATGCAAACTGACTCCTGTCATTACTCCAATGATCTAGAATAAACAATGAGCCTGTGAAGGCCTCTAGCATTTCATTCTGTTTTTATGCTTTAACTGTTTTAAAGACTCTACTCAGCCTATGTAATAGAAGTAGTAGTTTGAATAAAATTGAAAGATTAAGAACTTTCTCCTTTTGGTCCAAGTGTTGAACACCGCGCTGCTTCGAACACTGAAATGCACCCTGGGGTAAGCAACCATGGATCAAGTTGATTGATTGTGACTGAACCTCACGGAGAGATTGCCTACGTATCCTTTTCAAGGAATCAGGTCAAAACGTAGTTCAGGCTAAGGTTTGCTCGTGTATTTTAGCTCTCTTTTTGCGCTCTAATTTTTGCCTAGTGCCGCCACTTTGGGTTTTCGATCTAGTGAGCTTTTGAATTTTGCCTATTTATTTTTGCCTAGACTGCCTCCTTAGGTTTTCGGTCTAGCAGGCTTGCTCTAACTTTTGCCTGGAACTGCCCACCCTTGTGGTTTTCGGTCCAACGAGCATCTCTCAGGGATAGTAACGTTTGAGTTGATCCAGGTTGACCAGAGTGTTGAACTCATTGCCGTCCAGATCAATGAGTTGAGCCGCTCCACCCGAGAGGATGGTCTTGATGATGTAAGGTCCCGAGCGCTTTGGACAGAACTTATCGCGAGGATCAAAGACAGGAGCCCGGATTTCCTTTGTAACCATATCCCCTTCGACCAAGTCACGAGACCTCACCTTCTTGTTGAAAGCCCGCGCAATCCTTCGCTGATATCCCTGAACATGATACAAGGCACAGAGCCTCCTCTCATCAAAAAGCATGAGTTCAACAAACCTCCCACTGAGCCACTCGGATTCTGCGAGTCCACATTCTGCCATGACCCTCAATGACGGTACCTCAAGCTCGATAGGGAGTACTGCCTCCATCCCATATACAAAGGAGTAAGGAGTTGCCCCTGTTGATGTTCGAATTGACGTTCGATACCCCCAAAGAGCTAGAGGTAATTGCTCGTGCTAGTCCCTGGCGGACTCTACAGACTTCTTGATGATCGTCTCAATGTTCTTGTTGGCTACTTCAATAGCCCTATTCATTTAAGGGCGATAGACAGTTGAATGGTGTGTTTGGATTTTGAATTCTTCGAAGAGTTCCAAAACCCTGCCTTTGAAATGAGACCCATTATCTGACACGAATGCCTGCGGAATGCCATATCGATAGATGATGTTCTTTCTGATAAACTGAGCCACCTGAACTGCAGTTAAGGTTTTGTAAGACTCAGCCTCCACCCATTTGGTAAAGTAATCTATGGCCACCAAGATGAAGCGATGACCATTTGAAGCAGACGGCCTGATCATACCAATAACATCGATGCCCCACATCGCGAAAGGCCAAAGCGAGGTCATGCCGAATAAATTGGAGGGAGGAACATGCATAAGATTGGCATGAATCTGGCACTTATGATACCGGCGAACGCAATCCACACACTGTGATTCCATAGTAGACCAAAAGTATCCCTGCCGTAAAATCTTTCTGGCGAGCATGACACCACTCAAGCGAGGACCACACACTCCCTCATGAATCTCTTCCATTATTCTGGTGGCCTCAGTACCATTGACATAGAGCTTGTGCATCCCACAATGGGACCTCTTGTAAAGCTTTCCTCCAAATATGATGTCTTGGGCAGCCAACCTTTGTAACGCGAGTTGATCCTTTTTGGAGGCCTCAGCCGGATACTTGCCTCTCTCTACGAAATTCCATATATCATGGTACCATGGTAGACCATCATCGGCCTCACCAATGGGCAATCCTGCTGTTCGATTAAGATAGGGCGGAGTTTGACACCCAATGGCAGTTCAACCATAGAAGCCAAAGTTGCCAAGGCATCGGCGAATTGATTTTTCATACGGGGAATATGCATGAAAGTTACTTTGTTAAAGCGAGGAATAAGATCTTCCAAGTCTTGATGATAAAGCTTCAATCTTTCTTCATGAACTTTTCAGTACCCATTGGCCTGAGATACAACCAGATTGGAATTGCTGATGATCTCGAGTTTTTCAACACCGAGAGTTAAAGCAGCTTCCTTGCCAACGATGCAGGCCTCATATTCAGCTTGGTTATTAGTGACATCGAAATTGAGTTTAAACGCAAGCGGAATATGAGAGCCATCAGGTGTTATCAACAAAACCCCAATCCTATATCCTTTCTGATTGGCTGCCCCATGAAAACAGAGAGTCCATATGTCTTCAACAACTGTCAGCACCGCCTCGTCTGGAAACACAAAGTCTGAATCCTCCGGTCCATCCATAGGATGATCTGCCAAGAATTCTACAACCGCGCGCCCTTTGACGGACTTTCTCGTGACATATTCAAGATCGAATCTTGCCAGCAAGAGCAACCAACGTGCTAACTTACCAGTAAGTGCTGGCTTCTCAAATAGATACTAGAGAGGATCCATCCGAGAAATCAACTTTACTGGGTAAGCCAGCATGTAGTGTCTCATCCTTGGAAGCCCAAACAAAAGCCCATCATGCCTTTTCAAGAGTGGTGTAGAGCTCTTCACATCCCACCATCTTCTTACTCAAGCAGTAAATGGCTTTCTCGACTCCCTTATCTCCCTCTTGAGCTAGTAAGCGCCCCATAGACGAAGGATTCATAGACAAGTAAAGTATTAAGGGCTTCCCTGGCACTGGTGGCATTAAGACCGGAGGGTTTTGTAAGTAGCTCTGAATAGACGTGAAAGCTGCTTGGCACTTGTCTGACCATACAAACGAGGTGTCCTTCTTGAGTAGACGAAACATCAGCTCGCAAGTTAAGAACTTGGCGATGAATCTGCTGATAAACTGCACCTTCCCAAAAAAGCTCCGCACTCCTTTTTCAGACTCCGGTGGCTTCATCTCAAGCACTACCTTGATCTTTGATGGATCGACCTCGATTCCTCGAGAAGTGTTCATGAAATCGAGCATCTTGCTAGCTGTAACCCCGAAGGTGTATTTCTGCGGGTTAAGTCGCGGGTTAAGTCGCATGCAAAACTTATGGAGCCTCTCAAAAAAACTTACTAAGCACAAGAATATGTCCCTCCCGAGTTTTAGACTTGGCAATCATGTCGTCGACGTAGACCTCAACTCTTTGTGCATCATATCATGCAAGATGGTCGTAGCAGCCGGTTGATAGGTAGGACCGGCGTTCTTTAACCCAAATGGCATGAGTAAGTAACAGTAAGTTCCCCACTCAGTGATGAACGTTGTTTTCTCACAGTCCTCTGGTGCCATAAAAATCTGATTATAGCCTGAAAAGTCGTCCATGAACGAAAACAAAGCATGCCCCGGAGTATTATCCATGAGCACATCGATATGTGGCAAGGGAAAGTCATCTTTGGGGCTTGCTATTGTTCAAGTCTCTGAAATAGACACAAACTCAAATTTGCCCATTCTTTTTCGGAATAGGAACGATGTTAGCCACCCCCGGTAGGATACTGAGAAACCATGAGAAAACCAGCATCAATCTGCTTGGTGACCTTGTCTTTGATCTTCTGTACCCAATCCGGTCTCATCTGTCTGAGCTTCTGTTTCACAAGTTTAGCATCTGGCAGCAGAGTAATTCGATGCTCCACTATCTCAGGATCGATGCTTGGCACGTCTTGATGAGACCATGCGAAGACATCACTGTACTCAGTGAGCAACTCCTTGAAGTCATGATGCTCCTCTGGTGAGAGCGTTGAGCCCACTTGAACCATCCGGGGATCGCTTTCATCTTTCAAGTTTATAGAAACTATTTCTTCTTTTAATGGCTGATCATGCCTTTCATCTTTCCTCTCAATGAGGGCACGGATTTCCTTGAAAATGTCCCCATCGAAATCTATCCCCTCATCATCGGGGTCGACACAGTTTATATAAAGATCATTGAAGTAATTAGAAGATGAGTCATTCATTTCACAAGACCCCAGTGGGTCATCAAGTACAAGGGAATCAAACTCAAAGTAAAAGCTATGACGTGGAGGGCCGAGAGGCACAAACTCCGACTCAGAGCTAAATTTAGACGACTCATTGGACTCAGACTCAGACGCAGACTAAGACTCAGACTCAGACGCAGACTCAGACTCAGACTCAGACTCAGATGTGTCATCAATGCAAGTTAAACGTGGCTTGAAAACGCAATTTTTAACGCTTCCCTTGGCCTCCACTATGAGAGATGTAGGATCTTCGGGGGCGTCGGGCCCAAGCATGAGCACTACGGCCTCTTTAGCTTCCTCAGTCAAACCCACTTGGGAGAATTCATGAAACAGCAACTCCAAGCTCCCCTTATCAAAAGTTCCCAGCCAGTCTTCGACCTTGGCTGATCTAGCTTCCTCTTGCATACTGCTTTTGCTGGCTCCTCATCGCTAGATGACCAGGTGTCATCAGCAAAAACCTCAAAACCAGGCAACAGCTCCCCAGTCTCAGCATCGATAAACAGCTCATCTTGTCCGGTGTAAGCTGCGTTCCCAACTTCACGCACAAAATAGCTGTTAGGATCACCATAGAGGGTGTGAGGTTTTCCTGTACATTTCATTCTTTTGGCATCTTTGGCAGAGGTGACGTACACCAAACCAAAGCGGCCCTCACAGAAAGGAAAGGTAGGGAACTCCGGGAGCCCTTGTTGGTGAATCCCTAAGCCTAGGCAAGGAAGATAGGACATCCTTCTCATAATGTCTAGCGCGACAGAGCTTATGTTGAAGTTCTCGTCCACGTTGATAGCCAAAACAGAACTGAAAGTGTCGAATGAGAAATCGTCAAGATCGACGTCCTCTTCGCCATGCAAGATCCCTAGAACAGGAGTTCCATATTCCTTGAGCGGGCGAATGCCTGAGTCCCCGTAGATAGTAAGCGTGCTAGTGGGAAGTCTCAGAATGACCTTTTGGTGAAGAGTTGATGGCACAGCCATGATATCTGATCGATGGAGCCAGGGCCTGCCCAACAGTAAGTTGAAGGTAGCGGGAATGTCAACGACATGGAACTCGACGTCCATTTCAAAACCCTCAGCATCGAGTTTGAGCACCAAAGTGCCCTCGACCATATGATGTGTGCCGTCATATGCTTTAACTTCAGCCAAGTTGGAAGGTACAAAATCCTTCTTAGCCCCCAGACGATAAGCCACCCTCATTGGGCAATCATTGATCGCTGAGCCATTATCAATGAGGACGGTCGGCACCCAAAGTCCTCAGCATTTGACCGAGATATGCAAGGGGCAGTTGTGGTCGGCACCCTCAACTGGCAAGTCTCTATCAGTAAAGACGACAGTGTGTTTGGAAGCAGGAGGGAGCATGAGAGACACCATCACCTCTGGAGTGATATTAGCCTGAATTTTGAGGCGGGAGAGAGCATGGCACAATTTCTGACGGTGCTCACGAGAGGAACAGATTCGTCCCCAAATTGATATAGCAGCAGGAATCTGCTCAAGTTGTCTTTGGACGAAATCAGCATTTGGTAGGCCAGCCGGTACCTTAAGCGGTGCAGACCTTGGGAAAGCAGTGGGTTCATAAGGGTTGGACAAACTTCCAGCTTGCAGATTAGTGGGCAGAAAAATCCATCCACTCCTCATGACATTATGAACATTCCCCAAAGAAGGCACAACCTGAGGGTCTTCATTTACGTCCCAAAGATTAGCAGGGACTTCCCCCAACTTGCGTTTCCCTTTGTCTGTGGTTGGTGTGGCTGTAGGTACTTTGACGTCTAACCCCAAATCCGCAGCCAAGTCTTTCATCAGGAGTGAGTCCCAGAAGCTCAAATCTGTGACTGCCGCAATTTCAGTGATAGGCTCCGGATTGGACATAAAGGGAACATCCCAAAGTCCACCTTCTGCCAAAGAACGGTTAACTGCCCAGACTTCGGTCCCTACTTGAATATCAACTATCTCATCGACATCCTAAAGATTGGCTGGCGGGACAAGGTCCGTAACCATAATGCTACAGTCCCTATTACGGGGATAAGGCACTTCAGGGAGCGGGAACTCCTCGTTAATGATGTAAGAGCAGGGATCATTATCAGCATTACAGATTGAATCGAAGACTGAGCTGAAAGTGGAAACGTGATCTCCCAGTGTAGACACCTCCCTGGAGCGGGACATCGCCATACAGATTAATCATTGTTTGCTCGTTTGGTTGCTTGCTTCATAAACCAAGATCATGGATGTGGGGGGAAAAATCCAGACAATGCCTAAGAAGGCACTGTGAGATGACAGCCTCACGTGTTTCTTTGTCGGAACCCTAGTATGTTGCCTGAACCCTAGCCTGCAAAATAGACAGGAGTAAGCGCACCTTTGCCTCTCGTGGCAAAGGCCCTCCGATGCCAAAATCAGTATCACGTACCAGCAAGAAAACCTAATTATCAGAAAGAAACTGCAATATGAATATCGAATATTGCGTACCTTTACCTCTAGGTTTACCTCGTATTTATAGATTTGCAGCTACTTGCTCTCCAAGCATCTTTGTTGCCCTAGGTTTCCTATCTCGTATAGGAAACCCCGTATCCCTTGGATTCTCATTCCCTAAATCATTTGTTTCCTTTTGGACCATTTAGGAACCTTTCTCATAATGGGACCGTGGATCCCATCCCCGTTAGGTATTTTGTCCAGATTCTCCTTCTTTACTGAGTACTGCCATTCTTGGACCCTTCTAGAGCGTCCTCCAGAATTGTGCTCCTGTTCGGCTTGCTCATTGCCGAACAGCCCACCTGGACCAGTGACTTCATATGTCACTTACCCGGCCTAGTAATTCCTCATGTTCGTCGGAGCATGCCCCTGCTCGGGTAACTTGGACCAAAGACTTCTCATGTCTCTGTTCCTTTTCGCCGAACAGACCGTCTGGTACTAGTGACCCCTTCTGTCACCAGTTTTTAACCACTGCACGGCGGCACCCCTTTTTCAACGGCTCACGTGATCCCCGAACATCACATGTTCGGTTATTTTTTGCGTCTGCTCGGGATTACCTCCCTACAATTGCTCCCCAGCTTTGCCCAATGGAGCTGCTCGGGCCAATGGGTAAAGCTTTCTAAAGAACACACACTTTAGGCAGAGCTTCGTGATATCCTGTGCAGATATAGTATTGATGACCATTTGATTTCTTTTGGCGGTTTACTCATCATATTATCTCGAAATATGGAGTCTACGTGGCGTACTTCGTACGTTTCGCATTTAACTCGATCTGACGTTTCTGTCAAACGGCGTTTGAATATCAATCCATCTCAGACCCTTCTCCCGTAATTTTTATGTAACGGCGTGAAAGGAGACGGATCGTTCCCGTCCCTTTTCCTTATACCCCAAAGAGGGATCTTTTTTGGGTTTTACACCCAGAGTCCGCATCTCGTTTCTTTCACTATTTCAAACCAGGCGTCTTCAGCTTCCTCACGACCGCCATCGCCGCCGCCTGTAAAACCAGTTGTTCTTCTGGAAATCCCTGCCAAATCCTTGTAAGATTCTCGTTCTTACTTCTCTCTTGAACTCTAATCTGAGAATCTCGTTCTCAGATTTTCATTTCGTTTTCAATGATTCATTGTACCCATTTTTCGATTTCATTTCGTTTGTAACCCCCCTCGTATATATCCATGGCGGACGAAGGTGACAGTGAGCTTAAACCTGGCAATTTTAGAAAACTTTGTGAAACTCCCGCTGCCATGGCCGCCTTTAGGACCCAATATCGTGTCCCTGACAATGTAGGGCTCGAACTTGCCCCTCTAGGCGCGGACAGGGACGGCGGTTCATGGGATAGAACATGTATCCCAATCGTAGCCATAGTTGAGGGCGGAGTTCGATTCCCCCTCGACCCATTACTCCGTCGAGTCCTTAACTGGTATAGGCTTACGCCCATGCAAGTTTCATCCAATGTTTTTAGGCTCATAATGGGAATGGTAGCTTTAAACGAAATTTTGGGGACACAGCTGGGGATCTGGGAATTACAATGGTGGTACAGTATAGTGCTCAATCGTGAGTACAATACTTATTACTTTAAAGTTAGGAAAGTAGACAAGCGTTTCGTGCTGAACCTTCTAGACTCTGCTCGGGATCACGAGATTGACTTCCTATACGTCACTGGAGCCTTTGAGCCTCAAGGGGAAGACGGCCAGGTGGCGGGCTTTCACTGCCCCCACGTGTGGGGCCACCCACGTATGCTCCCAAATTTTTCTTTTTAGTAATTTCTGGATTCTAGATATGTTTCTTTTTCGTAACTCCATACCTTGTTTTGTTTTACAGCAACAAATGCCAACAAGAGGCCAAGCAGAAAGCCAAGTTATGTCCGTACAGAGGACATAAACAAAGTTCTAAAATACAAGGGGGTGCCGGGCACACGCACAGCGGGGCGAGGCCGTGACGCGAGCGTCCTGTTGGGATATGACCCTGCTTACAAGGGTTTTATAGACAGAAGATTATCTACTCCTAGCACAGACAGTGCTTCTACTTCCGTGGCTCCCCAGACAAGAAGCCAGAGACACAATTCAGGAGTTACCGTTGCCGGACAGCCAGGCGAGGTGCCTATTTCAAAAGGAATCCCGCTACCTCGTCTGGTGCTCAGAAGATCCTCCCAACATCGTGCCGAACAAACAATCCCAGACAGAGATATTAGGGAATCTTCGTCACGAGGGTACTCTCTTTCACCCCCGAACTCTGAAATGACGTCACGTCAAATGGTAAACTTGAGCACCCTTCTAACTGTCACTTCACGTGGCCGTGGTGCCACTGGCCGGGTAGCATCAACTGGCCAGGCTCCACCCGCGCCAAGGCACACCAGAGGGGGTTCAATTCATGCATCCTCTTCCCCATGGGAACGAGATGCCTCTCTGGAAGCCGGGGATGCTCACCGGGACAAATGTACCCGAGATCAATCTGCTGGAGATACAACAGCTCGAGGTGATGCAACACTTGTGCAACCCCAATCTGTCAATACACAGCCTCCTCCTTAAATCTGGGCCCCTGCACCCACCCATGGTGATAGGGCCGTGCACATTGGGGATAGCGCCAGCTCTTCGGAGACGGCAATGGCCCTTGCACAAGCTCTACTTCTTCCAGTCGATATGCACAAAGAGTCCACATCCTCATCTGACCAGGTACTATCGAGTGGACTTGTCAATGGCATAAAGGTATGTCTAGCCATCTCGTGAGTTGCATTCTTGCTTCAAATTAGTAGTTAATCTCAGATTCTCATTCTGTACTCGTTGTGCTGTAGTTTATTCAAAAGATGGTCACTCTTGGCCATAAGCTACAAGCAGTGGAGGCTGAACGGAACAATCTGCTGAATGACAACACCAGATTGCTCCGTACAGTGACTAGACTGGAGAGGGAGAGAGATACTGCCAAGACTGATTACAACGATGCAAAAGAGAGGATGGAGACTGCTGAAGACAATCTCAGGCAAGCTTTAGCTGAGATTGATACTACTAAGAAAGAAGCCTTTGAAGCTGGGTATGGGAAAGGGTTCGATGCTGCCACTGCAGATTACGTGGGTCAGATGCCAGCCATCCAAGACCAGATTTGGGCAGCCGGCTGGGAGTCATGCCTTATCAAGATTGGAGCCGCAGATGACTGCCCTTTATGGGTAGACAATGACCTGCCCAGCCGCCGTGCAGCTGCATCTCAATTCCCAGATGAGACTTTGGCAGACGATGTGGACCAGCAGATCGATGATTTTGCAGATGCTAATGAGAATGCCGAGATGGAGACGCAGGGAGCTCACACTGAACGACAAGACGCCAACCTTAGTGAAGCCAATGTGGAAACAACAACGCATCAGCCAGGTGATCTGGAAGCGCCGACCGCAGATGGAAATACTGAGATTGGAACAACCACAGAGGTTCCAGACAAGATTCAACCTGAGGTCCAGAACTTGGACTAGATTTGGTAAGTTGTTTTTAGCCCCTTCAAAATACTTTTGGGATTATTGATCAGGTCCTGCGTGACCGTAGTTTTTGGCCCTGTGTGGCATCAGAATGTTCGGCATTTGATTAACACAGGTATTTGGCCCTTCGTGGCACAACACTTTGCTCTTTGGTGGCCATTTCAAGGCCTACTCGTTTTGCTCAGCCCTTCGTGGCGAGAGACTATTAATGGTAGCTCGTACCTTTTTACGTGTGCCTGTTTAGATGCATGTGATTAGATGAATATGTCTGTCTAGGTTCTGCTTAGACTATTACTAACTATTTTGTGCTTAGTCTGTTTAGATTCATACAAAAATCTTTATGAAACATAATTTCGTTACGTTTCTTGTACGTACTTGACATGTCTAAGTATCCTCGTACTTGGCAAGTTTCACATACTTGGATAATCGTTACGTATATTCGTACGTCCAATTTAAGTCTCTCGTGCTTAAATATTATTAAGTATCACGTACTTAAGTAACTGTTAAGTATCTCGTACTTATATAACTCTTAAGTTTCTCATACTTGAACAAATTTAAGTATTTCGTACTTAAAAGAAAGTTTTTCGCACTTGTAAGTTTTATGTTCTTACATAATTCTTAAGTATCTCGTACTCTCATATGTTAAGGCTTTTTCATGCATAAATAATGGAAACATGTATTCGTACCC
Source organism: Rhododendron molle (assembly GCA_025413875.1). Lineage (NCBI taxonomy): Eukaryota > Viridiplantae > Streptophyta > Magnoliopsida > Ericales > Ericaceae > Rhododendron > Rhododendron molle. The sequence continues at coordinate 32,390,165 of CM046391.1, read as the reverse complement.
ATTCCCTGCTCCCCAATACGAAGAAGGGGATGCGAGTTAGGCCATTATTCGTATTTATAGATCAAAACAATCCATAAGTAAAACAAAATTTCTGAAAAAGTCAATATAAAAGACACGATTTTATTCTTAATCTTGAAAACTCAAGGGGTCGTTATGCGTACCCCATGCAACTAAAAAGGAAACACAAGGGAATTTTATTCATAATTCCCACACAATCACATAATCCTATAACAGAATAAAAAGTAAACTGAAGTCTTTCAAACAAAGAACTTCCTCAAGTTGTGGATATTCCAGGGCCGTGGCACTGGGTTCCCGTCCAAATCTGCCAGACGATAGGCCCCGATGCCCACAATCTCAGTGACTCGGTATGGGCCTTCCCAATTAGCACCTAACTTGCCCTCGTTGGCAACCTTGGTGTTGCCAAGCACTTTGCGGAGCACAAGGTCTCCAACACCAAACTCTCGTGGGTGGACATGTTTGTTGTAGTTCTTCATCAACTGTTCCTGATAGGAGGCCAAATGCACCAGGGCTCTCTCTCTCCTTTCCTCGGCAAGGTCGAGCTCAATTTCAAGAGCCCTGTCATTTCCCCCACTTTCGACCAAAGCAGTTCTGTTGGTAGGAAGGCCAACTTCCAATGGAATGACTGCCTCTGTTCCATAAGCCAAAGAATAGGGGGTCTCTCCCGTAGACCTCCTAGGCGTTGTTCGGTGCGCCCACAATACCAGTGGCAACTCGTCAGGCCACTTGCCCTTTGCTTTATCCAGCCTCTTCTTGATCCCATCCAGAATGGTTTTATTGGATGCCTCTGCTTGCCCATTACTCTGAGGGTAAGCAGGGGTTGAATAATAATTTCTTATTCCATACTGGGCACAAAAAGCCTTGATTTTTTTTGGAATTGTGACCCGTTGTCAGTAATCAAAGAATATGGGACCCCAAACCGAGTAATGATACTCTTCCAGACAAACCTCTCTATCTTACGTTCAGTAATCTTAGCCAGAGGCTCAGCTTCAATCCACTTTGTGAAGTAATCTGTTGTTACCAAGAGGAACTTTCGATTCCCAGTTGCCTTGTGAAGCGGACCTACGATGTCCATTCCCCATTGTGCAAATGGCCAAGGGCTAGTTAATGGCACCAGATCCTCGGCTGGCGTCCTTATCATCGGGGAAAATTTCTGGCACTTCTCGCATATCTTGACATAGACCTTGGCATCTTCTCGCATATGGGGCCACCAGTATCCCTGGGTGATTGCTTGGTGGGCAATGGACCTGCCTCCGGCATGACTTCCACATGTTCCTTCATGAATCTCACGGAGGAATTTCTGCACCATATCGGGATGCAGGCAAAGCAAATACGGTCCAGTGAAGGACTTTCTGTAAAGCTTTCCCTTGGGAGACAGCCAGAACCTGGCAGACTTAGCTCTGATTTTGTGGGCCTCCTTCTTATCAGAAGGAAGCACCCCATCTCGTAGGAACTCCACAATTGGATCCATCCAACTTGGTGCCTGGTTGACATCCAGGACCACCTCCACACTCCTTCCTATGCTTGGCTTGTTGAGGTAGTCGACTGCTACCTTCCTTCTGAACTCAGTTGGTACAGCAGCAGCTAACCAGGCTAGGGAATCTGCATGGGAATTCTGTTCAGAGCTTATCTGCTCGATGTATACTTTCTCGAAGGTATCAATCAAACCCTTGGCTACCTCCACGTAGGCTGCCATCTTTTCACTCCGGGCTTCATATTCCCCGGACAGTTGACATACCACCAACTGAGAGTCACAGTAGATCCTGATTATTTTTGCCTTCAAAGTCTTTGCGCTTTTAAGGCCGATGAGAAGCACTTCGTATTCCGCCACATTATTTGACGCACTGAATCCCAGCCGAACAGAGAGTTCTATCATGACTCCCTGGGGAGGGAACAGGACAATGCCAGCTCCAGAACCGGAGTTGCACGCCGAGCCGTCAACAAATAACTTCCATTCTGTGGAGTTCTGTTCGGTAAGTGCCACATTTTTCTTGGTTGGTGGCCTCGCTGGCTGCTTCTTTCTCATAGAAGGCTGGGGGGCTATCGCGGGAGAAAACTCCGCCACAAAATCAGCCAACACTTGGCCTTTGATTGCAGTGCGTGGCTGATAATCAATGTCGTACTGGCTTAACTCGACAGACCAGGTGGGGATTCTTCCCGAAAAGTCTGCCTTTCGTAGCAGAGATTTTAGTGGATATTCGGTATAAACTACTACCTTGTGGCTTTGGAAGTAGTGCGGTAACTTCCTTGTGGCTGTTCTCAAAGCAAGAACCAATTTCTCAAGGGGCAGATATCACGTTTCTGCGTCTAAAAGGGTTTTACTCACATAATAAACTGGGGTTTGTTCGGATCCCTTGTTTCTTATCAGAACCGCACTTACAGCATGCTCAGAAACCGCCAGGTACAAACCAAGGTCTCACCTGGTTCTGGGGTTGATAGGAGTGGGGCAGAAGCCAGGTATTTCTTCAAGTCCTAGAAAGGTTGCTCGCATTCTGCTCCCCATTCAAATCCTTCTCTCTTTTTCAACAACTGAAAGAAGGGTCTGCACTTGTCACTCGATTGGCTGATGAATCTGTTGAGGGCTGCGGCCATTCCAGTCAGCCTCTGGACTTCTTTCGTTGTCTTGGGGCTCTGGAGCCCTTGCAAGGCAGTTATCTGATCCGGTCTTGGGGCTCTGGAGCCCTTGCAAGGCAGTTATCTGATCCGGGTTCGCTTCAATCCCCCTTATGGTTACAAGATGGCCCAAGAATTTTCCAGAGCTGACTCCGAACGCACATTTCGAGGCGTTGAGTTTTAACTTGTATTTCCTCAGGATTCCAAAGTTTCTCTCAAATCTTCTATATGCCCTTGCTTGGTTTTACTCTTTACGACCATGTCATCTATGTAAACTTCCATACTCTTTCCAAGCAACCCTTTGAACATAAAGGTGGCCAGTCTCTGGTAAGTTGCCCCTGCATTCCTCAACCCAAAAGGCATTACAGTGTAACAGTATAATCCTCGCGGTGTGATAAAGGAAGTTTTCTATTGATCAGGCCCAAACATGCCGATTTGGTGATATCCTCGATACACGTCGAGGAAACTCATCCGTTCGTACCCTGCAGTTGCGTCAACTAATTGATCGATCCTGGGTAGAGGGAAGCTATCCTTCGGGCACGCTTTATTCAAGTCTGTAAAATCCACGCAGACATGCCATTTCCCATTCTTCTTCTTCACTACGACAGTGTTGGACAGCCATTCCGGGTAATAAACTTCTCGTATGGCCTTGGCTTTCAGCAAGCGATCTACCTCTTCGATAACAGCATCAACATGCTGCACTGCTGCCCTTCTCTTTTTCTGAATTACGGGCTTATGCTCGGGGTCTACATTTAAGTGGTGGCAGATTACATCTGCATCCACTCCGGGCATCTCCTCTGGTACCCATGCAAAAACATCGACATGTTCTTTTAGGAAACCCACCAATTCGGCTTCTTCTGTTTCTGTCAGTGACTCTCCAATCAAAAAATACCTCTCCGGATCAATCTCGTTGATCTGTATTTCTTCAGGCCTTCCACCACTTTTTCTGCCGGATTCCTGCCGACGTCTTCGATGGTCGGTTGATCAGGTATCTCAACTGTATGGACGTTATGGGCCTTTGGCATTTTCTTGATGATAGAGATCAAGCATTGCTGTGCCGCCTTTTGGTTACCCCTGATCTTTTCAATTCCATTAAACCCTGGGAATTTCACCATCTGGTGGTAAGTAGAAGAAACAGCTCTCATTTTGTGTAACCAAGTTCTCCCTATAATCGCGTTATAGGAGGATGGGACGTCTACAACCAGAAAGTCAGTTCTCCGGACTATTGAACCTGCACGGACAGGGAGGGTTATCTTCCCTAGGGGCCAAACTGCCCCTGCTCCAAATCCCACCAAGGGTGTCTGTGACTGCTCCAAATCTGCTTGAGGCAAACTCATCCGTTTGAATGCTTCGTAATACAATATCTCTGTACAGCTTCCTGAGTCTATTAGGATCCTCTCGATATCATATTCCCCAATTCGTAGGTTTATGACCAAGGCATCGTTGTGAGGGAGCTGTACTTCCTTCAAGTCCTCATCCGAGAAAACTAAGCCTTCATTGCCTACGTCGTTCTCTTGTCCCCTCTTTCTTCCCAACCTCATGACATGTTAGTCGTGCTTGATTTGTCTCTAGAGCAGCCTTACCTCATTTCTCATATAAGGTGTGGCCAGCCCATGTATCATATGGATCACTCCTTTAGGATTTCGTTCGTAATCCAGCTCCATTGCCTTCCCTTTATCCTTGGGATCCTCCTCGATGAATTCTTTGAGGTAGCCTCGAGAGACTAAATCGTCAAGGTGCCTTTTAAACATCTCGCAATCCTCAGTCATGTGACCCCAGTCTTTATGGTAGCTGCAATGCTGATTCGTAGCACGTTTCGCATCCTTATCCCCTCCTAGAGGTTGGGGCCACTTGAAATAAGGCTGATTCTTAATTCGGTAAAGAATCCTGTAGATGGGCTCCTTCCAAACTGTGGTAATTAAAAAGAATGACTTTGGGTCTGGGGGTGGCCTTTCTCTGTTCGGCTCTCTCTTAGCCTGCCCGTACTCCTTTCTTTCCTTGTATGTTTTAGGTTCCGGCTTATCCGCCTTCTTGGTATGGCCCTTCGACTGCTCGATACCGAGCCTGCCATCTTCTCGTAGTATGTCATCCTCGTTCCTGGCATGCTGCTCAATTCGTTCCATCAATTGTGCCAGCGTGCTCACCGGACTCATATTCCGGGACTTTCGTAGCTCTCCCCGAACAGGCAGCCCGGTCTTGAACGTTGCTATAGCATATTCCTCGCTGCAACTCTCAATCTCGTTGAAGGTCTCCCAATACTTTTTGGCGTACTCTCTGATCGGCTCGTTCTCTCCTTGTCTCATGATTGAGAGGCTCTCGAAAGTCTTAGGTGGTTTTCTGCTCGTTAGGAACCGAGCAGTGAATTCTTCGGCCAACTGCCTCCATCCTCGTATGGTGTTTGGCTCCAATTTATGGAACCAAGATAAGGCCACCTTCCCCAGACTAGACGGGAACATCTTGCACATGATAGCGTCATCGCCGTCATGCATGAACATTGCCTGTTGGTAATGCCGTATGTGTGCCACTGGGTCAGCACTAGTTTCGTGTGCCACTGGGTCAGCACTAGTTTCATATGGGACGAACGTCCCGTGCTTCACCCTGCTCGGCAACCTTGCCTCCTTTAATTTCTTCACAAAAGGAGGAGAGGCTATGTTGCTAAGAGCCTTCTGTGCTGCTTCTCGTGCAGACATGGTTGCCTCTTCTTGCCCCTTCGCGATCTTAGCAGCATGCCTCTCCCATTCGGAGTCAGGTCTCTCGTACCTGTCCCTGTGATGCTTCCTGGTTCCACCTTCCTTTGGGGTGAAACTTCTGCACTTGCTTCTCCTTTTTCGTGAAGAAGCCCTTGGCCGTTTCGGAGTGAGGCTCCTTCTCCTTTTTCTTCGTGAAGAGGCTTTCTTATACTCTGCCATCACCAGACCTCCTCCTTTGGATCTTCTTCGTGAAAGTCTGGAATCTTTCGGATGGTCTCGTAACCGTTCCAGTTGCTGGATTTCGTACTCTCACCTCTTGATCAGACGAGCGTACTCCTCTATCTCCTGTCTCTTCTGGTCCAGGATATCCTTATTGCTGCGCACACTTTTCGAATGTGCCACCGATTCTATCCCACGGTGGGACTTGCTCCTTCTCGTGGATTTCGTGGCCGTCCCACCTTCCTTGTTCTTTGGATCATCTTGAAGAGTTATGGGACGATCTTTGCTCGTTATTCTCTTGCTATGGCCACCAGTATGCTTTTTCGGAGCACCTGGAGGGGATTCGCCTCCTTCCCCACCAGCTTGGTTAAGCGGTGTGACTGGGTCTACTTCCACCATGGTCGTTTTTCAAATGGAACTCGTTCGATTCCCACAGACGGCGCCAGTTGTGGGGGGAAAAATCCAGACAATGCCTAAGAAGGCAACCTTTGTGAGATGACGACCTCACGTGTTTCTTTGCGGAACCCTAGTATGTTGCACGAACCCTAGCACACCAAAGCAGAGGCGGAGTGGCGCAACTTTGCCTCTCGTGGCAAAGGCCCTTCGATGCCTAAATCAGTATCACGTACCAGCAAGAAAACCTAATTATCAGAAAGAAACTGCAATATGAATATCGAGTATTGCGTACCTTTACCTCTAGGTTTACCTCGTATTTATAGATTTGCAGCTACTTGCTCTCTAAGCATCTTTGTTGCCCTAGGTTTCCTATCTCGTATAGGAAACCCCGTATCCCTTGGATTCTCATTCCCTAAATCGTTTGTTTCCTTTTGGACCATTTAGGAACCTTTCTCATAATGGGACCGTGGATCCCATCCCCGTTAGGTATTTCGTCCAGATTCTCCTTCTTTACTGAGTATTGCCATTCTTGGACCCTTCTAGAGCGTCCTCCAGAATTGTGCTCCTGTTTGGCTTGCTCATTGCTGAACAGCCCACCTGGACCAGTGACTTCATATGTCACTTACCCGGCCTAGTAATTCCTCATGTTCGTCGGAGCATGCCCCTGCTCGGGTAACTTGGACCAAAGACTTCTCATGTCTCTGGTCCTTTTCGCCGAACAGACCGTCTGGTACTAGTGACCCCTTCTGTCACCAGTTTTTAACCACTGCACGGTGGCACCCCTCTTTCAACGGCTCACGTGATCCCTGAACATCACATGTTTGGTTACTTTTTGCGTCTGCTCGGGATTACGTCCCTACAATGGATATTCACATGGCTTGGAACATCGCCACACAATAGCGATTATCATCAAAATAGAGTCGCCACCTAGTTTATTAAAACTAGAAAAATAGGTAGAGATTCTGGATATAGGAGCCAAAAGTACAGTAAGGGGAAGGTGTTAGGCACCCCTCTCTGCCCAGCCGTGAGACTGGCCCATAGTTATTCGACATAAGACATATACATTCTTTATTTAATTCTAACACGGAGTGTATTTTTAGCCTTTAAGCAGTTAAGGGTGAGCCAAGACTATAATTGAAGCATTTATCAGAAAGCAAAATAAATTGTCCCAGGAAATGGATCCTGCGGCCGGTGAATTGATGTCACGGCAAGGAAGCTGCCCCATTATTTCTAGAGTCACAAGATTGTGGTTTACACAGAGTTTCCTCTGAAATCTCTGCTACAAAAGGCAGATTTCTCGGGACGAGTTTCGACTTGGTCGGTTGAGTTGAGTCAGTATGACATCGACTACCAGCCGCGCACCGCAATAAAGAGGCAAGTTCTGGCAGACTTTGTGGCGGAGTTCTCCCCTGCAGTAGCTCCCCAGCCTCCTATGAGAAAGGAGCAGCCAATTGAGCCAGCGGTCAGGAAAGGCAAGGCGCCAGCCGAGCAGGATCCCTTGGAATGGAAACTATTTTTGGATGGCTCGCATGCAACATCAGATCAGGGATTGGAATTGTGCTTTTCCCCCCTGACGGAGTAATGATAGAGTTGTCCATTCGATTGGGTTTCAGTGCTTCAAACAATGTGGCAGAGTACGAGGCACTCTTGGCAGGGTTGAGAAGTGCAAAGCCCCTAAAAGTAAGAAGAATACGAGTATTCTGTGATTCGCAATTCGTGGTAAATCAGTTATCTGGTGAGTACGAGGCCCAGAATGAAAAGATGGCGGCCTATGTGAAGGCCGCCAAAGATCTGCTTGACACTTTTGAGAAGGTGTACATTGAGCAGATAAGTTCTGGGCAGAACACCCTTGAAGATTCACTGGCTTGGTTAGCAGCGGCTGTGCCAACTGAGTTCAAGAGGAAAGTGGCAGTAGATTACCTTGTTGAACCGAGCATTGGGAAGAGCGTGGAGTTGGTTTTGGACGTGAACCTAGGACCAAGTTGGATGGTCCCAATAGTGGAGTTCCTAAGAGACAGAACACTCCCTAGTGATAAAAAAGAGGCTCACAAGATTAAAACAAAATCTGCACGGTTTTGGCTGTCACCTGAAGGAAAGTTGTACAGAAAATCCTTTACTGGGCCGTACTTGCTTTGTGTGCACCCTGAGATGGTGCAGAAGTTTCTCGAGATTCATGAAAGAACGTGTGGAAGTCATGCTGGTGGCAGGTCCATTGCCCACCGAGCAATTACCCAGGGTTACTGGTGGCCACACATGCAAAAGGATGCGAAGGTGGATGTAAAGATTTGCTAGAAATGCTAGAAGTTCTCGCCCATGATCCGAACACCAGCCGAGGATCTGGTGCCTTTGACAAGTCCTTGGCCATTCGTGCAATGGGGGATGAACATCGTGGGTGTGGGCTACCATAGCCCCGGGTGGAATTGGGGCGGCCCGAAAAAGAGGCGCCACGCCGTTTTTGTTTTTGAAATGATTTTAAAGAGTCGCCACCCGGATTTATAGTTCGCCACCCGAGAAACCGTTTTGTTTGAGAATGATTGATTTGAATTGAAAACCAGAGATTTAGAAAAAGGGTTCGGGAGCCACGTTACGAGGGGGGAAGGGTTTTACGGCACCCCCCTCGCCCGATACGAGATCGGTCTCTACTAAATATTTGTGGGATTTTTTTTCAAAAGGATTTTATTTCATCAAACAGTTAGCATGCATTTACAGATGCATCAAGTACAGTGGGTGCATGCATGTGCAAGGTGTACAATGAATGAATGAAAAAAATGATAATGAAATGGAAAATGCTAGGAACAGGAAAATCTAGTCACTGATACACTCTCGAGCGCTCGGAAGAACTCCCGAGCGCTTGGGACTGTTACGTGTCCAACCTGCAAATCATGTTAGCCCAACAGAATATAACAGAATATGATGCTGAAAATGCAAACTAGCATGTCATTGATCATGTCACGGGCCAAACTGAAGGCTTAGCAGAATGGGATCAGTCTAGTAGACTGGGAACAAACCCCATTCTTCCAAACCATGCTTCCCTGCCCTTCTGAAAAATGGTTTAACAGCTCTGAGAGGCTAAAAGGGATGCTTGCAAGGACATGCAAAGGCAGTGTGAGAGTAAAACTGTAAGAAGGGAGGACTGAGCTCGCATGCAAACACTCTCGAGCGCTTGGAAGTAAACTCGAGCGCTCGGGAGTGTTCCACACCCCAGGACTGATGTCAACCAACTAATCCCTTAAATGCAGTATGCTGGCACACTGGATCTGACATTTCAAAGTGAGAAAAAGGATTTTTCTTTTTAGATCCGGACTAAAACTCTTTTGCATGCCTTAAATGCAAATGATTTATTTTATTTTTCTCTGAAAACAGCAGATCACTTGTACCTACACACCTTACAAAGAGTTAAAAAAAATAGTTTTAAAAACACACCCTACCCATGCATGTCCATTTAAACGCTCAACAGAAAGGAAGCAGAACTGTAGTCACTCTCGAGTGCTTGGGAGTAGTCCCGAGCGCTTGGGAGTGTTTCCAGTAGGCTGAACACAGAAAACACCTCTGCACTCCTTTGCTCTTGCTTTTACACCAAGGTCTCTCAACCCATGCTCAGTATTGAAGATTGAGAGGCCTGAGGGACCCCCCTCAGAAAGGAGAAACAGCCTTGTTTTTGTTGGTTTTTGACACTAAGGTAAAAAAAAAGCTTCTACCTTTTTAGTTTAAGACCTTGCTCCTTGGAAAAAGCTTCAGAAAGTGGGATAAGGAAGGGAGATCAGGTAGATCAGGACTTGAGCATAGTCTGACCCTCTTGCATGTCTTTGATGCCTTGAGTGTTTGTTGCTTTGTTTTTGAAAATCAAGTTTTTTGAAAGAGATGGAGAATAGTACTGTTTTAACAGTCAAAGAGGTTTTTAGAGAGGGAGAATTCGTCCTCCTCTCATAGCTGAAGACCAGCCACTATTTATAGGCAAAATTCCCATCACATGCATTTGAAACAAGTATTTTTTTAAGGGGAAAACTGCTGGTCTGAGGACTTTTTGATTGAGGTTGAGTGTGGACCGAGCTTCAGCTGGCTCGAAGAGTTTGTAATGATGAATTGCATGGGTAGTGGGAAGGCTTGCCACCCATTGGCCAGCATAGAAGACTCGAGCGCTCGGGAGCACTTTCGAGCGCTTGGGAGTTTACTTTCGAGCGCTCGAGAGTTTATCCAATCCCAGGTTTTGAAAATGGTTTGGAGCGCTTGGGATTGATCCAGAGCGCTTGGGACTGATTTTGACATTTTATTTTCCCTTTCAAAGTCTTCAAGAAGCAAAGTCCTGACTGGTCTAGGGCTTGTCTCGATCTAAATTCCTCATCGGGGAGCCTCCGGGCCACAAATGAACGAAATTTGAAGTGTTCAAATTGGGGTGTCTACAGTGGGTCCACTCCACAAGGAGATGGGCAACGGGAAATTTCTGTTGGTGGCAATAGACTATTTCACCAAGTGGATTGAGGCAGAGCCATTGATGAAAATCACCGAACCTATGATGGAGAGGTTCGTGTGGAAATGTATCATTACGAGGTTTGGGGTCCCTTATTCACTGATTACAGATAATGGGTCCCAATTTCAGAAAAAGTTCAAAGCTTTTGTGCCCAATATGGGATAAGGAACTATTACTCGACCCCAGCCTACCCGCAGAGCAATGGGCAGGCGAAAGCATCCAACAAAACCATACTTGACGGGATCAAAAAGAGGTTGGACAAGGCCAAGGGGAAGTGGCCCGACGAATTACCATTGGTCCTGTGGGCGTACCGAACAACTCCTAGGAGGTCTACGGCAGAGACCCCCTATTCATTGGCATATGGAACGGAGGCTGTTATTCCATTGGAAGTTGGTTTGCCAACCAACAGGACCACTCTAGTTGAAAGTGGAGGCAACGATAGAGCCCTAGAGATTGAACTGGACTTGGCCGAGGAACGGAGAGAGAGGGCTCTGGTGCATGCACTTGGCCTCATATCAAGAGCAGCTGATCAAAAGCTATTACAAGAATGTCCACCCAGGAGAGTTTGGTGTTGGAAACCTTGTGCTTTGTAAGGTGCTCGGCAATACCAAGGTGGCCAACGAGGGTAAGTTGGGAGCCAATTGGGAAGGTCCATATCGAGTTACTAAAATTGTAGGCATTGAGGCTTACAGATTGGCAGACCTGGACGGGAACCCCGGTGCCAAGGCCTTGGAATGCCCATAATCTGAGGAAATTCTTTGTTTAAAAGAACCCAATTTGTTTATTTTTCGTCCTGTTTTAGGATGCATATCGTGATTGTGTGGGAATTATGAATAAAATTCCCTTGTTTTTACTTTTCGATTCGTTGCAAGGGGTACGCGTAACGCCCCCTTGAGTTTTGGATTATGAATAAAGTCCTAAGATTTTGAATTATGAGTGCTATCTTTACAAACTCTTTTTCTTGAATACGAAGTCAGGCCTCTTCCTCTATCCTCACTTCGTATTGGGGAGCAGAGGGTCATGGTATGTGTGTAGAATTTTGATCAATTCGAAACTTTGCAAGTACGAATGCACTTGTACAGGTACGATAACACCTGGTATGCATACAAAAACATGCACCCTAAGTATGAATAAACTTAGGAGTATTTTCGACTACGAAAAAAACTTGGAGTGCATACGAGAACATGCACAATCTTGCCAAATATGATTATACTTGGGCACTATTTGCTCGGGTATGAAAAACCTGGAGTGCATACGAGAACATGCACAATCTTGGCAAATATGATTATACTTGGGCACTATTTGCTTGGGTACGAAAAAACCTGGAGTGCATACGAGAACATGCACAATCTTGCCAAATATGATTATACTTGGGCACCATTTGCTCAGGTATGAAAAAGCCTGGAGTGCATTCGAGAATATGCACTGTTTCGCCAAATGTTGCTGTATTTGGGCACTTATCTAAATACGAGAAATTTACAAGTCTAGCCTAAGTATGAGTACACTTAGGAGAATAACCTATATACGGGGAACTTTGGGAGCATATGCATAAACTTGTCCAAGTACGAAGCACCTGGGTATATGCACTAGCATCATTCTAAAGTATGAAACACTTAAAAGTAACTTCTTCCTTGAAAAACGAAGTATTTGGGAATCTGCTAAGTACGAAAACACTTAACATTCAAGACTGGCCATGAGATGACCACTTGCACAGTTAAAGGCCATGAAGGGCCAGCCAAACTAATTGTTCAGGCCAAACGGGGCCACCAAAATCACCCAAGTGCCACGAAGGGCCAAAATACCAGTGTTAAGATGTTTAGAAATGTATTAGTGCCATGCAGGGCAATACCAAAGGCTACGCAGGGCCAACAAAACTGACTCAATAGCTCAATTGTCATAATCAAAGGGAGGGGAGATCCAACTTACTCTTCGATCTTGAGGTCCTGGATGGCAGGAGGCGAGGTTGGTGCAGCAACGTTCTCCATTGTAGTGGTCTCTTCGGGTTGACCACCATTGGCTTCCTTTTGGACAGGGTTGGTCATCTCTTCAGTCTGGACAGCATCGGCACCAAGTTGCGCGGAGACCTGAGCATTAGGCTCTCCCTCCAGGGTGTCCTCTTCTTCCTCAACCTCCGGATCCTCGGCGACAATTTGAGAGCTCGGCAAGTCCTTGTTGGTTCAAAGGGGGCTAGATTCAGGAGCACTGATCTTGGTGAGGCATGCTATCCAAGCGGTACCCCAGATTTGGTCCTGAATAGCTGGAATCTGAGATTTGTAGCTCTCAGTAGTGTAGACACCCCAATTTGGCCTAACGATTATTTCAGGTCCCACCTTGGGGACCATCCCGATGATAAAATGGATACGATGATTGCTGATTGCCTTCTTGAGAACCTTAGGACTTTTGGTACAAGCTTTGAGCCACTTAGAGGACCCAATCCAGAGCCAAATAGCCTTTAAGGAATACAGAATCCTAGGAGAAACCTTCTACCGGCCGTAACATTGATCTCACGGCCTTAACATCATTTCCTCACTCGAGCAACCTATTGCCTAAAAATCTCCGTGAGAGATCCATCACACGGCCGCAAGATCCTTTCCTCGGCCGCCATATCATTTCCTCAGCCGCCAGATCCTTTGCTCGGTCGCCAGATTGTCCTTTTTCCAGACTTTGGAACGTTCTGTCAATTGTTTGATCCAAATACACTACCTTTCCGATGCATTCGGGCCACATTCAGAGATCACAACAAGGAGTTTGAATTGCATTGCAATTGCAATCGTGCATTTTGATTGGACCGCGTGAGTCACCAATTTCCCTATATAAAGGGGCTTTTGGACTCCGAAATGGACACACGAAATTCATCAGATCTACACCCTCTCTAGTCATGATACTCTACAGATTTACTCTCTCAAAACCCCTCTACAAAAGCCCTAACCTCCCGAAGTCAGCCATCAATTCGACAATCAAACCCCGAAGTCTCAAACCTAACCCTAGGGTTTCTCAAAGAAGCAATCAGTCAATCCCGATCAAATCCGAAGCAATCAAGCTACTGAGAGATCAAGGTGGTGAGGCCCAGAGGCCTCTGGTTTGGTTTATTTATCGTTTTTATGTTTAATCATAGCTTTTAATCATCTGCTAACTTTTCTGTCTGGTGTGAGGAAGAACATCGACCGAGGCTTCGATCCCTCGGCCGGTACATAGAGCCAGGAGGATCCCTCGGCCGTGACATCCATTCACCGGCCGCGGGATCCATCCCTTGGGACAGCTTTGTTTGTTTTCTGCTTTCTGATGCATGTTTCAATTAGCGTCTTGGCTCACCTTATTTACTATTTAAAGGCATAAAAATAGACTACATGTTTAGAATTAAATAAAGCATCTATATGTCTTATGTTGAACGATTGTGGGCTAGCCTTACGGCTAGGCAGAGAGGGGTGCCTAACACCTTCCCCTTACTGTACCTTTGGCTTCCGTATCCAGAATCTCTATCTATTTTCCTAGTTTTAATAAACTGGGTGGCGACTCTATTTTGATGATAACCGCTATCATGTGGCGATGTTCCTAGCCATGGGAATGTCCATGATCTTGGTTTATGAAGCAAGAAACCAAACGAGCAAACAAACGATGTCAAACTGTATGGCGATGCCTCGTTTAGGAGGTGTCTACAAGTAGCTACACTGATCCCAGCATTGTACCCCTGCTGATACGCATCCTTGGCCTTGTTTTTGTTCGATTCCAACTCTACGAGAGTCTGGTTCAGGCTACCCTCAACACCCTCCAGCTTGCCTCTCAACTCATCCGCAGTCCTGCGGGCATGATTTCTCTCTCTCTCAAGCCTGATGATTCTGCAGTTTGACATTGTCGCTGGCAAGCTTGGCACGCTGAGGCTCGGACTGGCCTAGCTTTTGGGCCATGGCGACCATTTTTTGCATTGCCTGGCAAACCATTAGAAATCATGAATTGGGAAGACAGGTAAGCAATACGGTATGTATACTAAAAGAAAAGGATTACCTTGGCACTGTTGACCATGAATGAGCCGAGAAAATTGTCAGGGGAGCTGGCTACTTGCTTCTACATATCCCCAGGTAGCAGAAAGGCCTGGGACAAAGCAAGGGCAGTCCCCTCGGACTCCATACTGTCCCGGATGGTGACTGGCCGGCCGCCATGTGTGAGTTGAGGAGCCCAGATGGGGGTTAAGGTTGCAGAAGGTTGAGCTAGAGACCTTTCGTTCAAAGAAGTTTCCAATCGTTGACGCTTGTCTCGGTGACTAGCTTCAATTTCTTCGGGAGAGAAATCGGGTGGGGTATCTAATTGAGCAGACCCATGGCGGCCGTGAGGTGGTAGAGGACTCTGAGAACGTCCGCGGCCACGAACAGTTCCGCGACCTCTGCCGCGACCAGCCCCTGGGATGGTAAGAAGGTTGCTGAGGTTGATCGGTTGATCCATTTTCCGAGGTGGGGGAGATGGAGAGTAACCACTGGAAGATGTGGAGGCTACTTCAGCTAGCTTTATGGGCTCGGCAGAAAAGGGAAAGGTCTGTGAACGCCTTTCTTCCTCTTGCTCGGGCTGCGGAAAATGAGGACCAGAAATTATCGGGTTATCGGCTGCTCGGATCCGCCGATCAATGAACCCACCATATGATGTCCTGTAGCTCAAAAGAACCTGGGTTGCTCTTGCTCGGCCCGCTAGGTAGGTCCCTTGTCCGTTAAAGGCAAGTGCATGGTTGATATCTGCTACATGAACTTGGGGGGTAATGATGTCATACCCCTGGTTGATGTTTGTGGCTGCAGAACACGAAAGGTTAACAGTCAGTAAAATGAACAATAAATGGTGCAATACAAAAGATTGCTCGGCAAAAAAGTTCTACGAGAAAAAGAACTAACGTGGAGTGCCAAATCTGTGGGGCGCATGAAAGCCTATGACTCTACCATCCTCGTCTTTGGGCTCAAAATTCCCCATGACGATGAGGAAGTCATCGTCATCCCCTCGAGCGCAGTCAGGCAGTTCAAGCACAAGTCTCTTCCTGGAATTCCTACTCTTTAAATAGTAGGTTCAGGCATCTCCAGTGCGTGAGATGTTGTAAAGATGGTGGATGTCGTGCAGGCCTAATGAAGCGCCTAGCATCTGGTTCAGGGCATGTACACCCATAACAACCCTAAAAAAATTGGCAGACACTTGCATAGGCAAAAGCCTATAGTGGACTAGAACTTGGCGGAGTAAAGGGGCTAGAGGAAACCTAACGCCACCTTCTACAATGGCCACAATCGGGATGTGGAGAGTGTCGTTATCTGGGCACTCACGAATAGCGTCCTCTGGAGCGAGTGTAGTGGCCACATTGTCAAGGATCTCGTAATGAGATCTAAAATTGGTCATGGCCTGGGGGGTGTTGTAGTGGCGTCTAAATCTCCTTATTGGAAACAGGAGTAGTACAGACAAGAGCGACGGGTACGAAAAAACCCTAGATACAAATCAGAGAAAACCTAAATCAACGAGAAAGATGAGCCAAATGGGGCGCAGTGACTTACGATTATGATAGTCAAGAATCCTAAAGATTGCATAAAGCAAGAGACCTTGAGACGAAAGCGTCGATGGCGGGAGTGTTCGAAGCCTTCTTTCTGTAGAGGGAACTTGCAGAGAGGTTGGGGGTTCAAAATGGGTCGAAAACCCAAATATACCTTAAAAATGAGTGGGGTGGCGTATGAAGAACGTCACCCCAGACGCCGTTTGGGCATTTTGTTCCCCAAATGATGTCCATTTGCATTTAATGTGGGCAGTACGAAGCATGCCGCGTGTAAAGTTAAAGCCTGCCCAGACCAAACGATGGGTCGTTTTGCCTGGACTAATGATGAAAGTTGCACCAAATACTAGAAATGAGATGCAGGAGCAAAAAACGAGAACTTTGCTCGGTGCTTAAAAGCCTTGCTCGTCATATTAAGTGAAAATAACGAGTAAAGCTGGGGAGCAATTGTAGGGAGGTATTCCCGAACAGGTGCGTGAGAGGCCCGAACACGTGGTACGCGAGACCACAGTAAGATAATAATGGGGGATAGTCGTCGTGCAAAACGGTGGTCGGCGATAAGGACCAGTGACATGAGAAGTCATTGGTACAGGAAACCCGAACAAGGGCATGATCCAATGAACATGAGTAGTTATTGGACCAAGAGTCTGGTAAAGGATAGTGACATGTGAAGTCACTAGTCCAAGTAGTTTGTATGGCAATGAGAAGGCCGAACAGGAGCAGCATTCTAGGAGGCAGCCTCAGCTGCAGGAAACGCTATGGAAGATTCCCGAATGGAGGCATCCCGTAAGCAATGAGATCTTGAGTGAATAAGATCAAGGAGAGATACCCAACGAAAAGGGGATGTTCAGCCAGTTAAGGAAAGGAGTCCTAAATGGTCTAAGGTAATGAATGATTAAGGGAACGCGAATCCAATATATTCTGGGTTTCCTATATGAGATAGGAAACCTAGGGCAACAAGAGTTCTTGGGCAGAAAGCATCTGAAAATCTATAAATATGAGGTAAACCTAGTGGTAAAGGTACACATTACGCAATACTTGACATTACAGTCTCAACCTACTGATAATTAGGGTTTTTCACTAGTACGTGATACTAACTTAGGCATCAGAGGGCCTTTGCCACGAGAGGCAAAGGTGCGCTCACTCCTTGTCTGTTTTGCAGATAGGGATTCCGGTGACCTACTAGGATTCAGGCGAGAGGCACGAAGTAGCCTTTACGTTTTTTGTGCTGTTCAAAGCACCTTCCATTTTTCTACACTTACAACTACTTTCCCATCAATCATCACATTGGGGTAGTTGCCTCTTTCTTGAACAAACACTTATTCTTCTGGGCTTTCGCCTTCAAATCCTCCATCTCATCATCAAGCCTTCTCCTCTCTTGTTTCATTACCAAAAGCTTTAGTTCAAGACTTTTGATTTGCCTTTGCACACCCTCTCACTCAATTCTAGTTTTTGCATACTTCTTTGATCCCTCTCTTGATTCTAGCGAGAGACTCACAGTCGGCTTAACCGATCACATAAAAACATTACATCCATTCCCAACAGCCCAAAGGCTTCTAAAGTCTTGTCCCACATCTCAAAGTCATCCGGGGAGGTGGAAATCTGGGAAGCTCTAATTGCATCAGCAATATTTAACGGTCGCTGATACGATTTCGGTTCCCATATTATTATCGATAAGGCTGTGGGCTCCCCGGGCGCCCGGAAAAAGGAGCGCCAACTCGAAGAGTCGCCACCCGAATTTTTGAAATGGATCATCCGAGAAACCGAAGAGTCGTTTGGAGAAGGCTTTTGGTCTAGCGAAAATGTTGAGATGTTGGGTTCGGGAGCCACGTTACGAATGAGGAAGGTTTTTCTTTAAAAAGCACCCCACTCGCCCGGAGAAAACGGTCTCTACTTAATGTTTTCAAAAGAGAAAAGGGGGGGATCTTCGATATTTTTCGGAATATCAAACTCTTTAATAAAACAAGTAGCGGGAAAGGGACATGGGAAACATATCACATTGACGTGCAGGTGGTGCTGCCTGTACAGTAGTGATAAAATGATATGAATAGAGTAAACGAACAACACTGAGCAGACTGTCTAGATCTCGGCTAAGCTGTCCACGGCACTCGAGCCGCCACGTGCACCTCAACATGCCGCGTCGTGGTACCCGCTTCGCCGCCGACTATTGCACTTTCAAAACGTTATTTAGCTCACGGCTTTCTCTGCATATCTTTGGGAAAGCTTATCAGAAACCTCACAACAGTTAGATCATCCCAAAAATACCATTGTCTTTCTCAAAATACGGTTTTAAAGTTGTTTTTTACGTTTTTGATCATTCAAGATGATCTTGAAAAGCTTTTAAAAGAGCCAGAACATGGCTTGTAGATATGGTCTTATTTTAAGAGCAACGAAGCGATGCGAAATACTGAGATAACCACAGCAGGAAAACTTCGGATCAAGCGGACTGCTCACAATAGCATCAGTATGTACCATGCCGTGCGCTGAGAGTCAGGGTGCTGTGTGCTGATCAACAGACCGCGCGGTTCCCCAACCTCAGAACAGTGCTGGTTGTATTTTCTGAAAAATGGGTTTTAAGTCAGGATCTAACCAAAAGGGATTAGATCTGCTGACAGAAAGGTCCCCTCAGGAGCAGAACGGAGTCTAGTCCGAGGAAACTAGTTTATACCTTTGGTTTCGAGCTTGATTAAGGGTCGTGGATGCAAGGATTTGGATGGATCGTCACGGATGTGGATGGAGGAGGTTAAATGAGACAAAGGGAGTATGGGTGTGAGTGAAGGTTAGGTATTTTGGGTGATGGGGGTCTTGAAGTTAATGAGTGATCAACTTCAATGATGAGAAGGGAGTGTGTGAAAGCTCTTAATGAATGTCTTTTGGGAATGACATCCTTTAAGACTTGGAAATGGAACTGGTAATAGAAAGTGGGTGCAGAAACTTAGGGAGAGAAAGTAGAGTGAGAGAGCCAAGAGAAAGGCAAGAGAAGGACTCAAAAGAAGGGCTAAGAGGGACCTCTTTCCCTTGAGTGGAGGGGTTAATTTATAGGCAAATGGCCAAGGATTTTGAATTCAAATGGTGGAGGTATTTTCTGGGTGGGCCAGAAGTGCATTTTCGGCTGAGCCAGTCATCAGCTGTGGCTCACACTGGCGTGGTCGACAGCTTTCTGAGCCAGCCAGCTTTTTGCTCAAGGTACCGTGCGGAGGAGTTTGGCTGCGCATGGTCCCTTGAATTTCTCAAGGTGCCGTGCGCTCCAATTTGGCTCCGCACGGTACCTCCTCCTGCGGTCCAGGGCTTTTTGGGCTTTTTATTGGGCTTGGCTGGGTTTGTTGGGTTTTAACGTAACTCGGATACCATTAGTTGGTACGAGTGACGCTTAAAGAATAGGCATCCCAATCCGTTGCTCTAGTGCCTTTGGCCAGAGACAAAACGAAAACTGTAAGTAAATGTGATGGTGGTCGCACTCGGGGAGCTGCCTACGTACCCCGTTGTAGGGATTAGACCAGCGTAGTTCAATTGGGACAATGCAATGCGAGAAACGAGTCCCGGAGGACAAACTTATGCAAAGAAGTGCTTGCGGTGCGGTGTGTCATTCAAAGTATTGTGAAAGACTTGAGACGAGCCCTCGGGAGGCGAAAATCAAGACGAAGAGAGACGTTAGGTCCGTTAGACCGTGGCTCAAGAGACGAGAAGCGAGACGAGCGCTCGGAAGGCGAAGATTGAGACGAGCCCTCGGAAGGTGAAAATTCAATTTAGAATTTTTGAGACAAGCCCTCGGGAGGCGAAAATTCAATTTAGAATTTTTGAGACAAACACTCGGGAGGCGAAAATTCAATTTAGAATTTTTGAGACAAGCCCTCGGAAGGCGAAAATTCAATTTAGAATTTTGGAGACGAGCCCTCGGAAGGCGAAAATTCAATTTAGAATTTTATTTAGAATTTTTGAGACAAGCCCTCGGGAGGCGAAGATTCAATTTAGAATTTTTGAGACAAGCCCTCGGAAGGCGAAAATTCAATTTAGAATTTTTGAGACAAGCCCTCGGGAGGCGAAAATTCAATTTAGAATTTTTGAGACAAGCCCTCGGGAGGCAAAAATTCAATTTAGAATTTTTGAGACAAGCCCTCAGGAGGCGAAAATTCAATTTAGAATTTTTGAGACGAGACCTCGGGAGGCGAAAATTGAATTTTGAATTTTGGACCTGCTGGGGAAAATATGTCGGATCCTTGAACCAGTCACGGTGAGTCTCGGAGGACGAATACCGAGAAAAAGGTGAATACGGCGAATTCTCGGGGGATTAAATGGCGCCGTAACCGATGCACGACATTCTAAGGGACCTTTACTGCAAAACGGCTGAGGATTGAGTTTCCAAGAGGATTTTGGTGGCTGATTGGATCAATTTTCGAGAAAACATTTAAACTTCTGGAGCAAGGGTGCCGTGCGGTCAAAGTTGAAGGCGCGCGGCACCTCGTTCTGTTAAGCACCCTTTCGATTTCTGAGAACAGTTGACAGGTTTAAGGGTGCCATTAATTCGGGCGTGCCCCTTCGTTGGCTGGGACGTCTTTATAAGCATGGTGGTGCCTCATTCCATGCACCAACAACAAAACTCAAGAGTCTCTCTACTTTCTTCGTATTTTTCTAAAAAAAACAGTTTGTTCTCGAAGTCTACGGATGGCGAACAATGGTCTGGCGGCCCGGGTCGAGTCCCTAGAAGCCGAGATGTCTTTCTACCGTCGGGAGATTGCACAATTGAATGAGCAGATCGCGAGGCTCATTGGGATGATTCGCACTCTCCGCCGTGCGGTGTCGAATCTTCAGGATTTCGCCTTCGACCAGATGGATGACAAGCACGACCCCGATTCCGTCCTTGGGCGTGAGTCGGACGACACGGCAGAAGACTCCGAGGGGAATCCGAATGGGTCGGATGACCGTTCGGATGGGGCGAACGACGCTTCGGACGACGGGAGTGCTTGAGACCGGGGCCGGAGAAGAAGAAGGAGGAAGGAGGGAAGAAGAAGGCGGATGGAAGAAGGAAAAGGGCAGTAGGCCCTGTAGTTGTTTTTTGTTGTTTTTGTTCTTTTTCTCTTTTTTTTTTTGAAATGTAATGGCAAGTCCCGGGGAAGACCCCGGGTTTTATTTTAATGAAAAGCCCCTTCTTCATCTTTTTTCTTGCATCTATCCTCCCAAGTCTTGATTGAATCGAACACGGAAACACCACAAACCGTTCTCATGAATCAAACTATCGAGACAAATCACCATGCCGTGCGCAGTCAAATTAGGGACGCACGGTAACGTAAACTGAAGGCACTGTACATTCGTCCATGGTGTCGTGCGACCCGTCCAGGGTGCCGTGCGGTCAGGTTAGCTATGAACCCGGTCCGACGTTGATTTCTCAGCGAACCGGTTCGAGGGGTATATATATATACACGCGGGGTGTACACAGTACACCCCACTCGTTCGAAATTTCCCTCTCTCTCTCGATCACTCTCTCTCTCCCGTATCTCTCTCTCTCGCTCGATCATCTCTCTCTCCCTCGTATCTCTCTCTCTCTCGCTGCTCTCTCTCTCTCTCTTGCTGTTCCCTCTCTCTCTCGCTGCTCCCTCTCTCCCGACTGCTCTCTCTCTCCCTTTCTCATATAGTACGATCATGGAACCCAAAGACGACATACCATCCAAGGCCGAGGTTACACCATCCTCCGCTCTTTCGAAGGACAATACGATAGCTGGGGTCAAGCCAAAGACCTCTGCGCAGCCGGCATTGGTCGAGGAGACCGCGGCCATGGCTGCCACAGTGGTCAGCAGTGGTGGTGGTGACGGTGGCAGTGCGGTGTTGGTCGGGTATGGTCAGGAGGCGGAGACTCCGGGTGCAGTGGAGTCGAGAGGTGATGCCGAGGTTTCGGGCCAGTCAGAGGCAGCGACGGGTGTGGAGGAGAGGACCTCGGAGGGTCACGGTGGTGGCTTAGACCAGGTGGTGGAGGAGACAGAGGCCTCTCCCGCGAGAGAGCCTCGGACTGACTTGGGGAAGGCCCCCATCGTCGAGGGTGAGCCAGAGGTGGAGCTGGTGGT
The DNA here is from genome assembly GCA_025413875.1 of Rhododendron molle. Taxonomy (NCBI): domain Eukaryota; kingdom Viridiplantae; phylum Streptophyta; class Magnoliopsida; order Ericales; family Ericaceae; genus Rhododendron; species Rhododendron molle. The sequence goes on along the minus strand of CM046391.1, from coordinate 32,368,196 downwards.
GGAGGACACACCGCCTATGTTTATGGGCAGCGGCACAGGTGCAGGGTCGTCAGGCCATATAGGCGTGGGCGACTACTTAGCGACGGCGCCCGTGGAGGACGTGCTGGAGTTAGTACGGGGGTATCTTGGGTTGGCGGACGCTTTACTGGCGTCACGCGAGGCAGAGTTGGAGGCCGAGCTTAGGACCGGGGGTGATAGGGAGCCGGAGTCTGAGGAGAGGCGGGCTGACGAGGAGGCCGGAGGGGTGGTGGCTCCTCGTAATACCATGGTGGCTGAGGCGACACTAGTGTTGCAGGGGCGAGGGCCATACGACGAGGCGGCATACGTGCCCTTTCAGCACGTGGTGGTGCCTTCGCTTTTCGACCCTTACACTCCGAGGAGGCTGACTTACGACGAGGCTCTGGTCTTGAGGGACCCTCAGCAGCACCTTCCTTTGCGCCGAGACGAGGTATACTTTAAATATCTGCATTTCAAATTCCAATGCATCGTATTTCATTTCATTATACCATTGTATTACATGCCATGCCTGTTTACTGAATATTTGCTGATTTGTTGTAACAGGCGATCTCACTCTCGTGCTACGGGGGTTCGGCAGCTGTGCTGACATTCTGGGAGAGGTTACCCGAGGCTGCGCGGGAGATAGTGAGGCAGGCCGGTTTTGGGGAGTTTGTAGGGGTGCTGGCGAGGGGCGTGTGCAACGACCGCCCGATGGTGAGGGCTTTGGCTGAGAGGTGGTGGGATACGACGAACACCCTCCACTTTTCCTTTGGTGAGCTGACCGCGACGCTGTTGGACTTTGCGGTGATCACTGGTCTCAGGGTCGGAGGTGACCCTATTCCTTTTGATGCTGCCACAGGGAGGCAAGTGGCGTTCCAGCGGGCGATGCTGGGGCACGAGCTGAGGGCGGAGGGTGACGATGCGAAGTATGCCCAGCTTCTGAGGTTTTGGACGGAGAGGCTCCCGACTGACAGGGTGGAGGAGGAGCAGATGGCGAGGTGCTTTCTGCTATACTTACTTGGTGCGTCCCTATTTCTCAATAGGCGCAACCGAGTACACCTTTCGCTTCTCCTAGCCTTGAGGGACGTCGGGGAGATCGCCTGCTTCGACTGGGGAGGCGCAGCACTGGGGACGTGCTATGCCTTCATGGGCTCTCTTTCCCGTGGGGTAGGAGTGAGTCTCGGAGGCTATTGGAGGGTCTGGGAGGTACATTTCTCTTCCTTTCTCATGAATAGTTAGCTTTCCATTTGCATCCATTCAATGTATATCTTGTGCTAACTTTCAATGTCTTGAATTGCAGCTTTGGACGTACGAGGTTATAGGGATGTACCCTCCCGAGACCACGTGTCCTAACGACACGATACTCCCTCGAGCCCTACGCTGGTCGACGGAGTACAAGGGCATGAAGAGGGGGAGAGGCAAGCTGGATGCCTTTCGACTTTACTTGGACGAGCTGCGTCCTGATCAGGTACTAAGGCATTTCCATATCCATTTCCGGCTTATTTCCATTCCAACAGCATCTTGACATTGCTTATTCTTGATGACAGGTCCACTGGCGGGTGTGGGACCGCTTCGAGATCCCCTACGTTGCGCAGAGTAGGGAGGTAGCTAGGGGGAGAGTGCTTCTCGAGTCCCCTTACGGCTGGCAGTGGTACTTGGGCGACCGAGTGTCACGCCAGTCGCTGAGGCTGGACGCTTTTCGAGTCCCTGGGCTGCTTCCTGCTCTAGTGCAGAGGACAGACCAGTACACACGGAGGGAGGTCGAGCAGTTCACACGGCCGGACCTCGAGTTGGAGCCGTTCTTTGAGGCAGGTGCGGGTTTCACTGCTGACTACGAGGAGTACTGTTCTCAGTACTTGATGGCGAGTCTAGGGATACGCGCTGCTTGGGAGGCGGCGCAAGAAGGCGTTGGAGGAAGAAGGGGGAGGAAGCGGGACAGAGGTGACAGAGGCAGCGGAGGCCGCGGCGATAGAGGTCGCAGCTAGAGCGCGGGCCGGAGTGGTACCAGCCTCCCTGCCCTCTCTTGGACAGTAGACGTGACGACTCCCCAGGGAGCTCCGGGCCTGGTTGTAGTGCCACGCCCTGCAGTGGAGGCTCCAGAGTTTCTCGCTCAGGTATAACATGCTTTCCTTCCTTCGTACATTCGCTCTTTTCACATGTTCTGATCGATTTTCTTCTTTGCAGGCTCCTCCAGGGTACGTGGAGGAGATGGCGGAGGCCATGATGGGCCTGGAGCAGTTGGTGAGGCAGTACGCCATGGGCCACCCTCCGGAGGTGTTGCCTCGCGTTGGTGGGTCGATGGTATGCTCTCGAACTTTAGTCATTTGCTTTACTTATATCGTTTATATTATGATTATGATGCAAATGTCACATGTATGCTATTCCATTGCAGGCTAGAGGAGGGGCTCCACGAGGGTTGCGGCGGAAGTCCGTCCGCCCTATAGTACGACAGGTCTCCTCTGCTGGCTCACCGGAGGAGCCGGCATCGAAGAGGACACGACGCTCTGTAGGGACCGAGGACGAGCCTATTGACGTCTCTGAGGACGATACTCCCGAGCCTACAGACGTTGACCTGGAGGTCACCTCAGGAGATATTGTGCCTAGAGCGACCGGCACTCAGGCGGCGAGCAGCTCTCCGGCGGTTGAGGAGGTCTCTGAGGACGAGAGCGAAGACGAGGACGAGGATGATGAGAGTTGAGCTCCTCTTTTGTTTTGTGCTTTTGACGGGGCCTGCGTGCTTCTTTTTGTAGGGCGCCTGTTTGCCTTAGATAGGATCTTGATCATTGGGCCATTATACCCCTTTTGTACTTCGACTCATGGATGCTTTTGGATTTATATATAGAGATTTTGTACTTTCATTATTTATGCCATTCAATTCTCTTTGGTTTGTGTGAAGAAAACTGAATAGCCAAAACATTAACCAGGTAATGCAACCAGTCGTTGATCAACGAGATTGAGTTGAACGTGAGGTTAAGAATGAGTGACATATTAACAATCGAAGCATATTGACAATGAAATAGAAATCAAAGAAAGCAATTGGGCAAACCATTGTAAAGTTGACTCTACATACAAGACTTCATACAGACATCTTCTCAACTGACTCCGTATAACAACCTTGAAATCTTGATACGAGACTTGGAAATTCTACTTTGCTTTTGAAGTATACTCGAAAAGTAGGAAAATGTTGACTTTAGCATGTGACATTCTCGAGTTTTGACTCTGAACACGAACCGGAACCTGGACTAGGTCACTTTTGACCATTATGACTTGTAGGACTTGAAAGAATGACTTAGAATGACCCGAAACGGATTTTGAGTCCTCGACATGACCTAAGAAACAGATTTTATCGAGTTTTCGTGCCATGATAACGAATCCTGGGAGTTGTCTTGAAACGAAACATCCCTGAAGTCCCAAATACCCGTTAGAATGTGTTTTGGGGGTTGCTGGTGTTCCATAGTGCCCCGATTCCATTTTGGCATGTTGCTGCTAAAAACTGCAGAAATATAGAGTCAAGGTGCAGTGCGGATGAATCAGGATGCCGCGCGGGTTAGCATCTGCCACACGGTACCTTAATCACACTGCCGTGGGGTTTCTCTGGGTTCAACCTGCCGTGCGACGCGGCAAGGTGCCGCGCGAGGCATCTTTCCTGACAGATTCCAGTTTTGCTGTTTTCCAAGGCAGATTGCTCGGGGGTTGAGGTTTGACCCATGCAGTGGCATTTCTAGACCAGTGCATGTCCGTTTTGAACCTTTTGGGACTTGACCACACTTTTCTCCATGTAGGACTCATGGAAAACTTGCACTTTTGAAACCCGAGGCTCTTTGAAAGTTGAAGTTGTCTTTTTCACCTCTCCTATAAATTCAAGCTCTCTCACTCTATGTTCTCCACATCTCATCCAACTCTTGTCTTCTTTCTTTGCTCCTTGAAATGGCTTTTTCTCCCACCGGCTCGCTCCGTCCATGGTTGGCTTCTATGGAAGGTGTTGATTGGCTCAACTTTCGAGCTCACGGTCTCTACTCCATGAGATACCTCCGCAACATTCGCCTTCGTCCCGAGCTTTTGAGGGCAGCCGTGAGTTTTTGGGATCCGGAGGTCCATGTCTTCCGTTTCGGCGAGCAGGAGCTTTGTCCCATTATCGAGGAGTTCCGTGCATACCTCGGGGGTTTTGGCTCGGGGGAGGTCATCGTTCCCCCCGTGCATGAGAGTGCTTACAGAGTCTTGGTCGTGGCCCTTGGATTAAGTGATGGCGCTGCTCGCTACTTAGTCAAGAATGGCCATCTCAATGTCATGCATCTTATCGAGCTGTTTTCTCCACCTGGCGACCTTGGAGACATGACTTATCAGACTCGACGCATGACCGCCCTCTGCATGTGCTTGCTTGCGGCCTACCTCTTGGTCCCTTCCGTTGGTCATGCTAGCTCGGCATTGGTTAACGTCGCTACTCAGGTTGAGGCCCGAAAAGATGTGATTCCGATGATTTTGGCTGAGACACTGATTGGTTTGGATAAGGTTCGTCTTGAAGAGACTGAGACTTTCAGGGGCAGCCCTCTCCTCTTACAGGTTGGCTTCTCACTCGGCTCTCCTTTTTCTGGTTTCTCCCACGTTCTCATTTTACCTCAACACTCGGCTGGGCTTTCTATGGTTCCTTACTTGTTTTCTCTCTCTTTTTCGTAGATTTGGCTTTGCGACAAAGTGAATGTGCTGACCATCCCTCCTGGCAACTGGTCATATGAGGCGAGGTTACTCTCTCAGCGATGTTTCGAGTTTGTTGACAGGAGCAGGGCTGAGTGGGTTGACTTTTTCAGGCGTCGGCGAGCTGAGACCATTTCTTGGAGGTGCCGCTGGCTGGATCTCCCGCCCATGACGGTGCACTACATGGGCCCCCAGTGGGTCGTTCTTGCTGGTTTGGAAGCCTTCACCTTCTACATCCCTTATCGCATCCAACGTCAACTCGGCTTGAAGCAGAAGGCCCCCGCAGAGGTTCTTGTGGACGTAGTGATGCCTCTCTTCAACCATTCAGTTCTTTGCCATTACCAACGCTTCTGGAGGACGCGTGAGGTGACCGATGCACATTCTTACCCTTCTGTGGCGATGCGTGGGAGCTATCGTAAGTGGCTCAGGAGGGACATTGCTGCAAGGGCTGGAGCTCAAGGAAACTGACTCGAACTTACCACCCCGACCATTGAATAAACTGAGGACCCTTCATTATCATGCCGTGCTTCTTTTGTTTTCGAAAGCTTTGCTCAACCTTATGTAGTAGAAGTAATTGTGTTAATAAAATGAGTTTTGGAGGGTTTCCCCTTCCTTGACCTTGTTCTTTGAGCCTTCTCAACCTGGATTTTTATTTTGATAGAGTATGACCGGGTCTTGATGTGAGACTGCCTACGTATCCTCCTAGCGAAGGAATCAGGTCATGACGTAGTTCAGGGTAGGGTTCGCTCTGGTTTTAACACTCTCCTTTTGCGCTCTAACTTTTGCCTAGAACCGCCCTTTCGGGTTTTCGGTCTAACGAGCTCATTTATTGTATGCCTTAACTTTTGCCTAGGATGCCCTGACGGGTTTTCATCCTAGTAGGCTTTTGCTCTAATTTTTGCCTGGGACTGCCCGCCCTTGCGGTTTTCAGCCCAGCGAGCTTCTCTCAGGGGTAGTAGCGCTTGAGTTGATCCAAGTTAACCAAGGTTGAGAATTCATTTCCGTCCAAGTCAATGAGTTGCGTAGCTACTTCTGATAGAATAGTTTTGATGATGTATGGTCCAGACAACTTTGGCCGAAACTTTCCTCGTGGGTCATAAACCGGGGCCCGAATTTCCTTCAAAACCATATCACCTTCTGCCAAGTCCCTGGGTTTCATTTTCTTGTTAAATGCCCGTGCGATCCCTCGCTGATACCCTTGAATGTGGTAAAGAGCCCTTAACCGACGTTCATCGAATAGCATAAGTTCTTCGAACCGATTGCTCAACCATTCTGCCTCTTGAACTTCACATTCAATCATGGTTCAAAGAGATGGGACTTCCAATTCAATGGGAAGTACTGCTTCCATCCCGTAAACCAGGGAGTAAGGAGTTGGTCCCGTCAGTGTTCTTACAGATGTGCGGTACCCCCACAAGGCTAGGGGTAGTTGTTCATGCCAGTCCCTTGCAGATTCAATGGTCTTTTCCAGAATGGCCTTGATTGTTTTGTTAGCTGCTTCCACGGCGCCATTAGTTTGAGGCCGGTAAGTTGTTGACATGTGCACTTGGATTTGGAACTCATCCAATACTTCTCGAGCTCTCCCTTTGAAATGAACCCCATTATCGGATACGAAAGCTTGAGGGATGCCATACCGATAAATGACATGCTGCTTAATGAAATGTGCAACTTGAACTGCAGTAAGAGTGGTGTAGGAGGCAGCTTCTACCCATTTCGTGAAATAATCGATAGCTACTAGGATGAACTTGTGGCCGTTGGAAGCTGCCGGCACGATTCTTCCGATGACGTCAATCCCGCACGTTGAGAAAGGCCATGGCGAGCTCATTTGCTGTAGTTCGTGCGGTGGAACATGCGTAAGATTGGCATGAATCTGGCATTTTCGGCACCTTCGCACGTACTCTACACATTCTGTTTCCATGGTGGTCCAAAAATATCCCTGTCTGAGGATCTTCTTGGCGAGTATTATGCCATTCATGTGGGGACCGCATACACCTTCGTGAACTTCTTCCATCACCCTTTTCGCATCTTCTCCATGGATGCAGAGCTTGTGTGTGCCACAGTGCGGTCTTCAGTATAGGTTTCCTCCGCAGATGATGTATTGAGCAGCCATCCTTTGGAGAGCGATCCTGCCCTTTTTGCTTGCTTCCACGGGGTATTCTCCTCTTTCCACATATCTCCAGATGTCATAATACCACGGATGACCATCATCGAGCTCGTCAATTTTCATGACGTGCTGGTGTACTGGTGTATCCCTTTGTTCAATCACAATTGGCTTTAGCTTTACGCCAACGGGGATTTCGACCATTGATGCAAATGTTGCCAAAGCGTCTGCGAATTGATTTTTGAATCTTGGGACATGAGTGAACGTCACCCTGCTGAAGTGAGGGATGAGGTCTTCGAGATCCTGATGATACGGTTTTAGCTTTTCTTCCTTGACCTTCCAGTCTCCATTTGCCTGAGACACAACTAAGTTTGAATCTCCCACGACCTCCAGTTTTTCTATACCGATCTCGATGACTGCCTCCATGCCTACGATGCAAGCTTCATATTCCGCCTGATTATTGGTGACCTCAAAATTGAGTTTAAATGCCAACGGGATGTGCGACCCGTCGGGTGATATTAGCAACACACCAATTCTGAACCCCTTCTGATTGGCTGCTCCATCAAAATACAACTGCCAAACATCCTCGGCCATCGTCATTATGTCTTCGTCAGGAAAATTGAATTCGGCATCTTCTCCACCCTCGACTGGGCAATCGGCCAAAAATTCTGCGACGGCTCTTCCTTTTACTGACTTTCGGGTGACATACTTTAATTCGAATTCGGCTAGCATTAGCAACCATCGGGCCATTCTGCCTGTGAGAGCCGGTTTTTCGAACAGATACTTTAGATGATCCATCCGAGATATCAGCTTTACCGGGTAAGCTAGCATGTAGTGCCTCAACTTCTTGGAAGCCCATACGAGTGCCGAGCACGTCTTTTCTAGAGGAGTGTAACGCTCTTCGGGTCCAACCATCTTTTTGCTGAGGTAGTAAACAGCCCTTTCAACCCCATCATCTCCTTCCTGTGCTAACATGCACCCCATTGAAGACGGATGACCGACAGGTATAGGATCAAAGGTTTTCCTGTTACGGGCGGTGTCAGTACTGGCGGCCTATGCAGGTAGGTTTTGACAGCTTCGAAAGCTTTCTGGCATCTATCATCCCAAGTGAATGGTACTCCTTTCTTGAGTAAGCGGAATAAGGATTCGCAGGTCGAAGTCAATTTTGCAATGAACCTGCTGATGAACTGTACTTTTCCAAGGAAACTCCTTACATCCTTCTCAGATCGCGGCGGCTCCATTTCTAGGATGGCTTTGATCTTTGATGGATCGACTTCGATACCTCTGGTAGTAATCATGAACCCAAGCATCTTTCCTGCAGTGACTCCAATTGTGCATTTGGCCGGATTAAGGCGCATCTTGTACTTCCTGATCCTTTCGAAGAACTTTCGGAGTGCGGGGAGATGTCCCTCTCGCTCTTTGGCCTTGACGATCATGTCATCAACGTAGACTTCTACCTCTTTGTGAATCATGTCGTGTAACAGCGCCGTAGCGGCTCTCTGGTAAGTAGACCCTGCATTCTTTAGTCCAAAAGGCATAACTCGGTAACAATACGTCCCCCATTCAGTGACAAATGTGGTCTTTTCCCGATCTTCTGGAGCCATGAGGATTTGGTTGTATCCCGAAAAACCATCCATGAAAGAGAGTAAAGCATGGCCGGCGGTGTTGTCAACCAGCACATCGATGTGTGGTAACGGGAAGTCATCTTTAGGGCTAGCTTTGTTGAGGTCCCGAAAATCAACACAGACTCTTATCTTACCATCTTTCTTCGGCACAGGGACGATGTTTGCGATCCATTGCGGATATTCGGTTACCATCAGGAATCTGGCGTTGATCTGTTTAGTGATTTCTTCCTTTATCTTAAGCACCCAGTCAGGCCTCATGCGTCTCAGTTTCTGTTTTACTGGTTTTGCATCGGGATAAAGGGGAATCCGATGTTCCATGATTTCTGGATCTATTCTGGGCATATCCGCATGTGACCAGGCAAACACGTCTTCGAACTCTTTGAGTAAGTTTACGAGGGCTTCGCGTTCTTCGGCGGACAGCGTGGAACCGATTTGGATTATTCGAGGATTCTCTCCATCTCTCAGATTTATTAGAACAATTTCTTCTTTTACAGGTTGAGCGTGCCTCTCATCTTCCCTTTCGATTAGGGATCTAATTTCTTTGGGGATGTCCCCATCGAAATTAACCTCTTCACCATCAGGGCCGACGCAGTTTATTTCAAAGTCGGAGAAGTAAGCAGAATCAGATTCATTCATTTCATTATTAACGGGGGCCTCGGGGGCACCATACACACGGGTGGATTCGAATTCGAAATACAGACTCTGAGAGTTTGGGCCGAGAGGCACCAACTCAGACTCGACAGATTCAGAAGACTCAGAAGACATGACAGACTCAGACTCAGACTCGGACTCAGACTCAGATCCACAATGAGTTGCATTTGGCATGAAGGTCCAATTCTTGTACTCTCTAGCAGCATCCATGATGAGTGAAGTTGGGTCTCCGAGAGTATCCTGTCATCAGCACTTCTGCTTCCACAACTGTACCCATTGGTTCGTCTTCCTTGAACAGAGTCGCGAGACTACCCAGGGCGAAAACCTCAATCCAGTCAGCCGGTTCCTTCTGCCCTTTCACCATTTCAGTTTCTTCGTCGCTTTCCGGCCAAACATCGTTCGCAAATATCTCAAATCCCGGCAAAAAGGTGTTGGTTTCTTTGTCCCAGAACGGTTCTGGCTGGCCTTGGTAAACCTGTTTTGCTTTTTCCCTGACGAAGTAATCTTCTAGCCTATTTCCTTTTTTCATCTTGCTGTCGCTTGAAGGTGAATATCCCAGGCCAGTAGTGCGCATCAAAGTGCCTTGAGCTTCAAATTTTGCGGGGCCTTGAAGATTCTTTCCCAGCCCCAACCCCGGCATGTAGGACATCTTCTTCATTATCTTGATAGCGACATTGCTGACAACAAAGTCGTCATCGATTGTGACCGAATAGACAGACCGGGAGGTATCCAGAGAAAAGCCTCCCAGAGCGATGTTTTCTTCCCCGTGTTGAATTTCCAAGAGCGGGGCATTGTCTTCCACAGGGCCATGGATTCCAGAGTCCCCGTGGATAGTGAGCATTCCTGTTTCTAGTCCCAATCGAATCTTCTGATGGAGCGTAGAGGGCACAGCCATGATATCCGGTCGGTGCAGGCAAGGTCTTCCTAGCAGCAAGTTAAAAGAGGCGGGAATGTTTACCACGTGAAACTCTACCTCCGTCTGGTACGGTCCGAAGGTTATGGGAATCATGAGAGTCCCCACTACATCTCTCCGAGTGTTGTCGTATGCTCGGACTTTGACTTCCGATGGAGAGAAGTCCTTATTTTTGTACCCCAAGCATTAGGTGACACGGAGTGGGCAGACATTAATTGCCGAGCCGTTGTCGACCAGGATTACCGGAACCGATTTGCTATGGCATTTCAGAGTGATATGTAACGGCTGATTATGGTCAGTTCCCTCGGCAGGTAAGTCCCGATTAGTAAAGGTGATAGCATGTTTGACAGGTATGGTTTTGATCAATCCCACAAGCTCATTGGGGGTTATAGCGGAAGGAACCTTTAGTTGAGAGAGTGCTTGGATGAGACCTTCACGATGGAGTGTGGAATGAACCAGCACATCCCAGACGGACATCTTGGCATTGGTTTGCTCAAGTTGGCGCTTGATCATCCCTTCGGGGCCCTTTTCAGGTCGGGAAGGCTCCTTGGCCGGTGGGTCAAAGGGTCGAAAGGTGTTTTTGACTGGGGTGGTAAAGAGATCAGAGGGTCCTGAGGCTGCAGGGTTGGAAGATTCTCTGACTTGAAGATTCGGAGGTTGGTAAACACGGTCGCTTCTGGTTAAATGGTCAATCTGGCGATACTTTGATTCCTCACTCCATAGGTCGGCCAGGGCTTTGCGATTGTTTCTGATAGTTGTATCTTGCAGATTAGTGGCTAGATCAGCAATGACTAGGTCATCCCACAGATCCTCAGATGTCCATTTTTCAGCCTCCATTACTGTCTTATTGACGGTCCATTCTTCGTTCCCCACCTTTATGTTGACCACCTCGGTGCTAGCCCACAGGTTTGTTTCGGCCCCTGGTTCACCTTCCCACAAGTTCATCATGGCGACGTCGGCATCTTTGGGAAAAGTAGCAGAAGGTTCGGATTCGGTCCCGTCGACAAGGTAGTCCATCGGGTCGCACTCGTTACTGGCAACCTCTTCTTCGATTCCAGGGAGATTCGGGTACGGGGTGAGGTCCACATTGCCGTACAGATTATTGATGACAAAATCGTTAAAGTGAGAGAAGTCCGAGCGAAGAGGGGCAAGTTCTGGCTAGTTGTAGGTCATCATCTCAGACGGATATCCAGGCTGGTGTTCTTCACCGAACAGTGCTGACAGGGTGAAGGCATCCAAAGGGTCATTCCAGGCCATGAGCTGGTACTCGTCTGGGGTTGGATCCCATTCCCATTCAGGTACATCTTGAAAAACTTGGTATTCTTCTCCTTGGTTTTCAAACAGTGCATACAAAGAGAACCCGTCAAGAGGATCTGCCTGGATGTTCTGCTAGTCAACCTCCCATCCGGCTTCGAATAAGGGTTCGTCATTTCTTTGGAAGTTGGCAGCCTCAAATTCTTCCCAGTCAGCAATCAACTCTCCCCACGTGTCTTCCCATTCCCATCTGGAACGGAAGGCAGTTTCTCCGGGAATTTCACCAGTAGGGATTGGTTCAGTATCAGGAGTAATGAATAGGGTAGGGTCAAATTCTGGGATGCTCTGATTCTCAGCTAAGGTGATTTGGTTGATACGGAAGGGGGCATTATGCTGTGGTAGGGGGTTTGTAACAATGTGGAGCATGAACAATTTTGTTATCTATGAGGTTTTGGATTTCATGGCGGAGGCGGATGCAGTTATCGGTGGTATGGCCAGGCATTTGGTGGAAGTCACAGTAGACATTTTGGTTGAGGTTCGGTGGAATGGTTTGTGGCGGCGGAAGAGGTTTCAACACTCCAATTTCTGTGAGTTTCTTAAGAAGAGTGGATCTGGGAGTGCTGAATTGGGTGAAGGTTCGGTTCTGGGATTTTGGTTTTTGGAAAATCTGGTTGACTTCTACAGGTTTGGTGGATGAGGTTCCTGCTTGGTTAGTGTTCCCGATGAGAACGTTGCTGTTTCCTGAATACGCTCTTTTGGATTTTGACCCTGATCCTGACTCTTTCTTTTCTGAAGTTCCATCTCACAAAGCCTCTTCTACGGCCAGTCCAGAATCATAAAAGGTTTCGAAATTTGGGGCAGCCTGGGAAAGAACCATGTAAGGAGCAAAAGAGTTTGGCAGGTTCTTGGTTATTATCCGTATCTGCTCTTTCAGATCAGGCTTATTCTGCATTTGGGCAGCCTTGGCCCTCCAACGTTTGACAAAGTCAGCAAAGTTTTCCTTTTCACTCATCTTAGTGCTTTCCAACACCCTCGTGGTCATTTTCATGTCAACATTAAAGTCGTATTGGGCCACGAAAGATGTACCAATGTCTTCCCAAGTCCTTTTCTTGGATGGCTCGAGAGAGAGGAACCATTGTAGAGCTGGCCCAGATAGGGATTCGTGGAACAATTGGGCCATAGCTTCCTTTTCGATGCCACGCATGGTGAGGGAGCCAACGTATCCTTGAAGATGGGCCCTCGGATCGCCGGTACCATCGAACTTTGCAAAGTCCACACCTTTGAATTTTTCTGGCAACTTGGCCTTGGGGAAAAGGCACAGCTTGTTCATGTCGATTTCTCCTTTTCCAAGTCGCTTAGTCTCCTGGACTGACTCCTCCAATTCACCAATCTTAGCCATGAGGGCGGCCGAGTTGGGATCAGCTGCTGGTGTTTCTTCTTTGGGTTGCTCAGGTCGCCTAGCCAGAAGCTTATCACTGATTTCCTGCATACTTTCCATCATCATGTTCATGTCGTTTTTCATGGAGACCACGGTAGCCTTGAGTTGCGCATCGACACCAGCAAGGGACTGCTTAAACTGAATGTCCATGTTTGCCATGTTCTGCCTGAGCTCTTTTATACCGTCTCCTTGGTCAGCCATGGGTAAAGGGTTTTCGGGCAGGATTAAGACTATAGGTTCTTCTATTATGGTCTCTTCTAACAACTGTTGCTCTTCTTGATCGACTTGGACTTCAAACAATGGGGTTCCTTCCAGGGTGTCTACACGGACTAGTCTTTGGGACAGACGAAACCAATTGGGTATAGCTTCCTTCTTTCGCAGACGATCAATGTTGGTAGTACTGGCAACAAGTCAAAAGGGAGCGACTCACAATCGATCCAAATGCTCGTCCTACTTCTACCCATCTCCCAGAAACAAGGCCTAGGACCTACCGTGGCTTGAATCTCACTTAAGACGTTTGTACAGAAGAATTTCGGTAGTCCGGGTAGGTGCCGTCAGGCAGGTTAAATTCCGAACGGGTCGGAACCAGAGCCAATCTCCTTATCGTGACCATCCGAGACGGAGCAATATGACCACCGGAATCCAGATACGCACTTCTCAAGGCTAGATCCAAACCAAGGGAGCCGTTCGGGCACGGCAAACACCGGAGGTATCACAAACTCCATGGATTTAAGGTCTCCTAGACAGACTGGAGGGTCCTAAAGGATTCTAAGGGAGCCTAATCCTCTAGCCCGCAAAAATGCAATGATGCATGAATGATGGGTGTACAGAAATAAAATGCACATAAACAGGGTATAACACATAAGTCCTAACCATGGGTTCCTGTCTTAGTTGGGATGGTTCTATGGCTATGTACAAGTGCAAAGGCTGGTTTTGGTCTCAGAAGGGTTCCCCGGACTAGAGCCAAGATGTACTACCCCATGTCAAGTGTATTGCAAGACAATGGTCGAACAGCACGATGGCTCATCATAGTCGAGGGTTGCTAGGCATTTCGGGAGAGCTTGTCACCGGTAAACCGGGCAAGGTAGCCAAAATACGCTAGCGAGACTTGTGCAGTGCAAAGTGTACAAGATAAAAGAGTTTAATCTTCCGAAAGATATTTGAAAAATCCCCTTTTTGAAAACACCTTTCAAGCTTGACCCTCTTGATCATCCAATATTTTTGAGCATTTTTTTAAAAAAAAAAAAATTGGATGAAGTAAATTGTCCCCAGCAGAGTCGCCACTGTGGGCTCCTCGGGCGCCCTGAAAAAGGAGCGCAAACTCGAAGAGTCGCCACCCGGATTTTTGAAATGGATCATCCGAGAAACCGAAGAGTCATTTGGAGAAGGCTTTTGGTCTAGCGAAAACGTTGAGATGTTGGGTTCGGGAGCCACGTTACGAATGAGGAAGGTTTATCTTTAAAAAGCACCCCACTGGCCCAGAGAAAACCGGTCTCTACTTAATGTTTTCAAAAGAGAAGGGGGGGATCTTCGATATTTTTCGGAATATCAAACTCTTTAATAAAACAAGTAGCGGGGAAGGGACATGGAAAATGTATCACATTGACGTGCAGGTGGTGCTGTCTGTACAGTAGTGATAAAATGATATGAATAGAGGAAACAAACAACACTGAGCAGACTGTCTGGATCTCGACAAACTGTTCACGGCACCCTGAGCTGCCGCGCATGCCGTGCGTGGTACCTGCTCTGCTGTCAGACTATTGCAGACTTTCAAAACGTTATTTAGCTCACGGCTTTCTCTGCATATCTTTTGGAAAGCTTATCAGAAACCTCACAACAGTTAGATCATCCCAAAAATACTATTGTCTTTCTCAAAATACGGTTTTAAAGTAGTTTTTAACGTTTTTGATCATTCGGGATGATCTTGAAAAGCTTTTAAAAGAGCCAGAACATGACTTGTAGATATGGTCTTATTTTAAGAGCAACAGAAATAGTAAACAGCAGATACAGATAACCACAACAGAGGAAAACTCAGATCCAAGCAGCCTGCTCACAATAGCATCAGTATGTACCATGCCGTGCGCTGAGAGTCAGGGTGCCGTGCGTCTGATCAACAGACCGCCCGGTTCCCCAACCTCAGCACAGTGCTGGTTGTATTTTCTGAAAAATGGGTTTTGAGTCAGGATCTAACCAAAAGGGATTAGATCTGCTGACAGAAAGGTCCCCTCAGGACCAGAACGGAGTCTAGTCCGAGGAAACTAGTTTATAACTTTGGTTTCGAGCTTAATCAAGGGTCGTGGATGCAAGGATGTGGATGAATCGTCACGGATGTGGATGGAGGAGGTTAAATGAGACAAAGGGAGTATGGGTGTGAGTGAAGGTTAGGTATTTTGGGTGATGGGGGTCTTGAAGTTAATGAGTGATCAAGTTCAATGATGAGAAGGGAGTGTGTGAAAGCTCTTAAAGAATGTCTTTTGGGAATGACATCCTTTAAGACTTGGAAATGGAAGTGGTAATAGAAAGTGGGTGTAGAAACTTAGAGAGAGAAAGTAGAGTGAGAGAGCCCAGAGAAAGGCAAGAGAAGGACTCAAAAGAAGGGCTAAGAGGGACCCCTTTCCCTTGAGTGGAGGGGTTAATTTATAGGCAAATGGCCAAGGATTTTGAATTCAAATGGTGGAGGTATTTTAGGCGAGTCGGAAGTGCATTTTAATTTGAGGCAGTCATCGGTGGCTCACACTGGCGTGGCCGACAGCTTTCTGAGCGAGCCAGCTTTTTGCTCAAGGTGCCGTGCGGAGGAGTTTGGCTGCGCACGGTCCCTTGAATTTCTCAAGGTGCCGTGCGCTCCAATTTGGCTCCGCACGGTACCTCCTCCTGCGGTCCATGGCTTTTTGGGCTTTTTATTGGGTTTAGCTGGGCTTGGCTGGGTTTGTAGGATTTGTTGGGTTTTTGGTTTTAAAGGAGATCCTTTTTCAAGCTCGCGAATGTATCGTTTCCTCTATTTCATCATCGGGGTGGACAAAGACTCTCCGAGTTCCGGATTGGAGTGTCTACAAAGGCCCTTGTTGATATTTTATCTCTGGTTGCAGCAGAGATCGTAGTACTTAGTTATACCATTCACAACAATGTGAAGCCTTCGATATCTGGAACATATCCGAAAAATTTGGAACCTTCTATTGTGTTTGAGGAGTGAGTATTGCTCCAATCAGGATGGGATTCATCATCTAGTTCAAGTCTCGGATGCTTTTTCTCTTCCTTGTCACATGTTTCGAGGTTCTTCTCTACATAATATCCTTTTCGGAATCAATATTGAAGCGCTTGACCAAAAATTTCAAAAAATGTAGCTTAAGAGGGTCATTAAGAACAATACTGGAGCAAAATGGAGGATCACTACCTATCAAAACCTGTTTCTTATTCACAAACAACAAAGTTTGGAAGGATTAGGGCATCGGCTACATCAAAATCTTTTGCTCTGACTACATACACCTATAAAAGTGGGTTAGGGATGGATCAAAATCAAGCGAAGATTCAAGCTAAAAACAAAATACAACTCCGCTGCCTTAAATAGGCAGGGAAGATGAGCACGTATGTAAATATTACTGAAAAGATATTACCCAGTAAGAATAATTTAATCTTAAAAGTGTTTGGACTAGAATTTATCAGTCTCCATTTGTTATGCTTTTCTTCTATGTTAATTGATTAAAATGATGAAAAATGGTGCAAAAGGAAGGACTGCTTGTATGACACCAGTAAGTAATATGAACAAACTTGTATGGTAAAGGAGTCCTTTCTTTTGCACCATTTTTCCTCATTTTAATCAATTAACATAGAAGAAAAGGATAACGAATGGAGACTGATAAATTCTTGGCCAAATACTTTTCAGATCAAATTATTCTTACTAGGTTTTTTCTTTTAAGCAATATTTACATACGTGCTCATCTTCCTTGCTATAGACACCCCAATTTGAGACTCCCCGAACTTCCTTAGATCTACAATAATGATACAAGACAAAACCATGAATTTGAAGGCTTGATCAATGAATCTTGGGTCTCCCAGAACCTAAATTTTCCGTGTTTCTCCTACGCGATTCATCGTTTTGTGTCTCATCTTTCAACATCATTTCTCAAAAACATACACACACACACACCAATGAGCTACCAAGTCCGGCTCATTGGCCACAATGGCTACCAAGTCTGGCACATTGTGAACGCACACAACCAATAAGCTACCAAGTCCGGCTTATTGGCCACAATGGCTACCAAGTCCGGCACATTGTGTCACATACACACCTCCAAATGAAGCTACCAAGTCCGGCTCCATTGGCAATGCACACCAACATAAGGCTACCAGGTTCGGCCATTATGTAGTTTCAAAAATATTTTTATCCATATCAACCACATTTTACGTGTCATGTTTCTACTTTCCAACTTCATGTGTCTCGTATCATACATAGACTCCGCGGCGAGACTTCGTAAACAAGTACAACTCATTCATAGTAATCTTGAAACTAAGCTAGCAAGATCATCTAACTCTATTTAATCATGCTCGTTCATAACCACAAGTAAGGCAAGCAACATGCGATCAAGTTTACAAACCACGAAAAGGTCAAAATACAAATACTTCCTTTTAAAACAACACTTTATCTTTAAAACAAAAGCGTACATCCTTCCTTTTTGGAAAGTCAAAACAACATATGTTTATTGACGAGTAATTCAAGTTAGAAAGATTCTATAAAGTCATGCAATCAATCATTCTCAAGATCATGCTTTCACGTATTCATAAGATCATAGTAAACTACGTAAAACAATCCTTACTAAACATATAGCTTTCTATCGTCATGCTCATACAATACAATATACTTAGGATATGTAGATAGGGATATCTACAAAACATATAGTTTTCTATACTTAGAGGAAGTAGGTTCAAAGAACTCTACCGTTCTTCTCGGCGGTAGGTCGACTATGGAAGGTACGTCGGAAAGAAAGTCAGCGGTAGAGCGGAATAACGGTTTATGGTGGCTCCCGGTAGCTTCGAAAGAGAATGGTTTCTCTCGAAACTAGATCTTAACTACAATTACTACTATTTTTGGATCGAGGTGGTGGTCGAGTGGTGGTTTAGTGGCGGCAATGGAAGTGTTTCTTGAAAAACTAAGGAAGAACTTCAAGAACAAGCAAGAAACTAAGCAAGAACAACAAGAACACATATGCTTTCTAGAGAGAAGTTGGAGAACGAAGAGGTGAGAGTTCAAAGCACAATGGAGCTTTGTATTTATAGGCAAGGCACTCCCTCTCTCTCTCTAGCCGAATTCCCCTCTCTCTCTATATCTCATTTTTTTATTACTTCAAATCTTGTTTGCTTGGAAGAAAAACCATAAAACTAGGCTTGCATGGCTATGATGTAGTCCTTTTGATTGGATTGTCACGCCCTCGATTTTTAACATAAATAACAATACTATTTTAAATACAAATCCTCAAAATAGTACATACAGTACCCCAAATTACAATACAGTTTTTGAACCTCACAAATCTGTCAGTTGATACAGTATTCCAAAATAAAGAAAATAGTACAGTGCAGTTGATTTATGAAGAAAGGCAAATACTTCAAAAAATGTCTTTAGCTTGATATCTGCATGCATGCACTTCACACCCTCCCAGACTGTGTCCTTGTAGTGTACCTGAAAAATGATAGGTTGAGCTACACTAGCCCAGTAGAGAAATCTATACCCAAGCTATATGAAAATGTGATGAAGTATGCACGAAGAGTGAAAGAATTCGACAAGTGAACATGAGAAACACGAGTTTGTCACAACGAAAGACAGACTACGGCCAAAAAGTTCCAAACGGCTTGCAAGCATTCCTAACCGTTCACATGTCATGTAGAAATATTATTAAATCACATCAATCAAACGTACTCACAATAGGTTCGCAACCATTTCGACACTTCTCATAATCTAACCACTCTGCATTTCCACCCCTTGCGTTGCAGTCTGCATTTCCACCCCTTGCGTTACAGTCAACATCACCCATTATTTGGGTCTCTACATTACCACCCCTTGCGTTGCAGTCACTTTCTCATTCCAATTCTCAATTACAACCATTCAAATCCCAACAATCATACAACTCATTTAACAAACACTTCTCTAATCTCATGACACAATAAGGCACGTCAATCAAACTGATTTATAGGTCAAACACGAATTGACAGTCACATTTCAAAGTATTCCAAACTATCAATCATAACAGAACATCGACTGACAAATCAGTACACACCTTTCTCTCTTAGTATAGCACAATATCGTACCGACTCCATATCGACTCCACAACATACTACTCGCTAATATTGATTACTTAGATATCGTGGAACGAGCGCCAAAAGAGTTTGAAGGATAAGTGAATCATGCGGACACGCATTACTATGCTACCACTCGGATCACTAGAAAAACTTACATCTACCAACTATACTTCCCACAACGTCTCACTTAGCCTTCGGTACTCCTAAACAGTTTTACATCACATATTCCATTTACAACGACACTAACATTACGCTTAGTGGGTATCGAAGGAATTTGAATGATCATTAAGTCATAAGAACTCGAGAAATCAAGCTTAGGGATGGTTTAACGATGTTTAAAAGGTGTTAGAAGTGATTGGGAGTCAAAACAGACGAACGAGGATCAACGGACCAAAACTGTCCCAGAGAGCAGTCGCTGTTCGACGATCCATTAAAAATTGCACACTCTATATTTTTTAATGATTCCAACGCCAAAACGTCACCAACTTACCAATCTTTCAAACCCATAAGGACCCACAATCAATACGGTCGTTTAGCCACAACAAACGATGAAAAATGCAGCGCTGTTTGCTGCCCGGATTTCAAGATTACAGCTCAATCTTCTATAAATCACTATAAATCGAGTTCTTAATACTTTTGAACGATTCTAGTCCCAAAAGTTGCGCGATTGAACGAAGCTTAAAAGGTATGAAGGAACCCTAGTCAAATCTGCACTCTAAGGATGGTTAAACAGGCATTTACTGAAGCAACACAATCAACGTGACAGATTGACACACCTCCACTCAAATGATCATAACTTTCGGTGTACCAAGAGTTTTAAGGCGATTCCAGTGGCAATATAAAGCTGACTTCAGGACCTTCGAATCGATATCAAATTTGCATGAAACGGACATCAGACGAGGAAGTTATGTCCGTTCGAAATGGGCTGAATCCAGAACACGAGACAGATTGCAGACCCGTTTTCTAAAAATCACCATAAATTCAATTCTCAACGGTTTCGGGTGATTCTTGCGGCATTAAAACGAGCTCTAAATCTACTCTATTTCGTACGAAGGAACCAAAATTCAAATCTGAGCTTAAGAGGGCGTAAAACCCCAAAAACACAGGCCCTGTTCTGCTGATTTTCAGAAACGGAAGAAACAACTTCAAGCAACGAAATAAGGCACGATCTAAGTACATAAACACCGTATAAACGCATAACGAGAGTAAGAAATCTCTACCTCATGGGTTTTGAGCAAAACCCAAACCTTTGACCAAGTCAACCGAGCTCCAACGAGGTCCGATCATGAATTTTCTTGGATATTCGGAAAGCCCGTGCTCCGTATAGCAACTTTAATTCTCGGGTCTTGTCCGAACTCGTACTCCATGGAGGTGAAAATGAGGAGAGAAGGTGAGGGGGAGATGAGAGGCGAGAGAGAGCAGAGAGAGTTAGAGAGAGGGAAGGTTCGGTGGGTGTGTGTGTCTGGCGTGGAAAAAAGAAAACATATGGGAGGGGAAAAATTATTCTCTAGTCCCCATCCACACACACATATCTATGTATCCCAATGCATTTAACACTTGCACCCCTCTACCAACGAATCTATCTCGTGAACCCCAAATTAAATAACCACGTCATTTTTTTTTTTTTGCATTCCATTATTTTCGCCTTTACCAGTTATAATATATATTTTTTTAAAAAAAACGGGTCTCTACATGGATTATGGAAGATTGAGCAAGGAAGGGAGGATTTGATCAAGTATAGAAATGGAAATTGTACAAGTTGTACAAGATTTGGCTTGTAAGGATGAAATCCCAATGGATTTGTATGCTTCCAAAGGTACAATGGAAGATTGAAAGCATGAGAAAAATCAAGCAAGGTACATCTCTCCCTCACTCTTTCTCCTTCTCTCTCTCTCTCTCCCTCCCTCTCTCGGGTTCTCTATCTCTCTCGGCATTTTCTCTCTCTCTCCCTCTCTCTCTCTCTCTCTCTCTCCCCCTTGTACTCTACTTGAAAGTATATATATATACTGATATATATAAATGAGTACTATGGGTACTTTGAAATCTAGGGTTTTACAAGTAAACTTGATTTTTCAAATAAAATATACAAATACACACATGTGTACTTTCCAATATAATATATATATATATATCTATATATATATATATATATATATAAGTACATACATATATATATAGGGAATGGTTCAATAAACACCCTAATAAAACACCCAACGGGGACACCCAAAATCTCAATCTGATAGTTTTCGATTGAATTTTTATGATCCGAACCGCTCAATGTGTGCAGAATGTGATTTTAAGGGTGTCCGCAAGAAATTAGCGAAAAAAATGATTGGGAAATGCTTGATTTGAGCAGTTTTTATTTGAAGCGTTCAATAAATAATTGTTCAAAACCGTTCGGATCAAGCCCTTCCCGGTCATTTTTTTGCTGATTTTTAGCGTGTACCCTTAAAATCACATTCTGATCACATTGAGCGGCTCAGATCATCAAAATTTGATCGGGAACCATGGGGTGTTTTTTTAGGTGTCCTAATCGCCCCTATATATATATATATATATATATATATATATATATATATATATATATAACCATGTACTTTGAAATCCTACTAGAAATGTCAAAATCCAATATCTAATAAACTAAGTTATACTTTCAAAGTACTAAGTCCTATAATAATAACCTAATGTACTAATTCTATTTTAATGGATTTAACATATGGGAAAATCTACTAATTTAATCATTACTAGTACTTGATTGTCAAGACTAACTATTATCCAATGGGTAATGGTTTCCCTAGCGGTTATCGTCCAACGGTTAATAGCTTAAAGGCTCAAAAGGTTCAAAAGGTTCATCTAGGGTTTGCAAGCTCAAGGGATTCAAAAGGTTCAAGTATCAAAGGTTCATAAGGTTCGCAGGGTTTAAGAAACAAACGGCGATTAGGGTAAACAATCATTAGGCTACCTAGTTGGATAAAAGCTAGCTAAGCTTGCTAGGTAGGATTTCTAGCCGAGATGCGAAATCTTAAGACTTAACTCTAGAACGACGGAAAAATTGGCGATTAAACGACGATTAAATCCTAATTACGATTTTCAAATATTAACAACAAAACTTTTATTTAGTAAAAATCAGAGTTGTTACAGTTTGTATGTTGAAATGCATGAGAACTTGAAAGATGTTTACTAAAGATTTGAAAAGGGAGGGGAATATGCTGAATATCCCGACTTTTTTTTTCGAAAAACATGTTTTTTTGAACTCCCTAAAAGGGAGAAGGAACGGATTTTTGAAATATAAACTTGATTGAAAGTATTCGTACTTTGATTTTAGGATGGTTATGAGCATGTATACGTGATTACCTGTTTGATGTATGATAAAGCATTAGTGGTTTTCCACTCCAAAGGTATCTATCCATGTGACACTATGCTTTATATTATGTGCAAAATGTTTGAGCATGACTACGTGAAAATAGGAAGTTGTAACATGGTATCAATGATATAGAGTTGGATGATCTTGCTAGTTTAGTTTTAAGGTTACAATGAATGATTTATGTGTACGTACGTGAAAAGTCCTATCGCGGAGTTTATGCATGCAACGAGACACAGAAACTGCGAAACTTAGAAACATGACTCCCAGGGTGTGGTTAAAGATAAGGTGTGTTTTGAAATCACAATGTGTCCGGACTTGCCCATCGTGTGGTGTGTGTGTGTGTAAAGAAATGATTTTCGAAAAACCAATGGGAATCCGGACAGGCGGAACCATTGTGGGGATACTCGGGAACCCGGAACGGTGTAACCAAGGGTTTTGAATTATGGATTGGTTATTCGTGGAGAGGAGCCAATGCCAAATTCAATGTTTTTGTGTGGCAATGGGAACCCAGAACGGCGGAACCATTGTGAGGAGTAAGTGGAGCTGTAGATTGGACTCTAGTTTTCCCTCCCTTTGTTTGATAAATGTGCCCTTGAGGGAATTATGCTATAATAATGAGCCAGACTCTATTCAGATTTACAATGAAAATATTTATTTAACGTTCCCAAAATTCGGGGTGTTACACTAATGCGATCGTAGGCTTTTCTTACAAAAAAAAATGTGATCGCGTGTGCTTTGTGCTGGGGAGTCACCCCTCAGTGCTGGGTATCTCCTCCTGGGTTCGCTGATCATTTCAAATATTAGTGGGGTCCGGGGGCTTTTGTGTCTATTTTTAGCATTTATTACTTGTTTTCTCAATACTATCTTTTTACTATTTCATCCAAAAACATCTCAAAACATTTTCAAAAGCTATTATCCAAGAATTTTACCAATTAATCCATTGTTTGGATAAAAAGAAAATATTTTCTAAAATTAATCTGGACAAGTGCTTTGCACTGGGCACTTGGACCCCAACGCAAAGCAGTTGTCTCCATTTTCTGCAGTTTTCGAAAGTTTGCATTCTTTTCATTCATTGCATCCAATTTTTCTGTTCTTTTGTATACTGTACACTCAGCACATGCCTACACCATATACTTTATTTGCTACGCGTTTCTAAAGGTCAAGAATATAAGCATTTTCCAAAAATCCCACAAATATTTAATAGAGACTGATTCTCGTATCGGCCGAGAAGGGTGTCAAATAAAAGCCTTCCCTGGGCTTTTGAATCCAAAATCTCTGGTTTATTTTCATTTTTCTGCCCAGCCAGTACCGGTACAGCACCGGTACAGCCTGTCGCCCAGTACCGGTACAGCCTGTCGCCCAGTACCAGTACCCAATGTCCAGAACTTGATCAAATCGACATTTTGAAGGCTCCAGCACCGGTACTGGGCAACTCCCAGTAGTTGCCCAGTACCGGTACCCGCTGTGTTTTTTTGCAATTTTCAGCACGCTTTTTGGACCACTCTAAATACTCCCCTTTACCATTTTTCACACCCAAAACCCATTGACCAGACCTAGAAACACCCCCTCTCACCAACCCCACTCCAATCTCACCCAAAACTCTTGATTTCAACCTCAAATCTTCAGGATCCAACGGTTTCCAACCTCAAAATTACTTGAATCTTGCATTTGGAGAACAAGGGGTAACTTTTGTGTCCTTGCTCTCATCTTTGGGCTCTCACCCACGTTTTTCTCTCTCTCCTTTCAATCACTTGTGATCTTTGTTCATTTACCTTATTTTTGGGTTGTATTCACTCTAGATCCATCTAAGCTTGGTGGAACTCGTTTTTGATGGATTCAAGTGTATAGTTCTCGGTAGACCTAGGGTTTTGCTCAAAACCCACTTAGGTAGGGATTTCTCTCTTCCTCTACATGTATTGTGGAGATTATGGGTGATTTTGGTGTTTGTTTGATATATATGGTTGAATGGAGTGTGTTATGGCTTGATGAGTGTATATCCTTTGAAAGTGATATAGTAGTCTTAATTACATTGATCCATGAGCTATTTGTGATGTATTTGACAATGTCGATGTGTGTGTGTGAAATGATGTTAAAGCATCGGTATTGGTTGGGGAGTATGGTGTGACGCAAGGGGTGGAAACACAAAATCGCAAGGGGTGGAGTATATTGTGACACAAGGGGTGGAAACACATAATTGCAAGGGGTGGGAAGTCATTAGAAAAAGTGGTTGTGTGTGCGTGAATGTGTGTGTGCGTGAATGTGTGTGTGTGTTAGTGTTTATGTATGAGGGTGCTATGATATTAGTAAAAGGTGTTAGTATGCACTATTTGGATTTGCCGTTTGATTTGATTCACTGGATTCATGCTTTTCATCTCATTACATATAGATTTAGTAGAGAATTTCCTATTGGACTAGTGTAGCTCAACAAAATCCTTCTTTTCAGGTCCTAATGTCGGGCAATATAGTGCACGCTATGGTGTGCTTGGGCATGAAGATTTTTGGAAGCTAACATGACTTAGTTACTCACTCATCTTTGTATTGACATACTTTTGGTTAAAGATGGCTTTGTAACTAATTTTGCCTTTGCATTATCTTTTGACTAGTGTTTGTAATTTTCTAAACACTCGTACTTGTATTTAACTTAATTTGGGCCATGGTGCCAAGGATGTATTTCTTTAAACTTGGAGACTTTGTTTGTATTTAAGCAGGTGGGAAATTCATTTTGGGTTGTAACGCCTCCAATTTTGGGTACGTTAAATAAACATTTTTATTGCTTAAACAAAGTAGAGTCAGGCTCATTATTACATCACAACTCCTACAAAGTTCAATATTTACACAAGGGAGGGAAATCTAAGGTTCCTAACTACAGCTCCGACTGCTCCTCCATCCTAGCCAGCTCCTCTGCTCCGAAAGCCTCCAATGTATACAGCTCACCCTGTTCATCTATGAGGTTTGACACATTATACCAGCATCGCCACCAGCATAATATGTCAGGGTCATCAAAGGTAACACCATGAGCTACAAGCTCAATAGAATAATCCAAACCCACTAACCCTTAACTTACAAGCAAGAGATAATATAGTCAACGATTTTCCAAACTTAACATGCTTCTTAATGAACCGATAACAATTACACATCCACATTCGCTATTTGTCGTTGGTGTCCATGTTTTCCGGGTTTCTCCTACGCGACTCATCATAGACCGTGTCTCCATTTTCCACTTTAAAAAAACAACATTTTCGAATAGCATTTCAAAAATCCACTTTTAACACACCCAGCCTCGGTTCCGCCGTTTCGGGTTCCCGAGTATCCTCACAATGGTTCTGCCGCACCAGGTTCCCATTGGCACACATTAGCATTGGCTCCTCTGCACGGATAACCAAGCCACACACCCAACCTCGATTCTGCCGTTCCGGTCTCCAGAGTATCATCACAATGGTTCCGCCGCACTGGGTTCCCATTGGCACACACACACACACACCACATAATGATTTTCAAACTCGGTCATTATGTAGTTTCAAAAATATTTTATCCTTTGCAAACACAACCCCACAATGGGCAAGTCCGGTCACATAGCGATTTCAAAACACACCTTTCATTAACACACCCTAGGTGTCATGTTTCTATTTTCTCGATTTTCGTGTCTCGTTTTCCTACATAGACTCCGCGGCAGGACTTCTAATGACGAAATCATAAATCATTCATTGTAATCTTGAAACTAAACTAGTAAGATCATCCAACTCTATCTTAAGTGCATGCTCATGCTATCACATCATCATGCTTGATATTTAACACACAAAGTAAAGCATAGTGCCACATGGACGGACACCTTTGGAGTGGTAGACCACTTATGCTTTATCACACAACCACAAGTAATGCAAGCAATAAGTAAACAAGCTCATGATCATCTTAAAGGTCAAAATACGAATACTTCTAATCAAGTGATATACTATCATGCATTCAATCTTCTTAAGAAATAAGCTAACTTTAGCCATTATCTTATATGATCATACAATACATATAGCTTTCTATACCTAGAGGAAATAGGTTCGGAGAACTCTACATATACTTAGGAGAAGTAGATAGGGATAATCTACATATCATTAAACTCTATACTTAGAGAAAGTGGTTAGGAATAGTCTACCGTTCTTCTTGGCGGTAGGTCGGCTACGGAAAGAAAGATGGTACGTAGGGCGGAGTAACGTCTTACGGTAGCTTCCAGTAGCTTTGAAAGAGGAAGGTTTCTCTCGAAACTAAATCTTGACTAACACTACTAGAACTTTTGGATCGAGAGGGTGGTGGAGTGGCGGTTTAGTGGCAGCTTAGGATGAGTTTCTTGAAGAACTTGGGAAGAACTTCAAGAACAAGCAAGAACAAGCATAGAACAAGCAAGAACACTTAAGTTTTCTAGAGAGAAGTTGGAGTATGAGAGGTGCGAGTTGAATGGTGAGAATGGCTTGCTATTTATAGGCAAAATTTGGCTCCCTCTCTCTCTCTCTCTAGCTGATTCTCTCTCTCCCTCTCCATATCTCATTTTTTACTATATAGGCAAAAGATCAAGGCCTAGGTACACATCAAATCTCTCACCTTCTTCTTCTCTCTCTCTCTTGTACTATATATAAATATGTGTATACATATGTACTTATGCCCAGGTATAAGTATTTATATATATATATATATATATATATATAGTTTAATTATGATTCACCAAATAAATATGGGAGCCTTAGTCAACTATTTTTCTAATTTATTGATCCTATTAAATCCACCACAATATTTAGTTTTTTTTCCTCTGCCAAGATAATTCAGACTAAACTTCTATATATCATGATTCACAACCCTTTTTTAATTTTCTATGATTATTAATTTACCATACACAAAAAAATATAGGATCACCAGATCAGTCAACTTTTACGTCCCAATTCCTAAGTTTTTACACATGAAAACCAATTCCAATTCATATTCTTACAATTCCTTCACTACCAAGACTAATTACCCTAATACTTTTTGAAGATAATAGCTAAGCAAACCATGGTTTTAAACCGAAACCAATCTGTATTTTAATGATTTGGATTGGTTTGGTTCTATACCTTTTGTGGGTAGGTTTGGTTCTCCGATTTCATAATCCGTAGGTATTAGTTTGGTTCTTGGTTTACTATAAAACCGAACCAATCCGAACCATAATCACCCCTAATGGTACTTACTCTACCATCGATTAAAAGGTTTAATAGAAGTTGAAGTATATACACAATCAAAAGAAGCTCAAACTGCCTACTACTAAATTGCAGTACCCAAAACTCAATCTACTAAAAACAAAATAGCCATATCTAAAAGTGGCTCATAAGCCTTGAATGCTTCTACTTTTATGACTAATTAACCAAAGATAATAGAAAGATGTGTGGGATTTTTTTCCTTCTTACCTTGAACAAACTCTGTTATGACGATACGATTAGCTATCTTTTTAAGGACATCTCTGACCTTTCTGCCAATCTCGACTCCAACATTATTTTGAACGAAAACCACTGAATTGCTATCCACTTATTTACTCAAGTTTATACCAAAATGAGTACTCCTCATTTTTTCATTACAGTGTCTTTTGTAACTCTAAATCTCCAACGCTTCTTTGTGCATTTCGAATTTAATATTTTTTTGTTAGACCTGCATTTCCCCATGAAGTATTTACTCAACAAATTTGTCATTATGAGTAAAGGGTTAGAAATGGTCAAGCTATCAAGTCGTGCAATCGTATAAATGTTATCAACCACACACACACACACACACATATACACACACACACATATATATATATTTCATTTTAACATCATAGATGCAAATCACAAAGAACATCTACCTTGAATCAATTGATCAATCTTTAATAGAACATTAACAAATCACGAAGTTAATCCCCGTGTACCTCCTTGTAACACAGAGACTCTGCTTGAGCAAATAAGTCCATTTTGTTCACCAAATAAAGCCTTGTTGTTCACCTTCTCGGCATACAACTTCACGTTGCCTTCAGCTCTCTGATCCTCCTCCCCTTCTCTCTTAATCTGTCAAGCCTCGATTTTCAACATAAATAATAATAACTTTAGATAATCAAAATTCTCACGATAATATAAATAATACCCCAAGAGACAGTACAGTTCACCACATTTAGTAAACCTATTTAACATTACAACTTTTGAAAGATAAACGATACAGTGCAATACAATCTATTCTACAATTATACTAGTACAACTCTTGAAAATAGATTTTGAATGTGATGTCCTCAAGCACGCCAAACACTCCAAGCCTGAGCCCCTGCGTTGTACCTGAAATGGTAATAGGTTTGAGCAAACACGCGCCCAGTAGAGAATTCTATGCTCAAACTATATGAAAATGTGATGAATCATGTACCCTAAATGAGTGAATATTGACAGATATGCCCAAAGTACGAATAATTACCAACGAGCTGCACACTATAGTCCAAGGATTCTAGACTTCACATAAATATCACTACCGTTTACTTCTCAAAGTAGGCACATCAATAAACTCGCGTCAATCCACATCAATCTATAACTAGTTCTAAATTATCTTTTTATTTTTCGTAAGATACAACAATCTTTCTCATGTCCGCATTTATCATCCTCAAATCTCTTTATTTCAAAACATTTCCCTTTGATTTCAAACAATCCAAAGAAAACTCAAGACCATTGTCGGCCGAGCTCCATTGATTGGCCTGAATACCGAAGTCCGTTGATTTGTTCCCAAATACCAGAAATCGTTGATTCACTCAAGAATGCCAGAGGATTTCCATCAAAATTCTTTAACGCAAACCAATATTTTCTCATTGCCGTCATAAACCAATTACACATCGTTAAATGTCTGAGCCGAAGCTCCTGCCAGGCATTTATTCAATAACAAGCCCTAAATGCATACGATATGAGCATTTAGCTCCAGCCAGGCATTTATTCATTCAAGAGCCCTAAAAGCATACGATATGATCATTTAGCTCCTGCCAGGAATTTACTCATTCAAGAGCCCTGAAAGCATACGATATGATCATTTAGCTCCTGCCAGGCATTTACTCATTTAAGAGCCCTGAAAGTTCTCTTTGTGGCCATTTGCCACCCAAATTCATTCCATGTTTCCATTTCACAAACATCAACTCATTCAATTAAATCCAAAAGTCATTTAATCAATCACATGGCATTACGAGGCCCACAATCTACCATATCACTTGTAAGCAATTACATACATCCTCACCATACCTCTATGTATATCCTCGTACCTACACGATGTGCTACCCACAAACAGTTTCTAAAGTATCCAATCCACTAGTTCCTATACTTGAATCCCGTAGCAAGTGTACCAAGGAAAAATCAAGAGGTTCAACGAGTCATGAGGATACAAGTTACTACTTTACCCTTGAAGTCATTGTACCACTCCTATCTACCATTTATACCCACCACAATGTTCATAAAACCTACGGTACTCATAAATGCCCTACGATGCGTTTTTCGTTTACAATGATACAAACATTACGCTCAACTAGTGCCTAGGGAATGGGAACGATCAGTAAGTCGTCAAAGGACGAGCTAACAAGCTTAGAGAGGGTTTAATGGTGTTTAAGAGGGGTTAGAAATGATCGGGAGTCAAAGCGATGAAGTTTGGAACAAAGCAGTGAAAACTGTCCGTAAGCTTATGGTATCGATACAGCCAAAAATGGCCGTATCGATACAACAAGCAAATAGAAAGTGAAGTTACAATTTTGAAATAGTATCGATACGGCAAAAAGCCAGTATCGATATAGTGACGTTTCAAGCAGATTTTTTAGACTATTCCCAACAATCAAACCAACATTTCCAGGCACGAAGCACAAAATCAACTCATTGGCATACTGAAAGAGTTAGAAATCCCTACCTCGAGTATCAAAGCCAAACCCCAATGAGAGATCGAGCCCTAGCTTCCAAAATCGACACCGAGAGCAATACACCTCCACCGAGTGCTGGCCAATGATGTACGAGCTCCAATACACTCATAGATGATGGATTGGAGGTTGGTTGTCTTGGGTATTTGAGTTTGGGGTGGAGTTTTGAGTGATGAAGTGAGAGAGAGAAAGAGAGCCAAGAGTGGGAGAGAGATCGGGAGTTAGAGAGAGTGTGGGATAGGGGATTTTTAATCCCCTACACCCCCACACAAACACATATATATACTAGGACACACACTAATCACACTTGCACTCCCTCCACTTTCAATCCTTATCATTTAAGCCTCAAATCAAATAAATCCAACAAATTTCATATTTTCCTCATTTATTCCATATTCTAACATTAATAAATCCTTTAAACGATTTTCAAAAATACGGGTCTCTACATTGTAGACGCCTCCCAAACGGGGCATCGCCATACAGTTTGATATCGTTTGTTTTGCTCGTTTGGTTTCTTGCTTCATAAACCAAGATAATGGACATTCCCATGGCTAGGAACATTGCCACATGATAACGGTTATCATAAAAATAGAGTCGCCACCCAGATTATTAAAACTAGGAAAATAGATAGAGATTCTGGATACGGAAGCCAAAGGTACAGTAAGGGGAAGGTGTTAGGCACCCATCTCTGCCTAGCCGTGAGGCTAGCCCATAATCGTTTAACATAAGACATGTAGATGTTTTATCTAACCTAACACATAATCTATTTTTATGCCTTTAAACAGTAAATAAGGTGAGCCGAGACAATAAACGAACGTGCATCAGAAAGCAGAAC
This sequence comes from Rhododendron molle, assembly GCA_025413875.1. Lineage (NCBI taxonomy): Eukaryota > Viridiplantae > Streptophyta > Magnoliopsida > Ericales > Ericaceae > Rhododendron > Rhododendron molle. Next base: position 32,337,132 of record CM046391.1, on the reverse strand, counting down.
AAACCAAAGCTGTGCCAGCAGATCGATTACTCGGCCGGTGAACGAATGTCACGGCCGAGCAATATGCTGATTTGATGTACCGGCCGAGGGATCGAAGCCCCGACTGGTGTTCTTCCTCACACCAGACAGAAAGGTTAATGAACAATCAAAACGCTAAGATTAAATGCAAATACGATAAATAAACCAAACCAGAGGCCATTGGGCCTCACCACCTTGATCCCTCAGTTGCTTGATTGCTTCGGATCGATAGGGATTGACTGATTGATTGCTTCTTGAATGAAACCCTAGGGTTGGGGTTTGAACTCTGGGGTTTGATCGTCGGATGGTTGGCTGCCTTCGGGAGGTTAAGGCTTTTGTAGAGAGGGTTTGTGTGAGTCTTTTTGTAGAGTTTCATGGCTTGAGAGGGTGTGAATCTGATGATTTCTTTGTAGTTATTTCAGAATCCAAAGGCCTCTTTATATAGGCAATGGGATGACTCACTCGGTCCAATCAAATCACACGATTACAATTGCAATTGCAATGTAATTCGAACTCCTCGTCGTAATCTCTGAACGTGGCCCGAACGCATCGGAAATGTATCGTGGTTGGATCAAACAACTGACAAAACATTCGAGAGTTTGGAAAAAGGTCGATCTGACGGCCGTAGAAAGGAACTGGCGGCCGAGGAATGGTTTAGGCGGCCGAGGAAAGGGTCCTGCGGCCGAGGTTTTGATCTCTCAGGGAGATTTTCTAGCAACAGGTTGCTCAGGTGAGGAATGGATGTTAAAGCCGTGAGATCGATGCTACGGCTGACCGATGGATTTTCCTAGAGTACTGAGTTTCTATCTGAAAGGCTATTTGGCTCTGGATTGGGTCCTCTAGGTGGCTCAAAGTTCTTACCATAAGTCCATGGGTTTCACAAGAAGGCAATCAGCAATCCTCGAATCCATTTCATCATCGGGATGGTCCCAAGGTGGGATTTGAAATAATCGTTAGGCCAAATTAGGGTGTCTGCAGATGCCCCTCTTTGACTGAGCTCAGACGGATCGCGAGACATGTTTGAGTAAAAGTCAAAGCTGTAAAAGCAACTCAATTTGGTCCAACCACTATTCCAAGGGTTTTTAAAAAAAAAGTTTTGCTATGGTCGGGCCGAGAGGCTGCCCACGTACTCCACAAGGGAAATTCAGACTAACTGTAGTTCGAAAGGGCAATAAAAAGAAAAAGTTTAGAGGGTTAGAGACAGAAGACGTACCTTTGGGCTTTAAAAGCCGTAGTGTGACGTACCTAGGTGGAGCCAGGATTTTGGCGGAAAGGAGTTGAGGGAGCGCGGGGCTGCCGAGGAAGTTTTTTGCGGAGAGTTACCTTAGTATTTTGGGGGTAGATCTGTACACGGCAGGTGTGTGTTTGCTTTTCTTGATCATCCTTACTTTAACTGAGAGAAGCTCGGTAGAGTAGCCTCTCCTTGCGAATGAGCTGGAAGGAATTGATGTAATTGGGGTGGAATCCAAGCCATCTGTTGGGGATGAATTGGACACCAGTTTTGAGATAGGGTGCAACCCAAGCCATCTTCCGGAGACGAGTTGGATGCCGCTTCTTGAAATATGGGGAGGCGCAGGGCCAATGACTTAAGCACGGAGTAGTGGAATGAAGGAACCGAGGCATGGAGCCGGTTTATAAGCTTAGAGCTTTTGATGAAACCGAAGCGCGGAGCTGGTTTTGATCATAAGGCGAGAGCCTAGGGGGATGAAACTGAAGCGTGGAGCTGGTTTTGATCATAAGGCAAGGGCCTGGGAGATAGAACCGAAGCGTGGAGCTGGTGTTGATTATAAGGCGGGGGCCTGGGAGATGGGACCGAAGCGCGGACCTGGTGTTGATTATAAGGCAGGGCCCTGGGAGATGGGACCGAAGCGCGGAGCTAGTTATATCCTAATGGTCTGTGCATGGAGCTTTCTCATCATGAATTTTGGCACGGAGCCAAAGGATCGAGGTTCTGGACCGATCAATAAAAACTGAGGCGCGGAGCCGGTTGAGTGCAGGGTTGACCTACGAATGAGAGATAGATGCAAAACATAGCATGTGTGTATGATGAGGTTTGTTAGATGTGAACAGATATGATGATGCAGACTTGATGTGATAATGGTGATACAATTGATGCAAATCTGCACGGGCCCGTGCGTGTGTGTTTGATATAAGCTTAGAGCTTCTTTCAAGTTTTGGACTTGAGCATTCAGAGCGTAGAGCTTGAGCATTCGGATGGCAGAATCCGAGCATTCAAAGTGCAGGCTTTGAGCATCCTGTACGTAGTGGTTGGGCATCCAAGCATAGAGCTTGAGCATTCAAGTGTAGAACTTGAGCATCCAGTACACAGTGGTTGGGCATTCGGAGAGCTTCGAGCATTCAAAATGTTGGATTTTGAGCATTCAAGCGTAGAGCTTGAGAATTGTTTTGATTGGGGTGGCGCGGAGCCTGCTGAGATAGCTGTTACGGGTTTGAGCCAGTTGAGATAGTGGGCTTGGAGCCGCTAAGGGGTGGGCTTAGAGCCGCTGAGTCGATAACAGGCGTAGAGCCGCTGAAATAATGGGCTTAAAGCCGCTGAGCTGTCGATTGTTTGATTGGGGCGGCGTAGAGCCTGTGGGGATAATTATGGCGTAGAGCCAGTTGAGCGGGCATAGAGCCGTTATGATAATGGGCTTCGAGCCGCTGAATCTGCGAGTTTGGAGCCGTTGAGTGAGCGTAGAGCTGCTGATATTGAATGCGGGCGTGGAGCTGCTATGATAATGGGCTTCGAGCCGCTAAATTTGATAATAGGCACGGAGCCACTGAGATAATGGATGTGGAGCCGCTGAGTGGTAGTGAATTTGGAGTTGTTGAGCGATAGCTCGGAGTTGCTAGGTGATAGTGAGTTTGAGCTCGGAGCTGTTGAGTGATAGCTCGGAGCTATTGAGTGATAGCTTGGAGCTGCTGGATGAGTAAGCATGGAGGCGAGCTTGGAGCTGCTAGATGGTGAATGTAGACAGGGAGCTACTGGGTGAATTTAGAGCTGCCGAGGCTTTGAGCCATTGTGTTAAAGGCTTTTTAGAGCCACAGGGCTGTTGAGATGATAAGCTCAGGGCCGTTTGAGTATGATGGCGAGCTTGGAGCTGTTGATCTTTAATGGTCAAGAGGCCAGTAGTTGTGAACTTGTTGTTTCATGGAGAGAGGACTTCTTCGTGCTCGGGCGTGCCCCCAAGGCTAGTTCTGATCATATTGTATTTGCTTGGAGGTGCCCCCAAGGCTGATTCCGTCATTGCTTCTGTTGGTCATGGACCCAGAATTCCACAATGGCTTGAGTAAGTGCACTGAGCAAAATTCCCTGGGGCTGAAAAAAATCAATTGCAGGGCCAGGAGATTGATATCTCGGCTGGATAATTGATGTCTCGGCTGAGCTATAGATACGTCGGCCATTTAATCGCTTCATTTCCAAAGTGTTATAAAAGCCGACCCTTCGGCGTTTTATTTATATTCTCCCCCTTTCCTCGTTCTTCTTCCTTGCCGAGGGGTTCACCGGGGACTGTACCACCTCTCTTCTCCTTCGTCTTTGCCGAGTTCGGGCTATGGGTGACGTGCAGTCAGCGATCGCGGAGGGAGTCTGCGATGTTTTAGATTTTGTCTTGTTGCTTGATTAGGGACCCTTGCATGGGTGGCTTGCTTTCGTGACGCGGAACTTCCGAGGTGGTGTTTGTATGCGGTATGATGATTTTTCTGGGCTGCGTGATGTCTCTTCTGCACCGCAGTGCTTCTTTGGTACACGTTGCCCCGGGGGTATCCTTTTTTTTTTTTGCAGCAGGTCTCTGGCGTTCGGGCCGTCAGAGGGTTCGGCATCCTCCTCTTCTTCTTTTATTTTCCTGCATAGGTTACTCTGACAAGAAACCGATGTATAGCTTTGTTTAGGAAATTTGGGATAATTCACCTTGTGATGTAAGAAGCTTTTGTTATATGAAACAAAATCTTTTGCTCTTGTTATATGATTGTATATGCTGTTGTTCACCGTTAGAGTATAATAAAATTCATATTTTGTTGAAAATTCAGTGAAATGGACAGAACCGTGGAAGGGCTGTGGAAAACAGTCGTTTTGGTGGCCGAGGGATCGTTCTGTCTGCCATATTTTAGGTCAACCTTGATTTCCAAGGGCCAGGGGATCGATCCTGTGGCCGTTTATTCGAAGTGCCGGCCGAGATACCGACTGGGCTAACGACGAATTTAGAATCCGATTCCGATTCGAGCTGAGACTCATCCTAGCCTATAAGTATACGTTCTACGAGGTCGATGGTATTTGTCAGCAACGATTTTGTAGACACCCCAATCTGGGCTTCCAGATTACTTTACTTACGGTATTTGATTCCCCGATGATGAAATGGATCAAGAACACCCCGGGAATGTCGAGTGTTTGAGCTTTGAGTGTTTGAAAAACCCTTAAACCCAACATAACCTAAGCCACTTCCAAAAGCCAAAAACCCTACTGGCCCGCGCCAGGGCGCAATCGTCCCGCGCCAGGGCGCACCGTCGCGCGATGGTTTGACTCCATCGCACGATGGTCAACCATCGCGTGCCAGGGCGCACCCTCACGCGACAGACTGACTCCCTCACGCGAGAGTCAGCCCGGGTCAAAGTCAAAGATTTGACCGTTGACCCACGCGCGACAGCTGTCACACTCGCGCGATGGTCCCAAACCTGTCACAGTCACCTTTATCAGCTAGGAAAACTTAGCCATGAAGTAACCCACAACCTGCACGTCTCTTTGCACCAGATCTACCTCCCCCTCTCCATTTATGGAAGGTGCTAACTCTATAAATACTCCCCATTTGTTCTCTTTCAAAGGGTTAAAAAAAATTGGCATTCAAGGCTTACACCCCAATAACAAAGCTTGTTCTTTCTCCCCATTTTCACACCTCAATCAATCTCAACCTCAACTCAAAGCTCAAACACTTTTCAAACCCAAAAAGCCGAAGGTATAGCTTACTTTTGTTTTGCTCTCTGTTCTGATCTCTGAGGGGAACTGGCAGGGCGAAGGCTGGTAATCAATACCAGTCCTGGCCCTAAAGTCAGCAGAAATACAAGAATCCGTGCCAAGCACTCCCTCGCGCGATGGACTCGCTCACTCGCGCGACTGTTCTCAGTTGCTCGCGACAGTCCACTTGGGGTTTGGGATGCTGGACATATTCTTGATTTTGTTATGTCTATGTTTACAGAGCATGTTAGGCTTTTAGCTCACTGTTTTGCATGTTAAAACTCTTAGCTTAGCTTTTATTGCTTATTTACTTTGTTGAAATGCTTCTGGGTTGCTTCTGGATATGTACCAGAGCCCAGAGCATGCAAAGCAGTTCCTAGAAGTCCAGTCAGGACTTTCGCGCGAGGGACTCACTGTCTCGCGCGATGGTCCTCTTGATTCCAGTGATTGCCCTTGCATGAGCAGCTTGGCCCTTGGCCTTTGTTTTAATACCCCCACTGTTTAGAGGTTGTATTTCAATTTTATTTAGCTCCTGTTTATAATAATTTGTAATAATTATTTACTTTCAGTACCTATAAATTGCTTGGTTTGCCTCCTTGGTGTGCACTGGTCCTTCCAGAGCCCAGAATGGGATAAAATTCGACCTGTGGTGAGACTTGAACACTCGCGCGAGGGAGTGGGTGTATCGCGCGATGGTCCTTTTTGCATGCACATAGATCCATGCGTGCTAAGGTGGCTGTCATGTGTGATACACCTATTCCATGAGCAGCTTGGTTTATTCTGATCAGGGGGTTAAGTTTTATCCCGTTTCATAGTTGCCATTCATCCATGCCATCTATCACATCTTGCAAACTGTTACAGTCTTAATCCCCGATTAACTGTTCCCCTGCCCTCACTGGCTAAAATTGATTAATAAAAGAAGAATCACAATATTTTCAAAATGCCTAAAGTAGAGACCGATCTCCAGATTGGGCGAGAGGGGTGCCTTAAAACCCTTCCCCTCTCGTAACCTGGCTCCCGAACCCAGATATGGTTATGACAGACTGGTTCCTTCACTTTTTCAAATCAAATAGCACGGCAGGTGCTTCGAAATACGGTTCCTTGGGTGTCGGACCTTAAAACCCAGGTGGCGACTCTGTGTTTTGCGAGCGCCTGCTTCTCTGCTCGCGCTCCCTCGATCTATCGGGCCGCTTTGGCAAAAACGGGGAACGGAATCCTCCTTTTTCCAAGGGCATGCTGCCCACAGTGGCGACTCCGCTGGGGATAAATCGAACCAATATTAATTCATACTTAGAGTTTAATACGTTCGTGAACAATTCCTTAAAAGCTGTCAAAACAGTGAGTTTCACGCTGCCGAAAGTTGGAATGGTGATTTAACAGGACCTCGTGTCCGGCCAATCTGATCTGGGACTTTTTCGATTGTTCACTTCCATAGTTTCCTCTAAAGATGGACTAAATAAAGTGAGCTGAGCTTGAAAAGGCATTTTGCGATTTTGTGATTCTTCTTCTTAATCAAATTCTAGCATCTCATTTGCATCGATGTGGGATAAGCCTCGTTGGATCGTTCTAGCAATCCGGCACGGTTTACCAGAGCCCGGGGACCCCGAATGACCAACAACGTTTGACGATGATGGGTCATGCTACCGTTTGACTGTTGCTCAGCGATATCGCGGGCAACGGGAGGTATATCTGTGGCCCTAGTCTGAGGAACCTGTTATGAACCAAAACCGGCCTTTGCATATACAAAGCATTAGAACTCTCCAAACTATGACAGGTACCTGCTGGGTAGGATCTACTTGCATCTAACCCCGTAACTGTTTATGTGTTACTGCTTTCCCTATCGCATGCACTGTACATACACTGTTTTGCATAGGAGCATGCTTAAGGCAGTTCTTTCTTTCGAGTTTGTCTTGCGCTGTCTAAGACGTTGTTGGACCCGATAAGGAGTCGTTCATTCTGTAGAATGTTCGTTATCAATCGCAAAGTCCTTAGTTCAATGAGACTTTGAGAAATCAAAATTTGCTAAATTCTCGGCTCATGCCTGATTGAGGATTCAACCGACAATAAGGAACAACAAAGTATTGATGCCGTGTCACTGGCGCCACCCAGGTTGAAGTGCGTTGTCACTATACACCACGTTGTTCGAGGTTAAGGTGCCATGTCATCAATGCCAAATTGTTTCTAATTCAAAGTTGAATCTTCAAAAGGGACTAGACGAAGATTTAGTCTATTTTGACATCTTTTAGGATCTGTCGATCTATTCAAGGACACATCGCCGAAAAGAATTCTGAGGATTCTGACAACGTCTGAAATTCATGAGGCAAACTTGTCTCTGGAACTGTAAATACATACACGTCATTTTGCATAGGGGCATGTTTAGGGCGGCTTCTAGGTTGTCTCTCGCTTTCGAGTCTGTCTTATGCAAATTTGGACGCTGCTAGACCCGATGAAGAGTTGTGCATCTCGATGGTGCATGTTGTTAATTTTTCAAGTCCCTAGATCAACGAGACTTTGGGAAATCAGACCTTATTAAATCCTTGGCTCATGCCCGGTTGAAGATTCAACCAAAAATAAGGAACCACAAAGTATTGATGTCGTGATATTGATGTCATTTTGGTTATCGTGCTAAGCACGTACATCGCCCGGCTAACGCGCGTTGTCGCTGAAGCCACCCCGGTAAAGGTGTCACACCATCAATATCGAGTTGTTCCAAGTTCAAAGTCGAATCTTCAAAAGGGACTAGTCGAAGACTTAGTCTGTTTTGACATCTCTTAGGATCAGCTTGATCTATTCAAAGGATACACCCTCGAAAAGAAATCTGAGGATTTTGGCAGCGTCTGAACATCATGAGACAGACTCGTCTCTAGTTCTAGAGTTTAGGGTTGACACCGACAACGACGTGTACATTGCATTCTAATTGCTGCAGGAACACCACTGAGCTTTCACTTATTTTACTGTCTAGTTCTGAGCCATTGCACCGAGCAAGAGAGTACCGAAAGGAAGAGCCAAACCTACTTGGGAACGTCTTCAGAATTCGAGTCAAAGGTTGGTTAGGTTACAATCCCAATCAGTCACAACGGAAAGCTCTCCGCGCTCTTTGTTGGCTGCTCTACAGTCAGGGTCACCACCGGTTGTACAGGAAGGGCAACCAGCATCCCCATCTTCTGCATCGAGCACTTCTGAATCACCTACCATGTCAGGTCAGCTAGAGGTTCAACAACTTTCTCTGGAAGACATGCTCATGAACCTCTAGAACAGTATCACCGCTATGCAGCAGAGGGCCATCCAGACTGATGCTAACATCACCCGTCTCAATGACCTTATCAATACTCGTCTTCCACCTCGACTCGAAGAGGAAGGCGAGGACGATGAGGACGACCAGGAGCAGCCTGTCATGGTCCCAGATCCGAATCACGAGGGGCGTCTCATTGTTCAGCCCAACCCTAGGGAGGTTCACGTACCTGTTGCAAAGCCAGATTCGACAGGTGGTAGGCCTGTTTTGAATCCTGATATGGTAGCTCTTATGGCTAAGATGGCTAAGCTAGAAGTGGCTGTCTCAAAATCTGGGAAGATCAGTGCCGGAGGGATTAATTTGGATCGTCTCTGCCTGTACCCTAATGCTAAACTGCCAGACAAATTCAAAATGCCTGATTTGGTCAAGTTCGATGGGAGCGGTGACCCCAAGACTCATCTTTATGGCTATCATGCTGCCATGAAGCTACTCAAAGTAGAAAGTGAGGCCATGTCTCAGCTCTTCCCTCAAACTCTCTCTGGGCATGCCTTTCATTGGTTTCTGTCGCTCGACATCTCCAAAAGAAGAACTTGGGAAGACATTGGGGCTGCCTTCATCACTCAATACAACTACAACTCTCAGCTCAAGATGACTACTTGGGAGTTAGAATCCACAAAAATGGAAGCTAAGGAGTCCTTTGCGGATTTTGTTAAAAGGTGGAGAGCCAAAGCCGCTCTAATGACTGAGCACCCGAGCGAGAGAGATCAACTCCGCATTATCTCTCGTAACCTGCATCTCGACTATGCCAAGCATCTCGTGCTGGTTAAAGCATCTGCCAACTTTGAGACTTTCTTTGAATCTGGCTTGGCCATCGAGGATGCGCTGCAAAGTGGGATTCTGCCAAGAGGGGAGTCCTCTTCTACCAACTCCTTGCCTCAACAAGGGTCTGACCCTCTGGTTGGCCAGGTATCTATCATCTCCACTCAAATCAACCCAAGCTCCACCATATTCAACCCTAGCCACTATATCGTCCCAATAAATCAACCCAAACCCATCGTATCCATTCCGTCCGAGCCGGAGGTTAACATGATGGCAGTAGTTTGGGCAATTGAGGTTTTCACTGCCGACATCTAGTTTGACAGTGATAAGGGGCTTGCAAAAGAGAAGGATGACTGGCTGAGGTCCATTGATCAAAGGAACATCGAGTAGGTTTGGTTGAAGAAGCTGAAGAAGCCAAAGTGCTGTTGCTTGGGCCTGACATCCGCTGGATCCTACCTCTTTTTGTGGAAGCTAAGGGTTGCTTTTAAAATATTGCGTTTTCAAAACTGCGTCTAGTTTGCATTGGCAATATGTCTGAGTCTGACACAGAGTCTTTTGCATTTGTCTAAAGTCTAGCTCTGAGTCGGAGTTCGTGCCTCTTGGCCCTCCACGTCGTAGCTCGTATTTCAAGTTTTGAGTCTACTGTACTTGGTAAACCCCGTGGGTTTTAATGATATGCATTATTCTGCTTACTTCGCTCGCTTTTGAATAAACTGTGTCGACCCTGATGCCGAAGGGATAGATTTCGATGGGATCATCCCTAAGGAAATGTGTTCCCTCGCCGAAAGGGAAGATAAAAGGTGTGCTCAGCCAATTAAAAGAAGAAGTAGTTTCAATAAACTTGAAAGACAAGTATAATCTCCCGAAAGGTTCAAAGTTGGTCCAAGCACCGCCTCTAAAGGAGCATTGCGCCTGGTCAGACAGGCTCGAAGAATTCATCAACGTCTTGGCGTGGCCTCATCAAGTCACGCCTCGCGTTGATCCTGAGATAAAGAAGCATCAAACCCCCTGCTACCGGGTACCAATCCAAAAAATAGAAGCTCAAGAGGGCTCCGGGCCTCATACCATGTTCAAAAGCAACAACAGTGGCGTTCCACCGAGTACCAATGAGAAAGTGTACAAAACGGCCAGGAGCGAGGGATTTCCAACCGAAGCACTTTTGACTCTACGTCATCAAAGCCATTGTATCTAGGGCTGCAGCCAAATGTCTTCGACCTCGATGGCAACAAAATCAATACCTTGGTCAACGTGGATCAATTCAAAAGTTACTTTTTCCTGAGAAAAGCTCGTTGGGCTGAAAACCCCAAGGGTGGGCAGTTCCAAGCAAAAGTTAGAGTAGCCTGCTAGCCCGATAACCTATGAAGGGGGTCTAGGCAAAAGTAATAGGCAATATTCAAAAGCTCGCTAGACCGAAGACCCGAATGGGTGGTACTAGGCAAAAGTTAGAGCACAAAGGGTGAGGTAAACACACGAGTGAACCCTAGCCCGAACTACGTTTTGACCTGATTCCCCAGAGTGGGATACGTAGGCAGTTTCTCATTGAGACTTGGTCACAAATCTATCAATTGGATCCATGGTTGATGCTTTGATACACATCAAAGGTCGAAGAGGATTGAAGATCAAGTGAAGCTGCGATGAAGGAATCAGAAGGGGGAAACCCTTTGTCTTTCAATTTTATTGCGAACTACTTCTTCAATTTACAGGCTGAGCATAAAGCCTTAAAAATACTTGAAGCATCAAAAACAGAACGAAATGCTAAAGGCCTTAATAGGCTCACAGTTTATTCTAAGTTCAGCGAAGTCTGGTGTAAGCAACCGCAGTGCGTTTGTTCGAAGTGATGTGCGTTTGGTCTTAAACCTGCGCGTTCTTTCAATTCCAGCGGTAGCCTGCTACTGCCCTCGAATGTTGTTCCAGGGGCTTTTGCCAAGTCTTGTCATACCATGCAAGTCATATGGACTTAATGTGACTGCACGGGGGTGTCGGTTTCAGTCCGGGCCTATACGAGTCATCATCTGCGTCTTATGTCAGTCTTTGCGACATTTTTCCAGTTTTTCAATCAAATGTCGTATCGGGATGCTGTTCTCGATTTCGTTTGTACAGGTCTTTGTACCTTTTTCACTTTCGCAAGTGTCAATTTCACCTGTTCAGGAATGTTGTGAATTTTGGCACATTAATGCCCAAAATTTCATTGTATTCTGTGTGTCTACTAAGGGTTCGCATTGTACCCTAGGGCTCTTTCTCCCTTTTTAATTGAGTTAGGCGAGTCTGTACATATGCGCACGCGTCTGTGTGTCGATTCAAGGCACTTGTCAATGCAAATTAGATATTAGCAGCTAGAAAGTGCAATTTTTACATGTGCTACCCTAGCTCATGTAACCCACAAGCTGTGGAGATCTCATAAACAGCAAGGGCTCGTCAGCCCAAGGTCAAGCAGAGCATCTCTGGGGCTCATCTGCCCAAGCATCGAAGAAAGGGGGCATGCAGGCCCAATCTCATTGCTAAACATCAACTGGGGCACGCTTGCCCGCTCAATGTCTATCTATCTGGGTGCGCATCTCAGAAGTAACAGACAGTACAATAATGAGGCTCAGTGGTAGTCCTTAGGCGTCGTTGTCCTCCTAGGAGCCGCCCTTAGTTTGCATCTGCATTTTCAATTTTGTATACATCATTGCATATTGTGTATATTAAATGTTGAAGCAGGAAGATGGCCAGCATGGTTGCCGTCATACAGGTTAGTTTGCCAAATGATGCGATGCAATCTCCGGCGGTTTTGGTTCAAGTTGTTAGTGGATGCGATGGAAATCTCCCTAACTCTCAATCTAGTTTGCCGAAGGATGCGATACAATCTCCTGCGGTTTTGATTCAAGTTGTTAGCGGATGCGATGGAAATCTCCCTAACTCTCGATTTGTTTGCCGAAGGATGCGATGCAATCTCCTGCGGTTTTGTTATCGTTGGTTAGTGGATGCGATGGAAATCTCCTTAACTCTCGATTTGGTTTGCCAAAGGATGCGATGCAATCTCCCACGGTCTTATTCTCGTTGGTTAGCGGATGCGATGGAAATCTCCCTAACTCTCAATTTTGTTTGCCGAAGGATGCAATGCAATCTCCTGCGGTTTTGTTATCATTGGTCAGTGGATGCGATGGAAATCTCTCTTGTCCAATTCTCGGTTTGTAAACCAAAGGATGCTATCTTGCGGAGCCGTTTCAACGACAGCCGGTCCTGTCAGAGTTCTCCAGCGGTTTGATCAATCAGCACATTGATCTCTCCGTCCGCCTTCACGGCAGCCAGTCCTGTCAAATTCATCAAACGATGATCAGCACATTGTCCATCCAGTCCACGACGACGATCAGATATCGTCCAATGGTCCGTTCATCCGCAACTGATTGTTCCCCAGGAGAGTCCGTCTTGGCATGTCCCGAACCACAATCACCCTCAGTCTAGCCGCAAGTGCATCTTCCAACAGGCTTATTGCTCTGTCTCGGAGGGTCTTTGATAAGGAGATTGGCTCTGATTCCCAACAGATGGAATTTAACCTGCCTGACATGACCTACCCGTGTTCGTTGGAATACTTTGTGCCGAGGATAGCTTGATCCCCAGCAACGACAGCCTATCCCGTCCACATCTGTAGCGACAGCCTGTCCTGTCCAAATTCGATCAACAAGCGGCGATATAATCGTCCACTTCTACTTCCATCCCTGGCAATAGATCACACGTCCATTCCACCAACTAGGTTCTGTAAGTATGTTTGTCTACTTTACTATATTCTGCTCTGGATTACCTTGAGGGGTGTCTAGAATTCTTTGACGTTACTCGTACCAAGTCAATGGTGCTTCAAGTGCCGCCAAAGAGGGGCTACTGTAGACACCCCAATCTGGGCTTCCAGATTACTTTACTTACGGTATTTGATTCCCCGATGATGAAATGGATCAAGAACACCCCGGGAATGTCGAGTGTTTGAGCTTTGAGTGTTTGAAAAACCCTTAAACCCAACCTAACCTAAGCCACTTCCAAAAGCCAAAAACCCTACTGACCCACGCCAGGGCGCACCATCGCGCGACGGTTTGACTCCATCGCGCCATGGTCAACCATCGCGCGCCAGGGCGCACCATCGTGCGCCAGACCCATTCCATCGCGCACCAGGACGCACCCTCGCGCGACAGACTTTTAGACACCCCAATTTGGCCTAACGATTATTTCAACTCCCACCTTGGGACCATCCCGATGATGATACGGATTTGATGATTTCTGATTGCTTTCTTGTGAAACCCATGGACTTATGGTACGAACTCTGAGCCACTTAGAGGACCCAATCCAGAGCCAAATAGCCTTTCAGACAGAAACATAGTGTGTTAGGAAAATCCATCGATCGGCCGCAACATTGATTCCATGGCCTTAACATCCATTCCTCACCCGAGCAACCTGTTGCTAGCAAAATCTCCCAGAGATATCGAAACCTCGGCCGCCAGATCAATGGCTCGGCCGCCACATCCATTCTTCGGCCGCGACATCCTTTGCTCGGCCGCCAGATCCGCCTTTTTCCAGACTCTTGAACCTTCTGTCGGTCATCTGATCCAATCCCACCGCCTCTCCGATGCGTTCGGGCCACGTTCAGGGATTGCAACGAAGAGTTTGTGTTGCAATGCAGTTGCAATTGCATCCCCGTGATTTGATTGGACCGAGTGAGTCACCCCTTTGCCTATATAAAGAGACCCTCGGATCCGAAAAAAAACAACAGAAATTGATAGACCTACACCCTCAAATCAGTCACGATACTCTGCCCATATACTCACAAAAACCCTCTCTATGAAAACCCCAACCTTCCATAGGCGGCCATCAATCTGACGATCCAACCCCGGAGTTCAAACCCTAACCCTAGGGTTTCGTTCAAGAAGCAATCAATCAGTCAATCCCCATCGATCCGAAGCAATCAAGCAACTGAGGGATCAAGGTGGTGAGGCCCAACGGCCTCTGGTTTGGTCTATTTTCTATTTAATTTATTAATCGTAGCGTTTTGATTGACTGTTAAACTTTCTGTCTGGTGTGAGGAAGAACATCAGCCGGGTCTTCGATGCCTCGGCCGGTACATTGATCCCAGCGTGATCCCTCGGCCGCGACATCCATTCGCCGGCCGAGTGATCGATCTGCTGGCACATGTTTTGTTTTGTTCTGCTTTCTGATGCATGATTTCTTTTCAGTCCTGGCTCACTTATTAACTGTTTAAGGCATAAAAACAGACTACGTGTATGAGTTAGATAAAGCATCTACATGTCTTATGTTGAATGATTATGGGCTAGCCTCGCGGCTAGGCAGAGAGGGGTGCCTAACACATTCCCCTTACTGTACTTTTGGCTTCCGTATCCAGAATCTCTATCTGTTTTCCTAGTTTTAACAAACTAGGTGGCGACTCTGTTTTGATGATAACCGCTATCGTGTGGTGATACCTCTAGCCATGGAAGTATCCATGATCTTGGTTTATGAAGCAAGCAACCAATCGAGCAAACACAGTGATGATACAACTGTATGGTGATGCCCCATCTGGGAGGTGTCTACAAGACCTGACTCCCTCGCGCGAGAGTCAGCCTGGGTCAAAGTCAAAGATTTGACCGTTGACCCACACGCGACAGCTGCCACACTCGCGCGATGGTCCCATTCCACCGCGCGATGGTCTCAAACCTGTCACAGTCACCTTTATCAGCTAGGAAAACTTAGCCATGAAGTAACCCACAACCTGCACGTCTCTTTGCACCAGATCTACCTCCCCCTCTCCATTTATGGAAGATGCTAACTCTATAAATACCCCCCATTTGTTCTCTTTCAAAGGGTTAACAAAAATTGGCATTCAAGGCTTACACCCCAAGAACAAAGCTTGTTCTTTCTCCCCATTTTCACACCTCAATCAATCTCAACCTCAACTCAAAGCTCAAACACTTTTCAAACCAAAAAAGCCGAAGGTATAGCTTACTTTTGTTTTGCTCTCTGTTCTGATCTCTGAGGGGAACTGGCAGGGCCAAGGCTGGTAATCAATACCAGTCTTGGCCCTAAAGTCAGCAGAAATACAAGAATCCGTGCCAAGCACTCCCTCGCGCGATGGACTCGCTCACTCGCGCGACTGTTCTCAGTTGCTCGCGACAGTCCACGTGGGGTTTGGGATGCTGGACATATTCTTGATTTTGTTATGTCTATGTTTACAGAGCATGTTAGGCTTTTAGCTCACTGTTTTGCATGTTAAAACTCTTAGCTTAGCTTTTATTGCTTATTTACTTTGTTGAAATGCTTCTGGGTTGCTTCTGGATATGTACCAGAGCCCAGAGCATGCAAAGCAGTTCCTGGAAGTCCAGTCAGGACTCTCGCGCGAGGGACTCACTGTCTCGCGCGATGGTCCTCCTGATTCCAGTGATTGCCCTTGCATGAGCAGCTTGGCCCTTGGCCTTTGTTTTAATACCCCCACTGTTTAGGGGTTGTATTTCAATTTATTTAGCTCCTGTTTATAATAATTTGTAATAATTATTTACTTTCAGTACCTATAAATTGCTTGGTTTGCCTCCTTGGTGTGCACTGGTCCTTCCAGAGCCCAGAAGGGGATAAAATTCGACCTGTGGTGAGACTTGAACACTCGCGCGAGGGAGTGGGTGTATCGCGCGATGGTCTTTTTTCCATGCACATAGATCCATGCGTGCAAAGGTGGCTGTCATGTGTGATACAACCATTCCATGAGCAGCTTGGTTTATTCTGATCAGGGGGTTAAGTTTTATCCCGTTTCATATTTGCCATTCATCCATGCCATCTATCACATCTTGCAAACTGTTACAGTCTTAATCCCCGATTAACTGTTTCCCCGCCCTAACTGGCTAAAATTGATTAATAAAAGTAGAATCACAATATTTTCAAAATGCCTAAAGTAGAGACCGATCTCTGGATTGGGCGAGAGGGGTGCCTTAAAACCCTTCCCCTCTCGTAACCTGGCTCCCGAACCCAGATATGGTTATGACGGACTGGTTCCTTCACTTTTTCAAATCAAATAGCACGGCAGGTGCTTCGAAATACGGTTCCTTGGGTGTCGGACCTTCAAACCCAGGTGGCGACTCTGTGTTTTGCGAGCGCCTGCTTCTCCGCTCGCGCTCCCTCGATCTATCGGGCCGCTTTGGCAAAAACGGGGAACGGAATCCTCCTTTTTCCAAGGGCATACTGCCCACAGATTTCATGGCACAACCAGTCCTTGATCAGTGGTTGAACTCCTTTAACGGACTCGACCGTTTGCACTTTAGATCCTTTGGCATGGACTTCATCTTCTCCATTCACCAGATTCCTGTGAATTTTGCTTTCCTAAGGGCAGCCACTAGCTTGTGGGACCCTGCGTTCCATGTCTTTCGATTTAGAAAAGAGGAACTGTGTCCTATTGTCGAGGAATTTGCAGCCATCGTGGGTCATTTGGATAGAGAAGGTCTCATTATTCCTAACCCTTTGTTTAATCGAGGCAATCTCTTGAAGGATTTGCTCCAAATTCAGAAACATGAAGCTAGGTTTTTCATGGTAAATGGAAGGTTGGAAACCTTACAGCTTGTTCAGTGCTTTGGTACCACTGAAGCTCATCGTCAAATTCCTCAATAGAAGGCATGCTTCCATGCGCTGTGCATTTGTCTCCTTCATTACTACTTTCTCGGTCCTTCTTCTGGCCATGCTGATTCTATGCTGCTTGACTTTGCCCAACAGATGGGAAACCGTGTAGGTTTCGCTGGTTTAGTGTTGGCAGAGACCTTGATAGGCCTTGATATGATAAAGTGTAATCCTACAACCCAGTTTTCAGGCAGCCCTTTCTTATTGCAAGTTCACTCATTGTTATTTTTCTTTCTTTTACCAAGTTTATCTTTCCGTTCGTCACTCTTTTGTTTTGACTCACGTGTTCTCTCAACTCTCAATTTTCCCTTGTTTCCTATAGGTGTAGCTTTATGAGAAGTTGAGGGTGTGGGATGTGCCAAAGCGATTGCCCTATAATTCAGATCACTGCACGGAACGTCGTGTAATTAGACAGTTTCCCACTGAGGCTACTTGGAAAGCATGGATGGAGACTCGTAAGGGTGACCGAATTCAATGGGTTTGCCCCTGGTATGGCGTAAAGAGCATGACTGCAAGTACCATGAACCATTTTGGTGTAGCAGTGATTGGTATTACTCGGTTACTTTCTATTTCCCCGCTCGTTTCCAAAGGCAATTTGGGGCTGAAGAGGTTAAGGTTTTAGGTGACCCTGAGTATGCTGTTTCTAAGGTTCATAATGCCAACCTTCGTCGTAATGTGCTTCGCTTGTGGCCAAATCGAATAATGCAAGAGGTTGCTGAGAACTTTGCTGACAAATTATCGGGTTCGTATAAGCGTTGGCTAGAGAAAAACAGAGCGCAAAGAGAAGGAGGACCTAGAGATCGACACTTTGCTTATGATTTTTGAAAGACTTTCTTTGTTTGATTCTAGTTTTCATGGATTGAGCAGTGTTTGAGCTTGCTTTTCCTTTTTCCTTGGAAATAATAAAACATTGGTTGCTTTATTTCGATTACTCGGCCAGTGAATGGATGTCACGGTCGAGCAATCATGCTGATTTGATGTACCGACCGAGGGATCGAAGCCCGGGCTGGTGTTCTTCGTCACACTAGACAGAAAGGTTAACGAACAATCAAAACGCTAAGATTACATGCAAATGCGATAAATAAACCAAACCAGAGGCCGTTGCGCCTTACCACCTTGATCCCTCAATTGCTTGATTGCTTCGGATCGATAGGGATTGACTGATTGATTGCTTCTTGAATGAAACCCTAGGGTTGGGGTTTGAACTCTGGGGTTTGATCGTCGGATGGATGGCTGCCTTCGGGAGGTTAGGGCTTTTGTAGAGAGGGTTTGTGTGAGTCTTTCTGCAGAGTTTCATGGCTTGAGAGGGTGTGAATCTGATGATTTCTTCGTTGTTATTTCGGAGTCCAAAGGCCCCTTTATATAGGCAAAGGGATGACTCACTCAGTCCAATCAAATCACACGATTACAATTGCAATTGCAATGTAATTCGAACTCCTCGTCGTAATCTCTGAACGTGGCCCGAACGCATCGGAAAGTTATCGTGGTTGGATCAAACAGCTGACAAAACATTTGAGAGTCTAGAAAAAGGTCGATCTGGCGGCCATAGAAAGGAACTGGCAGCCGAGGAATGGTTTAGGCGGCCGAGGAAAGGATCCTGCGGCCAAGGTTTTGATCTCTCAGAGAGATTTTCTAGCAACAGGTTGCTCGGGTGAGGAGTGGATGTTAAGGCCGTGAGATATATGTTACGGCCGACCAATGGATTTTCCTAGAGTACTGTGTTTCTGTCTGAAAGGCTATTTGGCTCTGGATTGGGTCCTCTAGGTGGCTCAAAGTTCTTACCATAAGTCCATGGGTTTCAAAAGAAGGCAATCAGCAATCATCGAATCCATTTCATCATCGGGATGGTGCCAAGGTGGGACTTGAAATAATCGTTAGGCCAAATTGGGGTGTCTACATACATAATCACACCAAAGAGCACTTTAAACTTAAAGGCAAAAAGATAGAACGCAACAGTTTATACACCTACACATATGAAGGAATTATGTTTTTTTTCTTTTCCCAGAACATGTCAGTACTACAACAATGATAGATTTGAACTCATCTAGCTCTCCGTATTAGGGGTCATTCGATATGCAAAATTGAAAGCTTGTGTCCGTGCAATATGGTTTATGAAACAATGATAGACCCAAGCAAAATACTTTCAGGAAAAATTTTGGGTTCTAATTAGGAGTTCTAAAAACAACTAATAGCGTATGCCCATGCAATATGGTGTCTCGGCAAAGACGAAGAAGTAGTACTAAGAATAGTACTTCACTATCGATGTCTTCCTTATGGTTCAATAATTTCAAAGTTGGAATCAAACAAAAGACAAACAAACCATAAAAAACATATGCCTTCTAGGTTTTCTGAAATTCTTCTCCCAAACATTCCTTATTTCCAAATATATCACTAGCTAAACAGAAGGTATAGTCAAAATATAAATCTTCCCTGTGATTTCGGAATAGAAGAAGCTGAGAATTAGATGTCTCACCGTGATCTCGGAGAATTTTTTGTACCATCCTTTCCAAATGATTAAAAGAATGGGAAAGGTGGAATGTAGATGTTAATATGATTTTCATACGTTTTCCCCCTCTCCCACCCTATCAAAAACCTAGTAACAAAGGAAAATAATTATTTTTCCTTCCAAATCTGCCATGAATTTGTCAAATTGCATGGGAAATGAAGTACGTTTTAAAAATGCAATTTCTAAAGTTATTTCAAGTTATGTTGCCCTTAGATGATCGTCCTGTGATTTTGGGAAATTACAACTTATATGATTAATATTTGTATAATCTTTTCCAAATATATATTGTTAGCTCATCTACCCGTAGATCTCACCCGTAGAAAAAATATGTACCGATTTTAGGGTCCAAAATATACGGATTTGAAAACCACCATTCCATATTATATAGATAATCTCAGATATAAAAAACAATGGCCAAAACACATCAATCGGGTAATGTGCTGAAATTTTATGACAACTAAACTATTTTCACATACAAACACATGGTGAACCTCAACTGTAAAATGCAACAGAAAGGAGAATAAAAGCAGTCGGTAAGTGGAATCCATGTCTATCTACAAATTAGTTGGTGCTCTGTATGATCATACTTTGCCAACTTTCCCACAAATAGAGCTGATCTTTCAATCAAATTTAAGGCACTCAAACTTTTGCAGTAAACTATTAATACACATAGATGTCAACAAGCAGTACAAACCTCCATAGCCTTTTCTTGAAGAAGTTTGCTAAGAAGAACACCATAACAACATACAAACTCAGGTATTGATTGATCTGCAAAGATTTTGAACATCTAATGAGAAGAACCCACATAATACCATACAGGATAGGCCTTTAGAAAATGCAGCTTTCAAAAATACTTATGAGGCATGCAAACCCTACAGATATGCTTGGTTCCCTCTTGATATGCTTGGTTAGAATAGAAGGGTATTTTTTTAGTAACTAAAATGCTAATTTTGCAGCAGTAGACGTACGGTACATTTGTAGTTCTAATAATGCCTAGAAAATTAGTCCTCCAAGGAGCATATTATGGATACTTTCTGGTTTTCATTCCTATAATGACATTGTAAATTTAGCCAACTGCATTTCTAGTAAGCCAGGCATAGTGGTGCAAGCAATACACATTAAAAGATACAGTTTAAGTTCACTCCACCGCATATGATAGATGCTTGAAACAGAAAAATAGAAAATTTTGAGGAACCCTTACCTTCCTGTGATCATTTGGATGAATTGTATTGGTGTAGGGAGGTAATCCCGAACAGGTAGAAAAGAGGCCCGAACATGTGGTACGTGGGGCCCAGAATAAATATAGTCGGAGCAGCCGCCGTGCAATACGGTGAACGGCGATAAGGACCAATGACATGAGAAGTCTCTGGTTCAGAGTACCCGAGCAGGAGCATGGTTCAAAGAGCGTGAGAAATGGTTGGACCAGGCACCTGGAGGAAGGACAAGTGACATGTGAAGTCACTGGTCCAGGCAGTCTGTTCGGCAGTGAGAAGGCCGAACAGGAGCAGCAGCCTAGAGGAGGTAGCTCCAGAAGAGTGCAAAAAATGGTAAAATCTAGTACGGAAACGAGATCCGGAGAAGATACCCAACAGGAATGGGATGAACGGCCAGCTAAGGAAGGAATTCCTAAATGGTCTGTAAGGTAATATACAGTAAAGGGAACGAGAATCCATGATATTCTGGGTTTCCAATACGAGAAAGGAAACTTAGGGCAACGAGGCAGCTTGGACAGCAAGCATATGTGGATCTATAAATATGAGTAAAACCGAGAGGTTGAGGTATGCAATTCTTGGCAATACGCTTTATACCTACTGATAATTAGGGTTTTCAACTAGTACAAGATACTAACTTTGGCATCGGAGGGCCTTTGCCACGAGAGGCAAAGGTGCGCTCACCCTTTGTTTGTTTTACAGGTTCAACTCCGGCGGTGTGCTAGGGTTCCAGCGAGGGGACCGAGGTAGCCTTTACTACTTCGTGTTGTTCAAAGGCTGGTTTGTTTTCCTGCACTTACAATTGGCATCGTCTGTGGGAAACGAAAGAGATCCCTTTGAAAAGGCGACCATGGTGGAAGAAGATCCAAAGACCCCACTTGACCCAAACAATCAGCTGGGTGCGGGAGGTGATAAATCCCCACCTACCCCTCCGAGAAAGCCCGATGGTGGGCATGCAAGGAGAACCACAAGCAAGGACCGCCCCCTGACTGTCCATGGCAGTCCCAAAAATAAGGACGGAAGGACGGCCACGGAGTCCACAAGGAGGAGTAAGTCCCACCATGGGACAGAGTCAGTTGCACGTTCGAAAAGTGTGCATAGCAGGGAGGGCATCCTGGACAAAAAGAGATAGGAAATAGAGGAGTATGCTCGTCTAATTAGGAGGCGAGAATACGAGATTCAGCAACTACAACGGATACGAGAACATTCGGAGGATTCTGGACTTTCACGAAGAAAGTCCTGAGGAGAAAGGCTGGCTATGACGGAGTACAAGAGAGCTTCTTCACGAAAAAGAAGGAGCGGGAGTCTCACTCCAAAACGACTGAGGGCTTCTTCACGAAAAAGGAGAAGCAGGAGCAGAAGTTCTACCCCAGAGGAAGGAAGGACCAGGAAGCACCAGAGGGACAGGTACGAGAGATTTAATTCCGATTGGGAGAGGAATGATGCCAAGGCTGCAAAGGGGCTAGAAGAGGGGACCGTGTCTGCACGAGAGGCAGCACGAAAAGCCCTTAGCAACATAGCAACTTGTCCTTTTGTAAAGAGATTGCAGGAAGCAAGGTTGCGGAGCAGGGTGAAGCACAGGACGTTTATCCCGTATGAGACCAATGCAAACCCGGTGGCAGACATACAACATTACCAGCACGCGATGTTTATGCACGACGGCGACGACGCGATCATGTGCAAGATGTTTCCATCTAGTTTGGGAAAGGTGGCCCTATCCTGGTTCCATAAGTTGGGGCGAACACCATACGGGGATGGAGACAGTTGGCCGAGGAATTCACTGCTCGGTTCCCGACGAGCAGGAAACCACCCAAAACTTTTGAGAGTCTTTCAGTTATGAAACAGGGAGAGAATAAGCCGATCAGGGACTACGCCAAGAAGTATTAGGAGACCTTCAACGAGATTGAAAGTTGCAGTGAGGAGTATGCCATAGCGACGTTCAAAACTGGGCTGCCTGTTCGGGGGGAGTTACGAAAGTCCCTGAACATGAGCCCAGTGAGCACACTGGCGAAGCTGATGGAACGAATTGAGCAGCACGCCAGGAACGAGGATGACATACTACGGGAAGACGGCAGGTTGGGTGCCGAGCAAGTCAAGGGCTCTGCAAAGAAGGCAGATAAGCCAGAGCCCAAGACTTACAAAGAAAGGAAGGAGCATGGGCAGACTAAGAAAGAGTCGTACAAGGAGAAGCTCGCCCCAGACCCAAAGTCTTTCTTCTCGATAACAACGGTCTGGAAAGAACCGATTTATCGGATTCTTTATCGAATAAAGAATTGCCCGTATTTTAAGTGGCCTCCGAGGCTGGAGGGTGACAAAGATGAAAGAAGAGCTACGAGTCAGCACTACAGTTACCACAAGGACTGGGGTCACATGGCGGAGGATTGCGAGATGTTCAAGCAGTACCTTGATGACCTGGTCTCACGTGGGTATTTGAAGGAGTTCATCCAAGAGGAGCACAAGGGTGCCGAGAAGGCAATGGAGCTGGATTACAAGCAGAATCCAAGGGGCGTGATCCATATGATACACGGACTGGCCGCACCTTATACGAGAAATGAGGTGAGGTTGCTCCAGAGGCAAGTGAAACACGACCAGCATGTGATGCAGTCGGGAAAGAAACGAGGACATGAAGCGGAAGGATGCGACAAGGGCATAATCTTCACGGATGAGGACCTGGGAGGAGTCCAGGTGCCGCACAATGATGCTCTAGTCATAACCCTATGAATTGGGGAATATGACATGGAGAGGATCTTGGTGGATTCAGGAAGTTGCACCGAAGTGCTCTATTACGACGCGTTCAAGAAATTAGGGTTGGCACAAGCAGACTTGGTCCAATCAGTAACTCCGTTGGTCAGGTTCAGCGCAGGGGCAGTCTGGCCATTGGGCAAGGTGACCCTCCCTGTTCAGACAGGAACAGTAGTACTGAGAACCAACTTTTTAGTGGTGGACGTGCCGTCTTCCTATAACGTGATTATAGGAAGGACTTGGTTGCATAAGATGAGGGCAGTTTCCTCCACCTACGATCATATGGTAAAGTTTCCAGGGTCCAATGGTATCGAGAGAATAAGGGGGAACCAAAAGACAGCCCAACAGTGCTTGGTTTCCATAATCAAGAAGGCACCCAAGGCACAGTTGGTGCAAATAGTTGAGGTTACCAACCAGCCAACCATCGAGGATGTTGGAGGGAATCCGGCCGAGAAAGTGGTGGAAGGATTGAAGAAAATACAAATCAACGAGAGTGATTCTGAAAGGTATTTTCTGATTGGGGAAAACCTATGCAAAGAAGAAGAGCAAGAGTTGGTGAAGTTTCTCAAAGGGCACATTGATGTGTTCGCTTGGGTACCCGAAGAGATGCCTGGGGTGGATGCAAACGTGATTTGCCACCACCTGAATGTGGATCCCCAACATAAACCCGTAATGCAGAAGAAGAGACGACCTGCCGTACAGCATGTGGATGGTGTTATCGAGGAAGTCGACCGTTTGCTCAAGGCAAAGGCGATACGAGAGGTGTACTACCCGGAGTGGTTATCCAACATATTGGCGGTGAAAAAGAAGAATGGGAAGTGGCGAGTTTGCGTCGACTTCACAGATCTAAACAAGGCGTGCCCAAAAGACAGTTTTCCCCTGCCCAGGATAGATCAGTTGGTGGATGCAACTGCTGGGTATGGACGTATGAGTTTTCTTGATGCTTATCGAGAGTATCACCAGATAGCCATGTACGGACCCGATCAGGAGAAGACGTCCTTTATCACACCACGAGGGCTATATTGTTACAGCGTTATGCCCTTTGGTCTGAGGAATGCAGGAGCAACTTACCAGAGACTAGCAACGATTATGCTAAAGAAGTTGCTTGGCAAGACCATGGAGGTATACATAGACGATATGGTGGTGAAGAGCAAGGAGAAACAGGACCACATCGATGATCTGAAAAAAGCTTTTGAGATACTGAGGGAGTATAAGCTGAAGCTCAACGCCTCAAACTGTGCATTTGGAGTAGGTTCTAGGAAGTTCCTGGGTCACCTGGTGACCATTAGAGGGATAGAGGCGAATCTCGACCAAATAATAGCTTTGCAGAAGCTCCAGAGTCCAAGGACCACGAAGGAGGTCCAGCGATTGACGGGGATGGCGGCAGCCCTCAACAGGTTCATTGGTCGATCAAACGACAAGTGTAGACCCTTCTTTCAGTTATTGAAGAAAAAAGAAGGTTAAGAATGGGGAGCAGAATGTGGGCAGGCATTCCAAGACTTGAAGAAGTACTTGGCGGCAGCCCCGCTTCTGTCCACTCCTGAGCCTAGTAAGGTCTTGACCTTGTACTTAGCAGTATCCGAGCATGTTGTTAGTGCAGTCTTACTGAGGAACAAGGGATCCGAACAAATCCCTGTTTATTATGTGAGCAAGACGCTATTGGACGCAGAGACGAGCTATCTGCCCCTTGAGAAGTTGGTTCTGGCACTGAGAGCAACGGCTAGGAAGTTACCCCATTACTTCCAAAGTCACAAAGTTGTGGTTTGCACAGAATTCCCATTGAAGTCGTTGCTACGAAAGGCTGATTTCTCGGGATGAATTTCAACATGGTCGGTAGAGTTGAGCCAGTACGATATTGACTACGAGCCACGCACGGCAATGAAGGGGCAAGTTTTGGTAGACTTTGTGGCATAATTTTCTCCCACAGTGGCTCCACTGCCTCCTACGAGAAAGGGGCAGTTGGTCGAGCCATCTGTCGAGAAGCAAAGGACACCTGCCGAGCAGGACCCTAAGGAATGGAAGTTGTTCGTCGACGGTTCCGCGTGCAACACAGGCTCTGGGATTGGGGTGGTGTTGTTCCCACCCGAAGGAGTAATGATCGAGTTGTCCCTGCGCCTGGGTTTTAGTGCTTCGAACAACGTGGCGGAGTACGAGCCACTCCTGGCAGGACTACGAAGTGCGAAGACCTTGAAAGTTAAGAGGATTCGAGTATTCTGTGATTCACAACTCGTGGTGAATCAGCTGTCCGGGGAGTACGAGGCCCGGAATGAAAAGATGGCAGCTTACGTGGAGACAGCGAAGGATTTGCTCGATACCTTTGAGAAGGTACATATTGAGCAGATAAGCTCTGGGCAGAACGCCCATGCTGACTCATTGGCTTGGTTGGCAGCAGTTGTGCCGACAGAATTCAAGAGGAAAGTGGCAGTAGATTATCTTGCTGAGCCAAGCATTGGGAGGAGTGTGGAATTGGTCTTGGACGTGAACCAAGGACCAAGTTGGATGGATCCAATAGTGGAGTTCCTACGAGATGGGACACTCCCCGCAGGTAAAAAGGAGGCTCACAAGATAAAGACGAAATCTGCACTGTTTAGGCTATCACCAGAAGGGAAATTGTTCAGAAAGTCCTTCATCGAACCATACCTGCTGTGCGTGCATCCCAAGATGGTGCAAACGTTCCTTCATGAGATTCACGAAGGAACATGTGGAAGTCATGCTGGGGGAAGATGCTCACCGTGCAATCACTCAGGGTTACTGGTGGCCGCACATGCAAGAAGATGCAAAGGTGTACATGAAGATCTGTGAGAAGTGTCAAAAGTTCTCACCCATGATCCGAACACCAGCCGAAGATCTGGTGCCCTTGACAAGCCCTTGGCCATTTGCGCAATGGGGAATGGACATCGTGGGTCCACTCCACAAGGCAACTGGGAACAGGAAGTTTCCGTTGGTAGCAACGAACTACTTCACCAAGTGGATAGAAGCAGAACCACTGGCAAAGATCACAGAACCTATGATAGAAAGGTTCATGTGGAAGAGCATCATCACTCGATTTGGGGTTCCTTACTCTTTGATTACGGCTAATGGGTCGCAGTTCCAGAAAAAGTTTAAGGCTTTTTGTGCCCAGTATGGAATAAGGAACTACTATTCCATCCCAGCCTACCCTCAAAGAAATGGGCAGGCAAAGGCGTCCAACAAGACTATACTGGACGGGATCAAGAAAAGGTTGGACAAAGCAAAAGGCAAGTGGCCCGACGAACTGCCACTGGTCTTGTGGGCGCACCAAACAACTCCTAAGAGGTCTACGGGAGAGACCCCCTACTCGCTAGCGTATGGAACCAAGGATGTGATTCCACTGGAGGTTGGTTTGCTGACCAACAGGACCACATTGGTGGAGAGTGGGGGCAATGACAAAGCCCTGGAAATTGAGCTGGACCTCGCCAAGGAGAGGAGAGAATGAGCTCTGGTGCACCTGGCCTCGTAACAGGAGCAGCTAATGAAAAGCTACAACAAGAATGTCCACCCACGAGAATTCGGTGTCGGTGACCTGGTGCTACGAAAGGTGCTCGGCAACACCAAGGTGGCCAATGAGGGCAAGTTGGGGGCCAATTGGGAGGGCCCATATCGAGTTACTGAGATTGTGGGCATTGGGGCTTATCGATGGCAAATCTGGATGGGAACCCGGTACCAAGGCCCTGGAATGTCCACAACTTAAGGAAGTTCCACGTGTAGAAAACTTCGATTTTGCTTTTTCTGTTTTAGATGCACATCGTGATTGTGTGGGAATTACGAATAAAATGCCCTTGTGTTTGCTCTCACTAGTTGAAAGGGGTACGTGTAACGCCCCCTTGAGTTTTTCGAATTATGAATAAAATTCCACGATTTTGGTAACACAACGCCGTTTTTTACGAGTTTTTCTTTTAATGCTTTAAATACGAAGTCAGGCTATGTCCTTAGTCCTCACTTCATATTGGGGAGCAGAGGTATATGGTACCTAAATGAAATTTCGAATGTTTCAAATTTTGCCAAGTACAAATATACTTGACCGTTTGCTCGGGTATGAATATACCTAGAATTTTGCCAAGTACGAATATACTTGACCGTTTCCTCGAGTACGAATATACCCAGAATGCATACAAAATTATGCAAACTGTCCCTACGCACGAATATGTTTGGGATATCCTAAAGTACGAATATACTTGACCGTTTGCTCGGGTACGAATATACCCAGAATGCATACGAAATTATGCACACTATCCCTAAGCACGAATAAGTTTGGGATATCCTAAAGTAAGAATATACTTAACCACTTGCTCAGGTACGAAATACACCCAGAATGCAGACAAGACCATGCACATTGTCCCCAAGCACGAATATGTTTGGGTTATCTCCAAGTACGAATAAACTTGTTTACTTATACGAGTGCGTGCATACAAAGTACGAATAGACTCAGGATTGCTATGGCCAAATACAAATACATTTTGGGTAATATAAGCATGACTATAGTAGGAAACAATTCCAAGTACGAAACGCTCGGGTTGCATACGTGAACATGCAGAAGTAACTAAGTTTGAAAATACTTGATGTAATGCTCGGGTATGAACAAACCTAGAGCATGTACGTAACACACAACATTGTTTAAGTATGAATGTACTTAACGGTTTGATCGGGTACGAATGGACCCTGGGCGTACACAACTATATGCATCGTTTGACAAGCCACGAATGCAACTAGCATTACTCTAAGGTAAGAGAAACTTGCAGAATGAAATCTGAACACAAAGACCCACTGAGACCTGGGGAGCATACGTGAATTTGCATAAAGCTAAGTACGAAGACACTTAGCATACTGGCCATGGGACGGCCACCTGTATTAAAGAAAGACCATGAAGGGCCAGCCAAAAACATTCATGCCACGAAGGGCCGGGCAAAATCATTTGTTTAGGCCAAACAGGGCCACCAAAAACATTCATGCCACGAAGGGCCAGGCAGAATCATTTGTTTAGGCCAAACAGGGCCACCATAAACATTCCAAAGGCCACGAAGGGCCAAAACCAACAAAGTTAAAGTGTGAAGAAATGTATCAGTACCACGTAGGGCAATATCAACGGCCACGCAGGGCCAACCAAAATTGATTAAAAGAAGTCCCAATTATTATCACTGAAGAGAAGAGAAATCCAACTTACTCTTCGATTGTCAGATCTTGGATGACAGGTGGAGAGGCCGGAGCAATTGTGTCATCCGCAGCAGTGCTTGGCTCAGATGGACCACCGTTGGTTTCCTTTTGGCCAAGGTTGGTCGGTTCTCCAGATTGTTCGGCACTGGCGTTTTGCTGCTCGGAGACGTTGACATTGAGCTCTCTGTCCAGGCTGTCTTCTTCCTCTACAACTTCTTCCTGCTCCTCGGCAACAACCATGGCGCTTGGAAGATCGATCTCTGTCCAGAGAGGAGAAGACTCTACTGTGCTAGACTTTTTGAGGCAGCCCAACCAGCCAGCCTCAAAGACTTGGTCCTGGATCCCGGGGATTTGGTCCATGTAGCTCTCAATGGCCACGCGGATTCCCTCATTGTAGCATTGCTGGTAGGCAGTCTTGGCCTCATTCTTGCTCGTCTCCAGCTCTGTGAGAGTCTGGTTCAGGCTGTCCTCAGCTCCCTCCAGCTTGCCTCTATGCTCATCCATAGTCCCGCGCACCTAGTTTCTCTCTCTCTCCAGTCTGATGATGGTGTTCTGCAGCTTGGCATTCTCACTAGCCAATCTGGCATGCTAGGGCTCAGATTGACCAAATCTCTGGGCCATAGCCACCATTTTTTGCATCGCTTGGACAATCACGTGGTTAGATAGATAACAGGAATAACAATTTGAAGCCATTAGCGCATAAAAATGAACACGACAGGTTTACCTTAGCACTGTGGCTCATGAATGAGCCAAGAAGGTTGTTTGGGGAGCTGGCAACCTCTTTTTGCATGTCCCCAGGAAGCATGAATGCTTGGGAAATGCAAGTGCAGTCCCTTCAGACTCCACACTATCACGGACGGTGACTGGCCGGCCGCCATGTGTGAGTTGAGGAGCCCGGAGGGGTGTTGGGGGTACAGAAAGTTGTGATGAAGGCCGCTCAGAGGTTTCCAGCCTCTGGCATTTGTCACGATGACTGGCTTCGATCTCCTCAGGAGTGAAGCCTGGAGGAGCGTCTGGTTGAGTAGACCCCCGGTAGCCATGAGACGGTGCCGAGCTCTGAGACCATCCGTGGCCACGAGATGTGCCACGGCCTCTTCCATGGCCAGCTCCGGAGATGGTGAGCAGGTTGTTGAGATTAAGTGGCTGGTCCATTTCTTGAGGAGGGGGAGATGGAGAATATCCACTCGAAGACGTGGACACTTACTCTGCAAGTTGGATGGGCTCGTTGGGAAGCGATGGGGTCCGAGAACGCCTTTCTTCTTGTTGCTCGGGTTGTTGAACAGGAGGATCTGGGATGACAGGATCGTCGGCTGCTCGGATCCACCGATCAATGAACCCGCCGTAAGACGCCCGGTAGCTAAAAAGAATTTGAGCAGCTCTTGCTCGGCTTGCAAGATATGTGCCTTGCCCGTTGAAAGCAAGGACACGATTGATGTCTACTACGTGAACTTGGGGGGTGATGATGTTGTACCCTTGGTTAACGTTTGTGGCTGCAAAATACGATAAAAATTAGCAGTCAGTAAAGCAAAAAGTAGGCGATGCAAAACTAAATTTTGCTCGGCAATAAAGTTCTACGAGAAAAAGGACTAACGTGGATTGCCAAAGCGGTGTGGGCCATGGAATCCTATCACTCGGCCCTCCTCGTTTCTGGGTTCGAAATTCCCAGTAACGATGAGGAAGTCATCGTCGTCTCCTCGAGCGGAGTCTGGCAGTTCAAGCATAAGCCTCCTTCTGGAGTCTCTACTCTCCAGATAGTAGGTTAGTGCATCCTTGGTTCTGGATATTCTATAGAGCTGGTGGATGTCGTGTAAACCAAGGGATGTGCCTAGCATTTGATTAAGGGTATTGATACCCATGACAACCCTAAAGAAATTAGCGGAGACCTGCATAGGGGATAATCTGTAATGGACCAAGACTTGGCAGAGTAAAGGTGCGAGTGGAAACCTGACGCCGCCCTCGACAACGGCGACAACAGGGATGTGCAAGGTGTCATTGTCAAAACACTCATGGATGGCATTTTTAGGGGCCAGTACAGTGGCCACGTTGTCGAGAATCTCATAACGAGATCTGAAATTGGCCATCGTTTGGGGGGTATCACAGTGTCTACGAAACCTACCCATAAAGAAAAATGTGGGTACGGATTTTCTAAAAGAGAGGGGGGAACGAAGAAGCCCTAAAACGACTGTGGGAACCCTAAATGAGCGAGAGAGATGGAATGCAAAGAGGAACGATGACTTACTGGGGAGACGAATGGAGACTCTAGTGCAGAAGAAGGGAGGAACCACGGGATGGTGAACAGTGCTCCAATGGCGGGTATGAACAGACTTTCTTTTGCAGGGGGAGTTTCAGAAAGAGAGAATGGGTTTGAATTTGGACGAAAATCCAAAAATATCCTAACAGATGGGCTGGCGTATGGAAAACATCACCCCAGGTGCCGTTTGGACGTTTCGTTCCCCAAAACGTCTGCTAGCATTTAATGCGGGCGGTACAACGTATGCTGCGTGTAAAGGTAGGAGCTGGAAAAGCCTGCCCAGCCCAAACGATGAGACGTTTGGCCTGGACTAATGATGAAGCCTACACCAAATACGAGAAATGAAGTGCAGGAGCAAAGGACGAGAACCTTCCTCGGAGCCAAAAAGCTTTGCTCGTCATATTAAGAGAAAATAACGAGTAAAGCTGGGGAGCCATTGTAGGAAGGTAATCCCAAACAGGTAGAAAAGAGGCCCGAACACGTGGTATGTGGGGCCCGGAATAAATATAGTTGGAGCAGCCGCCGTGCAATACGGTGAACGGCGATAAGGACCAATGACATGAGAAGTCTCTGGTCCAGAGTACCCGAGCAGGAGCATGGTTCAAAGAGAGTGAGAAATGGTTGGACCAGGCACCTGGAGGAAGGACAAGTGACATGTGAAGTCACTGGTCCAGGCAGTCTGTTCGGCAGTGAGAAGGCCGAACAAGAGCAGCAGCCTAGAGGAGGCAACTCCAGAAGAGTCCAGAAATGGTAAAATCTAGTAAGGAAACGAGATCCGGAGAAGATACCCAACGGGAATGGGATGAACAGCCAGCTAAGGAAGGAATTCCTAAATGGTCTGTAAGGTAATATACAGTAAAGGGAATGAGAATACATGATATTCTGGGTTTCCAATACAAGAAAGGAAACTTAGGGCAACGACGCAGCTTGGACAGCAAGCATATGTGGATCTATAAATATGAGTAAAACTGAGAGATTGAGGTATGCAATTCTTGGCAATACGCTTTATACCTACTCATAATTAGGGTTTTCAACTAGTACGAGATACTAACTTTGGCATTGCCACGAGAGGCAAAGGTGCGCTCACCCTTTGTTTGTTTTACAGGTTCAACTCCGGCAGTGTGCTAGGGTTCCGGTGGGGGACCGAGGTAGCCGTTACTACTTCGTGTTGTTCAAAGACTGGTTCGTTTTCCTGCACTTACAATTGACTTCATTAGGATCAAGGTCTTTAAGACAATCATAACTATCACTGAAATTCTTACACCCATGTTCAAGTTCAGATTTTGGTGGTTCATTTCCAGCAGTTAGGACACACTATAGAGATTATGTTTTCTACCCTACATTTCATTTCACATTTGTGCGTATAAAAACTTTGGACCACTAAACTTGCTCCTTACCATGAAGGCCATTTATGCAGTTTTCATCCTTCTCTTCGATGGACTCATCTAGAAGGAATGGACTCACAAGAGCCTGAGCAGAGTAAACATAACAAAACGGAAACAACTTGGGATTAACAATCATAAAAATAGCGGGACATAAAATTACGGTATGCCAATATGGGACGTAAGCCACATACTATGAAGCATCTACACTCCTAACTCTTACTAGCCTGTACCTGTGTTGTACACTTTATGGACACACAACACGCGGGGACATGGATTGTCCCCTGCATATCCGCCAAGGGTACGACAACCTCCGAGGAGTGTGGGTGTTTCATAGTTAAAATAAATGTGAACATATTCCTCCAAACTCTACACAATTGTTGTCGCCCACGTGACTAATAACAAATGAAAAGGAAATTCACGAAATGCCTTATTGATCCAGAAAGGTAGCAAGTCATATTTGGACAAAATTGTACCTAAATCATCCATACGTCATGTATTTGAATCCACTAATTCCGCCCATGGGGATTGAGTTTTTGAAGTTACTATGTATGATCTAGGTCCTTTGATAAGTGAGTTAAGGCCATATATGGGATAAGATTGGTAATCTTATGGGCCCCTTAATCTTTTGTTTGATTGCACAAAGATGCATGGGATTACTGATCACATGGGATATCCAATCCCATGATTATGTAGAATTAGTAATGCTGCCACCCACCAGGTATTAGTAATCCTCTCCCAAGCTCAGTGACCCAAAATTACCTTTTTGCCATAGATCATTCCCATTATCCCAATATTACCCTACTTATTATACAGGGACACACTTAGATACAGATACAATTGTTTAGTCACTTAAGTCTAAGGTACAAACAATTGTCCCGTGTTGAGCCTTATAGTTTGACTTAGCCAAAAAAAAAAAAAAAACCAAGGCTACCAAGCAGTGTGGTGGATAATTTTTGCTTAGCAAATTTAAAGGGGGAAAAAACAAAGAAAAAGGAAGCAGATGTTCATTAGTATTGTGGCTGGTACGTCGTACCATAGGAACCCAAATTATAATCTGTGCAAAACAAACATGCACATAGGATTGACTCTTCTCATTAGCAATCCCATCTCATTACCAATCTCAATCTTAATCTCATCTCATTACCAATCCCACTACATCTAATTCACTTATCAAACGAGGCCTAGGCGTCCTCCTACTTCCCAAGTTATTTAGCTTTTGTGTCCGTACTACCCAATTTTTTCTACTGAGAGATCCCCTCTAGGCCCGAATACATGAAAAAAGAGATGATTGTAATACTTGAGCACAAATTGAGTGGATAATTTCTCCATGTTAGATTCCTCAAATAAATCACTTGCTTCAACCATCTTTAGTAGCACTCGTCTTGTGATTTCACCTAGATACATATAAGATATTGTCTTCTCAAATATCTATTTCCATATAATGCAGCAAAAAGAAAATTGAGATTCAGCTTGCACGATGTTTGAATAACTAATGCAGCTTAATAAGGATACAAAAATATTAGTTCACCTGCTCACCAGGATTGATACTCGCAGCATCCATGTCCCTATCCAACTAAGTTCAAGGAATACCAGTTGAAAATGCTCCGCACTTCATATTTTATGATTTGAAATCAGGCACATCAATCAAAAAATAGGCTTGAACTAAAGTCCATGGTTATTAGTTCGGCAAGGAATATTAACTTGAAATGTGGCTTTGTAGCTTAGATATAGCATTGACACATTCTAAATAGCATGCGTTGGTTCTAGTTCCAAGAATGACGGCAACACATCAATCAAAAAATATGGTTATTAGTTCGGGTAGGAATATTAACTTGAAATGTGGCTTTTTAGCTTAGGTATAGCGTTGACACATTCTAAATAGCATGCGTTGGCTCTAGTTCCAAGAATGACGCAACCATGAAATCATCATCCTAGTATCTTGCTCCCACTAGGGGTACCAGAGTATCATTGACCTAAGTTGCACCAAAGTAATGGTAAATTACTAATACAATATTCAACAGATCAGAAAATGACAGTAACTCATTTTTAATTTCTATTGAAGAAACCTTTTACATATGAAGCTAGATTTGACTATAACATGCTATGGCTAAAACCAACATATGTACTGTACGTGCAGAAAAATGAAAGAGCCTTTGAATAGCACAAGAGAGTAACGGCTACTCGTGACTTCTCGCCGGAACCCTAGTACGTCATCGGAAACCTTATCTGCAAAACAGACAAGGGGTGAGAGCACCTTTGCCTCTCATGGCAAAGGCCCTCCGATGCCTAAGTTAGTATCACATACTAGCAAGAAACCCTAATTATCAGTAGGAAAGTTGTAATGTAACGTATTGCATACCTTTACCTCTAGGTTTACCTCGTACTTATAAATTTACGAATGCTTGCTGTCCAAGTATCCTCATTGCCCTAGGTTTCCTACCAGGAAACCCAGAAATATCTTGGACTCTCGTTCCCTTATCAAAGTCCTATTTAGGACTCTTTTCCATAGCTGACCGAACATTCCATTCCCGTTGGGTATCTTTTCTAGATCCTATTTCATCAAGATTCTGTTTCCTTTACGGGATACCATTACTTTTGGAACCTTTTGGAGTGTTCAATTCCCTGCACCCAGGGTTGCTTCCCCCAGAATTCCTCTCCTCTTTGGCATTCTCGTCGTCGAACAGACTACTTGGACCAGTGACCTAACATGTCACTGTTCCTTTCCCAGTCTCCTGGTCCAACAACTCCTCATGTTTATTGGACCATGCCTTTGTACGGATTCCCTGGACCAATGTTCTCTCATGCCACTGGTCTGTATCACCGTTCACCATCTTGCACGGCGACTATCAGTATTACTATTATACCGTGGTCCCACGTACTACATGTTCGGACCTCTTTTGCACCTATTCGGGAAAACCTCCCTACATCTACTCCTTGCCTTTCCATTACTTCATTTAGACACACTACTACATCTTTTCCATCCTATAAAATGTTTTTAAGTTCTCCAAAAGTTAAATGAGGAAGAGCTTACTTGACGAAGATTTAAATAGTAAGAGTTAACGGTATAACATAAGCAAAATGACTGCAGCTGTATCTCTATCTTTTTTTGGCTAATGTGTATTGCTTCAAAATCTTTTGAATTCTTGGAAAATCTAGTTAGGTCCATTTTTTATGCACCATTTATGGTACAGGGTCCTAAAGAGAAGTAAAATGATAACAATGTTGCCGTGATGGCTATGAAATGGCCATGCTATAGGAGTTATTTGAAATCCTTCTATTTACGCGTTGTAGCTACGCAAATGTACTAAACAAATACCTCTCTTGTAACGCCCCTGATTTTTGGGTACGTAAAATAACATTTTATTGAATATCAAAAGAGAGTCTGGCTCTTTATTACAACATAACTCTCACTAGGGTTCAATATTTATACAAATGAAGGGTTCTAGGGTTCCTAACTACAGCTCCGCCTGCTGCTCCGTCCTAGCCAGCTCCTCAGCTCTAAAAGCCTCCAAGGTGTACTGTTCATCTTGATCATCTACAAAATCTGACACATTATACCAGCGTCGCCACCGATATAATATGTCAGGGTCACCAAAGGTAACACCATGAGCCACAAGAGCTCAGCAGAATAATCCTATACCCACTAACCCATAACTTACCAATATCAGAGTATAAGAGTAGAATACCAACTCTTGCACAAGCAGCGAAATAATACATACGTGTTTAACAAGGCATTTAACAATGACACATCCGAATTCCTTAGTTTAACGTTGGTGTCTGCATTGTATGTGTTTCTGCTACGCGACTCATCATAGACCGTGTCACCATATTCATCAACGTTTCCAAAATCTTTTTCACTTTCCAAATCAACATTTTGAAAATCACGTTTAACACACAACCTCGGTTCCGCCGCGCCGGGTTCCCGAGTATCCTCACAATGGTTCCGCCGCGCCGGGTTCCCATTGGCACACAAAACCTTGCATTGGCTCCTCTCCGCGGATAACCAAGCCACACTACCAATGAGGTTACCACATCCGGCCACATTAGCAATCTTCACGATGAGCAACCACGTCCGGCCACATCGTGATTTTCACAACATTTAAATCACCTCTAATGAGACTACCACGTCCGGTCCCATTGGCAACACACACCGCACAATGGGCTACCAAGTCCGGCCACATTGCGATTTTTAACATCTCTTTACACAATGAGCTACCACGTCCGACCACATTGTGATTTCAAAACTTTTTCTCCTTTTCAATAACCACACCCTAGGTGTCATGTTTCTACTTTCTCGATTGTTGTGTCTCGTTATCATACATAGACTCCGCAGTAGGACTTTCTCATCATAAACCATTTAAATCATTCATTGTAATCTAAACTAGCAAGATCATGCAAGCAATCTTATAAATAAGCTCATCACCATCCTTATACAACCACAAGTAATGCAACAACATGTAAACAAACTCATAACTTTCTAAAAGATCAAAATACGAATACTTCGAATAAAGCTTCTGATTTCTCTCGTTTTGAAATCCGTTCTTTCTTTCTTTGTGGAAAGTTCAAAAAGACCACATATGTTTATTGACATAGAAATCATTTGTTCAACATGTCATACTTTTAAAAGCAAGATAGGTTTATTTTTAACATTCATTCGACGTCAAGCTTCGTACCATATTTTTAAAGTTCAAGACAATAACTATACATAGAGATAGAGATTATGAACTTTCTACATATACTTAGAGATAGTGGGGACGGAAAATCTTACTTCATGCATCTCCAACAAATATCGTACAATATACTTAGAGCTAACGGTTACGAATAATCTACAAGATCATGCTTTCATTTCAAAAACATAAGAAACATAACTAGACTTATACTGGGGAATGTAGATAGGAAAATCTACGTATACTTAAGGTTAGGAAGTATAGGAAAAATCTACCTTGATTCGAAACTAGTCGGGGCCGAACAAGCTTTGTTGAAAAATTCTACGGGCGGTGAAACTTCCAAATCTGGACCAAACTTTGGATGGCAGTAACTCGGT
Organism: Rhododendron molle; assembly: GCA_025413875.1. NCBI lineage: Eukaryota > Viridiplantae > Streptophyta > Magnoliopsida > Ericales > Ericaceae > Rhododendron > Rhododendron molle. Next base: position 32,300,190 of record CM046391.1, on the reverse strand, counting down.
CTATACTTGGTCGAATAGGATCGTTCTTGAGTCTAAAACGAAGATCTCGAAGTTCTCTACGACTTTCGTGGAGGACGTTGTTCCTAGAAACGACTTTCGCCCGGAGAAAAATGGTGATAAAGGGGGTGACAGTAAGCTGTCTGGACTGGAAATCCGAGAATTTCACTGAACTTCGGAGGTCGATATCTTGGTCATTTCTTGACCGATTGGGGTCGTTCTTGGGTCTAACTTCAAGGTTTCGAAGTGCTCTACAACATTCTGGAAGGGAGTTAGTCCTAAAAACTACCTTAAGCAGGAGGAAAATAGAGATTTACGAAGGGCAGTAAGCTGCCAGAAAAACAGAAAATGGTTTCTAAAGAGAAGTTGGAGCAAGGGGTGAAGGTGTGAGTTGTTTGGCAAGTGCAAGGGTCCTATTTATAGCACAATGGAGCTTCTCTCTCTCCCTCTATGGCCAGCCTCCCTCCTCTCTCCTCTCCCATCAACTTTTCCTCCAATGTGTTGTCCAATCCCACCTTTAATCATGCCCTAGCCTTCCATGGCTTGTCAATCCATCTTTTTAGGCTTAAAGTTATGTGATCATGAAGGGTTTTGGGTCAAGTCTAGTCTAGGAAAGTCTTCTTGCAAGAAAGAATAATATAATTAGCTAGGATCATGCTTAAAGTTGGCTAGAATGGGTTGGCATGGTCATAAATAGGCTTAAGGCTATATGGTGACTTGTGTAAGTGGACAAAACACATGAATACACTCCATCTCTCTCCCTCCCCCAATCGGCCAGCCCTCTCTCTCTCATTCCTCATGGATTTTACTCCTTTGTATTGTCCAATCATACCTTTAAACAAGCTAAAGACTTGTCAATCCATCCTAGGTGTGATCATGGAGATTTTCTAAGGCAATTCTAGGTGATTAAGGGCTAGGATTCTATGCTTGAGAAAGACTAGAAATGGGTTGTCAAATTGTACCTAGGTTGAGTGTGAAGTTGGTGAAAGCAAAAGTAAGATAGGTTGCTTGAGTGAGTGACCAAGAACACACACACACACACACACACTCCCTCCCTCACTCTCTCTCTCGTCCTTTCTCTCTCTCTCTCGCTCCATCCGAATTCCTCTCTCTCTCTCTCTCTCTCATACTAAGCATACATATACATATATAGTTATGCACAAAAAGGGCTAGCTTACTAAGTCTAGAAAAGAAAAGTAAGTCTAAAAGAAATAGTTGACCCAATGATAAAATTTTCCTAGAAAGTGTACCCTAGTTAATATAGACTTGAAAATAAAAGACTAATAGGTTTATATACTTATATCTAAGGTTATCTATATACTTAAGAATCTAGGAAAGCAATAAAAATAGAGTTAGGGCTATATAACCTAGGGTTGAATGAATGCATGACTAGGGTTGTCCTCATGTGGAAGAATAATGATGAAAGAACACATGACTAGTCTTGTCTTTCTATTTGGCAAGACTTAACATTTATTGACCAAGGGCAAAGATTTCCCTAGCATCCATCGTCCAATTGATAAAGATTACCCTAGCTCTTATTGTCCAATGGATAAAGACAAAAAGGTTCAAGTGGTCCAACTGGGGTTAGGAAGAAGTGATTAGGCCAAATGGGCATTAGGCTATTCTAACTAATTGGTTAAAGACTAACGATACTTAATCTAGGCTTTCATTGCTCGAGTGGTATTTTGGTTTTATTTAGTAGGAAATCGCCTAATAACGGAATATTAAAGCCCGACGATACCAAACGCCAAGGCAAGGCGTGAGCGTGGCCAAGGCAGCCCGCTAGCAAAGCGGTGGCCAAGGCGAGGCGTGAGCGTGGCCAAGGCAGCCCACTAGCAAAGCGGTGGCCAAGGCGAGGCCAGAGCAAGGCAGCCCAGCAACGCCAAGGCAAAAGCAAGGCGCGACCCGACGCCAAGGCAGAACCCGATGGCAGCCAAGGCAGAGCAACCCGACGCCTAGGCGAGGTAGGCCCGACAGCGACCCAACGCCAAGGCGGCCTAGCTAAGCCAAAGCAAAAGCAAGGCGCGACTCGACGCCAAGGCAAGGCAGTCAAGTCAATGGTCAAGGCAAAGACCAAAAATTTGCTACTAACCACCTCGGCATCGATGCATCACTTCAGGTTAGGGAAATGTAACTAAGCCAAACGGTAGTTAGGGTTTGCTAACTAATCGGTTAAAACTAACTATACTAGCCATGTAGGATTTCCAGCCGAGAAATATAATTTAAAGATATTATTTGCTTACTAGGAAAAATATACGAGTACGTTTACAAGTATACTAGTCATGGGAGAAGGACTAGATTGTCCGGAGTGAAAGAATTCAATTTTACAAGTTTCAAATCTAATTATGACGTATTATTAGAATTTAAAAGAAATTTTTAAAGCAATCCAAGTATTAAATATAAAATTCAAATATTTAACGAAAATTTTATTTACCAAAAATCAAGGTCGTTACATCTCTTCTACCACAAATCTACCTCCTGTCAAATTTGACAAGCTACCCATAACTAAACAGTTAAACCTATTAAATACTTGTATTTACAGATAAACTGAACATTAATCACCTATTGGAAATCCACATCTCTCCAAACGAAGCCTAACTTCACATATAAGGTCCACACACACATGTAAATTGATAAAATCAGGTTTACTCCCATAGAGAAATTTTCCATGAACTCAAGTAAATCAAAATAAATCAATCATTACCTAAATCGTTGCATTTCTTCTCCATTGTTTCTAACAAAACCTTGCGCTTCTCTTACTCCAAAAGATAGTTCCCTTCAAGCTCTTGAAACCAATTTATACAGAGCCTAAGCCTTTTAATATAATCCTTCATTTGGTCACATTTTTCCTATAGAATATAACAAAGGCTTGCTTTACTAAACACATGATATAGAAAACAACCCCTCATCGTTCTATCACTGAAATTAACATGAAGCTCAAAACCCACAATGCATACTCAAATGAAAAAACTTCATGGTTCAATCAAGGAAAACAAACCCTTCATGATCCTATCAGTAAAACTGACTTGAATCTCAAAACCATAACCTACGCAATTACCTTGAGATTGAATTTGTTCTTTGTTTTCAGTAATGCCTCAACATCCATTTTGGCTTGCCTAATCAGTGGTTCCTTTATACCTTGTTGATAGAGGTGGGTTAGTACAGGCCGAAACAAGTCCAAGGTACCCAAATCAAGTGAGGGTAAAGCTCTGCAAAATAAATCAAAAGTAGAAATGTAGGGGTAAATGTGAAAGATAGGCAACCACAAACCACAAACCCCAAGCCCATTTATATGTGAGGAAAACCAAATTCAGAACTGGAATCGAAGGAGTAAATGTAGTGAAAACAATTGTTGATTTTGTTTGAGAGAGAGAATAAAACTGCATATACATCAGATTTCACATCGTGCGTTGATACTATAAAATTACTGTACATAGCTTCCAAAATCCAAACTTACATCACCCGAACATCTGGGCTCTTGCTGAGCTTGTAAGCCCAGGAAAGTCCAGCAGACTCGACGCCGACAACTACGATGTTGGTGTTGGTGTAGGTGATTCTATCCATCATGTACTTTTGTCACGCCCTCAATTTTCAACATAAATAATATTTACATTTCATAAACAAATTCCTCACAATAATATAGATAATACCCCAAGAGAGAGATCATGATGCTATTTCAAATTCAATGTTTCAAAAAAAACAAATTACATCATGTGGTTCCACAACCCAAATCATCGTAAGTATAACTGAAGAAGATAGTTAAGAGTTTACATCATTTCTTAGTCAAAAGAAGTAAATTTAAGTCACATTACATTCCTTAAATGATTATACAAAAGATGTTGGGTAACTCCTTGTAGACACCCCAATCTAGAGTTTCCAAATTAGTTTACTGTCGGTTTTTGATTCCTCGATGATGAAACGGATCAAGAACACCCTGAAAATGATAGCATGTTTGAGCTTTGAGTGTTTGACACCCATTTTGAACCTAACCTAACCCTTAAACCTACCAAAACCCTACTAGTACGCGTTGGTTGAGACCGAGTGTGCGTGAGTCAAAGGGTCATGTATTGGTCAAATGGTCATGTTTGACCATGGACCAACTTAGGGTGGCTTGGACTCGCGCGCGCTAGTCCACATCTGGTGCACGCTGGTCAACCTATGGTGTTGACTTGTGCGTGCAAGTCTCAGACCCGCGCATGTTGGTCAGCGTCTAGTCAAACTTTCTTTTTCCAGGATGCAGAAGTCATGATTAGTGGAGTACATCACATTGGAAGCTTCCATTTTGCCTGAAAAGCTGTATCCGGACAGGAGGTGCCCACATCCCACATAAACACTATTTTCCCTCTCATCCAATGAGAAGGAAGGCCCCCTTCCTCTAAGCCATGCATCCTTGCCCTTCTAAAAAGTGGTTTAACAGTTTTAAGAGGCAAAAAGGGATGCATGCATGGACATGTAAAGGCAGTATGAGAGTCAGACTGGGAGAAAAATGGACTAAGCTTACATGCAAACACTCTCAAGCGCTCTAAAGTGATCTCGAGCGCTCGGGAGTAGCTTACACCCCAGGACTGATTTCAACTAACAAATATACTCAATGTAGCATGCTGGCACATCAGATCTTATGCTTTTGAAACATGAAAATTTATCTTTTTAGATCTCGAGTAAAACTCTTTTGCATGTCTTTAAAGGAGATGATCTTCTTTATTTTTCTCTGAAAAAGGGAGATCATCTGTACCAACACACCTCAAAAGGGGTTAAAAAGCCTCAAACACATTCCACCACCCATGCATGTCCATTTAAATGCTTGGAAGAGGGAAACAGGACCGGAGTCACTCTCGAGCGCTTGGGAGTAGTCTCGAGCGCTTGGGAATAGTCCCGAGCGCTCGGGAGTCCCTACAGTAACCAGTACAGAAAACACCCTCATGCCCCTTTGCTCTTGTGTTTACACTAACTCTAGAAAAGAAAATATAGAGACTCTCTTTACAAAACAAAAGCATAAACCTCAAACCAAAATGGGTATTTCCAGATTCGTCCTACACTGGACAGCTTGCAGAAAAAAAATCATAACTAATTCATTTTAAATCCGATTAAGTTGATTCCAGCGGCCAAATCTTCCCAACAAAAAGATCTACAACTTACATGAAGGAACCTAGAAACAATTCGTGGTTTAAAAAGGCCAAAGATGGTAAAAACTGAAGCTTAGAAAATCTGTCCTAAAATTACAACATGTCTTAGCATCCCTTTTGACTTGCATGCTAGCCAAATCAACTAAGATTCAACAAAATGAGCTCACAACTAGTAAGAGGAACAAGCATGAGCTCTTGATCCCCCTCAGAAGTAGAAAAGCATTGAATAACTTGGAAAACCAAATTTTTACCTTTTCTTGGCTTGAACTTGACTTCTTGGACTGATTTGTTTGCTTGAAAATGGGTTGAAAACAGTAGGAAAATGAAGTTGATGAACTAGAGATTTGAGGCTTTTGAAGCACTTGAAGATTGTTTGAAAACTTCCTTTGAAAACACAAGTTTTGGAAAATATTTGAGAGAGGTTTGAAGGCTGAAATTTTCTGAAAACACGGTAGAGAGTGAGAAGAATTTCGTGTCCCTTGTGTGGTAGAACATGGGGGTATATATAGGGGAGTGGAAAATGAGTTTCAAACTTGAAAAATAAAAGAAAATCAAATGGAAAATGGTTTTGGGGGGGAGAAATGACATGATGAGATTCCTGCTGGCTTAGGCATGCTTCTGTTTCGTGCAGGTTTGAATGGAAGGTTTGAAAAGTTTGATAAAAGGTGGTCAAACGCCTAGCTCAACTGTAACGCCCCCAAAATCGGGTTCGTTAAATAAAGGTTTTATTAGACAAACAAGGCAGAGTCTAGCTCATCCAATCTCCTTAGAAAGGTTTATATTACACAAAAGGGAGGGTTACTAAGGCTAACTAAAGCTCCTTCTCTTCCTCCATCCTAGCGAGTTCCTCAGCTCCGAAAGCCTCCAAGGTATACAGCTCTCCTTGTTCATTTAAAAAGTCTGACACATTATACCAGCGTCGCCACCAGTATAATATGTCAGGGTCACATAAAGCAACACCGTGAGCTTGAAAGCTCAATAGAGTAATCCAAACCCACTAACCCTTAACATACACATCATAGATAGTATACGATTTTCCAAACTTAACATGCTTTCAAATAACACATACCATTACACATGCGCATTCACTAACGAGTGTTGGTGTCATGTTTTCCGTGTGTCTCTCCTACGCGACTCATCGTTTTGTGACTCATCTTTTATCATCAATTCCAAAAACACGCAAGCACACAACCATGGGTTACAAGTACCTTGCGTCGCACAACAATGAGCTACCAAGTCCGGCTCATTGCCACAAGGCCACAATGGCTACCAAGTCCGGCACATTGTGTCACACACACACACAACCATGAGCATCCAAGACCGACACCTTGTGTCGCACAACAATGAGCTACCAAGTCCGGCTCATTGCCACAAAGGCTACCAAGTCTGACTCAAGGCCATAATGGCTACCAAGTCCGGCCATTATTTCCAAAACACTTTTTATCCATATCAACCACATCTTAGGTGTCATATCTCTACTTTTCCAATTCCATGTGTCTCGTAACATGCATCGACTCCGCGGTGGGACTAATCACATAACTCATGCGATATCGAATAGCAAGATCATCCAACTCTATACTATCATGCTCGTTAAAAGGTCAAAATACGAATACTTCGTTTCAAAACAACACTTTATCTTTAAAACGCATTTCCTTTGAGAAGTTCAATAAAACAACACATGTTTATTGACAAGTTCATACAATCACGTAGCAATTAGGCGATCAAACAATCAAGTAGCCACAAGATCAAAGTAAACTACGTACTTTTAGCAAGAAAGTTCTACAAGCTAAATCATACGACTAACTTTATTTTCTTTAGCGAAAATAGCTTGAAAAGCTCAACATACTTCTTAAATAGTTAAGGATTAACTACACTTAAAATATACTTAGAGAAGTAGGTTCGAAGAACTCTACCATTCTTCTTGGCGGTAGAAAAGGACTACGAAAAGATCGACGGAAAGAAAGTCGGCACTCGAACGGCGTAACGGCTTACGATAAGCTTCCGATAGCTTCGAAAGAGAAAGGTTTCTCTCGAAACTAGATCCTAACTACAACTACTTTAGGATAGAGGTGGTGGTCGTATGGTGGTTTAGTGGCGGAGATGGAAAGTTTCTTGAAAAACTAGAAAGAAACTCAAGAACCAAGAAAGAACAACAAGAACAAGCAAGAACTTCTTATGCTTTCAAGGAAGAAGTGAGGAATGGAAAGGTGTGAGTTCAAATGAAGAATGAGGTGAGTATTTATAGGCAAGCACTCCCTCTCTCTCTCCCTAGCCGAATTCTCTCTCTCTCCTATATCTCATTTTTTTAATTCAAGCAATCTTGCTTCCTTCCAAGAAACAACCTAGAACCCTAGGTTTGCATGGCAATGGTGTGTCCTTGGATTGGATTTTGGAAGATTGGCCAAGGAAATGGATTTGTTTCAAGTAAGGAAATGGGGTTTGTACAATGAAGGACAAGATCATGCTTGAAGTCTTATGCTTTCAAAGATTGAAAGCATAGAAATAGGACAAGGATGACCAAGGCATGGTCATTCAAGGAAGCAACACACATCACTCTCTCTCTCCCTCTCTCATCCGAATCTCTCTCTCTCTCCCATCTCTCTCTCGGCCTTTCTCTCCTCTCTCTCTCCTCTCTCTCTCTCTCTCTCTCCCTCCTTGGTACATTAGTACAATAGATATATATATATATATATACATATAACTATATATATAAGATATGGAAGGACAAAGGTTGGTGTATTGAATAAGGAAAGAGTGAGGTTTTGGTTTACAAGGGATTTGGACAAGATTTTAGGCTTTCAAGAGTACAATAGAATATCAATGAAGATCAAGCATTGGTCAATGAAAGCACAAGGAAATCTAGGTACATTCTCTCCCTCTCTTTTCTTCTCTTTCTCTCTCTCTCTCTCGGGTTCTCTCTCTCTCTCTCTCGGCCTCTTTCTCTCTCTCCCACTTGTACACCCTTGAAAGTATCCATATATACTAATATATATATATGTACTATGGGTCTTTCAAAATCTTGTATTTAAAACTAAATATAGATTTTCTTATTATAATATTGTAATACACACATGTTATATACAATATTATATATATCTATATATATATACATACAAGTACATATATATTATATATACAAGCAAGTATATACAATCTAAGCTAGATACACACAAATCTAATATCTAATAAAGAATTCTACTACTTTCAAAGTACAAGGTCCTAAAATAATAACCTAATATACTAATCTTATTTTAATCTGTAACGACTCTGATTTTTGGTAAATAAAAATTTCGTTAAATATTTGAATTTTCTTTTAATTACTTGGATTGCTTTAAAATTTTCTTTTAAATTCTAATAATCCGTCATAATTAGATTTGAAACTTGTAAAATTGAATCATTTTGCTCCGGACAATTTAGTCCTTCTCCCATGACTAGTATACCTGTAAACGTACTCGTATATTTTTCCTAGTAAGTAAATAATATCTTTAAATTATATTTTTCGGCTGGAAATCCTACTTGGCAAGTATAGTTAGTTTTAACCGACTAGTTAGCAAATCCTAACTACCGTTTGGCTTAGTTACATTTCCCTAACCTAGAGTGATGCATCGATGCCGAAGTGGTTAGTAGAAAATTTTGGTCTTTGCCTTGACCGTTGACTTGACTGCTTTTGCTTTGGCTTAGCTAGGCTGCCTTAGCATCGGGTCGCTGTTGCGCCTTGCTTTCGCCTTGGCGTCGGGCCTGCATTGCCTTGGCATCGGGTCGCTGTCGGGTTGCTCTGCCTTGGCTGCCATCGGGTACTGCCTTGGCATCGGGTTGCGCATCGCTTCTGCCTTGGCGTTGCTGGGCTGCCTTGCTCTGGCCTTGCCTTGGCTACGCCTTGGCCACCGCTTTGCTAGCGGGCTGCCTTGGCCACCGCTTGGCCACCGCTTTGCTAGCGGGCTGCCTTGGCCACGCTCACGCCTTGCCTTGGCGTTTGGCACCGTCGGGCTTTAATATTCCGTTATTAGGCGATTTCCTACTAAATAAAACCAAAATACCACTCGAGCAATGAAAGCCTAGATTAAGTATCGTTAGTCTTTAACCAATTAGTTAGAATAGCCTAATGCCCATTTAGCCTAATCACTTCTCCCTAACCCTAGATGGACCATTTTACCCTTTTTGTCTTTATCCATTGGACGATAAAGGCTAGAGTAATATTTGTCCGTTGGACGATAGATGCTAGGGTAATCTTTATCCATTGGACGATAAGTTCTAGGGAAATCCTTATCCATTGGTTATTACATGCTAGGAAAATCTTTGACCATTAGACAATAGTTGTTAGGGAGAAGACCAAGTTTGACTAGTAGTTGGAATTGTCTAGTCAAAAGCAAATATTGTACTTCATGATGACCTTCCCTGGACCATTGGTTATTACATGCTAGGAAGATCTTTGACCATTGGACAATAGTTGTTAGGAAGAAGAACAAGTATGACTAGTAGTTGGAATAGTCTAGTCAAAAGCAAATATTGTACTTCATGATGACCTTCCTTGGACCATTGGTTATTACATGCTAGGAAGATCTTTGACCATTGGACAATAGTTGTTAGGAAGAAGACCAAGTTTGACTAATAGTTGGAATAGTCTAGTCAAAAGCAAACATTGTACTTCATGATGATTTTCCTTGGACCATTGGTTATTACATGCTAGGGAAAGCTTTACCCATTGGACAATAGATGTTAGGATTGCCAAATAGGATGACAAGACTAGTCATGTGTACTTTCTCCTACAAAAAGAACAATCATAGCCATGTGTGCATTTAAGTGAATTTGTCCATACCTTCCTTGTTCTTTCCATAAATATACACATATATATACATATACATATGGAAGTACTTTGACCAAGAAAGAGAGAGAGAGAGGGAATGAGAGGAAGTGGCCGAATGAGAGAGAGAGAGGGAGAGTGAGGTGTATGTACTTTGACATGTGCGTGTACTTGAACACTATTTGATCAAGTTGCACTTAGTTGTTGTACTTTGGCTTTGACAAGACAAAACCATGGAACAAATCCATGGGGGAGAGAGAGAGAGAGATGGCCGAATGAGAGGGAGAGGGAGAGGGAGGTGTAAGTGAGTTGTATTTTGACATGTGTGTGTACTTGAACACTATTTGATCAAGTTGCACTTGGTTGTTGTACTTTGGCTTGACAAGACAAAACCATGGAACACATCCATGGGGGAGAGAGAGAGAGAGATGGCCGAATGAGAGGGAGACGGAGAGTGAGGTGTAAGCGAGTTGTATTTTGACATGTGTGTGTACTTGAACAGTATTTGATCAAGTTGCACTTGGTTGTTGTACTTTGGCTTGACAAGACAAGACCATGGAACAAATCCATGGGAGAGAGAGAGAGAGAAAGGACGGTTGGAAGAGAGGGAGAATGAGGTGTATGTGTGTTGTACTTTGACATGTGGGAGTACTTGAACACTATTTGACCTAGTGGCATTTGGTTGGAATACTATTGCTTGACAAGACAAGTCCATGGAGCAAATCCATGGGGGAGAGAGGGAGAGATAGTGGCCAGCCAAGTGGAGTGAGGGAGAGAGTTTCATTTGCCTATAAATAGCCTCCATTCCATGCCTTTCAACTCACACCTTCACCATTCAACTTCTCTCTCTAGAAAGCTTAGTGTCCTTGCTTGTTCTTGAGTGTTCTTAAAGTTCTTCTCTTGTTGTTCAAGAAACTCATCCTAAGCCGCCACTAAACCACCACTCCACCACCCTTCGATCCATAAAAGTTTAGTAGTATAGTCAAGATTTAGTTTCGAGAGAAACCTTTCTCTTTCGAAGCTACCGGAAGCTTACCATAAGCCGTTATTCCGTTCGATCGCCGACTTTCTTCCGTCGTACCTTCCATCGTCTTACTACCGCCAAGAAGAACGGTAGAGTTCTTCGAACCTACTTATCCTAAGTATAGTTGTATGCATGTTTGAATTAAATGTAGTAAATCCTTAACTACTTCCTCTAGGTATATTTATATTGTATCGTATGAGCATGAAGCCATATGTGTAGTATGATTTGTTTTACATAGTTTACTTTGATCTTATGACTACTTGATTGCTCGATCTCGTGATAGGTGCTTGTTTATGTATGAACTCGTCAATAAACATGTGCTGTTTTGAACTTCCAAAAGATGGCTATACGTTTTCGTTTTAAAAGATAAAGTGTTGTTTTAAACGAAGTATTCGTATTTTGACCTTTTAAATGATTATAAGCATGATAGCATGTTGCTTGCCTTACTTGTAGTTGTAAACAAGCATGATTAAATAGAGTTGGATGATCTTGCTAGTCTAGTTTCAAGATTACTTTGAAAGTGTTGTATGTGTTTGCGAAGTCCCGCCGCGGAGTCTATGCATGATACGAGACACGTGAAATGGAAAGTAGAGACATGACACGTAAGATGTGGTTGATATGGATAAAAATATTTTGGAAACTACATAATGGCCGGACTTGGTAGCCTTACGTTGGTGTGCATTGCCAATGGAGCCGGACTTGGTAGCTTCATTGGTGATGTGGACTTGGTTATCCGCGGAGACGAGCCAATGCAAGAGTTGATGTGATAACGTGGCCGGACTTGGTAGCCATTGTGGCCAATAAGCCGGACTTGGTAGCTTATTGGTTATGTGCGTTCACAATGTGCCAGACTTGCTAGCCATTGTGGCCAATGAGCCGGACTTGGTAGCTCAATGGTGTGTGCGTGTGATTTTTGGAAATGATGTTGAAAGATGAGACACAAAACGATGAGTTGCGAAGGAGAAATACACGGAAACATGACACCAGCGATAGATAGCGAATGCGGATGTGTCATTGTTGTTGTTATTGTTATATTAATGCATGTGTTATTATGACCCTTTATGATATATGCATGACTTGCTATTTGTAAGTTAAGGGTTAGTGGGTTTTGGATTATTCTATTGAGCTTTCAAGCTCATGGTGTTGCTTTATGTGACCCTGACATATTATACTGGTGGCGACGCTGGTATAATGTGTCAGACTTGTTAGATGAACAAAGAGAGCTGTATACCTTGGAGGCCTTTGGAGCTGAGGAACTTGCTAAGATGGAGGAAGAGAAGGAGCTGTAGATAACCTTAGATATCCATCCCTTTTGTGTAATATAAGAACCCTTTGGGAGTTTATGATGTAATAAAGAGCCAGACTCTCTTTTGTTGTTCAATAAAATGTTATTTAACGTTACCCAAATTTCGGGGCGTTACATAATCAAATATCACACATGCCAAATCTAATATTTTAATCACCTATTCTTGGTTGGCAAGTAAAGCTATTATCCAATGGATAATAGTTTCCCTAGCGGTTAATAACCAATGGTTAATGATGGTAAGGTCCAAGGGTTATCGTCCAATGGTTAACAAATCTCCTAGCGGTTATTATCCAACGGTTAATGCTAGAAAGTCTAATACTTGCAATTAAGCACTAAGCTAATCTAATCTCGTACTTAGGAAGGTTAACCAAGGTTTACCTATTGACCAGTGGGTAAAGGAAACCCTAACGCTATTGTCCAATGGTCGATAGCTTAAAGGTTCAAACGGTTCAAAGGGTTAATCTAGGGTTACCGAACTCAAGGGTTTCAAAAGGTTCGTGAATCGAAGGCTCATAAGGTTCACAGATGTTTAGGAACGATCGGTGGCTAGGTTAAACGACGGCTACATCGAATCGTCGGTTAAAAGCTAGCTAGGGTTGGTAGATAGGATTTCCAGCCGAGAAGTGAAATCTTAGGGCATTATCCTAGAAACGACAGGAAGATCGGTGGTTAAACGACGATTAAAACCTAATTTAAGATTTTTCAAACAGTAACAACGAAATTTTTATTTAGTAAAAATTAGGGTTGTTACGACCTATCCCCCTTAAACAATTTCTTCCCCGAAATTCGCCGCGTGCTCGGATTCGAACAGGTGAGGGTGGCTCGCCTTCATGGTTTCTTCTCTTTCCCAGGTAGTTTCACTAGCTCCACGGTTCTTCTAAAAAACTCGAACTAACTTAATCGTCTTGTTCCGGATGATCTTCTCATTCCGGTCTCGTATCTCGATCGGTTCTTCCTCGTATGTCGCATCTTCCTCGATGATGATGTCCTCTCAATTGAGTACGAGCGTCGGCAACTCGAGGTACTTGCGAAGCATCAAAACGTGAAATACGTTATGTACTTTATCTAATTGCGGAGGTAGGGCTAAACGATACACAACCTTTCCTATTTTCTCTACGACATCGAAGGGTCCTATGTAGCGCGGGGAAAGTTTTCCTTTCTTTCCTAACCTAATTACACCTTTCTTCGGTCGGGTCTTCAGAAACACGTGGTCTCCTACTTCGAAGCTTAGAGGTCGGTTCCTTTTGTCTGCATAACTCTTCGGTCGGCTTTGAGCGGTCTGGATCCTTTGTCGAATAAGCTTAACCTTCTCTGTAGTATCTCGTACTATGTCAGGTCCAATCAATCCCGTTTCTCCTACGTCGGTCCAACAGACAAGAGATCGACAGGGTCGTCCATATAAGGCTTTGTATGGCACCATTTCAATACTCGCCTGGTAACTGTTATTGCAAGCGAACTCCACCAAAGGTAGATGTTGCTCCCAGTTCCCAGAAAAATCTAAGGCACAGGCTCTTAGCATGTCTTCCAATGTCTGGATGGTCCTCTCCGTTTGTCCATCTGTTTGAGGGTGGAAGGCGGTACTAAGTCTTACGTCTGTTCCCAAAGCCTTCTACAATCCCTTCCAGAAATGTGAGACAAAACGTGGATCTCTGTCAGACACTATTGAGACAGGTACTCCGTGTAGTCGTACAATCTCTCTAATGTACAACATACTCAATTGTTCCACATTCTCTGTCATCTTGACAGGCAGATGGTCCTCTCCGTTTGTCCATCACCCAAATCACGGTGTTGGACTTGGCTGATCTTGGCAAGCCAGTCACGAAATCCATCAATATATGCTCCCACTTCCACGTAGGAATTGATAAGGGTTGAAGGTCTCCTCCAGGTTTCTGATGTTCTGCCTTAACTTGCTGACGCACCAGGCAGGTTGATACAAATCGAGCTACGTCCTTCTTCATTCCCTCCCACTAGTACGCCCTTCGCAGGTCATGGTACATCTTCGTACCGCCAGGGTGGACTGCGAAATTCGAATGGTGTGCTTCTCGGATTACAGCTTCTCTGAGAGCTCCGATATTAGGTACAAAGACCTTTCCTTGGAATCTCAGACTATTGTCCTTCTCGAGTGTCCATCCGGGTATTGCCTTTCCTTCTCGGATTCGATACCGAATGAATTCACAATCCTGCTTGGAAGTCTGAGCCATCAGAATCTCTTGGTGAAGCGCTGGTTCTGCTACTAGGGCGTAGAGATGCGCTTTCCCATCTTCTGATGAGGGTCGCAGGTTGAACTCATTAAGAGTATCCACCATCTCCCATCCCTTAACGGCATTCTTGGCCTTTTGCGCCCGATCCTTTCGGCTCAGGGCGTCAGCTACTACATTAGCCTTGCCGGGGTGGTATTGGAGTGTAAATTTATAATCCTCCAAATACTCCATCCATCGACGCTGCCTCAGGTTCAACTCCTTCTGAGCGAACAAGTACTTGAGGCTCTTATGGTCGGTAAAGACCTCGAATTGTTCTCCCCACAAATAGTAACGCCACGACTTGAGGGCGAATACTACGGCGGCCAATTCTAAGTCATGAGTAGGATAATTCCTCTCGTGAGGCCGGAGTTGTTGCGATCCATAGGCTCCAACTTTCCCATTTTGCATCAGTACGCATCCCAAACCATCCCTCGAGGCGTCGCAATAGACCGTGTAGTCTATACCGCGCTCGGGTATGATGAGTATTGGTGCGCTAGTCAGCCTCTTCTTCAATTCTTGAAAAGCTTTCTCGCAAGCTTCATTCCAATCCAGCTTCACTCCTTTCTGGGTCAGTCTCGTCATTGGTTTGGCCAGGGTCGCAAAGTCGGGTATGAATCTACGGTAATAACCGGCTAATCCTAGGAAACTTCTAATCTCAAACACAGAGGTTGGTTGTTTCCATTTCAGCACTGCCTCGACCTTCTCCTCGTCCACAGCGATTCCATCTTTGGATACTACGTGACCCAAGAACTTAACCACTTCTAGCCAGAACTCACATTTACTTGCCTTGGCATAGAGTTGGCTATCTCGGAGTACTTGTAGCACTATCCATAGATGTCCTTCATGCTCCTCCTTACTGGCGGAGTATATCAAAATGTCGTCAATGAACACCACTACAAACTTGTCTAAGTAAGGTTGAAAGATTTTGTTCATGAGACACATGAATACTGCCGGAGCATTCGTCAGCCCAAATGGCATTACTACAAACTCGTAGTGGCCATATCTTGTACGAAAGGCTGTCTTAGCGATGTCCTCATCGCGGATCCTAAGTTGGTGATAGCCTGATCGAAGATCGATTTTCGAGAAACAGGTTGCTCCTCTCAATTGATCATACAGGTCATCGATCCTAGGCAAAGGGTAACGGTTCTTAATGGTTACTTGGTTCAACTTCCTATAGTCGATACACAAGCGAAGCGTCCCTTCCTTCTTCTTCACGAACAACGCAGGTGCTCCCCATGGCGATGTGCTCGGCCTAATGAATCCTTTGTCCAGCAGCTCCTTCAATTGGGTCTTAAGCTCCATTAGTTCTGCGGGGGCCATTCGATAAGGGGCCATCGAAATCGGCGCTGTCCCCAGTTGGAGTTCTATAGAGAAGTCTATCTCTCTATGAGGTGGTAGACCAAGAATTTCCTCGGGAAATACATCGGCGTATTCGCACACGATGTGTGGTAATCCCAGTTCCATCAGGTCAGTTTCTTCCATTTGGAGACTAGCTAGCCATTCAAATAGTTGATTCTGCCACCTTGACCTCTTAGTCAAAGAACTCGCGGTCTGCCTATCCCCCTTAAAACGGAAACGAGTTCCCTCTGGGGTGAAGGCCATCACAGTCTTCTGGTGACAGTCTATGACCGCACAATGTGCTGATAGCTAGTCCATTCCCACGATCGCGTCGAAGTCCGCCATGTCGATTACAGGAAGATCGTAGGTTAGACGCAGGTTATCTACTTCTAGCTCGCACCCTCTACATACTAGACTAACCGCTATACTTCCTCCTAATGGTGACGCTACTTTCGTACTCGCACCTAGAGGTTTGGTTTCTAGTGCTAGGGCAGTTATGCAAGCAGTAGAAATAAAGGAATGCGATGCACCAGAGTCAAACAAGGCTTGTACGCATGTACTATACAATAGTAGCGTACCTTGGATCACAGAGGGATCCTGCTCTTGTTCCTCAGTCTGCAGTGCAAAGATGCGCCCTCCAGTGCCTTGCTGGGTTCCAATGGGCTGTTTTTCTTGGTTATGTCCATTTTGCTGTGAAGATGGACCTCCAGGGTTCGACTGTCCAATTCCAGCATGCCCAGTCTGTTGGGTCTTTTGGTTTCCATTGCCTCCACTCCTATCCTTCGGAGGTTGTGGGCATTGACGGCTGTAGTGACCCATCAACTGACAGTTGTAACACCTTACTGTCGTGATGTCTCTATTGCCTCTTTGCAATTGGTCACGCCCAGAAGTAACTGTTTTCCAAACTTGGTTATTCTGAGGTGGGGTAAAGGTCTTAACGGGGTAGGGTCCTCGGTTAAGGCTAGGCGATTGGGTATGAACTGGTCCACCGGTATTGTTCGTCACCTTCCTCCAGCGAGTCTTGAAGTCAGCTTCCTCGCTCTCTAGCCGGAGCGCACATTTCACCACTTCAGCATAGGTGGGAAACGTTTGAGCTACGACGGCCCTTCGAGCAGTTGTTAGTCCCCACTCGAATCTTCTCGCTTTCTTATCCTCCGTGGCCACAGCCTCCGGGGCATAACGAGATAGCTCCTCGAACTTTGTCGCGTACTGGGTGACGGTCATGGTTCCTTGCTTCAGGTTCGTAAATTCTTGTTCCTTGGCTAACCGAAGGGGTGTGGGAAAGTATTTATCAAGGAATAGGGTTTCAAATTGGGCAAAGGTCAACGTGGCTACGGTATGGGTTGATTCTATCAGGTCCCACCAATAACGGGCTTCTCCCTTAAATTGGTAGGTGGCTAAGGCTACGCGGTCTCCATCGCGAGTGATCTCCAAGGTGTCCAGGATCACCTTGACTTCCTTCAGCCACGTTTCAGCTACGGTCGGGTTAGGGTCTCCATGAAAAGTTGGGGGTCGATGCTTGCAGAACTTGTTCATCGCTCGGGTTCGGGTCATAGGTTCGTCGTCGCGGTGTGGGTTTCGGCGATTGGCATTCAAAGCAGCCACGAAAGCTTGAAGGATTTGGGTTAAGTTAGGGTTAGTGTTAGGATCAAGGTTAGAGGATTCGCCTTGCTCGTATCCTAGTCCGCTTCGTCGGTTCACCATCTATGCGTTAAAATCGAACGGGGGAGGTTTAATCTAAGTTAAACTATCGTTTTCGAAGTCAGAGGTTCAACTACGTAAGCAAAATATCAAATAGTACGCAACAGTACTCTTTTGAAACAAAACAGATTTTTCATAGATAAACCACGATTTCATACATAAACACAGAGTTCTACTATAAAGCAAATGACACAATTCCTCCTAATACAAGTGGAATGATCCTACATACTCTTAATACATGGTCTAAGTTCGTACTTACACACGTGCGACTACAACTCTCGGGACCTTATTCTAAAACTACGACTCTACTACTGCGGTGGAGTAAGTCCAAAATACACTCGTAACTCCTCCTTCCATTCCTTCTCCCTTTTCTCGAGCCAATACTCTCCTCGTTGACGGGCATCCTCGACAGCGTCACTAAGTGATAAACGTAAGGTCTCCACGTCCATGGTCTCAGCTAAAGGTGACACGAGAATAACCTCGAAGGCGTGCTCGCCAGTGGCAGGGTCAAATATACCCAAGTGGGGTATAGGGATATAACTCTCGGGTGCAAGCAAAGCCTTGTACGTAAGCAGGTCCGCAAAGGTGAACGGTGTAGCAGGGGTACAGCTAGCCATATCTACAATAATAAAATTATAGGTTAGACTTATTGGTATGAAAGGGTAGTCTCGTAAAGACACATGTACACACATAAACAATGAACACGCATAAAAGAAACACATAATTCCATTACTTAGGGAAAACAAGTACATCATAGGCGGCTTATAGTAGCCTTAAGCTTAATACATCAAGAGTCCTACATTTTCCTATTTTACATCAAAAGGCCTAACAACAGTGATCCTAGTTTAAAAGATCCTACATCCCAAAGGATTACAACTATTGCTAGGTTTATTTAGGGACTCCTAAATAGTATCCTTGGCTTCATGGATAGGCTAGAACCTCATCCTCCTCGGGCTCATCCTTACTTCCGCTAGTTTTTCCATCCTTAGTCACCTCCTTGGCAACCTCCTCATCTTCGGTTTCTTCTTTACCATACGTAAAGTTTTCCATCGGGGGTAGGGCTCCAAAGAATCCATAGAAAGAGCATAGGATAGGGAACATCACGGGAAACCAAGGGTCATCTTCTATGGGGTTTAGTCATGGCTTTGCACTCGTTTGAAATCACGGATCTCAGCGAGTATCATGACGACGTAGTCACGCTTTCCCATCATTTGGGTGGTCATGGATTCTATGGCGATCTTGAGTTGGTGAGCTCCAGCTACTAGGTTGACTATGTGATTCATCTACAAGGAAAAGTTTAAACCTCAATTAGTCACGGTTTAAAGACAAGGGTTCAATTAACACTAAGGAAAAACTTGGATTTAGCTACGTTCCACATTCGATTCTTGATTTCAGTCATCATCCAATTGTTCGGGAATTCCCAGTTCGGCGGTACTGCCAGTTTTCACCTTACTTCAATCCGAAGATTGTTTTGTCAGAATTCCACCCAATTTGGGACGGTAAACTTAAACTCAAGTCACGTTTGTGCAACGGTCAACTTATCTTAAACTTATCTCAAGACTTATCTTAAAGGCTAGTCTTATAGGCTACCCATTCTACCCATGGCCGAGGTTTTGAACCTAAAGCTTTGATACCAAGTTGTAACGCCCCCCAAATTTTGGGTACGTTAATTACACATTTTATTAGACAAACAAGGCAGAGTCTAGCTCATTATTACATCTAATCTCCTTAGAGAGGTTTATATTACACAAAAGGGAGGGTTACTAAGGCTAACTAAAGCTCCTTCTCTTCCTCCATCCTAGCGAGTTCCTCAGCTCCGAAAGCCTCCAAGGTATACAGCTCTCCTTGTTCATCTAAAAAGTCTGACACATTATACCAGCGTCGCCACCAGTATAATATGTCAGGGTCACATAAAGCAACACCGTGAGCTTGAAAGCTCAATAGAGTAATCCAAACCCACTAACCCTTAACATACACATCATAGATAGTATACGATTTTCCAAACTTAACATGCTTTCAAGTAACACATACCATTACACATGTGCATTCACTAATGAGCGTTGGTGTCATGTTTTCCGTGTGTCTCTCCTACGTGACTCATCGTTTTGTGTCTCATCTTTTATCATCAATTCCGAAAACACGCACGCACACAACCATGGGTTACAAGTACCTTGCGTCGCACAACAATGAGCTACCAAGTCCGGCTCATTGCCACAAGGTTACCAACGCATGGCCACAATGGCTACCAAGTCCGGCACATTGTGTCACACACACACACAACCATGAGCATCCAAGACCGACACCTCGTGTCGCACAACAATGAGCTACCAAGTCCGGCTCATTGCCACAAAGGCTACCAAGTCTGACTCAAGGCCATAATGGCTACCAAGTCCGGCCATTATTTCCAAAACACTTTTTATCCATATCAACCACATCTTACGTGTCATATCTCTACTTTTCCAATTCCATGTGTCTCGTAACATGCATCAACTCCGCAGTGGAACTAATCACATAACTCATGCGATATCGAATAGCAAGATCATCCAACTCTATACTATCATGCTCGTTAAAAGGTCAAAATACGAATACTTCGTTTCAAAACAACACTTTATCTTTAAAACGCATTTCCTTTGAGAAGTTCAATAAAACAACACATGTTTATTGACGAGTTCATACAATCACGTAGCAGTTAGGCGATCAAACAATCAAGTAGCCACAAGATCAAAGTAAACTACGTACTTTTAGCAAGAAAGTTCTACAAGCTAAATCATACGACTAACTTTATTTTCTTTAGCGAAAATAGCTCGAAAAGCTCAACATACTTCTTAAATAGTTAAGGATTAACTACACTTAAAATATACTTAGAGAAGTAGGTTCGAAGAACTCTACCGTTCTTCTTGGCGGTAGGAAAGGACTACGAAAAGATCGACGGAAAGAAAGTCGGTACTCGAACGGCGTACGGGCTTACGATAAGCTTCCGATAGCTTCGAAAGAGAAAGGTTTCTCTCAAAACTAGATCCTAACTACACTACTTTAGGATCGAGGTGGTGGTCGTATGGTGGTTTAGTGGCGGAGATGGAAAGTTTCTTTAAAAACTAGAAAGAAACTCAAGAACCAAGAAAGAACAACAAGAACAAGCAAGAACTTCTTATGCTTTCAAGGAGGAAGTGAGGAATGGAAAGGTGTGAGTTCAAATGAAGAATGAGGTGAGTATTTATAGGCAAGCACTCCCTCTCTCTCTCCCTAGCCGAATTCTCTCTCTCTCTCTCTCCTATATCTCATTTTTTTAATTCAAGCAATCTTACTTCCTTGCAAGAAACAACCTAGAACCCTAGGTTTGCATGGCTATGGTGTGTCCTTGGATTGGATTTTGGAAGATTGGCCAAGGAAATGGATTTGTTTCAAGTAAGGAAATGGGGTTTGTACAATGAAGGACAAGATCTTGCTTGAAGTCTTTTGCTTTCAAAGATTGAAAGCATAGAAATAGGACAAGGATGACCAAGGCATGGTCATTCAAGGAAGCAACACACATCACTCTCTCTCTCTCGCTCTCTCATCTGAATCTCTCTCTCCCTCCCATCTCTCTCTCGGCCTCTCTCTCCTCTCTCTCTCCTCTCTCTCTCTCTCTCTCCCTCCTTGGTACATTAGTACAATAGATATATATATATATATATATACATATAACTATATATATAAGATATGGAAGGACAAAGGTTGGTGGATTGAATAAGGAAAGAGTGAGGTTTTGGTTTACAAGGGATTTGGACAAGATTTTAGGCTTTCAAGAGTATAATAGAATATCAAAGAAGATCAAGCATTGGTCAATGAAACCACAAGGAAATCTAGGTACATTCTCTCCCTCTCTTTTCTTCTCTTTCTCTCTCTCTCTCTCTCTCTCCCTCTCTTTTCTTCTCTTTCTCTCTCTCTCTCTCCCTCTCTCTCTCTCGGGTTCTCTCTCTCTCTCTCTCTCTCTCTCTCTCGGCATTCTCTCTCTCTCTCTCCCTCTCTCTCTCTCTCTCCCACTTGTACACCCTTGAAAGTATCCATATATACTAATATATATATATGTACTATGGGTCTTTCAAAATCTTGTATTTAAAACTAAATATAGATTTTCTTATTATAATATTGTAATACACACATGTTATATACAATATTATATATTATATATTATATATATATCTATATATATATACATACAAGTACATATATATTATATATACAAGCAAGTACATACAATCTAAGCTAGATACACACAAATCTAATATCTAATAAAGAATTCTACTACTTTCAAAGTACAAGGTCCTAAATTAATAACCTAATATACTAATCTTATTTTAATCAAATATCACACATGCCAAATCTAATATTTTAATCACCTATTCTTAGTTGGCAAGTAAAGCTATTATCCAATGGATAATAGTTTTCCTAGCGGTTAATAACCAATGGTTAATGATGGTAAGGTCCAAGGGTTATCGTCCAATGGTTAATAAATCTCCTAGTGGTTATTATCCAACGGTTAATGCTAGAAAGTCTAATACTTGCAATTAAGTACTAAGCTAATCTAATCTCGTACTTAGGAAGGTTAACCAAGGTTTACCTATTGACCAATGGGTAAAGGAAACCCTAATGCTATTGTCCAATGGTCGATAGCTTAAAGGTTCAAACGGTTCAAAGGGTTAATCTAGGGTTACCGAACTCAAGGGTTTCAAAAGGTTCGTGAATCGAAGGCTCATAAGGTTCACAGATGTTTAGGAATGATCGGTGGCTAGGTTAAACGATGGCTACGTCGAATCGTCGGTTAAAAGCCAGCAAGGGTTGCTAGATAGGATTTTCGACCGAGAAGTGAAATCTTAGGGCTTTATCCTAGAAACGACAGGAAGATCGGTGGTTAAACGACGATTAAAATCTAATTTAATATTTTTCAAACAGTAACAACGAAATTTTTATTTAGTAAAAATTAGGGTTGTTACATCAACATGCCCTGGTCTGTCAGCACTCCCAAGAGCTCTAGAGTGGTAGTCCCGAGCGCTTGGGAGTGTTTCCGAGCGCTCTAGAGTGGCATCCCAACTTCAGAAGGGCACCACGGACACTCCCGAACTCGGTTTTAGGTGTTTTTCGAAGCGTTGGATAGCTCGTTAAGTCCTCTTTCTAACCCAATTGGTTTCATTCAAAGTTATTTATAGGCTTAAATTGTGCCAATTTTACCCTCAGGGTGTCAGGAAAAAGGAATGTTTTGGTTTAAAAAAAAAGTCCAAGAAGCGTCGTCCAAGTTTTCCAAGACCTGTTTTGATTCAATTTCATCATCGGGGAGCCTCAAGGCCACAAATTAAAGATGATTAATAGGTCCAAATTGGGGTGTCTACAATACTCTTAGATAAAAGGATCCTAGACTTCACCGAAATGTCACGAACCGTTCACTTCTCAAACTAGATACATCGATAAGCTTACGTTAATTCACTTTAGTCTATAACAAATTCCGAGCCATTTTATTATCCTTCATACGATACTACAGTCTTCCTCGAGTCTACAATCATCATTATTCAATCACTTCATTACAAAATCTTTCTTTTCTTTTAATCAGATATATTCCTTCAATGAACACTAGGGTTACCTCGGGTCTATTTCCCTCGACCGCAGGGTCACCCCGAGTCTATTCCCTTGATAATAATAGCTTGGGTCACCTCGGGTCTATCTTCTCGAGCGTAGGATCACCCCGAGTCTATTCTTTCAGCAATAACAATCATTCGGGTCACCTCGGGTCTATTCCCTCGAGCACAGGGTCACCCCGAGTCTATTCCCTTAATAATAACAAACATTGGTTAGTGGAAACGCACCTCACTTAACCGACCCTCCACCATTTCATAATCAACTTCATCATCAATCTATCAATTGTACCATAGTTCTTCAACCAACGTTATATACATCTACAAACACATATGTTCATGCCTATTTGTTAATTAACATATCCGCATCGCACATAACGTACTAAGCCCATTTATATACAATCCTACAATACTCTATCCATTTATTACCCACATTCATTCCACTTCCATTTCACGAACATCAAATCACTCAATCGAATCTAAGAATCGTTCAATCAATCACATGGTGTTACAAGGCCAACAGTCAACCTATCGCTTATAGATTAATACACATGTCCTCACCATACCTCCAATTATATCCCTGCACCTACGCAACATGCTACTTACAAGCGGTTTCGAAAGTATTCGACTTACTAGTTCCTATACTTGAATCCTGTAGTAAGTGTACCAAGGACATTCGAGAGGTTCAACGAGTTGTGAAGATACAAGTTACTACCTTACCCTTAAAGTCATTAAGCTGCTCCCATCTACCATTTATGCCCACCACGATATTCAAACAACCTACGGCACTCATAAGCACTCTACGATACATTCTTCATTTACAATGGTACTAAAATTACGCTTAATCAGTGCCTAGGGAATGAGAACAATCAACGGATCATCATGGGATGAGCAACCAAGCTTAGGGAAGGTTTAAAGGTGCTTTAGAGGTATTAGAAATGATCAGAACCTAGAACAATGGAGAAAGAATCAAGATCAGCAAAGTTGCCCAAAAGCACAGTGTTATCCATACCATGGTCTAAGGTATGGATAACACTTCGGCCAAGATCGATCCAGACGCAAGGGTATGGATAACGATGGAAAATGTTATCGATAACGATTGATTTTCTGGGCTCATGGGTGCAATGTTATCGATAACAAAAGGAATGTTATCGATAACGACTAGTATTTTCTGGGTTTGAGATGCAATGTTATCGATAACTAGGAAAATGTTATCGATAACGAGGGCTGTTCGGGCAGATTTTCAACAGACATTCGAAACTATTCTCAAGAATCAAACTAACAATTTCAAGCACGATCAAAGTACACATTCAATTCATAGGCATATAGGAAGAGTAAGAAATCCCTACCTCGAGGTTGGAGAGAAAACACGAAGAGAGATCGGGCCTCGACCTCCAAAATCAACACCGAGCCAAATACGAACCACCAAGCTCCTACGACGCAATACGAGCTCCAATACACGAATAGGTGAAGGTTGGGAGGTTGATCGATGAATGGTTGAAGTTGTATTGGTGGATTTTTGAGTGAGAGTAAGAGGGAGAGAGAGATGCCGAGAGAGAGTGAGAGATCGGGAGCTAAGAGGGGGAGAATGGAGATTTTTAATCTCCTACAACAATCACACCCCTTATATACTAGCATATACCCAAAATACTCTTGCACTCCCTCTAATTGCAATTCTATCATTCAAACCCCAAATCTCATAATGACATATTCCACATTTTTCTAAATCTCTAATTTTAATAAACCTTTAAATAATTTTCGAAATTACGAGTCCTTACACCCTTCCCCCCTTAAAGAAATTTTGTCCTCAAAATTTGCTAAACAAAGTCTAACCAACACATCACACACAGATACACCTCAACCATAACACGGTTCATCATGCAACAATTCAATAATCATGAAAATTTACGTCAAAACTCATGTCAATAAAATCGAAACAAACGCAAGCATTTCTTTCTAACCTTGTTCTCCTTTTCCCACGTAGACTCGCACTAATGATTTCATCTTACCCCTCCAAATGTGATCATGCAAGTCTAGGACACATATCAGTTTCTTACCGTAGGACACATCAGCCTCTAACTCGAGTTCGGATATTTCTAACACATACATTGGATTTGGCTCATACTTCCACAATATCCGTATACATTTAACGCATCACAAATACCTAAAAATCTCGGCAGCAATGCCAAACGGTACGCAATTTCTAAGCTCCCTTTTATTGCGAAGATTTCTATGTACGATTATCTATCCAAACACAAAGATATTGCCTCTAGACATAACCCGATAATCCGATTGACTCTTCGAGACTTCCATTTAGAATGGGCGGTGATCAAGCGCCCCTTCCAAGTGGATTTCATCGGTAGTCGCTTGGCTATCCAAAACACACACCGTATCCGACACTTTAAACTATCCTTCTAGCGGTGAACGCTTCCTTTTAGCCGAAGACGAGACAGCGCGGAGATACTTTATGAAAACACATGATTCCCCTTCTTCAATGTACATTGGGTGATGACGATGATCAACACAATCCTTTGGTCAGCCTTACACGGTTAGCAATCTCTGACGAATTACCTTAATCCATTCAGTCATTTTCCCTCGAGCTTCCAGGTATCGTTAGCGAATAGGTTTCACTGTACTTCACAATACTAAATCTAGTGAGCCCAGAGCGCTTACCAATTCTTCCAAAAGTCGCACCAAATTCTCGCACCAGGTCAAGTACTTTTAAGATCATGAAAAGAATTCGTTTGACATCTCAAATGAAAAGAGCAGGCTCCAAAACTCTAACAACACCAATCAAAGAATTCCAAAGAACAATAACGAGATATCTGAATTTCAGAATGCGATTAGACAACAAACTCAATGCACAATCTCATGATGATCTGAAGGATCTTGGAATGATCACTCATAACCTTTCTATTGCTCTACAAGTCACGGAGTCAGTGAATAACCTTTTATCAACTGGACGATGTCGATACTAAGGATACATACAAGGTAGTGAAATAGTTTTCTGGTAAACCACTGATACAAGATTATAAATTGCCCAATACCGAAAATGATAAGAACTTCCAATAAGTTAAGGCTGTGCATTACAGAGTGAATCATTGCGTGCCTCCAGAGTTGAAGAACCACAATAGAGTTGAGTACCATTGCGAGCAACTACAACAGGTGAATTCGAATTGAACAGCCTCAACAAATGGGTTTCATTAAATATGCCGCCACAAGATTTGACTCCACTTACAACATGAAAATTCGAGTAAAGTAACAATTTCCAACAGACGGACTATTAGTCGCAACCATGAAATCCAAACCAACCGAATAGATGTAGGCAAGCAAATGGATACAAAACGGATACAAGTTCAAACCACGTGTTTTCATAGTTAAGGAATCAGGGTAAATGGTGGCACTAAAGCGGGCAACAATAGCATCAAAGTCCAAATTTAACGGCACCAATGAATTTGGATGCCGTGAAGTATGTGACCACAGATTGAGTTTAATAGGTGGAAGTTGCAAACTAAATACTCATGTGGAATAACGATTACAATTAAACGACAAAAGCGATAGTCGCGACAAAGGAATCTAAACTGACCAATGGAAACTTATCTTAAGTAAGGTGATGTCAAAATAAGACTCTGAATAGGATACGAGAAACATTCGTCAATATCAATAGTAAAAGTGTTACATGATACTTTGCCACAAGATTTCGGATATTTCCAAGAAAAGCTAGGAACGGATAGCGTAACAGTTAACCTAAAAAAAATCAAGAGTTACAACAGACCAACGATTTTAACAGATTTCACGGAAAGCAGATTACGATACAATT
Organism: Rhododendron molle; assembly: GCA_025413875.1. Taxonomy (NCBI): domain Eukaryota; kingdom Viridiplantae; phylum Streptophyta; class Magnoliopsida; order Ericales; family Ericaceae; genus Rhododendron; species Rhododendron molle. The sequence continues at coordinate 32,273,234 of CM046391.1, read as the reverse complement.
CTAACAAGGCTCGATTAGGCTAACAAACAAGGGCACTTAAAGAAACAACGCTTACAAAATCGCATTTGGAATCCCACCTACTATCATGGACATAACCAATCTCTTCCCAAATTATATAAATTCTCGTCGTGCTTAAATTAAAGAAGTCAAACATATCACGTCCATATGGAACAATTGACCCTTAACCTCGACAAATATGGCCTATCGATATTCCTCTACACGCGTGGACTAAGATTTCTTATTTTTGATTCCAACCATGAACAAGAATATGGCTCTCAATGAGTGAAATGCTTCCGAATCAAAAGTATTGGAGCGAACGAGTAGAATAACTGGGAAAAGATGATACCTCAAACAAGTAACGTTTTCTGAGAGCTAAAGAGTAGCATGAGGTGATTTTGCTGCGGAACTACATCTGTTGCTGCATCGGTGTACGTTTGTGCTGCTGCATTGAACTTGACTCACCATGCACTCCCAGTCTCTGAGGACAATTTCTCACCACGTGGCTAGGTTCACCGCAAGCATAACAAGATCCCCCATGCCGTGGGCATTGAGAACGAATGTGACCAAACTGATGACATCGATAACACACAATCTGACGCTTGAAGAGAACTCCCAATGTCCTAAAATGAGGAGGTGGCTTAAGGTCCTGCTGACCCTGAATCTCTGGCTTTGATATCCTAGGTTTCTTCTTTCCTAAACTCTCAACACTCTCTGAGGATGACCTCACACTAACGACTCGACTTCTAGTCTCCTCTACATTCACACCAACCTGCACACTCTCCGGAATTTCAACACCCTTCACACACTCAACGATCTCAGGAAACATCGCTTCATCCCTAGTACATTGATTCGCTTCATTCTCCTTATGTAACGACCCTGATTTTTGGTCAATAAAAATTTCGCTAAAAATTTGAATTTTATTTTAATACTTGGATTTCATTTTTAACATCCAAAAATCGGTCGTTATTGACTTATAAAAATTTTGTTGTTATATTTGAAAATTCTTTAAATCCCTTTTAGCGATTAATAATCCGTCGTAATTAGGTTTAATGACTTAGGAGATTGGTATTCATCGCCCCGGGCATTAAGGTCATTTTCTAAAGACGAGTATGCCTATTAAGACCTTGGTATAGTTACTTGGTAATTGTAGTAAAATCCTAGAATTATATTTCTCGACTGGAAATCCTACATGGCAACCGATTAGTTAGCAACCCTAACTACCGTTTGGCTTAGTTACTTTTTCCTAACCTAGAGCGTTGCATCGATGACAAAGTGGTTAGCAGAAAATTTTTGGCCTTTGCCTTGACCGTTGACTTGACAGCTTTCGCTTTGGCTTAGCTAGGCTGCCTTGGCGTCGGGTCACTGACGGGCCTGCCTTGCCTTAGCGTCGGGTCGCTGTCGGGCCTGCCTCGCCTAGGCGTCGGGTCACTGTCAAGCCTGCCTCGCCTAAGCGTCAGCTAGCTGTCGGGCCTGCCTCGCCTAAGCATCGGCTCGCTGTCGCGCCTGCCATGCCTTGGCGTCACCTCGCTGTCGAGTTCTGCCTTGGCATCGAATCGCGCCTTGCTTTTGCCTTGGCGTGGCTGGGCTGCTTTGCTCTGGCCTTGCCTTGGCCACTGCTTGGCTAACTGGCCGCCTTGGCCACCGCTTTGCTAGTGGGCTGCCTTGGCCACTGCTTGGCCACCGGGCTGCCTTGGCCACCGCTTTGCTAGCGGGCTGCCTTGTCCCCTGTTTGGCCACCGGGCTGCTTTGGCCGCCGCTTGGCCACTGTTTGGCCACCGGGCCGCCTTGGCCACCGCTTTGCTAGCGGGCCGCCTTGGCCACCGCTTTGCTAGCGGGCTGCCTTGGCCACACTCACGCCTTGCCTTGGCCACCGCTTTGCTAGCGGGCTGCCTTGGCCACACTCACGCCTTGCCTTGGCGTTTGGCACCGTCGGGCTTTAATATTCCGTTATTAGGCGATTTCCTACTAAATAAAACCAAAATACCACTCGAGCAATGAAAGCCTAGATTAAGTATCGTTAGTCTTTAACCGATTAGTTAGAATAGCCTAATGCCCATTTAGCCTAATCACTTGGATCCCAAATCAAATTAGGTTACCCTAACCCTAGATGGACCACTTTACCCTTTTTGTCTTTATCCATTGGACGATAAAGGCTAGGGTAATATTTATCCGTTGGACAATAGCGTTAGGGTTTCCTTTACCCATTGGTCAATAGGTAAACGTTGGTTAATCTTCCTAAGTACGAGATTAGATTAGTTTAGTGCTTAATTGCAAGCATTAGACTTTCTAGCATTACCCGTTGGATAATAACCGCTAGGAGATTTATTAACCATTGGACGATAACCCTTGGACCTTACCTTCACTAACCATTGGTTATTAACCGCTAGGAAAACTATTATCCATTGGATAATAGCTTTGCTTGCCAACCAAGAATAGGTGATTAAAATATTAGATTTGGCCATGTGTGAGAATCCATTAAACTAATATTAGTCCATTAGTATATTAGGTTAGTACTTAGTACTTTGGATGAAGTAGAATACTTTATTAGATATTGTATTAGGTCATATCTAGCCTAGATTGTGTGTACATGCTTGTATATATATTATATATGTACTTGTATGTATATATATATGTGTATATATATAATATTGTATTGACATGTGTGTAATAGAATATTTTAATTAGAAAATCTAATTTACTTGAAAACTTAGATTTTATGAAAGACCAATAGTACTATATATATATATTAGTATATATATATATACACTTCCAAGAGAGTACAAGTGGGAGAGAGAGAGAGAGAGAGGGAGGGAGAGAGAGAGAGGAAGAGAAGGAAAAGAGAGGGAGAGACGTGATGTATTGCTTGATTTTTGTCTACCAAATCCTAGATACATGTATATATTAGTACTTGTACTAGGTGAAAGAAGAAAAAAGGAGAAGATAGGAGAGGGATTTGATGTACAAATCTCTTACAAAGCCAAACCCTCACTCTTTCCTTATTCAATCCACCAAATCCTTGTCCTTTCCATATCTATATATATATATATATATATATAGTTATATATATATATATTATACTTTGTACCAAGGGGGAGAGGAAGAGAGAGGAGAGAGAAAGGCCGAGAGAGAGATGGGAGAGAGAGAGAGATTTAGATGAGAGAGGGAGAGAGAGTGTGATGTGTGTGATCCTTGATTGACCTAGCTTAGATCACCCTTGTCCTTCTTTGATATACTTTCAAAGTGAAAGCATGGCCAAGGACAATCAAATCTAGTCCTTCTTGTACAAACCCTAATTTTATACTTAAATATCCCATTTTCTTGCCTAGTCTTCCATAATCCAATCCAAAGGACACATCCTAGCCTTGCATGCCTAGTTTTTAGGTTGTTTCTTGCAAGGAAGCAAGATTGCTTGGAATAAAAAAATGAGATATAGGAGAGAGAGAGAGATTTCAGCCAAGGAGAGAGAAAGGGAGAATTTGCCTATAAATACCAAGCCATTCCTTCATTTGGACTCACACCTCTCCATTCTCCGACTTCTTTCTTGAAAGCATACTTGTTCTTGATGTTCTTGGCTTGTTCTTGAGTTTTCTTTCCATTGCCGCCACTAAACCACCACTCGACCACCGCCTCAATCCAAAAGTAGTAGTAGTTTAGGTTATGATCTAGTTTCAAGAGAAATCATTCTCTTTCGAAGCTTTTGGAAGCTTACCGTAAGCCGTTACTCCGTTCGTTTGCTGACTTTCTTTCCGTCATACTTCCGTAATCTTTTCTACCGCCAAGAAGAATGGTAGTGATCCCTAACCACTCTTCCTAAGTATATGTTTGATCTTGTAGAGTTCTTCGAACCTACTTATCCTAAGTATAGTTGTATGCATGTTTGAATTAAATGTAGACTTTTCTTAACTACTTCCTCTAAGTATATCGTATTGTATGAGCATGAAGCCATATGTGTAGTATGATTTGTTTTACATAGTTTACTTTGATCTTATGACTACTTGATTGCTCGATCTCGTGATAGTTGCTTGTTTATGTATGAACTCGTCAATAAACATGTGTTGTTTTGAACTACCAAAAAGATGGCTATACGTTTCCATTTTAAAAGATAAAGTGTTGTTTTAAACGAAGTATTCGTATTTTGACCTTTTAAATGATTGCAAGCATGATAGCATGTTGCTTGCCTTACTTGTGGTTGTAAACAAGCATGATTGAATAGAGTTGGATGATCTTGCTAGTTTAGTTTCAAGATTACTTTAAAGTGATTTGTCCCACCGCGGAGTCTATGCATGATTACGAGACGCAAAAATCGAGAAAATAGAAACATGTCACCTAGGGTGTGGATAAAGGAAATAGTTGGACTTGGTAAAAAGGATTTTGGAAACTACGTAATGGCCGGACTTGGTAGCCTTACGTTGGTGTGCGTTGCCAATGGAGCCAGACTTGGTAGCTTCATTGGTGGGGTGGGCTTGGTTATCCGCGGAGAGGAGCCAATGCAAGAGTTGATGTGATAACGTGGCCGGACTTGGTAGCCATTGTGGCCAATAAGCCGGACTTGGTAGCTTATTGGTTATGTGCGTTCACAATGTGCCGGACTTGGTAGCCATTGCAGCCAATGAGCCTGACTTGGTAGCTCATTGGTGTGTGCGTGTGATTTTTGGAAATGATGTTGAAAGATGAGATACAAAATGATGAGTCACGTAGGAGAAACACACGGAAACATGACACCAACGATAGATAGCGAATGCGGATGTGTCATTGTTGTTGTTATTGTTATATTAATGCATGTGCTGCTATGACTCTTTATGATATATGCATGACTTGCTATTTGTAAGTTAAGGGTTAGAGGGTTTTGGATTATTCTATTGAGCTTCTGTAGCTCACGGTGTTACCTTTTTGGTGACCCTGACATATTATACTGGGGGCGACGCTGGTATAATGTGTCAGATTTTATAGATGAGCAGCATGAACAGTACACCTTGGAGGCCTTCGGAGCCGAGGAGCTTGCAAGGATGGAGGAAGAGGCGGAGCAGTAGTTAACTTAGATTATCCCCTCTTTTGTTGAATAAAAGTACTCTTGTGAGAATTATGTTGTAATAATGAGCTAGACTCTCCTTAATTTATTCAATAAAAATGTTTATTTAACGTACCCAAAATTCGGGGCGTTACACCTTGTATGCACTTTGGCCCTGGTGTTCATGATCCCTGGTTTCTCCACACCTAACTCCATACCTAAGAAACATCTTATCATGAAAGAATTAAAGAAAGTCATCAGTGTGAACCACATTGCTATACGATGTAAGCCTACAACCTTTCCAGCATGGAAAACAACACAATGCCACTCTACTATAATATAAATTAATGCAATGCTATATCGACGTACTAACTCATTCATGCAAGTACACATGCGGTTTTGTAAAAAGATGCAGTGACTTTTGAACCCATGAGACTAAAAGTCTCCCCACGATCTCTAGGTGTTCTAAACTTATATCTGATACCAAGTTGTTACGCCCTCGATTTTCAATATAAAGTATAAAGATTTCTGAATAACAATATCTCGCAATAATACAGATAATACCCCAAATCAAGGTTCATTCCCATGATTGCAACTTAAATTCAAAGTTTCTTATCAAGCTTGAAGATTCAAATATCATGATAGAAAAGAAGGTTTAGGGTTTACAGTCCTCCATGATCAAACAATAGTTAAAATAGAAATCAATATTACACTGCCAAAGAGTTTTGCAAAAGATGCCGAAGTAATTTCCCGCATCAGCTTTAAAAAAAAAGATGATGTCAAAATACATGCCAAGCACTCCATGTCGCCATCTCCGAGAGTACCTGAAAGAAGGATAGGGTTGAGCAAAACACGTGCCCAGTAGAGAGTTCAATGCTCAACTATATGAAAATGAAATGAGTCATGCACCATGAATAAGTGAGTGAATATTGATGGATACGCCCAAAGTATGAATGATTACCACCGAGTTATAGTCTTAGATCAAAGGATCCTAGACTTCACCGGAAAGTCACGAACCATTCACTTCTCAGACTAGATACAACGATAAGCTTACGTTAGTTCACTTTAGTCTATAACCAATTTCGAGTCATTTTATTATCCTTCATACGATACTACAGCCTTCCTTGAGTCTACAATCATCATTATTCAATCCCTTCATTACAAAATCTTTCTTTTCTTTTAATCAGATATATTCCTTCAATGAACACTAGGGTCACCTCGGGTCTATTTCCCTTGAGTGCAGGGTCACCTCGAGTCTATTCCCTTGATAATAATAGCTTAGGTCACCTCGGGTCTATCTCCTCGAGCGTAGGATCACCCCGAGTCTATTCCCTTAACAATAACAATCATTCGGGTCACCTCGGGTCTATTTCCTCAAGCGCAGGGTCACCCCGAGTCTATTCCCGTAATAATAACAAACATTGGTTAGCGGAAACGCACCTCGCTTAACCGACCCTCCACCATTTCATAATCAACTTCATCATCAATCTATCGATTGTACCATAGTTCTTCAACCAACGTTATATACATCTATAAACACATATGTTCACGCCTATTCGTTAATTAACATATCCGCATCACACATAATGTACTAAGCCCATTTGTATACAATCCTACAATACTCTATCCATTTATTATCCACATTCATTCCACTTCCATTTCACGAACATCAAATCACTCAATCCAATCCAACAATCATTCAACCAATCACATGGTGTTACAAGGCCAACAGTCAGCCGTATTGCTTATAGACTAATACACATGTCCTCACCATACCTCCAATTATATCCCCACACCTACGCAACATGCTACTTACAAGCGGCTTCCGAAGTATCCAACCTACTAGTTCCTATACTTGAATCCTGAAATAAGTGTACCAAGGACGATCGAGAGGTTCAACGAGTTGTGAAGATACAAGTTACTACCTTACCCTTAAATTCATTATGCTGCTCCCATCTACCATTTATGCCCACCACGATATTCGAACAACCTACGGCACTCATAAGCACTCTGCGATACGTTCTTCATTTACAAAGGTACTAAAATTACGCTTAATCGGTGCCTAGGGAATGAGTCGGTGCCTAGGGAATGAGAACAATCAACGGATCATCATGGGACAGGCAACCAAGCTTAGGGAAGGTTTAAAGGTGCTTTAGAGGTATTAGAAATGATCGGAACCTAGAACAATGGAGAAAGAATCAAGATCAGCAAAGTTGCCCAAAAGCACAGTGTTATCCATACCATGGTCTAAGGTATGGATAACACTTCGGCCAAGATCGATCCAGACGCAAGGGTATGGATAACGATGGAAAATGTTATCGATAATGATTGATTTTCTGGGCTCATGGGTGCAATGTTATCGATAACAAAAGGAATGTTATCGATATCGACTAGTATTTTTTGGGTTTGAGATGCAATGTTATCGATAACTAGGAAAATGGTATCGATAACGAGGGTTGTTCGGGCATATTTTCAACAGACATTCGAAACTATTCTCAAGAATCAAACTAACAATTTCAAGCACGATCAAAGTACACATTCAACTCATAGGCATATAGGAAGAGTAAGAAATCCCTACCTCAAGGTTGGAGAGCAAACACGAAGAGAGATCGGGCCTCGACCACCAAAATCAACACTGAGCCAAATACGAACCACCGAGCTCCTACGACGCAATACGAGCTCCAATACACGAATAGGTGAAGGTTGGGAGGTTGATCGATGAAGGGTTGAAGTTGTATTGGTGGATTTTTGAGTGAGAGTAAGAGGGAGAGAGAGATGCCGAGAGAGAGTGAGAGATCAGGAGCTGAGAGGGGGAGAATGGAGATTTTTAATCTCCTACAACAATCACACCCCTTATATACTAGCATATACACAAAATACTCTTGCACTCCCTCTAATTGCAATTCTATCATTCAAACCCCAAATCTCATAAACACATATTCCACATTTTCCTAAATCTCTAATTTTAATAAACCTTTAAATAATTTCCAAAATTACGAGTCCTTACAAGATATGGGTACGAGTATTCTATGCATACTTAGGAAGAGTTGATAGGGATGTCTACATTCATTATAACAACACACATTTCTATTTCTATTTATACTTAGAGTTTAGGAGGTATAGGAAAACTCTACCATTCCTCTTGGCGGTAGGGCGGCTACGGCAAGATATTCAGCTATTGGACGGAGTAACGTCTTACGGCAAGCTTCCGGTAGCTTTGAAAGAGAAAGGTTTCTCTCGAAACTAAATCTTGACTAACATTACTAAACTTTTTGGTTTGAGAGGGTGGTGGAGTGACGGTTTAGTGGCAGCTTAGGATGTGTTTCTTGAAGAACTTGGGAAGAACTTCAAGAACAAGCAAGAACACTAACTTTCTAGAGAGAAGTTGGAGCAAGGAGATGTGTGAGTTGAAAGCTTGGAATGGCTTGCTATTTATAGGCCAAAGCTTGGCTTATTGTCCAATGGATAAATTTTCCCCTAACATTTATGGTCCAATGGATAAAAGTGTTGCTTGGACAATCTATACCTAGTTTTAGGCAAGCAAGTCTAGGTTTGATTTGATTATGGAAGATTTTGGTGAGGAAATGAGGATTGTACAAGGTTAAATATTGGCAAATGTACAAATGAGGACAATTGTACAAGATTTTACTTGAAGAAATAAATCACCATGGATTGAAAGTATATTGTAGACACCCCAATTTGGACTCTTCGAATTTCCCTAATTTGTGGCCCGGAGGCTCCCCGATGATGAATTTGGATTAAAGCAAGGCTTGGACCAATCAGAGCAATGCTTCTTGGAGGACTTAAAAAAGGAAATAAAAGATGCAAAATCAGTTTCAAGCGCTCAGGAGCATTCCCAAGCGCTCAGAAACATTTTTCAAAACCTGGGACCAGACTTTCTTCTGAGCGCTCGAGAGTGGTGGTCCGAAGCGCTCGAGACCACTCCCAAGCGCTCGAGACCTCTGTCGCTGCCCAATGGGTGAAAAAGGTTCCCCACTATCCATGCAATCCATCATTGCAGCCGGCTAGTCCAGGATTTTATTTAGGCAACACTCCACCTCAGTCAGAGGGAGTCAGACCTGGAGATTTTCCCTCCAAACAAATGATTTCATTTCATTTCATTTTTCAAGTGGAGACCATAGGTTATATTTGCTATATATATAGCCTCTGGTCAGTGGAGGAGAGGGGATGAAAAAAATCTCTCTCTCTAACCTTCTCACTCTCTGGTCAAGCAACTTTCAAAATCTTCAAGTTTCTAGGTAAAGTTTGGTTTTTGAAGGGCAAAAGAATTTTCAAAATAGATTGAAAAAGATCCAAGCATCAAAAAAATGCCAAGACTTTAGGGCAGTTTCAAGTCCTGATCTCTGATACTTCCTACCATCCCCATTCCTCAAAGCAACTTCAAGAAGCAAAGTTTCTCAAAGAGGTAGAAAGGCTTCTATTTCTTTCTGGTTCAAATCAAAAGGGCTGTTCTTCCTTTCTGAGGGAGGTCTCCCAGCCCACCTCAGTCTTTAATACTGAGCGCATGGTTGAAAGACCTTGGTGAAAAACAAGAGCAAAGGGGCATGAAAACACTTTTTCGTATTAACTTACTGGAACACTCCCGAGCGCTCGGGAGTGCTCTTGAGCGCTCGAGAGTATCTCCAGTCTCATTTTTCCTTTTTCTTAGGCATTTGGGAAGACATGCAGGAGGAGTAAAGTGTGATTTCAAACAAAGTAATTCTCTTGAGTCATATTGACGCGAATAATTTGCTTCCCGAAGACCAAAAAAAAAACTATTTTTAGTTAAAGATCCTGCAAAGGTGTTATTTCTAGAATTTAAAAGGGGAGTGTTTCATCTTCAAAAGGGGAGATCTGCTACGTCAATATGTCACAACAGGGTCGTCAGTTGGTCAAAATAAGTTTGGGGTGCAGATCACTTCCAAGCGCTTGAGAACACTCCCGAGCGTTCGGGAGTGTCTGCATGCCATCCCACTTTGCTTCTTCTAGTCTGGTCTCTCAGCTGCCTTTGCAGGTCCATGCATGTGCTTGTTTGCTCCTTCGAATTGTAGATCCGCTCTTATAGAGGCAGGGATGCATGATTTGGAAGATTGAGGTTCTATCTCGGTTTACCAAGTCCTCTGCTGCGCCCATAACATGCTTAAAATTACCAAGTCCAAGCGCTCGGGAATGCTCCCGAGCGCTCGAGAGTGAAATTAGTGGCAGGATCTCAGTTTCTATTATTTTGCATTTCTTAATCATTTTCACCACTTCATGTTCACTAGCACCAGCATACACCTTGTACTTGATATATCTGTCGATAAATGCTACATGCTTAATGAAACAAAATGTCTTGATACAATCCCATAAACATTGAGTAGAGACCGATCTCGTATCGGGCGAGGGGGGTGCCGTAAAACCCTTCCCCCTCGTAACGTGGCTTCCGAACCCTTAATAAATCTCTGGTTTTTCAATTTCAATAATCATTTTCAATCAAAATGGTTTCTAGGGTGGCGAACCATAAATCCGGGTGGCGACTCCTCAAGTTTTCAAATCAAAACATTATTTTTTGGGCCGCCCCAATCCACCCGGGGCTGTGGTAGCCCACAAAGGCGACTCCGCTGGGGACACGGTTTAAGTAATACTTGAGAAAAATTGGTACGTTGACAAAATGACCCGATTTCCGTAAGCATCAATTAAACCGATGAGCCAAGCTTGAAAGATATTTGTGGGTTTTTTCAAATCATTTTGTTTCGTTTTCTATCTTTTTTGTATATATCTTTTGCAGCCCCGCTGTTGTGTTTTGGCAATCCTACCCGGCTCGCCGGTGATAGGGAATCCCGGAATGCTTAGTAACCCTCGACCGTGATGAGTCATCCCTACCGTTCGTACCATTATTGGGTGTACGCTCAATAATGGGAGGTATACTTTGACTCTAGACAGGGAACCCTCTTCAAGCCAAAACCAGCCATTATACATGTTTAGCAAGCTATAGAACCTTCCCAATTAGGACAGGAACCTACAGGGTAGGGTTACGTGCTATATCCCGTTTACGTGCTGCATTCCATCTTGCATCATCATACTGTCAGCCACGGTTCTTGAGACTCGCTCGCACGGTCTTTGGAATGTTGCCAAGACCCGATGAAGAGTCACGCACCCTAATGCGTGTTGCTTAACCACATAAGTCCTTGAGCCAAAGCCTAAGGGAAATTAAAATTTTGCTAAGTCCTTGACTAATATTTAATCGAGGAATTAACCAAAGGAAGGAATGACGAGGAAGCGAAACGTTGTGATACCAATACACCTAGGCTAAAAGCAAACGCATTGCTTACGCTGCTTTGGTTGCCGTATCACATCGTTCACCCCGGTCATTCAAAACCGATGGTCGAGTTGTCGATCGAATATCAACCAAATACTTAGCTTATTTTAGCATCTTCTGGGAAGCAACGGTTCCTAAATGAGGATACGCCTCAAAAATCCGAGGATCAAGGCAACCTCCCAAAAAAAAATAAGACTCGGTGACTATGACGATGGCGCACGCATTTTCTAAAATCCATGTACAAATTTCATAAAAATGCAAGCAGGGACCGCGTCTGAGCACAGTTTTTGCTTTGCTGTCAATTCTGAGCAATTGGGCTAAAGAAGAAGAATATCATACCCTCCTAGACCAGACCCCTTGGGCAGAGATTGGAGCGGCTTCAACTTCGGTCAGATCCTAGCGGTGCATTGGACTTTTGGGCAGAAATGGAACAACCAGCTGGGAATCCGAACCCCAATCCAAACCCCAACCCGAATCCCAATCCGAACCCAGAAAACCCAAATCCGGAAAACACGAATGGAGATGTGGCGGAAATTAGGCAAGCTATTTAGCAATTGGGCAAACGCACTGAAAATCAGATCGCCCAACTTATGCTCATGATAACTGGAGTGGCTCGACGACTCCCGAACCCAAATCCAAACCCAAATCCGAATCCAAACCCAAACCCGAATCCTATCCCAGAACAACCAACCCTCAACATGGAAACTCCGCAGAACCCTGAAATGGCGGCTGTGCTAGCAAAGATAACCCAATTGGAGCGGTTTGTAGCAAGGAATGAGAAGATCACTACAATGGGCTTTGACATCAACAAGCTCTGTTTGTTTCCCAATGCAAAACTCCTGAGAAGTTTAGGCCCATAGACTTCACGAAATTTGACAGAACTGGAGACCCGAAGGCACACTTTACTGGATACATAGGGGCACTCTCCATATGGGGTGTAAAGAGAGATGCCATGGCTCAGATGTTCTCGCAAACTCTCGTGGGTCATGCCCTCCACTGGTTTACGTCGCTGGATGAAAGGAGGAAATGATCTTGGGAAGACATATGTGCGGCTTTCATAGCGCAATATGATTATAACATTCAGCTGGAGGTCACTACTCATGAGCTGGAGTCCACAAAAATGGAGGCTAAGGAATCCTTTGCGGATTTTGTAAAGAGGTGGAGGGCGAAGGTGGCCCAAATGAAGGACAGACCATCAGACAGAGATCAGATTCGGATGATCGTTTGGAACCTTCAGCCAAACCTAGCAAGGCATATGGGCATGGCACAAACGTGTTCAAATTTTAAAACATTCTTCGATACTGGCTTGGCCGTCGAAGAAGCGGTCCAGCTCGGCATCCTTGACAAGCCTGAACCTACCCCCAAACCCAAGAAAGTTTACTCTGGTAATAGTAACGCCCTGTTCGGCAACTCCGGCTACACCAACCTCCCCAACACCTCTACAAACACTACCCAAATTGAGCCAATCAATTAGATTATCGCTCAGACCAACCCACCCCGTTCTCAACCTCGCACTTTCGCTCAATTCTCAGCACCTCTCTCCGCTGTGCTCAAGAAGTTGGTCGAAAGCGGCGTGCTCAAGCCACTCAACCCTACTCCCCTCCCTCAAAAACTCCCTGCTTCCCATAATCCCAATGCATACTGTGCCTACCATCAGAATGTGGGCCATCAAACTGACAAGTGTTTCCACCTCCGTCATGCCATCCAGGACCTCATTGATAACAAAACCATCCCCACACCCCCACCAAAGCCCAATACCGTCTCTAACCCATTGCCGAAACACTCAAACACCCACACCAACCATATCTCCCTAACCTCCCCTTTCAACCAAGCCTATACATCATTCCTGCAACCCAACCACGTCCAATTGTCAGGATGCCGGGTGAAGATACCATTTGTGCACTTGATGCCGCTAGATGGGACTTTCAAAGGAGATGGGAGGAATTGACAAAGGACTTTTTAGCAGTAGAGAACTGGGCCCTTGTTACCGGGGTATGGCCTGTATCACATGATCCCGAACTGGTGGAAGAGTTGGAGCATGGAGCTTGGAGACAAGATTGGGAAGAAATGATGGTGGATCCATTGGACGGTTACTCACTATTTGCTCTATTCATGGAGCCAGAGCTAGTTGCAGATGAGGATGAATGGGAATGGGAACCGGATCCCAACGAATGGCATTGGATTGATGACTCGGACCCTTTGGATGAAACATCCTTGGTCTATCTATTCCAAGAACAAGAAGTGGAGCAGGAACTGGACTTGATGAATTCGCTCATGTTTTCTGGACTCTCTGTCACAACCATCGTCAATCTCACCAGAAACTCCGACGTCCTCGACTATGTGATGGATCACGCTTTCTGTCCGCAAAAGCATATTATTGACGAGTTTTTCCCTCAGCCGATAGTTGAGATTCCCGATGAACCCAACATTTGCATGCTAGATCCTGAAGACCTTTGGGGCAAGGCTGAATTGGTGAACGTATGGGTGGATGGTGAAGAACTAACCATCAACAAGGCTATGATAAAGAAGGGTCCTTACAAGTCAACCACAACAACAACGTCAACTTTTGGAATTCACTAGAAGAGGAGAACATATGGAACGCATTGGAAATGGAAATTCTCAATGACACTCTTAAGAAAACGAAGCTTGACAAAGGAAAGCGCAAGGCTGATTCTGTAGACACCCCAATTTGGCCTAACGATTATTTCAGGTCCCACCTTGGGAACCATCCCAATGATGAAATGGATACGATGTCTAACGCCCCTAAAATCGGGTATGTTAAATAAACGTTTTATTGAACATTAAAGATAGTCTGGCTCTTTATTACATCATAACTCCCATTGGGGTCCAATATGTATACAAGGAGGGATCTAGGGTTCCTAACTACAGCTCTGCATGCTTCTCCATCCTAGCCAGCTCCTCGGCTCCAAAAGCCTCCAAGGTGTACTGTCCATCTTGATCATCTACAAAGTCTAACACATTATACCAGCGTCGCCACCGATATAATATGTCAGGGTCACCAAAGGTAACACCATGAGCTACGAAAGATCAGTAGAACAATCCCATACCCACTAACCCATAACTTACATGTAGCAGGTCATAGATACATGATAATAACCAAACTAACACATGTACATTCAATAACTTCACATTTAGAGATGTACAATAACACATGCACATTCATTACTCAATCGGCGAAAGTGTCCGTGTCATTAGAGTTTCTCCTACGCAGCGTTTCGTAGACCGTGTCACCATTTCACTTTAACAAAACCAATTTGTCATTTATCAAAAACTTTTTCAATCCTCGTTACCAATGAGCTACCAAGTCCGGCTAAATTGGTAACGCTCACATTGGGCTACCACGTCCGGCCACATTGCAGTTTCAAAACATTAACGGGCTACCAAGTCCAGCCATGTTATCACATCAAATCTTGCATTGGCTCCTCTCCGCGGATAACCAAGCCTAATTACCAATAAAGCTACCACGTCCGGCTCCATTAGCAATTTGCACAATGGGCTACCAAGTCTGGCCTCATTTCGGTTTTTACAAGTCCACACAAAGGGCTACCAAGTCTGGCCACCTTGCGGGTTTTCACGCACGCAACTCACATAAGGCTACCAAGTCTGGCCATTATGTAGTTTCAAAAATCCTTTTTATCCATATCAACCACACCCTAGGTGTCATGTTTCTGCTTCTTGGTTTTCGTGACTTGTAATCATGCATAGAGTCTGCGGCGGGACAAATCGCTTCAAAGTAATCTTGAAACTAAACTTGCAAGATCATTCAACTCTATATTAATTAGCATGCTCAAAACATCACATTAAAGCATAACGCCACATGTGCAGATGCCCTTGGAGTGGAAAGCCACTTATGCTTTGTCAAACAACCTCAAGTAATGCAAGCAACAAGTAAGCAAGTTCATAACTTTCTAAAGATCAAAATACGAATACTTCTAATCTGGTTCATAATTCCAAAAGCCGTTCTTTCTTCCTTTGTAGGAACTTTAAAACAACAAATGTTTATACCACAACCATTCTATCTCCTCTTGTGGGAAATTCAAAAGAACATATGTTTATTGTCGTAGGGAATCGTTTATTCGACATGTCACACTTCCATTTAGCAAGATAAGTTTATCATGTATTTCGACGTGAAGTTTCAAACCATATACTTGGAGTTCAAGACAATCTACGTTTAATTTAACAACATAACTATACTTAGAGATAGTGAGTAAAGGAAATACAAATCATGTTTTTACTTTAAGAACATAAGCAATATAACTAGAGTTATACTTAGGGAAAATGAATAGAGATTAATCTACTTTAATTTAATAGCATAGTCTATACCTAGGATTAAGAATCATCTACCGTGATCCGAAACATTAGCAAGATAAGGTTATTACTAATATGCATTTTGACGTACAAGCTTCATACCATATGCTTAGAGTTCAAGACAAACAACATACTATACTTAGAGATAGGGTTTAAAGATTATTCTACCTTGATCCGAAACTAGTCGGGGCCGAATAAGCTAGTTGGAAAATTCTACGGGCGGTGAACCCCACGAATCTGGACCAAACTTTGGATGGCAATAACTCGGTCAATATTTGGCCGAACACGATCGTTCTTGAGTCAAAATCGAAGCTCTCGAGGTGCTCTACAACTTTTGTGAAGAAAGTTGATCCTAGAAACTACTTCAAGTAGGAGAAAAATGGTGATAAAGGAAGTGACAGTAAGCTGTCTGGTAAAGGAAATCCAAGATTTTGACTGAACTTCGGATGTTGATATCTTTGTCGTTTCTTGACTGATTAGGGTGGTTCTTGGGTCTAACTTGAAGATCTCGAAGTGCTCTACAACTTTCCCGGAGGGAGTTGGTTCTAAGGACTGCTTTAAGCAGGAGAAAAATGGAGGTTTGTGAAGGGCAGTAAGCCGTCTGGAAAAAACAGAAATGGTTTCTAGAGAGAATGGAGAGCAAAGGAGTGAAAGTGTGAGTTGAATGAGAAGTGAGGGGTGCAATTTATAGCCAAAGGTTGATCTATTATCCAAGAGATAATTTTTTCCCTAACAAATATTGTCCAATGGTTAAAAGATTGACTAGATTTGGTGGTACTTTGATGAGGTAAGAAATTGGTCAAAGATCTTGGACTAGGATGGTGAGTACACATGCACACATCACACTCTCTCTCTCCCCCTCTCCAATCCCGCCCCCCCCCCCCCCGCCCATCTCCAATTCGGCTCTCTCTCTCTCTCTACTTCTCATTGTGTTGTCAAATCATGCTTGGTGGCATGCCAAGTAATGTCACTTTCACTCTTTAGGCTTAAGGCTATTGAATTAGGTCATGATGGAGGGTTAAGGACTTGTCTTGTCCTAGAATGGGTTGGCTTGAAAGAGTAATGACTAGGATTGTACTTAGGTAGTCTAGGATGAAGTCAAAAGGCTTAGGTATTAGGTGGTTTGAATAGTGTCCAAGTACACATGCACACACTTCCCTCATTCTTCATCCATCCGGCCCCCCTCCCTCTCCCTAGGCCGAATTCCCCTCTCTCTCTCTTCCTCTCATTGTCTTGTCCAATCATTCTTTGAAAGCATGCAACTTTCTCCTTCATGTGTCAATCAAAGCACTTAAGCATGCCAAGGTGTAGACACCCCAATTTGGACATTTCGAATTTCCTTAATTTGTGGCCCGGAGGCTCCCCGATGATGAAATAAGGTTAAACAATCCTTGGACCGATAGAACGATGCTCCTTGGAAGGCTTTAAAAGGGGAAAATAAAATGTCAAAATCAGTCCCAAGCGCTCTGGATCAATCCCGAGCGCTCCAAACCATTCTCAAAACCTGAGATTTGACGAACTCTCGAGCGCTCGAGAGTAAACTCCCAAGCGCTTGAGACTGAACCCAAGCGCTCGAGTCTTCTATGCTGGCCAATGGGTGGTGAGCCTTCCCACTACCCATGCAATTCATCATTACAAATCCTTTGAGCCAGCTGAAGCTCGGTCCACACTCAACCTCAGTCAAAAAATCCTCAGACCAGCAGTTTTGCCCTTAAAAAAATAATTGTTTCAAATGCATGTGATGGAAAATTTTTGCCTATAAATAGAGGCTGGTATTCAGCTATCAAGAGGGACGGAAATTTCTTTCTCTAAAAAAAAAAAACCTTCTTGACTGTTCAAATAGAGTGGTTCTTCCCCATCTCTCCCAAAAAAACTTCATTTTCAAAACAAAAGCAACAATGACCCAAGGTGTGAAAGACATGCAAGGAGATCAGATCATTCTCTAGTTCTGAACCTCCTGATCTATCTTCCTCATTTCACTTCCCAAAACCCTTTTCCAAGGAGCAAGCTTCCAACTCAAAGGTAGAAATCCTCCACCTTAGTGTCAAGCAAAGCAGGGCTGTTTTCCTTTTCCTTCCTGAGGGAGGTCCCTCAGCCCTCTTAGTCCTTAATACTAAGTAAGGATTGGGAGACCTTGGTGTAATAACAAGAGCAATGGGACATGAATGAGTTTTCTGCATTAAGCTTACTGGAAACACTCCCAAGCGCTCGGGACTACTCCCAAGCGCTCGAGAGTGGCTCCAACTCTGTTTCATTCTTTTAAGCATCTAAATGGACATGCATGGGGGGGGGGGGGGGGATGAGTTTTAAAATTTTTCATCTCTTCTAAGGTTTGCTGGTACACACGGTCTGCTGTTCTCAGAGTGAAATAAAATAAATGGTTTGCATTAAAGGCATGCAAAAGAATCTTGGACTGGTTCTAAAAAGGAAAATCCTTTTTCTCACTTTGAAAAGTCAGATCCAGTGTACCAGCATACTGCATTTGATGGATCAGTTGGTTGAAATCAGTCCTGGGTTGTGGAACACTTCCGAGCGCTCGAGAGTGTTTGCATGCAAGCTCGGTCCATTTTTTCTTCCAGTTTCATTCCCCTACTGCTTTTGTATGTCCATGCATGCACCCCTTTCAGCTCTTACAACTGTAAAACCATTTTTTTTAGAAAGACAGGGAAGCAGGGTTTGGCAAAATGGAGTCCGATTTCACTCTGCTAAATCTTGTGTCAAGTCTGTGACATGTGTAAATATTATTCCAGCTAATTTCTTCAGTATTATACTTTGTTGTATCCTGTTGCACTAACAAGAATTGCAGGGTGAGCACGTGGTACTCCCGAGCGCTCGAGAGTGCTTCCGAGCGCTCTAGAGTAGATCAGTGACAGGATTTCCTAGTTTCTACCTTTCTGCATTTCTTCACCATATTCATCATCTCCTATACACATGCACATGCATGCACCTCCTGTACTTGATGTATATCTGTGGATACCTGCTAAATGATTTAATGAAATAAAATCTTTTGAAAAATCCCACAAATGTTTAGTAGAGACCGATTTCAAATCGGGCGAGGGGGGTGTCGTAAAACCCTTCCCCCCTCGTAACATGGCTTCCGAACCATTAACAAATCTCTGGTTTTCAATTGAAATCTATTGTTTTCAATCAAAACGGTTTCTCGAGTGGCAAACCACAAATCCGGGTGGCGACTCTTCAAAAATTTTCAAAATCCAAGAAACGGCGTGGCGCCTCTTTTTTGGGCCGCCCCGATTTCACCCGGGGCTGTGGTAGCCCACAGTGGCGACTCTGCTGGGGATAATGGTTCAATTGATACTTGAGAAAAGTCAGTACGTTGATAAAATGTCCCGATTTCCTTAAGCATTAATTAAATTAGTGAGCCAAGCTTGAAAAACATTTGTGGGATTTTCAAAGGATTTTATTTCACTTTTTATTTCTTGTATATATATCCTGTGCAGCCCCGCTGTTCTGTTTCGGCAATCTTGCCCGGCTTGTTGGTGACAAGGAATCCCGGAATGCTCAGCAACCCTCGACCGTGACGAGTCATATCTACCGTTTGTATCGTTATTGAGTGTACGTAGAGGTGTAAAACGGGCCGGGTCGGCACGGGCACGGCACGAGCACGACACGTTTGAAGGCGGCACGGCACGGCATGAGCACGGATTTAATCCTGGCACGGCACGGTCTTAGTGGGCACGCGGCACGGCACGGGCACGGAAGTAATCTAGAATAACACGGCACAACACGGCACGGAAGTTGGCACGGCATGGCACGACACGCGGCATAGCACGGCACGCGGCACGACACGGCACGCGGCACGGCATGGCACGGCACGCGGCACGGCACGACATGCGACACGACACGTGGCACGGCACGGCACGCGGCACGACACGCAGCACGGCATGGCACATGGCACGGCACGGCACGTGGCATGGAAAAACCAAAAAAAAATATGTTATTAAGTAAATAAGGGATTTCATATTATAGTTTACTTTATTTCTGTGTATTTTTTGATAATCCAATAATTTATTAATCTTTTCCTGTTATTTAAGTAAAATAAGCTTTTAAGATATTTTATATGACTAAGAAAATTTGAATCAAAATTCAAACATGATAATATACCCATTACCACACATGTATTGATATACATTGCATTTTATCTAATAAAGATTTTTAAAAAAAAATTACATAGAAAATAAATAAATAAATAAAACAAATTTAAAAGAAAAAATTACGTGTGATTCGAATTCGAATCCAAGTCCTAATGTCCTATGGAACTTGTCACGCATCACAAACCATCAAGGCCATTAATTATGATATGTTTTTACTAGGAACAACTAATAATAAATAAGAAAAAAAATAGTTTTAAATATGTTTTTACTAGGAACAACTAATAATAAATAAGAAAAAAAATTGGTTTTAAAAAAGTAATCCCTATGGCCTATAGGGATCGAACCCAAGTCCTTAGGGACTTGACAAACTCACACACATCTCAAACCACCAAGGCCAATAATCATTTTGTGCTTATAATTGGACAAGTAATATATACTCCCTCCGTTCCAAATTGAGAGTCCTTTATTCTATTTTGGGATGTTCCAAAATAATTGTCCCTTTCCAAAAATAGAAGTGGAAATTTCACAATTTTCCAAAAGTAACCCTCTTATTTGAATTCAAATGGTGCAAAATAGGTAGAATATAGAGGTAATTGTGAAAAGTAGGTATAATGATTGCATATCCCCTAAAAAAATTAGAATTCCAAAGAGGGACTCTCATTTAAGAACGGAGGGAGTATATTATATAATTCTATTGTATAAAAACGGGCCTCTTGTACGTCGTACGGTAGCCACACAATTGCGACACAACTATGACAATCCATACCGTTCATTTTGTTGTTCTTGGCGTTTTAATCACTCTCGCAAACTTTTGGGTCTATCGGGTTTTGGAAGCCCTTTCATCAGGACGTAGATTCATTAATATGAAATTTTTTGTTATGTGCGATCGAGTATATAACGATAACCAATTTACTTCATCTTTTGCACGAATGATATAATCACTCCCACATAAAAGGTAGACAGTTCCGATTTTCAAAAAATATCTCGGTCGGGCCTCGAGTGATGCATTATAGGACTTTAATGCCTTTGGAAGCACCAAATGTGTTCCGATCACGTGGTTTCCGACATCCGATTATCACCTATTTAGGGGAGAATGATAAATTTGATAAGATCTTAAATTGTAACGGTTTAGATCGAACATTAAAAAAAATGAGTTTGCAGCTACCTTTCAAATCTATACATCTAACTTATCTGGTTCTAAACTAATGTATGTCGCTATAGTCCAAAGTACGATAGCCACACGATTGCGACACAACTATGATGATCCATACCGTTCATTTTGTTTTTTTTGGTGTTTTAATCACTCTCACAAAAAATCGGGTCTATCGGGTTTTGGAAGCCCTTTCATTGGGACGTAGATTCATTAATATGATTTTTTTTGTTATGTGCGATTAAGTATATAACGATAACCAATTTATTTCATTTTTTGCACGAAAGATATAATCACTCCCACATAAAAGGTAGACGGTTCTGATTTTAAAAAAACAGTTCGGGCGGCCCTCGAGTGATGCATTATAGGACTTTACGAGAAATTTTCTTTATTGAGTGCATATGGATTATGGTGTGACTGTTGCACATGATCATGGACGGCACTGGTATAAATAGAAAGAGATGAGCCCTAGCAGCCCACTCTTTCTCTCGGTCTCTCTCACTCGGCGACCGGAACTCACCCCACCCCACCCCACCCCACCGGCCCACCCCACTCTCTCATTCTCTTCGACCGGCGACCAGAACTCCGGACAGTCCTCTCCTCTCGGACTCTCCAGTCTCCACAGTCCACCTGACCAGAACAGCGGCCACTGGTACGTCTCTCCCTCTCTCTCTCCTGCTCTCCAGTCTCCATAGTCCATAGTTTTGATGATTTCATTTATTAACTATTAGTTTTGAATTTCTACATCTGGTACGTCTCTCTGAGGACAGAGATTTAACCGTGGCTAGCCCTATCTCTCTCTGCCGTGGTACGTCACAGGCTCGCAGCCAATCAACGCCTCAATTTGGTATGTCTCTCTCTCTCTCAGTCTGGAATGCAAAATTGATCTGAAGCTTCGATACACTGATTTGTCAACTATGATACGCCGCCAGAGGCAGGTGATTAAATTTCCTCGGACTAGGCATTCAATGATTCTTGAAAACAAGGGGATGAGTCATTAAGAATATTTGACTTCATTTGGCTGTGGTGGAGTGTAACGCCCCGAATTTTGGGTACGTTAAATAAACATTTTTATTGAATAAACTAAAGAGAGTCTAGCTCATTATTACAACATAATTCTCACAAGAGTACTTTTATTCAACAAAAGAGGGGATAATCTAAGGTTAACTATTGCTCCACCTCTTCCTCCATCCTTGCAAGCTCCTCGGCTCCGAATGTAACGCCCCAAATTTTGGGTACGTTAAATAAACATTTTATTGAACAACAAAAGAGAGTCTGGCTCTTTATTACATCATAAACTCCCAAAGGGTTCGTTTATTACACAAAAGGAATGGATATCTAAGGTTATCTACAGCTCCTTCTCTTCTTCCATCCTAGCAAATTCCTCAGCTCCAAAAGCCTCCAAGGTGTACAGCTCCCCTTGTTCATCTAACAAGTCCGACACATTATACCAGCGTCGCCACCAGTATAATATGTCAGGGTCACATAAAGCAACACCGTGAGCTTGAAAGCTCAATAGAGTAATCCAAACCCACTAACCCTTAACATACACATCAAAGATAGTATATGATTTTATCATGCTTTCAAACAACTCATACAATTACACATGCGCATTCACTAACGAGCGTTGGTGTCATGTTTTCCGTGTGTCTCCCTTACGCGACTCATCGTTCTGTGTCTCATCTTTTATCATCAATTCCGAAAACACGCACGCACACAACCATGGGTTACAAGTACCTTGTGTCGCACAACAATGAGCTACCAAGTCCGGCTCATTACCACAAGGTTACCAACGCACGGCCACAATGGCTACCAAGTCCGGCACATTGTGTCACACACACACACAACCATGAGCATCCAAGACCGGCACCTTGTGTCGCACAACAATGAGCTACCAAGTCCGGCTCATTGCCACAAAGGCTACCAAATCTGACTCATGGCCATAATGGCTACCAAGTCTGACCATTATGCATTTCCAAAACACTTTTTAATCCGTATCAACAACATCTTAGGTGTCATATCTCTACTTTTCCAATTCCATGTGTCTCGTAACATGCATCGACTCCGCGGTGGGATTATTCACATAACTCATGCGATATCATGCTCGTTAAAAGGTCAAAATACAAATACTTCGTTTCAAACGATAATTTATCTTTAAAATGCATATCCTTCGAGAGGTTCAATAAAGCAACACATGTTTATTGACGAGTTCATACAATCACGTGGTAACTAGGCGATCAAGCAATCAAGTAGTCATAAGATCAAAGTAAACTACGTTCTTTTAAACAAGAAAGTTCTACAAGCTAAATATCACAACTACATTATCATGCTCATGTACTTCAAAGAATTCTACGTCAAACAACATCATGCGATCAACTAGCCAAGTACTACATATTTTTAATCACGCTCATATCATACGATATACGTAGGGTAGGGGTATAGGTATACTACGTAGAGTTAGAGGTATAAGAAGATTCTACAAGCTAAATTCAAGTCAAACATGCATATAACTATTCAAGTACCACATATACTTAGAGATAGCGGGGTCGGAGTATTCTACCTTAATCCGAAACTAGTCGGGGCCGAATAAGCTAGTTGGAAAGTGCTACGGGCGTCGAATGCTCACAATCTGGACCAAACTTTGAATGGCAGTAACTTGGTCAATACTTGGCCGAATAGGATCGTTCTTGAGTCTAGAACGAAGATCTCGAAGTTCTCTACGACTTTCGTGAAGGACGTTATTCCTAAAAACAACTTTCGCCCGGAGAAAAATGGGGATAAGAAAGAGGACAGTGAGCTGTCTGGAATGGAATTTCCAGATTTTTCACTGAACTTTGGAGGTCAATATTTTGGTCATCTCTTGACCGTTTGGGGTGGTTCTTGGGTCTAAACTGAAGCTCTCGAAGTGGTCTACGACTTTCGTGGAGGTCGTTGTTCCTAGAAACGACTTTCGCCCGGAGAAAAAATGGAGTTTTTCAGAGGACAGTAGGCTGTCCAGAAACTGTTTTTTTAGAGAGAAGTGAGAGCTATGCTTGGAGGTGTGAGTTGAAAGCACCAAATGGCTTGGTATTTATAGGCAAGCCTCTCCTCTCTCCTCTCATGGCCGAACTCTCTCTCTCTCTCCTATCTCTCATTTTTTTATTCCAAGCCATCTTGCTTCCTTGCAAGAAACAACCTAAAAACTAGGCATGCAAGGCTAGGATGTGTCCTTTGGATTGGATTATGGAAGACTAGGCAAGCAAATGGGATTTGATTCAAGTATAAAATTGGGGTTTGTACACAAGGACTAGATTTGCTTGTCCTTGGTCATGCTTCCACTTGCTAGCATATCTAACTAGGACAAAGATGATCTAAGCTAGGTCAATTCAAGATGACATACATCACACTCTCCCTCTCTCTCTCCATCCGAACTCTCTCTCTCTCTCAATCTTTCTCTCGGCCAATCTCTCTCTCTCTCCCTCTCTCTCTCTCTCTCCCACTTGTACTCTCTTGGAAGAAGTATATATATACTAATATATATATATGTACTATGGGTCTTTAATAAAATCCAAGCTTTCAAGCAAAATAGATTTTATAAATATAATATTACAATACACACATGCTATATACAATATAATATATATATACATATATATATATATATATACAAGTACATATATAATATATACAAGCCATGTACTACTCAATCTAGGCTAGATATGAAAGAATCCCATAGCTAATAAATTAATGTAAGTCTTTCAAAGTACTAAGTAATTAAATAATAACCCTAATGTACTAATTATAATTAATTCAATTACCACACATGGCAAATCTAGTATTTTATTAACCCTAGTACTTGGTGGCAAGTAAAGCTTTTATCCAATGGATAATGGTTTCCCTAGCGGTTAATAACCAATGGTTAAAGATGGCTAGGATTCTAGTCTATCGTCCAATGGGTAATAAAACTCCTAATGGTTATTACCCAATGGGTAATGCTAGAAAATCTAATACTTGCAATTAAGCACTAAACTAATCTAATCGCGTACTTAGGAAGATTAACCAAGGTTTACCTATTGACCAATGGGTAAGACAAAAGGTTAAAATGGTCCATCTAGGGTTAGGGAGAAGTGATTAGGCTAAATGGGCATTAGGCTCGACTAATGACACTTAATCTAGGCCTTCATTGCTCGAGTGGTATATTGGTTTTATTTAGTAGGAAATCGCCTAATAACGGAATATTAAAGCCCGAAACGCCAAGGCAAGGCGTGAGCGTAGCCAAGGCAGCTTGCTAGCAAAGCAGTGGCCAAGGTGGCCCGTTAGCAAAGCGGTGGCCAAGGCGGCCTACAAGCAAGGCAGTGGCCAAGGCAGCCCGGTGGCCAAACAGTGACCAAGCGGTGGCCAGCACTGGTGGCTGCTGCTAGCGGTGGCCAAAGCGACTGGTAATAGCGGTATTAAAACGGCACAAACAATGTCAGCGGTGGCCAGCACGGTACCAAACAAGGCTGGCAGCCAGAACCAAGCGATGCTGCCGGTGGCCAAAGCTTAGCCAATCGGTGGCTGTGGCCAAAGCGACCGTAGCTGATGGCCAGCGACCTAAGGCAGCTGGCCAAGCGCGGCTCAAGCAGCGACGGCCGAGGCGGCGTGAGCATGGCCAAGGCACCCACAAGCAAGCGGTGGCTAGCCCGATGGCCAGAAGTGGCCAAACGGGCGCAAGCAAGCGACGGCCGAGGCGGCGTGATGGCCAAGCGACCCTGGCAAGCGGTGGCGCCGATGGCCAAGAAGTAAACAGCCACAGAAACTGCTAAGCAAAGCGGCTCGGCACAAACAGCTGCTGCGGTGGCCAGCACTTAGTGGCCAAACAAATGGCCAAGCGTAACCCGATGGCGACCAAAGGCAGAGCAACCTGGTAGTGACCACGCCAGGCGGCGCAGACAACAATCCCGACGCCAAGGCAAGCGCAGCGCGACAATGAGCCGACGCCAAGGCAAGGCAGCGCGACAATGAGCCGACGCCAAGGCAAGGCAGCCCGACAGCGACCTAATGCCCTGGCGATGAATTCCAATCTCCTAAGTCATAAACCTAATTATGACGGATTATTAATCGCTATAAGGGATTTATAAAATAAATAAAGAATTTTCAAATATAATAACAAAATTTTTATAAGTCAATAACGACCGATTTTTTTTGGATGTTAAAAAGAAATCCAAGTATTAAAATAAAATTCAAATTTTTTGCGAAATTTTTATTGACCAAAAATCAGGGTCGTTACACCGAAGGCCTCCAAAGTGTACTGTTCATGCTGCTCATCTATAAAATCTGACACATTATACCAGCGTCGCCCCCAGTATAATATGTCAGGGTCACCACAAAGGTAACACCGTGAGCTACAGAAGCTCAATAGAATAATCCAACCCGCTAAACCATAACTTATAACACGAAGGTACATAGGCAATTACACATGCTCATTCAACAACATAATTAACAATGACACATCCGCATTCATTATCTTGCCTACGTTGTTGTCATGCCTTTCTTTGTTTCTCCTACGCGACTCATCGTAAATCGTGTCACCATTTCCAAATCAACATTTTGAAAATCATTTCTCATTCTTTGTTACCAACGGGCTACCAAGTCCAGCCACGTTATCAAATCTTGCTTTGGCTCCTCTCCGCGGATAACCAAGCCCAATTACCAATGAAGCTACCACGTCCGGCTCCGTTAGCAATCTACACAATGGACTACCAAGTCCGGCCTCATTGCGGTTTTCGCAAGTCTACACAAAGGGCTACCAAGTCCGGCCATTATGTAGTTTCGAAAGTATTTTACCAAGTCCAATTATTTCCTTTATCCACACCCTAGGTGACATGTTTCTACTTTCTCGATTTTCGTGTCTCGTAATCATGCATAGACTCTGCGGCGGAACAAATCACTTTAAAGTAATCTAGAAACCAAACTAGCAAGATCATCCAATTCTATATTACCTAATCGTACTCAAATTATTCCTTAAAGCATAACGCCACATGTACGGACGCCCTTGGAGTGGGAAGCCACTTATGCTTTATCAACAACAAGTAGTGCAAGCAAATATACATACATGCTCATAATCATCCTCAAGACAATAATATATTACCAAAATCCGTTCTTTCTTCCTTTGTGGAATTTTCAAAGCAACATATGTTTATTGACGAGTTCATACATGAACAAGCAATTATCACGAGATCGAGCAATCAAGTAGTCATAAGATCAAAGTAAACTACGTAAAACAAGTCATACTACACATATGGCTTCATGCTCATACAATACAATATGCTTGGAGGAAGTAATTAGGGATTAACTACATATAATTCAAACATGCATCCAACTATACTTAGGATAAGTAGGTTCGAAGAACTTTACCGTTCTTCTTGGGGGTAGGGTGGCTACGGGAATTTCGTCGGAGTAACGGCTTACGGTGGACTTCCGGTAGCTTCGAAAGAGAAAGGTTTCTCTCGAAACTAAATCTTGACTATACTACTAAACTCTTATGGATCGAAGGGTGGTGAAGTGGTGGTTTAGTGGCGGCTTAGGATGAGTTTCTTGAAGAACAAGAGAAGAACTTCAAGAACACTCAAGAACAAAGCAAGAACAAGCAAGAACACTAAGCTTTCTAGAGAGAGAAGTTGAATGGTGAAGGTGTGAGTTGAAAGGCATGGAATGGATGCTATTTATAGGCAAAATGGAGCTTCCCCCTCACTCCACTTGGCCGGCCACTAGCTCTCTCTCTCTCCCTCATGGATTTGCTGCATGGTCTTGTCTTGTCAAGCAATAGTACTCCAACCAAGTGCAACTTGGTCAAATAGTGTCAAAGTACTACAACTTGTCAAAGTAGAACACACATACACTTCACCTTCCCTCTCCCTCTCATTCGGCCATGTCTCTCTCTTTCTTCCCCATGGATTTGCTCCATGGTCTTGTCTTGTCAAGCCAAAGTACAACAATAAGTGCAACTTGGTCAAATAGTGTCAAAGTACTTCAACTTGTCAAAGTACAACACACATACACCTCACTCTCCCTCTCCCTCTCATTCGGCCCTCTCTCTCTCTCTTGGTCAAAGTACTATCATGTACATATATATATATATATATATATATCTATATGCACATTTATGGAAAGAACAAGGAAAGTAAGGACAAACTCACTTAAATGCACACATGGCTAAGATTGTTCTTTTTGTAGGAGAAAGTACACATGACTAGTCTTGTCATCCTATTTGGCAATCCTAACATCTATTGTCCAAGGGTAAAGCTTTCCTAGCATGTAATAACCAATGGTCCAAGGAAAGTCATCATGAAGTACAAGTATTCACTTTTGACTAGACTATTCCAACTACTAGTCAAACTTGGTCTTCTTCCAAACAACTATTGTCCAATGGTCAAAGATCTTCCTAGCATGTATTAACCAATGGATAAGGATTTCCTTAGCTTTTATCGTCCAATGGATAAAGATTACCCTAGCATCTATCGTCCAACGGATAAATATTACCCTAGCCTTTATCGTCCAATGGATAAAGACAAAAAGGGTAAAATGGTCCATCTAGGGTTAGGGAGAAGTGATTAGGCTAAATGGGCATTAGGCTATTGATTAAAGACTAACGATACTTAATCTCGGCTTTCAATGCTCGAGTGGTATTTTTTTTTGGTTTTATTAAGGAAATCACCTATCAACGGAATATTAAAGCCCGACGGTGCCAAACGCCAAGGCAAGGTGTGAGCATGGCCAAGGCAGCCCGCTAGCAAAGCGGTGGCCAAGGCGGTGGCCAAGGCAGCCCGGTGGCCAAGCGGTGGCCAAGGCAGCCCGGTGGCCAAACAGTGGCCAAGGCAGCCTGGTGGCCAAACAGTGGCCAAGCGGTGGCCAAGGCAACCCGGCAACGCCAAGGCAAAAGCAAGGCGCAACCCGACGCCAAGGCAAAACCTGAAGGCAGCCAAGGCAGATCAACCCGACGGTGACCCGACGCCTAGGCGAGGCAGGCCCGTCAGTGACCCGATGTCAAGGCAGCCCAGCCAAGCCAAAGCAAGGTAGTTATGTCAACTGTCAAGGTAAGACTAAAAATTATCCACTTTGGCATCGATGCAACGCTCTAGGTTAGGAAAATGTAACTAAGCCAAATGGTAGATGGGGTCACTAACTAATCGGTCGCCAAGTAGGATTTCCAGCCGAGAAATATAATTCTTAGGATTTTACTACAATTACCAAGTAATTATACCAAGGTCTTAATAGGCATACTCGTCTTTAGAAAATGACCGATTATTAGAATTAAAAAGAGAAGTATTAATACGATAAAGAATTTCTTATATAATAACGAAATTTTTATTCAGTAAAAATCCGAGTTGTTACATGGAGTATCATCAAAGGGGCAAAAAATACAGTTGACCCACTTAAAATTGTAGTGTTTTAGCCTGCTATTTTGGCTGAAGAAGATCAAAATCTTTTGTTGTAACTTCTACATATGCTTTCAGTTCTGTTCTTTGCAACCAATTACGGTGATATTCCATAAGAATTTATCTCCATTTGTAATGATAGGCCATTGATGAGAAGATAAGGGAGCTATCAAATTGTCACATTGTGTATACCGGCATTGATTTTCAGAAGGTATATCGTATCATCATTGATCGCTACCAGAAAACTCTCATGTGCTTCAATAAGTTCCTATTGTGCATATAAAAATGTTGACTTGGGATTGTTAGGGTTATTATTTTTTCTGGGGGGTGGCATGCTTGATTTTGCTGAGAGATTCGAGACAATGAAGAGAGGGACTCAGCCATTTTTTTTTGAAATCTGAAAGAAGAAGACTAGAGCGTCTTGTGTTTGTACCCTCTATTGTTCAAACTTTAATCATCTTCAGTTGACTGGTTATGACTCCTAGTTGGCGTCCCTAATTGTACTCGTGTATGATTAACTTAAAATTGGATTGCTAATTTGTTAATTTGCTATGTTGCAAGATTGATTGTTTAGTCCCAGCATCAATCGTCTGACTATTGAGTATTCTAAACATCTTAGTATCTTTAGGAATACTTAATCCTTGACTTTTGTAGGATAGCAGACTTAGTTATAATCTGAAACCATAAACACAAATCAGACTCACCATTAGAAAACTATACTCGAGAAAAGTAGTAGCAAGTTTCTGTTTTTCGTGGAACCTTTCTGCTGTTGTTCAGAAATGTGAGGCATACCGTTTCTGGAATTGAATATTGCCTGTATTCTGTAACTTTATATGATTCAGTTGTCTATTTACGTATGCTTCAAACCTAGTTCTGATCAATAGTCTCTCCTATTCAGAAAGAAGCTGGTATTCCTAAAAAAATCATCGACGTTGAGGATCTTCCTGGCTTAAGTAAGTTCCTTCATGCTTTCAACTTTTTATATCCTTTCCGTTGAAGCTACATTTTTTGGAGATCTTATCTACTTTCTTAAGGATTTAGGTCCCTTTGTTTTTCCTGGGTCGATGGACTGTCAAACCTTTACATAGTTGCTGAATAAAGAACTTAATCATCTTCACTAGGGAGGATGTATGCTCTTCTCTATTTGCCTGAATTCTAATCAACGAAATTAGATTTATATATAGCCGAATAGGTAGGTAAAGTTTCCAATTTGAGAAGTTATACAACAGTATGGTATTCCAGCTGAAGAGTTTCACCAGATATAAAGACGAGCTTCTATCATTGTTTTCCATTAAGTTCCCACCGCAAGCAACTGTGAGTTTTTGCCTTCTTGGCTGGTTTTTTCTGACTGGTGTAGCTAATTTTTCGACTGATAAACTCTTTCTTTGCTTGGCAAAACAAGTACAGGAATCTTGAGCCCCTTCGATTTGTATTGTGAACTTTAATTAATCTTTTGATGAGTTTTTTAGTTGCCGTTTCCATTTTCAATTTATTTTACTATTTGCAATATTGCAGTTTAACAGGAGAGTAGAGACTAGAGAGCTGGCTGCTCTCTGTAATTTATTTTATGGTGTTTTTTTTTTGTAGATGGATGCTGATAATTTTAATTTTGGCTAAGCGAAGTGTGATTGTGTTGCAACTTATGAAGGCCTTAATGGCAACTTAACGTTGCCGCATCCATTTCAGTTTCCGGCTATGATGAACAAAAAAAAGACTAATGTCTAAGCCGTAGTGGTATTGTTATGAACTATGAAGTGGTGTTGCAACTTATGAAGGCCTTAATGGCAACTTAATGTTGCATCCATTTCAATTTTCTGCTATGATGATAAAAGGAACTAATATCTTAGCATAATTCAATTTTCTTATTCATTTTCCTTGTTCATTTGGCTTTCATATACCTGTTTTCTGCTGGTGCTGGTTCTTGTTTTGTAGGACATTGTAGATGCTAAAGACCAAACCACGTCAAGGCAGAAGCAAATTAATGCCAGCAAAATGTAGAAGGTGGATTTTCTCACTTATGTTTGAATACCAAAAGTAAATACGTGAAATAGTAAGGATGGGAGCATTTAGTTTCTCAACAAAACTAGTAGTTTGTTTTTAGTTAGTATAGTTAATTTTATTTGATTGCATTGCTGAGCCGAGGTGATGGCATAACCCCTCGCATATTCTGTTTGCTGAGTTGAGGTGGCGGCCTAGCCCCTCCAGTCTGTTAGTTTGTTGGTACTTGGTAGTTTGTTAATCATTACTCATTAGGATTGAAATATTGAATACTACGATATACAAACTTAAGAACATTAGAGGCACCGACGCATCGCCGCCCCGGGCACCGGAATGTGTGTTTTTTGAGAAGACTTTTTTTTAGACGAAAATCGGTTGCCGGTTGGTGATGTGTATACGAAAATCGATGGCACAATATGGCACGGCACGACACACGATTAAGGGCCGGCACGGCACGACACGAACAGACAAAAAAGGGCACGACACGACGCGACACGATTAATTAATCGGGCACGGCATGGCACGACACAATTTAAAAAAGGCACGGCCCGACAAAGCAAAATGGCCAACCACGGCACGGCACGGCACGGGCACGGGCACGGCACGACACGACACGCCATGGCACGATGTAGTAAACGGGCACGGCACGGCACGACACGAAGTACAGTTGAGCACGGAAGAAAATGGCACGGCACGGCACGACAGGCACGTTTGACACCTCTAAGTGTACGCTCGATAACGGGAGGTATACTTTGACTCTTGTAACGCCCCGAATTTTGGGTACGTTAAATAAACATTTTTATTGAATAAATTAAGGAGAGTCTAGCTCATTATTACAACATACGTCTCACAAGAGTACTTTTATTCAACAACAGAGGGAATAATCTAAGGTTAACTATTGCTCCGCCTCTTCCTCCATCCTTGCAAGTTCCTCGGCTCCAAAGGCCTCCAAGGTGTACTGTTCTTGCTGCTCATCTATAAAATCTGACACATTATACCAGCGTCGCCCCCAGTATAATATGTCAGGGTCACCAAAAAGGTAACACCGTGAGCTACAGAAGCTCAATAGAATAATCCAACCCGCTAACCCATAACTTACAATGAAGAGTCATATAAATAATTACACATGCTCATTCAACAACATAATTAACAATGATACATCCGCATTCACTATCTTGCTTACGTTGGTGTCATGCCTTTCTTTGTTTCTCCAACGCAACTCATCGTAAACTGTGTCACCATTTCATTTCAAAAATCATTTCTCATTCAACGGGCTACCAAGTCCGGCCACGTTATAAAATCTTGCATTGGCTCCTCTCCGCGGATAACCAAGCCAAATTACCAATGAAGCTACCACGTCCGGCTCCATTAGCAATCTACACAATGGGCTACCAAGTCCGGCCTCATTGCGGTTTTCGCAAGTCCACACAAAGGGCTACCAAGTCTGGCCACCTTGCGGGTTTTCATACTACCATTGGGCTACCAAGTCCGGCCACAATGTAGCTTCAAAAATCCTTTTTATCCATATCAACCACTCCCTAAGTGTCATGTTTCTACTTTTCGGTTCTCGTGTCTCGTAATCATGCATAGACTCCGCGGCGGGACGAATCACTTTAAAGTAATCTTGAAACCAAACTAGTAAGATCATCCAACTCTATTTAGTCATGCTTGTTCATTCCGCAAGTAAAGCAATCAACATGCCATCAAGCTTATATCCTTTGAAAGGTCAAAATACCAATACTTGGTTTTGAAACAACACTTTATCCTTAAGCGAAAACGTTTTATCCTCTTTTCAAGGCAACATATGTTATTGACGAGTTCATACAAACACGTAGCAATTAGGCAATCAAACAATCAAGTAGCCGCAAGATCAAAGTAAACTACGTACTTTTAGCAAGAAAGTTCTACAAGCTAACTAACACGACTTAACTTTATTTTTAACGAAAGTGGTTTGAAAAGCTCAACACACATCTTATCTATACTTAGGGGTAGAGAGTAAGGACACTCTACCTTGATCCGAAACTAGTCGGGGCCGAATAAGCTAGTTGGAAAGTGCTACGGGCGTCGAATGCTCACAATCTGGACCAAACTCTGGATGGCAGTAACTCGGTCAATACTTGGCCGAGTAGGATCGTTCTTGAGTCTAAAACGACGATCTCGAAATTTTCTACAACTTCCGTGAAGGACGTTATTCCTAGAAATGACTTTTGCCCGGAGAAAAATGGGGATAAGAAAGTGGACAGTGAGCTGTCTGGAATGGAATTTCCAGATTTTTCACTGAACTTTGGAGGTCGATATCTTGGTCATCTCTTGACCGTTTGGGGTGGTTCTTGGGTCTAAACTGAAGCTCTCGAAGTGTTCTACGACTTTTGTGGAGGTCGTTGTTCCTAGAAACGACTTTCGCCCGGAGAAAAAATGGAGTTTTTCAGATGACAGTAGGCTGTCCAGAAACTGGTTATTTTAGAGAGAAGTGAGAGCTATGCTTGGAGGTGTGAGTTAAAAGCACCAAATGGCTTGGTATTTATAGGCAAGCCTCTCCTCTCTCTTCTCATGGCCGAACTCTCTCTCTCTCTCCTATCTCTCATTTTTTTTATTCTAAGCCATCTTGCTTCCTTGCAAGAAACAACCTAAAAACTAGGCATGCAAGGCTAGGATGTGTCCTTTGGATTGGATTATGGAAGACTAGGCAAGCAAATGGGATTTGATTCAAGTATAAAATTGGGGTTTGTACAAGAAGGACTATATTTGATTGTCCTTGGCCATGCTTTCACTTTGAAAGCATATCAAAGAAGGACAAGATGAGCTAAGCTAGGTCAATCAACTTGCACACACATCACACTCTCTCCCTCCCTCTCTCATCCGAATCTCTCTCTCTCTCTCTCCCATCTCTCTCTCGGCTCTCTCTCCTCTCTCTCTTGTACTATATATATATATATATATATATACACATACACACACTAGGATGAAAACATATATAATAGTATAGATATGGGTACTATGGGTACTTTGAAATCTTGTAAACCAAAATTAGATTTTCTTATTATAAAAATCTATATACACACATGTGTATTACAATATAATATATATACATATATATATACATACAAGTACACATATTATATATACAAGCAAGTACTACAATATCTAGACTAGATATGTCACTTTCCAAGATCTAATAAACTAATCTTCTTCTTTCAAAGTACTAGGTACTAAATTATTAACCTAATGAACTAAATCTATTTTAATGGATTTAACACATGGGCAATCTAGTCTTTAATAATAAGAGAATCCCATGGAAAAATTAAATAATAAACCTTGTACTTGCATGGAAGACATACAATATACTAATATATGTATATGTACTTTGGGTCTTTAATAAAATCCACATTTTCAAGTAAATTAGATTTTCTAGTTAAAATATTTAATAACACACATGCCATATACAATAAAATATATATATACAACAAGTACATACATATATATATATATATACATGTACTACACAATATCTATACTAGATATGACCTAGGACTAATATCTAATATAGTATTCTACTACTTTCAAAGTACCATGCATAATAATACTAACCTAATGTACTAATTGTATTTTAATCAAATAACACACATGGCCAAGTCTAATATTTAAATCAAACAAGTACATGATTGTCAAGACTAACTATTATCCAATGGATAATAGTTTCTCTAATGGTTAATAACCAATGGGTAATAATGGCTAGGATTCTAGTCTATCGTCAATGGTTAATAAAACTCCTAACGGTTATTATCCAACGGTTAATACCAAAAGTATAATACTTTGCAATTAAGCACTAAACTAATCTAATCTCGTACTTAGGAAGATTAACCAAGGTTTACCTATTGACTAATGGGTAAAGATTACTCTAGCATCTATCGTCCAACGGATAAATATCATCCTAGGTCAAACGCCAAGGCAAAGCATGAGCGTGGCCAAAGCGACTGGTGGCAGCGGTGGCCAGCGACCGGTGGCCAAACAATGGCCAAGCGACTGGTGGCAAAGCGGTGGTCAGCGGTGGCCAGCGACTGGTAGCCAAGCATAGCGGTGGCCAGCGACCGGTAGCATTAGCCAAAGCGACCGGTGCTAATGGCAGGCGGCAAGCGACCGTGGCCAAGCATTAGCCAAAGCGGCGGTTGGCGATGTGGCAGCCATGACCGATGGCCAAGCGGTATGGCAGCGTGTAATAGCGGTGGCAGCGTAGCCAAGGCAAAAAAGCAAAGCGACCCAAGAACGCCAAGGCAAAGGCGAGCAAGCGCGACTAAACGCGGCGAACCCGATGGCGGCCAAAGCGAAACAACCCGGCAGTGACCGACGCCAAGGCAAAGCAGGCTTGTCGGCGAGCCGATGCCAAGGCAAAGCAGGCGCGACAATGAGCCGACGCCAAGGCAAGGCAGCCCGACAATGAGCCGACGCCAAGGCAAAGCGAACTGTCGGCCAGTGATGCCTAAGCGACCTAGCCAAGCCACAACAAGGCAGTCAAGTTAACGGTCAAGGCAAGGACTAAATATTAACCATTTTGGCATCGATGCAACACTCTAGGTTAGGGGAAATGCAACTAAGCCATATGGTAGTTAGGGTTTGCTAACTAATCGGTTGCCATGCAGGATTTCCAGCCGAGAAAATAAATTCTAGGATTTTCTACAATTACCAAGTAACTATACCAAGGTCTTAATAGGCATACTCGTCTTTAAAAAATGACCTTAATGCCCGGGCGATGAATTCCAATCTCCTAAGTCATAAACCTAATTATGACGGATTATTAATCGCAAAAAGGGATTTATAAAATAAATAAAGAATTTTCAAATAAAATATAAAAATTTTTATAAGTCGATAACGACCGATTTTTGGACATTAAAATGAAATCCAAGTATTAAAATAAAATTCAAATTTTTAGCGAAATTTTTTACTGACCAAAAATCAGGGTCGTTACAACTCTAGTCCGGGGAACCCTCTTCAAGCCAAAACCCGGCCTTTGTACATGTTTAGCAAGCCGTAGAACCTTCCAAATTAGGACAGGAACTTGCAGGGTAGGACTATGTGCTGTAATCTGTTTACATGCTGCATTGCATCTTGCATCATCGTTGACATGCTGTCAGCCACGATTCTCGAGACTCGCTCGCGCGGTCTTCGGAAGGTTGCTGAGACCTGATGAAGAGTCACGCACCCTAATGCGTGTTGATGGATCACATTAGTCCTCAAACCCGAACCTAAAGGAAACTAAGATTTTGCTAAGTCCTTGACTAAGCATTTGATCGAGATTTAACCAAAGGAAAGGAATAGGGAAGCAGAACATTGTGATGCCAACACCATCCAGGCTAAAAGCAAGTGTACCGCTTACGCCGCTGTGGTTATCGTATCACATTGTTCACCTCAAGTCATTCCGAACCAATGGTCAAATTGTCGATGGAATATTAGCCAAATATTTAGCTTATTTTAGCATCCTTTGGGAATCGACCGTTCCTAAATGAGGATACACCCCAAAAATCTGAGGATCAAGGCAACCTCTCGTAAGCCCATCGTTTTTAAAAAAAAAAAAAAAGTTGAGTCGATGACGCTGACGACGGTGTACTCAATTTCTAAAATCATGCATAAATTTTCATAAAAAAAAAAAAACATAAGCAGGAACCACATCTGAGCATGAGTTTTTGCTTTGCTATCAGTTCTGAGCAATTGGGCCGAAAAAGAAGAACATCATACCCTCCTGGACCAGACCCTTGGGACAGAGATTGGAACGGCTCCAACTGCAAGCAGACTCCGTCAGTGCATCAGATTTGGGGGCGGAAATGGATCTACTGATCGGAGGCTTGAACCCGAACGCAGGCAACCCAAACCCGAACCCAAACGGAGGCAACCCAAATCCGAATCCCAATCCAAACATTAACCCAAACGGAGGCAATCCTAATCCAAACCCGAGCGGAGGCGAGCCAAATCCGAATCCTAATCCCGTTCCTAATCCCCGTCCAAACCCTAACCCAAACCCGAGAAATCTGAACGGAGAAATGGCTCAGATCAGAGAAGATATTCAACGCCTAGGCGAACGTACTGATAACCAAATTGCCCAACTCATGATGATGATTACTGGAGTTGCACGACGCCTTCCATCGCAAACCCAGAATCCGGTGCCTAACCCAATTCCTATCCCTAACCCAAATCAAATTCCTAACCCAATTCCTATCCCAAACCCAAATCCAAATCCCAACCTAAACTTCAACCCTAACCCTAACCCGAATCCGAACCAAGAGCAGCAGGTCTTTGATTTGGAAACTCCGCAAAACCCAGAGATGGCAGCAGTATTGGCAAAACTCACCCAACTAGAGGAATCCGTTGCAAGAAATGAGAAGATAGCGTCGACTGGTTTTGACATCAATAAGCTTTGCCTGTTTCCTAATGCAAAGCTTCCAAAAAAGTTCAGGCGAATTGATTTTGCTAAGTTTGACGGAACAGGAGATCCAGAAGCACACCTGACGGGATACATTGGAGCACTTTCCATGTGGGGAGTCGAGAAGGACACTATGGCACAGATGTTTTCGCAGACTTTGGTGGGACATGCTCTGCACTGGTTCACTTCACTGGATGAGAGAAAGAAGCGTTCTTGGGAGGATATATGTGCGGCTTTCGTGGCGCAATACGATTACAACATTCAGTTGGAGGTAACTACTCGTGAATTGGAGTCAACAAAGATGGAAGCAAAAGAAGCCTTCGCCGATTTCGTGAAAAGGTGGAGGGCAAAGGCAGCACAGATGAAAGATAGACCGAGCGACAGAGACCAAATCCGAATGATAGTCCGTAACCTTCAACCCACTCTTGTGAGACACATGGTTACGGCCCAAGCATGCTTAGACTTTAAAACATTCTTCGATACAGGCTTAGCCGTCGAAGAAGCAGTTCAATTGGGGATCCTCGACAAACCCGAGCCTGCTCCCAAGCCCAAAAAGGTTTACTCCGGAAACAGCAATGCTCTGTTTGGCAACGCCAACTACACCAACCTTCCCAACACCTCCATAAACACAGCCCAAGCCGAGCCAGTGAACCAAATTGCCACCCAAACCACTCAACCGTGTACACAGCCCCTCACTTTCGCTAAGTTCTCAGCACCTCTTTCCACCGTGCTCGAGAAATTGGTCAAAAGCGGCACCCTCAAACCACTTACCCCTACTCCCTTGCCTCAAAAACTCCCTCCTTCCCACAACCCTAATGCATATTGTGCCTATCATCAGAACGTGGGCCACCCTACCGACAACTGCTTCCGTCTCCGCCATGCAATCCA
Organism: Rhododendron molle; assembly: GCA_025413875.1. Lineage (NCBI taxonomy): Eukaryota > Viridiplantae > Streptophyta > Magnoliopsida > Ericales > Ericaceae > Rhododendron > Rhododendron molle. The sequence continues at coordinate 32,234,643 of CM046391.1, read as the reverse complement.
AGACCTGATAGACAACAAAACCCTCCCCATGCCACCTCACAAACCAAACACCGTCTCAAACCCACTCCCAAAGCATTCCAATGCCCGGACCAACCTTATCTCCATAAGCCAGCCTTTTAACCCCAGCCTTTACATCATTCCTGATACCCAACCCAAGCCAGCCTTCGAGTTGCCAGTTGAGGATACGGTCTGCGCGCTTGAGACCGTGGAATGGGACTTTCAGGTAAGGTGGGAAGACTTGGTGCAAGATTTCTTGGCAGTGGAAGACAGGGCTCTTATTACTAGAGTATGGCCCGTGGCACTTAACCCCAGCCAAATCGAGGAATTGGAACATGGAGAATGGAGGCAGGACTGGGAAGAGATGATGGTCGATCCCTTGGATGAGTATTCCCTATTTTCACTGTTCACTGAACCTGAACCTGTCGAGAACGAAGAAGAATGGGAATGGGAGCCCGAACCCGATGGATGGCACTGGATGGATGATTTCGACCCCCTAAAAGAGACATCATTGGCATACCTTTTCCGGGAAGAAGAAGTGGTGGAAGAAATGGATCTGATGAATCCCCGTATGTTCTCGGGACTCAACGCCAGGACCATTGTCAATCTTACTCGAGACTCCGATGCTCTGGAGCGTTCCATGGACTATCTTTTCCTCCCACAGGAATACATCGTCGAGGAATTCTTTTCAAAACCCGTAGTGCAAATCCCTGACGAGCCCAGCATCTGTGTATTGGATCCAGAAGATCTGTGGGGTAAGTCTAAATTGGTAAATGTGTGGATGAACGGTGAGGAACTGACTGTCAATAAGGCCATGCTAGACAAAGGATCTCTGCAGATTAGCAATGACAACAGCAGCAACAATGCCGACTTCTGGAATTCTCTGGAGGAAGACAGGATCTGGCACGCCTTGGAAATGGAAACTCTCAACGAAACTTTGGAGAAGACAGCACTTGACAAAGGGAAAGCGGACGACTGTGACTTTGACTTCTCCGATTTCTGGGAAGGTACTTGGTGGGAACCCATTCCCAAAACAGTTAGTAACCTTACTAGGAGCGGAAGAGTCTATCAGCCTACCAACCTCCAGCGGGGTAGCTCATCCCGAGCCCCTCTGCCGTAGCAGAATGCCCCTGTCAACCCCACAAACCTAAACACTCCCGTCCCGCAAGCTCCACAAAATAACCCTCCAAGCTCCGCTAAATCTAACCTGCCTCCTCAGCCCAAATTGTCCATTGACCTCAACTCACTCCCTGAATCTGACCCTGAAGCCTCTGCTGATCCCATTATTTGTCAACTCCAGGAAACCCCTGCTCGCATGTCTATGTGGGGAGTGTTAGCTGCCTCCCGCGAGCACCGTCGTAGGTTGGTCAACACCCTTTCCAGACTCGAAGTCCCCTCTGATATTGCCCCGGAAGCTTTCATTGCCCTTATAACCCCGAACCTCACCCAGCATGCCTTGTCCTTCACCGAGAAAGACCTGCCGCCCGAGCGAACCGATCATAACAAACCCCTCCACATCACCATGAAGTGCTTGGGAAAGTGGATCCCGGCAATCCTTGTTGATAACAGCTCCGCCATTAACGTATGTCCACTCTGCACTGCTTATTGCTTGGGCTTTAAGAACAAGGACTTAGCGCCGTCGAATTTGGGCGTCCGTGCTTATGACAATACGCGCCGTGATGTTTTGGGGACAATCAACTTGGAATTGGCAACTGGCAAGTTCAAAACCACCGTCGAATTCTGTGTGCTGGAAATACCTGCGTCTTTTAATCTCCTGTTGGGAAGGCCTTGGCTACATCGCCCGGATGTTATGGGTGTGCCCTCAACGTTGCATCAGAAACTCATCTTGGGATTGGAATCTGGAACCCTTATCATCCTTGGAGACTCAGGTATTCGTCCGCACTCTGAGGACAATTCCCCATTACTGGAAATTATGCATGGAGAGGAAGACATTGCCATGGGAGGCTTTGCGGTTATGACCTCGAAGGTATGTACCATCCGGGCCGAGGACGGCTTCTTGGTGAGCTCTGTAGCACTGGAAATTATGAAGAGGATGAAATACCTGCCGGGTATGGGCTTGGGACTTTATGCTCAAGGTGTCCCCGAATTTCCTGACTTCCCCGGAAGTAACAACCATTTCGGTCTAGGATACGAGGCCAAGAAAAGCGATCCAGCAAAGAAGTGGCACGATCATGCCAGAGCCCGTGCAATTGAGACGAAGTTGAAGGAAAAAGAGCCGCTGTACCGAGGAGAACCTGAGCCCTTTGTGGACCTTGAGACGAAAATGAAGTATCCTGGCTTCGAAATCTTTGCCAATGATACTTGGGAGAGTGACGAAGAGGTTGCAAAGGTAGAAGAGCTGTCTGAGGCACTCGACTGGCTGGAAGCTTTTGGTTTGGGCAGTCTCCAACTCTTGTTTGAAGGCGAGGATTCGGAGGGTATGGTTGAAGACGCTGCTGTACTTGTGCTTGGAGATGAAGAAGAAATTGAAGACCCTTCCAAACTCATTGTGGAGGCCGTAGGCGTTTATGATAATTGGACTTTTATTCCACATGTAACTCGCACTCACAGCACTGACACCAAGTCTGAGTCTGAGTCTGAGTCCGACACTGACTCGTCATCTAGCACAGAGTCGGAGTTTGTGCCCGTCGGCCCTCCACTTCGTAGCTTTTACTTTGAATTCGAGTCAACCGTTGTATTCCCCCCGTCTGATGAACTGGTTAATGAAATGAATGACGTTTTCGCTTACTTGCCGATTTTTGAAATAAATTGTTTGGATCCCGACGATGAAGGAATAGATCTCGATGGGGACATTCCCAAGGAGATCCGCTCCCTCATCGATCGTGAAAATGAAAGGCATGCTCAGCCTCTAAAAGAAAAAATAATCTCAATAAACTTGGGTGATGAGGACGACCCTCGCTTGGTTCAGGTAGGTTCCGGGCTGTCTCCCACTGAGCTCCAAGAGCTCACTAATTTACTAAAAGAATTCAAAGAAGTTTTCGCTTGGTCGCATGCAGACATGCCCGGAATCGACCCGGAGATAGTCGAGCATAGAATCCCTCTCTACCCTGATGCGAAGCCCGTTAAGCAAAAACTAAGAAAAATGCGGCCTGATTGGGTATTAAAAGTAAAGGAAGAACTCATGAAGCAAATCGACGCTGGTTTTCTAATTGTAACAGAGTACCCCACTTGGGTAGCCAACATCGTTCCTGTCCCCAAAAAGGACGAAAAAATCAGAGTGTGCGTCGATTTCAGAGATCTGAACAAAGCAAGCCCTAAGGACAATTTTCCATTGCCACATATAGACGTACTCGTGGATAACACTGCAGGGCATGCTCTACTTTCTTTCATGGATGGCTTCTCGGGGTACAATCAGATTCTCCTAGCTCCGGAAGACAAGGAAAAGACCACATTGATCACCGAGTGGGGGACATATTGTTATCGGGTTATGCCATTTGGGTTGAAGAACGCCAGTCCTACGTAACAGAGGGGTGCTACCACGCTGTTGCACGACATGATTCACAAGGAGGTTGAGGTTTATGTTGATGACATGATAGTGAAAGGAAAGAAAAGGGAAGACCATCTCCCAGCTTTGAGAAAGTTCTTTGAGAGGATTCGAAAGTACAGGATGCGACTCAATCCACAAAAGTGCACGTTCGGGGTCACGACTGGAAAGATGCTTGGATTCATGATCACGACCAGGGGGATTGAGGTGGATCCTTCTAAGATTAAAGCCATTCTTGAGATGGAGCCACCTCAGTCCGAGAAGGAAGTTTGGTATTTCTTGGGAAAAATTCAGTTTATCAGTCGGTTCATCGCCAAGTTGACTTTGACCTGTGAGCCGTTGTTTCGTCTGCTCAAGAAGGACGTAAAGTTCGAATGGAACGACAAGTGCCAAAAGGCCTTCGAAGCAGTGCGAACTTACCTACAGAATCCACCGATCTTGATGCCACCCATTCTGGGAAAACCTTTGATCCTATACTTGTCCGTCACGCCCTCGTCAATGGGGTGCATGCTCGCACAAGAGGGAGATGATGGGGTTGAAAGGGCGATCTACTTCCTGAGCAAGAAAATGGTGGGAAGCGAGGAGCGGTAGTCTTTATTGGAAAAGACATGTTGGGCGCTCGTTTGGGCCACAAAGAAATTGAGACACTACATGCTGTCTTACTCGGTGATACTGATTTCTCGTATGGACCCTCTCAAATATCTATTCGAGAAGCCAGCACTTACCGGTAAGCTAGCACGTTGGTTGCTCTTATTAGCCGAGTTTGAAATCAAGTATGTCACCCGCAAATCAGTAAAAGGAAGGGCAGTAGCAGAGTTTTTGGCAGATCGCCCGATCGAGGGGCCCGAACACACGGAGTTTCCATTTCCCAATGAAGATGTAATGACTACAGTCGATGAGACATGGACGTTGTACTTCGACGGAGCTGCTAACCAGAAGGGCTTAGGGATCGGCATACTACTGGTCTCACCCGAGGGGTCACATATTCCCCTGGCTTTCAAGTTGAACTTCGAAGTCACGAATAATGAGGCAGAATACGAAGCGTGTATTGTAGGAATGGAAGCTGCATTGGAAATTGGGGTCAAGGTGCAGGAAGTCGTAGGGGATTCCAACTTGGTTGTATCACAAGCAAACGGGGAATGGAAGGTCAAGGATGAGAAAATGAAGCCGTATCATCAGCAGCTCGACGAGCTTATCCCGGATTTTCAAAAGGTAACTTTCACGCACGTTCCGAGGATGAAGAATCGCTTCGCCGATGCACTTGCTACCTTAGCATCCATGTTGGAACTTCCGATACCGGCGATCTCCGGGCGGAGTCCACAAGCTGTGTATTCACGGTGACGACACAAGAGCGGTGATGGAGGAAGTTCATGAAGGAGTCTGTGGGCCACACATGAATGGGATGATGCTAGCTAAGAAGGTGTTGAGGTTGGGCTATTATTGGTCGACCATGGAGACAGATTGCATCGAGTATGTGCGCCGATGTCATAAGTGCCAAACTCATGCTAATCTCATCCACGTCCCTCCCTTGGAGTTACACTCAATGGCAATGCCGTGGCCATTCTCCGCCTGGGGCATTGATGTCATCGGAAGGATCACACCCGCGGCTTCTAGTGGTCACAGGTTTATCTTGGTAGCGATTGATTATTTCACCAAGTGGGTCGAGGCAGCTTCGTACAAGACTCTGACGGCAGTTCAAGTAGCTCACTTTATCAGGCAAAACATCATCTATCGGTATGGGGTACCTCAAGCCTTCGTATCTGATAATGGTGTTCACTTCAAAGGGAAAGTTCTAGAACTTTTTGACGAATTCAAGATTCAAGTGCATCGCTCGACCACTTATCGACAGCAAACGAATGGGGCAGTCGAAGCAGCCAACAAGACCATTAAGTCGATCCTCGAAAGGACTGTCGAATCAGCTAGGGATTGGCACGAGCAGCTACCGCTAGCTTTGTGGGGATACCGGACGTCTATCCGCACACCGACAGGGGCAACACCTTATTCTTTGGTGTACGGCATGGAAGCCGTTCTCCCCATCGAGCTAGAAGTTCCATCACTCAGAATCATGGCGGAACAGGGAATAGATGAGGCCGATTGGATCAGTGGAAGGTTCAAAGAGCTCATGTTGTTTGACGAAAGGAGGCTGCGGGCATTGTACCACATCCAGGGTTATCAGCGGAGAATCGCCCGAGCATTCAACAAGAAGGTGAAGTCGATGGACCTGCAAGAGGGGGATATGGTAGTCAAGGAAATCCGTGCACCAGTTTTTGACCTGCGAGGGAAGTTCCAACCAAAATGGGCCGGGCCGTACATCATCAAGTCGATCCTTTCCGGAGGAGCAGCATCGATCATCGATCTCGACGGCAACGAATTCTCGAATCTTGTCAATTTGGATCAACTCAAGCGCTATTACCCCTGAGAGAGCTCGCTGGACCGAAAATCGCAAGGGCGGGCGGTCCCAGGCAAAAATTAGAGCAAGCCTGCTAGGTCGAAAACCCACAAGGGCGACCTAGGCAAAAGTTAAGGCAAAAGTCAAAAAAAGAGCTCGCTAGGCCGAAAACCCAAAAGGGCGGTCCTAGGCAAAATTTAGAGCGCAAAAAGGAGAGTGTTAATACCCGAGCGAACCCTAGCCTGAACTATGCATGGGCCTGATTCCCCTTTCCCTAAGGGATACGTAGGCAATCTCACTCTGAGATTCGGTCATAAATCACAAAAATCCAAATCCAAATTTATGAGTCAAAATGCTTTCTTTTGAGGTGCACGCGATCAATGAATCAAAAGGGGGAAACCCTTAATCAGTCAATTTTATTCCGATGATTTCTTTATTACAAGCTGAGCATGAAAACAGAAAACGCACAACGAGACCAAACTTTTATTTCAAAAAACGGCGAAGTAAGTAATCAACCCATTCTCGCTTCCACATCTCTCCTTAGCCACTTGCGGTACCTTCCGGTCGAAGCAATTGAGAAGAGTGGGTCATTCAGCTCAGTCCTACGAGCCTCCCACGTTCGAACATAACTCCGAAGGCCCGGAATGGTGAAGGGAGGGAGACGAAGCACTTCAGCTCCTTGCGGTGGCACCTCCTGGCTAAGCCCAAGCTGACGAAGGATGAGGAAGGGTGAGTAGAAGGTAAAGCCTGTCAAGCCAGCCACAAACACATGCATCGAGCCCATGTTGCTCACAGTCATTGCAGGAAGCCTCAGCCAATGGCACCGCCAAACGATGTCGTCTTCCTCAGCAGATGCGAGGAAATCAGCCCTGTCATCTTCACTGCTGTACATCACCTGGAAAGGACGGTTCCATCCGCTTGCTCGATACCACCAATCATTTGCCGGCAGTATCAGCAAACCCAACTTGTCGCAAAGCCACATCTATCCAAAAGAGAGAAAACAAGTGAGGAGCCAGATAAAGCCTAAACCGAGTGTCGAGGTAAAATGAATGTCAGAAATAGAAAAAGGAGAGCTGAGTGAGGTCCCTAACCTGTAGCAATAGCGGGCTACCACCAAAAACCCTCGTGCGGCCGGCATGGACAGCATCCAACCCTATCAAGGTTTCTGCAAGGACCAAAGGCGCAACATCCTTGCGAGCCTCGATCTGAACAGCGACTCCAACCAATAGGGAACTGGGCTGACCAACAGGAGGAACCAGTAGGAAGGCCACCAAGAGGCAGATGCAACAAGCCATCATTCGACGACCTTGATACCCGAAATCCGTTAAGTCTCCTGGTGGGCTGAATCTCTCGTACAACTGCACGATATTGATGGCATTGCCCCGGGTCAAGAACTCTGCAACGTTCCCGCTGACCCCCAGCTTGGTTTTTAGAATATTCTTCATGCTCTTCCGAAGCATTGGAACAATTGGCTCGGCAGAGTCGTGGCTCCCCAGGTTGGCGTGGAATTCCTCGACGGTGGGGCATAGCTCTTGAGAACCAAAGCGAAAGACATGCACTTCGGGATCCCAAAAGCGTACAGCCGCGTGTAGCAGGACAGGACGGATGGCGATTTCGTGGAGGTACTTCAAGGCGTGAAGGTGATGCCCTCGAAAGTTCAACCAATCGATGCCTTCAAGGCTGTCCAACCAAGGGCGAAGTAAGGCTTGGTTCAACAAGGCCATGAGGAATGAAGTTTTTAAAGAAAAATGATGGTTTGAAGTGTCAATGGTTTGCCAAAGCTAAGTTCTGTATCTATAGAGGGCTGGAGGAGGGCAATTCTTTACTCACCAACCTTGAAACTCAGCAAGCTTGCCTTTTTCAAAACCAATTGCTTGCATTTTCAAGTTTTCAAAGTTTGGAAACTTGAAAAAGCTTTGGAAAAACACTAGTCCTGCTTTGGGAAGCCACTGAACCTTGGAAAGCAACTTAAATAGAGTTACAAGACGTCTTGGAAGTGTACATACAAAGCAAGAGGACACAAAGGAACTGAGAAATGACCTTGGAAAGGAACAGTGGTCTGCAGATCACAGCAGTCCCGAGCGCTCGGGAATGAATTCCCAAGCGCTCGACAACACTCTTGAGCGCTCGAGAGTTCTGCAGTTTTCAGCAGATTTTGGTTCCTGGTTTTTTCACATCAACGCAGCATTGTGGCCTCAAGGCACTTAGCTCAACAAATCCCAATCTGTTCTTGGGGGAATATAGTGTGTTCAAATTACCCGTTTGTCTAAATATTCGTGTATATTCCTTGGAAAACCTCAAAATCTCAATGATTTCCTTCCCGTCGAGGTGTCAAAATTCGTGTCGAGAGCATTTGGTCAAGTTAAAAGGTGTATGCAAGTCTTAACGTGTGTTGGTGACTACGTGAAGCGGTCAAACGCGCACCAAAGCTTACGGAATCAATTCTCACCTTCAAACGCCCCAATTTCATTGTTCATGGTCACGTTGGAGGCATATACCTCAATCAAGTACTCTCGTGTCCCATTTTTTGTGTCCAATCATGGTTAAGTTTAATCGTTACTCTCCTTAATAATCACAAATTCCACATTAAGGGTGTTCCTGTCATTTCAAGTCAAATTTTGTGAATCAATTCAGTCGTGTTAAGCTTTATTCTGTCTTAAGAGTAGCGGTTGAAATTCGTGTGCTCTTTACTTTCTTTCAAAGCTAGACGAACATATTTCATAAAATACAATTCTTAGAGGAAGTGCGAACGAACGCGAAATAGTGAGAAGTGCAAATGTTCATAAACAAATACGGTATCTACAATGAGTAAGGAAGGAAGTACATAAGCTGGGGCAAGTACATACCCAATCCTATCTACCAGGGCACGCAGGCCCAAAACAAAACCAAGGCACACAGGCCTGGAAGCTACAACCGTGCTGGCACGCAGGCCCATGCAAAAGAAAAGACTAACAAAGCAAAAAAACAAAAGCTCGGCCCAGGCGGATCCTCTTCTGCTGGTGTCCCTCAGACTCGCTGCTCTCAACCTCATCGTCATCGTCATCATCGAAAGGGCCTGACGCAGAACTCGAGTCCGTAGACCCTAGGGCTCGTGACTCGAGTGACTCCTCGGTCTCCTCCTCTGACTCCTCGCGAGCGGGTCTCCGCCGGGGCGCTGCCCTAGGGACCACCTCGAACTGTCGTGCCTCTGTCCTGGACCGTGCCGCTCTCCGTGTACCCTGGGCCCTCGTGCTTGTGGAAACTGGAAGGCTCGCGGCGCCCTGCAACTGTGTCCTAGTCGAGCGTCGTGGCTGTACCTGCTTATCATGAGCATTCATTCGTTCAGTGCATGTTTAATATCCAATAAAGTGTATATGTATGCATTTTTATACCTCTGAAGCAACAGGTAAAGCAGGCTCGGGAACAGGTCTAGTCTGAAGGGTCCTCCCCTTGGCGCAGTCCTTCAGCAATTGCCGCATCCCCACCATAAGCATGATGGCCTTCTCCGCCCATTCTCGCGGCACCTGCACAATAATTCAAGAATCAAGAACAACAAATGCAGGGACAAATAATGTTGGAAGCATGGAAAGAAACAAGGCTATGTTCATACCTGAGCAAGCAGTCGCATCGGCAGATGCGGGAGACGCGGGATATCTAGCAGCGCCCGGGCCCCAAAAGGATCTCTCACCTCAATCGTCCACTCTAATGTCGGCAACCCGACTGGAGTGGACACCTCAGCCGTTTCCGGAGCCTGCGAGCTGCCCTCGCCCCGACCTGAAGAGCTGACACCTCGCCCGCCAGCAGGAGGCCTGGCACCCCGACCTCTACCGCGCGAAGGGCGACCCCCGCGGCCCCGTCCTCCTATCTCACCTCCAGCCTCATCTCCAACCTCACCGCCAGCCTCACCCCTGGCCCTCCTGGCCTCAACCTCTGCTACCCGCCTCTCCAGCTCCCTCTCCACTCTCAAGCTGGTGGCTAGGTACCTGTCTCTGTATGTAGCGTAGTCCAGCGTGCGCCGCAGGTATCTCTCTAGATCGCATGTCGAGGCACCGTATACCGCTCCTCGGCCACGTGTATAGGTCGGTCCGGCTGCACCGTGGAAGGAGTGGCCGACACGACGAACTCGAGAACCACGTGGATGTCGCGTCACCCGATCCCCAGTACCACTACCAACCCAGGGGCACTCCAAAGTAGACAGAAACCTGGTCACTTCTCGGCTCCTCGGTAGGAAGTCAGCCTCCAGCCTCGCCCATCGATCCCAGTGAACCTGCATCCAGTTGATGTACATTAATGATCATATTTCATAAAGGAAAGCACAAGGCAGGAAAAGAAAGGAACATCAATGTTTATACCGTGACTCTAGTGATGTTATCCAGCCAGCACCGGAAAGTCATCACCTGTCCTCGTCGCTCCTTCGCTCTCCGGTACTCCGTACTCCATGCTAGTGCACGTGGAAGCAAGCTCGGATTTGTGCAAGTGTTCTCGGGCGGGAACATGCCCAAGACCTCGTAAGCCCAAAGCTACATATTTTGGAAATCGATTCAAGTCTGATATATGTTCAATTCAATTCAATTCAATTCATTCAATCAAAACAATTCAAAGCAGTAGTGTTGAATCATACCTCGATCACCCTCCAGTATCCGCCTATGGTGTCTCCCACTCCGCGTGAGGCGGCTCCCAGAAAGCAATAGAGCGTGCACAGAGCAGCACCGCCCCAATCGAACCGTCCGGCCTGTCTCAGATCCACCAAGCCCGCCAAATAGCTCAAGTGAACCCGGGATCGCCTGAGCGGGAACAGAGAAGCCCCGAACAGGTACAGCAAGTAAGCCCTGGCCATATGGGCCACCTTAGTGTCATCTGCTGGCTCGTGGTCCCAGTACGTCGTAAACTGCCCGTACTCTGCTACCCCTCTGCTGTGGCGCGGGACCCGTCCAAGAAACCACCTCAGAACCGCGTCGTCCAGGTCTATGCTTGCGTCGAATGGAATCGGGTCACCACCAACTCGGAGCCCCGTGATCGCCGCGAAGTCGAGTGGAGTCACCGTCATCTCCCCGAAGCGGAGGTGGAATGTGTTGGTGGTGTCCCACCACTGCTCCGCCAGCGCTGTCATCATGGCGCGATCAACCTTCACCACCGTCAGCAGCTGGATGAATGGCCCAAAGCCCGCCTCCTCCACCAACTCGCGCACCCTCCGTGGCAGCTCTCGGAAGTGCTTCAACGAGTGGCCCGAGCCTTCGTGGCCGTATATGTCCCTGGTGCGCTGTTTCAACAGAGTAAAGAAATAGCATCAGTAAGCAACACAGTAATTCAAGGAAGCAAGTCTAATACAGGAAGCAAAACATTGAAATCATACCGTAGCCCATCCAGAAGAGATGTGTGTGGCCCGATCTCGAAGAAGCAAGTCCTCAGGATAGTCATCCCGAGCTGGAACGTAGCCGGTCATCCCCGTCGGCTCAAAGATGTGCAACCGTGGAGTATAGGTCCCCGACTCGAAGCCAAGACGTGCACTGGCCAGGTAGGCCTTCGCCTTAGCAGCCGCCGTAACACGCTCCTCGATCACCACCTCCTCCCTCTGCCCCAAATCAGCCACCTCGGGCGACCCCGTATCTGCAGCCATCCCTGCATCGCTGGGCATCGCTCCTAACAGCAGTGCTGAAGTCTGATCCTCAGGGGTCCGTGCACCCCTCAACACCTCTCTAATCCCGGCGTCGAGACCGAGAGCGTCCAGTATGTCGCGCGGCCTCGCCATGTCCAAGAAGTCCCCCTCCGTGAATGGGACTGGGTGTGAAGCACCAATCCCGCTGTCCCTGACCCTCGGCTCAACAGTCGTCGCCCTCAACACTGGGGCCGCGACGACGCGACCAGCCGTCACTACCTCGTCCCCGCCACCTTCCCTCCGCTCATCGCCGGCCCGCTCCGCGGCCGCGAGCAAAGCCTCCACCGTAGGAGTATGGGGAATGCCCGTGGCACCGCCCCCGCCACTTGAACCATCTCCTCCGCCGCCCAACACATCTCTACTGCTCGTGGCTGCCTCGCCGCCCCCTCCTCGCGCTACCCCGCTATCACCAATGTCTCCTACCGCCGCCCAAGCTTCCACCGATACTCCCCACTGCCACTGGACCCTCACCAGCCTCGACCACTGCCACCAGACCCTCGCCAACAACCCCCTCCCGAGCTGGTGTGAGAGCATTACTGCTGTCCATCTCCGTCGCCGCCGTGGACGTCACCGACGCCGCCTCCTCACGGCTAGGCAGCTCACCACCACCACCACTGGCCTTTGCCGGTTCTTCTCCTCCCCAGGCCTTGTTCTTCCCCTTGATTCGTACCTCCTGGCACACAATCGTCCACTGGAAGATTGTGGAGATCTCGAGATCTTGAGCACGGTCCATTTTGAGGGAGAGAGATCATTTTAGTGAGAGAGAGGGGTTGCCCGAGAGAGAGAGTGAGAGAGATCGAGCAAGAGAGAGGAAGGATCGCACGAGAATGTCGTCTGTACCGTACACTGGTTCTCGAGCACTTGAGTATGGGTTTTGAACCCTTGATCAATCGAAGAAGATGAAAAGGACAGTGGCCCCCAGCAGTGGTCTCGAGCGCTCGAGACCACTCCCGAGCGCTTGGGAGTGGCTCTGAGCGCTTAGCTCTGTCCTCGGCCCCCGCACCAATCCTCCGTCGTCCCGTGCATTTTCTCGCTCCCGAGACTTCCTTAGCTTCTTTTCCTTCTCCTTTACAAAATTAATCTCAGTCCTGACTTCTACGGCATCCAACGAGACTTTGGAGCGCAAGCCTCTATCGGTGATGTGTTCTTAGCCTCACACTTCACAATTTGGTGTTTCACTTGGTAGTTGATTGAAAGTTTGTCTATTTTCAACAGCTTTGCAGGTATTTTTACCTCACGAGTGCTATTTTATCCTCGTTCTGTCCACCAAACAGAGCAACAGGTGGGCCCTCCATGCAATCATCTTATCAAACACGTGTCGATCATTTCTCGTGCATGCATCACACATGCTTGCATTTTCTGTCTGCCAAACAGAGCAACAAGTGGACCCCCCCCTTTTATGCATTTATATTATCAGACTCGCGTCGATCATTTCTCGGGCATGCATCACACGTGCTTGCATTTTCTGTCCGCCAAACAGAGCAACAAATGGACCCCCCTTTTATGCATTTATATTATCAAACTCGCGTCGATCACTTTTCATGCATGCATCACACGTGCTTGCATTTGCTGTCTGCCAAACAGAGTAACAGGTGGACCCATTGTACGTTTATCTTGTTAAAGTCTTGTCAACTTTTCTTGTGCATGCAGCACACATGTTTGCACTTGCCCCAAAGAACTACGCTGGTCTGATCCTTGCAGAAAAAGGTACATAGGCAGTCTGGAAAGACGCGACCGCATGCATCAAACGTTGTTACTTGCATTTGTGTTTGAAATTAAGGGTTTGACGTGGCTCGAATTGGGCTGTCTCAATCTTTGGATGTCACTCGTGTCCAGACATGACGCCGAGCGCCATCCAAAGAGGGGCAACTGTAGACACCCGAATTTGGACATTTCGAATTTCCTTAATTTATGGCCCGGAGGCTCCCCGATGATGAAATAGGGTTAAACAAGCCTTGGACCGATAGAACGATGCTCCTTGGAAGGCTTTAAAAGGGGAAAATAAAATGTCAAAATCAGTCCCAAGCGCTCTGGATCAATCCCGAGTGCTCCAAACCATTCTCAAAACCTGAGATTTAACGAACTCTCGAGCGCTCGAGAGTAAACTCCCAAGCGCTCGAGACTGAACCCGAGCGCTCGAGTCTTCTATGCTGGCTAATGGGTGGTGAGCCTTCTCACTACCCATGCAATTCATCATTACAAATCCTTTGAGCCAGCTGAAGCTCGGTCCACACTCAACCTCAGTCAAAAAATCCTCAGACCAGCAGTTTTCCCCTTAAAAAAATAATTGTTTCAAATGCATGTGATGGAGAATTTTTGCCTATAAATAGAGGCTGGTATTTAGCTATCAAGAGGGACGAAAATTTCTCTCTCTAAAAAAAAAAACCTTCTTGACTGTTCAAACAGAGTGGTTCTTCCCCATCTCTCTCAAAAAACTTCATTTTCAAAACAAAAGCAACAATGACCCAAGGTGTGAAAGACATGCAAGGAGATCAGATCATTCTCCAGTTCTGAACCACCTGATCTGTCTTCCTCATTTCACTTCCCAAAACCCTTTTCCAAGGAGCAAGCTTCCAACTCAAAGGTAGAAATCCTCCACCTTAGTGTCAAGCAAAGCAAGGCTGTTTTCCTTTTCCTTCCTGAGGGAGGTCCCTCAGCCCTCTTAGTCCTTAATACTAAGTAAGGGTTGGGAGACCTTGGTGTAATAACAAGAGCAATGGGACATGAATGAGTTTTCTGCATTAAGCTTACTGGAAACACTCCCAAGCGCCTGGGACTACTCCCAAGCGCTCTAAGCACCTAAATGGACATGCATGGGGGGTAGGATGAGTTTTAAAATTTTTCATCTCATCTAAGGTTTGCTGGTACAAACGGTCTGCTGTTCTCAGAGTGAAATAAAATAAATGGTTTGCATTAAAGGCATGCAAAAGAATCTTGGTCTGGTTCTAAAAAGGAAAATCCTTTTTCTCACTTTGAAAAGTCAGATCTAGTGTACCAGCATACTGCATTTGATGGATCAGTTGGTTGAAATCAGTCCTGGGTTGTGGAACACTTCCGAGCGCTCGAGTTTACTCCCAAGCGCTCGAGAGTGTTTGCATGCAAGCTCGGTCCATCTTTTTCTTCCAGTTTCATTCCCCTACTGCTTTTGTATGTCCATGCATGCACCCCTTTCAGCTCTTACAACTGTAAAACCATTTTTTTTAGAAAGACAGGGAAGCAGGGTTTGGCAGAATGGAGTCCGATTTCATTATGCTAAATCTTGTGTCAAGTCTGTGACATGTGTAAATATTATTCCAGCTAATTTCTTCAGTATTATACTTTGTTGTATCCTGTTGCACTAACAAGAATTGCAGGGTGAGCACGTGGTACTCCCGAGCGCTCGAGAGTGCTTCCGAGCGCTCGAGAGTAGATCAGTGACAGGATTTCCTAGTTTCTACCTTTCTGCATTTCTTCACCATATTCATCATCTCCTGCACACATGCACATGCATGCACCTCCTGTACTTGATGTATATCTGTGGATACTTGCTAAATGATTTAATGAAATAAAATCTTTTGAAAAATCCTACAAATGTTTAGTAGAGACCGATTTCAAATCGGGCGAGGGGGGTGCCATAAAACCCTTCCCCCATCGTAACATGGCTTCCGAACCATTAACAAATCTCTGGTTTTCAATTCAAATCTATTGTTTTCAATCAAAACGGTTTCTCGGGTGGCGAACCACAAATCCGGGTGCCGACTTTTCAAAAATTTTCAAAATCCAAGAAATGGCGTGGCGCCTCTTTTTCGGGCCGCCCCGATTCCACTCGGGGCTGTGGTAGCCCACAAAAGGGTTGTCTTTTCTATTTATGGCTAAGTCCTAGGTTATCATGAGGGATTTTATGAGTTGTCTTGTCCTAGGGAGGGTTTGCTTGTGAAAGCACAAGAAAGAAGTCATCATTGGTTGTACTTTGGTTGAACAAAGGCAAGGAAGGTGGCTAGTTGGAGTGGCCAAAACACTAGCACACACACTCACTCTCTTTCTGTCCACAACCGGCCCCATTCTCCCTCTTTGGCCGAATTCTCTCTCTCTCTCTCTCTCTCTCCTTCTCCCATTGTTTTGCTCCATGCCTTGTCACATCACACTCATTACACTCCAATCTCTAGTCACGTCAAGTCCTTTCTCCTCCAAATCTAAGAAATGATGAGGGTCCAAACAATGATGGAGTGTAGTCTTGTCAACTATTACCGTATTCTTATTGGCCTTGTCTTATACCCATTAACCAATGGACAACAATTTCCCTAGCATGTAATAACCAATGGTCCAAAGAAGTAATGATGAAGGAACACATGACTTGTCTTGTCATCTTATTTGGCAAGTCTTATACCCATTAACCAATGGACAACAATTTCCCTATCATGTAATAATCAATGGTCCAAAGAAGTAATGATGAAGGAACACATGACTTGTCTTGTCATCTTATTTGGCAAGTCTTATATCCATTAACCAATGGACAACAATTTCCCTAGCATGTAATAACCAATGGTCCAAAGAAGTAATGATGAAAAAACACATGACTTGTCTTGTCATCCTATTTGGCAAGTCTTATATCCATTAACTAATGGATAACAATTACCCTAGCATGTAATAACCAATAGTCCAACTACTAGCCCAACTACTAGTCATGGAGTACATAGATTGCTTTTGACTAGACTAGTCCAACTACTAGTGAAACTTGGGTGTTCTTTCTTCTATTACCCAATGGTTAACCATTTTCCTAACAACTCTTATCCAATGGGCAAGAATTTCTCTAGCACTTATCGTCCAATGGATAAAGATTACCCTAGCAATTATCGTCCAATGGATAAAGATTACCCTAGCACTTATCGTCCAATGGATAAAGACAAGAAGGTTCAAATGGTCCATCTAGGGTTAGAGCAACCGAATTAGACTTGGGATCCAAGTTATTAGGTTAACTAACTAGTTGGAATCTAATTCTATTTGTCAAGTAGGATTTCCAGCTAAGAAATTTAATTCTAAGATTTTACTACAACTACTAAGTAATTATACCAAGGCCTTAATAGGCATACTTGTCTTTAGAAAATGACCTTAATGTTCGGGCGATGAATTCCAATCTCCTAAGTCATAAATCTAATTACGATGGATTATTAATGCTAAAAGGGATTTATAAAATCAATAAAGAATTTTCAAATATAACAATGAAATTTTTATAAGTTAATAACGACTAATTTTTGAATGTTTAAAATGAAATCCAAGTAAAAAAAATAAAAATCAAATTTTTAGCGAAATTTTTATTGACCAAAAATCAGGGTCGTTACACGATGATTGCTGATTGACTTCTTGAGAACCTTAGGACTTTCGGTAAGAGCTTTGAGCCACTTAGAGGACCCAATCCAAAGCCATATAGCCTTTCAGACAGAAATACAGAATCCTGGGAGAATCTATCTGCAGGCCGTAACATTGATCTCACGGCCTTAACATCTCTTCCTCATCCGGGCAACCTGTTGCCCAAAAATCTCCCTGAGAGATCTATCCCACAGCCGCAATATCAATACCTCGGCTGCTCAATCCATACCTCGGCCGCCAAATCCATGGCTCGGCCGCCAGATCATCCTTTTTCCAGACTCTGGAACGTTCTATCGATTGTTTGATCCCATTACACTACATTTCCGATGCGTTCGGGCCACGTTCAGAGATCACAACAAAGAGGTCGAATTGCATTGCAATTGCAATTGCAATCGTGCGTTTTGATTGGACCGAGTGAGTCACCAATTGCCTATATAAAGAGGCCTTTGTACTCCGAAAATAGACCACAAAATTCATCAGATTCATACCTTCTCAAGCCACGAAACTCTGCCAAAATGTACTCCCAAACCCTCTCTACAAAAGCCCTAACCTCCCGAAGGTAGCCATCAATCTGACGATCAAACCCCGAAGTCTCAAACCCTAAACCTAGGGTTTCTCAAGAAGCAATCAATGAATCCCGATCAAATCCGAAGCAATCAAGCTACTGAGGGATCAAGGTGGTGAGGCCCAGGGGCCTCTGGTTTGGTTTATTTATCATTTTTATGCTTAATCGTAGCGTTTTGATAGTCTGCTAACTTTTCTATCTGGTGTGAGGGAGAACATCGACCGGGGCTTCGATCCCTCGGCCGATACATCCAAACCAGGAGGATCCCTCGGCCGTGACATCCATTCACCTGCCGCGGGATCCATTCCCCTGGGACAGCTTTGTTTTATTTTCTGCTTTCTGATGCATGTTTCAATTACTGTAACGCCCCCAAAATCGGGTTCGTTAAACAAAGGTTTTATTAGACAAACAAGGCAGAGTCTAGCTCATTATTACATCCAATCTCCTTAGAGAGGTTTATATTACACAAAAGGGAGGGTTACTAAGGCTAACTAAAGCTCCTTCTCTTCCTCCATCCTAGCGAGTTCCTCAGCTCCGAAAGCCTCCAAGGTATACAGCTCTCCTTGTTCATCTAAAAAGTCTGACACATTATACCAGCGTCGCCACCAGTATAAAATGTCAGGGTCACATAAAGCAACACCGTGAGCTTGAAAGGTCAATAGAGTAATCCAAACCCACTAACCCTTAACATACATATCAAAGATAGTATACGATTTTCCAAACTTAACATGCTTTCAAATAAACTCATACGATTACACATGCGCATTCACTAACGAGCGTTGGTGTCATGTTTTCCGTGTGTCTCTCCTACGCGACTCATCGTTTTGTGTCTCATCTTTTATCATCAATTCCGAAAACACGCACGCACACAACCATGGGTTACAAGTACCTTGTGTCGCACAACAATGAGCTACCAAGTCCGGCTCATTGCCACAAGGTTACCAATGCATGGCCACAATGGCTACCAAGTCTGGCACATTGTGTCACACACACACACAACCATGAGCATCCAAGACCGTCACCTTGTGTCGCACAACAATGAGCTACCAAGTCTGGCTCATTGCCACAAAGGCTACCAAGTCTGACTCAAGGCCATAATGGCTACCAAGTCCGGCCATTATGCATTTCCAAAACACTTTTTATCCATATCAACCACATCTTAGGAATCATATCTCTACTTTTCCAATTCCATGTGTCTCGTAACATGCATCGACTCCGCGGTGGGACTAATCACATAACTCATGCGGTATCGAATAGCAGATCATCCAACTCTATACTATCATGCTCGTTTAAGAGATCAAAATATGAATACTTCGTTTCAAAACAACACTTTATCTTTAAAAACGCATTTCCTTTCGAGAAGTTCAATAACACAACACATGTTTATTGACGAGTTCATACAATCACGTAGCAATTAGGCGATCAAACAATCAAGTAGCCACAAGATCAAAGTAAACTACGTACTTTTAACAAGAAAGTTCTACAAGCTAAATTATACAACTAACTTTATTTTCTCAAAGATCATGCCAACAACAATACAAGTACGACATAAACTTAGATACTACGTTCAAGTCACACATGCATACAACTATACTTAGGGGTAGAGAGTAAGGACACTCTACCTTTCTTCTCGGCGGTAGAAAAAGACTACGAAAGTAAGACGGAAAGAAAGTCGGCACTCGAACGGCGTAACGGCTTACGATAAGCTTCCGATAGCTTCGAAAGAGAAAGGTTTCTCTCGAAACTAGATCGTAACCTATACTACTACTACTTTAGGATCGAGGTGGTGGTCGTATGGTGGTTTAGTGGCGGAGATGGAAAGCTTCTTGAAAAACTAGAAAGAAAGTAAGCAAGAACAAGCAAGAATGAGCAAGAACAAGCTATGCTTTCAAGAAAGAAGTTAGAGAATGGTTTGAGGTGTGAGTTCAAAGCACCAAATGGCTTGGTATTTATAGGCAAAGCCTCTCCTCTCTCCTCTCTTGGCTGGCCCTCTCTCTCTCTCTTTCTCTCAATTTTTAATTCAAGCAAATCTTGCTTCGTTGCAAGAAACAACCTAAAAACCTAGGCATGCAAAGCTATGGTGTGTCCTTTGGATTGGATTTTGGATGATTGGCCAAGGAATGGGATTTGAATCAAGTAAACAATTAGGGTTTGTACAAGAAAGGACTAGATTGGATTGCATTGGTTATGCTTTCACTTGAAAGCATACACAAGTAGGACAAGGGTGAGCTAAGCTAGGTCAATCAAGGAAGCAACACATCACACTCTCCCTCCCTCTCACCATCCGATTTCTCTCTCTCTCTCAATCTCTCTCTCTCTCTCGGCCTCTCTCTCCTTCTCTCTCTCTCTCTCTCCTCTCCTTCGTACAATGGTACACAATATATATATATTAGATATGGAAGGACAAAGGTTGGTGGATTGAATAAGGAAAGAGTGAGATTTTGGTTTACAAGAGATTGGACAAGATTTTAGGCTTTCAAAGTACAAGAGATCACGAAGATGATCAAGCAAAGGTCAATGGAAGCACAAGAAAATCTAGGTACAATTTCTCCCTCTCTTTCCTTCTCTTTCTCTCTCTCTCTCTCTCTCTCTCTCTCTCTTTCGGCTTTTCTCTCTTTCTCTCTCTCTCTCTCTTCCACTTGTACTCTCTTGAAAGTATACTAGTATACTATCATATATATATATATGTACTATGGGTCATTCATAAAATCCATATTTTCAAGTAATATAGATTTTCTAATTATTATATTGAAATACACACATGCACAATGCAATATAATATATATATCTATATATATATATATATACAAGTACATATAGATATATATACACACATGTACCACACAATCTAGGCTAGATATGAACTAAGACTAATATCTAATATAGTATTCTAGTACTTTCAAAGTACAAAGTCCTAAATTAATAGCCTAATGCACTAATCCTATTTTAATCAAATATCACACATGCCAAATCTAATATTTTAATTACCTATTCTTGGTTGGCAAGCAAAGCTATTATCCAATGGATAATAGTTTCCCTAGCGGTTAATAACCAATGGTTTAGGTTGGTAAGATCCAAGGGTTATCGTCCAATGGTTAATAAATCTCCTAGCGGTTATTATCCAATGGGTAATGCTAGAAAGTCTAATACTTGCAATTAAGCACTAAACTAATCTAATCCCGTACTTAGGAAGATTAACCAAGGTTTACCTATTGACCAATGGGTAAAGGAAACTCTAACGCTTTTGTCCAATGGTCGATAGCTCAAAGGTTCAAACGGTTCAAAGGGTGAATCTAGGATTACCGAACTCAAGGGTTTCAAAAGGTTCGTGAATCGAGGCTCATAAGGTTCACGGAGGTTTAGGAACGATCGGTGGCTAGGTTAAACGATAGCTAAGTTGAAACGTCGGTTAAAAGCTAGCTAGGGTTGCTAGATAGGATTTCCAACCGATAAGTGGAATCTTAGGGTTTCACTCTAGAAACGACAGGAAGATCGGTGGTTGAACGACGTTTAAAACCTAATTAAGATTTTTCAAACAGTAACAACAAAATTTTTATTTAGTAAAAATTAGGGTTGTTACAATTACAGTCTCGGCTCACCTTATTTACTGTTTAAAAGTATGAAAACTAGACTACTTGTTTAGAATTAAATAAAGCATCTATATGACTTATGTTGAATGATTATGGGCTAGCCTCATGGCTAGGCAGAGAGGGGTGCCTAACACCTTCCCCTTACTGTACCTTTGGCTTCCGTACCCAGAATCTCTATCTATATTCCTAGTTTTAATAAACTGGGTGGCGACTCTGTTTTGATGATAATCGCTATCATGTGGCGATATTCCTAGCCATGGGAATATCCATGATCTTGGTTTATGAAGCAAGCAACCAAACGAGCAAACAATGATCAATCTGTATGGCGATACCCCGTTTGGTAGGTGTCTACAGTTTTCTGACGACTCTGCTGGGGAATATGAGAGCCATAACTAGAAAGTTCAACATAAGACTAATACATGCCTTATTTAATGCATTTATCATATGCATCAAGTAGGCAAGACTCGTTGAGTTCACCTAATACCCCGGCATGACACGGGCTATGTTAGGGGTTCTAGCAAACTCCACAGTCACTTGTACCTATTGGTATATCAAAAGGAATCACCGCCTATAATGGGCTGGTGAAAGGACTGGTGCCCTTTGACAATGGAGCACCCTGAGACTACCCAAACCTTACATATGTTAGAAAGCCATAGAACCTATCAAAATAGGGCAGGATCCTGCAAGTTAGGAGCTTACTTTGATTTTTACAGAAGTTCTTCCTCACACCTTGTATATGTTGTTTTAATATCGCTTTATGTGCAGAAGGGTTGGGGCATGAACTAAGAGCCCTAACTCTAAGTCTTTATAGCTAAGCACTAAGGCATGTAATTGCCTACAAGGTATGTTTTTGGCAAGTTGAAAGCTTCATTGCTTACTTAACACTCCCGTTTTACTTAAAGCACCGCAAAGCATGGATTTCTAGAACGAAATCAAACACTAGCTGCCCCGCCGACAATTGAACTAGTGGTTGCTCAAGCAATCTTTGCCTTGCGAGGCTAAAGGAAAGAGGGAGTGTAAAGTAGTAGAGCAGGTTATGAATGATTGTATGCGAAGTCAAGGATATTATGGATAGGACTTGCAATACTTATTTCTTTATGGATGATTTAGCACGACAAGTGTAGGACTTTGGTTCCTATTTTCAAATCGGTCTAGCAACCCATCTTTCAAAATTCAAAATTTTGAGCATGCTTACCGCAACGAGCCGGTAAGATTTAGGAGTTTATCAATGTGCTAGCAAATAATCAAGTGAATTTCAATCACCTCAATCACATTTTGAGAAAGAATCTTCCCTAACCAAAAATTGAAAGAACTTTCAAAACTTTTTGCAATGCCTAGTCTAATCCTCAAATGACAAGTTTTTCTGAAACATTCAAATAGCCGCTGGTACAGCGATGGACTCCGAGTCTACTTTCTGTTGTGGTCATATGCTCAACCTTTTCAGTTTGCCTCATAATATGGATTGGCTTGGAAGTGGGATCTTAAGTGGCAGCAACGAGAATCATCCATATCAAAACTGGCTGGCTATCAATAGTATCCGATAAACTCATGCATACAAACGAATTGCAATGCATGACTCATCCATGATCTGTGTAAGTAGCTGTGGTGTTATATGTATACATATCGTTTTGCTTGCCTCTTTTTACTCTGCAGGGGCCAAACCAAAAGAGGAGTCCATCCCTCTCATATTCTTTCTTTGTTCATTGCATGCACCACCACTAAGGGTAGTTTGCATATTAGAAAATGCGCCGCATGGACAATTAGTTTTGGATATCTCAACTTGAGCATGATTAGGTTTCTCCTTCTCTTAGATTTGGAGTTTGATCTCAAACGCGATGGTAATGGCTGACGAAAAAATTGAAGTTTTAATCCAACCAAGTTTTGAGCAATGGCAGCCATGTCCATCACGTCTTGGCTTAGATTTTAAAACAATCTTTTCCTACCTAGCTAAACTTTCGCCGCCATTTTGGCTCATGTTTTGCTTCTCCTAAAAAATTGATATTAGTTTGCTCATCATGGTTTCTGGCCAATTGTCACACTCAGCATGAAATGTGGGTCTCAAATTCAAGTCTCCTCAAATATGAACTACGAATGGCCTGATTCTCTGTTGGGATACGTAGGTTCCTTTTGGTCGGCCACAATTTTGAAAATGTTCCCTCCTGTGCTAGTTTGCCGCTATAGAATGCTCATGATAACATTGAATATTGAAAACAATCCTTAGGAATTTCAAAGTAATCTTATGACATCTTTTGGAACACATCATAATCACTTGAAATGTCAAAAGCGCAAAACGAGTTTTACAAAGCTATGACCCGCATCATTTCTGTTGAGCTAAGAAGGAGTTGACACATTTCTGCACCCTCACAGAGATCACTTGTAAGCAAAACCTGCTGTTGAAGATGAAGCAGGAGAAAGAAGAAAAGAGAGGAAAAATACAGAGAAAAAAATGATGAGCTCGCTAGATTGAAAACCTGTAAGGGCGGTCTAGGCAAAAGTTAGAGCACGAATAAAGTAAGAAATTAGTCGTGTCTCCATGCATCTACTATGTGTCTCAAAGGATTGTCGTCAATCTTAGAAAATTCACTTGGTTAAACATCGAAGCCCCTAATTTCTTGGTTAGGATCCTTGCCACTTTGTCATGTGTTTCAAGATGAAGAAAGGCATTCATTTCTCTATCCCAAACACTTATCCTTTGCTAGCCACGTTGAGCCTTGGGATAGTTCCTTTGACAAGCCTGCTAGACAGCCATCCCCTACACTGGGACAAATACAAAAAAATATAAGGAGAGATGAAAGAAAAATCAATGAAAAAATGAGCACCTCGTCATACAAGGGGCATTTTGAAGGAAACATTTCTTCCAATACATACAAAGGACATTTTTGAAGAAACCAACTCTTTCACACAAAGTGAGGCAAGAGACAACAACAGTTGGTAAAAATATTAAAGATGGCTGCTAGCGTTTAAAACCCAAGCGTAAGTAGAAATTAGGTTTGAGCCTTTACATCCGCTTCTTTCTCAAGCCAAACCCAAGCCTACATTATGGTCCATAACAAAGTCCTCTCAGATTGGGGAACACGACTTAGTAGCAAGGTCCTAAACCCTAGGGGCATCACCCGTGCGGGACTTAACACGAAGGGCAAGAATCCTGAAATTTGCATCATCTTGGCAAATCACACAACATGGAGAGTTACGTAAGACAAAGGGCATGGCTATGTTCCCCTTTATGCATTTCTCTCAAAAGTATCCAACCTCTTATGTGGGTATCAGTAGGCATTTATCAATCCAACTCAAGTCAACCAAATCAAGCTCGAAGCAACAAACTCACCTAATTGACTAGGGGCATAGGTTTACAAAATAGTTCTATGTCCTTTGATGATTGAATGACGTGAGTGTGGAACATGGATGGAGTGATATGACTTTGAAATTCTCGCGGAAAAGCTTTCAAAGACGGTTTTATCCTAAGTATTCTTAACACAGCAAATACAAGCGCAACCACTTTTTGCAAATTTCTGAGGAAATAACATGGGTCTCTCATTTCATGAAGAGTGCAGCAATATGGTTCCTTGACCAAACAATGTTTTTCAGTAGTGCTGCCAGGGCATTGTAATCTTTCAAAACACCTAGCTAGTATACGCAATAAGCCATTACCAAACACGTCAAAGTTGAGATGTCTAGAATGAACTGCGGATTCAAATGTGTATCATTATCACCCTGTCTTTTGCATTAACCTCTTGATCCTAACATTTCATGTGTATGTCATTATGGCTGCTTAATGGAAATAGTTGTCTTGGTTGCATGTGCTAACCCCAAGTATAAGGTGTTCTTATGCTCAAGTAAGGCAGGTTCATCAAGGCATCATGGCCATCATTTCTATACAAAGAATAAAGGGGAACAAAAGGGATGCACTGTAAAGTCTACCTCTCTGTCAACACACTTGAAGAAAGCTCAGCCTGAGAAGCATCATATCCTGGGGAACACCTCAACTCTTTTGTGGAATGCTTTCACACAGCACTGTCAAAGGCACGCCAAGATCTCTGCCGAACAGAAACATTGCACTCACATTCATTGCTATTTACATTGTATGTTTCTGTGCTAGGGGCAATTAGATCATTGTAATCATGCACAATTGGGCTATGGTCAAGCATTCATGGCCTAAACAGGGGGCTTGCGTTTCTTTTTATATTCAAATTAACATGCCTATGTGTTGCATTGCAAACCATGTCACTGAAAATCGTTCAAGCTCTTGAACTAGGGTTCTTTAAGTGTGGTGGTCATGCCCCTAGCAGTCAGCATAAAAGGACTTCGACCCGTGGTCATTCCAAGCTTGTTGCATGTTGTTTTCCTATCCATTACTGTTTTCTAAACTATTCAAATGTGGATTGCAGGATTCTCCTGGATTTCGGTCCTTGAACCGACCATACCAAGCTTGATATCTGTAACCGACAAAGCCAAGTCAAAGAGGTTGAAAGATAGCCTCGTAACTAGTCCTAAGCAAACTCTACAATTGGCACCATGTCAACAACATTAAAGTGACTTCGCACTTCACATCTCCATAGCTTCTTGCTTCGTGCTATCATCAAGCAAATCGAGCAGCTCTACGCCAACCAGCTCAGTGGTTCTATGTCCACAATCATTTAATGGCCTCACTCACCTAGCAGCCTCAAGCTCATCACTCCAACAGTCAGGCTCATTCAGTAGCTCCAAGTAGCCACCTGGCAACACCATGTGCTCCTTGCTCGCCATCTCAAACAGCATCATAACTCAGCAACTTTCTGGTACTCAACTCAGCGGCTCAAATGCCCATGAAAACATCGTCTATGCTAGCATCATACCCCTTGCACCATCAGGTCACTCAGCAGTACCATGTGCTCACTTTTCAAGCCGTTCAACAGTTCTATGCTCATCCTCGTCATTCAAGAACTCCGAGCAACTCTACACTCAAGCCTTGCCATATGCACAGCCTCGCGCTCAGCAGGTCCCAT
This sequence comes from Rhododendron molle, assembly GCA_025413875.1. Taxonomy (NCBI): domain Eukaryota; kingdom Viridiplantae; phylum Streptophyta; class Magnoliopsida; order Ericales; family Ericaceae; genus Rhododendron; species Rhododendron molle. The sequence goes on along the minus strand of CM046391.1, from coordinate 32,208,634 downwards.
CTCAATAGTCCAATGCTTACTTTAGCTGCCCTGAGCTCACATCTTGAAGATAAGCAGCCTCGCCACGTCCAGGCCAACAAAACAATCCTGCGGCTTTCACTTAATACGTTGAGTGAACAGCCAACAAGAAAAAGCACCTGGATAAAGCTTGCAGTACCCTAGTGCACACTTCAACCCTTCAGCCCTTCAGAAGGCATCTATGTGGCTAAAATCCTCCAAAAAGGGCATCCGCGTTGCTAAAGCCTTTCAGAAGGCGTTTATGTTGCTAGCTTCCAGAAAGCATTTGTATGGCCAACTTCCAGAAAGCATTCAGCCTCCGAAAGGCACTCCGTTAATGGAGGCGATGGAAATCTCCCAAACAAGGTGTATCATCCCATCAAGTGAGGCGATGGAACCTCCCATGGCACCAAGTTGAAGAAGGCAACGAAAATCTCTGAAAGCAATAATGGTCGACAGGTTTCGCCCAAAAGCATTTAACGGGCCTTATGGCAGTTTGAGTCAACAAGTTGACAAAGTCAACATGGGATTATGGTCAGATTAGCCTTGGGAGGTATCCCAAGTATGAGGAAACTAGCCTTAGGGGCACCCCAATCACGTGGAATTGATCCTGTGACTCCTAGCGTTCCCACGCCCGATAAATCAACCTCTCAGCTGCTGCATCCTTCTGCAAAATCTCCCCTTTCAAAGACAATCGATGTGAATCCGGGCACCAATAAAGCATTCACGATATTCTGGGCCCGCGGCCAATAGAATTCATAATCAAATCCAGCCTTGGGAGCATCCCTAAGCGTGCATGATATCAAGCACCAGCGTCAAAAGCCTTGCATAGGTTGTCAAATGTTTGCCAGAAGCACTCAGTCTAGCCTCACAATCATTCCCAGCATGAGGAAACTAGCCTTGGGAGCATTCCCAAGCTTGAGAAAGATCAAGTATCAATCAAAGCCTTGCAGGGGTTACCAAATGCATGCAATCTAGCCTTGGAGATTTTCTCTAGCAAGTGAAATAGCCTTGGGGGTAATATGGAATCTAGCCTTGGAGATGACTCCAAGCATATAGAATATACTAGCCTTGAGGACAATCTCAAGCATGTGGAAATTAACCTTGGGAATATGCCCAAGCGCGACGAATGATCTAACACCGGTATTAAAGCCGCATTAGGACTTTTTCAAAGCTCTCTCCATAGCTCCAAACTCACCAACTCGGCAGCACCACGTGCTCATTGCCTTAATAGCTCCACGCTCACCTCAACAGCCTCGGGCATACTATCTCGGTCATTCAGCCGCTCTATGCATGCAATCTCAACAGCCCTGTGCCCAAGTCACTCAACAGCCCTACGCCTGAAATCATCCAACGGCTTCTCATTCGCTATCTCATTCACTCCACGGCTCAACACCCACTACTCAGCGGCTCCAAGCCCATCATATCAACAGGCTCCACGCCAATCCATTCTGCACACTACTCAGCAGGTCTAGGCTCGCTATCAATAGCAACCATAACTATCCTAGCGGCTCCAAATCCGCTACCCAGCGGCCTTACATCTGCTGTCTTATCAAATACGCTACCCGACGGCTTTACGTCTGCTATCTTATCAATTCAGCAGCTCCAAGCTCACCACTATCAAGCAAATTCAGCAACTCCGAGCTCACCGCTATCAAGCAAATTCAGCAGCTCCGAGCTCATCACTACCAAGCAACTCAGCGACTCCACGCCCATGCTCACCTCAGCGGCTCAGTGCCCGCACCCAACTATCTTAACAGCTCTACCTCAGCAAATCACTCAGCGGCTCCAAGCCCACAATCTCATCTGACTTGACACCGTAACAATCTTCAACTGGCTCCACGCCGTAACAATCTTCAATTGCTCAAAATCTAACATTTTGAATGCTCAAAGCTCTTCGAATGCCCAACCATTGTGTACTGGATGATCAAGTTCTACACTTGAATGCTCAAGCTTTACGCTTGGATGCCCAACCACTGCGTACTGGATGCTTAAAGCCTGTACTTTGAATGCTCGGATTCTGCTGTCCGAATGCTCGAGCTCTACGCTCCGAATGCTCAAGTCCAAAACTTGATAGAAGCTCCATGCTTAAATCAAACACACACGCACGGGCCCGTGCACATTTGCATCAATTGCATCACCATTATCACATCGAGTCTGCATAATCATATCTGTTCACATCTAACCACCATCATCATATACACATTCTGCATATCGCTCTTTGATGAGCACAAAATATTGACATGTCGAGATACCTATATCGTATATTATTAGTCCTTTATTGTGCTTAATTGGACTTGTTATTATCTTTTTGATCATTTTACGTTGAATTATTCAATTTGCAGGAAAAGATGATAACAACTTATATTTTCTGCCGTTAGATTCAATGCAGAGCCTGTGATCAAAATAATTTCAAGTGTTGGGTCCAAGCTTATTACGGCAAGGAAATCAAGGGGATTTACTCAAAATCAAAATCTTGGTCAATTAGAAATAAAGATTGTCTTTAGTTTACATGGAAAGAAATTCTAATGGCTAGGAATTAATTAGGAAAGGAGAATTCCATTACCTAAAGAATTCTCGGTATTGTCTATTTAAGAAGGCCAAGGGATTCACGGTAGGGGAGAGGATTTTGGACGACGAAACAGAAGCACATCACTTTTCCACGCACCATCTCAGCACACGGCACGCAGCAGCAACATCATCATCTTGGAGCAGAGAAGAAAAAGACAGAGAAAGAAGTATTTGTTCTCTTTTCGTAAGCTTTGTTCAATGGAGGTTTATCTTTATTTGAGTATATATTTTAACTCTATGAGCGGCTAAACTTTTCGACTAGGGTTGAGGATGAAGCCCCATTAACGATTATTATTTATATATTTATGAGATTTGATTTTACCCGAATATTTGGTTTCAATATGATTAAATTGTTCTTACTCCAAATCAATTGCTAGGGATAGATTCTGGATATGAGTTCAATCATGTTTTTCTCATGATTTGGAATTGTCTCTAGCGTTGAATGCTGGTTTTTTTACCGTTAACTATAAAATTGGATATTTATTGTGATTTGTTGAAAACGGATACAATTAATGATTCGGTTTTATACATGCGAGCGGAGAGGAACAAACATTAGACTTTTTGATGAACTTTCACGATAATATTTTCCATGGTAACAGAATTAGCTTTCAGATTATCATGAAGAAATTTTGGGTGAACTCTATGATCATGAATATATAATGATACGAGTTAATGGGTGTGGATTCCGAAACCCTAGTATTTTCTCCTTTGATTAAAAAAAACTTTAATTTTCTCGTCTTGGATAATTTGGTTAATTGTTTTTACTTTTTACTTTTAGTTTAAAAATCAATCACAACTTTTGTCAACTAGGTTAGAGTTTAATCGGTTTAAGTTACTTATTTTTCCTAGAAAAATCGTAAGTCCCTGTGGGTTCGACCTCGCTCTCGCCATACTATATCACAATACGATTCGTGCGCTTGCGAGTACTTTAAAATTTGACAACACTCTTATTCACAACAGGTCAATCCTGCAATCAACCGGCCCCGCATTTCGGTTTTATTGATCGGTCAAGAACCTCGATCCTTTGGCTCCATGCCAAAATTTATATTGAGAAAGCTCCGCGCACAGACCATCAAAATACAACCGGCTCTAGCCTCGGTACAATCACGTCAAGCTCAAAGCTCTGACATTTCGAGTTCTCACCTCCAGAAGGCAAAGCTCCTTGAACTATCAACTGGCTCCGAGCCTCAGTTCCATCAAAGCTCTAAAACCTCAGGCCATCGCCTTATGACCAAAACCAGCTCCGCGCTTCGGTTCTGTCAAACTTCAACACCTCAGGCCCTCACCTTATGATTAATACCAGCTCCGCGCTTCGGTTTCATCAAAGGCTCTATGCCTTAATCCTATAAACTGGCTCCGTGCCTCGGTTCCTTCATTCCAATGCTCCGGGCTTAAATTACTGGCCCTGTGCCTCCTACATCTCAAGAAACGGCATCCAACACGTCTCTGGAAGATGGCTTGGGTTCCACCCCATATCTCAAAAGCTGGCGTCCAAAACATCCCCAATAGATGGCTTGGATTCCCCCACAATTACATCAATTCCTTCCAGCTCATTCGCAAGGATAGGCTACTCTACCGAGTTTCCCTTAGTTAAAGTCAGGATGATCAAGAAAAGCAAACACACCCGCCGTGTATTGATCTACCCCAAAATACTAAGGATACTCCCCGCAAAAGCATCCCCGGCAGCCCCGCGCTCCTTCAACTACTCTCCGCCAAAATCTTGGATCAGCCTAGGTACGTCGCATTACGGCTTTTAAAGCCCGAAGGTACGTCTTCTGTCTCTAACCCTCTAAACTTTTTTTCTTTCTTTATTGCCCCCGAACTACGGTTGGTCTGAATTTCCCCTGTGGAATACGTAGGCAACCTCCCGGCTCGACCATAACAAAACCTTTTTTCAAAAACCCTTGGAATAGTGGTTGGACCAAATTGAGTTGCTTTTACAGCTTTGACTTTTACTCAAACATGTCTCACGATCTGTCTGAGCTTAGTCAAAGAGGGGCATCTGTAGACACCCCAATTTGGCCTAACGATTATTTCAGGTCCCACCTTGGGGACCATCCCGATGATGAAATGGATACGATGATTGCTGATTGACTTCTTGAGAACCTTAGGACTTTCAGTAAGAGCTTTGAGCCACTTAGAGGACCCAATCCAGAGCCAAATAGCCTTTCAGACAGAAATACAGTATCCTAGGAGAATCCATCTGCCGGCCATAACATTGATCTCACGGCCTTAACATCTTTTTCTCACCCGAGCAACCTGTTGCCTAAAAATCTCCCTGACAGAGCTATCCCACGACCGCAATATCAATACCTCGGCCGCTCAATCCATACCTCGGCCACCAAATCCATGGCTCGGTTGCCAGATCATCCTTTTTCCAGACTCTGGAACATTCTATCGATTGTTTGATCCGATTACACTACCTCTCCGATGCATTCGGGCCACGTTCAGAGATCACAACAAAGAGGTCGAATTGCATTGCAATTGCAATTGCAATCGTGCTTTTTGATTGGACCGAGTGTGTCACCAATTGCCTATATAAAGGGCCTTTGTACTCCGAAAATGGACCACGAAATTCATCAGATTCAAACCTTCTCAATCCATGAAACTCTGCCAAAATATACTCCGAAACCCTCTCTACAAAAGCCCTAACCTCCCGAACGCAGCCATCAATCCGACGATCAAACCCCGAAGTCTCAAACCTAAAGCCTAAGGTTTCTCAAGAAGCAATCAATCAATCCCGATCAAATCGGAAGCAATCAGGCTATTGAGGGATCAAGGTGGTGAGGCCCAGGGGCCTCTGGTTCGGTTTATTTATCATTTTTATGCTTAATCATAGCGTTTTGATAGTCTGCTAACTTTTCTGTCTGGTGTGAGGGAGAACATCGACCGGGGGTTGGATCCCTCGGCTGATACATCCAAACCAGGAGGATCCCTCGGCCGTGACATCCATTCACCGACCGCGGGATCCATTCCTTTGGGACAGCTTTGTTTTATTTCTGCTTTCTGATGCATGTTTCAATTTTAGTCTCGGCTCACCTTATTTACTGTTTAAAAGTATGAAAACAGACTACTTGTTTAGAATTAAATAAAGCATCTATATGTCTTATGTTGAATGATTATGGGCTAGCCCCACGGCTAGGCAAAGAGGGGTGCCTAACACCTTCCCCTTACTGTACCTTTGGCTTCCGTATCCAGAATCTCTATCTATTTTCCTAGTTTTAATAAACTGGGTGGCGACTCTATTTTGATTATAACCGCTATCATGTGGCGATGTTCCTAGCCATGGGAATATCCATGATCTTGGTTTATGAAGCAAACAACCAAACGAGCAAACAATGATCAATCTGTATGGCGATGCCCCGTTTGGGAGGTGTCTACAGATACTGATCTCTCCAACTTCTGGGAAGATTCTTGGTGGGAGCCTGCCCCCGAGACAATTAGTAATCTCACCAGGAGCGGTAGGGTGCACCAACCAACCAACCTCCAACAAGGAAGCTCATCCCGGGCACCTCCACCACGACAAAGCAACCCCAACTTCCCCATGAACCCAGTCAACCCCGCAAATCTAAACACCCCTATCCCACCTACTCCACAAAATAACCCCTCAAGCTCCCCTAACCCTAACCCGCCTTTCCAACCCAACCCGTCCATCAACCTTAACCCATTCGGCAACTAAAACCTTGATGTCTCCCAACAGCAAATCCCAGTTACCAACACCGACCCTATCATCCAACAACTTCATGAAACCCCAGCCCATATGTCCATGTGGGGTGTATTGGCGTCTTCCCGCGAACATCGCCGAAGGCTCGTCAATACTCTCTCCAAACTCGAGGTTCCCTCAGATATCGCACCTGAAGCCTTGATTGCCCTCATAACCCTAAACCTTACCCAACACACCTTGTCCTTCACTGAGAAAGACCTACCGCCTGAGGGAGCTGACCATAACAAACCCCTTCATGTCACCATGAAGTGCTTGGGAAAGTGGGTTTCGGCAATCCTCATTGATAATGGCTTCGCCATTAATGTATGCCCCCTCCTCATGGCCTATTGCCTTGGTCTCAAAAACAAGGATTTCACACCGTCAACTCTGGGAGTCCGCGCCTATGACAACACGCGTCGTGATGTCCTGGGAACGGTCAACTTAGAACTGGCAACCGGAAAATTAAAGACTACCATGGAATTCTGTGTTCTAGAGATCCCTGCCTCATTCAATCTCCTGCTGGGAAGAACATTGCTGCACCGCTCTGATGTTATGGGAGTACTGTCCATGCTGCATCAAAAGCTCATCTTGAGATTGGATTCCGGGACTCTTATAATTCATGGAGACTCTGGCATCTGTCCTCATTCTGAAGATAACTCCCCACTGCTGGAAATCATGCATGGAGAAAAGGATGTACCATGGGGGGATTTGCTGTTATAACCATGAAGGTCTGCACCATTCGGACTGATGAGGGTTTCCTGGTAAGCTCTGCGGCTTTAGAAATCATGAGGAGGATGAATTATTTGCCTGGTATAGGCCTAGGTCACAATAAACAGGGAGTATTTGAGTTTTCCCATTTCCCTGGGAGTGTTGACCCATACGGTTTAGGCTATGTGCCCAAGAAGAATGATCTCGCAAGGAGGTGGCGCAATCGTGCCCGAGCCCATGCTGCTGGAATAAAGTTTAGAGCCGGTCCCGTGATTAACGAGAAGGAGAAACTATACCGGGGAGAACCAGAGCCGTTCATAGACTTGGAAACAAAAGTGAAGTATCCTGGGTTCGAAATCTTTGCCGACGACACCTGGGATAGTGATGAAGAGGTTATAAAGATAGTGGGATTGTCTGAAGCACTGGATTGGCTCAAAGCTCTTGAACTGGGCCACCTTCAATCGCTGTTCGGGGGCGAGGAATCGGGGGGTATGATAGAAGATGCTAATGTGCTAATGCTGGGAGGAGAAGAGGAGATGGAAGACCCCTCTATGCTTATTGTGGATGCCGTAGGCACATATGAAAACTACACTTTCATTCCACTTGTAAAACGCACTCACAACACTGACACTGAATCTGAGTCTAGCACTGAGTCTTCCTCGTCGTAACTTTTACTTCGAGTTTGAGTCCACCACTGTATTTCCTCCCACCGAGGCCCCCGTTGATGAAATGAAAGATGCTTTTGCTTACTTGCCGGACTTTGAAATAAATTGTGTAGATCCCAACAATGAAGGAATAGATTTCGATGGGGACATCCCCAAGGAAATCTGTTCCCTCATCGAGCATGAAAACGAAAGGCGTGCTCCGCCTCTAAAAGAAGAAATAATCTCAATAAACTTGGGTGATGAGGAGAACCCTCGATTGGTTCAGGTCGGTTCCGGGCTAACTCCCAATGAGCTTCAAGAGCTATCAGACTTGTTGAAAGAATTCAAAGAAGTTTTTGCCTGGTCCCATGCGGACATGCCCGGAATCGACCCAGAAATTGTCGAGTACAGGATTCCCCTCTATCCCGACGCAAAACCTGTCAAGCAAAAGTTAAGAAAAATGCGACCCGATTGGGTGTTAAAGATAAAAGAAGAGCTAACAAAGCAAATTGACGCCGATTTTCTAGTGGTAACTAAATATCCCACTTGGGTTGCAAACATCGTGCCCATCCCTAAAAAGGATGGAAAAATCAGAGTTTGCGTTGATTTTAGAGACCTGAACAAAGCAAGCCATAAAGGATGACTTTCCTTTGCTGCATATAGATGTACTTGTCGATAACACTGTAGGGCATGCTTTGCTGTCTTTCATGGACGGTTTCTCTGGATACAATCAGATTCTCTTAGCACTGGAAGACAGGGAGAAGACCACGTTCATCACCGAGTGGGGGACTTATTGCTATCGGGTTATGCCATTTGGGTTGAAGAATGTCAGACCTACGTACCAAAGGGCTGCTACGACGCTACTACATGATCTGATTCACAAGGAAGTCGAGGTCTACGTCGATGACATGATAGTGAAAGGGAAAGAGCGAAAAGACCACCTACCAGCACTGAGAAAGTTCTTTGAGAGAATTCAGAAGTACAAGATGCGTCTTAATCCGCAGAAGTGCATGTTCGGAGTCACGGCTAGAAAGATGCTTGGATTCATGATCACAACCATGGGGATTGAGGTGGATCCTTCTAAGATCAAAGCCATTCTCGATATGGAACCACCCCAGTTCGAAAAAGATGTTCGAAGCTTCTTAGGCAAAATTCAATTCATTAGCCGGTTCATTGCAAAGTTAACATTGACTTGTGAGCCGATGTTTCGATTACTCAAAAAGGATGTGAAGTTCGAATGGAACGACAAGTGCCAAAAGGCCTTCGAAGCAGTACGAACTTATCTTCAGAACCCTCCAATCTTGATGCCACCTATCCCAGGAAAACCTTTGATCCTGTACTTGTCCGTCACGCCCTCAGCCATGGAGTGCATGTTGGCACAAGAAAGAGAAGATGGGGTTGAAAGAGCTATTTACTATCTAAGCAAAAAGATGGTGGGAAGTGAAGAATGTTACACTCCGTTGGAAAAGACATGTTGGGCGCTCGTATGGGTCAGAAAGAAATTGAGACACTACATGCTGTCTTACTCGGTGATACTGATTTCTCGAATGGATCCCCTCAAATATCTGTTTGAGAAGCCAGCACTTACCGATAAGTTAGCTTGTTGGTTGCTCTTATTGGCAAAGTTCGAAATCAAGTACGTCACTCGAAAGTCAGTGAAGGGCAGAGCAGTAGTAGAATTCTTAGTGGATCATCCGATCGAAGGACCAGAGCACACAGAATTTCAATTTCCTGATGAAGACGTGATGGCAATAGTCGATGAAACGTGGACTCTGTACTTCGATGGAGCCGCTAATCAGAAGGGCTTTGGGATTGGCATACTGCTGATCTCACCTGAGGGGTCACATATTCCCCCACATTCAAGTTGAATTTCGAAGTCACGAACAACGAAGCAAAGTATGAAGCATGCATTGTGGGAATGGAAGCCGCACTGGAGATTGGAGTCAAGTTGCTAGAAGTTGTGGGAGATTCCAACTTGGTTGTATCACAAGCGAACGGAGAATGGAGGGTTAGGGATGAAAAGATGAAACCATATCATCAACAGCTCGACGAACTCATCCCGAGTTTTCAAAAGGTAACCTTCACCCATGTCCCGAGGATGAAAAATCGCTTTGCCGACGCACTCGCTACTTTAGCATCCAGCTGGAACTTCCAATTGGGGTAAAGCTGAGGCCTGTCATGATTGAGCAGCGAGGAAAGCACGTGTATGACTATGTCATGAACATCGACGAACCAGATGACGGGCTCCCTTGGTTCCACGATATTTTGAATTTCCCTGCAGATTCAACCAAGAAAGATCGGATCGCTTTGCAACGACTGGCATCTCAATACATTATCCGTGGTGGACAATTGTACCGGCGATCTCCGTGCGGGGTTCACAAGTTGTGTATTCACGGCGACAATACGAAAGCGGTAATGAAAGAAGTTCATGAAGGAGTTTGTGGGCCCCACATGAATGGGATGATGTTGGCTAAGAAAGTTTTGAGACTGGGATACTATTGGTCGGCCATGGAGACGGATTGCATCGAGTATGTACGCCGGTGTCATAAATGCCAGACTCATGCCAATCTTATCCATGTCCCACCCTCGGAGTTACACTCAATGGCAACACCATGGCCATTCTCCGCCTGGGGCATTGATGTCATCGGAAAGATCACAGCCGCGGCTTCTAATGGTCATAGGTTCATCTTGGTACCAGTCAATTATTTCACCAAATGGATCGAAGCAACTTCATACAAGACTTTGATGGCAGTTCAAGTGGCTCACTTCATCAAACAAAACATCATTTATCGGTATGGGGTCCCTTAAGCCTTCGTGTCTGATAATGGTGTTCACTTCAAAGGGAAAGTCCTAGAACTCTTTGACGAATTTAAGATTCAAGTGCATCATTCGACCACTTATCGGCCACAAATGAATGGGGCAGTCGAAGCAGCAAACAAGACCATCAAGACGATTCTCAAAAGGACTATTGAGTCAGCTAGGAATTGGCACGAACAACTACCACTAGCTTTGTGGGGATACCGGATGTCTATCCGCACACCGACAGGGGCAAACCCTATTCTTTGGTGTATGGTATGGAAGTCGTTCTCTCAATCAAGCTAGAAGTTCCGTCGCTGAGGATCATGGCTGAGTGCAGAGTGAATGAGGCCAAATGGATCAGTGGAAGGTTCGAGGAGCTCATGCTATTCGACGAAAGGAGGCTACGTGCATTGTACCACGTTTAGGGTTATCAGCGAAGAATCGCCCGAGCATTCAACAAGAAAGTGAAGTCGAAGGACCTGCAAGAGGGGATATGGTAGTCAAGGAAATCCGTGCGCCAATTTTTGACCTACAAGGGAAGTTCCGACCAAAGTGGGCCGGGTCGTACATCATCAAGACTACCCTTTTCGGGGGAGCAGCCTCAATCATCGATCTCGACGGCAACGAATTCTCAAACCTTGTCAATTTGGATCAACTCAAACATTATTACCCTTGAGAGAGCTCACTGGGCCGAAAACCGCAAGGATGGGCAGTCACAGGCAAAAATTAGAGCAAGTCCGCTAGGTCGAAAACCCGAAAGGGTGGCCTAGGCAAAAGTTAGGGCAAAAAGTCAAAAAAGAGCTCACTAGGCCGAAACCCGAAAGGGAGGTACTAGGCAAAATTTAGAGCGCAAAAGGAGAGTGTTAATACCCGAATGAACCCTAGCCCGAATTACGTATGGGCCTGATTCTCTTTCACGAGGGATACGTAGGCAATCTCACTCTCAGATTCGGTCCTAAATCACAAAAATCAAATCCAAATTGATAAATCAAAACGTTTTCTTGCAAGGCTGTAGACACCCCAATTTGGCCTAACGATTATTTCAACTCCCACCTTGGGACCATCCCGATGATGATACGCATTCGTTGATTGCTGATTGCCTTCTTGTGAAACCCCTAGACTTATGGTACAAACTTTGAGCCACTTAGAGGACCCAATTTAGAGCCAAATAGCTTTTCAGACAGAAACATAGAGTGTTAGGAAAATCCATCGGTCGTCCGCAACATCGATCCCACGGCCTTAACATCCATTCCTCACCCGAGCAACCTGTTGCTAGCAAAATCTCCCTGAGAGATCAAAGCCTCGGCTGCCAGATCAATGGCTCGGCCGCCAGATCCATTTCCAGGCCGCGACATCCTTTACTCAGTCGCCAGATCGGCCCTTTTCCAGACTCTCGAACCTTCTGTCGGTTGTTTGATCCAATTACGCCGCCTCTCCGATGCGTTCGGGCCACGTTCAGATATTGCAACGAAGAGTTTGTGTTGCAATGCAATTGCAAGTGCAACCCCGTGATTTGATTGGACCGAGTGAGTCACCCCCTTGCCTATATAAAGAGACCCTCGGATACAACAAAGATATACGAAATTCCTCAGATCTATACACTCTCAAGCCACGAAACTCTGGCTATATACTCCTAAAATCCCTCTCTACAAAAGCCCCAACCTCCCGAAGGCAGCCCCAAATCCGACGATCAAACCCCGGAGTTCAAACACTAGCCCTAGGGTTTCGTTCATGAAGCAATCAATCAGTCAATCCCGATCGATGCAAAGCAATCAAGCATTTGAGGGATCAAGGTGGTGAGGCCCAACGGCCTCTGGTTTGGTTTAATTCCCGTTTATTTCATTAATCGTAGCTTTCTGCTCATCTGTTAACTTCCTGTCTGGTGTGAGGAAGAACACCAGCCGGGGCTTCGATGCCTCGGCCGGTACATTGAATCAGCGTGATCCCTCGGCCGCGACATCCATTCACCGGCCGAGTGATCGATCTGCTGGCACAGCTTTGTTTTGTTCTGCTTTCTGACGCATGATTTATTTACGGTCTCGGCTCACCTTATTAACTGTTTAAGGCATAAAAACAGATTACATGTTTGAATTAAATAAAGCATCTATATGTCTTGTGTTGAATGATTATGGGCTAGCCTCACGGCTAGGCAGGGAGGGGTGCCTAACACCTTCCCCTCACTGTACTTTTGGCTTCCGTATCCAGAATCTCTATCTATTTTCCTAGTTTTAATAAACTGGGTGGCGACTCTGTTTTGATGATAACCGATATCGTGTGGCGATACCTCTAGCCATGGAAGTATCCACGATCTTGGTTTATGAAGCGAGCAACCAATTGAGCAAACACAGTGATGATCGAACTGTATGGTGATGCCCCGTTTGGGAGGTGTCCACAGTTTTTTGGCGACTCTGCTGGGGACATGAGAGCCATAACTAGTAAGTTCAACATAAGACTATTACATGCCTTATTTAATTCATTTATCATATGCATCGAGCAGGCAAGCCTCGTTGAGTTCACCTAATATCCTAGCATGACACGGGCTATGTTAGGGGTTCCAACAAACTCCACAGTCACTTATACCTTTCGGTATATAAAAAAGGGAATCACCCAATTACCGCCTATGATGGGCTGGTGAAAGGGCTGGTGCCCTTTGACAACGGAGCACCCTGAGACTACCAAAACCTTACATGTGTTAGCAAGCCATAGAACTTATCAAACTAAGATAGGAACCTACAGGCTAGGAACCTACTTGCATTTATTTGTGAAAGTTCTTCCTCACACCCGTTGTATATATGCATATTGTAAAGTTTTCTTTTGCAGGTTAACCCTTAGGAGTCTTTTATCAAATGAAAGTGGGTAAGCTAAACTAATCTAACTTAAACAAAAATCTTTTCAGGAAAAAATGGCCACATCACTGTTCATGTTCGATTCGCACTTTCAAACTGTCACCAAGCTGTCTGGTCCGCCCCGCTTTGCCATTAAGGATTTCAACCCTTCCAAATACATCACTCCGATGGACCAACCAAGGCCTGTGGCAACCATCATTGAAAACAACCATGTCATGTTCGCAAGGACAGTCTATGAAGAGGAAGTGGAAGACATAATTGAGGAAGAAGGGTTTGGCAAGGTCCCAATCTATTTCTACGACTCTTATGCACCCACCGACGACTATTGGCCAATCGATGAGATCAACCAGTCTGAAGCTGAAGAAGCAGAAGAAGAAGAGTCTACTGACAATGATCCACTGGATGAAATCTCACTAAACCTACTCTTCGATGAGAGGGTCACCAACAACGAAATAAAGGTGATTCACCCCATCACAGATAGGTTTGGTAATTGGTGGGGATTTGTTGGTACACGGAGAATCGACAACAGCGACGAAGCAGAAATTGAAGCTCAACAAGAGGAGATAACAGCAATAGCAAATCAAATGGCCCTCCAAGACTTGCAGGGTGACGGTGATGAAAGTGCGAATCAAAGTGACTGTGAAGTACTGATGATCAATCTTGGTGATGAACAAGACTGCTCTGAGCTGATTGTAGATGCTGAAAAAGGGGCTTACCCTAACTGGACCGTGGAACACACTTTAAAATACAAAACAAAAAACGCTAATTTCGATCTTGGCTCTGATTCCGATTCTGACTCTAGGTCAACTCGATCCGAGTCTAGTTTTTCATCTTCCCAAACTACTGAGTCTAGTGAGGAAAATCTGGTCGCAATGCCAAAGAACAACATCTATTTTGAATTTGACTCTGAAATGTCTTTTGACAGTTTTAGCAATAAGAAGGAAGATTTAGAGTATTTCACTTCGCCTATGATTAACTGCGTGGATTCTAATAATCCAGTTGTTGAGGAAGAAATTCCAAAAGAAATTCTCGAATTCATCGAGAGAGAAGAAGAAAGGCACGCTAAACCTTTTTCTGAAGAAATAATCACGGCAAATGTAGGCTCTAAAAATGAGCCCAAGCTGGTTAAAATTGGCGCAACACTATCTTATCAAGAAAGTGAAAAACTAATCCTTTCGCTAAAAGAATACAAAGATGTTTTTGCTTGGTCTTACGAGGACATGCCTGGTATAGACCCCGAAATTGTTCAGCACAAAATTCCTCTCCATCCTAATGCAAAACCTATTAAACAAAAGTTAAGACGCATGCGCCCTGATTGGGTCTTAAAGATAAAAGAAGAAGTCACCAAACAAATCAACGCCGGTTTCCTCATAGTCATCGAATATCCACAATGGATAGCCAATATCATTCCAGTACCAAAGAAAACTGGGAGTATCATGGTCTGTGTAGATTTCCGAGATCTCAACAAGGCCAGTCCAAAGGATGATTTTCCATTACCACACATAGACGAGCTTGTGGATAACACTGCAGGGCACGCATTGCTGTCTTTCATGGATGGGTTTTCTGGGTATAATCAGATTCTGATGTCTCCTGAGTATAGAGAGAAGACCACCTTCACTACACCATGGGGAACCTACTGCTATCGAGTAATGCCATTCGGACTGAAGAATGCTGGAGCTACCTACCAGAGTATGGCCACAACCCTGCTGCACGACATGATGCACAAGGAGGTCGAGGTATATGTTGACGACATGATAGTCAAATCAAGGGAAAGGGAAGGACATCATAAAGCACTTCAGAAGCTCTTTGAGAGGATTAGGCAATACAAGCTACGTTTTAATCCTCAAAAATGCACTTTTGGGGTAACAACGGGCAAAATGTTGGGATTTCTCATCACTCAAAGAGGAATCGAAGTAGACCCTTCCAAGATACAAGCTATCATGGAGATATCACCACCAAAGACAGAAAAGGAAGTGAGGAGTTTCCTGGGAAAGGTGCAGTTCATCAGCAGGTTTATTTCTAAACTCACAACCACCTGTGAGCCTCTTTTCAAACTTCTAAAGAAGGGTAATAATTTCGAGTGGAATCAAGACTGTCAGCAAGCTTTCGAGGCAATTAAATAGTATCTTCAAAACCCATCTGTGTTGTCACCACCCATTCCTGGAAAGCCATTGATTCTGTATCTCTCAGTGACAGACACGTCCATGGGATGCATGCTAGCACAAGAAAACGATGCCAAGGAAGACTGCACCATATACTACCTCAGTAAAAAGATGATGGATTATGAGGCAAGGTACACTCCCCTCGAGAAAACCTGCTGGGGGCTAGTATGGGCCACAAAGAAACTAAGGCATTACCTATTGGCACATCCGGTAGTGCTGGTTTCTCGCTTAGACCCAATCAAAAACCTTTTCGAGAAGCCAGCACTTATTGGAAGGCTGGCTAGGTGGTTGCTGCTGCTTGCATAATTCGATCTCAAGTACATGACAAGGAAATCAGTGAAAGGAAGGGCTGTGGCAAAATTCCTGGCAGATCACCCTATGACAGAGGCCGAGGCAGAGGATTTCATGTTCCCTGACGAAGACATCTTGTGTCTCCTAAACAACACCTGGCAGCTCTATTTCGATGGAGCATCAAACAAATGTGGATATGGCATAAGGGTACTGCTAGTTTCCCCGAACGACTCTCATATCCCTTTGTCATATAAACTGAGGTTTGAAGTCACCAACAACCAAGCTGAGTACGAGGCCTGCATTGCTGGAATGGAGGCAGCCTTAGAACTAGGGGCAAAGAGGATAGAAGTCATTAGGGATTCAAACCTAGTAGTATCCCAGGCAAGAGGAGACTGGAAGGTCAAGGAAGAAACGCTAAAACTATACCATTCTGTGCTAGAGTCTCTAATTCCACAATTTGACTCTGTTATTTTTACACACACCTTGCGAATAAGCAATAGATTCGCAGATGCACTAGCAACGTTAGCCTCTATGGTTGAGATACCCCTGGGGTTCACAATGCAACCTCTCATGATCGAGCAGAAGGACAAACCCGCATGTGAATGCACCTTTACTGAAGAAAGTGAGGATGATGGAAAACCATGGTATGAAGATGTGAAGAAATTCTTAGAAGAAGGGGAGTATCCTTCTGAAGCCACCACAAAGGACAAAATGGCTTTGCGAAAATTTTCCACCCGATTTATAGTCTGCGGAGGAACACTGTATCGAAGGGCACATTTGGGTCCCAACCAACTTTGTGTTACCACAGAGGAAAGCCACAAGATTATGAAGGAAATACATGAAGGAATCTGTGGGCCACACATGAATGGGCCAACAATGGCAAAGAAGATCCTGCGTCAAGGATATTACTGGACTACCATGGAAGTTGACTGTGCTGACCATGTCCGCCGATGTTTCAAGTGCCAAACTCACGTTGATCACCTGCGTATACCCCCTACGGAACTATATAGCATGACATCCCCTTGGCCATTCTCCACCTGGGGGATAGACGTTATTGGAAGCATAAATCCGAAGGGGAAATACAAACATCAGTTTATTCTAGTGGCCATCGACTACTTCACCAAATGGGTAGAAGCGGCTTCCTATGCAACCCTCAAAGCAACTCATGTGGCCAAATTTATCCGCACCAATATCATCTATCGGTATGGTGTGCCCCACGAGTTCATATGTGACAACGGATCACACTTTAAAGGGGCGACAAAGAAGCTCTTTGCTGAATTGGGGATACAGAATCATCGGTCATCTACTTACCGACCTCAAACCAATGGAGCAGTTGAGGCTGCAAACAAGAACATCAAGAGGATCTTACGCAAGACTACTGACACTTACACGGACTGGCCAGAAATGTTACCTCTGGCATTATGGGGCTATCGCACAACTGAAAGGACTTCAACTGGGGCTACCCCTTACTCCCTGGTCTATGGAATGGAGGTTGTCTTACCAATCGAATTGGAGTTGCCCTCACTAAGGGTACTAGCCGAAACTGGAATGATCAAAGAGGATTGGATTCAAAACCACTATGATGAGTTAGCACTGCTAGATGAAAGAAGGCTGAGAGCACTATACCACGCGCAAGGATATCAACGTCGCATCGCACGAGCATTCAACAAGAAAGTAAAACCAAGAGACATCAAAGTGGGAGATATGGTACTCAAGGCCGTCCGTCGCCATGTTTCAGACCGAATGGGCAAGTTTAGACCAAATTGGGGAGGCCCCTACCTTATCAAACGCATACTTTCTGGAGGAGCAGTGTACATTGCAGACCTGGATGGAATGGAATTCGCAACGCCATTCAACATTGACAAGCTGAGGAAGTACTACCCCTGAGAGATGCTCGTTGGGCCGAAAACCACAAGGGTGGGCGAACCCGAGCAAAAATTAGAGCAGCCTGCTAGGTCGAAAACCCGCAAGGGCGGCTTAGGCAAAAACTAAGGCATAAATAAAAGCGCTCGCTAGACTGAAAACCCGCAAGAGCGGTTTAGGCAAAATCAAGAGCATAAAAGGAGAGGAAAAATACTCGAGTGAACCCCAACCAAAAACAAAACAAATTGTCAAGGAACTACGTTTATGGCCTGATTCCCTTCACGGGATACGTAGGCAATCTCTATATTGAGATTCGGCCACTGCTATTACCAACACTTCCAAAATTTCCAGGTCTATCCTGAGGCATGCTCATTATTAAACCATGACAGCAACATTCTCAAATAAAACGACCAAATGTTTTATTATTTCTAAAGAAAAAGGAAAGCAAGCTCAAACAATTCTCAATCTATGGAAACTAGAATAAAACAAATCTTTCAAAAAGCATAAGCAAAGTGTCTCTCTAGGTCTTCCTTCTCTTTGCACTCTTGTCCTTCAAAAGGTTTTTCTCTAACCAACGCTTATACAAGCCCGATAGCTTGTCAGCAAAGTTTTCAGCAACCTCTTGCATTATTCGATTTGGCCAAAAACAAAGCACGTTTCGACCAAGGTTGGCATCATGAACCTTAGAAACAGCCTACTCTGGGTCACCCGAAACTTGAACCTATTCAGCCCTAAACTGCCTTTGGAAACGAGCAGGAAAATAGAAGGTAACTTGAGAGATGCCAATCACTGGTACACCAAAATGGTTCATAGTGCTTGCAGTCATGCTCTTTACACCATACCAGGGGCAAACCCACTGGATCCGATTCCCTTTTCGAGTCTCCATCCATGCTTTCCAAGCAGCTTCAGTGGGAAATTGTCTGATCACACGACGCTCCACGCAGTGATCTAAACCATAGGGTAGCCGCTCCGGCACATCCCACACCCTCAACTTCTCATAAAGCCATACCTATGGAAAACAAGGGAAAATTGCGAGCTGTGAGAACATGTGGGTCAAAACAAAAGAGAGACGAGCGAAAAGATAAATTTGGCAAAAGAAAACAGGAAAAGAGCGAACCTGTAGCAACAAAGGGCTACCTGAAACCTGGGCTGTAGGATCACCCTTTACCATGTCAAGGCCTATC
Source organism: Rhododendron molle (assembly GCA_025413875.1). NCBI lineage: Eukaryota > Viridiplantae > Streptophyta > Magnoliopsida > Ericales > Ericaceae > Rhododendron > Rhododendron molle. The sequence goes on along the minus strand of CM046391.1, from coordinate 32,189,866 downwards.
AAGGTCTCTGCCAACACTAAACCAGCAAAACCTACACGGTTTCCCATCTGTTGGGCAAAGTAATCAAGCAACTGGGGGATCAAGGTGGTGAGGCCCAACGGCCTCTGGTTTGGTTTAATTCCCGTTTATTTCATTAATCGTAGCTTTCTGCTCATCTGTTAACTTCATGTCTGGTGTGAGGAAGAACACCAGCCGGGGCTTCGATGCCTTAGCCGGTACATTGAATCAGCGTGATCCCTCGACCGTGACATCCATTCACCGGCCGAGTGATCAATCTACTGGCACAGCTTTGTTTTGTTCTGCTTTCTAACGCATGATTTATTTACGGTCTCGGCTCACCTTATTAACTGTTTAAGGCATAAAAATAGATTACGTGTTTGAATTAAATAGATTACGTGTTTGAATTAAATAAAGCATCTATATGTCTTGTGTTGAATGATTATGGGCTAGCCTCACGACTAGGCAGGGAGGGGTGCCTAACACCTTCCCCTCACTGTACTTTTGGCTTCCGTATCCAGAATCTCTATCTATTTTCCTAGTTTTAATAAACTGGGTGGCGACTCAGTTTTGATGATAACTGTTATCGTGTGGCGATACCTCTAGCCATGGAAGTATCCACGATCTTGGTTTATGAAGCGAGCAACCAATTGAGCAAACACAGTGATGATCGAACTGTATGGTGATACCCCATTTGGGAGGTGTCTAAAAAGGCACATGCGATTAATGAACCAAAAGGGGGAAACCCTTAATCAGTCAATTTTATTCAGATGATTTATTTATTACAAGCCGAGCATGAAAAAAGGAAAAACACACAACGAAATCCACTCTTTTATTCCAAAGACCGGTAAAGTAAGCAATCAACCCCTCCTCGCTTCGACATCCCTTCTTAACCACTTCCGGTACCTACCAGTCAAGGCAATGGAGTAGAGTGGATCACTCGGCTCAGTCCTACGAGATCCCCATGTTCGCGCATAACTTTGAAAGCCCGGAATGGTGAACGGAGGGAGACGAAGCATTTCTGAACCCGAGGATGGCATCTCCTGGCTGAGTCCAAACTGGCGCAGAATGCGGAATGGCGAATAGAAAGTGAAGCTAGTCAAGCCTGCCACAAACACCTGTAGCGAACCCATGTTACTTACGATCATCGCAGGAAGCCTCAGCCAATGACACCACCAAGCAACGTCATCATCGTCTAGGGAAGCAAATAAGTCAATCCAGTCATCCTCATTCCTGTACATCACTGGAAAAGGGCGGTTCCACCCGCTAGCACATACCACCAGTCATTTGCCGGGGGAGTCAGCAAGTTTAGTTTGTCACAAAGCCACATCTGTCAGAAAAAGAGAGAAAACAAGTAAGAAACAAGATAAAGCCTAAACCGAGAGTCGAGGTAAAAAGAATGAGTGAAATAGAAAAAGGAGAGCTGAGTGAGGCCCCGACCTGCAACAGTAGCGGGCTACCACCAAAAACCCTCGTGCGACCAGTGCGAACAACATCCAACCCCATCAGGGTTTCTGCAAGGACTAAAGGTGCGACATCCTTGCGAGCCTCAATCTGAGCAGCGACTCCCACCAACAAAGGGCTAGGCTGACCAACAGAAAGAACCAGTAAGAAGGCCGCCAAGAGGCAAATGCAACAAGCCGTCATCCGACGACCTTGATATCGAAATCCGTTAGATTTCCAGGTGGACTGAACATCTCGTACACTGCACGATGTTGATGGCATTGTGTCGAGTGAGAAATTCAGTAGTGTTACCACTAACGCCTAGCTTGGCCTTAAGAATTTCTTCATGCTTTCTCGGATTATAGGAACAACTGGCTCAACGGAGTCATGGCTCCCCAGGTAGGCATGGAACTCCTCGACGGTGGGGCAGAGTTCTTGAGAACCAAAGCGAAAGACATGCACTTCGGAATCCTAAAAATGTACCGCCGCGTGCAACAACACAGGACGAATTGCGACTTCTCAGAGATGCCTTAAAGCGTAAAGGCGGTGCCCTCGGAAATTCAGCCAGTCAATGCCTTCAAGGCTGTCCAACCAAGGCCGAAGCAAAGCTTGGTTCAGCAAAGCCATGAGAAAGAGGAGTTTTTTAGAGAAGAATGATGAAATGGAGTGTGAATGACTTAACAAAGCAAGGCTGGGTATTTATAGAGGTTTGAGGGAGCTGAGGTCACTAACCCATCTACCTTGAAACTCACCAAACTCAGCATTTTCAAAATCTATTCAAAATTCAAACTTTGAACATTTGAAAATTGTATTGGAAAACACAAGTTGACCTTTGGGAAGTCACTTTATCTGGGGAAGCAGCTGAATTGAAGCCATTTGAACACCTTGGGAGCAAGCATGCAAGGGAAAACGACATGGAAAAGCTAATAAGTGGCATTGGGAAACAGCACTGTGCTGCATGTAGCAGTAGTCCCGAGCGCTCGGGAGTGAAGTCCCAAGCGCTCGAGACCACTCTCAAGCGCTCGAAAGTGCTGCTGTGTACAGCAGGTTTTGGTTCTCAATTACTCATCCTCAACGCAACACTGTGACGTCATGCAGCTCAGATCAGAAGACTCTTAACATGCTTCTAGGGAATACAGCGGTGTCCGTTACATGCTTTCTAGTGTATTCGAGTCCATGTTCTTCGAAAAATCCCAAAATCTCCAAGGTTTTCATCCCTCGAGTATGTCAAAATCCATGTTAGGGGCATTTGGTCGAATCAGGCAACACGCACGAGTCATGGCACGCGCCAATGACTGTGTGAAGTGATCAAATGTGCAATAACGCTCCTAATTCAAGTTTTTTCCTCTCCAACACCTCAAAAGTGTCATTCTAATGCAAAAGTGCATGTCAATCCTCGTGTCAAGAGCATTCTGATAATTCCGGCGGTCTCCGCAGGTCATAACACTCATTATTGACTGCGCAGTGTGCTCTACGTCATTCAAATACCCTTAAATCCAGTTTTCCGTAGTCGTTCGTTAAAAAGTCCATCTTTGAATAATATCAAATTTTTGCATATACTCCAAGAGTATCGGTCGAAATTCGCGTGCTCTTTACTTTCTTTCAAAACTAGACAGATATTTCATAAAATACAATTCTAATGGGAGTGCGAACGAATGGAAAGAACAAAAGTGCGAATTCCCATAAATGAATACGGTTTTTTCGACGAGCAAAAGGGTAGTCCATAAACTGGGGCAAACATACGCCCAATCCTAACTACTGGGGCATGCAGGCCCAAACAAAACCAAGGCATGCAAGCCTGGAAGCTACAACTACTTCAGCACGTAGGCTCATGAATAAGAAAAGCTAGCAAAGCAAAAACCTAAAATTCAGTCTCGACGAGTCCTCTTTCGCTGGTGTCCCTCCGACTCAGTGCTCTCAACCTCGTCGTCGCCATCATCATCGTCATCGTCATCATCATCGTCATCGCCGGGAGAACCTGAGGCAGTACTCGAGTCTATAGACCCTAAAGCTCGTGACTCAAGTGACTCCTTTGTCTCCTCCACCGACTCCTCGAGGACAGGTCTCCACTGGTATGCCGCCAGAGGCAAAACCACGAATCCTCTCGCCCCCAAAGCAGACCATGGCACACTTTGTGTACCCCAACCCTGTGTGCTGGCAGGAATGGGAAGACTCGTGGTGTTCTGCGGACGCGTCCTGCCTGAATGCCGTGGTTGCACCTACATATCATAAACATTTTCTCATTCCATGCATAACTAAATATTGTTTGCTCAATTGAAATATGAAATGTACATATTTGTTATACCTAAAGAACAACAGGAGAAGCAGACTCGGGGGCAGGTCTAGTCTGAAGGACCCTCCCATTAGCACAATCCTTTAGCAGGTGGCGCATCCCCACCATCAGCATCACAGCCCGCTCTGCCCACTCTCGCGGCACCTACAGAATTATTGAAGATTCAAAATATGCAAACAAGGAACAATCAATGTGCAAGACAAGCAGAAACGCTATTCATACCTGAGCAGGAAACCGCATTAGTGGCTGCAGGAGGCGTGGCATGTCTATCACCTCCCGCGCACCAGACGAGTCACGCTTATCGTCCACTTCAGCACCGGCAACACTGGAGGTACCGGAGTCTCCACCATCTCTGGGACCCCTGCATTACCCTCGTCCCCTACCCCGTCTGGAGCAGCTACCGCCCCTCCGCGCTTCAATCACATCCCTCCGAGCTCCAACTCCATCCACCCACCTCTCAAACTCCTCCTCCACCTCTAGACTTGTGGCCAGGTACTAGTTTACGTAAGCTACGTAATCTAGGATACGTCAAAGGTGCCTCTCCAGATCTGTATCCGGCAAAGTGACCAGCTCGAGCTCAGCATGAGTATAGGACTCTGTCCTCTGCACGCGTGGAGGAAGCAGCCCGGGCACTACAAATGCGGGAAGACCGAGTGACTGCTGAGTCACACAATCCCCCAGGTACCACTGCCAGCCCAGAGGACACTCCAGCAAAACCCTGCTCCGTGTCACCTCCCAACTCCTCGGGAGGAACTCAGCCTTCAGTCTGGCCCAACGATCCCAGTGAATCTGCATTCAATATTCTTACATTAATAATGGAAATCTTGATCGTCAGAAAAATGTGGAAAAGAAAAGCTGAAAAGAATAAATCATACTACTGCTCCAGTCAAGTTATCCAGCCAACGCCGAAAGGTCATCACTTCCCCTATCCTCTCCTTTGTCCTCCTGTAAGCCTTACTCCACACAAGCCTGCGAGGAAGCAAACCAGGATCTCGGCACGTGTTCTTAGGGGGGAACATCCCCAGAACCTCGTAGGCCCAGACCTACAAAATTTTGGTGTTCAAGACAGTTCAGTGCATAATTCAAAACGATAAGTAGTCGAAAGCAGTCTAAAAGCAGTAATTTGAAATTGTACCTCAACCAGTCTCCAATACCCGCCGATGGTGTCGCCAACACCACGTGAGGCAGCTCCCAAAAAGTAGTAGAGCATGCACAAAGCAGCACCTCCCCAGTCGTAGCGCCCCACCTGCCCCAAGTGGACCAAGCCTGCCAAGTAGCAAAGGTGGACCTGACTACGCCTGTTTGGGAATAGCGAAGCCCCAAACAGGTATAGTAAGTACGTCCTGGCCATCTGGGCTGCCTCCTTGTCGCTCACAGGCTCGTGGTCCCAGTACTCCACGAACTGCCCGTACGCCGCCACCCCACCGCTATGACGTGGAACTCGTCCAAGAAACCACCTTAAGGCTGCGTCGTCCAACACTATACTCGAGTCATATGGGATGGGGTCTCCTCCGACCCTAAGTCCCGTGATCGCTGCGAAGTCAAGGGGCGTGATCGTCATCTCCCCGAACCGGAAGTGGAACGTGTTGGTGGTGTCCCACCACCTCTCCGTCAGCGCCGTAAGCATGGCCCGGTCCACCCTTACCACCGTCAGCAGCTGTACGAAAGGCCCGAAACCTGCTGCTTCCACCAGTGCTCGCACCCTCTCGGGCAACGCCTTGAAATACTTCAGTGAGCTGGCTGAGCCCCCGTGGCCGTATATGTCTGTAGTACACTGTTTCAACAAAGCAAAGAAATAGCCTCAATATCGACAAAAGCAATTGGTAACAAAAGATCATTTACAAAATTCAAAGGTTGAAGTTATCAAAACTCACCGTGGTCCACCCAGAAGAGATGTGTGAATCCCGATCTCGAAGAAGCATGTCCTCAGGGTAGTCAGCCCGGGCAGGAACGTAGCTGATCATCCCCACCAGCTCAAAGAAGTGCAACCTAGGAGCGTACGTCGCTAGTGTGAACCCAGGTCGTTCCCTGTTCAAGTACGCCTTCACCTCCTCAACCGCCGTCACCCGCTGCTCAGCGGCTGCCTCAGGCTCCCGCTCCTCCTTCTCCACCTCCGCCGTCTCCGACTTTACCCTCTGTCCCATGATGTCAGAAGCACTTGTACCACCCAGCAGCGCTCCTAACAAAAGCGCCGAGGTCTGATCCTCCGGGGCCCTCGCACCCCTCAGCACTGCCGTGATCCCGACATCGAGGCCAAAGGCGTCTAGGATATCCCGTGGCCTCACGGAATCCAAGAAGTCTCCTGCCTCGAGAGGAACAGGTCACGAAGCCCCGATCCCACTATCTCCCTGTCTTGGTTCCACCACCGTCATCCGCAAGACAAGGGTGGCAACGACGCGACCGCCCATCGCCCACCGCCACCTCGCTGCTAACGTCGGCCCGCCACTCGTCGCTAGCCCGCTCCGCGGGTGCGAGCAACTCCTCCACGGTAGGACTGGGAGGAGTGCCCGCAGCGCCGCCGCTGGTGCCCATGGCCCCGCCTCCACTGCCCGTGCCTCTACCTCTACTGCCCATGGAACCCCCGCCGCCGCCAGAAGCAGCCTCATTGCCGCCAACATCCGCCACTGCCTCCGAACCTCCTCCAACTTCGTCAGCCACCACCTCATTGCTACTACCCCCAACCACCACTGCTGCCTGGTTACCCCCACCCTCGCCATCCACCACCGTGGCACCTTTCATGGTCTCCCCACCGCTAGGATCAGCCCCAGCACCGCCACCAACCATTGAATCCTATTCGCCCCATTTTCTCCCCCTCCGCTTTATCCGAATCTCTTGGAACACCATGGCCCACCGGGCGATGGTCAGAAGGTCGAGGTCGTGGATCTGGTGCATGGCTGGAAGATGAGAGAGTTGTACGATATGAGAGAGTTGTTTCGAGATAAGAGAGTCGCATGAGAGAGAGATCGTATAGAGAAAGATCAATTTGAGAGAGGGGAGTCGATTGTGTGACTTCTGGTTCTCGAGCGCTCAAGAACCAGGTTTTAAACCCCCAAATCAAAGAAGGAAGACGAAAGAGTGGCGGGCCCCAGCAATGGTCCCGAGCGCTTGGCACCACTCTCGAGCGCTCGAGAGTGTTCTGAAGCGCTCTGCTTTGTCTTTGCCGTCGTGACAGGTTTTTACCCCGTGCATTCCTCATCCCTAAAATTCTCTTTTCTTGCAAAACCATTTACAAAATCAATCTCAGTCCTGAATAGTTATTCATATCGAGACGGAGTAATCGATAGCAATTCTGTTGTTAATTTGTTTCTAAACGCACTTAATGATTGAACACGTCACCCGACGGTCGATGGAAGTAATCTCAAACATATTTACCAAGCAGTCGAGGCGCTATTCTTCTTTTGTCCGCTGAACAAAGCAGCAAATGGACCCTTCATGCATTTGTCATTAACAAAGTGTTGTCGATTCTTTCTCGTGCATGCATGGATATCACGTGTTTGCATTCGCCCCAAAGAACTACGCTGGTCTGATCCCTACAAAAAGGGTTACGTAGGCAGTCTGAAAAGACGCGATCACTTGCATTAAATGCTTTTACTTGCATTTGATTTTGAAATTAAGGGTTTGGCTTGGCTCGAATTGGGCTATCTCAATCTTTGGACGTCACTCGTATCCAGACATGATATCGAGCGACGCCCAAAGAGGGGCAACTATAGACACCCCAATTTGGACTCTTCGAATTTCCTTAATTTGTGGCCCGAAGGCTCCAGATGATGAATTTGGATTAAAGCAAGGCTTGGACCAATCATAGCAATGCTTCTTGGAGGACTTAAAAAAGGAAATAAAAGATGCAAAATCAGTTTCAAGCGCTCAGGAGCATTCCCAAGCGCTCAAAAATATTTTTCAAAACCTGAGACCAGACTCTCTCCCGAGTGCTCGAGAGTGGTGGTCCGAAGCGCTCGAGACCACTCCCAAGCGCTCGAGACCTCTGTCGCTGCCCAATGGGTGAAAAGGTTCCCCACTATCCATGCAATCCATCATTGCAGCCGGCTAGTCCAGGATTTTATTCAGGCAACACTCCACCTCAGTCAGAGGGAGTCAGACCTGGAGATTTTCCCTCCAAACAAATGATTTCATTTCATTTCATTTTTCAAGTGGAGACCATAGGTTATATTTGCTATATATATAGCCTCTGGTCAATGGAGGAGAGGGGACGAAAAAAATCTCTCTCTAACCTTCTCTCTCTCTAGTCAAGCAACTTTCAAAATCTTCAAGTTTCTAGGTAAAGTTTGGTTTTTGACGGGCAAAAGAATTTTCTAAATAGATTGAAAAAGATCCAAGCATCAAAAAAATGCCAAGACTTTAGGGCAATTTCAAGTCCTGATCTCTGATACTTCCTACCATCCCCATTCCTCAAAGCAACTTCAAGAAGCAAAGTTTCTCAAAGAGGTAGAAAGACTTCTATTTCCTTTTGGTTCAAATCAAAAAGACTGTTCTTCCTTTCTGAGGGAGGTCTCCCAGCCCAGCTCAGTCTTTAATACTAAGCGCGTGGTTGGAAGACCTTGGTGAAAAACAAGAGCAAAGGGGCATGAAAACACTTTTTTGTATTAACTTACTGGGAACACTCCTGAGCGCAAGGGAGTGCTCTTGAGCGCTCGAGAGTGTCTCCAGTCTCATTTTCCTTTTTCTTAGGCATTTGGGAAGACATGCAGGAGGAGTAAAGTGTGATTTCAAACAAAGTAATTCTCTTGAGTCATATTGACGCGAATGATCTCCTTCTCGAAGACAAAAAAAAAAAAAACTATTTTTAGTTAAAGATCCTGCAAAGGTGTATTTTCCAAAATTTAAAAGGGGAGTGTTTCATCTTCAAAAGGGGAGATCTGTTACGTCAATATGTCACAATAGGGTCGTTAGTTGGTCGAAATAAGTTTGGGGTGCAGATCACTTCCAAGCGCTTGAGAACACTCCCGAGCGCTCGGGAGTGTCTGCATGCCATCCCACTTCGCTTCTTCTTGTCTGGTCTCTCAGCTGCCTTTGCATGTCCATGCGTGTGCTTGTTTGCTCCTTCGAACTGTAGATCCGCTCTTATAGAGGCAGGGATGCATGATTTGGAAGATTGAGGTTCTATCTCGGTTTACCAAGTCCTCTGCTGAGCCCATAACACGCTTAAAATTACTTCAGTTTACAATTTTTAGCATTATACCCTGTTTGTACTAACAAGATTTGCAGGATGAGCTGTGGGCTACCACAGCCCCGGGTGGAATCGGGACGGCCCAAAAAACGCAAGTTTTTGAATTTGAAAATTTTGAAGTGTCGCCACCCGGATTTATGGTTCGCCACCCGAGAAACCGTTTTGATTGAAAATGATTGATTTGAATTGAAAACCAGAGATTTAAAAAAGGGTTCGGAAGCCATGTTACGAAGGGGGAAGGGTTTTACGACACCCCCCTCGCCCGATACGAGATCGGTCTCTACTAAACGTTTGTGGGATTTTTCGAAAAGATTTTGTTTCACTAAACAACTAGCAAGTATTTACAATTATACCAAATAAAGAGTGCATGCTGGTGCATGTGTACAGTGAATGATAAAATGGCAAAGGATAAAATGCAGGATGACGAAGGGGTGAAGATCTGCTTCTGACTTCACTCCCGAGCGCTCGGGAATGCTCCAAAGCGCTTGGGAGTGCTGATATCCAACCTACAAATTTTTGATAGTACAAACATAATACCACGCTACAGCTATGAACTGAGATGATTTTAAGCATGTTACAGGCTCAGCAGAGGGCTTGATGAACTGGGATAAAATCCTAATCCTTCAAGCAATGCATCCTTGCCTCTACAAGAGCTGATCTACAGTTTAAAAGAGAAAACTAGCACATGCAGGGACATGCAAAGGCAGGAAATAACAAGGTAGAAAGAGTGAAGTGAGATAGCATGCAATCACTCTCGAGCGCTCAAGAGTGGTCTCGAGCGCTCGGGACCCCTGTCAAGCCATCCTGCAAATTTGGTTAGACATATCCACATGCTAGCAATGCCAAGAAGACAAAAAGAAATCGAAGTACAGAAGTGCTCAGCCAGAAGCTTAAACAGCTAAGAACTGGTCTTTACCATTCAAACTTTGCTTCCTTGCAACTGAAAGCAAATCTAACTGGGCTCTGGAAGGACCAGTGCACATCCAGTGTCTACAAAGGACATAAATGAAGTACATAATGAACAAAATAGGGTTTTAGTGGCAGCATCACTCCTGAGCGCTCAGGAATGGTCCCGAGCGCTCGGGAGTGAACACAGTGCCCAGAAAAGTTTTCGTTTATTTGTGCTCCTCTTGCTCTTGTTGTTAAACTAGTATCAAAAGAACCCACAACCAGTATAAGGAACTAGTGTGAGTCCCTGATTTCCCTCAGAAGTAGGAAAAACATTGGCTTAATGGAGGTGTTTATACCTTTTGGGCTTGAACTTAACTTCTTGGATTGACTTGCATGCTTCAATGAGGACTGAAAAACAATGTGAAATAGAGCTTTTGATGTGCCAAAGACCAACAATGTGTTTGAAGTTTTCCTAGAATTTTCTCTTAGAAAGATAATTGAGAAAATGATGGGTTTTAGAGAGAATTTGAGAGACTGAAATTTTCAGAAGATGGTAGAGAGAGAGAGTAAAATTTCGTGGCCCTTTTGCATGTGGAATGGAGGGGTATATATAGGGGAGGGAAAATTAGGATTTTAGCTTGAAAATCAAATGAAAATGAAAAGAAAAAAATGTTTTGGGGAGGGCAAAAGGCATCATGAGATGCTCTACTTGCTCAGGCAGGCCTGGGATATGCAGGTTTGAACGTTGAACGAGTTGAAAAGCTTGAAAAGCCATGGTCAAAGCCAAGCTCAACATGCATTGGTCTGTCAGCACTCCCAAGCGCTCTAGAGTGGTCTCGAGCGCTTGGGAGTGTCTGCCCAACTTCAGAAGGGGGCCACGGACACTCCCGAACTCGGTTTTGGGTGTTTTTCGAAGCGTTGGAAAGCTCATGAAGTCCTCTTTCAAACCCAATTAGTTTCATTGAAATATATTTTATATGCCAAAAAGTGTGCCCATTTTGCCCTTAGGGTGTCGGGAAAAAGAAGGTTTTGGTTTGGAAAAAGTCGAAGAAGCATCGTCCAAGTTCGTCCAAGGCCTATTTTGATTCCGTTTCATCATCGGGGAGCCTCAAGGCCACAAATTAAGGATAATTAATAGGTCCAAATTGGGGTGTCTACATGAGCAGTTGCATTTCCAAGCGCTCGGGAATGCTCCCAAGCGCTCGAGAGTGAAATCATTGGCAGTATCTCAATTTCTGTTATTTTGCATTTCTTAATCATTTTCACCACTTCATGTTCACTGGCACCAGCATACACCTTGTAGTTGATATATCTATGGATACATGCTACATGCTTAATGAAACAAAATGTCTTGATAAAATCCCATAAACATTAAGTAGAGATCGATCTCGTATCGAGTGAGGGGGGTGCCGTAAAACCCTTCTCCCCTCGTAACGTGGCTTCCGAACCCTTAACAAATCTCTGGTTTTTCAATTTCAATAATCATTTTCAATCAAAATGGTTTCTCGGGTGGCGAACCATAAATCCGAGTGGCAACTCCTCAAGTTTTCAAATCAAAACATTATTTTTCGGGCCGCCCCGATCTACCCGGGACTGTGGTAGCCCACATATATCAATAGGACAAGGAAAAAAATCAAGGACGATCAAGAAGATCAAGACCAAGGAACTTTCTCTCTCTCTTTTTCTCCTTCTCGTTCTCTCTCTCTCTCTCGGCCCATCTCTCTCTCTCCTCTCTCGGCTTTCTCTCTCTCTCTCTCTCTCTCTCTCTCTCTCTCTCTCTTGTACTTATGGAAGTATATATATATCCTGATATATATAAGTACAATACGAATCTAGTAAACTTTTTAAGTAAATAAGATTTTCTTAATAAAATAAGGGAATCCATCACATGGTACTTTTAAGATTATATATATATATATATATACACACACATAAGTGCGCGCACACACACACACATATATATCTATATATATAAATATATAAGTGTGTACTTTTAGGGTACTACATGATCTTACTAGATTTCCCATTAAACTAATCTAATTGGCACATGCTTCCATATTTTAATAAACCACGGTACTAGGTACTTATATTAATTAATCCAATGTACTTATACTTATTTTAATCTTTCCATCATATGGGCAATCTAGAAAATAACTAAATTAATAAACTCAAGTACTTTTGGCAAGACTTAACCTATTATCCATTGGGTAATAATTCTCCAAGCGGTTATTGACCAATGGGTAAAGAAGTAAAGTAATATATACTTGAATAATATATATATATATATATATATATATATACACACACACACACACACACACACTTCAAGCATGTGTATATTACCATATATAACTATATATATGTACCTTTAACAAATCTAGTAATGTACTTTTTGTAAATAAAATCTAGATTTCCTATTGTCCAATGGGTAAAGATTACCCTAACATTTATCGACCAATGGTTAAAAGCTAAAAGGTTCAAAAGGTTCATCTAGGGTTGAGACGTTCATAAGTTTCAAAGGGTTCAATAAGTTTACCAAGAGTTAGGAGGCAATGACTAGATTAAATGGTAGTTAAGTTATTATAATTGGTTGGTTAAAAACTAACTATACTAGTCTGGTAGGATTTCCAGCCAAGAATCGTCATTACAAGATTTTAACCTAACCATGACGAATAATAAGCAATTACAAGGATTTATAACCAACCAAGACTTCAAACGAGATTTTAGGTGAGTCTCAGTCGCCCACTTTTTTATTCACCCCCCTCTCTTCTTCTCTTCATGTATGTGGGCTGCCTGAAGTCAATAACGACAGATTTTTGGTTATGAAAATAAAATTATACTAAAATTCAAATTTTAACAAAATTTTTATTTACCAAAAATCAAGGTCGTTACAAGCCTTTCTTTTGCTAGTATCTCTTCCCCTTCCCTATATATACCCCCCATTGTTTCCTTTTCAAAGGGTTACAAAATTGCCAAGTTAACAAAATTCAAGAAAAAGTCATTACACTCAAGCCCTAATTCTCTTGAACTCAAAGCATACTTCCAACCATACTTCAATCAACCAATTCAAAGTTCTATTTTCAGCCACTAATCATCCTTGTTCAATCCAATTTCAAACCTCAAGCAAAGGTATAAAACCTTTACTGCTTTCTGTTTTGATCCCTGAGGGGGGCTGGCAGGGCCAAGGTCAGTAATCAATACCAGTCCTGGTCCAAAAGCTGGCAGAGTTATAAGAATCGTGTGATCAATCCACCTACGCGCGCCGATCCACTGTATGCGGGCGCCAATCTTTGGCTACGGGGCCAGACCTGCGTGGGGACAGAGGTGTTCGTCTTTACTATTTTTAATAGCATTTAGATCACCATGAGGCATGTTAAAATTTGTTTACTGCTTACCATGTTAAAATTGTTAGCTTTGGCTTAAAATGCCTTTCTGTTTCTTTGGAATGCCCTTTGGTTGCCTCTAAATATGTCTGTAGACACCCCAATTTGGACATTTCGAATTTCCTTAATTTGTGGCCCGGAGGCTCCCCGATGATGAAATTGGATTAAACAGGCCTTGGGCTGATGGCACAATGCTCCTAGAAGGACTTTAAGAGGGAAATAAAATGTAAAAGTGGCTTTCAAGCGCTCTGGATCAATCCCAAGTGCTTCAGAGCATTTTTCAAAACCTTGGACCAGTCAACTCTCGAGCGCTCGAGAGTGAAGTCCCAAGCGCTCGAGATCACTCTCAAGTGCTCGAGACTTTTGTACTGCCCAATGGATGTTGGAGCTTCCCCACTATCCTTGCAGCCATCATTTCAGCCGTTTGAACGGGTCTTTGCCTTAGACCACACTCAACCTCAATCAGAGGTGAGTCAGAGAGAAAGATTTCATTTTGATATCAAATAATATTTTTCAAATTAAACCATGTGCTATGTTGGGCTATAAAAAGGGAGGGCTGGTCTTCAGTTGGACCACGAACTCTCTCTCTCTAGAGTCCCTCCTCTCTAACAGTTCAAGGCAAAGAGACCAGTTCTCATCCCCTTGGAAGCAAAAATCCCATTTTCAAAAGCAAAAACAAACCAAAAATCCAAGGTAGCAATAAGATGGAAGGGGTTCAGATCATTATCAGCTTCTGATCTCCTGAAGTTTTCATTTCTTTCCCCTCTTCTAAACCCCTCTTCCAAGGAGCAAAGTTCCAAGCAAAAGGTAGAAGCCTCACACTTTGGTGTCAACCAAAAGCAGGGCTATTTCTTCCCTTCTGATGGAGGCTTCCCAGCTCTCTCCAGTCCTCAATACTGGAAGTGTGATGGGAAAGCCTTAGTGTTAAAGCAAGAGCAAAGGGTCGCGAGTGTTTTCCATGCATGCAGCACTGACAACACTCCCGAGCGCTCGGGACTACTCTGGAGCGCTCGAGAGTGGTGCCAGCCCCACTTTCCATTTTTCTAGCACTTAAACTAACATGCAAGGGATATAGAGGCAGGTCCCAAGCAAAAAGGGTCTTCTTAAAATGTTTTTGCTTTATCTGATCTGATTTCCAAAAAAAGATAAGGATCATTTTCATGTAAACGAAATGCAAAAACATGTTTTTCAGTAGATTAAAAAGAGGAACCTTTGGCATGCAAAATGAATAAATAGATCTGTTACATGAAAACATTAAAGCAAGGGCAATGGTTGGCCGAGATCAGTCTGGGAGTGCAGCTCACTCTAGAGCGCTTGAATCTACTCCAGAGCGCTCGGGAGTTTTCTGCATGCCATTTTATCCATGTCTCCCTCTATTTTAGTTCTCGTACTACTCTTGCATGCCTTGCACGTGACCCTTTAGTCTTTTAAACTATAAAACCGCTTTTCTCGAAGGGCAAGTACGCATGACTTGGTGGAATGGGGTCTGGTCCTGATCTACCAAGTTTCCTATTGAGCCTGGTTCATGCTTGAGATCATTTTAGTTTACATTCTCAATATTGTATTCTGTTGTATTCTGTTGTACTAACATAATTTGCAGGTTGGGCATGCAATACTCCGAGTGCTCCCGAGCGCTTGAGAGTGAATCAGTGACAGGGTCTCCCAACTTTTAACATCTTTGCATTTCATTACCATTCTTCATTTACTCACTGTATACATGCATGCACTCCTCTGTACCTGATGCATTTGTAAATAAATGCTAACTGCTCGATGAAACAGAATCCCTTTTGAAAATCCCACAAACGATTAGTAGAGACCGATTTCGAATCAGGCGAGGGGGGGTGCCGTAAAACCCTTCCCCCCTTGTAACATGGCTTCTGAACCCTCAAACAGAATCTTTGGTTTTCAATTCAAATCAATCATTTTCAGACAAAACGGTTTCTCGGGTGACGAACCACAAATCTGGGTGGCGACTCTTCAAATTTTTTCAAATCGATTCTAAAAGGCTTGGCGTTTCCTAACGGGCCGCCCCGAAACCACCCGGGGCTGTGGTAGCCCACAGTGGCGACTCTGCTGGGGATTGGTTTAATTGATACTCGAGAAAAAGTTGGTTTGTTGACAAAACGGCCTGCTTTTCTTGAATATCAATTAAACTTGTGAGCCAAGCTTGAAAAACGTTTGTTGGATTTTCAAAGTTATTTTGTTTCATTGTTTCTTCTTGCGTATATATATTTTTTTGTTCAACCCTGCTGTTGCGTTTCGGCAATCCTACCCGGCTTGCCGGTGACAGGGAATCCCGGAATGCTCAGCAACCCTCGACCGTGATGAGTCATTCCTACCGTTTGTACCGTTACTGGGTGTACGCTCAATAACGGGAGGTATACTTTGACTCTAGTCCAGGGAACCCTCTTCAAGCCAAAACCGGCCCTTGTACATGTTTAGCAAGCCGTAGAACCTTCCAAATTAGGACAGGAGCCTACAGAGTAGGATTATGTGCTATAATCTGTTTACGGGCTGCATTGCATCTTGCATTGTCATGCTGTCAGCCACGGTTCTTGAGACTCGCTCGCGCAGTCTTCGGAAGATTGCCAAGACCCGATGAAGAGTCACGCACCCTAATGCATGTTGATAAATCACATTAGCCCTCGACCCCGAACCTAAAGGAAACTAAAATTTTGCTAAGTCCTTGACTGGTGTTTAACCGAGATTTAATCAAAGGAGAGGGATGATAGGGGAGCAGAACGTTGTGATACCAACACCATCCAGGCTAAAAGCAAGTGTACCGCTTACGCCACCTCGGTTATCGTATCACATTGTTCACCTCGAGTCATTCCGAACCAATGGTCAAATTGTCGATGGAATATCAACCAAATACTTAGCTTATTTTAGCATCTTTTGGGAATCAGCGGGAGGTTCGAAAAACTCATGTTATTTGATGAAAGGAGATTGCGGGCGTTGTACCATATTCAGGGTTATCAGCGAAGAATCGCTCGAGCATTCAACAAGAAGGTGAAGTTGAGGGATCTGCAAGAGGGGGATATGGTATCCGTGCGCCAGTTTTTGACCTGCGAGGGAAGTTCCGACCAAAATGGGCCGGGCCGTACATCATCAAGTCGATCCTTTTCGGAGAAGCAGCATCAATCATCGACCTCGACGGCAACGAATTCTCGAACCTTGTCAATTTGGATCAGCTTAAACGATATTACCCTTGAGAGAGCACGCTGGGCCAAAAACCGCAAGGGCGGGCGGTCCCAGGCAAAAATTAGAGCAAGCCTGCTAGGTCGAAAACCCGCAAGGGCGGCCTAGGCAAAAGTTAATGCAAAAAGTCGAAAAGAGCTCGCTAGGCCGAAAACCCGAAAGGGCGGTACTAGGCAAAATTTAGAGCACAAAAAGAAGAACGTCAATACCCGAGCGAACCCTAGCCCGAACTACGTATGGGCCCAATTCCCTTTCTTGAGGGATACGTAGGCAATCTCACTCTGAGGTTCGGTCCTAAATTCCAAAAATCCCAGTCCAAATTGACAAGTCAAAATGCTTTCTTTCAAGGTGCATGCGATTAACGAACCGAAAGGGGGAAACCCTTAATCAGTCGATTTTATTCAGATTACTTCTTTATTACAGGCTGAGCATGAAAAAGGAAAAACACACAACGAATTTCAAAAACTGGCAAAGTAAGCTTTTTAGCCCCTCCTTGCTTCCACATCTCTCCTTAGCCATTTGCGGTACCTTCCAGTTGAAGCAATTGAGAAAAGCGGGTCGTTTGGCTCAGTCCTACGAGCCTCCCACATTCGAACATAACTCCGAAGGCCCAAAATGGTGAAGGGAGGGAGACGAAGCACTTCAGATCCTTGCAGCGGCACTTCTTGACTAAGCCCAAGCTGACAAAGGATACGAAAGGGTGAGTAGAAGGTAAAGCCTGTCAAGCCAGCCACAAACACGTGCATCGAGCCCATGTTGCTCACAGTCATTGCGGGAAGTCTCAGCCAATGGCACCGCCAAGCGATGTCATCTTCCTCTGCGGATGCAAGGAAATCAGCCCAGTCATCTTCACTGCTGTACATCACCTGGAACGGATGGTTCCATCCGCTCGCTCGATACCACCAGTCATTCGCCGGCAGTGTCAGCAAATTCAACTTGTCATAAAGCCACATCTATCCAAAAAGAGAGAAAACAAGTAAGGAGCCAGATAAGCCCTAAACCGAGCGTCGAGGTAAAATGAATGTGAGAAATAGAAAAAGGAGAGCTGAGTGAGGTCCCTAACCTACAGTAACAACGGGCTACCACCAAAAACCCTTGTGCGACCAGCATGGACGGCATCTAACCCCATCAAGGTTTCAGCAAGGACCAAGGGTGCAACATCTTTGCGAGCTTCGATCTGAGCAGCAACTCCCACCAATAGAGAATTGGGCTGGCCAATAGGCGGAACCAGGAGGAAGGCCGCCAAGAGGCAAATGCAGCAAGCCGTCATCCGGCGACCTTGATACTCGAAATCCGTTAAGTCTCCAGGTGGACTGAATCTCTCATACAGCTACACGATGTTGATGGCATTGCCTCGGGTCAAGAACTCAGCAACGTTCCCGCTGACACCCAGCTTAGTTTTTAGGATATTCTTCATACTCTCTCTAAGCATTGGAACAAGTGGCTCGGTGGAATCGTGGCTCCCCAGGTACACATGGAATTCCTCGATGGTGGGGCATAACTCTTGAGAACCGAAGCGAAAGACATGCACTTCGGGATCCCAAAAGCGTGCAGCCGCGTGCAGCAAGACAGGGCGAATTGCGACCTCGCGGAGATACTTCAAGGCATGAAGGCGATGCCCTCGGAAATTCAACCAATCGATGCCTTCAAGGCTGTCAAACTGTGGGCAGCATGCCGTGGAATTTCCAGATTCCAAAGCGCACGCCTTCGGGAATTTCGTTTCCCGAAGCAAGGGCCCGTGATCGAGGGAGCACGAGCCGGGCAGCAAGCGCTCGGAATATAGAGTCGCCACCTGGGTTTGAAGGTCCGACACCCAAGGAACCGTATTTCGAAGCACCTGTCGCACTGTTTGATTTGAAAAAGTGAAGGAACCAGTCCGTCATAACCATATCTGGGTTCGGGAGCCAGGTTATGAGAGGGGAAGGGTTTTAAGGCACCCCTCTCGCCCAATCCGGAGATCGGTCTCTACTTAAGCATTTTGTGAAAATATTCATGATTCAATTTCTTCTTTAACCAATTTTAAGTCAATTAGGGCGGGGGAACAGTTAATCGGGATTTAAAACTGTAACACGATTTGCAGGATGTGATATAAACAAGGCATGGATGGATGGAATAATAAAAGTAGGATAAAATCCAGCTCTCTGATGAGAAATAAACCAGACTGCTCATAAAATGGATGTGCCATACCCCATGGCCACCTTTGCGTGCATGAATCAACGTGCATGCAAAGCAGACCATCGCGCGACACACTCACTCACTCGCCCGAGGGTCCTATTTCACCACAGGTTGAATTTAATACTCTTCTGGGCTCTGGAAGGACCAGTGCACACCCAGAAGGCAAACCAAGCAGTTTATATGGGCTGAAAGTAAACAAATATTACTAATTATTACAAACAGAAGCTTAAATGAATGGAAATACAACCCCTAAACATTGGGGGTGTTAAAGCAAAGACGAAGAGTCAAGTTGCACATGCAAGGGCAAACACTGGAATCAGGAGGACCCTCGCGTGAGACAGTGAGTCCCTCGCGCGAGTGTCCTGACTGGACTTCCAGGAATTGCTTTTGCATGCTCTGGGCTCTGGTACACTTCCAGAAGCAGCCCAGAAGCATTCCAACAGAATAAATAAGCAATAACCAGCTAGACTATGTATTTCATTATGCAAAACAGTGATCTAAGGCTTAACATACTACAAAATAGGTAATAACATGATAAAACAAGAAAACCCAGCGTCCCCAAACCCCACGAGGACTGTCGCGCGAGACAGTAAACTGTCTTGCGTGACTCTGAGCCACTCGCGCGAGGGTATGCTCGAACCAATTTCTTGTAACTCTGCTGACTTTAGGACCAGAACTGGCATTGATTACCAATCCTGGCCCTGACAGCCCCCTCAGGGATCAAAACAGTAAGCAGAAATGGTGTTAATACCTTTGCTTGGAAGGTTTTGGAAAGGTTTGAACAAATTGGAGAAGCTTGTGATGGAAAATGGAGTGAAGAAATGTATGGGAAGCGAGCTAGGGTTGAGAGCCTTTGTGTTTGCAAGAGTTCTCAATTTCCTAAACTTTCAAAGTTAGTGAGTTTTTGTGGCCCTTGTAATGGAAGAACAAGGGGGGTATTTATAGGAGAAGGTAAGGGTTAAAGGTGGTGGCAAACACCCCCTTAGGACCAAACTTGGTGGTGAAGCTTGGTGGAAAGGTGATGGGAAGGGTTGTGTGAGTGTATAGCCCCAAGGCCTGCACTGCCACTGTCCTGTGGAGAAAAACGGGGTTCAAATAGCCCTGTAGACCCCCAGGTAAGCAACCAACTGGCTGAAAAAGGTGAAAGGGACTGCTCAGGACCATCGCGCGAGACACTGAGAGTGTCGCGCGAGGGTACCACCTGTCGCGCGTGGGTCAACAGTCAAATGTTTGACTTTGACCACACCTGGCAAAGAGGACACTCGCGCGAAGGAATGACTTCCACGCGCGAGGGTCAAACCCTAGACCCAGGTTGACTGTTTTTCTATTTTTCTTTTAAAAGATTTTAAAGGGGTTAAAAAGAGTTCACACATACCAAGTTCAATCCTTTTCCAACCTCAAGACTGCTTTTCGATCTGTTTCATCATCAGGGAAACAAGAAACCGTAAAACGATCGGGAGACCCGGATTGGGGTGTCTACAGTAGTCCCCCTTTGACGACACGCGGAGCACCATTGACTGGTACGGGTAACATCAAAGGTTTCTAGACACCCACCAAATCCACCTAAAAGCCGATTTAATGGAAAAATGCGCAAGTGTATAAAAATACCGTGCACCGAAGAGAGATTTGACGGATAGATCGTCGTTAACTGATAATCGGACGGGTAGATCGTCGTTGATCTGAAATTGGACGGATGGATCGTCGCTGATTTGAAATTGGACGGATAGATCGTCGCTGATTGACGGTCAGATCGTCGTTGATTTGAATGTGGACGGATAGATCGTCGTTGATTCGGAGTTGGACGGATAGATCGTCGCTGATTGACGGTTAGATCGTCGTTGATTTGAATGTGGACGGATAGATCGTCGCTGATTCGGAGTTGGACGGATAGATCGTCGCTGATTGACGGTTAGATCGTCGTTGATTTGAATGTGGACGGATAGATCATCGTTGATTGATGGTTAAAGTGGATGCAGGCGGACCATAGCTGGGGATAAAAATGCTCCAGATTGCAATATTATTCCAATATGATCCCAAAAATAATTCAGAACCACAATGAAAACCTTGGGTTTTTAATTAAAATAGAAGAATAATCGACTTGGGCCTGCCTGCTGGGAAAATGGGTCTAAAGCCCAAGGGTGTGTCGCGCGAGACAATCACTCTCTCGTGCGACAGAGTGCTTTCTGGGTTTGGTTTCTGAACCAGCCCAGACCCGGCCCAAACTCGTTTTAGTCATTTAAACACCGCGGGGACGCCTCAGGGGTGTCTTTCAGTCGGTTATGAGAAAACACAACCCCTTTCAAACCCAAACTCTCCCTCAAATTCAACCAAACCCTAGATTTCTTCTGAAAATCCGAGAACCCACGCGTAGAATTCACTCCCATGGCAGATCACGGTGATAGAGGCAGCGGTGGTGAAGTGGTTGATCATCCCGAAGACCGAGGTGGACCAATGGAGGCTGAAATAGGTGAACAAACGCCGGTTGAAGCCGCCGCGGGACGAGGTGCAAAGGTTGCGGACGGCGGCGATGGCGGACAGGGCCGTGAGCAGGAGACCAGTGGAGAAGAGGTCTGTCGCGCGACCGAGGAAGAGCCTCGCGCGACAGAGCAGGGAGAAGCTGTGAGGTCCAGTAGTGAGCCAAAGGACCCGGGTATGGTGGCCGAGGGCCCACCCATAGTTGACAGAAGTTCTGGTGGAGCAAAGGGCAGTGAAGCTGTTGGTGAGAACCCCGAGCCGGGCCAAACCCCGCCGAGAGACTCGGCGAAGGGTAAGGGTGTTGTTATCGAAGAGGAACACGTGGAGGAGGTGTAGATTGAGAGAGAGCAGACCACCGAGGCCACGACAGTTGAGATTCGGGAGGAGGACATCGCTTTCAGACCACCGGCGGGTGCGGCTACTTCCTCGCGCCACGTGCCATCACTTACGATGATATTGCCGAGCACGCGCCCGACTAGATATTGGCAAGAGTCTTGGAAAAGCACCCCGAGATCGGGGAATACGTTCTGAAAGCCAAGGAAGACCGAGCCAAGGCGATTGAAGCCGCCGAGGCCGCGGCAAGGGCTGAGAGGGATAGAGTCGAGCCAGACGGATTGGCGGCTGATGTAGAGGCCGAGGAGAGGGATGCTGAGGAGGCTCTGGGGCCGAGGGTGAGTGCAGTGGCTGAGGCAGGTGCTATGAAGCGCCCTGAGTTTTCAGAGGAGATCTACACACTCCCGAGGCCGCACTTGTTTGTGCCGTCAGGCTTTGCGGGGTACAAGCCGCCACAGCAGACCGACTACGACCTGGAGGTAGTGCTGAGAGACCCCGGGGTACACATCGCGAACACCTGGGCTGAGGTACAACTCTTGATAACCCCCTTTTGTACTTCAACTTGATAGTTGCATGCTTTGAGAATCACAAAATACATCGTAATTGAACCATGCAATAATGATATAATCCATGCCCTGAATGCCATGCATGTAATAACTTGAACCAACCATCTGTTGTAGGCTAAACATAGGACATGCTAGGTCAAGAAAAATCTCGTATAACATGCCATGCACACGATAACTTCCACCAATAATTCAACTGTTAAGCTGCACCAAAAACGCACCGTGCTGAAAGCATAGCCTGAACCAATCATCCGATAGTATCCTGTCCTGTGTACATGTTAAAACACAACAAGACAACCCTTGTAACACATAACATGCATGCAATGACTTGATCCAAACAATGGTTGAGGATGACACCGAATTCCAAGCCTCAAATGATGTAGCTCTACGATTGTAGTCCTACATGCTGTCACTTGAACGAGAAGTTGGAGCAAATAACTTAGACCGCCCATCCGTGGTCACACTGATACATTGATTACCCGGACTTGAAAATGAAAGCATTGTACGCTAACATTGTATCATGTTGCTCGTTTACCATGCATGGCTAAGCTACTGCATTGATTACCTAGAATTTGAAAATGAAAGCATTGCATGCTAACATTATATCTTGTTGCTTGTCTTTGCTGTCTGAAACAGGCGGAGCAGAGGGATATCCGTGGCTTTGGCGGGCCATGCAGTTCTCTGGCACTATACATAGGGCTGCCACCGAGGGTGAGGGAGCTGGTGGATGCAGCAGGTTTCAGGGAGTTCATACAGACCCTGACAGTACCTGTCAGGAATGACCATGCCGTCCTTGTCGCACTGGCTAAGAGATGGAGAGATACCTCTAATACCTTCCACCTGCCTCCAGGAGAGATGACGGTGACGCCGAGTGACTTCGCGGCGATCACAGGCTTGAGGGTTGGGGGAGAGCCCATCCCGTTCGACTCAGGGATACACGCCGACCCAGCGGCTCTGGAGTGGTTCTTGGGGGAGGTGCCCCAGGTAGAGAGAGGAGCAGCGAGGTATGCTCAGTTTATACGGTATTTGAAGAAGAAACCGACCAGTGAGCATGAGGAGGCACAGATGGCCCGGGCATATCTGCTGTACATGTTCGGAGCTTCTCTATTCCCAGGCAGAGGAAGCACTGTACTCCTGTCGTACCTACCTGCTCTGAGGGATTTGAGGGCAGCCTCCCGTTTTGATTGGGGCGGAGCAGCACTCGGCACTGCCTACCAGTTCTTTGGCGACGCCTCGAGGAACGGGCAGAGCATGGCCGGCTATTGGCGTGTCTGGGAGGTATAATTTCCATTATTGTAGTATGATTTCCTTTGTACCAATTGCATAGATTGCATACTATCTTTAACTGCATAACTGTACAACTCGTGACTGATGCACTTCCTTTTTGATAACACTGCAGCTTTGGGCCTATGAGGTGTTGAGGATGTATCCTCCGGAGTGCAAGCATCCAGACTTGAGCACCCTTCCGCGAGCGCTGATATGGAGTAAAGAGTACAGGGGCACCAAAGAGGGGAGAGGCAGCCTCAATGCCTACAGGCTGTATCTGGATGAGCTGAGAGCTTCACAGGTATAACATCATAACCCAAATGAACAATCATGCATGCTTTCCATGGTTTCAATACTGTCGCTGATCAATTGTGCACACTGCCTGTTCGTCACTTTATGCAGGTCGAGCGGAATCTCTGGCGGGCGAGCGGGCTGGAGCCAGAGTACCTAGTACAGAGCAGAGCGGTCACAGCCAGCAGGGTACTGTTGGAGTCAGCCTTCGGTTGGCAGTGGTATTTAGGGGACCGAGTGGTTCGTCAGTCACTCGGTTACCCTGAGTTCCAGGTGCCAGGGCCACTCCCACCACGAGCTTCCCACACAGGAGACTATACGCTGGCTGAGTTGGAGAGGTACACGAGGCCAGATGCTAAGCTGACACGCCACCTGCGTCCGACGATGGACTATGCAGCTTACCAGAGAGATCGCTTAGCGAGGCCACTTGGTGTCAGGGCAAGGAGAGAGATCCAGGAGCAGCTTTAGTTTATTCAATAAAAATGTTTATTTAACGTACCCAAAATTCGGGGCGTTACACGTAAGGAGAGCAGACCAGTAGTAGGCGGGCCTCTAGAGTTGCTTTGGAAGGTAGACGTAGTGGATCATCAGGGGAACCCAGCTGAGGTGGAGCTCATGCCAGCACGTATAGAGCCTGCGGCAGTGACTGTACAGGTAAACCAACTTTCGTTTCTGTAACTTCAATAGTCTTGCATTTGTACTTGAAATATTTGCTGATTGTAACTCATGCACAGGTGCCTGTCGAGTGGGTGAATGAATCCATACGGCGTATGCTTGCTTTGGAGAACGTGGTGAGGAGAGCAGCCCAGGGCATGCCACTGCAGTTGCGTTATCCAGCACCCGCAGCTCAGCCGGCTCAGGCAGCTGCATCCCGGAGGACTCAGGTATACAAAACGATACACTTCCTCTTTGCTTTCAATACGTACGATACATGTCTGCTTTCGATACGTGCATGCTTGCTTTGAACACGTTCAACACTGATAGACAATAAATAAATAGCTTCGACTCTGATAGAATGTACCTGTCATTTAAGCATTTGATAGACAATATACTGCAAAATGTACACTAATGCAATACATAAACATGCAGGCACAGGGACGAGCGGCTTCCAAGAAAAGAGCGCGATCCCCGCCACGAGCACAGACCACTACGCCTCCAGCTACTACCCGACGTACTAGGGGCTCACAGCCTGCTGCGATGAGCCAGAAGCGACCAGGAAAAGCGTGGCGCCTTGCAGAGAAGAAGTACCGGATTGAGAGGCGAGATAGGTCGGGCCAAGGCGAGCCGGCCCGCAAGCCTAGCCCAGCCTCGGGAAGAGAAGGAAGAGGAAAGAGGAGAAGAAGAGGATGAGAGGCCAGGAGCGACTCCGATGACACCGCTGACGATCCCAATTACTTGCAGGATCCACACGAGCTTGCCGCTGATGATGACGAGGATGACGATGATAATGACGATGGTGGTGATGCCGAGGAGGACCTGAGGGACAGCGATTGGCTTGGACGAGATGAGGACTACTGAGGAGCCTCTTTTACTTTTCATGTCCTGCTTTTGATTTCGGGCCTGCGTGCCCAAGTAGTTTAGATATAGAGGCCGACGGGCCTTAGATACTCTGATACTTGTTTTTGGGAGGCCTGCGTGCCTTTTTGATGGTGGGCGAGTGTGCCCTGTTACTTTGATGGTTTTGATTGGCTGGAGCGCCACAGATATAGTCCTTTCCTTTGGTTTGGTTTGATACAGCATGGTTTAGTTATAAAATTTGCATTTTCGTGGTTTATTCGCCCTTTATATGCATAAAAGAGGTAAAACGCCAACCACTAATACCAAACTTGCATTGATAATACACCGAGACTGACCACAGATGCACACGTGTGTATAGGAGTGACTAGCTCGAAAGAAAACGAAAAATGTACCCTAGGACACGGCCAGGATACGAGGATACGGCAAATTAATGAAATTTTGGGCATTAACAGGCCAAAACTCAAAATACTTGAAGTTGATTGAAACCGACACTTCCCTAAGGTAAAACACATGCAACGTGACTTGCACGAGTTGACGGAGTCGAGAAAAACATCCCGAGGCGAGAAAAACGTCCAAAAGTGTCCAAAGGACACAAAAGAGACACGAAACAGCGAAACAAGACTCAATTAGGTCCCGGACTAAAACCGACACCTCCGTATAGTCACATACGCCCCACATGACCTGTACGGCATGAAAGAACTTGGCAAAAACCCCTAGAACGGATTTCGAACCTCCAAAACCTTGATTTTAGCTTGAAACGGGCCGCCGAGGGTCCAAAATCTTCGTTAAGCGTGAATTTCCGTAACCGATGCTTGAGTACAGTCACATATGCTCAACAAAACTTGTAGAAACCACAAAAGGTGCCAAAAGACCCCTGGAACCCAAAACAACCAAGCTAAACCAGTAGCTGCTGCAAACTGTCAAAACTGCAGATTGGACCATCGCGCGAGGAAGTGGATCACTCGCGCGAGTAATGTCTGTCGCGCGAGAGAGTGAGATGCACGCGCGAGGCAGGTGTGTCGCGCGAGAAAGTGACACTCTCGCGCGAGGGTCTACTTCTGCCAGGCTGTCTTTACTTGACCAAATCAATCTTTTAAAGCTTTATGGGATTCAGGAGACTACCCCACGACCTGCACACAGTAAAACATCATAATTGGGGAATCCTTCACTTGCCAAGTGTAAAATATCCAATCCTTTGAACTCCTTCCCTTAGCACAATCAAACAAGGACCGACACTTCCAACCAAATTCCTATAAATGGAACCCACTGGTGGTAACGCAAAGCATATTAGTCCCTCTGAAAGTACAAAACTCAATAACTATTCAGAATGGAGAGCCCGCTAGCTACAATGCTCGATCCTTGGTTGGCGAGAACCGAAACCATTGAATGGGTGAGTCCTCGGACTCGAGGGCTGGCCTCAATCAGATATCTTCGATACGTGGGGCCACGTCCTGAGCTTCTTGAAGCTGCCATGATCCACTGGGATCCAGTAATGCACGTCTTTCGTAATTACGACAACGAAATGTGCCCAACAGTGGAAGAGTTCCAAGCCTACCTACTCGGCTTTGCAGATTCCAATGTCATTGTCGTTCCTCCGATGCGGGAGAACATGAGCCATTTATTGATGATGAAACTGAACATTTTTAGAGAGTTAACGGCCAGCATTATCCACGACGACGAATTGGACATCGCGCGCTTGATTGAGTTGTACGGGCCTGGCGGCATTCTGACAGATCACGTTGAAGAGGCTCACAAACGCTTTGCCTTCTCGATTTGCGTGCTAGCAGCTTACGCACTGGTTCCTGCTAACGGGAGAGTCAATCCTAGTGTGGTGAGTATGGCCTCACAAATGGGAGCTTGCAAGAACATCATCCCGACAGTCCTAGCCGAAACACTGATGGGCTTGGATCTATTCAGAAGTCGTCAACGCAACGTCTTTAGTGGCAGTCCACGGCTGCTCCAGGTAAATACTCACTCAACTCACCTTTTTCCGGTTTCCGCACTTTCGCATTTTACCTCGACACTCGGCTAAGGATCACTCTAGAACCTTACTTGTCTTTTCGCTCGGGCTGTATCTAGCTCCTCACTTGTCTTTTCGCTCATAGGTCTGGCTTTCCGACAAGGCTGGGCTACTCGAAGCTCCACAAGCATGCTGGGAATATTTTATGAGGCGATTGCTCGAACGACCCCTGATGTACCCTAAACAGGACGTAACAGGATGGTACATGATCCTGCATGACATGCAGTCTGATGACTTTGTCTGGAGATGTCCATGGCTGATCATGCCTGAAATGGCTGTTAATACAACAGGCCTTGAAAGCGTGATAATCGCTGGCCTGACAAGCTTCACCTTCTATATCTCGGGTCGCATCCTACGCCAGCTAGGCATAAGCCAAGGGCTGCACCGGGCCGGAATTGAGGAATTCCACTTACCTGACTTCAATGTGCCCTCACTGCGTGAGTATCGAAGACTTTGGAGGCATGGTGTGTGTGGGCTCCCGCGCCCGAAAAGCGCTTACTCGAAGAGTCGCCACCCGGATTTTTGAGATGGATGATCCGAGAAACCGAGAGCTTGATTTGAAAAAGAAAAGCTTTTGATCTAGCGAAAATGTTGAGATTTTGGATCCGGGAGCCACGTTACGAACGGGGAAGGTTTTGTTGAAAAAGCACCCCGCTCGCCCGGTAAAACCAGTCTCTACTAAGCATTTTAAATGGGGGATTTAATATCATTTGAAAAACTTAACTTTAAAACATATACAGGAAAGGGACATGGGATTAAATATAACACCTTGGCATGCTTGTGGTGCGAACTGTACAGTATGAAATGGATGAACAATATAGAGAAAGTGAAACAACAACAATACAGCAGACTGCCAATATCACATGAAGTGCCGCGCGACAAACCAGATATACCGCGCGTTGCAACCAACGTACCGACAACTATTTGTATTTGCAGGCGTGGCCGACAACTTTTTGCTGCTGTCAGAACTTTTCCCCAAAGTG
The DNA here is from genome assembly GCA_025413875.1 of Rhododendron molle. Classification (NCBI taxonomy): domain Eukaryota; kingdom Viridiplantae; phylum Streptophyta; class Magnoliopsida; order Ericales; family Ericaceae; genus Rhododendron; species Rhododendron molle. The sequence goes on along the minus strand of CM046391.1, from coordinate 32,161,852 downwards.
TCGCGCGCAATATTGAAGTCCCATGTGGCAGAGTGATTTTTCTGACATGCCGCGCTGCATTTTGAGGTGCCGCGCTGCTCTTTGAAGGTGCCGCGCGGTACTGTAGACAGCTCAGCATACCAAACTTCGCGAGGGCGCCCCGGACACTCCCGAACTCGGATTTGGACGCGGTTCAAAGCGTTGGAAAGCTTGTCGAGTTCTCTTTCTAACCCAATTGGTTTCACTCAAAGCCATTTTATACATTGAAATGTGTGCCCATTTTACCATCAATGTGTCATGGAAAAAGTTGTTTTGACAAGGTAAACACATTTTTCTCTTTTGCAATTGAACCGAGTGCCACCCTACAAGGTTGAAAAGGGGTTTTCTTGAGGTTAGAGAAGGAGTAGCAAAGGAGAAGCAAAGGAGCAACAATCCAAGCCTCGAAGGTATATTTTCCTTATTTCATCATCGGGGAAACTTAAAGATTATTCGGAAGTCCAGATTGGGGTGTCTACAGGGTGCTTGAGGGCCCCAGCCCAGATTTCGTGGATTGGCTAGACAACCACTACGTGGCATGGTTGCGCGCAGAAATCCAAGCGAGACCAGGAGGATACTATTGAACTCAAAAGGATCCCGTCTGTATTTGAGAATAAGTTCGAGGGCCGTTAGGCATCCGGACAGTTTTCTTTACTTTTGTTTGATCATCAGACTTGTTGTACGGTGTTGTTTGCTCGGCAGATAAAATAAAAGGAAATCCATGATTCCCCCAAATAATCCAGTAGGCTGTTCTTAAAAATGTGAAAAGAAAGATCACTCGTGCGAGTAAATGACTATCTCACGCGAGACCACTCACTCGCGCGACTGTCCCAGTGTATTGCGCGACAGTCCTGCCCAGTACAGATGCCAAGTTTGACCCCTTTCCAGAAAGTTGCTGTGTTTGCAGGCCTTGTCTCCTCATGAGGACGCCCAACAAAGGTCTGGGATAGCTCATAAGTGTGCCCCTGAAAGGACTCATACCAACCTCTCTAGATATTTTCTTTGACAAAGATGAATATCCTGCCATGCTTGGGCTATAAAATGCTACGCCTCCGTAAACGCACGACACACATCTCCAGAAGGAAAACCCGGATAACATCTAAAAGATGGCAAATCATTTCCCCACCCTAATTGGCCCATGGCTTGAAACATTCGTAGCGGGTGATTGGCTGTCATTCCGGACTCACGGGCTGGCCGCGTTTTGTTACCTCCGAAGTGTGAGATTGCGCCCTGAAATCCTATGGGCTGCAGTGCGGTTCTGGGATCCAGACATCCACGTGTTCCGATTTGGTGATGACGAGTTATGTCCAACGGTGGAGGAATTCCAAGCGTACCTCCAAGGCTTTGCATCCGACGTGGTCATCATACCCCCTACAGAGAAAGCATGTCCAAACTCCTGAAGTCCGCGCAGAAGATCTCAAAAGGCGCACCGGAGGGTTTGTTAAACGGAGGGCAGATAAACATAATGCGCCTGATGGAGTGGTATGGCCCTGAAGGTGACCTCACGGATACTGCTGCGCAGGCCAGGCGACGTTTTGCTCTAACGATCTGTGTGCTGGCTGCATACCTGCTGGTGCCCGCAGATGGACGGGTTAGTCCCTCATTGGTGCACGCTGCCACCCAGCTGGGCGTTTGAAAGAACATCGTGCCACTGGTTCTTGCAGAAACACTCATTGGGTTGGACTTGGTAGCTACCGGCCAGACAGAAGTATTTGGCGGCAGTCCACTCCTACTGCAGGTAAACTCACTCAGCTCACCTTTTTCTGGCTTTCACACATTCTGCTTTTACCTCAACACTCAGCTAAGGCCAATATCAGAGTTTCTGACTTGTTTTTCCACTCATGTTTTATATAGTTTCTTACTTGTCTTTTTCACTCTTGTAGCTGTGGTTATCAGACAAGCTGGGATTGATTGAAACTCCGGAGGCGAATTGGCCACACCTACCTGGACGAATGCACCAACGAGGGATGCTATAGCCAGAAATGTCCACAAAGGACTGGTATGCATTCATGAACAACCTGTCGCCGCAGGAAATTGTTTGGAGACACCGGGCGCTAGACATCCCAGACATGGCTCTACACTCTGCCGGTTATGAAAGAATGGTGATTGCTGGGCTGTCTAGCTTCACTTTCTATATTCTAGGCCGTATCCTTCGGCAGTTAGGCATGAGCCAGGGGCTGCACCGAGCGGGGGTGGAAGCATTCCACATTCCTGTATTCACTGCCCAGAACCTGATTGGCTATGCCCACAATTGGGGCTTGAGACAACTTGGAGGAGCGGATCCAGATTTCAGCGTGAACCTGCAGCGTCGCTACAAAGCATGGCCGCGAAATGAAGTTGCGAAAAGACAAAATGCAGACTGACACCTGACCAAAACTCACATGATCTAAAATAAACTGTGAGCCTATGAAGGCCTCCAGCATGTACTCTTTTTTTTTTTTTTTAAGGCTTGCTCAGCTGTGTAATAGAGATAATAGTTTGAATAAAAGTGAGAGATCAAGAACTTTCCCCTTGTGGTCCTAGTACTGAACACCAAGCCGGTTTTGAACATCAGCATGTATACTGGAATGGAAAACCATGGATCAAGTTGATTGTTTATGACCGAATCTCACAGAGAGATTGCCTACGTATCCCTTTTCGAGGAATCAGGTCAAAACGTAGTTCAGTCTAGGGTTCACTTGTGTGTTTACCTCTCCTTTTACGCTCTAAATTTTGCCTAGAACTGCCTTTTTCAGGTTTTCAGCCTAGCGAGCTTTTGATATTTGCCTATTTATTTTTGTCTAAACTGCCTTTATAGGTTTTCAATCTAGCAGGCTCGCTCTAGCTTTTGCCTGGAACCGCCCACCCTTGCGGTTTTCAGTCCAGCGAGCTTCTCTCAGGGATAGTAACGCTTGAGTTGATCCAGGTTGACCAGAGTGTTGAATTCGTTGCCGTCTAGATCAATGAGCTGAGCTACTCCACCTGAAAGGATGGTCTTAATGATGTAGGGTCCCGCACGCTTTGGCCGGAACTTCCCGCGGAGATCAAAGATGGGAGCACGGATTTCCTTGGTAACCATGTCGCCTTCAAGTAAATCACGAGACTTAACTTTCTTGTTGAATGCCCGAGCGATCCTTCGCTGATACCCCTGGACATGGTACAATGCACGAAGCCTCCTCTCGTCAAAGAGCATAAGTTCAACGAATCTCCCGCTGAGCCACTCAGATTCCGTGAGTTCACACTCTGTCATGATCCTCAAAGATGGTACCTCAAGTTCAATAGGGAGCACTGCCTCCATCCCGTAGACCAGGGAGTAAGGTGTTGCCCCGGTTGATGTCCGAATTGATGTGCGGTACCCCCACAAAGCTAGAGGTAGTTGCTCGTGCCAGTCCCTGGCGGACTCTGCAGACTTCTTGATGATTGTTTCAATGTTCTTATTGGCTGCTTGAACTGCCCCATTCGTCTGAGGGCGATAGGTCGTTGAATGGTGAATGTGGATTTTGAATTCATCAAAAAGCTCCAAAACCCTGCCTTTGAAGTGAACTCCATTATCTGATACGAAGGCCTGAGGGACACCATATCGATAGATGATGTTTTTCCTGATGAACTGAGCAACCTGAACTGTAGTCAGAGTTTTGTAGGATTCAGCCTCAACCCACTTGGTAAAGTAGTCGATTGCCACCAGAATGAACCGATGACCATTGGAAGCAGACGGCCTGATCATGCTGATAACATCAATGCCCCAGACAGAGAAGGGCCAAGGTGAGGTCATACTGAATAACTTAGAAGGAGGAACATGCATAAGATTGGCGTGAATCTGACACCTGTGACAGTGACGGACATAATCCACGCACTGCGATTCCATAGTGGACCAGAAGTAACCTTGACGAAGTATTTTCCTGGCAAGCATGACACCGCTCATGTGAGGACCACAGATTCCTTCACGAATCTCCTCCATTATTGTAGTGGCCGCAGCACCGTTAACACAGAGCTTGTGCATCCCACAATGGGATCTCCTGTAAAGCTTTCCTCCACAGATGATGTAATGAGCAGCAATCCTCCGCAGTGCGAGTTGATCTTTCTTAGAGGCCTCAGCCGGATATTCACCCCTTTCCACAAAGTTCCATATGTCATGATACCAAGTGTGGGCTACCACAGCCCCGGGTGGAATCGGGGCGGCCCGAAAAAGAGGCGCCACGTCGTTTCTTGGATTTTGAAAATTTTTAAAGAGTCGCCACCCGGATTTGTGATTCGTCACCCGAGAAACCGTTTTGATTTAAAACAAATGATCGATTTGAATTTGAAAACCAGAGATTTGAAAAGGGTTCGGAAGCCACATTACAAGGGGGGAAGGGTTTTACGGCACCCCTCTCACCCGATTTGAAATCGGTCTCTACTAAACATTTGTGGGATTTGTCAAAAGATTTTATTTCATTTAGCCACTTAGCAGGTATTCACAGATATACATCAAGTACAGGAGGTGCATGCATGTGCAAGTGTACAGTGGGTAAATGAAGAATGGTGATGAAATGCAAAAATGCTAGAAGCTGGAAATCCCTGTCATTGATCCACTCTCGAGCGCTCGGAAGTACTCTCGAGCGCTTGGGAGTATTACATGTCCGACCTGCAAGCTTGTTAGTACAATAGGATACAATAGAGTACCATACTGAAAATGTAAACTGGAATAACATTAGACGCATTATAAACTTGGCAGATGACTTAATAGACTAAGGTCGAGTCCCATTCTCCTAAGCCATGCAACCCTGCTTTTCTGGAAAGTGATTTAACAATCATAAGAGACAAAAAGGGACACATGCATGGTCATGCAAGGGCAGTAGGGGGGTCAAACCAGAAGGAGGTGGACTGAGTTTGCATGTAAATACTCTCGAGCGCTTGGAAGTATTCTCGAGCGCTTGGGAGTATTCCACACCCCATTACTGATCTCAACCAACCAACGTCTTCATTGTATCATGCTGGTACACCAGGTCTTGTATCTTTTGAAGCATGAAAACTTTCCCTTTCAAGTTCTAAGTAAAACCCTTCTGCATGGTTTTGAATGAAAACAATTTTCTTCATTTCCTTCTGGAAAATCAAGACCTTTTGTATCAGCATATATCTAAAGAGCTGATATGCTTGAAGATAAGTTTTACTACCTCTGCATGTGCACTTAAAGGCTTAAGAAAAGGAAAACAGTACTGGAGCAACTCTCGAGCGCTCTGGAGTAGTCCCGAGCGCTCGGGAGTGTTTCCAGTAAGCTTCGCACAGAAAACGCATTTGCACCCCTTTGCTCTTGCTATTATATCAAGGTCTCTCAACCCATGTTCAGTATTAAAGACTGAAAGGGCTGAGGGACCTCCCTCAGGAAGGAAAAACAACCCTGTTTTTGTTGGTTTTTGACACTAAGGTAGAAGGCTTCTACCTTTGGTTGAGGAGTTTGCCTCTTAGAAGACTTTGAGAGATGAAAGAGGAAGAGAGACCAGGAAGATCAGAGCTTTAGGGTACTCTGGAGTCCTTGCATGTCTTTGCTGCCTTGAGTTTTTGGTGGCTTTCCCTTTTAAAATCAAACTTTTGAAAGAGATAGAGGATGGTCTGGTTTTGAACAGTCAAAGGGGATTCTAGAGAGAGGGAGTCCTTTCTGGTTTGAGCTGGGATGAGGCCTTATATAGGCAATATAGCATAGAGTCTCATTTTAGAAAATATAATATGGAATCTTTGAAAATCCATCAGGCCTGACTCACCTCTGACTGAGGTGGAGTGTTGCCTGAGGTTTGAACCGGCCAGAACGGCTATAATGATGGCATGCATGGGAAGTGGGGAAGCTCTAGCATTCATTGGCCAGTACAAAAGTCTCGAGCGCTCGGGAGCACTCTCGAGCGCTTGGGACTTTACTCTCGAGCGCTCGAGAGTCTGTCAAATCCCAGGTTTTGAAAATGGTTTGGAGCACTTGGGATTGATCCAGAGCGCTTGGGACTGATTTTGACATTTCATTTTCCCTTTCAAAGTCTTCAAGAAGCAAAGTCCTGACCGGTCTAAGGCTTGTTTCGATCCTAATTCATTATCGGGGAGCCTCCAGGCCACAAATTATGGAAATTCGAAGTGTTCAAATTGGGGTGTCTACAGTTGCCCCTCTTTGGATGGCGCTCGACATCATGTCTGGATGCGAGCGACATTCAAAGATTAAGACAGCCCAATTCGAGCCACGTCAAACCCTTAATTTCAATCACAAATGCAAGTGAAAGTGCTTGATGCATGCGGTCGCTTCCTTTCAGACTGCCTACGTACCCTTTTCTGCAGGGATCAGACCAGCGTAGTTCTTCGGGGCAAATGCAAGCACGTGTAATGCATGCATGAGAAAAGATCGACACGAGTTTTTGACGCAAATGGTCCACCTGTTGCTCTGTTCAGCGAACGGAAAATGCAAGCACGCGTGATGCATGCACGAGAAATGATCGACACAATTTTGATAAAATGCATAAAAGGGCCCACCTGTTGCTCTGTTTGGCGGACAGCAAATACAAGCACGTGCAATACATGCACGAGACACGATCGACACCATCTTGATAAGATAAATACATGAAGGGTCCACCTGTTGCTCTGTTTAGCGGACAGCAAATGCAAGCACGTGTAATACATGCACGAGAGACAAACGACACGAGTTTGATAAGATAAACATGCAAATGGTCCACCTGTTGCTCTGTTCAGCGGAAAGAACGATGATAAAGTAGCATCTGCAGGGTAGAAATACCTGCCCGCATGTTGAGTTTAGCATAAATAGGCAAAATTTCAATCGACTACCAAGTAAAATGCCAAGTTTAGGAGCGTGAGCTCAAAATCATAACATCGACTAGTGTTTACTTCCTGCTGTCTCGTTCGACGCGGTTAAAGTCAGGACTGAGATTGATTTTATAAAAGGAAGAAGAAGTTAAGCAATTCTCTAGAGCGGGAAACACACGAGGCGACGAAGAATCGACACGGAGGCTGAGGATAGATCTCAGCGCTCAGAACCACTCCCAAGCGCTCGGGAGTGGTCTCGAGCGCTCGAGACCGCTGCTGGGGACCACTGTCCTTTTCATCTTCTTCGACTGGTTTTGGGGTTTAAACCCAACTCTTAAGCGCTCGAGAACCAGGAAATCCGTACGCACCTCGAACTCTCAAGCTCGATCGTACTCACTCACACTCTCAGGCGAACTCTCTTTCTCACACGTTCGATCTCTCTTTCTCCTCTCTCCATCTCAGACTCTCTCATCTCTCTCACAACGAACCGAGCTCGGGATCTCGAGATCTCTACGATCTTCCACTGGGCAATCGTGTGCCAAGAGGTTCGGATAAAGGGGAAAAAGAAGTCTTGGGGAGGTGAAGGGGAAATTATGGCCAGAGATGGTGAGGAAACGACGCCCAGCCGCGAGGCGGCGGCGGTGAGGATGGAGGAGGCCGGTGAAGTCCTGTTAGTGAGGGAGAACACGGGTGGAGGTGATGAGGGGCTACCCAACCGCGAGGAGGCGGCGGCACGGCGGCGACCGCGGAGACCAGCAGGAGAGCTGCCGCGCCAGCCCAGGAGGGGGCGGTCAGTGAGGGTTTGGCTGCGGTGGGTGGCACTGGTGAGGATCCAGAGGTGGTGGTGAGTGCTAGAGGCGGTGTGGCAGAGGTAAGGGATGTGAGTGAGAGCGAGGCCGCGTGCGGAGGGGATAGCGGCCTAGCCACGGGCAGCAGAGATACTTTGGGCAGTGGGGGGGATGCTACGAGTAGCAGGGGAGGTGCCACGGGCACCCCTGATACTCCCACGGTAGAGGACTAGCTCGCGGCCGCAGAGCGGGCCGGTGGTGAGCGGACGGTTGGGGATGAGATAGTGGTAGCTGGTCGCGTTGCTGCGACTCCGATACTGAGGACTCCGATAGTGGAGCCGAGGGGAGGTGATAGTGGGATTAGCGCCTCACGGCCGGTCCCGCTCACGGAGGGAGACTTTCTAGATACCGCGAGGCCACAGGATATACTGGATGTCTTTGGTCTTGTCGCCGGGATGAGAGAGGTGCTGAGGGATGCACAGTCCACGGAGGGTAAGGCCTCGACTTTCCTGCTAGGAGCTATGCTGAGCGGCGCTGGGGTATCAGGTGTTAGAGGACACGGAGCGGAGTCGGAGATGGAGGATACGGAGTTGGGGGAGGAGCCGGAGGCAGAGTTTCTGCAGCCGCTGAGGCGAAGGCCTACCTGGCCCGTGCACGACCTGGGTTTACGTCGGATGCTTACGCACCGCTGTTGCACTTCTTTGAGCCGACAGGGATGACTGGTTACGTCCCTGCCCGGACGGATTATCCCGAGGACCTGCTCCTCCGAGATCGAGCCTCACACATTTCTTCTAGCTGGACGACGGTATGATTTTAACACTTTTCTTCTTGCATTAGACTTGCTTTTGTGAATCATTGTATTGCTTATTGACGTTATTTCCTTGCTCTGTTGAAATAGCGTACCAAGGACATCTATGGCCACGGAGGCTCAGGCCATTCATTGGAGTATTTCAAAGAGTTGCCCCGGAGAGTGCGGGAGTTGGTGGAGGAGACAGGTTTTGGGCCGTTCATCCAGTTGCTGACAGCGGTGAGGGTCGACCATGCGGTGATGACGGCGCTGGCGGAGCGGTGGTGGGACACCACCAATACGTTTCACTTCCGCTTCGAGGAGATGACGGTGACGCCTCTTGACTTTGCAGCGATCACGGGACTCTGGGTTGGAGGCGAGCCGATTCCATTCGACCCAAGCATAGACCTAGATGATGCTACTTTGAGATGGTTCCTTGGACGGGTTCCACGCCACAGCGGAGGGGTAGCTGAGTATGACCGATTCGAGCGATGCGGGACCATGAGCCGGGCGGCCGCCGAGGTGGCCCATATGGCTAGGGCCTATCTGCTGCCTGTTCGGGCTTCTCTGTTCCCGCTTAGGCGATCTCGGGTTCACCTGAGTTACACAGCGAGCTTGGTTGATCTAAGGCGAGGTGGGTCGATCTGAGGAGGTCTTTGCTCTGTGCACTCTCTTGCTTCTGAGGAGCTGCCTCACGCGGAGTGGGAGACACCATAGGCGGCTACTGGAGGGTGATCGAGGTATGCTTCAACATTACTGCTTTTGAATTGCTTGAATGATGCTTTGATTGACTTGATTGATGCTTTGATTGACTTGATTGATGCTTTGATTGACTTGAACATATATTAACTTGAATTGAATCGACTTCCAAAACATGCAGCTTTGGGCTTACGAGGTCTTGGGCATGTTCCCGCCCGAGAACACTTGCACAAATCCGAGCTTGCTTCCACGTGCACTAGCATGGAGTACGGAGTACCGGAGAGCGAAGGAGCGACGAGGAGAGGTGATAACTTCCCGGCACTGGCTGGATAACATCACTGGGATCACGGTACAAACATCGTCCTTTCCTTTCTTTCTATGCCTTGTGCCTTCCATTACAAAATTTGATCATTAAAGTACAACAACTGACTGCAGGTTCACTGGGACCGATGGGCCAGGGTGGAGGCTGACTTCCTTCCGAGGAGCCGTGAGGTGACGAGGAGTCAAGTCCTGCTAGAGTGCCCACTGGGCTGGCAGTGGTAATTGGGGGATCGGGTGACGCGATAGTCACTCGGCCTTCCAGAGTTTGTTGTGCCAGGGCCACTCCCTCCACGAGTGTAGCGGACTGAGACGTACACTCGGGCTGAGCTGGAAGCGATTCACGGTGCTTGGGATCTTTGACCTGGAGAGATACTGCGGTGCCGGACTATGTAGCATACAGAGACAGATACCTAGCCACTAGCTTGGGTGTTGAGAGGGAGCTAGAGAGGCGGATCGCTGAGGCTGAGGCTAGGAGAGCCAGGAGAGAGGCTGGTGGTGAGGTCGGAGACGGGACAGGAGAGGAGACTGGGGCACGGAGCCGTGGCGGTCGCTCCTCACGCGGTAGGGGTCGAGGTGCTAGACCTCCTGTTGGCGGGCGAGGTGCTGGGATTCCAGGCCGTGGTGAGGGCGGCTCACAGGTTCCAGAGGCAGCTGCGACTTCTGCACCAGCCGGGTTACCGACGCTGGACTGGTCGATAGGGGTGAGGGACCCTTCTGGAGCACGGGCGACACTAGACATTCCACGCCTTCCACAGCCACGGTTGCAGCTTCCCGCACAGGTATAACACAACTTTGTTTCTTTCCATGCTTCAAATGTTTCCTGTTCCTGTATTTGTTGTTCTTGATCCTTGAATCATTGTACAGGTGCCGCGAGAATGGGCAGAGCAGGCTATCATGCTGATGGTGGGGATGCGGTAGTTGTTGAAGGACTGTGCTAAGGGGAGGACCCTTCAGACTAGACCTGTTCCTGAGCCTGCTTTACCTGTCGCTGCCTAGGTATGAAAATGCAAATGCATGCATATTTGTCTTTTGGATTTTAAACATGTATATACGTAGAAATGAATGAATGCTCGCATTATGCAGGTGCAGCCACGACGCTGGGCCAGGACACAGCCACGGGATACCGCAGGCCTGCCAGCACGAGAGGCCGGGGTAGACAGAGAGTAGGGGCTGGACAGTTCGAGGTCGTTCCTAAAGCAGCGTTACGGCGGAGACCTGCTCGCGAGGAGTCTGAGGAGGACACAGAGGAGTCGCTCGAGTCACGAGCTTTAGGGTCTACGGACTCGAGTACTGCCTCGGGCCCTTCCGACGACGATGATGACGATGGGGACGACGTTGAGAGCTCTGAGTCCGAGGGACACCAGCAGAAGAGGATTCGCCTAGGCTGAGCTTTAGTTTTTTTGCTTTACTAGTCTTTCTTTTGCATAGGCCCGTGTGCCAGCACAGTTGTAGCTTTCAGGCCTGTGTGCCTTGGTTTTGTTTGGGCCTGCGTGCCCCGGTGGATAGGATTGGGCATGTGTTTGCCCCAGCTTCTGTACTTCCTTCCTTACTCGTTGTAAATGCCGCATTTTATTTATGAAAATTTGCACTTTTCTTCATTTTGCATTCGTTCGCACTTCCTTTAAGAATTGTATTTTATGAAATATACTCGTCTAGCTTTGAAAGAAAGTAAAGAGCATGCGAATTTCAACCGATACTCTCAAAATGTAATAAAACTTGACAAAAAGCAATTCGACTTACAAAATTTGACTTGGAATAACACAAAAATGCCTTCAATATGGAATTTACAAGTACAAAGGAAAGTAATGACTAAACTCGACCGGGATTAGACACGAGAATAGGATACGAGAGTATTTGAACAAAGTGTGCGCCTTTGATGCCATTATGAATGATGAAATAGAGGCGTTTGAGGGTGAAAATTGATTCCGTAAGCTTTGACGCGCGTTTGATCGCTTCACTCAGTCACTAGCACATATTAGGATTCGCGCATGCCATTAGATTCGAACAAATACTCTCAACATGAATTTTGACACGTTGACGGGAATGGGAATTATTGGGATTTTGAGGTTTTTTGAGGAATATTCATGAATACGGATAACTGGACACGCTGTATTCCTCCAGAAACAGGTTGGAACTTGATGAACTTAAGGCTTGAGGTTATAATGCTGCGTTGAGGCCAAAAACTCTGAAAACCAGAAGCTGCTGAAAACTGCAGAACTCTCGAGCGCTCGAGAGTGTTGTGGAGCGCTTGGGACTTCACTCCCGAGCGCTCGGGACTACTGTGATCAACAGACCAGTGTTCATTTCCAAGATCATTTTTCAGCTCCCTTGCGTCCTTTTGCTCTGCATGCACACTTCCAAGACGTCTTGTAACTCTCCTTAAGCTGTTTTCCAAGGGTCAGTGATTTCCCAAGGTAAGACCAGCATCTTTCCAATGTTTTCTCAAGTTTCCAAAGTTTGAAACTTTGAAAATACAAAGAAATGGTTTTGGAAAAGATGAGCATGCTGAGTTTCAATGCTGGTGGGTGAGGGATTGCCTCATCCAGCTCTCTATAAATACCGAGCTTAGCTTTAGGCAAGTCATTCATGCTCCAAACCATTATCCTCCGTTCAAAACTTCATTCCTCATGGCCTTGTTGAATCAAGCCTTACTTCGCCCTTGGTTGGACAGCCTTGAGGGCATCGATTGGTTGAACTTCCGAGGGCATTGCCTTCATGCCTTGAAGCATCTCCGTGAGGTCGCAATTCGCCCTGTCTTGCTGCACGCGGCTGCATGCTTTTGGGATCCCGAAGTGCATGTCTTTCGCTTCGGTTCTCAAGAGCTATGCCCCACCGTCGACGAATTCCACGCCTACCTTGGGAGCCATGACTCCGCCGAGCTAATCGTTCCAATGCTTAGAGAGAGCATGAAAAATATCCTAAAAGCCAAGCTGGGCGTTAGCGGGAACGTTGCTGAGTTCTTGACCCGGGGTAATGCCATTAACATCGTGCAGCTGTATGAGAGATTCAGTCCACCTGGAGACTTAACGGATTTCGAGTATCAAGGCCGCCGGATGATGGCTTGTTGCATTTGCCTCTTGGCGGCCTTCCTGTTGGTCCCCTCTGTCGGTCAGCCCAGTTCTCTATTGGTTGGAGTCGCTGCTCAGATTGAGGCTCGCAAGGACGTTGCGCCTTTGGTCCTTGCAGAAACTTTGATGGGATTGGATACTGTTCGTGCTGGACGCACGAGGGTTTTTGGTGGTAGCCCGCTGTTGCTACAGGTTAGGGACCTCACTCAGCTCTCCTTTTTCTATTTCTCACATTCATTTTACCTCGATACTCGGCTTAGGCTTTATCTGGCTTCTTACTTGTTTTCTCTCTCTTTGGATAGATGTGGCTTTACGACAAGTTGGGTTTGCTGATACCGCCGGCAAATGATTGGTGGTATCGACCAAGCGGATGGAACCGTCCTTTCTAGGTGATGTACAGCAGTGAAGATGACTGGGCTGATTTCCTTGCATCTGCTGAGGAAGACGACATCGTTTGGCGGTGCCATTGGCTGAGGCTTCCGGCAATGACTGCGAGCAACATGGCTCGATGCGCGTGTTTGTGGTTGGCTTGACAGGCTTTACCTTCTACTCACCCTTTCGCATCCTTCGTCAGCTTGGGCTCAGCCAGGAGGTGCCGCTGCAAGGAACTGAAGTGCTTTGTCTCCCTCCCTTCACCATTCCGGGCCTTCGGAGTTATGTTCGAACATGGGAGGCTCGTAGGACTGAGCCGAATGACCCACTCTTCTCAATTGCTTCAACCGGAAGGTATCGCAAGTGGCTAAGGAGGGATGTGGAAGCGAGAATGGGTTGATTGCTTACTTTGCCGTTTTTTGAAATAAAAGTTAGGTCTCCTTGTGCGTTTTCTGTTTTCATGCTCAGCTTGTAATAAAGAAATCATCGAAATAAAATTGACTGATTGAGGGTTTCCCCCTTTTCGGTTCACTGATCGCGTGCACCTCAAAAGAAAGCATTCTGACTCGTCAATTTGGATTTTGATTTTTTTTTTTGAATTTTAGGACCGAACCTCAGAGTGAGATTGCCTACGTATCCCTTAAGGAAGGGGAATTAGGCCCATACGTAGTTCAGGTTAGGGTTCGCTCGGGTATTAACACTCTCCTTTTTATGCTCTAAATTTCGCCTAGAACCGCCCTTTTGGATTTTCGGCCTAGCGAGCTCTTTTTCGACTTTTTGCCTTAACTTTTGCCTAGGCCGCCCTTGCGGGTTTTCGACCTAGCAGGCTTGCTCTAATTTTTGCCTAGGACCGCCCTTTCGGATTTTCGGCCTAGCGAGCTCTTTTTCGACTTTTTGCCTTAACTTTTTCCTAGGCCGCCCTTGCGGGTTTTCGGCCTAGCAGGCTTGCTCTAGTTTTTGCCTAGGACCGCCCGCCCTTGCGGTTTTCGGCCTAGCGAGCTCTCTCAGGGGTAATACCGTTTGAGTTGATCCAAATTGACAAGATTCAAGAATTCGTTGCCGTCGAGATCAATGATCGATGCTGCTCCTCCGGAAAGGGTAGTCTTGATGATGTATGGCCCGGCCCATTTTGGTCGGAACTTCCCTCGAAGATCAAAAATCGGTGCACGGATTTCCTTGACTACCATGTCCCCCTCTCGCAGATCCCTCGACTTCACTTTCTTGTTGAATGCTCGAGCGATTCTCCGCTGATAACCCTGAATATGGTACAACGCTCGGAGTCTCCTTTCGTCAAACAACATGAGTTCCTCGAACCTCCCGCTGATCCATTCGGCTTCGTCTATCCCTTGTTCTGCTATGACCCTGAGTGATGGAACCTCTAGCTCGATGGGGAGAACGGCTTCCATACCGTACACCAAAGAATAGGGTATTGCCCCTGTCGGTGTGCGGATAGATGTCCGGTATCCCCACAAAGCTAACGGTAGTTGCTCGTGCCAATCCCTAGCTGATTCGACAGTCCTTTCGAGGATCGACTTGATAGTCTTATTAGCTGCTTCGACTGCCCCATTCGTTTGTGGCCGATAAGTGGTTGAGTGATGCACTTGAATCTTGAATTCGTCAAAAAGTTCTAAAACTTTCCCCCTTGAAGTGAACACCATTATCAGATACGAAGGCTTGAGGGACTCCATACCGATAGATGATGTTTTGCCTGATAAAGTGAGCCACTTGAACTGCCGTCAAGGTCTTGTACGAGGCTGCCTCAACCCACTTAGTGAAATAATCGACCGCTACCAAAATGAACCTGTGTCCGTTAGAAGCCGCAGGCGTGATCCTTCCAATGACGTCGATGTCCCGGGCGGAGAATGGCCATGGCGTCGCCATCGAGTGTAATCCTGAGGGAGGTACGTGGACAAGATTAGCATGAGTTTGGCACTTATGACATCGGCGCACATATTCAATGCAATCTGTCTCCATAGTCGACCAATAGTAACCCAACCTCAGAATTTTCTTTGCTAGCATCATTCCATTCATGTGGGGTCCACAAACTCCCTCATGGACTTCTTCCATCACCGCTCTCGTGTCATCACCGTGAATACACAACTTGTGGACTCCGCACGGAGATCGCCGGTACAATTTTCCACCACAGATAATGTATTGAGACGCCAATCGCTGTAAAGCGATCCGATCCTTCTTGGTAGAATCTGTAGGGAACTCTCCCTTTTCGACAAAATTCCAAATGTCGTGAAACGAAGGGAGTCCATCATCAGGCTCATCGATGTTCATGACATAGTCGTACACGTGTTTGCCTCTTTGCTCAATCATGACAGGCCTTAGCTTCACCCCGATCGGAAGTTCCAACATGGATGCTAAGGTAGCGAGCGCGTCGGCGAAGCGATTCTTCATCCTCGAGACGTGTGTGAAAGTCACCTTTTGAAAATTCGGAATAAGTTCGTCAAGCTGCTGATGATACGGCTTCATCTTCTCGTCTTTGACCCTCCATTCCCCGTTTGCTTGTGACACAACCAAGTTGGAATCCCCCACGACTTCCAGCACCTTGACTCCAATTTCCAATGCAACTTCCATTCCCACAATACACGCTTCGTATTCTGCCTCATTATTCGTGACTTCGAAGTTCAACTTGAAAGCCAAGGGAATATGTGACCCCTCGAGTGAGACCAGTAGTATGCCGATCCCGAAACCTTTCTGATTTGCAGCTCCATCGAAGTACAACGTCCATATTTCGTTAATAGCAGTCATTACATCTTCATCGGGAAATTGAAACTCCGCGTGTTCTGGCCCCTCGATCGGGCGATCTGCCAAAATCTCTGCTACCGCTCTTCCTTTCACTGACTTGCGGGTGACGTACTTGATTTCGAATTCAGCCAATAAGAGCAACCAACATGCTAACTTACCGGTAAGTGCTGGCTTCTCGAATAGGTATTTGAGCGGGTCCATCCGAGAAATCAGTATCACCAAATAAGACAGCATGTAGTGTCTCAATTTCTTCGTGGCCCAAACAAGCGCCCAACATGTCTTCTGCAATGAAGTGTATCGCTCTTCGCTACCCACCATCTTCTTGCTCAGGTAGTAGATCGCTCTTTCAACCCCATCATCTCCTTCTTGTGCGAGCATGCACTCCATTGACGAGGGCGTGACGGACAAGTACAGGATCAAAGGTTTTCCCGGAATGGGTGGCATCAAGATGGGCGGATTCTGTAGGTAAGTTCTCACTGCTTCGAAAGCCTTTTGGCATTTGTCGTTCCATTCGAACTTTACGTCCTTCTTGAGCAGACGAAACAATGGCTCACAGGTCAAAGTCAACTTGGCGATGAACCGACTGATAAACTGAATTTTTCCCAAGAAACACCGGACTTCCTTCTCGGACTGAGGAGGCTCCATCTCAAGAATGGCTTTAATCTTAGAAGGATCAACCTCAATCCCCCTGGTCGTGATCATGAATCCAAGCATCTTTCCTGCCGTGACCCCGAACGTGCACTTCTGCGGATTGAGTCGCATTCTGTACTTTTGAATCCTCTCAAAGAACTTTCTCAACGCCGGGAGATGGTCTTTCCTTTCCTTTCCCTTCACTATCATGTCATCAATGTAAACCTCGACCTCCTTGTGAATCATGTCGTGCAACAGTGTAGTGGCACCCCTCTGATACGTTGGACCCGCATTCTTCAACCCAAATGGCATAACCAGATAACAATACGTCCCCCATTCGGTGATGAATGTGGTCTTTTCCCTGTCTTCCGGAGCTAGGAGAATCTGATTGTACCCCGAGAAGCCATCCATGAAAGAAAGTAGGGCGTGCCCTGTAGTGTTATCCACGAGTACGTCTATATGTGGCAATGGAAAATCGTCCTTAGGTCTTGCTTTGTTCAGATCTCTGAAATCGACACACACTCTGATTTTTCCGTCCTTTTTGGGGACAAGAACAATGTTAGCTACCCAAGTGGGGTACTCCGTTACGATTAGAAAATCGGCGTCGATTTGTTTTGTGAGCTCTTCTTTTATCTTTAATACCCAATCGGGCCGCATTTTTCTTAGTTTTTGCTTCACGGGTTTGGCGTCAGGGTAGAGAGGGATTCTGTGCTCGACTATCTCCGGGTCGATTCCGGGCATGTCTGCGTGGGACCAAGCGAAAACCTCTTTGAATTCCTGTAGTAAATCAGTGAGCTCTTGAAGCTCAGTGGGAGACAGCCCGGAACCTACATGAACCAATCGATGGTTGCCCTCATCGCCCAAGTTTATTGAGATTATTTCTTCTTTTAAAGGCTGAGCATGCCTTTCATTTTCGCAATCGATGAGGGAACGGATCTCCTTGGGAATGTCCCCATCGAGATCTATTCCTTCATCGTCGGGATCTAAACAGTTTATTTCAAAAATTGGCAAGTAAGCGAAAACGTCGTCCATTTCATTAATCAGTTCATCAGACGGGGGGAATACAGCGGTTGACTCGAATTCAAAGTAAAAGCTACGAAGTGGAGGGCCGATGGGCACAAACTCCGACTCTGTGCTAGACGACGAGTCAGTGTTGGACTCAGGCTCAGACTCAGTGCAAGTGCTGTGAGTGCAAGTTACATGTGGAATGAAAGTGCAATTATCATAAACGCCTACAGCCTCCACAATGAGTTTGGAAGGGTCCTCAATTTCTTCTTCATCTCCAAGCATCAGCACAGCAGGGTCTTGCATCATACCCCCCGATTCCTCGCCCTCAAACAGAAGTTGGAGACTGCCCAAACCAAAAGCTTCCAACCAGTCGAGTGCCTCAGACAGTTCTTCCACCTTTGCGACCTCTTCGTCACTCTCCCATGTATCATTGGCAAAGATTTCGAAGCCAGGATACTTCATTTTCGTCTCAAGGTCCACAAAGGGTTCAGGTTCTCCTTGGTACAGCGGCTCCTTCTCCTTTGATTTCATCTCCGTTGTATGGGCCCGGGCACGATTGCGCCATTTCTTTGCTGAATCGCTTTTCTTGGCCTCATATCCTAGACCGAAACGTTCATTACTTCCAGGAAAGTCAGGGAATTCGGGGACACCTTGAGCGTAAAGTCCCAAGCCCATGCCCGGCAGATACTTCATCCTTTTCATAATTTCCAGCGCTGCGGAGCTCACCAAGAAGCCGTCCTCGGCCCGGATGGTACATACCTTCGAGGTCATAACCGCAAAACCCCCCATGGCAACGTCTTCCTCTCCATGCATAATCTCAAGCAGCAGGGAATTGTCCTCGGACTGCGGATGAATACCTGAGTCCCCATGGATGATAAGGGTTCCGGGTTCCAAACCTAGGATGAGTTTTTGATGCAATGTTGAGGGCACACCCATAACATCCGGGCGGTGTAGCCAAGGCCTTCACAACAGGAGATTGAAAGATGCGGGTAATTCCAGCACACAGAATTCGACGGTGGTTTTGAACTTGCCAGTTGCCAATTCCAAGTTGATTGTCCCCAAAACATCACGACGCGTATTATCATAAGCACGAACGCCCAAGTTCGACGGCGTGAAGTCCTTGTTCTTAAGGCCCAAGCAAATAAGCAGTGCGGAGCGGACACACGTTAATGGCGGAGCCATTATCAACAAGGATCGCTGGGACCCACCTTCCCAGGCACTTCATGGTAATGTGAAGGGGCTTGTTGTGGTCGGTTCCCTCAGGTGGCAGGTCTTTCTCGGTGAAGGACAATGTATGCTGGGCGAGGTTCGGGGTTATAAGGGCAATAAGAGCTTCTGGGGCAACATCAGAGGGGACCTCAAGTCTGGAAAGCGTGTTGACCAACCTACGACAGTGCTCGCGAGAGGCAGCTAACACTCCCCACATAGACATGCGGGCGGGGGTTTCCTGAAGTTCACGGATAATAGGATCAGTGGAGGCTTCCGGATCAGGCTCAGGGAGTGAGTTGAGGTCAATGGACAATTTGGGCCGGGTAGGTGGGTTAGTTTTAGTGGAGCTTGAGGGGATATTTTGTGGAGCTTGCGGGACGGAGGTGTTCAGGTTTGTGGGATTGACAGGGGTATTCTGCTGCGGTGGAGGGGCTCGGGATGAGCTACCCTGCTGGAGGTTGGTAGGCTAGTAGACTCTCCCACTTCTGGTAAGGTTGCTAACTGTTTTGGGAATGGGCTCCCACCAAGTACCTTCCCAGAAATCAGAGAAATCCAAGTTGCAATCATCCGCCTTATGCTTCCCCTTGTCAATTGCTGTCTTCTCCAAAGTTTCGTTGAGCGTTTCCATTTCCAAAGCATGCCAGATGCTGTCCTCCTCCAAAGAATTCCAGAAGTTGGCATTGTTGCTGCTGTTGTCATTGCTAATCTGCAGAGACCCTTCATTCAGCATGGCCTTATTGACAGTCAACTCCTCACCATTCATCCACACATTTACCAATTCAGACTTTCCCCACAGATCTTCTGGATCCAACACGCAGATGCTGGGCTCATCAGGGATTTGAACTACGGGTTTGGAAAAGAACTCCTCGATGATGAATTCCTGTGGGAAGAAAAGATAGTCCATGGAACATTCCAGAGCGTCGGAGTCTCGAGTAAGGTTGACAATGGTCCTGGCGTTGAGCCCTGATAACATACGGGGATTCATCAGATCCATTTCCTCCACCACTTCCTCTTCTTGAAAAAGGTATGCTAATGACGTCTCGCCTAGGGGGTCGGAATCATCCATCCAGTGCCATCCATTGGGTTCGGGCTCCCATTCCCATTCATCTTCGTTCTCAGCAGGCTCAGGTTCAGTGAACAATACAGACAGAGAATACCCATCCAAGGGATCAGCTATCGTCTCCTCCCAGTCTTGCCTCCATTCTCCTTGTTCCAATTCCTCAACTTGGCTAGGGTTAAGTGCCACAAGCCATGCTCAAGTAATAAAAGCCCTGTCTTCCACTGCCAAGAAATCTTGCACCAAGTCTTTCCACCTTACCTGAAAGTCCCATTCCACGGTTTCCAATGCACAGACGGCATCCTCAGCTGGGAGTTCGACGGTTGGTTTGGGTTGGGTATCAGGAATGATGTAAAGGCAGGGGTTAAAAGGTTGGCTTATGGAAATAAGGTTGGTGCGGGCATTGGAATGCTTTGGGAGTGGGTTTGAGACGGTGTTTGGTTTCTGTGGTGGCATAGGGAGGCTTTTGTTGTCTATCAGGTCTTGGATTGCATGGCGGAGACAGAAGCAGTTGTCGGTTAGGTGGCCCACATTCTGGTGATAGGCACAGTACGCGTTAGGATTGTGGGATGCGGGTAGTTTTTGAGGTAAGGGAGTAGGGGTAAGTGGCTTGAGGGTGCCGCTTTCGACCAATTTCTCGAGCACGGCAGAGAGTGGTGCTGAGAACTGAGCAAAAGTGCGGGGTTGGGTATGCGGTTGACTGGTTTGGGTAGCTATCTGGTTTACCGGCTCGGCTTGGGCTGTGTTTGTGGAGGTGTTGGGCAGGTTGGTGTAGTTCGAGTTGCCAAACAGAGCGTTGTTGTTTCCGGAGTAAACCTTCTTAGGCTTAGGAGCGGGCTCGAGCTTGTCAAGGATCCCCAATTGAACTGCTTCTTCGACGGCTAAGCCTGTATCGAAGAATGTTTTAAAGTCTGAGCATGCTTGGGCCATCACCATGTGCCTTGCTAGAGTGGGTTGAAGGTTACGGACAATCATCTGGATTTGGTCCCTGTCGCTCGGTCTATCTTCCATCTGTGCTGCCTTAGCCTTCCATCTCTTCACGAAATCGGCGAAGGCCTCTTTTGCTTCCATCTTTGTTGACTCCAATTCACGGGTGGTCACCTCCAACTGGATGTTGTAATCGTACTGCGCCACAAAAGCTGCGCATATATCCTCCCAAGAACGCTTCTTTCTCTCATCCAGTGAAGTGAACCAGTGCAGAGCATGTCCCACCAAAGTCTGTGAGAACATCTGTGCCATAGCATCCTTCTCGACTCCCCACATGGACAGTGCTCCAATGTATCCCGTCAGGTGTGCTTTTGGATCTCCTGTTCCGTCAAACTTAGCAAAATCAATTGGCCTGAACGTTTCTGGAAGCTTTGCATTAGGAAACAGGCAAAGCTTATTGATGTCAAAGCCAGTCGACGCTATCTTCTCATTTCTTGCAACAGACTCCTCTAGCTGGGTGAGCTTTGCCAATACTGCTGCCATCTCGGGGTTTTGCGGGGTTTCCAAATCAAAGACCAGCTGCTCTTGGTTTGGATTCGGGTTAGGGTTAGGGTTGAAGTTTAGATTGGGATTTGGATTTGGGTTTGGGATAGGAATTGGGTTTGGGATAGGAATTGGGTTAGGCACCGGATTCTGGGTTTGTGGTGGAAGGCGTCGTGCAACCCCAGTGATCATCATCATGAGTTGGGCGATTTGGTTATCAGTATGTTCGCCCAGGCGTTGAATATCTTCTCTGATCTGAGCCATTTCTCCGTTCAGATTTCCCGGGTTTGGGTTAGGGTTTGGACGGGATTTGGAACGGGATTTGGATTCGGATTTGGCTCGCCTCCGCTTGGGTTCAGGTTAGGGTTGCCTCCGTTTGGGTTAATGTTTGGATTGGGATTCGGATTTGGGTTGCCTCCATTTGGGTTTGGGTTTGGGTTGCCTGCGTTCAGGTTCAAGCCTCCAATCAATAGATCCATTTCTGCCCCCAAATCTGATGCACTGATGGAGTCTGCTTGCAGTTGGAGCCGTTCCAGTCTCTGTCCCAAGGGTCTGGTCCAGGAGGGTATGATGTTCCTCTTTTTCGGCCCAATTGCTCAGAACTAACAGCAAAGCAAAAACTTAAGCTCAGACGCGGTCCCTGCTTATATTTTTATGAAATTTGTGCATGATTTTAGAAAATGAGTGCCTCATCGTCACCGTCATCGACTCCGATTTTTCGAAAACGATTGACTTACGGGAGGTTGCCTCGATCCTCGGATTTTTGGGGTGTATCCTCATTTAGGAACAGTCGATTCCCAAAAGATGCTAAAATAAGCTAAGTATTTAGCTAATATTCCATCGGCAATTCGACCATTGATTCGGAACAACTCGAGGTGAACAATGTGATGTGCTAACCGAGTTGGCGTAAGCGGTACACTTGCTTTTAGCCTGAATGGTGTTGGCATCGCAATGTTCTGCCCCCCTATCATTCCTTTTCTTTGGTTAAATTCCGATCAAATGCTTAGTCAAGGACTTAGCAGAATCTTAGTTTCCTCTAGGTTCGGGTTCGAGGACTAATGTGATTCATCAACACGTGTTAGGGTGCGTGACTCTTCATCGGGTCTTGGCAACCTTCCGAAGCCCCCGCGAGCGAGTTTCGAGAACCGTGGCTGACAGCATGATGATGATGCAATGCAGCACTTAAACAGATTATAGCACATAGTCCTACCCTGCAGGCTCCTGTCCTAGTTTGGAAGGTTCTATGGTTTGCTACACATGTACCAAGGCCGGGTTTTGGCTTGAAGAGGGTTCCCCGGACTAGCGTCAAAGTATACCTCCCGTTATTGAGCGTACACCCAATAATGATACAAACGGTAGGGATGACTCATCACGGTCGAGGGTTGCTGAGCATTCCGGGATTCCTTGTCACCGGCAAGCCGGGCAAGATTGCCGAAACACAACAGCGGGGGCTACACAAGATATATATACAAGAAATAAAAGGTGAAATAAAATCCTTCGAAAATCCCACAAATGTTTTTCAAGCTTGTCTCACTAATTTAATTAATGCTTAAGGAAATCGGGACATTTTATCAACATACCAACTTTTCTCAAGTATCAATTAAACCATAATCCCCAGCAGAGTCGCCACTGTGGGCTACCACAGCCCCGGGTGGAATCGGGGCGGCATGAAAAAGAGGCGCCACGCCGTTTCTTGGATTTTGAAAATTTTTAAAGAGTCGCCACCCGGATTTGTGGTTCGTCACCCGAGAAACCGTTTTGATTTTAAAAAAATGATCGATTTGCATTTGAAAACCAGAGATTTGAAAAGGGTTCGGAAGCCACATTATGAGGGGGGAAGGGTTTTACGGCACCCCCCTCGCCTGATTTGAAATCGGTCTCTACTAAACATTTGTGGAATTTGTCAAAAGATTTTGTTTCATTTAGCCACTTAGCAGGTATTCACAGATATACATCAAGTACAGGAGGTGCATGCATGTGCAAGTGTACAGTGGGTAAATGAAGAATGGTGATGAAATGCAAAAATGCTAGAAGCTGGAAATCCCTGTCATTGATCCACTCCCGAGCGCTCGGAAGTACTCTCGAGCGCTTGGG
Source organism: Rhododendron molle (assembly GCA_025413875.1). Classification (NCBI taxonomy): domain Eukaryota; kingdom Viridiplantae; phylum Streptophyta; class Magnoliopsida; order Ericales; family Ericaceae; genus Rhododendron; species Rhododendron molle. The sequence goes on along the minus strand of CM046391.1, from coordinate 32,138,827 downwards.
AGTATTACATGTCCGACCTGCAAGCTTGTTAGTACAATAGGATACAATAGAGTACCATACTGAAAATGTAAACTGGAATAACATTAGACGCATTATAAACTTGGCAGATGACTTAATAGACTAAGGTCGAGTCCCATTCTCCTAAGCCATGCAACCCTGCTTTTCTGGAAAGTGATTTAACAATCATAAGAGAGAAAAAGGACACATGCATGGTCATGCAAGGGCAGTAGGGGGGTCAAACCAGAAGGAGGTGGATTGAGTTTGCATGTAAATACTCTAGAGCGCTTGGAAGTATTCTCGAGCGCTTGGGAGTATTCCACACCCCATAACTGATCTCAACCAACCAACGTCTTCATTGTATCATGCTGGTACACCAGGTCTTGTATCTTTTGAAGCATGAAAACTTTCCCTTTCAAGTTCTAAGTAAAACCCTTCTGCATGGTTTTGAATGAAAACAATTTTCTTCATTTCCTTCTGGAAAATCAAGACCTTTTGTACCAGCATATATCTAAAGAGCTGATATGCTTGAAGATAAGTTTTACTACCTCTACATGTGCACTTAAAGGCTTAAGAAAAGGAAAACAGTACTGGAGCAACTCTCGAGCGCTCTGGAGTAGTCTCGAGCGCCCGGGAGTGTTTCCAATAAGCTTTGCACAGAAAACGCATTTGCACCCCTTTGCTCTTGCTATTATATCAAGGTCTTTCAACCCATGTTCAGTATTAAAGACTGAGAGGGCTGAGGGACCTCCCTCAGGAAGGAGAAACAGCCCTGTTTTTGTTGGTTTTTGACACTAAGGTAGAAGGCTTCTACCTTTGGTTGAGGAGTTTGCCTCTTAGAAGACTTTGAGAGATGAAAGAGGAAGAGAGACCAGGAAAATCAGAGCTTTAGGGTACTCTGGACTCCTTGCATGTCTTTGCTGCCTTGAGTTTTTGGTGGCTTTCCCTTTTAAAATCAAACTTTTGAAAGAGATAGAGGATGGTCTGGTTTTGAACAGTCAAAGGGGTTTCTAGAGAGAGGGAGTCCTTTCTGGTTTGAGCTGGGATGAGGCCTTATATAGGCAATATAGCATATAGTCTCATTTTAGAAAATATAATATGGAATCTTTGAAAATCCATCAGGCTTGACTCACCTCTGACTGAGGTGGAGTGTTGCATGAGGTTTGAACCGGCCAGAACGGCTGTAATGATGGCATGCATGGGAAGTGGGGAAGCTCTAGCATTCATTGGCCAGTACAAAAGTCTCGAGCGCTCGGGAGCACTCTCGAGCGCTTGGGACTTTACTCTCGAGCGCTCGAGAGTCTGTCAAATCCCAGGTTTTGAAAATGGTTTGGAGCGCTTGGGATTGATCCAGAGCGCTTGGGACTGATTTTGACATTTTATTTTCCCTTTCAAAGTCTTCAAGAAGCAAAGTCCTGACCGGTCTAAGGCTTGTTTCGATCCTAATTCATCATCGGGGAGCCTCCAGGCCACAAATTAAGGAAATTCAAAGTGTTCAAATTGGGGTGTCTACACCAAGGCAAACCATCATTGACATCATCAATGGTGCTAACATGCTGGTAAGCAGGGCAGTCCCGCTGTTCAATTAGGATAGGACGAAGCTTGACACCCAACGGAAGTTCAACCATGGAGGCCAAAGTTGCCAAGGCATCGGCGAATTGATTTTTCAAACGGGGAATATGGGTAAAGGTCACCTTGTTGAAACGAGGAATAAGGTCTTCCAAGTCTTGTTGGTAAGGTTTCAACCTTTCTTCCCGAACTTTCCAGCCCCCGTTGGCCTGAGATACAACAAGATTAGAATCGCCAATGACCTCGAGCTTTTCAACGCCAAGTGTTAATGCGGCTGCCATGCCAACAATACAGGCCTCATATTCGGCCTGGTTATTCGTGACGTCAAAATTGAGTTTGAACGCCAGAGGAATATGAGAGCCGTCGGGCATTATCAACAAGACCCCGATCCCATATCCTTTCTGGTTGGCTGCCCTATCAAAGTAGAGAGTCCATACATCGTCAACTATTGTTAGCACCTCTTCGTCTGGAAACGTAAAGTCTGAGTCTTCCGGCCCATCAACAGGATGATCAGCCAAGAATTCTGCCACAACACGGCCTTTAACAGACTTCCTTGTGACATACTCGAGATCGAACTCGGCTAGCATGAGCAACCAACGTGATAACTTACCAGTAAATGCTGGCTTCTCGAATAGATACTTGAGAGGATCCATCCGAGAAATCAACTTCACTGGGTAAGCCAGCATGTAGTGTCTCAACTTTTTGGAAGCCCAAACAAGAGCCCAACACGTCTTCTCCAGCGCAGTGTAGTGTTCTTCGCATCCAACCATCTTCTTAGTTAAGTAGTAAATGGCCTTCTCGACTCCCTTATCTCCTTCTTCAGCTAGCAAGCATCCCACAGAAGACGGATTCACGGATAAGTAGAGTATCAAGGGCTTCCCAGGTACTGGCGGCATCAAAACCGGAGGATTCTGAAGATAGTTCTGAATGGAAGTAAAAACCGCTTGACACTTATCTGACCACACAAACGGGGTATCTTTCTTGAGTAGACGAAACATCGGCTCGCAAGTTAAGGTCAATTTGGCGATGAATCTGCTGATGAACTGAACCTTTCCCAAAAAGCTCCGCACTCCCTTTTCAGACATTGGTGGCTTCATCTCAAGCACTGCCTTGATCTTTGACGGGTCAACCTCTATCCCACGGGAAGTGATCATAAAACCGAGCATCTTGCCAGCTGTGACTCCGAAGGTGCATTTCTGTGGATTGAGACGCATACAGAACTTACGGAGTCTCTCGAAGAACTTCTTTAGCACAGGAATGTGTCCCTCTCGAGTTTTTGATTTGGCAATCATGTCATCCACAGAGACCTCGACCTCTTTGTGGATCATATCATGCAAGATGGTTGTAGCAGCCCGCTGATAGGTAGGTCCAGCGTTCTTCAGCCCAAAAGGCATGACCAGGTAGCAGTAAGTTCCCCATTCAGTGATGAACGTTGTCTTCTCACGGTCGTCGGGTGCCATAAGAATTTGGTTATAGCCTGAAAAACCATCCATGAACGAAAGCAAAGCATGCCCCGCCGTATTATCCACAAGCACATCGATGTGTGGCAAGGGAAAATCATCTTTGGGGCTTGCTTTGTTCAAATCCCTGAAATCGACACAGACTCGTATTTGCCCATTCTTCTTGGGCACAGGAACGATGTTGGCCACCCAAGTGGGATACTGAGAAACCATGACGAATCCGGCATCGATCTGTTTCGTAACCTCATCCTTGATCTTCTGAACCCAATCTGGCCTCATCCATCTGAGTTTCTGTTTTACAGGCTTAGCGTCTGGTAACAAAGGGATTCGAAGCTCCACTATCTCGGAATCGATGCCCGGCATGTCTTTATGAGACCATGCAAAGACATCACTGTATTCGGTTAGCAGCTTGTGGGCAGCATGCCCTGGAATTTCCGGATTTCAAGATGCAAGCCTTCGGGAATTTCGTTTCCCGAAGCAAGGGCCCATAATCGAGGGAGCGTGAGCGGAGATGCAAGCGCTCGGAATACAGAGTCGCCACTTGGGTTTGAAGGTCCGACACCCAAGGAACCATATTTCGAAGCACCTGCCGCGCTGTTTGAATTGAAAAAATGAAGGAAACCAGTCCGTCATAACCATATTTGGGTTCGGGAACTAGGTTACGAGAGGGGAACGGTTTTAAGGCACCCCTCTCGCCCAATCCAGAGATCGGTTTCTACTTAGGCATTTTAAAAAACATTGTGATTCTTCTTCTTCTTTAACCAATTTTAAGCCAATTAGGGCGGGGGAACAGTTAATCGGGGATTAAAACTGTAACATGTTTGCAAGATGTGTTATATTCGAGCATGGATGGATGGAATACTATGAAAAAGGGGATAAAACCCAACCTTCTGATCAGAACATCAAGAACACTGCACAAGGTTTAGGCATGCCAACACCATGGCCAACTTTGCATGCATGAATCTGTGTGCATGCAAAGAACCATCGCGCAACAATTCTAAACCCTCGTGCGACTGTTTGTTCAAACCACAGGTTGAATTTTGATCCCCTTCTGGGCTCTGGAAGGACCAGTGCTCACCCAGGAGACAAACCAAGCAGTTTTAAATGTACTGGAATGTAAATAGTTATTACAAACAGAGCGAATAGAGTTGAAACACAACCCCTAAATAGTGGGGGTGAATAAACAAAGGCTTAAGCCTTAACAGCCAAGCAAGGGCAGCTACTGGAAAGTAGAGAACCATCGCGCGAGATTATAGAACTGTCGCGCGAGGGTTCTGACTGAACTTCCAGGAATTGCTTTGCATGCTTGGGGTTCTGAAACATACTCAGAAACATCCCAAGGGAATTTCAAACCAAGTATTACTGCAAAATAAACTAAACTATGGATTTTAGCATGCATCACAGTGAAAGTAGGGTTTAAAACAGTAAAAACAATATATGAAACCCAAAGGCCAACATCCCCTTCCCCGCGTGGTTCATCATCACACTGACACAAAGTGTCGCGCGAGCATCGAGAACCATCGCGCGAGGGTTTGTGGTCCACTGCTTCTTGTAACTTTGCTGGCTTTAGGGCTAGGACTGGTATTGATTACCAGCCTTGGCCCTGCCAGCCCCCTCAGAGATCAGAACAGGAAAATAGTAGGTAAGCTATACCTTTGGTTGAGTTTGAAAGAGCGCTTGAACTTGAGTTGAAAGAGTGCTTGAGCTTTGAATTGAGTTGAGGTTGAATGCTTTTGTGTGGTAGAAACACGGTGTGAAAATAGGTGTAAAATTTTGTAACCTTTTTTTCAACCCAAGGTGTAAGGATTTCTAAACCTTTGTCTTTGATTTTTTTGAACCCTTTTTATGAAAGACCCATGGGGGTATTTATAGGGCAAGGCCCTTCCATTAATGGAAACCCTCCATTAATGGAATTTATTCCATTAAAAGAAACTATTCCATTAATGGAAACCACCCATTAATGGAAAACATCCCATTAATGGAAACATTCTAGAATCTTCTAGAACATTCTAGAATCCTTCTAATAATAGAAAGTTTCCAGAAATGGAAAGTTGCAAATTTAACCAGCGCGCGCGGATCGAAAATCGACGCGTTCCCGTAGGGTTCCGGAAATTTTAAAGAGTTTTGAAAACACTCAAAGCTCAAGCAAGCCATCACTCCCGAGGCGTTCTTGATCCGTTTCATCATCGGGGAATCAAAAACCGAAAGTAAACTAATCTGGAAGCCCAAATTGGGGTGTCTACAGTAGCCCCTCTTTGACGGCACTTGGAGCACCATTGACTTGGTACAAGTAACGTCAAAGAATTCTAGACACCCCTCAAGGCATTCCAGAGAAGAATATAGTAAAGTAGACAAGCATACTTACAGAACCTGATCAGTCGAATGGACGGACGGACCGTCGCTAGGGATGGAAGTAGAAGTGGACGAGGGTATCACCGCTGGTTGATCAAATTTGGGCGAGCAGTGTCATTTGCCAGATTTGGGCCGGGACAGGCCGTCATTCTTTGAGATCAAGCTATCCTCGGCACAAAGTATTCCAACAAAACACGGGTAGGTCGTGTCAGGCGAGTTAAATTCCATCTGTTGGGAATCGAGCCAATCTCCTTATCAAAGACCATCCGAGACAGAGCAATAAGCCTGCTGTTGGAAGATGCACTTGTGGCTAGGCTGAGGGTGATGTCGTTCAGGACGAGCCAAGACGGACTCTCCGGGAACAATCGATTCGCGGATGAACAGACCATTGGACGATAATCTGATCGTCGTTGTGGCTGAATGCGGACGATACAATGATCGCCATCGATGGATTTGACAGGACTGGCTGCCATGAAGGCGGACGGGAAGATCAATGTGCTGATTGATCAAACCGCTGGGGAACTTTGACAGGACCGGCTGTCGTGAATGCGGACGGGAAGATCAATGTGCTGATTGATCAAACCGCTGGGGAACTTTGACAGGACCGGCTGTCGTGAATGCGGACGGGAAGATCAATGTGCTGATTGATCAAACCGCTGGGGAACTTTGACAGGATCGGCTGTCGTGAATGCAGACGGGAAGATCAATGTGCTGATTGATCAAACCGCTGGGGAACTTTGACAGGATCGGCTGTCGTGAATGCGGACGGGAAGATCAATGTGCTGATTGATCAAACCGCTGGGGAACTTTGACAGGATCGGCTGTCGTTGAAACGGCTCCGCAGGATAGCATCCTTTGGTTTACGAACCGAGATTAAGGAGATTTCCATTGCCTCTGTTGACAAATTGAACCAAAATCGCAGGAGATTGCATCGCATCCTTGGGCAAACAAATCGAGAGTCAGGGAGATTTCCATCGCATCCACTGACCAACGATAACAAAACCGCAGGAGATTGCATCGCATCCTTCGGCAAACCAAATCAAGAGTTAGGGAGATTTCCATCGCATCCACTAACCAACGATAACAAGACCGCAGGAGATTGCATCGCATCCTTCGGCAAACAAATCATATGATGGCAACCATGCTGGCCATCTTCCTGCTTCAACATTAAATATACACAATATGCGATGATGTATACGAAATTGAAAATGCAGATGCAAGCTAAGGGCGGCTCCTAAGAGGACAACGACGCCTAAGGACTACCACCGAGCCTCATTATTGTACAGTCTGTTACTTCTGAGATGCGCACCCAAATAGATAGATGCTGAACAGGCTAGCATGCCCCAGTTGACATAGTAACGGCATTGGCCCGTGTGCCCATTCTTTGATGCTTGGGCAGATCTGCCAGACACATATGCTTTGCTTGGCCTTGGGCTGACGTGCCCTTGCTACTTATGAGATTTCCACAGCTTGTGGATTACAGGAGCTAGGGTAGCACATGTAAAAATTGCACTTTCTAGCCGCTAATATCTAATTTGCATTGACAAGTGACCTGAATTGACACCGACATGCGCACATGTACAGACTCGCCTAGCTCAAATGAAAAGGGGGAAAGAGTCCCAGGGTACAATGCAAACCCTTAGACACACAGAACACAATGAAATTTTGGGCATTAAGCGGCCAAAACTCACAACATTCCTTAGACAGGTGAAACTGACACTTGCAAAAGTGAAAAAGGTACAAAGACCTGTACAAACAAAATTGAGAAAAGCATCTCGACACAACAATTGATTGAAAATCTAGAAAAATGCCGCGAAGATGGACATAAGACGCAATTGATGACTCATATATGCCCGAACTAAAACCGACACCCCCGTGCAGTCACATTAAGTCCATATGACTTGCATGGTATGACAAGACTTGGCAAAAGCCCCTGGAATGACATTCGAGGGCAGTAGCAGGCTACCGCTGGAGTTGAAAAAGCACGCACGCGAGGCTGCAGCTGCTCATACCAGACCTCGCTGAACTTAGAATAAACTGTGAGCCATTTAGGCTTCTAGCATTTCGTTCTGTTTTTGATGCTTCAAATATTTTTAAGGCTTTATGCTTAGCCCATAATAGAAATAGCAGTTTTGCAATAAAATTGAAAGACAAAGGTTTTCCCCCTTTTGGTTCTTCCAATGCAGCTTGATCTTCGATCCTCTTAGACCTTTGATGTGTACCAAAACGTCAACCATGGATCCACTTTGATAGAGTGTGACCGAGTCTCAAAGAGAGATAGCCTACGTATCCTAAGCTAGGGAATCAGGTCAGAACGTAGTTCAGGCTAAGGTTCACTCGTGTGTTTACCTCTCCTTTTGCGCTCTAACTTTTGCCTAGTACCGCCCAGTCGGGTTTTCGGTCTAGCGAGCTTTCGAATATTGCCTATTACTTTTGCCTAGACCCCTTTCATAGGTTTTCGGGCTAGCAGGCTGCTCTAACTTTTGCTTGGAACTGCCCACCCTCGGGGTTTTCAGCCCAACGAGCTTCTCTCAAGGAAAAGTTGCTTTTGAATTGATCCAGGTTGACCATGGTATTGAATTTGTTGCCGTCGAGGTCGACGATCTTTGACCACAGCCCCAAATAGAATGACTTTGATAATGTAAGGTCCAGCGCACTTCGGTTGAAAATGCCTCGCTCCGGGCCATGTTTATACTTTCTCATTTGTGCTTGACGGAACGTCACTGTTGCTGTTTTTAAACATAATGAGAGGCCCAAAGCCTTCCGAGCTTCTACTTTCTTGCTTGGCACCCGGTAGCAGGGGGATTTGATACTTCTTTTTCTCAGGATCAACGCCAGGTGCGTCTTTTGTGAGACCACGCCAAGACGTCGATGAATTCTTGAGCCTGTTTGACCGGGCGCAATGCTCCTCTGGGAATAGCTTTGAACCAATGGAACCATTGGGAGGTTATCCTTGTCTTTCAAGTTTGTTAAAATTACTTCTTCTTTTAATAGGCTGAGCATGCCTTTTGTCTTCCCTTTTGGCGAGGGAACACATTTCCTTGGGGATGATCCCATCGAAATCTATCCCTTCGCCGTTAGGGTCGACACAGTTTATATAAAAGCCAGCGAAGTACTTAAAAGCAAGATAAAGCATATCATAAAAACCCACGGGGTTTGCCAAGTACAGCAGACTCAAGACTTGAAACAAAAGCTATGACGTGGAGGGCCAAGAAGCACGAACTCCGACTCAGAGCTAGAGTTTAGACAAATGCAAAAGACTCTGTGTCAGACTCAGACATATCGCCAATGCAAACTAGACGCGGTTTTGAAAATGCAACTGTTAAAAAGCTATCCATAGCTTCCAAAAAAAGAGGTAGGATTCAGCAAGTGTCAGGCCCAAGCAACAGCACTTCGGCCTCCTTTGGCTTCTCGACCAAACCTACTCGATGCTCTTTTGAACAATGGACCTCAGCCAGTCGGTCTTCTCCTTTGTAAACCCCTCATCATTGTCAAACCAAATGTCGGCAGTGGAAGCCTCGATTGCCCAACCTACAGCCATCATGTTAACCTCCGGTTCAGGCGGGATGGATACGATGGGTTTGGGTTGGTTTGTTGGGACGATATAGTGGCTCAGATTGAATATGGTGGAGCTCAGGTTGATTTGAGTGGACGTGATGGATACCTGACCAACCAGAGGGTCAGACCTGTGTTGAAGCAAGGAGTTGGAAATGATGTTGGGCATTGGTGGAAGGCACAAAAGAGGTTAGGATTGTAACCAGCAGGTAAGACTTTGGGAGGGGAAGTTGGGGTCAAAGGTTTGAGATGCCCAGACTTGACAAGTTTCTCCATCACCGCGGACAAAGATGCCTCAAATGCAGAGAAACTCCGAGGTTGGGTTCGGGCCGGGTAGCTTTGGGCCTTTTGAACCTGATTAATGTCGGCTGTATGATTAGGGGAAGCAGCAGCATTGTCCCCACTTGTAGCTGTGCTGGCGTAATTGCTACAGCCAAACAGTGTGTTACTGTTTCCGGAGTAAGCCTTCAGCTTTGATTTCTGGGGATTGGAAGAAGAGGACTCCCCCCTTGGCAGAATCCCACTTTGCAGCGCATCCTCAATGGCCAGGCCAGCGTCGAAGAAGGTTTCAAAGTTGGCGGACGCTTGGGCAAGCACCAGGTGCCTAGCGTAGTCCGGCTGGAGATTGCGGGAGATGATGCGGAGTTGGTCTCTCTCACTGGGGTGCTCAGTCATTAGAGCGGCTTTTGCTCTCCATCGCTTGACAAAGTCCGCAAAGGACTCCTTAGCTTCCATCTTGGTGGATTCGAGCTCCCGTGTAGTCATCTTGACCTGAGAGTTATAGTTGTACTGAGCAATGAAGGCTGCCCCTATATCTTCCCAAGTCTTTCTCTTGGAGATGTCGAGCGACAGAAACCAGTGGAAGGCAGGCCCTGAGAGAGTTTGAGGGAAAAGCTGAGACATGGCCTCACTTTCTACTTTGAGTTGCTTCATGGCAGCATGATAGCCATAGAGATGAGTCTTGGGATCACCCCTCCCATCGAACTTGACCAAGTCAGGCATTTTGAATTTGTCTGGCAGTTTAGCATTAGGATACAGGCAGAGACGATCCAAATCAATCCCTCCTGCACTGATCTTCCCAGATTTTGAGACAGCCTCTTCTAGCTTAGCCATCTTAGCCATAAGAGCTACCATATCAGGATTCAAAATAGGTCTACCACCTGTCGAATCTGGCTTTACAACAGGTGCGTGAACCTCCCTAGGGTTGGGCTGAACAATGAGACGCCCCTCGTGATTCGGATCTGGGACCATGACAGGCTGCTCCTGGTCATCCTCATCGTCCTCGCCTTCCTCTTCGAGTGGAGGTGGAAGATGAGTGTTGATAAAGTCATTAAGACGGGTGATGTTAGCATCAGTCTGGATGGCCCTCTGCTGCATAGCGGTGATACTGTTCTGGAGGTTCATGAGCATGTGTCCCAGAGAAAGTGGTTGAACCTCTGGCTGACCTGACATGGTAGGTGATTCAGAAGTGCTCGATGCAGAAGATGGGGATGCTGGTTGCCCTTCCTGTACAACCGGTGGTGACCCTGACTGTAGAGCAGCCAACAAAGAGCGCGGAGAGCGTTCCGTTGTGACTAATTGGGATTGTAACCTGACCAGCCTTTGAACCGGGTTCTGGAGACGTTCCCAAGTAGGTTTGGCTTTTCCTTTCGGTACTCTCTTGCTCGGTGCAATGGCTATGAACTAGACAGTAAAATAAGTGGAAGCTCAGTGGCGTTCTTGCAGCAATAGAATGCAATGTACACGTCGCTATCGGTGTCAACCCTAGACTCTAAGACTAGAGACAAGTCTGTCTCTTGATGTTCGGACACTGCCAAAATCCTCAGATTTCTTTTCGAGGGTGTATCCTTTGAATAGATCAAGCTGATCCTAAGAGATGTCAAAACAGACTAAGTCTTCGACTAGTCCCTTTTGAAGATTCGACTTTGAACTTGGAACAATTCGGTATTGCTGGCGTGACACCTTTACCGGGGTGGCTTCAACGACAACGCGCATTAGCCGGGCGGTGTACGTGCTTAGCACGATAACCAAAATGACATCAATATCACGACATCAATACTTTCTGGTTCTTCATTTTCGGTTGAATCCTCAATCGGGCATGAGCCAAGGATTTAATAAGGTTTGATTTCCCAAAGTCTCGTTGATCTAGGGACTTGAAAAAAATTGACAACATGCACCATCGAGATGCACGACTCTTCATCGGGTCTAGCAGCGTCCAAATTAGCATAAGACAGACTCGAAAGCGAGAGACAACCTAGAAGCCGCCCTAAACATGCTCCTACACAAAACGACATGTATGTACAGTTTCAGAGACGAGTTTGCCTCACGAATTTCAGACGTTGCCAAAATCCTCAGAATTCTTTTCGGCGATGTGTCCCCATGTAGATCGACAGATCCTAAAAGATGTCAAAATAAACTAAATCTTCGTCTAGTCCCTTTTGAAGATTTAACTTTGAATTAGAAACACTTGGCATTGATGACATGGTACCTTAACCTTGAACAACGTGGTGTATAGTGACAACGCACTTCAACCTGGGTGGCGCCAGTGACACAGCATCAATACTTTGTTGTTCCTTATTGTCGGTTGAATCCTCAATTAGGCATGAGCTGAGGATTTAGCAAATTTTGATTTCTCAAAGTCTCATTGAACTAAGGACTTTGAAATGACAACGAACATTCAACAGAATGAACGACTCCTCATCGGGTCCAACAACGTCTCAGACAGCGTAAGACAAACTCGAAATAAAGAACTGCCCTAAGCATGCTCCTATGCAAAATGACATGTATGTACAGTGCATGCGATAGGGAAAGCAGTAACACGTAGACAGTATATGGGGTTAGATGCAGATAGATCCTACCCTGCAGGCACCTGTCTTAGTTTGGAAAGTTCTAATGCTTTGTCTATGCAAAGGCCGGTTTTGGTTCGTAACGGGTTCCTCGGACTAGGGCCACATATATACCTCCCGTTGCCCGCGATACGCTAAACAACAGTCAAACGGTAGCATGACCCATCATCGTCGAAGGTTGTTAGTCATTCGGGGTCCCCGGTCTCCAGTAAACCATGCCGGATTGCCAAAACGATCCAACGAGGCTTATCCCACATCGATGCAAATGAAATGCTAGAAATCGATCAAAAAGAAGAAGAATCACAATTTTGCAAAATGCCTTTTCAAATTTGGCTCACTTTATTTAGTCCATCTTTAGAGGAAACTACGCAAGTGATCAATCGAAAAAGTCCCAGATCGGATTGGCCGGACACGAGTTCCTGTTAAATCACCATTCCAACCTTCGGCAGCGCGAAGCTCACCGTTTTGACAGACTTTTAAGGAATTGTTCACAAGTGTATTAGACTCTAAGTATAGATTAATATTAGTTCGATTATCCCGAGCAGAGTCGCCACTGTGGGCAGCATGCCCTGGAATTTCCGGATTTCAAGATGCAAGCCTTCGGGAATTTCCGGATTCCAAATAAAAGGGCCCAGATCGAGGGAGCACGAGTGGAAAAGATGCAAGCGCTCGGAATACAGAGTCGCCACTCGGGTTTGAAGGTCCGACACCCAAGGAACCATATTTCGAAGCACCTGCCGCGTTGTTTGAATTGAAAAAGTGAAGGAAACCAGTCCGTCATAACCATATCTGGGTTCGGGAGCCAGGTTATGAGAGGGGAAGGGTTTTAAGGCACCCCTCTCGCCCAATCCAGAGATCGGTCTCTACTTAGGCATTTTAAAAAACATTGTGATTCTTCTTCTTCCTTAACCAATTTTAAGCCAATTAGGGCGGGGGAACAGTTAATCGGGGATTAAAACTGTAACATGTTTGCAAGATGTGTTATATTCGAGCATGGATGGATGGAATACTATGAAAAATGGGATAAAACCCAACCTTCTGATCAGAACATCAAGAACACTGCACAAGGTTTAGGCATGCCAACACCATGGCCAACTTTGCATGCATGAATCTGTGTGCATGCAAAGAACCATCGCGCAACAATTCTAAACCCTCGCGCGACTGTTTGTTCAAACCACAGGTTGAATTTTGATCCCCTTCTGGGCTCTGGAAGGACCAATGCTCACCCAGGAGACAAACCAAGCAGTTTTATATGTACTGGAATGTAAATAGTTATTACAAACAGAGCGAATAGAGTTGAAACACAACCCCTAAACATTGGGGGTGAATAAACAAAGGCTTAAGCCTTAACAGCCATGCAAGGGCAGCTACTAGAAAGTAGAGAACCATCGCGCGAGATTATAGAACTGTTGCGCGAGGGTTCTGACTGAACTTCCAGGAATTGCTTTGCATGCTTGGGGTTCTGAAACATACTCAGAAACATCCCAAGGGCATTTCAAACCAAGTAATACTGCAAAATAAACTAAACTATGGATTTTAGCATGCATCACAGTGAAAGTATGGTTAAAAATAGAAAAAACAATATATGAAACCCAAAGGCCAACATCCCCTTCCCCGCGTGGTTCATCATCACACTGACACAAAGTGTCGCGCGAGCATCGATAACCATCGCGCGAGGGTTTGTGGTCCATGGCTTCTTGTAACTTTGCTGGCTTTAGGGCCAGGATTGGTATTGATTACCAGCCTTGGCCATGCCAGCCCCCCTCAGAGATCAGAACAGGAAAATAGTAGGTAAGCTATACCTTTGGTTGAGTTTGAAAGAGCGCTTGAACTTGAGTTGAAAGAGTGCTTGAGCTTTGAATTGAGTTGAGGTTGAATGCTTTTGTGTGGTAGAAACACGGTGTGAAAATAGGTGTAAAATTTTGTAACCTTTTTTCCAACCCAAGGTGTAAGGATTTCTAAACTTTTGTCTTTGATTTTTTTGAACCCTTTTTATGAAAGACCCATGGGGGTATTTATAGGGCAAGGCCCTTCCATTAATGGAAACCCTCCATTAATGGAATTTATTCCATTAAAAGAAACTATTCCATTAATGGAAACCATCCATTAATGGAAAACATCCCATTATTGGAAACTATTCCATTATTGGAAGGATTCTAGAAACCTTCCATTAATGGAAACATTCTAGAATCTTCTAGAACATTCTAGAATCCTTCTAATAATAGAAAGTTTCCAAAAATGAAAAGTTGCAAATTTAACCAGCGCGCGCGGATCGAAAATCGACGCATTCCAGTAGGGTTCCGGGAATTTTAAAGAGTTTTGAAAACACTCAAAGCTCAAGCAAGCCAATGAAGCCATCACTCCCGGGGCGTTCTTGATCCGTTTCATCATCGGGGAATCAAAAACCGAAAGTAAACTAATCTGGAAGCCCAGATTGGGGTGTCTACACAGCTCTTTGAAATCACGATGCTCCTCTGGTGAAAGTGTGGAGCCCACTTGCACCATTCAGGGATCATTCTCATCTTTCAAGTTTACAGAAACTATTTCCTCTTTTAATGGCTGAGCATGCCTTTCATCGTCGGGGTCGACACAGTTTATATAGAGATCATGCAAGTACTCAGAAGATGCTTCATTCATTTCACAAGACCCCAGCGGGTCGCCAAGTACAAGAGAGTCAAACTCGAAATAAAAGCTATGACGTGGAGGGCCAAGAGGCACAAACTCCGACTCAGAGCTAGACTTAGAAGACTCACTGGACTCTGACCCTGACTCAGACGCTGACTCAGACTCAGAAGTGTCATCAATGCAAGTTAGGCGCGGTTTGAAAATGTAATTTTTAATGCTACCCTTGGCTTCAGTGATGAGAGTAGTGGGATCCTCGAGGGTGTTGGGCCCGAGCATGAGCACTTCAACCTCTTCAGCTTCCTTGGCCAAACCCACTTGAGAGAATTCTTGGAAGAACAGCTCTAAGCTCCCCTGATCGAAAGTCCCCAGCCAGTCAGTCTTCGCTTTTGGCTGATTAAGCTTCCCCTTGAATTTCAGCTTAGCTGGCTCGTCATCACTCTCAGACTAGGTGTCGTCGGCGAAGACCTCAAAACCAGGCAGGAGCTCCTAGTTTCTGGATTGATGAAGGGCTCATACTGTCCAGTGTAGGCAGCATTCCCCACTTCACGCACAAAGTAGCTGTCAGGATCACCATAGAGAGTTCGAGGTTTTCCCGTATGTTTCCTTCTTTTGGCATTTCCGGCTAAGGCAGAGTACCCCAAACCGAAACGGCCCTCAGAAGAAGGAAAGACAGGGAACTCCGGAACTCCCTGATGGTGGACTCCTAAGCCCAGACCAGGAAAGTAAGACATCCGGCGCATGATGTCCATAGCGACAGAGCTGATGAGGAAGTCCCCTTCCACATTGATAGCCAAAACAGAACCAGATGTATCAAAAGAGAAACCTCCAAGGTCAACGTCCTCCTCACCGTGCATGATCCCCAGCACCGGTGTTCCATCTTCTTTGAGCGGGCGGATTCTAGAATCCCCGCAAATGGTCAGCGTACCAGTTGGCAGCCCAACATGACTTTTTGGTGGAGAGTGGATGGCACAGCCATGATATTTGAACGGTGGAGCCATGGCCTGCCCAGCAACAGGTTGAAGGTTGCAGGTATGTCGACAACATGGAACTCAACGCCAATTTCGAAACCCTCAGCATCGAGTTTGAGCATTAAAGTGCCCTCAACCACACGGCAAGTGCCATCGTACGCCTTGACAGCCAGGTTGGAAGCTGCAAAGTCTTTCTTGGCCAGTCCCAGCCGATAGGCCACCCTTATTGGACAAACGTTGATAGCTGAACCATTGTCAATGAGGACAGTTGGGACCCAGAGTCCGCGACACTTGACTGTAATGTGCAGAGGGCGATTATGATCAGTTCCTTCAACAGGAAGATCCTTGTCAGTGAAGACCACGGTGTGCTTAGCAGTAGGAGGAAGGATAGGAGATACCATGGCTTCAAGAGTGACATCAGATTGAACTTCCAGACGGGCAAGAGTGTGGCAAAGCTGCTGACGATGCTCACGGGAAGAACAAATTAGGCCCCAGAGGGATATTGCAGCGGGAACCCGCTCAAGTTGCCTCCGAATAAGATCCGTGCTTGGTAACTCAAGTGGTGCAGACCCTGGGAAAGCAATGGGTTCATTCCTTTGATTAGAAGGGTTGGACGAATTCCCAGCTTGCAAATTAGCAGGCTGAAAGACTCGTCCACTCCTCGTAACGTTAAGAACGTTTCCCAAGGAAGGCACGGCTTGTGGGTCTTGATTCACATCCCATAGATCGGATGGAACTTCACCCAGCTTACGCTTTCCTTTGTCGGTGGCCAGTGCAGCTACGGGCGCTTCTGTATCCAACCCCAAGTCTTCAGCGAGATCCTTCATCAGTAGTGAGTCCTAGAAATTTAGATCTTGGACTGCTGCAACTTCGTGTTCTGGCTCCAGATTTGCAATGAAAGGAACATCCCAGAGGCCACCATCAGCTAGAGAACGGCTGACGGCCCAAACTTCGGCTGACACGGACATCGACTATCTCGTCCACATCCCAAAGATTAGCTGGGGGAATCAGACCTGTAACCATGACGCTGAAGTCTTCCGGAGGAGAAACCACAGGGCATGGTTGATCTTCATCCATAATATTGAGCACAGGGTCGTACGCAGGGTCGGCTACCAAGTCAACAAGCCTGTTGAGAGTAGAAGGGAAGAAACACTCTCCCAAGACACGAGTCTCCTCTTGAACCAGATTGTCTTCAACAAGGTGGATCATGTACTCAGGAGTAGTATAACCTTGGAGAGGCCCAGGAAAAATGACCGGAAAGTGCTAAACAGGCTTAGGATCCCAAAAGTAATCTTCCTCAGGAATCTGAGGCTGGGGTTCTTGGAATAGCATGTACAAGGAGATACCATCCAGAGGGTTGAGTGCCAACTGCTCATGCTGAGCAATCCATTCCACATCCCATGCCAGATTGGGTGGAGCTTGCTCAAGGTGCAAAGGAAAACCCTCCAACTCAAGTTGGAACCATTCTTGAATGAGAGGGGCATCGTAATCCTGACTATCAGCTATTGCCCAGCCTACAACCTGCATATCAAGTTCTGGTTCTGGCTCAGGTAAGGCTGGCATCATAGCTCTGAATCGACTTGCAAAGTCCTGCGCAGAATCAGGAGAATCTACACCAAAGATGGGAAGATTACGAGTGGACGTAGAATCAAGTTGGATGCGTGGAAAAGGACCGTCATGGAGATCACTGACATTGTCATTGAGGAAGTTCAAGCCCGCTTGCACCAAACAAGTAGGTGGATTATAGGTTTGCCCTATAAACATGAGTTCGGCATCAGATTCTGAAGGCATAAGCACCACGGGCTTGGGTTGATCAATTGGGATTATATGGTTGGTGGGGTCATATATAGTGGAGGTAGGCTTGATTTGAGTGGAGCTGAGAGAGATTTGGCTGATATGTGGAACAGCCTTATGGTTGGGTAAGGAATTGGAAAGGATGTTTGGTTTTTGGGCTGGCGGAGGCGGTGCCGAGAGAGTCCCTTCGTCTATAAGGTCCTGAATTGCATGTCGAAGACGAAAGCAGGAGTCTGTAACGTGGCCGGCACCCTGATGGTAGGCACAGTAGAGATTGGCCTTGAAGCTTGGCGAAGGGTTCTTGGGTAAAGGCATCGGATCCAGGGGCTTGAGGTGCCCTGACTTTACCAACTTCTCCAAAACTGAGGACAAAGGTGCCTCAATTGCAGAGAAGCTACGTTGCTGTCCGCGGGGCCGGTTGTTCTGTGCTGACTGAACCTGATTGACACCGGCAATGTGGTTTGCGGTGTTGGAAGCAGAGGCGTTAGTACCATTGGTTGCTGTATTGGAGTAAGTCCCTGTCCCAAACAGAGCATTGGTGTTCCCAGAGTAAGCGCGGGGCTTTGCCTTCGGGGGATTAGAAGATTCCCCTTTTGTCAGAATTCCGCTTTGGAGTGCATCCTCGATGGCCAGACCGGAATCATAGAAGGTGTCGAAGTTTGCAGATGCCTGAGCGAGAACCAAATGCTTGGCATAGTCCGGCTGGAGATTCCGAGAGATGATGCAGAGCTGGTCTTTCTCGCTGGGGCGATCAATCATTAGGGCAGCCTTAGCTCTCCATCTCTTGACAAAATCGACAAAGGACTCCTTTGCCTCCATCTTTGTGGATTCCAACTCCCGCGTGGTCATCTTCAGTTGAGAGTTGTAACTGTACTGCGAAATAAACGCAGTCCCAATGTCCTCCCAAGTCCTCCTTTTGGCAATGTCGAGTGACAGAAACCATTGGAAGGCAGGGCCCGAGAGGGTCTGAGGAAAGAGCTGTGACATGGCCTCAGGCTCAACTGAAAGCAGCTTCATTGCAGCATGGTAACTGTAAAGATGGGTTCGAGGGTCACCACTTCCATCGAACTTTGCCAAGTTTGGCATTTTGAACTTCTCAGGAAGCTTGGCATTAGGATACAGGCAGAGACGATCTAAGTCAATGCCTCCAGCTTTGACTTTTTCCGCCTTGGCAATGGATTCCTCAAGCTGGGTCATCTTGGCCGTAAGAGCAGCTATATCTGGATTGGCAGTGGGTACTCCGCCTGTCAGGTTTGGGTTTGCAACAGGAGCATGAACAATCCGGGGGTTGTGCTGTACAATGAGACGCCCCTCATGGTTTGGATCCGGGACCATGATAGGCTGTTCTTGGTCGTCCTCGCCTTCCTCTTCGAGTGGAGGTGGAAGGCGAGTGTTGATAAGGTCATTGAGACGGGTAATGTTGGCATCAGTCTGCGCTGATCTCTGTTGCATTGTGGCGATGCTATTCTGGAGATTCATGAGCACGTCTTCAACAGTGAGCGGCTGATGGGGCGGTGTTCCAGCCATGTTGGGATTTCCGGGAGTGCTTGCAGCAAAAGAAGGAGTTGGAGTCACTAGCTCTTCGAAGATCGATGTTGAGCTTGCCCGTAAAGCGGCCAATGAAGAAAGCGGAGAGTCTTCCGTTGTGACTGACTGGGATTGTAACTTGACAAGCCTTTGACCCGGATTCTGTTGCAGACGTTCCCAAGTGGGTTTGGCTCTTTGCCTTGATACTTTCCTTGACGGTGCAATGGCTCAGAACTTGGCTTGACAATAAAACAGAAGGCTCAGAAGGGATCCTGCAGCAACTTTAATCTAAATAAAAGACTAAAGTAATGCAGCCAGCGTCGTTGGTGTCGCCCCTAGACTCTAAAACTAGAAACAAGTCTGCCTCGAGCTGTTCAGGCATTGCCAGAATCCTCAGAATTTTTCGTGGACGTATCCTTGTTCGAGCCAATATGAGACTAAAGGATGTCGAAAGAACCCTAAACCTTCAGCCATTTCGCTGATCGGGGTTTTAACTTTGTAGATGGAACAATTCGGTGTGCATGCTATGATACTATAAACAGAAATGGCATGAGCGGCACAGCGCTGCTAGCAGGGTGGTGTAAGTGACGAGGCACTTGTTACCTGACTTGTGTAGGCATCATGGCATGTTCCTTGTTGTTCCTAGTTTTCTGTTTGAAACCCTAATCAGGTGTATAGACAAGGGTGTAGGAAACTTTTAATTTCCTAAAGTCCCTACTGTTCTAAGGATTTTTTGAAAAAGCTGACAACATGCATCATCTGGATGCATGACTCTTCATCGGGCTATAACAATGCCCAACACAGCTCAAAACATTCTCGCAGGAACAAGGTCCTAGAAGCCGCCCTAGACATGCTCCTACGCAAGACGGCATGATGTACAGTGCATGCGATAGGGAAAGCAGTAACACAGACAGTTATGGGTTAGATGCAAATAGATCTTACCCTGTAGGTACCTGTCCTAGTTTGGAGAGTTCTAAAGCTTTGTATATGCAAAGGCCGGTTTTGGTTCGTAACAGGCTCCTCGGACTAGGGCCACAGATATCCTCCCGTTGCCCGCGATATCGCTGAGCAACAGTCAAACGGTAGCATGACCCATTATCGTCAAAGGTTGTTGGTCATTTGGGGTCCCCGGGCTCCGGTAAACCGTGCCGGATCGCCAAAACGATCCAACGAGTCTTATCCCACATCGATGCAAATGATAAGCTAGAAATTGATTAAGAAGAAGAAGAATCACGAAATCACAAAATGCTTTTTCAAGCTCGGCTCACTTTATTTAGTCCATCTTTAGAGGAAACTACGTAAGTGAACAACCGAAAAAGTCCCAGATCAGATTGGCCGGACACGAGGTCCTGTTAAATCACCATTCCAACCTTCGGTAGCGCGAAACTCACCGTTTTGACAGACTTTTAAGGAATTGTTCACAAGTGTATTAAACTCTAAATATGAATTAATATTGGTTCGATTTCTCCCCATCAGAGTCGCCACTGTGGGCAGCATGCCCTGGAATTTCCGGATTCCAAAGCGCACGCCTTCGGGAATTTTGTTTCCCGAAGCAAGGGCCCGTGATCGAGGGAGCGCGAGCGGGGCAGCAAGCGCTCGGAATACAGAGTCGCCACCTGGGTTTGAAGGTCCGACACCCAAGGAACCGTATTTCGAAGCACCTGCCGCGCTGTTTGATTTGAAAAAGTGAAGGAACCAGTCCGTCATAACCATATCTGGGTTCGGGAGCCAGGCTACGAGAGGGGAAGGGTTTTAAGGCACCTCTCTCGCCCAATCCGAAGATCGGTCTCTACTTAAGCATTTTGTGAAAATATTCGTGATTCAATTTCTTCTTTAACCAATTTTAAGCCAATTAGGGCGGGGGAACAGTTAATCGGGATTTAAAACTGTAACACGATTTGCAGGATGTGATATAAACATGGCATGGATGGATGGAATAATAAAAGTAGGATAAAATCCAGCTCTCTGATGAGAAATAAACCAGACTGCTCATAAAATGGATGTGCCATAATCCATGGCCACCTTTGCATGCATGAATCAACGTGCATGCAAAGCAGACCATCGCGCGACACACTCACTCACTCGCGCGAGGGTCCTATTTCACCACAGGTTGAATTTAATCCTCTTTTGTGCTCTGGAAGGACCAGTGCACACCCAGGAGGCAAACCAAGCAGTTTATATGGGCTGAAAGTAAACAAATATTACTAATTATTACAAACAGAAGCTTAAATGAATGGAAATACAACCCCTAAACATTGGGGGTGTTAAAGCAAAGACGAAGAGTCAAGTTGCACATGCAAGGGCAAACACTGGAATCAGGAGGGCCCTCGCGCGAGACAGTGAGTCCCTCGCGCGAGTGTCCTAACTGGACTTCCAGGAATTGCTTTTGCATGCTCTGGGCTCTGGTACATGTCTAGAAGCATCCCAGAAGCATTCCAGCAGAATAAATAAGCAATAAGCAGCTAGACTATGTATTTCATTATGCAAAACAGTGATCTAAGGCTTAACATACTACAAAACAGGTAATAACATGATAAAACAAGAAAACCCAACGTCCCCAAACCCCACGAGGGATCAAGCGCGCGAGACAAAGGAACTATCGCGCTGAGTCCACACTCGCACGAGGGTATGCTCGAGCCAGTTTCTTGTAACTCTACTGACTTTAGGACCAGAACTGGTATTGATTACCAATCCTGGCCCTGACAGCCCCCTCAGGGATCAAAACAGTAAGCAGAAATGGTGTTTATACCTTTGCTTGGAAGGTTTTGGAAAGGTTTGAACAAGTTGGAGAAGCTTGTGATGGAAAATGGAGTGACGAAATGTATGGGAAGCGAGCTAGGGTTGAGAGCCTTTGTGCTTGCAAGAGTTCTCAATTTCCTAAACTTTCAAAGTTAGTGAGTTTTTGTGGCCCTTGTAATGGAAGAACAAGGGGGGTATTTATAGGAGAAGGTAAGGGTTAAAGGTGGTGGCAAACACCCGCTTAGGACCAAACTTGGTGGTGAAGCATGGTGGAAAGGTGATAGGAAGGCTTGTGTGAGTGTATAGCCCCAAGGCCTGCACTGCCACTGTCCTGTGGAGAAAAATGGGATTCAAATAGCCCTGTAGACCCCCAGGTAAGCAACCAACTGGCTGAAAAAGGTGAAAGGGACTGCTCAGGACCATCGCGCGAGACACTGAGAGTGTCGCGCGAGGGTACCACCTGTCGCGCGTGGGTCAACAGTCAAATGTTTGACTTTGACCACACCTGGCAAAGAGGACACTCGCGCGAGGGAATGATTTCCACGCGCGAGGGTCAAACCCTAGACCCAAGTTGACTGTTTTTCTATTTTTCTTTTAAAAGATTTTAAAGGGGTTAAAAAGGGTTCACACATACCAAGTTCAATCCTTTTCCAACCTCAAGACTACTTTTCGATCTGTTTCATCATCGGGGAAACAAGAAACCGTAAAACGATCGGGAGATCCGGATTGGGGTGTCTACACCAACCAAGGCCGAAGCAAAGCTTGATTCAACAAAGCCATGAGAAACGAAGTTTTGGAAAAAGGATGATGGTCTGAAGTGTGAATAGGTTTGCCAAGGCTGGGCTCAGTACTTATAGAGGGCTAGAGGGGGGCAATCCTTCACTCACCAGCCTTGGAACTCAACAAACTTGTCTTTTTCGAGACCACTTGCTTGCATTTTCAAGATTCAAACTTTGGAAACTTGAAAAAACATTGGAAAGATATTAGGCTTGCTTTGGGAAGCCACTGACCCTTGGAAAGCAGCTTAAGGAGAGTTACAAGACGTCTTGGAAGTGTGCATGCAGAGCAAAAGGGCACAAGGGAGCTGGGAAATGATCTTGGAAAAGAACACAAACCTGCAGATCACAGCAGTCCCGAGCACTCGGGAGTTAATTCCCAAGCGCTCGACAATACTCTCGAGCGCTCGAGAGTTCTGCAATTTTGACAGCAAGTTTCTCCCTTGGTTTTTGGTCTCGAAATAACACCTCAAGGTTGGTTCATCCAGTCTAACAAGTTTCAACCTACGCCTAAGGGAATACAGCGTGTCCAGTTATCTGTTTGTCTGAGTATTCATGAATATTCCTTGAAAAACCTCAAAATCCCAATGGTTTCCTTCCCGTCAACGTGTCAAAATTCGTGTCGAGAGTATTTATTCAAGTCTAATGGCATGCGCGAGTCTTAATGCGTACTAGTGACTGAATGAGGTGATCGAGCGCGCGCTGAAGCTTACGAAATCAATTTTCGCCTTCAAACGCCCCTATTCCGTTATTCATGGCGACGTTGGAAGCATGAACTTGGACCAAATACTCTTGTGTCCCATTCCCGTGCCCGATCTCGGTCAAGTTTAATCATTATTCTCTTTAATGATCGCAAATACCGCATTAAGGGCATTTCTGTCATTTCAAATCAAATTCCATGAGTCGAGTCGATTGTGTCAAGTTTTATTCCGTTTTGAGAGTATCGGTTGAAATTCGTGTGCTTTTTGCTTTCTTTCAAAGCTAGATGGACATATTTCATAAAATACAATTCTTAAAGAGAGTGCAAACGAATGCAAATGGAGAAAAGTGCAAATTTTCATAAAACAATACAGCATCTACAATGAGTAAAGAAGGGAGTACGTAAGCTGGGGCAAACACATGCCCGATCCTATCTACCGAGGCACGCAGGCCCAAACAAAACCAAGGCACGCAGGCCCGGAGGCTACAACTGTGTTGGCACGCAGGCCCATGCGAAAGAAAGACTAACAAAGCAAAAACCTAAAGCTCAGCCCAGGTGGATCCTCTTCTGCTGTGTCCCTCGGACTCAAAGCTCTCAACATTGTCCCCGTCATCGTCGTCGTCATCGGAAGGGCCTGAGGCTGTACTCGAGTCCGTAGACCCTAAAGCTCGTGACTCGAGTGACTCCTCTGTATCCTCCTCTGGCTCCTCACGAGTGAGTCTGCGCCGAGACACTGCCCTAGGGACCACCTCGAACTGCCCAGCCCCTGCTCTCTGCCTACCCCGGCCTCTCGCGCTGGTGGAAGCTGGAAGGCTCGTGGTGTCCTGCGGCTGTGTCCTGGCCGAGTGTCGTGGCTGCACCTGCATGTCATGAACATTCATTCATTTCATACATGTTTTAAATCCAATAAAATGTATATGCATGCATTTGCATTTTCATACCTGAGAAGCAACAGGTGGAGCAGGCTCAAGAACAAGTCTGGTCTGGAGGGTCCTCCCCTTGGCGCAGTTTTTCAACAGCTACCGCATCCCCACCATCAGCATAATGGCCTGTTCAGCCCATTCTCGCGGCACCTGCACGATGGTTCAAAAGTCAAAGCAATGTATGCATGAACAAGAAACATTTGAAGCATGGAAGGAAACAAAGTTGTGTTATACCTGTGCGGGAAGCTGCATCCGCGGCTGCGGAAGGCGTGGAATATCCAGCATCGCCCGAGCACCAGAGGGGTCCCTCACCACTATCACCCAGTCTAACGTCGGCAACCCAGCTGGGATAGACGTCTCAGCTGTCTCAGGAACCTGTGAGCTGCTCTCACCTCGGCCCAAGGAGCTAGCACCTCTCCCGCCAGCAGGAGGCCTAGCACCTCGCCCCTACCGCGTGAAGAGCGATCTCCGGGCTCGCCTCCGGTCTCGTCTCCAACCTCACCACCAGCCTCACCCCTGGCCCTCCTGGCCTCAGCCCCCGCTACCCGTCTCTCCAGCTCTCGCTCTACACCCAAGCTGGTGGCCAAGTATCTATCCCTGTATGTCGCATAGTCCAGCGTGCGCCGCAGGTATCTCTCCAAGTCAGTGTCTGGCACAGTGAACTACTCCAGCTCAGCCCGGGTGTAGGTCTCAGTCCGCTGCACTCGTGGAGGGAGTGGCCCCGGCACGATAAACTCTGGAAGACCGAGTGACTCTCGCGTCACTCGATCCCCCAGGTACCACTGCCAGCCCAACCGGCACTCTAGCAAGACTCGGCTCCTAGTCACCTCCCGGCTCCTCAGAAGGAAGTCAGCCTCCACCCTGGCCCATCGGTCCCAGTGAACCTGCGTTCAGTTGTTATAAATTAATGGTCAAATCTTATAAAGGAAAGTACAAGGCATGGAAAGAAAGAAAAGGTCGATGTTTGTACCGTAATCCCAGTGATATTATCCAGCCAGCGCCGGAAAGTCATCACCTGTCCCCGTTGCTCCTTCGCCCTCCGGTACTCCGTACTCCATGCAAGTGCACGTGGAAGTAGGTTCGGATTCGTGCAAGTGTTCTCGGGCGGGAACATGCCCAAGACTTCATAAGCCCAAAGCTGCAAATCATGAAGATCAACTCAATTCAAATCAATGCAAGTTCAATTCAATAAACCAGTCGATCAATCGATCAAAGCAATTTAAAGCAGTAGTGTTGAATCATACCTCGATCACTCGCCAGTAACCGCCTATGGTGTCTCCCACTCCGCGTGAGGCGGCTCCTAAGAAGTAGTAGAGCGTGCACAGAGCAGCATCGCCCCAGTCATATCGTCCAGCCTGCCTCAGATCCACCAGGCCTGCCAAGTAGCTCAAGTGAACCTGGGATCGCCTGAGCGGGAACAGAGAAGCCCCGAACAGGTACAGCAAGTAAGCCCTGGCCATCTGGGCCACCTCAGCGTCATCTGCTGGCTCGTGATCCCAATACACTGTGAACTGCCCGTACTCCGCTACTCCGCCACTATGGCGCGGAACCCGTCCGAGGAACCACCTCAGGGCTGCATCATCCAGGTCTATGCTCGGGTCGAAAGGAATCGGCTCGCCTCCAACCCGGAGCCCCGTAATAGCTGCGAAGTCGAGTGGAGTCACCGTCATCTCCCCGAAACGGAGGTGGAACGTGTTGGTGGTGTCCCACCACCGCTCCGCCAGTGCTGTCATAACTGCACGGTCGACCCTCACCGCCGTCAACAGCTGGATGAATGGCCCAAAGCCGGCCTCCTCCACCAGCTCCCGCACTCTCCGGGGCAACGCCTTGAAATGCTGCAATGAATGACCTGAACCCCCGTGGCCGTAAATATCCTTGGTACGCTGTTTCAACAGAGCAAAGAGATAGCATCAGTAAGCAACAATTGATTCAGGAAAGCAAGTCTAATGCAGGAAAAGTAAACTATTAAAGTCATACCGTCGTCCATCTAGAAGAGATGTGTGAGGCTCGATCTCGGAGAAGCAGGTCCTCAGGATAATCCGTCCGAGCAGGAGTATAGCTAGTCATCCCCGACGGCTCAAAGAAGTGTAACCGCAGTGCGTAAGCATCCGACGTAAACCCAGGTCATGCACGGGCCAAGTAGGCCTTCACCTCAGCAACTGCAGTAACTCGCTCCTCGATCACCACCTCTGCCTTCGGCTCCCCCCCCCAACTCCATCTCCGACTCTGCTCCGAGTCCTCCAACACCTGATATCCCAGCGTCGCTCAGCAGAGCTCCTAGCAGAAAAGCCGAGGTCTGATCCTCTGTCGTCCTTGCGTCCCTCAGCACCTCTCTCATCCCGGTGTTGAGACCAAGGGCATCCAGTATATCCTGTGGCCTCGCACTGTCCAAAAAGTCTCCCTCCGTGAGTGGAACCGGGTACGAAGCACCGATCCCACTGTCTCCGACCCTCGGCTCAATAGTCGTCGCCCTCAGTGCTGGGGTCGCGACGACGTGACCAGCCGTCACTACCTCCGCTCATCGCCGGCGTGCTCCGCGGCCGCGAGCAACTCCTCCACCGTAGGAGTACGTGGAGTAACTGTAGCACCTCCTCCGCTACCTGAGACCCCCATCTCACCACTCAACGAGCCCTCACTACCCGTGGCCACCTCGTCGCCGTCCCCTCGCACCATCTCACCGTCACCAAGATCCCCCACCGCCGCCACATCTCCGCTAGTACCCTCTAGTGTCTTTGGACCCCCATCAGCCTCAGCTACTGTGGCCGAACCCTCACCATCAACACCCTCCCAAGCTGGTGTGATAGCACTGCTGCTGTCCACCTCTATCGCCGCCGTGGTCGTCGCCGCCGCCGCCTCCTCGCGGCTGGGCGTCTCCCTGTCACCACCGCTCGCCATCACTGGTTCTTCTACCCCCCAAGCCTTCTTCTTCCTCTTGATTCGTGCCTATTGGCAAACGACAGCCCACTGGAAAATCGTGGAGAAATCAAGATCTTGAGCTCGATCCATTTTGGAGAGAGAAGGGTCGCCTGAACGAGAGAGAGATTGACTGAGAGGGGAGAGAGATCAGTCGAGTGAAGGAGAACGATCGCCTGAGAGAAGGAGTGAGTGCGGTCGAGTTTCAGAGATGTACGGCTGCTCTGGTTCTCAAGCGCTCGAGAATGGGTTTTGAACCCTCGAACGAGTGAAGAAGATGAAAAGGACAATGGCCCCCAGCAGTAGTCTCGAGTGCTCGAGACCACTCCCGAGCGCTTGGGAGTGGTTCTGAGCGCTGAGATCTATCCTCAACCTCCATACCGGTCCCTTGTCGTCCCGTGCCTATCCTCGCCGCTAAAGCCTTCTTAGCTTTCTCTTCCTTCTTACAAAATCAATCTCAGTCCTGACTTCAACCGCGTCGGACGAGACTGCAAGAAGCAAACTTTAGTTGATGTTATGATTTTGAGCTCACGTTCCTCAACTTGGCATTTTACTTGATAGTCGATTGAAAATTTGTCTATTTGTACTAGTTTCAACAGGTTTGCAGGTATTTCTACCCTACAGGTGCTATTTTACCCTCGTTCTGTCTGCCAAACAGAGCAACAGGTGGGCCCTCCATGCATTTATCTTATCTCGTGTCGATAATTTCTCATGCATGCATCACATGTGCTTGCGTTTTCCCATCCGCCAAACAGAGCAACAGGTGGGCCCTCCATGCATTTATCTTATCTCGTGTCGATCATTTCTCATGCATGCATCACACGTGCTTGCGTCCACCAAACAGAGCAACAGGTGGACCCTCCATGCATTCGTCTTATCAAACTCGTGTCGATCATTTCTCGTGCATGCATCACACGTGCTTGCATTTTCTGTCCGCCAAACAGAGCAACAGGTGGACTCTTCATGCGTTTATCTTGTCAAGGTCTTGTCAATCTTTCTCATGCGTGCTTGCATTTGCCCCAAAGAACTACGCTGGTCTGATCCCTGCAAGGAAGGGTACGTAGGCAGTCTGAAAGGACGCCACCGCATGCATCAAACGCTTTTACTTGCATTTGTGTTGGAAATTAATGGTTTGACGTGGCCCGAATTGGGTTGTCTCAATCTTTGAATGTCACTCGCATCCAGACATGATGCCGAGCGCCATCCAAAGAGGGGCAACTGTAGACACCCCAATTTGGACATTTCGAATTTCCTTAATTTGTGGCCCGGAGGCTCCCCGATGATGAAATTGGATTAAACAGGCCTTGGGCTGATGGCACAATGCTCCTAGAAGGACTTTAAGAGGGAAATAAAATGTAAAAGTGGCTTGAAAGCGCTCTGGATCAATCCCAAGGGCTTCAGAGCATTTTTCAAAACCTTGGACCAGTCAACTCTCGAGCGCTCGAGAGTGAAGTCCCAAGCGCTCGAGATCACTCTCAAGCGCTTGAGACTTTTGTACTGCCCAATGGATGTTGGAGCTTCCCCACTATCCTTGCAGCCATCATTTCAGCCGTTTGAACGGGTCTTTGCCTTAGACCAAAATCAACCTCAGTCAGAGGAGAGTCAGAGAGGAAGATTTCATTTTGATATCAAATAATATTTTTTCAAATTAAACCATGTGCTATGTTGGGCTATAAAAAGGGAGGGCTGGTCTTCAGTTGGACCACGAACTCTCTCTCTCTAGAGTCCCTCCTCTCTAACAATTCAAGGCAAAGAGACCAGTTCTCATCCCCTTGGAAGCAAAAATCCCATTTTCAAAAGCAAAAACAAACCAAAAATCCAAGGTAGCAAGAAAATGGAAGGGGTTCACATCATTATTAGCTTCTGATCTCCTGAAGTTTTCAGTTCTTTCCCATCTTCTAAACCCCTCTTCCAAGGAGCAAAGTTCCAAGCAAAAGGTAGAAGCCTCACACTTTGGTGTCAACCAAAAGCAGGGCTGTTTCTTCCCTTCTGAGGGAGGCTTCCTAGCTCACTCCAATCCTCAATACTGGAAGTGTGATGGGAGAGCCTTAGTGTTAAAGCAAGAGCAAAGGGTCGCGAGTGTTTTCCATGCATGCAGCACTGACAACACTCCCGAGCGCTCGAGACTACTCTGGAGCGCTCGAGAGTGGTGCCAGCCCCACTTTCCATTTTTCTAGCACTTAAACTAACATGCAAGGGATACAGAGGCAGGTCCCAAGCAAAAAGGGACTTCTTAAAATGTTTTTGCTGTATCTGATCTGATTTCCAAAAAAAGATGAGGATCATTTTCATGTAAAAGAAATGCAAAAACATGTTTTTCAGTAGATTAAAAAGAGGAACCTTTGGCATGCAAAATGAATAAATAGATCTGTTACATGAAAACATTAAAGCAAGGGCAATGGTTGGTCGAGATCAGTCTAGGAGTGCAGCTCACTCTAGAGCGCTCGAATCTACTCCAGAGCGCTCGGGAGTTTTCTGCATGCCATTTTATCCATGTCTCCCTCTATTTTACTTCTCGTACTACTCTTGCATGCCTTGCATGTGACCCTTTAGTCTTTTGAACTGTAAAACTGCTTTTCTCGAAGGGCAAGTACGCATGACTTGGTGGAATGGGGTCTGATCCTGATCTACCAAGTTTCCTGTTGAGCCTAGTTCATGCTTGAGATCATTTTAGTTTACATTCTCAATATTGTATTCTGTTGTACTAACATAATTTGCAGGTTGGGCATGCAATACTCCCAAGCGCTCGGGAGTGCTCCCAAGCGCTCGAGAGTGAATCAGTGACGGGTCTCCCAGCTTTTAACATCTTTGCATTTCATTACCATTCTTCATTTACTCACTGTATACATGCATGCACTCCTCTGTACCTGATGCATTTGTAAATAAATGCTAACTGCTCGATGAAACAAAATCCCTTTTGAAAATCCCACAAACGATTAGTAGAGACCGATTTCGAATCAGGCGAGGGGGGGTGCCGTAAAACCCTTCCCCCTCGTAACGTGGCTTCCGAACCCTCAAACAGAATCTCTGGTTTTCAATTCAAATCAATCATTTTCAGACAAAACGGTTTCTCGGGTGACGAACCACAAATCCGGGTGGCGACTCTTCAAATTTTTTCAAATCAATTCTAAAAGGCGTGGCGTTTCCTAACGGGCCGCCCCGAAACCACCCGGGGCTGTGGTAGCCCACAATGTCTCAGAGCCCAGGTATGCAACACTAAACACTAGAAGTCCAGTCAGAACAGGCACGCGCTTGTCCTTCACCTGCGCACGCAGGTAAGCTTATTTCCAGTGGTTGCCTTTGCATGGGTAGCTTCGCCTTTGGCCTCTGTTTTAATTCCCCACACTGTTTATGGGGTATATTCCATTTGTTTTCTTTTCTGTTTGTAATTTTATAGTTCCCCTGTGGATATAAACTGCTTGGTTTGGTTCTAGGTGAGCACTAGTCCTTCCAGAGCTCAGAAAGGAATAAAAATATCAAACATGTTGAAACAAGCTAACACACACGCGCTTGTGTGAGTTTGGCACGCGTAGGTCTTCTTTGCATGTACGTAGATCATTGCATGCAAGCTGGTCCCTATGTATGCCAAATTTCCATTAACACACTGTTTTGGCTTCATGGCAGTATTTTGATTTTTATTTCATTTAATTGCTTATTCAAACATCCATCCATGCAATTCAATCATAGCTTGCAAAAATGCTATAGTTTTAATCCCCATTTTAACTGTTCCCCTGCTGTAATTGGCTAAAAATTGATTAATAAAAGAAGAATCGCAATATTTTCACAAAATGCCTATGTAGAGACCGATCTCCGAATTGGGAGAGAGGGGTGCCTTAAAACCCTTCCCCTTTTGTAACCTGGCTCTTGAACCTAGATATGGTTATGACGGACTAGCGCTTTCACTTTTTCAAATCAAACATCGTGTAAGGCATTTCAAATTCGGTTTCTTAGGTGTCGGACCTTCAAACCCAAGTGGCAACTCTGCTGGAGATGATCGAACCAATATTGATCTATACTTCGGGTTTAATACACTTGTAAACAATCTTGTAAAAGTCCGTCAAAATGGTGAGCTTCAAATTGCCGAAGAACGAAATGGTGATTTAATAGGACCTTTGAGTCTGGCCAATCCGATCTGGGACTTTTTCGATTGTTCGCTTGAGTAGTTTCCTCTAAATATGGATTAAATAAAGTGAGCCAAATTTGAAAACGTATTTCACGATTCTTCTTCTTCTTAATCAATATCTAGCATTTCTCATTTGCATCAATGTGGGATAGCCTTGTTGGAGCGTTTTGGCAATCCGGCACGGTTTACTGGAGCCCGAGGACCCCGAGGACCCCGAATGCCCAACAACCTTCGATGATGATAAGTCAGTCTACCGTTTGACTGTTGCTCTGCGTTTACGTGGGTAGCAGGAGGTATATCTTGGCTTTAGTCTGAGGAAACTGTTACGAACCAAAACCGGCCTTTGCATATACAAAGCACTAGAATTCTCCAATCTAGGACAGGTACCCGCAGGGTAAGATATATTTGCATCTAACCCCCATATACTATCTACGTGTTACCGCTTTCCCTATCGCATGCCCTGTACATACATTTCGTCTTGCGTAGGAGAATGTTTAGGGCGACTTCTAGATTCTCGTTCTTTCGAGTTTGTCTTAAGCTCATTAGCACACTACTTTAGCCCGATGAAGAGTCGTGCATCTCGATGGTGCACGTTATCAATTTCAAAGCCTTAGAATGGCAAGACTTTGGGAAATCAAAGCTTTCTAAACCCTTGTGTGATACCCAATCAAGATTTCAAACAGAAAATGAGGAACAACGGCGATAATGTTGTGATACTTGCACCATTCAAGTAACAAGTGCCTCGTCACTTACACCACCCAGTTAACAGCGCTGTGTCGCTCACGCCACCTTGGTTATAGTATCATGCCATATACACCGAGTTGTTCCAAACTTCAAAGTTGAAACTTCGAGAACGGAATAGTCAAAGGCTTAGACTGTTTTGACATCCTTTAGTCTTGCTCGATTCAAGTAAGGATACACTATCGAAAGGATTTCCGAGGATTCTGGCAATGTCCGAGCATCTTGAGACAGACTCGTCTTTTAACTCTAGAGTCTAGGGCGACACCGACGATGGCGCTAAGTGCATCCGTACTTTATTCTTTTATTTACATAAAGTTGTTGCAAGACCCCCATTGAGTCTTCTTTTACTTTGCTACAAGTTTTAAATCATTTCACCAAAGAAGAAAGAGCTGAAGCAAAAGGGCAAACCCGCTTGGGAATGTCTGCGTCAGAATTCGATTTAAAGGCTTGTCAGGCTCGAATCCTAGTAAGTTGCAACGGAAGCCTCTCCATGTTTTCTGTTGGCCGTTTACAGTTGAGTTCACCTTCGATCTTGCAAGAAGCAACACCGCTGACATCTCCAACTTCAGTATCAAGCTCCTTTGAAACGTCCGTCATGGCAGATCAACCCCTAGCTCTTGAAGCTATGCTTATGAACCTTCAGAACAGCATCACTACTAAGCAGCAGAAGGCCGCTCAAACAGATACTAACATCACCCATCTGAATGACCTTATCAACACTCGCCTTCCACAAGCGCCCGAAGAGGAAGGCGATGACGATGAGGATGTTCATGAACAACCTATCATGATCGAAGATCCAAATCATGCAGGACGTCTCATTGTCTTGCCTAATCCTGGAAAGGCTCGTGCGCCTGCTACAAACCCAAATCCGGCGGGTGGTAGGCCTGTCCTAAACCCTGATATGGCTACTCTTATGGCCAAGATAGCAAAACTAGAAAAGGCTGTCTCAAAATCCGAGAAGATTAGTGCAGGGGGAATCGACTTGGACCGTCTTTGCTTGTATCCCAATGCTAGGCTCCCGGACAGGTTCAAGATGCCTGATCTGGTTAAGTTTGATGGGAGTGGTGACGCAAAAACTCATCTCTTCGGTCATCACACCGCCGTGAAGCTGCTGGGGATGGAAAGTGAGGCTATGTCTTAGCTGCTCCCACAAACTCTCTCTGGGCCTGGCTTCCACTGGTTTCTATCTCTTGACATCTCCAAAAGGAGGACTTGGGAAGACATTGGGGATGCGTTTATTTCGCTGTACAATTACAACTCCCAACTCAAGATGACTACTCGGGAACTAGAATCCACAAAGATGGGAGCTAAGGAGTCCTTTGCGGACTTCGTTAAAATGTGGAGAGCCAAAGCTGCTTTGATGACTGAGCACCCGAGCGAGAAAGATCAGATGCACATCATCTCCTGCAATCTGCAACTGGACTACACCAAGTACTTGGTGCTTGTTCAAGCGTCTGCCAACTTTGAAACCTTCTTTGAGTCTGCCCTGGCCATTGAAGATGCGCTGTAAATTGGGATCCTACCAAGAGGGGAATCTTCTAACCCTCCGAAGGCAAAGCCTCAGGCCTATTCTGAGAACACCAACATACTCTTTGGGAGTAACACTAACACTTACTCCAATACAGTGACCAGTGGCAGCAACGCCTCTTCTTCCAATGCAACCAACCACATTGCCGATGTCAATCAGGTGCAAACACCGCAGAACAACCGGCCTCGCACTCAAACCTGCAGCTTCTCCACTTTCGAGGAACCACTGTCCTCTGTTATGGAGAAGTTGATCAAGTCCGGACATCTCAAGCCCCCTTAATCCAACTCCAATTCCCAAAAATTTGCCAGCCAACTTCCTGTGATCAAAGTACTTTCTTAAAATTAACTCATAAAAAAAATTTGCTCAAAATCTTTGAAAAACAAATAAAAAAATGAGGGATTAATTCGATTGATTAAATTGTAAAACTAGACTGACAAAGACAGCTTAACATACATCATTGTCATACGTATCTTCATTTTAATTTCTTTTGTAAATAAATTTTGCATAAAATCCTGCGAAATGATTAGTATGGGCTAGACTACCAAGGATCCGGGGGTGCTGTTGTGCGGCTTCGTGTAGTGCGCGTGTTGGGCACCAAAACGACGTCATTTTGGTGCCAAACATAAGGCCTCAAAACTACATCATTTTGAGCCAAAAATCATATACAAACCCCATATGGGTTTAAGCACCAGAATTCTCAAAAATGGCCGCTAGGTTTTTTCCCCTATGAGGTTCCTCCACACTTAAAGCTCCAGGCAACTTCCTACACCACCCGTCGACCTCGTCGACAGCCCACCGCAGATCTCATCTTCGTCCCCACCGCCGATTGTTTCCTCATCTTCGTTGTCGTTCGAGCCCTCAACCCGGTCTGATATATTTTCCATGAAATTGTTATTGACTGGAGAAATTAGGACCAAAATCCCTTCTCTTTTGAAAATTTGGACCAAAACTCGTTCTCTTTCTCGAAAAGTTCAAGTTCAAAACTACTTGTGAATATATTTTTGTGTGTTAGGATGTTGAAATCCCACATCTACCACAAATGAATAGTTACAAAGCTAATTATCAACTGATACCTTCATCTTTCCAAGCATCATATAATCCACAAACTTCTAAGGTGTGTTTACATTGTTATTGTTACTATTGAATTCGGAGAAAACAAACTAACATCGTTTAATCATTTGCTTGAACTTATACTTAGTATTTTTTTTTCCCAGGAGATGCATATTGATCCAGCAAGTTATTCTTTGGATGAGGGGTTTAACTTTGTTCAATGTTTGAGTAATGAAGCCATGCGACTTTCATTTTTGGTGAGACACTTATAGTGTTACACTTTGGTGTTCATGTAGACATCCTATTTTGGACTCTCCAGATTAGTTTACTTACAGTATTTAATTCCTTGATGAACACAGATCAAGAATACCCCGAGAATGTTAGTGTGTTCGAGCTTTGAGCAACTAAAACCCTTTTGAAACCCTTTAAACCTTAATCAAAAGGCCTCAACAAAACCCTACCTGCATATGCTGGTCCATTTGCCACATGTTAGTCATCGGTCAGCATTGACCATTGACCAAGTTTGGACCCGCGCACGCAGGTCAGCCACCAGCATACGCCGGTCAAACCTTGTCCCATCACCTTTATTCAAACCATGATCACAGGACTTTTGGGGCACCCTGTTGTGATAAATTTTAATGTCCTCGCAAGTGCACGAATCGTGTCGAAGTATAGTCTAGCAAGTGCGAGGTCGAACCCACTGGGATTATTATGGATGAAACACAGTTGAAAAGCTCTTGTAATGTCACGCCCTCGATTTTCACCACAAAAAAAATACATTTCGATATACGAAATTCTCACTATAGTACATACAATAACCCCAAAATACAATATAGTTTTCGAATCCACAAGTCTATCCAATAGATACAGTATTTCAAAATAAAGAAAATAGTACAATGCAATTTGATTTACGAAGAAAGACAAGTACTTCAGAAAAATAGCTTTAGCCTGTGATATCTGCATGTGCTTCACACCCTTCAAGACTGTGTCCCTCTGTGTACCTGAAAATGATAGGTTGAGCTACACTAGCCCAGTAGAGAAATCTATACTCAAGTTATATGAAAATGCGATGAACCATGCACCTAAAGTGAGTGAATACGACAAGATACCACAATGAAATATGGATCTTCCACCACAAACGAGCATACTACAACTAGGGCATCATGATTTCATAAGGATATTCCTAATAGCTCGCATGTTAAACTAGAAGCAAAAATAGACTTGAATTATTCTAGTTAGACCACAACTTGTCCTCAACCGTCAATTGTCCCATCTCTACGCAATTACTCCATTCTGCCTCAATCTATATGTATATGTAATGATCACACAACAACAGTATTATGCGAGCAACAACCCATATGTACAACGAATCCCAAGATGCTAATGACAGCGTGTATACCTCTCGGCAAAATAGTTAGAACATATCATTAAATTTCCTTTTTGAACATAATCAATTTGTCTTGTATTTCTCAAGTATTAGCCATCTTCCGTTTCAATACAATTCCGGGCATTCAGGACCCCGTGCGTCCACTAAAAACCTTTCATTCAATTCCGGGCATTTGGGACCCCGTGCATCCTCTAAAAACCTTTCATTCAATTCCGGGCATTTGGGACCCCGTGCGTCCCTTTCCGACATCTCACCATCCGGTGGATCCGTAGCTTTCTTCATATTCATGGTATCGTTCTATTTCTTGTTTTCCCAATTCACATTCCTTAGTGACGTCATGCTCAACATGCAGCCAATCAATATCATTCATACAACATGTCACATGATCTCGTTATATCCACATATCGGTTGATCAATAACATTTCAAAGCATTCTAAAACAATCAACTATGTCATAACATCAACTAGTAGATAAGTATACACCTTTCCCTTATGTACATCACATTACCCTACGTATTGTACCACCCCCTTACAACTCAACGACATGCTACCCGCTAGTATCAATACTTAAATCTCACAGAAAGAGCACCAATTGAGTTTGAAGGATAAGTGAATCGAGAGAACACAGATTTCTATTTTACCATTCGGGTCACTAGACGGGCCCACATTGACCAACCATACCCACCACAACGACTCGTAGCTTACGGTACTACTAAACACCTTTACGATACATAGTCCACCTCACCAATCACCATGATTATCATAGCACCTAGCAACCCTATATCGACCATCATATCATGCTACAATAAAAAAATGAGAGAATGAGAAAATGAGAGAATGAGGATTATTCTCCTCCTAGAGAAATAAAAGAGGTGGGGGAGTAATCCCCTACTTCTCACACCACACACTCACACGTGCACCCCTCGCTCAATTACCCTTATTTCTTTCCATGAATAAGTCACACCGAATATCCGCACCGTCTATCTCGACGGGCCATACGTTTACAAAAGAAAAATACGGTCTCAAAAATACAGGTCTCTACATTCTACCCTCCTTAAAGAAATTTCGTCCTCGAAATTTGCTCACCTAAGTCCAACCGAGTCACCAACCGTAGTATCAAACCTCATACTGCAACTCCGTAATCATAGCATCATCATCTCTTTCTACGTAGACTTTTCTTATCCCGTTTGCTCCTTTGAACCCTCACTAATGGTATAGTCTTATCACTCAACACTCAGCCACGAACCTTCATCATCTTTATCATATTTTCAAGTCCTAACATCTACACCAGAATTCTAGTCCCCACATATCTACATGACAATCACACCAAGATCCAACAGATTATAAATCTCACGCTCTTCAAACTCTGAAATTCCTCATTCTCAGTCTTTGTACCTTATTCCACTAAGTACCTCTCGAACTTCCCAGAAGGACATGCTAATCTGTTTATATATGAAAAAAAATTTATAATTCTAATACTTTAAGTTTCATCTTCCCAACACCAACTGATAGATGAATCCATCAATAAATTTTTTTTTTTTTGAATACCCAAATACTCTCCACTGTAATAAAACCAAGAAACCCCAAACCCAATAATTTGACTACATAACGATCATCACCATTTGCTTAATTTTAACACCAACTCACCCTAATTAAACGTCTCACATCTCAAAGCTAATATACCTCTTTCATCTCCAAGAATAAACACACCTCACAACTGATTCAATTCTATCAATAACTCAAGTAATAGACAGCTGCACCATTCCCTTTAACAATCTCAAATCATTTCACGTACCTTGCTACTCACTTCCCTCTCTTAAAGACATGGTTCGCCTCCCTTGGTACGACGAAACACACCTAACACAAAATCGTCAACCTTTATCGATCTCTAACTCACACTTTTGCTTACCAACACAACTTTTTATATCAACCCTACACAAATCTCAAACGCTCTTTCGTCCATTTAACATTCCAACACAACTAAGAATCCAGCACTACTTCACATTCCCTAGCCCACTCTGAATCACTATCGATTTCTATTTTCGGAAAATCCAAACTCACTTCTATTGTAACACGTCCCTTCGACATAAGTCTTCACAAGACACATTAAAACCATTCTGGTAAACTATCAATCCACTATTTTCCTTAACCCAGTCCTCCAAACATCGTTGTTGCTACTCAAGAAAGCCATACACTCCTTGTAGCTACTACCTATATAAGCATCACTAGTTATTCTACATCGTATACTAAAGCAAATTTCACGCATTGAGATTGCATAACAAATCAAACATGTAGGTTAAAGCTAAACAACAACACATTCATTCACAAAATATTTCAACCCACAGTACAATTTAATAGCTTACGAAATACCAGACACATCCACGCATTAACAGACTCACTCTGTATCCAGCAGACTCACAAAGTATCCAACGGACTCACCAAGTATCCAACACTTCACATTTCATGGCTCTAGAAATCCCAATGGTAATCTCGTTCTTTTCAACTTCATAATACCTTTCACATTTTCAGTTCACCCATCAATCTTGAATACTCTCGTCAACTAGTCTACTCAAGTCACATGTTTCCCATTTTCATAATCTCAAACATCACATAACAGATACACAGCATCAATATTAATCATTTCTGTATCAACTGTACAATCACACGGCATTTCATCACCCACATACCTACACAATGTGTGCAATAGTTGCACCAACAAACTTCCACTACTATTGATTATCTCGATACCAAACTTTAAACACCAATACAAGCACAAACAAATTAATAGACTCCTTCCTAAGTACCAACAAGACTCGGGGTTGCAAACAACATGTCTATACTTCTCATCACATTCTACAACTCCAACTACTTCATCACTTAAGAAGCAATTTCACCCGCACCGATAACTTCTAACGGTTTCGCACAACTAAGTAGTCATAACGATAACAATATTCCTCAAAGACATTCACCATTTTTTTTCACTCAGTCTCGAGAACAACCACCATTCCCATCACCATCACTGCTATCACTATCACTTTCATACTTTAGTCAAACCTATCACCTCAATGGCATACCTCAAAATATCCTCTCTAGTGTCACCAATCTAGTCTACATCTCCGAATACACATCATACGCAATTCCTAAACTCAATTCTTTCAACTCACAACGCACTACTGTTTCTCCACATATCTATCGCCTTCAAAATCTCTATCATTTAAACTTAGGACATCAACTACTCTCCACTTCATTATCAATCACAACAGTTCTCATTCATTCGTAAATCCTTACATACTTCGAACTTGTTCCTCACCACATAACTCACATCAATCACTCGACTCAAGTCACATCGATATAGTTCACCTAAAGTTTTGTCTTTCCTCTCACCAAGCAATGCCATTACTATTTTCTACCAACCTGTCATAATGACACCACCGCAGCATTACTACAACAATAACGACAACACCATGACACTTCTCTTTTGCTACGGAATTTCTATACACAACCATCTATCTCAAGCCTAGAGACTAACCCCTATACATGACCTCAGTGTCCAATTGACTTTCCGAGACTTCCATCTAGAAGGAGCGGTGATCAAGCGCCTCTTCCAACTGAATCTCATCGGTAGTCGCCTGGGTGGCCAGAAGACACATACCGTATCCTGACACCCTACTTATAACCCACTTTTCCTAAGTCAACCTTAACTACATACAAATCACTATGTAGGTTCAGCTTGCCCTACCCATGCTCATAATCACAACCTCAACACATTTTCTAGCTCACCTCCTAGCATATACGTTACTCTCCTCGTACTTATACTTAATACAACTCATATCTAACAGGCTTTACTCCATGCACATAATACTTAGTACGTAATCCAGTCAATTCATATAGACACACATCCAACATTCATCTCGTGAGTCATATCAATAGCTTATTTCTTTCATCGCATGCCAATGTATATTCTGTTTCACTTCTCGTCATTACCATGGTCACAACTACAACAATGAGGTCAAAGCCTCCAACTTCCCAACATGGGTCAAAAATTTTATGTCACTCTTCCACAATACCACATGCAAAACCCTATGATGTATTGACTCGCTCATGCAAGCACACGTGTATTTTGTAAAAAGTATGCAACAGATTTTGAACCCCTGAGACTAAAAAGTCTCCCCATGGTCTCTAGGTATTCTAACCTAATGTTTTGATACCAAATTGTCACGACCTTGATTTTCAACAAAAAAAAAATACATTTAGATATACGAAATTCTCACTATAGTACATACAATAACCCCAAAATACAATACAGTTTTCGAATCCACAAGTCTATCCAATAGATACAGTATTTCAAAATATAGAAAATAGTACAATGCAGTTTGATTTATGAAGAAAGACAAGTACTTCAGAAAAATAGCTTTAGCCTGTGATATCTGCATGTGCTTCACACCCTTCAAGACTGTGTCCCTCTGTGTACCTGAAAATGATAGGTTGAGCTACACTATCCCAGTAGAGAAATCTATACTCAAGTTATATGAAAATGCGATGAATCATGCACCTAAAGTGAGTGAATACGACAAGATACCACAATGAAACATGGGTCTTCCACCACAAACGAGCATACTACAACTAGGGCGTCATGATTTCATAAGGATATTCCTAATAGCTCACATGTTAAACTAGAAGCAAAAATAGACTTGAATTATTCTAGTTAGACCACAACTTGTCCTCAACCGTCAATTGTCCCATCTCTACGCAATTACTCCATTCTGCCTCAATCTAAATGTAAATGTAATGATCACGCAACAACAGTATTATGCGAGCAACAACCCATATGTACAACGAATCCCAAGATGCTAATGACAGCGTGTATACCTCTCGGCAAAATAGTTAGAACATATCATTAAATTTCCTTTTCGAACATAATCAATTTGTCTTATATTTCTCAAGTATTAGCCATCTTCCGTTTCAATACAATTTCGGGCATTCAGGACCCCGTGCGTCCACTAAAAACCTTTCATTCAATTCTGGGCATTTGGGACCCCGTGCATCCTCTAAAAACCTTTCATTCAATTCCGGGCATTTGGGACCCTGTGCGTCCCTTTCCGACATCACACCATTCGGTGGATCCGTGGCTTTCTTCATATTCGTGGTATCGTTCTATTTCTTGTTTTCCCATTTCACATTCCTTAATGACGTCATGCTCAACATGCAGCCAATCAATATCATTCATACAACATGTCACATGATCTCGTTATATCCACATATCGATTGATCAATAACATTTCAAAGCATTCTAAAACAATCAACTATGTCATAACATCAACTAGTAGATAAGTATACACCTTTCCCTTATGTACATCACATTACCCTACATATTGTACCACCCTCTTACAACTCAACGGCATGCTACCCACTAGTATCAATACTTAAATCTCACGGAAAGAGCACCAATGGAGTTTGAAGGATAAGTGAATCGAGAGGACACAGATTTCTATTTTACCATTCGGGTCACTAGACAGGCCCACATTGACCAACCATACCCACCACAACGACTCGTAGCTTACGGTACTCCTAAACACCCTTACGATACTTAGTCCACCTCACCAATCACCATGATTATCATAGCATGTAGCAACCCTATATCGACCATCATATCATGCTACAATGTCTCTATACTCATTCTATTATATAGATAAAAAAAATAGATACCGTACTCATAGAATTTGACTCGTTCCTCTTGTACAACGAGAGTCAAAGAGATAGATTTATCAACGAATCATTTGAGGTACGAACAATTTAGTTTAGAAGTGAT
Source organism: Rhododendron molle (assembly GCA_025413875.1). Lineage (NCBI taxonomy): Eukaryota > Viridiplantae > Streptophyta > Magnoliopsida > Ericales > Ericaceae > Rhododendron > Rhododendron molle. The sequence continues at coordinate 32,097,446 of CM046391.1, read as the reverse complement.
TTGGATGTAAGTCAAGAGGGTTAAAATGTGATTGAGGTTCAAAACATGGAGAAAGAAACATTGCTGAAAATTTCTAGGTAGTACATGTACCAGTACAAACCGAGGTACATGTACTAGCTGAACAGAACCGAAATTTCCTTGACAGTACATGTACTAATACAAACCGTGGTACATGTACTAGCTGGGTTTCACACGACAATTTTCAGATTTCGAAAGGCATGGATCCAACAACAAACAACGAACCAATGCATGATCTAAGCATACAATCAACCCATAAACACATAACAAGAGCAAAAAATCCCTACCTCGCGGGTTTTGAGCAAAACCCGAACCTTTGACCAAGTCAACCGAGCTCCAACGAGATCCGATCATGAATTTTCTTGGATATTCGGAAAGCCCGTGCTTCGTATAGCAATTTTAATTCTCGGAGCTTGTTCGGAATCACGACTTAGGTTGATGAAATCGAAGAGAGAAGAGGGAGTGGAGTTTTCGGATGGAGAGGAGAAGAGAGAGAGCCGAGAGTGAGAAAAGGAGAGAATGAGGATTATTCTCCTCCTAGAAAAATAAAAGAGGTGGGGGAGTAATCCCCTACTTCTCACACCACACACTCACACGTGCACCCCTCGCTCAATTACCCTTATTTCCTTCCATGAATAAGTCACACCGAATATCCGCACCATCTATCTCGACAGGCTGTACGTTTAAAAAAGAAAAATACAGCCTCAAAAATACAGGTCTCTACATGTAATCTATAATTAAATTTCCTAATCTAGTTCAACAATATTTCATTTGGGTTGAGGGAAATAAGCTTACAAGAATTAAAAGTACTTAAAGTGATGATAAAAATACCGGGGCATTGGAATCTATTACATGCATCATATCTATAATATTTATGTTTCTCAATTCTTCAATTTCTCTACACAATAAGTTGGCGGCAAAGCTTTTTTATTGTGGAAAATATACAAGACAACTCTTCTTTTTAACTTTTACTATTTTAGTTCTTCTTTTGCAAAATAGATGTATAAAATCAAAACATTCATTGAATCCATCAAAACACAATTTATATCCGTTTTTCACAAATCATAAATTGAATCCAACAAAACACAATGAAAATCCAATTTTAATGGTTCAATGAAAAATAGGCAAGTGAACAAGAAAAACTCTTAACAATTTAATTTAAACCATGCATTTGTTTGGAGAAATTAAGTCACATAAATAAATAGATATTTAAACATGTAATTTCATTCTAACCCTAGCAACTAATTTAGCCTAACCTATTTAAAAGAACAACGAAAATAAGAAGAAACTTGCTTGGAGGCATTGAATAGAACAAACTTACTTCCAAATGTGAACAAAATAGAGAGTACAATATAGGAGAAAGAAAAGAAACAGAACATGAAGATAGAGCCGTAGCTCCCTAGCTACCAACTGCTTTCCTCTTTCCAAGTGATGCCTTTTATTGGCATTCAGAGGAAAAAATAAAACAAAATGTATAGATAATGTAATGGGTTTTTATCAATTCAATGATCCAATCATGTTCCCAAATTCAATTGCCTTGCCTGGCATTGATCAGAACCCTCTGATACCAAGTTGTCATGCCCTCAAATTTGAAAATAATTATTAATAACTTGTCATAAATAACTCCATCAAAAGGTTTTTCAAACTCATTTCACCGAAACATAAACAGTTTTCACCGAAACATAAACAGTTCAAGATATTACAATACAGGGGACTCCAGCCAAAACTTCCAAATTTTAATTCTAGATACACCTTCCAAAAAAAATATATTTTTTACTATGATGCTAAGGTAACTTCCCTTCAACCTAACTTTCAACGAATGTCTGACCCTGCACCAAGCACTCCTTGCTATTGCCTCTCGTCCGCACCTGAAAATGAAGGGTTGAGCTACACTAGCCCAGTAAGAAAAATCTCTGCTAACTTTAGATATATATGATATGATAAGTGCCATGGAAACATTGTAATAGAAGCAATGACTTCTTTTTTTGTTTGTTTGTTTGTTTGTTTGTTTTTTTTTGACTACAAGTTGAATGGAAAAAAACAATTCCAGTTTTAGAAAACTTAGAACTCCCTTTTTCTTTTTTTCACACGACACGCGCCCACACCATCTATTTCACAACTCAATTTACCATCTAACATATCGCCGTCATCTAGTTTCTATTATTAGTCTAACTTGCAATATCCCAAAAAAAGAAGAAGCATTCATTAATGTTTCACACCTCGACATATACCAACTATGCATTCATGCCAATCAATTTCCCAAATTCTATTTATCGTACCACAAGTATCAATAAGCACCCATGTACTCAACCTCATGCAAAGGCATCAAAACAATCCAATATAAATGAATCAATGGAAGCAAAGTATTTACAACTCTAGCAAAGAACAAACATAGTTTGAAGAAATAATATCCAACTTCTACCGTTTTTACATACTTTCACATTAGCCATCACTTAATCAATCTCGTAGCTCAATTTCTTTTCCTCGTAATGTGTCATGAGCGAATGCTCCTGCCGGGCCAATTAAGGGATCCCGATACCCCCTGCCTAGCACCTCACCCGTTGGTGGGTCTAGAATTGTGTTACGAGCGATTGCTCCTGTCGGGCCAATTAAGGGATTTCGATACCCCCTGCCTAGCACCTCACCTGTTGGTGGGTCTAGAATGTGTTACGAGTGATTGCTCCTACCGGGCCAATTAAAGGATCCCGATATCCCATGCCTAGCACCTCACCTGTTGGTGGGTCTAGTACGTGTCCACAATTTGTATTAATGTCATTGTATCACATTTTGGTCATTATCCTTTGTGGAGGCCTCGGTTACAAGGTCGATAACCTGGCCGTATGATGTGACCCCGGCACTAGAGGAGCCTTGAGCCGAAGCAGTGTGTGGACTTAATTCCTCGATTTACTCCTCGGTGATGCTATCGGTGATAAGCCTTCGTGGGATGCGTTGCTGTCAGTTTGCTTTGTTTCCCCTGAAGATATTCTTGAATCCACCAACAGAAAGTTGTTACGCTATGAGGTCCCCACAAAGGTCATGCAACGGATGCAATCATTGAGAATCCCCTTTCCCATGTGCTCCGTAACCGTTCCTCCCTCCCGTCACTTATGACGTCACCCGAGGCGGTTACCTGAGCGTATACTCCACGCGCTAGTTTGGAATCCAAGTAACCCTAGGTCTATAAATACAAAGGGATTCTAACCTAAAGAGGTACGCCACAAAACCCTAACTCTAGACCTAAACTCTACCCCTGGGATCTAACTTGATCGTCGGAGGGTCACCGGGCTTCCACAGCCCTAGTGACTTCTTGCAGGTCCCAGACGGCGGAAGCATGGAACAACAAAGGTGGGAGCCTAGCCTAAGCCTTGGTCCTTGTTCCCATAATTCGAATACCCTACAATTGGCGACTCAACTGGAGAACAGCCACTCTTACCACCATTCATCTCCCTCCATCCAAAGAGCTCCGTCCAGACCTCCCGTCACAACAATGGTGGAAGTCGAAGATCCTCACCCCAGTGAGACAACCTTCGACCTCGGACCGTTCGGAGAACCAATCCTACTTTCTGGTGGAGCCGGAGCCCCAGGGAAGGCTCACATGTCAATCGAAGTCGGAGTCGGCACTTCAACCCAGGACGTAGGAGCCGGCACTGAACTCCATACCTATATCCGTCACCTGGAGCGAAAGATCGACGACTTATCAACAGCCGTGGAACGAGACAAGCACGTCCGTGACGAGCTCGCTGAGATCAAACATCTCCTCCAGATCTCCACATCTCATTCCGCAGGAAGCCGTGGCGAAGAAGAAGCCACGAAAGCCCTTCCCGCAGTCGCAAGGGGGGCCGTTTGATCGAGCACCAGCCTCGACCTTCTGTCAAAGACTGTATCGAGCCTCCTGTTGCAAAGGGTGGTCGAACTGAAGGTGGCGCTGGGCATAGGGAACGCTCCCGTTCCCCTGACCCCAAAGACCCACGAAGGAAGCGGTCCGCATTCGAGAGGCTCAGCGCCAGTAGCGACTCCGCCTCCTCCACCCACCCGGTCAGGAGAGGGAAGGGAACTCGTGAGCCCACCCCTAGCTTCACCAAAATTGCCAACGACGAGGATGGCCTCCTGGAGTTCCAGACAAAAGGGTATTGCAAGCGCCTCAAGAACGCTCGAGCCAAAAGCCCATTCGTCTCGCACCCAGGGGAGAAAGGTGGCGGAAGCCATGTCACAGAGCTCCTCGAGCCCTACGCTCAAGATAGCTACAAGAAGGATCGGCGGGAGCGGTCTCATCAGAGATCAGGAAGCCCCCCATTGAAGAGGAAAGAACACGAAAGGTTGGACGAGTCGATCCAAAAAAAGCGTCCCGCGATAGAGCGTCCAGACGGTCATGACCGTTCGATCTGACCTCATCGCGACGCCCGACTCAAAAGGCTCACGACCTCCCCCTTCACATGGGAGATCGACTCGGTCACCCCCCCCAAAAGGATTCACCCAGCCCAAATTTGCCAAGTATGATGGCAAAACCGAGGAATATACTCACCTGGTGCAGTACAAGCTCGTCATGTCTCTCTTCCTCCGCAATGAGCCCTCAGACGACACCTTCCTCTATAAGGTCTTCCCTGCCAGCCTCGGAAACCTAGGCCTTACATGGTTTAACTAGCTGCCTGCCAGGTCAATCTCATCGTTTGACTCCATGTGCGATGCCTTCATGGCTCGGTTTGTCACGAGCAACAAGCACGAGAAGGAGATCAATTCCCTCCTCTCTCTCCGCAAACGACCCGACGAGATGCTCCGCCAATACGCCAGTCGTTACTGGGAGCTATTCAATGAAATCGAAGGCTGCGACATTGTCATCTCGGCCCAAGGATTCAAGCTCGGTCTCACCTCCCAGGACGAGCAAGTCTATGACGACCTCGCCCGTAACAAGCCTGACTCCATGAAGGACCTCATGACCCGAATCGAAGGCTAGTGCCATCTCATCGAGTCCAAAGCTGAAAGAGGCATCGGGAAGTCCACGACCTCCAAACTCACATCTGTCTCAGCCAACGCTTCGGTCCCCACACCTGCTTCAACACGTAAGAAGCAGGTCAACAACATCAAGCAATCCCCGAAGAAGGGGCCGAAGCCGAGCGACTTCAACGCTGAGAAGACCATCTTCACCGTTCCTATTTACCGGCTCATTGATCAGGTGAAGGATCAACCCTTCTTCTCCTTTTCGAATCAGAAGCTCGGTACCGAGAACGGGAAGATCAAAAACCCAATCGTCCGATGCAGTTATCATAATGAGCAGGCCACTTCACAACTGCCTGCAAGCCCTTCAAGGCCTACTTGGAGCAGCTTGTCGTCGGTGGTCACCTCAATCATCTCATCGATCACAAAAAAACAAAGGCTTGGGCAGAGTGCGCTGAGCAACGACCCGAAGAAGAAATTCAAACGATTCACGTTATCCACGGCTCTCTGCACCCCAAGGTCGCTCGCATCATCCGCGCTGAGTTGAACGACGCCTCCTCTTCCAAACAAGTTATGCTCGTCGGTCCCGACACCAAGCGCACCCGCACCGACGACGGTTCAAAGTGGACAATTACGTTCACCGAGAAGGACCTCGACTGTGTCCAGCTGCCACATAATGACACCCTCGTCGTCACACTCCGCATCGAAACTTTCAACGTCTGTCGCGTCCTTGTTGACCAAGGCAGCTCGGCCGAGGTCATGTACTACTCCCTGTTCCAGGACCAGAAACTCTCGGACACCGACCTCCGTCGTTCCGAAGTCCCCCTCATAGGCTTCAACGGGGCCTCTGTACGGCCTCTCGGGTTGATCACTCTTCCCGTACGCGCAGGCTCGGTGGTCCTTGATATGGAGTTCGTGGTCGTTGACATCCCTAGCCTTTAAAATGCCATCGTCAGGCGTACCTGGCTCTATAAGTTGAAGGCTATCGCCTCCACTTATCACCAGGTAGTCCGCTTCATAGGCGCTACCAGACAACAAGAGGACCTATACCGTGACCAAACAGCGGCAAAGAGGTGCTATGTTAACGCAGTCCGAAGCAACAGGAAGACTTCCCGGGTCAACCTCATTGAAGTCCCCGATGCTCCCGTTCTGGAAGATGTCGGCAGGCCCGCCGATGAGAAGGCAGTAGAAGAACTCGTTACCGTTCCCATTACGGAAGACGGATCACGTTTTTCCCTTGTCGGCTCCTCCCTAAGTGACACCGAGCGGAATGACATGGTGGATTTTCTCAAAAAGAATATCGAAGTCTTTGCGTGGACTCCCTACGAGATGCCCAAGGTCTATCCCTCTTTCATCTGCCACGAGCTCAACATTGACAAGACCAAGCGTCCCGTCATCCAGAAGGCCCGGTGCTCCTCTCCGGTTCATTCCGAAGCTATCATTGAGGAAGTTAACCGCCTCCTCAACGCCAATGCCATCCGAGAAGTCCAATACCCAAGTGGTTGGCCAATACCGTGGTTGTCAAGAAGAAGAATGGAAAGTGGCGCGTCTGCGTTGATTATTCCAACCTCAGCGACGCCTGCCCGAAGGATTTCTTCCCCCTCCCGAGGATCGACCAACTTGTTGACGCTACAGCAGGCCACGACCGACTCAGTTTTATGGACGCCTACCGAGGCTACCATCAGATTGCCATGAGTGAAGGCGATGTCGAGAACACGGCCTTCATCACCCCCCATGGAAGCTTCGGATATCTCGTCATGCCCTTCGGACTCAAGAACGCTGGGGCAACTTTTCAGAGGATGATAACCAAGATGTTCGAGCGTCTCCTAGGTGACACAATGATGGCTTACATTGACGATATGGTGGTCAAAAGCATGCTCGCCGGTGATCACCTCACCCATCTCGCCGAAACCTTCGAAATTCTCAAACAGCACAAACTCCGCCTCAACGCAGAGAAATGTGCCTTCGGTGTCAGTTCTGGCAAATTCTTAGGACACCTCGTGTCCCGGCACGGGATTGAAGCCGACCCTGCCCAATTGCTGGCCATCGAGAAGCTCTTGGCTCCCCACAACAAGAGGGACGTGCAACGCTTAACGGGCATGGCTGCTGCCTTGAACCGATTCATCAGTCGTTCTTCCGACAAGTGCCAACCCTTCTTTGCCCTCCTGAAGGGCAGCCGACGGAGCTTCCAATGGACCAAGGACTGTGACCAAGCCCTGCAGCAGTTGAAGACTTACCTCTTTGAAGCACCGCTTCTCGTCACGCCTCGGGACCAGGAGGACTTGTTCCTGTATCTTGCCGTCTCCTCACATGCAATAAGTTCGGTTCTCGTTCGACAGGAAGGACGGGACCACCAACCCATCTACTACTCCAACAAGACGATGACTCCCGCCGAGACATGCTATCTTCCCCTGGAAAAGCTAGTCCTCGCCCTCATCTCGGAAACTCGGAAGCTCGCCCCATATTTCCACTCCCATTGCATCATTGTTCTTACCGAGTACCCGCTCAAATCACTCCTCCGCAAGGCGGACCTCTCCAACCGAATCTCCCAATGGGTCGTCGAGCTGGCCAATTACGAAATCCACTTCCAGCCTCGGATAGCAATCAAAGTCCAGGTACTTGCCGACTTCATCGCCGAGCTCACTTCGGCCGACGTCCTGGCTTCAACCCCTCCCCCCCGTCCCGAAGCCGTCCTCCAAGCCAATCCGAGCACCGCCTGGAAGCTCTTTCACGGCGATGTGTGGAAAATGTACGTTGAAGGCGCGTCTAACAGCCGAGGCGCCGGGGCTGGAATCGTGCTCCTTTCCCCTTCCGGCGTCTTGCATGAAAGCTCTCTCTCCATCAACTTCCCGGCTTCCAACAATGAGGCTGAGTACGAGGCACTTATCTCCGGATTCAAGACTACCGAAGCCCTCGGTATCGAAGAACTTTTCATCTACAGCAACTCTCAATTGGTGGTCAACCAGCTCTCCGAAGAATATGAAGCTCGGGACGACCGAATGCGTACCTACCTCAGCTCCGCCTTCCGGCTCCTTAAAAGCTTTAAGGCCATTCGCGTCGAACATATTCCCAGGGAACAGAACGCTCACGCCGATGCCCTAGCTGGGCTCGTTTCGGCCTGCGCAGCTTCGGAACATCGTTCCATATCCTTCAGCTCCATCTACAAACCCAGTTTTGAACTTGACGTTTTAAGCCACGCGGTTCTTAACATCGAGCTCGGTCCGAGCTGGATGGACGAGATCGTCGGTTACTTGAAGGATGATACCCTCCCTGCCGATACGAAGGAAGCGCACCGACTCCGCAACAGGGCTGGTCTGTTTTGGCTCGACCCCAATGGAAAGCTTTACCGACGGTCCTTTACCGGTCCCTACTTGTTGGTAGCCCACCCCCACCAGGTCCCCGGCATCATCGAAGAGCTTCACTCCGGCGACAGTGGTTGCCATTCTGGTGGGCGCTCACTTGCTCACCGAGCCATTACCCAGGGGTACTGGTGGCCCACCATGAAGAAAGACTCTGAAGACTATGTCAAGCGTTGTCGCAAGTGCCAGATGTTTTCCCCTATCATCCACCAGCCGGCTCGGGATCTCAACCCACTCACCAGCCCCTGACCCTTCTCTTAATGGGGCATGGACATAGTTGGCAAGCTCCCCGTCGCACCCGGAGGCTTCAAGTTTCTTCTCACCGCCACCGATTACTTCTCTAAATGGGTTGAGGCCGAGCCCCTGGTCACCATCGAGGAAACAGATGTCATTCGCTTCGTCTGGCGCAACATAATTTCTCGCTTTGGCGTTCCCTTCGCCATTATCACGGACAACGGCAAGCAGTTCACCGGGCAGCGGTACCGGGCTCTCTTGGACGAGTACGGCATTAAATGGGACACCTCCACGCCGGGCTACCCACAGGGCAACGGCCAGGCCGAGGCCGCCAACAAGGCCATTTCCTCCGGCCTTAAGCGCCGACTCGAGTCCCGCCGAGGCAAGTGGGCTGAAAAATTGCCAAGAGTCCTCTGGGGCTACCGGACCACACCCCAACGCTCGACAGGCCGTTCCCCATTCTCTCTGGCCTTCGGAATGGAGGCTGTTATCCCTCTACAGGTTGGTCTTCCGACAATCCGTACCAAGAACTTCGACTACGAGGTCAACAATGAAAACATTGCTGCAGATCTCGACCTGGCTGAGGAAGAGCGTGAGACCGCCCAAATCAAGCTTGCCTCGTACCAATAGGAGGTTGCTAAGGGGTATAACCGAAGCGTCCGCCTCCGGTCTTTCAAGCTAGACGACCTCGTCTGGAAAAAAGTGATAGAGAAATCAACGAAGAGGAAGTTGATGCCCAACTGGAAGGGTCCCTTCCGAGTCCTAAAGCACCTAGGCTCGGGCAATTATAAGTTGGAAAAGCTGGACGGTTCTCCAATCCCAAGACCTGGAATGCCAACAACCTCAAGAAATTCTATGGCTGGCCAGGCTTCGGCCACCGAGGACCTATCCCTTTTTTCCTAAGTTTTTCCTTTTCCAAGAAACGCTTATGCGTACCTATGTAATTACATGTCCTACTTCTGTCTCAATGAGAATTTTTCTGTCATCACTATATGTTATTATTCTCATCTCTTACTTTTTACTACCCGGTTCAACCTTGTTTGAATCGTTTTACCTTTGACTTCGGGAATCCGTCCTCCCATGGGTAGCCCCCTCGGACGCAAATCCCCACTAAGTCACCACGGCCTTCTCGGTCGTTCGGACTCTCGATTGTTGGTTTTAAGGAAACTCGGCCTTTCCCGAGTCCCTTATCCCGACCTCCCTGTACGCCATCTACTGTTAAGGATTCGCAGAATTCCGAAGCCATGGCCTATGCCATTTCCCTTTGGGACTCTAGCCCCAATCCTATAGCAGCATATCTCACCCTAAGTAACTATCACTCAGGGTACCTAAACTAACCAGCGCCCGAAGCACCTAGCCCAAAGCAGGGGCACGCGCAATTCACTTTTTGACTCCTCTTTGCTTGGGGCTAGGTCCCTCTATCTCCCTTAACAGGGGAGGCGCTTCGGTGATCATTGTCCTCACTTTGGTTATTTCTCTGTCTACCATGCAAACCTACCGGTCACAGGGGCCTGGCACCGCTCCGTTTCCTCACACCACTCTGTACATCTTTGAGATATCCTTGGCTTATGCTTCGGTTAAAGCTTTTATCCAAAATTCAAACCAAAGCAGGGGCAATGGAACCCTTTGGTTACAGCTATAAAACCATACAAGTATCTCAGAAGATAAAAGCAGTGTTCAATAAAGAAGGAAACATTCATTCAACAAAAAGCAAAACGTTTGAAGTTAGAAATTCCTACGTCAAACTCCTACAAGTGATCAGGCTTCGGCCAACTGTTCGGTACCTGTCACCGAAGCATTACTTACAAATTCCTGGAACGACAAAACTCCAAATGTCCGGAGCCGTCCAGCCAAAGACAAAAACTGAAAAAAAGAGAAAAAAGTTCTTAAGTGTTTTGGGGGAGGGGAGTCTGAGTTGCATCTTCAGCTATAGCTGTCTCGGTAGCAGTCTGGGAAGCACCCCCGGTCCTCGGGATGAATCTCTACCTCTGGATCCTGGGCTTGATCAACTTCCTCCTCGGGCATAACAAGCTTTTCGGGCGGAGCCTCGGGCAGTGCACGGAGAGGTGAGTCCTCTGGGAGATTAAGCTTCTGCAAAAGGGCTTCATGACCGAAGCGCAGTCCGTCCAGAAAACGATCCCGGAACAGCTTGTTCTCGATCTCCCTGACCTGCTTCTTGTACTCTACTCCGGCTTCGTCCCAGCCATTGTCGTAGCCCCTCTTCAGAGCTCCCTCCACTTCTAGAGCTCGAGATGCCCTAAGAGTTTTGGCATCCTCCTCGGCCTTTGCAGCTCGACCCTCGGCCAGCAATCTCTCCTTATCACACCTTTGGAAGTTTGAAAGGTAGAGATCGCAAGTCTCCCGAGCCACCTTGAGATAATCCTCCTTCTGAGCAAGGGCCTGCTTCAACTCCTCTATTTCTGCCTCCTGGGCCTTGCTTCGGTCATGGATGACCAAAGCCCGAGCACCGGGCTACCAAAGAAATGAGAAAAACTTTACAAGTACGAGCTCTGGACCAAACGCAAAAAGAACGAAGAATGAAAGCAACTTACAGCAAGAAAAGCTTGGGCGATCTCCCCGGTAAGATCCTCGGTACAGCCACTGACATTCTTGGCGTCCCAAGGAAGGACAGTCGACCGAAGGAGCCCAAACGCCGTCCCAATGTTGGTAGCGGCAGAGTCAGCATGGTGAATCGGGCGCCCGTTGTAATGGCGATCCTCCGGGGCCCACGGAACCTCCCTCGCCGAAACGCTTACCTCTTTTTCGGTCGTCTCCCTTTCGGACGCTTCCCTCCGCTCCCCTCCCTCCTCGGTGATAAGGATAGTCTCGGGTCTTGCGACTCCGGCAACCACATCCTCATTAGGCCGAGCCCTCTTCTCTGGGCGGCCCAACGGGGAGGTAGGAGCCGCCCTCGATGATCCAGCTCTAGGAGCGCCGGCCCCCGCACCAGTACCTCGGCCCCGTGGCTTCTGATGTCTTAGGCTTATAACCTCTCTGCCTCGACCAGACATTTCAGGGCTTAGGCCAGTTGGTTCAGGGGTCTCACGATCTTGCTCTTCGCGGATGATTCCCCGGGGTCCGGAGCTGCTACCCTCGGTATCAGGCACGCCCCCACCACTTCCTCCTCTTCCTGCTCCGCCGCCTCGACCCCGACCGCCCTCGGCCAGCCCTCAGTACGCCTTGCTGTCTGGGTCTTTTCTTTAGATAGCTCGTGTACGTCGGCTTGTACCCGAGCAGCTCCAAAGCGTAGTGGTTGGTGATTGGAATGGCGTATGCCGCATCGATCCGAGCTTTAGAAGCTCTCCCCCGAAGACTGGCAACAACCCCCTCGGCTGCAGTAAAATACCAAAGGGGAAAAGAAGTTAGTATATATTCAAGGTACAAAGGAAGAATGCATCATAAACGCCGAAGACCAATAGTACCGACCAGGCGCCCCGGTCTCGAACTGAACCGTGGTGTCTAAGTCAATGTTCTCCCCCGCCCCAAACATGAAGTTCCCGGAGATCGCGACGTATATTCCTGCCCACTCTTCGGAGTGCGGTAGGTGGTCGATCAAGAAGGTGTCATAATCTGACCTGCATGACAGGTAGTGTCAGGCACACTCTCGGTTGATGCCCGCCAGGTACACCCCAAGAGCTCTTCTAGACAGAAGGTCAGATTGTATTGCCTCCTCAGCTCTATGATGCTGGTTATGATTCGGTAAGAATTCACTGTGAGCTGAAAGGAGGTGAGGGTAAGGGTTCGGAGCACCCGTCGGATGAACTGATGAAGGGGGAATCTGACTCCCCCCTCGGTGATAGCCATCAAGGGAAAAATGAGCTCCCCCTGACGGTGTGGAAGGTTCAGGGGGTCGGTGTCCCAAAGTAACCGGACTTCAACATCAGAAGGAATGCTGAAGACCCTCTTAAATTCTGCATAGGCTACCGGCGTACCGTCGAAATATTGGCCTAGGACGGGACACGGCCTCATCGCTCTCCTCCGCCCCCATACCTCCTCGGGAGCATTCGCAAAGGGTCCGGGCCCTTGGTTCGAGGTGCTCGGGGCCTCGGTCATACTTGGGTCGAAGGTCGTCACCTGGCGTCGAGCTCGGTCAGGCTCAGCCGGTTCGATAACGTCAATTGGGATCCGGTATAGTCTTCGGTTCTAGGCTTGTTGAGAGATGCCCTCAAGCGTGGAAGAGTCTGAACTACTTGAGCTGTCCGAAGAGAGATCAACGACCATCCGCCCATACCTAAACAGAGACAAGAATGTGCAAGGAAAAAAAAACCCATCAGCTATGTGCTTCGGGGAAGGCAGTGGGTCCTAACGCTCGGGACGGAATGATCGTCACTCTTCGGTTGGTTTTGGTCTCAGTCATCTGCGGGAAGTTACTCCTCGGTAGGAACCCCGTAGGGTTGATCACTAATTGCTATGGGTCCAAGACTCAAGGATGGCCTCGAGAAGAACATTAGGCCTCGATTTCAGGAATCACGGCAGAAAACGCCATCAACACAGCTGACCAGGCGGTGGCGAGTGGCATCTCCGCCCTTATGGACATTAAAATCAACGTAAAAGCTCGAAAAAATCACCAAAACTTCAAGATCATGATTTGAGGATCAACATACCTAGTTTTCGTTTGAAGATCTGCCCTCCAAACACCTGAAAACTCGACCAAAAGGTTGAACGGCACGACGGCAGCAGTTCGACGTCTCTGCAGAGGTTCCAGTGCCTTTCTCTCTCCTCCTCCTCCGTTTTTATAATGGAGCGGACGAACGGTTACGCGGGAAACGAAGCGCCGTGCACCGAGCCGTAGGATTGGTGACACGTGTCTCCATCGGACGGTCAGCAACGAAGAGTCTGCACCGAGTTCAGAAGCGCGGATTGACCGAGCCATTTGCGTTCTAACGCGTGTCCTCGATAGGACGGTTCATACCAATCATCTGTTATTTCACGTGTCGAGACAGCTTTTGGACTCCAGTGCTTCGGAAGATGCTGACACGTGGCTCCTGGGTCTGGGGCTATTAATCCTCGATTAGCGAGGCCTATTCTCTCCTCGGCGCTTCGGACGCCTGACGCTCCGGACGTGCCGGTTCATGCGACGAATCAACTCCCCAGAGCTGGAATTGGTGTTGCGCTCCGGAAAGTTGAGGGGCTATCGTGGAGGCCTCGGTTACAAGGTCGGTAACCTGGCCGTATGATGTGACCCCGGCACTAGAGGAGCCTTGAGCCGAAGCAGTGTGTGGACTTAATTCCTCGGTTTACTCCTCGGTGATGCTCTCGGTGATAAGCCTTCGTGGGATGCGTTGCTGTCAGTTGCTTTATTTACCCTGAAGATATTCTTGAATCCACCAACAGAAAGTTGTTACGCTATGAGGTCCCCACAAAGGTCATGCAACGGATGCAATCATTGAGAATCCCCTTTCCCATGTGCTCCGTAACCGTTCCTCCCTCCCGTCACTTATGACGTCGCCCGAGGCGGTTACCTGAGCGTATACTCCACGCGCTAGCTTGGAGTCCAAGTAACCCTAGGTCTATAAATACAAAGGGATTCTAACCTAAAGAGGTACGCCACAAAACCGTAACTCTAGACCTAAACTCTACCCCTGGGATCTAACTTGATCGTCGGAGGGTCACCGGGCTTCCACAGCCCTAGTGACTTCTTGCAGGTCCCAGACGGCGAAAGCACGGAACAGCAGAGGTGGGAGCCTAGCCTGAGCCTTGATCCTTGTTCCCATAATTCGAACCCCTACATCCTTCATTTATTCTCATTCCACAACAAACTTGTCATTTAAATTAATCATCGAATCTTCACATATCAAATAGTCAAAATTAAGTATCACAACTTGAATATCTGTATTTCAATTTTAATTTACAATCATTCCTACACGACTGTGTGTTCATAATCCAAGTTCTTGAACAACCTTTTTGCAGTACTCATGTTCATCTCGCTAATCGTGATAATAACGACGTAATCCAAATATATTTCAGTACTTAAATTAACCATAATTCATACCTTGCAACGCATTGTGTCCTAAATGCTCCTATAAGCTCAATTTGATGGAAGTAAATCACACAATCTAAGTCTAAGAGAAATATCCATATCACAACTTGTAGTCTTAATCGCTATTGAACTTTTCACCGATCTTTTTATTTTATCGCCACATTTCAAGTAGGTGTCCAAGAGTCCAATCCTACACATTAAAGTATAAAAGAGACCATGTGTCCAACCCACAGCTTTAGATTCGTATTCAATTCCCCAGTTCTGGTAGAGACAATCGTTAACCATCACGTTTCAAATTTACAAACCAACCATCCCTTTCATTACATAAGCTCCTCTCTTATCAATTAAAACTCGTCATCTAATCACCCTAATACACCATCGCATAACAAATTTAAGTTACAGAGTTCAATCGTAACATACTAAAATCTGGATCTTACTCAATATCGACTTAACGGCTTTTCTTTCAAACGAAGCTAGTAATAGTCTCGTGTGTGTTTCCAAAAAAAAAAATCATTTAAACAATACTCGATGCCTGACGTAATCGTTACCAATACCCAAACAACCAGGGCTCGGAGAGCAGTGGTCGGTATCGATACCGAGATAGCAAAAAAAATTCCAGATTGATGGGTATCGATACCCTCCTTCATGGGTGAACATATCCACACAGTTTCGCGCAGCAAATTTTAGATTTCATTAACAGATTTCAACACACTACCAAAAAAAAGACAATCAACAGAAAAAACCATACCCAATCAATACATAAACATATAAAGAGAGAGGAGAGATCCCTACCTCAAGAGTTTTGAACAAAATCCTAAGATCCAAGCCAAGCCATAAGTTGTTTTGGTTGAAACCCACCGAGAAAACTCCCTCCGAGCTTGATTACCCGACTTCCCAAGTCTAGGTCGCCAAAATAGGATGCTATTGGGTTGGGTTTTCCATGAAACTTGTGTTTGAGAGAGATCCCAGTGAGAGAGAGAGAGAGAGAGAGAGAGAGAGAGAGAGAACAGTATGGGAGTAAAGAGAGAGACGGGAGGGAGATAAGAGAGACAAGGGAAAGTGATTCTCTTTTTTTTTTGAGGAAAGTCCACTTTCACCCCCTGTGGTTATCGCCATGTGCGGATACATCCCCTGTGGTTTAAAAGTGTGCACATAACCCCCTGTGGTTTTCAAATTGTGCGGATAGACCTCCTGCCGTCGTATTTTCCATCCATTTTAACGGAAACAACATTAAAAGACCGTTATACCCCTCATCACATCCCTTGATTCTTTTTCTTGTTTAAATCTAACCACACCATCCCGTATACCAAAAATTGAATCCAAACCGTTGATATTATAAATTTTGACAAGTACTGCGTCTATGCCAAAATTCAAGTCAATCAAAAAATGAAAAGCTTATGGTCAAATCGATTTTGTTATGAAATTAAAATTTTAAATTTGAATTTATTACAAGTTAGATCACTGGGTTATTGATGCCTGATCAAGATGATTTTTTACAGAGATACTCTATTCTTTATTTAATACATTATGAACGACTCAGATTACATTCTAGAAGTGTGTGAGATACACCTCCGTTAAAATGGATGGAAAATATGACGGCAGGGGGTCTATCCGCACAATTTGAAAACCACAAGGGGTTATGTGCACACTTTTAAACCACAAGGGGTGTATCCGCACATGGCGATAACCACAGGGGGTGAAAGTGGACTTTCCTCTTTTTTTTTCCTCCTGATATTTCCGATACATATAACCCCAATTTACACATACAACCTTCCAATAGTAAGGTTCCACTATGGCTTCCCAACTATGAGGTAATCACACTTCAACCCCAAAACAATCTCACATCATATTTCACATTAAAAATGTAATCTCACATACCAAATCAAATCAAATCAATGCGTTTAAGAATTTAAATTATGGGTCTCTACATCAACGGCAGTTGGAAATTTATCCCATGCTTCGGGCAAACATGCAACAAGGAGAAATTATTCAGTACTTTGCGCCTCTTTTCTTTTCACAAAAAATGTGACTTCTAAGATGGATGCACCAAGTTTCGAACCATGACCTTGTTTCTTTAACTAATGTAAGTTTGTCATTTGAGTTGTCGGAATGCTTTCTCTTAATTGCTCCTTATTAATTACTTATTGTTTCTTCTCTCGATCGCGATTTACTAAGCAGCCTTATTTGATACCTGCAAACATAAAAATAACGAAAATTATATTATTAGAATATAAAATAAGTCTAACAAAGTACTAATTCATGGGATGTAATGTACACTAAAATGTGTACATCAAATACCCCCAAACTTAAACTTTGCTAGTCCTCTAGCAAAAATAGAACAAGACTACGTAAATTTTTACTAAACAACCTAGCCATTTTTATTGGACTCACAAACTTCATCAATTTTTTTTTAAACTTGAAGTTTCATTTATTTAGTGTTAAAGAGTAAAGTCAACAATCTCATTTTTCCAACAAAAGAACTATCAAAGTTTAAAATGCTATTAGCGATTAAGAACATCCAGTAGTATTCATATATGCGAGTGGAGTTTATGTAAATCAAATCAAAATATCTTGCATATGACCTTCTTCAAAGGACCGTAAATTGTAGGAATTAATGAATAGTCTCATGAAAGGAATGCCAAATATTGAGAAAAATTAGTACCACATTATTGTCCCCATCAATTATAATGGTATCTACATCATCTCCCCAAGATCAAGTAGGACTTTTATTAGGCTGTAATGTTAGGGTTTGGTGAAGAGGTATATATATGGTTAAAAGGAAATGGGCAAGGAAAATGGTAACCATAGCTTGGTGTATCCAGATAGGGTAAATTTTCGTATTCGTTCCTATATTTTTACGGTTGTCTCACTTTCGTTCTTTTAGTTTCAAAGTGCTCCAATTTCGTCCATGTAGTTTGTTTTATGCTCCAAATTGGTAAAATCATTAACACCGTTAACGAAACTAAAGGAAAAATATGATTAAAAATTAAGTGCTCCAATTTTCAATCCGGTTGAACCGGTGCGAAGATCTTATTTTTTTGATCATTTTATCCTAGATGGTCGTAATGAATTTTTGGCTCTAAGGCCTTTCACCGAGCACTCGAAAACTCCTTATTTAGTTTCAGGTCTCTCTTAGGGTGCTCATTGAAAGGCCTTAGAGCCAAAAATCCATTATGACCATTTAAGATAAAATGATCAGAAAAATAAGATATTCGCACCGGTTCAAACGGATTGAAAATTGGAACACTTATTTTTTTTACACCATTTATACATTAAAAAATATAGTTAAAAAATAAAGTGTTCTAATTTTCAAGCCGTTTGAACCGGTGCGAATATCTTATTTTTCTGATCATTTTATCTTAAATGGTCATAATGAATTTTTGGCTCAAAGGCCTTTCAATGAGCACCCTAAGAGAGCCCTGAAACTAAATAAGGAGTTTTCGGGTGCTCATTGGAAGGCCTTAGAGGCAAAAATTCATTACGACCATTTAGAATAAAATGATCAAAAAAATAAGATTTTCACACCGGTTCAACCGGATTGAAAATTGGAACACTTTATTTTTTAATCATATTTTTCCGTTAGTTTCGTTAATGATGTTAACGATTTTACCAATATGGAGCGTAAAACAAACTACAGGGACGAAATTGGAGCACTTTGAAACTAGAGGGACAAAAATGAGACAACCATAAAATTACAGGGACGACTACGAAAATTTGCCCATCCAGATATGTATGTATGAAATTAACACCAATCCGAACAATAAAAGTCTTCATTTTTGCAAATTTTTCTCTTCTCTTTGTTGTATATATATTTTTTCTTTTTTACTGCTTGAAACCTTTCTCCTTCTTTTGTATTTTATTTTCTTTTGATTTTTTTTTTTTTTTTTGGAGAAGGACTTCATATAGATCACTAATATTGATCACTACAAATTTTGATGCCTCACTTCAAATTCAACTTCATACTAAACAAGATTGCAATGCTAATTTGGATGAGGGGCGCACATAGAAAGGTTCAATGTATACGTGGGTCGATAGGGCTACAAGTGGTTGTGAAAGTAGAATAAAACTCTGGAGCTCAAACAAACAAAGATGGCCTTCCATCACTTCTTAGGGATAAATATAGTTTTTTTTTATAATATCTGGGGGGAAAAATGAGGTACTATAAGTAGAAATTCTCGGTATTCAACCAAAATGAAAGAAATAATGAGACTTCTCAACAAATTGATGTGTTTGCAAAGAAAAATATAAGAGTAAATGTAACTGACCCTCCAAGAAAAATAATGGCTCGAAACTCACATGGGTTGCTAGTCTCCACTGTTTTTCATCAAGATTATTAAGTTACACATGTAATCAACCAAGAATTTTATTCATATGGCCAAAGTGAAAGTGCAATTGATCTAAATTTGAACACATGGGATATTTTAATCAGCGACTAGCAGAAAAAACTTCAATAAAATTCTAAGTTAAGTCAACAAGTTCAAGACCATCTCATAAAATGACAGAAAATCATGAGCTCGATGAAGGACTTTTTCTTTTTCTAAAAATGGGTTTTTTTTAATACTAATGCTACATAAAAATAAAGTAGTATTCCACTACCACCAACTTAAAATGGCATTGTCCGTAATGACAGTAATAACAATTGATTGCATAGTGAAGTTGGAAAGTTTACCACCTCGGGGGAAAACAGGGCAGGATGCAAAAACAGAGTAGAACAAGGAGCAGAGTCTATCAATGTGTGAACTTGTTCACTATACCTTCCATATTGAAATCACCAAAATAGGCCAAAAACGCCTCCAATGATTCTTCATGATATGTTGGTGGAGACATTTCCTCCACTAGACTTTCTATTAAATACACGTCACCAACACTATCATCTTGTTTTAGGGGTGGATTGCTTATGTCAAAGATATTAAGTTCAACTATCATATTACCAAATGAAATTTTCATTACACCATTCTACAATTGATCAAAGCATTAGATGTTGCTAAGAAAAGGCGTCCTAGAATAACAGGAATTTGTTCATTTGAGTTTTGAACAGATTGAGTATCAAGAACTATGAAATCCACAGGAATATAAAATTTATCAACCTTGATCAAGACGCCCTCAATTACACCTCTAGGAAATTTGACAGACCTATCAGCTAGTTGGAGTGTTATAGAAGTGGGTTTCAACTCTCCTAACCCTAGTTGCAAGTACACTGAGTATGGTAGTAAATTGACACTTGCCCCCAAATCTAACAAAGCTCGCTCAATGTAATTGTCACCTATTGCGCATGAAATTGTAGGACACCTCGGATCCTTATATTTGATAGGTATTTTGCATTGAATAATAGAGCTTACTTGTTCAGTCAAAAATGTTTTCTTAGGAACATTAATTAGTCTTCCTTTTTATGGTGATAAGATCTTTCAAAAATTTAGCATGAGGGGGCACCTGTTGAATGGCATCTAAAAATGGAATGTTTATATGCACCTGTTTAAACAATTCTAGAATATCATTAAATTGAGTATTTTTCTTAGGATTCGCTAATCTATGAGGAAATGGAGCTTTTGGAATAAAATTGCAAATTTGAGGGTCCATTTGAGTCGGTTGGGAAGAACTAGACTTTTGGATTTTGGGAGGCAGGCTCTGATTTTCTCCTTTATCTAATTCCTTTAGGTTGTCTTCTACTGGCATACTCACTTCATTGTCAACTTGTTTTCTGGAT
Source organism: Rhododendron molle (assembly GCA_025413875.1). NCBI lineage: Eukaryota > Viridiplantae > Streptophyta > Magnoliopsida > Ericales > Ericaceae > Rhododendron > Rhododendron molle. The sequence goes on along the minus strand of CM046391.1, from coordinate 32,077,219 downwards.
CGAAGGGTGATAACAGATTGGACTTGCTCCTGCTCATGAGTAGAGCTAGAAGCATTACTAATTGAGAACTGTCCTCTCGGATTTTTTATAGGTTGGCTAGGAAACTTTTCCTTTCCTCTCTCACCAATTTGACTAGCTGACTGGCCTACCTAGTTTTCTAACTTAGCAATGGCTTGCGTAGTAGAAGTTTTAATTTCAACTATGGAGTGGCCAGTTACTTGCATAAATGCCTTGAGAGTCTCCTCTAAAGAAGAGTTTTGTTGTTGTGGGGCAACATATTGAGGAGTAGTTTGTGAAATAGAAGATGAGTTAAAATAAGTCTGTGGTTGATGAGATTGAGTAGGATATGACTGAGTTGAAGGATGAAAACCTGGGGGAAATTGACTATTGGACTGCAACGGTTGACCACCTATATTTGTGGAAGGTTGATTTTGTGTCCATGAGAAATTTGGATGTTTTTGCCAATTAGAATTGTATGTTTCTGAGAAGGGGCTAACCAATGTTTTTCCATAATTATTAAATGCATTTACATGTTGGGCATGATATTTGGAATATCCTATCATGGCAGGACACATCTGTGTTGTATGCATTGGACTAGCACAATGAGAACATACTTCATTATGAATTTGATTTACAGAATTCATACTGCCACTCAGAGCTAAGGCTTCTACCTTTCGAGTGAGGTGGTCTAACCTAGCTTTAATGCCAGGCTCTTCCCTAATTTCATATAGACCTCCCTTTTTAGAAGTATTGGACTGTTTATCTCTAGGATTGGAAAAGTCCCATTGTTGAGAGCTCTCAGGTAATTGCTCAAGAAATGTTTATGCCGCATCCTCCACAAGATTCAAAAAGCCACCACCATTCATGGATTCTATCATATTGCGATTTGTTTGAGTTAAATCAATGGAAAAAAATTGAACAAGTCTCCATCTTCCAAAACCATGGTGGGGACACCTAAGAATACTATCTTTGAATCTTTCCCAACTTTCATAAAGCTTTTCGTGTTCTCTTGACAAAAATCAGTAATTTCTTTCTTCAAGCTATTCGTTTTAGACACGGGAAAAAATTTTGAAAGAAACTTTTTCACAAGTATGTCCCAAGAATTGATAGTCCGCGATGGTAAAGAATTTAACCAAGCTTTTGCCCTATCTTTCAAAGAGAATGGAAACAAACGTAGTCGTACGAACTCATCAGAAAAATTCTAAATTTTGAAAGTAGAGCAAATTTCCAAAAAATCTTTTATGTGCATATATGGGTCCTCACTATCTATCCCATGAAAATCAGGTAAGAGTTGAAATATTTGAGGCTTAATCTCAAATTGTGCCGCAGTGGTTGTTGGTATGCATGATGGTGGATCGGTGGTTATGGGTGAAAAATAGTCTCTAAGAGTTCGAGCATTAACAACGTTTTCTCCCATTTCTAACAATGAATTTTGTATTTTGTTTGTTTTTTTAAATGTTTGTTCGTTCTCGGGATCAAAGGGTGCTAATTCTATTTTTCGCAAACGACAACCAAGCATACATAACCAGTAAATCTAAAAGCAAGCTCATAGAATGCTATTTCTACACACAGAAACAAAAACAAAAACAAAAACACAGAAGTAAATAATACTGACCAGCAAGGCTCGGAGTCTAGGATTGAATGGAACACAAAGTTTAAAGCCAGAACTCTTTTTCCTGCAAATAAAATAAGGCAAAGCAAAACCTTCTCTCTTTCTCTCTCTTTTTTTTATAGATTACCTGAGACGGTAAAGAAAAAGGTGATAATTAAATTATACTACTAAACTTTGTAGTAAAAGAAGAGGGCCCAAAGATTGATTTTAATTCCTTTCCAACTGACCCTTATTTTCTGTTTCGTTTGCACAAGTTGTGGATGCCCAATTTTCTAAAATGGTAATAAAGCTTCTAAGTTGGTGCGTTTGAAATAAAATGACAGTCTAGTGGGCATCCAATTACCACAGATTATTGAATCAACAATATTTTTCTTTTCAACGAGATAAGTTATGAAATGTAGAAACACTCCTTGCATGCAGTAATAAATGAAAACAAGAGGACTAGCACTAATACTAATGTACAAGCCTAAGTTTATTGGATGGCAATTTAATTGAAGTAACTTCAAATACGTGAAAGGTGCAGAACAAACCAGACAAGGTTTACCAATCTGCCTACATGGAGGAAAATTGCAAGTATTTGAGTTAGAAAACGGAGAAAGGAAAAACAATAGAAACAGTACTATCTAGCCTCTTGCGCATTTTTTTTTTTTCCGTGGACTAGCTACCTCTGTTTTTTTTTTTTTTTAACTTGAATTATAACTCCTAGCTATAACTAGTAGAAGGGATTTAATAAAAAGATCAAAGAGTTTTCAACAAAAACAATAATCCCTGGCAACGGCGCCAAAAACTTCTTGTGATAAATTTTAATATACTCACAAGTGCACGAATCGTATCGAAGTATAGTCTAGCAAGTGCGAGGTCGAACCCACAGGGATTATTACGGATAAAACGCAGTTGAAAATCTCTTGTAATCTAAAATTAAATTTCCTAATCTAGTTCAACATTTTTTTGTTTGGGTTGAGACAAATAAGCTTACAAGATTTAAAAGTACTTAAAGTGATGATAAAAATACTAGGGCATTGGAATCCATTACATGCATCATATCTATAATATTTATGTTTCTCAATTCTCCAATTTCTCTACACAATAAGTTGGCGGCAACGCTCTTTTATTATGGAAAATATACAAGACAATTCTTTTTCTTAGCTTTTACTATTGTAGTTCTTCTTTTGCCAAACAGATGTATAAAATCAAAATATTCATTGAATCTATCAAAACACAATTTATGTCCGTTTTTCACAAATCATATATTGAATCCTACAAAACACAATGAAAATCCAATTTTAATGGTTCGATGAAAAATAGGCAAGTGAACAAGAAAAACTCTTAACAATTTAATTTAAACCATGCTTTTGTTTGGAGAAATTAAGTCACATAAATAAATAGATATTTAAACATGTAATTTCATCGTAACCCAAGCAACTAATTTAGCCTAACATATTTAAAAGAACAACGAAAATAAGAAGAAACTTACTTGGAGGCAGTGAATAGAACAAACTTACTTCCAAATGTGAAAAAAATAGAAAGTACAATATAGGAGAAAGAAAAGAAACAGAACATGAAGATAGAGCCGTAGCTCCCTAGCTACCACCTGCTTTCCTCTTTCCAAGTGATGCCTTTTATTGGCATTCAGAGGAAAAAATAAAAGAAAATGTATAGATAATGTAATGGGTTTTTATCAATTCAATGATCCAATCATGTTCCCAAATTCAATTGCCTTGCCTGGCATTGATCAGAACCCACGCCTCAACGGCAGTTGGAAATTTATCCCATGCTTCGAGCACACATGCAACAAGGAGAAATTATTTAGTGCTTTGCGCTTCTTTTCTTTTCTCAAAAAATGTGACTTCTAAGATGGATGCACCAAGTTTCGAACCACGACCTTGTTTCTTTAACTAATGTAAGTTTGCCATTTGAGTCGTAGGAATGCTTTCTCTTATTAATTGCTCCATATTAATTACTTATTGTTTCCTCTCTTGATCGCGATTTATTAAGCAGCCTTATTTGATACCTGCAAACATAAAAAAAAACAAAAATTATTTTTATCAGAATATAAAATAAGTCTAACAAAGTACTAATTCATGGGATGTAATGTACACTGAAATGTGTACATCACACCCTATACTCTGTTTATTCGTCTAAGAAGCAGTCTCGCGGCAGAGGACGTTCCCTACCCCCTCTCACAAGTCTCTCATCACCCTCCCCTCTCATTAATTTGAGGGAAGCCTACACTCTAAGCCAACCAGCCACCTCTTGGCTGGTTACATTCCATATATCCCCTATATATACCCCCCCATGCATTCCTATGCAAAGGGTTACCAAGTTCTAAGTCTCTAGTTACAAGTTCAAGCCCTAATCGCTTGTTCATCTCTTCCTTGCCAAAGGAAAAGACAATAGCAAGCAGTCCATACACCACTGCATGCACTCATCCACACCATTCATCATCCAAACCACTGCTCAAAGTTCAAACACCTTCCAAATTCAAAAACTAAAGGTATACCACCTTTGTAAAACTCTCTGTTCTGATCCCTGAGAGGGGCTAGCAGGGTCAAGGCTGATAATCAATACCAATCCTGGCCCTAAAGCTAGCAAGGTTTCAAAACCGTTGTAGGGAGGTATTCCCGAACAGGTGCAAGTGAGGCCCGAACACGTGATACGTGGGACCACGGCATAACAGTGAAAATGATAATCCCCTTGCAGATGGTGAGCGGCGATATAGACCAATGGCATGAGAGGTCATTGGACCAGGCTATCCGAGCAAGGGCATGATTCAATAAACATAAGGAGTTATTGGACTAGGAATCTGGTACGAGACAGTGACATGTGAAGTCACTGGTCCAAGTAGTGTGTTCGGTAATGAGGGGGCCGAACAGGAGCAATATTCCAGGGGAAGCAGCCTCAGTAGGGGGAAAACACTTTGGGAGGTTCCAGAACGGTGACGCCCCATAAGGAAATAGGATCTTGATAAAATAAGATCTGGAGAAGATACCCAATGGGAATGGGATGTTCAGCCAGCTATAGGAAATGAGTCCTAAACGGTCTAAAGTAATGAATTAATAAGGAAACAAGGATCCATGATATACCGGGTTTCCTGTACGAGGTAGGAAACTTAGGGCAACAAGGATACTTGGGCAGCAAGCATCCGTGAATCTATAAATATGAGGTAAACCTAAAGGCTAAAGGTATGCAGTCTATTGCAATTGAGTTATTTACCTACTGATAATTAGGGTTTCCTTCTAGTACGTGATGCTAACTTAGGCATCGGAGGGCCTTTGGCATGAGAGTCAAAGGTGCGCTCACCCCTTGTCTGTTTTGCAGATAAAGGTTTCCGACGATGGGCTAGGGATCCGGCGAGAAGTCATGAGTAGCCGTTACTCTCTGGTGCTGTTCAAAGCCACTTTCATTTTTCTGCACTTACAATCGGCGCCGTCTGTGGGAAACGAAAGAGATCCCTTTGAAAAAACGACCATGGTGGAAGAAGATCCGAAAACACCGGTTGATCCAAAGAACCAGCTGGGTGGGAAAGGTGATAAATCCCCACCAAATCCTCCAAGAAAGCTCGATGGCGGGCATGCAAGTAGAACCACGAGCAAGGACCGCCCCCTGACTGTCCATGGTGACTCCAAGAACAGAAAAGGCAGGACAGCCACGGAATCCACGAGGCGGAGTAAGTCCCATCGTGGGAGAGAGCCAGTTGCACATTCGAAGAGTGTGCACAACAATGAGGACCTCCTGGATAAGAAGAGGCAGGAGATCGAAGAGTATACTTGCCTAATTAAGGAACGAGAGTATGAGATACAAGAATTGAAACGGATACGAAAACATTTAGAGGATTCTGGACTTTCACGCAGAAATTCCAAAGGAGGCAGGCTGGCTCTGGTGGAATACAAGAAGGCTCCTTCATGAAGAAGGAGGAGCAGGAGTAGGAGCCCCACTCCAAGACCAAAGAGGGCTTCTTCACGAAAAAGAAGGAGCGGGAGTCGGAGTCCTACCCCCAAGGAAGGAGGGACCAGGAAGCGTCACAGGGATAGGTACGAGAGACCTGATTCCGATTGGGAAAGGAGTGCTCCCAAAAAGACAAAAGAAAGAGAGGAAGGGACTATTTCTGCACGAGAGGCAGCACGGAAAGCCCTTAGCAACATAGCGTCCTCCCCTTTTGCAAGGAGGTTGCAAGAGGCAAAGTTGTCGAGCAGGGTGAAACATGGGGCGTTCATCCTCTATGAAACGAACGCTGACCCAGTGGCACACATACAGCATTACCAGCAAGCAATGTTTATGCACGACGAGGATGATGTAATCATGTGCAAGATGTTCCCGTCGAGTCTGGGGAAAGTGGCTTTGTCCTGGTTCCATAAGCTAGAGCCGAACACCATATGAGGATGAAGGCAATTAGCCGAGGAATTCACTGCTCAGTTTCTGACGAGCAGGAATCCACCGAAGACTTTTAAGAGTCGCTCCGTTATGAGACAAGGGGAGAATGAGCCGATCAGGGACTATGTTAAAAAGTACTGGGAAACTTTCAACGAGATAGAAAGTTGCAGTGAGGAGTACGCCATAGCCACGTTCAAGACTGGGTTGCCTGTTCGGGGGGAACTACGTAAGTCCCTAAACATGAATCCAGTGGGCACACTGGCAAAACTAATGGAACGAATAGAGCAACATGCCAGAAACGAGGATGACATACTGCGGGAAGACGGCAAGGTGATTGCCTAGCAAGCTAAGGGTTCTGCAAAGAAAGCAGACAAGCCAGAGCCCAGAACTTACAAAGAGAGAAAGGAACATGGGCAGGCCAAGAAAGAGCCGTACAAGGAGAAGCACGCCTCGGACCCCAAGTCCTTCTTCTTAGTAACAACAGTTTGGAAAGAACCAATCTATTGGATTCTTTACCGAATAAAGAAACCGCCCATATTTTAAGTGGCCCCCAAGACTGGAAGGTGACAAGGATGCAAAAAGAGCTACGAGTCAGCATTGCAGTTACCACAAGGATTGGGGTCACATGACGGAAGATTGTGAGATGTTCAAATAGCACCTCGACGACTTGGTTTCGAGAGGTTATTTGAAAGAATTCATTCAGGAAGAGCACAAAAGTGCAAAGAAAGCAATGGAGTTGGATTTCGAGCAAAATCCAAGGGGCATAATCCATATGATACATGGATCGGCCACACTTTATACGAGAAATGAGGTGAGGTTGCTCCAAAGACAAGTGAAGCACGACCAGCATGTGATGCAGTTGGGAAAGAAACGAGGACGTGAAGCAGAAGAATGCAACGAAGGCATAGTCTTCACGGATGAAGACTTGGGAGGAATCCAGGTGCCACACAACGATGCCTTGGTCATAACCCTATGAATTGGTGATTATGACATGGAGAGAATCCTGGAGGATTCAGGGAGCTACACCGAAGTGCTGTACTATGACGTGTTTAAGAAGTTGGGACTGACGCAGGCCGATCTAGTGCAGTCAATAACCCCTTTAGTCGGAATCAGTGCTGGTGCAGTCTGGCCATTGGGCAAGGTAACCCTTCCTGTTCGGGCAAAAACAGTGGTATTAAGAATCGACTTCCTGGTGGTGGATGTACCATCTTCCTATAACGCGATTATAGAGAGAACATGGCTGCATAAGATAAGGGCAGTTTCCTCCACTTACCATCAGATGGTAAATTCCCCAGATCCAATGGTATTGAGAGGATTAGAGAAAACCAGAAGGTTGCCCAGTAGTGCTTGATCTCCATAATCAAGAAGGCACCTAAGGCGCAGTTAGTTCAAGCAATCGAGGTCCCAGACCAGCCGACCATTGAGGATGTTGGAGGGAACCCCGCTGAGAAAGTGGTGGAGGGTTTGAAGAAAATTCAGATCAACAAGAATGATCCAGAAAGGTATTTCCTGAACCTAAGCAAGGAAGAAGAAGAATAGTTGGCGGGATTCCTCAAAAAGCACGTTGATGTGTTTGCATGGGTACCCGAAGAGATGCCTGGGGTGGACGCAAAAGTAATTTGCCATCACCTACATGTGGATACCCAACATAAGCCTGTGATGCAGAAGAATAGACGATCAGCCATACATCACGTAGACGCTGTTATCGAGGAGATTGACCGTTTGTTGGAAGCAAAAGCTATACAAGAAGTATACTACCCAGAATGACTGTCTAACATTGTGGTGGTAAAGAAGAAGAACGGGAAGTGGCGAGTGTACGTCGACTTCACGGATTTGAATAAGGCATGTCCAAAAGACAGTTTCCCCCTCCCCAGGCTAGATCAACTGGTGGATGCAACAGCTGGGTATGGGCGGATGAGTTTCCTTGATGCTTATCAAGGATATCACCAGATTGCCATGTTTGGGCCTGATAAAGAGAAGACTTCCTTCATCACACCAAGAGGGTTGTATTGTTACAACGCCATGCCTTTTGGTCTGAGAAATTTCGATGCAACATACCAAATGTTAGCAACGATTATGCTAAAGAAATTGCTCGGTAAGACTATGGAGGTGTACATAGATGATATGGTGGTCAAAAGCAAGAAGAAGCATGACCACATAGCTGATTTGAAGGAAGCCTTCGAGATATTAAGAGAATACAAGTTGAAGCTCAACGCCTCAAAATGTGCATTCGGAGTAAGTTCAGGGAAGTTCTTAGGTCACCTCGTGACCATAAGAGGGATCGAAGCAAACCCCGATCAGATAATAGCCTTGCAGAAACTTCAAAGTCCAAGAACCACGAAGGAGGTCCAACGACTGACTGGAATGGCTGCAGCCCTTAACCGATTTATCCGCCGGTCCAGCGATAAGTGTAGGCCCTTCTTTCAATTGTTGAAGAAGAGAGAAGGATACGAATGGGGAGCAGAATGCAAGCAAGCGTTCCAAGACTTGAAGAAGTACTTGGCAGCAGCCCTGCTTTTGTCCACTCCAGAACCAGGTGAGTCCCTACTTTGTACTTAACAGACTCTGAATGTAACGCCTCTGATTTTTGGGTACGTTAAATAAATATTTTATTGATAAAACCAAATGGAGTCTGGCTCATTATTACAACAAACACCCACAAGAGTTCAATATTTACACAAATGAGGGGTTCTAGGGTTCCTAACTACAGCTCTGTAACGACCCGACTTTTTGGGTACGTTAAATAGACAATTTTATTGAATTTCTAAATAGAGTCTGGCTCATTATTACATCATAACTCTCATTGGAGTTCATAATTACACAAGGAGGGAAAACTAGGGTTCCTATCTACAGTTCTGCATGCTCCTCCATCCTAGCTAGCTCCTCAGCTCCATAAGCCTCCAAGGTGTTCAGGTCACCTTGATCATCTACAAAGTCTGACACATTATACCAGCGTCGCCACCGATATAATATGTCAGGGTTACAACAGTAACACCATGAGCTATGAAAGCTTAGTAGAGTAATCTCATACCCGCTAACCTATAAGTTACCAATATCAGAGTAAAAGAGCAGCATACCAACTCTGGCACAAGCAGCGGAATAACACATACATATTTAACAAGGCATTTACAATGACACATTCACATACACTATTCTATCGTTGGTGTCAGTGATATCTGAGTTTCTCCTACGCGACTCGTCGTAGACCGTGTCACCATATTTATCAATGTTTCTGAAATCCTTTTCACTTCCAAATCAACATTTTAAAAATCACATTTAACACACCCAACCTCGGCTCCGCCGTTCCGGTCTCCCGAGTATCCTCACAATGGTTCCGCCGCACCGGGTTCCCATTGACACACAAAACCTTGCATTGGCTCTTCTCCGCGGATAATCAAGGCACACACCCAACCTCGATTCCACCGTTCTGGTCTCCCGAGTATCCTCACAATGGTTCCGCCGCACCGGGTTCCCATTGGCACACACGCACACACACACACACACAACTCACATAGGGCTACCATGTCCGACCACTATGTAGTTTCAAAAATATTTCATCCATGTCGTAACACATCTTTCCATTAACCACACCCTAGGTGTCATGTTTCTAACTTTCTCGATTGTTTTGTCTCATTATCATGCATAGACTCCGCGGTAGGACTTCTCATGTAGACAATCATAAATCATTCATTGTAATCTTAGCAAGATCATCCAACGCTATCTTACCTAATCGTACTCAAATTATTACTTAAGGCATAACGCCACATGTACAGACGCGTTTGGTGGGATAATCACTTGTGCTTTCACACGACCACAAGTAATGCAAGCAAATCATGTATTAAAGCTCATAATCAATTCAGAGATCAAAATACGAATACTTCTAATCAAGTTAGTACTTATTGAAAACCGTTCTTTCTTTGTGGAAAGTTCAAAAAGACAACATATGTTTATAGGATTAAAAGTCATTTATTCAACATGTTAATACCACTATAAGAAACTTAGGTTTACTAACAATCATGCATTTCAAACCTTTTAAGTAAGTAACAAACTTCGTATACCACAAGTAATGCAATCACATACATGCATGCTCATAACCATCCTCAAGACAATAATACGAATACTTCCCAATCAAGTTTATATTTCAAAAATCCGTTCTTTCCTCTTTTGTGGAAAATTCAAAACGACATATGTTTATTGGAGTAAAATTCGTTTATTCCACATGTTCACACTACCATTAGCTAATTAAGTTTACTAACCATCGTGCATTTCAATCGTACGAGCAATATACTAACTTTATATATACTTGGAGAAGTAAATAGAGATATTCTACGTATAGTTAGGACTAGAGGATAAGGACATTCTACTTCATGCATCTCAAACAATACGAACATCATACACTATATCTTGGAGTTAGCCGTTAAGAATAATCTACCTTGATCCGAAACTAGTCGGGACCGAATAAGCTAGTTGGAAATTCTACGGGCAGTGAAACTCGTAAATCTGGACCAAACTTTGGATGGCAGTAACATGGTCAATATTTGGCCGAATACGATCGTTCTTGAGTCGAAATCGAAGATCTCGAAGTGCTCTACAACTTTTGTGAAGGAAGTTGATCCTCGAAACTAGTTTAGGTAGGAGAAAAATGGTGATAAAGGAAGTGACAGTAAGCTGTCCGGAACTGGAAATCCGAGATTTTTACTAAACTTCGGATGGCAATATCTTGGTCATTTCTTGACCGATTGGGGTGGTTCTTGGGTCTACCTTGAAGGTCTCGAAGTGCTCTACAACTTTCTTGAAAGGAGTTAGTTCTAAAAACTACCTTAAGTAGGAGAAAAATGGGGATTTACGAAGGGCAGTAAGCTGACTGGAAAAACAAAAATGGTTTCTAGAGAGAAGTTGGAGCAAAGGGTGAATGTGTGAGTTGAATGGCATGGGATGGATGCTATTTATAGGCAAAGTTCGGCTCTTCCTCCTCCCTCCATGGCCGGCCCCCCCTTCTCTCTTCTTCTCCCATGGACTTGTCTTTTCATGCTTGAAAGCATGCCAAGTATTGTCACTTCCAACTCTTTAGGCTTAAGGCTAATGAATTAGGTCATGATGGAGGGTTATGGACTAGTCTTGTCCTAGAAAGGGCTTTGCTTGGAAGGAAGCATAAAATCATTGGCTAGGTAGTACATTGGAAAACTAGAAATGGGGTGTAAAGTGGGTTTAGGCTTATGGGCTAATAGTTAGCTTGTGTAAATACCCAAAGCACATGCACACACTCCACCCCTCTATCTTACTCTCGGCCTCTCCCTCTCCCCCTCTTGGCCGAATTTCTCCCCTCTCTCTCTTCCTCTCATTGTTTTGTCCCATCATGCTTGAAAACATGCAATCTTTCTTCCTCATGGGTCAATCAATGTACTTCAAGCATGCCAAGGGTTGTCATCTCCTTTTTAGGCTAAGTCTTAGGTTATCATGAGGAGTTTGTGGCTTGTCTAGTCCTAGGGAAGCTTTGCTTGCAAGAAGAAGCCAAAAGAAGTCAAGAATAAGGTGACAAGTTGTACTTTGGTGGAGTGTAAAGTTGGTTAAAGCAAAAGTAAAATAGGTTGCTTGATTGAGTGAACAAAACACACTCACACACTAGCACACACACTCTCTCTCTCCACGGTTCTCTCTCTCTCTCTCTCTCTCTCTCTCTCTTTCTCTCTCTCTCTAGTACTTGTACATCTATATATGTATATCTAGAGAAAATCTCGGAAAGTAAGTCTAGGAGGGTAATTAGGTACGGTTAAGGCTATTCTAGGCAAGTAGGCTCTTAGGCTTTCTAGGGTAAATCTTAGAGGTAATCATAACCTAGGTTGGCAAGTCTTACAAGTCTAATTTAGGGTTTGATTAGGCTAAGGCATAGCCTTGCATGTATGGTCATTCCTAGGTCTAGGTTTGTAGTCAAATCTTAGGGTAATCAAAGGCTAGTTTGAAAGCAATCTAGGGTGATTAAAGGCTAGGATTCTATGCTTTAAAAAGACTAGAATGATTTGTCAAGTCAAATTCCTATTGTCCAAGGGATCAAAATTTCCCTAACAAATATTACTCATTGGATAAAGAGGAAGTATGATGAGAAGGAATAATCTTGGAAGGAATATCTCTTTGAAAGTGATCTTTCATTGGAGATAAGGACAATGCACTTTTTAGGAAAGTGACTAGCATAATGATTGTATGATTCCCATGACTTGTCTTGTTAAGGATACACATTCATTGGCATGACTAATCTTTATTAACCAAGGGATAAAAATTCCTCTAACATTTATGGACCAAAGGATACAGATGGGAGGTATGGCTTTGATATGTCACATCATGGGGTACAATGATTGCTTTTGACTAGGCTAGTCAAACTTAGGTATTCTTTTTTCTATTACCCAATGGTTAACCATTTCCCTAACAACTCTTATCCAATGGGCAAGGATTTCTCTAGCACTTATCGTCCAATGGATAAAGATTTCCCTAACACTTATCGTCCAATGGATAAAGGCAAAAAAAGGTTCAAATGGTCCATCTAGGGTTAGGGCAACCTAACTAGACTTGGAATCCAAATGATTTGGTTAGCCAACTAGTTGGAATCTAATTCTACTTGCCAAGTAGGATTTCTAGCCAAGAAATATAATTCAAGGATATTATTTACTCACTAGAAAAATATACTTGTCTTGGAAAAGGACTAACTTGTCCAATGTTGAAAAGATTTAATTTTAGACATCTCAAATCTAATTATGACGGATTATTAGAATTTAAAAAGAATTTCTTAAAGCAATCCAAGGAATTAAAATAAAATTCAAATATTTAACGAAATTTTTATTGACAAAAAATCAGGGTCGTTACAAGCTCTGCCTGCTCCTCCATCCTAGCCAGCTCCTCAGCTCCATAAGCCTCCAAGGTGTACAGCTCACCTTGATCATCTACAAAGTCTGACACATTATACCAGCGTCGCCACCAATATAATATGTCAGGGTTACAGCAGTAATACCATGAGCTATGAAAGCTCAACTGAGTAATCCCATACCCGCTAACCCATAAATTACAAATATCAGAGTAAAAGAGCAGCATACCAACTCTGGCACAAGCAGCGGAATTTAAATAACACATACATGTTTAACAAGGCATTAACAATGACACATCCACATCCACATTCACTATTCTATCGTTGGTGTCGGTGATATTTGAGTTTCTCCTACACGACTCGTCGTAGACCGTGTCACCATATTCATCAACATTTCCGAAATCCTTTTCACTTCCAAATCAACATTTTGAAAATCACCTTTTAACACACCCAACCTCAGTTCCGCCGTTCCGGTCTCCCGAGTATCCTCACAATGGTTCCGCTGCACCGGGTTCCCATTGGCACACACTAGCATTGGCTCCTCTCCGCAGATAACTAAGCCATACCTCACCATGGTTCTGCTGCTCCTAGTTCCCATGGGAACGCACACAACCTCACAATGGTTCCGCTGCTCCGGTTTCCCATTGGAACACACACACATATACCACTCTCATTGGTATATGTAGTTTCAAAAATATTTTAATCACGCACACACACACACAATGGGCAAGTCCGGCCACATTGCGATTTTTCAAAATACACCTTGTCATTAACACACCCTAGGTGTCATGTTTCTAACTTCCTTGATTTTTGTGTCTCGTTTTCATGCAACGACTCCGCGGTAGGGCTTCCCATGCAAGTATAAATCATTCATGGTAATCTTGAAACTAAAGTAGCAAGCTCATCCAGCTCTATGTTACTTATCAAGTTCAATTCACCACTTAAGCATAACGCCACATGTACGGACGCCTTTGGAGTGGATACCACTTATGCTTTTACACAACCACAAGTAATGCAAGCAAAACATGTATTCATGCTCATAACCATTTCCAAGATCAAAATACAAATACTTCCAATTAAGTTTGAAACAAAATCCGTTCTTTCTTCTTTGTAGGGAAGTTCAAAACAACACATGTTTTTCTGGGAAATAAAATCGGGATGTACAACATACTCCCCATCCTTTTCAAAACTTTAGTAAAACCTTTTCCAATTTCGCATGCATTCCAATCATACAAGCAACATACAATAGACATAGAGATAGTGGTTAAAGATTAATCTACATGATCATATAATATCTATACTTAGGATTAGAGTGTAAGGATAATCTACCGTTCTTCTTGGCGGTAGTGACAACTATGGAGGAAAGGAGGTACGTCGGCGATCAAACGGAGAAACTTCCTATCGAAAGCTTCCGGTAGCTTTGAAAGAGAAAGATTTCTCTCGAAACTAAATCTTGACTAAACTTTCTAAACTTTTTGGATTGAAAGGGTGGTCGAGTGGCAGTTTAGTGGTGGCTTAGGATAAGTTTCTTGAAAAACTTAGGAAGAACTCAAGAACAACTCAAGAACAAGAAGAACAAAGCACAAACTTAAGAATTCTAGAGAGAGAAGTTGGAAGGCTTGAAGGTGTGAGTTGAATGGCATGGGGGGAGTCCTATTTATAGAAAAAACTTGGCTCCCTCTCTCCCTACATGGCCGGCCATATCTCTCTCTCTCTCTCTCTCTCTCTCTCTCTCTCTCCCATGGATTTGCTCCATTGTCTTGTCATTTCATGCTTGAAAGCATGCCAAGTCTTGTCTAATCCAAATTTAGGCTTAAGGCTATTTTAGGCAAGTAGGATCGTAGGCTTTCTAGGGTAAGTCTTAGGTGATCATAACCTAGGTTGGCAAGTCTTACAAGTCTAAATTAGGGTTTGATTAGGCTAAGGCATAGCCTTCCATGTATGGTCATTCCTAGGTCTAGGTTTGTAGTCAAATCTTAAGGTAATCAAAGGCTAGTTTGAAAGCAATCCAGGGTGATTAAGGGCTAGGATCCTATGCTTGAAAAAGACTAGAATGAGTTGTTAAGTCATAGATAGGCTTGAGGGCTAAAAGGTGACTTGGAGTGCACAACACTCAAGCACACACCTCACTCTCTCTCCCCCTCACTCTCAGCCTCTCCCTCTCTCTCCTCTCGGCCTCTCTCTCTCTCTCTTTCCCCCTTGTACTTTGTATATTGATTTAATTAACGTATCCGAAAATCGGGGCGTTACATGTATATCTAGAGAAAATCTAAGAAAGTAAGTCTAGGAGAAGGAGTGATGATCATGGTAAGGCTAGGTTTACTTCTTTTGGAAGCAAAATGATGGGATTTGGTTTTGACTTGTCTAGTCAAATCTATGTACTTATTGGATCATGGAAAGACTAACTTCTATTACACAAGGGATAAAATTTTTCCTAACAATTATTGACCAATGGGTAAAGAGGTAATGATGAGAAAGAATATCCTTTAGAAGGAATATCTCTTTGAAAGTGACATTTCATTGGAGATAAGGACAATGCACTTTCTAGGAAAGTGACTAGACTGAGAAAGCATAATGATTCTTTTGAAATGACAATACCATATGGTTAAGACTTATTTCTTTTATCCAAAGGGCAAAAATTACCCTAATAACTATGGTCCAATGGATAAAGGGAAAAGATACACTTGGAAGATGTAATGATGAAGAATAAAGTCTTGATTTGACTAGTCAATAAAGTGCAATGATTACTAGTCTAGGGTTGGAAGGGTTCACAAGGTTCAAATGTGGGTGAAAAGGTTCACCTAGGAATTAGGAGGGTTCGTATGGTTCATAAGGTTCAACAATGGCTAAGGAGGTCTAACTAGACTTGAAATCCAATTGGTTTGGTTAATCAACTAGTTGTAATCTAATTTACTTGCCAAGTAGGATTTCTAGCCAAGAAATATAATTTAAAGATATTATTTACTTATTAGAAAAAATATACGAGTACGTTTACAAGTATACTAGTCATGGGAGAAGGACTAGATTGCCTGGAGTAAAAAGGACTCAATTTTAAAAGTTTCAAATCTAATTATGACGGATTAAAGGAATTTTTAAAAGCAAATTCAAGTAATTAAAATAAAATTCAAATATTTAACGAAATTTTTATTTACCAAAAATCAAGGTCATTACACTGAACATGCTGTCAGCGCAGTGTTACTAAGAGACAAGGGACCAGAGCAAATCCATGTCTATTACGTAAGCTAGACATTGTTGGACGCAAAGATGAGATATCTGCCCCTCGAAAAATTTGTCCTGGCATTGAAGACGGCGGCAAGGAAATTGCCCCATTATTTCCAAAGTCACAAAATTGTGGTTTACACTGAATTTCCATTGAAATCTTTGCTATGAAAGGCAGATTTCTCGGGACGTTTCTCAACCTGGTCGGTCGAGTTGAGCCAGTACGACATCGACTACCAGCCGCGCACTGCAATAAAGGGGCAAGTGCTAACAGACTTTGTGGCAGATTTTTCTCCTAACGTGACACCGCGACCTCCTATAAGAAAGGAGCAACTAGTTGAGCCAACGGACAGGAGAGGCAAGGCCCCTGCCAAGCAGGACCCCTTGGAATGGAAACAATTTGTGGATGGTTCCACATGCAGCACTGGATCAGGAATTGGAATCGTGCTTTTCCCCCCTGAAGGAGCAATGGTAGAGTTGTCTCTTCATTTGGGTTTCAGCGCTACAAACAATGTGGCAGAGTATGAGGCACTTCTAGCAGGATTGAGGAGTGCAAAAACCTTGAAAGTGAATAGGATACGAATACACTGTGATTCGCAACTCGTGGTGAACCAATTGTCCGGTGAATACGAAGCCCGGAATGAGAAGATGGCAGCTTATGTGGAGGCCGCCAAGGATTTGCTCGACACTTTCGAAAAAAGTGTATATTGAGCAAATAAGTTCCGGGCAGAACGCCTATGCAGATTCCCTAGCATGGTTGGCCGCAGCTGTGCCAACTGAGTTCAGGAGAAGAGTGGCAGTAGATTATCTTACTGAGCCAAGCATTGGAGGAGCATGGAGTTGGTCTTAGACGTGAACCATGGACCAAGTTGGATGGATCCGATAGTGGAGTTCTTATGAGATGGGACACTCCCCACTGAAAAAAAGGAGGCTCACAAGATTAAAACAAAATCCGCACGGTTTTGGCTGTCACCTGAAGGAAAGTTGTGCAAAAAGTCCTTCACTGAACCGTACTTACTTTGTGTGCATCCTGAGATGGTGCAAAAGTTCCTCCGTGAGATTCACGAGGGAACGTGTGGAAGTCATGCTGGTGGCAGGTCCATTGCCCACCGAGCAATTACACAGGGTTACTGGTGGCCGCACATGCAAAAGGATGCAAAGGTGTACGTAAAGATTTGTGAGAAGTGTCAGAAGTTCTCGCCCATGATCGGAACACCAGCCAAGGATCTAGTGCCATTGACAAGTCCTTGGCCATTCACACAATGGGGAATGGACATCGTGGGTCCACTCCACAAGGCAACAGAGAATAGGAAATTTCTATTGGTAGCAACGGATTATTTCACTAAATGGATCGAGGCAGAACCATTGGCAAAGATCACGGAACCTATGATAGAGAGGTTCGTGTGGAAAAACATTATAACCCGATTTGGAGTCCCATATTCATTGATTACAGATAATGGATCGCAGTTCCAAAAAAAGTTCAAGGCATTCTGTGCCCAATATGGGATACAAAATTACTACTCAACCCTAGCCTACCCTCAAACCAATGGACAGGCAGAGACGTCCAACAAAACTATACTTGATGGGATCAAGAAGAGGTTGGACCAGGCAAAGGGGAAGTGGCCCGACGAACTCCCACTGGTTCTGTGGGCACGCGGAACAACTCCTAGGAGGTCTACGGGAGAGACCCCCTACTCGTTGGCATATGGAACAGAAGTTGTGATTCCATTGGAGGTTGGTCTGCCGACCAACAGGACCGCCTTGGTTGAGAGTGGGGGCAATGACAGAGCCTTGGAAATTGAATTGGATCTAGACGATGAACGAAGAGAAAGGGCCCTGGTGCATTTGGCTTCATATCAGGAGCAGCTGATGAAGAGCTATAACAAACATGTCCACCCACGAGAGTTTGGTGTTGGAGACCTTGTGCTCCGTAAAGTGCTCGGCAACACCAAGGTGGCCAACGAGGGCAAGTTAGGGGCTAATTGGGAAGGCCCGTATCGAGTTACTGAGGTTGTGGGCATTGGGGTTTATCGTTTGGCAGACTTGGACGGGAACCCGGTGCCAGGACCTTGGAATGTCCACAACTTGAGGAAGTTCTTCGTGTGAAAGACTTCAATTTATTTTTTCATTCTGTTCTAGGATGCACATCGTGATTGTGTGGGAATTACGAATAAAATTCCCTTGTGTTTGCTTTTTGTTAGTTGCAAAGGGGTACGCGTAACGCCCCCTTGAGTTTCGAATCATAAATAAAATTCACAGATTTTGGTAAAACAATGTTGTTTTTTGCAAATTTTTTGTTACTATACTTAAATACGAAGTTAGGCTTCGTTCTTAATCTTCGTATTGGGGAGCAGAGGGTTATGGTATATGTGTAGAATTTCGAGCAATTCAAAACTTTGCAAGTACGAATATACTTGGTTAATTATACGGGTATGAATAAACCTGGCATGCATACGTGAACATGCACACCTCCGCCAAATACGAATACATTTGGGCAAACTAAGTACAAATTCACTTAGGAATATTTCCGAGTACGAAACACTTGGAACCAAACCCAAGTACGAAGTACTTGGAGCGCATACGAAAATATGCATAGTTGTAGATACCCCAATTTGGCCTAACGATTATTTCAAGTCCCACCTTGGGACCATCCCGATGATGAAATGGATTCAATGATTGCTGATTGCCTTCTTGTGAAACCCATGGACTTATGGTAAGAACTTTGAGCCACCTAGAGGACCCAATCCAGAGCCAAATAGCCTTTCAGACAGAAACACAGTACTCTAGGAAAATCCATCAGTCGGCCGTAACATCGATCTCACGGCCTTAACATCCATTCCTCACCCAAGCAACCTATTGCTAGAAAATCTCCCTGAGAGATCAAAACCTCAGCGGCAGGATCCTTTCCTCGGCCACCTAAACCATTCCTCGGCCGCCAGTTCCTTTCTACGGCCACCAGATTGACCTTTTTCCAAACTCTCGAATGTTCTGTCAGTTGTTTGATCCAACCACGATACCTTTCCGATGCGTTCGGGCTACGTTCAGAGATTACGACGAGGAGTTCGAATTACATTGCAATTGCAATTGTAATCATGTGATTTGATTGGACCGAGTGAGTCATCCCTTTGCCTATATAAAGGGGCCTTTGGACTCCGAAATAACAACGAAGAAATCATCAGATTCACACCCTCTCAAGCCACGAAACTCTATAGAAAGACTCACACAAATCCTCTCTCCAAAAGCCCTAACGTCCCGAAGGCAGCCATCCATCCGACGATCAAACCCCGGAGTTCAAACCCCAACCCTAAGGTTTCATTCAAGAAGCAATCAATCAGTCAATCCTTATCGATCCGAGGCAATCAAGCAACTGAGGGATCAAGGTGGTGAGGCCAACGGCCTCTAGTTTGGTTTATTTATCGTATTTGCATTTAATCTTAGTGTTTTGATTGTTCGTTTACCTTTCTGTCTGGTGAGAGGAAGAACACCAGCCGGGGCTTCGATCCTTCGGCCGGTACATCAAATCAGCGTGATTGCTCGGCCATGACATCCATTCACCAGCCGAGTAATCGATCTGCTGGCACAGCTTTGGTTTGTTCTGCTTTCTGATGCACGTTCGTTTATTGTCTCGGCTCACCTTATTTACTGTTTAAAGGCATAAAAACAGATTATGTGTTAGGGTTAGATAAAGCATGTACATGTCTTATGTTAAATGATTATGGGCTAGCCTCACGGCTAGGCAGAGAGGAGTGCCTAACACCTTCCCCTTACTGTACCTTTGGCTTCTGTATCCAGAATCTCTATCTATTTTTTTAGTTTCAATAAATTGGGTGGCGACTCTGTTTTGATGATAACCGCTATCATGTGGCCATGTTCCTAGTCATGGGAATGTCCATGATCTTGGTTTATGAAGCAAGAAACCAAACGAGCAAAACAAACGATATCAAACTGTATGGGGATGCCCCGTTTGGGAGGTGTCTACAGTTTTCTAGCGACTCTGCTGGGGACATGAGAGCCATAACCAGAAAATTCAACATAAGACTAATACATGCTTTATTTAATTCATTTATCCTGTGCATCGAGCAGGCAAGCCTCGTTGAGTTCACCTAAAATCCCGGCATGACACGGGCTACGTTAGGGATTCCAACAAACTCCACGGTCACTTGTACCTTTGGTATATCAAAAGGGAATCACCCAATCGCCGCCTATGATGGGTTGGTGAAAGGACTGGTACCCTTTGACAATGGAGCACCCTAAGACTACCTAAAACCTTACATGTGTTAGAGAGCCATAGAACTTATCCAACTAAGACAGGGACCTACAGGCTAGGAACCTACTTGCATTTTGCTTCCAAGTTCTTCCTCACACCTTGTATGATATTGTATTAACTCTTTCTGAGCAGAAGGGTTGGAATTTTCAGCCCAAATCCTAACCCTAAAACAACAGCCAAGAACTAACTTGCAGGTATTTTACTTTTACAAGCAGGCACAATAGGTAAATCAAGAAAGCAACCACAACCAATTTTATACTCTTACAACACCCGAAGCCACGCCAAACAGAGACTGTTGCAGCCATCTTGCCTGTCGTCTTCACCTGTCAAGACACCTTCACCGCAATGGTCCCAATCACTTCCTGGGACTTCGCGGTCATCTTCTCAGCAACATCAATCATCTACCAAATCCCAAGCTTCACCAAGCAATCCATCTGCTCCCATGGCAGACAATGACGACACTATCATCGAACTTCAGGCTCAAATTGCTACTTTGCTAGCAGAAAAAGCAGCAAGAGATGCTGAAGATAAGGAAAGATCAATGGCAAATGAGAATAGACCCAAAAACCCCGAGTTAGCCAAGCAAGTCAAAGAAATCAAGCATGCCCTGGCCCGTTCACAGGGAGACCAAATTCTGGACTTTGAAGGACTTTGTCTCTTCCCTGATTCCCAACTGCCCGAGAAGTTCAAAATGCTAAACATCGAGAAGTTCAATGGAACCGGCAACCCTACCAGCCATGTCCATCATGTTATCAACACCCTGAAGCCGATGGGTCTAAATGATGAGCTCATCGCTCAACTGTTTCAAAGAACTCTCACTGGAAGTGCTCTCGACTGGTTCCTCACCTTGGAATTTGAACACGACCACACTTGGCCTGAGATCGCCAACGCTTTCATCAAGCAGTATGCCTACAACGTCCAAGTTGAACTAACCACTCGAGATTTGGAAATGACCAAGCAAGAGTCAAATGAAGACTTCGTTACCTTCGTGGCTAGATGGAGGGAGAAGGCTGCCAAAATGAAGAATCGCCCCTCTGAAGAGGATCAAGTGAGGATAGTTGTTAAAAACCTGCAATTCAAGTATCTTAAGCATATCTACACACAGGCTATCACTGATTCAAGCGCTTGCGTGCTACTGGGCTGTAGATTGAAGAAGGGCTCAAACTGGGACTCATTGGGAAAGAAAAAGCTCCTCCACCCAAGAAAACCTTTTCAACTCGTGCATCTCATGCCTCTGTCAACACCGTTAACTCGGCCTCACCAAAAGACCCTTTCCAAACTAGCTCATCCCGAAACCCAAACCGGCCCTGCCGTAATTTTAACCCTCTCTATATGACTCTCTCCCAAGCCTTAACCATTCTAAGCCGTCAAGGACATCTCAAACCCTTGAACAAACCACTTCCTCCGCCACCCTATGGCCTAAATCATGATCCCAACAATCAATGTGCCTACCATCAATATTCTGGGCACGAGACAGACAACTGCATGCCCCTTTGCCATGACATCCAAGATCTCATTGATAGCCGCACCATAAAACCTCCACAACCTGATACACAAACCAAAACACCCAATACTGAACCACCTAAGAATGTCAACCTCATAAACTTATCTCACAATCCCACATACAATCCAAGCCAGTACATTGTCCAAAACAACCAAACCAAACCAACCTTAACCTTCCCAGAGGAGGATGAGTGCTTCCTGATGGAGGAAGAAAAGGATGTTGAATCTGATCAATTAGAAGTAATTGATCCCGATATGAGTGATGAGGAAAAGCGAGCAAAGGAGGAAAAACTAAGGAAATGGAAGTAGCATTCCTGGGCAAAGCACAATCTAGAGGATCCTGACATCCCATTTGTAGAAGATGACGCATGGTTACGTATCTGGTTTGAGAATAAAAAGAAGGAAAAAGAAAGGGTCATTATGATGAGGAGGCATGCCCGCTTCGAGCCTGCCTAAATAGTGGTGCCCATTAACCGTCCTAAAGTTCCGACGCCTCCCATTGTTTGGGAAACGATCAATCTCATAGAAAAGGTGGAGGAATTCCAAATGCAACCATGGATCAATCCCTATGATGAATGTGATTACAGCCAGTGGATAGAAGAAAGAGAAGATCTGGATTTCATATGCCCGATCCCTACAAAGCAGGGGAGAGTGACTTTGATGAAATGGAAGGAGAATACGATGATCCACTCGATGGGATCTCCTTAGCATCACTATTCAACCAAGAGGAGATAACTAACTACACAGTCAACAAAGAAGATGAAGAGATGAAAGTCCAAGTTGACATTTCCATTTGGGGACTGCTCAGGTCCCGAAGAAGTAGCCACCGCGCAAGTATCACAGATGGATCTAGTTCAAAGGCTCTGTTTGGCAAAGAAGAGGGTGGAAAAGAGTATAAAATTGAGGAAGTCAAAGCAAAGGAAGGTGACCCCTGAATGTTGCAGTCACAACATGGCAAAGAACATTAAAACACTGCTTTTATTTTCCAAAGCGCTAGGACATATTTTGGGCCCCTATTTGGGCATTTTATTTCTGTTAAGTGCATTTCTATTTTATCTTCTAAACTATGTTTATTCAATGGTTTGAAATCCTAAATTGCAATTGCCAGTACACTATAGTCTCTTTGCCAAGCAAGGGGAATTTCAAGGAATCAAGTTCCTTGTATCAATGTCAAAAAGAAAGAAGGGATGAACTTTAGTTACTTAAGAAACTAGGTTTTTGTCAAAACTTAGAAAGAAGATGCTATCTTTGTGAGAACACTTAGGGTTAGCTTGCCCATTACGAAGGTACAAATACAGGGGAGATTCAGAAAAACATCCCCACCAAATTCCTTTCCTAAACGAGATTCATGAAAACATCTCCGTCAAATACAAGAACTTCTTGTGAGAAAAATGCTCGTTGGGTGACCAAGCAACCCAAGCAAAAGTAAGAGCAAAGCCTGCTAGGGCAAGAAAACGCAAAAATGGCAGCCTAGGCAAAAGTTAAGGCATTCAAAGAAAAGCTCGATAGGGACTCAACCTCCATCAAGTAACCTAGGCAAAACTTAGAGCATGTGAGGAGAAAAACCAAGAGTGGAAACCTAGCCTCAAAGGTTATAATCTTGGAACTACGTTTATGGCCTGATTCCCTGCTCGGGATACGTAGGCAATCTCTCCTTGAGATGCGGCCCAAACATTCAGAAAAGAGGAAAAGCGTCAAAACAATTTGTACTCAATGATAGGCATAGCTAACCCTACATATTGAGCTCGCAAAAGATAAGTATACTTTTTCCGAGGAATTGGCAACAACCAAAGGACACGAGAATTGTTGTTCATCCCCTCCAACTTAAAGGTCATTGATACAATGAGCAAGAAACTCGAAAACTTTCGAGTTTGGCAAACAGACTATAGAACATGGCAAAAGCAAAAGACAGAAAATCAAAGACTAAGCATAAGAAGAAATGTGAAATAGAATGCCACTTGGCTAAAGCAAACCTAGCTTCCTCGAGAAAATAGACATAACGGCCGAATAATCAATACCTCGGCCGCAACAACAATTTTTCAGCCGAGTAATCGATTCTTCGGCCAGTATTTCATTTTACTCAAACTACTGTCTATCAGTAAATACTTGTTCAAAGCCATGCTCTGACTTCTGCATGCATTCAGGGGCACAAAAAGCATTTCTCATTTCATAGACAAAAACTTGTTTATAAAATCATTGCTGTGATTGCTTTCACTGTACAAACATAATTTCTGCCTATCTTCCACTAACTATGAACAGGAAAAAGGAAAGCCCTAAAAACTAGGCGATCTCTGGGAAGAAGGCAAGGACTATCCGCTAGCCTCCACGTCTTCTCTATCAGCAACCAGTACTCGCTCAGCCTCAAGCTGCACCCGAAAGAGGATACAAATGCTCAAAATCAAGGGGATATGCAAAACAAATGGAAAACATGAAAAAAGCCATACCTCAAGGATCTGACGATGCTGTCTCCGGACCAAAGCCTCAACACTCTGATAAGCATGCAGCCACTCCTGCACCACCTCAGCGGGCACCTGTAGAAACAAATCGAATACTTCAAAGCATTGAAATAGCAGATACAAATAGAGAAACAAGGTTAGAATGATACCTGGGAAACCCCAGCTGGCAATGTATAAAGCTGGGTCGTGCAAGGAGTGAGGGCCAGACGCTCCTCCTCCCCATCATCAGAATGGAAGGAGATAAAAGATGGGGCCCGCAGCCAAACAAGAATGACATGAGGAGCTGCAACAGCTGGAGCCAAGAACAAACGGCAGTACTCCATGTAGTCACCTGCCTGGAGAAGCATGCCTGCCCAATCTCTGATCCGGGCATTCTTCAAATCTTCCTTAGACATCAAGGAAGTAGACCTCATCGATGCTGGAGGAGGAGGAGGGACGAACTGAAGTGCCTCAGCACGCGGGCACCATTGGCTAGCTACCCGATCACCTAAGTACCAAGCTCAGCAGAAAGGGCCCTCGAGCAAGCTACGAGTCCAATCTAGGATCCTCAAACGTATAAGAGGAGTGTCCTCAGGGACACCATCCCAAGGGTCGAACCTTACCTACAAGCAAGGTCAAAATCAGCTACAGCATAAAGATACAGAAATCTAAAGAACAAGGAAGGGAGAAGGGAAGTACCTGATCAACCGTCAATCGGTTTAAGACTCGTCGCCATTTCGGAAGGGTCAAAACAGGTGACCGCGGCTTTCGATACCCTGTCAACCATCGCTGGTATCGAGGAATACTGTTCACATTCCCATGCCTGGTACCGGTAGGAAACGGAAGAAGATGCTCAAAAGCCCAGAGCTGAAAAACAAACTAGCAAACAAGTTCAATACTAGCAAAAAAGCAAAACAGGAAAAGAAGTGAAAGAGAAATGTATGTACCTCGAGCACCCGGCAGTGACCTCTAAGGATGGGACTCTTGTCCCGAGAACAGGCCCCAAGGTTTCCATACAAAGTGGCCAAAGCAGACGCTCCCCAATCAAAATCCCTGACAATCTCCAAGTGCTGCAAAAAGGCCAGGAACTGTGTATGCACCAAACCATCCTTGTTGGCAAACAGAGTTTGCCCAAGGAGATAAAGAAGGAAAGCCCGTGTCAGCTGCTCGACGCTCACCTGGGTCAAAATGTCAGTCTTCATAAATGTCTTGCTCAGCGAAGCAAGATCAATATGGCCTCGAGAGTGAAGAGGGGGCACCTTGCCCAAGAACCACTCCAAAGCCCCTGCTCGCTCCCAGATCCGGGGATCAACCCGAAGAGGAATCCCACCTACTCGCAAACCAGTCAGGAGAGAGAAATCGCCAGGCGTAATAGTCATCTCACCAACAGCAGGGAAGTGGAACGTATTGGTGGTATCCCACCATTTCTCCACCAACGAGGTCATCAACGACCAATCAACCTTCGGAAGATTGAGGCCCAGGACGAATGCCTCAAAACCAGCAGCGCATACTAACTCCCGAGCCTGCTCTGGCAAAGTTAGAAACCATTTACGCACCTCTTTGCCTCTGCCACGAGCCTCCAATCTCCTATTCCTCTGCAAAGATTCATCAAAGACAAAAGGGAGTTAGATTGCATATAACAAATGAAAGCTAGGGGCATCAAATTAAAACATTTTAATGCATTGCCTAAACAGGGGGCATAGTTATCATTATTTTCAAAACAAACCTGACCCAACCGCGGGTCTTTATCATCTTCACCCCTGACTAAAAGGGATTCCATCCCGAAAACAAAATCAATAATTGATTAAATGAATCAAACTCCAAACTAAAGTAAGCCCTTTTACTTTTCAGGAAACTTACCGGTACATTGAGGACACTCAGATGCAACTCAGGTTTTCAGCGAACCACCTCGGCCTCTGGGCCACCAACAGGAGGATGGTACTGCAAGAAGCCGTCAAAACCCAACCTACGTGAGGGAAGAATGTAGTTAGCAGCGTCGAACATGCCAGGCTCCTCAATCGCTTCCTCGTCGGAAGACGGATACTCGCACCTACATGGAGGGTGCGAGGAAGAACCTGTAGCGTCTGTAGAAGATGGCGTAGAGCAGGGGAGAGAGAGGGCATGGCAAACAGCCAACCGCAGCCGCGAGCGGCAGCAAGCAGTGGTGGTCGGAGGAAGGACGGTGGCTGGACAACGGTGGTCGGAGGAACGAAGAGATGAAAGAGTCTCGAAAGAGAGAAAGAGAGAAAGATAAAATGAACCGCGAGATCGATTAAACCAAACTTAAATCGATTTTCTGACTTTTGACGTTCCCACGACCGAGACATCGATCCTTCAGCCGCGATATCCATTGCTCGGCCGAAATATCGATCTCCTGGCCCCCTAATCCATTCTTCTCAGCAGCAATAGATCGTGCTCAATGCACCAACTCAAGCTATTATGAGGTTTTGGGTCCATGACCAGCAAAACCAATGATTAAATCAGCCTTGGGGGCATCCTAAAGCAATCAGAATAAGCCTTGGGAGCACGCCAGAGCATGAAGAAGTCCTGTCTCCATAAACAGCAAGCTCACAACTACTGGCCTCTTGACCATTAAAGATCAACAGCTCCAAGCTCGCCATCATAATCAAATGGCCCTGAGCATATCATCTCAACAACCCTGTGGCTCTAAAAAGCCTACAACACAACGGCTCAAAGCCTCAGCAGCTCTAAATTCACCCGGTAGCTCCCTGTCTACATTCACCATCTAGCAGCTCCAAGCTCGCCTTCATGCTTACTCATCCAGCAGCTCCAAGCTATCACTCAACAGCTCCGAGCTATCACTCAGCAGCTCCGAGCTCAAACTCACTGTCACCCAGCAGCTCCGAGCTATCACTCAACAGCTCCAAATTCACTACCACTCAGCAGCTCCACATCCATTATCTCAGTGGCTCTGTGCCTATTATCAAATTCAGCAGCTCGAAGCCCATTATCATAGCAGCTCCACGCCCACATTCAATATCAGCAGCTCTACGCTCACTCAACGGCTCCAAACCCGCAGATTCAGCAGCTCGAAGCCCATTATCATAACGGCTCTACGCCCGCTCAACTGGCTCTACGCTGTAATTATCCCCACAGGCTCTACGCTGCCCCAATCAAACAATCGACAGCTCAACGACTTTAAGCCCATTATTTCAGCGGCTCTACGCCTATTATCGACTCAGCGGCTCTAAGCCCACTCCTCAGTAGCTCCAAGCCCACTATCTCAACTGGTCAAAGCTGTAATAGCTATCTCAGCAGGCTCCGCGCCACCCCAATCAAAACAATTCTCAAGCTCTACGCTTGAATGCTCAAAATCCAACATTTTGAATGCTTGAAGCTCTTCGAATGCCCAACCACTATGTACTGGATGCTCAAGTTCTACACTTGAATGCTCAAGCTCTATGCTTGGATGCCCAACCACTGCGTACTAGATGCTCAAAGCCTTTACTTTGAATGCTTGGATTCTGCCATCCGAATGCTCGAGCTCTACACTCCGAATGCTCAAGTCCTGAACTTGAAAGAAGCTCTAAGCTTATATTAAACACATACGCACGGGCCCGTGCACATTTGCATCAATTGCATCACTATTATCACATCGAGTCTGCATCATCATATCTGTTCACAACTAACAAACCTTATCATACACACATGCTATGTTTTGCATCTATCTCTCATTCGTAGGTCAACCCTGCACTCAACCGGCTCCGCGCCTCAATTTTTATTGATCGGTCCAGAACCTCGATCCTTTGGCTCCGCGCCAAAATTCATGATGAGAAAGCTCCATGCACATACCATCAGGATATAACCAGCTCCGTGCTTCGGTCACATCTCCCAGGGCCCTGCCTTATAATCAACACCAGCTCCGCGCTGCGGTCCCATCTCCCAGGCCCCCGCCTTATAATAAACACCAGCTCCGCGCTTCAGTTCTATCTCCCAGGCCCCCGCCTTATAATAAACACCAGCTCCGCGCTTCAGTTCTATCTCCCAGGCTCTCGCCTTATGATCAACACTAGCTCCGCGCTGCGATTTCATCAAAAGCTCTAAGCCTATAAAACGGCTCCATGCCTCGGTTCCTTCATTCCACTGCTCCGTGCTTAAGTCATTGGCCCTGTGCCTCCCCATATTTCAAGAAGCGGTATCCAACTCGTCTCCGAAAGATGGCTTGGGTTCCACCCTATCTCAAAACTGGTGTCCAATTCATCCCCAACAGATGGCTTGGATTTCACCCCAATTACATCAATTCATTCGCAAGGATAGGCTACTCTACCGAGCTTCTCTCAGTTAAAGTAAGGATGATCAAGAAAAGCAAACACACACCTGCTGTGTACTGATCTACCCCCTAAATACTAAGGTAACTTCCCCGGCAGCCCCGCACTCCCTCAACTACTTTCTGCCAAAATCCTGGCTCCGCCTAGGTATGTCACACTACGACTTTTAAAGCCCGAAGGTACGTCTTCTATCTCTAACCCTCCAAACTTTTTCTTTTTATTGCCCTTCCGAACTACGGTTGGTTTGAATTTCCCCATGGAATACGTAGGCAGCCTCCCGGCCCGACCATAGCAAAACCTTTTTTCAAAAACCCTTGGAATAGTGGTTGGACCAAATTGAGTTGCTTTTACAGCTTTGACTTTTACTCAAACATGTCTCGCGATCCGTCTGAGCTCAGTCAAAGAGGGGCATCTGTAGACACCCCAATTTGGCCTAACGATTATTTCAAGTCCCACCTTTGGACCATCCCGATGATGAAATGGATTCGATGATTGCTGATTGCCTTCTTGTGAAACCCATGGACTTATGGTAAGAACTTTGAGCCACCTAGAGGACCCAATCCAGAGCCAAATAGCCTTTCAAACAGAAACACAATACTCTAGGAAAATCCATCGGTCGGCCGTAACATTGATCTCACGGCCTTAACATCCATTCCTCACCCGAGCAACCTGTTGCTAGAAAATCTCCCTGAGAGATCAAAAGCTCGGCGGCAGGATCCTTTCCTCGGCCGCCTAAACCATTCCTCGGCTGCCAGTTCCTTTCTACGGCCGCCAGATCGACCTTTTTCTAGACTCTCAAATGTTCTGTCAGTTGTTTTATCCAACCACGATACCTTTCCGATGCGTTCAGGCCACGTTCAGAGATTACGACGAGGAGTTCGAATTACATTGCAATTGTAATTGTAATCGTGTGATTTGATTGGACCAAGTGAGTCATCCCTTTGCCTATATAAAGGGGTCTTTGGACTCTGAAATAACAACGGAGAAATCATCAGATTCACACCCTCTCAAGCCACGAAACTCTGCAGAAAGACTCACACAAACCCTCTCTACAAAAGCCCTAACCTTCTGAAGGCACCCATCCATCCGACGATCAAACCCCGGAGTTCAAACCCCAACCCTAGGGTTTTATTCAAGAAGCAATCAGTCAGTCAATCCCTATCGATCCGAGGCAATCAAGCAACTGAGGATCAAGGTGGTGAGGCCCAACGGCCTCTAGTTTGGTTTATTTATCGTATTTGCATTTAATCTTAGCGTTTTGATTGTTCGTTAACCTTTCTATCTAGTGTGAGGAAGGACATCAGCCGGGGCTTTGATCCCTCGGCCAGTACATCAAATCAGCGTGATTGCTCAGCCGTGACATCCATTCACCGGCCCAGTAATCGAGCTGCTGGCACAGCTTTGGTTTGTTCTGCTTTTTGATGCACATTCGTTTATTGTCTCGGCTTACCTTATTTACTGTTTAAAGGCATAAAAACAGATTATGTGTTAGGGTTAGATAAAGCATCTACATGTCTTATGTTAAATGATTATGGGCTAGCCTCACGGTTAGGCAGTGCGGGGTGCCTAACACCTTCCCCTTACTGTACCTTTGGCTTCCGTATCCAGAATCTCTATCTATTTTCCTAGTTTCAATAAACTAGGTGGCGACTCTGTTTTGATGATAACCACTATCATGTGGCGATGTTCCTAGCCATGGGAATGTCCATGATCTTGTTTTATGAAGCAAGAAACCAAATGAGCAAAACAAACTGTGGGCTACCACAGCCCCGGGTGGAATCGGGGCGGCCCGTAAAGAAACGCCTCGCTCGCTTTTGGAATCGATTTGAAAATTTTGAAGAGTCGCCACCCGGATTTGTGGTTTGCCACCCGAGAAACTGTTTTCATTAAAAATGATTGATTTGATTTGAAAACTAGAGATTTGAAAAGGGTTCGGGAACCACGTTACGAGGGGGGAAGGGTTTTACGGCACCCCCTGGCCCGATTTGAAATCGGTCTCTACTAAACATTTGTGGGGTTTTTTAAAGGATTTTATTTCATTAAACCAACTAGCATTTATTTACAGATATATCAGGTTGGGAAGTGCATGCATGTGCATATGTACAATGAATAGATGAGAGAAATGGAAATGGAGAGCAAAATGCTGGAGACTGGAAAATCCTGTGATTAACCTCACTCTCGAGCGCTCGGGAGCACTCCCGAGCGCTTGGGAGTATTGCATGTCCATCCTGCCAATCATGTTAGTTCAACAGAACACAATAGGATATAGTACTGAAAATGTAAACTAAAATAACCTCAAACATGATACAGGCCCGACAAGAGATCTGGTAGATTAGGGTCAGGCCCCATTCCACCGAGTCATGTGTCTTTTCCTTCCAAGAACATGATTTTATAGTTCTAAAGACCAAAGGGTCACATGCAAGGCATGCAAGAGCATTACAAGAACTAAAAATAGAGGGAAACATGAATAAAGTGGCATGCAGAAAACTCCCGAGCGCTCTAGAGTAGACTCGAGCGCTCTAGAGTAGACTCGAGCGCTCTGGAGTGAGCTAAACCCCCAGACTGGTCTCAACCAATCAAAGCCTCTTTGCTTTAATGTCTTAATGCAACAGATCCATTTATTGTTTTGCATGCCAAAGACTCTTCTTCTTTTTTTTTAATCTACTGAAAAGCATATTTTTGCACTTTTATGAAAAGTATCCTTATCCTCTTTTGAAAATCAGATCAGACACAGCAAAGACATTTTAAGAAGACCCTTTTTGCTTGAGACCTGTTTTTATACCCCTTGCATGTTGATTTAAGTGCTAGAAAAATGGAAAATGGAACTAGCATCACTCTCGAGCGCCCCAGAGTAGTCCCAAGCGCTCGGGTTTGCTGCCAGTGCTGCATGCATGGAAAACAGTTGTAACCCTTTGCTCTTGTTTTAACACTAAGGCTCTCCCTTCACACTTCCAGTATTGAGGACTGGAGTGAGCTGGGAAGCCTCCCTCAGAAGGGAAGAAACAGCCTTGCTCTTGATTGACACCAAAGTGTGAGGCTTTTACCTTTTACTTGGAACCTTGCTCCTTGAAAGAGGGATTTGGAAGATGGAAAAAGGATGGAAGCTTCAGAAGATCAGAAGCTGGAGATGATCAGAACCCCTTCCATCTTATTGATACCTTGGGTTTTTGGCTTGTTTTTGCCTTTGAAAATGGGAATTTTTGCTTGCAAAAGAGTGAGAGCTGATTTTTCTGCTTTGAACTGTCAGAGAAGTGATCTAGAGAGAGAGAGTCCTCTCCTTTTCTGAGTTGAAGAAGGCCTTTTATAGGCAAAAATATAACATATGGTCTCATATTGGAAAATATTATTTGAAATCAAAATGAAATCTCAGCTCTGACTCATCTCTGACTGAGGTTGAGTGAGGTCCAAGGCTAAGACCCGTTCAAACGGTTGCAATGATGGCTGCATGGATAGTGGGGAAACTTCAACATCCATTGGGCAGTGCAAAAGTCTCGAGCGCTTGAGAATGATCTCGAGCGCTTGGGACTTCACTCTCGAGCGCTCGAGAATTGGCTGACCCATGGTTTTGGAAAATAGTCTGGAGCACTTGGGATTGGTCCAGAGCGCTTGAAAGCTATTTTTGATATTTTATTTCTCTTTTTAAAGCCTTCCAAGGAGCATTGTTCTACCGGTCCAAGGCTTGTTTAATCCAATTTTCATCATCGGGGAGCCTCCGGGCCACGAATCAAGGAAATTTGAGTTGTTCAAATTGGGGTGTCTACAGTTGCCCCTCTTTGGGCGTCGCTCGATATCATGTCTGGATATGAGTGGCGTCCAAAGATTGAGACAGCCAAATTCGAGCCAAGTCAAAATCCTCAATTCAAACATGAATACGAGTAAAGGTGTTTGATGCATGTGGTCGCGTCTTTTCTGCCTACGTACCCTTTTCTGTGGGGGATCAGACCAGCGTAGTTCTGTGGGGCAAATGCAAGCACATGTGATGCATGCATGGAAGGTGATCGACACAGCTTTGATAAGATAAATGCACGAAGAGCCCACTTGTTGCTCTGTTTAGCGGACAGCAAATGCAAGCACGTGTGGCGCATGCATGAAAAGTGATTGATACAATTTCGATGAATACATGCAGGGGTCCACCTGTTGCTCCGTTCGGCGGACAGAAAACGCAAGCGCGCGTGATGCATGCATGAAAAGTGATTGACACGAGGTTGATAAGATAATTGTATGAAAAGTCCACCTGTTGCTCTGTTTGGCAGACAGAAAATCCAAGCACGTGTGATGCATGCAAGAGAAGTGATCGACACGAATTTAAGAAAGGTCCACCTGTTGCTCTGTTTGGTGGACAGAAAATGCAAGCACGTGTGATGCATGCAAGAGAAAAGATCGACACGAATTTAAGAAAGGTCCACCTGTTGCTCTGTTCGGCGGACGGAAAAAGGATAAAATAGCACCTGTAGGGTAGAAATACCTGCAAACCTGTTGAAATTAGCATAAAGATCCAAATCTCGATCGACTATCAAGTGAAACGCCAAATTGCAAAGTGCGAGATGAAGACACGTCACCGACGGAGGTTTGTGTCCCAAAGTCCCGTTCGAGGCTGCCGAATCCAGGACTGAGATTGATTTTGTAAAAAGGAAGAATAAGAAGAAGCTAAGCTAGCCTCGAAAGTAGGAAACTCACGGGATGACGGAGGGCTGGCACGAGGGCTGGGGACAAACCTCAGCGCTCAGAACCACTCCCAAGCGCTCGGGAGTGGTCTCGAGCGCTCGAGACCGCTGCTGGGGGCCATTGTCCTTTTCATCTTCTCCACTCGTTCAAGGGTTCAAAACCCATTCTCGAGCGCTTGAGAACCAGAGCAGCCGTACACTTCTGAAACTCGATCGCGCGCTCTCATTGTCAGGCAAATTCTCTCTCACTCACTCGACTGATCTCTCTCTCTCACTCAAACGACAACCATTCTCCATCAAAATGGATCGAGCCCGAGATCTCAAGCTCTCCACAATCCTCCAGTGGGTAGTAGTGTGCCAGGAGGTGCGGATCAAACGAAGGAAGCAGGCTTGGGGAGTGGAGGAGTCAATGATGACTAGTGGTGGCGACAGGGAGACGCCCAGCCGCGAGGAGGCGGCGGCGGTGATGACCACAGCGGCGATGGAGGTGGACAGCAGCGGTGCTGCTGCTCCAGCTCAGGAGGAGGTGGTTGGTGATGATCTGAGGGCAGTAGTTGAAGCTGGCAAGGGTGCAGAGACACCAAAAGGTACCAGCGGAGATGTGGCGGCAGTGGGGGATCTCGGTGATAGTGAAGTGGTGCGAGGAGGTGACGATGAGCCGATCACAGGTAGCGGGGGCCCATTGAGCAGTGAGGGAGATGGCATGAGCAGTAGGGGAGGTGCCACGGGCGCTCCCGATACTCCCACGGCAGAGGATTTGTTCACGGCCGCGGAGCGGGCCGGTGGCGAGCGAAGGGATGTAGCTAGTGGGGAGGTAGTGACGGCTGGTCACGTCGTCGCGACACCAGTGCTGAGGATGACGACTGTAGAGTCGAGGGGTGGTTATAGCGGGATCGGTGCTTCGTGGCCGGTCCCATTCACGGAGGGAGACTTCTTGGACAGCGCGAGGCCACAGGATATACTGGATGCCCTTGGTCTCGACGCCGGGATGAGAGAGGTGCTGAGGGATGCACGGTCCACGGAGGGTCAGACCTCGGCTTTTCTGCTAGGAGCTCTGCTGAGTGGAGCTGGGGTATCAGGTGTTGGAGGACCCGGAGCAGAGTCGGAGATGGAGTTGGGGGAGGAGCCGGAGGCAGAGGTGGTGATCGAGGAGCGAGTTACTGCAGTCGCTGAGGTGAAGGCCTACTTGGCCCGTGCACGACCTGGGTTTACGTCGGATGCTTACGCACCACGGTTACACTTCTTCGAGCCGTCGGGGATGACTAGCTATACTCCTGCTCGGACGGATTATCCTGAGGACCTGCTTCTCCGAGATCGATCCTCACACATCTCTTCTGGCTGGACGACAGTATGATTTTAACGCTTTACTTCCCTGCATTAGACTTGCTTTCCTGAATCAATTGTTGCTTACTGATGCTATTTCCTTGCTCTGTTGAAACAGCGAACCAAAGACATCTATGGCCACGGAGGCTCAGGCCACTCATTACAGCATTTAAAGGCGTTGCCCCGGAGAGTGCGGGAGTTGGTGGAGGAGGCTGGCTTCGAGCCATTTATCCAATTGCTGACAGCGGTGAGGGTTGACCGTGCGGTGATGACAGCACTGGCGGAGCGGTGGTGGGACACCACCAACACGTTCCATCTCCGTTTCGGGGAGATGACAGTGACTCCCCTAGACTTCGCGGCAATCACAGGGCTCCGAGTTGGAGGTGAACCGATTCCTTTCGACCCGAGCATAGACTTGGATGATGCAGCGCTGAGGTGGTTCCTTGGACGGGTCCCGCGTCACAGCGGAAGAGTAGCAAAGTACGGCCAGTTTACAGCGTACTGGGACCACGAGCCAGCAGACGATGCCGAGGTGGCCCAGATGGCCAGGGCTTACTTGCTATACCTATTCGGGGCTTCTCTGTTCCCGCTCAGGCGATCTCGGGTTCACTTAAGCTACTTAGCAGGCTTAGTGGATCTAAGACAGGCTGGACGCTTCGATTGGGGCGGTGCTGCTCTGTGCATGCTCTACTGCTTCCTCAGAGCTGCCTCACGTGGGGTGGGAGACACCATAGGCGGCTACTGGCGGGTGATTGAGGTATGCTTCAACATTACTACTTTGAATTGCTTTGATAGATTGAACGACTTGTTTGTTGAATTGAACTTGCATTGATTTGAATTGAGTTGATCCTCATGATTTGCAGCTTTTGGCTTATGAAGTCTTGGGCATGTTCCCGCCCGAGAACACTTGCACGAACCCGAACTTACTTCCACGTGCACTTGCATGGAGTACGGAGTACCGGAGGGCGAAGGAGCGACGTGGACAGGTGATGACTTTCCAGCGCTGGCTGGATAACATCACTGGAGTTACGGTACGAATGTCGACCTTCCTTTCTTTTCATACCCGCGCTTCCCTTTATGAAAGTTGATCATTAATGTATAACAACTGAATACAGGTTCACTGGGACCGATGGGCCAGGTTGGAGGCTGACTCCCTTCCGAGGAGCTGGGAGGTGACTAGGAGCCGAGTCTTGCTGTAGTGTCCCCTAGGTTGGCAATGGTACTTGGGGGATCGGGTGACGCGACAGTCACTCGGTTCTCCGGAGTTCGTCGTGCTCGGCCACTTCCTCCACGGGTGCAGCGGACTGAGACTTACACCCGGGCTGAGCTAGGGCAATTCACGGTGCCTGACCTTGATCTGGAGCGGCATCTGCAGCGTTCATTGGACTATGTAGCTTACAGAGACAGATACTTGGCCACCAGCTTGGGTGTAGAGCGAGAGCTGGAGAGACGGGTAGCGGAGGCTGAGGCCAAGGGGGCCAGGGGTGAGGCTGCTGGTGAGATTGGAGACGAGGCTGGAGCTGAGACTAGAGGGCGGGGCTAGGCCTCCTGCTGGCGACAGAGGTGCTAGCCCCTTGGGCCGAGGTGAGGGCAGCTCACGGGTTCCTGAGACGGCTGAGGCGTCTATCCCAGCTGGGTTGCTAACGTTAGACTGGGTGATAGCGGTGAGAGACCCCTCTGGTGCACGGGCGATGCTGGATATCCCACGTCTTCCACAGCCGCCGATGCGACTTCCTACTCAGGTATAACACAACTTTGTCTCTTTCAATGCTTCAAATGTTTCTTGCACATGCATCCATTGTTCTGATCTTTGAATTATCATGCAGGTGCCGAGAGAATGGGCGGAGAAGGCCATCATGCTTATGGTGGGGATGCGGCAGTTGCTGAAGGACTGTGCCAAGGGGAGGACCCTTCAGACTCGACATGTTCCTGAGCCTGCTTTACCTGTCGCTTCACAGGTACAAAATGCATGCATATACCTTTTTGGATCTAAAACATGTATATAATGAATGAATGTTCATGACATGCAGGTGCAGCCACGACGCTCGGCCAGGGCACAGCCACGGGGCACCACAGGCCTGCCAGCTTCTGCCAGCACGAGAGGCCGGGGTACACAGAGGGTGTCACGGTCCACTGCGGAGGCAAGAAAGTTCGAGGTTGTTCCTAGGGCAGCGTCCCAGCGGAGACCCGCTCCTGAGGAGTCAGAGGAGGAGACGGAGGAGTCGCTCGAGTCACGAGCTTTAGGGTCTACGGACTCGAGTACTGCCTCAGGCCCTTCCGACGATGACGATGATGGTGATGAGGACGAGGTTGAGAGTTCCGAGTCCGAGGGACGCCAGCAGAAGAGGATCCGCTTGGGCTGAGCTTTAGGTTTTTTTTTTTTTGCTTTGTTAGTCTTTCTTTTGCATGGGCCTGCGTGCCAACACAATTGTAGTTTCCTGGCCTGCGTGCCTTGGTTTTATTTGGGCCTGCGTGCCCCGGTAGATTGGATTGGGCATGTGTTTGCCCCAGCTTCTATACTTCCTTCCTTACTCATTGTAAATGCCGCATTTTATTTATGAAAATTTACAATTTTCTTCATTTTGCATTCGTTCACACTTCCTTTAAGAATTGTATTTTATGAAATATGTTCGTCTAGCTTTGAAAGAAAGTAAAGAGCACGCGAATTTCAACTGATACTCTCAAAACGGAATAAAACTTGACACAATCGACTCGACTCATGGAATTTGATTTGAAATGACAAAAATGCCCTCAATGCGGAATTTGCGATCATTAAGGAGAATAATGATTAAACTTGACCGAGATCGGGCGCGGGAATGGGACACAAGAGTATTTGATCCGAGTTCACGCTTCCAACGCCGCCATGAATAATGGAATAGGGGCGTTTGAAGGCGAAAATTGATTTCGTAAGCTTCGGCACGTGTTCGATCGCTTCATTCAGTCACTAGTGCGCATTAAGACTCGCGCATGCCATTAGACTTGAATAAATACTCTCGACACGAATTTTGACACGTTGACGGGAAGGAAACCATTGGAATTTTGAGGTTTTTCGAGGAATATTCATGAATACTCAGACAAACGGATAACTGGACACGCTGTATTCCCTTAGGAGTAGGTTGAAACTTGTTAAACTGGATGAACCAAGCTTGAGGTGTTATCTCGGGACCAAAAACCAAGGAAGAAACTTGCTGTCAAAATTGCAGAACTCTCGAGCGCTCGAGAGTATTGTCGAGCGCTTAGGAATTAACTCTCGAGCTCGGGACTTCTGTGATCTGCAGGTTTGTGTTCTCTTCCAAGATGATTTCCAGCCCTAGCAAGTTGTTTTCTTCTGTATGCACCTTCCCCATGCATCTTGTAATTCACCTCGTGCTGCTTCCCAAGGGTCAGTGGCTTCCCAAAGCAAGCCTAGTGTCTTTCCAATGCTTTTTCAAGC
Organism: Rhododendron molle; assembly: GCA_025413875.1. Classification (NCBI taxonomy): domain Eukaryota; kingdom Viridiplantae; phylum Streptophyta; class Magnoliopsida; order Ericales; family Ericaceae; genus Rhododendron; species Rhododendron molle. The sequence goes on along the minus strand of CM046391.1, from coordinate 32,039,250 downwards.
TTTCCAAAGTTTGAATCTTGAAAATATTTTGAAAATGTGGAACATGATGAGTTTTAAGGCTGGTGGGGAAGTGGTGTTGTCTCCCCTAGGCCTCTATAAATACCAGACTCACTTTGATAAGTCACTCACACTCCATTCCATCATCCATCTCTCAAAAGTCCCATTTCTCATGGCTTTGTTGAACCAAGCCTTGCTTCGCCCTTGGTTGGACAGCCTCGAGGGCATCGACTGGCTGAACTTCCGAGGGCATCGCCTTCATGCCTTGAAATACCTTCGTGAGATTGCCATCCGTCCTGTGTTGTTGCACGCGGCTGCACGCTTTTGGGATCCCGAAGTGCATGTCTTTCGCTTCGGTTCTCAAGAGCTATGCTCCACCGTCGAGGAATTCCACGCCTACCTGGGGAGCCACGACTCCACTGAGCCAATTGTTCCGATGCTTAGGGAGAGCATGAAGAATATTGTAAAAGCCAAACTGGGTGTCAGTGGGAACGTTGCTGAGTTCTTGACCCAGGGCAACGCCATCAACATCGTGCAGCTGTATGAGAGATTCAGTCCACCTGGAAACCTGACGGACTTTGAGCATCAAGGTCGTCGGATGATGGCTTGTTGTATCTGTCTCCTGGCAGCCTTCTTGTTGGTTCCCTCTGTCGGTCAGCCCAGTTCTCTATTGGTTGGAGTCGCTGCTCAGATTGAGGCTCGCAAGGACGTTGCGCCCTTGGTCCTTGCTGAAACCTTGATGGGGTTGGATGCTGTTCGTGCTGGATGCACGAGGGCTTTTGGTGGTAGCCCACTGTTGCTGCAGGTTAGGGACCTCACTCAGCCCTCCTTTTTCTATTTCTCACATTCATTTTACCTCGACACTCGGTTTAGGCTTTATCCGGCTCCTTACTTGTTTTCTCTCTTTTTCTGACAGATATGGCTTTGTGATAAGTTGAATTTGCTGACACCACCGGTGAATGACTGGTGGTATCGAGCGAGCGGATGGAACCGTCTCTTCCAGGTGACGTATAGAAGTGAAGATGACTGGGCTGATTTCTTTGCATCTGCAGAGGAAGACGACATCGCTTGGCGGTGCCATTGGCTGAGGCTTCCTGCAATGACCGTGAGCAACATGGGCTCGACGCACGTGTTTGTGGCTGGCTTGACAGGCTTTACCTTCTACTCACCCTTTCGCATCCTTCGTCAGCTTGGGCTTAGTCAAGAAGTGCCGGTGCAAGGATCTGAAGTGCTTCGTCTCCCCCCCCCCCCCCCCCCTCACCATTCCGGGCCTTCGGAGTTATGTTTGCACGTGGGAGGCTCGTAGGACTGAGCCAAGTGATCCTCTTTACTCCATTGCTTCGACCGGAAGGTACCGCAAGTGGCTAAGGAGAGATGTGGAAGTAAGAATGGGTTGATTGCTTACTTTGCTGTTTTTTGAAATAAATGTTAGGTCTCGTTGTGTGCTTTTATTTTTCATGCTCAGCTTGTAATAAAGAAATCATCTGAATAAGATTGACTGATTAAGGGTTTCCCCCTTTCGGTTCATTAATCGCATGCGCCTTGACTTGTCAATTTGGATTTTGAATTTTTGAAATTTAGGACCAAACCTCAGAGTGAGATTGCCTACGTATCCCTTAAAAAAGGGAATCAGGCCCATACGTAGTTCGGGCTAGGGTTCGCTCGGGTATTAACATTCTCCTTTTTGTGCTCTAAATTTTGCCTAGAACCGCCCTTTCGGGTTTTCGGCCTAGCGAGCTCTTTTTCGACTTTTCGCCTTAACTTTTGCCTAGGTCGCCCTTTCGGGTTTTCGACCTAGCAGGCTTGCTCTAATTTTTGCCTAGGACCGCCCGCCCTTGCGGTTTTCGGCCCAGCGAGCTCTCTCAGGGGTAATATCGTTTGAGTTGATCCAAATTGACCAGATTTGAGAATTCGTTGCCGTCGAGATCGATGATCGATGCTGCTCCTCCGGAAAGGATTGACTTGGTGATGTACGGCCCGGCCCACTTTGGTCGAAACTTCCCTCGTAAATCAAAAATCGGTGCACGGATTTCCTTGACCACCATATCCCCCTCTTGCAGATCCCTCGACTTCACTTTCTTGTTAAATGCTCTGGCAATTCTCTGCTGATAACCCTGAATGTGGTATAATGCTCGCAGTCTCCTTTCGTCAAACAACATGAGCTCTTCAAACCTTCCACTGATCCAATCGGCCTCATCTATTCCTTGCTCAGCCATGACTCTGAGCGATGGAACTTCTAGCTCGATGGGGAGAACTGCTTCCATACCGTACACCAAAGAAAAGGGTGTTGCCCCTGTCGGTGTGCGGATAGACGTCCGGTATCCCCACAAAGCTAACGGTAGCTGCTCATGCCAATTCCTAGCTGATTCGACAGTCCTTTCGAGGATCGACTTGATGGTCTTATTGGCTGCTTCGACTGCCCCATTCGTTTGTGGCCGGTAAGTGGTTGAGTGATGTACTTGAATCTTGAATTCGTCAAAGAGTTCCAAAACTTTCCCCTTGAAGTGGACACCATTATCAGATACAAAAGCTTGAGGAACCCCATACCGATAAATGATGTTCTGCCTGATAAAGTGAGCTACTTGAACTACCGTCAGAGTCTTGTACGAAGCTGCCTCGACCCACTTGGTGAAATAATCGACCGCTACCAAGATGAACTTATGACCATTAGAAGCCGCAGGCGTGATCCTTCCGATGACGTCGATGCCCCACGCGGAGAATGGCCATGGCGTCGCCATTGAGTGTAATTCTGAAGGCGGGACGTGGATGAGATTAGCATGAGTCTGGCACTTATGACATCGGCACACATACTCAATGCAATCTGTCTCCATAGTCGACCAATAGTAGCCCAACCTCAAAACTTTCTGAGCCAGCATCATCCCATTCATGTGTGGCCCACAGACTCCTTCATGAACTTCCTCCATCACCGCTCTTGTGTCGTCACCGTGAATACACAACTTGTGGACTCCGCACGGAGATCACCGGTACAATTGTCCGCCACAGATAATGTATTGAGACGCCAATCGCTGTAACGCGATCCGATCCTTCTTGGTAGAATCTGCAGGGAACTCTCCCTTTTCGACGAAATTCCAAATGTCGTGAAACCAAGGGAGTCTATCATCAGGCTCGTCGATGTTCATGACGTAGCCGTACACGTGCTTGCCTCTTTGCTCAATCATGACAGGCCTTAGCTTCACCCCGATCGGAAGTTCCAGCATAGATGCCAAGGTAGCGAGCACGTCGGCAAAGTGATTCTTCATCATCGGGACGTGCGTGAAAGTCACCTTTTGAAAATTCGGAATAAGCTCGTCGAGCTGCTGATGATACGGCTTCATCTTCTCGTCTTTGACCTTCCATTCCCCATTTGCTTGTGACACAACCAAGTTGGAATCCCCCACGACTTTCAGCACCTTGACCCCAATTTCCAATGCAGCTTCCATTCCCACAATACACGCTTCGTATTCTGCCTCATTATTCGTGACTTCGAAGTTCAACTTGAAAGCCAGGGGAATATGTGACCCCTCGGGTGAGACCAGTAGTATGCCGATCCTGAAGCCCTTCTGGTTAGCAGCTCTGTTGAAGTACAACATCCACGTCTCATCGACTGCAGTCATTACATCTTCATCGGGAAATGGAAACTCCATGTGTTCGGGCCCCTCGATCGGGCGATCTGCCAAAAACTCTGCTACTGCCCTTCTTTTTACTGATTTGCGGGTAACATACTTGATTTCAAACTCGGCCAATAAGAGCAACCAACGTGCTAGCTTACTGGTAAGTGTTGGCTTCTCGAATAGATATTTGAGGGGGTCCATTCAAGAAATCAGTATCACTGAATAAGACAGCATGTAGTGTCTCAATTTCTTTGTGGCCCAAACGAGCGCCCAACATGTCTTTTCCAATGAAGTGTACCGCTCTTCGCTTCCCACCATTTTCTTGCTCAGGTAGTAGATCGCCCTTTCAACCCCATCATCTCCCTCTTGTGCGAGAATGCACACCATTGACGAGGGCGTGACGAACAAGTACAGGATCAAAGGTTTTCCCGGAATGGGTGGCATCAAGATCGGCGGATTCTGTAGGTAAGTTCGCACTGCTTCGAAGGCCTTTTGGCACTTGTCGTTCCATTCGAATTTTACGTCCTTCTTGAGCAGACGAAACAACGGCTCACAGGTCAAAGTCAACTTGGCGATGAACTGACTGATAAACTGAATTTTTCCCAAGAAACACCGGACTTCCTTCTCGGACTGAGGTGGCTCCATCTCAAGAATGGCTTTAATCTTAGAAGGATCCACCTCAATCCCCCTGGTCGTGATCATGAATCCAAGCATCTTTCCAGCCGTGACCCCGAACGTGCACTTCCGCGGATTGAGTCGCATTCTGTACTTTCGAATCCTCTCAAAGAACTTTCTCAATGCCGGGAGATGGTCCTTCCTTTCCTTTCCCTTCACTATCATGTCATCAACGTAAACCTCGACCTCCTTGTAAATCATGTCATGCAACAGTGTGGTGGCACCCCTCTGATACGTAGGACCGGCGTTCTTCAACCCAAATGGCATAACCCGATAACAATATGTCCCCCACTCGGTGATGAATGTGGTCTTTTCCCTGTCTTCCGGAGCTAGGAGAATCTGATTGTACCCCGAGAAGCCATCCATGAAAGAAAGTAGAGCGTGCCCTGCAGTGTTATCCACGAGTACGTCTATATGTGGCAATGGAAAATCGTCCTTAGGGCTTGCTTTGTTCAGATCTCTGAAATCGACACACACTCTGATTTTTCCGTCCTTTTTGGGGACAGGAATGATGTTGGCTACCCAAATGGGGTAATCGTTTCGATTAGAAAACTAGCGTCGATTTGTTTTGTGAGCTCTTCTTTTATCTTTAATACCTAATCAGGCCGCATTTTTCTTAGTTTTTGTTTAACGGGCTTCGCATCAGGGTAGAGAGGGATTCTATGCTCGACTATCTCCGGGTCGATTCCGGGCATGTCTGCGTGGGACCAAGCAAAAACTTCTTTGAATTCTTTTAGTAAATTAGTGAGCTCTTGGAGCTCAGTGGGAGACAGCCCGGAACCTACCTGAACCAATCGAGGGTCGTCCTCATCACCCAAGTTTATTGAGATTATTTCTTCTTTTAGAGGCTGAGCATGCCTTTCATTTTCGCGATCAATGAGGTGGATCTTCTTGGGAATGTCCCCATCGAGATCTATTCCTTCATCGTCGGGATCCAAACAATTTATTTCAAAAATCGGCAAGTAAGCGAAAACGTCATTCATTTCATTAAACAGTTCATCAGACGGGGGGAATACAGCGGTTGACTCGAATTCAAAGTAAAAGCTACGAAGTGGAGGGCCGACGGGCACAAACTCCGACTCTGTGCTAGACGACGAGTCAGTGTTGGACTCAGACTCAGACTCAGTGCAAGTGCTGTGAGTGCGAGTTACATGTGGAATGAAAGTGCAATTATCATAAATGCCCACAGCCTCCACAATGAGTTTGGAAGGGTCTTCAATTTCTTCTTCATCTCCAAGCATCAGCACAGCAGGATCTTGCATCATACCCCCTGATTCCTCGCCCTCAAACAAGAGTTGGAGACTACCCAAACCAAAAGCTTCCAACCAGTTGAGTGCCTCAAACAGTTCTTCCACTTTTGCGACTTCTTCGTCACTCTCCCATGTATCATTGGCAAAGATTTCGAAGCCAGGATACTTCATTTTCGTCTCAAGGTCCACAAAGGGCTCAGGTTCTCCTTGGTACAGTGGCTCCTTCTCCTTTGATTTCAACTTGATCGCACGGGCTCGGGCGCGATTGCGCCATTTCTTTGCTGAATCGCTTTTCTTGGCCTCGTATCCTAGACCAAAACGCTCGTTACTTCTAGGGAAATCAGGGAACTCAGGGACTCCTTGAGCATAAAGTCCCAAGCCCATGCCCGGCAAATACTTCATCCGTTTCATAATTTCCAATGCTGCAGAGCTCACCAAGAAACCGTCCTCGGCCCGAATGGTACACACTTTCGAGGTCATAACTGCAAAGCCTCCCATGGCAATGTCTTCCTCTCCATGCATAATTTCTAGCAGCGGGGAATTGTCCTCGGAGTGCGGACGAATGCCTGAGTCTCCATGGATGATAAGGGTTTCGGATTCCAAACCCAAGATGAGTTTCTGATGCAATGTCGAGGGCACACCCATAACATCCGGGCGATGTAGCCAAGGCCTTCCCAACAGGAGATTGAATGATGCAGGTATTTCCAACACACAGAATTCAACGGTAGTTTTGAACTTGCCAGTTGCCAACTCCAAGTTCATTGTCCCCAAAACATCACGGCGCGTATTATCATAAGTACGGACGCCCAAATTCGACGGCGCGAAGTCCTTGTTCTTAAGGCCCAAGCAATAAGCAGTGCGGAGTGGACACACGTTAATGGCAGAGCCATTATCAACAAGGATTGCTGGGACCCACTTTCCCAGGCACTTCATGGTGATGTGAAGAGGTTTGTTATGGTCAGCTCCTTCAGGCGGCAAATCTTTCTCAGTGAAGGATAAGGTGTGCTGGGTGAGGTTTGGGGTTATAAGGGCGATAAGAGCTTCTGGGGCGATGTCAGAGGGAACTTCGAATCTGGAAAGGGTGTTGACCAGCCTGCGGCAGTGCTCTCGGGAGGCGGCTAACACTCCCCACATAGACATGCGAGTGGGGGTTTCCTGGAGTTGTCGGATAATGGGATCAGCGGAGGCTTCGAGATCAGGTTCAGGGAATGAGTTGAGGTCGATGGACAATTTGGGCCGGGTAGGCGGGTTAGGTTTAGTGGAGCTTGGAGGGTTGTTTTGTGGAGCTTGCGGGATGGAGGTGTTCAGGTTCGTGGGGTTGACGAGGGTATTCTGCTGCGGCGGAGGGGCTCGGGATGAGCTACCCTACTGGAGGTTGGTAGGCTGATAGACTCTTCCACTCCTGGTAAGGTTACTAACTGTTTTGGGAATGGGTTCCCACCAAGTACCTTCCCAAAAATCGGAGAAGTCAAAGTCACAAGCGTCGGCTTTACGTTTCCCTTTGTCAAGTGCTGTCTTCTCCAACGTGTCATTGAGAGTTTCCATTTCCAGAGCGTGCCGGATGCTGTCTTCCTCTAGAGAATTCCAGAAGTCGGCATTGTTGCTGCTATTGTCATTGCTAATCTGTAGAGATCCTTCGTCTAGCATGGCCTTATTGATAGTCAGTTCCTCACCATTCATCCAAACGTTCACCAATTCAGATTTTCCCCACAGATCTTCTGGATCCAATACGCAGATGCTGGGCTCGTCAGGGATTTGAACTACAAATTTGGAAAAGAACTCCTCGACGATGTATTCCTGTGGGAGGAAAAGATAGTCCATGGAACACTCCAGAGCATCGGAGTCTCGAGTAAGGTTGGCAATGGTCCTGGCGTTGAGTCCTGAGAGCATGCGGGGATTCATCAGATCTGTTTCTTCTACCACTTCCTCTTCTTGAAAAAGGTACGCTAATGACGTCTCGTCTAGGGGGTCGGAATCATCCATCCAGTGCCATCCGTTGGGTTCGGGCTCCCATTCCCATTCATCTTCCTTCTCGACAGGTTCAGGCTCAGTGAAAAGAGCAAACAGAGAATACCCATCCAAGGGATCAGCCATCATTTCCTCCCAGTCTTGCCTCCATTCTCCTTGTTCCAATTCCTCAACTTGGCTAGGGTTAAGTGCCAAAGGCCATGCTCCAGTAATAAAAGCTCTGTCTTCTACTGCCAGGAAATCTTGCACTAGGTCTTCCCACCTTCTCTGAAAGTCCCATTCCACGGTTTTCAATGCACAGACGGCATCCTCAACTGGCAGCTCGACGGTTGGTTTGGGTTGGGTAGCAGGAATGATGTAATGGCTAGGGTCAAAGGGTTGGCTTATGGAGATAAGGTTGGTGCGGGCATTGGAATGCTTTGGGAGTGGGTTTGAGACAGTGTTTGGTTTTTGTGGTGGCATAGGGAGGGTTTTGTTGTTTATTAGGTCTTGGATTGCATGGCGGAGACGAAAGCAGTTGTCGGTTAGGTGGCCCACATTCTGGTGATAGGCACAGTACGCATTAAGGTTGTGGGATGCGGATAGTTTTTGAGGTAGGGGAGTAGGGTTAAGTGGCTTGAGGGTGCCGCTTTCGACCAATTTCTCGAGCACGGCAGAGAGTGGTGCTGAGAACTGAGCAAAAGTGCGGGGCTGGGTACGCGGTTGACTGGTTTGGGTGGCTATTTGGTTAACTGGCTCGGCTTGAGTTGTATTTGTGGAGGTGTTGGGCAGGTTGGTGTAGTTCGAGTTGCCAAACAGGGCATTGCTGTTTCTGGAGTAAACCTTCTTGGGCTTAGGAGCGGGCTCAGGCTTGTCAAGGATCCCCAACTGAACTGCTTCTTCGACGGCTAAGCCTGTGTCGAAGAATGTTTTAAAGTCTGAGCATGCTTGGGCCATAACCATGTGCCTCGCAAGAGTGGGTTGAAGGTTACGGACAATCATCCGGATTTGGTCCCTGTCACTTGGTCTATTTTTCATCTGCGCTGCCTTAGCCCTCCATCTTTTCACGAAATCGGCGAAGGCTTCTTTTGCTTCCATCATTGTTGACTCTAATTCACGAGTAGTTACCTCCAACTAAATGTTGTAATCGTATTGCGCCATGAAAGCCGCGCATATATCCTCCCAAGAACGCTTCTTTCTCTCATCCAGTGAAGTGAACCAGTGCAGAGCATGTCCCACCAAAGTCTGCGAAAACATCTGTGCCATAGCGTCCATTTCGACTCCCCACATGGAAAGTGCTCCAATGTATCCCGTCAGGTGTGCTTTTGGATCTCCTGTTCCCTCAAACTTAGCAAAATCAATTGGCTTGAACTTTTCTGGAAGCTTTGCATTAGGAAACAGGCAAAGCTTATTGATGTCAAAACCAATCGACGCTATCTTTTCATTTCTTGCAACGGATTCCTCTAGTTGGGTGAGTTTTGCCAATACTGCTGCCATCTCGGGGTTTTGCGGAGTTTCCAAATCAAAGACCTGCTGCTCTTGGTTCGGATTCGGGTTAGGGTTAGGGTTGAAGTTTAGGTTGGGATTTGGATTTGGGTTTGGGATAGGAATTGGGTTAGGAATTTGATTTGGGTTAGGGATAGGAATTGGGTTAGGCACCGGATTCTGGGTTTGCGGTGGAAGGCGTCGTGCAACTCCAGTAATCATCATCATGAGTTGGGCAATTTGGTTATCAGTATGTTTGCCCAGGCGTTGAATATCTTCTCTGATCTGAACCATTTCTCTGTTCAGATTTCCCGGGTTTGGGTTAGGGTTTGGACGGGGATTGGGAACGAGATTAGGATTCGGATTTTGCTCACCTCCGCTCGGGTTTGGATTAGGGTTGCCTCCATTTGGGTTAATGTTTGGATTGGGATTCGGATTTGGGTTGCCTCCGTTTGGGTTCGGGTTTGGGTTGCCTGCGTTCGGGTTCAAGCCTCCGATCAATAGATCCATTTCCGCCCCCAAATCTGATGCACTAACGGAGTCTGCTTGCAGTTGGAGCCGTTCCAATCTCTGTCCCAAGGGTCTGGTCCAGGAGGGTATGATGTTCTTCTTTTTCGGCCCAATTGCTCAGAACTGACAGCAAAGCAAAAACTCGTGCTCAGACGCGGTTCCTGCTTATGTTTTTTTTTTTATGAAAATTTATGCATGATTTTAGAAATTGAGTACACCGCCGTCAGTGTCATCGACTCAACTTTTTTAAAAACGATGGGCTTACGGGAGGTTGCCTTGATCCTCAGATTTTTGGGGTGTATCCTCATTTAGGAACGGTCGATTCCCAAAAGATACTAAAATAAGCTAAATATTTGGCTAATATTCCATCGACAATTTGACCATTGGTTCGGAATGACTTGAGGTGAACAATGTGATACGATAACCATAGCGGCGTAAGCAGTACACTTGCTTTTAGCCTGGATGGTGTTGGCATCGCAATGTTCTGCTCCCCTATTCCTTTCCTTTGGTTAAATCCCGATCAAATGCTTAGTCAAGGACTTAGCAAAATCTTAGTTACCTTTAGGTTCGGGTTTGAGGACTAATGTGATCCATCAACACGCATTAGGGTGCATGACTCTTCATCGGGTCTCAACAACCTTCCGAAGACCGCGCGAGCGAGTCTCGAGAATCGTGGCTGACAGCATGTCAATGATGACGCAAGATGCAATGCAGCACGTAAACAGATTACAGCACATAGTCCTACCTTGCAGGTTCCTGTCCTAATTTGGAAGGTTCTACGGCTTGTTAAACATGTACAAAGGCCGGGTTTTGGCTTGAAGAGGGTTCCCCGGACTAGAGTCAAAGTATACCTCCCGTTATCGAGCGTACACTCAATAACGGTACAAACGGTAGATATGACTCATCACGGTCGAGGGTTGTTGAGCATTCCGGGATTCCTTGTCACCGGCAAGCCGAGCAAGATTGCCGAAACACAACAGCGGGGCTGCACAGGATATATATACAAGAAATAAAAAGTGAAATAAAATCCTTTGAAAATCCCACAAATGTTTTTCAAGCTTGGCTCACTAATTTAATTAATGCTTAAGGAAATCGGGACATTTTATCAACGTACCGATTTTTCTCAAGTATCAATTAAACCATTATCCCCAGCAGAGTCGCCACTGTGGGCTACCACAGCCCGGGGTGGAATCAGGGCGGCCCGTAAAGAAACGCCTCGCTTGCTTTTGGAATCGATTTGAAAAATTTGAAGAGTCCCGGATTTGTGGTTTGCCACCCGAGAAACCGTTTTGATTAAAAATGATTGATTTGAATTGAAAACCAGAGATTTGAAAAGGGTTTGGGAACCACGTTACAAGGGGGGAAGGACGGCACCCCCCTCGCCCGATTTGAAATCAGTCTCTACTAAACATTTGTGGGGTTTTTCAAAGGATTTTATTTCATTAAACCAACTAGCATTTATTTACAGATATATCAGGTTGGGAAGTGCATGCATGTGCATATGTACAATGAATAGATGAGAGAAATGGAAATGGAGTGCAAAATGCTAGAGACTGGAAAATCCTGTGATTAACCTCACTCTCGAGCGCTCGGGAGCACTCCCGAGCGCTTGGGAGTATTGCATGTCCATCCTGCCAATCATGTTAGTTCAACAGAACACAATAGGATATAGTACTGAAAATGTAAACTAAAATAACCTCAAACATGATACAGGCCCGACAGGAGATCTGGTAGATCAGGGTCAGGCCCCATTCCACCGAGTCATGCGTCTTTTCCTTCCAAGAACAGTGATTTTATAGTTCTAAAGACCAAAGGGTCACATGCAAGGCATGCAAAAGTATTACAAGAACTAAAAATAGAGGGAAACATGAATAAAGTGGCATGCAGAAAACTCCCGAGCGCTCTGGAGTGAGCTGCACCCCCAGACTGGTCTCAACCAATCAAAGCCTCTTTGCTTTAATGTCTTAATGCAACAGATCCATTTATTGTTTTGCATGCCAAAGACTCTTCTTCTTTTTTTTTAATCTACTGAAAAGCATATTTTTGCACTTTTATGAAAAGTATCCTTATCCTCTTTTGAAAATCAGATCAGACACAGCAAAGACATTTTAAGAAGACCCTTTTTGCTTGAGACCTGTTTTTATACCCCTTGCATGTTGATTTAAGTGCTAGAAAAATGGAAAATGGAACTAGCATCACTCTCGAGCGCCCCAGAGTAGTCCCAAGCGCTCGGGTTTGCTGCCAGTGCTGCATGCATGGAAAACAGTTGTAACCCTTTGCTCTTGTTTTAACACTAAGGCTCTCCCTTCACACTTCCAGTATTGAGGACTGGAGTGAGCTGGGAAGCCTCCCTCAGAAGGGAAGAAACAGCCTTGCTCTTGATTGACACCAAAGTGTGAGGCTTTTACCTTTTACTTGGAACCTTGCTCCTTGAAAGAGGGATTTGGAAGATGGAAAAAGGATGGAAGCTTCAGAAGATCAGAAGCTGGAGATGATCAGAACCCCTTCCATCTTATTGATACCTTGGGTTTTTGGCTTGTTTTTGCCTTTGAAAATGGGAATTTTTGCTTGCAAAAGAGTGAGAGCTGATTTTTCTGCTTTGAACTGTCAGAGAAGTGATCTAGAGAGAGAGAGTCCTCTCCTTTTTTGAGCTGAAGAAGGCCTTTTATAGGCAAAAGTATAACATATGGTCTCATATTGGAAAATATTATTTGAAATCAAAATGAAATCTCAGCTCTGACTCATCTCTGACTGAGGTTGAGCGAGGTCCAAGGCTAAGACCCGTTCAAAGGGCTGCAATGATGGCTGCATGGATAGTGGGGAAGCTTCAACATCCATTGGGCAGTGCAAAAGTCTCGAGGGCTCGAGAATTGGCTGACCCATGGTTTTGGCGCTCGAGAATTGGCTGACCCATGGTTTTGGAAAATAGTCTGGAGCGCTTGGGATTGGTCCAGAGCGCTTGAAAGCTATTTTTGATATTTTATTTCTCTTTTTAAAGCTTTCCAAGGAGCATTGTTCTACCGGTCCAAGGCTTGTTTAATCCAATTTTCTTCATCGGGGAGCCTCCGGGCCATGAATCAAGGAAATTCGAGTTGTTCAAATTGCGGTGTCTACATAAACGATATCAAACTGTATGGCGATGCCCCGTTTGGGTGGTGTCTACAACAGTTTTGCCACAACGTTATACATTGGCACCAAACTAGGTATGGGACACTTAGCAGTAAATTAGTCCCTAAGTACGAAAGACTTAGGTGCATACGAACCCATGCACACCGCATCTGGTTATATAAAAGTATCTAAGTACGAGCAAAACTTGGATAGTTGCTCGAGCGTGGGCACACTTGCAAGAATAACCAAATGTATGCACCACATAAAACATTAAGTATGAAAAAACTTAGCATCTAAAAAGGGTTGGCCACGAAAGGGCCACCTGTGGATCAAAAGGCCACAAGGGGACGAGTGTACTTGCACTTAGGCCAAACACGGTCACCAACGCCAGCATGAAGCCATGAAGGGCTGCATACCTATTTTAAAGTGTATGAAAGTACCAGTGCCACGCAGGGCAACATTCAATGGCCACGCAAGGCCAGCAAAAGGTAATCGTGTTCAGAGAAGGATGAAAACCAACTTACTCTTCAATCGTTAAGTCTTGAACGGCAGGAGGTGAGGCTGAAGCGATTATGCCTTCTACCACAGTATTGTCACCAGATTGACCACCACTGGCTTCCTTCTAGCCAGGGGTGGCCAATCCTCAGTTTGATTGGCATTGGCACCTAGTTGCTCGGAAACCTGGGTGTTGTGTTCTTACTCCAGGTTATCTTCCCCTTCCTCCTCTGTTTGATCCTCGGCTTCGATCTGGGAGCTCGGCAGGTACTTGTTGGACCAGAGGGGGCAAGATTCAGGGGCTCCAAGCTTGGTGAGGCACGTTGTCCAAACTGTATCCCAGATCTGGTCTTGAATTCTGGGGATTTGGGCTTTGTAGCTCTCAATGGCCACATTGATCCTATCATTATAGCCTTGTTGGTATGCTGCCTTGGCATCATTCTTGGTTGACTCTAATTCCATCAGAGTCTGATTCAGGCTGTCCTTAGCCCCGTCCAGCTTGCCTTTCAGTTCATCCGCAACTCCACGGGCCTAGTTTCTCTCTCGTTCGAGCCTGAGGATGGTACTTTAAAGCTTGGCGTTCTCGCTGGCAAGCTTTGCACGTTGGGGCTTGACCTGCCCCAGCTTTTGGGCCATCGCCACCATCTTTTGCATTGTCTAGAAATCCAGCAGTTATAGCAATATTAGAAGCAAGTTTAAGATATCAACAAACAAATGACGAGACACTTACCTTGGCACTGTTAATCATGAACGATCCAAGAAGGTCGTCAGAGGAGCTGGCTACTTCCTTTTGCATATCCCCCAAAAATAAGAAAGCTTGGGACAAGGCCAGGGCAGACCCCTCGGACTCCACACTATCTCGAATGGTGACCAGCCGGCCACTGTGGGTAAGTTGAGGAGCCCAGATTGGAGTTGAAGTTGTAGGGGACTGAGTTAGGGACCTTTCATTCAGAGTTGAGTACAGACGCTGGCGCTTGTCCTGGTGGCTTGCCTCGATCTCTTCTGTGGAAAAGCCGGGGGGCGGGTCCAGCTGAGCAGCTCCCCGACGGCCATGAGACAGCAGCAGATTCTGAGACCGTCCACGGCCATGAATGGCACCGCGGCCTCTTCCACGGCCGGCCCCGGGAATAGTAAGGAGATCACTAAGGTTGATTCATTTCCTGCAGTGGGGGAGATGGGGTGTAACCGCTGGACGACGTGGAAGCCTCTTCGGCAAGTTGTTTGGGCTCGACGGGGAGTGGAGGGGTCCGAGAATGCCTTTCTTCTTCCTGTTCGAGATAGGATGCAGACGGACCAGCTAGAAGGGGATTGTCAGCTGCTCGGATACGCCGATCAATAAAACCGCCGTATGATGCTTTGTAACTGAGGAGCACCTAAGCAGCCCTTGCTCGGCCCGCGAGATAAGTGCCTTGGCCGTTGAAATCAAGTGCACAGTTGATGTCTGTTACGTGGACCTGTGGGGTGATAATGTCATATCCCTGATTAACGTTCGTAGCTACAATGAAGGAATGCAGCAGATTAGATATAACGAGATTGTATGGCCGAAGTACGAGAAAACTTTAGGTAAAAGGGGAACTAACGCGGCTGTCCAAATCTGTGAGAGGCATGGAAACCTATCACTTGGCCGTCCTCATTTCTGGGCTCGAAGTTCCTAGTGACGATCAGGAAATCATCATCATCTCCTCGAGCGGAGTCAGGCAATTCAAGCATGAGACATTTCTTGGAATCTCTACTCTTTAGATAATAAGTTAAAGCATCTTTGGTTCTCGAAATACTATATAGATGGTGAATATCGTGGAGGCCTAACGACATACCCAACATCTGATTTAGGGCATGTACACCCACGACCACCCTAAAGAAGTTAGCAGAAACTTGCATAGGAGAAAGCCTGTAGTGGGCTAAAACCTGTCGGAGCGATGGTGCTAGAGGGAACCTAGCGTCGCCTTCCACGATGGCAACTTCAGGAATATGGAGGGTATCATTGTTTGGACTCTCACGAATAGCGTCCTCAAGAGCGAGGGTAGTGGCCACATTATCAGGGATCTCGTAACGAGATCTGAAATTGACCATCGCTTGGGGAGTGTTGTAGTGTCGTCTGAACCTCCCCATTTCTGACAGAATTAGTTTTACAGATGGAAGAAAGGGGCAAGGAGTAAACCCTAGACAAAGGGAAGCCCTAAATCAACGAGAATGATAGGGAAAAATAAAGGAAGGGATGACTTACGAAGTGATGATCAGAGATCCAAAGACTGCAGAAAGGGAGGAACTTTGAGACGGTGAAAAGTGCTTCAATGGCAAGAGTGCTTGAGTCTTCTTTCTGCAGAGGGAATCTAGAGAGAGAATGGGGGTTCAAAATGGGACGAAAATCCAAACATACCCTAATGAGTGGAGTGGCGTAGGTGAAACGTCATCACAGGCGCCGTTTGGGCATTTCGATGCCCACGAAGCTTGCCGCATTTAATGAAGGCAGTACGAAGCATGCCACCTGTAAATTTAGGGGCAGGAGAAAGCCAGTCCGGCCTAAGCGATTAGACGTTTTACCTGGACTAAACATGAAAATTACACCAGTTTTGAGGAACAAAGCGCAGGAGCAAATATAATATACATGACAATAGATTTGCCCGGTGTTTAGAAGCTTTGCTCGTCATATTAAGAGAAAATAATGAGTAAAGCTGGGGAGCAATTGTACGGAGATATTCCCGAATAGGTGCAAGTGAGGCCCGAACACGTAATACGTGGGACCACGGCATAACAGTGAAAATGATAGTCGTCGTGCAAATGGTGAGCGGCGATATAGACCAATGGCATAAGAGGTCATTGGACTAGGCTATCCGAGCAAGGGCATGATCCAACAAACTCGAGGAGTTATTGGACCAGGAATCTGGTACGAGACAGTGACATATGAAGTCACTGGTCCAAGTAGTGTGTTCGACAATGAGGGGGCCGAACAAGAGCAATATTCCAGGGGAAGCAGCCTCAGTAGCGGGAAAACACTTTGGGAGGTTCCAAATGGTGATGCCCCATAACGAAATAGGATCTTGATAAAATAAGATCTGGAGAAAATACCCAATGGGAATGGGATGTTTGGCCAGCTATAGGAAATGAGTCCTAAATGGTCTAAAGTAATGAATTAATAAGGAAACAAGGATCCACAATATACGGGGTTTCCTATACGAGGTAGAAAACTTAGGACAACAAGGATACTTGGGCAGCAAGCATCCGTGAATCTATAAATATGAGGTAAACCTAGAGGCTAAAGGTATGCAGTCTATTGCAATTGAGTTATTTACCTTGTAACGCCCCCAATTTTGGGTACGTTAAATAAACATTTTATTGCTTAAACAAAGTAGAGTCTGGCTCATTATTACATCTTAACCCTTACAGGAGTTTAATTTTTACACAAGGGAAGGAAACTAAGGTTCCTAACTACAGCTCCGCTTGCTCCTCCATCCTAGCCAGCTCCTCAGCTCCGAATGCCTCCAAGGTGTACTGTTCATCTTGATCATCTACAAAGTCTAACACATTATACCAGCGTCGCCACCAGTATAATATGTAAGGGTCACCAAAGGTAATACCATGAGCTACAAGAGCTCAGCAGAATAATCCTATACCCACTAACCCTTAACTTACACATAGCAGTCAATAAGCCATGATACAATAGTAATCAAACTAATGCATGTGCGTTCAAAAATTTCACGTTTAGATATGTACAATAACACATGCACATTCATTACTCACTAGCATAAGTGTCCGTGTCATCAGAGTTTCTCCTACGCAGCGTTTCGTAGACCGTGTCACCATTTCACTTTTCATTTCCAAATCAACATCTCAAAAATCACATTTAACACACCCAACCTCGGTTCTGCCGCTCCGGGTGCCTGAGTATCCGCACAATGGTTCCCCCGCTCTGGGTTCCCATTGGCACACAAAACTTTGCATTGGCTCCTCTCCACAGATCACCAAGCTATACCTCAGTTCCGCCGCTCCGGGTTCCCAAGTATCCTCACAATGGTTCCGCCGCTTCGGGTCCCCATGGGAACGCACACAACCTCACAATGGCTCCGCTGCTCCGGGTTCCCATTGGCACACACACACACACCACACAATGGCTACCACGTCCGGCCATTATGTAGTTTCAAAAATATTTTTCCATTGCTACACGTCTTTTCATTAACCACACCCTAGGTGTAATGTTTCTACTTTCTTGATTTTCGTGTCTCGTTTTCATGCATAGACTCCGTGGTAGGACTTCACATATAAGCAATCATTCATCGTAATCTTGAAACTAAACTAGCAAGATCATCCAACTCTATAGTACTTATCATGCTCAAATAATCACTTAAAGCATAACGCCACATGTACAGACGCCTTTGGAGTGACAATCACTTATGATTTCACATACAACCATAAGTAATGCAAGCAACATCTAAACAAGCTCATAACCATCTTAAAGATCAAAATACGAATACTTACAATTAAGCGATAAATACTTCTCTTTCAAATAAAACCGTTATTTTCTTCCTTATGGAAAGTTCAAAAAAAACAACATATGTTTATTAGGGTAAAAGTCGTTTATTCAACATGCTCATATATCCTTTAGCAAAATAAGAATACTAGCTATCTTACTTCATGCTTTTCAAATACTACAAACAACATACAAACTTCGATTCCTACTTATACTTGCGTCACAATGATCCCTAACAACTCGAGTCACCGTATTACCACCCGTTGCGTTACGAGACCCGTCTAAGTCTCCGTATTACCACCCCTTGCATTACGAGACTCCCTAAACCAACTTCCGACTCAAGCAACTATTTTCTCACACAATATGCAAGTTAAGACTCCCCTATGTCCACATTCATAGATGAGACTTCATACAATATGCCAACATTATCACAAATATGCCACAAACATTCACAAGTGCCAACAATCAATAGAAAGCATTTAAACGAAGTTTTAACTAAGTAATTCCTTATTTGTTCCTCGCTAACAGAAGGCCAACAGGTCAAGAATAACATCCACTAATCATAGGAAGTCAAAACAATAAAACGAGGATCTTAAGAGTAGCCAACGAATGTTGGGAGACTGACATATCCTCACTCTAATGGTCGTACTTTCTGTGTACTCAGAGTCTTAAGGTGATTTTGGTGGCAATGGAAAGCTAACTTCAAGACCTTCGAATCGATATAAAGTTTGCATGAATCGGACATTGGACGACGAAGTTATGGCCGTTTGAAGTTGGGCTGAAACCCAAAAGATGAGCCGAATTTCCAGAGAAGGGAGGGATCGATCCCTCCTCTCTTGCGTATCGATCCCCAAGGTGAAAATTCCAAATTTGAATTGAGGGATCGATCCCTCATGCTTGGGGATTGATCCCTGGGCGATTTTGGGCGATTTCTGTACTTTTCTGACAGCTTTCAAATGAACAAAGGGGGACGATCAAAGCTCGATTCTCACATCACAACAACATGTAAACACATAAAAGAGGTAAAGAAGTCCCTACCTCGCGACGATAACCAAGATCTACGAGATTTGAACGAGCCCTAGCCTCCTTGAACTTCAAAACTTCGATTCAAGTTTGACCCAAGGATTTTTAAGCTCAAGAAGGCGAATAGAAGGCCGGAGGGTTGGTGATTCTTGAAGTTCTTGAGAGATTGATTGAAGTTTTAAGTGAGAGGAGAGAGAGAGAGATATGAGGGGATGAAAATGATTCCCTACACACACACCCACATATTTATAGCCCTATATCTTTATATTACATCAACACTCCTTCAAATTTCAATTCATTCCCCTCAATCCCCTATCTAATTAGCCACCAAATAAACCACAATTCCCAACTAATCATTTAATCAACATTTCAATAATTAAAGATTTTTTTTTTTCCGGGTCTCTACAATTAAAGTGGAAACTGGGTGGGAGGGAGGGAGGAAGATGAGTGGGTCGTGTTTAGTAATCTTAAGGGTATTTTTGTCCATTTTTGTAAGGGTATTTTTGTTCGAAAGTGATTTATTTTAAAATAGGTTACATACAGTAAATTCACAGTGTCGGGCACAAAAGAAATGAGATGAAAATTTCATAGTTTCTCTCTCAAACTAAACAAGGGGAGGGAATTTTAATTGGAGATGGCTTTACTACATTTTTGGAGCAAGCTGCACATCAGTCAATTCTGCATTTTTATTGCCCTTTTCGGACCTATAGACGCCCTATTCTGGACCGTCCAAATTAGTTTATTTACGGTCTTTGATTCCCCAATGATGATTAAGGGTCAAGAACATCCGAGATTGATGGTGTGTTTGAGCTATGAGCGTTCCGAACCTCATTCAAATCCTTTCAAACTCTTTTTTAAATCCTTCAAGCCAAAACCAAACGGCCTCATCAAAACCCTACTTGCATACGCTTATACCTTGCTGGCGTGCGCTGGTAATGTGCCACGTGTCAGTCATCGGTCAACGTACGAGGTCAAACTGGCGCACGCCAGTTCTCCAGTGGCGCACGTCAGTCCAAGTCAGTCAAATCAACTTTATTCAACCACTTCCTCGAGACTTTTGCATCCACCCCTACGTCGTCTACAGTCTGCTGATGATTGCATTCGTGCAGATCGGCTCCCCCTCTCTCGTACACCACCTTTCAACTAGTCCCATGCATTTAATGCATGGGAAGCTGTTTCCAAGCCAAACAAGCCCTAAGGCCAACTGATCCCAGCCTTTTTCAGCTGCTGCCTGGCCTATAAATACCCCCCTTGCATTTATTTGCAAGGGGTTAACTCCATTAGAGAGCTTCCAAGCCTTTCTCCTTCTCTCCCTAGTTTTCTTGGTTTTCCCTTTCATGCATTGAAAGAGGAAGCAAAGAGGATCAGTCACATCCACTACATTATTCTCAACATCCATCATCCACTCCTTTCAAGGTTCAAAGCTCAAACCACCTTTCAACCTCAATCCAAAGGTATACCACCTTTGTTTATGTAACCTGTTCTGACCCCTGAGGGGCGCTGGCAGGGTCAAGGCTGGTAATCAATACCAGTCCTGGCCCTAATGCTGGCAAAGATTCAATGATAGTGCAATGTGGTATGTGGCGCGCGCCAGTTAACCAGTGTCGTATGCCATTCATGGCTGCGAGATGAAATTGGCGTGGGGATCACAGACCGCCCTTTTCTGCTTTATCTCTATTCTGATCACCATGCAGCATGTTGAAACCAGTTTACTGTTTTTCCATACTTTAGAACTGCGTAGTTAGATATCTGTTATAACTGCCCAGAAAGGCTTCTGGGTTCCTTCTGGTCATGTTCCAGAACCCAGATGAAGCAAAGCCAAGCATTGGATAAATGGAACAACTGGCACACTGTCCTCAAGGACTAGCGTGCGCCATATAAGCTAAGGATCCAATGGCTGGCCCTTGCATGGTAACTTAGTCCTGGCCTCTGCTTGATCCCCACACTGTTTATGGGGTTTTCTATCTGCTTCATTTCTGTTTGATTTGTTGTTGTAATCTGTAACTGTATATAACCTGCGATATCAACTACGTGGTTTATCTTGGGTGTGCACTAGTCCATTCCAGAGCCCAGAGGGTTGAGAATAAGAGTTATGAGTTTGGGTCTACCGGCGCGCGCCAGTACGTGAGTGGCGCACGCAGGTCAATTCTGCATGCAGTGGCATGGCCAATGCATGTGGGTCTGATCCTGCGTGCGTTACCCCTGACCTGACGTTCTAGTTTGCTCAAAATGCTCATAAGTGCTTGTTCTCAATCTATTATATTCATTTAGATCAAGCATTCATCATTTTGTCATATAAATGCAATTTGCTACGCTTTTAATGCCCTTTAACTGTTCCCCCGCCCTAACTGGCTAATAAATGATCAGAGAGAGAAAAATGCAAACATTTTTACAAAAATGCCTAAAGTAGAGACCGATCTTCAGATTGGGCGACAGGGGTGCCATAAAACCCTTCCCCTCTCGTAACCTGGCTTCCGAACCTCAGATATCGAAGGTGATGATGGTCCAGTCTACAAGCCTTTTCTAATTCGAGCAAACGTGGCAAGACGTTTTCCAAACCAGTTCCTTGGGTGTTTTTCCGCAAAACCCGAGTGGCGACTCTCACGTTTCATTATTTCATCGCACTTTCCAAAACAAAAGGGTGCAACCCAAATTTTATGAATAAAAATAGAATTTTTTAGGGGCGTGTGCCCATAGTGGCAACTCTGCTGGGGATCATTGCATTGATCAAATATTTGGCGATTAATACATAAATGAACAATTTTCAAAAGTCTGTCAAAATAGTACGCTCCGCACTGCTGAAGAACGGCATGGTAACATAACAGGATTCTGCATCTGACCAATCCAAACTGGGGCTTTTACATTTGTTCACTTGTGTAGTTTTCTCCAAGTATTGATCAATTAAATGAGCCAAGCTTGAAAATGGCATTTTTCAAAATCTTTGCATTTCTCTCTCATTCAATCATTTTTTGGCATTCTCCATTTGCATCGATGTTGGAAAGCCCCTGTGGGCTACCACAGCCCCGGGTGGATCGGGGCGGCTCGGAAAATAATGTTTTGAATTGAAAATTTGAATTGAAGAGTCGCCACCCGAATTTATGATTCGCCACCCGAGAAATCGTTTTGATTGAAATGATGGATTTGAATTGAAAACCAGAGATTGTTTTGGGTTCGAAAGCCACATTACGGGGGGGGGGGGGAAGGGTTTTACTGCACCCCCTCGCCCGATACAAGATCGGTCTCTACTCAATGTTTGTGGGATTTTGTCGAAAATATTTTGTTTCGTTAAGCAATTAGCACGTATGTACAAATACCAAAAGATAGCAGTGCATGCATGTGCAAAGTGTACAAGGTGCAATAAAATGATGAAGCAAGTAAACAAAATGAACTGTCACTGAAATCACTCTCGAGCGCTTGGGAGTGGTCCCGAGCGCTCAGGAGTGCTGTCAAACCATCCTGCAAATTTGGTTAGACATATTCACATGCTAGTTGTAGACACCCCAATTTGGACCTATTAAATATCCTTAATTTGTGCCCTCGAGGCTCCCTGATGATGAAATAGGGTCAAAATAGGCCGTGGAAAACTTGGACGATGCTTCTTGGACTTTTTCAAAATCAAAACATTCCTTTTTCCCGACACCCTGAGGGTAAAATTGGCACACATTTCAGCATATAAAATATATTTGAATGAAACCAATTGGGTTAGAAAGAGGATTCAACGAGCTTTCCAACGCTTTGAAAAACACCTAAAATCGAGTTCGGGAGTGTCCGTGGCGGCCCGCTGAAGTTGGGTAGTCACTCCCAAGCACTCGGGACCACTCTAGAGCGCTCGAGATTGCCACTCCCAAGCGCTTGGGAGTGCTGACAGACCAATGGGTGATGAGCTTGACCATCGACCATGGCTTTTAAGGCTTTTCAGTCCATTCAAACCTGCAGGTTCAAACCTGCACATCCCAGGCCTGGCAGGGCATCTCATGATACCATTTTTCCCCCCGAAATATTTTTCATCTTATTTTTTATTTATTTTTCAAAATTCAAACCTATTTTCTCCTCTCCTATAAATACCCCCTTCTCTAAATTACTTCCAATTCTCTTTCAAAAAAATCAAAGCAATATTCAATGGAATCATTAGAAAATTCAAGAGCTTAATCATAATCAAGCTCTCATCTTTCTGTGATTTTCAACCCATTTTCAAGCATTCATATCAGTCCAAGAAGCACAGTCCAAGCAACAAGAAAAAGGTATAAAATGAGGCTTTTCAAGCCTTTCTATTTTCTGAGGGGGATCAAGGGCTCATGCCAGTTCCTCATACTGGTTGTGAGCTCATTTGATCTTAGTTTAACTATAAGAGCAAGAGGAGCACAAATAAACGAAATATTTTTTGGGCACTGTGTTCACTCCCAAGCGCTCGGGACCATTCTTAAGCGCTCAGGAGTGCTGCTGCTCACCAAAATTTTCTTTTGTCATCAAATGCTGCATTTTCCGTTCTTAGTAGACACTGGGTGTGCACTGGTCCCTCTAGAGCCCAGTTAGGTTTATTTACAATTGCAAGGAAGCAAAGTTTGAATGGTTAAGACCAGTTCTTAGCTGTTTAAGCTTCTCGCTGAGCACTTCTGTACTTTGATTTCTTTTTGTCTCGCTAGCATTGCTAGCATGTGGATATGTCTTACCAAATTTGCAGGATGGCTTAACAGTGGTCCCGAGCACTCGAAACCACTCCCGAGCGCTCGAGAGTGATTCCAGTGACAGTTCATTCTGTTTACTTGCTTCGTATTTATATTGCACCATGTACACTTTGCACATGCATGCACTGCTATCTTTTGATATTTGTACATACGTGCTAGTTGCTTAATGAAGCAAAATATTTTCAATAAATCCCACAAACATTAAGTAGAGACCGACTTCGTGTCGGGCGAGGGGGGTGCCGTAAAACCCTTCCCCCTCGTAACGTGGCTTCCAAACCCTTAACAAATCTCTAGTTTTCAAATTCAATCAATCATTTTCAAATCAAAACGGTTTCTCGGGTGGCAAACCATAAATCCGGGTGGCGACTCTTCAAATTTTTCAATTCGATTCAAAAACAACATTTTTCGGGCTGCCCCGACCCACCCGGGGCTGTGGTAGCCCACAGTGGCGACTCCGCTGGGGACGTGTTTAATTGATACTTGAGAAAAGTTGGTGTGTTGACAAAACGACTTACTTTCCTTAAGCATCAATCAAACCTGTGAGCCAAGCTTGAAAGACATTTGTGGGATTTTTCAAAATATTTTGATTCATTGCTTATCTTTTTGTATCTATATTATGTTCAACCTCGCTGTTGTGTTTTGGCAATCTTGCATGGCTTGCCGGTGACAGGGAATCCCAGAATGCTCAGCAACCCTTGATCGTGATCAGTCATCTCTGTCATTTCTACCGTTGTTGGGTGTACGCTCAGCAACGAGAGGCATACCTTGACTCTATTCCGGGGAACCCTCTTTAACCCAAAACTGGCCTCTATACATGCGTAGAAAGCAATAGAACCTTCCAAATTAGGACAGGGACCCGCAAAGTAGGACTATGTGCTATATCCTGCCTACATGTTAATGTTTTCTACATCTCACCATGCATCTCATCCATGCCATGCCATCATGTTGTCTATTTCAAGTCTTGTGCTCTTAAGACTCGCTTGCGCGGTCTGTAGAAGGTTGCCGAGACCCGATGAAAAGTCGTGCACCCCAGTGTACATTGTCTAAACTACATGAGTCCTTAGAACAATAAGACTTTGGGAAATCAAAACATACTAAGTCCTTGACTAACGCCTAATCGAAGATTCAACGGAGAATAAGGAATAGCAAGGAAACGATGCCGTGATGCGACGTCACTTACACCATTTCGGCTAATGGCGCCATGCCACTAACGCCACTTTGGTTATGGTATCACGTCATCTATACTAAGCTATTCCATGTTCAAAATTGAAACTTTGAATGAGGACTAGTTGAATACTTAGTTCATTTTGACATCTCTTAGAACTTGTCGTTCTAAACAAAGGATACGCCTTAAAAGAAACTCTGAGGAATGAGGCAACCTTCGAAAGACCATAATCTTATCCCGCTTGCACATCGCACCTTGCATCTTATGCTGTCCGTTTGCTTTTGGGTAGAACTCTTACACTCGCTCACGCGGCGTGTTTAGGATTGCCTGGACCGATGAAGAGTCATGCTTTTTAAAGGCACGTTGTTGGAATTAATTAGTCCTTGGAACGATGAGGTTTTAGGGATATCAAAATTCATTAAGTTTTCAATACATTTTTTCATGGATTCAATGAAGATTAACGAAACAATTAGGCTACAATGTCATGATACCCACACCGCCCAGCTTATAGTGCGAAGTCACTTACACCACTTAGGCTAACGGCACCATGCCACTGACGCCACTCCGGTTACGGTATCATGTCATTTACGCCAAACGGTTTTCGAAACCAAAATTGAAATTTTGGGTGAAAAATGTTAAAGACTTAATTTGTCTTGATATCTTCCAAGTTTTGTCATTCCTAATCAAAGGATACACACTCAAAAGAATCTCTGAGCACTAAGGCAATCCTTCATAGGTTGTCATTTCTTGAGTCAAGGTCTAGGAGACCATAAATCCATGGAGTTTAGGATAACCCCGGTGTTTGCCGTGCCCGAACGGCTCCCTCTAATTCAGTCTAGCCTTAAGTGCATTCTTCCAGCAGTCTTATTGCTCTATCTCGGATGGTCTTAGATAAAGAGATTGGCTCTGATTCCCAACATACAGAATTTAACCTGCCTGACAACGACCTACCCGCGACTGTTGGAACTATCCGTAAAGTTTGATTCCTTGAGTCGACTATGACAACACATGAATAACAATTCTTTTATTCATACACGTTTTTTTAAATCATCGCAACAGGGGCACATTCTGAGTTAGCTTTTTTACCTTACTGTCAGCACTGGGTCACCCATCGTACACAAAGCCATACTACCTTTTCAACCACCTCAAAATGACAAGGCAAATAGAGCTGGTTGAACTGAAAAAAAGCTATAAAGGAAATAAGTCAGAAAATTGACAAGCATATGACTCTGGTCCAAGGGCTGGTTAACCTTTTTACTTCCACCATGTTGAATCCTGATCTGGGACTAAATGCTGATGATGCCATGCTCAAAAGTGAAGCTCTCTGACATGTTCAAAGACTTGGTTTAATTCCTTGATACCAGAACTCACTCAAAAGAGGATATTGGATCCCTGTCTAAAACTAGTGATAAAAGGCAAGATGTGCACATTGATGAGATCAACCCCAAAAGCAAAAGAATGAGATGCAATTGTGAAGCAAGCAAAGCTTTTGGCAGAGGCCCACTTGGCACGACCATGAACTCTCAACCCAGCTGTAAAATCCAACCAAGGATCTTCTCCCATTTTCCTGTACCTTTGTCCTCAGTTTTTGAGAAGCTCCTCGAAGCTGGCCTCATCGAGCCGCTCCCTCCAACTCCCCTACCTCAAAAGCTCCCGGCATCCCACAACCCAAATGCCTACTGTGCTTTCCACCAATATATCGGCCATTCCACCAATAATTGCTTCCGTCTCCGTCACAAAATTCAAGATCTCATCGATAATGGAACCATCTCACCTCCACTCTCAAAGCCCAACACTATCATAAACCATCCACCAAAGCACCCATAAAACCCCCGTGTCAACCTCATCAATCTGAACCCAATCTCATTTGACCCTAGCCAACACATCATACCCACAACCAAGCCAAAAACCCACTGTCAATATACCTGAGGAAGTCGGGATTTGCATGCTTGAAAACATAGACCTTGTATGGGAGTCAACCCCTGATGGGTGCCGTTTGCTGGGAAAAAACTATCCTCTAATCTTTGAGGAGTTCAAGACTGGACCAGTTAGTGAATCAATGGGACATGGCACGTTTGGACAACTTCTGAGCAACCAAACCATCAACGGTGTCTTTATGGCATAAGAATCCATCCCTACCAGTGCATTATCGACAATTGACCACCAGAATCCATTGTTTCAATCCCTAACAAGCTCGATGCCTCGATGATAAGCTCCAAGGCAACACAGAATCTGAAGGGGGATCAAAATCCAAATGATGCCCGAGATAGTGAGAAAGGACCGAAACCATCCCAATGCCAGACCTTAGATCTGGAGAAGAATGATGAATGCAATGAAGCCAAGCCATGAATGGAATCTGTCACAAGTTGGGGAAGTTTTTAAGTTTCAAGTCGAGTCTTTTTCAATTTCGAGTTAGTTTGTACCTCGAGTCTTTCATGCTTTCAATTCTTGTATGTTTTCAAATTCAAGTTTGTAGTCAAAGAAGAAAAACCAAAAAGAGAGTCAGTTTCGTAGTCCCAAACTACGTTATGACCTGATTCCTTTGCAAGAAGGATATGTAGGCAGCCTCATTTTGAGGCTCGGTCGTGTTCATTCGAGTCGATCCCAAAATTCAGTCACGATCTTTCGAGTCAACCCTTTGTCGGTCTGTCCCATCTTTTGAAATCAATCTCAAGCTTCTTGTGTCGAAATTGTGATAATAAACTCGCATTTTGTGATAATCCCCTAACTTGGAATTGTTTTTCACCAGCAATTGAGGAATCAAAACACGAGATACTTTGCCCTTGTAAGAAGAAGAATTGCATGAGACCACTCCCTTATGCCGTCGAGAAGCAACACCTTGGCCCGAGAAAAAGCTCGCTAGATCAAAACCTCAAAATGTGATCTAGGAAAAAGTTAGAGCACACAAATCTCTTAACTTGCATCTAAGATCCAATTATCAAGTTGTGCAATTCAAAATGAAGAAAGGCATTCTTTTCTTTTATCAAATGCAAGAAGATATATATCCATTGATAACCCCCTTTGAGCCTAAATCAATTTCTTTGAAAGAACCCAGCTAGGCAGCTATCCCCCACGCCGGGGTGAAATGAGAAGGACAAATGTGCCAAACACATGGTTATCATCGGCGAATCGGAATTCAAAGTGTGAAAGTGCCAAATACATAGGCATAATGAGATGCAAAACATCGAAGAAAATCAGAGAAAGCTCAAAATTCAAAGCATCAAGAATGAAAGTGCCAAAAACATTGGCACAACAAAGTGTGAAGAAAATCAAGTGAAAGAAGGTGCCCATCAAAAGCAAAAAGGGCACAAAAATGTTCAAGATGGCTGCTAGCTCTCGAAACCCAAAGAAAATGAAAATTCTTGAGCCTATTATCCTTTCTTTGTTAAGCCGAACCTTGGCCACGTTACAACCCGGATAAAGTCCTTTCAGATTGGAAAACACAAACTTGATAACAAAAATCCTAGACAATAGGAGAAAACAAGAAGGAGGGGCAAGGCATTTTGTGAATCCCGCAAAATCCAAGTTGGGGCATTTGCAAATTTCATGGATTGTCATCAGTAATCTGGGGCACGGTTCGTGGTAAAAATTCTTGTGTTTTGACAAAACAAGATCAAACAAAATCTTGAATGAGCATCACTTGATGGAGCTAAAACAATTTCAAAACCCAGAATGGGAAAATCATCGAAACTTGGTTTTATCATGACAATTTCAAACATCAATTGTGGGGCATGCTTGCCATTTTTTTCAAATCCTTAAGTAATCAAGCTTCTCGTCCAGTCAAATCATGCTTCTCGTCCAGTCAAATCACTCCCCGTCCAGTCAAATCAAACTCCTCGTCGAGTCAAGATCATCATTGAGAGCCAGTCCTCTCATAAATGGTCTTTCTTGTCTTTTGAATCATCTAAGCCTTATCCAAATTTACACAAGGTCATCTGTCTAGTCAAGTCATATTGATCTTGAGGTCCCAACTCATGAGAGAAATTCCAATACATGGAAGCACCCGCGCTTGCACTCATGATAAAATTGGTTTCCGAAACTATCAGTGGAATCAAGGAAAAGAATCAGAACTAAGGTCTGTCACTCACTGGGGCACATCTGGCCAATGTCATCAATCGCAGCAAGCATACAGACAACATCAAGACTGGGGCATGAATGCTCAAAACTCAAGCCCTAATCAAAGTCAAACTCAAACCAACTCCAGCTCAAATTCTGGATCCAGCTCAAATCCAATTTCCATCCAAAGACAAACTCCATCCCAAATCCTAAGGTCCTGAAAATACCAGCCCATTGGCCAAAAACAGTAAAGCAGAATGGGTACTTGGACATGTCCTTTGTTTTCAAAAAAAAAAATAATAATAATAAATTATTGTTGTTGTCAAATGTCGAAACGCAGGTCTCATTTTCTTGCCTCGACCTCTTATGGTCACCTTCATCTATCATATTTGTCAACACAACTGCTTGACATGCTGCCATAGATTTGGCAATGTCCTAAGTGACATCTTCCAATCAAATTCCGCCATAGATTTGGCATTGTCCTCTTGGATATCATTCAATCGTCTTCTGCCATAGATTTGGCACCGTCCTAAGGGACACCTTTCAATTGATTTCTACCATAGATTTGGCACCGTCCTAAGGGACATCATTCAATCATTTTCTGCCATAGATTTGGCATCGTTCTGTGGGACATCTTTTCAATCGACTTCCACCATAGATTTGGCATCATCCTGCGGGACATCTTTCAGTCAAATGTTGCCATAGATTTGGTTTCGTCTTGAGTGACGTCATTTCAATCAACTTCTGTCATGGATTTGGCATCGTCCTCTGGGACATCTTTCAATCAACTTCCGCCATAGATTTGGCACCGTCCTGAGGGACATCTTTCAATCAACTTCCGCAATAGATTTGGCATCGTCCTCTAGGACACCTTTCAATCAACTTCCGCCATAGATTTGGCATCGTCCTTCGGGACACCTTTCAATCGACTTCCGCCATAGACTTGGCATCCTCCAGAGGAAACACCTTTCAATCGACAATCGAATTCTGCCATAGATTTGGCTTTGTCCCGAGTGACATCTTTCTATCACCTTGCGCCATAGATTTGGTTTTGATTCCTTCGTGACAAACTAACTTGTCCCGTTGGATAGCACCCATCGCGATGTATTTTATGCTGGTTTAATTTTTCCACCCACTGAGACTGAGCAATCGGTGGGCGCTCCTCAATCAATCTATCTTGTCAATCATTTGCTTGCATGTCTGCATGTTGGCATTTGCCCCAAAGAAGTACGCTGGTTTGATCCCTACAAATGGGGTAAGGCAGCTCGAGCGAGCACGACCGCATAATTTCAAATGCTTATGCACTTTTACTTGCATTTGATTTGAATTAAGGATTTAGTAGGGCTCGAATTGGGCTGTCTCAATCTTTGGATGTCACTCGTATCCAGACATGATACCGAGCGCCATCCAAAGAGGGGCAACTGCAAACACCCCAATTTGGACCTATTAAATATCCTTAATTTGTGCCCTCGAGGCTCCCCGATGATGAAATAGGGTCAAAACAGGCCGTGGAAAACTTGGACGACGCTTCTTGGACTTTTTCAAAATCAAAACATTCCTTTTTCCCGACACCCTGAGGGTAAAATTGGCACACATTTCAGCATATAAAATATATTGGAATGTAACCAATTGGGTTAGAAAGAGGATTCAACGAGCTTTCCAACGCTTCGAAAAACACCTAAAACCGAGTTCGGGAGTGTCTGTGGTGGCCCGCTGAAGTTGGGCAGTCACTCCCAAGCACTCGGGACCACTCTAGAGCGCTCGGAAGTGCCACTCCCAAGCGCTTGGGAGTGCTGACAGACCAATGGGTGATTAGCTTGACCATTGACCATGGCATTTCAGGCTTTTCAGTCCATTCAAACTTGTAGGTTCAAACCTGCACACCCCAGGCCTGGCAGGGCATCTCATGAAGCCATTTTTCCCCCCAAAATATTTTTCATCTTATTTTTTATTTATTTTTCAAAATTCAAACCTATTTTCTCCTCTCCTATAAATACCCCCTTCATTCTACATGCAAAGGGCCACGAAATTCTCTCTCAAAAACTCCCTTAACTTCTGAAAATACTCTCTCTCCCTCTCTAAATTACTTCCAATTCTATTTCAAAAAAATCAAAGCAATATTCAAGGGAATCATTAGAAAATTCAATAGCTTAATCATAATCAAGCTCTCATCTTTCTGTGATTTTCAACCCATTTTCAAGCATTCAAATCAGTCCAAGAAGCACAGTCCAAGGAACAAGCAAAAGGTATAAAATTAGGCTTTTCAAGCCTTTCTATTTTCTGAGGGGGATCAAGGGCTCATACCAGTTCCTCGTATTGGTTGTGAGCTCATTTGATCTTAGTTTAACTACAAGAGCAAGAGGAGCACAAATAAACGAATTATTTTCTGGGCGCTGTGTTCACTTCCGAGCGCTCGGGACCATTCTTGAGTGCTCTGGAGTGCTGCTGCTCACCAAAATCTTCTTTAGTCATCAAATGCTGCATTTTCCGTTCTTAGTAGACACTGGGTGTGCACTGGTCCCTCCAGAGCCCAGTTAGGTTTATTTACAATTGTAAGGAAGCAAAGTTTGAATGGTTAAGACCAGTTCTTAGCTATTTAAGCTTCTGGCTGAGCACTTCTGTTCTTTGATTTCTTTTTGTCTCGCTGGCATTGCTAGCATGTGGATATGTCTAACCAAATTTGCAGGATGCCTTAACAGTGGTCCCGAGCGCTCGAAACCACTCCTGAGCGATCGAGAGTGATTCTAGTGACAGTTCATTTTATTTACTTGCTTCATCTTTCTATTGCACCTTGTACACTTTGCACATGCATGCACTGCTATCTTTTCGTATTTGTACATACGTGCTAGTTGCTTAATGAAGCAAAATATTTTCAATAAATCCCACAAACATTGAGTAGAGACTGACTTCGTGTCGGGTGAGGGGGGGTGCCCTAAAACCCTTCTCCCCTCGTAACGTGGCTTCCGAACCCTTAACAAATCTCTGGTTTTTAAATTCAATCAATCATTTTCAAATCAAAACGGTTTCTCGGGTGGCGAACCATAAATCCGGGTGGTGACTCTTCAAATTTTTCAATTCGATTCAAAAACAACATTTTTCGGGCCGCCCCGATCCACCCGGGGCTGTGGTAGCCCACACTAGTACTGCCAGCAAAAACGAAAAGAAATCAAAATACAGGTGTGCTCAGCCAGAGGCTCAAACGGCTAAGAACTGGTCTTAACCATTCAAACCTTGCTTCCTTGCAACTGTAAAGAAACCTAACTGGGCTCTGGAAGGACCAATACACACCCAGTGTCTACTGAAAATAGAAAATGGAATACATAATGAAAAAAACTGGGTTTTTAGTGGTAGCAACACTCCTGAGCGCTCGGGAGTGAATACAGTGCCCAGAAAATGTTTTGCTTCTTTATGCTCCCCTTGCTGTTGTAGTTAAACCAAGATCAAATGAACTTATAACAGTATGAGGAACTACTACAAGCTCTTGATCTCCCTCAGAAGTGGAAAAACAGTGGCTTTTAAGTATAAAGTATGCCTTTATACCTTTGCTTGTCTTGAATTTAGCTTCTTGGACTGAATTGGATGCTTGAGAGTGGATTGAAAACAGTAGGAAAATGGAGTTCTAGATGGACTAGAGATTTGATGTTTAAAGATTGTTTGAAAGTTTTCTTTTGAAAACTCAAATTTTGGAAAATGTTTGAGGGAGGTTTAGAGACTGATGTTTGGCAGCAAAAGGGGAAGGAGGGACTGAAATTTCGTGGTCCTGTGCAAGGTAGAACATGAGGGTATATATAGGGGAGGAGAAAATAGGTTTGCATTTTGGAAATCAAATAAAAAATAAGGAGAAAGTGGTTTTGGGAGGAAAAAATGGCAAGATTAGATGCTCTGCTGGCTCAGGCATGCTTCTGTTGTATTTAGGTTTGAAAACCTGAAAAAGCCTGAAAAGCCATGGTCAAAGGTCAAGCTCGACATGCATTGGCCCTGTCAAAGCTCCCGAGCGCTTAGGAGTGGAACTCCCGAGCGCTCAGGCCCGAGGGCTCAGGAGTGGTTCCGAGCATTTAGGAGTGTCAGCCCAACTTCAGAAGGGCGCCACGGACACTACCGAACTCAGTTTTGGGTGTTTTTTAAAGCGTTGGAAAGCTCGTTGAGTCCTCTTTCTAACCCAATTGGTTTCATTGAAATATATTTTATATGCTGAAATGTGTGCCCATTTTACCCTTAGGGTGTCGAAAAAAAAGATGGTTTTAATTTTGAAAAAGTCCAAGAAGCATCGTCCAAGTTTTCCAAGGCCTGTTTTGACCCTATTTCATCATCGGGGAGCCTCGAGGGCCACAAATTAAGGATATTTAATAGGTCCAAATTGGGGTGTCTACAGCCCCGTTGAGGTGTTTTGGGTAACTGACACAGTTTACTGCCCGGGGTCCTCGAATGCCCAACAACCTTGGACGATGATGAGTCGTAATACTGTTCGGATGCCGTTTGGACCGATGATGAGTCGTAAAAAGTCCAAGAGCGGCTTCTAGGTTTGTCTCTTTGTCAAGTCCATCTCGTCTCTATTAGGATGCCGTTTGGACGGACCGATGACGAGTCGTGCATCTCGATGGTGCACGTTATCAATCTTTCAATTCCTTGAATCAATGAGACTTCGAGAAATCGAGACCTTATAAATCTTTGTCTAAACCCAATCAAAGTTTCAAATAGAAATCTAGGAACAACAAGGAACATGCCATGATGCTCACACCGCCTAGGTTAAAAGTGCTAAACACTTACACCATTGTGGGCTACCACAGCCCCGGGTGGATATCGGGGCGGCCCGAAAAAGAAGGCGCCACGCCATTTCTGGATTTTTTAAAAATTTTGAAGAGTCGCCACCCGGATTTGTGGTTCGTCACCCGAGAAACCGTTTTGATTTGAAAATGATTGATTTGAATTGAAAACCAGAGATTCGTTTGAAAAGGGTTCGGGAGCCACGTTACGAGGGGGAAGGGTTTTACGGCACCCCCCTCGCCCGATTTGAAATCGGTCTCTACTAAACATTTGTGGGATTTTTGAAAATGATTTTGTTTCAATGGACAATTAGCAAGTATTTACAAGGTTAACAGTTAAAGCAGTGCATGCATGTGCCAGTGAGCAGTACATGATGGATAATGGTAAGAGAGTGCGACATGGCAGTGTATGTTAAAGGATTGCAAGATAGCCAGAATTAGAAACCCTGTCAATGACTTCACTCTCGAGCGCTCGGGATTGGGAGCATTGCATGCCCGACCTGCAAGCTTTGTTAGTGCAACAGAATATAACAGAGTACCATAATACAAATATAAACTTGAGTAACATAAAAAAAATTCACAGGCTAAACAGAAGACTCAAAAGACTGGGATCAGGCCCCATCCTCCCAAGCCGTACACCCTTGCCCTTCTGAAAAGTGGCTTAACAATTTAATGGACTAAAGGGTCACATACAGAACATTCAAGAGCAACACAAGAACTAAAATAGAGGGAGACCTGGATAGGATGACATGCAGACAACTCCCGAGCGCTCTGGAGTAGACTCGAGCGCTCGGGAGTGATCCACACTCCCAGACTGATTTCAACCAACTAAAGCCCTTGCTCTGGTGTTTTGATTTAACAAATCTACCTTTTTATCTTGCATGCAGAAGGTTTCTCCTTTAGATCTACTGGAAAAAAAAAACGTGCTTTTGCATTTCTTTCAAATGAAAACTATTCTTATTTCCCTTAAAAAAAACAGATCAGATACATCAACACATTTAAGAAGACTCTCTTTGCTTGAAACCTGTCTCTATCTCCCCTGCATGATAGTTCAAATGCTGGAAAAGTAGAAAAATGGGACTGGCATCACTTTCGAGCACTCTAGAGTTGTCCCGAGCGCTCGGGAGTGTTTCCAGTGCTGCATGCATGGAAAACATTCATGGCCCTTTGCTCTTGCTTTAAAGCTAAGACTCCCCCATCACACTCCCAATATTGAAGACTGGGGTGAGCTGGGAGGCCTCCCTCAAAAGGGAAAGACAGCCTTGCTTTTGGTTGAAACCAAGGTATGAAACTTTTACCTTTTCTTTGGAACTTTGCACCTTGAAGAAAGTTTTGAAGGATGGAAGGGAAGTGAAGATTTCAGAGGATCAGAGGCTATAATGGTCTGAACCCTTTTCATCTTCTTGAGATTTCTTGGTTATTTTTCTTTTGAAGAGGGGGGGGGGGGGTCTTTTTGCTTGAAAGAGAGTGAGAGTTCTTCTTTTCTTTGAAAAGACAGAGAGGGAGCTTCTAGAGAGAGAGTTCGTGCAGGTTTTGAGCTGGGAGAAGCCTTATATAGGCAGCACATAGTATATGGTCTTAATTTGGAAAATAAAATTTGGAATCCAAATCAAATCTCTTGCTCTGACTCACCTCTGACTGAGGTTGAGTGTGGTCTAAGGCAAAGACCAGCTTGAACGGCCGAAATGATGGCTGCATGGATAGTGGGGAAGCTCCCACATCCATTGGGCAGCACAAAAGTCTCGAGCGCTTGAGAGTGATCTCGAGCGCT
Source organism: Rhododendron molle (assembly GCA_025413875.1). Classification (NCBI taxonomy): domain Eukaryota; kingdom Viridiplantae; phylum Streptophyta; class Magnoliopsida; order Ericales; family Ericaceae; genus Rhododendron; species Rhododendron molle. The sequence goes on along the minus strand of CM046391.1, from coordinate 32,004,244 downwards.
TGGGACTTCACTCTCGAGAGTTGACTGGTCCATGGTTTTGAAAGATGCTCTGGAGCGCTTGAAAGCTGTTATTTTGACATTTTATTTAAAACCCTTGAAGGAGCACTGTTCCAATGGTCTAAGGCTTGTTTGATCCCATATTCATCATCGGGGAGCCTTCGGGCCGCGAATCAAGGAAATTTTGAATTGTCCAAATTGGGGTGTCTACAGTTGCCCCTCTTTGGGCGTTGCTCGATATCATGTCTGGATATGAGTGACGTCAAAAGATTGAGACAGCCTAATTCGAGCCAAGACAAATCCTCAATCCAAAACATGAACACAAGTAAACAGCATTTGATGCACGTGGTCGTGTCTTTTCAGACTGCCTACGTACCCTTTTCTGCAGGGATCAGACCAGCGTAGTTCTTTGGGGCATATGCAAGCATGTGTAACGCATGCACAATAAGGAATCGACACAATTTTGATGCAAATAGTCCACCTGTTGCTCTGTTTGGCAGAGGGAAAATGCAAGCATGCACAAGAAATGATTGACGTGAGCTTGATGAGATAAACATGTAAACGATCCACCTGTTGCTCTGTTCGGCGGACAGAAAATGTAGGCACATACGGTGCATGCACAAGAAATGATCGACACGAGTTGATAAGGTAAACATGCAAATGGTCCACCTGTTGCTCTGTTTGGCGGAAAGAAAATGCAAGCACGTGTGATGCATGCACGAGGAATGATCGACGCGAGTCGATAAGGTAAACATGCAAATGGTCCACCTGTTGCTCTGTTTGGCGGATGGAATGAGGATAAAATAACACCTGTAGGGTAGAAATACCTGCAAACACGTCGATATTAGTATAAAGAGGTAAAATTTCGATTGACTATCAAGCAAAATACCAAGTTGCGGAGCGCGAGCTCAAAATCACAACACCGACTAGAATTCGCTTCCTACAGTCCTGTTTGACGCGGCCAAAGCCAGGACTGAGATTGATTTTGTAAAAAGGGAGGAGAAACTAAGCAAGCCTCGACAACGGGAAGAGGCACGGGACAACAGGGGCTGGCACGGCGGCTGGGAACAGACTTCAGCGCTCAGAACCACTCCCAGGCGCTCGGGAGTGGTCTCGAGCGCTCGAGACCTTGGCTGGGGCCTACCGTCCTTACATCTTCTTCATCAGGTTTGGGGTTCAAAATTGATTCCGAGCGCTCGAGAACCAGAGCAGTCCAAACATTTCTGAAGCTCGATCGAACTCACTCTTCCTCTCAGGCAAACTTTCTCTCACTCACTCAACCGATCTCTCTCTCTTCTTTGTCAATCTCACTTGTTCAGACGACCCTCCTCTCTCCCAAAACGGATCAAGCTCAAGATCTTGATTTTTCCACGATCTTCCAGTGGGCTGTCGTTTGCCAAGAGGCATGAATCAAGAGGAAGAAGAAGGCCTGGGGGGTAGAGGAACCAGCAATGGCGAGCGGCGGTGGGGAGACAACGCCCAGCCGTGAGGCGGCGGTGGTGGAGGCTGCGGTGGCGACAGAGGAGGCCAGCAGGGCCAGAAATGAGGATGTGTTGAGGAAGGTGGAGGCTGGTGAGGTTCCTGTAGCGAGGGGTGATGCCGGTGGAGGTGATGACGGGCTGTCCCGCCGCGAGGAAACAGTGGCTGCGACGACCACGGCGTCGGAGGAGACCAGCGGCGGTGGTGCTGTTATACCAGGTCAGAAGGAGGTGGAGGGTAATGGTTCGAGGGCCGAGAGAAGTGCTGGTGAGGGTTTAGCGATGGTAGGGGATATGGGCGATAGTGACGTGGTGTGAGGAGGCGACGATGAGCTGGTCACGGGCAGCGGAGGCTCATCGGGTGGTGAGACGGGGATCTCGGGCAGCGGAGGAGGTACTACAGGTACTCCTCGCACTCCCACGGTGGAGGAGCTTCTCGCGGCCGCGGGGCGGGCCGGTGGTGAGGGGAGGGTTGAGGATGAGGTAGTGGTGGCTGGTCGCGTCGTTGCGACGCCGATATTGAGGATGGCGATTGTGGAGCTGAGTGGAGGTGATAGTGGGATCAGTGCTTCGCGGCCGGTCCCATTCACGGAGGGAGACTTCTTGGACACAGCGAGACTGCGGGATATACTGGACGCTCTTGGTCTTGATGCTGGGATCAGAGAGGTGCTGAGGGGTGCGGGGACCCCTGAGGATCAGACTTCGACGTTGTTGCTGGGAGCGCTGCTGAGTGGAGCTGGGGTATCAGGTGTTGGAGGACCCGGAGTAGAGTCGGAGATGGAGTTGGGGGAGGAGCCAGAGGCGGAGGAGGAGGTGGTGATCGAGGAGCGGGTCACGGCGGCGGCCGAGGTGAAGGCCTACTTGGCCCGTGCACGCCCTGGGTTTACGGCGGATACCTACTGTAGACACCCCAATCCGGACCTCGGAGAGCCTTTGTCCGCCCCGATGATGAAATAGAGGAAACGATACCTTTGCGAGCTTGAAAAAGGATCTCTCTTAAAACCACAAACCCTTAAACCCAAAAACCCAAGAAACCTGACAAGCCCAGCCAAGCCCAATGAAAAGCCCAAAAGATTCTGGACCACAGGAGGAGGCACCGTGCGGAGGCATATTCAAGCGCACGGCACCTTGAGAATTCAGGGGACCGTGCGCAGCCAAACTCCTCCGCACGGCACCTTGAGCAAAAAGCTGGCTGGCTCAGAAGTCATGGCCACGCCAAGATGAGCCACACCGATGACTGGCTCAAATTTAAATGCACTTCCGCCCGCCTAAAACACCTCCACCATTTGAATTCAAAATCCTTGGCCATTTGCCTATAAATTGACCCCTCCACTCAAGTGAAAGGGTCCCTCTTAGCCCTTCTTTTGAGTCCTTTCTCTTGCCTTTCTCTTGGCTCTCTCACTCTACTTTCTCTCTCTAAGTTTTCAAACCCCTTTCCATTACCACTTCCATTTCCAAGTCTTAAAGGATGTCATTCCCAAAAGACATTCTTTAAGAGCTTTCACTCACTCCTTCTCATCATTGAAGTTGATCACTCATTAACTTCAAGCCCCCATCACCCAAAACACCTAACCTTCACTCACACCCATACTCCCTTTGTCTCATTTAACCTCCCCATCTACATCCGCGACGATCCATCCACATCCTTGCATCCACGATCCTTGATCAAGCTCGAAACCAAAGGTATAAACTAGTATCCTCGGACTAGATTTCGTTCTGGTCCTGAGGGGAACTTTCCGTCGCCAGATCTAATCCCTTTTGGGTAGATCCCGACTCAAAACCTATTTTCATAAAATAAAACCAACACTGCGGTCGAGGTCGGAGAACCGCGCTTCTGTTGATCAGACGCACGGCACCCTGACTCTCAGCGCACGGCATGATGCACACTAGTGCTATTGTGAACAGGCTGACTGGATCTGAGTTTTCCTCTGTTGTGGTTACCTGTTTTTGCTGTTTACTGTTTCTGTAGCTCTTAAAATAAGACCATATCTACAAGCCATGTTCCGGCTCTTCTAAAATCTTTTCAAGATCATCCCAAGTGATCAAAAACGTCGAAAGCTACTTTAAAACTACGTTTTGAGAAGGATAATGACGTTCTTGGGATGATCTGACCGCCGTGAGGCTACTCGCGAGTTTTCAAAAGATCTCCAGAGGAACTAGTGAGCTAAATGATGTTTTAAAAAGACTGTAACAGTCTGACAGCAGAGCAGGTGCCACGCACGGCATGTTGAGATGCCTCGCACGGCATCTCAGAGTGCCGTGATGGTATTCTGAGGCCTAACAGTCCGACAGCAGAGCAGGTGCCACACACGGCATGTTGAGATGTCTCGCACGGCATCTCAGGGTGCCGTGAGCGGTATTTTGGGGTCCAAACATCTGCTGAATGTTATTTACTTCCATTTATTCATGTCATTTTAGCACGACCGTACAGATGCACCACGCGCACGCCAATGTGATATATTTCCCATGTCCCTTTCCGCTTCGTGCTTTATTAAAGAGCTTGATATTCGAAATGATATTAAGATCTCCCCTTTTTGAAAATATCAAGTAGAGACCGGTCTTACCGGCGAATGGGGTGCTTTTAAAGAAAAACCTTCCTCATTCGTAATGTGGCTCCCAACCCATTATCTCAACGTTTCGCTAGACTTAAAGCATTTTTCAAGCAAACTCTTTCGGATCATCCATCTCGAAAATCCGGTGGCGACTCTTCGAGCGGCGCTCATTCTCGCGCGTGAGCCCACAAAGTGGCGACTACTGGGAAAAACTTTTATTCATTACTTTTTTTTTTTTTAAATGTACAAAAAGTATTGGATAACAAGAGGGCCAAACTTGAAAGGTGTTTGCTAAAAGGGGATTTTCGAATATTTTCCGGAAGATCAAGCTCTTTTACCCTGTACACTTTGCACCGCACAAGCCTCGCTACGCGTGTTTCGGCTATCTTGCCCGGTTTACCGGTGACAAGCTCTCCCGGGATGCCTAGCACCCTCGACTATGATGAGCCATCGTGCTGTTCGACCGCTGTCTTGCAATACACTTGACACGGGGTAGTACATCTTGGCTCTAGTCCGGGGAACCCTTTTGAGACCAAAACCAACCTTTGCACTTATAGATAGCCATAGGACCTTCCCAACTAGGACAGGAACCCATGGCTAGGACTTATGTGTTATATTCTGCTTACGTGCTTTTATTCCTGTACACACGCATCATTCGCACACCATTGCATCTTGTGGGCTAGGGGAATAGGCTTCCTTAGAATTCTTTAGGACCCTCCGGTCAGTCTAGGAGACTATAAATCCATGGGGTTTGAGATACCTCCGGTGTTTGCCGTGCCCGAACGGCTCCCTTGGTTTGGGTCTAACCTTAAGCGCGTCCGTATCTGGATTCCGGTGGTCATATTGCTCTGTCTCGGATGGTCACGATAAGGAGATTGGCTCGTTCCGACCTGCTCGAATTTAACTCGCTCGACGGCACCTACCCTGACTATCGAAAATCTTCTGCAGACGGACGCCCTAAGTGAGATTTGAACCACGGTAGGTCCACTAGGGCGTCTAGGAGACTATAAATCCATGGGGTTTAAGATACCTCCTGTTTGCCGTGCCCGAACGGCTCCCTTGGTTTGGGTCTAACCTTAAGTGCGTCTCTGTATCCGGATTCCGGTGGTCATATTGCTCGTCTCGGATGGTCACGATAAGGAGATTGGCTCTGGTTCCGACCCGCTCGAATTTAACCCGCTCGACGGCACCTACCCTGACTACCTAAATCTTCTCAGACGGATGTCTTGAGTGAGATTCGAGCCACGGTAGGTCCTAGGCCTTATTTCTAGGAGATGGGAAGAAGTAGGGCGAGTATTCGGATTGGTTATGAGTTGCTCCCTTTTGACTTGTTACCAGTGTTGCCAACATTGATCGCCTGCGGAGAAAAGAAGCTGTACCCAATTGGTTCCGTCTGTCCCAAAGACTAGTTCGCGTAGACACCCTGGAAGGACCCCCGCTGTTTGAGGTCCAAATTGAGGAAGAGGAAGAACCTGTGGTAGAAGAATCCGTGGTCTCATTCCCGACCGAAAACCCCTTACCTATGGCTGATCAGGGAGACGGAATGGAGGAACTCAGGCAGAACGTGGCCAACATGGATGTTCAGTTTAAGCAGTCCCTCGCTGGTGTTGACGCACAGCTTAAGGCTGCCGTAGTCTCTATGAAAAATGACATGAATATGATAATGGAAAGCATGCAGGAAATCACTGACAAGCTCCTAATCAAGACTTCCCTGCAATCTGAGCAACCACCTAAAGTTGAGGTACCAGTAATCGACCCTAACTTGGCCGCTATCATGGATAAGATTGGCAAATTGGAGGAATCTGTCCAGGAAACCAAACGGCTTGGAAAAGGAGAAATCGACATGAGGAAACTATGCCTCTTTCCGAATGCCAAACTGCCAGAAAAGTTCAAAGGAGTGGACTTTGCAAAATTCGATGGAACCGGTGACCCAAGAGCTCACCTTCAGGGGTATGTCGGATCCCTCACTATGCGTGGCATCGAAGGAGAAGCTATGGCCCAACTCTTCCATGAATCCTTGTCCGGTCCAGCCCTGCAATGGTTCCTCTCTCTCGAACCATCCAAGAAAAGGACTTGGGAAGACATCGGGACAGCTTTCGTGGCCCAATATGATTTCAATGTTGACCTGAAAGTGACCACGAGAGAGTTGGAAAGCACCAAGATGGGTGAGAAGGAAAGTTTTGCCGACTTTGTGAAACGTAGGAGGGCTAAGGCTGCCCAGATGCAAAATAAACCTGACTTAAAAGAACAAATACAGATAATAACCAAGAACTTGCCAAGCTCTTTTGCACCGTACATGGTTCTTTCTCAGTCGCCCAAATTTCAAACTTTATGATTGGCTGTAGAGGAGGCTCTGCGAGACGGAACTTTGGAGAAGAAAGAATCGTGGTCCGGTCCAAATCCAAACGAAGCGTATTCAGAAACATGCAATGTTCTCTTCGAATGCCAATCAGCAGAACCTCATCCACAAAACTCCGTAGGTTAACCAGATTTCCGAAAAGCCAAAATCCCATAACTGAACCTTCACCCAATTCAGAACTCCAAGGTCTACTCTCCTTAAGAAGCTCACAGACATTGTGTTCAAACCTCTTCCGCCACCACAAACCATTCCGCCAAACCTAAACCAAAACGTCACCGTGACTTCCACCAAATGCCCGGCCATACCACCGACAAATCGCATCCGCCTCCGTCATGAAATCAGAACCTCATCGACAACAAGGTTGTCGATGCTCCACCCACAGGATAAACCGAACACCGTCACAAACCCCCTGCCACAGCATAGTCCCTTTCCGTACAACCAAATCACCCTAGCCGAAGATCCAAGTCTCCTGGAACCTGATTCTACCCTATTCCTTGATGCTGAACCAATGCTGCTGGTGGAATTCCCGGAGAGATTGCCTTCCATTCTATCTTGGGAATGGGAAGACACGTGGGGAGAACTGATTGCTGACTCGGAAGAATTTGAAGCCGCCAATTTCCAAAGAAACGATCTAACCTTTGTTCGAGGCCGGATGGGAGGTTGATTGGCAAAACATCCAGCAGATCCTCTTGATGGATTCTCTTTGTGCGCACTATAAAATCAAAGGGAAGAATACTCGGTCTTCCAAGATGTACCCGAATGGGATTGGGACCCAACCCCGGATGAGTATCAGCTTTTGGCATGGAACGACCCATTGGATACCTTCTCCCTGCCGACACTATTCGGTGAAGAATACCAGCTTGGATACCCACTCGAGATGGCGACATACAACTGGCCGGAACTTGCCCCGCTCCGCCCAGATTTCTCTCATTTTAATGACTTTGTCGTCAACAATCTGTATGAAAACGTGAACCTCACCCCGTACCCAAACCTTCCTGGGTTCGAGGAGGAAGTTGCTAGCAACGGGTTTGACCCAATGGACTACCTCGTGGACGGAGCTGAATCTGAGCCATCTGTCACTTTCCCGAAAGACGCCGAAATTGCCATGATAAACTTATGGGAGGATGAACCAGCAAACTTGTGGGCCAACACTGAAGTGGTTAACGTAAAAGTGGGAAACGAAGAATGGACTGTTAACAAAGCCATGATAGAGGCTGAAAAGTGGACACCCGAAGATCTGTGGGATGATTTGGTTATCGCCGATCTGGCCGCTAATCTACAAGATACAACTATTGGAAACAAGCGTAAAGCCCTGGCCGACCTATGGAGTGAGGAATCGAAGTACCGCCAGATTGATCATCTAACCAGAAGCGGCCGTATTTATCAACCTCCGAACCTCCAAGTTGGGGAACCTTCTAACCCTGCAGCCGCAGAACCATCTGATCCCTTCACCACCCCGGTCAAGAGCACCTTCCGACCCTTTGACCCGCCAGCTAAAGAGCCTTCCCGACCTGAAAAGAACCCCGAAGGAATGATTAAGCGTCAACTCGAGCAGACCAATGCCAAGATGTCTGTCTGGGATGTGCTGGTTCACTCCACACGCCATCGTGAAGGTCTCATCCAAGCACTCTCCCGACTTAAGGTTCCTTCCGCTATAACTCCCGATGAGCTTGTGGCTCTGATCAAAACCATACCGATCAAACATGCCATCACCTTTACTGATCGAGACTTACCGCCGAGGGAACTGATCACAATCGTCCGCTGCACATCACCTTGAAGTGCCATGGCAAGTCGGTTCCAGCAATCTTGGTCGATAATGGATCGGCCATTAATGTCTGTCCACTCCGCGTTGCTTACTGTTTGGGATACAAGAATAAGGACTTCTCCCCATCAGAAGTTAAGGTCCGAGCATATGACAACACCCGGAGAGATGTGGTTGGGACTCTCATGATTCCTATAACCTTCGGACCATATCAGACGGACGTAGAATTCCACGTGGTGAATATCCCCGCCTCCTTCAACCTGCTTCTGGGTAGGCCCTGGCTGCATCGGCCAGACATCATGGCTGTGCCCTCCACACTCCACCAGAAAATTCGGCTGGGACTAGAAACAGGAATGCTTACTATCCACGGAGACTCAGGGATTCATGCCCCTGTTGAGGACAATGCCCCACTCTTGGAAATTCAACACGGGGAAGAAGATATCGCTTTGGGAGGCTTCTCTCTAGACACCTCTCAGTCTATCTACTCAGTTAGAATCGACGACGACTTTGTCATTAGCAACGTCGCCATCAAAAAGATGTCCTACATGCCAGGATTGGGACTGGGAAAGAACCTCCAAGGCCCTGCAAAGTTCGAAGCCCAGGGCACTCTGATGCGTACAACAGGCCTTGGTTACTCACCCTCAAGTAGCAGCAAAGTGAAAAGGGGAAACAGGCTAGAGGACTACTTTGTCAGAGAAGAAGCAAAGCAGATTTACCAAGGACAGCCGGAACCATTTTGGGACAAGGGAACCAATACCTTCCTGCCAGGATTTGAGATATTCACCAACGACGTCTGGCCGGATAGCGATGAAGAAACTGAGGTTGAGGAAAAGCAGAAAGAACCCGCTGACTGGATTGAGGTTTTCAGCATGGGTAGTCTCGCAACTCTGTTTAGGGAAGACGAATCAATGGGTACAGCCATGGAAGCGAAGTGCTGATGATGGAACAAGATACCCCGAGGACCCGACTTTGTTTATCATGGATGCTGTTGAAGAGTACAAGAAACTGGATCTTCATGCCAAGTGCAACCTACCACGAATCGGAGTCCGTCCGAATCTGAGTCTGTTAAGTCTATCGAGTCTTCTGCATCTTCTGAGTCTTCCTGAGTCCGTCAAGTCCAAGTTGGTGCCTCTCGGCCCAAACTCCCAGAGTCTCCTTCGAGGTCGAATCCACCCGTGTGTATGGTGCCCCGAGGCGCCGTTGATCATGAAATGAATGAATCTGATTCGCTTACTTCCTCGACTTTGAAATAAATTGCGTCGCCCCTGGTGATGAAGAGATTGATTTCGATGGGGATATTCCCAAAGAAATTCGATCCCTAATCGACGAGGAAGATGAAAAGCGTGCTCACTGTAAAAGAAGAAATTGTTTTAATAAATCGAGAGATGGAGAGAATTCCGGATGACCCGTGATCGGTTCCGCATTATCCACAAGAACGCGAAGCTCGTAAACCTCGCTTAAAGAATTCGAAGATGTGTTTGCATGGTCACATGCCGATATGCCCGGATCGATCCCGAAATCGTGGAGCATCGGATTCCCTTTATCCTGATGCAAAGCCGGTAAAAGCAGAAACTAAGACGCATGAGGCCCGACCGGGTGCTTAAGATAAAAGAAGAAGTCACTAAACAGATTAACGCTGGTTCTTAATGGTAAATGAGTACCCTCGGTGGGTTGCAAACATCGTCCCGTGCCAAAGAAGGATGGTAAAATAAAGTGCGTCGATTTCAGGGACCTTAACAAAGCCAACCTAAAGATGATTTCCCACTACCACACATTGATGTGTTAGTCGATAACACTGCTGGTCATGCTCTACTCTCTTTCATGGATGGTTTCTCAGGATACAACCAAGTCCTCATGGCCCCAGAGGATCGGGAAAAGACTACGTTTGTCACTGAATGGGGGACGTATTGTTATCGAGTCATGCCCTTCGGATTAAAGAACGCAGGATCCACTTACCAACGGGCCGCCACGGCATTACTACACGACATGATTCACAAAGAAGTGGAAGTCTACGTTGATGATATGATTGTTAAGGCCAAGGAACGAGAGGGGCATCTCCCCGCGCTCAGGAAGTTTTTCGAGAGAATCAGGAAATACAAGATGCGTCTTAATCCCGCCAAATGTACGTTCGGAGTCACTGCAGGAAAGATGCTTGGATTCATGATCACCACCCGAGGCATCGAAGTCGACCCATCGAAAATCAAAGCCATCCTAGAAATAGAGCCGCCAAGATCTGAGAAGGATGTAAGGAGCTTCCTCGGCAAGGTGCAATTCATCAGTAGATTCATTGCAAGACTGACCTCAACCTGTGAACCATTGTTCCGCTTACTCAAGAAAGGAGTGCCATTCGTTTGGGATGATAGGTGTCATAAAGCTTTCGAAGCCATCAAAGCCTACCTGCACAAGCCACCGGTATTGACACCGCCTGTAACAGGAAAACCTTTGATCCTATACCTGTCAGTCACTCCATCCGCAATGGGATGCATGTTGGCGCAGGAAGGAGATGATGGGGTAGAAAGGGCCGTTTATTACCTCAGTAAAAAGATGGTCGGACCTGAAGAGCGTTACACTCCCCTAGAAAAGACATGTCGGGCGCTTGTGTGGGCTTCCAAGAAGTTGAGACACTACATGTTAGCCTACCCGGTCGGCTGATATCTCTGATGGATCCCCTAAAGTATCTATTCAAAAAGGCCCTCACAGGTAGGATGGCACGGTGGTTGCTGATGTTGGCCGAGTTTGAACTAAAGTATGTCACCTGAAAGTCGGTAAAAGGAAGAGCCGTCGCAGAATTCCTAGCCGATTGCCCAGTCGAAGGAGAGGAGGATGCCGAGTTCAATTTCCCCGACGAAGACATAATGACGGTAACCGAGGACATTTGGCAGTTGTACTTTGATGGAGCAGCCAACCAGAAAGGATTTGGAATCGGTGTATTGCTCATTTCGCCCGATGGATCGCACATCCCATTGGCGTTCAAGGTTAACTTTGAAGTCACCAATAACCAGGCCGAGTATGAGGCTTGCATCGTAGGCATGGAGGCAGCCATCGAAATCGGCGTAGAAAAATTGGAAGTTGTGGGGGATTCGAACTTAGTTGTGTCTCAAGCGAATGGTGACTGGAAGGTCAAAGAAGAAAAGCTGAAACCGTATCACCAGGATCTCGAAGATCTCATTCCTCACTTCACCAAAGTGACATTCACTCATGTCCCAAGGTTCAAAAATCAATTTGCAGACGCTTTGGCAACTTTGGCATCAATGGTCGAGATCCTTGTTGGCGTAAAGTTAAGACCAATTGTGATAGAACAAAGGGATATTCCAGTACACCAGCACGTCATGGTAGTCGACGAGCCCGATGATGGCCACCCATGGTATTATGACATTTGGAGGTACGTGGAAAGGGGAGAATACCCCGTGGGAGCAAACAAGGAAGACCGAATCGCCCTCCAGAGGATGGCAACTCAGTACCTTCTATGCGGAGGAAACTTATATCGAAGATCGCCCTGTGGCACCCATAAGCTCTGCATCCATGGAGAAGATGCGAAAAGGGTAATGGAAGAAGTTCACGAGGGTGTATGCGGTCCTCACATGAGCGGCATAATGCTTGCAAAGAAAATTCTTAGGCAGGGATACTTCTGGTCCACCATGGAAACAGAATGTGTAGAGTACGTGCGAAGGTGTAAAAAGTGCCAAATTCATGCTAACCTCATGCATGTCCCGCCGCACGAGCTGCAACAAATGACCTCGCCATGGCCCTTCTCGACGTGGGGGATTGATGTCATCGGAAGAATAGTACCGGCAGCATCCAACGGTCACAAGTTCATTCTGGTAGCCGTCGATTATTTCACGAAATGGGTAGAAGCTATTTCCTACACCACTTTGACTGCGGTTCAAGTCGCACATTTCATCAAGCAAAACATCATTTATCGGTATGGGGTCCCTCAAGCTTTCGTATATGATAATGGGGTTCATTTCAAAGGACGGGCCCGGGAAGTTCTGGAGAAATTCCAAATCCAGGTGCACAAATCGACGACCTATCGGCCGCAGACCAATGGCGCTGTGGAAGCAGCAAACAAGACAATCAAGGTCATTCTGGAGAAAACTATTCAATCAACAAGGGACTGGCATGAGCAACCCCTGGCCTTATGGGGGTACCGCACGCCGGTGCGGACGCAACGGGAGCAACCCCCTACTCTTTGGTTTACGGGATGGAGGCGGTACTTCCCATTGAGTTGGAAGTCCCATCTCTTCGGACAATGATCGAATGTGAAGTCCAAGAGGCTGAATGGCTGAGCAACCGATTTGAAGAACTTATGCTGTTTGATGAACGCCGGTTGAGGGCTCTTTACCATATCCAAGGGTATCAACGAAGGATCGCATGGGCATTCAACAAGAAAGTGAAACCCAGGAATTTGGTAGAAGGCGACATGGTTTTAAAGGAAATCCGAGCTCCAGTCTACGACCCACGAGGAAAATTTCGACCAAAGTGGTCCGGGCCGTACATCATCAAGACCATCCTTTCCGGGGGAGCTACGCAACTCATCGACTTGGACGGAAATGAATTCTCAACCTTGGTTAACCTGGATCAACTCAAGCGCTATTACCCCTGAGAGAAGCTCGCTAGGCTGAAAAACCGCAAGGGCGGGCAGTCCTAGGCAAAAGTTAGAGCAAAGCCTGCTAGGATGAAAACCCGTCAGGGCATCCTAGGCAAAAGTTAAGGCAAACAATAAATGAGCTCGCTAGACCGAAACCCCGAAAGGGCGGTTCTAGGCAAAAATTAGAGCGCAAAAGGAGAGTGTTAAAACCTGAGCGAACCCTACCCTGAACTACGTCATGACCTGATTCCTTCACCAAAAGGATACGTAGGCAGTCTCACGCTGAGACCCGGTCACGATCCATCAAAATAAAAAAAAAATCAGGTTGAGAAAACTTGAAGAACAAAAATCAAGAAGGGGGAAACCCTCCAAGACTCGTTTTTATTAATACAATTACTTCTACTACACAAAGTCGAGCAAAGCTTTCATAACAAAAAGGAGTGCAACATAATGAAAAGGGGTCCTCAATTTATTCAACGGTCGGGGTGGTAGGGTTGAGTCTTCCTTGAGCTCCAGCTCTCGCCGCAATGTCCCTCCTAAGCCACTTTCGATAGCTCCCACGTACCGCCACAGAAGGATAGGGATGTGCATCGGTCACCTCGCGTGTCATCCAAAAGCGCCGGTAATGGCAAAGAACTGAATGACTGAAAAGAGGCGGAACCACGTCCACAAGAACCTCGGCAGGGCCCTCCTGCCTCAAACCGCTATCGCTGGATATGGTAAGGAATATAGAAGGTGAAAGCTCCTAAGCAAAGAAGAACAACCCACCGAGAGCCCATATAGTGTAATGTCATGGGAGGAAGATCCAGCCATCGACACCTCCAAGCAATGGTCTCCGCTCACCGGCGCCTGAGAAAATCGACCCACTCGGCCCTGCTCCTATCCTCAAACTCAAAGCATCGCCGAGAGAGTAACCTCGCCTATATGCCCAGTTGCCGGGAGGAGTGGTCAGCACGTTCACCTTATTATCATTAATTACTAAAGAGAGAAAAAACAAGTAAGAAGCCTTAGATAACCAAGCCGAGCGTTGATAAAAAGATAACGTGGGAGAAACCCAAAAGGAGAGTGAGTGAGAAGCCGACCAGAGGAGAAGTGGATCGCCCAAAAGTCTCGCCTCTCCAGAACGAACCTTGTCCAAACCCATCAGTGTCTCGGCCAGAACCATCGGAATCACATCCCTTCGAGCTTCGATCTGAACAGCGACACTGGCCAACGCCGAACTAGCATGACCGGCAGAAGGGACCAAGAGATAGGCTGCGAGCAAGCACATGCAGAGAGCAGTCATCCGCCGGGTTTGATGAGTCGTGTCCCCTAGATCACCCGGAGGAGAAAATAGCTCAATGAGGCGCATGACATTGAGATGGCCATTTCTGACCAAGTAGCGGGCAGCACCCTCACCCATCCCGAGTGCCGCGACCAAGACTCTATATGCACTCTCACGTACAGGGGGAATGATGACCTCCCCCGAACCAAAACCCCCGAGGTATGCACGGAACTCCTCGACAGTGGGACAGAGCTCCTGATCGCCAAACCGGAACACGTGCACTTCCGGATCCCAGAAACTCACAGCGGCCCTCAAAAGCTCGGGACGAAGGCGAATGTTGCGAAGGTACCTCATGGAATAGAGATCGTGAGCTCGAAAGTTGAGCCAATCGACACCTTCCATAGAGGCCAACCATGGACGGAGAAAATCGGTAAGGGAGAGAGCCATTTCAAGGAGTAAAGGAGGAAGATGGGACTTGGAGGAGATGAGGAGAATGTGGTATAAGAAAGCTTGAATTTATAAGAGGAGTAGAAGGGACAAACTCAACTTTCAAAGAGCCTCGGGTTTCAAAAGCGCAAGTTTTCCATGAGTCTAACATGGGGAAGAGCTTGGTCAAGTCCTAAAAGGTCCAAAACAGACATGCACTGGTTCAGAAATGCCATTGCATGGGTCAAACCTCAACCCCCGAGCAATCTGCCTTGGAAATCAGCAAAAACTGCAATCTGTCAGGAAAACGACCTCGCACGGCACCTTGACAGATCGCACGGCATGTTGAAACCAGAGAAATACCACGGCAAGTCAATTAGGGTACCGTGCGAAGGATTCTTACCCGCACGGCACCTTGGGGTATACGCACGGCATGTTAACTCTGCAGTTTTTAGCAGCAACTCCCCAAGAAAGAATCGAGGCCTTACGAAGCATCAACCAGCACCTGAACACACTCCAACGGGTACTTAGGACTGCAGGGATGTTTCGTTTCAAGACAACTCCCAGGATTTGTCATCGTGGCACAAAAACTCGATAATGTCCGTTTCTTAAGCCATGTCAAAGTATCAAAGTCCATTTCGGGTCGTTTCAAGGCATTCTTCCAAGTCCTACAAGTCATAATGGTCAATAGTGACCTGGCCCAAGTTCCGGTTCGTGTCCAAAGTCAAAACTCGAGAAGGTCGCATGTTAAAGTCAACATTTTCCTACTTTTTGGGTATATTCCAAAGGCAAAGTAGAACTCCCAAGTCACATGTCAAGACTTAAAGGTCGTTATTGCCGTATGCTTGTGTCTGGAGTCAGTTGTGAAGATGCCTATATAAAGTCTGGTTCATAGAGTCAATTTTACCAAGGTTTATCTAGTCGCTTTCTTTGACTTCTATTTCACTGTCAATGTGTTTCAATTGTTAATGCATCTCTCTCAAGCCTCACATTCGGTTCAGCGGTTGGTTGCACACCCCGGTTAATGTTTTAGTTATTCAAATTCTCTTCATGCAAACCAGAGAAGATTGAATGGCATAAACAATGAAAGGATAAAATATCTGTATATGTGTCCCAAAAGGCATCCATGAATCAAAGTACAAAAAAAAAAAAGGGGGGACACGATGGCCCAATGATCAATGTCCTATCTACCAAGGGCAAACAGGCGCCCTACAAAAAGAAACACGCAGGCTCCGTCAAAAGTACAAAGCAAAAGGGAGCTCAACTCTCGTCCTCGTCCTCGCTCTCCTCCTCGTCCTCCACGGAAATCTCCTCGTCCGCAGGAGAGCTGCTCACCTCGGGAGTGCCAGTCGCCCTGGGTACGGTGCCTCCGGAAGTAACCTCCAGGTCGACGTCTGTAGGCTCAGGTGTATCGTCCTCAGAGACGTCAATAGGCTCGTCCTCGGTCCCTACAGAGCGTCGTGTCCTCTTCGACGCCGGCTCCCCGTGAGCCGGCAGAGGAGACCTGCCGGACTATCGGGCGGACGGACTTCCGCCGCAACCCTCGTAGAGCCCCCCTCTGGCCTACAATGGTATAAGCATTCATATAACATTTGCATCATAATCATAATATAAGTGGTCTAAGTAAAGCAATTGACTAAAAGCTCGAGAGTGTACCATCGCTCCGCCAACACGAGGCAACACCTCCGGAGGGTGGCCCATGGCGTACTGCCTCACCAGCTGCTCCAGACCCATCATGGCCTCTGCCATCTCCCTCACGTACCCTGGAGGAGCCTGCAATGAAGGAAATCGATCAGCACATGTGGAAAGAACTAACGAACAAAAGATTGAGGATATGTTATACCTGAGCAAGGAACCCCGGAGCCTCAACAGGAGGACATGGCACCACAACCACACCAGGGACTCCCTGAGGGGTCGTCACGTCCACTGTCCAAGAGAGGGCAGGGAGACTAGTGCCACTCAGGCCCGCACCCTCGCTGTGACCTCCAGACCCTCGCCGGCTCTGTCGCCCCTGTCTCTCTTCCGTCCCCTTCTTCCTCCGGCACCCTCTCGTCTGCGTGTGCCGCCTCCCAACACGTATCCCTGCACTGCCATCGCATCGAGCAAGACTCGTAGTCCGCCGCAAGGCCGCACTCGCCTCGAAGAACGGCTCTGGCTCGAGGTCGGCCGTGTAAAGCGCTCGACCTCCCTCCGGTGTCTTGGTCCGTCCTCGCACGGAAGCGAAGCAACCCAGGGACTCGAAAGGCGTCCAGCAACGACCGGCGTGACACTCGGTCACCCAAGTACCATCGCCACCGTAGTGGGGACTCGAGAAGCACCTCGCCTGGCAACCACCCTACTGCTACGTAGGGGATCTCAAGCGGTCCCACACCCGCCAATGGTCGTCAAGAATAAGCGATAATTAAAACACTGTCTGAATGGAGATAAGCCAGATAGATATGAAAGCGCTTTAGTACCTGATCAGGACGCAGCTCGTCCAAGTAAAGTCGGAAGGCGTCAAGCTTGCCTCTCCCTCTCTTCACGCCCTTGTACTCCGTCGACCAGCAGGCTCGAGGGAGTGTCGTGTCGTCAGGACACGTAGTCTCAGGAGGGTACATCCCTATCACCTCATACGTCCAAAGCTGCAATTCGAGACATTGAAAGTTAGCACAAGATGTACATTGAATAGATATAAATGGAAAGCTAACTATTCATGAGAAAGGAAACAAGATATACCTCCTAGACCCTCCAATAGCCTCCTAGGCTCACTCCTGCTCCGCGGGAAAGGGAGCCCATAAAGGCATAGCACGCCCCCAGTGCTGCACCTCCCCAGCCAAGCGGGCAATCTCCCGACGCCCTCAAGGCGGGAAGAAGCGAGAGGTGTACCCGGTTGTTGGGAAACAAGGACGCACCAAGTAAGTATAGCGAAAACACCTCGCCATCTCGCTTCCTCCTCCACCTCGTCACCGAGTCTCTCTGTCTAAAACTCCGAGAAGCCGGGCATACTTCGTGATCGCCCCTCTCGCCTCACCAGGCTCGTCAAAGATCGCCCATTGAACGCCGCCGCCTCCTCGTGGCGGGGCAGGGATAGGGTCACCTCCGACTCTGAGACCGGTGATCGCCGCAAAGTCCAAGGGCGCCACGGTCAGCTCACCAAAAGAAAAATGGAGGGTGTTCGTCAGATCCCACCACCTCTCACCAGAGCCCTCACCATCAAGGCTGGCGTTGCACACGCCTCGCCAACACCCCTACAAACTCCCAGAAGCCTGCCTGCCTCACTATCTCCCGAGCCTCAGGCAACCTTCTCCCAAAACGCGACAACCGCCGAACCTCCATAGCACGAAAGCGAATCGCCTGTTACAACAAATGGATAAATATTCAATAAACAGGCATGGCATACAATACAGTGGTATACTTAGATGCGATGAAATGGAAATACGATGCATTGGAATTTGAAATACGATATTTAAAATATACCTCGTCTTGGCGCAAAGAGAGGTGCCGCTGAGTCCCTCAAGACTAGAGCCTCGTCGTGCGTGGGCCTCCTCGGCGTGTAAGGGTCAAAAGTGAAGGCACCACCACGTCCTGAAATGGCACGTAGGTCGCCTCGTCGTAGGCTCCTCGCCTCGCAACGCCAAGTGTCGCCACCACCACAAGGATGCGAGGAGCCGCCACCCTGCCTCCTCGCCGCTTTCCTCAGCCTCCGGCTCTCTATCTCCCACAGGAGTCCAACCTGTAACTCCGCCTCGCGGGCTGCCAGTAAAGCGTCCGCCAACCCAGAAAACCACCAACTCCAACACGTCCTCCATGGACGCCGCCGCTAAGTAGTCGCCCATGCCTATGGGGCGTGATGACCCTGCACCTACGCCATTGCCCACAAACATGGGCGGCGTGTCCTCCACTACCGGCTCCACCCTGGCTCCACCACCGGCTCTCTCGACGATGGGGGTCTTCCCCAAGTCGGTCCGAGGCTCTCTCACGGGAGAGGCCTCCGCCTCTCCACCACTGTGTCTAAACCACCACCACCGTGACCTCCGTGGTCCTCTCTCAACGCCGCCCCTCCGACCGGCCCGAAACCCCAACGTCGCTCCTCGACTCCATTGCACCCGAGTCCTCCGTGCCCTGCCCAGCCAATACCGCACCACCACCATCGCCACCACTATCGCCGTCCACCCGGCAGCGCCCCTCGGCCAATGCCGGCCGCCTGGGCCTCGGCTCGCCCCACTGCCGTGTCGCCCTCCCAAGAAGCGAGAGATGGTGTAGCCTCACTGAGCGACGCATCACACCGGAAATGTCACCTGGCTCCATGATCAATGTATATGAGAGAGAGAGAGAGAGCAGTCCAGAGGGAGAGAGAGAGCACAGAGAGAGAGAGAGAGCACAGCGAGAGAGAGAGAGATGACCGAGAGAGAGAGCACAGCGAGAGAGAGAGATGACCGAGAAAGAGAGCACAGCGAGAGAGAGAGATGACCGAGAGAGAGGGAGCAGCGAGAGAGAGAGGTGATCGAGAGAGAGAGAGTGATCGAGAGAGAGACTGAGAGAGAGAGGGAAATTTCGAAGTGGGGTGTACTGTGTACACCCCGCGTGTATATATATATATCCCCCGAACCGGTTCGCTCGGAAGCCAACTTTGGACCGGGTTCGAAGCCAGTCTAGCCGCACGGCACCTTGGACGGATCGCACGGTACCCTGGACGGATATGCAGTGTTCTCAGTTTACGTCACCGTGCGTCCTTAATTTGGCTGCGCACGGCGTGTTGGTTTACTTCGACAGTTTACTTCCTGGAGACAGTTTTGGCACTCTCGTATTTCGATTCATTCAAACTCAGGAATTCGATGCAAGAGAATAGAAGAAGAAAGGGACTTTTTCATTCAATAGAAACCCGGGGTTCCCCCCCCGAGGATCTTGTCATTACATTGTTCAAAAAGAAAAAAAGAGAGAAAAAGAAAAAAAAGAAAAACAACAAAAACAAAGCATGGGCCTACTGCCCTTTCTTCTTCTTCTTCTTCATCACTTCCTCCTCAATCGCTCCCGCCGTCTGAGGCGTCGTTTGCCCCGTCCGAACGGCCATCCGAGCCGTTTGGATTACCTTCGGAGTCTTCCACCGTGTCTTCCGAGTCGCTCCCGAGCACGGACTCCGGGTCGTCCTTGTCATCCAGTTGATCAAAGCAGAAGTCCTGAAGATTGGATATGGCACGGCGGAGGGAACGGATGGTCGTGATGAGTCTTGCGATCTGTGTATTCAGTTCCTCGATCTCCCCCCGGTAGTAGGCCATCTCGCCCTCCAAGGCCTCGACGCGGGCAGCCGTTCGACTGTTGTCCATGCTGGAAATGTGAAAACAACCTGTTTTTTTAGAAAGATGCGAAGAAAGTAGAGAGACCCTTGAGATTTTGATCGTAGTGCATGAATTGTGGCACCCCCCCATGCTCATAAAGCCGTTCCAGCCGACGAAGGGGCACGCCTGAATTAATGGCACCCTTAAACCTGCCAACTGTTCTCGGAAATCGAAAGAACGAGGTGCCGCGCACCTTCGACTTTGACCGCACGGCACCCTGGCTCCAGAAGTTTAAATGCTTTCTCGAAAGTTGATCCAATCAGCCACCAAAATCTTCTTGGAAACTCAATTCTCAGCCGTTTTGCAATAAAGATCCTTTAGAATGTCGTGCATCGGTTACGGCGCCATTTTCGGGAATTCGCCGTATTTGCCTTTTTCTTGATATTCGCCCTCCGACTCACCGTGGATCGTTCAAGGATCGTATATTTTTCCCAAAGAAGTCCAAAATTCAAAATTCGGGCCTCCGAGGGCCCGTCTCAAAGTTCAATTTTCGCCTCCGAGGGCTCGCCTCAAAATTCAATTTTCTTCCCGAGGGCCCGTCTCAAAATTCAATTTTCGCCTCCCGAGGGCTCGTCTCAAAAATACAAAATACAATTGTCGCCTCACGAGGGCTCGTCTCGAAATTCAATTTTCGCCTCCCGAGGGCTCGTCTCAAAAATTCAATTTTCGCCTCCCGAGGGCTCGTCTCAAAAATTCAAAATTCAATTTTCGCCCTCCGAGGGCTCGTCTCAAAATTCAATTTTCGCCTCCCGAGGGCTCGTCTCAAAATTCGATTTTCGCCCTCCAAGGGCTCGTCTCAAAATTCAATTTTCGCCTCCCGAGGGCTCGTCTCAAAATTCAATTTTCGCCTCTCGAGGGCTTGTCTCAAAAATTCAAAATTCAGTTTCCGCCCCCTGAGGGCCCGTCTCAAAATTCAATTCAATCGCCCCGAGGCCTCGCCTCAGCCCGATTTTCGCCTCCAAGGGCCTGCCTCAAAATTCAATTTTCGCCTCCCGAGGGCTCGCCTCAAAATTCAATTTCGCCCTCCGAGGGCTCGCCTCAAAAATTCAAAATTCAATTTTCGCCTCCCGAGGGCCTGTCTCAAAATTTCGCCTCCCGAGGCTTGTCTCAAAATTCAATTTTCGCCTCCGAGGGCTCGCCTCAAAATTCAATTTTCGCCCCCGAAGTCAGCGCCTCAAAATTCAAAATTCAATTTTCGCCCCCCGGGCTTGCCTCAAAAATTCAAAATTCGTCGCCCCGAGGCCTGCCTCAAAATTCAATTTTCGCCTCACGAGGGCTCGTCTCAAAATTCAAAATTCAATTTTCGCCCCCCGAGGAAATTCAAATTCAATTTTCGCCTCCGAGGGCTCTTTCAAATTCGATTTTCGCCTCCCAAGGGCAAAATTCAAATTCAATTTTCGCCTCCGAGGGGCTCGTCTCAAAATTCAATTTTCGCCTCCCGAGGGCTCGCCTCAAAAATCCAAAATTCAATTTTTCGCCTCCCGAGGGCCTTTTTCAAAATTCAAAAATCAATTTTCGCCTCCCGAGGGCTCGCCTCAAAAATTCAAAATTCAATTTTCGCCCCCGAAGGCCGTCTCAGAATTCAATTTTCGCCTCCCGATGGCTCGCCTCAATTCAATTTTCGCCTCCGAGGGCTCGTCTCAAAAAAAAAAAAAATTCAAAATTCAATTTTCGCCTCCGAGGCTCGCCTCAAAATTCGACATTTTCGCCTCAGGGCTTGTCTCAGGTATTTCAATACTTCGCATGGCACACGACACCGCAAGCACGCTTTTGCATGAGTTTGTCCTCCGGGACTTGTTCTCTCACATTGCATTGTCCCAATTGAACTACGCTGGTTTGATCCCTACAATGGGGTACGTAGGCAGCTCCCCGAGTGCGACCACCATCGTCATTTACTTGCATTTTTGTTTTGTCTCCGGTCGAAGGCACTAGAGCAACGGATTGGGATGCCTATTCTTTAAGCGTCACTCGTACTCAACTAATGGTATCCGAGTTACGTTAAAGAGGACTACTATAGACACCCCAATCGGACCTCGGAGAGCCTTTGTCCGCCCCGATGATGAAATAGAGGAAACGATACCTTTGCGAGCTTGAAAAAGGATCTCCCTTAAAACCACAAACCCTTAAACCCAAAAACCCAAGAAACCTGACAAGCCCAGCCAAGCCCAATGAAAAGCCCAAAAGATTCTGGACCACAGGAGGAGGCACCGTGCGGAGGCATATTCAAGCGCACGGCACCTTGAGAATTCAGGGGACCGTGCGCAGCCAAACTCCTCCGCACGGCACCTTGAGCAAAAAGCTGGCTGGCTCAGAAAGCTGTCGGCCACGCCAGTATGAGCCACAGCTGATGACTGGCTCAGCCGAAAATGCACTTCTGGCCCGCCCAGAAAACACCTCCACCATTTGAATTCAAAATCCTTGGCCATTTGCCTATAAATTGACCCCTCCACTCAAGGGAAAGGGGTCCCTCTTAGCCCTTCTTTTGAGTCCTTTCTCTTGCCTTTCTCTTCGCTCTCTCACTCTACTTTCTCTCTCTAAGTTCTCAAACCCCCTTTCCATTACCACTTCCATTTTCAAGTCTTAAAGGATGTCATTCCCAAAAGACATTCTTTAAGAGCTTTCACTCACTCCCTTCTCATCATTGAAGTTGATCACTCATTAACTTCAAGACCCCATCACCCAAAACACCTAACCTTCACTCACACCCATACTCCCTTTGTCTCATTTAACCTCCCCATCTACATCCGCGACGATCCATCCACATCCTTGCATCCACGATCCTTGATCAAGCTCGAAACCAAAGGTATAAACTAGTTTCCTCGGACTAGATTCCGTTCTAGTCCCGGGGACTTTTCTGTCGCCAGATCTAATCCCTTTGGTTAGATCCTCGACTCAAAACCTATTTTCATAAAATAAAACCAACACCAGGCCGAGGTCGGAGAACCGCTGTGCCCGTTGATCGACGCGACGGCACTCGACTCTCGGGCCAAGACGGCATGATGCACACTAGTGCTATTGTGAACAGGCTGACTGGATCTGAGTTTTCCTCTGTTGTGGTTACCTATTTTTGCTGTTTACTGTTTCTGTAGCTCTTAAAATAAGACCATATCTACAAGCCATGTTCCGGCTCTTCTAAAATCTTTTCAAGATCATCCCAAGTGATCAAAAACGTCGAAAGCTACTTTAAAACTACGTTTTGAGAAGGATAATGACGTTCTTGGGATGATCTGACCGCCGTGAGGCTACTCGCGAGTTTTCAAAAGATCTCCAGAGGAACTAGTGAGCTAAATGATGTTTTAAAAAGACTGTAACAGTCTAACAGCAGAGCAGGTGCCACGCACGGCATGTTGATATGCCTCGCACGGCATCTCAGAGTGCCGTGATGGTATTCTGAGGCCTAACAGTCCGACAACAGAGCAGGCGCCACACACGGCATGTTGAGATGTCTCGCACGGCATCTCAGGGTGCCGTGAGCGGTATTTTGGGGTCCAAACAGTCTGTTGAATGTTATTTACTTCCATTTATTCATGTCATTTTAGCACGACTGTACAGATAGCACCACCTGCACGTCAATGTGATATATTTCCCATGTCCCTTTCCCGTTTCGTGCTTTATTAAAGAGCTTGATATTCCGAATGATACCGAAGATCTCCCCTTTTTGAAAACATCAAGTAGAGACCGGTCTTACCGGGCGAATGGGGTGCTTTTTAAAGAAAAACCTTCCTCATTCGTAATGTGGCTCCCGAACCCATTATCTCAACGTTTTCCCTAGACTTAAAGCCTTTTTCAAGCAAACTCTCGGTTTCTCGGATCATCCATCTCGAAAATCCGGGTGGTGACTCTTCGAGCGAAGCGCTCATTCTCGGGTGCGGGAGCCCACACCTACGCACCACGGTTGCATTTCTTTGAGCCGACGGGGATGACCGGTTATGTCCCTGCACGGACGGAGTACCCCGAGGACTTGCTTCTCCGGGATCGGGCCTCGCACATCTCTTCAGGATGGACCACGGTATGACTTCAATAGTTTACTTTCCCGCGTTTGATTTACTTCCTTGAATCATTGTTTTGTTCACTGATACTATTTCCTTGCTTTGTTGAAACAGCGTACCAAAGACATTTATGGACACGGGGGCTCAGGTCATTCATTGCAGCACTTCTTGGCGTTGCCTCGGAGAGTGCGGGAGCTGGTGGAGGAGAGATCGGTTTCGGGCGTTCATCCAGCTTGTCGACGTCGGCGAGGGTCGATCGCGGTGATGATGACAAGACTGTGGAGCGGTGGTGGGACACCACCAACATGTTCCGCTTCTGGGAGATGACGGTGACTCCTCTGGACTTTGCGGCATTATGGGGCTTCGGGTTGGAGGTGAGCCAATTCCATTTGACCCGAGCATAGTGCTGGATGACGCAGGCCGAGGTGGTTCCTTGACGGGTCCCGCGCCATAGCGGAGGAGTAGCAGAGCACGGGCAGTTCACGCATACTGGGATCACGAGCCAACGGACGACATTGAGGTGGCCCGATGGCCAGGGCCTATTTGTTGTACCTGTTCGGGGCTTCTCCGTTTCCCGCCAGGCGATCTCGGGTTCACCTGAGTTACTTGGCGGGCCTGGTTGATCTGAGGCAGGCAGGCCGATACGACTGGGGAGGTGCTGCTCTGTGCACTCTCTACTGCTTCCTGGGAGCTGCCACACGCGGGGTGGGGGACACCATTGGCGGATACTGGAGGGTGATAGAGGTATGGCTCGACGTTATTGCTTTGAATTGCTTTGATTGATTGATCGACTGGTTTGTTGAATTGAACTTACAATGATTTGAATTGAATTGATCTTCATGATTTGCAGCTTTGGGCTTATGAGGTCTTGGGCATGTTCCCGCCCGAGAATACTTGCACAAATCCGAACCTGCTTTCGCATGCACTTGCATGGAGTACGGAGTACCGAAGGGCGAAGGAGCGACGGGGACAGGTGATGACTTTCCGGCGCTGGCTGGATAACATTACTGGGATTACGGTACGAACATCGACCTTTTCTTTCCTTTGATGCCTTGTCCAAAATGAAATTCTTTGCTTATTGATGCCAGAATACCAAATGCAGGTTCACTGGGACCGATGGGCCAGGGTGGAGGCTGACTTCCTTCTGAGGAGTCGGGAGGTGACGAGGAGCAGGGTCTTGCTGGAGTGCCCGCTGGGTTGGCAGTGGTACCTGGGGGATCGGGTGACGCGGCAATCACTCGGTTTACCAGAGTTCATTGTGCCGGGGCCACTCCCCCCACGAGTGCAGCGGACTGAGACCTACACTCGGGCTGAGCTGGAGCAGTTCACGGTGCTGGATACTGATTTGGAGAGATATCTGCGGCGCACGTTGGACTATGCAGCTTATAGAGATAGATATTTGGCCACCAGCTTGGGTGTGGAAAGGGAGCTGGAGAGGCGAGTCGCTGAGGCTAAGGCTATGAGAGCCATGCGGGAGGCTGGAGGTGCAGTTGGAGACGAGACAGGAGAGGAGACTGGAGGGCGAGGCCGCGGCGGTCGTTCTTCATGCAGTAGAGGGCGAGGTGCTAGGCCTCCTGCTGGCAGGAGAGGTGCTGGCTCTTCAGGACGAGGTGAGGGTAGCACAGAAGTCCTGAGGGCAGCTGAGACTTCTACCCCAGCCGTGCTACCGACTTTGGATTGGACGATAGGGGTGAGAGACCCCTCTGGTGCACGGGCGATACTGGATATCCCACGTCTTCCACAGCCGCCGATGCGACTTCCCGCACAGGCATAACATAACTTTGACTCTTTCCCTGCTTCTAATGCTCTTGTTCATGCACATATCGTTTTGACCTTTGAACCATTGCAGGTGCCGCGAGAATGGGCTGAGCAGGCCATTATGCTGATGGTGGGGATGCGGCAGCTGTTGAAGGATTGCGCCAAGGGGAGGATTCTCCAGACCAGACCTGTTCCTGAGCCTGCTTTACCTGTTGCTGCACAGGTATGAAAATGCAAATGCATGCATATACATTTTATTGGATTCAAAACATGTATCAAATGAATGCTCATGATATGCAGGTGCAGCCACGACGCTCGGCCAGGACACAGCCGCAGGTTACCACGAGCTTTCCAACTTCCACCAGCGCGAGAGGCCAGGGTAGACAGAGAACAGGGGCCGGACAGTTCGAGGTGGTTCCCAGGGCAGTGTCTCAGCGCAGACCCGCTCCTGAGGAGTCCGAGGAGGATACGGAGGAGTCACTTGAGTCACGAGCCTTAGGGTCTACTGACTCGAGTAGCGCCTCAGACCCTTCCGATGATGACGATGATGACGATGAGGCCGAGGTTGAGAGCTCTGAGTCCGAGGGACGTCAGCAGAAGAGGACGTCCCTCGCCAAACCGCTTTTTTTTTTGTTTTGCTTTTATTAGCCTTTTCTTTTGTATGGGCCTGCGTGCCAACATAGTTGTAGTTCCTGGGCCTGCGTGCCTTGATTTTGTTTGGGTCTGCGTGCCCCGGTAGGTAGGATTGGGCATGTGTTTGCCCCAGTACATGTACTTCCTTCCTTACTCATTGTAAATGCCGCATTTTATTTATGAAAATTTGCACTTTTATCCGTTTGCATTCGTTTGCACTTTCCTTCAAAATTGTATTTTATGAAATATATCCGTCTAGCTTTGAAAGAACGCAAAGAGCACGCGAATTTCAACCGATACTCTTAAAACGGAATAAAACTTGACACAATCAATTCGACTCATGGAATTTGACTTGGAACCACAAGAATGCCCTCAATGTGGAATTCACAAGCACTAAGGAAAGTAACGACTAAACTTAACCGAGATTGGACACGGGAATGGGACACGAGAGCATTTATTCCGAGTGCGTGATTCTAACGCCACCACGAGCAATGAAATAGGGGCGTTTGAGAGCGACAATTGATTCCATAAGCTTTGACGTGCGTTTGACCGTTTCACATAGTCACTAGCACATATTAAGACTTGCGTATGCCATTGGAAATGAACAAATGCTCTCGACACGAGTTTTGACACATCGATGGGAAGGAAACCATTGAAATTTTGAGGTTTTTCAAGGGACACATATGAACATTTGGATGAACTGACAACTGGAAGCGCTGTATTCCCTTGAAAAGAGATTGTAAGCTGCTGAACTGGGTATATTGAGGTCACGGAGCTGCGTCAAGGCCAAGAACCAGGAAATCAGATCTGCTGAAAATTGCAGAACTCTCGAGCGCTCGAGAGTGCTGTCGAGCGCTTGGGAATTAATTCTCGAGCGCTCGGGACTTCTGTGATCTGCAAACTCCTGCAGCTTCCCAAGATCAGTTTCTAGCTCTACCATGCTGCTTTCTTCTGTATGCACACTTCCCAGATGCCTTGTAAATGTGCACAGGCTGCTTCCCAGGAATCAGTGGCTTCCCAAAGCAAGTCTAGTGCTTTTCCAATGCCTTTTTCAAGCTTTCCAAAGTTTGAATTTCAAAAGGGTTTTGAAAATGTGGAACATGATGAGTTTCAAGGTTGGTGGGGAAGTGGTGCTGTCTCCCCTAGGCTTCTATAAATACCAGGCTTGCTTTAGTAAGTCACTCACAACCCATTCCATCGTTCTTCTCTTAAAAGTCCCATTTCTCATGGCTTTGTTGAACCAAGTCTTGCTCCGCCCTTGGTTGGACAACCTCGAGGGCATCGACTGGTTGAACTTCCGAGGGCATCGCCTTCATGCTTTGAAATATCTTCGCGAGATTGCCATTCGTCCTATCTTGCTGCATGCGGCGGCGCATTTTTGGGATCCTAAAGTGCATGTCTTCCGCTTTGGTTCTCAAGAACTATGCCCCACCGTCGAGGAATTCCATGCCTATCTGGGCAGCCATGACTCCGCCGAGCCAATTGTTCCGATGCTTAGGGAGAGCATGAAGAACACCCTAAAAGCCAAGCTGGGTGTTAGTGGAAATGTTGCTGAGTTCTTAACTCGGGGTAACGCCATCAACATCATGCAGCTGTACGAGAGATTCAGTCCACCTGGAGACTTAACGGATTTCGAGTATCAAGGTCGCCGGATGACAGCCTGCTGCATTTGCCTCTTGGCGGCCTTCCTGCTGGTTCCTCCTATTGGTCAGCCCAGTTCTCTATTAGTTGGAGTCGCTGCTCAGATTGAGGCTCGCAAGGACGTTGCACCCTTGGTCCTTGCTGAAACCTTGATGGGGTTGGATGCTGTTCGTGCTGGACACACGAGGGTTTTTGGTGGTAGCCCGCTGCTGTTGCAGGTTAGGGACCTCACTCAACTCTCCTTTTTTTTATTTCTCACATTCATTTTACCTCGACGCTCGGTTTAGGCTTTATCTGGCTCCTTACTTGTTTTCTCTCTTTTTTGACAGATATGGCTTTGTGATAAGTTGAATTTGCTGACACCGCCGGCGAATGACTGGTGGTATCGATCGAGCGGATGGAACCGTCCCTTCCAGGTGATGTATAGCAGTGAAGATGACTGGGCTGATTTCTTTGCATCTGCAAAGGAAGATGACATCACTTGGCGGTGCCATTGGCTGAGACTTCCTGCAATGACCGTGAGCAACATGGGCTCTATGCACGTGTTTGTGGCTGGGTTGACAGGCTTCACCTTCTACTCACCCTTCCGCAACCTTCGTCAGCTTGGACTTAGTCAAGAAGTGCCGCCGCAAGGATCTGAAGTGCTTCGTCTCCCTCCCTTCACCATCCCGGGTCTTCGGAGTTATGTTCGTACATGGGAGGCTCGTAGGACTGAGCCAACTGATCCTCTTTACTCCATTGCTTCGACCGGAAGATATTGCAAGTGGCTAAGGAGAGATGTGGAAGCGAGAATGGGTTGATTGCTTACTTTGCCGTTTTTTGAAATAAAAGTTAGGTCTCGTTGTGCGTTTTCTGTTTTCATGCTCAGCTTGTAATAAAGAAATCATCGGAATAAAATCGACTGATTAAGGGTTTCCCCCTTTCGGTCATTGATCGCGTGCACTTTGAAAGAAAGCATTTTGACTCGTCAATTTGGATTTGGATCTTTGGAATTTAGGACCGAACCTCAAAGTGAGATTGCCATGTATCCTTTAAGAAAGGGAATCAGGCCCATACGTAGTTCGGGCTAGGGTTCGCTCAGGTATCAACACTCTCCTTTTTGTGCTCTAAATTTTGCCTAGAACCGCTCTTTCGGGTTTTCGGCTTAGCGAGCTTTTTTTTTCGACTTTTGCCTTAACTTTTGCCTAGGCCGCCCTCGCGGGTTTTCGACCTAGCAGGCTTGCTCTAATTTTTGCCTGGGACCGCCCGCCCTTGCGGTTTTCGGCCCAGCGAGCTCTCTCAGGGGTAGTATCGTTTGAGTTGATCCAAATTGACAAGATTTGAGAATTCGTTGTCGTCAAGATCGATGATCGAAGCTGCTCCTCCGGAAAGGATAGTCTTGATGATGTACGGCCCTGCCCACTTTGGTCGGAACTTCCCTCGAAGATCAAAGATCGGTGCACGGATTTCCTTGACTACCATGTCCCCCTCTTGCAGGTCCCTCGACTTCACCTTCTTGTTGAATGCTCGGGCGATTCTCCGCTGATAACCCTGGATGTGGTACAACGCTCGCAGTCTCCTTTCGTCAAACAACATGAGCTCTTCGAACCTCCCGCTGATCCATTCGGCTTCGTCTATCCCTTGTTCTGCTATGACTCTGAGTGATGGAACTTCTAGCTCGATGGGGAGAACGGCTTCCATACCGTACACCAAAGAATAGGGTGTTGCCCCTGTCGGCGTGCGGATAGACGTCCGGTATCCCCATAAAGCTAGCGGTAGCTGTTCGTGCCAATCCCTAGCTGATTCGACAGTCCTTTTAATGGTCTTGTTGGCTGCTTCGACTGCCCCATTCGTTTGCGGTCGATAAGTGGTCGAGTGATGCACTTGAATCTTGAATTCGTCGAAAAGTTCTAGGACTTTCCCTTTGAAATGAACACCATTATCAGATACGAAGGCTTGAGGTACTCCATACCGATAGATGATGTTTTGCCTGATAAAGTGAGCCACTTGAACTGCCGTCAGAGTCTTGTACGAGGCTGCCGCAACCCATTTAGTGAAATAATCGACTGCTACCAAGATGAACCTGTGACCGTTAGAAGCTGCGGGTGTGATCCTTCCAATGACGTCGATGCCCCAGGCGGAGAATGGCCATGGTGTTGCCATTGAGTGTAATTCCGAGGGCGGGACGTGGATAAGGTTAGCATGAGTTTGGCACTTATGACATCGGCGCACATACTCGATGCAATCTGTCTCCATAGTCGACCAATAGTAACCCAACCTCAGAACTTTCTTTGCTAGCATCATTCCATTCATGTGGGGTCCGCAAACTCCCTCATGGACTTCTTCCATCACTGCTCTCGTGTCATCGCCGTGAATACACAACTTGTGGACTCCGCACGGAGATCGCCGATACAATTTTCCACCACAGATAATGTATTGAGACGCCAATCGTTGTAACGTGATCCGATCCTTCTTGGTAGAATCTGCAGGGAACACTCCCTTTTCGACAAAATTCCAAATGTCGTGAAACCAAGGGAGTCCATCATCAGGCTCGTCGATGTTCATGACATAGTCGTACACGTGCTTGCCTCTTTGCTCAATCATGACAGGCCTTAGCTTCACCCCGATTGGAAGTTCCAGCATGGATGCTAAGGTAGCGAGCGCGTCAGTGAAGCGATTCTTCATCCTCGGGACGTGTGTGAAAGTCACCTTTTGAAAATTCGGAATAAGTTCGTCGAGCTGCTGATGATACGACTTCATCTTCTCGTCTTTGACCCTCCATTCCCCGTTTGCTTGTGACACAACCAAGACGACTTCCAGCACCTTGACTCCAATTTCCAGTGCGGCTTCCATTCCCACAATGCATGCTTCGTATTCCGCCTCGTTGTTCGTGACCTCAAAGTTCAACTTGAAAGCCAGGGGAATATGTGACCCCTCGAGTGAGACCAGTAGTATGCCGATCCCGAAACCTTTCTGATTTGCAGCTCCATCGAAGTACAACGTCCATGTTTCGTTGACAGCAGTCATTACATCTTCATCGGGAAATTGAAACTCCGTGTGTTCTGGCCCCTCGATCGAGCGATCTGCCAAAAACTCTGCTACCGCTCTTCCTTTCACTGACTTGAGGGTGACGTACTTGATTTCGAACTCAGCCAATAAGAGCAACCAACGTGCTAGCTTACCGGTAAGTGCTGGCTTCTCGAATAGATATTTGAGGGGGTCCATCCGAGAAATCAGTATCACTGAATAAGACAGCATGTAGTGTCTCAATTTCTTTGTGGCCCAAACGAGTGCCCAACATGTCTTCTCCAATGAAGTGTATCGCTCTTCGCTCCCGACCATCTTCTTGCTCAGGTAGTAGATTGCCCTCTCAACCCCATCATCTCCCTCTTGTGCTAACATGCACCCCATTGATGAGGGCGTGACAGACAAGTATAGGATCAAAGGTTTTCCTGGAATGGGTGGCATCAAGATTGGTGGATTCTGCAGGTAAGTTTGTATTGCTTCAAAAGCCCTTTGACACTTGTCATTCCACTCGAATTTCACGTCCTTCTTGAGCAGGCGAAACAATGGTTCACAGGTCAGAGTCAGCTTAGCGATGAATCGACTGATAAACTGAATTTTTCCCAAGAAACATCAGACTTCCTTCTCGGACTGAGGCGGCTTCATCTCAAGAATAGCTTTAATCTTAGAAGGATCCACCTCGATTCCTCTGGTCGTGATCATGAATCCAAGCATCCTTCCAGCCGTGACTCCGAACGTGCACTTCTACGGATTGAGTCGCATTCTGTACCTTCGAATCCTCTCAAAGAACTTTCTTAATGCCGGGAGATGGTCTTCTCTTTTCTTGCCTTTCACTATCATGTCATCGACGTAGACCTCGACCTCCTTGTGAATCATGTCGTGCAACAGTGTGGTGGCACCCCTCTGATAAGTAGGACCAGCGTTCTTCAACCCAAATGGCATAACTCGATAACAATATGTCCCCCACTCGGTGATGAATGTGGTCTTCTCCCTGTCTTCTGGAGCTAGGAGAATCTGATTGTACCCCGAGAAGCCATCCATGAAAGAAAGTAAGGCGTGCCCTGCAGTGTTATCCACGAGTACATCTATATGTGGCAATGGAAAATCGTCCTTAGGGCTTGCTTTGTTCAAATCCCTGAAATCAACACACACTCTGATTTTTCCGTCCTTTTTGGGGACAGGAACAATGTTGGCTACCCAAGTGGGGTACTCTGTTACGATTAGAAAACCGGCGTCGATTTGTTTTGTAAGCTCTTCTTTTATTTTTAATACCCAATCGGGCTGCATTTTTCTTAGTTTTTGCTTCACGGGTTTGGCGTCAGGGTAGAGAGGGATTCTGTGCTCAACTATCTCCGGGTCAATTCCGGGCATGTCTGCGTGGGACCAAGCGAAAACCTCTTTGAATTCCTTTAGTAAATCAGTGAGCTCTTGAAGCTCAGTGGGAGACAGCCCGGAACCTACCTGAACCAATCGAGGGTTGCCCTCATCACCCAAGTTTATTGAGATTATTTCTTCTTTTAAAGGCTGAGCATGTCTTTCATTTTCGCGATCGATGAGGGGGAATGTCCCCATCGAGATCTATTCCTTCATCATCGGGATCCAAACAATTTATTTCAAAAATCGGCAAGTAAGCGGAAACGTCATTCATTTCATTAACCAGTTCATCAGACGGGAGGAATACAGCGGTTGACTCGAATTCAAAGTAAAAGCTACGAAATGGAGGGCCGATGGACACAAACTCCAACTCTGTGCTAGACGACGAGTCAGTGTCGGACTCAAATTCAAACTCAGTGCAAGTGCTGTGAGTGTGAGTTACATGTGGAATGAATGTGCAATTATCATAAACGCCTACAGCCTCCACAATGAGTTTGGAAGGGTCTTCAATTTCTTCTTCATCTCCAAGCATCAGCACAGCAGGGTCTTGCATCATACCCCCCGATTCCTCGCCCTCAAACAAAAGTTGGAGACTGCCCAAACCAAAAGCTTCCAACCAGTCGAGTGCCTCAGACAGTTCTTCCACCTTTGCAACCTCTTCGTCACTCTCCCATGTATCATTGGCAAAGATTTCGAAGCCAGGATACTTCATTTTCGTCTCAAGGTCCACAAAGGGTTCAGGCTCTCCTTGGTACAGTGGCTCCTTCTCCTTTGATTTCATCTCCGTTGTATGGGCCCGGGCACGATTGCGCCATTTCTTTGCTGAATCGCTTTTCTTGGCCTCATATCCTATACCGAAACATTCATTACTTCTAGGAAAGTCAGGGAATTCGGGGACACCTTGAGCATAAAGTCCCAAGCCCATGCCCGGCAGATACTTCATCTTTTTCATAATTTCCAGTGCTGCGGAGCTCACCAAGAAGCCGTCCTCGGCCCGGATGGTACATACCTTCGAGGTCATAACCGCAAAACCTCCCATGGCAACGTCTTCCTCTCCATGCATAATTTCCAGTAGCGGGGAATTGTCCTCGGCGTGCGGATGGATACCTGAGTCTCCATAGATGATAAGGGTTCCAGAGTCTAAACCCAAGATGAGTTTTTGATGCAATGTTGAGGGCACACCCATAACATCCGGGCGGTGTAGCCAAGGTCTTCCCAATAGGAGATTGAAGGATGCAGGTATTTCCAGCACACAGAATTCGACGGTGGTTTTGAACTTACCAGTTGCCAACTCCAAGTTGATTGTCCCCAAAACATCACGACGCGTATTATCATAAGCACGAACGCCCAAGTTCGATGGCGTGAAGTCCTTGTTCTTAAGGCCCAAGCAATAAGCAGTGCGGAGTGGACACACGTTAATGGCGGAGCCATTATCAACAAGGATCGCTAGGACCCACTTTCCTAGGCACTTCATGGTAATGTGAAGGGGCTTGTTATGGTCGGTTCCCTCGGGCGGCAGGTCTTTCTCGGTGAAGGACAATGTATGCTGGGCGAGGTTCGGGGTTATAAGGGCAATAAGAGCTTCTGGGGCAATATCAGAGGGGACCTCGAGTCTGGAAAGGGTGTTGACCAACCTACGACGGTGCTCGCAAGAGGCAGCTAACACTCCCCACATAGACATGCGGGCGGGGGTTTCCTGGAGTTGACGGATAATAGGATCAGTGGAGGCTTCCGGATCAGGTTCAGGGAGTGAATTGAGGTCAATGGACAATTTGGGTTGGGTAGGTGGGTTAGTTTTAGTGGAGCTAGGAGGGTTGTTTTGTGGAGCTTGAGGGGTGGGGATGTTTAGGCTTGTGGGGTTGACAGGGGTATTCTGCTGCGGTGGAGGGGCTCGGGATGAGCTACCCTGCTGGAGGTTGGCAGGCTGATAGACCCTTCCACTTCTGGTAAGGTTACTAACTGTTTTGGGAATGGGCTCCCACCAAGTACCTTCCTAGAAATCAGAGAAGTCCAAGTCACAGTCGTCCGCCTTACGCTTCCCCTTGTCAATTGCTGTCTTCTCCAAAGTCTTGTTGAGAGTTTCCATTTCCAAAGCATGCCAGATGCTGTCCTCCTCCAGAGAATTCCAGAAGTTGGCATTGTTGCTGCTGTTGTCATTGTTAATCTGCAGAGACCCTTCATCCAGCATGGCCTTATTGACAGTTAGTTCCTCACCATTCATCCACACATTTACCAATTCAGACTTTCCCCACAGATCTTCTGGATCCAACACGCAGATGCTGGGCTCATCAGGGATTTGAACTACAGGTTTGGAAAAGAACTCCTCAACGATGAATTCCTGTGGGAAGAAAAGATAGTCCATGGAACGTTCCAGAGCGTCGGAGTCTCGGGTAAGGTTGACAATGGTCCTGGCGTTGAGCCTTGATAACATACGGGGATTCATCAGATCCATTTCCTCCACCACTTCCTCTTTTTGAAAAAGGTACGCTAATGACGTCTCGTCTAGGGGGTCGGAATCATCCATCCAGTGCCATCCGTTAGGTTCGGGCTCCCATTCCCATTCATCTTCCTCCTCGACAGGTTCGGGCTCCATGAACAGCGCAAATAGAGAATATCCATCCAGCGGATCAGCCATGATCTCATCCTAGTCCTGCCTCCATTCTCCATGTTCCAATTCCTCAACTTGGCTAGGGTTAAGTGCCACAGGCCATGCTCCAGTAATAAAAGCTCTGTCTTCCACCGCCAAGAAATCTTGCACCAGATCTTCCCACCTTACCTGAAAGTCCCATTCCACGGTCTCAAGCGCGCAGACCGTATCCTCAACTGGCAACTCGACGGCTGGCTTAGGTTGGGTATCAGGAATGATGTAAAGGCTGGGGTTAAAAGGCTGGCTTATGGAGATAAGGTTGGTGCGGGCATTGGAATGCTTTGGGAGTGGGTTTGAGACGGTGTTTGGTTTTTGTGGTGGCATGGGGAGGGTTTTGTTGTCTATCAGGTCTTGGATTGCGTGGCGAAGACGGAAGCAGTTATCGATTAGGTGGCCCACATTCTGGTGATAGGCACAGTACGCGTTAGGATTGTGGGATGCGGGTAGTTTTTGAGGTAAGGGAGCAGGGGTAAGTGGCTTGAGGGTGCCGCTTTCAACCAATTTCTCGAGCACGGCAGAGAGTGGTGCTGAGAACTGAGCAAAAGTGCGGGGCTGGGTACGCGGTTGACTGGTTTGGGTGGCTATCTGGTTCACCGGCTCGGCTTGGGTTGTATTCGTGGAGGTGTTGGGCAGGTTGGTATAGTTGGCGTTGCCGAATAGGTTGCTGCTGTTTCCGGAGTAAACCTTCTTGGGCTTAGGAGCGAGCTCGGGCTTGTCAAGGATCCCCAACTGAACTGCTTCTTCAACGGCTAAGTCTGTGTCGAAGAATGTTTTAAAGTCTGAACATGCTTGGGCCATAACCATGTGCCTCGCC
Source organism: Rhododendron molle (assembly GCA_025413875.1). Classification (NCBI taxonomy): domain Eukaryota; kingdom Viridiplantae; phylum Streptophyta; class Magnoliopsida; order Ericales; family Ericaceae; genus Rhododendron; species Rhododendron molle. The sequence continues at coordinate 31,968,644 of CM046391.1, read as the reverse complement.
AGAGTGGGTTGAAGGTTACGGACAATCATCCGGATTTGGTCCATGTCGCTCGGTCTATCTTTCATCTGTGCTGCTTTAGCCCTCCATCTCTTCACAAAATCGGCGAAGGCCTCTTTTGCTTCCCTCTTTGTTGACTCCAATTCACGGGTGATCACCTCCAACTGGATGTTGTAATCGTACTGTGCCACAAAAGCTGCGCATATATCCTCCCAAGAACGCTTCTTTCTCTCATCCAGTGAAATGAACCAGTGCAGAGCAGGACCCACCAGAGTTTGCGAAAACATCTGTGCCATAGCATCCTTTTCGACTCCCCACATGGAAAGCGCTCCGATGTATCCCGTCAGGTGTGCTTTTGGATCTCCTGTTCCGTCAAACTTGGCGAAGTCGATTGGTCTGAACTTTTCCGAAAGCTTTGCATTGTGAAACAGGCAAAGCTTATTAATATCAAAACCAGTCGACGCTATCTTCTCATTCCTCGCAATGGACTCCTCCAGCTGGGTGAGCTTCGCCAATACTGCTGCCATCTCGGGATTCTGCGGGGTTTCCAAATCAAAGACTAGCTGCTCTTGGTTCGGATTCGGATTAGGGTTAGGGTTGAAGTTTAGGTTGGGATTTGGATTTGGGTTTGGGATAGGAATTGGGTTTGGGATAGGAATTGGGTTAGGCACCGGATTCTGGGTTTGTGGTGGATGGCGTCGTGCAACCCCAGTGATCATCATCATGAGTTGGGCAATTTGGTTATTAGTACGTTCGCCCAGGCGTTGAATATCTTCTCTGATCTGAGCCATTTCTCCGTTCAGATTTCCCGGGTTTGGGTTAGGGTTTGGACGGGGATTAGGAACGGGATTTGGATTCGGATTTGGCTCGCCTCCGCTTGGGTTCAGGTTAGGGTTGCCTCCGTTTGGGTTAATGTTTGAATTGGGATTCGGATTTGGGTTGCCTCCGTTTGGGTTCAGGTTTGGGTTGCCTGCGTTCGGGTTCAAGCCTCCGATCAATAGATCCATTTCCGCCCCAAATCGATGCACCGACGGAGTCTACTTGCGCTTGGAGCCGTTCCAATCTGGCCCCAGTGCAGTCCAGGAGGGTATGATGTTCTTCTTTTTCGGCCCAATTGTGGAATGGGGACAAAGAAAGCCAAAAACTTAAGCTCAGACGCGGTTCCTGCTTGCATTTTATGAAATTGATGCATGATTTTTAGAAAAATAAGTGTCTCGTCGTCACCGTCATCGACTCATCTTTTAAAAATGATGGGCTTAGGGGAGATTGCCTTGATCCTCGGATTTTTGGGGTGTATCCTCTTTTAGGAACGGCCGATGCCCAAAAGATGCTAACATAAGCTAAGTATTTGGCTAATATTCCATCGGCAATTCGACCATTGATTCGGAATGACTCGAGGTGAACAATGTGATGTGATAACCGAGGTGGCGTAAGCGGTACACTTGCTTTTAGCCTGAATGGTGTTGGCATCGCAATGTTCTGCCCCCCTATCATTCCTTTTCTTTGGTTAAATTCCGATCAAATGCTTAGTCAAGGACTTAGCAGAATCTTAGTTTCCTCTAGGTTCGGGTTCAAGGACTAATGAGATTCATCAACACGCGTTAGGGTGCGTGACTCTTCATCGGGTCTTGGCAACCTTCCGAAGACTGCACGAGCGAGTCTCGAGAACCGTGGCTGACAGCATGATAATGATGCAATGCAGCACTTAAACAGATTATAGCACATAGTCCTACCCTGCAGGCTCCTGTCCTAGTTTGGAAGGTTCTATGGTTTGCTACACATGTACAAAGGTTGGGTTTTGGCTTGAAGAGGGTTCCCCGGACTAAAGTCAAAGTATACCTCCTGTTATTGAGCGTACACCCAATAATGGTACAAACGGTAGGGATGACTTATCACGGTCGAGGGTTGCTGAGCATTCCGGGATTCTTTGTCACCGGCAAGCCGGGCAAGATTACCGAAACACAACAGCGAGGCTGCACAGGATATATATACAAGAAATAAAAAGTGAAATAAAATCCTTTGAAAATCCCACAAATGTTTTTCGAGCTTGCCTCACTAATTTAATTAATACTTAAGGAAATTGGGGCATTTTATCAACATACCAACTTTTCTCAAGTATCAATTCAATAATTATTCCCAGCAGAGTCGCCATCAGGCTACCACACCAGTGGATATCGGGGCGGCCCGAAAAAGAAGGCGCCACGCCGTTTCTGGATTTTTGAAAAATTTTGAGTCGCCACCCGGATTTGTGGTTCGTCACCCGAGAAACCGTTTTGATTTGAAAATGATCGATTTGAATTGAAAACCAGAGATTCGTTTGAAAAGGGTTCGGGAGCCACGTTACGAGGGGGGAAGGGTTTTACGGCACCCCCCTCGCCCGATTTGAAATCGGTCTCTACTAAACATTTGTGAGATTTTTGAAAATGATTTTGTTTCAATGGACAATTAGCAAGTATTTACAAGGTTAACAGTTAAAGCAGTGCATGCATGTGCCAGTGAGCAGTACATGATGGATAATGGTAAGAGAGTGCGACATGGCAGTGTATGTTAAAGGATTGCAAGATAGCCAGAATTAGAAACCCTGTCAATGACTTCACTCTCGAGCGCTCGGGAGTACTCCCAAGCGCTTGGGAGCATTGCATGCCCGACCTGCAAGCTTTGTTAGTGCAACAGAATATAACAGAGTACCATACTACAAATATAAACTTGAGTAACATAAAAAAAAAAGTCATAGGCTAAACAGAAGACTCAAAAGACTGGGATCAGGCCCCATCCTCCCAAGCCGTACACCCTTGCCCTTCTGAAAAGTGGCTTAACAATTTAATGGACTAAAGGGTCACATACAGAACATTCAAGAGCAACACAAGAACTGAAATAGAGGGAGACCTGGATAGGATGACATGCAGACAACTCCCGAGCGCTCTGGAGTAGACTCGAGCGCTCGGGAGTGATCCACACTCCCAGACTGATTTCAACCAACTAAAGCCCTTGCTCTGGTGTTTTGATGTAACAAATCTACCTTTTTATCTTGCATGCAGAAGGTTTCTCCTTTAGATCTACTGAAAAAAAAACGTGCTTTTGCATTTCTTTCAAATGAAAACGATTCTTATTTCCCTTTAAAAAAAAACAGATCAGATACATCAACACATTTAAGAAGACTCTCTTTGCTTGAAACCTGTCTCTATCTCCCCTGCATGATAGTTCAAATGCTGGAAAAGTAGAAAAATGGGACTGGCATCACTCTCGAGCGCTCTAGAGTTGTCCCGAGCGCTCGGGAGTGTTTCCAGTGCTGCATGCATGGAAAACATTCATGGCCCTTTGCTCTTGCTTTAAAACTAAGGCTCTCCCATCACACTCCCAGTATTGAAGACTGGGGTGAGCTGGGAGGCCTCCCTCAGAAGGGAAAGACAGCCCTGCTTTTGGTTGAAACCAAGGTATGAAACTTTTACCTTTTCTTTGGAACTTTGCACCTTGAAGAAAGCTTTGAAGGATGGAAGGGAATTGAAGATTTCAGAGGATCAGAGGCTATTAATGGTCTGAACCCTTTTCATCTTCTTGAGATTTATTGGTTATTTTTCTTTTGAGAAAGTCTTTTTGCTTGAAAGAGAGTGAGAGTTCTTCTTTTCTTTGAAAAGACAGAGAGGGAGCTTCTAGAGAGAGAGAGTTCGTGTAGGTTTTGAGCTGGGAGAAGCCTTATATAGGCAGCACATAGTATATGGTCTTAATTTGGAAAATAAAATTTGGAATCCAAATCAAATCTCTAGCTCTGACTCACCTCTGACTGAGGTTGAGTGTGGTCTAAGGCAAAGACCAGCTTGAACGGCCGAAATGATGGCTGCATGGATAGTGGGGAAGCTCCCACATCCATTGGGCAGCACAAAAGTCTCGAGCGCTTGAGAGTGATCTCCAGCGCTTGGGACTTCACTCTCGAGCGCTCGAGAGTTGACTGGTCCATGGTTTTGAAAGATGCTCTGGAGCGCTTGAAAGCTGTTATTTTGACATTTTATTTAAAACCCTTGAAGGAGCACTGTTCCAATGGTCTAAGGCTTGTTTGATCCCATATTCATCATCGGGGAGCCTCCAGGCCGCGAATCAAGGAAATTTTGAATTGTCCAAATTGGGGTGTCTACAACCATTCAAGGCTCCAGCACAGTGCTGCTTACGCCATTTTGGTTCCGGTATCATGACATTATTTCCAAGTTGTTCCGTTCCAAATTTTGAAACTTCGAGAAAGGAATAGCCGAAGACTTAGGCTATTTTGACATCTATTGGTTTTAGCCAATTCAAACAAGGATACACCGCCGAAAAGAAATCCAAGGATCACGACAGCGTCCTAAGCGTCATGAGATGGACTTGTCTGCTAGTTGTAGAGTCTAGGAGGACACTAACGACATTGGCATAAACATTTCCTTTTCTTTTAAAATAAACTGTTGCAGGCTATCACTGAGTTCTTCTACTTTACTATCTAGCCCTTGCACTATCAAAGCAAAGATCTGAAATCAAGAGCTAAACCTATTTGGGACCGTCTGCCAGGTATGTCTGCAAAAATGTTTGGGTGGGTTTGCTTCTCAGTCCGTCACAACGGAAGCTTCGGGTTGCACTTTGTCATGGGAGGACTCACTGCCATCACCCTCTCCGCCATCATCTCCGAAGCCTGTCAAAACTGAAGCTCTAGTCATGGCCATACTCCACCTCCAACTCTTGCCACCATCTTAGCTGATATCTAACGAAATATGGCCGTCATGCAGCAGAGGGCTGATCAGGTTGATGCCTCCATGGCTAATCTACGTGCTTTGATTGAAGAACGTCTACCCCTACCAAGCGGAGCTAGTGGAGGTGGGGAGGATCGTGAGCGCGGGCCTGAAGATGAAAGAGATCTCCGTGTTGAAATCCCTGCTCCAAACCCAGAAATGGCTCCTCTCATTGCCAAGATGGCCAAACTTGAGGAGTCTGTCTCCAAGTCTGAGAAGATAGGTGCTGGTGGCCTGGACATGGACCGTCTGTGCCCCTTTCCCAATGCTAGGCTGTCAGAGAGATTCAAAATGCCGGACTTTGCGAAGTTCGATGGTACTGGTGATCCCAAGACCCATCTGTTAGCCTATCACGGTGCCATGAAACTTCACAGGGTGGAGGAGGATGCTATGGCTCAATTGTTCCCGCAAACTCTTGTTGGTCCAACCTTCCAGTGGTTCTTATCCCTCGATGTGTCCAAGAGAAGGACGTGGGAGGATATTGGTATCGCCTTCAACGCCCAGTACAGTTACAATGCTCAGCTGAAGATGACCACTCGAGAGCTAGAATCAACCAAGATGCATGCGAAGGAATCCTTTGCAGATTTTATCAAGCGATGGAAGGGCAAGGCAGCTCTTATGACTGACCGTCCTAGTGAAAAGGACCAAATCCGCATTATCTCCCGCAATCTGCTGCCCGACTTTGCTAAAAACCTCGTGTTGGTTCAAGGCGCGAATTTCGAAACCTTCTTTGATTCCGGCCTAGCCATCGAAGAGGCTCTTCATACTAGTGTTCTTCCAAGAACGGAAGCTTCTTCCTCTGTTGCGGCTCCAAAGGCCAAGACCCGTGCTTACACCAGAAATAGTACTGCCCTCTTTGGTGCCAGTAACTATGCCAACGCAGCTACCGCCGGTAACACCACCACCCAGAATTCTTCCAACCACATTGCTGATGTAAACCAAGTTCAAACCCCTCAAAAGTCCCGAAACCGCAGTCAACCTCGCACTTTTGCCAATTTCGAGGCTCCACTTTCCTCGGTCTTGGAGAAGTTGATCAAGACTGGTCACCTTCGACCCTTGACACCAACCCCACTTCCTCAGAACCTACCCCCCAGCCATTACCCCAATGTCTTCTGTGCTTACCATCAGATGTCTGGCCATCACACTGACTCTTGATATCGTCTCCGTCACGCGATACAAGATTTAGTAGAAAATGGCACCCTTCCAACCCCACCTTCTAAACCCAACGTCATTTCCAATTCCTTACCACAACACAACCAGCAAATAAACCAGATATCCCTCAGCTCCACCATAATCTCTCCAAGCTCCACTATATTTAACCCCACTGACCATATAACTTTAGAGAACAACCCCAAACCCATTGTGGCAGCCCTTGCGGAACCCGGTGTCAACATGTTGTCAGTAGGATGGGAGATGGAGGACAAAATGGCAGAATGGATGGAGCTCGGTAATGACTGGAACGTGCGCTATCATCGAGGATTTCTTGCAGCCCACAAGTTGATCAGGCTTGGGCTGACCAGTTAGAAGAAGAGTGGGAGGCAGCACAAACAGACCCTTTGGATGGTCTTTCTTTGTTTATGCTCTACTATCAACCTGAGCCTGCCGGTCCTGAGGAGGAAGAGTACGTCTGGGATCCGCAACCCTTCGCTGCCCAGCTGGCTTGGGATCAAAACTTCCATTTGGAACAGGATGGTGCCAAAGATGATGTGGATGAGAAGTACCTGGAGTTCTACGCCGAGGGGGAAGTCATTCCCAATGAGCGTTGCCAGCTTGGGTCCTTCAACCCTTTAGTAGACAAGCTTTCAGAGGTGGTTCGCAAGTTCCGTCATGAAAATGATCCCATCAACAACATCGTGCCTGTAAAAGAGTCGCGCCCTTACGTAGCTCTTGGAGATGATTGCCTTGTCATGACATTGGATGAGGTGCCAGACGATCTGTGGGATGTGGATGAAATCATCGATCTCAATGCTGATCCGCTACCCGCTGATTTCTGGGATGTGGACAAGGTGGTCGACATACAGATGGGTAACGAGGTGTGGACTGTTAACTCTGCTTTGGTCGATGCTGGTTTTTGGGACTCTCCGTTCGTCACTAATCCGAGGGTGCCCTTTGAAGAAGCTGCTGCATAGGACCCCGCTTTCTGGGAGGGATTAGTAATGAAAGATTTGGATTCAACACTGGGTCAACACTCTTCAACAATTGTGGCATCGGTCGACAAGGGAAAGCGCAAGATGGCAGATATACCTACCAACTTCTGGCATTTTGATGACACAACTTCCTGGGGGGACATAGCTAACGTCACGAGGAGCGGCCAAGTCTTTCAGCCACCCAACCTGCAGGCTGAGAGCTCGTCTAATCCTCCGGTGCAAAGGCCCACTGTTCCGGTTGCACCAAGGAACACTCCTGCAGTTCCTAGCGGAGTCCCAGAGGAGGATGTGATCCAGAAGCAACTCGAAAGGATTCCTGCTACCGTTTCTGTCTGGGGTTTGATTTCAGCGTCAAAGGAGCATCGTGAGAAGCTGTCTGCGGCACTTCTGGCATTTTGATGACACAACTTCCTGGGGGGACATAGCTAACGTCACGAGGAGCGGCCAAGTCTTTCAGCCACCCAACCTGTCTAATCCTCCGGTGCAAAGGCCCGCTGTTCCGGTTGCATCGACGAACATTCTTGTAGTTCCTAGCGGAGTCCCAGAGGAGGATGTGATCCAGAAGCAACTCGAAAGGATTCCTGCTGCCGTTTCTGTCTCGGGTTTGATTTCATCATCAAAGGAGCATCGTGAGAAGCTGTCTGCGGCACTGGCCCGCCTCAAAGTATCAACAGACATCACACCTGAGGCAATGATCGCCCTTGTTCTGCCTCCGTTGTCCAAGCATTCTGTCACGTTCACCGAGAGGGATCTGATCATTGAAGGAACTGCTTACAACCGCCCGTTGCACATTACTGTCAAATGCAAGGGACTGTGGGTGCCAATTGTGCTTATTGACAATGGCTCCGCCATCAATGTTTGCCCGCTTAGAGTTGCATACCGCCTTGGTTTTGCCAAAAAGGATTTTCTGCCATCCAACCTAGCAGTCAAAGCCTATGATAGCACCCGCCGTGTGGTAGAGGGAACCATTGTGCTCAAGCTCGACGCTGAGGGCTTTGAGATGGATGTAGAATTTCATGTGGTGGACATCCCTGCTACTTTCAACCTGCTGCTGGACAGGCCGTGGATGCACAAGCCGGACATCATGGCGGTACCTTCAACTCTGCATCAGAAGGTCATGTTAGGGCTTCCAACTAGTACTCTGACAATCTGTGGGGACTCTAGGATCCGCCCGCTCAAAAAGGATGAACCTGTTCTGGGGATCATGCATGGGGAAGAAGACTCAGACTTTGGAGGATTTTCATTTGATACTTCAGGATCCGTTCTTGCCATTGTTGTGGCTGATGACTTCATCATTAGTTCAGTCGCCTTTGAGATTATGAGGAGGATGTCCTTCATGCCTGGCCTGGGCCTCGGAATCAACCGGCAAGGGATCATTGAGTTCCCTATATTTCCCTGTACTAAAAACCGTTTTGGTCTAGGATACGCTCCCCCTGCCAAGAAGGCTAAACTAGGGAAACATAAGGGAAAACCTCGAACCCTTTATGGTAATCCCGGCAGTTATTTCGTTTGCGAAGGAGGGAGCATCGATTATCTAGGGCAAGGTGAACCATTTTGGGATTCAGAGACTGGCACCTGGCTACCGGGATTTGAGATCTTCGCTGCTGACACCTAGTCTGATAGTGAAGAGAAGATTGCTAAGGAAGAGCTGGCTGTGGAAGAATTCAAGAAATAGCCGGCTGGGGTCAAGGAAGAGATGGATTGGGCAGAGTCCTTCGATCAGGAAAGCTTGGAGATGCTGTTCCCCCAAGTAGGCTTGGTTGGCAAGGATGAAGCGGCTGAAGTGCTGATGCTTGGGCCCGACTCCTCAGACACTCTGGAGGATCCAACCTCCCTCATCGTCGAAGCTAAGGGCAGTATCAATAACTGTATTTTTACTCCACGCATAGCATGCATTGACGATACATCTGAGTCTGACACAGAGTCTGTTGAGTCTAAGCCTAGCTCAGAGTCGAAGTTTGTGCCTCTTGGCCCTCCACATCATAGCTTTTACTTTGAGTTCGAGTAAACTGTACTTGGCAACCCCACTGGGTTTTATGAAATGAATGATTCTACTTCCAATTATTTTGCTGACTTTTACATAAATTGTGTCGACCCCGACGATGAAGGAACAGACTTTGATGGGAACATCCCAGTCGAGTTGCGTTCCCTCATCGAAAGGGAAGACGAAAGGCATGCTCGGCCTCTAAAAGAAGAAGTAATTTCTGTAAACTTCAAAGATGATAGTGACCCCTGTATGATTCAAATTGGTTCGACTTTGTCCCCCGAGGACTGTACTACCCTGATCGATTTGCTCAAGGAATATTTTGAGGTCTTTGTGTGGTCACATCAAGATATGCCTAGCATTGATCCTGAAATTGTACAGCACCGAATTCCGTTAGCACCTGGGCCTGTACCGGTCAAGTAGAAGCTCTGTAGAATGGGGTCGGAATGGGTTGAGAAGATCTAGGAAGAGGTCACCAAACAGATTAACGCGGGATTTCTGAGGGTTGCTGAGTATCCGAAATGGGTCGCTAACATCGTGCCAGTTCCGAAGAAGGACGGGAGGATCCGAGTCTGTGTCGACTTTAAGGACTTAAACAAAGCAAGCACCAAAGAAAGTTTTCCCTTGCCTCACATCGATGTGCTCGTGGACAACACGGCGGGGCATGCCTTGCTCTCCTTTGTCGACGGATTCTTAGGGTACAACCAAATCTTTGTAGCACCGGAGGATCAGGAGAAGACGACGTTTGTCACTGAATGGGGGACATACTGCTATTTGATGATGCCGTTTGGGCTCAACAATCCTGGGTGCACTTTTCAACGGGCACAAACAACCCTGCTGCATGATTTCATCCATAAGATAGTCGAAGTCTATGTGGACGACATGATTGTCAAGGCTAAGAATAAGGAGGATTTCATTCCAGCCCTTCAGCAGTTTCTGGAAAGGCTTCGCAAGTACAACGTGCGTCTCAACCCGCAGAAGTGCACATTTGGGGTCACAGCAGGCAAGATGTTGGGGTTCCTAATCACGGCAAGAGGGATTGAGGTCGATCCGTCTAAGATCAAGGCTATTCTCGAAATGGAGCCACCGCGGTCGGAAAAGGGAGTGCGCAGTTTCCTGGGAAAGGTTCAGTTTATCAGTCAGTTTATTGCTAAATTAACTTTGACTTGTGAGCCGTTGTTTCGATTACTCAAAAAGGATGTCCGTTTCGAATGGACGGACAAATGTCAAGCTGCTTTCGGGTCAATACAGAGGTACCTGCGAGACCCGCCTATGTTAATGCCGCCTACACCAGGTCGACCGCTGATTCTGTACTTATCAGTCACCCCGACAGCTATGGGATGTCTACTGGCACTAGAAGGAGATAATGGGGTTGAGAAGGCTATTTACTATCTGACCAAAAAGATGGTGGGTAGTGAGGAACGTTATACCCCTCTGGAAAAGACGTGTTGGGCACTAGTTTGGGCTACCAAAAAGCTTAGACACTACATGCTAGCCTATTCAGTGAAGTTGATTTCTCGGATGGATCCTATTAAGTATTTGTTCGAGATGCCGGCGCTCACTCATAAGCTAGCACGTTGGTTGCTTCTGCTGGCTGAGTTCGATCTTCAATATGCTACAAGGAAATCTGTGAAGGGCCGTGCTGTGGCTGAATTTCTGGCCGATCATCCGATTGATGGACCGTAGGATGTGGACTTTACTTTCCCTGATGAGGATGTGCTAACGGTGGTCGAGGAAGTGTGGACACTCTATTTTGATGGAGCTGCAAACCAGAAAGGATTTAGGATCGGAGTGTTGCTGATCACGCCTATCGGTGCTCATATTCCACTTGCTTTCAAGTTAAACTTCGACGTCACCAACAATCAAGCTGAGTATGAGGCCTGTATCGTCGGAATGGAAGCTGCTAATGCTCTTGGGGTCGAGAAGCTCGAAGTAATTGGGGACTCCAACCTGGTAGTCTCTCAAGTTAACGGAGATTGGAAGGTCCGTGAGGAAAAGTTAAAGCCCTATCACCAAGAGTTGGAGGAACTGATCCCTCGTTTTAATAGGTGACTTTCACCCATATTCCACGCTTGAAGAATCAGTTCGCCGACGCTTTGGCGACCTTGGCTTCTATGATCGAACTCTCGATAGGAGTCCGGTTGCGACCGATTGTAATTGAACGGAGGGACCTGCCCGCTTATGAATATATCAACACCATTGATGATGTCGATGATGGCCTGCCTTGGTACCATGACATTTGGAATTTTGTGGAGCGCGGGGAGTTTCCTGCAGGGGCTACTAGGAAGGATCGAATCGCTTTGCAAAGGTTAGCTGCCCAATACATCATTTGTGGAGGAAAACTGTATCGAAGGTCTCATTGTGGGATGCACAAGCTTTCTGTCAATGGTGCCGAAGCAACAAGGATCATGGAGGAGATTCACAAAGGAGTCTGTGGTCCTCACATGAGCGGTGTCATGCTCGCCAGGAAAATCCTCAGACAGGGTTATTACTGGTCAACTATGGAGTCTCAATGCATTGACTATGTGCGATGCTATTACAAGTGTCAGATCCATGCTAATCTGCAGCACGTTCCCACATCTAAGTTGTACGGCATGACCTCGCCGTGGCCGTTTTCTGTGTGGGGAATTGATGTTATTAGCATGATCACGCCGTCCGTTTCAAATGGTTACAAGTTCATACTAGTGGCGATAGACTACTTCACTAAGTGGGTCGAGGCTGAGTCCTACAAGACCTTGACCACAGTTCAAGTTGCTCAATTCATCAGGAAAAACATCATTTATCGGTACGGTGTCCCTCAGGCGTTCGTGTCAGACAACGGAAGTCATTTCAAAGGAAGGGTTTTAGAGCTTTTTGCGGAGTTCGGTATTGAGATCCACCATTCTACAACTTATCGTCCACAAACAAATGGAACAGTCGAGGTCGCACATAAGAACGTCGAGATGATTATCAAAAAGACTGCTGAGTCTGCAAGGGATTGGCATGAGCAACTGCCTTTGGCACTCTGGGCATACCGAACGTCAATTCGCACTTCAACTGGTGCAGCCCCGTTTTCTTTGGTCTATGGAATGGAAGCACTACTTCCGCTTGAGGTTCCGTCTTTGAGAGTCATGGCTGAAAGTGGTCTCGAAGAGTCTGAATGGCTGAGCAGAAGGTTTGTAGAGCTGTTGCTGTTTGATGAGAGAAGGCTCCGTGCTCTGTATCATGTTCAAGGGTATCAGCGTCGAATCGCCCGTGCGTTTGACAAGAAGGTGAAGTCCAGGGGCTTAGTCGAAGGAGTTATGGTTACAAAAGAGATCCGGGCCCCAGTGTTTGATGTCCGCGAGAAGTTCTGACCAAAGCGATCAGGGCCTTACATTATCAAGACTATCCTATCTGGAGGTGCTGCCAAGCTCATCAACCTCGACGGCAACGAGTTCAGTACCTTGGTCAACCTGGATCAACTCAAACGTTTCTATCCCTGAGAGATGCTCGTTGGAACGAAAACCACAAGTGTGGGCGGTGCCAAGCAAAAGTTAGAGCAAGCCTGCTAGACCGAAAACCTAAGGAGGCGGTCTAGGCAAAAATAAATAGGCAAGAGTCGAAAGCTCGCTAGACTGAAAACCTGAAAAGGAGGTTCTAGGCAAAAGTTAGAGCGTAAAAGGAGAGGTGAAAACACACGAGTTAACCTAGGCCTGAACTACGTTCTGACCTGATTCCCTCAAAAGGGATACGTAGGCAGTCTCACCTTGAGACCCGGTCACATTCTATCAACTTGATCCACGGTTGCACATTTTGGAATCCATATCAAAGGTCGAAAGGAAGTCGAGGACAAGGCAAAGTTTCAGTGGAGAATCAGAAGGGGGAAACCCTTCATCTTTCAATTTCATTACAAATTATTACTTCTAATACACCAGCTAAGCATAAAAGCCTTAAAACAACTGAAGCATGAAAACAGAACAAAATGCTTGAGAAGCCTATTGGCTCATAGCTTATTCTAAGCACAGCAAAATAGTCCGGAGTCAGTCGATATTTTCTCTTGCATGAACATCTGCTCTTAGCCACTGTCTGTAACGGTTCCTCAGCCTTGAGGTGAAATTCGGCATTTCTCTTTGGAAAACTCTGAAGCCCCATCGCCTTTTGTAGCCATTGAGAGTTTGGGCGTTGAAATTGGGAATGCGAAAATCCCCAGTACTGATGCGGTTATTCCCCTGTGAAACGCCTAGTTGGCGAAGGATGCGTCCAGGAATGTAGAACGTAAAGCTGGTCAACCCCGCGATCACCACCCTATCAAAACCATCAGAATGAAGAGTCATGTTGGAGAGGTCCAGCCAAGGACACCTCCAGACAATCTCGTCAGGTTGCACTTGCTGTAAGAACTCGTACCAATCCTCTAGATTCATCTCAGGGTACTTCATCTCTCGCTGATGAATCCGCTTCGAGAAAAGATTCCAGCCGTCCATCGGGGGATGCAGCAAGCCCAGCTTGTCTGACAACCATAATTGCATGAGTGAAAAGACCAGTGAGAAGCCAGATAAAGCTTGAGCCGAAAAACAAGAAAGAAAGCTAGGGAGAGGCCTAAGCCGAGTGTCGAGGTAAAATGAGAATGAGCGAAAACTGGAAAAAGGTGAGCTGAGTGAGTTTACCTAGAGCAGAAGTGGACTCCTGCTGAAAGTGTTGGACTGGCCAGTGTACACCAGATCCAGACCCAAGAGAGTCTCCGAGAGAACCAGAGGGATCACGTTGTAACGTGCACCCATTTGAGTGGCAACATTCACCAGCAGGGGGCTGACCTTCTCGTTAACAAGCAAGCAGATCACTAGGGCGAAACGGCGTCGGGCCTAAACAACATTGTCTTCCAAGTCGCCTTCCGGGCTGTATCTTTCAATTAGCCGCATGATATTAACCTGGCCGCCCTCAAGCATGGTGTTTGCCATACCTCGGGAAACACCGAGTGAGGATGCCAGCAGACCCGGCATGCTGATTTGGTAAGGAAGAACCACGAGGGTAGGAGACGCGTAGGTCTGCAGATACGCCTGGAACTCCTCGATCGTAGGACATATTTCATCATCACCAAAGCGGAAAACGTGGACATCAGGGTCCCAAAACCGAAGAGCAGCTCTCAAGAGTGTCGGACGAAGAGGCACATGTCAAAGATATCGGAATGAAGTGAGGCCATGGTATTGGAAGTTTAGCCAATCCATGCTTAAGAATTCGGCTAGCCAAGGCTTGATTAATGTGGGAATCGGGTTTTCCATCTGGGAATAGTGGTGAAAGGCTGAAGCAGAAAGTATACTGAAGCATGGAAATGGGGCTACACAATTCAGCAATGCTTGTTCTACCTTTTATAGGCCAAAATGTTGCCTCGTTTCTCACATTTCGTTCAAGGCCACCATAACCTTCCAAGAGACATCTGCAACTAAGGACCCTGCCCCTGAAGAATGCAGAAACTGTGTCTAAAGCGTGTATGTGTGAAGACAAAGGGCTGCTAGGAAAAGGACAGTTGGTCAGGCAAGTGGGTCTGGAGCACACCTAGTTGGCGTACGCCACTCAACCATTGGCGTGCAACTGTTTCAATCCTTATTGGCACACGACACTACATAACTGGTGTACGCCAGTGAAACTTGCACCAAAACCAGTTTGCAGCAGCTATTGCCGTCGAACGTCCATTTTCAATTCCGGGGCTTGTTTTGCAACACAGATGGTTTGTACAAGTCATGAATGGTATTTGGAACTATGTCGAAGCATTGAACTCCAAATGTCAGGCTCAACGAAGATTTTGGACCCGCAACGGCCCGTGTCGAGATGAGATGGAGGATACGGAAGGCCGAAATCTGCTCCGGGGACTTTTGCCAAGTTTTGTCATACCATACACATTACATGAGCCTAATGTGACTGTGTGGGGGGTGTCGATTTCAGTCCGAGACCATATCGAGTCATCTTTTGGTGTCTTAAGCCTGTTTTGAGGTATTTTTAGCATTTTTTGGTTTGTTTCTCGTCTCGGGATGTTTTTCTTGGTTTTGTTGGTTTGTATAAGTCGCTTTGTGTGTTATCTCTCCTGGATAGTAACTTTCCCAAGCAGAGCCTGTCCAATTACAAATCAATGATGATCTATCCATCCAAGTTCAAATCAACGACGGTCTATCCGTCCAATCTCAAATCAAGCAACAACGAGAGCAGATTATTCCCCAGGAGAGTCCGTTTCCCGGTCCAAGTTCAAATCAACGACGATCTATCCGTCCAAGTTCAAATCAACGACGATCTATCCGTCCAATCTCAAATCAATGACGATCTATCCGTCCAAGTTCAAATCAACGACGATCTATCCATCTATTTCAAATCAATGACGGTCTGTCCGTCCAATCTTAAATCAAGCAACAACGAGAGCAGATTGTTCCCCAGGAGAGTCCGCTTCCCGGTCCAATTTCAAATCAACGACGATATATCTGTCCAATTTCCAAATCAACGACGATCTATCCGTCCACTTTCAAAATCAACGGCGGTTTGTCCGTCCAACTTCAAATCAAGCAAGTGACCGCAGGTCGCTTTCAAAGGATTATTCCCCAGGAGAGTCCAATTTCAAATCAACGATGGTCTGTTTGTCCAGAGTTAAGTCAACGACGTTCTGTCCGTCAACCTTTTATTTCCCCAGCGGCGGTTCATATCGTTCATTATTATCCCCAGCAAACGTCGGCCTTTTTTCTGTCCGAATTCAACAAGCGGCGATCTATCCGTCCACCCTGTTCAATCAACCAGGTTCTTTAAAGTTCCATATTTTCATTGGCTCGTATGATTCTGCTCTGGATAATTTGAAAGGGGTGTCTAAAAAGACCTTTGATATTACTTGTGCCAAAACAATGGTCTTCCAAGTGCTGTCAAAGGGGGGCTATTGTAGACACCCTATTTTGGACCATCCAGATTAGTTTATTTACGGTCTTTGATTCCCCAATGATGATTAAGGGTCAAGAACATCCGAGATTGATGGTGTGTTTGAGCTCTAAGCGTTCCGAACCTTATTCAAATCCTTTCAAACCCCTTTTCAAATCCTTCAAGCCAGAACTAAACGGCCTCATCAAAACCCTACTTGCATACACTTATACCTTGCTAGCGTGTGCTCACGTGTTAGTCATCGGTCAACGTACTAGGTCAAACTGGCACACGCCAGTTCTCCAGTGGCGCATGCCAGTCCAAGTCAGTCAAATCAACTTTATTCCACCACTTGCTCAAGACTTTTTCGTCCACCCCTACGTCGTCTACAGTCTGTTGATGATTGCATTCGTGCAGATCGGCTCCCCTTCTCCTACACCACCTTTCAACTAGTCCCATGCATTTAATGCATGAGAAGCTCTTTCCAAGCCAAACAAGCCCTAAGGCCAACTGATCCCAGCCTTTTTCAGCTGCTGCCTGGCCTCTAAATACCCTTTTTGCATTTATTTGCAAGGTGATAACTCCATTAGAGAGCTTCCAAGCCTTTCTCCTTCTCTCCCTAGTTTTCTTGGTTTTCCCTTTCATGCATTGAAAGAGGAAGCAAAGAGGATCAGTCACATCCACTACATTACTCTCAACATCCATCATCCACTCATTTCAAGGTTCAAAGCTCAAACCACCTTTCAACCTCAATCCAAAGGTATACCACCTATGTTTATGTAACCTGTTCTAACCCCTGAGGGGCGCTGGCAGGGTCAAGGCCGGTAATCAATACCAGTCCTGGCCCTAATGCTGGCAAAGATTCAATGATCGTGCAATGTGGTATGTGGTGTGCGCCAGTTAACCGGTGCCGTACGCCATTCATGGCTGCGAGATGAAACTGGCGTGGGGATCACAGACTGCCCTTTTCTGCTTTATCTCTATTCTGATCACCATGTAGCATGTTAAAACCAGTTTACTATTTTTCCATATTTTAGAACTGCATCATTAGATATCTGTTATAACTACTCAGAAAGGCTTCTGGGATCCTTCTGGTCATGTTCCAGAACCCAGATGAAGTAAAGCCAAGCATGGGATAAATGGAACAACTGGCACACGGTCCTCAAGGACTGGCGTGCGCCATATAAGCCAAGGATCCAATGGCTGGCCCTTGCATGGTAGCTTAGTCCTTGCCTCTGCTTGATCCCCACACTGTTTATGGGGTTTTCTATCTGCTTCATTTCTGTTTGATTTGTTGTTGTAATCTGTAACTGTATATAACTTGTGATATCAACTGCTTGGTTTATCCTGGGTGTGCATTGGTCCATTCCAGAGTCCAGAGGGTTGAGAATAAGAGCTGTGAGTTTAGGTCTACCGGCGCTCGCCATTACGTGAGTGGCGCACGCAGGTCAATTCTGCATGCAGTGGCATGGCCAGTGCATACGTGTCTGATCCTGCGTCCGTTACCCCTGATCTGCATGTTCTAGTTTGCTCAAAATGCCTATAAGTGCTTGTTCTCAATCTATTATATTCATTTAGATCGAACATTCATCATTTTGTCATATAAATGCAATTTGCTACGCTTTTAATCCCCTTTAAATGTTCTCCCGCCCTAACTGGCTAATAAATGATCAGAGAGAGAAAAATGCAAATGTTTTTACAAAAATGCCTAAAGTAGAGACCGATCTTCGGATTGGGCGAGAGGGGTGCCATAAAACCCTTCCCCACTTGTAACCTGGCTCCTGAACCTCAGATATCGAAGGTGATGACGGTCCAGTCTACAAGCCTTTTCCAATTCGAGCAAATGTGGCAAGACATTTTCCAAACCGATTCCTTGGGTGTTTTCCGTAAAACCCGAGTGGCAACTCTCACGTTTTAGTGTTTCGTCGCGCTTTCCAAAACAAAAGGGCGCAACCCGAATTTTATGAATAAAAATAGAATTTTTCAGGGGCGTGTGCCCACAGGACCTCGCTCGATAATCGAAATCAACCATATGATAGATAGAGCTCAACAAGTACTTTGACTATACAAAAATCATGTCAATCGGATTCTGATCCATATCCAATCAAAAAGAAAGGTGGCCGCTATTCGCAGCCCAGTTCTTGCTACTCGTAGTCGATTGCTACATACAAACCACCACCTTATAAGGAAATGCTACTTGTAGCCAATAAATTATCCCTGAAGTCCCGTTTTTGCCCTCTTCTATACAATAAACATAACATACATACAACCCAACAATCCATTCCTTCATTCTTCAGTCCGTTCGTTCCATCATCTAACCTAGGTTTTCTTTCTCTCTTCTAGTCCACAGCTCTACAGCTCCAATCGACTCCACCACCCACGGGCACCATTACCGCCACCACCCACCATTACCGGCACCGCCAACCCCCACCCCCACCCCCACCCCACAGCCCCACCTCCCGTCTCTCTCTCGCTCTCTCTCTCTCCCCCCCGTTTCTTCTTCGATCTCCTCTTGCCCTGTTTCGTCTTCTCCTCCATTAGTGACCACCACAACACCACTCTCACCACACCACAATAGCAGTACAACTTTGAGGCGAAGGAGGTGTGAGAAGAAAGCACAATATGCCGGCATCACCAACTATTTGGAAGTTGAACATCGGTAAAATTTTGAATCTTGTTATTACGCGGGTTTTTTTGATTTTTGTTTCAATTTTTTTTTGAGAAACCCACAGTGAGTACGTATTGCTATTTCGTATATTTTAGATTTGATCGAACATTAGAGTCCGATTGTTTTCCACAGTTTCGAATATTAAAGTCTGATTTTTAGTCCCCTATTCGGATTTTTATATCTGAAATTGATTGCCTCATTCAGATTTTAATTTCCGATTGGCCCCTATTCAAATATTATAAAAGTTGAATTGTTAGGTCATTTAGAATTTAATATCCAAAATGTACTTAAACTGCTTTAATACCTGAGATTAGTCGGAAGCTCCCGATTGACTGACATGTTCATATATATGGAGTTATGATATACTGTGTATATGAGTTATTTTATGGAAAGATTACAAACCACCACAACTACTACTCCTACTCCTACTATAACTAGTTAACAACAATTGCTTACTTGTGACTGGTAGTTCCAAATGCAGACTTTTTCTTAATGTAAACTTGGCAGAATCCTGAAAGAGGCCGAGGCCATATTCATGAGCTCTATTAACTAGTACAAATGTTTACTTCCCACATTGCACCTTCTTTGATGAAGAAACATTTTTTTTGGTAACTTTGATGAAGAAACATAATTTCTATACATGAAGCATTAGATGAGTGGCCAATAAAGAAAATATTTTACCATGGCTTTGTTAGATGAAAATCCAGCACTAAAATCAAAAGTTTCTAATGAAGCATATGGAAAACTCTTATGTTTTTAACTGCATAATGCAGGTATGAAAGTTTTATTTTTTGCCTCCTATTCGGATTTTCACATCTGAAATTGATTGTTTTATTCGGATTTTAATTTTTGATTGGCCCCTATTCGAAGATTATAAAAGTTGAATTATTAGGTCTTTTAGAAATTAATATCCAAAATGCAGTGCCTCATTTGGACTTTAATATCCAAAAGTTTATACCCCATTCGGACAATACAGTCCGATTAGTACCCTCTAATGAGTTTTTATAATGCTTATGGTGGTTTGTTGCTTGATAAGTTATAAGTGTGTTAGAACTCGAGGATACACATATTGTCTATATTTGGCTGTTCGATTGGGTTGTAGACATGCTATTCAAATATTATGAAGGTTGAATTGTTAGGTCATTAAAATTTAATATCTAGATTTTATTGCGTCATTCGGATTTTAATATCCAAATCTTTATACCCCATTCAGACATTACAGTCTGATTAGTCTCCTCTATTTTAGTTATTAGAATCTGATTTACTTATCTTTATTCAAAAATTAGTATCCGATCCTCCTATCTTTAATTCATGTCTTCTATTATATGATTTCGTCGATACAATAGGATCTGGATATCCACACTCCCCTGTAGGCTTGATTGTGTTCTCTTGTTGGTATAAGATTTAATTCTGCTTGTTATGAAGACGTTAGCATTCATTGCTTATGGTCATGTATAGATTCATATCGTTTTGTGTGGGGCGTACGATTTTGATAACTACAATTCTAATGTATTGTCTGCAATGTACAGGAAATGAAACAAGTTACTCCTACCATATCTGCAAAGAAGAAGAAGGCTGAGCAAGTTTTAGCTTCAGAAAGTAAACGAGGAAAAACACGAAGACGAAGGAAAGGGCAAGAGGTTGGGGCTGAGGAGGATGTGGTGGTTGAGCAACATCGTGAGGTAGATTCGTATAGATTCATGTATACATTTGTAACGTTTTTGTGTGAATCGTACGATTTTGAGAACTATGGTTCTAAGGTATTGTTTGCAATGTACAGGAAATCAAACGAGTTCCTCCTACCGTTTCTGCAAGGAAGAGGAAGGCAGAGCAAGTTTTAGCTTCAAAAAGTAAACGAGTAAATACATGAGGACGAGGGCAGAGGCAAGAGGTTGAGGTACATTCGGAGGTAGGGGAGGATGGGGAGGTTGAGCAACATGCTCAGGTAGAGAAGGATGTGGAGGTTGAGATACATTCGGAGGTACAGGAGGATGAGCAACATGTTGTTCTATGGGAGGATGAGCCACATGATAATGTAGGGGAGGATGAGCCACATGCTAATGTAGGGGAGAATGAGCCACATGCTGAAATTTGTGAGGATGAGCCACATATTGATGTACGGGAGAATGAGCGTGAGTCCGATCAACAGGAGGACGATGTACATGAAAGTTAGAATTTTTCATTTATGTTTCATTTATAATTCATTTATTATACTAAACTATTATTTGCAATATATACAGGAAAGAACACAAGCCAGAGGACGAGGACGGGGGAGAGGACAAGGACGGGGGAGAGGACGAGGGGGAGGGCGTCAGGCGAGGCTAGAGGAGGTACACGATGAGGCAGTTGGTCCACAAGATCAGAGTTTATTAGTGGATTTTAGGAACCATGTTGCTGTTGATATTTGGAACGGTAGGGAGCGACCGTTGTTGAAACTGCACTCGCATGGACGTAATTTGAGGAAGTGGTCAATAGTGGAGGCAAACGAGAGGTTACTTATGAGGGTCAGAAGTTCAGGGTTGTTTCCACTTTCTCAGATAATTTCTTCATACGATAGTCCCGTTGCGAGGTAGTAGAGGTGATAATAGTCATTCGTACAGTGTGGTTTACGCGTACACAGATGGTCAATGGGAAAATTGGCGCGATCATGTCATTAATGCGGACAAACGAGTTCTGATTCACCTTGGAGTCCCGTGGGAGTCACACCCCGACTACCTTCCTTGGTTCTCGAAGGTCTCCCACTTAAGGGTCTTACCCTGTCCCGTAGAGGTGCCGTATACCGAGAGTGCGGAAGAGCGCAATGCAACAGCTTTGGCCATTTTGGACAGTGTGTTGGGTGGGACTAGGGCTACGACTTCAACTTGCCCGTATGAACTGCGACAAGCACTTGTTGAAGTGCGGAGGACATTGAGGGGACCGGAGGCTGTTGAAGCGAGCAGAGCAGGCCCTAGTTCGGCGGCTGCTGAAGCGAGCAAAGCAGGCCCTAGTTCAGAGGCTGCTGAAGCGAGTCGTTACACTAGGCGCCGACGCCGTGACCGTACTTGAGACTTGGTGTTCTATGTCTTTTTTTTGATGGACTTTATGGCCTTGTATTTATTGTGCACACTTTATGGCTATGGTTCATGGACTACTTTCCGTGATGGAATGACTTTTATGTTATTGCAGATAACTATTAGGATATTTGTGATAATTGGATATCGTGAAAATATGAATGTTAAGTAGGGCACGAAAACGTAAATTTAATAGTTTGAATCATTGTTGATACTCTCCTAGGCACGATACTCGTATGTGAAAATGAATGCCGTATGAGCGCACAATACTTTAGACAAATATTCAATGCTTCATGTTGGCACGTTATATGAGGAAGAATTATATCCCATTCTAACCAATAATGAATTGTCGTCCATTACAGCCAATTCATTCAGGGAAATTTACGTTCGGAAATAAATATCCAAAATATATAAAAGGTTTTGGACTTTAATTTCTGATTTATATACCATTACTTGGATTTTAATTACCGAACAGAATGAGAACTATCAGATAGAATGACAACAATCGGATACTAATGTTCAAACTCGATCAATTATTTCGGAAACAAATATCCGAAAGTTATAACCATTTACGGACTTTAATATCTGATTTGAATGACTTTAATTGGATTCAAATTTCCAAACAGAATTAAAACTAAGAGATACAATGACACCATTCGGATACTAATGTTTGAATTGGATCAATAACTTCGGAAACAACTATCCGAAATTTAGACCCATGTTCGGACTTTAATATCTGATTTGTGTACCTTTAATTGGAATCTACTATCCGAACGGAATGAAAACTCTGAGCTACCATGACACCATTCTACTTTCCAAACAGAATGTCACAGAGTTGACAACTAAGAGTTTTTAAACAAAAATACAATATAAGAGTTTCCTCGACGATCCGAAGACTACAAGCAGACGTAATCATCCAATTTTCATAATATTATAACACATTATGTAATACAACACATGAAATCGCTTCTCAATCTAAAAATGGCTACTTGACATCGATGACCTCCATGGTTGCTACATCAACGCCGATGATCTTGTTGAACTTCTGAATGGCCGCAACATGTGCTGCATCCCAATTTTTAGCGATAGAAAGATGATGTCTTTTCCAATTGCAAGCTATTGGCGGCATAGGGAAGCCTTTTTTTAGGAATACCTGTCATATTGCATTAGGTACTTATATAAGATAATTTAAGTTGGACTTAAAGAGCACAATTCATTATATAGATGACAATAAATCATTTACCAAAATAATACCTGTACAAAGTGTCTGCCGTCAACAAACCCGATAGCAATAACCTTTCGTTTCATGGAGGGTAAAGGCTTCGATTGGAGGGGGAGGAATGTAAGACATTGAACATTTGATAAATGGACAAGGACACAATTATAAGCAGATGCTATGATGTGACCCATGTCTGGCATTGTCATCCAATGTTCCTGGGGCGCCGGACTTTCATACCATGACAAGATGTGAAGTAATTCCCTAGCCCTCTGGGTCCCCCCTACCACTTGTTCGTAAAGGTGTAAATGTGTTTCCAACTCTTTCAGCAAATCACTTCTAACCATTAACCACTCATGAACATTGCCTTTCATGAAGCCCGACACTACCCGAAACCCACAATTCCCATCATCTTCAACATCCTTGACCGATTCTATGTAAGGTCTTATTGCTTTCGGGAATTGACTGATGAAGGGGCATAGGAAAAGTTGTGCTGGAACTTTTGCTTTCCCTTTCAGATTGCGCCGCGGTATCTCTTTGACGGGCTTAGGGGTTTGAAGGGAGGCCAGAACATGCTCAAACTCCAAGGGATCCCTACGAGTCGAATTTTTTTCTTTGGCTGCATTTTTTTCTTTCGTTGACTTCCGACCGCGTGGTTGTGCATTCACTTTCGATTCAAGGAGAGAACTGCTTTTCGGATGCGCAAGCTCTTGCATCTTCTTAACATAATTGACCTTTACATCGTAGTTTTCTTCATTTAAGAACTTGTTGTAAAAACAATCAAAGTGAGCCAAAAACGTCTCTTCCATCGAACCCTCATTCTGGGGTGCAAGCAAAGAAAGCCTCTTCCAATGGTCATGGATTAACTCAATCGGTAGGGGGATATTTTCCATCTTGTAAGGAGCAATCTCATGTGCGCAAGATAAACCATGAGTGTGCCTCAAAGCACACTCGCACTGGCGCTTTGATTCCACAAACCATTCGACTTGATGGGATGCCGCTAAAACAAGTGTCATGGCATTCGACGAAACAACTCCCCTTAGCCTATCAAATAAAGTTGTCCTAAAATCATGTTGCACAGAATTTAGGCTCTTCTCAAAAGAAGCTTTGACTTCAGTAACTTGCAATAGCATCAATCTGTGAATCTTCTCCCATATAGTATCAAAATTGCATTGCGAGTTTTCAAGATGATTTTTTAGCTTCGAATGTGAACTCTCCGCCCTATGAATATATGGCAAGATATTAGCCGTAGCAAATAGCATGAATATATGAAAATTTTTCAAAAACGCGTGAATAACATGAATATTAAGGAAACTGCTAGAGTTGCGAAATTCAGCGTTTACCTGTTGCTTGTTAGGTTTCCGAAATGCATGATTTTGTCCGTCCAAGCTCCCACAAACCTCTCTTTGTAGGGTACCAACCAATTTTTCTCAACGTACTCAAGTGCTGTAGGAACCATTTGAAAATCACGCTTCAAAACACAAAGGCGCTCCTCGTACTGTGCAACACTCGCTGAAAGGACAACTAGGCCCCAACTGCAAATAAACTCCTCCCACATCTTGTCATCAAACATCTTTCTTCACTTGGCTAATACGTTCTTGCCAATATGCCACCTACATAGGAGGTTGGTAGCATGAGGGAAAACATTTGTGATGGCATTCATAAGTGCCAACTCCCTATCCGTGACAATAACAGACGGAAGCGCGTTGGGATCCATCATGCCTTTTAGCTTCTCCAAGACCCATGTGTAGTTTTCCGTTTTTTCACACTCCATGAAAGCAAACGCTGCACAAAAAGTCATCTCTGTCGATGTTACACCAACAATTTGAAGCAAAGGAAACTTGTACTTATTTGTCTTGTATGTGCAATCCATCATTAACACTCGGAGAAAAGCACGTAACATCTCCCCGACAGAGGGGGGAGACCAAAACAACTCTGTGACATTCTCATTCTCATTCCCACGGGTCCAATGAACGTACTGGTACTTTTGTAGCCGAACCAACAAATGTTGCATTTGCGATTTCCCAGCTTTCTCTATCACTCGGTACTTGTGTCATACATTGTACACGGTTTTGATAGACGTTACGTTCTCAGGATCTTGAACCTTCAAATGGGTTAGGATTTCTTTGGGTTTCACCAAAGCGACTGACAAATCAATCATCGTGCTAGTCTACTCTGCCGACAACCTCCCGGCATACGAATGGCCCTCCAAGTACACCGCTGGAGGATGGTTGTGAATGCCATTATGGACAGAGACAGTCCAACCATCATTACCCTTTACAGCTTTCAATTCAAATGGGCATTCACATTTTTTGGTGCCCGTGGAACGCACTCTTTTCTTCACAGCTACCTCATTCCCATCAACCTTCTTCACAAACGGCCTATACTTACCGCTCCTTTCACATGAAAACCTCATCCTAGGTGTGTGATTCTTAATACATTTCTCAGAACCCTTAATCGTAATGATAAACCCGTGTTGTTTACCAGTGCATCTTATCCAATTTACCAACGCTTCATCGGATGCAAAAACCTACACACACATAAAAATAAAATTATAACCCGTAATATAAGATTGCACATGATAAATGTTTTATCAAAAAAACACTCACCATCTCCGTTGTAAAATGCTTTGTATAATCATATGGAGGAGGAGTGGAAGTAGGTATAGTCGATAGCCCTACATAACTACCAAGTGTTGAAGTGTCACCCTGTAACACCCAAAGACAAACCACGTAAGTGGAGGATTCTCTGCAGTTTCATTCAGATATTAATATCTGAAAGCTGGCACAAACTTCAGATATAAGAGTTCGAAAAGTTAGTAAAGTTTTGGCACTGTCTGTCCAACTGTACGTGTAGGATTCTCTGCAGTTTCATTTAGATATTAATATCTGAAAAATGGCACTATGTTCGGATATAAGAGTCCAACAATGTTGAAAATATTCAGATATTAATATCCGAATTGTTGTACATAATTCAGACATTATAAACCGAAAAGTTAGTAAAGTTTTGGTACTGTGTGTCCAACTGTGTCGGGCCAGAACTAAAGTTGAAAATGGAGGGCTTTTGAAATTGAAAATGGAGGGCGGGCTTACCTCTTGCTGCGATTTTTGCTCCGTCACTACAACATCTGGGACTTGTTTCTCAACTTCCATTGTGTGATCTTCTGACTCCAAATCGTGGTGTATTAATGGGTCACCTATTTCTTGTTTATCAATGAAGGGAGATGAAGCAATTGAGGTTTCCATTGACAATGTAGGAGGAAGAGGAGGGGAGGAAGATAAGTAGACTTGGCTGCTGGTGGGAGGCCCTGGTGGTGGGTGATGGCAACTTGGTACAGATAAAAATGGAGGAGCTTGAATGGAGAGGGGAGATGGATGTAGTTTGAGATGGCTGGACGTGTTCGGGATGGATGGAGGGAAATCAGGAGATTTTTTGTGGTTGTATGTAATGGGTTGTGTGTAATATTTTTAAAGGGTAAAATGGTAAAATAACATGAGGTCTTAGGGTTATAATGGTCAAACTGCATGAGGGCATTTTTGTCCGTATTTGATAAAAATTTTAATCGGCTGCGAGTAGCAAAAAGTACGCTGCAAATAGCTGCACCCAAAAGAAATGTGCTTCAATTGGATATCTATCGGAATCCAATAAACATAATTTTTGGTATGGTCAAAGTCCCCGTTGAGCTGTATCGCATGAACGATTTCAATTATCGAGCGAGGCCTGAAAAGGGCACTGGGTGTTTGGCAGCCTACTTTTTGGCTTTTCATTTTCAGCTTTTTGACTTTTTGGTTTTTTGGATTATGGTCAGAATGTATTTTGAATCTGGTAGGAGTGTTTGGATGATATGTGCATAATGTATTTTGCAAAAAGAGTAGTGTTTGGGAGATATGTGATGAAAATGTATTATGAGTTTGTTTTTTACCATGTTGCCCTTGATTATTTATTAGGGCTAATGTGCATAAATAATGGGTTGAGTTAATTTTTTTCAAAAACTCATAAAATAATATTTTAAGAATAATTTGTGATTTGAAACAAATGTGTAGGACTCATAACGGGCCTCACAAAAATCAAACCATTGGATAAACAGTTAGCGTGTAGCAATAAGTGGAGGAGGGATTGGTAATTACCCAATAAAGGAGAGGATATTACGGTAATTGTATACTGATAGGACAAAAGGCGTTAATCTGAAAATGCAAAAAACAGGTCTGGACCTCCTTTTCCATTCTGCTCTCTAAATACAAAATCTGAGACCTCTTTTTCTCCGAATGAGGTTTGGGTTTGAGTTGCCAAACACCCAAAACTCAAAAAGTAGAAATGGAAAAACTGAAAATGAGGCATCCAAACAGGCTAGTTTGCTCCAAAACTGCAGTAAAGCCGTCTCCTTTTTGATTTTGAACTTTCTTTCTTTTCCCTAGTTTCTCTCCAAACAAACCCTATGTTCCAAACTGGCCATTGACAAGAGAGAGGAGGGAGAGTTGAGGTGATATTGGGAAACGTGTTCGATCGTCGCAATACACTCGCCCTGCGATGGGGCCGGTCGGGGCCTGCACTGCTGTCCGGAGAGCCGTTGTGATCGGAAACGGCGTTGCGGGCGCAGAGAATCAGTGCATTGGTTTGGTCCGAGCTCTGGGGCTCTCTCACCGGCTAACAATCTACGTGAGCAGCGTTTCTTTTACTCGTTTTGTTTCATATAAACCCCAGAAAAAGCAATGCAAATGATTTGTCAATTTGAGCTTACAACGATGTTGTACTAACTTCTACGGTAGAAGTTCTACCTGATGACAACGATCAATTTTCCGACAAGGATGGATAATATACGTGAGTGAGTGTGTGTGTATAAACATACGAATATATGTCTTGCCGACACCAATCATTTTGCTGTGGAAGGACGTAAACTGTGTACTTTACCACGTTGTATTATCACTTCGGTGATTCATGCTAGCTCTAATTTGCAAATGTCTGTGAACTTGAGTTGTTATGATTCTATGAAGCTTAGATTTTATGGGAGTATTTTTGGCATACATCTATGAGCTTTGATGTATGAGGACCCTAGAATATTTTTTTTTTTGCCCAGGGCAGTTATTATCCTATCATCTATGCATTTCTGAAAACTTACATACAAAGAAGCAGAGTTTGATATCTAAAGAGCTGGTTTTGTC
Source organism: Rhododendron molle (assembly GCA_025413875.1). NCBI lineage: Eukaryota > Viridiplantae > Streptophyta > Magnoliopsida > Ericales > Ericaceae > Rhododendron > Rhododendron molle. The sequence goes on along the minus strand of CM046391.1, from coordinate 31,940,826 downwards.
AGTGTTGCCTGAGAATTTGTGGGGGTTAGCATCTTGTAAGGAAGGTAAGTGGTCAACATTTGACTTAGTTGAGAAGTTGGACCGACCTACTGGAATACAACATGTGGCAACACCATAGGCGTGACATGTGGCAGACTCGCGAGGGGGTGTGACCCTCGTGCCTCCCTCCTGTAAGACGTAGGGGACGAAGGCCAAGAATTCTAATATGTCCATGGGAGGAGAATGATCTAGATGCCAAAGAAATGGGATAGCATGGCCTAGAGAAAAGGCGTGATGCAAGTGGCCCCTAAATGAATCTTTTACCTAGACAATCATGTATGCTCCTGTCATGAGGGAGGATTTGAGGGGTCCCTGAGGCTTGGTTGCAGTATTAGCATGACTGAACTAGTTATGACCTTGCCCATACGGGAATGGAGGGGGATCTAGTGGCTTGGTGGTTTTGAAGGAGAAGGGTTCGTTGTGAGGGGAAGAGAGGTGCTCCCCCTGCGAGACCATCGCGGGAGGGTGATGTCAACTCGCGGCTAGGAGGTATGGAAGGGACACGTGTCAACATTTTATTGGACCACCAGGCGCCTGAATGCTGGCCAGGGTGCCTATAAATATGAGATATTCCTTTCAGATTTCTCAGTGATAAATTCTTAGGGGGAGAAACTCTTTTGGCATAGACTCCTAGAGAGAGAATATTCTTTCTCGTGTGACCTCACAAGTCAGACCTTTCCTCCGAGGGATTTTACTGCCTTGGTTCTTCTGTATTTCCTGTTTTCTCTTCACCCCTGCAGATCACTCCATTCCTCATCTCTAATCATTAATCACCCTCACCTCTCCGGTACATATATTCTCACTTCTTAGGAATATTTGGTCCTAGATTTGAACCTCTCTTACACATCTTATGGTAGTTTTGGTAATGCACTAATACAGTTAAGTATCTAGTGTTCTTGTTTTCATATTGTGGACACGTATTTCAATTGATTTTCTTTTGTGGAAAAACTATGATCGACTGTTGCCTTGTCCAAGGAAGGCATACTGGTAATCACATTTGATGCCTAGTGAATGGTTTCTTGTGGGATTAAGGTGCTGTTTAACTACACCAGCTGTAATGTATGATAAGCATTGAAGATAGTGATTCAGTCTAACTCGTTTGGACCCTTGAAGAGTGAGACTTGCAACGATAAATGACTATATAAGGTGTCCATGTCTTTACTTGCACAGAACAAGCTTTTGACTCTAATTACGGATTTCATGTGTAGTATGTACAGAACAAGCATCAAATGCATGCTGTCTTGGCTGAAGGTGCAAAAACCCAAATCAAGTATTCATTAATCTTTGGAAGATTGGTTTCATGCTTCAGGCCCATACCCTCTTTGTTCTACTGTTTCTGCAGCTTAGACTCAAGGAAAGGTGAATCTAAAATTAGGTGCATTTGACATTCTATAGTCAACTACTACGTAACTCTAAATTCACTTCAAATGGGGTGCGACTTCTATAAATAGGGTTTGAGGATCACTTTTCATTGCTTAACGTATTACAGACATCAGGTTAGAAGTAGTGGACATAGGATGTGTTTGGAAAGATTGTTTTGCTAAGTAGTGGTAGATAATTGGTGTTAGATGGACTCTTCTATTCCCTTTAGGATATGACAAGCATTAGGGGACCTAGTTTCATTGGGTTGTGGAAAAATTCGACGGATGGTTTAATAAGCATATTGATTTTCTACGTATCTCTGTTTATGATGATTATGTCCCTAATCTTTGGTTTTATTGTACCTGAGTGTTTATATCATTGTTACTCATTGTTGCACAGCGTGTAATTAGGCCACGAGAAGGAATCAATAAATGGCTTCATTGGTTACCGGTTTCTCTTCACATAAAGGTAGACTATGTCATAAAGCAAATGCATGGTAACCTAAGATTGCCTAGTATCAAATCAACTAGAGTCATTTCCCTTCCAGCTGAAGAAAAAGGTAGCCCAGGTAGCTAGTCTAGTTTGAAGTTATGTATTCCCAGCATTTGTCAACAATAATTTGAACGCTGTCTTACTGAAAATAGTGTGCTGATCTTACATTTGCTCATACGAAGTATTACAGGAAAGTTGAAAGAAGAGAAACTGATATATTTTCTTGCTTCAAATGCAGATATCAAAGGTGTATCAGATATTTTAGAGGCGGATGCGAAGCAAATTGCAACAATGGCTTGTGAAACATTTGAGAAGTATGTTTTATTTGTCTTCTTGTATTTAAATTTTTAAATTCATTTGGATATCTCTATGTAATTTTCTGAAGAACTTCCTAATGATATGGGCCTCTGATAGAATTTACTTCTTCCTAGGACACCACATGTCCTTCCTTAAAGAGAACATGACTGAAGCCATTAGCTAGAATTCTATATGGCCCGGATCCCTGCATCAGAAATCCCAGTCCTTTGCAGTGGGCTTTTAGGTACCCTCCTTGTCAAATATGTGGGCATTCCTATAATTTTTACAAAGCTCTTACGTGTGTACAGTTCCCTTCTCATTGACAAAATGATTTGTAAAGTCTGGTATAGGGGGAAAAAACCTTGTCTTATGCTGGTAGAGTGCAGATTATTAAGGGGTACTTGTTTAGTATCCAAGTATATCGGAGCATACATTTTGTTCATTCTCTATCCAAAGTTTCTAGAATGAGCAACTTTCAGAAAATTCTTATGGTCATGGACTGAATCTTACACAATCTCTCATAATGTATCTTGGGAGTTAATCAGTAGACCTAAGAAAGAAGGGGGTTGGTAGCAAAAATTGGTTGAGTGGAATTCTGCTGCGATGACGTGGCACATATGTGCTATCTGCTCAAATCAAAATTCGGCTCAGGTTAAGTGGAGTCAACATTATGTACTTAAAAGCAAATCCTTATGGTCAACAAATCCCCCATCAAACTGGTATTGGACATTGTGTGGCCCGTGAACCTTGATCCAAGCCCTTCCTCCGTTGGATGGTGGGTTGTCTAGCCCCTCCGTCAACTCTACAAAATGAACGCACGACTAAAGACTAGGCCGGGGTTTCCCCGGCAAGGCCCTCCGGCGAGAGGATAAGTGTATGCAGAGAAGAAGGGTAAGGAACTAGGGTTTAGTGTCTGTAGAAGCATGGACCTCTTAAGGTTACCATCCTTTGGTATTTATAGAGCCTCTTTAGCTTGCTCTTCAAGTACGAGCACGTGCCTTGCACGGGTCGAGTGACGCCGTTGTGACGTTACTGAATAGATCTGGTAACCGTTTTGGTGTGAGCTGACACTGCCCATGTGCGCTCATGATTATCCTCCAGTGTAACCGTTTCTGCACGTGGGAAATGGACATATCTCCCCGGGTGGCCGAGCCCCGCTCTTGGCCGAGCTCGGTGTTTATCACGCGAAGCCATCCCTTTATCAAGACTGCCCCTGTGGGTGGCCGAGCGTGGTACATCGTCGGTGAGAGCTGGGCCTGAAGTGATACAAAATAAGGGAGCCACGGTCTTCGGCTAGGAGTCGAGCCTAGAACCGTGCTTGGCTCGAGTGTAAGATCGCCAGACTTGATGCGACCTATTGTGTTCGGCCTACTACAGACATGGAGAAAACTCTTTAATCTCAGGGCATTGGCTAATGGATAGGCCTTTGATTACAAGTATTACAGGTAATGGTGCTTCCACCTTTTTTTGTCGGATAACTGGCATCCCATTAATGTTGGACGGTTGTAGGACACTCCGAGTTTTGCCGCCTACAATAAGAATTGTGGTGGTTTTGGGTGGGGAAATAGAAATATTTACTTGGATAAGCGTGCAAAGAAGAAGAAAGGAAAGAATGAGAAGAAGAAGAGAGAGAAAGAGAGACAGAGTGCTTCACCCTCGCAAGGGTTAGGCGGTTTTTGCAAGGAAGTTTCATAGCCCGAGCCCCACTCACAATTGCCTCATCCTTGTAAAACTCACTTAATTAATCAATTCTAGTGCAAATGAAAGATTACATCCCAATTTATAATCCATGGAAAAGACTCTTCTAATTCCTAGAAGTCTAAATGAAATGAACCTAATCAATGAACACATTTAATAAGATATTGAATGTACCTAGATATAAATTCATACGTTGAACCTACTACTCCCTCCATCCTAATTTGTTTGTCCAATTGTTGAAATTCGAGTCTTTTAAAAATATACTTATATCTTACATTTTATAATATTTTTTATGATTTTGAAGATTTTGTATAATAAAACTAATTGAGATCTACCAAACAAGATCCATATTGCATATTAAAAACATTACGAATTGAAAATTATAGACAATTTTTTTAGAGGTCAAACTCTCTCAAAAAGTCAAAAAGGGTACAAACAAATCGGGACCGAGGGAGTAACAATTAGATGCAAAGAACTAAAATGTGTTTAATGCATACATTGAACCTTCTAACATGTGTTTAATGCATCTAGATGATATTAATGCGAGTACTAGATTCATGATGACTCTTGAACTACCAAACTACCATGAATGATCCGTGATCTACCCATCCTTGTACGTCGCTCGTGATCGCTTAGAGACCCTCTTCCATCAGCGAACCATGCCGCTCTTGATTTGAATGTCTGCAATTACCAAAATACCGTCATCTAGCAATTTATTATTTTTTGTTGTGCTCATATATACCATCTTGATGTTAAGTTTGTCAAGCCTATGAAATTCATCTTAAAATTAATGTTTCCGTCATCATAAGTGATGGGAGATGGCTATGACCTTATATCTAAATTATGGCTTGTCCTCCCCCTAAAATTAATGTTGCTAGCACCAGAGGCAGACCGAGGGGGGGTGCAAGCGGGGGCCCGAGCCCCTGCACATTTCCGAATTATCCCACTAACTATACTATATTTCAGGTTAATTTGGAAAGTGTTCTATAGGATTGGCCTCTGCAAGTCTCTTGAGTGATTTTTTAATTTTTAATTTTGATAATATTTCAAGTTATCAATTGGTCATAGTTATAAAATTAAATGCGAATATATATATATATATATATATATATATATGGGAATGGTTCAATGAACACCCTAATAAAACACCCAACGGGGACACCCAAAATCTCAATCTGATAGTTCCCGATTGAATTTTTATGATCCGAACCGCTCAATGTGTGCAGAATGTGATTTTAAGGGTACCTGCGTGAAATCAGCAAAAAAAAAGACCGGGAAAGGCTTGATTTGAGCAGTTTTTATTTGAACCGTTCAATAAATAATTGTTCAAAACTGTTCGGATCAAGCCCTTCCCGGTCATTTTTTTTGCTGATTTTTAGCGTGTACCCTTAAAATCACATTCTGATCACATTGAGCGGCTCGGATCATCAAAATTTGATCGGGAACCATGGGGTGTTTTTTTAGGTGTCCCCGGAACCGCCCCCTATATATACACACACACACACACACACACACACAATCTAGTCTTCTTCTTAGAACTAGTAAATAACAATATTTATATTATAGACTATATTTTTTTGTTATTACCGTAAAAATACAAGTGATTCGGGCCCCCACTATGTATAGACCCTGTGTCCTCCACTGGCTGGCACTGTTGCTTGGACTGCCTCCCTCTTTTCTGCTTATGAAATTCCCCTGCTTGGGAGGCCATTAGACTCCACCATCCTACTGTTAATGGGCATAATGTTGCTTGGTTTTATCCATATATTCCCAAGCATTCTATCATCTTATGTATGAGTTTAAAATCATCTTATGGATGAGTTTAAAAGGTAAGCTCAGAACTACGGATATTTCAAGGGTTGCGGTGTCATCAAATCTGCACCTTGCTCTCTAAGCGATGAAGTAGCTGTTGAATAGTTAAACAAGCCTAATAGGCTTTGGAAGCCTAAATCAAAGGCTATGGGTAGCACGAGCATCAAGAAGCTTTTTTGGTCCAAACAAGTGTCCGTGGTAGTTTGGCAATGGAGGGTGTTTTTGACAATTTCAGAAGATCTGAATCATGGGCAACATAGCTGTTGAATGAATCTACCAGTTGCAGGAAGATGCATTTAGATACATTAATCACATATTCATTGATCATATGTTGTTATTGTTATGTCCATTAATACATTGTCAGGTTCAATATTTGCATTTATAACTAGGTTCATTCGCAACTCTTATTCAATGTGCATTCATAACCAGGTTCATCCATATGACTTATTCAATGTACATATATAACTAGGTTTATTAACAAGTCTTAATCTAAGTATTCTTCTATTATTATTAGGTTCATGCGAACGCATGTAGGATCACTTTATCTAGAATAGGAATTAGAATAGTCTTTTGTATGGCTTAGCCTTAAAAATATGGATGTAGTCTTTCACTGATATGGAATAGAGCTGATTATTAAATTTAAGTTAACGAGGCCAGGGTCTTCATGATTGGGGTTACTGTCCATGCACAAATCGCTTAGCTCTCACGAGGTTGAAGCACCACTTTCTTTCTCTTCTTCTCATTCTTCTCTCTTTTCATTTTTATCCAAAAAAAAGCAGAAAAAACCCAAGTACTGTTCTTGCTTCCAACACAAGACCACCACAATTTTCTGTTGTAGGCAGCACTACCCAAAGTTTTGTAAAGCTGTCCTGCATCTCTATGTGATCATGACAATGAAAACATTGAACGCCACTATTTCTACTGGCCTTTCTCTGCAACCGTCCAGTCTCAAGTAGCCCTATCTTTGCTTTCTTTCTGGGTATCCTCTTCCTTGCCTCACTTTGTTCCTTGGGTATGCAGTTAACTCAAAGGAATAATTGTTGTCAATAGTATCAGCAATTTAGTTTTGGCTCCTACTATCTATTCCCTATGGAATGAAACAAATAATAGGCTTTTCAAGGGCATCTCTAGGCTCCCTCTCTGAACTCTAGATCAAATCATATTCTCTGCCTGTACTAAGCCTCTTCTTCTCAGATTGACGAAGAAATGCGGGCCGAATGTCCTACTGTGCAGTAACTACTGGACTGTCCTTTGAGCGTTTGTAGCCATGTTAGATCTTAGTTTTCCCCTTTATTTTTGGGTATACCTCGTTCCTTTCTTGTTTCTTCTTATCTTATGCTTTGTTCCTTGTGCTTGTTAAGTCTCTGTCTTTGGAAGGCGTGTCTTGCTTGTGCTTTGTATGGTTTGTTTCTTAGCAGCAGGATCCTTCTACAATGGGTGCGCTCTCTAGATGGGAGCTCCAATCGGCGCTCCCAAGACGGGAGCTTGATGGGAGCTTGCTCCCCTCAAGACGGGAGCTCGCTCCTAAGTAAGATGGGACCTTATCAGGCCATTACGGTAGTTATTCTCTTACTCTTACTTTTAAGGGAGTTATGGCAATGTGGAAATAAGAATATGAGAATCATATTAGTCAAGAAATTTTGCAAATTGAGAATATATAACTTCCTATATCAGTTATGAAGGTTGTACCTTTTTTTTGTGATATACACTTTAAGATCGGAAATTTTTTCACTTTCACTTTCTCTTTAATGGTTAAGGCTCCGTTCCGCAAACGAAATAAGCTGCTTATTTTTTAAGAAGTCAATTTCAAGCTCAAAAATAATGTGCTTACGCAAATAATTTGCCTACCACTATGGATCTTGTTTGATAGATCTCATCAAGATCTTTAATACGGTGCAAAAAAAATTAAAAAATTATTTTTCGTTTGCATTATTTTTTAGTTTGAAAATGTGAAATAAGCTGTTTATTTTTTAAGAAGGTTTCTGGAACGGAGCCTAAGTATTTAAAGGTTATTTATATACGTATTTTTATATAATCTATATATGCTCCTTAGGCGCTCCCAACCTTAGGAGCTTCCAGCCTCTAGGTGCCTCTGCTCCCCGCACCCGCTCCCGCTCCCGCTTCCGCCCCCGCCCCCGCCCTGGCCCTGGCCCTGGCCCTGCTTCGTGCTACTAAGGTTTGTTCTTTCCATAAAACTCTCAGTTAACCAAAAAGGTAAGAAGAGAAAATTTGGCACAACTTAAAATTTTGTTACCCACCATACAATAATAACAGTACACATGCAATCCTCAAGTGATTGCGGTATGGGCATGGGAGGATCGGAGACAGACCTAACCTTTTTCAATATATGTACAAAGTGGATGCTCTAAGATAGTTATATATAGAAATGATCTTGTTATATAAAAGATTACCGTATCTGTAGTTAGGGTTTTGTCTTCCTGTACCTCCACGAAAATACCTTGAGTCAAGGTGATTGTGGACTATATTGCTTTTTGGGAATTCTTTTTGCTTAAATGCTTGAGGTGAATTGTTCAACTCCAGGGCATGTTTGCCTTTACTGGATTATCTCTGTGCTGATTTTACACTACTGTAAAATGAGAAGGTGTAATTTCAGCAATAGAAAACAATCACATCCCCCAAAATTTTCGATGCCATTTCCATTGATGAGAGCACTCACGTGATTGGTTAGTGTCTGGGACCACCAACCACTGACCAACTAGCTTCAAATAGGATGATATGTTTCACTATGGCCATATGTTTTCACTTTACACTCTTTCTTCCCAATATTAGTCAAGCCTATCTTTTTCAAATTTCTTTTTTGGTTGATTTTTTTGTGTTATCTTATGTGTTGGAATGTGCCAACTTTAATGTGGTAGAATGGTCTTTTATTCATTCGACATATGGTCATCTTTCTTCCTATACTTTCACTTTTGGTTTTCTACTTTTCTCTTTTGGTTCTCATGATAAATATTCACTACTACATTTATCGTGTGATTTTTAATGAATATGGACAACAAAAATTTTTGTTCTCTCTCTCTCTCTCTCTCTCTCTCTCTCTCTTTCTCTCTCTCTCCGTGTGCGTCTATAGATAATTAGATGTGTGTGTGTCATCTTGAAGAACTTGAACAAGCACAGATGGTTTCATGGAGTAAACACAGATGATATCAACAACGGGGTGGCAGTAGCCCCAATTAATTTTGAAGGTATATTACATGCAAATTCATGACCTTAAATGACAATCTACGTACAAGTATCAGTTGATTGAGTACATAAATTACATGCAAATTCATGACCTTAGAGCATCTCCAATGGGAGATGTCAAATCTTAGGTGGACATGTTAACGGTAACATTTGATACCAAAATTCAATCCAACCCAATAGCGTTTTTTGATGCCAATTCCTACGTGGATTTGAAGGCAAACCTTCTCATGCCAACTTTGACAACCTCCCTCCTCCATGCCAAATTTCAAAAAATGACCATTTGTATTTTGACATAAGGGTTGGAGAGGGATAATTTGATGTCAAATAAATAGAATTTGACATCAAGGGTTGGAAATGAAGATTTTGATGTTAAATTGGAGATGTCAAAATGCCACGTCAGCCTTCAAAAAAAAATTGACATGCCCGATTTGAAGTCCGGGATTGGAGATGCTCTTAAATGACAATCTATGTACAAGTATCTGCAATACATAGTTCTATTTCCTGATCAGATAAATTTCAATGCATACACATTGTGAATATCAAGTGTATCATATACGAGTAAGGCTTAGCAAATAAAATAAAAAAGAGTAAGGATTGACCAGTCACTGAGTATTTATTCATGTCTGTTCGCTGTCAGCGAACATGTAAGTACAGTTGACAGCTGAACATGACCTGGTAGAAGTAATCTAGATAGACTTTGTGGTGGGTAGGTTTTCACCTTGGAAAGCAAACCTCTGGTGGTCATGCTTAGTAGCGTTACAAAACTGTAAGACTCCAAGAAATGTTTTAAGTATCGGGCCAGTGGTTGCTGACATACCCCTACCATGCGTAAGTTAAGTAAGCAACTGAGAGAAAGAGGACGAGATATATGGTTTCCCAGATTATGAGTGCGTAAGAGATTCTGTACCTTTGAATGGTTCCCTTTTCATAGTCTGTCTTTACTTGGTTCCAAGATACCTAGGCTGTCTGGGGTTCGCCCCAAACCTAGATATCCGACTTGGTAGCCTTACTCGGTTAGGTGTCTTCCTCCACCCTTAAACTTAAAACATATTTCAGCTATTCTGTAAGGTGTTCGGTTCTGCTCCAGCCCGTTGAGACGCCCCGCCACAACCGGGCACAGTCCATCTGGAACATGCTCGGTCCTAGCCCAGCTGGCTAATCCGATCTGGCCCACTCCAGGCTCCATTATGGCGTTATCCTATTTGTAGAAACCTTTTGCACAAATGACAAACTTTTGTTCATGTTATGTGGAACAGCTCATTTCTTCATAGATTTTCTTCGGAATTTTGTATGTTTTTTTTTTTTTTTGATAAGCAATTTTGTATGGTATATACCAGATCCCTGAATTGTGCGCATATCCTTTTATGTTAAGCTTCTCGATTTTCGTCTTCCAGCCTATGGTATATACCTGGTTTTACATGATTGGCGACTCTTATCTTTTGGAAGTAGGGACGGACCATTGTTGGTGGTCGCATCTGGCTGGGATACCATCTCTGCTACAAGTTCAATTAAACGGTTAGCTCCAGAAAAAGTTTTTGCTATTCAGGTTTGAGAGGACCCATTATAATTTGGAAATATGACTGTTAGTATTACTGTATGATGAAACTACCTAATGTTAAATATGGTTTTATGTGCTATTTTATTTCTTAGATGTTCTTGTTATATAGATCAGATAATTGGTTTATTTTATTTTATCTTATTTTGTATTTTTTAGATACTTGTTGCTTTTTACTTCCTTCATGAGCATTTGAGGCGTCTATCTCATGAAGGACTTATCTTAGGTAAACCTACTTACAGTTGGTGATTTTGCAATGAAGAATTTTCATGTTATATTTAGGGTAAACTTCACTTTGCCCCGCTAAGTATAGGCTCTGTCCGGATGATCCCATTCATGTTTATTGACACCTCATCTCATTCATCCCACCCCAAAAAAACCAAATGCACATGAATGTACATACTTATAGCTTTCTCTATGCAAACGAAACGAAACGAACCAAACAAACTCTCTCTCTCTCCCAAAAAGTAGTGTCCCCATTTTGGCACAAACCCATTAGGCCATCACACTGTCACACATATAACTTCAAGCCATTGCATTTTGAAAGGTCTACACTTTAAACAATCAGATTGAAAAGTGAATCTTACTTTTATGAAAATACATGTTTCGGACTCTCTCTCTCTCTGGAACATCTTATTCTTTCTCACGTGTTAATTTGAAACTATGATGACTCTTTTGCAACTTATGCAATGGATGTGTGAAAATAAGAATTTAATATATTTTTTATCGGCAATAAAAGTTTTATTAAGAAAATTTGACAAAGGGTACATCACGTTGGGGGTAGGGGAGGGGAATCCAACCAAGGGTTGGATGAAAACACCAGACGACCAAGGTCCAAACACCTTAGGGGCAAAACCTGAACACCTAAAGGCCTCAAAATGCCCAGATCATAAACAATACAACTTAAACAACCAGATAACCTTAAAACACCAAGTTCACACCTCGCTGTTAAGCAAACTGGTTATACCCAAGAGCGACAACCGGCGGGTGAACGGCGAAACCAGAGGACAGACGACCAGGGAATGTAGATCAACGGTTCAGAAAATGCAAAGAGAGACCTGCTAAAAAAAGAGGTTAAGGGAGCGGGAGAGAAGGAAAAAGAGGAAGGAGGACGGAGGAAGGAGGAAGGGAAGAGAGAGAACAAAGAGGACGGAGGCAAGAGAGAAGACGGGAGGGGGGAGGAGAAGCCCGAGGGGAGGAGGGAAGGAGGCGACGCCTCCCCTCAGTAGCGGAGAAACCCCATAAGGTGGAGTTTAGAGAGAGGGGGAGGCAAAGAGATCTTTTAAGAATTTAATATTCAAGCAATGAAGGCATGGAATACTATGATTTGAGATGATTAGAAACAGTGTTCTAAATGGCGGCCGCCTAGGCGCTTGGAGGTACCCCGCCGCCACGATAATACCCCTCGGCGTTTGATTTGGCGCCCAGGGAGGCTTGGCGGTGTTTGGCGGCCGCCTTGGCGGCCTTGGCGGTCTTGACGGCCTTGGCGGACTTGGCGGACTTGGCGGGCCTTGGCGGCCTTGGCGGTCCTTGGCGGCTGCCTTGGCGTGTTTGTAGGCCTTGGGTGGCCTTAAATGTCTAGTCTAGAAACTAAAAGGGCTTCTAATGTAATTTTGACAAAATCAAATATATATACCATTACATAATTACACTTTGATCCCACACCCACTCCCAGCTCACTCCAGTCGATCAAAGCCCTAGCCAAGTCTGATCAAACTCCAGCCTCCAGGCGACTCGTTCCATCATCTGATCGTCGATCTTCCATCGTCGGTGTCGGTCGATCTTCCAGGTATGTGTGTGTCTCTCTCTCTCTTTCTCTTCTCTCTCTTTCTCGTCTCTCTCTCTCTCTCTGTTTCTCTCTCTCTCGATCGTCCTGTTCTCTCTCTCTCGTCTGTTTTTTTTTTTTTCCGATCGTCGGACGATCTGGGTGACTGGGTCCACGACCAGTTTGGGTTTCTCTCTCTCTCTCTCTCGTGTATTTCTTGATTTCTTCCATGACTGATTACTGTAGTCAGTTCAGTTGTTGACTGTTGCTGTAGAGAAGCAAGTGCCTGGGTTCGCAACTGGTCATAATAAGTTAATAACTAGTCTGTTGTTGCTGTTGTTGACTGTTGTTGCTGTTCTGTTGACTGTTGTTGCTGTTCTGTTGACCATGGATTTTCTTGCTGAAGGTAGACATTGATTTGCTTGCTGTTAATATTGTTTTTACTTTTTAATGTGTAGCAGACCTATTGTAAATGTCTCAACCAATGTCTCAATCTCAAAATGTATCTTCAGCGGCCTCTAATGCCGCCACCGATAGTTCAACAGGCCTTAAAAGAGCATCAAATGATATGGGATGGGAGTATGGAATACTAGTAGATCCTACAAATTTGGATAAAATACAATGCAAATTGTGTGGAAAGATTATGAGTTCGGGGATTAGTAGGCTAAAAAAACACATAGCTCAAATTAAGGGGTCTGTTTCCTCTTGTCCTAGTGCAAGCAAGGAAGATATAGCCAAGTGTAAAGCGGCAGTTGAAGAGGGAAGTAAGAAGAAAAAAGATAAGCTTCAAGCGGCCAAGGAGATTAGGGAGGAAGTGACTATCATAGAAGAAGATGGTGATGATGAGGAAGTTGACATTGTAGGGACAAGAAAGAGGCCCCATACTCTAGGTCCCATGGATAAATATGTATCGGATATCAATCCCGGGAAGAAGACGATGGGACAACAAACCATAAGTGCTACAATTTTGAAGGCTAGAATTGAGAAAGTGGATAGTTTTTTGGCTCGATGGGTGTATGAAGCCGGTATCCCATTTCATGCTATTGACAATAATAGCTTCGCACAATTTTGTGAAGCGGTTGGTCAATTTGGCGTGGGCTACCAACCTCCAAGCCAATACAAATTAAGGGAGCCATTGTTGAAGGCGGAAGTGGAGAGAACCAAAAAATGTCTCAAGAAGCAAGAAGAAGAGTGGGCTTCAACGGGTTGTTCTATTATGACCGATGCTTGGAGCGATCGAAAGAGGAGAAGTATCATGAATTTGTGTGTCAATTGCAAGGAAGGGACTACTTTTCTTTCTTCTAAGGAAACTTCGGACGAGTCGCACACGGGGGAATACATCTTCAACTATGTTGACAAGTGTATTGAAGAGGTTGGGCCAAAAAATGTAGTTCAAGTGGTGACGGACAATGCATCGAATAACATGGCCGCGGCGGAGTTGTTGAAGATCAAGAGGCCTAACATCTTTTGGAGCTCATGTGCCACGCACACCATAAACCTTATGCTTGAAGGAATTGGTAAGCTACCAAAATTCAAAGGAGTTATAGAGAAGGCAAAGGCCTTTACTATATTTATTTATGCTCACCATACGACTTTGGCATTTATGAGAAAAGCTACCAAAAAGAGAGATATAGTGAGGCCGGGTGTGACTAGGTTTGCAACATCTTTCTTGACTTTGCAAAGTTTGGCGGAGAAGAAAGAAGCCTTGAAGGGAATGGTTACTAGCAATGAATGGGGGAAGAGTAAATGGGGTCCTAGTAGCACAAAAGGGAAAACACCATATGCTACCGTGCTTAGTATATCATTTTGGAATGGTGTAAGCCTATGCTTGAAAGTGTTTGCCCCGCTAGTGAAAGTGCTTCGACTTGTTAATGGGGACCGTCCCTCAATGGGCTTTGTGTATGGAGAACTACAAAAGGCGAAACAAGAGATCATAGAGGCATGCCAATCTAAAGAGGCTCAATACAAGCCGATATTAGAAATCATTGATGCAAAAGCTCAAGGTCGGCTAGATAGTCCATTACATTTGACGGCTTATTTGTTGAATCCTTTTTACTTCTATAAGGATCAAACCATTCAAAATGATTCAAGCATCATGGAGGCGGTTATTGAATGTGTTGAAAGATTCTATCCGGAAGATGTGGATGCCCAAGGTGATGTCATCAATAAAGAGTTGTTGATGTACAAGAACAAAGTGGGTATGTTTGGAAAAATTGTGGCCGCGAAGGGATGTGAAGCAAACAATGACAATTATGATCCGGGTAAATTATGGCTTTTTTAGTTCTTCATTTAATTTACTAATTACTAGTAATGTTAGTAGTAAGTTAGCAACTTAGTACAAATAGAATTTTAAGTTTGTGTTTTTTTTTCCCATCACTAGTTGGTTGGTGGTCTAATTATGGCAACTCTACACCCAAATTGCAAAGAATGGCTATGAGAATTCTCGCTTTGACTTCAAGTTCATCCGGGTGTGAGAGAAATTGGAGCACCTTTGAGGGGGTAAGTCCATATACTATTCTCTTCGTCTCTCACTCTTATAGTAATTTAGTAGCTTGAAATTATTATTAAAGGAGAAATGGCATGGATTTTTTTATGTATAGATACATACGAAGAAAAGGAATAGACTAGATGCAACTAGGATGAGCAATCTAGTGTACGTCCAATTCAACGCCAAACTCATCAACAAGAAAGCAAGGAGGAAGGAGAAAGATGTCCTACTTGCTAGCGAAGCAACCTATGCACAAGGATGGATTGTTGAAGGTGGTGATGATGATGAAGTTGAGCCGGGTTCGGGACTTACATATGAGTTGCTTGCCACCACTATGGGAGTGGATGAAGTCTTTATGCCAAGAAGGAGTGGTAGAAATGTTGGAGTACGTGAGCCGCGAGAGCTACATGAAGAAGATTTTGTATCGGAAGATGACTCCGAAGAGGAGGAAAATGAGGAGATTGACTTTGAGTCCGATGGAGATCAAGTTTTGGAGGGGTATGGAGGAGAAGAGATAGAGGAAGGAGATGAACTTTGAACATGGCATTAGGGATCTCCAATCTTGTTTATTTCTACTTATTGACTAAAGTGTAGCATTTTTTGAGACATTAGGGAATATTGTCTTATTCAACTTATTTGCTAGTTTCTACTACTTAATTTCATTTAGGTTTGTACTTTGAAATTTGAACATTAAACGTTGCATTATGGTTATGTAGAACTTTGAACTTGCATGATGGATGCATGAAATATAGTTTGATTGGATAATGGTGTGTTATAAAATATTTAAAAAAAAAAAAAAAAAAAAAACCGCCGAATTGCTTGGCGCCGCCTAGGCGGCCGCCTAGGCGGCTTGGCACTTGGAGGTGGGTCTCCGCCCTACTAGCGCCGAGCGCCATTTAGAACACTGATTAGAAATGGGCTGCATATGCACGGACACGGACACGGAGTTGAACACGGGGACATGAGAATTCTAAAAAAATGGCGACACGGACACGGCGGGGGACACGTCATGTGTATATATATTTATTTATATATTTAAGTAATAACAGTTTGACCCCAAAAATTTGAAAAAAATTTCACCTTGACCCTTGCAATTTTATAAAAAATTACAATTTGAACCTTGAAATTTTATAAAAAAACATAGTTTGACCCCTTTTTTAAAAAAAAAATTACAGTTTGACCCCTGTTGTGTCCCCATCGGTCTCCCCCAGCCGTGTCCTCATCCATGTCCCCCTTAAAAATTTAAATTAAATTATTGGCGTGTCAGACGTGTGACCCCGTGTCTGGACACTGCGACAGTTCGACCTCTAGAGGTGTGGGTGCTTCATAGTGGTTGCTATTTATCATTCGTCATGGTTTTTTTTGATAACTATTGTTCCTCATAGTTGACACAATACAGACCTTTACATCAAGAGAGTTCATGCTTTAGTCGTTATTTACATGCGTAAGTAGTGCAAATAAAAGTTGCCATTGTAGGATTTTGCATGGGCAATCATGTTTGTCTTCAATTTTTTTTGGATGCAATTCATCTTCCATTGTTTATTTGTGAAATTATTGGAGTGGAAGAAAAGAACATAATGGCATCCTTTCGGAATATAATTTTTTTTATGCGGTAATTCTTTTCTTCAAAAATGGTCCATTCTCCATAAAGGTGAGTGAGGTGCACTTTTCGTTAGTTTGGATAAAAAATGTGACGTTGCACTTTAGTCCACAAGCCACATGAATTATATGGTGATACATAAACGTGAGGCGGTAATTTGCACATAGTCTATACCTATGTAGCATGGACACGGTCACAAGACACAGACACAGGACACAACTTTTGATCCTTTAGAATTTTTTTTTTACGCGTATACATCATAATCACCAAATATTCAGGTTAGGACTCTTATCGAATGCGTTATCCACGGATGGTGTAATCTATATACCGACACATGTTTTATTATGCTTTTCGCCTAATATTCTTGAAGTTATAAATATTTAATCCCGGAAAAGCTTTTAAAACTTACAACAGGCACCACGCCATGCCCTTGTATCTCGGGCGTGTCGCTTGCCGCTTCCCACCATAAAATAGTAAAACATTGTTTTGACGCAATGTGGTGAGTCCCATACGTCTTTTGGGGTGTTTCCTGTGTGTCACGTGTCCACCTCGTGTCCAACACGTATATGCCAACTCCTAGGCATGTCGGTACTTCATAGTCCATACCACAAAGGGCATACTTTGCCCTCATATTTACTTGCTTCTGTTTGCTTTTGAGAGAAGTATGTATCCTGATTTGGTTATGCGCTAACGGTAGTGTTGAAGATAGAGTTGCCTAAACTTAATTTACATTTTGTTCATCACCACGAATTATTTATTTGTCTTGGTCAATTAAATAAATTATTCCCTTTGTAATTTTACACGCTTATGTTTTGCATGTTATAATTTATTCACTACTTTATTCGAATTTATTAACTACTCTATGTGGTTTAGCAATATTTTTAATATTATTTGCTGACGACTTTATGTAGCATGCCATATATTATTGATTCCCATAGCTATGTCCTTTGCTTCAGATACAACACCCTAGATCACAGCTAAATCGTTTTGATCTGGTGATTACTCCTCGTCATGATTATTACCCATTAACTCCTCAAGGGCAGGCGCAGATTCCTTGGTTTCTTAAAAGATGGATTACTCCGCATGAACCTCCTGATAGACATGTGGTATGTGTCTCAGGTGGAACATATACTTGCCATATTGTGTTCACTACTTTAAAAAAGCTTTGGTTGTGAGGAGTCCGCTGCTGTTTACATTTAGGTGCTGCAAGTACGTAACTAACTTGGTGCTCTTGGAAATTGAAAATCAGGTATTGACATTGGGAGCTCTCCATCAGGCTGACACTACTGCTCTACAGCTTGCCTCTTGTGCCTGGCATGCCGAGTTGGCTCATTTGATGGAGCCCCTTCTTGTGGTTAACATTGGAGGTCCTACAAGTAATTCACGATATTCAGAACTTCAATGGTTGCTTCGCATAAAATGTCTGAGAGAGTGATTATGTTGGAACTCTGTGCTTCCTCCTGTTAAAAAATAGGCGCTTAATATACTGGAGAAATGTACTTATCCCAGTTGGTACATTACCTTATTACATTGCTAGATTCCTATTCTCCCTTAGATTCCTATTCTCCCTCTGGATTTTTGCCTGTAAACGTTATAATACATGGTCTTTCGTTGCTAGAACTGGTTTCTATGTTAATTCATGCTCTTGATGCAAACATTGTGTTTACATGCAACAGTTCTTTCTTTATGAGAAGATCACATTTAAGATCTATATATTCACTTTTTCTTGCTGTTATTTGTTTTGTATTATTAATTATACCTCCTTTTGTATGTGATTCCATATTCACTTCTTTGTTGTAGGCCATTGTCGATATGATGTGGACCTTGCAAAGCAGTTGACAGCTTCCTTGCAGAATGTGCTTTGGAGTTGCGGAAGTGTCAGAATATCTTTCTCCCGAAGAACTCCAGAGAAGGTGTGAGTGCTTTTAGATTCTTTTATCTTTATAGATATAGAAAAGTGTTCATTGTTTGTCAATGTTGTGGTCAACAGGTATCCAATATCTTAGTGAAGGAATTTAGTAATCATCATAAAGTTCACATTTGGGACTGCAAAGGTACTTTCTGTTAGATGATGGATATATTTGTATCTAGTGTAATTAGTTGTCTTATCATGTAATTAGTTTAAGTATCTAAGACCGTAGTGCAATTATTATATAGCTTGTATATATATTTTACGTTGAATGAAATTAACCCTTTAATGGGTTTTCTCCCTATTACAATTACCCTAAAACTGAACATGGTATCAGAGCGATAGAACCCGGTGACCGAATATGGTTTCAGAGCGATAGAACCTGGCGACCTACGACGTCCTTCTCGTCGATCAACCAGACCCCTACCAAAAGAGATCTGGCTTTTTGACCTTCTCTGGCGTTTCTAATGCTCTTCTTCGCTGCTGCTTGCTGCGTGAACAGTATTGTGTGAACAGTACTTCACGAGAACAGTGCTTCGATCAGTTGGGGCTTGCCATAGCCGTCGATTAGATCTATTGCTGTCGCCGTCATTTCTTCTCGCTGAGCAGATCTGTTTTTTCTTCTTTCACGAAGTTTCAGCACTGTTTCAGTCAGATCCGAAGGTATTTAGTTGGTTTTTTTGAGGTTCTAGGGCTATTGGAACCCTTATTTGTTGTTTTTGGAGTTCTAAAGCTGCTGGGAACATTGTTTATTATTTATTTGGCATTATTGTTCTGCTTTCAAGCTGTCAGAAGAGAAAAAATAGGCTTCAGCTAGTGGCAAGGATGAGTTGAGTCGTGTAGGGACTTTGGATAACTCTCCACTGGATATTTGTCCCATCAAACTGGATGACACAAATTATTTACTTTGGTCTCGTACTTTTACATTAGCTATTGAAGCTAAAGGGATGTATAAGTTCATTGACGACCCTGTTACTGAGCCTACTACCGATGTTGAACTCCAGACGTTTAAGTCTCATCGATGTTTAGCCATGACCTGGTTGTTTAATTCTATGAAGGCTGATATTCGTAGTCCTTTCTTGCTTCTTGACACTCAATATTGGATTTGGACTATTGCCAAATAGACTTATTCTCAGCAGGGCAATGATGCTCAGTGTTTTGAGTTGCGAAAGAGACTTCGTATTATGGATCAACACAATCGGTCTGTTGTTGTTTACTTTGCTGATCTCAATGGGGCCTGGCAAGAATTTGATTATTATCAGGGGTTTCAGGCAGTCTGCTCCATTGATGCTGGTGTTTGGCTAAAAAGAATAGAGAAAGAGCGTGCGTATGACTTTCTTGCCGGCCTTGATGTGGAGTATGATCCAATTAGAGTGCAGGTGTTGGGTCGTGTTCCGTTTCCATCTTTGGGAGAGGCCTATGCCATTGTTTAGCAAAATGAGAGTAGAAGGGGTGCTATGTTTCAAGCTCCTACTTCTGATCGTTCTGCCTTGGTTGCTATTCCACAGGGACAGTTTGGGTTTGGCAGTGGAAAGTCTCAGTCTGGTACTACCAGTGGGACCATAGACTGTATGTCACTCCAGTGTGATTATTGCCACAACACTGGACATACCAAGGATTTCTGTTGGAAGTTACATGGTAGTCCTTCTCGTGGGCGAGGCAGTGGATGTGGAGGTCTAGGTCGTGGTCCCGGGCGTTCTCAGGCTCAGGCACATGTTTCAGAGTTTGCTACCTTGTCTGATTCTGGGTTCAGTACAGGAGTTCAGTCACCTTCTGATTCTGTTGGCGGTTTCTCTCAAGGGGAGATGTAAGCTCTCAGGCGTCTTATGGCTCGGGCTAATTCTTCCTCTACTATAGCTCCTACTTCCACAGCAGCTTCTACTGCATCCTATTTTGCTCATTCAGGTATTTCAGCTAGTGCATTTACCGCCTCTTCCGGTATTCCTTAGATTATCGATTCTGGTGCTTCAGATCAGATGACAGGTTGTTCCTCTGTTTTTTATTCCTATTCCTATTCCTATTCTTCTTGTTTTGGTAAGGATAAGGTTCGAATTGCCGTTGGGTCATTCTCTGCTATTTCAGGGAAATGTATCGTTCACTATTTGCCCTCTCTCTCTCTTTAGTTCTCCATATTCCAAATTTTGCCACTAATCTTCTTTCAGTTAGTAGTTTTACCCATTTTGCAAACTGTTTGGTGACATTTTTTCCTACTCACTGTCTTTGAGGAGCTGGAAACGGGGAAGGTGATTGGCAGTGGTAAAGCACATGGTGGTATCTATTATCTGAAGCACGCACCTCATCCATCTTTATCATGTGGACAAACTCTACAGGCAGATATGAGTTCCACTCTTTCTTTGTTACATCGGTGGCACCGTAGATTGGGTCATCCCTCTTTTGGGATATTAGAGAAACTCTTTCCTATTTTAGTTTAACATTGTCCTAGGGATCAGTTTTTTTGTGAAGCCTGTGAGTTTGGGAAACACAAACTCTCTTTTTATACACCTATTAATAAACGAAGTGATTCTCCATTTATGGTTATCCATTCTGATGTTTAGGGTCCTCCTGTTACTTCTTTAAAGGGCTATCGATGGTTTGTTATTTTTATTGATTGTTATTCTCATGCCACATGGGTGTACTTACTCTAATAAAAAAATAAAGTATTTTCCTATTCCAAATCTTTTCATAAGATGGTGTGCACTCAGTTTGATACACATTAAAATTCTTCGGAGTAATAATGAGACTGAGTATATTGATAAGATTTTTCGGACATATCTAGATGATAATGGTATTATTTTTCAGATGACTTACGTTGACACTCCACAACAAAATGGAGTCGCTCAACGTAAAAATCGTCATCTTGCTGAGGTTGCTCAATCCCTTTTGTTCACTATGAATGTTCCCAAATACTTATGGGGAGAAGCTATTTTAAATGCTACGCATCTTATCACCCATTGAGTGCCTGCCAAGCATTTGTCGAGTTACAACTCTTCCACCTAGGGTGTTTGGTTTTGTGCAAGATCTTGATTAATAAGATAAGTACTTACAACTTTAATGAAGACAAAAGCCTCAAAACTTCCTTGCTCTTTTGAAGAGAGGAGAGCTAGAGAAGAGAGGAGGAGGTAGAAGGACAAAGTGCAATAAAGGAGACAACCTACTAAAATGGGCAAATGTTCTATTTTTAGCCCTTAGATAGAAAAAGTGTTACAAATGACCAAAATGCCCCTAAGTGTTGCTTGATTGGGCACAAAAGTTGGCATATTTTCCAGCTGGGTATTGGTACTGAGGTTTTTGGGGGTACCGGTACTCAACTTGACTCTCACAAACATGCTGGCCACTGGACAAAGGGCACCGGTACTGAGGTTTTGGCCAGTACCGGTACTGATCTGGAAATCTGCCAATTTCCATCTTCTTCAATTCACCCTTTGGCGTCCCGGGCACTGTCCGAGGCTTCTTCCAATGACTTTTTGGGCTCGGCCGCAGGGGTACCATGTGGCCTCAGATGCTCTTGGTAGCCATCCTTGGTGTCCAAAACACCTTATTCCTTCGTTCAACCTATAATTGCCAAAAACACAACTTCCACGCAATATCATTCAAAACAAACAAATTACGCGTGCGTGTGTGACAAAAGTGAGAGAGATAAGCCTCTTTATTTACACTATTGAGAGCTTATCAACTGTTCTTGTTTGACATCTTCTTTTGGTATGCTTCAACTGTTATTCTCGATCTTGATGGGGTATTTGGGCATTCTCGATTTTTTGAATGCTTTATTTAATTTTGAATGGTCTCCTTCGACTTAAGTATGGATTTATACTTCTATATGAAGTTGGTCTACTTTGATATTACCTATTATGCTCATTAAAAGTTTGAACTTGTGTTTGTGTCGTAATAATATGAAGGTTTTGTTAATTCATCTCTTTGTCCTTGTATAACCAATAAGGCAATAAAGAATCATAGATCAAGCCAGTAGCAGTAGAAGCAATTTTCTTACCTATTAGACCGCGTGATCATCAATTAATGGTAGAAAACAAGCATCTATATTGATATAAGCTTAAAGTTCTTAATTATGTAATGTAACTTTATTATGTAAATGCATTGATACATCTTTCATTGTACTTTTGAAGTTTTGGCTGAATCGTTATGATTGTCGATTCCATCAAAATCATGATTCTGATAAGGGCCAATCTGATTCTCGACTCTACTCATGGTTTAACAACCTTGCTTAATACTCCTTAGGTCCAAACCCTCACATGGGGCATCTAGCTTGGGCCACTGCTTTCGTAATTACAGCTGATTCAGTTAGTATGCTGAGTGAGGCTTGTAGCACCGGGTATGGTGGAACTGTATATAATTGGTTTTGTTTGTTTTCATTTTAATCATGTTTTTCAACGTATGTGTAACAATATTATGATGCAGGAAGCCGGTTTATGTCATTGGAGCAGAGCGATGTACATGGAAGTTAGCAGACTTCCACAAATCTCTGCAGGAACGAGGAGCAGTGCGACCATTCACCGGTGAAGAAGATGTGAGTTATTGGCTTTCTGAGGTTATATTATGGATAAAAAGTGTTGTTTATAACTTGCCTGAGCTTCTTGTTTTGACTATCTGTTGAATATCACACCTTTTTGTCTTGCAGGAAGAAACCTTTTTAGTTTTATTATGTTTCTGGCTTGTTTGTGACTTGATCAAGGAACTACCATATGCTAATCTAGCTTTATGTTGTGAAACATAGGCTCCAAAATATGGTGGTTGAGTCCAAAATATGGTGGTTGAGTAGAATAATAATGGAAAAGTGAAAGAGATGTTTTTTTTTTGCTAAGGTGAAGAGTGATGTTGCGAAAAGGGCTCATTCTTTGCCTATTCAATCTTGATTTATTGGCTTTCTGAGATTATATTATGGATAAAAAGTGTTGTCTAGAACTTGCCTGCGCTTCTTGTTTTGACTACATCTTGACCCAGTGTTTTAATTGGCGAAAGGCACAAGAGTGGAACAGCCCACTGGCCTGGTAAAACAAAAAAACAAAAAAATTGAAGACAAAGAAACAAAAAAAATTGCGGCAGGAGGTAAAAAAAAAAAGAAACAGCCCACTGGAAAAAGAAAAAGAGGAAGAAAAAAGAAAAAGAAAAAGAAAAAGAAAAGGAAAAGAAAGAGAGGTCCAGAAGATGGAAAAAAAAAATTGCTGATTGAAAAAAAAAACAGTCGACGACTGAAAAAAAAAAGGAGGAAGAAAAAAGAAAAAATGTCGGAGGAGGAGAAAAAGAAAAAAGAAGGAAGAAGAAGAAGAACCAAAGGTCCAGAAGATGTCGGAGGACTGGAGGAGGAAGAGGTGGAGGATTGGAGGCGGTTACCTCGCTAAAGAGTGAAGCCAGAAGCTGCTATCTCGATCGATCGTTGATCACCTGTAGCTGAAGCTGCTCTGCTGGTGCTGGACTGTTGGGTTTGAATCGTCTTTTGATCAATTAGCCGATTTGGGTTGAAATCAGACTTAAAAGCCACAATTATTCAGTGCATCGCGTTTGTTTTCTGCTCAATCTGCACTGTTGGATCAATTTTTGGATCGGAAACAAAAGGCTTGCGCCTCTGCGCCTTGCGCCATAGCCTGCGCCTTGCGCCATATCATGCGCTTTCATGTTTTGCGCTATAGCGCTACTCTTTGAAGCGCAGAAGCTGCGCTGCGCTGCGCTTCGCGCTATACGCGCGCTTTTTAAATCACTGTCTTGACCAATAGCGGCTGTTGAATATCACACATTTTTGTCTTGCGGGAAGAAACCTTTTTAGTTTTATTTTGTTTCTGGCTTGTTCGTGACTTGATCAAGGAACTACCATATGCTAATCTAGCTTTATGTTGTGAAACATAGGTTCCAAAATATGGTGGTCGAGTAGAATAATAATGGAAAAGTGAAGAGTGATGTTTTTTTTTTTGCTAAGGTGAAGAGTGATGTTGTGAAAAGGGCTTAGCCAAGGAGGTGACGATGGGATCATTCTCTGACATTAACTCAATCCCCTATTCAAACTTGATTTATTGGCTTTCTGAGATTATATTATGGATAAAAAGTGTTGTCCATAACTTGCCTGAGCTTCTTGTTTTGACTACATCTTGGCCAATAGCGGCTGTTGAATATCACACCTTTTTGTCTTGCAGGAAGAAACCTTTTTAGTTTTATTCTGTTTCTGGCTTGTTCGTGACTTGATCAAGGAACTACCATATACTAATCTAGCTTTATGTCGTGAAACATAGGTTCCAAAATATGGTGGTCGAGTAGAATAATAATGGAAAAGTGAAGAGTGGTGTTTCTTTTTTTTTTATTATTTTTTGCTAAGGTGAAGAGTGATGTTGCGAAAAGGGCTAGCCAAGGTGGTGATGATGGGATCATTCTCTGACATAAACTATTAAACTCACTTCCCTATTCAAACTTTTCTGTGTCCTTAACAGATTGAATGGGTCGAGTTTGTTTCAAACTCTTGGTAAGCCGAATGAGCCACATGGTCAAGTGGAAATGTTGGCTCTGATACCATATCTTACTGTTGGTTTAGTATATTGTGTTTTGTCCCACATTGCTTAGTTACACTGTGTAACGAACTATCTCTTTATATAAATAAATGATTATGTATGAGGGTTAATTTAACATCCTACACACTTTTCCTCTCCAAACGACACGGTATCAGAGCGGGTTCTTAAACCGCCCTTGGAACCTTAAACCCTCACCTCTGACAACCACCACCATAGCCGACAGCCACAACCAACCCTAACCCTAATCTTAAACCACCATTATAGCCACATCCATCACGTCAGCCACCATCACCTTGCCGTAAGCCTACCACAAGCCTTGCCGTCATCAACCCAAATCTCACCACTCCTTTTTTAGTCCCGAAATCATCCACCCAGATCTAGGTAGCCCTTACCCAGCTCCGACGACCTCTGAAAATGCACATCTAGTGCTCGTCGACCACTAGCGACCCAAGACTAGCCATTGCCGACTGCTCGCCGCCGCTCGCCGACCCTATACCAACCCTCGCCGACACTGCCCCAGCTCTTGCCGACCCTCCGGTGACTCTTCTAGTTGCTGATTTCTGTCCATTGCTGCTTCTGATGTTTGCTTCTGTCTATATGGTATAAGTTTGCCGTTGGTATTCTTATTTCTCCTTGTTTTTTTGGGTTGTTCGGCTGCCCTTCTCCATGTCTTGCTATTTCGGACCCTTTTTCTATTATTGGTCCTGCTATTTTACTGATCTTGTTTGCTGGTAATTGTGGGTTGTTGCTGTTTGTGGTTGCCTCTGTGTAATTGGTCTAGTTTGTTGTTGTTTTCTGCATCTTTTGGCTACTTGGTATATTTGCAATGGGATCCAGCACCGAATCTGTTTCTATTTCTACTGTGACTTCCGCTGTTAGTCATTCTTCTCGATCTCGTGAGAGGTTGTCCATTACCTCCACCTTGCTGAATGGTCGAAATTATGCTGTTTGGGCTAAGGCTGTTGAAGTTTATTATTTGGCGGAGGTCAGAATATCATTACCTTACTGATGATCCTCCCGTGACGACTGCCGCATCGTATGGTGCTTGGGTTCCTGCGGATGCTAAGATTCGGGTTGAGCTATGGAATAGTATGGAGGACAATATTAAGAATACTCTGGTTTTCTTACCTACAGCAAAAAAGGTGTGGATGAAGGTTAAGGAGATGTTTTCTGGGGCTGATAATCTCCGTCACACACATGATCTTCATCAACAATTCTTTTCTTTTGAACTTGGCAGCTTATCCTTGTAGGAGTATTATGCCAAGTTTTGTGATGTTTGTGAGGAGCTTAACACTTGTGCGCCCATTTCTTCAGATATTCAGTTTATGGAGCGCCAACGTGAGCGCTTGCAAGTGGCTCGATTTCCGTTTGGTTACCTTCTCCAGCATATGATTCTACTCAGTCTAATCTTTTGGGTGATAAAGATTTACCTTCTCTCAGTGTGGTGTTCAGTCGCGTTCGCCAGGCATCTGTTTTTGACACCAGTGTTGATTTGACACCTGCTGCCCGCTCGGCTTTGGTTACCACGGTCTCTCATGGTGGTGCTTCTTCTTGTGGTTTTGACCGTGGTGGTCGAGAGACAGGGGGAAGCAGTCGTGGTACTTTTGGCCGTGGATTTAATCGTGATTCCAGTAGCGGTGGTCGGGTGTCGCCTGTTAGGGGTCGTGATTATGGTGGTCGTGGTTGTGGCCGTGGTCGTGGGCCTCGTCACTGCACATATTGCAATGGTACTAATCATATTGTTGAGTACTGTTGGATCCTTCATGGCCGCCTATCTGCTCATCAGGCTACAGTTTCTGAGGATGATGGATCCGTGCTGTCTAGTTCTGTGACCAGCTTAGCCCCACGTGTTGTTACTATTCCAAAGGATGAGTACCATCGCCTGATTTCCCAGCTGACTTCTCACGTGCCTTCCTCCTCCACTGCTATGTTCGCTCAGACTGGCTCCACTTTAGCTGGTCTGGCCTCTAATAATCCGTGGGTTATTGATTCTGGGGTTACCGATCATATGACGGGTCACTTCATACATCTCTCTGGTTCTCGATCTCTTGTGAAACCTTCTCGTGTTGCCTTGGCTGATGGTTCCTCTTCTGATATTACTGGTTTGAGTTCTGTTACATTCTTCTCTTAAATTAGACTCTGTTTTACATGTTCCTCGTTTTCCCATAGTCTTATGTCTGTTAGTAAACTTACCCAATCTTTAAACTGTTCGGTCACATTCTTTCCTGGTTATTGTGTTTTTTAGGATCACCAGACGGGGAAGAAGATTGGTGACGGTGTTGAGCGTGGTGGTCTGTACTACTTTGACATTGGCGAGCTTCCTACCTCTGTTGCTCTTCAGACTTCCATATCTCCATATGAGCATCACTGCCGTTTTGGTCACCCATCTCTTCAGAATCTCAAACAGCTAGTTCCGTCGTGTCGTTGTCTTGTGTGTTTACCATGTGAGGCCTGTGAGTTCAGTAAACATCATCGTGTTTCCTTTCCCCCTAGAGTAGAGAGTCGAGTGTCTCGTCCTTTTCATTTAGTTCATTCAAATATTTGGGGTCCTGTGCGTGTTCCATCACGTGGTGGTTTTCATTATTTCGTTATTTTTGTGGATGACTACTCTAGGCTTACTTATGTTTATCTCATTAAAAATCGGTCAGACTTGTACTCCATTTTTAAATCTTTTTATATGGAAATAAAGACTGTTTGACGTTTCTCTTCGTATATTTCGTTCTGATAATGCTGGTGAAAACTTCTATAATGTTTTGTCTACTTTTTTCAATGAGCATGGTATTCTTCATCAATCTTTGTGTTCTCGCACTGCACAACAAAATAGGGTTGCCGAACGCAAGATACGCCATTTGACAGAGGTTGCTCGTGCCCTTTTAATCCAGATGCATGTACCCAAATCCTTTTGGGCCAATGCCGTTCTTACTGCAGGTTATCTTGTGAATCGTATGCCCTCTCGAGTTCTTGGGGGCCAGATTCCCTATAGTATTTTGCACCCTGATAGTCCTTTATATTCTTTACCGCTCAAAATTTTTGGGCGCACGTGTTATGTTCATGTCCTTGATCCCGGCCGTGATAAGCTTTATCCACGCTCTACCAAGTGTGTGTTCCTGGGGTACTCTGGAACTCCAAAAGGTTATAAGTGTTATTCTCCCACTCTGCATCGCGAGTTTGTCTGTGCTGATGTTACGTTTAATGAGTCATTATCCTATTTTCCGACTTCCTCCCATGAGGATCATTCTGAGTATATGCATATTTTGGTTCCTTCCGGACAGCCTCAAAAGCAATCAATCCCAATGCATGTATATGTTCGCCGTGCCAAAGCTGCACCACCACCACCCCCGCCTACTGCTCTTGTACTATCTCTCATCCTATTTCTAAATTTGTATCTTATGATTACCTGTCCCCCACTCTTCGTGCTTTTACTGCCTCTGTTTCCTCTGTCTTCGTTCCTAAAACCGTTCAGGCGGCTTTGTCTATTTCTAAGTGGCAGATAGCTATGGAGGAGGAGATCTCTATGCTCCATGATAATGGGATTTGGGAGTTGGTTCCTCTACCCTTTGGAAAGTCAACTGTGGGGTGCCGCCGGGTGTTCACTGTGAAATATCATCTTGATGGGTTTGTTGAGCGTTACAAAGCTCGCCTTATTGCTAAAGGCTACACCCAAACTTATGGTGTTGACTATGTTGAGACCTTTTCCCTGGTTGCGAAACTTGGTTCTGTCTGTCTCTTTATTTCTCTTGCAACCAAGATTGGCTGGCCCTTATTCCAGTTGGATGTCAAGGGTTTGGGATGTCAAGGGTTTGGCAAGTTCCGTGATGCAGTTTTGAAATTTGGTATGAGTCGATGTTAGTTTGATCATTTTTTTTTCTCTCTCACATCTACTTGGGGCAAAGTGTTATTGATTGTGTATGTTGATGACAGAAAGGTTTTGATGCGTTGAAGGTCTTTTTGCAAAGCCAATTTCATACTAAAGACTTGGGTAGATTGCGATACTTTTAGGTATCGAGGTGGCACGATCTAGAGATGGTATTAGTTTATCGCAGACAAAATATGTGTTGGATATCTTAGATGGGACTAGTTTATTGGGAGCGAAACCTGTCGATACTCCTACGGATCCCAATGTCAAACTGTGCATTGATCAGGGGAGGCACTGTCTAATCCTGATCAATATCACCAATTGGTTGGCAAACTGAATTATCTCACTATTTCACGTCCTGATATTTCGTTTGCAGTGAGCATTGTGAGTCAGTTTATGTCTGCTCCTCGTCTGCCACATTGGGAGGCCTTTTTTAGAATTGTCAAGTATCTCACACTGCTTAGTTACACTGTGTAACGAACTATCTCTTTATATAAATAAATGATTATGTGTGAGAGTTAATTTGACACCCTACACACTTTTCCTCTCCAAACGACACGTACAACCACGTCAACTTGCCCAAAAGGGCTAGCCAAGGAATTGGCTTATGAGGTTCACTGCTCCTACTAGCCTACCCAGTACCTCATTTTAACAATGCGGAAGAGGACTGTTATAAACTCTGCTTTATGCCCTCGTGTCCCAGCAAGGGGCCAAATTCACTATTCATCTTGGAGCACAGGGGACCTATATGGAAATTCTGTTAATTGCTTTGATTCGTCATGTCACCAAAGATATAGATCTCGAAAAATTGTTGCCAAGAGGCATGAAGGAAATTTTTGTTAATTGCTTTGCTTCCAAAGTTCTCATATTTTGCCAAGAGGCATGAAGGAAATGTTTGTTAATTGCTTTGCTTCCAAAGTTCTCATATTTCATCAACTACACTTATGATGATAAATTATATAAAATGTGTGAAGTGACAATAGATGCACTCCCTGACCCATCTGTATGCTGTCAAAAATCAAGTCTTATGCGTACTGCAATTATGATATCTGCTTCACAACTTGTGCTTATGGTAAAAAGATTCATCCCTCTACTAATGTGCGGTTTGGTTGTCCAGATATCTGAAAGCTGGAGCTATCCTTCACTGAATGACACAGCTGAGGCAGCTTGCCGTGTGGTCGAAGCACTTGCTGAGCGTGGATGGACATTGCAGCCTTAATGGGGTTACAATTGTGGGCCGTATCCCCACCTCACGCCTATGTGGTAATTTTAACCATCCCCTCCCCTTCCATCCAAGGCTACAAACGAGCCGAGCCAGGCCGAGCTTTGAAGTGTTTGAGCTTGGCTCATTCGAAACTAGGTTAGCGTGAGCTCGGCTTGAGCTTGAGTTGAACAAATATAACAAGCCGAGCTCAAGCTCAAAACTCAAGTTCTCTAAGAAATATTTAATAGAATTGTCTAAATCACTGCATATATTACTAACTTAAAATATTATAAAGATATTTTCTTGTTCGCGAGCCTACTTGAGCCGAGCCTCTGCTAGCTTGAGTCTGCATAAACGAGCCTAATCGACCTTTTTTGCAGCCCTACTTCCACCCAAATTAACTTGTGCTGCTTCTTTTTGGCTTGGTTTTCATATGTTATGTGGAATTGCTTGCTGAATAATCAGATTTAACTCACTCCATTAACACGTTCAACAAGGAAAATTCCCCAGGATCATGTGTAACGGAGCTTTCTTACTTGGGTCTGCTTAAAGTTGTCTAACTCGTCAAATAAAATCGAGTTTGCTCGATGTTATTTGAGTCTAAATAATAGACATACAAATGTACACGATAGTCTGTCTTATCGAAAAGAGATTGCGTTTAATACTCAACATTGTTTTTGAGTTGATCTTCAAGAAAAGCAGTCAACCGATAACTTAAATCTTGTTTGGTGGTGTTGGTAGGTTCATTGGGTAGTCCAAGCAAATTTACTCTCGAAAATCCTATCTACAATGGAGATGTTGATTGTGGCTTAACAGTTGTAGCTTATGAATATCCAGTCCTAAAATAGTTATTGGGTACTATCCAGTCCTAAAATAATTATTGGGTACTATCCAGTCGTACACTATTCGCAGGCCAAACATAAGGGAATAAAAATTGCTATGTGCATGTACATTGGGAACAGATGCTACGCGTATTGGTGATGTGGCGAGGTGAGATATTCTGGTAAATCTGGAGGAGATATTCCCCCAAATCACACCCAAAGCTTTTTCCCCCGAAACCAAAACGCTCTCTCCCTCAATCAGTCCAAACGCTCTCTCCCTCAAACGTTGTGTCTCCGCCGCCATTACTGACCACCAGCAGCAGTACACCAAACCACTTGCTAAGAATCCAACTGCAAAAAACAAAGTAAGAGGAGGAAAAAAGGTTCTTATGCGAAGGAATTACCTTTTTATTGGTCGTGGCTTTTCTTAGGCTCAAGTTGTTGGCAAAAACTTCCTTTTTCTCAGCCAAGCTTATTGGTTGTTGAAGTACGAAAGAGAGAATTTTCCCACCAAGATATATACGCAGATAGATTTACAGGAAAAACTTCACAATCAAGAAAGTGTATCATGATCTAATTCTGCATCTACTTAGGGTGAAACCACCACTTGCTAAGAATATTGATAGTCTACTGATTCCTGGTCATCATATACTTGATTAAGCCTGGTCATCGTAGATACGCACGCTCCACATAGGGCCGGAAAAGTTAGTTGCCCCAGGCCCCAAATCAAAGTTAGAAAGTGAAAGATTGGAAACAACCTTGGATAGAAGCCATCTCAAATTCTTCCTGCTTTTCGTTTTAACTTGGTCCTGAATCCCTTTGACACTAGGTGGGCATAGAGAAGGTGGTTCCATGTGTCTGGAACTCCAGGTAGGCACCAATGGCTACAGTCTTGTGGAGCATCGGGTGGAGTCCCTGGCTCACGGTGGCTTGACGGGTGACCATCTTTTCTAAACTCTGTAAGATATGATATGTTCAAGAGCTGCACTTTTCTGTCATTAGTTTCCATCTGTTTTAGTATGTCGGAAATGATCAGATTGCTTGGTGGCTCGGCTTCCATCTTTTTGTATTCAGTCTCTGGTGTTGTGTTAGTGTCGCAGCTTCCCCCTTCATTCCATGTTCCGTTCCTGCAGTCTCAAAAAACTCATACTCCTATTAGATCATCGAATAAAGTGACCCTAGGAGTATATGTTTCCTGTCTTTGGTTTTTGGAAACATGAAAACTCTAACTCCGTTTTGGAGTTTTGGTTAAGGGCCATTTCCATAATTTAAGAAATACGGACATGTTAATCTCTCTCGCGTGTCCTTGTCGAACAAAAATTTATTTATTTTAGGTGAAATTATATAAACACCCCCTCATCTATTCGGTTTAGACACAGACACCCCCTAACCTTTAAAAACGTCCATACACACCCCCTCATCTTCTACCGTTACCCAAGGAGCACCCTTCCGTTTGAGTACCGTTTGTTGCAAGGCACATGTCAATACTTTTGCCAAATTTTAGACAAAAATGCCCTTTAACGGCAACATATACCCAGTTGCCTTTCATACCTTATTCCTCATTCTCATTTTATATTTGAGATTCCCGCTCTCACTCTGTATCAGATCTCTCTCTCTCTCTCTTCTACGACAACCATGGAAGGTGGCAAGTGGCAACAATAGCTATAGTAGCCACCATAGCCACACCAACAACAGTTCTAATAGCTGCAGTTAGAGCTATAACTCCAAACAAACCCAAAACTGAGTTGATTCCTACTGCCGTTGTGGAGAAAAAGCCCCCTTGAGGACTTCAAATACAAAATGGATGACAAGCAAATGCAAAACAACAGAAGCCCCAATTTTTAAAGGTTATCGAAGTCACCACTGTACAACACCTTTCAAAAAACCCTACTATTCCCAAACAAAAACCCTAATGTATTCATTTATCATATAATATGAACATATTCATTTACATTTGCGCCATTTAATAAGAAAATCTAGGATTTTTTTTACATATAAAACATACCTTCCAAAGTAGGGTTTGCCACGATATAGGGTTGGCAACGATCTACAGCTTTTCTACAGTGTACACGATCAGATGTTCTTCGAAACTTAAGGTTTTCTTCATGATCTAGGGTTGGCCATGATCTACAATGCAAGTTGAAGAGGGAGAGGAAGAGAGACAGAGGCGCCATGACATTTCGTTCATTCCGTTAACGGTGTTGAGATTTTTTTTCCTTTTCAGTAGATGAGGGGGTGTATGGGCGTTTTTAAAGGTTAGGGGGTGTTCGTGTCCAAACCAGATAGATGAGGGGGTGTCCGTGTAATTTCACCAAGGGTATATTTGACATTTGTTCATTCCGTTAATGGCGTTGAGGTTTTTTTTCTTTTTCAGTAGATGAGGGGGTGTGAATGAGCGTTTTTAAAGGTTAGGGGGTGTCCGTGTTTAAACAAGATAGATGAGGGGGTGTCCATGTAATTTCACCTTTATTTCATTATACTCCCTATGCCCCTATTTATTGGTTATTTTTAAAAATTCTAAATTATTAAGGAAACATGATGATCATTGCACTTGTCATATTTCATTTTGTCTTCTTACCCTTGAAATCTTTTTGAATAACATTTGTTAGCCCAAAGTTTTCTTATGATACCTTATTGATTTTGATGATTACAAACACATTTCAATTAACTTTATTTTGATTAATTGATATAGCACTTTAATTATTGGGTTCTTATAATATATTAATCTTGGGGCGTTTACTTAATGGACCCTCTAAAATTCAAGGTTGCTTTGGTGAAAGATCTTATGGCTAAGCTATGTACTTGTTGCACAGGATTATTTTCTTCCTAAACATAGACTGTACGGCTGTTTCTCTAGCATCCTAGCTCTTGAAGAAAAGGCAACAAGGGAACCTATCTCCAAATAGTCAAGAGTTAAAAGAAGAAAAGGAAAGATTAAGGACAAATCTTTCCTATATGGTTCAAAGAGCTAAATGGAACTTGGAATATATATCTCTGATTTGAGTCAATTATGAAGGAAGATCGAAGGAATCATGAATGGAAAGGGAGGAGCCTTTTGTCTAACGGTATAATTTCTCCAACAGTCATATTCTTTGTAGAATAAAAGGAGAAGCAAGAGGAAGCTATACAGTGAGAACTCTTGAAGAAAATTGTTGTGAGCCATTACTTGAAGATCTATCAGTCATACAACTATACTCTTCATCTTGATATCTGTACACTCGTGTGAGAGTTTTTATTTTGATCTTTCATTGTAAGAGGGAATTGTACACCCTTGTTTATACTTTTTTGAGAGATCTTTTTGTGAGTGATTTTCTCTTAGAATTAGGTGTTACTAGCACCGGAGACCGGAGTCAAAACTAGTTGGGTTAGGTGTGACTAACACCGGAGTAAAAAATAGTTGGAGCGATTGAGAATAGGTTGCTCATTGTAAAGGTTGTCCAGCACCCGTGAAGCTAGAAGGATTGTAACTATTGGAGATAGTGCAACAAATTCCGAGTTAGACACTTACGGAGTGGACTAGGCCATGAAGTTGCAGACCGAACTACTATAAATCCTTGCGTTCGATTTCTCTCTTCCCTACTCTCTTTAATTTCCACTTTGCATATCTATATTGCATGTATGAACAGGGATTTGTTTGGAAACAGTACTGTGGTATATCGTGCATAATAAGCTAATTAGTTTAACATTAAAGTCCATAAATCTAGGCTGTTGATTTTGCCACTCCATTTTTTGTTGATGCTATTCCCCTGCAAGTGTATTTTTGATGCACGCCCCTGCAAGTGTATTTTTGCATCAAAAATACACTTGCAGGGGAGTGGCGTTAACAAAAAAGGAAGTGGCAAATCAATTCCCTAAACCTATTGTTTAATTCTCTACATTTGTTGTCTTTTATGTTTGGAGCGTGCTCCGTTACCTTGAATTTCTATTTTGAGTCAACTCAATTCTAATGCAGCAATTACCCCTCTAACAACATATTAGTCTAAAGTCCAAATGAAACAACCTTATAGGAGTTTTAGTCCAATCTAAATTTCTGTGATGTGTAGAGTCTATTAAGAAAAATATTTTAGAGTCTAGAGTCTGTGAAATGACAAAATTGTCATTAATGAGACAAGGGTTTTGTTTGACTAACACAAAAAATGTCTCTTTTCATTTAAATTGTCTTAAATGAGACAAGGACCTTGTTTGGCTAACACAAAATGTCTTTTTTCGTGTTTTTCGATCTTGTTGCACTTTCATAGGATACCATAGGGTTTTAGGCACTTTTATAGGGTACCTTAGGGTTTTAGACGCTTTCATAGGGTTTTAGCACTTTCATATTATAGGATTTTAGCTGTTTAGTCACTTTCATAGGGGTATCCTAGGGTTTTAGACACTTTCATATATAAGATACCCTAAGGTTTTAGACACTTTTATAGGGTATCCTAGGGTTTTAGGCACTTTCAATGCTGGTTAACCTTGGTCAACGCCGGTCAACCTTGGGAAGGGTTTTTTTTTTTTGGTAAATCATGGGCTTAATGTCCTTTAGACTTTACGGGAAAATATTTACGTCCTTATTATAGCAAAAACTCTTATAGTATGTCCTCCTCAATTTGCCCTAGTTTTAAAATTCCGCATTATATTTGAGATACCCAATTCACCTCCCTCTTGGGTTCCTATTTGGACCAACAACATTATGCATTATATTTGAGATACCCAATTCACCTCCCTCTTGGGTTCCTATTTGGACCAACAACATTATTAGCTTTTCTTGTTGCTAGTAATTAATTGCAAAAGGGAAGGGTAAAAGAATACGTTGGTGGTACGCATAATTATGTGCATGCGTGTCTATATGTATATCTATATTTGTATCTATCTATATATATATATATATATTCATATGCACACGTATACTGCCAGTGTTGCCATAGAAAACTAATGGCGTCTCTGTCGAAAACTTGCCTGTAGTGCACCGGGGAGTAGCTTCGGAAGAAAGTAAAACTTGTTGCAGTGTCTAATTTTAGCGTCGCCCATAATTTCCAAGTTTCCAGGGACCTCCGAAATGCTTCCATGACACCCATGCTCATGTTCACTGTCCCTCCTTCCTGGAAGTATATGCCCCTACAAATATGAACATCCAATAGAAAGCTCAAGCTTAACAAATATATCAAGGCAACGCTATAGAATCAGGATTTTAGTACATAATGTTAATATGTTGCAACTTGTGAGTTTTGTAATCAAGTAATAGGCACTATGTACTCTCATGTATTTGAGAGGGGTTCAAATCTTACTAACCACAACTGACAATGCTGACTTTGGCCCAAAAAGAAGCGGAAAAAAAAAAAAGATAGTTTGGTTGCAGACTGCAAACCAACGGACCATGAACAATAAGACAAAAATTAACGTGATAGTCCCAGATGATTGAACATACATGTCTAGGGTTTTGTAATGGTTCCACCAATGTCCGGCATTGAACACAAGAACATCTGCGGCAGCCCACTTTTCACTATACCAATGGAGCATATCAACCCTAATTGTTCCCCGGACATCCTTCAATGTATTTTTCGGGGGCCGGCTCACTGTTACCAAGTAAGGTGTTCTGTAGTATTCGACGGTGAGGTTGTGTTCGTCAAACCGCATTGAGAGGAAGCCATTGTGTTTGGTTATCGGGTTTCCATATTCTTCTTGTATTGTGGAGTGGTTTGAAACACCTTGTGAAAGCATACATAGAAGGGACTCCCACTGATTTCTGCCAATAGAATCGCCGGCAAAAACTATTCGGCCATTGCGGGTTCGATCGAGAAAATCACTAGCGTTGAATCTGTATGTATAAAGTTGTCAAAATCAATACATAGTGAACATCTGTAGAAGGAGTATATGTGATTTCCATTAAATGTAGTCTTAACGTGCAAAAAGTAGGCAGAAACTATTCACGTTACTCTCCACAAATGAGTCGTGAAGATAACAATTTACGACAAAAGATTGAGATTCTACGATTTTCAAGTCTTGATCAAGGTCAGAAATGACAAAAAGTCAAGTAGGTTTTCCAGTGGGCCTTTATAGAGTGGTTTAGTATGCCATGGAAGGCTCTCTACTATGGACAGATTGTTGAAATGGGGGATTGTTGCTAATGATTGTTGTATCTTGTGTAGAATCTCATAAACATCTGTTCTTTGAGTGCCAATATTTGGTGTTGGTTTGGACTCAGATTTTGAGAAAGCGTGGAGGTTCCAACCCTCTCTAGAGCTTTGGGGACGAAGTGTACAGATGCTTCACTTTTGTGCTAATGCATCTTGTTCAAGGTCTGTAATGAAGCTGGGTCTAGCTGCTACCATCTACCACTTGTGGAGAGAAAGAAATTCTAGGGTCTTCACTAATCTTGGCTCTAATTCGGATGCAATAGCTAGGAAAATTTTCGAGACTATTTGAGCCTATTTGTGTTCGTGGAAATTGACTTTCGCGCTCCACTTTTTACTGATGGCGCTTCACTTTTAACGTGAAGTTACTATGAAGCGCCATCAGTAAAAAGTGAAGCGCGAATATCAAAATCCTTCTTTTTTCTCAAAACATTAAAGTTTTTAAACATTGGACACAAAAATGCCCCTTGCTTTGTGGAAATCCCCTAACATTCATACAATAAACTAAAAACTATGCACAAAATGCACCGAAAGAAAATCAGACTAGAAAAGTTAGCAAACACAATGTTTCCATGCAAACACCGCCCCTTGCTTTGTGGAAATCCCCTAACATTCATACAATAAACTAAAAACTATGCACAAAATGCACCGAAAGCAAATCAAACTAGAAATGTTAGCAAACACAATGTTTCCATACAAACACATCACATTGGGCTCTCTGACCATAACTACAACAGATAACATTTCGAAAGAAAAATACCTTCCAGAATATTTTAAAGTAATTATTTAAGAAAGAAAAATACTACAAGAACCTTTTGAAAAAATTCTGCTGCACTTAATTCATCAACCTTTAAACCCACTCTTTTTCTTTATTCTTCCCTTATGGTAGAGTACCAAGTTGGCCATTGGAAAAAACTATATTTATATTCCTCTCGTCAAGAAAAACCAATAATTCACAAAAAATTAAGGCAAAACTAACAACGAAGATTTTTTCTTGAATAAATGCCAAAAACTAATTCAAAAGGATTGCCTTGTTCTCTTTACTTTTCAAAAAGCATTTTTTAAAAAATTCTCCCTAGATTCCCCCATAGATTCTCCCTATTTACAACATTTCTCTTTTTATATCTCTCCACTTATTATCCTTACTATTTTTCAAAAAAAATTTCAAAACACAAACCAAACGCAGCAATAAGTCAAAACACCCTGT
The DNA here is from genome assembly GCA_025413875.1 of Rhododendron molle. Classification (NCBI taxonomy): domain Eukaryota; kingdom Viridiplantae; phylum Streptophyta; class Magnoliopsida; order Ericales; family Ericaceae; genus Rhododendron; species Rhododendron molle. The sequence goes on along the minus strand of CM046391.1, from coordinate 31,902,898 downwards.
TTAATGATAAGACTTAATCTATTTCAACTTCAAAAAAACTTCTTTGTCCAAAATTAGCTACAATGAAAATAGTCGATTATGTACAGGGCCATCCCTTACATTTTGGGGGTTCGAGGCGAATTTCAAGGTTGGGCCCTTAATTATATTTACAAGCAAACAAAATAAAAATTAATTCAATCTAAAAATGACAAAAAATGCATATAAGAAGGTAGATTAAATTAGTTTAAAAGTAAAAGGTCTAAGGTGCTCAAGCCTTGCTCGCGATGCATCAGGGATTGATGTGATGACGTAAATTTTTTTTTTCGACCGTTCACGATTGTAACAAAATAAAAAGGGCCCATAATTTTGTAATTTTTGGGGGCCTAAAGTAGCCAGCACCATGTATGTCTAGAAAGGAAAAAAAAACAATACTCCCTCTGTCTCATTTTTAAGTGTCCAGCTTCGTAATTGTAACTTATTTTGGAAACAGTAGACATTTCACATACAATTTTCATAACTACCCTCTATGGAGACAATATTATCATAATTTTATCCACTAACTTTTCAAAATAAATTTACTTTTAGACGCAAAATAGAAAAAATATCTATTTTTTTTCACTAATTTGACGAAATGGACATTTTTTTAAGGGACAATATGAGATAGAATACTGAACTCTAATAAAGAGACATACGGAGTAGATAGTTGGTGTGAAACAAAAGTAGAACTAATCCTTTTGCTCCCAAAAATGACTAATATTCTCACAAATAGCGAGTTTGAATACCAGAACATGTTTGCCTCGAAGGAATTGAACAGTGCAAGAAAGTCGGTGGAAACAGAAACATTCCAACAAAAAGAACGAATTTTTGGTACAAAAAATGTCTACAAGAAAGTGGTATAGGGGCAAAATGGTCTTATTCAATGTGTTTTAGGGAACAATTCCTTCCAACCTCCCATTTCAAGCTTTTCCATTTGTTTTACAGAATTCTGAACTGTCTCAATTTAGTCCAAAGTTGAACAGGTGTATATGTTGAAAAATGAAGGGCAGGGGATGTAGTTGCAACGTGGCCAAAGTACAAGGGATATAAGTGAAGTGCGTGTGTAACAAAATACTACTATATATCCATCACATTTAATGAATTCAACTCATTTAAATGTAATTAATTTAAAGGGAAATTGTAATCAACTCGAAAGAAAAACGTATAAATGTAATCTACTTAAAAGACAGGATATGGAAATCGGATCTGGATTCTCTATGAGGATTTTTGAGGATCTTGTGAGGATTTTGATGTGAAGGTGCCAACATATTATTGAAAGGATTCAAGGGCTCACAACAGCTCTTCCTCCTTGTCTAGCCAAACGGCATCATTTAGAGGCTAAAAAAATAACATCGAGAAAATGAGAGAAACCCACAATCCGTCATCTTCTTCTCCGTTCCACGTCTTACAGTTCCCATTACCAGCTCGTTCCATTGGAATAAACTTGTTCCATTTCAGTCTAAAAAATCGGAGAAATTAGCCATAAGGACGGTAAAATAGTTTTCATTTAAGGGAAGGATGCCGGCAAAATAGTTTTTAGTGGAGGTCCTTCAACTTTTTGAGTTTTTTAGCCATAAGATCAAAACATGTTTAGGCACTTTCATAAGGTTTTAGGGTACACATTTCTATTATAGGATTTTAGTGGTTTAGACACTTTTATATATAGGGTACCCTAGGGTTTTATGCACTTTTATAGGGTACCCAAGAGTTTTAGGCACTTTCATAGGCACTTTCATAGGCACATTTGTCCTGAAGTTTGATTGCAAATGTGCTTGTCCTTGAGTTCAAAAAATGTAAATATGGGAATATTTGGCTAAGTCTCCCTGAAAAATCGTTTCCCCTCAGCCAAAAATTTGTTGCACTTTCATGCTTTCCCATGTGTGCTCTTGCAGTTTTCTACATTTGTTTATATGTTAATTTTGTCTGGTGATGGTGGCGACATCAGGAATAAGATTGCACTGTCCCATTGCTTCTTGAACTTCAGTACTTCACTTGATTCACGATTGATTTGAAATTTTTTCTTCATAGATTGAAAAATGAACAACAACATCCCTAATTTTAATTTGAAAAGAAAATGGAAAATTGGAGGGTTTTGATTGGGGTGTTGGCCGAGGAGAAGAAAACGTACAAGAAGAAGATGAAAAAACAGTTGTGGGGATTTCTCTCCGGTGGGGTACAACAGAACTGTAGAATATGAATGGAGAAGAAGATTCCCAATTGAGGGTAACGGAGGAGATAGACACAGGGTTTTCTCTCCGTTAGACAATTATTACTATACTATTTTTACTATTTGAAATTGCGCCATTTGGTTAAACAAGGAGAAGTAGCTGTTGTGAGTCCTTGGATTTCCTTATCAATGCGTTGGCACCTCCACATCAAAATTCTCACAAGATCCTCACAGGGAAATTCTCATAGAGAATTCGGATCCGGATCTGGATCCAGAAATCGTATGTTTACCATAACAATATTCTTTAGCAAATCGGCAATATGTAGAAAAGGTAGGATTTTATTAGAAAATATTCTATTGTATTTTCGTAAAAAGAAAGGCAGGAAATCGTATGTCTACCTAAACAATGTTCTCCAGCAAATTAGCATTATGTAGGAAAGGTACGTAGGTTTTTGTTAGGAAATATTCTCTTGTAGAAGGAATCGACCAAAGACGAAGATAACTTTAACATAAAAATATGATCGAATGGTTGGAGATGTGTTCTTGTTTGTATGCCTGTATGTTTTTCACAATGTTCTACCATATAAATTCCCCCGCAATTTTTATCCATAGACAGCTAACACTATATATCACGAAAAGGGCTAGTAGGGGAACTTAAATGAAGAAAGTAAGGATAATGAACACCTATCATTATCTTTTAATGTATCTATTTATATGCTATTAGAATGAACACCCAACATTTTCTATATCCAAATCCAAACCTAAAGAATAATGATCACTCTACTAGTCTACGTACACGGGATAGATGTTTCAAAAAATAACGCTCAGTTTACTAATTGCTATGCCCTTTGAATATTGTTAAGTTGCATATGTAAGCCCTTGGCCTTCCACTCAATTGGATGGAGTGTGAACTTTTGTTGGGAGTTATCGCAAATCCAATGTATATTACAGCACAGAATTTCGCAAAATAGTTTCATCGATAAATCTGAACCATTTAAATAGGCATATTTTCGTTCACAAATTCTTTCAATAACTAGCCTAAATTTTCTAAATTGGATGAAGGACTAGTAGTTAGAGGCGTCAATCAAGTCCGACCAGCACCAATACAACATGAGCGTGGCACGAACTCTATCATGCAGTTTACATTGTTGGTATGTACGTGTAGATGTTATTCAAACACGAAGCTTAACTATTTAACCATAACATCTGTTTGTTAACAATCCATTAAATCTTAGTTGGCAATAGTCCATATTTTTTTTTAAGAGTCCATCTTGGCCCTCCCTAATAAGCAATTGTCTAAGAGGGTGGTCAAGTGGTTCATTTAACAGTTTTTCACAACATGTGCATCATTCAATATGCATATATATTTCGTAAAGGCACAAAGTCAAAGTACAAATTGTTAGAAGAAGTACAAGTATATTAAACGATTGGTCCATTGAAGTACAAACATTTCTTTTTTACTTTAATGGCCAAATTGCGCACGGAGAAACACGACACCTATTATGCAAGTTAATTGACTGTGCCCTGATATATGTTAAATATGGTACGACATGACACAACATAAAGCATATTAAGCACAAATACAAAATAAATTGGTTTTGTCCAAAGCACTGATAGCTTATCCCGCATTGGAGTAGAAAAAGATGATAATTTAGTGATAACCTATGATAATCCTGCAGCTACAAGGCCTCTCGTTCGAGAGGATATTTTAGGAGCTGGTAGACTACAAGACTATATAAGTTTTGTTGGCTTGGATTAGCCTTGTCCTTGTGTTGTTATGTTTCGCTTCTGTATGTTTAAGATGTTTACCAGCTCTGTTGGTGAATTTTATGAATTTTCGTACTACGCAAAATAAATAAATAAATAAATAAATAGGGTTTGCACAGTACAATCTAGTTAACAGTATATGACAATAATGGCATGCATGAATAAGTATATGCAGGGTACGTAGCGGACATGGAATCTCAACCCTGAAAACCATACCTAGGAAGATTACAGCCCTCCGGCTGCCACCGCCATTTCAAGTAATCCCCGTCCCTTCGCCCGTTTCTCCGGCATCTAAAACCAGGATCAAGAAACGGGCAATCCTCGGAGTAAGCCTGGAGCGGGCAATTTTCGTCTCGAACCCATTTCCCAGTTGAGTAATCACAAACTCCTGACGTAGGATTTTGGCTTTTGGGAAAATCTTGTCTCAGAAAACCAATTCCAAGAAGAGACCGTGGCAGGAATGGGCTTGTGGTGGTGAAGATGGTGACGGTGACAATGAGAAAGGAGAGAAAAAAGAGAGCACCGATTAGTTCTCTCTTGGTGATCAAGATTGGGAGAGAGAGAATGTGTGGCTTTTGTGTTATGGGGGATTGATGATCCATGAGAAGAGGAAGGAGATTGGGATGAGAGAGAGAATTCCGTCATATGGGGGAACTTTGGGGGGATTGATTTTTGTTGCCAAATATCGAGGACTGACCTTTTCTGGATTCAAGAATAATAATTGTAGTTTATTTTGGTAAGTATATTTTATAATTGTATTAGTAGCTTGTAACCTACATTCACGTTTTCGATCTAATTGCTCTTTCTATGACTTGCCCGCACTTCCATGTGTCAAGGAAATTATAATAGAACTAGTGCTTGCCTGTGGCTATGGCACTACGCACCCCGTGTCGTAGGCATGAGCATTTTTATAATATATTTTTATTTTTTTTATGCCAATGCCAGAAGCCGAGCAGTGGGTAAAAAAAAACAATGACATTTTTGTAATATATTTGTAAGAGTGTGGGTGTTTTCTTAAGAGAGTTGGAAAACACACCTCATCCATTGGATTAAATGAATGTCAACTCTTGGATCAACTTGTGTTTGTGTAGAGCCGCACACCCTTGTATTTTATTAAGTAGATAGATACTCTCTCCAAGAGCATCCATAATGATAATAATCAAAATTAATAATTAAAATGTGTCATGTCAGCATTTAATTATTTATTTAGTTAACAATCAAAATTAACAACCTTTACCTCTACATTAGTTATTTTTGCATTTCTTACAAAAAAAAAAAAACCATCACAATATACAATGCACATTTGTCAAATCGCAATCGAGTTCTCCAATCACGCATCCGACCATACCAAGTTATTCGTCTCGATAAGACGATTTTAACATGAGGTGTTTTTGAGATATTGAGTTTTAGTTATAGGTAAAAATTGTTAAGTTGGGTTATGAAATGGGTGGAATTTGGTTATTTGCTAAAAGATTTGTAATTTTGTTTATTACAATGTAGGGTATTTTTTTAACATTGTTATTAAATTTACTTATCCACACCCATTTGCTTATTATAATGAGGATGCTCTAATAACCACATTATATATATATATATACACACACACACACACACACACACACACATACAGTCATTCTCTCCTAAGGACAAACCTTATTTTAAGTAAAATGCGGACCTCCCTATTTCTTCTATTTTCCGATCAAATTTCGATGATCCGAGCCGCTTAATGTGATCAGAACGTGATTTTAAAGTACCTGCGAGAAATAAACAAAAAAAAAAAGGACCAGAAAAGGCTTGATTTGAGCAGTTTTTATTTGAACCGTTCAATAACAAATAAACAAAAATTGCTCGGATGAAACCCTTCTTGGTCTTTTTTTTTTGCTGATTTTTCACAATTATCCTTAAAATCACGTTCTGAACACATTAACGGCTCAGATCATCGAAATTCGATCGAAAAAAGGAGGTCCGCATTTTATTAAAATGAGGTGGTTCTTACGGGAGACTGACTAATATATTTATATATATATATATACATACACACACACATCTAAAGATGAAAGTGGAAGTCCACTCTCTCAACTAAATACTCAAGCTGTTAATGTGGACACACTGAATTGGACACATGTGCCGTGATTTTTTTCAAGAAAACTTTGGATGCAATTGTCAGTAATTTATTTTAATCAACGGGTATTTGTAATCTTAATGTAGGGAGATATTTAAGTATTTAATATCATGGAGCTCATAATTTAATTGAAATAAGGACAGAAGTACAATTATAATTTTGTAGTAGGTGAATTATAATTAGTGAAATAAGAAATAAAATCTTGGTGGGATTATGGTTTCTTATTTACACTAGAAGACCAGGCTTATTACTCTTTAGGTCCCTATCGTAATCCTATACATACACATTATACACTCTAGGTCAAATACACTCGCTTTCTATTATTCATGAAATAAAAAGAGACCTCGAGAGAGCAAACAGATCACGAAGGAGCCCACGCTAAGTTGGTGGTCTAGATGTGTGAGGAATACGGTAGAAGATCGTAAGGTATGGTCGAGCAGAATTCTTGGCATACAGCAAGGTGTGCTGTAACAAGTTCAATTAGCGTTTGGGATGCACGAGTTGTGGTAAAACCCTACTTCCACCTTGTAGGGTTTCTACATTTTTATCGTTATATAATCTGTGCGTATCATCACTGGGTCTGGGGATTTGGTTTCCCAACAGTGGTATCAGAGCAAGCTGTGATCATACACATGGGTTATACAGGCATGTTGTCCGTAGATCGTATAGTATGGAACTATGGTAACCGTTGTTTTGCAGGGTTCAGTTTTACTAATGTCTGTTTTGCAGAAAATCTTATCCCACTGTTATGGTCACAGATGTATATTTGTGTTATTGTATCCCACATTTTTGTATATGTGGTTACTGCTTTTATATTTGGGTGCCACGATTATTTGTCGTGGTTGTAATATTGAAAGTAGTATATGAACTCTGATAGATGGGAGACATAAGATTTTTTTGTGTAATCTTTGTTCATCAGTTGTATCAGTAATAGGTATATATAACTGTTGTGAGATCACAAGTCATGCAATATGTGTTTTAGATCCAGATTATGTGAACTCTGTAATGGAGGCATATGATTATTGTATAAAATCACAGTTTCTGTATGGTTGCCAAAGTTGTTGTTTGGAGGTCGAAAATCTATTTTTTGATGGAGTAGATGTGTTTTTTAATGAAGAAACCACTATGGCGGGCATCAACCGTCGACCCCTTGTGCCAGCATGAACCTCAGACGTAGTGGGCAAGAAATGACTGCAAATTTGGCTGTTTTTGGAAACAAGGAGATTGACCATAATAGTTGGGATGCGTATTTTACTATGTTTCTATATTTATGTTTATGTATGTTGCCATGAATGTTTGCATATGTGATAGTTCTACCATATTCCGACAACATGGTAATATTTGGCCTTGACCTATATAACGGTTTTGCAAACTCAAATTTTTTGATAACGTACCCTCACAAAATTTTTAAATAACTAAGTGGGAGATGTAGACACCCCAATCAGGGCTTTCAAGATTAGTTTACTTTCGATCTTTGATTTCTCGATGACGAAACGGATCAAGAACACCCCGAGAATGTTGAGTGGTTAAGCTTTGAGTGTTTGACACCGTTTTGAACCTAACCTAGCCTAAGCAAATTCAAAAGCCAGAAAATCCACTTGCACGCATTGGTCTGGAATCCGCGCATGTAGGTCAAGTGGACAGGTGTTGGTCGTCAATAGTCAAACTTTGACTGTTGACTAACGTGTGTTGGTTTGGCTCACGCACACGGATCCGTCACCCGCGCGTGTGGGTCGACTATCAGCGTGCGTCGGTCAAAGGTTGCCCATCACCTTTATTCAGCCATGATCAAAAGGACTTTTGGGGCCGAAGGAAGGCTCTGTTTGGTCCTAAAAGTAGTCTTCACCAGGGGATAGCCCTTACACCCTTTATGTCACCTTTTTCCTCTCATCCAATGAGAGGGAAGGCTTAATGGCTAAGTCACCAACCATTTTTGGTTGGTTGAACTCCTCTCTCTCACTAGAAATCCATTGCCCTATATATACCCACTATATATCAACTTCCAAGGGGTCCAAATCAAAAGGTTACAAAATCTTTGTTACCACATTTTAGCTACCAACTTTGTACTCTTCTAAGCAAACTAAAGAAATACAAAGGCATCCAAGAATACAATACTAGTTCTTCATCCCCTAACACACAACCATATATCCTCTAAGCATCATCAAATCAACCCATCCACTTAAAGTTCAATCACTTTTTCAAACCTAAAACCAAAGGTATAACACCTTTGTACTGCTTTCTGTTATGATCCCTTAGGGGGGCTAGCAGGGTCAAGACTAGTAATCAATACCAAGTCCTGGCTCTAAAGCTAGCAAGGTTTAAAAATCGTAGTGGCAAGGACCAACGCGTGCCGGTCCATAGCACGTGCACGCCATTTCATGGCTGCATGCGCAGATCTTGTGTGGGGCCTGGGTCTTGTTGTTTTATGCTTTTCTTTATATACACATCACTGCAAGCATGATAAAAACCAATTTACTATTTTCCTTGCTTAAAATTGTTAGTTTTTAGTTAATGTTCTTTCTTGCTGCAATGGAATTGTAGACACCTCCCAAACGGGGTATCGCCATACAGATTGATCACGTTTGTTTGCTTTCCACTTCATAAACCAGGATCGTGGATATTCCCATGGCTAGGAAAATCGCCACACGATAAAGGTTATCATCAAAATAGAGTCGCCACCTAGTTTATAAAAACTAGGAAAAGAGATAGAGATTCCTGGTACGGGAGCCAAAAGTACAATAAGGGGAAGGTGTTAGGCACCCCTCTCTGCCTAGTCGTGAAACTGGCCCATAATCATTCGACATACGATTAATACATGCTTTATTTAATTCTAAACACGTAATATGCTTTGTTAGCCTTTAAACAGTTAATGGTGAGCCAGTACGTTAATTAAATCATGCATCAAAAATAAACAAAACAGATAAGTTGTCCTAGGAAAATCGATCTCTCGGCTGGTGAATGGATTTTACGGCCAAGGAATCCCATTGGATTGATATATCAGCCGAAGGATTGATCCCCCAGCCGATGTTCTTCTCACACTAGAACAGATATTTAACAGATAATCAAAACACTATGACTAATGCATAAAAACGTAAAAGAGATCAAACCGTAGGCCCCTGGGCCTCACCACCTTGATCCCTCAGTTGCTTGATTGCTTCGGATTAGAGGGGATTGACTGATTTACTTCTTGAAAACCCTAGGGTTAGGGTTTGTACTTCGGGGTTTGATCGTTCGGGATGCGGCAGCCTTCGGAGGGTTAGGGCTTCTATAGAGGGAGTATGTGGGATGATTTCTACAAAGTTTGGAGGTATGATATGGAGGAATTGAATGATACTTTCGGAACCGTAAGGGCTCTTTATATAGGCATGGGATGATTCACTCCGGACAATCAAATGGCGTGAATCAATAAGGTAGTTTAGGGTAACAAGATCTCTGCTGAAATCTGCTTTTGTAGCCCTAAAGAATCGGAGTTTGGCTGCTAGGGTTTTGGTGCGTCGATCAAACGACTGACAGAACATTCCAGAATTCTGGAAAAAGATAATCTTGTAAGTGCAGGAAAACGAAAAGGCCTTCGAACAGCACCAAACTGCAACGGCTACTTCCTTCTCCACTCCGGAACCCTAGCACACCGCCGGAGTTGAACCTGTAAAACAGACAAAGGGTGAGCGCACCTTTGCCGTCCCGTGGCAAAGGTCCTCCGATGCCAAAGTTAGTATCTCGTACTAGTCAAAACCCTAATTCTCAGTAGGTAATAAGCAAATAACCAGGAATTGCGTACCTTTACCTCTAGGTTTACCTCATATTTATAGACCCATGTCTACTTGCTGTCCAAGCCATCTTGCTGCCCTAAGTTTCCTTTCTCGTAAAGGGAACCCAGAATATCAGGGATTCTCATTCCCTTAACTGCATATTTCCTTTTAGACCATTTAGGAACTCTTTCCAAAGCTGGCCGTTCATCCCATTCTCATTGGGTATCTCCTCCAAATCTCATTTCCCTACTGGGTATTTCCATTTCAAGACCCCTCTGGAGTGCCTCCTGGCACTTCCTCCAGATTACTGCTCCTGTTCGGCCCTCTCGTTGCCGAACAGACCCTCTGGACCAATGATTTCTCATATCACTGGACCACATACCATGCGACTGGTCCAACAACTACCCTTGCTCTTTGGACTGTACCCCTGCTCGGGTATCTTGGACTTGGGACCTCTTGTGTCCCCGGTCCTTATTGCCGTTCACCTCACTGCATGGCGGATATTCCGACTACATTTATTCTGGGCCCCACGTACCACGTGTTCGGGCCATTCTTTGTACCTGTTCGGGATCACCTCCCTACAATGGCTCCCCAGCTTTACTCGTTATTTTCTCTTAATATGACGAGAAGCTCCTGAACACCGAGCAAGGTTCTCGTCCTTTGCTCCTGCACCCATGTTTCTCGTACTTGGTGCAAACTCATCATTAGTCCAAGCCAAACGTCTCGTCGTTTGGTCTGGACAGGCTTTTCCAGCTAGCACCTTTACACGCGGCATGCTCTGTACTGCCCGTATTAAATGTGAGCAGACGTTTCGGGGAACGGATCGCCCAAACGGCGTCTGGGATGACGTTTCCCATACGTCACCCCCTTTGCTGGGGTATACTTGGGTTTTCGTCCCAATTTCAAAATCACTTTCTCTTTCTGAAACTCCCCTGCAAAAGAACGCTCGAGCTTTCTGCCATTGAAGCACTGTTCACCGTCTCGTGGTTCATCTTTTCTGCATCTAGAATCTCCGATCCTTGTAAGTCATCATCCCCCCTTTCTACTCTGTCGTCAATCTAGGACTACTACAGTCTCCTTAGGGTTTCCTCGTACCCATTTCTCTTTTCGAAAACCCACACCCACAATTCCTGTTATGGGTCGATTTCGTAGGCACTGCGACACGCCCCAAAGAATGACCGAGTTCAGATCTCGTTACGAGATCCCAGACAACGTGGCCACTTCGTTGGCTGTAGAAAACGCCATCCGCGAGAGTTTTGACAACGATACTCTACACATCCCTGTCGTAGCCGTCGTTGAGGGCGGCGTCAGGTTTCCCCTGGCAACGTTACTCCGCCAGGTTTTAGCCCATTATAGACTGTCCCCGATGCAAGTTTCAGCCAACTTCTTCAGGGTTGTTATGGGCATCAATGCCCTGAACCAGATGCTAGGCACATCCTTAGGTTTGCACGACATACACCACCTGTATAGTATTTCCAGAACCAAGGATGCCCTGCCCTACTACCTCAAGAGTAGGGACTCCAGAAAAAGGCTCGTGCTAGAACTGCCTGACTCTGCCCGAGGAGACGATGATGACTTCCTCATCGTCATAGGGAATTTCGAGCCCAGGGATGAAGATGGTAGGGTCATCAGCTTTCACGCGCCGCACAGATTTGACACTCCACGTTAGTCCTTTTCTCGTAGAACTTTATTGCCGAGCAAAATTTTGTTTTGCACCGTCTTCTTTTAGCTTTTACTGACTGCCAATCTTTCTTGTATTTGCAGCCACAAATGTCAACCAGGGGCACGCCATCATCACCCCCCAGGTCCACGTTACCGACATCAACCGTGCTCTTGCCTTTAACGGACAAGGTACGCGCTTGGTTGGCCGAGCAAAGGCGGCGCAGATCCTTCTGAGCTACCGGGCTTCATACGGCGGATTCATCGATAGACGAATCCGAGCAGCAGACAACCCCATCGTCCCAGATCCTCCTGCTCAACAACCCGAGCAAGAAGAGGAAAGGCGTTCTCAGACCCCCCTATTCCCAACGAACCAATCCATCTTGCCGAAGAAGCTTCCACATCTTCGAGTGGATACTCCCCATCTCCCCCATCTCGAGAAATGGATCAGCCAATCAATCTCAGCAATCTGCTCACCATTGGCCGCTCGTGGCCGCGGCACCGCTCGTGGCCGCGGTCGTACTCAGAATCCGGCACCTTCTCAAGGGCGCCGAGGATCAACTCAACTGGATGTTCCTTCAGGCTTCTCTCCCGAGGAGATCGAAGCCGTTCATAGGGACAAACGCCAACGGCTCGATACCTCCTCCGCCGAGCAGCCTCCTCAACTCACAGCTCCTCCAACTCCCATCTGGGCCCCTTAGCTTACGCACGGCAGCCGGCCAGTCACCGTTCGTGACAGCGTCAATTCTGAAGCGACAGCCCTTGCATTATCCCAGGCTTTCCTGCTGCCTGGGGATATGCAAAAAGAAGTGGCTTGCTCCCCAGACAATCTCCTCGGCTCGTTCATGAGCCATAGCGCCAAGGTAAGCCCCTAACACTCGTGTTTACGGACTAATGATACTCAATAGTTCTTCCCGTCATCTGTCTAACTTAGAGATAACCCCAGGCAGTGCAAAAAATGGTGGCCATGGCCCAAAAACTGGGACACTCCGAGCCCCAGCGTGCCAAGCTTGCGGTGAACGCCAAGCTTCAAAAGACCATTGTCAGCCGAGAGAGAGAAATCAGGCCGCGGGCTTGCGAGGCGAGCTTAGGGGTGTCGGAGGTGCAGAGGATAGCCCGAACCAGGACCTTGATGGAGCTAGAGGCGAGCAAAAGCGAGGCCAAGGCAGCCTATCAAAGGCTACAATGAGGGAATCCGTGGCCATCGAGAGCTACACGGACCGGATGCCCGGATCCAGACCAGGTCTTCGAGGTCGGGCCGGGTTGGCCTGCCTTAAAAAGATTGGTACAGCAGAATCTTCTCCTCTCTGGACCGAGATCGACCTTCCTAGCACCCAGGTGGTTGCTGGTGAACAGGAAGAAGTTGTAGAGGAAGAAGACAGTCTGGATAGGGAGCCCAACGCCAACATCCCCGAACAGCAGAGCGCTAGCGTCGAACAGACTAGAGAAGTGACCAGCCTCGGCCAAAAGGAAGCCGATGGTGGTCCATCTGAGCCAAGCGCTGCTGTGGAAAACTCTACTGCTGCTCCAGCCTCCACCACTGCTCCAGCCTCCCCGCCTGTCATCCAGGACCTGACAAACGAAGAGTAAGTGGGACTCTTTGTAGTGGTAACAACTGGAACTCTTGCACAGTTTTGACTGGTCCTGCGTGGCCATTGGTTTTGCCCTTCGTGGCACTGATACATTTCTATACATTTTTAACTCTGCTGGTGTAGACACCCCAATCTGGGCTTCCAGACTAGTTTACTTATGGTTTCTGATTCCCCGATGATGAAACGGATCAAGAACACCTCGGGAATGTCGAGTGTTTGAGCTTTGAGTGTTTGAAGAACCATTGAACCTAACCTAGCCAAAAACCACATCAAAAAGCAATTATCGCGCGCAGGTTTAGAACCATCGCGCGAGGATCAGGTTGCCAGGTGTGGTCAACAGTCAAAGCTTGACCGTTGACCATCGCGCACCAGGGAGAACCCTTGTGTGACAGTTTGGAATCATCGCGCGACGGTTCTAAGCATGTCCCTATCACCTTTTTCAGCTGGGCAACTTAATCACCAAATAACCCTTAGCCAGCCTCGTGGACGGGCTGAGCTCCTCTCTTTACATCAGCCAACCTTTCCAAAGGATGGAATTTGGCCACCAAGCCAAACCAACCCTTGTTTGGTTGGTTGTTCTTTCCTCCACACACCATTTCCACCACTTTCCTTATAAATACTCCCCCATTGTCTCTCTTTTAAAGGGTGACAAGAATTCCACATTCAAAGGGTCATTACTTTGTACTCTTTTAAGCTAATAAAAGAGATACAAAGGCAACCCAAGAACATAGCTTGTTCTTTCTCCTCCATTACTCAAAACAACTCAAACACCTTGTTCAATCTCAACCTCAACTCAAAGCTCAAGCACTCTTTCAACTCAAGTTCAAGCACTCTTTCAAACTCAATCAAGGTATAGCATACCTACTGTTTTCTGTTCTGATCTCTGAGGGGGGCTGACAGGGCCAAGGCTGGTAATCAATACCAGTCCTGGCCCTAAAGTTAGCAAAGCTACAAGAAGCATGTGACTGGGAACCCTCGCGCGATGGTTCCACATGCTCGCGCGACACTTCGTGTCTGTGTGATGATGAACCTTGTGGGGAAGGGTATCCTGGTTTTTCAGCTTTGTATACTGTTATTACTGTTTTGAAGCATGTTTAGGCTTTTAGATCACTGTGTTGCATGAAAAAGCCATAGTTAGCTTATTTTTACAGTATTATTTAGTTTGGAATGCCTTTGGGAAGCTTCTGAGTATGTTTCAGAGCCCCAAACATGCAAAGCAATTCCTGGAAGTCCAGTCAGAACACTCGCGCGCGTGTTTCAAACACTCGCGCGACAGTTCTCCACTTTCCAGTAATGGCCCTTGCATGGCAACTGAGGCTTAAAGCCTCTGCTTATTTACCCCCACTCTTTAGGGGTTGTATTTCAGTTTGTTTGGCTTCTCCTTGATTCAGTTTGTAATAATTCTTTATATTCCAGTATGTATACAACTGCTTGGTTTGCCCTCTGGGTGAGCACTGGTCCTTCCAGAGCCCAGAAGGGGATCAAAATTCAACCTGTGGTGAGAACAAACACTCGCGCGAGTGTTTAGAAGTGTCGCGCGATGGTTCTTTGCATGTACGTAGATCCATGCATGCAAAGTTGGCCATGGTGTTGGTATGCTTAAACCTTGTGCAGTGTTCTTGATGTTCTGATCAGAGGGTTGGGTTTTTATCCCAATTTATACAATCTTCCATCCATCCATGCTATAACACATCTTGCAAACATGTTACAGTTTTATTCCCCAATTAACTGTTCCCCGCCCTAATTGGCTAAGAGTTGATTAATAAAAGAAGAATCACATGTTTTCAAAATGCCTAAGTAGAGACCGATCTCCGGATTGGGCGAGAGGGGTGCCTTAAAACCCTTCCCCTCTCGTAACCTGGCTCCCGAACCCAGATATGATTATGACGAACTGGTTCCTTCACATTTTCAAATCAAACAGCGCGGCAGGTGCTTCAAAATACGGTTCCTTAGGTGTCGGACCTTTAAACCCGAGTGGCGACTCTGTATTCCGAGCGCTTGCTTCTCTGCTCGCGCTCCCTCGATTATGGGCCTTTGCTTTGGGAACCAAAATTCCCAAAGGCTCGCTTTGGAATCCGGAAATTCCAGGGCATGCTGCCCACAGTGGCGACTCTGCTGGGGAACATCGAACCGATATTAATCCATGCTTAGAGTTTAATACGTTTGTGAACAATTCCTAAAAAGTCTGTCAAAACGGTGAGCTTCACACTGCCGAAGGTTGGAATGGTGATTTAACAGGACCTCGTGTCTGGCCAATCTGATCTGGGACTTTTTAATTGTTCACTTGCGTACTTTCCTCTAAAGATGGACTAAATAAAGTGAGCCAAATTTGAAAAGGCATTTTGCGATTTTGTGATTCTTCTTTTATTAATCAATTTTTAGCATATCATTTGCATCGATGTGGGATAAGCCTCGTTGGATCGTTTTGGCAATCCGGCACGGTTTACCGGAGCCCGGGGACCCCGAATGACTAACAACCTTCGACGATGATGGGTCATGCTACCGTTTGACCGTTGCTCTGCGAATCGCGGGCAATGGGAGGTATATCTGTGGCCCTAGTCCGAGGAACCCGTTACGAACCAAAACCGGCCTTTGCATAGACAAAGAATTAGAACTCTCCAAATTAAGACAGGTACCTACAGGGTAAGATCTATTTGCATCTAACCCCCGTAACTGTTTATGTGTTATCGTTTTCCCTATCGCATGCACTGTACATACATTCATACTGTTTTGCGTGGGAGTATGCTTAAGGCGATTCTTTTTCTTTCAAGTTTGTCTTGTGCTGTCTAAGACGTTGTTGGACCCGATGAGGAGTCGTTCATTCTGTCGAATGTTCGTTATCAATCGCAAAGTCCTTAGATCTACGAGACTTTGAGAAATCAAGATTTACTAAATCCTTGGCTCATGCCCGATTAAGGATTCAACCGACAATAAACGAACAACAAAGTATTGATGCCGTGTCACTGGCGCCTCCTAGGTTGAAGTGCGTTGTCATTATACACCACGTTGTTCAAGGTTAAAGTGCCATGTCATCAATGCCGAGTTGTTTCAAATTCAAAGTTGAATCTTCAAAAGGGACTAGCCAAAGCTTTAGTCTATTTTGACATCTTTTAGGATCTATCGATCTACTCGGGGACACATCGCCAAAAAAGAATTCTGAGGATTCCGGCAACGTCTGGAATTCGTGAGGCAAGCTTGTCTCTGGAACTGTAAGACATACATGTCGTTTTGTGTAGGAGCATGTTTAGGGCGGCTTCTAGGTTGTCTCTCGCTTTCGAGTCTGTCTTATGCTAATTTGGACGCTGCTAGGCCCGATGAGGAGTCATGCATCTCGATGGTGCACGTTTTCAGCATTTCAAGTCCTTAGAACGATAGGGACTACAGGAAATCAGAAATTTCCTATGCCCTTGTCTATACACCTGATTAGAGTTTCAAACAGAAAACTAGGAACAACAGAGAACATGCCATGATGCTTACACCAGTCAGGTAACAAGTGCCTCGTCACTTACACCGCTCGGCTAACAGCGCAGTGCCGCTCACGCCGTTTCTGGTTATAGTATCATGACATGCACACCGAGTTGTTCCAACTACAAAGTTGAAACCCTGATAAGCGGAATGGCTGAAGGTGTAGGGTTCTTCCGACATCCTGTAATCTCATATTGTTTCAAACAAGGATACACCTCTGAAAAGAATTCTGAGGATTTTGGCAGCGTCCGAACATCATGAGACAGGCTCGTCTCTAGTTGCTGAGTCTAGGGTTGACACCGATAGCGACGTGTACATTGCATTCTATTGCTGCAAGAACGCCACTGAGCTTCCACTTATTTTACTGTCTAGTTCATAGCCATTGCATCGAGCAAGAGAGTACCGAAAGGAAGAGCCAAACCTACTTGGGAACGTCTGCAGAATCCAATTCGAAGACTTGTCAGGCTAGAAACCCAGTCAGTTGCAACAGAGGCTTCTCCAGGTTCATTATTGGCTGCCCTACAGTCGGGTTCGCCATCGATTTTGCAAAAAGCCACGCCATCGGCTTCCCCTTCTTCAACATTGTCAAAACCTGTCATGGCAGATCAACCGCTCAGTCTAGAGACCATGCTCACAAACCTTCAGAACAGCATTACCACTATGCAGCAGAGGGCCATCCAGACCGATGCTAACATCACCCGTCTCAATGACCTTATCAACACTCGTCTTCCACCTCCACTCGAAGAGGAAGGTGAGGACGATGAGGACGACCAGGGGCAGCTTGTCATGGTCCCAGATCCGAATCACGAGGGGCGTCTCATTGTTCAACCCAACCCTAGGGAGGTTCACGCACCTGTTGCAAACCTATATCCGAAAGATGGCAGGCCTATTTTGAATCCTGATATGGCAGCTCTTATGGCCAAGATGGTTAAGCTGGAGGAAGTAGTCTCCAAAACTGAAAAGATCAATGCAAGAGGAATTGACTTGGATCGTCTCTGCCTGTATCCTAATGCTAAGCTGCCTGACAAGTTCAAAATGCCCGACTTGGTCAAGTTTGATGGGAGCGGTGATCCCAAAACTCATCTCTACGGCTACCATGCCGCCATGAAGCTACTCAAAGTAGAAAGTGAGGCCATGTCTCAGCTCTTCCCTCAAACTCTCTCTGGGCCTGCCTTCCATTGGTTTCTGTCGCTCGACATCTCCAAAAGAAGAACTTGGGAAGACATTGGGGCTGCCTTCATCACTCAATACAACTACAACTCTCAGCTCAAGATGACTACTCGAGAGTTAGAATCCACGAAGATGGAAGCTAAGGAGTCTTTTGCGGACTTTGTCAAGCGGTGGAGAGCCATAGCCGCTCTAATGACTGAGCGCCCCAACGAGAGAGACCAACTCTGCATCATCTCCCGCAATCTCCAACCGGATTATGCCAGGCACCTGGTGCTTGCTCAAGCGTCCGCCAACTTTGAAACATTCTTCAACGCTGGCCTAGCCATCGAGGATGCGCTACAAAGTGGAATCTTGCCAAGGGGGGAGTCTTCTAACCCTCCAAAACCAAAGTCGAAGGCTTACTCTGGAAATAGTAGTGCAAAGTTTGGTGGTAGCAACTATGCCAGTACGGCTACAAGTGGGGATAATGCTGCTGCTTCCCCTAATCATACAGCCGACATCAATCAGGTACAGAACGCCCAAAGCTACCTTGCCCGAACCCAACCCCGGAGTTTCTCTGCTTTTGAGGCATCTCTATCCGCGGTGATGGATAAACTTGTCAAGTCTGGGCATCTCAAACCTTTGACCCCAACTTCCCCTCCCAAAGTCTTACCTGCTGGTTACAATCCTAACCTCTTTGGTGCCTTCCACCAAATACCTGGCCACCACACTGACAAGTGCTATCGTCTTCGACATGAGATTCAAGATCTTATTGATGATGGCACGGTTCAAGTTCCACCAAAGCCCAACATCATTTCCAACTCCTTGCCTCAACACAGGTCTGACCCTCTGGTTGGTCAGGTATCTCTCACCTCCACTCAAATCAACCTGAGCTCCACCATATTCAATCCTAGCCACTATATCGTCCCAACAAATCAACCCAAACCCATCGTATCCATCCCGTCTGAACCGGAGGTTAAAATGATGGCTGTAGGTTGGGCAATCGAGGTTTCAACTGCCGACATGTGGTTTGACAATGATGAGGGGTTTACAAAGGAGAAGACCGACTAGCTGAGGTCCATTGTTCAAAGGAGCATCGAGTAGGTTTGGTCGAGAAGCCAAAGGAGGCCGAAGTGCTGTTGCTTGGGCCTGACACCCGCTAAATCCTACCTCTTTTTGTGGAAGCTATGGGTAGTTTTTTAAATATTGCGTTTTCAAAATCGCGTCTAGTTTGCATTGGCGATATGTCTGAGTCTGACACAGAGTCTTTTGCGTTTGTCTAAAGTCTAGCTCTGAGTCGGAGTTCGTGCTTCTTGGCCCTCCACGTCGTAGCTTTTGTTCCAAGTTTTGAGTCTGCTGTACTTGGCAAACCCCGTGGGTTTTTATGAAATGCTTTATCTTGCTTCTAAGTACTTTGCTGGCTTTTATATAAACTGTATCGACCCTGACGACGAAGGGATAGATTTCAATGGGATCATCCCAAGCAAATGTGTTCCCTCACCGAAAGGAAAGACAAAAGGCATGCTCAGCCTATTAAAAGAAGAAGTAATTTTCAATAAACTTGAAAGACAAGTATAACCTCCCGAAAGGTTCAAAGTTGGTCCAAACACTGCTCCAAAGGAGCATTGCGCCCGGTCAAACAGGCTCAAGAATTCATCGACGTCTTGGCGTGGTCTCACAAAAGACGCACCTGGCGTTGATTCTGAGAAAAAGAAGTATCAAATCCCCCTGCTACCGGGTGCCAAGCCAGAAAGTAGAAGCTCGGAAGGCTTTGGGCCTCTCATTACGTTTAAAAACAACAACAGTGACGTTCCGCCAAGCACAAATGAGGAAGTGCACGAAACGGCCTGGAGCAAGGCATTCCCAACCGAAGCACTCTTGACTC
This sequence comes from Rhododendron molle, assembly GCA_025413875.1. Classification (NCBI taxonomy): domain Eukaryota; kingdom Viridiplantae; phylum Streptophyta; class Magnoliopsida; order Ericales; family Ericaceae; genus Rhododendron; species Rhododendron molle. The sequence continues at coordinate 31,883,328 of CM046391.1, read as the reverse complement.
TGTGTCATCAAAGCCATAGTATCTGGGGCTGCGGCCAAAGATCGTTGACCTCGACGACAACAAATTCAATACCTTGGTCAACCTGGATCAATTCAAAAGCAACTTTTCCCTGAGAGAAGCTTGTTGGGCTGAAAACCCCGAGGGTGGGCAGTTCCAAGCAAAAGTTAGAGCAGCTTGCCAGCCCGAAAACCTATGAAGGGGGTCTAGGCAAAAGTAATAGGCAATATTCGAAAGCTCGCTAGACCAAAGACCCGAATGGGTGGTACTAGGCAAAAGTTAGAGCGCAAAAGGAGAGGTAAACACATGAGTGAACCTTAGCCTGAACTATGTTTTGACCTGATTCCCTAGCTTGGGATACGTAGGCAGTCTCTCTTTGAGACTCGGTCACAAATCTATCAATTGGATCCATGGTTGACGTTTTGGTACACATCAAAGGTCTAAGAGGATCAAAGATCAAGCTGAATTGGAGGAACCAGAAGGGGGAAAACCTTTGTCTTTCAATTTTATTGCAAACTGCTATTTCTATTACAGGCAGAGCGTAAGTCTTAAAATATTTAAAGCATAAAAAACAGAACGAAATGCTAGAAGCCTAATGGCTCACAGTTTATTCTAAGTTCAGCGAAGTCTGGTATAAGCAACCGCATGCGTTTGTTCAAAGTGATGCGCGTTGGTCTCAACCCCACGCACGCTTATTCAATTCCTACAGCAGACAATAGTAGCCTGCTACTGCCCTCGAATGACGTTCCAGAGGCTTTTGCCAAGTCTTGTCATACCATGCAAGTCATATGGACTTAATGTGACTGCACGGAGGTGTCGGTTTCAGTCCGGGCCTATATGAGTCATCATTTGCATCTTATGTCCATCTTTGCGGCATTTTTCTAGTTTTTCAATCAATTGTCGTGTCGAGATGCTTTTCTCGATTTTGTTTGTACAGGTCTTTGTACCTTTTTCACTTTCGTAAGTGTCAGTTTCACTTGTCTAAGGAATGTTGTGAGTTTTGGGCGCTTAATGCCCAAAATTTCATTGTGTTCTGTGTGTCTAAGGGTTCGCATTATACCCTGGGATTCTTTCTCCCTTTTCATTTGAGCTAGGCGAGTCTGTACATGTGCGCATGTCTGTATGTCAATTCAGGTCACTTGTCAATGCAAATTAGATATTAGCGGCTAGAAAATGCAACTTTTACATTGCTACCCCTAGCTCCTGTAATCCACAAAGCTATGGAATCTCATGAACAGCAAGGGCTCGTCAGCCCAAGGCCAAGCAAAGCATCTCTGGGGCTCATCCGCCCAAGCATCGAAGAAAGGGGGCAGCAGGCCCATTCTCATTGCTAAACATCAACTGGGGCACGCCAGCCTACTCGGTGTCTATCTATCTGGGTGCACATCTCAGAAGTAACTGACAGTACAGTAATGGGGCTCAGTGGTAGTCCTTAGGCGTCGCTGTCCTCCTAGGAGCCGCCCTTAGCTTGCATCTGCATTTTCAATTTCGTATACATCATTGCATATTGTGTATATTAAATGTTGAAGCAGGAATATGGCCAGCATGGTTGCCGTCATATGATTGGTTTGCCGAAGGATGCGATGCAATCTCCTGCGGTTTTGTTATCGTTGGTTAGTGGATGCGATGGAAATCTCCCTAACTCTCGATTTGGTTTGCCGAAGGATGCGATGCAATCTCCTGCGGTTTTGTTATCGTTGGTTAGTGGATGCGATGGAAATCTCCCTAACTCTCGATTTGGTTTGCCGAAGGATGCGATGCAATCTCCTGCGGTTTTGTTATCGTTGGTTAGTGGATGCAATGGAAATCTCCCTAACTCTTGATTTGGTTTGCCGAAGGATGCGATGTGATCTCCTGCGGTTTTGTTATCATTGGTCAGCGGATGCGATGGAAATCTCTCCTGTCCAATTCTCGGTTCGTAAACCAAAGGATGCTATCCTGCGGAGTCGTTTCAACGACAGCCGATCCTGTCAAAGTTCCCCAGCGGTTTGATCAATCAGCACATTGATCTTTCCGTCCGCATTCACGACAGCCGGTCCTGTCAAAGTTCCCTAGCGGTTTGATCAATCAGCACATTGATCTTTTCCGTCCGCATTCACGACAGCCGGTCCTGTCAAAGTTCCCCAGCGGTTTGATCAATCAGCACATTGATCTTTCCGTCCGCCTTCATGGCAGCCAGTCCTGTCAAATTCATCAACGACGATCAGCCATATCGTCCCTATTCAATTCAATCCACAACGACGATCAGAATATCGTCCAATGGTCCGTTCCTTCGCAACTTATTGTTCCTCTGAAGAGTTCGCCTTGGCTTGTCCTGAACAACCACCCTCAGTCTAGCCGCAAGTGCATCTTCCAGCAGGCTTATAGCTCTGTCTCGGATGGTCTTTGAAAAGGAGATTGGCTCTGATTCCCAACAGATGGAATTCAACCTGCCTGACACGACCTACCCGTGTTTGTTGGAATACTTTGTGCCGAGGATAGCTTGATCCCCAGCAACGACGGCCTGTCCCGTCCACATCTGCAGCAACAGCCTGTCCTGTCCAAATTCGATCAACAAGCGGCGATGCAATCGTCCACTTCTACTTCCATCCCCGGCAATGGACCGCCCGTCCATTCCACCAATCAGGTTCTTTAAGTATTCGTGTATACTTTGTTAGTATGCTTTGTTCTAGATTGCCTTGAGGGGTGTCTAGAAACCTTTGACGTTGCTTGTATCAAGTCAATGGTGCTCCAAGTGCCGTCAAAGGGGGGCTACTGTAGACACCCCAATCTGGGCTTCCAGACTAGTTTACTTATCGTTTCTGATTCCCCGATGATGAAACGGATCAAGAACACCTCGGGAATGTCGAGTGTTTAAGCTTTGAGTGTTTGAAGAATCCTTGAACCTAACCTAGCAAAAAACCACATCAAAAAGCAATTATCGCGCGCGGGTTTAGAACCATCGCGCGAGGATCAGGTTGCCAGGTGTGGTCAACAGTCAAAGCTTGACCGTTGACCATCGCGCACCAGGGAGAACCCTTGCGCGACAGTTTGGAATCATCGCGCGACGGTTCTAAGCCTGTCCCTATCACCTTTTTCAGCTGGGCAACTTAATCACCAAGTAACCCTCAGCTAGCCTCGTGGACTGGCTGAGCTCCTCTCTTTACATCAGCCAACCTTTCCAAAGGATGGAATTTGGCCACCAAGGCAAACCAACCCTTGTTTAGTTGGTTTGTCTTTCCTCCACACACCATTTCCACCACTTTCCCTATAAATACTCCCCCGTTGTCTCTCTTTTAAAGGGTGACAAGAATGCCACATTCAAAGGGTCATTACTGTAACGCGGTACGTTAAATAAACATTTTATTGAACAACAAAAGAGAGTCTGGCTCTTTATTACATCATAAACTCCCAAAGGGTTCGTTTATTACACAAAAGGGATGGATATCTAAGGTTATCTACAGCTCCTTCTCTTCTTCCATCCTAGCAAGTTCCTCAGCTCCAAAAGCCTCCAAGGTGTACAGCTCCCGTTGTTCATCTAACAAGTCTGACACATTATACCAGCGTCGCCACCAGTATAATATGTCAGGGTCACATAAAGCAACACCGTGAGCTTGAAAGCTCAATAGAGTAATCCAAACCCACTAACCCTTAACATACACATCAAAGATAGTATACGATTTTAACATGCTTTCAAATAACTCATACAATTACACATGCGCATTCACTAACGAGCGTTGGTGTCATGTTTTCCGTGTGTCTCCCCTACGCGACTCGTCGTTCTGTGTCTCATCTTTTATCATCAATTCCGAAAACATGCACGCACACAACCATGGGTTACAAGTACCTTGTGTCGCACAACAATGAGCTACCAAGTCCGGCTCATTGCCACAAGGTTACCAACGCACGGCCACAATGGCTACCAAGTCCGGCACATTGTGTCACACACACACACATCCATCAACATCCAAGATCGGCACCTTGTGTCGCACAACAATGAGCTACCAAGTCCGGCTCATTGCCACAAAGGCTACCAAATCTGACTCCTGGCCATAATGGCTACCAAGTCCGGCCATTATGCATTTCCAAAACACTTTTTATCCGTATCAACCACATATTAGGTGTCATATCTCTACTTTTCCAATTCCATGTGTCTCGTAACATGCATCGACTCCGCGGTGGGACTATTCACATAACTCATGCGATATCATGCTCGTTAAAAGGTCAAAATACAAATACTTTGTTTCAAACGATACTTTATCTTTAAAATGCATTTCCTTCGAGAGGTTCAATAAAGCAACACATGTTTATTGACGAGTTCATATAATCACGTGGTAACTAGGCGATCAAGCAATCAAGTAGTCATAAGATCAAAGTAAACTACGTTCTTTTAAACAAGAAAGTTCTACAAGCTAAATATCACAACTACGTTATCATGCTCATGTACTTCAAAGAATTCTACGTCAAACAACATCATGCGATCAACTAGCCAAGTACTACATATTTTTAATCACGCTCATATCATACGATATACGTAGGGTAGGGGTATAGGTATACTACGTAGAGTTAGAGGTATAAGAAGATTCTACCTTAATCCGAAACTAGTCGGGGCCGAATAAGCTAGTTGGAAAGTGCTACGGGCGTCGAATGCTCTCAATCTGGACCCAACTTTGGATGGCAGTAACTCGGTCAATACTTGGCCGAATAGGATCGTTCTTGAGTCTAAAACAAAGATCTCGAAGTTCTCCACGACTTTCGTGAAGGACGTTGTTACTAATAACGACTTTCGCCCGGAGAAAAATGGTGGTAAAGGGGGTGACAGTAAGCTGTCTGGACTGGAAATCCGAGAATTTCACTGAACTTCGGATGGCGATATCTTGGTCGTTTCTTGACCATTTGGGGTGGTTCTTGGGTCTAAACTGAAGCTATCGAAGTGTTCTACGACTTTCGTGGAGGACGTTGTTCCTAGAAATGACTTTCGGCCGGAGAAAAAATGGAGTTTTTCGGAGGACAGTAGGCTGTCCAGAAACTGGTTTCTTAGAGTTTTTAGAGAGAAGTTGGAGAATGAGGTGAAGGTGTGAGTTCAAATGAAGAAGTGGCTTGCTATTTATAGGCCAAGAACTCCCTCTCTCTCTCCCTAGCCGAATTTCCCTCTCTCTCTCTATACCTTATTTTTTTATTTCATCAAATCTTGCTTCCTTGCAAGAAACAACCTAAAAACTAGGCATGCAAGGCTAGGATGTGTCCTTGGGATTGGATTATGGAAGACTAGGCAAGGAAGGAGATTTGATTCAAGTATTCTAATGGGGTTTGTACAAGGAAGGACAAGATTGGATGGCATTGGTTATGCTTTCACTTGAAGCATACACAAACTAGGACAAGGATGACCAAGCAAGGTCAATCAAAGGAAAGCACACATCACTCTCTCTCTCCCTCTCCCATCCGAATCTCTCTCTCTCTCTCTCCCATCTCTCTCTCGGCTTCTCTCCTCTCTCTCTCTCTCTCTCCCACTTGTACCACTTGGAAAGTATATATATATACTAATATATACATATGTACTATGGGTCTTTAATAAAATCTAAGTTTTCAAGTAAATTAGATTTTCTAAATATAATAATCTATATACACACATGTTATATACAATATTATATATATATATACATACAAGTACACACATATATATATATATAAGCATGTACTTACAATCTAGTCTAGGGTTCCATAGTCTAATACACTAACCTAATGCTTTCAAAGTACAATGGAAGCACAAGAAGTCAATCCAAGGTACTATCTCTCTCTCCTCCTTTCTTTCTTTCTCTCTCTCTCTCTCTCTCTCTCTCTCTCTCTCTCTCTCTCTCGGCCCAATCTCTCTCTCTCTCTCATGTACTATATATATATATATATACATACTAGAAAGCAAACATATATAATAATGTATTAGTGTACTAGAATATCTAATAGATTTACAAGCAAAAGGATTTTCCAATAAAAAAAAGTAATACTCACATGCTATATACAATAAAATATATATATACAACTAGTACATACATATATATATATATATACATGTACTACACTATATCTATACTAGATATGACCTAGGACTAATATCTAATATAGTATTCTACTTCATCCAAAGTATCATGTACTAACCTAATATACTAATAGACTAATCTTAATTTAATGGATTTTAACACATGGCCAAATTTAATATTTAAATCAAACAAATACATGATTGTCAAGACTAACTATTATCCAATGGATAATAGTTTCTCTAATGGTTAATAACCAATGGGTAATAATGGCTAGGATTCTAGTCTATCGCCCAATGGGTAAAGAATCTCCTAATGGTTATTATCCAACGGTTAATACCAAAAAGTATAATACTTTGTAATTAAACTCTAAACTAATCTAATCTCGTACTTAGGAAGATTAACCAAGGTTTACCTATTGACCAATGGGTAAAGGAAATCCTAACGCTATTGTCCAACGGATAAATATTACCCTAGCTTCTATCGTCCAATGTAAAAAGACAAAAAGGGTAAAATGGTCCATCTAGGGTTAGGGAGAAGTGATTAGGCTAAATGGGCATTAGGCTATTCTTTCTAATCGGTTAAAGACTAACGATATTTAATCTAGGCTTTCATCGCTCGAGTGGTATTTTGGTTTTATCTAGTAGGAAATTGCCCAATAACGGAATATTAAGGCCCGACGGTGCCAAACGCCAAGGCAAGGCGTGAGTGTGGCCAAGGCAGCCTGGTGGCAAAGCGGTGGTCAAACGGTGGCCAAAGCAGTCCGGTGGCCAACAAGGCCAAAGGTAGCCCGATGGCGGTAACAGCGCGGCCAAGCGACCGGCCAAATAGTGGCGCGACCCGGTAATAGCGATGGCGCGGCCAAAAGCGACCGGTAGCCAAACGGTAGGCAAGCGACCGGTGCGATGGCGGCAGCGGCCAAAGCAATGTAAGGCAACGGTGGCCAAAAGCGACGGTAACACAGCGGCAAGCGGCTGGCCCAACAGTGGCCAAGGCAGCCCGGTGGCCAAGCAGTGGCCAAGCGGCGGCCAAAGCAGCCCGGTATCCAAGCAGAGGCCAAGCGGTAGCCAAAGCAGCCTAGTGGCCAAGGCAAGGCCAGAGCAAGGCACGACCAAACGCCAAGGCAAAACCCGACGGCAGCCAAGGCAGAGCAACCCGACAGTGACCCGACGCCTAGGCGAGGCAAGCCCGACAGTGAGCCGACGCCAAGGCAAGGCAAGCCTAACAGTGACCCGATGCCTAGGCGAGGCAGGTCTAGCCAAGCCAAAGCAAAAGCAGTCAAGTCATCGGTCAAGGCAAAGACCAAAATTTTACCACATTGGCATTGATGCAACTCTCTAGGTTAGGAAAATGTAACTAAGCCAAACGGTAGTTAGGGCTGCTAACTAATCGGTTGCCATGTAGGATTTCCAGCCGAGAAAATAAATTATAGGATTTTACTACAATTACCAAGTAACTATACCAAGGTCTTAATAGGCATACTCGCCTTTAGAAAAATGACCTTAATGCCCGGGCGATGAATTCCAATCTCCTAAGTCAAAAACCTAATTATGACGGATTATTAATCGCAAAAAGGGATTTATAAAATAAATAAAGAATTAACAAAATTTTATACGTCAATAACGACCGATTTTTGGATGTTAAAAATGAAATCCAAGTATTAAAATAAAATTCAAATTTTTTAGCGAAATTTTTATTGACCAAAAATCAGGGTCGTTACAATTACTTTGTACTCTTTTAAGCTAATAAAAGAGATATAAATTCAACCCAAGAACATAGCTTGTTCTTTCTCCTCCATTACTCAAAACAACTCAAACACCTTGTTCAATCTCAACCTCAACTCAAAGCTCAAGCACTCTTTCAACTCAAGTTCAAGCACTCTTTCAAACTCAATCAAGGTATAGCATACCTACTGTTTTCTGTTCTGATCTCTGAGGGGGGCTGACGGGGCCAAGGCTGGTAATCAATACCAGTCCTGGCCCTAAAGTTAGCAAAGCTACAAGAAGCATGTGACTGGGAACCCTCGCGCGATGGTTCCACATGCTCGCGCGACACTTCGTGTCTGTGTGATGATGAACCTTGTGGGGAAGGGTATCCTGGTTTTTCAGCTTTGTATACTGTTATTACTGTTTTGAAGCATGTTTAGGCTTTTAGATCACTGTGTTGCATGAAAAAGCCATAGTTAGCTTATTTTTACAGTATTATTTAGTTTGGAATGCCTTTGGGAAGCTTCTGAGTATGTTTCAGAGCCCCAAACATGCAAAGCAATTCCTGGAAGCCCAGTCAGAACACTCGTGCGCGTGTTCCAAACACTCGCGCGACGGTTCTCCACTTTCCAGTAATGGCCCTTGCATGGCAACTGAGGCTTAAAGCCTCTGCTTATTTACCCCCACTGTTTAGGGGTTGTATTTCAGTTTGTTTGGCTTCTCCTTGATTCAGTTTGTAATAATTCTTTATATTCCAGTATGTATACAACTGCTTGGTTTGCCCTTGGGTGAGCACTGGTCCTTCCAGAGCCCAGAAGGGGATCAAAATTCAACCTGTGGTGAGAACAAACACTCGCGTGAGTGTTTAGAAGTGTCGCGCGATGGTTCTTTGCATGTACGTAGATCCATGCATGCAAAGTTGGCCATGGTGTTGGTATGCTTAAACCTTGTGCAGTGTTCTTGATGTTCTGATCAGAGGGTTGGGTTTTTATCCCAATTTATACAATCTTCTATCCATCCATGCTATAACACATCTTGCAAACATGTTACAGTTTTATTCCCCAATTAACTATTCCCCCGCCCTAATTGGCTAAAAGTTGATTAATAAAAGAAGAATCACATGTTTTCAAAATGCCTAAGTAGAGACCGATCTCCGGATTGGGCGAGTGGGGTGCCTTAAAACCCTTCCCCTCTCGTAACCTGGCTTCCGAACCCAGATATGATTATGACGGACTGGTTCCTTCACATTTTCAAATCAAACAGCGCGACAGGTGCTTCGAAATACGGTTCCTTGGGTGTCGGACCTTCAAACCCGAGTGGCGACTCTGTATTCCGAGCGCTTGCTTCTCCGCTTGCGCTCCCTCGATTATGGGCCCTTGCTTTGGGAATCGAAATTCCCGAAGGCTCGCTTTGGAATTCGAAAATTCCAGGGCATGCTGCCCACAGCTGGTTTTGGCCCTTCGTGGCCTTTCGGAATGTTTCTGGTGGCCTTGTGTGGTCTGAACAATTTTTACTTGGCCCTTCGTGGCCTTTCTTGAATGCTGGTGGCCGTCCCATGGCCAGTATCTTTTTGTGCTAAGTGTTTTCGTACTTAGCTTGATGCGTATTCCTCGTATGCTCCCCAGGCCTTATCGTGCCTGCTGATGATTACGCTGTATTCACTTACTCTGTTGCAGGTTTCTCGTACCTTAGAGTAACGCTCAGTTGCTTTAGCAGCTTGCAACACGTATAGTTGTTTGTATTTAGGGTCTGTTTGAACTCGAGCAACGCTCAAGCTTTTCCGAACTCTAGATATTACTGCATGTTTACGTATGCAGCCCATACGTTTCATTCTTGGAAACTTCCCCTAGTATATTCGTACTTGGGTTACCCAAATGTGCTCGTATTTGGATTTAGTAATTTTGGGTTTATTCATACCCAGGTTAAGTTACAAGCTCATGTGGGGATGCACCCGTACAAGTAATCAAATCTTATTTGTACCTGAAATAATCCCAGACATATTCGAATCTGAGAGCAGTGTGCATATCCTCGTATGCATTCTGGGTGTATTCGTACCCGAGCAAACAGACAAGTATATTCGTACTTGGCTCAATTCTGGGTGTATTCGTACCCGAGCAGGCAGACAAGTATATTCGTACTTGGCTCAATATTGGGTGAATTCGTACCCGAGCAAACAGACAAGTATATTTGTACTTGGCTAAATATTGGGTGTATTCGTACTCGAGCAAACAGACAAGTATATTCGTACTTGGCTCAATATTGGGTGTATTCGTACCCGAGCAAACAGATAAGTATATTCGTACTTGGCTCAATATTGGGTGTATTCGTACTCGAGCAAACAGACAAGTCTATTCGTACTTGGTAAAATTTTGAAAGATTCGAAATTCCATTTAGTTACCCTACACCTCTGCTCCCCAATACGAAGTGAGGACTAAGGATATAGCTTGACTTCGTATATAAAGCAAAACTCGTAAAAAACAGAGTTTGTGTTGCCAAAATATGGGAATTTTATTCATAATTCAAAAAACTCAAAGGGGCGTTATGCGTATCCCTTGCAACTAGTAAAAGAAAACACAAGGGAATTTTGTTCGTAATTCCCACACAATCACGATGTGCATCTAAAATAGAATAGAAACGAAATCGAAGTTCTTTACACGTAGAACTTTCTCAAGTTGTGAACATTCCAGGGCCTTGGTACCGGGTTCCCATCCAAGTCTGCCAATCGATATGCTCCAATGCCCACAACCTCTGTTACTCCATACGGGCCCTCCCAATTGGCCCCCAACTTGCCCTCGTTGGCCACCTTGGTGTTGCCGAGCACCTTCCGTAGCATAAGGTCTCCAACACCAAACTCTCGTGGGTGGACATGCTTGTTGTAACTCTTCATCAACTGCTCTTGGTACGAGGCCAGGTGCACCAGTGCTTGTTCTCTCCTCTCCTCGGCGAGGTCCAGCTCGATTTCCAGGGCTCTGTCGGTGCCCCCACTTTCTACCAGCGTGGTCCTGTTGGTCGGCAATCCAACCTCCAGTGGAATCACAGCCTCTGTTCCATATGCCAGCGAGTAGGGGGTCTCTCCCGTAGACCTCCTAGGAGTTGTTCGGTGCGCCCACAGGACCAGTGGTAATTCGTCGGGCCACTTGCCTTTTGCTTTGTCCGACCTTTTCTTGATCCCGTCAAGTATAGTCTTGTTCGACGCCTCCGCCTGCCCATTGCTTTGCGGGTAGGCTGGTGTAGAATAATAGTTCCTTATTCCATACTGCGCACAAAAAACTTTAAACTTTTTCTGGAACTGCGACCCATTATCAGTGATCAAGGAATAAGGAACTCCAAATCGAGTGATGATGCTCTTCCACACGAACCTTTCTACCATAGGTTCTGTGATTTTTGCCAGTGGTTCTGCTTCAATCCACTTGGTAAAATAGTCCGTTGCTACCAACAGAAACTTCCTGTTCCCAGTAGCCTTGTGGAGTGGACCCATGATGTCCATTCCCCATTGCGCAAACGGCCAAGGACTTGTCAAGGGCACCAGATCTTCAGCTGGTGTTCGGATCATAGGTGAGAACTTCTGACACTTCTCACAGATTTTCACATACACCTTTGCATCTTCTTGCATGTGCGGCCACTAGTAGCCCTGGGTGATGGCACGGTGAGCAATGGATCTCCCACCTGCATGACTTCCGCATGTTCCCTCGTGTATCTCGTGGAGGAATTTCTGCACCATCTCGGGATGCACACAAAGCAGGTACGGTCCAGTGAAGGACTTCCTGTACAATTTCCCCTCTGGTGATAGCCAAAATCTTGCAGATTTCGTCTTTATCTTGTGAGCCTCCTTTTTATCTGTGGGGAGTGTCCCATCTCGTAGGAACTCCACTATTGGATCCATCCAGCTTGGTCCCTGGTTCACGTCCAAGACCAATTCCACACTTTTACCAATGCTCGGCTCAGCAAGATAATCCACTGCTACCTTCCTCCTGAACTCTGTTGGCACAGCCGCTGCCAACCAAGCCAGTGAGTCAGCGTGGGCGTTCTGCCCAGAGCTTATCTGCTCGATGTGTACCTTCTCGAAAGTGTCAAGCAAATCCTTGGCTTCCTCCACGTAGGCTGCCATTTTTTCACTCCGGGCCTCGTATTCCCCGGACAGCTGATTCACCACGAGTTGCGAATCACAGAATACTCGAATTCTTTTTACTTTCAAGGTTCTTGCGCTCCGTAACCCGGCCAGGAGTGCCTCATACTCCGCCACGTTATTCGACGCATTGAAACCCAGGCTCAGGGACAATTCGATCATAACTCCTTCAGGAGGGAAAAGCACCACTCCTATTCCAGATCCGGTGTTGCATGCAGATCCATCTACAAAAAGCTTCCATTCCAATGGGTCCTGCTCGGTAGATGCCCCTCGCTTCTCGGCTGACGGCTCATCCAACTACTCCTTTCTCGCAGGAGGCCGTGGAGCCACTGTGGGAGAGAACTCTGCCACGAAATCTGCCAAAACTTGCCCTTTGACTGCCGTGCGCGGTTGATAATCAATATCATACTGGCTCAATTCCACCGACCAAGTTGATATTCGTCCCGAGAAATCGGCCTTTCGAAGCAATGACTTCAACGGGAACTCCGTGTAAACAACCACTTTGTGACTTTGGAAGTAGTGGGGCAACTTCCTAGCTGCCGTCCTCAGTGCCAGGACCAACTTCTCAAGAGGCAGATATCTCGTTTCTGCATCCAATAGCGTCTTGCTCACGTAATAGACAGGGATTTCCTTGGATCCCTTGTTCCTTAGTAAGACCGCGCTTACAGCATGTTCGGATACTGCTAAGTACAGGGTCAGGAACTCGCTAGGCTCAGGAGTAGAGAGAAGTGGGGCTGCCGCCAAGTACTTCTTCAGGTCTTGGAATGCTTGTTCACACTCTGCTCCCCATTCGTAACCTTCTCTCTTCTTTAACAACTGAAAGAAAGGTCTACACTTGTCACTCGAACGACTGATGAATCTGTTAAGGGCTGCCACCATCCCTGTTAACCGCTGGACCTCCTTCGTGGTCCTCGGACTCTACAGCTTCTGCAAAGCTGTTATTTGATCGGGATTCGCCTCTATCCCTCTAATGGTCACTAAGTGACCCAGGAACTTCCCAGAACTTATCCCAAACGCACATTTCGAGGCGTTGAGCTTTAGCTTATACTCTCTTAGTATCTCAAAAGCTTCTTTCAGATCAGCGATGTGGTCCCGTTTCTCCTTGCTTTTCACCACCATATCGTCTATGTACACCTCTATGGTCTTGCCGAGCAGCTTCTTTAGCATAATCGTTGCTAGTCTCTGGTAAGTTGCTCCAGCATTCCTCAGACCAAAGGGCATAACATTGTAACAGTACAACCCCCGTGGTGTGATAAAGGACGTCTTCTCCTGATCGGGGCCGTGCATGGCTATCTGGTGATATCCTCGATATGCATCAAGAAAACTCATACGCCCATACCCAGCTGTTGCATCCACCAACTGATCTATCTTGGGCAGGGGAAAACTGTCTTTTGGACAAGCCTTGTTTAGATCTGTGAAATCGACGCATACCCGCCATTTCCCGTTCTTCTTCTTTACCACCACTGTGTTAGACAACCATTCGGGGTAGTACACCTCTCGGATCGCCTTTGCTTTGAGCAAACGGTCGACCTCCTTGATAACAGCATCCACATGCTGTATGACAGATCTTCTTTTTTTCTGCATCACCGGTTTGTGCTGTGGGTCCACATTCAGGTGGTGGCAAATCACGTTTGCATCCACCCCAAGCATCTCCTCGGGCACCCAAGCAAACACATCAATGTGCTCTTTGAGAGATTTCACCAACTCTTCCTCCTCTTCTTTGCACAGGTTTTCCCCAATCAGGAAATACCTTTCAGGATCATTCTCGTTGATCTGGATTTTCTTCAATCCTTCCACTACTTTCTTGGCTGGATTCCCTCCGACATCCTCGATGGTCGGCTGATTAGTAACCTCGACGGTTTGCACCAACTGTGCCTTGGGTGCTTTCTTGATTATGGAAACCAAGCACTGTTGGGCTGTCTTTTGGTTCCCCCTTATTTTCTCGATTCCAGTGGATCCTGGAAACTTTACCATCTGATGGTAGGTGGAGGAAACCGCCCTCATCTTATGCAACCAAGTCCTTCCTATAATCGCGTTATAGGAAGATGGCACGTCCACCACCAAAAAGTCGGTTCTCAGCACCACTGTTCCTGCCCGAACAGGAAGGGTCACCTTGCCCAATGGCCAGACTGCCCCTGCACTGAACCCAACCAACGGAGTTACTGACTGTACCAAGTCTGCTTGTGCCAATCCCAGCTTCTTGAATGCGTCGTAATAAAGTACCTCGGTGCAGCTTCCTGAATCCACCAGGATCCTCTCCATGTCATATTCCCCAATTCGTAGGGTTATCACAAGAGCGTCATTGTGCGGCACCTGGACTCCCCCCAAGTCCTCGTCCGTGAAGGTTATGCCCTCGTTGCATCCTTCAGCTTCACGTCCTCGTTTCTTTCCCAACCGCATCACGTGCTGGTCGTGTTTTACCTGCCTTTGGAGCAACCTCACCTCATTTCTCGTATAAGGTGTGGCTAATCCATGTATCATATGGATCACGCCCCTTGGATTCTGCTCGTAATCCAGCTCCATTGCTCTCTCGGCATCCTTGTGCTCCTCTTGAATGAATTCCTTCAAATACCCTCGTGAGACCAGGTCATCAAGGTGCTGCTTGAACATCTCGCAGTCCTCCGTCATGTGACCCCAGTCCTTGTGGTAACTGCAATGCTGACTTGTAGCCCTTCTTGCATCTTTATCGCCCTCCAGCCGTGGAGGCCACTTAAAGTATGGGCGGTTCTTTATTCGATAAAGAACCCGATAAATCGGTTCTTTCCATACCGTCGTTACTGAGAAGAACGACTTTGGGTCAGGGGCATGCTTCTCCCGGTATGACTCTTTCTTAGTCTGTCCGTGCTCCTTCCTCTCTTTGTAAGTCCTGGGCTCGGGTTTATCCGCCTTCTTCGCGGGACCCTTGACTTGCTCGGTACTCAACTTGCCGTCTTCCCGTAGTATGTCATCCTCATTCCTGGCATGCTGCTCAATACGTTCCATCAGCTTTGCCAGCGTGCTCACTGGACTCATGTTTAGGGACTTTCGTAGCTCCCCCCGAACAGGCAACCCAGTCTTGAACGTTGCTATTGCATACTCCTCACTGCAACTTTCAATCTCGTTGAAAGGCTCCCAATACTTCTTGGCATAGTCCCTGATCGGCTCATTCTCTCCTTACTTCATAACTGAGAGACTCTCAAAAGCTTTGGGTGGTTTCCTGCTCGTCAGGAACCGAGCAGTGAATTCCTCGGCCAATTGTCTCCATCGTCGTATGGTATTCGGCCCCAACTTATGGAACCATGACAGGGCCACCTTTCCCAAACTAGATGGGAACATCTTGCACATGATCACGTCATCACCATCGTGCATAAACATCGCCTGCTGGTAATGCTGTATGTGTGCCACTGGGTCTGCATTGGTTTCGTACAGGACAAACGTCCCGTGTTTAACCCTGCTCGGCAACCTTGCCTCCTGCAATCTCTTTGCAAAAGGAGAGGTTGCTATGTTGCTAAGGGCTCTCCGTGCTGCTTCTCGTGTAGACATGGTTCCCTCTTCTGATCCCTTTGCATTATTCTTTTCCCAATCGGAATAAGGTCTCTCGTACCTGTCCCTGTGGTGCTTCCTGCTCCCTCCTTCCTCGGGGGAGGAGCTCCTACTCCTGCTTCTCCTTTTTTGTGAAGAAGCCCTCGGCCGTTTCGGAGTGAGGCTCCTGCTTCTTCTTTTTCGTGAAGAAGCTATCCTGTACTCCGCCATATCCAACCTTTCTTTTCTGGACTTCCTTCGTGAAAGCCCAGAATCCTCCGGATGTTCTCGTATCCATTGTAGTTGTTGAATCTCATATTCTCGCTTTTTAATCAGGCGGGTGTATTCTTCTATTTCCTGCCTCTTCTTGTCCAGGATATCTTCCCTGCTGTGCACGCTTTGCGAAGGTGCCACTGACTCCCTCCCACGGCGGGACTTACTCCTTCTCGTGGATCCTGTGGCCGTCCGTCCGTCCGCCCTTGTTTGGATTGGCATGGACAGTCAGTGGGCGGTCCTTGCTCGTGGTCCTCCCCACGCCGCCCGCATTGTCGGGCTTCCTCGGAGAAGTGCAGTGAGGATTTGTCACCCCCACCCGGTGATTGTTTGCATCAAGTGGAGTCTTTGGATCTTCTTCCGCCATGGTCGCTTTTTCAAAGGATCTCTTTCGGTTTCCTACAGACGGCGCCAATTGTAAGTGCGAGAAAAGCGAAAAGGCCTTCAAACGACACCAAAGCGCAGCGGCTACTTCCTTCTCCACGCCGGAACCCTAGCACACCGCCGGAGTTGAACCTGTAAAACAGACAAAGGGTGAGCGCACCTTTGCCGTCCCGTGGCAAAGGCCCTCCGATGCCAAAGTTAGTATCTCGTACTAGTCAAAACCCTAATTCTCAGTAGGTAATAAGCAAATAACCAGGAATTGCGTACCTTTACCTCTAGGTTTACCTCATATTTATAGACCCATGTCTACTTGCTGTCCAAGCCATCTTGTTGCCCTAAGTTTCCTTTCTCGTAAAGGGAACCCAGAATATCAGAGATTCTCATTCCCTTAACTGCATATTTCCTTTTAGACCATTTAGGAACTCTTTCCAAAGCTGGTCGTTCATCCTATTCTCATTGGGTATCTCCTCCAAATCTCATTTCCCTACTGGGTATTTCCATTTCAGGACCCCTCTGGAGTGCCTCCTGGCACTTCCTCCAGAATACTACTCCTGTTCGGCCCGCTCGTTGCCGAACAGACCCTTTGGACCAATGATTTCTCATATCACTGAACCACATACCATGTGACTGGTCCAACAACTACCCTTGCTCTTTGGACTGTACCCCTGCTCGGGTATCTTGGACCTGGGACCTCTCGTGTCCCTGGTCCTTATTGCCGTTCACCTCACTGCACAGCGGATATTCTGACTATATTTATTCTGGGCCCCACGTACCACATGTTCGGGCCATTCTTTGTACCTGTTCGGGATCACCTCCCTACAAATCTGGCGGCCGAGGAATGGATCTGGTGGCTGAGGAATCGATCTTATGGCTGAGGAATGTATTTGGTGGCTGAGAAATAGATTGGCGGCCAAGGAATAGATCTGGTGGCCGAGGAATCGATCTTACGGCTGAGGAATCGATCTTACGGCTGAGGGATGTATTTTCCTAGGATGCTGTATTTCTGTCTGGAAGGCTATTTGGCTCTGGTTTGGGTCCTCTAAGTGGCTAGAAGTATTCACCATAAGTCCATGGGTTCACGAGAAGTCAATTAGCAATCACTGTATCCATATCATCATCGGGATGGTCCCTAAGGTGGGACCTGAAATAATCGTTAGGCCAAATTGGGGTGTCTACAGGAATATGCTTGGGGCCTTTCTGGATATGTCTCAGAGCCCAGGAATGCAACACCAAGCATTGGAAGTCTAGTCAGAATAGACTCGCGCCTGTCCATAACCTGTGTGCGCAGGTTCAAGCTAACTTCCAGTAGCTGGCCTTTGCATGGGTAACTTGACATTGGCCTCTGTTTTTATCCCCACACTGTTTATGGGGTGTTTTATTCATTTTGTGGCTTTGTAGCCCATTTAAACTGCCTATAACTGTATATTAACTGCGTGGTTTATCTTGGGTGTGCACTGGTCATTTCCAGAGTCTAGAGGGTTGAAAATAAGAGCTGCGAGTTTGAACTTGCTGGCGTGCGCGAGTCACGGTGTTGCTCGTGCAGGTTAGATCAGCATGCAGTGACTTTATCAGTGCAAGCTGGTTTCTTCATACGCATGACACTCCAAAACAGGGGCCTTCCAGTCAATTTTCATCCTTTACTAACTGTTCCAATAAGCGAGCATGCCATCTATCACATCCTGCAAAACGTGTTACAGCTTTAATCCTTTTTAAATTGTTTCCCCGTCATAATTGGCTAAAAGTTGATTAATAAAGAAGAATCTCAAATAGTTTTGCAAAATGCCTAAGTAGAGACCGATCTCCAGATTGGGCGAGAGGGATGCCTTAAAACCCTTCTCTTCTCGTAACTTGGCTCCCGAACCCAGATATGGTTATGATGGATTGGTGCTTTCACCTTTTTCAAATTAAACAATGTAGAAAGCATTTCAAGTTTTGTTCCTTGGGTGTCGGACCTTCAAACCCAAGTGGCGACTCTGAATTAAGCGCTCGTCTGCCAGCGCTCCTCGATCTGCCTTTTTCTCAAAGGGCATGTTGCCCACAAGAGAGGGTGTTTATTTTATATAAATCCCATGGTCTCTATTACTAGTATGTAAATCATGTAATTAATTTTGTGTGATGGTTTTAGAATCTTCCCCCCATTGGGCAAAATTAATTGTGGCCTCATCGGTACAAACTTCCTTAAGTGGATAGGTCTATAATAATTATTGTGTGAATTACTTCTCCATCTGAGATAATTCATAATGGAACAATGTGTCAAGAGGCTAGGTGTAGACACCCCAATTTGGACTTTTCAAATTTCCTTAATTTGTGGCCCGAAAGCTCCCCGATGACGAATTTGCATCGAAGCAAACCTCAGACCAGTCAGAACAAATCTTCTCAGAAGACTTTAAAAGGGAAAATAAGATGTCAAAATCAATCTCAAGCGCTCAGGAGCAGTCCCAAGCGCTCAAAACCATTTTCAAAACCCTGGGCCAGTCACACTCTCGAGCGCTTGAGAGTGACACTCCTACGAGCTCGAGAACACTCCCGAGCGCTCGAGAACTCTGTGCTGCCCAATGGGTGATGAAGCTTCCCCACTTCCTATGCAACCCATCATTACAGCCGTTTGAGCTGATTCAAACTTCAGACAACACTCAACCTCAGTCAAAGGAGAGGTCAGGCCTGAAGATTTTTCAAAAAAGGATTTGATTCCAAATTGCATTTCCTAAAAATGAGACCATAGGTTATCTTGCCTATATAAAGGGCCACTCTAGCTCAAAATAGGCACGAAATCCCTCACTCTAGAAACCCTTTGACTGTTCAAAGAAAGCCATTTTTCATCCCTTTGAAAAGACTTGATTTTCAAAAGAAAAACAGCAATGAGGCAAGGCATCAAGAAGATGGTGGAAGCTCAGATCATTACTAGTCTCTGATCTTCTGAAATTTTCATTTCTCATTCATCTTTCAAAGCTGTTCAAGGAGCAAAGTTCTAACTAAAAAAGGTAGAAGCTTTCTACCTTGGTGTCAAACAAAAAGAGGGCTGTTTTCCTTTCTGAGGGAGGTCCCTCAGCCTGTCCCAGTCTTTAATACCGAGCATGGGTTGAGAGACTTCAGTGTAAAAACAAGAGCAAAGGGGCATAAATGTGTTTTCTGTACTGAGCCTACTAGAAGCACTCCCGAGCGCTCGGGACCACTCTCGAGCGCTCGAGAATGACTCCAGTCCTATTTTCCTTCTTTTGGGCATTTAAACGGACATGCAAAGGGAGTGAGATGTGTTTTCAAACAGATTGTCTCCTTTGAGGTGTGTTGGTGCAGACGATCTTCCTTTTTCTGAGAAAAATAAAGAAGATTATTTTCATTTAAGGGCATGCGAAAGAGTTTTGTTCAAAATCTAAAAGGGGAAATTTTCATACTTCAAAAATACAAGATCTGGTGTACCAGCATACTACAATGAGGGCATTGGTTGATTAAAATCTGTCATAGGGCGTAGATCACTCCCAAGCGCTCAAGATCACTTCCGAGCGCTCGGGAGTGTCTGCATGTCACTCCACCCCATTTTCTTCCAGTTTGATCCTCATACTGCCTTTGGATGCCCATGCATTTGTCCTTTTACCCCTTTAGAACTGTAAACTCATTTTTAAGGAGGCAAGGATGCATGGCTTGGAAGAATGGGGTCTGATCCTATTTCACTAAGTCCTCTGTTGAGTCTGTAACATGATTAAGATTATTCCAGTCTACATCTTCAGTGTTGTATCTTGTCATACTAACATGGTTTGCAGGCTGGGCATGTAATACTCCCAAGCGCTCGAGAGTGAGATCAGTGACAGGGTTTCCAGTTCTTGTCAGCATTTCTTTACCATTTTTCAATCATCCTCTGTACATATGCACATGCTTGCACGCCCCTATTTGTTATATTTTTGAATACTTGCTATTTGTTTGATGAAACAAAATCTTTTCGAAAAATCCCACAAATGTTTAGTAGAGACCAATTTTGTATCGGGCGAAGGGGGTGCCGTAAAACCCTTCCCCCCTCGTAACGTGGCTTTTGAATCCTTTTCAAATCTTTGGTTTGCAATTCAAATCAACCATTTTTAGAATAAAATGGTTTCTCGGGTGGCGAACCATAAATCCGGGTGGCGACTCTTCAATTTTTCAAATCAAAACGTTGTTTTTCGGGCCGCCCTGATCCACCTCGGGCTGTGGTAGCCCATAGTGGCGACTCTGCTGGGGATGTAATTTATTTAATACTTGAGAAAAATCGGTACGTTGATAAAATGGCCCGATTTCCTTAAGCATTAATTAAATTAGTGAGCCAAGCTTGAAAAATGTTTGTGGGATTTTCAAAATTACTTTGTTTCATTTCTTGTATATATATCTTGTGCAGCCCCCGTTGTTGTGTTTCGGCAATCCTACCCGGCTTGCCGGTGATAGGGAATCCCGGAATGCTCAGCAACCCTCGACCGTGATGAGTCATCCCTACCGTTAGTACCGTTATTGGGTGTACGCTCAATAATGGGAGGTATACTTTGACTCTAGTCTGGGGAACCCTCTTCAAGCCAAAACCGGCCTTTGTACATATTTAGCAAGCCATAGAACCTTCCAAACTAGGACAGGAACCTACAGGGTAGGGTTACGTGCTATATCCAGTTTACATGTTGCATTGCATCTCGCATCGTCATGCTGTCAGCCATGGTTCTCAAGACTCGCTCGCGCGGTCTTTGGAAGGTTGCCGAGACCCGAAGAAGAGTCACGCACCCTAATGCGTGTTGCTTAAATCACACAGGTCCTCGGGCCCAAACCTGAAGGAAACTAAAATTTTGCTAAGTCCTCGACTAGTATTTAATCGGGAGATTAACCAAAGGAAAGAATGACAAGGAAGCAGAACGTTGTGATGCCAACACTATACAGGCTAAAAGCAAGTGCACCGCTTACTCCGCTTTGGTTATCGTAACTCATTGTTCACCCCGAGTCATTCCGAACCAATGGTCGAGTTGTCGATGGAATATTAATCGAATACTTAGCTCATTTTAGCATCCTTTAGGAATCTACGGTTCCTAAATGAGGATACACCCCAAAAATCTAAGGATCAAGGCAACCTCCCATAAGTCGATCGTTTTTGAAAAATTAGAGTCAATGATAGTGACGATGGTGCACGCATTTTCTAAAAACCGTGCACAAATTTCTTGAAAGCAGGAACCGCGTCTGAGCACAAGTTTTTGCTTTACTGTCAGTTCTGAGCAATTGGGTCGAAGAAGAGAAATATCATACCCTCCTGGACTAGACTCCTTGGGCAGAGATTGGAGCGGCTTCAACTTGGGTCAGATCCTAGCAGTGCTTCAGACCTTCATGCAGAGATGGAACAACCGGCCGGGAATCCCAATCCAAACCCTAACCCTAATCCACACCCTGAAAATCCAAACCCGAAAAACCCAAATGAAGAAATGGCGGAAATCAGGCAAGCTATCCTACGATTGGGCGAACATACAGACAATCAGATTGCCCAACTTATGCTCATGATAATTGGGGTGGCTTGACGACTTCCAATCCCAAATCCTAACCCGAATCCAAATCCAAATCCAAACCCAAACCCAAAACCAAATCCTAACCCGGAACAACCAGCTCTCGAGATAGAAACCCCACAAAACCCTGAGATGGCAACTGTGCTAGCAAAGATAACCCAGTTGGAGCAATCTGTGGCGAGGAATGAGAAAATCGCCACCATGGGCTTTGACATCAACAAACTCTGTCTGTTACCTAATGTAAAGCTACCTGAGAAGTTTAGACCCATAGACTTCGCGAAGTTTGACGGAACTGGAGACCCGAAGGTGCATTTGACTGGATACATAGGAGCACTCTCCATGTGGGGAGTAGGAAGAGACGCCATGGCTCAGATGTTCTCACAGACTCTCATGGGTCATGCTTTGCACTGGTTTACGTCGCTGGATGAAAAGAGGAAACAATCTTGGGAAGACATATGTGCGGCTTTCATAGCGCAATATGACTATAACATTCAACTGGAGGTCACCACCAATGAGCTGGAGTCCACGAAAATGGATGCCGAGGAATCTTTTGCAGATTTTGTGAAGAGGTGGAGGGCGAAAGCGGCCCAAATGAAGGATAGACCATCAGACAGGGATCAGATTCGGATGATCATTCGGAAACTTCAGCCAAACCTCGCAAGGCATATGGTCATGGCACAAGCGTGTTCGGATTTTGAAACCTTCTTGATACTGGCCTGGCTGTCGAAGAAGCAGTCCAACTCAGCATCCTTGATAAACCTGAACCTGCCCCCAAGCCAAAGAAAGTCTACTCTGGTAACAGTAATGTCCTCTTCGGTAATTTTGGCTACACCAACCTCCCCAACACCTCCATAAACACTACCCAAACTGAGCCAATCAATCAGATTGTCGCTCAGAACAACCCACCCCGTTCTCAACCTCGCACTTTTGCTCAATTCTCGGCACCTCTCTCCGCTGTGCTCGAGAAATTGGTCGAAAGCGGCGTCCTCAAGCCACTCAACCCTTCTCCTCTCCCTCAAAAACTCCTTGCTTCCCAAAATTCCAATGCGTACTGTGCTTACCATCAGAATGTAGGCCACCCGACCGACAACTATTTCCGCCTTCGCCATGCTATCCAGGACCTCATTGATAACAAGACCCTCCCCTTGCCTCCACAAAAACCCAATACTATTTCCAACCCATTGCGAAAACATTCAAACACCCACACCAACCACATCTCCTTAGCCTCCCCCTTCAACCCGAGCCTTTACATCATCCCTGCTACCCAACCCAAGCCGACCGTCGAACTGCCAGTTGAGGATGTTGTCTGTGCACTGGAAACTATGGAATAGGATTTCTAAAGAAGGTGGGATGATCTAGCAAATGACTTCTTTGCAGTGGAACATCGGGCCCTTATCACTGGAGTCTGGCTTGTGGCGCTTGACCCTCACCAAGTAGAGGAGTTGGCGCATGGAGATTGGAGACAGGACTGGGAAGAGATGATGGCTGACCCTTTGGATGGATATTCTTTGTTTGCTCTGTTCATGGAACCTGAACCGATCGAAGAGGAAGATGAATGGGAATGGGAGCCGGATCCCAACGGATGGCCCTGGATGGATGACTCCGATCCTTTGGATGAAACATCTTTGGTGTACCTCTTTCAAGAGGAGGAAGCAGAACAGGAGCTGGACTTGATGAACCCTCGCATGTTCTCGGGACTCTCTGTCAGAACTATCGTCAATCTCACCAGAAACTCCGATGTTCTGGACTATGTAATGGATCATGCTTTCTGTCCGCAGGAGCATATTATCGACGAGTTTCTCCCTCGACCGATAGTTGAGATTCCCGATGAGCCCACCATTTGTGTGCTTGATCCTGAAGACCTCTGGGGTAAAACTGAATTGGTGAACATAAGGGTGGATGGCGAAGAACTAACCGTCAAGAAGGCTATGCTGGATGAAGGGTCCTTCCAAGTCAACAACAACGACAATGTCAACTTTTGGAATTTGTTGGAAGAGGAGAACATATGGAATGCATTGGAGATGGAATTTCTCAATGACACTCTTGAGAAGATGAAGATTGACAAAGGAAAGCGCAAGGCTGACACTGATCTCTCTAACTTCTGGGAAGATTCTTGGTGGGATCCTATCCCCGAGATAGTCAGTAACCTTACCAGGAGTGGCAGGTATACCAACCTTCCAACCTCCAGCAGGGAATCTCATCCCGAGCACCTCCACCACAACCAAACAAGCCCAACATCCCCAAAAACCAAGTCAACCCCACAAATCTGAACACCCCTACTCCACAAAATAATCCCTCAAGCTCCACTAAACCTAACCTGCCTTCCCAGCCCAAACCGTCCATCGACCTCAACTCACTCCCCGACTCTGATCCCGAAGCCTCCGCTGACCCTATCATCCAACAACTTCGTGAAACCCCGGTCCACATGTCTATGTGGGGTGTATTGGCGTCTTCCCACGAACATCGCCGAAGACTTGTCAGCACCCTCTCCAAGCTCGAGGTTCCCTCGGATATCGCACCGGAAGCCATGATCGCCCTCATAACCCCAAACGTTACCCAACACACCTTGTCATTCATCGAGAAAGACCTGCCGCCTGAGGGAGCTGACCATAACAAGCCCTTTCATATCACCATGAAGTACCTGGGAAAGTGGGTTCCGGCAATCCTTGTTGATAATGGCTCCGCTATTAATGTGTGCCCCCTCCGCACGGCCTATTGTCTCGGCCTCAAAAACAAGGATTTTACGCCATCAACTCTTGGAGTCCGTGCCTACGACAATACCCGTCGTGATGTTTTGGGAACAGTCAATTTAGAGCTGGCAACCGGAAAATTCAAGACTACTGTGGAATTCTGTGTTCTGGAAATCCCTGCCTCATTCAACCTCCTGCTGGGGAGGCCATGGCTACACTGTTCTGACGTAATGGGGGTACCGTCCACGCTGCACCAAAAGCTCATCCTGGGGTTGGACTCTAGGACTCTCATAATTCATGGGGACTCTGGCATCCATCCTCATTCTAAAGACAACTCCCCGCTACTGGAAATTATGCATGGAGAAGAGGATGTACCATGGGGGGATTTGTTGTTATAACTTCGAAGGTGTGCACCATCCGGACTGATGAAAGTTTCGTGGTAAGCTCTGTGGCTTTGGAGATCATGAGGAGAATGAACTACCTGCCTGGCCTGGGCCTAGGTCGCAATCAACAAGGCGTATCTGAGTTTCCTCATTTCCCTGGGAGTGTTGACCCGTATGGTTTGGGCTATGTGCCTAAGAAGAATGATCCCGCAGGAAAGTGGCGCAATCGCGCCCGAAACCAGGCTGCTGAAATAAAGTTTAGGGCTGGCCCCGTGATCAATGAGAAAGAGAAGCCGTACCAGGGAGAACCAGAGCCATTCATAGACTTGGAAGCAAAGGTGAAGTATCCTGGTTTCGAGATCTTTGCCAATGACACCTGGGAGAGTGATGAAGAGGCTGCAAAGATAGAAGAATTGTCTGAAGCATGGATTGGCTCAAGGCTCTTGAAGTGGGCCACTTTCAATCGCTGTTCGGGGGCGAGGAATCGGGGGGTATGATAGAAGATCCTGCTGTGCTGATGCTGGAAGAAGAAGAAGAGATCGAAGACCCCTCCATGCTCATTGTGGATGCCGTAGGCATTTATGAAAATTGCACTTTAATTCCACTTGTAAAGTGCACTCACAGCACCGACACTGACACTGAGTCTGAGTCCAGCACTGAGTCGTCGTCTAGCGCTGAGTCGGAGCTTGTGCCTATTGGCCCTCCTCATCGTAGCTTTTACTTCGAGTTTGAGTCCACCGCTGTATTTCCTCTTACCGAGGCCCCCGTTGATGAAATGGAAAACGCTTTTGCTTACTTGCCGGACTTTGAAATAAATTGCGTAGATCCCGGCGATGAAGGAATAGATTTCGATGGGGACATCCCCAAGGAAATCCGTTCACTCATCGAACGTGAAAACGAAAGGCGTGCTCAGCCTCTAAAGGAAGAAATAATCTCAATAAATTTAGGTGATGAGAAGAACCCTCAATTGGTTCAGGTCGGTTCTGGGCTAACTCCTTATGAGCTTCAAGAGCTCACTGATTTATTGAAAGAATTCAAAGAAGTTTTTGCTTGGTCCCACGCGGACATGCCCGAAATCGACCCAGAGATCGTCGAGCATAGGATCCCCCTCTATCCCGACGCCAAACCCGTCAAGCAAAAATTAAGAAAGATGCGGCCCGATTGGGTGTTACAGATAAAAGAAGGGATAACCAAGCAAATTGACACCAGTTTTCTAGTAGTAACTGAATATCCCACTTGGGTTGCAAACATCGTTCCCGTCCCTAAAAAGGATGGAAAGATCAGAGTCTACGTTGATTTTAGAGACCTAAACAAAGCAAGCCCTAAGGATGACTTTCCTTTGCCGCAAATAGACATACTCGTTGATAACACTGCAGGGCATGCTTTGCTGTCATTTATGGATGGTTTCTCTGGATACAATCAGATTCTCTTAGCACCGGACGATAGGGAAAAACCCACGTTCATCACTGAGTGGGGCACTTACTGCTATTGGGTTATGCCGTTTGGGTTGAAGAATGCTGGGCCTACGTACCAAAGAGTTGCTACAACATTGCTGCACGACATGATTCACAAGGAGGTTGAGGTGTACGTCGATGATATGATAGTGAAAGGGAAGGAGCGGAAGGATCACCTCCCAGCGTTGAGAAAGTTCTTTGAGAGAATTCAGAAGTACAAGATGCGTCTCAATCCGCAGAAGTGCACGTTCGGGGTCACGGCCGGAAAGATGCTTGGATTCATGACACGACCAGGGGGATTGAGGTGGATCCTTCTAAGATCAAAGCCATTCTTGACATGGAACCACCCCGATCCGAGAAGGATGTTCGGAGCTTCTTGGGCAAAATTCAGTTCAATAGCTGTTTCATTGCAAAGCTGACATTGACTTGTGAGCCGATGTTTCGATTACTAAAAAAGGATGTGAAGTTCGAATGGAACGACAAGTGCCAAAAAGCCTTCGAAGCAGTGCGAACTTATCTTCAGAACCCTCCAATCTTGATGCCGCCTATCCCGGGAAAACCTTTGATCCTGTACTTGTCCGTCACGCCCTCTTCAATGGGGTGCATGTTGGCACAAGAAGGAGAAGATGGGGTTGAAAGAGCCATTTACTATCTAAGCAAAAAGATGGTGGGGAGTGAAGAACGATACACCCAGCTGGAAAAGACATGTTGGGCGCTTGTATGGGCCATAAAGAAGTTGAGACACTACACGCTGTCTTACTCGGTAATACTGATTTCTCGAATGGATCCCCTCCAATATCTGTTCGAGAAGCCAGCACTTACCGGTAAGTTAGCACGTTGGTTGCTCTTATTGGCAGAGTTTAAAATCAAGTACGTTACCCGAAAATCAGTAAAGGGCAGGGCTGTTGCAGAATTCTTACCGGATCATCCGATTGAGGGACCAAAGCACATGGAATTTCAATTCCCTGACGACGACGTGATGACAACAGTCGATGAGGCGTGGACTCTGTATTTCGATGGAGCCGCTAATCAAAAAGGCTTTCGGATTGGCATACTGCTGGTCTCACCTGAGGGGTCACATATTCCCCTTGCTTTCGAGCTGAATTTTGAAGTTACGAATAATGAAGCAGAGTATGAAGCATGCATTGTTGGAATGGAAGCCGCACAAGAGATTGGAGTCAAGGTGCTAGAAGTTGTGGGGGATTCCAACTTGGTTGTATCACAAGCGAACGGAGAATGGAGGGTTAAGGACGAAAAGATGAAGCCATATCATCAGCAACTTGATGAACTTATCCCGAATTTCCAAAAAGTGACCTTCACGCATGTCCTGAGAATGAAGAATCGTTTCGCCGACGCACTCGCTACTTTAGCATCCATGCTGGAACTTCCAATTGGGGTAAAGCTGAGGCCTGTTACGAATGAACAGAAAGGAAAGCAAGTGTACGACTATGTCATGAACATCGACAAGCCAAACGATGGACTCCCTTGGTTCCACGACATTTGGAATTTTGTCGAAAAGGGAGAATTCCCTACAGATTCAACCAAGAAAGATCGGATCACTTTACAACGACTGGCGTCTCAATACATCATTTGCGCTGGACGATTGTACCGGCGGTCTCCGCGCGGAGTTCACAAGTTGTGTATTCACGGTGACGATACGAGAGTGGTGATGGAAGAAGTTCATGAAGGAGTTTGTGGGCCCCACATGAATGGAATGATGTTAGCTAAGAAAGTTTTGAGGCTGGGATACTATTGGTCAACCATGGAGACAGATTGCATCGAGTATGTGCACCGGTGTCATAAATGCCAGACTCATGCTAATCTTATCCATGTCCCGCCCTCGGAGTTATAGTCAATGGCAACACCATGGCCCTTCTCCGCCTGGGGCATTGATGTCATTGGAAAGATCACGCCCGCGGCTTCTAATGGTCACAGGTTCATCTTAGTAGCAGTCGATTACTTCACCAAATGGGTCGAAATAGCTTCATACAAGACCCTGACGGCAGTTCAATTGGCTCACTTTATCAGGCAAAACATCATTTATCGGTATGGGGTCCCTCAAGCCTTCGTGTCCGATAATGGGGTTCATTTCAAAGGGAAAGTTTTAGAACTCTTCAACGAATTTAAGATTCAAGTGCATCACTCAACCACTTATCGGCCACAAACGAATGGGGCAGTCGAAGAAGCAAACAAGACCATCAAGATGATTCTCGAAAGGACTATTGAATCAGCCAGGAATTGGCACGAACAACTACCACTAGCTTTGTGGGGATACCAGACGTCTATCCGCACACCGACCGGGGCAACATCCTATTCTTTGGTGTATGGTATGGAAGCCGTTCTCCCTATCGAGCTAGAAGTTCCATCGTTGAGGGTCATAGCTGAACAAGGAATAGACGAAGCTGAATGGATCAGTGGGAGATTCGAGGAGCTCATGCTGTTTGACGAAAGGAGGTTACGAGCGTTGTATCACATTCAGGGCTATCAGCGAAAAATCGCTCGAGCATTCAACAAGAGAGTGAAGTCGAGGGACCTGCAAGAGGGGGACATGGTAGTCAAGGAGATCCGTGTGCCAATCTTTGACCTACGAGGGAAGTTTCGGCCAAAGTGGGCCGGGCCGTACATCATCAAGTCTATTCTTTCCGGGGGAGCAGCCTCAATCATCGATCTCGACGGCAACGAATTCTCAAACCTTGTCAATTTGGATCAACTCAAACGATATAACCCTTGAGAGAGCTCGCTGGGCCAAAAACCGCAAGGGCGGGCGGTTCCAGGCAAAAATTAGAGCAAGCCCGCTAGGTTGAAAACGCGAAAGGGCGGCCTAGGCAAAAGTTAGGGCAAAAAGTCGAAAAGAAGCTCGCTAGGCTGAAAACCCGAAAGGGCGCTAAAAGGAGAGTGTTAATACCCGAGTGAACCCTAACCTGAACTTCGTATGGGCCTGATTCTCTTTCACGAGGGATACGTAGGCAATCTCGCCTTGAGATTCGGTCCTAAAAACACAAAAATCAAATCCAAAGTGACAAATCAAAACATTTTCTCTCAAGGCACATGCGATTAATGAACCGAAAGGGGGAAACCCTTAATCAGTCAATTTTATTCGGATAATTTCTTTATAACAAGCTGAGCACGAAAAAGAAAAACACACAACGGGATCTACTCTTTTATTCCAAAGACCGGTAAAGTAAGCAATTAACCCCTCCTTGCTTCCACATCCCTTCTTAGCCACTTCCGGTACCTACCAGTCAGGGCAATGGAGTAGAGCGGATCACTCAGCACAGTCCTACGAGATCCCCATGTTCGCACGTAACTTCAAAGGCCCGGAATGGTGAACGGGGGGAGACGAAGCATTTCTAAACCCAGGGGTGGCACCTCCTGGCTGAGTCCAAACTGGCGCAGAATGCGGAGTGGTGAATAGAAGGTGAAGCCGACCAAACCTGCCACAAACACCTGTGGCAAACCCATGTTGCTCACAGTCATCACGGGAAGCCTCAGCCAATGGCACTGCCAGGCAATGTCATCATCGTCTAGGGAAGCAAAGAAGTCAACCCAGTCATCCTCATTCCTGTACATCACCTGAAATGGGCAATTCCATCCGCTAGCCCAATACCACCAATCATTGGCCGGAGGAGTCAGCAAATTTAGCTTGTCATAAAGCCACACCTATCAGAAAAAGAGAGAAAACAAGTAAGAAGCCAGATAAAGCCTAAACCGAGCGTTGAGGTAAAAAGAATGAGCAAAATAGAAAAAGGAGAGTAGAGTGAGGTCCCGACCTGCAACAATAGCGGGCTACCACCAAAAACCCTTGTACGACCAGCATGAATAGCATCCAACCCCATCAAGGTTTCTGCAAGGACTAAAGGAGCGACATCCTTGCGAGCCTCAATTTGAGCAGCAACTCCCACCAGCAAAGGGCTAGGCTGACCGACAGAAGGAACCAGTAAGAAAGCCGCCAAGAGACAAATGCAACAAGCCATCATCCGACGACCTTGATGCTCAAAGTCTGTCAGATTTCCAGGTGGACTGAACATCTCGTACAACTGCATAATGTTGATGGCATTGTGTCGGGTGAGGAACTCAGCAGTGTTACCACTAACACTGAGCTTGGCCTTAAGAATGTTCTTCATACTCTCCCGGATCATAGGAACAACTGGCTCAGCAGAATCATGGCTTCCAAGGTAGGCGTGGAACTCCTCGACGGTGGGGTAGAGTTCTTGAGAACCAAAGCGAAAGACATGCACTTCAGAATCCCAGAAACGTGCCGCCGCATGCAACCAAACGGGACGAATTGCAACTTCTCGGAGATGTCTCAGGGCATAGAGTCGGTGCCCTCAGAAGTTCAGCCAGTCGATGTCTTCAAGGTTGTCTAACCAAGGCCGGAGCAAAGCTTGGTTGAACAAAGCCATGGGAAATGGGAGTGTTTGAAAGAAGAATGATGGATGGGATGTGAATGACTTGACAAAGCAACTCTTGGTATTTATAGAGGTCTAGGGGAGACAACACCATTTCCCTACCAGCCTTGAAACTCATCAAGTTCCACATTTTCAAAACCTTTTCAAATTTCAACCTTTGGAAAACTTGAAAAAGCATTGGAAAAGCACTAGCCTTGTTTTGGGAAACCACTGACCTCTGGAAAACAGTCCAAGGGGATATACTAGGCGTTTGGGAAGGGGGCATGCAGAAGAAAACAACATGGGGGAGTTGAGAAATGACCTTGGAAAGGAACACAGGTCTGCTGGTGACAGCAGTCCCGAGCGCTCGGGAGTGCGTTCCCAAGCGCTCGACACCACTCTCGAGCGCTCGAGAGTTGTGCAGTTTTACAGCAGGTTTGTTTCCAGGCTTTGACTTCAAAATAGCATTGTAATCTCAAGGCACCAAGTTCAGCAAGTTTCAACCTATTCCAGGGGGAATATAGCGGGTCCAGTTCTCCGTTTGTTCTAGTATTCGAGTATATTCCTTCAAAAACCTCAAAATCTCAATGATTTCCTCCCCTAAGGGTGTGTCAAAATTCGTGTCAAGAGCGTTCGGTCGGATCAAATGGTGTACACGAGTCTTAATGTGTGCTAGTAACGACGTGAAGCAGTCAAACGTGCACTAAAGCTTACGAGAACAATTTTCACTTTCAAACGCCTCGACTACATTACTCATAGTGGCGTTAAGGACATACACCTTGACCAAATACGCTCGTGTCCCATTCCTAGGTCCAATCACTATCAAATTTAGTTGTTACTTTCTTTAATGATCGCAAATTCCACATTAAAGGCATTCCTATTATCTCAAGTCAAATTCTATGAGTCGAGTCGATCGTGTCAGGTTTTACTCTATTTTGAGAGTATCGGTTGAAATTCGCGTGCTCTTCACTTTCTTTCGAAGCTAGACAAACATATTTCATAAAATACAATTCTATAAAGGGAGTGCGAACGAAGAAAAAATGTGCAAATTTTCTTAAACCAAACGGTTTTTACAATGAGCAAGGAGGGAAGTACATGAATCGGGACAAACACATGCCCAATCCTATCTACCGGGGCACGCATGCCCAAACAAAACCAAGTCATGCAGGCCCGGAAGCTAAAACTACGCTGGCACGTAGGCCCATGCAAAAGAAAGGCTAGCAAAGCAAAAACCCAAAACTCAGTCTCGACGAGTCCTCTTCCGCTGGTGTCCCTCGGACTCAATGCTCTCAACCTCGTCGCTGTCGCCATCGTCATCGTCGTCGTCACCGGGAGAGCCTGAGGCAGTACTCGAGTCTGTAGACCCTAAAGCTCGTGACTCGAGCGATTCCTCTGTCTCCTATTCCGACTCCTCGGGAGCGGGCCTCCGCTGGGACGCTACCCTAGGAACCACCTCAAACTGCCTCGCCTCTGTAGCAGACCGTGACACCCTCTGTGTACCCCGGCCTCTCGTGCTGGCGGAAACTGGAAGGCTCGCGGTGTCCCGCTGCTGCGTCCTAGTCGAGCGTCATGACTGCACCTGCATATCATGAACATTCATTCATTTTATACATGTTTTAAATCCAAGAAAAAGAATATGCATGCATTTTCATACCTGAGAAGCAACAGGTAAAACAGGCTCAGGAGCAGGTCTGGTCTGAAGGACTCTTCCTTTCGCGCAATCCTTCAGCAACTGGCGCATTCCCACCATCAGCATGATAGCCTTCTCTACCCATTCTCGTGGCACCTGCACGATGGTTCAAAGGTCAAAACAATAGGCGCACGAACAAGAAGCATTTGAAACATGAAAGAAGCGAAGTTGTGTTATACCTGAGTAGGGAGCCGCATTGGCGGCTGCGGAAGGCGTGGAATGTCTATCACCACCTGTGCCCCAGAAGAGTCCCTCACTCCTATCATCCACTCCAGTGGCGGTAATCCGAGTGGAGTTCATGTCTCAGTTGTCTCCGGAGCCCTTGTACTACCCTCGCCTCGACCCGAAGAACCAGCACCTCGCCCACTGGCAGGAGGTCCAGCACCTCAACCCCTACCGCGTGAAGAGCGACCACCGCGGCCCCGCGCTCTGGTCTCACCTCCGGTCTCGCCTCCAGTCTCATCTGCAGCCCCCTAGCCTCAGCTTCTGCCATCTGTCTCTCGAGCTCCCTCTCCACGCCCAAGCCCGTGGCCAGATACCTGTCCCTGTATGCTGCGTAGTCTAGTCAATGCCGTAGGTACCTGTCCAAGTCTGTATCTGGCACCGTGAACTGCTCCAGCTCGGCTCGAGTGTAAGTCTCGGTCCTTTGCACTCGTGGAGAAAGTGGCCCCGGCACGATGAAGTCTGGAGAACCGAGTGACTGTCGTGTCACCCGATCCCCCAGGTACCACTGCCAGCCCAGGGGACACTCTAACAGGACTCTGCTCCGGGTCACCTCCCGGCTCGTCGGAAGGAAGTCAGCCTCCACCCTAGCCCAGCGATCCCAATGAACCTGCATTCAGTTTTCTTGCATTAATAATCAAAATTTTCATTTTCAAGAAGGCATAAAAAGAAACCAAGGATGATGTTTTGTACCGTAACTCCGGTTATGTTGTCCAGCCAGCATCGGAAGGTCATCACCTCTCCCCTCCGCTCCTTCGCTCTCCTATATTCCTTGCCCCACGCAAGTCCATGCGGAAACAAGTGCAGATTCGTGCAAGTATTCTCGGGAGGGAACATTCCCAAGACCTCGTAAGCCCAGAGCTGCATATTTTGGATGTCGATTCAATTAAAATCAGTGCATTTTCAATTCAATAAGTAAATCAATGAATGCAGTTTAAAGTAGTAGCATCGAGTCATACCTCGACTACCCGCCAGTAACCGCCAATGGTGTTTCCCACTCTGCGTGAGGCAGCCCCGAGGAATGAGTAGAGCGTGCACAGAGCAGCACCTCCCCAGTCGTACCGCCCCGCCTGTCTCAGATCCACCAAGCTCGCCAAGTAACTAAGGGGAACCCGGGATCGCTTGTTCGGGAATAGAGAAGCCCCAAACAGGTATAGCAAATAGGCCCTGGCCATCTGGGCCACCTCGACGTCACTCGCCGGTTCGTGATCCCAATACTTCTTGAACTGGCCATACTCCGCCACCCCTCCGCTATGGTGCGGGACCCGCCCGAGGAACCACTCCAAAGCCACATCATCCAAGTCTATGCTCGGAGCATACGGGATCGGCTCGCCTCCAACCAGGAGTCCTGAGATTGCTGCGAAGTCGAGAGGAGTTACCGTCATCTCTTCGAAGCGGAAATGGAATGTGTTGGTGGTGTCCCACCACCGCTCCGTCAGTGCCGTCAGAACTGCGCGATCTATCCTCGCCACCGTCATCAGCTGGATGAACGGCCCGAAACCCGCCTCCTCTACCAACTCTCGCACTCTCCGGGGCAACTCCTTGAAGTACTTCAACGAGTTGACTGAGCCTCCGTGGCCTAAAATATCCGTGGTGCGCTGTTTCAACAAAACAAAGAAGCGGCATTAATAATGATGCAATAATTCACAAAAGCATGTCTAATTCAAGAAGTTAAACTATTAAAGTCTTACCGTGGTCCACCCAGAGGAAATATGTGAATCCCGATCTCGGAGAAGTAAGTCCTCGGGATAATTCGTCCGAGCAGGGACGTAGACGGTCATTCCGGTTGGCTCAAAGAAGTGTAGTCGCGGAGCATAAGTCTCCGGTACGAATCAAGGACGCGCTTTGGCCAAATAGGCCTTCGCCTCAACGGCTGCTGTAACCCGCTCCTCGACTGCCACCTCTTCCTCCGACTCCCCTAACCCCGAGTCATCCATCTCCGGTGACCCCATATCCGCCGCCGTCGTTCCTGCATCGCTCCACAGCGAAACTAATAAAAGTGCCGAGGTCTGATCCTCTATCGTCCTCGCACCCCTCAGCACCCCCGTAATCCCGGCATCGAGGCCAAGTGTGTCTAGTATATCCTGTGGCCTCGCGGAATCCAAGAAATCCCCCTCCGCAAATAGGAACGGGCGCGAAGCGCCGATCTCGCTATCTTCTCCCCTCGGCTCCACGGCCATCGCCCTCAGCATCGGGGTCGCGACGACGCGACCAGCCGTCATTGCCTCATCACTAGCCCCTTCCCTCCGCTCATCACTGACCCGTTCGGCGGCCGCAAGCAGCTCCTCTACCGTAGGAGTATGAGGAGTGCCCGTGACGCCACCTCCACTACCCGAGACCTCCATTTCACTGCCCGGCATGTCTCCGCTGCTCGTGACCAGGCCGCTGTTCCCTCCTCGCACGGCCTCACTGTCACCCACATCTCCTACCGCCGCCACATCTCCGGTGGCACTCACCACCGCCTCTGGACCTTCACCAACGCCACCCACCGCAGCCAAATCCTCACCAACAATCCCCTCTTGAGCTGGTATAGCAGCACTGCTGCTGTCTTCCTCCATCGCCGCCGCTGCCGCTGCCTCCTCGCGGCTGAGCAACTCCTCGTCACCACCACCGGCCATGGCCTGTTCTTCTTCCCCCCAGAGCTTCTTCTTCCTTTTGATTCGTACCTCCTGGCACATGGTTGCCCACTGGAAGATCGTGGAGATCTCGAGATCTCAGGCTCGATCCGTTTTGAGAGAGGAGAGGTCGACTGAGTGAGAGAGAGTGTTCGCCTGAGAGAGAGAGTGAGAGTGATCGAAGTTGGGGGCGTATGGTCACTCTGGTTCTCGAGCGCTGTGGAGTGGGGTTTGAACCCCAGGATCTGAAGAAGAGAATGAATAGGACAGTAGGCCCCAACTGCGGTCTCGAGTGCTCGAGACCACTCCCGAGCGCTTGGGAGTGGTTCTAAGTGCTCAGATCTATCCTTTGCCTCCGTTCCAGTTTGTCGTCGTCCCGTGAATTCCACGCTTCCGAAACTTGTTTAGCTTCCGCTTTCTTTTACAAAATCAATCTCAATCCTAGCTTCATCCGCGTCGAATGAAACTGCAAGAGGCAAACCTCCGTCGATGATGTGATTTTGGGCTCACGCTTCACGATTTGGTGTTTTACTTGGTAGTCGATCGAAATTTGTCTGTGTATGCCAATTTCAACATGTTTGCAGGTATTCATTCCCTATGGGTGTGTGGGATTTTGTCGAAAGGGATTTTGTTTCATCGAGCAGCTAGCATTTATTTACAGATGCATCAGGTACAGAAGAGTGCATGCATGTATACAGTGAGTAAATGAAGAATGGTAATGAAATGCAAAGATGTTAAAAGCTGGGAGACCCTGTCACTGATTCACTCTCGAGCGCTCGGGAGCACTCCCGAGCGCTTGGGAGTATTGCATGCCCAACCTGCAAATTATGTTAGTACAACAGAATACAACAGAATACAATATTGAGAATGTAAACTAAAATGATCTCAAGCATGAACCAGGCTCAACAGGAAACTTGGTAGATCAGGATCAGACCCCATTCCACCAAGTCATGCGTACTTACCCTTCGAGAAAAGTGGTTTTACAGTTCAAAAGACTAAAGGGTCACATGCAAGGCATGCAAGAGCAGTACGAGAACTAAAATAGAGGGAGACATGGATAAAATGGCATGCAAAAAACTCTCGAGCGCTCTGGAGTAGATTCGAACGCTCTAGAGTGAGCTGCACTCCCAGACTGATCTCGACCAACCGTTGCCCTTGCTATAATGTTTTCATGTAACAGATCTATTTATTCATTTTGCATGCCAAAGGTTCCTCTTTTTAATCTACTGAAAAAACATGTTTTTGCATTTCTTTTACATGAAAATGATCCTTATCTTTTTTTGGAAATCTGATCAGATACAACAAAAACATTTTAAGAAGACCCTTTTTGCTTGAGACCTGCCTCTATATCCCTTGCATGTTAGTTTAAGTGCTAGAAAAATGGAAAGTGGGGCTGGCACTACTCTCGAGCGCTCCAGAGTAGTCCCGAGCGCTCGGGAGTGTTGCCAGTGCTGCATGCATGGAAAACACTCGTGACCCTTTGCTCTTGCTTTAACACTAAGGCTCTCCCATCACACTTCCAGTATTGAGACTGGAGTGAGCTGGGAAGCCTCCCTCAGAAGGGAAGAAATAGCCCTGCTTTTGGTTGACACCAAAGTGTGAGGTTTCTACCTTTTGCTTGGAACTTTGCTCCTTGGAAGAGGGGTTTAGAAGATGGGCAAGAAATGAAAACTTCAGGAGATCAGAAGCTGATAATGATCTAAACCCCTTCCATCTTCTTGCTACCTTAGATTTTTGGTTTGTTTTTGCTTTTGAAATTGGGATTTTTGCTTCCAAGGGGATGAGAACTGGTCTCTTTGCCTTGAACTATTAGAGAGGAGGGACTCTAGAGAGAGAGAGTTCGTGGTCCAACTGAAGACCAGCCCTCCCTTTTTATAGCCCAACATAGCACATGGTTTAATTTGGGAAAATATTATTTGATATCAAAATGAAATCTTCCTCTCTGACTCACCTCTGACTGAGGTTGAGTGTGGTCTAAGGCAAAGACCCCTTCAAACGGCTGAAATGATGGCTGCAAGGATAGTGGGGAAGCTCCAACATCCATTGGGCAGTACAAAAGTCTCGAGCGCATGAGAGTGATCTTGAGCGCTTGGGACTTCACTCTCGAGCGCTCGAGAGTTGACTGGTCCAAGGTTTTGAAAAATGCTCTGGAGCGCTTGGGATTGATCCAGAGCGCTTGAAAGCCACTTTTACATTTTATTTCCCTCTTAAAGTCCTTCAAGGAGCATTGTGCCATCAGTCCAAGGCCTGTTTAATCCAATTTCATCATCGGGGAGCCTCCAGGCCACAAATTAAGGAAATTCGAAATGTCCAAATTGGGGTGTCTACAGTTGCCCCTCTTTGGCTGGCGCTCGGCATCATGTCTAGATGCGAGTGACATTCAAAGATTGAGACAACCCAATTCGGGCCACGTCAAACCCTTAATTTCCAACACAAATGCATGCGGTCGCGTCCTTTCAGACTGCCTACATACCCTTCCCTGCAGGGATAAGACCAGCGTAATTCTTTGGGGCAAATGCAAACATGCATGCTGTAGCAGGCGTGAAAACAAGCAAGCAAATAATCGACAAGATGCCAAATCCATGGCAGAAGTTGATTGAAAGATGTCCCTCAAGACAATGCCAAATCTATGGCAGAAGTCGAGAGAATGATGTCCCTCAGGACAATGCCAAATCTATGGCGGAAGACGATTGAAAGGTGCCCCTCAGGACAATGCCAAATCTATGGCGGAAGACGATTGAAAGGTGTCCCTCAGGACGGTGCCAAATCTATGGCAGCAGATGATTGAAAGATACCCCTCAGGACAACGCCAAATCTATGGCAAAAGATGATGGAAAAATGTCCCTCAGGACAATGCCAAATCTATGGCAAAAGACGATTGAAAGATGTCCCTCAAGACAATTCCAAATCTATGGCAGAAGTCGAGAGAATGATGTCCCTCAGGACAATGCCAAATCTATGGCGGAAGACGATTGAAAGGTGTCCCTCAGGACGGTGCCAAATCTATGGCAGCAGATGATTGAAAGATGCCCCTCAGGACAATGCCAAATCTATGGCAAAAGATGATGGAAAAATGTCCCTCAGGACAATGCCAAATCTATGGCAAAAGATGATTGAAAGATGTCCCTCAAGACAATGCCAAATCTATGGCAGAAGTCGAGAGAATGATGTCCCTCAGGACAATGCCAAATCTATGGCGGAAGACGAGAGAATGATGCCCCTCAGGACGGTGCCAAATATATGGCAGCGGATGATTGAATGATGCCCCTCCGGACGGTGCCAAATCTATGGCAGCAGATGATTGAAAGATGTCCCTCAGGACGGTGCCAAATCTATGGCAGCGGATGATTGAAAGATGTCCCTCAGGATGACGCCAAATCTATGGCGGAAGATTGAAAGATGTCCCTCAGGACAGCGCCAAATCTATGGCAGAAGATGATTGAAAGATGTCTCTGAGGAAGATGCCAAATCTACGGCAGCATGTCAAGCAGTTGTGTTGACAAATACGGTAGATGATGACGACCGTAAGAGGTCGAGGTTAGAAAGTGAGACCCGTGTTTCGACATCTGACAACAATGATGATTTTTTTTTTTTTTTACTTTTTTGAACAACAAAGAGGACATGTCCGAGTACCCTTTCTGCTTTACTGTTTTTGGCCAATGGGGTGGTATTTTCAGGACCTTAGGACTTGGAATGGAGTTTGTCTTTGGATGGAAATTGGGTTTGAGCTGGATTCAGGGCTTGAGCTGGAGTTGGTTTGACTTTGACTTTGATCAGGGCTTGAGTTTTGAGCATTCATACCCCAGTCTTGATGTTGGCTGTGTTCGATGACATTGGCCTGATGTGCATGCCCCAGCAACAGGTCTCAGTTCTGATTCTTTTCCTTGATTCTACTGATAGTTTCAGCAACCAGTTTTATCATGAATGCAAGTGCGGGTCCTTCCATGTATTGAAATTTTTCTCACAAGTAAGGACCACAAGATCAGAGTGACTTCACTCGATGAGGACCTTGTGTGAATTTGGACAAGGCTTAGATGACTCAAAAGACAAGAAAGACCATTTATTAGAGGACCGACTCTCCATGATGATCTTGACTGGACAAGGAGTTTCATTTGACTCGACGAGAAACTTGATTGTTTGGGGGTTCGAAAAATGGCAAGCATGCCCCACAATTGACGTTTGAAATAGTCATGATAAAATCAAGTTTTGGTGATTTTCCCAATTGGGGTTTTGAAATTGCTTTAGCTCCATCAAGTGATGCTCATTTAGGATTTTCTTTGATCTTGTTTCGTGAAAACACGAGGGTTTTTACCATAAACCGTGCCCTAGATTGTTGATGACAACTTATGGATTTCGAAAATGCCCCAGCTTGGATTTTGCAGGATTCACAAAATGCCTTGTACCTCCTTCTTATTTTCTCCTATTGTTTAGGATTTTTGTTATCAAGTTGCATTTTTCAATCTGAAAGGACTTTATCTGGGTTGTAACATGGCCGAGATTTGGCTTAACAAATAATAGGCTCAAGAATTTTCATTTTCTTTGGGTTTCGAGAGCTAGCAGCCACCTTGAACATTTTGTGCCCTTTTTGTTTTTGATGGGCACCTTCTTTCACTTGATTTGCTTTGCACCTTGTTGTGCCGATGTGTTTGGCACTTGTGTTGATTTTGAGATTTCCCTGATTTTTCTTCGAAGT
This sequence comes from Rhododendron molle, assembly GCA_025413875.1. Classification (NCBI taxonomy): domain Eukaryota; kingdom Viridiplantae; phylum Streptophyta; class Magnoliopsida; order Ericales; family Ericaceae; genus Rhododendron; species Rhododendron molle. Next base: position 31,843,697 of record CM046391.1, on the reverse strand, counting down.
TTTGCATCTCATTGTGCCCATGTATTTGGCACTTTCTTTGAATTCTGATGCGCCGATGATAACCATGTGTTTGGCACATTTATCCTCCTCATTTCACCCCGGTGTGGGGGATAGCTGCTTAGCTAGGTTCTTTCAAAGAAATTGATTTAGGCTCAAATGGGGTATCAATGGATATATATATCTTCAAGTGTTTGATAAAAGAAAAGAATGCCTTTCTTCATTTTGAATTGCACAACTCGATAACTAGATCCTAGTTGCAAGTTAAGAGATTTGTGTGCCTGGATCATATTTTGATGTTTTGATCCAGCGAACTTTTTCTCGGGCCAAGGCATCGCTTCTCGACGGCGTCAGGGAGTGGTCCCATGAAATTCTTCTTCTTGCAATGGCAAAGTATCTCGAGTTTTAATTCCTCAATTGGTGGTGAAAAACAATTCCAAGTTAGGGGATTATCACTAAACGCGAGTTTATTATCACAATTTCGACACAAAAAGCTTGAGATAGATTTCGAAAGACGGAACGGACTAACGAAAGATTGACACGATGGATCGTGACCGAATTTTGAGATCGACTCGAATGAATATGACCGGGCCTCAGGATGAGACTGCCTACGTATCCTTCTTGCCAAGGAATCTGGTCATAACGTAGTTCGGGAATACGAAACTGACTCTCTTTTTGGTTTTTCTTCTTTGACTACAAACTTGAATTTGAAAACATACAGACACGAAAGCATGAAAGACTCGAGGTACAAACTGACTCGAAATTGAAAGAGACTCGACTTGAAACTTAAAAGTTTCCCAACTCGTGACAGATTCCACTCATGGATTGGCTTCAATGCATTCATCATTCTCCTTCAAATCTGAGGTCTGGCATTGGGATGGTTCCGGTCCTTTCTCACTATCTCAGGCATCATTCGGATTTTGATCCACCCTCGGATTCTGTGTCGGCTTGGAGCTTATTATTGAGGCATCGAGCTTAGTAGGGGTTGAAACAATGGATTCTAGTGGCCAATTGTCGATAATGCACTGGTGGGGATGGATTTTTATGCCATTGAGGATCCCGTTGATGGTTTGGTTGCTCAGAAGTTGTCCGAATGAGCCATGGTTCATCGATTCATCAGCCGGTCCAGCCTTGAACTCCTCAAAGATCAGAGGATAGTTTTCCCCAAGCAATCGCCACCCATCAGGTGTTGACTCCCATACCAGGTCTATGTTCTCAAGCATGCAAATCTCGACTTCCTCAGGTATATCGACAGTAGGTTTTGGCTCAGTTGTGGGTATGATGTATTGGCTAGGGTCGAATGGGGTTGGGTTGAGATTGATGAGGTTGACATGGGGGTTTTGCGGGTGCTTTGAGAGAGGGTTTATGATGGTGTTTGGGTTTGAAAGTGGAGGTGAGATGGTTCCATCATCGATGAGATCTTGGATTTTATGGCGGAAACGAAAGCAGTTATTGGTGGAATGGCCGGTATATTGGTGAAAGCACAATAGACGTTTGGGTTATGGGACGCTGAGAGCTTCTGAGGTAGGGGAGTTGGAAGGAGCGGCTCGATGAGGCCGGCTTCGAGGAGCTTCTCATAAATTGAGGACAAAGGTACAGGAAAGCGGGAGAAGATCCTTGGTGGGATTTTGCAGCTGGGTTGAGGGTTCTTGGTGGTGCCGAGTGGGCCTCTGGCGAAGGCTTTGCTTGCTTTGCACCTGCATAACACTCCTTTCCTTTTGGGGTTTATCTCATCAATGTGCACATCTTGCCTTTCAGCACTAGTTTCAGGCAAGGATCCAATATCCTCATTTGAGTGAGTTCTGGCATCATGGCAACCAAGTCTTTGAACATGTCAGAGAGCTTCACTTTTGAGCATGGTTTGATTCTGACTGTTGGAGGGTGGTAGATTTGTGGAGTTTCTTTGATCCTGGCATCATCAGCATTTAGTCCTAGATTCGACATGGCGGGGATGAAAAGGTCAACCAGCCCTTGAACCAGAGTCATCTGCTTATCCATTTTCTGAGTCATTTCCTCTATAGCCTTTTTCAGCTCAACCAACTCTGTTTGCCCTGTCATTTGAGGCGATCGAAAAGGTCGTATGGCTTTGTGTAGGATGGGTGGCCTGGTGCAGACAGTAAAGTAAGAAGTGAACTCAGAATATGCCCCTGTTGTGATTTATTGAAAAAAAAAACGTGTATGAATAAAAGAATTGCTATTCACGTGTTGTCATCGTCGACTCAAGGGATCAAATTTTACGAATAATTCCAACAGTCACGGGTAGGTCATTGTCAGGCAGGTTTAATTCCGCACGTTGAGAATCAGAGCCAATCTCCTTATCTAAGACCATCCGAAACAGAGCTATAAGACTGCTGGAAGATGCATTGAATTAGAGGGAGCCGTTCGGGCACGGCGAACACCGGAGTTATCCCAAACTCCATGGATTTATGGTCTCCTAGACCCTGACTCAAGAAATGACAACCTATGAAGGATTGCCTTAGTCCTCAGAGATTCTTTTGAATGTGTATCCTTTGATTAGGAATAACAAGACTTGGGAGATATCAAGACAAATTAAGTCTTCTACATTTTTCACCAGAAATTTCTGTTTTGGTTTCAAAAACCGTTTGGCGTAAATGACATGATACCGTAACCAGGGTGGCGTAGGTGGCATGGCGCCATTAGCCTAAGCGGTGTAAGTGACTTCGCACTATAACCTGGGTGGTGTGGGTATCACGACATTGTAGCCTAATTGTTTCGTTAATCTTCATTGAATCCACGATTGAAAAATGCATTGAAGACTTAATGAATTTCAATATCCCTAAAACCTCATCGTTCCAAGGACTAATTAATTCCAACAACGTGCCCTTAAAAAAAAAAAGCACGACTCTTCATCGGTCCAGGCAATCCTAAACAAGCCGCGCGAGTGAGTCTAAGAGTTCTATACGGGACACAAAAGTAAGCAAAAGATGCATGGTGCGATGCGCAAGCGGGATACGATTATGGTCTTTCGAAGGTTGTCTCATTCCTCAGAATTTCTTTTAAGGTGTATCCTTTGTTTAGAACGACAAGTTCTAAGAGATGTCAAAATAAACTAAGTATTCGACTAGTCCTCATTCGAAATTTCAATTTTGAACTTGGAATAGACTAGTATAGACGACGTGAAACCACAACCAGAGTGGTGTCAGTGGCATGGTGCCATTAGCCAAAGTGGTGTAAGTAAAGTGACATCACGGCGTCGTTTCCTGTTATTCCTTATTCTCTGTTGAATTTTTGATTAGGCATTAGTCAAGGACTTAGCATATTTTGATTTCCCAAAGTCTCATTGTTCTAAGGACTTATGTAGTTTAGACAACGTACACACGACTCTTCATCGGGTCTCAGCAACCTTCTACAGACCGCGCAAGCGAGTCTCAAGAGCACAGGACTTTGAAATCGAATAGATCGACAGCACGATGGCATGAGATGCATGGTGAGATGCAGAAAATAGTAACATGTAGGCATGATATAGCACATAGTCCTACTTTGCGGGTCCCTGTTCTAATTTGGATGGTTCTATTGCTTTCTACACATGTATAAAGGCCGGTTTTGACTTGAAGCGGGTTCCCCGGACTAGAGTCAAAGTATACCGCCCATTATTGAGCGTACACCCAGTAATGGTACAAACGGTAGGGATGACTCATCACGGTCGAGGGTTGCTGAGCATTCCGGGATTCCTTGTCATCGGCAAGCCGGGCAAGATTGCCAAAACACAACAGCGAGGCTGAACAAGATATATATACAAGAAATAGACAATGAAACAAAATAACTTTGAAAATCCCACAAACGTTTTTCAAGCTTGGCTCACAAGTTTAATTGATATTCAAGAAAAGCAGGTTGTTTTATCAACAAACCAACTTTTTCTCAAGTATCAATTAAACGTCCCTAGCAGAGTTGCCACTGTGGGCTACCACAGCCCCGGGTGGTTTCGGGGCGGCCCGAAAAGAAACGCCACGATTTAGAATCGAGTTGATCAAAGAAATTTGAGGAGTCGCCACCCGGATTTATGGTTCGCCACCCGAGAAACCGTTTTGATTGAAAATGATTGATTTGAATTGAAAACCAGAGATTTGTTTGAAGGTTCGGAAGCCATGTTACGAGGGGGGAAGGGTTTTACGGCACCCCCCTCGCCCGATACGAGATCGGTCTCTACTAAACATTTGTGGGATTTTTCGAAAACATTTTGTTTCATTATGCATATAGCATGTATCGACAGATATATCAAGTACAGGGTGTATGCTAGTGCCAGTGAATGTGAAAAGATGAAATGAGGATGAAGAAATGCATGGTGTTAACAAGACTGGAAACTGCCACTGACTTCACTCCCGAGCGCTCGGGAATACTCCCAAGCGCTTGGGACTGTTAATGCTTGACCTGCAAACTTTGTTAGGCATGCACAGAACACAATACTAAAACTGTTAACTGAAATAAACTTAAATATGCCACAGGCTCAGCAATGGACTTGGCAGGCTGAAGTCAAGCCATAGCCTTCCAACTCATGCCTCCTTGCCTCTACAAAATCAGATCTGCATTATTTCGAGAACAAATGGACACATCCCTGCACGTTAAATATCAGGAACCTGGCAAAATAGGGGAGTAATGAACTGCAATGGCATGCATGCACTCCTGAGCGCTCGGGAACAGTTCCAAGCGCTTGGGAGTGGGTTGCATGTCAGCTTGCTTTTAGGAAATGGTTTCATCTTGACATGCAATCACTCCAAACCAGGTTTCCTAAAAGCAAACCTTGTTTTTAACTTTGGAAAGAGCTTTTGTTTTTACTTGAATCTTGGTGAGAAACATGCCTAACTTGGGGAAAATAGGTTTTCTATGTCTGCATGTCACAATAAAAACCATGTCATGCAAAGATGCATTTCATTCCTACCCCATATTCACCAAAATGCAATGAACAGGGTTGGAGACAGTCTCGAACGCTTGGGACTACTCTTGAGCGCTCGGGAGTGGCTCCAGTAAGTTTCAAAAAAAGAAGTTTTGTAGTCCTTTTGCTCTTGGTGCTAGACTAAGATCAAATGAACTCACGACTAGTATGAGGAACTAGCATGAGCCCTTGATCCCCCTCAGAAGTAGAAAAACATTGGCTTTGAAGCATAAAATGAGATTTTATACCTTTGCTTGACTTTGAACGTGGCTTCTTGGACTGAATTTGGAGCTTGAAAATGGTTAGAAAACAGTAGAAAAAGAGGGAATTTAGGCCTCCATTTCTCTTAGAGACTTTACTTGAGAATTGGTAATTTCTCTTAGAGATGGAGATTGTTTTGAAAGAGTTTGGGAGAGAATTTTGGGGACTGGTTTCTGGCAGCAGAATGGGGAGCTTTTCAGGGGAAAATTTCGTGGTCCTTTGCATGTAGAAGATGGGGGTATATATAGGGGAGGGGAGAAAATGTTTGAATTTTGAAAAGAAAAGCAAAATAAAATGGGAAAATGTTTTGGGGGGAGAAAATGCATCATGAGATGCTCTGCTGGCTCAGGCATGCTTGAGATATGCAGGTTTGAATGTTGAATGAGTTGAAAAGCCTGAAAAGCCATGGTCAAAGCCAAGCTCAACATGCATTGGTCTGTCAGCACTCCCAAGCGCTCCAGAGTGGTCTCAAGCGCTTGGGAGTGGCACTCCCGAGCGCTCTAGAGTGGTCTCGAGCGCTTGGAAGTGGCTGCCCAACTTCAGAAGGGTGCCACGGACACTCCCAAACTCAGTTTTGGGTGTTTTTCAAAGCGTTGGAAAGCTCATTAAGTCCTCTTTCTAACCCAATTGGTTTCATTCAAAGTTATTTTATATGCTGAAATGTGTGCCAATTTTACCCTCAGGGTGTCGGGAAAAAGAGGATTTTGGTTTTGAAGAAGTCCAAGAAGCATCGTTCAAGCTTTAGGCAAGTCCCATTTTGATTCAATTTCATCATCGGGGAGCCTCAAGACCACAAATTAAGGATAATTAATATGTCCAAATTGGGGTGTCTACAGGGTGTTATTTTATCCTTGCGTCGTCTGCTGAATAGAGTAACAAGTGGACTCTTTGCGCATTTGTCTTGTCAAGATCTTGTCAATCTTTTCTCGTGCATTCATTGCACGTGTTTGCATCTGCCCCAAAAAAACTACGCCGGTCTGATCCCTGCAGAAGAGGGTACGTAGGCAGTCTGAAAGGACGCGACCTCATGCATTGGATGTGTCATTTTGCATTTGACTATTGAATTAAGGGTTTGACATGGCTCGAAGGGCTGTCTCAATCTTTGGACGTCATTCGTATCCAGACATGATATCTAACGACGCCCAAAGAAGGGCAACTGTAGACATCCCAATTTGGACTTTTCAAATTTCCTTAATTTATGGCCCGGAGGCTCCCTAATGACGAATTTGGATCAAAGCAAACCTCAGAACAAAGCTTCTTGGAAGACTTTAAAAGGGAAAATAAGATGTCAAAATCAATCTCAAGCGCTCAGGAGCAGTCCCAAGCGCTCAAAACCATTTTTAAAACCCTGGGCCAGTCTAACTCTTGAGCGCTCGAGAACTCTGTGCTGCCCAATGGGTGATGAAGCTTCCCCACTTCCCATGCAACCCATCATTACAGCCGTTTGAGCTGATTCAAACTTCAGACAACACTCAACCTCAGTTAGAGGAGAGGTCAGGCCTGAAGATTTTTCAAAAAAGGATTTGATTCCAAATTGCATTTCCTAAAAATGAGACCATAGGTTATCTTGCCTATATAAAGGGCCACTCCAGCTCAAAACAGGCACGAAATCCCTCACTCTAGAAACCCTTTGATTGTTCAAAGAAAGCCATTTTTCATCCCTTTGAAAAGACTTGATTTTCAAAAGAAAAACAACAAAGAGCCAAGGCATCAAGAAGATGGAGGAAGCTCAGATCATTACTAGTCTCTGATCTTCTGAAGTTTTCATTTCCCATTCATCTTTCAAAGCTGTTCAAGGAGCAAAGTTCTAACTAAAAAAGGTAGAAGCTTTCTACCTTGGTGTCGAACAAAAAGAGGGCTGTTTTCCTTTCTGAGGGAGGCCCGTCAGCTTGTCTCAGTCTTTAATACTGAGCATGGGTTGAGAGACTTCAGTGTAAAAACAAGAGCAAATGGGCATAAATGTGTTTTCTGTACTAAGCCTACTGGAAGCACTCTAGAGCGCTCGGACCACTCTCGAGCGCTCGAGAATGACTCCAATCCTATTTTCCTTCTTGGGGCATTTAAGCGGACATGCAAAGGGAGTGAGATGTGTTTTCAAACAGATTGCCTCCTTTGAGGTGTGTTGGTGCAGATGATCTTCCTTTTTCTGAGAAAAATAAAGAAGATTATTTTCATTTAAGGGCATGCGAAAGAGTTTTGTTCAAAATCTAAAATGAGAAATTTTCATACTTCAAAAATTCAAGATCTAGTGTACCAGCATACTACAATGAGGGCATTGGTTGATTAAAATCTGTCCTGGGGCTTAGATCACTCCTAAGCGCTCGAGATCACTTCCGAGCGCTCGGGAGTGTCTGCATGTCACTCTACCCCATTTTCTTCCAGTTTGATCCTCATACCGCCTTTGGATGCCCATGCATGTGTCCCTTTACCCTTTTAGAACTGTAAACTCATTTTTAAGGAGGCAAGGATGCATGGCTTGGAAGAATGGGGTCTGATCCCATTTCACTAAGTCCTCTGTTGAGTTTATAACATGATTAAGATTATTCCAGTTTACATCTTCAGTGTTGTATCTTGTCATACTAACATGGTTTGCAGGCTGGGCATGTAATACTCCCAAGCGCTCGGAAGTGCTCCCGAGCACTCGAGAGTGAGATCAGTGACAGGGTTTCCGGTTCTTGTCATTTTGCATTTCTTTACCATTTTTCAATCATCCTCTGTACATATGCACACCCTTATTTGTTATATTTTTGAATACTTGCTATTTGTTTGATGAAACAAAATCTTTTCGAAAAATCCCACAAATGTTTAGTAGAGACCGATCTTGTATCGGGCGAAGGGGATGCCGTAAAACCCTTCCCCCTCGTAACGTGGCTTCCGAATCCTTTTCAAATCTCTGGTTTTCAATTCAAATCAACCATTTTCAGAATAAAACGGTTTCTCGGGTGGCGAACCATAAATCCGGGTGGCGACTCTTCAATTTTTTTAAATCAAAACGTTGTTTTTCGGGCCGCCCCGATCCACCCGGGGCTGTGGTAGCCCACACTAGGTAATGGTATACACTTAGCCGTAAATAATAGTAGTATCCTCTCCATCTGAGTCACTACTATTATTGATGGGACCGAAACTATATTGGCTATTTAATTTTTCTTGGCCCGGTTGTGGGCACACGCCCCTAAAATCGAGTGCGCCCTTTTAGAAAAGCGCGACGAAACGCTATGATTCAGAGTCACCACTCGGGTTTTAGCGGTATGCACCCAAGGAATCGAACTTGAAACGTTCTGCTACGTTTTTTATCGGAAAAGGTTTTGTAGACTGGTCCATCGTCACCTTTGATATCTGAGGTTCAGGAGCCAGGTTACGAGAGGGAAAAGGTTTTAAGGCACCCCTTTCATCCAATCTGGAGATCGGTCTCTACTAAGACATTTATAAAACGTTTCCATTTCTCTCTCATTAATCATTTTTTAGTTAGTTAGGGTGGGGGGAATAGTTTAAAGGGATGAAAAGTGTAACATGTTGGCAAGACGTGATAGATGGCATGCTTGCTTTATTGAAACAGTTAGAGTATAGGATGAAAACAAACTCCTGTGGGAGCTTTAAACAGACTGGAAGGCACTGTTCTGGAATGACGTAAACATGAAGAAATCAGCATGCACTGATCAAGTCACTGCATGCTGACCACACATGCATACGACACTAAAGAACCGACACTAAAGAACTCACGTACGCCAGTAAGCCTAAGCCCACAGCTCTTATTTTCAACCCTTTGGGCTCTGGAAATGACCAGTGCACACCCAGGACAAACCAAACAGTTGATATAGCATGTAATATGCAAATATAAACAGTTTTAAAAGGCTTTAGAGCCACAGAATAAACAGAACACCCCATAAACAGAGAGGGGACAAAAGCAAAGGCCGAGGCCTAGTTGCCATACTTAGGCCAGCCACTGGACTGAGATACACTAGCGCAGGCGGGTAGTAGTCTACCGTACACCGGTTATGATCCCCTTTTTCGATTATTGGCTTTGCATTTTCTGGGTTCTGGAACATGACCAGAAGGACCCCAAAGGCATTCCAAAGCAGCAGAAACAAATATTGAATACTACAACTAGCAGTTCTAACTATTTAAAGCAATAAACTGGTTTTATAATGCAACAATGTGATAAAAATGGAAAGAAAGACATAAAACAGCTAGACACTGAACCCCACGCCAGTACTGCACATACGGCCATGACTGGCTTACATGTACTGTGACTGGCGTGCGCTAGTTCTAGCCACGAATAGCTTTGAAACTTTGCTAACTTTAGGGCCAGGACTGGTATTGATTACCAGCCTTGACCCTGCCTGCCCTTCTCAGGGATCAAAACAAAAATATTTTCAAAGGTGGTACACCTTTGGCTTTGAGTTTGTAGGGATGTTTTGAGCTTTGCACTTGAGGTCGGATGAATGGATGGAGAATGTATGTGAGTAGCAGGAGTGTGAGGCTTGTTTACCACTTCCTTGTTAAAGAAAAGTGAAGAACAAGAGATTGGAATGAAACTAAGGTCCTTTAAAACCTCTTAAACTTGTCAACCCTTCGCACATAAATGCAAAGGGGTATTTATAGAGGAGATGGGAGGAGTAACTAGCTGAAATGGGGCTGGTTGGATTGGAGTGTAAATCTCCAAGCATTAAATGCATGGGACAAGGTGATGGGTAGCTACTGTGAGAGAGGGGAACATCCTCCTGTCCGAGATCAGTTCCCAGACGGTTGCACATGCTATTGGGGTGCCCTAAAAGTCTTGTGAACGTGGCTGAATAAAGGTGATGGGACTACCTTTGACCGGCGTACGCCAGTCCATGACCTACATGCGCGGGTCCTTGCCTAGTTAACGGTGAAAGTTGATCGATGACTGACACATGGCAAAGGACTAGCATACGCTGGTGTGGGACCAGCGTGCATTGGTAGGGTTTTGCTATGGCTTTTTGGTTCTGGCTTAAAGGGGTTCAAACTGCTCAAAGCTCAAACACACTAACATTCTCAGGATATTCTTTGATCTTATTCATCATCGGGGAATCAAAGACCGTAAGTAAACTAATCTGGACAGTCCAGGATAGGGTGTCTATAGTAGTCTCCCTTTGACCGCACTTGAAGCACCATTGACTTGGTAAAAGTAATGTCAAAGGTTTTTTGACACCCTTCCGGGCTATCTAGAACAGAACATGCTAGCAAAATAGATACGAATACTTAAAGATCCTGATTGGTTGAATTGGACAGAATGGGCTGGCGGGGAGGTGGACCCGCCTGGGGAATAATTAGCTGTGGATGAATCTCCGCTACTGGGGACACAAATAGTGGACGGGACAGGCCATCGCTTGATTTGAATGGACAGTGCAGGCCGTCATTGATTTTAAAATTGGATAGATATATCGTCATTGATTTTGAATTTGGATAGATAGATCATTGCTGATTTGAATTTGGATGAATAGATTGTCACTGATTTGAAATTGGACAGATAGATCGTCGCTGATTTGAAATTGGACTTATAGATCGTCGCTGATTTGAAATTGGAGGGATAGATCGTAGCTGATTTGAATTTGGATGGATAGATCACCGCTTATTTAAATTTGGACGGATAGATCACCACTTATTTGAATTTGTATTCCATTGGCCTAGGGTATGATTATCCTTAGATAAAACATGACTTGTGGCAACATGGGCTGTCACTTGAGAAGAACTTTAATGTTGAACAAATGATTGGGCCTTTGGCCCAAAATGTAATGGCATACGCCGGTAGTGTATCCACGTAAGCAGGTACGGGCAGCAGAGCCAGGTCTAGATCCGGCCAAGACCCGGCCCAGCTTTTCCCCTCTTCGTTTATAACTCCCAAAATGAGCACAAAACCGCCATACAGTGGTTTTAAAACCCATAGAACTCCTCCACTCCTCCTCCTCTCCTAATCTTGCCCTCTTCTCCCTCTATTTTGAACCCTAAACCTCGATACACATACACTCACAGCCATGGTAGAAGCGGGCAATGGCGGTAATGGATGTGGTGGCGACGAGGGTCGGCCGAAGAGTGGAGTTGTAACACCCCCAAAATCGGGTTCGTTAAATAAAGGTTTTATTAGACAAACAAGGCAGAGTCTAGCTCATTTTTACATCCAATCTCCTTAGAGAGTTTTATATTACACAAAAGGGAGGGTTACTAAGGCTAACTAAAGCTCCTTCTCTTCCTCCATCCTAGCGAGTTCCTCAGCTCCGAAAGCTTCCAAGGTATACAGCTCTCCTTGTTCATCTAAAAAGTCTGACACATTATACCAGCGTCGCCACCAGTATAATATGTCAGGGTCACATAAAGCAACACCGTGAGCCTGAAAGCTCAATAGAGTAATCCAAACCCACTAACCCTTAACATACACATCAAAGATAGTATACGATTTTCCAAACTTAACATGCTTTCGAATAACACATACATGCGCATTCACTAACGAGCGTTGGTGTCATGTTTTCCGTGTGTCTCTCCTACGCGACTCATCGTTTTGTGTCTCATCTTTTATCATCAATTCCAAAAACACGCACGCACACAACCATGGGTTACAAGTAGCTTGTGTCGCACAACAATGAGCTACCAAGTCCGGCTCATTGCCACAAGGTTACCAACGCATGGCCACAATGGCTACCAAGTCCGGCACATTGTGTCACACACACACACTCACAACCATGAGCATCCAAGACCGGCACCTTGTGTCGCACAACAATGAGCTACCAAGTCCGGCTCATTGCCACAAAGGCTACCAAATCTGACTCATGGCCATAATGGCTACCAAGTCCGGCCATTATGCATTTCCAAAACACTTTTTATCCATATCAACCACATCTTAGGTGTCATATCTCTACTTTTCCAATTCCATATGTCTCGTAACATGCATCGACTCTTCGGTGGGACTATTCACGTAACTCATGCGATATCGAATAGCAAGATCATCCAACTCTATACTATCATGCTCGTTTAAGAGGTCAAAATACGAATACTTCGTTTCAAAACAACACTTTATCTTTAAAAATGCATTTCCTTTCGAGAAGTTCAATAACACAACACATGTTTATTGACGAGTTCTTACAATCACGTAGAAATTAGGCGATCAAACAATCAAGTAGCCACAAGATCAAAGTAAACTACGTACTTTGAGCAAGAAAGTTCTACAAGCTAAATCATACAACTAACTTTATTTTCTCAAAGATCATGCCAACAACAATACAAGTACTACATAAACTAAGATACCACGTTCAAGTCACACATGCATACAACTATACTTAGGGGTAGAGAGTAAGGACACTCTACCTTTCTTCTCGGCGGTAGAAAAAGACTACGAAAGTAAGACGGAAAGAAAGTCGGCACTCGAATGGCGTAACGGCTTACGATAAGCTTCCGATAGCTTCGAAAGAGAAAGGTTTCTCTCGAAACTAGATCGTAACCTATACTACTACTACTTTAGGATCGAGGTGGTGGTCGTATGGTGGTTTAGTGGCGGAGATGGAAAGCTTCTTTGAAAAACAAGAAAGAAACTCAAGAACCAAGAAGAAAACAAGCAAGAACTTCTTATGCTTTCAAGGAGAGAAGTGAAGAATCAAGAGGTGTGAGTCCAAATGAAGAATGAGGTGGGTATTTATAGGCAAGCACCTCCTCCCTCTCTCTCTAGCCGAATTCTCTCTCTCTCTCCTATCTCTCATTTTTTTTATTCAAGCAATCTTGCTTCCTAGCAAGAAACAACCTAGAATCCTAGGGTTGCATGGCTATGGTGTGTACCATGGATTGGATTTTGGAAGATTGGCCAAGGAATTGGATTTGTTTCAAGTATAAAATTAGGGTTTGTACAAGGAAGGACTAGATTTGCTTACAAAGGTCATGCTTTCACTTTGAAACATATCAAAGAAGGACAAGGGTGATCTAAGCTAGGTCAATCAAGGATCACACACATCACACTCTCTCCCTCTCTCTCCTTCCGATCTCTCTCTCCCTTTCTCAATCTCTCTCGGCCTCTCTATCCTCTCTCTCTCTCTCTCTCTCTCTCTTTCTCCCTTGGTACATGGTACTATACATATATATATAACCATATATATATATATAAGGACAAGATTTGGTGGATGACAAAGGAAAGAGTAAGGGTTTTGGTTTTGTAAGAGATTTGGGCAAGATATAAGCTTACAAGGTTAAGCTTTCAAAGGTACAATAGAATCCCAATGAATCAAGCAAGGTCAAATGGAAGCACAAGGAGTCAAAGGTACAATCTCTCCTTGTCCTTCCTTCTCTCTCTCTCTCTCTCTCTCTCTCCCTCTCTATCTCGGGTTCTCTCTCTCTCTCTCTCGGCAAACTCTCTCTCTCTCTCTCTCTCTCTCTCTCCCACTTGCTCTCTTGGAAGCATATATATACTATTATATATATATAGTACTTTGGGTCTTTAAGAAAATCCACATTTTCAAGTAAATTAGATTTTCTAATTAAAATATTCAATAACACACATGCACATATACAATATTATATATCTATATCTATATATATATATATATATACAAGTACATGTATATAATATACAAGCAAGTACTTACACAATCTAGCCTAGGATTCCATAATCTAATAAACTAACCTAATGCTTTCAAGATACTAAGTACTAAATTAATAACCTAATATACTAATTCTATTTTAATAGATTTTAACACATGCCAAATCCAATATTTTAATCAACCTATTGTTGGTTGGCAAGCAAAGCTATTATCCAATGGATAATAGTTTCCCTAGCGGTTAATAACCAATGGGTAATGATGGCTAGGATTCTAATCTATCGTCCAATGGGTAAAGAGTCTCCTAACGGTTATTATCCAACGGGTAATGCTAGAAAGTCTAATACTTGCAATTAAGCACTAAACTAATCTAATCTCGTACTTAGGAAGATTAACCAAGGTTTACCTATTGACCAATGGGTAAAGGAAACCCTAACACTATTGTCCAATGGTCGATGGCTAAAAGGTTCAAACGGTTCAAAGGGTTAATCTAGGGTTACCGAACTCAAGGGTTTCAAAAGGTTCGTGAATCGAGGCTCATAAGATTCACAGAGGTTTAGGAACGATCGGTGACTAGGTTTAACGATAGCTAAGTCGAAACGTCGGTTAAAAGCTAGCTAGGGTTGCTAGATAGGATTTCCAGCCGATAAGTGGAATCTTAGGGTTTCACTCTAGAAACGACAGGAAGATCGGTGGTTAAATGACGATTAAAACCTAATTAAGATTTTTCAAACAGTAACAACAAAATTTTTATTTAGAAAAAATTAGGGTTGTTACAACCTATCCCCCTTAAACAATTTCGTCCCCGAAATTCGCCGCGCTCTCGGATTCGAACAGGTGAGGGTGGCTCGCCTTCATGGTTTCTTCTCTTTCCCAGGTAGTTTCTCCAGCTCCACAGTTCTTCCACAAGACTCGTACTAACCTAATCTTCTTATTCCGGATGATCTTCTCACTCCGGTCTTGTATCTCGATCGGTTCTTCCTCGTACGTCGCATCTTCTTCGACGATGATGTCCTCCCAATTGAGTACGTGCGTCGGCAACGCGAGGTATTTGCGAAGCATCGAAACGTAAAATACGTTATGTACTTTATCTAACTGCGGAGGTAGGGCTAAACGATACGCAACCTTTCCTATTTTCTCTACGACATCGAAGGGTCCTATATAGCGTGGGGAAAGTTTTCCTTTCTTTCCGAACCTAATTACACCTTTCTTCGGTCAGATTTTTAGAAACACGTGGTCTCCTACTTCGAAGCTCAGAGGTCGGTTCCTCTTGTCCGCATAACTCTTCTGTCGGCTTTGAGCGGTCTGGATTCTTTATCGAATAAGCTTAACCTTCTCCGTAGTATCTCGTACTATGTCAGCTCCAATCAATCCCATTTCTCCTATGTCGGTCCAACAGACAGGAGATCGACAGGGTCGTCCGTATAAGGCTTCGTATGGCGCCATTTCAATACTCGCCTGGTAACTGTTATTGTAAGCGAACTCTACCAAAGGTAGATGTTGCTCCCAGTTCCCGGAAAAATCTAAGGCACAGGCCCTAGCATGTCTTCCAATGTCTGGATGGTCCTCTCCGTTTGTCCATCTGTTTGAGGGTGGAAGGCGATACTGAGTCTTACGTCTGTTCCCAAATCCTTCTGCAATCCCTTCCAGAAATGTGAGACAAAACGTGGACCTCTGTCAGACACTATTGAGACAGGTACTCCGTGTAGTCGTACAATCTCTCTAATGTACAACATACTCAATTGTTCCACATTCTCTGTCATCTTGACAGGCAGGAAATGCGCAGATTTAGTGAGTCGGTCCACGATCACCCAAATCGCGGTGTTGGACTTGGCTGATCTTGGCAAGCCAGTCATGAAATCCATCGAGATATGCTCCCACTTCCACGTAGGAATAGGTAAGGGTTGAAGATCTCCTCCAGGTTTCTGATGTTCTGCCTTAACTTGCTGACACACCAGGCAGGTTGATACAAATCGAGCTACGTCTTTCTTCATTCCTTCCCACCAGTACGTCCTTCGCAGGTCATGGTACATCTTTGTACCGCCAGGGTGGACTGCGAAGTTCGAATGGTGTGCTTCTCGGAGTACAGCTTCTCGGAGAGCTCCGATATTAGGTACAAAGACCTTTCCTTGGAATCTCAGACTATTGTCCTTCTCGATTGTCCATCCTGGTATCGCCTTTCCTTCTCGGATTCGATACCGAATGTATTCACAATCTTGCTTGGAAGTCTGAGCCATCAGAATCTCTTGGTGAAGCGCTGGTTCTGCTACTAGGGCGTAGAGACGCGCTTTCCCATCCTCTGATGAGGGTCGCAGGTTGAACTCATTAAGAGTATCTACCATTTCCCATTCCTTAACGGCATTCTTGGCTTTCTGCGCCCGATCCTTTCGGCTCAGGGCGTCAGCTACTACATTAGCCTTGCCGGGGTGGTATTGGAGTGTAAATTTATAATCCTCCAAATACTCCATCCATCGACGCTGCCTCAGGTTCAACTCCTTCTGAGTGAACAAGTACTTGAGGCTCTTATGGTCGGTAAAGACCTCGAATTATTCTCCCCACAAATAGTAACGCCACGACTTGAGGGCGAATACTACAGCGGCCAATTCTAAGTCATGAGTAGGATAATTCCTCTCGTGAGGTCGGAGTTGTTGCGATCCATAGGCTACAACCTTCCCGTTTTGCATCAGCACGCATCCCAAACCATCCCTCGAGGCGTCGCAATAGACCGTGTAGTCTATACTGCGCTCGGGTATGATGAGTATTGGTGCGCTGGTCAGCCTCTTCTTCAATTCTTGAAAAGATTTCTCGCAGGCTTCGCTCCAATCCAGCTTCACTCCCTTCTGGGTCAGTCTCGTCATCGGTTTGGCTAGGGTTGAAAAGTCGGGTATGAATCTACGGTAATAACCGGCTAATCCTAGGAAACTTCTAATCTCAAACACAGAGGTTGGCTGCTTCCATTTCAGCACCACCTCGACCTTCACTCGTCCATAGCGATTCCATCTTTGGATACTACGTGACCCAAGAACTTAACCATTTCTAGCCAAAACTCGCATTTACTTGCCTTGGCATAGAGTTGGCTATCTCGGAGTACTTGTAGTACTATCCGTAGATGTCCTTCGTGCTCCTCCTTACTGGCGGAGTATACCAAAATGTCGTCAATGAACACCACTACAAACTTGTCTAAGTAGGGTTGAAAGATTTTGTTCATGAGACACATGAATACTACCGCAGCATTCGTCAGCCCAAATGGCATTACTACAAACTCATAGTGGCCATATCTCCTACGAAAGGCTGTCTTAGCGATGTCCTCGTCGCGGATCCTAAGTTGGTGATAGCCTGATCGAAGATCGATTTTCGAGAAACAGGTTGCTCCTCTTAATTGATCAAACAGGTCATCGATCCTAGGCAAAGGGTAACGATTCTTAATGGTTACTTGGTTCAACTTCCTATAGTCGATAGACAAGCGAAGCGTCCCTTCCTTCTTCTTCACGAACAACGCAGGGGCTCCCCACGGCGATGTGCTCGGCCTGATGAATCCTTTGTCCAGCAGCTCCTTCAATTGGGTCTTGAGCTCCGTTAGTTCTGCGGGGGCCATTCGATAAGGGGCCATCGAGAAGTCTATCTCTCTATGAGGTGGTAAACCAGGAAGTTCCTCAGGAAATACATCGGCATATGCGCACACGATGTGTGGTAATCCCAGTTCCATCCGGTCAGTTTCTTCCATTTGGAGACTAGCTAGCCATCCAAATAGTTGATTCTGCCACCTTGACCTCTTAGTCAAAGAACTCACGGTCTGCCTATCCCCCTTAAAACGGAAATGAGTTCCTTCTGGGGTAAAGGTCGTCACAGTCTTTTGGTGACAGTCTATGACCGCACGATGTGCTGATAGCCAATCCATTCCCACGATCACGTCGAAGTCCGCCATGTCGATTACTCTAAGATCGCAGGTTAAACGCAGGTTATCTATTTCTAGCTCGCACCCTCTACATACTAGCTAGACTAACTGCTATACTTCCTCCTAATGGTGACGCTACTTTCGTACTCACATCTAGGGGTTCAGTTTTGTAAAGACCCGTAGATATAAAGGAATGCGATGCACCAGAGTCAAACAAGGCTTGTACGCATGTACTATACAATAGTAGCGTACCTTGGATCACAGAGGGATCCGGTTCTTGTTCCTCAGTCTGTAGTGCAAAGATGCGCCCCCCAGTGCCTTGCTGGGTTCCAATGGGCTGCTTTCCTTTGTTAAGTCCATTTTGCTGTGAAGATGGACCTCCAGGGTTCTGCTGTCCAAATCCAGCATGCCCAGTCTGTTGGGTCTTTTGGTTGCCTCCACTCCTTTCTTTCGGAGGTTGTGGGCATTGACGGCTGTAGTGACCCATCAACTGACAGTTGTAACACCTCACTGTCGTGATGTCTCTATTGCCTCTTTGCAATTGGTCACGGCCAGATGTAACAGTTTTCCAAACTTGGTTACTTTGAGGCGGGGTAAAGGTCTTAATGGGATAGGGTCCTCGGTTAAGGCTAGGCGATTGGGTACGAATTGGTCCACCGGTATTGTTCGTCACCTTCCTCCAACAAGTCTTGAAATCAGCTTCCTCGCTCTCTAGCCGGAGCGCACATTTCACCACTTCAGCATAGGTGGGAAACGTTTGAGCTACGATGGCCCTTCGAGCGGTTGTTAGTCCCCACTCGAATCTTCTCGCTTTCTTATCCTCCGTGGCCACAGCCTCCGGGGCATAACGAGATAGTTCTTCGAACTTCGCCGCGTATTGGGTGACGGTCAGGGTTCCTTGTTTCAGGTTCGTAAATTCTTGTTCCTTGGCTAAACGAAGGGGTGTGGGAAAGTACTTATCAAGGAACAGGGTTTCAAATTGGGCAAAGGTCAACGTGGCTACGGTATGGGTTGATTCTATCAGGTCCCACCAATAACGGGCTTCTCCCTTAAATTGGTAGGTGGCTAAGGCTATGCGGTCTCCATCGCGAGTGATCTCCAAGGTGTCCAGGATCACCTTGACTTCCTTCAGTCACGTTTCAGCTACGATCGGGTTAGGGTCTCCGTGAAAAGTCGGGGGTCGACGCTTGTAGAACTCGTTCATCGCTCGGGTTCGGGTCATAGGTTCGTCGTCGCGGTGTGGGTTTCGGCGATTGGCATTCAAAGCAGCCACGAAAGCTTGAAGGATTTGGGTTAAGTTAGGGTTAGCATTAGGATCGGGGTTAGAGGATTCGCCTTGCTCGTATCCTAGTTCGCTTCGTCGGTTCACCATCTACGCGTTAAAATCGAACGGGGGAGGTTTAATCTAAGTTAAACTATCATTTTCGAAGTCAGAATTTCAACTACGTAAGCATAATATCAAATAGTATGCAACAGTACTCTCTTAAAACAAAACAGATTTTTCATAGATAAACCACGGTTTCATACATAAACACAGAGTTCTACTATAAAGCAAACAACACGATTTCTCCTAATACCAACAGAATAATCCTACATACTCCTAATACATGGTCTAAGTTTGTACTCACACAAGTGCAACTACAACTCTCGGGACCTTATTCTAAAACTACGACTCTACTACTGCGGTGGAATAAGTCCGAAATACACTCGTAACTCCTCTTTCCATTCCTTCTCCCTTTTCTCGAGCCAATACTCTCCCCATTGTCGGACATCCTCACCAGCGTCACTAAGTGATAAACGTAAGGTCTCCAAGTCCATGGTCTCAGCTAAAGGTGACACGAGAATAACCTCGAAAGTGTGCTCGCCAGTGGCAGGGTCAAAAATACCCAAATGGGGTATAGGGATATAACTCTCGGGTGCAAGCAGAGCCTTGTACGTAAGCAGGTCCGCAAAGGTAAACGGTGTAGCAGGGGTACAGCTAGCCATATCTACAATAAGAAAATTATATGTTAGACTTATCAGTGTGAAAGGGTAGTCTCGTAAAGACACAAGTACTCACATAGACAATGAACATGCTCAAATAAGAAACACATAATTCCATTACTTAGTGAACACAAGTACATCATAGGCGGCTTATAGTAGCCTTAAGCTTAATACATCAAGGGCCCTACATCTTCCTATTTTACATCAAAAGGCCTAACAACAGTGATCCTAGTTTAAAAGATCCTACATCCCAAAGGATTACAACTATTGCTAGGTTTATTTAGGGACTCCTAAAAGATGATCGGGATTTGGGCCTTGTATGGGCCTATATCATCCTCGACAGGTGGCGAGGTACATCATCGGAGTCAATGTCGATGTCTATCACATCGGGGGCAGTCCAAATCATCCAACCAGGTTCTCTTACTATCTCCTCCTCATCAGACTCCCATCCATTATCGATGGCATCTAAATGTTGCATCTCCATGAGGTGTTGCCGGTCCGCCTCATTTTGGGGTGGGTCATGGAATCTATGGCGATCTTGAGTTGGTGAGCTCCAGCTACTAGGTTGACTATGTGATTCATCTACAAGGAAAAGTTTGAACCTCAATTAGTCACGGTTTAAGGACAAGGGTTCAATTAACACTAAGGAAAAACTTGGATTTAGCTACGTTCCGCATTCGATTCTTGATTTAAGTCATCATCCAATTGTTCGGGAATTCCCAGTTCGGCGGTACTGCCAGTTTCCACCTTACTTCAATCCGAAGATTATTTTGTCAGAATTCCACCCAATTTGGGACGGTAAACTTAAACTCAAGTCACGTTTGTGCAACGGTCAACTTATCTTAAACTTATCTCAAACTACTCTTAAAAGGCTACCCATTCTACCCATGGCCGAGGTTTTGAACCTAAAGCTCTGATACCAAGTTGTAACGCCCCCAAAATCGGGTTCGTTAAATAAAGGTTTTATTAGACAAACAAGGCAGAGTCTAGCTCATTATTACATCCAATCTCCTTAGAGAGGTTTATATTACACAAAAGGGAGGGTTACTAAGGCTAACTAAAGCTCCTTCTCTTCCTCCATCCTAGCAAGTTCCTCAGCTCCGAAAGCCTCCAGGGTATACAGCTCTCCTTGTTCATCTAAAAAGTCTGACACATTATACCAGCGTCGCCACCAGTATAATATGTCAGGGTCACATAAAGCAACACCGTGAGCTTGAAAGCTCAATAGAGTAATCCAAACCCACTAACCCTTAACATACACATCAAAGATAGTATACGATTTTCCAAACTTAACATGCTTTCGAATAACACATACATGCGCATTCACTAACGAGCGTTGGTGTCATGTTTTCCGTGTGTCTCTCCTACGGGACTCATCATTTTGTGTCTCATCTTTTATCCTCAATTCCGAAAACACGCACGCACACAACCATGGGTTACAAGTACCTTGTGTCGCACAACAATGAGCTACCAAGTCCGGCTCATTGCCACAAGGTTACCAACGCATGGCCACAATGGCTACCAAGTCCGGCACATTGTGTCACACACACACACTCACAACCATGAGCATCCAAGACCGGCACCTTGTGTCGCACAACAATGAGCTACCAAGTCCGGCTCATTGCCACAAAGGCTACCAAATCTGACTCATGGCCATAATGGCTACCAAGTTCGGCCATTATGCATTTCCAAAACACTTTTTATCCATATCAACCACATCTTAGTGTCATATCTCTACTTTTCCAATTCCATGTGTCTCATAACATGCATCGACTCCGCGGTGGGACTATTCACGTAACTCATGCGATATCGAATAGCAAGATCATCCAACTCTATACTATCATGCTCGTTTAAGAGGTCAAAATACGAATACTTCGTTTCAAAACAACACTTTATCTTTAAAAACGCATTTCCTTTCGAGAAGTTCAATAACACAACACATGTTTATTGACGAGTTCATACAATCACGTAGCAATTAGGCGATCAAACAATCAAGTAGCCACAAGATCAAAGTAAACTACGTACTTTGAGCAAGAAAGTTCTACAAGCTAAATCATACAACTAACTTTATTTTCTCAAAGATCATGCCAACAACAATACAAGTACTACATAAACTTAGATACCACGTTCAAGTCACACATGCATACAACTATGCTTAGGGGTAGAGAGTAAGGACACTCTACCTTTCTTCTCGGCGGTAGAAAAAGACTACGAAAGTAAGACGAAAAGAAAGTCGGCACTCGAACGGCGTAACGGCTTACGATAAGCTTCCGATAGCTTCGAAAGAGAAAGGTTTCTCTCGAAACTAGATCGTAACCTGTACTACTACTACTTTAGGATCGAGGTGGTGGTCGTATGGTGGTTTAGTGGCGGAGATGGAAAGCTTCTTTGAAAAACAAGAAAGAAACTCAAGAACCAAGAAGAAAACAAGTAAGAACTTCTTATGCTTTCAAGGAGAGAAGTGAAGAACGAAGAGGTGTGAGTCCAAATGAAGAATGAGGTGGGTATTTATAGGCAAGCACCTCCTCCCTCTCTCTCTAGCCGAATTCTCTCCCTCTCTCCTATCTCTCATTTTTTTTTTATTCAAGCAATCTTGTTTCCTTGCAAGAAACAACCTAGAATCCTAGGGTTGCATGGCTATGGTGTGTACCATGGATTGGATTTTGGAAGATTGGCCAAGGAATTGGATTTGTTTCAAGTATAAAATTAGGGTTTGTACAAGGAAGGACTAGATTTGCTTACAAAGGTCATGCTTTCACTTTGAAAGCATATCAAAGAAGGACAAGGGTGATCTAAGCTAGGTCAATCAAGGATCACACACATCACACTCTCTCCCTCTCTCTCCATCCGATCTCTCTCTCCCTCTCTCAATCTCTCTCGGCCTCTCTCTCCTCTCTCTCTCTCTCTCTTTCTCCCTTGGTACATGGTACTATATATATATATAACCATATATATATATATAAGGACAAGATTTGGTGGATGACAAAGGAAAGAGTAAGGGTTTTGGTTTTGTAAGAGATTTGGTCAAGATATAAGCTTACAAGGTTAAGCTTTCGAAGGTACAATAGAATCCCAATGAATCAAGCAAGGTCAAATGGAAGCACAAGGAGTCAAAGGTACAATCTCTCCCTCTCCTTCCTTCTCTCTCTCTCTCTCTTTCCCTCTCTCTCTTGACAAACTCTCTCTCTCTCTCTCCCTCTCTCTCTCTCCCACTTGATCTCTTGGAAGCATATATATATACTATTATATATATATAGTACTTTGGGTCTTTAAGAAAATCCACATTTTCAAGTAAATTAGATTTTCTAATTAAAATATTCAATAACACACATGCACATATACAATATTATATATCTATATCTATATATATATATATATATATATATATATATATACAAGTACATGTATATAATATACAAGCAAGTACTTACACAATCTAGCCTAGGATTCCATAATCTAATAAACTAACCTAATGCTTTCAAGATACTAAGTACTAAATTAATAACCTAATATACTAATTCTATTTTAATAGATTTTAACACATGCCAAATCCAATATTTTAATCAACCTATTGTTGGTTGGCAAGCAAAGCTATTATCCAATGGATAATAGTTTCCCTAGCGGTTAATAACCAATGGGTAATGATGGCTAGGATTCTAATCTATCGTCCAATGGGTAAAGAGTCTCCTAACGGTTATTATCCAACGGGTAATGCTAGAAAGTCTAATACTTGCAATTAAGCACTAAACTAATCTAATCTCGTACTTAGGAAGATTAACCAAGGTTTACCTATTGACCAATGGGTAAAGGAAACCCTAACGCTATTGTCCAATGGTCGATGGCTAAAAGGTTCAAACGGTTCAAAGGGTTAATCTACGGTTACCGAACTCAAGGGTTTCAAAAGGTTCGTGAATCAAGGCTCATAAGATTCACGGAGGTTTAGGAATGATCGGTGACTAGGTTTAACGATAGCTAAGTCGAAACGTCGGTTAAAAGCTAGCTAGGGTTGCTAGATAGGATTTCCAGCCGATAAGTAGAATCTTAGGGTTTCACTCTAGAAACGACAGGAAGATCGGTGGTTAAACGACGATTAAAACCTAATTAAGATTTTTCAAACAGTAACAACAAAATTTTTATTTAGAAAAAATTAGGGTTGTTACAGGAGTCGAGGCCTCAGGGCCTCAAATCAATGATCAATCGGTAGGAGGGGGTTCATCGAGCACAGGTGCAGGGGTTTCAATCATCCGTAGTGGCCATGGGGGCCATGCACAAGATGTCGGTGGTGGAGGCGATCGGCATACACTGGTGGCGGAGGGGTGTACGCTGCTGGGCATTGAAACAGGGGGCCCACGGGTGAGTCGAATGGACTTTCAGAGCAGAGTGGAGGGTTTGGTGGTCGTCGGAGTAGGCTTGGCTGGGGCTAGCAGTAGTGGCAACGGCGGTGGCGATGGTGATGGCCATCTGGTGTCGCCACTGAGGGATCCAGAGAGGGGTAAAGGCGTAAAGGGGTGCTGACTGCGGAGGAGGTACCGAGAGAGGTGCCAGTGAAGTGGTCTGAGTTTATATCGCCTGTGGGGTCCTCCGGGCACGACCCCATTACAAAGAGAGACTTCGCGGAGTTCGTGGGCGACAATGTGCTTGCCCAATTGTTGGCGGAGAACTCGATGGTGGTTGCAACAGTGTTGGCTGCCTGAGAGGAGAGACAGGCAAATCGGGATGGCCGAGGAGGAGGAGCGGCTGAGGCAAGAGGCCGAGGACCTCATGAGGGAGACCGAGATGGCCGAGAGGGCCCAGGGTGTGGGCGCGAGAGTCGGCAGTAAAGTTGGCAAGGACGAGGCTACAGGCTCTCCGTTTTGACTTTGTTGCAGAGACATACACGCCGCCAGAGCCGCACTTGTTTGTTCCGTCGGGGGTTGAGAGCTATATGCCCCATCGGGAAGACTACGACCTAGAGTTGGTTCTGAGGGACCCTACGGAGCACTTGTCCGCGTCTTGGGTGCAGGTATATCCATACACCCACTTCGGCTTTCTATTTACCTTGCCATATCAGCATATGCCCTTTTTTATTTTGAATTGTCTAGCTTGCAATGCATGTCACTTGAACCATTGAACTCGATTTGTTGTGTAGAACTTTGAACCAACCTAGAATGCCTCGACCTTTGTATGTAGAACTTGAAATCGACTGGTAATTTGCCTTTGTAACTGGATTCGACTGATAGTATGCCTTAAATGATTGAAATTGACCGTAGAATGCCTGTAGCTTGATTTAAATCAACTGATAGTATTCTTGATTCGACCGTAAACTACCTTTGAATGATGTGTAACTTAGAAATTGAATCGACTGTAGGATGCTCTTGTGTAATTGAACTCAACTGGTAGAATGCCTGGAGCTTGATATCGACTGATAGTATGCATTGCATGATGATCGACTGTAGAATGCCTGATTCGACTGATAGTATGCTTTTGCATGAGATAGGTTGCGCTGAAATACTTGATTTGACTGCTGACACATTTCTTTTATTTTGACTGTTGTTTTGAACAGAGGAGAGTGGCCAGCTCGTGAGGGCATGGCGGTCCAGTAAGCTCGCTAGAGCTGTACAAGGGGTTGCCTGAGCAGGTTCGGGAATTAGTGGACACTGCAGAGTTTGGTCAGTTTATCCTAACGCTGACAGCAGTGAAGAACGACCACGCCGTACTTACAGCGCTGGGTGGGAGGTGGCAAGACACATCCAACACCTTTCATTTTTCAATCGGGGAGATGACAGTGACCCTGCTGGACTTTGCGGCCATCACAAGCTTGAGAGTAGAAGGTGAGGCCATCCCATTTGACTCAAAAATTCACAGGGATGAAGCAGTGCTAAGGTGGTTCCTAGGATGTTCATTCGAGCAAGGAGAGGAAATGGTTAGGTATGAGCAGTTCAGGGGATACTTGAGGGGGACACCGACCACAGAGCAAGAGGAGGAACAGATGGCAAGGGCCTATCTATTGTACCTGTTTGGGGCCACACTGTTCCCAAACAAGCGGGCCATGGTGCACCTATCTTACTTGTCTGCTCTTCATGACCTATGCACGGCCTCTTAGTATGACTGGGGAGGAGTAGCTTTAGGGGCGTGCTACGGTTTCATGGGGGAGTTCACGACGTTCAAGAAGGTGGTAACAGGCTACTAGAGAGTGTGGGAGGTATGAACCGAATCTGTTTTCAATTCAAGCTTGTACTTTTCATTTCGCACTAATATCTTTGAACTGCATAAACTATATCTTGATGCCTTGACTGTTTGAAAACCCTGCAGCTGTGGGCTTACGAGGTGCTGAAGATGTACCCTCCGGAGAACAAGTGCTCGGATATGAGGACCCTCCCTCATGCCATGATTTGGGGGCCATTGCATAAAGGCAAGAAGAAGTCAAAGGGGAGCCTCCTAGCCTTCCGAGCTTACCTTGACGAGCTGTCAAGCACCCAGGTAAACAACAACTCTGTTAGTTGATTATCCCTTAAAATGCTTTAATGTTGTTGCTGATATCCTTTGGTTTGGCTTTTTGAATGTGCTGCAGGTAGAATGGGACCCGTGGAGCGGTGTGGTGCCTGAGCCGGAGTACCTAGCGAGGAGTAGAGCAGTGACCATGAGCCAAGTGCTACTAGAGTTGACCTTCAAGTGGCAGTGGTACTTGGGTGATCGGGTGACACGACAGTCACTTGGCTCATTCGAGTTCCAGGTCCCTGGGCCATTTTTGCCTTGTGTTGCACACACAGGTAGGTACACACTCGCTAAGCTGTAGCGATTTATTGTCTCAGTGGACCTGTCAGCCTTCCTGAGGCTAGAGTGTGACTACGCCATCTACCGGAGGCAGTACTGGGTGGGACCATTTAGGGTGATGGCACACCAGGCAGTTACGAGTGAAGCTAGAGAAGCAGGGCTAGACAGACAGGGCCAAAGAGGCAGGACGACCAGCTCGAAGGAAAGGTCTAGCTATGTAGTAGCGACTGGCCTTCCTTATCTTTCTTGGACATTGGTGGTGCGCGATGCGCAAGGAGAGGCTACCACGATTGAGTTTGAGCTTTCCAAGACGGAGCCAACATGAATTACAGGACTAATAAGATGCATTTTTTGCTTGTTTGATTTCTTTGTACCATATCTTGAACTGTATTCTGATTTCCCTTCCGATAAGTATCTCAGGTGCCAGTGGAATGGGCAGAGGAAGCTGTTCGCTTGATGCTTGCAATGGAAAAGGAGTTTCACAAGATAGCAAGCGGTACCCCTCTACGATTGCAGTACCCACCGATGACTCCAGCTCCTGATTCTGTGCAGACGAGGCCTCAGGTATAACCCCAAAAACCTGCTCAATTTTGGTTTCGATATTAGATAGGCCTACCTTAATATACAATGTGCTTGATAGACCTATTCTTGATTCCTATTTTCAACATTTAATATATATAAAATATGCACAATAATTGAATGAATTGGCAAATGTAGGGACAAGCTAAGTCGGCTCTAAGGCGAAAGAGAGCGCGGTCTCCTCAGAAAAAGAAGACAATGACAGGCACCTCAACCACACCTGCCACGGCTCAGAGACAGACGATCACTTCATAGCCTACAACGAGCGTGTGCAGAGAGTGCCATGACACGCGAGAAGGTGCCGTACTGAATACACCTGAGGGCGAGGCTAACGCAAAAGATGCCAGCTCAAAAGAAAAAGAAATGAGCACCATCCCAAACCACAGAGAGGGAAAAGCAAGGAAGAAGAGGATGAGGATGACAAGGAGCGCTCATCTTTCAGCAGGGGTTCTGACGACTCAGCCAGCGACCCTGGGTACAAGAGAGACCCAAGAGAGAGAGAGGACCATGACAAGGACGATGACTTCAAGGACCTTTTTGATTGAGGGCTACCACTGAGCCTCATTTACTTTACATCTTTTGACTTGATTCTGATGGCGGGCCAGCGTGCCCTAGAGTTGATACATTATTTTTTTTTGAGTTGCATGGGATAGGCCTGCATGCCTAACTATGGGCTACCACAGCCCCTAGTGGTTTTGGGGCGGCTCGAAGAAAATGCAATGTTTTTTATTCGAAAAATTTGAAGAGTCGCCACCCGGATTTATGGTTTGCCACCCGAGAAACCATTTTTGATTGAAAATGATTGGTTTGAATTTGAAAACCAGAGATTGTTTTGAGGGTTCGAAAGCCACGTTACGAGGGGGGAAGGGTTTTACGGCACCCTCCTCACCCGATTCGAAATCTGTCTCTACTAAACATTTGTGGGATTTTTCGGAAACATTTTATTTCATTAAGTCACTTAGCAGGTATCCAGAGATATATCAAATACAGAGGGGGTGCATGCATGTGCATATGTACAGAGTGTAATGAGAGTGATGACAAAATACAAAATAACAGAAACTGAAATCCTGTCACAGAATCCTCTCTCGAGTGCTCGGAAGAACTCCCGAGCGCTTGGGAGTGTGGCATGCTCAACCTACAAGTCTTGTTAGTACAACAGGATATAGTACTAAAACGTAAACTGGAACAAGCTTAAACACGTTATAGGCTCAACGGATGACTTAGTAGACTGGGATCAGACCCCATTCTTCTAAGCCATGCAACCTTGCCTTTCTGAGAATGATTTTGCAGTCCAAAAAGGGGTAAAGGGACACATGCATGGACATGCAAGGGCAGTAGGAGGATCAAACTAGAAGAAAGATGGACTGAAGTTGCATGCAAACACTCTCGAGCGCTTGGGAGTGATCCCAAGCGCTTGGGAGTGATTTGTACTCCAGAACAGGTTTCAACCGCCTAATGCACTCATTTTAGTGTGATGGTACACTGGATCTTGTGTTTTTGAAGTATGAAAAAGGGTTCTCTTTTCAAATCCTGACCAAAACTCTTTTGCATGCCCTTAAATGAAGATCATCTTCTTTATTTTTCTCTAAAAAGACCAATTGTCTTGTACCAACACACCTCGAAAGAGTTAACTATTTTAAAACACACTCCACTCCCCATGCATGTCCATTTAAATGCTTAAAAGAAGGAAAACAGGACTAGAGTCACTCTCGAGCGCTCCAGAGTAGTCCCGAGCGCTCGGGAGTGCTTCCAGTAAGCTGAATACAGAAAGCACATTCATGCCCCTTTGCTCTTATTTTTACACTGAAGTCTGTCAACCCATGCTCAGTATTAAAGATTGAGAAGGCTGAGAGACCTCCCTCAGAAAGGAAAACAACCTTGTTTTTAGCTCGACACTAAGGTAGAAAGCTTCTACCTCTTGGATTATGACTTCGCTCCTTGGAAAAAGCTTTGAAAGAGAAACAAGAAAGAAAGATTAGGAGAATCAGAACTTGAGGATGATCTGAACTTCTTGCATGTCTTGGATGCCTTGAGTTTTTTTTTTTGTTTCTTTGGCTTTGAAAATCAAATTTTTGAAAGAGATGAAAACTGGTTTTCTTTTGACTGGTGAGAGAGCTTCTAAAGAGGGAGATTTTGTCCTCCCTTTGTGCTGAAGTGCAGCCCCTTATATAGGCAAGATAGCATATGGTCTTGTTTTAGAAAATGAAATTACGAATCAAAACAAATCTCTAGGCCTGACTCCCCTCTGACTGAGGTGGAGTGTTGTCTGAGGTTTGAACCGGCCAAAATGGCTGCAATGATGGTTTGCATGGGAAGTGGGGAAGCTCCATCATCCATTGGGCAGCACAAAAGTCTCGAGCGCTTGGGAGTGCTCTCGAGTGCCTGGGAGTGTCACTCTTGAGCGCTCGAGAGTTTGTCACATCCCAGGTTTTGAAAATGGTTTGGAGCGCTTGGGACTGTTCTTGAGCGCTTGAGATTGATTTTGACATTTTATTTTCCTTTTAAAGTCCTCCAAGGAGCATTGTCCTGAACGGTCCAGGGCTTGTTTCAATCCAAATTCATCATCGGGGAGCCTCCGAGCCACAAATTAAGGAAATTCAAAATGTTCAAATTGGGGTGTCTACACTAGCCTTTTGACTTTTGGGCTGATGTGCCCTGTTGATATGCTTTGTGCTTGGGCCGTTATGCCGCTACGTACATTTCCACTTTTTGCTTTGCTTACGGATATTGATAAAATAGTACATAAAATTTGCTATCTTTCGTTAATTAACTCTCTTTTGATGAAAATTGATAAAGGAATGAACAAACCAACCACTAATATCAAACTTGCAATGACGAGTGGTCTGAATCGATAAAAAAAACACGCGCACATGTACAGGACTTGCCTAGCTCAAAAGAAAAAGGAAGAAAAGTTCCAGGATACGACACAAACCTTAGGACACATGGAAAATACTGAAATTTTGGGCATTAATGTGCCAAAATTTGAAATTCTCCAAAATAAGGGAAACTGATCCTTCCGTAAGGTCACATAGACGTATAATGACCTGTACGAATCGATGGAACCGGGAAAAGCATCCCGAAACGAGAAATATACTGAAAAAGTGCTAAAAATGTCTAAAAAATGGACATGAGACGCCAAAGATGACTCTATTTAGTCCCGGACTGAAATCGACACCCCCGTACAGTCACATTAGGTCCATATAACGTGTACAGTATGACAGAACTTAGCAAAAGCCCCTGGAATGGATTTCAACCTTCCGAAACCTCGATTTGAACTTGAAATGGGCCATTGGAGGTCCAAAATCTTCGTTAAGCACAATGCTTGAAATCCGACGCTTCGACATAGTCCCACATACCATTTATGACTTGTAGGAACCTTATAAGTCCAAAACAAGCATTGGAACCAAAAATGACATGTCGGAGGCAGTAGTTGTCTGCTACTGTTCTCTGCTGCTTTTGACCGGTGTACGCAGATAGAAACCTGTGTGGTGTATCAAATCGGATACGCGTACATAGGTAATCTCATGGCATACGTTGGTAGGGCCTGATGTAGATCCATTCTCCTTTTTGGGGAAATAAACCTTGTCACCAACTCACACATCTCGAACACAATTTTGAACACCAAAGGGCAGTGTCCTTGCATGCTGGGGTAATTGGACACCAATGCATGGCTTTAAACACCAGCACGTGTGAATCGAAGGTTAAGATTTTGACATTTTTGCCTATAAATGGAAAGTGCTAGTAATGTTGAACTCACACTCTCACTCCCATATTTAGCAATACTTAGCATCGTCGATGGAGAACCCACTCTGAACCTTGATCAAACCTTGGCTAGTGCAGTTCTTGACCATTGATTGGCTAAACTTTCAATCACACGGCTTCACCTCATTTCGCTACCTTTGCCATGTATCACTCTGTCCTAGGCTCCTAAGAGCTGGTCTCCAGTTCTGGGACCCTGACATTCATGTCTTTCGCTTTGGAGACGATGAGATGTGACCGATGGTAGAAGAATTCCAAGCCTATTTACGGACCTTCACGTCATCCATACTCGTTGTTCCTCCCTATCAAGTGAGCATGCTTGGATTGCTGCCATCTGCACTCAACATTTCCCAAGGCCTGGCCAACACCCTGCTTGAAGGCGGCCAAATTAACATCATGTGCCTGATTGAGACGTGTAGACACCCCAATTTGGACTCGTCGAATTTCCTTAATTTGTGGCCCGAAGGCTCCCCTATGATGAATTTGGATTAAAGCAAGCCTTAGACCAATTAGAGCAATGCTTCTTGGAGGACTTTAAAAAGGAAATAAAAGATGCAAAATCAGTTTCAAGCGCTCAGGAGCATTCCCTAGCGCTCTAAAACATTCTTCAAAACCTTGGACCAGACTCGCTCTCGAGTGCTCGAGAGTAGTGGTCCCGAGCGCTCAAGACTACTCCCGAACGCTCGAGACCTCTGTCGTTGCCCAATGGGTGAAAAAGGTTCCCCACTATCCAAGCATCCCATCATTGCAGTCAGCTGGTCCAGGATTTTCTTCAGGTGACACTCCACCTCAGTCAGAGGGAGTCAGACCTAGAGATCTCTCCTCCAAACAAAAATTTCATTTCATTTCATTTTCAAATGAAAACCTTGGGTTATATTTTCTATATATATAGCCTCTGGTCAGTGGAGGAGGAGGGACGAAAACTCTCTTTCCCACTTTCTCTCTCTCTGGTAAAACAAGTTTCAAAATCTTCAAACTTCTTGCCAAAAAAATCTTGCTTTTGGACTTCAAAAGGACTTTCAAAAATACATTGAAAAAGATTCAAGCACCAAGAAAAAATGCCAAGACTTCAGGGAAGTTTCAAGTCCTGATCTCTGATACTACCCATCATTTCCACCCTTCAAAGCAACTTTAAGAAGCAAAGTCTCTCAAGACGTAGAAACATTTCTATTTCTTTTGTTTCAAATCAAAAAGGGTTGTTCTTCTTTTCTGAGGGAGGTCTCCCAGTCCACCTCAGTCTTCAATACTGAGTGTGTGGTTGGAAGACCATAGTGAAAAACAAGAGCAAAAGGGCATGAAAACGTTTTCCGTGTTAACTTACTGGAAGCACTCCCAAGCGCTCGGGAGTACTCTTGAGCGCTCGAGAGTGCCCCCAGTCCTATTTTTTTTTTTTTTTTTGGGCACTTAGGAAGAAATGCAGGAGGAGTGAAGTATGATTTCACATAAAGTGACTCTCTTGAGGCATGTTGATGCGAATGATCTACTTTTTAAAGACAAAAACTACTTTTTAATGGTCATGCAAAAGCATATCTTCAAGAATTTGAAAGGAAATTTTTCACCTTCAAAAAAGGTAGATCTGGTACATCAATATGTCACAATAGGGTCGTCAGTTGGTCGAAATAGGTTTGGGGTGCAGATCACTTCCAAGCACTTGAGAATACTCCCGAGCGCTCGGGAGTGTCTGTATGCCATCTCACTTCACTTTTTCTTGTCTGGACTCTTAGCTGCCTTTGCATGTCCATGCATGTGCTTGTTTCCTCCTTAGAACCGTAGATCCGCTCGTACAGAGGCAGGGATGCATGATTTGGAAGATTGAGGAATCATCCCAATTTACCAAGTCCTCTGCTGAGCCCACAACATGCTTAAAGTTACTTCAGTTTACAATTTTTAGCATTATACCCTGTTTGTACTAACAAGATTTGCAGGATGAGTAGTAACACCTCCAAGCGCTCGGGAATGCTCCCGAGCACTCGAGAGTGAAGTCAGTGGCAGGATTACAGTTTCTGTTATTTTGCATTTCTTTATCATTTTCACCACCTCATGTTCACTGGCACTAGTATACACCTTGTACTAAAAAATCTGTGGATACATGCTACATTTTTAATGAAACAAAATGGCTTGATAAGAATCCCACAAACGTTTAGTACAGACCGATCTTGTATCGGATGAGGGGGGTGCCGTAAAACCCTTCCCCCCTCGTAACATGGCTTCCGAACCCTTAAACGAATCTCTGGTTTTCAAATCAAAAAACGGTTTCTCGGGTGACGAACCATAAATCCGGGTGGCGACTCTTCAAAATTTTCAAATCAAATTCAAAACATTATGTTTTTCGGGCCACCCCGATCCACTTGGGGCTGTGGTAGCCCACAGTGGTGACTCTACTGGGGAAAAAGTTTAATTAATACTTGAGGAAAAGTTGGCATGTTGTCAAAACGGCCCGCTTTCTTGAGCATCAATTAAATTAGTGAGCCAAGCTTGAAAAATGTTTGTGGAATTTTTCGAATCATTTTGTTTCGTTTTCTATCTTCTTGTATATATCTTCTACAGCCCCGCTGTTGTGTTTTAGCAATCCTACCCGGCTCGCCATTGATAGGGAATCCCGGAATGCTCATCAACCCTCGATCGTGATGAGTCATCCCTACTATTTGTACCATTATTGGGTGTACGCTCAATAATGGGAGGTATACTTTGACTCTAGTCCGAGGAGCCCTCTTCAAGCCAAAACCAGCCATTATACATGTTTAGCAAGCCATAGAACCTTCCAAATTAGGACAGGAACCTACAGGGTAGGGTTATGTGCTATATCATGTTTACGTGCTGCATTCCATCTTGCATCATCAGACTGTTAGCCACGATTTTCAAGACTCGCTCGCACGGTCTTTGGAAGGTTGCCAAGACCCAATGAAGAGTCACGCACCCTAATGCATGTTGCTTAACCACATAAGTCCTCGAGCCAAAGCCTAAGGGAAACTAAAGTTTTGCTAAGTCCTTGACTAATATTTAATCGAGGAATTAACCAAAGGAATGAATGATAGGGAAGCAAAACGTTGTGATACCAACACAACTGGGCTAAAAGCAAATGCACCGCTTATGCCGCTTTGGTAACCATATCACATCATTCACCCCAGTCATTCCAAACCAATGGTCGAGTAGTCGATCGCATATCAGCCAAATACTTAGTTTGTTTTAGCATCTTCTGGGAAGCAACGGTTCCTAAATGAGGATACGCCCCAAAAAATCCGAGGATCAAGGCAACCTCCCGTGATGGATATTCAATAACTTTTGAAAAATAAGAGTCGGTGACGGTGACGATGACGGTGACACACGCATTTTCTAAAAAACCATGCACAAATTTCATAAAAATGCAAGCAGGGACCGCATCTGAGCATAGTTTTTGCTTTGCTGTCAGTTCTGAGCAATTGGGCCAAAGAAGAAGAATATCATACCCTCCTGGACTAGACCCCTGGGGCAGAGATTGGAGCGGCTTCAACTTCGGTCAGATCCTAGCGGTGCATTGGACCTTTGGGCGGAGATGGAACAACCAGCCGGGAATCCGAACCCCTACCCGAATCCCAATCCGAACCCAGAAAATCCAAACCCGAAAAATCTGAACCCAGAAAACCCAAATCCGGAAAACCCGAATGGAGAAATGGTGGAAATCAGGCAAGCTATTCAACGATTGGGTGAGTGCACTAACAATCAGATCGCCCAACTTATGCTCATGATAACTGGAGTGGCTCGACGACTCCCAAACCCAAACCCAAACCCAAACCCAAACCCGAATCCTAACCCAGAACAACCAGCCCTCGAGATGGAAACTCCGCTGAAGCCTAAAATGGCGGCTGTGCTAGCAAAGATAACCCAATTGGAGCAGTCTGTAGCAAGAAATGAGAAAATCATCACAACGGGCTTTGACATCAACACGCTCTGTTTGTTTCCCAATGCAAAACTCCCCGAGAAGTTTAGGCCCATAGACTTCGCGAAATTTGATGGAACTGGAGACCCGAAGGTGCACTTGACCGGATACATTGGAGCACTCTCCATGTGGGGTGTAGAGAGAGACGCCATGGCTCAGATGTTCTCGCAAACTCTCGTGGGTCACGCCCTCCACTGGTTCACGTCACTGGATGAAAGGAAGAAACGATCTTGGGAGGACATATGTGCGGCTTTCATAGCGCAATATGACTATAACATTCAGCTGGAAGTCACTACTTGTGAGCTGGAGTCCACGAAAATGGATGCTAAGGAATCCTTTGCGGATTTCGTAAAGAGGTGGAGGGCAAAGGCGGCCCAAATGAAGGATAGACCATCAGACAGAGATCAGATCCGGATGATCGTTCGGAACCTTCAGCCGAACCTAGCAAGGCATATGGTCATGGCACAAGTGTGTTCAGATTTCAAAACATTCTTCGATACTGGCCTGACTGTCGAAGAAGCAGTCCAACTCGGCATCTTTGACAAGCCTGAACCTGCCCCTAAACCCAAGAAAGTTTACTCTGGTAATAGTAACGCCCTGTTCGGCAACTCCGGCTACACCAACCTCCTCAACACCTCTACAAACACTACCCAAACCGAGCCAATCAATCAGATTGTCGCTCAGACCAACCCACCCCGCTCTCAACCCCGCACTTTCGCTCAATTCTCAGCACCTCTCTCCGTTGTGGTCGAGAAGTTGGTCGAAAGTGGAGTTCTCAAACCGCTCAACCCTACTCCCCTCCCTCAAAAACTCCTTGCTTCCCATAATCCCAATGCATACTGTGCCTACCATCAGAATGTAGGCCATCCAACCAACAATTGTTTCCGCCTTCCTCATGCCATCCAAGACCTCATTGATAACAAAACCATCCCCACAGCCCCACCAAAGCCCAATATCATCTCTAACCCGTTGCCGAAACATTCAAACACCCACACCGATCACATTTCCCTAAGCCACCCTTTCAACCCAAGTCTCTACATCATTCCCGCAACCCAACCACGTCCGATTGTCAGGTTGCCGGCTGAAGATACCATTTGTGCACATGATACCGCTGGATGGGACTTTCAAAGGAGATGGGAGGATTTGACAGAGGACTTTTTAGCAGTGGAGAACCGAGCCCTTGTTACCGGGGTATGGCCTGTAGCGCATGACCCTGAACTGGTGGAAGAATTGAAGCATGGAGCTTGGAGACAAGATTGGGAAGAAATGATGGCAGACCCATTGGACGGTTACTCACTATTTGCTCTATTCATGGAGCTAGAGCCAGTTACAGATGGGGATGAATGGGAATGGGAACCGGATCCCAACGGATGGCATTGGGTAGATGACTCGTACCCTTTGGATGAAACATCCTTGGTCTATCTTGTAATGACCCTGATTTTTGGTAAATAAAAATTTCGTTAAATATTTGAATTTTATATTTATTACTTGGATTGCTTTTAAAAATTTCTTTTAAATTCTAATAATCCGTCATAATTAGATTTGAAACTTGTAAAATTAAATTCTTTTACTCCGGACAATCTAGTCCTTCTCCCATGACTAGTATACTTGTAAACGTACTCGTATATGTTTCCTAGAAAGTAAATAATATCTTTAAATTATATTTCTCGGCTGGAAATCCTTCATGGCAAGTATAGTTAGTTTTAACCGATTAGTTAGCAAACCCTAACTACCGTTTGGCTTAGTTACATTTTCCCCTAACCTGGAGTAATGCATCGATGCCGACGTGGTTAGTAGAAAATTTTTCGTCGTTGCCTTGACCGTGGACTTGAGTGCCTTGCTTTGGCTTAGCGAGGTTGCCTTGGCGTCGGGCCGCTGTCGGGCCTGCCTCGCATAGGCGTCGGGTCGCTGTCGGGCCTGCCTCGCTCAGGCGTCCGGTCGCTGTCGGATTGCTCTGCCTTGCCCACGCTCACGCCTCGCCTTGGCTACACCTTGGCCACCGCTTTGCTAGCGCGCTGCCTTGGCCACGCTCATGCCTCGCCTTGGCTACGCCTTGGCCACCGCTTTGCTAGCGGGCTGCCTTGGCCATGCTCACGCCGTGCCTTGGCTACGCATTGGCCACCGCTTTGCTAGCGGGCTGCCTTGGCCACGCTCACGCCTCGCCTTGGCTACACCTTGGCCACCGCTTGGCTACCGGTTTGCTAGCGGGTTGCCTTGGCCACGCTCACGCCTCGCCTTGGCCACCGCTTGGCTAGCAGGCTGCCTTGGCCACACTCACGCCTCGCCTTGGCTACGCCTTGGCCACCGCTTTGCTAGCGGGCTGCCTTGGCCACGCTCACACCTCGCCTTGGCTACACCTTGGCCACCGCTTTGCTAGCGGGCTGCTTTGGCCACGCTCAAGCCTTGCCTTGGCGTTTGGCACCGTCGGGCTTTAATATTCCGTTATTAGGCGATTTCCTACTTAATAAAACCTAATACCACTTGTGGGCTACCACAGCCCCGGGTGGAATCGGGGCGGCCCGAAAAAGAGGCTCCACGCCGTTTCTTGGATTTTGAAAATTTTTGAAGAGTCGGCACCCGGATTTGTGGTTTGCCACCCGAGAAACCGTTTTGATTGAAAACAATAGATTTGAATTGAAAACCAGAGATTTGTTAATGGTTTGGAAGCCATGTTACGAGGGCGGAAGGGTTTTACGGCACCCCCCTCGCCCGATTTGAAATCGGTCTCTACTAAACATTTGTGGGATTTTTCAAAAGATTTTATTTCATTAAGTCACTTAGCAAGTATCCACAGATATACATCAAGTACAGGAGGTGCATGCATGTGCATGTGTACAGGAGATGATGAATATGGTGACAAAATGCAAAATAACAGAAACTGAAACCCTATCACAGAATCCACTCTCGAGCACTCTCGGCGCCGGGAGTACCATCAGAACACCCCAATCTGGGCTTCCAGATTACTTTACTTACGGTATTTGATTCCCCGATGATGAAACGGATCAAGAACACCCCGGGAATGTAAAGTGTTTGAGCTTTGAGTGTTTGAAAAACCCTTAAACCCAACCTAACCTAAGTCACTTCCAAAAGCCAAAAACCCTACTGACCCGCGCCAAGGCTCAATCGTCTCGCGCCAGGGCGCAACCATTGCACGCCAAGGCGCATCGTCGCGCGATGGTTTGACTCCCTCGCGCGATGGTTGACCATCGCGCGCCAGACCCACTCCATTGCACGCCAGGGCGCACCATCGCGCGATGCACTGATTCTCTCGCGCGAGAGTCAGCCTGGGTCAAAGTCAAAGATTTGACTGTTGACCCACGCGCGACAGCTGGAACACTCGCGCGATGGTCCCACTCCCTCGCGTGATGGTCCACTCCAGTCCCTTTCACCTTTTGCCAGCCAGTTGGTTGCTTGCCAGGGGGGTCTGCAGGGCTACTGAACCCCGTTTTTCTCCACAGGCCAGTGGCAGTGCAGGCTTTGGGCACTACACCCTCACAACCTCTCACTTTCACCTTTTGGCAAGCCTTCTCCACTAAGTTTTGGCCTTAGGCCTTGTTTGCCACCACCTTTGGTCCTCCACTTCTCCTATAAATACCTCCCTTTGTTCATCTTTCAAAGGGTTCAAGATTTTCATTCACTTTGGGTTAGAAAAGGAAGGGCACAACATTTTACTCACCATTTTCACCACTCAAACAACCTCAACTCAATTCAAAGTTCAAACACTTTTCAAACCTCAAAGCCGAAGGTATAGCTTACCTTTGCTCTACTCTTTGTTCTGATCTCTGAGGGGAACTGGCAGGGCCAAGGCTGGTATTCAATACCAGTCCTGGCCCTAAAGTCAGCAGAAATACAAGAATCCGTGCCAAG
The DNA here is from genome assembly GCA_025413875.1 of Rhododendron molle. Lineage (NCBI taxonomy): Eukaryota > Viridiplantae > Streptophyta > Magnoliopsida > Ericales > Ericaceae > Rhododendron > Rhododendron molle. The sequence goes on along the minus strand of CM046391.1, from coordinate 31,805,259 downwards.
CACTTCCTCGCGCGATGGACTCACTCACTCGCGCGACTGTTCTCAATTGCACGCGGCAGTCCACGTGGGGTTTGGGATGCTGGTCATGTTCTTGTTTTACTTATGTCTATGTTTATTTTAAAGCATGATAGGTTTTAGCTCACTGCTCAGCATGTTAAAACACATAGACTAGCTTTTCTTGCTTATTTACTTTGTTGGAATGCTTTTGGGTTGCATCTGGACCTGTACCAGAGCTCAGAGCATGCAAAGCAGTTCCTGGAAGTCCAGCCAGGACACTCGTGCGAGGGACTCACTGTCTCGCGCGATGGTCCTCCTGAGTCCAGTAACTGCCCTTGCATGAGCAGCTTGGCCCTTGGCCTTTGTTTTGATAGCCCCACTGTTTAGGGGTTGCATTTCAATTAATTTAGCTCCTGTTTGTAATAATTAGTAATATTCATTTACTTTCAGTCCATTTAAACTGCTTGGTTTGCCTCCTGGGTGTGCACTGGTCCTTCCGGAGCCCAGAAGAGGATTAAATTCAACCTGTGGTGAAATAGGACCCTCGCGCGAGTGAGTGAGTGTGTCGCGCGATGGTCTTCTTTGCATGCATGTTGATCCATGCATGCAAAGGTGGCCATGGTGTATGGCACATCCATTTTATGAGCAGTCTGGTTTATTTCTCATCATAGGGCCGGATTTCATCCTATTTCCATTATTTCATCCATCCGTGCCATGTTTGTATCACATCTTGCAAATCGTGGTACAGTCTTAATCCCCGATTAACTGTTCCCCTGCCCTAACTGGCTTAAAATTGGTTAAAGAAGAAAACGAATCACAAATACTCTCACAAAATGCCTAAGTAGAGACCGATCTTCGGATTGGGCGAGAGGGGTGCCTTAAAACCCTTCCCCTCTCGTAACCTGGCTCCCAAACCCAGATATAGTTATGACGGACTGGTTCCTTCACTTTTTCAAATCAAATAGCGCGGCAGGTGCTTCGAAATACGGTTCCTTGGGTGACGGACCTTCAAACCCAGGTGGCGACTCTGTGTTTTTGCGAGCGCCTACTTCTCCGCTCGCGCTCCCTCGATTTCTGGGCCCTTGCATCTTGGAATCCGAAAATTCCAGGGCATGCTGCCCACAACCACGTGCTCACCCTGCAATTCTTGTTAGTGCAATAGGATACACAAAGTATAATACTGAAGAAATTAACTGGAATAATATTTACACATGTCACAGACTTAACACAAGATTTAGCAGACTGAAATCAGACTCCATTCTGCCAAACCCTGCTTCCCTGTCTTTCTAAAAAAAATGGTTTTACAGTTGTAAGAGCTGAAAGGGGTACATGCATGGACATACAAAAGCAGTAGGGGAATGAAACTGGAAGAAAAAGATGGACCGAGCTTGCATGCAAACACTCTCGAGCGCTTGGGAGTAAACTAGAGCGCTCGGAAGTGTTCCACAACCCAGGACTGATTTCAACCAACTAATCCATCAAATGCAGTATGCTGGTACACTGGATCTGACTTTTCAAAGTGAGAAAAAGGATTTTCATTTTTAGAACCAGACCAAGATTCTTTTGCATGCCTTTAATGCAAATCATTTATTTTATTTCACTTTGAAAACAGCAGACCGTTTGTACCAGTAAACCTTAGAAGAGATGAAAAATTTTAAAACTCATCCCACCCCCCGCCCATGCATGTCCATTTAGGTGCTTAAAAGAATGAAACAGAGTTGGAGCCACTCTCGAGCGCTTGGGAGTAGTCCCGAGCGCTTGGGAGTGTTTCCAGTAAGCTTAATGCAGAAAACTCATTCATGTTCCATTGCTCTTGTTATTACACCAAGGTCTCCCAACCCTTACTTAGTATTAAGGACTAAGAGGGCTGAGGTACCTCCCCTAGGAAGGAAAAGGAAAACAGCCCTGCTTTGCTTGACACTAAGGTGGAGGATTTCTACCTTTGAGTTGGAAGCTTGCTCCTTGGAAAAGGGTTTTGGGAAGTGAAATGAGGAAGACAGATTAGGAGGTTCAGAACTGGAGAATGATCTGATCTCCTTGCATGTCTTTCACACCTTGGGTTATTGTTGCTTTTGTTTTGAAAATGAAGTTCTTGAGAGAGATGGGGAAGAACAACTCTGTTTGAACAGTCAAGAAGGTTTTTTTAGAGAGAGAAATTTTCGTCCTCCTGATAGTTGAATACCAGCCTCTATTTATAGGCAAAAATTTTCCATCACATGCATTTGAAACAATTATTTTTTAAAGGGGAAAACTGCTAGTTTGAGGATTTTTTTGACTAAGGTTGAGTGTGGACCGAGTTTCAGCTGGCTCAAAGGATTTGTAATGATGAATTGCATGGGTAGTGGGAAGGCTCACCACCCATTGGCCCGCATAGAAGACTCGAGCGCTCGGGTTCAGTCTCGAGCGCTTGGGAGTTTACTCTCGAGCGCTCGAGAGTTCGTCAAATCTTAGGTTTTGAGAATGGTTTGGAGCGCTCGGGATTGATCCAAAGCGCTTGGGACTGATTTTGACATTTTATTTTCCCTTTTTAAAGCCTTCCAAGGAGCATCGTTCTATCGGTCCAAGGCTTGTTTAATCCAATTTCATCATCGGGGAGCCTCCGGGCCACAAATTAAGGAAATTCGAAATGTCCAAATTGGGGTGTCTACACCACTCGAGCAATGAAAGCCTAGATTTGACTAAAACACGTCATTAAGATACTTTTGAACCATAGGAACCCATCATTCTTGCTTCCAAAAGAAGCAACCTTAGCCATGCATACATGCAACCCTAATTTACCTAGCCTTGTCCTTATCCTCCTAGTCTTCTATGTATGTGCATACATTGACCAAAGAGAGAGAGCCGAATAGGGAGAGGGAGAGTGAGTGTGTGCTTGTGTTTTTGGCCACTCCAACAAGTCACCTACTTACTTTTGCTTTAACCAACTTCACACTCAACCTAAGTACAAGTTGCCAACCCATTTCTAGTCTTCCAAAGTACAACCTAGCCAATGATGTTATGCTTTCCCACAAGCAAGCCTTCCCTAGACAAGACAAGGCCAAAAACCCCTCATGAAAGCCTTGAAATGAAAATGACAAGTCTTGGCATACATGAAAGACTTGATTGGACAATTCAATGGATCAACAAAGGAGAGAGAAAGAGAGAGACAGGGCTGGCCGGATGGATGAAGAATGAGGGAGGTGTGTGCATGTGTACTTGGACACTATTCAAGCCACCTGATACCTAAGCCTTTTGACTTCATCCTAGACTACCCAATTACTCTTCCAAGCCAACCCATTCTAGGACAAGACAAGTCCATGACCCTCCATCATGACCTAATTCAATAGCCTTAAGCCTAAAGAGTGAAACTGACATTACTTGGCATGCCACCAAGCATGATTTGACAACACAATGAGAGGTAGAGAGAGAGAGAGCCGAATTGGAGGGAGGGCTGGATTGGAGAGGAGGAGAAGAGAGAGTGAGGTGTGTGTGAGTGTACCTTGACACTATTTGACCTAGTTACAACTTGGTTGAGGTGACTATTGGATGACAAGGCTTGACATACTTGACATGACAATTCAATGGAACAAATACATGGGAGGAGAGAGAGAGAGATGGGATTCGGCCAAGAGAGGAGGGAGAGAGAGCTCAATGTTGGGCTATAAATAGCCTCCTCACTTCTCATTCAACTCACACCTCAAGCTTTGCTCCATCTTCTCTCTAAAAACCATTCTGTTATTTCCAGACGGCCTACTGTCCATTCGTAAAACCTCATTTTGCCCCTGCTTAAAGTGGTTTTTAGGACTAACTCCCTTCAAGAATGTTGTAGAGCACTTCGAAACCTTCAAATTAAACCTAAGAACCACCCCAATCGGTCAAGAAATGACCAAGATATCGACCTCTGAAGTTCAGTAAAATTCTCGGATTCCAGATTCCAGACAGCTTACTGTCACCACCTTTATCACCATTTTTCTCCGGGCGAAAGTCGTTTCTAGGAACAACGTTCTCCACGAAAGTCGTAGAGAACTTCAAGATCTTCGTTTTAGATTCAAGAACGATCCTATTCGGCCAAGTATTGACCGAGTTACTGCCATCCGAAGTTTGGTCCAGATTTGCGAGTTTCAACGCCCATAGAGTTTCCAACTAGCTTATTCGGCACCGACTAGTTTTGGATCAAGGTAGAACTTTCCGTCCCCACTATCTCTTAGTATATGTATAAAGTTCCTAATCTCTATCTCTATGTATAGTTATGTTCAAACGTAGATTGTCTTGAACTTTAAAAAAATATGGTACGAAGCTTGACGTCAAATGAATGTTAAAAATAAACCTATCTTGCTTTTAAAAGTATGACATGTTGAACAAATGATTTCTACGTCAATAAACATATGTTGTCTTTTTGAACTTTCCACAAAGGAAGAAAGAACGGATTTCAAAACAAGAGAAATCAGAAACTTTATTTGAAGTATTTGTATTTTGATCTTTTAGAGGGTTATGAACTTGTTTACATGTCGTTTGCATTACTTATGGTTGTATAAGGATGGTGATGAGCTTGTTTATAAGAATGCTTGCATGATCTTGCTAGTTAGATTACAATGAATGATTTAATTCAATCTATGTGAAAAGTCCCACCGCGGAGTCATTGCATGTAACGAGACACAGAAATCGAGAAAATAGAAACATGACACTTAGGGTGTGTTAAAGACAAGGTGTGTTTTGAAAACGCAATGCGGCCGGACTTGCCCATTGTGGGAATGTGGTTGATATGGATAAAACAGATTTTTGAAACTACATAATGACCAAATGTGGGTGCATTATATGAGTGTGTGTGTGTTGTGTGCCAATGGGAACCCGGCGCGGCGGAACTGAGGTTGGGTGTGTGGCTTGGTTATCCGCGGAGAGGAGCCAATGCAAATGTGTGCCAATGGGAACCCGGCGCTGCGGAACCATTGTGAGGATACTCGAGAACCCGGCGCGGCGGAACCGAGGTTGGGTGTGTTTGTAACGCCCCGAATTTTGGGTACGTTAAATAAACATTTTTATTGAATAAATTAAGGAGAGTCTAGCTCATTATTACAACATAATTCTCACAAGAGTGCTTTTATTCAACAAAAGAGGGGATAATCTAAGGTTAACTACTGCTCCGCCTCTTCCTCCATCCTTGCAAGCTCCTCGGCTCCGAAGGCCTCCAAGGTGTACTGTTCATGCTGCTCATCTATAAAATCTGACACATTATACCAGCGTCGCCCCCAGTATAATATGTCAGGGTCACCAAAAAGGTAACACCATGAGCTACAGAAGCTCAATAGAATAATCCAACCCGCTAACCCGTAACTTATAACACGAAGGTACATAGGCAATTACACATGCTCATTCAACAACATAATTAACAATGACACATCCGCATTCATTATCTTGCCTACGTTGGTGTCATGCCTTTCTTTGTTTCTCCTACGTGACTCGTCGTAAACCGTGTCACCATTTCCAAATCAACATTTTGAAAATCATTTCTCATTCTTTGTTACCAACGGGCTACCAAGTCCAGCCACGTTATCAAATCTTGCATTGGCTCCTCTCCGTGGATAACCAAGCCCAATTACCAATGAAGCTACCACGTCCGGCTCCGTTAGCAATCTACACAATGGACTACCAAGTCCGGCCTCATTGCGGTTTTCGCAAGTCTACACAAAGGGCTACCAAGTCCGGCCATTACGTAGTTTAAAAAATCCTTTTTATCCATATCAACCACTCCCTAAGTGTCATGTTTCTACTTTTCGGTTCTCGTGTCTCGTAATCATGCGTAGACTCCGCGGCGGGACGAATCACTTTAAAGTAATCTTGAAACTAAACTAGCAAGATCATCCAACTCTATTTAATCATGCTTGTTTATAACCACAAGTAAGGCAAGCAACATGCTATCATGCTTACAATCGTTTAAAAGGTCAAAATACGAATACTTCGTTTAAAACAACACTTTATCCTTTAAAACGACAACGTATAGCCATCTTTTTGGAAGTTCAAAACAACACATGTTTATTGACGAGTTCATACATAAGCAAGCAACTACCACGAGATCTAGCAATCAAGTAGTCATAAGATCAAAGTAAACTACGTAAAACAAATCATATTACACATATGGCTTCATGCTCATACAATACAATACATTTAGAGGCAGTAGTTAAGAAAAGTCTACATTTAATTCAAACATGCATACAACTATACTTAGGATAAGTAGGTTCGAAGAACTCTACAAGATCAAACATATACTTAGGAAGAGTGGTTAGGGATCACTACCGTTCTTCTTGGCGGTAGAAAAGATTACGGAAGTACGACGGAAAGAAAGTCGGCAAACAAACGGAGTAACGGCTTACGGTAAGCTTCCAAAAGCTTCGAAAGAGAATGATTTCTCTTGAAACTAGATCGTAACCTAAACCACTACTACTTTTGGATTGAGGTGGTGGTCGAGTGGCGGCAATGGAACGAAAACTCAAGAACAAGCCAAGAACATCAAGAACAAGTTATGCTTTCAAGAAAGAAGTTGGAGAATGGAGAGGTGTGAGTCCAAATGAAGGAATGGCTTGGTATTTATAGGCAAACTCTCCCTTTCTCTCTCCTTGGCCGAAATATCTCTCTCTCTCCTATATCTCATTTTTTTATTCCAAGCAATCTTGCTTCCTTGCAAGAAACAACCTAAAAACTAGGCATGCAAGGCTAGGATGTGTCCTTTGGATTGGATTATGGAAGACTAGGCAAGAAAATGGGATTTGATTCAAGTTTAAAATTAGGGTTTGTACAAGAAGGACTAGATTTGATTGTCCTTGGCCATGCTTTCACTTTGAAAGTATATCAAAGAAGGACAAGGGTGATCTAAGCTAGGTCAATCAAGGATCACACATATCACACTCTCTCTCCCTCTCTCATCTGAATCTCTCTCTCTCTCCCATCTCTCTCTCGGCCTTTCTCTCTCCCCTCTCTCTCTCTCTCTCTCTCCTCTGGTACAAAGTACAATATATATAACTATATATATATATATATATATGGAAAGGACAAGGATTTGGTGGATTGAATAAGGAAAGAGTGAGGGTTTGGCATACATCAAATCTCTCTCCTATCTTCTCCTTTCTTCTTCTTTCACCTAGTACAAGTACTAATATATACATGTATCTAGGATTTGGTAGACAAAAATCAAGCAATACATCACATCTCTCCCTCTCTTTTCCTTCTCTTCCTCTCTCTCTCTCCCTCCCTCTCTCTCGGATTCTCTCTCTCTCGGCTTTTCTCTCTCTCTCTCCCTCTCTCTCTCTCTCACTTGTACTCTCTTGGAAGTATATATATACTCATATATATATAAATAGTACTATGGGTCTTTCATAAAATCTAAGTTTTCAAGTAAATTAGATTTTCTAATTAAAATATTCTATTACACACATGTCAATACAATATTATATATATACACATATATATATACATACAAGTACATATATAATATATATACAAGCACATACACACAATCTAGGCTAGAAATGACCTAATACAATATCTAATAAAGTATTCTACTTCATCCAAAGTACTAAGTACTAACCTAATATACTAATGGACAAATCTTAGTTTAATGGATTATCACACATGGCCAAATCTAATATTTTAATCACCTATTCTTGGTTGGCAAGCAAAGCTATTATCCAATGGATAATAGTTTTCCTAGTGGTTAATAACCAATGGTTAGTGAAGGTAAGGTCCAAGGGTTATCGTCCAATGGTTAATAAATCTCCTAGCGGTTATTATCCAACGGGTAATGCTAGAAAGTCTAATACTTGCAATTAAGCACTAAACTAATCTAATCTCGTACTTAGGAAGATTAACCAAGGTTTACCTATTGACCAATGGGTAAAGGAAACTCTAACGCTATTGTCCAATGGTCAATAGCAAAAGGTGCAAACGGTTCAGAGGATTAATCTAGGGCTACCGAACTCAAGGGTTTCAAAAGGTTCGTGAATCGAGGCTCATAAGATTCACTGAGGTTTAGGAATGATCGGTGACTAGGTTTAACGATAGCTAAGTCGAAACGTCGGTTAAAAGCTAGCTAGGGTTGCTAGATAGGATTTCCAGCCGATAAGTGGGATCTTAGGGTTTCACCCTAGAAATGACAGGAAGATCGGCGGTTAAACAACGTTTAAAACCTAATTAAGATTTGGGATCCAAGTGATTAGGTTAACAGTCTATTAGGAATCTAACTCTACTTGTCAGGTAGGATTTCCAGCCAAGGAATGTAATTTAAGGCTTACTACAATTACTAAGTAAATATATATAACTGCTTATACAGGTACACTTGACTTTGGAAAATGATCTTATCGACCGGAGCGATAGAATCTAATTTTATGGTTTAGAATCTAATTATGGCCGATTATTAGAATTAAAAGAGAATTATTAAGACAAACAAGATTAATTAAAGAATTTCCAATATAACAACGAAATTTTTATTCAGTAAAAATCCGAGTTGTTACAACCTATCCCCCTTAAACAATTTCGTCCTCGAAATTAGGCGAATGCTCAGATTCGAACAAGTGAGGGTAGTTGGCCTTCATGGTTTCTTCTCTCTCCCAGGTGGTCTCTCCAGTTCCACGGTTTTTGCACAAGACTCGTACTAGTTTGATGGTCTTGTTCTAGATTGTCTTCTCACTTCGGTCTTGTATCTCTATTGGTTCTTCTTCATACGTCGCGTCTTCCTCGATGTTGATGTCTTCCCAGTTGAGAATATGTGTGGGTAATGCGAGATACTTGCGGAGCATTGAAACGTGAAATACGTTATGCACTCTGTCTAACTGCGGTGGCAGTGCTAGGCGATACGCAACCTTCCCGATCTTTTCCACAATGTTGAATGGTCCAATGTAGCATGGGGATAACTTTCCCTTCTTCCCAAATCTGATAACTCCTTTTTCTGGTCTGATCTTTAGGAACACGTGGTCTCCTACTGCAAAGGTTAACGGTCGGCTTCTCTTATCCGCATAACTCTTCTGTCGGCTTTGTGCGGTTTGAATTCTTTGCCTGATGAGCTTGACCTTTTCTGTGGTATCCCGTACTATGTCAGGTCCAATCAATCCAGTTTCCCCAGCATCTGTCCAACAGACAGGAGATCGGCAGGGTCGACCGTACAGAGCTTCATAGGGTGCCATCCCAATACTTGCTTGATAGCTATTGTTGTAGGCAAACTCTACCAATGGCAAGTGCTGCTCCCAATTTCCAGAAAAATCCAAGGCACAGGCCCTTAGCATGTCTTCCAGCGTCTGTATTGTCCGCTCAGTTTGTCCATCCGTTTGCGGGTGAAAGGCCGTACTAAGCCTTACGTCAGTCCCTATTGCCTTCTGTAATCCTTTCCAAAAGTGTGACACGAAACGTGGGTCTCTGTCAGATACTATCGAGACAGGTACTCCATGCAGGCGTACAATCTCTCGAATATACAGCAAACTTAGCTATTCTACATTCTCGGTCATCTTGACAGGCAAGAAATGCGCAGATTTGGTGAGTCGGTCCACGATCACCCAGATAGCGGTGTTAGACTTAGCAGATCTCGGTAGTCCGGTCACATAATCCATAGAGATGTGCTCCCACTTCCATGTCGGAATCGGCAAGGGTTGAAGATCTCCTCCAGGTCTCTGATGTTTAGCTTTGACTTGTTGACATACCAGGCACGTAGATACAAATTGAGCTACGTCCTTCTTCATTCCTTCCCACCAGTATGTCCTTCGAAGGTCATGATACATCTTTGTACCACCAGGGTGTACCGCGAAGTTCGAATTGTAACGCCCCGAATTTTGGGTACGTTACATAAACATTTTATTGAACAACAAAAGAGAGTCTGGCTCTTTATTACATCATAAACTCCCAAAGGGTTCTTTTATTACACAAAAGGAGTGGATATCTAAGGTTATCTACAGCTCCTTCTCTTTTTCCATCCTAGCAAATTCCTCAGCTCCAAAAGCCTCCAAGGTGTACAGCTCCCCTTGTTCATCTAACAAGTCTGACACATTATACCAGCGTCGCCACCAGTATAATATGTCAGGGTCACATAAAGCAACACCATGAGCTTGAAAGCTCAATAGAATAATCCAAAGATCCACTAACCCTTAACTTACAAATAGCAAGTCATGCATATATCATAAAGAGTCATAACAGCACATGCATTAATATAACAATAACAACAACAATGACACATCCGCATTCGCTATCTATCGTTGGTGTCATGTTTTCGTGTGTTTCTCCTACGTGACTCATCGTTTTGTGTCTCATCTTTCAACATCATTTCCAAAAATCACACGCACACGCCAATGAGCTACCAAGTCCGGCTCATTGGCCACATTGGCTACCAAGTCCGGCACATTGTGAACGCACACAACCAATAAGCATCCAAGCCCGGCACCTTGTGTCGCACAACAATGAGCTACCAAGTCCGGCTCATTGCCACAAAGGCTACCAAAGCTGACTTATTGGCCACAATGGCTACCAAGTCCGGCACGTTGTGTCACATCTTAGCTCCTCTCCGCGGATAACCAAGTCACACACCTCCAATGAAGCTACCAAGTCCGGCTCCATTGGTCAACGCACACCAACGTAAGGCTACCAAGTCCGGCCATTACGTAGTTTCCAAAATCCTTTTTATCCATATCAACCACTCCCTAAGTGTCATGTTTCTATTTTTCGGTTCTCGTAATGATGCATAGACTCCGCAGCGGGACGAATCACTTTAAAGAAATCTTGAAACCAAACTAGCAAGATCATCCAATTCTATATTACCTAATCGTACTCAAATTATTACTTAAAGCATAACGCCACATGTACGGACGCCCTTGGAGTGGAAAGCCACTTATGCTTTATCAACAACAAGTAATGCAAGTAAATATACATACATGCTCATAATCATCCTCAAAAATCCGTTCTTTCTTCCTTGGTGGAATTTTCAAAACAACATATGTTTATTGACGAGTTCATACATGAACAAGCAACTATTACGAGATCGAGCAATCAAGTAGTCATAAGATCAAAGTAAACTACGTACTTAACAAGAAAGTTCTACAAGCTAAATTCAAGTCAAACATGCATATAACTATTCAAGTACCACATATACTTAGAGATAGCGGGGTCGGAGTATTCTACCTTAATCCGAAACTAGTCGGGGCCGGATAAGCTAGTTGGAAAGTGCTACGGGCGTCGAATGCTCACAATCTGGACCAAACTTTGGATGGCAGTAACTCGGTCAATACTTGGCCGAATAGGATCGTTCTTGAGTCTAGAACGAAGATCTCGAAGTTCTCTACGACTTTCGTGAAGGACGTTATTCCTAAAAATGACTTTCGCCCGGAGAAAAATGGTGATAAGAAAGTGGACAGTGAGCTGTCTGGAATGGAATTTCCAGATTTTTCACTGAACTTTGGAGGTCGATATTTTGGTCATCTCTTGACCGTTTGGGGTGGTTCTTGGGTCTAAACTGAAGCTCTCGAAGTGTTCTACGACTTTCGTGGAGGTCGTTGTTCCTAGAAACGACTTTCGCCCGGAGAAAAAATGGAGTTTTTCAGAGGACAGTAGGCTGTCCAGAAACTGGTTTTTTTTAGAGAGAAGTGAGAGCTATGCTTGGAGGTGTGAGTTGAAAGCACCAAATGGCTTGGTATTTATAGTCAAGCCTCTCCTCTCTCCTCTCATGGCCGAACTCTCTCTCTCTCTCCTATCTCTCATTTTTTTATTCCAAGCCATCTTGCTTCCTTGCAAGAAACAACCTAAAAACTAGGCATGCAAGGCTAGGACGTGTCCTTTGGATTGGATTATGGAAGACTAGGCAAGCAAATGGGATTTGATTCAAGTATAAAATTGGGGTTTGTACAAGAAGGACTAGATTTGATTGTCCTTGACCATGCTTTCACTTTGAAAGCATATCAAAGAAGGACAAGATGAGCTAAGCTAGGTCAATCAACTTGCACACACATCACACTTTCTCCCTCCCTCTCCATCCGAATCTCTCTCTCTCTCTCTCTTGTACTATATATCTATATATATATGCACTAGGAAGAATACACATAATATATTATAGATATGGGTACTATGGATACTTTGAAATCTTGTATTTTAAACCAAAATTAGATTTTCTTATTATAAAAATCTATATACACACATGTGTATTACAATATAATATATATATACATATATATATATATATACATACAAGTACACATATTATATATACAAGCAAGTACTACAATATCTAGACTAGATATGTCACTTTCCAAGATCTAATAAACTAATCTACTTCTTTCAAAGTACTAAGTACTAAATTAATAACCTAATATACTAATTCTATTTTAATATATTTTTTAACATATGGGCAATCTAGTCTTTATATATAATAATAAGAGAATCCCATGGAAAAATTAAATAATAAACCTTGTACTTTTGGCAAGACTAAGCTATTGTCCATTGGTTAATAAATCTCCTAACATGTGTTGTCCAATGGGTAAAAGAAATAAAGTACTATGCAAGATTTTCTAATTAAAATATTCTAATGCACACATGCAAAATTCAATATTATATATATATGCATATATATATACATACAAGTACACATATAATATATATACAAGTAAGTACACACAATCTAGTACACTATCTAATAAACAATTATACTACTTTCAAAGTACAAAGTCCTAAATGAATAACCTAATGTACTAATTATACTATAATAGATTTTAACACATGCCAAATCTAATATTTTAATCTATCTAGTACATGATTGTCAAGACTAACTATTATCCATTGGATAATGGTTTCCCTAGCGGTCAATAACCAATGGGTAATGATGGCTAGGATTCTAGTCTATCATCCAATGGGTAATAATTCTCCTAGCGGTTATTATCCAACGGTTAATGCTAGAAAGTCTAATATTTGTAATTAAGCACTAAGCTAATCTAATCTCGTACTTAGGAAGATTAACCAAGGTTTACTTATTGACCAATGGGTAAAGGAAATCCTAATGCTATTGTCCAACGGATAAATATTACCTTAGCTTTTATCGTCCAGTGGATAAAGACAAAAAGGGTAAAATGGTCCATCTAGGGTTAGGGTAACCTAATTAGATTTGGGATCCAAGTGATTAGGTTAGCAGTCTATTAGGAATCTAACTAATTGGTTAAAGACTAACGATACTTAATCTAGGCTTTCATTGCCCGAGTGGTATTTTGGTTTTAATTAGGAAGAAATCGCCGAATAACGGAATATTAAAACCCGACGGTGCCAAACGCCAAGGCAAGGCGTGAGCGTGGCCAAGGCAGCCTGGTAGCAAAGCGGTGGCCAAAGCAGCTCGGTGGCCAAGCGGTGGCCAAGGCAGCCTGGTGGCCAAACAGTGGCCAAGCGGTGGCCAAAGATACTCACGAACAGGCTATGTAGCATGGACGGTGAGCTCCCCGATGGTGGCAGTGTAGCCAAAGCACAACAGTAGGGAATGGGGGGCGGCGGTGGACAAGTACTGGTCACCGGCACGTCTGGAAACGATGGCAACAAAGGCTGTGGTGGTGGCATGGAGAGAGTGTCTAGTGGTGAAGTGAGAGTGGGGTGGCAAAAACATGGTGTCCGGTGGGGAGGAGGTGAGGTGGCGGACTCTACAGAGAGTTAGAGAAGGAAATGCAAGGAGAAGAAGCAAGAGCGAGGCTGACCCGACAGCGACCCGACGCCAAGGCAAGGCAGGCGCGACAGCGAGCCGACGCCAAGGTAAGGCAGGCTTGTCAGCGAGCTGACGCCAAGGCAAGGACTAAACATTAACCATTTTGGCATCGATGCAACGCTTTAGGGGGAAATGCAACTAAGCCGTATGGTAGTTAGGGTTTGCTAACTAATCGGTTGCCATGCAGGATTTCCGAGAAAATAAATTCTAGGATTTTCTACAATTACCAAGTATTTATACCGAGGTCTAAATAGGCATACTCGTCTTTAGAAAATGACCTTAATGCCCGGGCGATGAATTCCAATCTCCTAAGTCATAAACCTAATTATGACGGGTTATTAATCGCAAAAAGGGATTTATAAAAATAAATAAAGAATTTTCAAATAAAATAACAAAATTTTATAAGTCGATAACGACCGATTTTTGGATGTTAAAAATGAAATCCAAGTATTAAACTAAAATTCAAATTTTTAGCGAAATTTTTATTGACCAAAAATCAGGGTCGTTACATGAATGGTGAGCCTCTCGGAGCACTGCTTCTCGCAGGGTTCCAATATTAGGCACAAACACCTTCCCCTTGAATCTCAGGCTGTTGTCCTTCTCGATCATCCATCCAGGCAATGCCTTTCCTTCTCGGATTCGATACCGGATGAATTCACAGTCTTGCCCGGAGGTTTAGGCGAGCAAAATTTCTCTGTGAAGTGCTGGTTCTGCAACGAGAGCGTACAAATGTGTGTTCCCATCTTTTGAGGATGGTCGCAGATTGAACTCGTTGAGAGTGTCCATCATCTCCCATTCCTTGATGGCAGTCTTGACCTTCTGTGCTCTGTCCTTCTGACTAAGAGCGTCAGCCACCACATTGGCCTTACCGGGGTGGTACTGAAGTGTAAACTTGTAATCCTCTAGATATTCCATCGAGCGGCGCTGTCTCAGATTCAACTCTTTCTGAGCGAAAAGATACTTGAGGCTTTTATGGTCGGTAAAGACTTCGAATTGTTCTCCCCACAGATAGTAACGCCAGGTTTAAAGGGCGAATACTACAGCAGCCAATTCTAAGTCATGGGTAGGGTAGTTCTTCTCATGGGGTCGGAGTTGTCGGGATCCGTAAGCTACAACTTTCCCATTTTGCATCAGCACGCATCCTAGACCGTCTCTTGACGCATCGCAGTAAACTGTATAATCTACACCCCGCTCCGGGATGATGAGTATCGGTGCACTGGTCAGCCTTTTCTTCAATTCCTGAAAGGATTTCTCGCAAATCTCATTCCAATTCAGCTTTACTCCTTTCTGAGTCAGTCTCTTCATTGGTTTTGCTAGTGTTGAGAAGTCGGGTATGAATCTTCGGTAATACCCAGCCAATCCTAGAAAACTCCGGATTTCGAATACGGAGGCTGGCTGTTTCCAGTTCAACACGGCCTCCACCTTGCCTTCATCCACCGCGATTCCGTCTTTAGATACTACATGTCCCAAAAACTTAACCACCTCTAGCCAAAATTCGCATTTACTTGCCTTGGCGTAGAGTTGGTTATCTCGGAGTACTTGTAGTACTATTCGGAGATGTTTTTCGTGCTCCTCCTTATTAGCAGAGTATATCAAGATGTCATCAATGAACACCACTACAAACCTATCCAAGTAGGGTTGGAAAACTTTGTTCATGAGACACATGAATACTGCCGGAGCGTTGGTCAGTCCGAACGGCATCACCACAAACTCGTAGTGTCCGTATCTGGTGCGGAAGGCTGTCTTGTCAATATCCTCATTTTGGATTCTCAGTTGATGGTAACCTGATCTGAGATCAATTTTAGAGAAGCAAGTTGCTCCTCTTAATTGGTCAAACAGGTCATCGATCCTGGGCAAGGGGTAGCGGTTCTTAATTGTGACCTGATTCAGCTTCCTATAGTCGATACATAGACGAAGCGTTCCCTCTTTCTTCTTCACAAATAATGCAGGTGCTCCCCATGGTGACGTACTTGGCCTGATATACCCTTTATCCAATAGCTCTTGCAATTGGGTCTTCAGTTCCTTTAGCTCTGTTGGGGCCATACGGTATGGTGCCATTGAGATTGGTGCTGTTCCTGGTTGGAGCTCTATAGAGAAGTCTGTCTCTCTCTGAGGAGGTAAGCCAGGAAGTTCCTCCAGAAACACATCGGCGTATTCGCAAATGATGTGGGGTAATCCCAGTTCCTCCCTATTGGTTTCTTCTATTTGGAGACTAGCTAGCCATCCAAGTAGTTGATTCTGCCACCTAGATCTTTTCGTCGCCGAACTTGTTGTCTGCCTATCCCCCTTAAAACGGAAACGAGTTCCCTCTGGGGTGTAAGCTGTTATTGTCTTCTGATGATAGTCTATGACTACTCTGTGTGCAGATAACCAATCCATTCCTAGGATTATATCGAAATCCACCATTTCGATCACCCGGAGGTCGCAGGTTAGTCGCAAGTTGGCTACTTCTAGCTCACACTCTCTACACACTAGACTAACGGTTATACTCCCCCCCAACGGTGATGCTACCCTCGTACTCATGCTTAGGGGTTCTGTTTCTAGTGCTAAAGCAGTTACGCAGGTAGTAGATATGAATGAATGTGATGCACCAGAATCAAACAAGGCTTATACGCAGGTACTATACAATAGTAGCGTACCTTGGATCACAGAGGGATCCGGTTCCTGTTCCGCAGTCTGTAGTGCAAAGATCCGCTCTCTAGTCTCCTGCTGAGTGTTCATGGCCTGCTTCCCTTTGTTTAGCCCATTTGGTTGCAAGGATGGTCCTCCATGGTTCTGCTTCCCAAATCCAACTTGCCCAGTCTATTGGGTCTTTTGGTTTCCGAAGTTCCCATTCCTCTCCTTCTGAGGTTGCGGGCATTGACGACTGTAGTGGCCCATCTGCTGACAGTTGTAGCACTTTACTGTTGACAGATCTCGAGTGCCTCTCTGTGGTTGGTTGCGTCCTGGGGTAGCAGTTTTCCATGCTTGGTTGTTTTGGGTCGGGGTAAAGGTCTTAGCGGGGTACGGTCCTCGATTGTTATTGGATGTTTGGGTATGGATTGGTCCCCCGGTATTGCCCGTTGCCTTCCTCCAGCGGGTTTTGAAGTCTGCTTCTTCACTCTCCAATCGAAGAGCACACTGGACGATGCCAGAATAGGTGGGAAAGGCCTGTGCTACCACGGCCCTTCGAGCAGTTGTCAGTCCCCACTTGAATCTTCTCGCTTTCTTATCCTCAGTTGCTACAGCGTTTGGGGCATAGCAAGACAGCTCCTCGAACTTTGCCGCATATTGAGTGACAGTCATGCTTCCTTGCTTCAGGTTCATGAATTCTTGCTCCTTGGCCAGGCGAATGGGCGTGGGAAAGTACTTGTCAAGGAACAGGGTTTCAAACTCGTCGAATGTCATGGTGGCTACAGTATGAGTTGTTTCCATCAACTCCCACCAGTAACGGGCTTCTCCCTTTAGTTGGTACGTGGCCAGGGCCACGCAATCCCCATTCCGGGTGATCTCCAAGGTGTCCAGGATCACCTTGGTTTCCTTCAGCCATGATTCGGCCACAGTGGGGTTAGGGTCTCCACTGAAGGTTGGGGGTCGGCGTTTGCAGAACTCGTTCATCGCTCGGGTTCGGGTCATAGGTTCATCATCGCGGTTTTGGTTTCGGCGGCTAGCATTCAAAGCAGTCATGAAAGCTTGCATGATCTGGGCTATACAAGGGTTAGTGTTAGAGGTTTCTCCATTCTCAAATCCCAGTCCACTGCGTCGGTTCACCATCTACGGGTAGAAATTTTAAGGGAGGTTTAGTTACTAGAATTAGCACGCAATGAACAAGACAGCTAGATTTTTGATTAGAAAATATCATTAGATTACATGCCTAGCGGCATCATCAGATACAAGAAAATGAAAGTAAAAGCGGATAATAATGGCTATGGTGCCATTGCTACTCCTCGGGCCGCCATCGATCGTTGAAGGCTTGGAGTGCACGACGTTCGTACTCCTTTCCGAACGCCGCGAGTGCGATGGCCACCGCGGGAATCCAGTACCAGAAGGTAGTAAGGCGGTCGTTCCTGTCGAACCACCGTGGCATGGCTATAGTAAGCACGGCCCAGAACAGAACGAAGATGAAGGGCAGTAATTGTATCGTTTGGATCGTCGCGGCGAGCTCGATTCGCTCGTCCTGTCGGAGCGCATCGTCTTCTGAAAATCCTCGTCGCCAGATCGCTGCCATGGCTCGGTTTGATTGGATAGTGGTTTGGAGGGGTTAAGATGGTGAAAGAGAGATGAAGATATGAGAAGAGGGGTGAAGAAAATGGAAATGGGAATGGGGTTTATATAGGGCCGGGTGAGGAGTGAGTGGAGGAGGGAAAAATTTGAATTTGAGTTTGAAATTTGGAGGATTAAGAGGATGGGTTGCCGGCCCCCCCCCCCCCCTTTTTCGGGTGTGGCCGATGTGCAATGGCCGGGCCCCCCTTGGGCTTGGCCGACACTTGTCACTCTCTAGGAGGAATAAAATCTATCCAAAAATGGTCCCAAAAAAATATGTCTAGAATGCTACATTACCCGTAAACGAAGGAAGTCACCATCTTCTAGCAACTTTGCGTCAACTAAAATAATTGTCCTTGTAATCCAGGTTTCATTTACTAAAGTGAAATAGTACACAACAATACTTTTTATCTTTAACAAAATAAGTTTTCCATAGCTAAGCAAAGGGTTACAAATAGAAGCATCGAATTCTACTACAAAACAGAAGATAGACCTTTCCTACTACAAAACAAGTAAATATAGGATAGGGTTTCCTAATACAACTGCAGCGATCTCACACATGATCTTAATAGGTTTATTCTACATTACTAATCCTCTCTAAGGCATGTTCATTCCGAACTTCTCCCTTAGCCACATCTTGTGGTTCTTTTCAGCCTCAGTTTCATTTATCCGAAACAGCTCCTGCTCCTATTTAAGTATTTCCTCCTGCGTTAGCACGGGCGGTTCCTCTAACAGTTCGGGGTAACACGGGAAGAGTTTCATCATGACAGCCTCCCAATCGATGCCAGTCTCCATGTCGGACACCGGAAAGCTAAATGGCTGCTCGAAGTCCTGCACAGGTGGTGCAGGGGCTTGGATGGGAGGTAGGTACTCGGGGTTTTGAGCTAGTAGGGGTACCTCCCAAATGATGGGGACTTCATAGAGTTCCATGTCATCCACATGTGGGAGTGTTGGTCCGGTGTACTCGGGTGACAGTAGTGATCAGTATATTAGACTTATTTTCAGGGCGAAAAGTGGGCAACCTCTTTGTGGTACTCTTGACATCTATACAAATGGAAGAGTTCTATATTAGACTTAACGGTACGAAGGGTAACTATAAGCATGCACATAAATAGTGATTTCACGTAGGAAAGAAATACATATTTTCATTACTTAATCGGATCCAATACAACATAAATGGCTAATATTAGCCTAGGCTTACTACTACCTTTCAAGTTCAACTACTACCAACCTTCTTATTACATTTGCATCACAAGCTTCTTAATGAGCCTAAAAGGTGTTCAGGAATTGGGCCTTATATGGGCCTATGTCAGTCTCAACGGGTGGCGGAGGTACACCGCCGGTGTCAGAGGCTATGTCCATGATGTCGGGCACAACCCTTAGCCATCCAGGCTCTTCTTCGTCATCAGATTCACTCTCTCCGTCAGATCCCTCATTTCCCCAAATCTCCATTGGTTCTTCCTCCTCGGGATCTTCTTCGGGATCCTCATTCTCGGGAGGTGCTATTGGAACTGGAGCGGGAATGGCTTCAGCTTCGTTCCCCACAACTACAAGTTCTTCATGGAAAAGGGGTGCTATTTGGACGAGGACAGGTATTGCTTCTTCATCTCCCACCTCCTCCTCATCAGGGAGTGGCAAGGCACCATGCTCTTGATAGTAGTCATAAATGTAGGGAAAGGCGTAAGGGAAGTAGGGGTCTCCTGCGAGTAGGTTGGTCATCGTCCTCAGGGCATCTCTAAGTTGACGGGCTTCGGTTAGTAGGTTGTCTCGATAGTTACTCATCTACAAGGAAAAGTTTTAACCTCGATTAGTAGTGTTTTAAGTCAAAGTTTTACTAATGTTAAAGAAACATCGAAATTTCTATGTTCCACATTCGATTCTTGATTTAAGTCATCATCCAATTGTTCGGGAATTCCCAGTTCGGCAGTACTGCCAGTTTCCACCTTACTTCAATCCGAAGATTGTTTTGTCAGAATTCCACCCAATTTGGGACGGTAAACTTAAACTCAAGTCACGTTTGTGCAACGGTCAAACTTATCTTAAAACTAATCTTAAAGGCTACCCATTCTACCCATGGCCGAGGTTTTGAACCTAAAGCTTTGATACCAAGTTGTAACGCCCCGAATTTTGGGTACGTTAAATAAACATTTTTATTGAATAAATTAAGGAGAGTCTATCTCATTATTACAACATAATTCTCACAAGAGTACTTTTATTCAACAAAAGAGGGGATAATCTAAGGTTAACTACTGCTCCGCCTCTTCCTCCATCCTTGCAAGCTCCTCGGCTCCGAAGGCCTCCAAGGTGTACTGTTCATGCTGCTCATCTATAAAATCTGACACATTATACCAGCGTCGCCCCCAGTATAATATGTCAGGGTCACCAAAAAGGTAACACCGTGAGCTACAGAAGCTCAATAGAATAATCCAACCCGCTAACCATAACTTATAACACGAAGGTACATAGGCAATTACACATGCTCATTCAACAACATAATTAACAATGACACATCCGCATTCATTATCTTCCTACGTTGGTGTCATGCCTTTCTTTGTTTCTCCTACGTGACTCGTCATAAACCGTGTCACCATTTCCAAATCAACATTTTGAAAATCATTTCTCATTCTTTGTTACCAACGGGCTACCAAGTCCAGCCACGTTATCAAATCTTGCATTGGCTCCTCTCCGCAGATAACCAAGCCCAATTACCAATGAAGCTACCACGTCCGGCTCCGTTAGCAATCTACACAATGGACTACCAAGTCAGGCCACATTGCGGTTTTCGCAAGTCTACACAAAGGGCTACCAAGTCCGGCCATTACGTAGTTTCAAAAATTCTTTTTATCCATATCAACCACTCCCTAAGTGTCATGTTTCTACTTTCCGGTTCTCGTGTCTCGTAATCATGCATAGACTCCGCGGCGGGACGAATCACTTTAAAGTAATCTTGAAACTAAACTAGCAAGATCATGCAACTCTATTTAATCATGCTTGTTTACAACCACAAGTAAGGCAAGCAACATGCTATCATGCTTACAATCGTTTAAAAGGTCAAAATACGAATACTTCGTTTAAAACAACACTTTATCCTTTAAAACGACAACGTATAGCCATCTTTTTGGAAGTTTAAAACAACACATGTTTATTGACTAGTTCATACATAAACAAGCAACTACCACGAGATCTAGCAATCAAGTAGTCATAAGATCAAAGTAAACTACGTAAAACAAATCATACTACACATATGGCTTCATGCTCATACAATACAATATATTTAGAGGAAGTAGTTAAGAAAAGTCTACATTTAATTCAAACATGCATACAACTATACTTAGGATAAGTAGGTTCAAAGAACTCTACAAGATCAAACATATACTTAGGAAGAGTGGTTAGGGATCACTACTGTTCTTCTTGGCGGTAGAAAAAATTACGGAAGTACGACGGAAAGAAAGTCGGCAAACAAACGGAGTAACGGCTTACGGTAAGCTTCCAAAAGCTTCGAAAGAGAATGATTTCTCTTGAAACTAGATCGTAACCTAAACTACTACAACTTTTGGATTGAGGTGGTGGTCGAGTGGCGGTTTAGTGGAGGCAATGGAAAGAAAACTCAAGAACAAGCCAAGAACATCAAGAACAAGTTATGCTTTCAAGAAAGAAGTTGGAGAATGGAGAGGTGTGAGTCCAAATGAAGGAATGGCTTGGTATTTATAGGCAAACTCTCCCTTTCTCTCTCCTTGGCCGAAATCTCTCTCTCTCTCCTATATCTCATTTTTTTATTCCAAGCAATCTTGCTTCCTTGCAAGAAACAACCTAAAAACTAGGCATGCAAGGCTAGGATGTGTCCTTTGGATTGGATCATGGAAGACTAGGCAAGAAAATGGGATTTGATTCAAGTATAAAATTAGGGTTTGCACAAGAAGGACTAGATTTGATTGTCCTTGGCCATGCTTTCATTTTGAAAGTATATCAAAGAAGGACAAGGGTGATCTAAGCTAGGTCAATCAAGGATCACACACATCACACTCTCTCTCCCTCTCTCATCCGAATCTCTCTCTCTCTCCCATCTCTCTCTCGGCCTTTCTCTCTCTCTCTCTCCCTTGGTACAAAGTACAATATATATAACTATATATATATATACATATATATATATATATATAGATATGGAAAGGACAAGGATTTGGTGGATTGAATAAGGAAATAGTGAGGGTTTGGCTTTGTAAGAGATTTGTACATCAAATCTCTCTCCTATCTTCTCCTTTCTTCTTCTTTCACCTAGTACAAGTACTAATATATACATGTGTCTAGGATTTGGTAGACAAAAATCAAGCAATACATCACATCTCTCCCTCTCTTTTCCTTCTCTTCCTCTCTCTCTCTCCTTCCCTCTCTCTCTCTCTCTCTCTCTCTCAGCTTTTCTCTCTCTCTCTCCCTCTCTCTCTCTCTCTCCCACTTGTACTAGTCTTGAAAGTATATATATATATATTCTGTAATATATATATATATATAAGTACTTTGGGTCATTCATAAAATCTAAGTTTTCAAGTAAATTAGATTTTCTAATTAAAATATTCTATTACACACGTGTCAATACAATATTATATATATACACATATATATATACATACAAGTACATATATAATATATATACAAGCATGTACACACAATCTAGGCTAGATATGACCTAATACAATATCTAATAAAGTATTCTACTTCATCCAAAGTACTAAGTACTAACCTAATATACTAATGGACAAATCTTAGTTTAATGGATTATCACATATGGCCAAATCTACACTACAAGAAAAATCACATTGGGTGACGAATGAAAATCGTCACAAATTGCATGTTTTTCGTCACAAATAATATAGGTGACGAAAAAAAATTTGTCGACTAAAGGTTGTCGAGGATTCCTACCTGGTGACGAAATCTATTTTTCGTCACCTATAGTGCCTTTTGATGATAAAAGATTTCATCACCAAAAAGCGAATAATTACTGACGAAATTTTTTTCCTCGCCTATTGTGGTTTTTTACGACGAAATTTTTTGTCATCAATTATTCCTTTTGGCGACGAAAAAATTCGTCACCAATGGGTCACATCGGTGACGAAAATTTTCGTCACCAGTATAAGAAATCGGTGACAAAATTTTTCGTTGCAAAAGACGTTTTCATATGGAAAAAAAAATACATCTTTCTTGCTCTTGCTGGGTTTCGAACCCGAGTACATTGAGTTTTTCGCGTAGGCTCCGACCATCTGCACCACACACACTTTTCAGCAAATATTTGAAAGATCTAATATATAACATATATGTTTCACATGAAAATATATTTTGAATGTAATTTTGAACCCTTAAACATTAAAATTAGTAATTCTGATAAACATGACAGTTGTAGGCAATTGAGTTATTGTTCAACCCCAATTTGAATTATCTCAATCGGAGTTTTCAGTAAAGAGTTATTTCCGAAATAAATTTAGTGACAAAGCGAAATTCATAAATTTCGTCATGAAAGATACCCATTTGACGACGAAATATCTTTTTCGTCACTGAAAGCGTTAAAATGGTGACAAAATTATTTTTCGTCACCAAAGTTAAGCATTTGGTGACGGAAAAAATATTTCGTTACTAAATTCGTCTCATTTGGCGACGAAATATATTTTTTGTCACCAAATGATTATCTTTGGTGACAAAAAATACTTTTGTCACCTTTTTCAAGCTTTCGGTGACGAAAAATGTATTTCATCACCAAATGGGTACCTTTGGTGACAAAAATATTTTTTTCGTCGCTAAACAGGTATAATTGGTAACGAAATTATTTCGTAACGGAAATTGTCAAAACACTGACGAATTTATTTTTTCGTCGCCAAATATACTCAATTAGTGATAAAATTAAATTTCGTCGCCACTTTTTCGTCACCAATTTTCATTTTTCTTGTGGTGCTAATATTTTAATCACCTATTCTTGGTTGGTAAGCAAAGCTATTATCCAATGGATAATAGTTTTCCTAGCGGTTAATAACCAATGGTTAGTGAAGGTAAGGTCCAAGGGTTATCGTCCAATGGTTAATAAATCTCCTAGCGGTTATTATCCAACGGGTAATGCTAGAAAGTCTAATACTTGCAATTAAGCACTAAACTAATCTAATCTCGTACTTAGGAAGATTAACCAAGGTTTACCTATTGACGAATGGGTAAAGGAAACTCTAACGCTATTGTCCAATGGTCAATAGCAAAAGGTGCAAACGGTTCAGAGGGTTAATCTAGGGTTATCGAACTCAAAGGTTTCAAAAGGTTCGTGAATCTCATAAGATTCACGGAGGTTTAGGAACGATCGGTGACTAGGTTTAACGATAGCTAAGTCGAAACGTCGGTTAAAAGCTAGCTAGGGTTGCTAGATAGGATTTCCAGCCGATAGGTGGGATCTTAGGGTTTCACCCTAGAAATGACAGGAAGATCGGCGGTTAAACAACGTTTAAAACCTAATTAAGATTTGGGATCCAAGTGATTAGGTTAACAGTCTATTAGGAATCTAACTCTACTTGTCAGGTAGGATTTCCAGCCAAGGAATGTAATTTAAGGCTTACTACAATTACTAAGTAAATATATATAACTGCTTATACAGGTACACTTGACTTTGGAAAATGATCTTATCGACCGGAGCGATAGAATCTAATTTTATGGTTTAGAATCTAATTATGGCTGATTATTAGAATTAAAATAGAATTATTAAGACAAACAAGATTAATTAAAGAATTTCCAATATAACAACGAAATTTTTATTCAGTAAAAATCTGAGTTGTTACAGTGTTAAATGTGATTTTCAAAATGTTGATTTGGATAGTAAAAAGGATTTCAAAAACATTGATGAATATGGTGACACAGTCTATGACGAGTCGCGTAGGAGAAACTCAGATAACACCGACACCAACGATAGAATAGTGTATGTGGATGTATCATTGTTAATGCCTTGTTAAATACGTATGTGTTATTCCGCTGCTTGTGCGAGAGTTAGTATGCTGCTCTTTTACTATGATATTGGTAATGTATGGGTTAGCGGGTATAGGATTATTCTGCTGAGCTCTTGTGGCTCATGGTGTTACCTTTGGTGACCCTGACATATTATATCGGTGGCGACGCTGGTATAATGTGTCAGATTTAGTAGATGATCAAGATGAACAGTACACCTTGGAGGCTTTTGGAGCTGAGGAGCTGGCTAGGATGGAGCAGCAGGCGGAGCTGTAGTTAGGAACCCTAGAACCCTTCATTTGTATAAATATTGAACCCTAGTGGGAGTTATGTTGTAATAATGAGCCAGACTCCATTTGATTTTATCAATGAAATGTTTAGTTAACGTACCCAAAAATCAGGGGCGTTACATATCTATTCCAAGAACAGGAAGTGGAGCAGGAACTAGACTTGATGAATCCTCGCATGTTTTCTGGACTCTCTATCACAACCATTGTCAATCTCACCAGAAACTCCGACGTCCTTGACTATGTAATGGATCATGCTTTATGTCCGCAGGAGCATATTATTGACGAGTTTTTCCCTCAGCCGACAGTTGAGATTCCCGATGAACCCAACATTTGCGTACTAGATCCTGAAGACCTCTGAGGCAAGGCTGAATTGATGAACGTATAGGTGGATGGTGAAGAACTAACCGTCAACGAGGCTATGATAAACGAAGGGTCCTTACTAGTCAACAACAACAACAACATCAACTTTTGGAATTCGCCAGAAGAGGAGAACATATGGAACGCATTGGAAATGGAAATTCTCAATGACACTCTTGAGAAAACGAAGCTTGACAAAGGAAAGCGCAAGGCTGATACTGATCTCTCCAACTTCTAGGAAGATTCTTGGTGGGGACCTGCCCCCGAGACAATTAGCAATCTCACCAGGAGCGGCAGGGTGTACCAACCCACCAACCTCCAGCAGGGAAGCGCATCCCAGGCACCTCCACCACAACAAAACAACCCCAACATCCCCATGAACCCAGTCAACCCCGCAAATCTGAACACCCCTATCCCACCTACTCCACAAAATAACGTCTCAAGCTCTATTAAACCTAACCCGCCTTCCCAGCCTAACCCATCCATCAACCTTAACCCATTCGCCAACTCTAACCCTGATGTCTCCGAACAGCAAGTCCCACTTACCAACATCGACCCTATCATCCAACAACTTTATGAAACCCCAGCCCAAATGTCCTTGTGGGGTGTATTGGCGTCTTCCCGCGAACATCACCAAAGGCTTGTCAATACTCTCTCCAAACTCAAGGTTCCCTCGGATATCGCACCTGAAGCCATGATTGCCCTCATAACCCCAAACCTTACCCAACACACCTTGTCCTTCACCGAGAAAGACCTACCACCTGAGGGAACTGACCATAACAAGCCCCTTCATGTCACCACGAAGTGCCTGGGAAAGTGGGTTCCGGCGATCCTCATTGAAAATGGCTCTGCCATTAATTTATGCCCCCTCCGCACGGCCTATTGCCTTGGTCTCAAAAAGAAGGATTTCACACCGTCAACTCTGAGAGTCCGCGCCTATGACAACACACGTCGTGATGTCCTGGGAACGGTCAACTTAGAGCTGGCAACCGGAAAATTCAAGACTACTGTTGAATTCTGTGTTCCAGAGATCCCTGCCTTATTCAACCTGCTGCTGGGGAGGTCGTGGCTGCACCGCTCTGATGTTATGGGAGTACCATCCACGCTACATCAAAAGCTCATCTTGGGATTGGATTCCGGGACTCTGATAATTCATGGGGACTTTGGCATCCGTCCTCATTCCGAGGATAACTCCCCGCTACTGGAAATCATGCATGGAGAGGAGGATGTGCCCATGGGGGGATTTGCTGTTATAACTACGAAGGTTTGCACCATTCGGACTGATGATGGTTTCTTGGTGAGCTCTGCGGCTTTAGAGATCATGAGGAGGATGAACTATCTGCCTGGTATGGGCCTAGGTCGCAATCAACAAGGAGTATCTGAGTTTCCCCATTTCCCTGGGCGTGTTGACCCGTACGGTTTGGGCTACGTGCCCAAGAAGAATGATCCCGCAAGGAGGCGGCCCAATCGCGCCCGAACCCATGCTGCCGGAATAAAATTTAGAGCCGGTCCCATGATTAACGAGAAGGAGAAGCTATACCGGGAAGAACCAGAGCCGTTCATAGACTTGGAAACAAAAGTGAAGTATCCTGGGTTCAAAATCTTTGCCAACGATACCTGGGATAGTGATGATGAGGCTACAAAGATAAAGGAATTGTCTGAAGCACTGGATTGGCTCGAAGCTTTTGAACTGGACCACCTTCAATAGCTGTTCGGGGGCGAGGAATCGGGGGGTATGATAGAAGATGCTGCTGTCCTAATGCTGGGAGAAGAAGAGGAGATGGAAGACCCCTCTATGCTCATTGTGGACGCCGTAGGCACATATGAAAACTGCACTTTCATTCCACTTGTAAAGCGCACTCATGACACTGACATTTACACCGAATCTGAGTCTAGCACTGAGCCTTTATCTAGCATAGAGTCGGAGCTTGTGCCTATTGGCCCTCCTCGTTGTAACTTTTACTTCGAGTTTGAGTCCACCGCTGTATTTCCCCCCACCGAGGCCCTTGTTGTTGAAATGAAAGATGCTTTTGCTTACTTGCCGGACTTTGAAATAAATTGTGTAGATCCCGACGATGAAGGAATAGATTTCGATGGGGACGTCCCCAAGGAAATCCGTTCCCTCATCGAGCGTGAAAATGAAAGGCGTGCTCAGCCTCTAAAGGAAGAAATAATCTCAATAAACTTGGGTGATGAGGAGAACCCTCGATTGGTTCAGTTCGGTTCCGAGCTAACTCCCAATGAGCTTCAAGAGCTCTCCGATTTGTTGAAAGAATTCAAAAGAAGTTTTTGCTTGGTCCCATGCGGACATGCCCGGAATCGACCCAGAAATCGTCGAGCACAGGAACCCGCAAAACCTGTCAAGCAAAAGTTAAGAAAAATGCGACCCGATTGGGTATTAAAGATAAAAGAAGAGCTAACAAAGCAAATTGACGCCGGTTTTCTAGTAGTAACTGAATATCCCACTTGGGTTGCAAACATCGTGCCCGTCCCTAAAAAGGATGGAAAAATCAGAGTTTGCGTTGATTTTAGAGACCTGAACAAAGCAAGCCCTAAGGATGACTTTTCTTTGCCGCATATAGATGTTCTTATCGATAACACTGCAGGGCATGCTTTGTTGTCTTTCATGGACGGTTTCGCTGGATACAATCAGATTCTCTTAGCACTGGAAGACAGGGAGAAGACCACGTTCATCACCGAGTGGGGGACTTACTGCTATCGGGTTATGCCGTTTGGGTTGAAGAATGCCGGACGTACGTATCAAAGGGCTGCTACGACACTGCTGCATGATATGATTCACAAGGAAGTCGAGGTGTACGTTGATGACATGATAGTGAAAGGGAAAGAGCGAAAAGACCACCTACCGGCACTGAAAAAGTTCTTTGAGAGAATTCAGAAGTACAAGATGCGTCTTAATCCACAGAAGTGCACGTTCGGAGTCACGGCTGGAAAGATGCTTGGATTCATGATCACGACCAAGGGGATTGAGGTGGATCCTTCTAAGATCAAAGCCATTCTCGATATGGAGCCACCCCAGTCCGAAAAGGATGTTCGAAGCTTCTTAGGCAAAATTCAATTCATTAGCCGGTTCATTGCAAAGTTAACATTGACTTGTGAGCTGATGTTTCGATTACTAAAAAAGGATGTGAAGTTCGAATGGAGCAACAAGTGTCTGAAGGCCTTCGAAGCAGTACGAACTTATCTTCAGAACCCTCCAATCCTGATGCCACCTATCCCAGGAAAACCTTTGATCCTGTACTTATCTGTCATGCCCTCAGCCATGGGGTGCATGTTGGCACAAGAAGGAGAAGATGGGGTTGAAAGAGCTATTTACTATCTAAGCAAAAAGATGGTGGGAAGTGAAGAACGTTACACTCCGTTGGAAAAGACGTGTTGGGTGCTTGTATGGGCCACAAATAAATTGAGACACTACATGCTGTCTTACTCGATGATACTGATTTCTCGAATGGATCCCCTCAAATATCTGTTTGAGAAACCAACACTTACCAGTAAGTTAGCACGTTGGCTGCTCTTATTGGCAGAGTTCGAAATCAAGTATGTCACCTGAAAGTCAGTGAAGGGCAGGGCTGTTGCAGAATTCTTAGCAGATCATCCGATTGAGGGACCAGAGCACGTGGAATTTCAATTTCCTGATGAGGACGTGATGGCAACAGTCAATGAAACGTGGACTTTGTACTTCGATGGAGCCGCTAATCAGAAGGGCTTTGGGATTGGTATACTGCTGGTCTCACCTGAGGGGTCACATATTCCCCTCACATTCAAGTTGAATTTCGAAGTCACGAACAACGAAGCAGAGTATGAAGCATGCATTGTTGGAATGGAAGCCGCACTGGAGATTGGAGTCAAGGTACTAGAAGTTGTGGGAGATTCCAACTTGGTTGTATCACAAGCGAACGGAGAATGGAGGGTTAGGGATGAAAAGATGAAGCCATATCATCAACAACTCGACGAACTTATCCCGAGTTTTCAAAAGGTAACCTTCACACATGTCCCGAGGATGAAAAATTGCTTTGCCGACGCACTCGCTACTTTAGCATCCATGCTGAACTTCCAATTGGGGTAAAGCTGAGGCCTGTCATGATTGAGCAGAGGGGAACGCACGTGTACGACTATGTCATGAACATTGACGAACCAGACGATGGGCTCCCTTGGTTCCACGATATTTGGAATTTTGTCGAAAAGGGAGAGTTCCCTGTAGATTCTACCAAAAAAGATCGGATCGCTTTGCAACGACTGGCATCTCAATACATTATCTGCGGTGGACAATTGTACCGGTGATCTCCGTGCGGGGTTCACAAATTGTGTATTCACGGTGATGATACGAAAGCGGTAATGAAAGAAGTTCATGAAGGAGTTTGTGGACCCCACATGATTGGGATGATGCTGGCTAAGAAAGTTTTGAGACTGGGATACTATTGGTCAACCATGGAGACAGATTGCATCGAGTATGTACACCGGGGTCACAAGTGCCAGATTCATGCCAATCTTATCCATGTCCCACCCTCGGAGTTACACTCAATGGCAACACCATGGCCATTCTCCGCCTGGGGCATTGATGTCATCAGAAAAATCACACCCGCGGCTTCTAACGGTCACAGGTTCATCTTGGTGGCAGTTGATTATTTCACCAAATGGGTTGAAGCAGCTTCATACAAGACTCTGACAGCAGTTCGAGTGGCTCACTTTATCAGACAAAACATCATTTATCGGTATGGGGTCCCTCAAGCCTTCGTGTCTGATAATGGTGTTCACTTCAAAGGGAATGTTCTAGAACTCTTTGATGAATTTTAGATTCAAGTGCATCATTCGACCACTTATCGGCCACAAACGAATGGGGCAGTCGTAGCAGCAAACAAGATCATCAAGACGATTCTCGAAAGGACTATTGAGTCAGCTAGGAATTGGCACGAACAACTACCACTAGCTTTGTGGGGATACCGGACGTCTATCCGCACACCAACAGGGGCAACACCCTATTCTTTGGTGTATGGTATGGAAGCCGTTCTCCCTATCGAGCTAGAAGTTCCATTGATGAGGGTCATGACTGAGTATGGAGTGGATAAGGCCGAATGGATCAGTGGAAGGTTCGAGGAGCTCATGCTATTCGACGAAAGGAGGCTACGAGCATTGTACCACATTCAGGGTTATCAGTGAAGAATCGCCCGGGCATTCAACAAGAAAGTGAAGTCGAAGGACCTGCAAGAGGGGGATATGGTAGTCAAGGAAATCCGTGCGCCAAACTTTGGCCTACGAGGGAAGTTCCGACCAAAGCGGGCCTGGCTGTACATCATCAAGACTATCCTTTCCGGGGGAGCAGCCTCAATCATCGATCTCTAGGGCAACGAATTCTCAAACCATGTCAATTTGGATCAACTCAAACGTTATTACCCTTGAGAGAGCTCGCTGGGCCGAAAACTGCAAGGGCGGGCGGTCACAGGCAAAAATTAGAGCAAGCCTGCTAGGTTGAAAACCCGAAAGGGCGGCCTAGGCAAAAGTTAGGGCAAAAAGTCAAAAAAGAGTTCGCTAGGCCGAAAACCCGAAATGGCGGTACTAGGCAAAACTTAGAGCGCAAAAGGAGAGTGTTAATACCCGAGTGAACCCTAGCCCGAACTACGTATGGGCCTGATTCTCTTTCACAAGGGATATGTAGGCAACCTCACTCTGAGATTCGGTCCTAAATCACAAAAAAATCAAATCCAAATTGACAAATCAAAACGTTTTCTTTCAAGGCACATGCGATTAATGAACCGAAAGGGGGAAACCCTTAATTAGTCAATTTTATTCAGATGATTTCTTTATTACAACCTGAGCATGAAAAAAGGAAAAACACACAACGAGATCCACTCTTTTATTCCAAAGACCGGTAAAGTAAGCAATCAACCCCTCCTCGCTTCCACACCCCTTCTTAACCACTTCCGGTACCTACCAGTCAAGGCAATGGAGTAGAGCGGATCGCTCGGCTCAGTCCTACGAGATCTCTAGGTTCGCGCATAACTTCGAAGGCCCGGAATGGTGAACGGAAGGAGACGAAGCATTTCTGAACCCAGAGGCGGCACCTCCTAGCTGAGTCTGAACTGGCGCAGAATACGGAGTGGCGAATAGAAAGTGAAGCCAGTCAAGCCTGCCACAAACACCTATAGCGAACCCATGTTACTCACGGTCATCACGGGAAGCCTCAGCCAATGACACCGCCAAGCAACGTCATCATCGTCTAGGGAAGCAAATAAATCAATCCAGTCATCCTCATTCCTGTACATCACTTGAAAAGGGGGGTTCCACCCGTTAGCACGATACCACCAGTCATTTGCCAGGGGAGTTAGCAAGTTTAGTTTGTCACAAAGCCACATCTGTCAGAAAAAGAGAGAAAACAAGTAAGGAACCAGATAAAACCTAAACAGAGCGTCGAGGTAAAAAGAATGAGTGAAATAGAAAAAAGAGAGCTGAGTGAGGTCCCGACCTGCAACAGTAGAGGGCTGCCACCAAAAACCCTCGTGCGACCAGCGCGAACAGCATCCAACCCCATCAGGGTTTCTGCAAGGACTAAAAGAGCGACGTCCTTGCGAGCCTCAATCTGAGCAGCGACCCCCACCAACAAAGGGCTAGGCTGACCAACAGAAGGAACCAATAAGACGGCTGCCAAGAGGCAAATGCAGCAAGCCGTCATCCGACGACCTTGATATTCGAAGTCCATCAGATTTCCAGGTGGACTGAACATCTCGTACAACTGCACGATGTTGATGGCATTGTGTTGAGTGAGAAATTCAGTAGTGTTACCACTAACGCCCAGCTTGGCTTTAAGAACGTTCTTCATTCTCTCTCGGATCATAGGAACAACTGGCTCAACAGAGTCATGGCTCCCCAGGTAGGCATGGAACTCCTCGACGATAAGGCAGAGTTCTTGAGAACCAAAACGGAAGACGTGCACTTCGAAATCCCAAAAATGTACCGCCGCATGTAACAACACGGGACGAATTGCAACTTCTCGGAGATGCCTCAAAGCATAAAGGCGGTGCCCTCGGAAATTCAACCAGTCAATGCCTTCAAGGCTGTCCAACCAAGGCCGGAGCAAAGCTTGGTTCAACAAAGCCATGAGAAAGAGGAGTTTTTGAGAGAAGAATGATGAAGTGGGGTGTGAATGACTTAACAAAGCAAGGTGTGGGCAGCATGCCCTGGAATTTTCGGATTCCAAAATGCAAGGGCCCATAATCGAGGGAGCGCAAGCAGAGAACCAGGCGCTCGCAAAAACACAGAGTCGCCACTCGGGTTTGAAGGTCCGACACCCAAGGAACCGTATCTCGAAGCACCTGTCGCGCTGTTTGATTTGAAAATGTGAAGGAACCAGTCCGTCATAACCATATCTGGGTTCAGGAGCCAGGTTACGAGAGGGGAAGGGTTTTAAGGCAGCCCTCTCGCCCAATCCGAAGATCGGTCTCTACTTAGGCATTTTAAAAACATTGTGATTCTTCTTTTATTAATCAATTTTTAGCCAATTAGGGCGGGGGAATAGTTTAATGGAGATTAAAGCTGTAACAATTTGCAAGATGTGATAGATAGCATGGATGAGCAGTTAGTATAGGATGAGATCAGACTGCTGTGGGATTTGATAGGCCGAGCCCACAACCCACAGCTCTTATTCTCAAACCTTCTGGGCTCTGGAAGGACCAGTGCACACCCAGGACAAACCAAACAGTTTATAGCAGTTTAAATATACAGTTTAAAACAATTCTAAAAGGCTATAGAGCCACAAAATTACTAAAACACCCCTTAAACAGTGAGGGGACAAAACAGAGGCCTAAAATCAAGTTAAACATGCATGGCAAGCTACTGGTCGGGGACGAACCATCGCGCGAGGGTTTCAAACTGTCGCGCGAGGGTTCTCAGTGGACCGCGAGGGTTTGCGCCCTGGGGCACGATGG
The DNA here is from genome assembly GCA_025413875.1 of Rhododendron molle. NCBI lineage: Eukaryota > Viridiplantae > Streptophyta > Magnoliopsida > Ericales > Ericaceae > Rhododendron > Rhododendron molle. Next base: position 31,771,795 of record CM046391.1, on the reverse strand, counting down.
TTGCGCCCTGGCGCAATGGTCAACGCTCCATTTGACCATCGCGCGATGGTTCCAGTATGACGCGCGAGGGTTCAGATCACCTTCCAGAGTTTGGTTTTACTCATCCTGGGTTCCCCACGAGGTTCATCATCACACTGACACAAAGTGTCGCACGAGTGTTAGGAACCGTCGCGTGAGGGTTCTTGCTCCACTGCTTCTTGTAACTTTGCTGACTTTAGGGCCAAGACTGGTATTGATTACCAGGCTTGGCCCTGCCAGCCCCCCTCAGGGATCTAAACAGAGAGCAGAACAAAGGTAAGCTATACCTTTGGTTCTTTTAAGTTTGAAAGGTGTTTGAGCTTTGAATTGAATTGAGATTGAACAAGGTGATAGAGCTTGTAAAATGAGTGTATGGAGGTGGTTTGAGTGAGGGAGTATCAAGGGTATTCAAAGTTGTATAGCCCTTTTTGCACTTGAACTTTGGTAGCTTTCTTTCTTCTTCTCTTCTTTTGAACCATAAATTGTTAACCCTTTTTTTGGAACCCTTGATAATGAAGCACCATGGGGGGGTATATATTGGAGGAGTGGTGGAAATGGTGTATGGAGGTGAAAGAACCAACCAAGTAAACGTTAACTTGGCTTGGTGGCCAACTTGCCTCTTTTGCAAAGGCCGCAATGAGAGAAGCCCAGCCAGTCCACGAGGTCTGGATTTGGGTTACTTGGTGATTAAGTTGCCCAGCTGAAAAAGGTGATAGGGACAGCCTTAGAACCATCGCGCGATGATTCCAAACTCGCGCGAGGGTTCTCCCTGGAACCATTGCGCGATGGTTCCAAACGCTCGCGCGAGGATGCGCCCTAGCGCGCAACGGCTGCGCCCTGGCGCGAGACGAATGCACCCTGGCGCGGGTCAGTAGGGTTTTTGTCTTTTAGAAGTGGCTTAGGTTAGGTTAGGTTCAAGGGTTTTTCAAACATTCAAAGCTCAAACACCTATCATACTCGTGGTGTTCTTGATCCGTTTCATCATCGGGGAATCAAATACCGTAAGTAAACTAATTTGTAAGTCCAGATTGGGGTGTCTACAGTAGCCCCTCTTTGACGGCACTTGGAGCACCATTGATTTGGTACAAGTAACGTCAAAGAATTCTAGACACCCCTTAAGGCAATCTAGAGCAAAGCAAACTAGCAAAGTAGACGAGTAAACTTAAGGAACTTGACTGGTGGAATGGACGTGCGATCCATTGCCAGAGATGGAAGTAGAAGTGGACGATTGCATCGTCACTTGTTGATCGAATTTGGACAGCACAGCCTGTCGCTGCAGATTTGGACGGGACAGGCCGTCGTTGCTGGGGATCAAGCTATCATCGGCATAAAGTATTCCAACAAACACGGGTAGGTCGTGTCAGGCAGGTTGAATTCCATCTGTTGGGAATCAGAGCCAATCTCCTTATCAAAGACCATCCGAGACAGAGCAATAAGCCTGCTGGAAAATGTACTTGCGGCTAGGCTGAGGGTGATTGTCGTTCGGCATAGGCCAAGACGGACTCTCCTGAGGAACAATCAGTTGCGAATGAACGGACCATTGGACGATATTCTGATCGTCGTTGGGGATTGAATAGACGATGTCCTGATCGTCGGCGATGACATGGCTGATCATCGTTGATGGATTGAAAGAGATGACATGGCTGATCGTCGGCGATGACATGGCTGATCATCGTGGGTGGATTGAATGAGACGACATGACTGATCGTCGGCGATGACATGGCTGATCATCGTTGATGGATTGAAAGAGACGACATGGCTGATCGTCGGCAATGACATGGCTGATCATCGTGGATGGATTGAATGAGACGACATGGCTCATCGTCGGCGATGACATGGCTGATCATCGTTGATGGATTGAAAGAGACGACATGGCTGATCATCGGCGATGACATGGCTGATCATCGTTGATGGATTGGAAGAGACGACATGGCTGATCGACGGCGATGACATGGCTGATCATCGTTGAATTGATTTGAAAGTGACGACATGGCAGATCGTCGGCGATGACATGGCTAATCATCGTTGATGGATTGAAAGAGACGACAGGGTTGATCGTCGGCGATGACATGGCTGATCATCGGCGATGGATTGAATGAGACGACATGACTGATCGTCGGGGACAACATGTCTGACCATCGTTGATGGATTGAAAGAGACGACATGGCTGATCATCGGCGATGACATGGCTGATCATCGTGGATGGATTGAATAAGACGACATGGCTAATCGTCGGCGATGACATGCCTGATCATCGTTGATGGATTGAAAGAGACGACATGGCTGATCGTCGGCGATGACATGGCTGCTCATCGTTGATGGATTGGAAGAGAGACATGGCTGATCGTCGGCGATGACATGGCTGATCATCGTTGATGGATTGGAAGAGACGACAGGGCTGATCGTCGGTGATGACATGGCTGATCGTCGGCGATGACAAGGCTGATCATCGTTGAATTGATTTGAAAGTGACGACATGGCTGATCGTCGGCGATGACATGGCTGATCGTCGGCGATGACATGGCTGATCATCGTTGATGGATTGAAAGAGACGACATGGCTGATCGACGGCGATGACATGGCTGATCATCGGCGATGGATTGAATGAGACGACATGACTGATCGTCGGGGACAACATGTCTGACCATCGTTGATGGATTGAAAGAGACGACATGGCTGATCATCGGCAATGACATGGCTGATCATCGTGGATGGATTGAATAAGACGACATGGCTAATCGTCGGCGATGACATGGCTGATCATCGTTGATGGATTGAAAGAGACGACATGGCTGATCGTCGGCGATGACATGGCTGATCATCGTTGATGGATTGGAAGAGACGACATGGCTGATCGTCGGCGATGACATGGCTGATCATCGTTGATGGATTGGAAGAGACGACAGGGCTGATCGTCGGCGATGACATGGCTGATCGTCGGCGATGACATGGCTGATCATCGTTGAATTGATTTGAAAGTGACGACATGGCTGATCGTCGGCGATGACAAGGCTGATCGTCGGCGATGACATGGCTGATCATCGTTGATGGATTGAAAGAGACGACATGGCTGATCGACGGCGATAACATGGCTGATCATCGTTGAATTGATTTGAAAGTGACGACATGGCAGATCGTCGGCGATCACATGGCTGATCATCATTGATGGATTGAAAGAGACGACATGGCTGATCGTCGGCGATGACATGGCTGATCATCGGCGATGGATTGAATGAGACGACATGGCTGATCGTCGGGGATGACATGTCTGACCATCGTTGATGGATTGAAAGAGACGACATGGCTGATCATCGGCGATGACATGGCTGATCATCGTGGATGGATTGAATGAGACGACATGGCTCATCGTCGGTGATGACATGGCTGATCGTTGTTGATGGATTGAAAGAGACGACATGGCTGATCGTCGGCGATGACATGGCTGATCATCATTGATGGATTGGAAGAGACGACATGGCTGATCGTCGGCGATGACATGGCTGATCATCGTTGATGGATTGGAAGAGACGGCATGGCTGATCGTCGGCGATGACATGGCTGATCATCGTTGATGGATTGGAAGAGACGACAGGGCTGATCGTCGGCGATGACATGGCTGATCATCGTTGAATTGATTTGAAAGTGACGACATGGCTGATCGTCGGCGATGACATGGCTGATCGTCGGCGATGACATGGCTGATCATCGTTGATGGATTGAAAGAGACGACATGGCTGATCGCCGGCGATGACATGGCTGATCATCGTGGATGGATTGAATGAGACGACATAGCTGATCGTCGGCGATGACATGGCTGATCATCGGCGATGACATGGCTGATCATCATTGATGGATTGAAAGAGACGACATGGCTGATCGTCGGCGATGACATGGCTGATCGTCGGCGATGACATGGCTGATCATCGTGGATGGATTGAATGAGACGACATAGCTGATCGTCGGCGATGACATGGCTGATCATCGTTGATGGATTGAAAGAGATGACATGGCTGATCGTCGGCGATGACATGGCTGATTATCGTTGATGGATTGGAAGAGACGACATGGCTGATCGTCGGCGATGACATGGCTGATCATCGTTGAATTGATTTGAAAGTGACGACATGGCTGATCGTCGGCGATGACATGGCTGATCATCGTGAATTGATTTGAAAGTGACGACATGGCTGATCGTCGGCGATGACATGGCTGATCATCGTGGAGTGATTGAAAGTGACGACATGGCTGATCGTCGGCGATGGTTTTGATAGGACTGGCTGTTGTTGATTTGAAACGAGCAGATCAGTGTGCAGAATGATCAAGCCATTGAAAATTGGAGAGGACCAGCTGGTGAGAAATTGGTGATTAGGGAGATTTCCATCGTCTCCGCTAACAAATTGTACCAAGACCACAGGAGATTGAATCGCATCCTTCGGTAAACAAATTATATGACGGCAACCAATGTGGCCATCTTCCTTTTTCAACATGTAACATACGCAAAATATGCAACGACATATAAAATATTGAAAATGCAGATGCAGGCTTAGGGCAGCTCCTAGGAGGACAACGACACCTAAGGACTACCACTGAGCCCCATTACTGTACTGTCAGTTACTTCTGAGATGCGCACCCAGACAGAGAGACATTGAACGGGCTGGCATGCCCCAGTTGACGGAATTGGGCTCGCGTGCCCTTTCTTCGATGCTTGGGCAGCTGTGCCAGACAGATACTTTGCTTGGCCTTAGGCTGACGTGCCCTTGCTCTTCATGAGATTTCCACAATTTGTGGATTGCAGCAGTTGGGGTAGCAATGTAAAAGTTGCATTTTTTTGCAGTTTATGGACAAAAACTAACCACTAATGTCTAAATTGCATTGACAAGTGACCTGAATTGACACACCGACATGCTCACATGTACAAACTTGCCTAGCTCGAACGAAAAAAGAGAAAGAGCCTCAGGATACAATGTGAACCCTTAGGCATGTGGAATACAATGAAATTTTGGGCATTAAGCGGCCAAAACTCACAACATTCCTTAGACAGGTGAAACTGACACTTACGAAAGTGCAAAAGGTACAAAGACCTGTACAAACAAAATTGAGAAAAACATCTCAACATGACAATTGATTGAAAAACTAGAAAAATGCCGCAAAGATGGACATAAGACGCAAAAGATGACTCATATAGGCCCGGACTGAAACCGACACCCCCGTGCAGTCACATTAAGTCCATATGACTCGCATGGTATGACAAGACTTGGCAAAAGCCCCTGGAACGTCATTCGAGGGCAATAGCATGCTACCGCTGGAATTGAAAAAGCACGCACAGGACTGAGAACAACGCGAATCACTTTGAACAAATGCGCGTGAATATAAGCTAGCCGCGAGGCTGCACCTACTCATACCAGACCTCGCTGAACTTAGAATAAACTGTGAGCCATTAGGCTTCTAGCATTTCGTTTTGTTTTTATGCTTCAAATATTTTAAGACTTATGCTCAGCCTGTAATAGAAATAGCAGTTTCCAATAAAATTGAAAGACAAAGGTTTTCCCCCTTTTGGTTCCTCCAATACAGCTAGATCTTTGATCCTTTCCGACCTTTGATGTGTACCAAAATGTCAACCATGGATCCAATTGATAGATTTGTGACCGAGTCTCAAAGAGAGACTGCCTACGTATCCCAAGCTAGGGAATCAGGTCAAAACGTAGTTCAGGCCAAGGGTTAACTCGTGTGTTTACCTCTCCTTTTGCGCTCTAACTTTTGCCTAGTACCACCCATTCGGGTCTTTGGTCTAGCGAGCTTTCGAATATTGCCTATCACTTTTGCCTAGACCCCCTTCATAGGTTTTCGGGCTAGCAGGCTGCTCTTACTTTTGCTTGGAACTGCCCACCCTTGGGGTTTTTAGCCCCACGAGCTTCTCTCATGGAAAAGTTACTTTTGAATTGATCCAGGTTGACCATGGTATTGAATTTGTTGCCATCGAGGTCATCGATCTTTGGCCACAGTCCCAGATACTATGGCTTTGATGACGCAGAGTCAAAAGTGCTTCGGTTGGAAATGCCCTGCTCCGGGCCGTTTCATGCACTTCCTCATTTGTGCTTAGCGGAACGCCACTGTTATTGATTTCAAACATAACGAGAGGCCCAAAGCCTTCCGAGCTTCTACTTTCTGGCTTGGCACCCGGTAGCCAGGGGGATTTGATACTTCTTTTTCTCAGGATCAACGCCAGGTGCGGCTTTTGTGAGACCACGCCAAGACGTCGATGAATTCTTGAGCCTCTTTGACTGGGTGCAATGCTCCTCTGGGAATAGCTTTGAACCAATGGAACCATTGGGAGGTTATCCTTGTCTTTCAAGTTTATAGAAACTACTTTTTCTTTTAACAGGCTGAGCACGCCTTTCATCTTCCCTTTTGGCGAGGGAACACATTTTCTTGGGAATGATCCCATCGAAATCTATCCCTTCGTCGTCAGGGTCGACACAGTTTATATAAAAGCCAGCAAAGTACTTAGAAGCAGAATAATGCAAATCATATAAAGCCTCGAGGTTTGCCAAGTACAGCAGACTCAAAACTTGAAATGAAAGCTACGACGTGGAGGGCCAAGAGGCACGAACTCCGACTCAGAGCTAGACTAGACAAACGCAAAAGACTATGTCATACTCAGACAAGACGCCAATGCAAACTAAACGCGGTTTTGAAAATGCAACTGTTAAGAAGCTACCCATAGCTTCCACAAAAAGAGGTAGGATTCAGCGGGTGTCAGGCCCAAGCAACAGCACTTCGGCCTCCTTTGGCTTCTCGACCAAACCTACTCGATGCTCCTTTGAACAATGGACCTCAGCTAGTCGGTCTTCTCCTTTGTAAACCCCTCATCACTATCAAACCAGATGTTGGCAGTGAAAACCTTAATTGCCCAACTATTACCATCATGTTAACCTCCGGCTCGGACGGGATGGATACGATGGGTTTAGGTTGATTTGCTGGGACGATATAGTGGCTAGGATTGAATATGGTGTAGCTTGGGTTGATTTGAGTGGAGGTGATAGATACCTGACCAACCAGAGGGTCAGACCCATGTTGAGGCAAAGAGTTGGTACGATGTTGGGCTTTGGCGGAACTTGGACCGTGCCATCATCAATAAGATCTTGAATCTCATGTCGAAGACGATAGCACTTGTCAGTGTGGTGGCCAGGCATTTGGTGGAAGGCACAGAAGAGGTTAGGGTTGTAACCAACAGGTAAGACTTTGGGAGGGGAATTAAGGGTCAAAGGTTTGAGATGCCCAGACTTGACAAGTTTCTCCATCACTGCGGACAGAGATGCCTCAAATGCAGAGAAACTCCGAGGTTGGGTTCGGGCCCGGTAGCTTTGAGTGTTTTGAACCTGATTGAAGTCGGCTGTTGATGGAGGTCGGGTCATGATGATGCCATAATCGATGAGATCTTGAACTGCATGTCGAAGCCGGAAACAGGCATTGGTGGAATGGCCAGGCATTTGATGGTAGGAGCAATAGAGGCTATATTTGAAGTTGGCAGAGGGATTCTTGGGTAATGAAGTTGGATTGAGGGGTTTGATGGAACCCGCATCAAGGAGCTTCTCATAAACCGAAGCCAAAGGTGCAGTGAAGCATGTGAAAGTCCTCGGTTGGTTCTGGCGACCGGATTGAGAATTCAAAGTAGGACGCCTGTTTGCCTTGCAGTTGCAACACATGTCCTCATCAATAGGATGCATTCTTTTGCCTTCAGGGTAGAAATCACCACGAAGCGTGTCTTCCCTTTCGGCAATGGTTGTGAATAAGGACCCAACATCCTCCTTTGGGTAGGTCCTGGCCTCATGGAACTTAGCCAGGTCTTTGAACATGTCTCCTGAGCACAGCTTGATTTCGACCGTTGGAGGGTGGTAAGCTTGAGAAGGTTCTTTGACTAGCTCCATATCTGACTGTTGGGCTGTGGAGGTAAAGAGGCCAACGAGTCCCTGGACCATAATCATTTGTTTGTCCATCTTGTGACCTAATTCCTCTACAGCTTTCTTGAGCTCAGCCAGCTCCATTTGTGCTCCCATTCTAGATTGATGAATGAGGAAGGTGATATGATCTTGGAAGCGAAGGTGTAACAGCCCCAACAGACTCTCCCAAGTAGGTTTGGCTCTTCTTTTCAGTACTCTCTTGCTCGGTGCAAAGGCTTTGAACTAGACAGTAAAGTAAGTGAAAGCTCAGTGGCGTTCCTTTAGCAATTAGAATGCAATGCACACGTTGTTGTCAGTGTCAACCTTAGACTCTAGAACTAGCGACAAGTCTGTCTCATGATGTTCGGACACTGCCAAAATCCTCAGATTTCTTTTCGAGGGTGTATCCTTTGAATAGATCAAACTGATCCTAAGAGATGCCAAAACAGACTAAATCTTTGGTTAGTCCCTTTTGAAGATTCGACTTTGAACTTGGAACAACTCGGTATTGATGGCGTGACACCTTTACCGGGGTGGCTTCAGCGACAACGCGCGTTAGCCGGGGCGGTGTACGTGCTGCGCACGATAACCAAAATGACATCAATATCACGACATCAATACTTTGTGGTTCCTTGTTTTCGGTTGAATCCTCAACCGGGCATAAGCCAAGGATTTAATAAGATTTGATTTCTCGAAGTCTCGCTGACCTAAGGACTTTAAGAATTGACAACGTGCACCATCGAGATGCACGACTCTTCATCGGGTCTAGCAGCGTCCAAATTAGCATAAGACAGACTTGAAAGCGAGAGACAACCTAGAAGCCGCCCTAAACATGCTCCTATGCAAAACGACATGTATGTATGTACAGTTCCAGAGACGAGTTTGCCTCACGAATTTCAGACGTTGCCAGAATCCTCAGAATTCTTTTCGGCGATGTGTCCCCATGTAGATCGACAGATCCTAAGAGATGTCAAAATAAACTAAATCTTCGTCTAGTCCCTTTTGAAGATTTAACTTTGAATTAGAAACAACTCGGCATTGATGACATGGCACCTTGACCTTGAACAACGTGGTGTATAGTGAAAACACACTTCAACCTGGGTGGCGCCAGTGACACAGCATCAATACTTTGTTGTTCCTTATTGTCGGTTGAATCCTCAATCAGGCATGAGCCGAGGATTTAGCAAATTTTGATTTCTCAAAGTCTCATTGAACTAAGGACTTTGCGATTCATAACAAACATTCGACAGAATGAACGACTCCTCATCGGGTCCAACAACGTCTCAGATAGCGTAAGACAAACTTGAAAGAAGAACTGCCCTAAGCATGCTCCTATGAAAAATGAGATGTATGTACAGTGCATGCGATAGGGAAAGCAGTAACACGTAAACAGTATATGGGGTTAGATGCAGTTAGATCCTATCCTGCAGGTACCTGTCTTAGTTTGGAAAATTCTAATGCTTTGTATATGCAAAGGCCGGTTTTGGTTCGTAACGGGTTCTTCAGACTAGGGCCACAGATATACCTCCCGTTACCCGCGATTCGCAGAGCAACAGTCAAACGGTAGCATGACCCATCATCGTCGAAGGTTGTTAGTCATTCGGGGTCCCCGGGCTCCGATAAACCGTGCCGGATTGCCAAAACGATCCAACGGGGCTTATCCCACATCGATGCATATGAAATGCTAGAAATTGATCAAAAAGAAGAAGAATCACAATTTTGCAAAATGCTTTTTCAAATTTGGCTCACTTTATTTAGTCCATCTTTAGAGGAAACTACGCAAATGAACAATCGAAAAAGTCCCAAATTAGATTGGCCGGACACGAGGTCCTGTTAAATCACCATTCCAACCTTCGGCAGCGCGAAACTCACCGTTTTGACAGACCTTTTAGGGATTGTTCACAAACGTATTAAACTCTAAGTATGGATTAATATTGGTTCGATTATCCCCAGCAGAGTCGCCACTGTGGGCAGCATGCCCTGGAATTTCCGGATTCCAAAATGCAAGGGCCCATAATTGAGGGAGCGCGAGCGGAGAAGCAGGCGCTCGCAAAAACACAGAGTCGCCACTCGGGTTTGAAGGTCCGACACCCAAGGAACCGTATTTCGAAGCACCTGCCGCGCTGTTTGATTTGAAAATGTGAAGGAATCAGTCCGTCATAACTATATCTGGGTTCGGGAGCCAGGTTACGAGAGGGGAAGGGTTTTAAGGCACCCCTCTCGCCCAATCCGAAGATCGGTCTCTACTTAGGCATTTTAAAAACATTGTGATTCTTCTTTTATTAATCAATTTTTAGCCAATTAGGGCGGGGGAACAGTTTAATGGAGATTAAAGCTGTAACAATTTGCAAGATGTGATAGATAGCATGGATGAGCAGTTAGTATAGGATGAGAACAGACTGCTGTGGGATTTTATAGGCTGAGCCCACAACCCACAGCTCTTATTCTCAAACCTTCTGGGCTCTGGAAGGACCAGTGCACACCCAAGACAAACCAAACAGTTTATAGCAGTTTAAATATATAGTTTAAAACAATTCTTAAAGGCTATAGAGCCACAAAATTACTAAAACACCCCTTAAACAGTGAGGGGACAAAACAGAGGCCTAAAATCAAGTTAAACATGCATGGCAAGCTACTGGTCCGGGACGAACCGTCGTGTGAGGGTTTCAAACTGTCGCGCGAGGGTTCTCAGTGGACCGCGAGGGTTTGCGCCCTGGCGCACGACGGTTGCGCCCTGGCGCAATGGTCAACGCTCCATTTGACCATCGCGCGATGGTTCCAGTATGACGCGCGAGGGTTCAGATCACCTTCGAGTGTTTGGTTTTACTCATCCTGGGTTCTTGGATAGGTCTAGAATGATCCCAGGGGTGCTCCAAAATAACAGATTGAAATACATCTAGCAGTTTAAGCTAAGGAAAACAGTAAACTGGTTGTTTAGCATGCAGCATAGTAATCTACACCTAAAACATTCTTTAAACAGTAAGAACTATTTATGAAACACAAAGAACAGGATACCCTTCCCCACAAGGTTCATCATCACACTGACACAAAGTGTCGCGCGAGTGTTAGGAACAGTCGCCCGAGGGTTCTTGCTCCACTGCTTCTTGTAACTTTACTGACTTTAGGGCCAAGACTGGTATAGATTACCAGGCTTGGCCCTGCCAGCCCCCCTCAGGGATCTAAACAGAGAGCAGAACAAAGGTAAGTTATACCTTTGGTTCTTTTGAGTTTGAAAGGTGTTTGAGCTTTGAATTGAATTGAGATTGAACAAGGTAATAGAGCTTGTAAAATGAGTGAATGGAAGTGGTTTGGGTGAGGGAGTATCAAGGGTATTCAAAGTTGTATAGCCCTTTTTGCACTTGAACTTTGGTAGCTTTCTTTCTTCTTCTCTTCTTTTGAACCATAAATTGTTAACCCTTTTTTTGGAACCCTTGATAATGAAGCACCATGGGGGGGGTATATATAAGAGGAGTGGTGGAAATGGTGTATGGAGGAGAAAGAACCAACCAAGTAAAGGTTAACTTGGCTTGGTGGCCAACTTGCCTCTTTTGGAAAGGCTGCAATGAGAGAAGCCCAGCCAATCCACGAGATCTGGATTTGGGTTACTTGGTGATTAAGTTGCCCAGCTGAAAAAGGTGATAGGGACAGCCTTAGAACCGTCGCACGATGATTCCAAACTGTCGCGCGAGGGTTCTCCCTGGAACCATATCGCGATGGTTCCCAACGCTCGCGCGAGGATGCACCCTGGCGCGAGACGAATGCGCCCTGGCGCGGGTCAGTAGGGTTTTTGGCTTTTGGAAGTGGTTTAGGTTAGGTTAGGTTCAAGGGTTTTTCAAACATTCAAATCTCAAACACCTATCATACTCGGGGTGTTCTTGATCCGTTTCATCATCGGGGAATCAAATACTGTAAGTAAACTAATCTGTAAGTCCAGATTGGGGTGTCTACACAAGGCTGGGTATTTATAGAGGTCTAAGGAAGCTGGTGTCACTTCCCCATCTACCTTGAAACTCACCAAAACTCAATATTTTCAAAATCTATTCAAAATTCAAACCTTGAACATTTGAAAATTGTATTGGAAAACACAAGTTGAGCTTTGGGTAGTCACTTTATCTGGGGAAGCAGCTGAAGTAGAGCCATTTGAACACCTTGGGAGCAAACATGCAATGGAAAATGACATGGAAGAGCGAATAAGTGGCATTTGGAAGCAGCACTGTGCTGCATGTAGCAGTTGTCCCAAGCGCTCGGGAGTCAAGTCCCAAGCGCTCGAGACCACTCTCGAGCGCTCGAGAGTGCTGCTGTTTATAGTACAGCAGGTTTTGGTTCTCAATTGTTCATCCTCAATGCAATGTTGTAACTTCACACAGCTCAAATCAGAAGATTCTTAACATGTTTCTAGGGAATACAGCGGTGTCCGTTATGTGCTTTCTAGTGTATTTGAGTCCATGATTCTTCGAAAAATCCTAAAATCTCCAAGGTTTTCATCCCTCGAATATGTCAAAATCCATGTTAGGGGCATTTGCTCGAATCAGGCGATACGTATGAGTCATGGCACACGCCAATGACTGTTTGAAGTGATCAAATGTGCAATAACGCTCCTAATTCAAGTTTTCCCTCTCAAACGCCTCAAAAGTGTCATTCTAATGCAAAAGTGTATGTTCGTAGGTCATACCACTCATTATTAACTGTGCGGTGTGCTCTACGTCATTCGAATGCTCTCAATTCTAATTTTCCGTAGTCGATTGTTAAAAAGACCATCTTTGAATAATGTCAAATTTTTGCTCATACTCCAAAAGTATCGGTCGAAATTCGCGTGCTATTTACTTTCTTTCAAAGCTAGACAGCCATATTTCATAAAATACAATTCTATAATGAGAGTGCGAACGAATGGAAAGAACAAAAGTGCGAATTCTCATAAGTGAATACGACATTTACAACAAGCAAAGAGGGAAGTGCATAAACTGGGGCAAACACACGCCCAATCCTAACTACTGGGACACGCAGGCCCAAGCAAAACCGAGGCACGCAGGCCTAGAAGCTACAACTACGTTGGCATGCAGGCCTATGTACAAGAAAAGCTGGCAAAGCAAAAACCTAAGGCTCAGTCTCGACGAGTCCTCTTCCGCTGTTGGCCCTCGGGCTCTGTGCTCTTGCTCTCGTCGCCATCATCGCAGTCATCCTCACTAGGAGAGGCGGAAGTAGTACTCGAGTCTGAGGTCTCTAAAACACGTGACTCCGAGGACTCCTTCGTCTCCTCCCCTGTCCCCTCCTCTGACTCCTCGAGAACGGGTCTCTGCTGGGACGCCGCCTGAGGCAAAACCACGAATCCTCTTGCCCCCACAACAGACCGTGGCACATTTTGTGTACCTCGACCCCGTGTGCTGGCAGGAATGGGAAGACTCGTGGTGTCCTGCGGACGCGTCCTAGCTGAGCGCCGTAGCTGCACCTGCATATCATAAACATTTTCTCATTCCATGCATATCTGAATATTGTTTGCTCAATTGAAACATGAAATGTACATATATGTTATACCTGAGGAACAACAGGAGAAGCAGACTCGAGGGCAGGTCTAGTATGAAGGACCCTCCCATTAGCACAATCCTTCAGCAGGTGGCGCATCCCCACCATCAGCATCACAGCTTGCTTAGCCCACTCTCGCGGCACCTGCAGGATGATCGAAGATTCAAACTATGCAAACAAGGAACAATCAATGTGCAAGACAAGCAGAGATGTTTTTACCTGAGCAGGAAACCCCATTGGCGGCTGCGGGAGGCGTGGTACGTCTATCACCTCCCGTGCACCAGACGGGCTAGTCACGCCTATCGTCCAGTTCAGCACTGAAAACACTGGAGGTACTGGAGTCTCCACCGTCTCTGGGGCCCCTGCACTACCCTCTCCCCTACCGGAAGGGCCAGCACCTCGTCCGCCAGCAGGAAGCCTAGCCCCTCATCCTCTACCCCGTGTAGAGCGGCCACCGCGACTCTGCACTCCAGTCTCGTCCCTACGAGCTCCAACTCCAGCCACCCGCCTCTCAAACTCCTCCTCCCCCCCTAGACTCTTGGCTTGGTATCGGTCTACGTAAGCTGCGTAGTCCAGAGTGCGTCAAAGGTGCCTCTCCAGATCTGTATCCGGCACAGTAAGCAGGTCAACCTCAGCACGGGTATAAGACTCTGTCCTCTGCACGTGTGGGGGAAGAAGCCCAGGCACTACAAACGCTGGAAGACCGAGTGACTGCCGAGTCACGCGATCCCCCAGGTACCACTGCCAGCCCAAGGGACACTCCAGCAAAACCCTACTCCGTGTCACCTCCCGACTCCTCTGGAGGAACTCAGCCTCCAGTCTGGCCCAGCAATCCCAGTGAACCTGCATTCAATAATTTTGCATTAATAATGGAAATCTTGATCGTCAAAAAAATGTGGAAAACAAAAGTTGAAAGGAATAAATCATATCGCTGCTCCGGTCAAGTTATCCAGCCAGCGCCGGAAAGTCATCACTGCCCCTCTCCTCTCCTTTGTCCTCCTGTAAGCCTTACTCCACCCGCGAGGAAGCAAACTAGGATCTCAGCATGTGTTCTTAGGAGGGAACATCCCCAGAGCCTCATAAGCCCAGAGCTGCAAAATTTTGGTGTTCAAGACAGTTCAGTGCACAATTCAAATCAATAAGCAGTCGAAAGCAGTTTAAAAGCAGTAATTTGAAATTGTACCTCAACTAGCCTCCAATGCCCACCAATGGTGCCACCAACACCATTTGAGGCAGCTCCTAAAAAGCAGTAGAGCGTGCATAGTGCAGCACCTCCCCAATCGAAGCGTCCCGCCTGCCCCAAGTCGACCAAGCCCGCCGAGTAGCAAAGGTGGACCCGACTACGCATGTTTGGGAACAGAGAAGCCCCAAACAGGTATAGTAAGTACACCCTGGCCATTTGGGCTGCCTCCTCATCGCTCACAGGCTCATGGTCCCACTTCTCCACGAACTGCCCGTACGCCGCCACCCACCACTATGACGTGGCACTCGTCTAAGAAACCACCTCAAAGCTGCATCGTCTAGCACCATACCCAAGTAATATGGGATGGGGTCCCCTCCGACCTTAAGTCCTGTGATCGCTACGAAGTCAAGGGGCGTGATCGTCATCTCCCCGAACCGAAAGTGGAACGTGTTGGTGGTGTCCCGCCACCTCTCCATCAGCGCAGTAAGCACGGCCTGGTCCACCCTCGCTACTGTCATCAGCTGTATAAAAGGCCCAAAACCCGCTGCTTCCACCAGTGCTCGCACTCTCTCGGGCAGCACCTTGAAATACTTCAGCGAGCTAGCTGAACCCCAGTGGCCGTATATGTTCGTGGTGCGCTGTTTCAACAAATCAAATAAATAGCATCAATATCAACAGAAACAATTGGCAATGCAAAATCGTTCACGAAATTCAAAGGGTTGAGGTTGTCAAAACTCATCGTGGTCCACCCAGAAGAAACGTGTGAATCCCGGTCTCGAAGGAGCATGTCCTCGGGATAGTCAGCCCGGGCAGGAGTATAGCTGGTCATCCCCACCGGCTCGAAGAAGTGCAGTCTAGGAGCGTACGTCGCTGATGTGAACCCAGGCGGTTCCCCGTTCAAGTACGCCTTCACCTCTTGAACCGCCGTCACTCGCTGCTCAGCGGCCGCCTCAGGCTCCTGCTCCTCTGTCTCCACCTCCGCTGTCTCCGAGTCTACCCCCTGTCCCCCGATGTCAGATGCCCTTGTACCACTCAGCAAAGCCCTAAGCAAGAGTGCCGACGTCCGATCCTCGGGCGTCTCGGCGGCCCTCAGTATATCCGCTACTCCTGAGTCGAGGCTGAGAGCACCCAGAATGTCTTGTGGTACCGCGGAGTCTCGAAAATCTCCCGCCTCGAAAGGAACGGGCCGCGAAGCTCCGATCCCATTTTCTCCCTGTCTTGGCTCCACCACCGTTGTCCGCAAGACAGGAGTGGCGACGGCGCGACCACCCACCACCGCCTCGCTACCAACATCGGCCCGCCGCTCGTCGCTGGCTCACTCTGCGGCCGCGAGCAACTCCTCCACAGTAGGAGTGGGAGGAGTGCCCGCACCGCCACCGCTGCTACCCACGACCCAGCCTCCGCTGCTCGCATCTCCATCTCCCCGTCCATAGAACCCCCATCGCTGCCAGGGGCAGCCTCGGCATCGCTAACGTCCGCCGCGGCCTCCGAACCTCCTCCAATTTTGTCGACCGCTGCCTCACCGCCACTATCCCCTACCGCCATTGCCGCCTGATTACCCCCATCCTCGACAGCCCCCACCGTGGCACTCGCCGTAGCATTCTCTATGACCTCCCCATCACGGGGATTTGCCCCAGCGCCGCCACCAACCGCTGCATCCTCTTCACCCCATATCTTTCCCCTCCGTTTTATCCGAACCTCATGAAATATCACGGCCCACTGGGCGATGGTCAGGAGATCATGGTCGTGGATCTCGTTCATGGCTGGGAGATGAGAATCGTACAAGATGTAAGAGTCGTGTGAGAGAGAGAAAGATTGTGCAGAGAGAGGTTAATAGGAGAGAGGTGAGTCGACTGCGTGATTTCTGGTTCTCGAGCGCTCAAGAACCAGTTTTTTAAACCCCCAGACCAAGGAAGGAAGACGAAGCGGTGGCGGGCCCCAACAGCGGTCCCGAGCGCTCGGGACCACTCCTAAGTGCTCGGGGAGTGGTTTTGGAGCACTCTGCTCTATCTTTCGTCTCCGGGCCGAGTTCTCAACACCCCAGTGCATTCCCCATCTCTGGTGTTTCCTTATTTTCTTTCAAACCCATTTACAAAATCAATCTCAGTCCTGTTCGCATCGAAAAAGAGTCAGCGGTGGCAAGAGTTTGGGATGCACTTGGTAGTCGAATATTTTTGCTCAGTGAATGATGAATATTATCTAGCCCCCCCCCTCCCTCTCCGCTTTTAAGGCGTTTGCAAAATACTTTACCCAGCCGATAATGTATTTTCCTTGTTTTATCCACTAAGCAAAGCGGCAAGTGGAACCCTCATGCATTTGTCATTATCCAAGTATCGTCGATTCTTTCTTGTGCATGCATTACACGTGTTTGCATCTGCCCCACAGAACTACGCTGGTCTGATCCCTGCAGAAAAGGATACGTAGGCAGTCTGAAAAGACGCGACCTAGTGCATTGAATGCTTGCTTCCCTCATTTCTTGATTTCTGAATTAAGAGTTTGACTTGGCTCGAATTGGGCTGTCTCAATCTTTGGACGTCACTCGTATCCAGACATGATATTGAGCGACGCCCAAAGAGGGGCAACTGTAGACCCCAATTTGGACTCTTCGAATTTCCTTAATTTGTGGACCGGAGGCTCCCCTATGATGAATTTGGATTAAAGCAAGCCTTAGACCAATTAGAGCAATGCTTCTTGGAGGACTTTAAAAAGGAAATAAAAGATGCAAAATCAGTTTCAAGTGCTCAGGAGCATTCCCTAGCGCTCCGAACCATTCTTCAAAACCTTGGACCAGACTCGCTCTTGAGCGCTCGAGAGTTGTGGTCCCAAGCACTCGAGACCTCTGTCGCTGCCCAATGGGTGAAAAAGGTTCCCCACTATCCATGTAACCCATCATTACAGTCGGCTGGCCTAGGATTTTCTTCAAGCCACACTCCACCTCAGTCAGAGGGAGTCAAACCTGGAGATCTCTCTTCCAAACAAAAGATTTCATTTCATTTCATTTTTCAAATGAAAACTCTGTCTCCCACTTTCTCTCTCGCTGGTAAAACAAGTTTCAAAATCTTCAAACTTCTTGCCAAGAAAATCTTGCTTTTGGATCAGAAATACATTGAAAAAGATTCAAGCACCAAGAAAAAATGCCAAGACTTCAGGGAAGTTTCAAGTCCTGATCTCTGATACTACCCATCATTTCCACCCCTCAAAGCAACTTCAAGACGCAAAGTCTCTCAAGAGGTAGAAACGTTTCTATTTCTTTTGGTTCAAATCAAAAAGGGCTGTTCTTCTTTTCTAAGGGAGGTCTCCCAGTCCACCTCAGTCTTCAATACTGAGTGTGTGGTTGGAAGACCATAGTGAAAAACAAGCGCAAAAGGGCATGAAAATGTTTTCCGTGTTAACTTACTGGAAGCACTCCCAAGCGCTCGGGAGTACTCTTGAGTGCTTGAGAGTGCCCCGAGTCCTTTTTTTTTTTTGGGGCACTTAGGAAGACATGCAGGAGGAGTGAAGTATGATTTCACATAAAGTGACTCTCTTGAGGCATGTTGATGCGAATGATCTACTTCTTAAAGACAAAAACTACTTTTTAAAGGTCATGCAAAAGTATATCTTCAAGAATTTAAAAGGAAAATTTTCACCTTCAAAAAACGCAAATCTGGTACATCAATATGTCACAATAAGGTCGTCAGGTGGTCGAAATAGGTTTGGGGTGCAGATCACTTCCAAGCGCTTGAGAATACTCCCGAGCACTCGAGAGTGTCTGTATGCCATCTCACTTCACTTTTTCTTGTCTGGACTCTCAGTTGCCTTTGCATGTCCATGCATGTGCTTGTTTCCTCCTTAGAACCGTAGATCCGCTCGTACAGAGGCAGGGATGCATGATTTGGAAGATTGAGGTATTACCCCAATTTACCAAGTCCTCTGCTGAGCCCACAACATGCTTAAAGTTACTTCAGTTTATAGTTTTTGGCATTATACCCTGTTTGTACTAACAAGATTTGCAGGATGAGCAGTAACACTTCCAAGCGCTCGGGAATGCTCCCGAGCGCTCGAGAGTGAAGTCAGTGGCAGGATTACAGTTTCTATTATTTTGCATTTCTTTATCATTTTCACCACTTCCTGTTCACTGGCACTAGCATACACCTTGTACTAGATATATCTGTGGGTACATGCTACATGCTTAATGAAACAAAATTGCTTGATAAGAATCCCACAAACGTTTAGTAGAGATCGATCTTGTATCGGGCGAGGGAGGTGCCGTAAAACCCTTCCCCCCTCATAACATGGCTTTCGAACCCTTAAACGAATCTCTGGTTTTCAAATCAAAAAACGGTTTCTCGGGTGACGAACCATAAATCCGAGTGGCGACTCTTCAAATTTTTCAAATCAAATTCAAAACATTATGTTTTTCGGGCCGCCCCGATCCACCTGGGGCTGTGGTAGCCGACAAGACCTATAGCCCCAATGGCAACTTGACTAGTGATGCTGTGCAGGCTTAGCGCTGCTTTGCCCTGGTAATCTCCTTGCTGGTTGCTTACCTATTTATTCTTGCCGATGGAAAAGTTAGTCCCTTGCTGGTGAGCGTAGCTGCTCAAATGGGGGCTCGAAGGAACGTGATGCCTCTTGTCCTAGCAGAGACGCTTTTGGGTTTGTATTCGGTGTACACCAGCCAGACAGACACCTTCAGCAGTAGTCCACTTTTGCTATAGGTTAACTCACTCAGCTCACCGTTTTTGGTTTTCACACTTTCTCATTTTACCTCAACACTCGGCTTAGGCTGCTCCTAACTCCTAACTTATTTTTTTGCTCAGTTTTATCTGGCTTCTTACTTGTGTTTTCGCTCACGTAGCTTTGGCTGTCAGACAAGATTGGGTTGCTTTACCCTTCCGAGGTAGGATGGAACCTTTTTCCAAAGAGAAACCACTAAAGGCAGATGAGGTTCCCTTAGATGGATTTAGAAGGCTGGTATGAGTTTTTATGGCACATGCAGCCTGATGAGATAGCCTGGAGGTGCTCCTGGTTGGATTTTCCAGACATGGCTACACACTCTGATGAGTTTGACAGGATGGTGATTGCTGGTTTGACAAGGCTCACATTCTACATCACTGGCCGAATCCTTTGCCAGCTAGGCCATTCGCCAAGAGAACAACCGTGTAAGCATCGGGAACTTTCGTCTTCCTTACTTCAATGCACAAACGCTTGGTGGATATCAAAGGCGTTGGGGCTTGAGAGGCATTCAAGCAGAAGATGCAGAGTTCACCCTAAGGCTAAAGAATCGCTATAAGAAATGGCTGCGAGCATAAGTAGAGGCAAGACAAAATATCGACTGACTCCAATGCTGACTTTGCTATACTTAGAATAAGTTGTGAGCCATTAGGCCTCTTAAGCATTTTGTTATGTTTTTCATGCTTCAAATGTTTTAAGGCTTTTATGCTCAGCTTGTATATTAGAAGTAGTAGTTTGCAATAAAGTTGAAAGACGAAGGGTTTCCCTCTTCCGATTCCTCCAATGAAGTTTGACTTGTTCTCGATCTTTCTCGACTTTCGATGTGTACCACAACGTCAACCATGGATCAAGTTGATAGATTATGATCAGGTTTCAAGGAGAGGCTGCCTAGTATCCCATTTTAGGGAATCATGTGAAAATGTAGTGGCCAAGGTTTACTCGTGTGTTTTACCTCTCCTTTTACGCTCTAACTTTTGCCTAGTACCGCCTTTTCAGGTTTTCGGTCTAGCGAGCTTTCGACTTTTGCCTATTTATTTTTGCCTAGACCGCCTCCTTAGGTTTTCAGTCTAGTAGGTTGCTCTAACTTTTGCTTGAAACCGCCCACCCTTGTGGTTTTTGGCCCAACGAGCATCTCTCAAGGATAGTAACGCTTGAGTTGTTCCAGGTTGACTAGAGTATTGAATACGTTGTTGTCGAGATCGATGAGCTTGGCAGCACCCCCAGACAGGATGGTCTTGATAATGCAAGGCCCAGAAAGCTTTAGTCGGAACTTTCCGTAAGGATCAAACAATGGAGCACGGATTTCCTTTGTGACCATGTCCCTTTCGACACAGTTTATATAGAAGTTAGCAAAGTAGTCGGAAGTAGGATCATGCATTTCATAAAACCCTTTAGGGTTGCCAATTACAGTTGACTCAAACTCAAAGTAAAAGCTATGGCATGGAGGGCCAAGAGGCACAACCTCTGACTCTGAGCTAGATTTAGACTCAACTGACTCTATGTTAGATTTAGACGTGTCATCAATGCAAGTTAGACGCTGTGTGAAGATGCAATTTTTGACACTACCCTTAGCCTCCACAATGAAAGAAGTAGGATCTTCGAGATTGTTGGGGGAGTCGGACCCAAGCATCAGCACTTCAGCCTCCTCAGCTTCGCCAACCAAACCTACATGGGAGAACAGCAGCTCCAAATTCCCTAGCTCAAAAGTATTCAGCCAGTCGGTCTTCTCCTTGATCTGAACCAACTGCTTCTTGAATTCCTCCCTAGCCAGCTCTTCTTTAGCCAAATCCTTCTCACTGTTGGACCAGGTGTCAGCACCTCAAAACCAGGCAACCAGGAACGAGTTTTCGAATCCTAAAACTATTCGACCTGTCCCAAATAAGCAGTGCCACCTCCTTCACACACAAAGTAGCTGTCGGACTTACCATAAAGGGTTTGAGGTTTTCAAGTACCTTTCCTCCTTTTGGCACCGTTGGCTAAAGTAGCATACCCCAAACCAACACCGCCTTCGCTAAAAGGAAAGGTAGGGAATTTGGCGATCCCTTGCTGGTTGACTCCGAGCCCAAAACCAGGCATAAAAGCCATCTTTCGCATTAACTCAAGGCAGCTGAGCTGATGATGAATCATCATCTACGGCAATGGCAAGGATTGAATCGGACGTGTCAAAAGAGAAACCCCCAAAGTCGGCATCCTCCTCCCTGTGCATGATTCCCAAGATCAGTACTCCATCTTTGGTATGTGGGCGGATCCACCCCACAAATTGTGAACGTCTGAGATGGGAGTCCAAGCATGACTTTCTAGTGAAGTGTAGCGGGCACGACCATGATGTCTCCCCTATGAAGCCATGGCCTGTCCAACAGTAGGTTGAAAGTAGCAGGGATGTCCACAACATAAAACTCAACATCCATTTCAAAGCCCTCAGCATCGACCTTAAGCATTAGTGTCCCTTCGACCACACGACGAGTGCTATCACAGGCCTTGACTGCCAAGTTAGACGATACAAAGTCCTTCTTGGTAAGACCCAAGTGGTAAGCTACTCTCATAGGACAGACGTTGATTGTGGAACCATTGTCAGTGAGGACAGTTGGCACCTAATGTACCCTACATTTAACAGTGATGTGCAGCGGGCAGTTGTATGCAGTGCCTTGAACAGGGAGATCCCTTTCGGTGAAAGTGACAAAGCGCTTAGAGAGAAACGGCAGTATGAGGGTGATCATAGCCTCGAGGGTTATATCGGTTGGCACTTTGAGACGAGCAAGAGCCAAAGATAGCTTTTCACGATGCTCCTTTGAAGAAGATATCATACCCGAAATAGAAATTGCCGCGGGGATTCGCTCGAGTTGCTTTTGAATGGTATCAACCTCTGAAACACCACTTGGAACTACTGGAACATTACTTTGAGTGGCGGGAACATGGGGCCTTAGAGCTGGAGGATTGGACGAGCTTCCCGCCTAAAGATTAGGTGGCTGAAAGACTCGGCCGCTCCTTGTCACATTAGCGATGTCCCATATAGAAGACAAATCATTGACCCCTCGACTCTACCCCAAAGGTCCGCAGGAACTTCTCCCAACTTGCACTTTCCCTTGTCGACTGAAGCAACCATTGCGGACGCATCATGCCCAGAGCTGAATTCCTTTCCAAATCTTCCATGACCAAACCCTCCCAAAAAGTAGGGTCCTGAGCAACAGCTTCCTCAAAAGGCAATCTCGGATTAGTAACGAATGGAACGTCCTAGAGACCTCCATTGACCAAGGCTGAGTTGATTGTCCAAACCTCGTCGCCCATGATAACATCGACAACTATGGCCACATCCCAAAGGTTAGCAGGTGGTGAGGCCCTGCCAACATTGACAATCTCATCAACCTCCAAAAGATCTTCGGGCGTTGCAGTTTGTAGAACCATGATGGAACAATCATCGCCAGGAGCAGTAACATACTAACGCGGCTCTTCCACGAAGACAATATTGAGTGTGGGATTGAACTCATAGACACATTCATGGACAGCGTCTGAAATTGAATCCACTAGAGGGAGAAAGGCTCCAAGCTGGCGACGTCTATTGGGAATGATCTCCCCCTTGGCATAGTAACTCAAGTAGTGACATACTGATTGAAATTAAGACCTAATGCCATCTATCCCTGTGGGCTCCCGTGCCCTTTTTTTCGAAGAGTCGCCACCTGGATTTTTGAGATGGATAATCTGAGAAACTGAGAACTCGTCTGCGAAAGGCTTTTGATCTAGCAAAAATGTTGAGATTTTGGGTTCGGGAGCCACATTACGAATGGGGAAGGTTTTTCTTTAAAAAGTACCCCACTCGCCCGGTAAAATCGGTCTCTACTTGATATTTTCAAAAGGGGAATCTTCAAGCGTCGTTTAAAAGATTAAGCTCTTTAATAAAGGCAAATAATGGGGAAGGGACATGGGAAATATATCATGTTGACGTGCATGTGGTGCTGTCTGTACAGTAGTGATAAAATGATGTGAGCTGATGGAATAAAAATCATTCAGCAAACTGTCTGGACCTCAGTCATACTGTGCACGGCACCCTGAGCTGCCGCGCGTGGCACCTGAACATGCCGTGCGGGGTACCTGCTTTGCTGTCAGACTGTGGCAGACTTTCAAAACATCATCTAGCTCATTGCTTTCTCTATACGTCTTTTGGAAAACTCATCAAAAACCTCATGGCAGTCAAATCATCCCATAAATGTTGCTATTTTTCTCAAAACATGTTTTTAAGACGGTTTTAACATATTTGATCATTCCGAATGATCTAGAAAACCTTATTAAGAGCCAAGATATGGCTTGTAGATATGGTCTTATTTGAGAAGCAACAGAGATAGTATACAGCAGATACAGACAACCACAACAGAGGAAAACTCAGATCCAGACAGCCTGCCTATGATAATACCAACATATGAAGATGCCGTGCGCTGATGGTCAGGTGTCGCGCGCCTGGTCATCCAACCGCGCGGTTCCCCAACCTCAGTACAGTACTGGTTTTATTTCATGAAAATGAGTTTTTAGTTAGGATCTAACCAAAAGGGATTAGACCTGCTGACAGAAAAGTCCCCTCAGGACCTGAATGGAGTCTAGTCCAAGGAAACTAGTTTTTACCTTTGGTGTTGAGCTTGATCAAGGATCGTTGGTGCAAAAATGAGGACGGATCGTCACGGATGTGAATGGAGGAGGTTGGATGAGGTAAAGGGAGTATGGGTGTGAGAGAAGGTTAGGTGTTTTGGGGGATGGGGCTTTGAAGTTAATTAGAGTTCAACTTCAATGATGAGAAGGGAGTGAGTGAAAGTACTTAAAGAATGTCTTTTGGGAATGACATCCTTTAAGACTTGGAAATGGAAAATGGAGAGTGGGTATAAAAACTAGAGAGAGAAAGCTTATGGAGTAAGAATACTCAAAAGCAAAGAGAGCCAAAAGAAAGGCCAAAAGGGGACCCATTTCCCTTGAGTGGAGGGGTTAATTTATAGGAAAAAGGCCAAGGATTTTGAATTTCAAATAGTAGAGGTATTTTTTGGGTGGGCCAGAAGTGCATTTTCGGCTGAGCGAGTCATCAGCTGTGGCTCAAACTGGCGTGGCCGACAGCTTTCTGAGCCAGTCAGCTTTTTACTCAAGGTGCCGTGCGGTGCAGTTTGACCACGCACGGCTACTTCCATTTCAACATGACGTGCGCTGCAAGTCCGCTCTGCACGGTATCTCCTGTTTCGATCCAGGGGCTTTTGGGCTTTATTTGGGCTTATCTGGACTTTATCTGGGCTTAGAGGAAATCATTTTTCAAGCTCACAAAGGTATCGTTCCCTTTATTTCATCATCGGGGCGGGCAAAGACTTTTCGAGGTCCGGATTCGGGTGTCTACAGTAGTCCCTCTTTAACGTAACTCGGATACCATTGATTGGTACGAGTGACGCTTAAAGAATAGGCATTCCAATCCGTTGCTCTAGTGGCTTTGAATAGAGACAAAACGAAAAATGCAAATAAGTAAATAACGATGGTGGTCGCGCTCAAGGAGCTGCCTACGTACCCCGTTGTAGGGATCATACCAGCGTAGTTCCATTGGGACAGTGAAATGCAAGAAAACAAGTCCCGGAGGACAAAAATCGTGCAGAGACAACAATGGAGTGCTAGTGGTGCCATATGTCATGCAAATATTGTGAAAAACTCGAGACGAGCCCTCGGGAGGCAAAAATTGAGATGAGCCCTCGGGAGGCGAAAATCTAGACAAGCCCTCGGGAGGCAATAATCGAGACGAGCCCTCGGGAGGCGATAATCGAGACGAGCCTCGGGAGGCGAAAATCGAGACGAGCCCTCGGGAGGCCAAAATCAAGGTGAGCAGAGACTTTAGGTCGGTTAGACCGTAGCTCGAGAGACGAAGAGACTTTAGGTCTATTAAACCGTGGCTCGAGAGACGAAGAGACTTTAGGTTTGAACGGTGATGGTAAATTACGTCGAGTCCCGGAGGATGGATTTTGCGAATTACGGTGGATTTTCAAGGGACGCAAAATTCTGTGAGTCCCGGGGGATAAGAATCAAATGGTGCAATAATCAATGCACAACATTCTAAGAGATTATGGCTGCAAAATGGTTGAAAATTGAGTTCCCAAGAGGATTTTGGTAGCTGAGTGGATCAATTTTTAACAAAAAATCGTTTAATCTTCTGGAGTCAAGGTGTCATGCGGGCCATGGTCGCGGCACACGGTACCTCATTTTCCCAGGCACCCCTTCAATTTCCGAGAACAGTTGACAGGTTTTAAGGGTGCCATTACTTCAGGCGTGCCCCTTCGATGGCTGGAACGGCTTTATAAGCATGGTGGTTCCTCATTCCATGCACCACCAACAAATTCTCTCAAGTCCTTCTACATTCCTCTCCTCTTTCTAAAAAAACAGGTTGTCTTCAAGATTTTGGGATGGACAACAGCCGCCTAGCAGCCCGCGTCGAGGCTTTGGAGGCCAAGATGGCCTACTATCGAGGCGAGATTGAAGAATTAAACACCCAGATCGCGAGGCTCATCACCACCATCCGTTCCCTCCGCCGTGCTGTGTCCAATCTTCAAGACTTTTGCTTCGATCAGTTGGATGCCAAGGATGATACGGAGCGTGCGTCGAGGGAGGACTCGGAGGAGACGACGGAGAACTCCGAAGGCAATCCGAACGAGTCGGATGGCCTCTCGGACGGGGCGAATGACGCTTCGGATGGCGGGAGTGATTGAGGAGGAGAGAGGAGGAGAAGGAGTAGAAGAAGAAGAAAGGGCAGTAGGCCCGTTTCCTATTTTTCTTTTTGTTTGTCTTTTTCTTTCCCTTTTTTTTTTTTTTGAAAAATGTAATGACAAGATCCCCGGGGGAAACCCTAGTTTTTTTATTAATGAAAAGTCCCTTTCTTCTTCCACTTGCCTGCATTCGAACTCCTAATCTCATACGAACTTGGATGAATTGGACATAGTCTGCCACGAACTTTTTTCAGAAATCAGAACTGTCGAAATAACCCAACATGTCGTGCGTAGCTAGTTTAGGCGCGCACGGTGCCTTAAAATGAAAGTACTGCATTCCCATTCAACGTGTCGTGCGCCCTATCCAAGGATGCCGTGCGGCTGAGCTAACTTCGAACCCAGTCCAAAATTGGTTCCCAGGTGAACCGGTTCAGGGGGTTATATATATATGAGGCGTATACAGTACACCTACACCGTTCGAATTTCCCTCTCTCTCTCTCAGTCTCTGCTATCTCTCTCTCCCAACGTATCTCTCTCTTTCCAGGTACCTCTCTCTCCCTCGATCATTCTCTCTCTTGTCCCTCTTTCTCGATTGTTCTCTCTCTCTCTCATATATTACGATCACGCAGCGGAGTGATATACCCGGTGATGACACATCACTCCGGGTCGAGGCTACACCGTCTCCCATTCCTCCAGGAGACGACATGACGGTTGGGGGTGTGCTGGAGACCTTGGAGGTTTCGGTACAGCTGGCATTGGCCGAGGGGGCCATGGCCGAGGCTGCTGTGGTGGTGACGACGGTGGTAGTGTAGTATTGGTCGGGTAAGGTCAGGAGACGGAGACTCCGGGTGTAGTGGAGTCGAGGGCGACGCCGAGGCTTCAGGCCGATCGGAGGCAGCGGCAGGTTCGGAGGAGAGGACCATGGAGGGTCCCCGGGGTGGTAGCTTAGACCAGGCAGCGGAGGAGACGGAGGCCTCTCCTGTGAGAGAGCCTCGGGCCGACTTGGGGAAGGCCCCCATCGTTGAGGATGAGCTGGTGGTGGAGCCAGTGGTGGAGCCGGTGGTGGAGGATACACCGCCCATGTTTGTGGGCAGCGGTGCAAGTGCGGGGTCGTCATCCATATAGGCATGGGTGACTACTTAGTGACGGCGTCCATGGAGGACGTGCTTGAGGTTGTGCGAGGGTTCCCTGGGTTGGCGGAGGCTTTACTCGCGTCCCGCGAGGCGGAGCTACGGGCCGAGCTCGGGACTGGGCCGAAGTCTACGGAAGAGCAAGTTGACGAGGAGGCCGGAGAGGTGATGGCCCCTTGTAGCAGTGTGGTTGACGAGGCGACGCTAGCCTTACA
Organism: Rhododendron molle; assembly: GCA_025413875.1. Classification (NCBI taxonomy): domain Eukaryota; kingdom Viridiplantae; phylum Streptophyta; class Magnoliopsida; order Ericales; family Ericaceae; genus Rhododendron; species Rhododendron molle. Next base: position 31,744,363 of record CM046391.1, on the reverse strand, counting down.
GGGGCGGGGGCCTATGACGAGGCGACTTACGTGCCCTTTCAGCACGTGGTGGTGCCGTCGTTGTTCGACCTTACGCACCGAGGAGGCCCACGTACGACGAGGCTTTAGTTCTGCGGGACCCAAAGCAGCACCTTTCTTTGCGGCGAGACGAGGTATACTTTGAATATATGCATTTCGAATTCCAATGTATTGCATTCCCATTTCCTTGCATCTAAGTATACCGTTTGTATCATATGTCACGCATGTTTATTAAATATTGCTGATTTGCTGCAACAGGTGATCTCGCTCTCGTGTTATGGTGGTTTGGCGGACGTGCCGACATTCAGGGAGAGGCTGCCCGGGGCTGTACAGGAGATAGTGAGGCAGGCAGGCTTCGGGGAGTTTGTCGGGGTGCTGGCGAGTGGTGTGTGCAATGACCGCCTAGTGGTGAGGGCCCTAGCTAAGAGGTGGTGGGACACGACGAATACCCTCCACTTCTCCTTCAGCGAGCTGACCGTGACGCCGTTGGACTTTGCGGCGATCACTGGTCTCAGGGTCAGAGGTGACCCTATCCCTTTTATTCTTTGCCAGGAAGGCGGCGGCGTTCAGCCGGAGATCTTGAGTGCAGTGAGGCGGCGGCGATGATGCCAAATGCGCTCGGCTACTCGAGTTACGGGCAGAGAGGCTTCCGGTAGCGAGTTGGAGGAGGAGCAGATGGCGAGGTGCTTTCTGTTGTACTTACTTGGTGCGTCCCTGTTTCCCAACAGGCATAACCGAGTACACCTTTCGCTTCTCCTGGCCTTGAGGGACGTCGGGGAGATTGCTCGTTTCAACTGGGGAGGTGCAGCACTGGGGACGTGCTACACCTTCATGGGGTCTCTTTCTCGCGGGGCAGGAGTGAGCCTCGGTGGCTATTGGAGGGTCTGTGAGGTATATCTCATTTCCTTTCTTTTGAATAGTCAGCTTTTCATTCGTATTCATTCAATGAATATCTTGTGCTAACTTTCAATGCCTTGAATTGTAGCGTTGGATGTACGAGGTGATAGGGATGTACCCTCCCGAGACCACGTGCCCTGACAACACGATATTCCCTCGGGCCTTGCGCTGGTCGAAGGAGTACAAGGGCGTGAAGAAAGGTAGGGGCAAACTGGATGCCTTCCGCCTTTACTTGGACGAGCTGCGTCCTGATCAGGTACTAAAGCATTTCCATATCTGTTTCACGGCTTTCCTGTTTATTTCCCGCAAAATGACATTGCTCACTTCTGACGACAGGTCCGCTGACGGGTGTGGGACCGCTTCGAGATCCCCTACGTTGCGCAGAGTAGGGAGGTTGCCAGGGGGAGAGTGCTTCTCGAGTCCCCTTACGGCTGGCAGTGGTACTTGGGTGACAGAGTGTCACGTCAGTCGCTGAGGCTGGATGCTTTTAGAGTCCCTGGGCCGCTTCCTGCTCTGGTGCAGAGGACGGCCCAGTACACGAGGAGGGAGGTCGAGCAGTTCACACGGCCAGAGCTCGAGTTGGAGCCATTCTTCCAGGCGGGCGCTAGTCTCGCTGCTGACTACACGGAGTACCGTGCTCGGTACTTGATGCCGAGCTTGGGGATACACGCTGCTTGGGAAGAGGCGCAGGCGGCACGAGGCGGCGTTGGAGGAAGAAGGAGACGAGATGGAGGTAGAAGAGGTGACGGCGGTAGAGGAGATGGAGGCTGCGGTGACAGGGGTCGCAACGAGGGTGCAGGCCCGAGTGGTACTAGCCTCCCTACCCTTTCTTGGACAGTGGACGTGATGACTCCCCAGGGAGCCCCTGGCCCGGTCGTGGTGCCACGCCCTTCAGCCGAGGCTCTAGAGTTCCTTGCTCAGGTATAACATGCTTCCCTTCCTTCGTAAATTCGCTCTTTTACATGCTCTGACCAACCTTTTCATTGTAGGCTCCTCCAGGGTACGTGAAGGAGATGGCAGAGGCCATGATGGGCCTGGAGCAGCTAGTGAGGCAGTACGCCATGGGCCACCCTCCGGAGGTGTTGCCTCGTGCTAGCGGGACGATGGTACACTCTTGAATCTTAGCCATTTACTTTACTTCTATTGCTTATATCATGATTGTGATGCAAATATAATATGGATGTTATACCATTGCAGACTAGAGGAGGGGCTTCACGAGGGTTACGGCAGAAGTCTGTCTGTTTTCTAGCACGACAGGTCTTTTCTGCCGGATCACGGGACGAGCTGCCATCGAAGAGGGCCCGACACTCGGTAGGGATTGAGGATGAGCCTATTGACGTCTCTGAGGATGAGACTGAGGAGCCTACGTACGTTGACCTGGAGGCCACCTCTGGAGGCACGGTTCCCAGAGCGACCGGTACTCGAGAGGTGAGCAGCTCCTCGACGGACGAAGAGGTCTCTGAGGAGGACGAGGAGGAGGGCGAGGACGGGGATGACGAGAGTTGAGCTCCTCTTTTGTTTGGTTCTTTTGATGGAGCCTGCGTGCTTCCTTTGTATGGTGCCTGTTTGCCTTCGGTAGATAGGATTTTGATCATCGGGCCATTATGCTCTTTCTGTACTTCGACTCATGGATGCTTTTTGGATTTATATACAGAGATTCATTCTTTCATTGTTTAAGCCATTCAACCTTCTTTTGTTTACATGAAGAAAACTGAATAACCAAAACATTGACCGGAACGTGCAACTAACTGTTGATTCAAGAGATTGATCTGAATGTGAGGTTCACGATGAGTGACACACTGACAATGGAATAGAACTCAAATAAAGCAATTAGGTAAATCTTTGTAAAATTGACTCTGCATACGAGAATTTATATAGACATCTTCGTAACCGACTTTGGACACAACTACGGGACAATAATGGCCTTTAAATCCTAGTACGAGACTCAAAAATTCGACTTTGCTTTTGGAATATACTCAAAAAGTAGGAAAACGTTGACTTTACCATGTGACATTTTTGAGTTTTGACTTTGAACTCGAGCTGGAACTTGGGCTAAGTCACTTCTGACCATTATGACCTGTGGGACTCGGAAAAACAACTTGGAACGACTCGAAACGAGAATTAACAACTTGACATGACTTAAGAAACGGATTTTTATCGAGTTTTCATATCACGACGACGAATCCCGGGAGTTGTCTTGAAACGAAATATCCCTGAAGTCCCAAATACCCGTTAGAGTGTGCTTTGGTGGTTGCTGGTGCTTCAAAATGCCCTAATTCCATTTCGATAATCATCTGTCAAAAACTGCAGAAATGCAGATTCAAGGTGCCGCGCGGATGATCTAGGATGCCGCGCGAGGTATGATTTGTCATACGGTACCTCAAACACTTTGCCATGGGGTTTCTCTGGTTTCACTATGCCGTGCGACACGTCGAGGTGCCGCGCGCAGCGCCTTTTCCTGACAGATTCCAGTTTTGCTGTTTTCCAAGGCAGATTGCTCGGGGGTTGAGGTTTGACCCATGCAATGGCATTTCTGAGCTAGTGCATGTCCGTTTTGAACCTTTTAGGACTTGACCAAACTTTTCCCCATGTAGGACTCATGGAAAACATGCACTTTTAAAACCCAAGGCTCTTTGAAAGTTGAAGTTGTCCCCTCTACCCTTCCTATAAATTCAAGCTCCCTCATATGACATTCTCCTCATCTCATTTAACTCTTACCTTCTTTCCTTACTCCTTGAAATGGCTCTTTCCCTCACTGGTTCGCTCCGTCCACGGTTGGCTTCCATGGAAGGCGTTGATTGGCTCAACTTCCGAGCCCATGGTCTCTATTCCATGCGGTACCTCCGGAACATTCGTCTTCTTCCCGAGCTTTTGAGGGCAGCCGTGTGTTTCTGGGATCCGGAGGTTCATGTGTTTCGCTTCGGCGATCAAGAGCCCTGTCCTACTGTCGAGGAGTTCCTTGCATACCTCAGGGGTTTTGGTTCAGGGGAGGTCATCATTCCTCCTATACGCGAGAGCGCTTACAGAGTTCTGGCTGCGGCCCTTGGGTTGGGTGATGGCGCTAGCCGCTACCTAGTTAGGGATGGCCATCTCAATGTTATGCGTCTCATCGAGCTATTTTCTCCTCCCGGTGAGCTTGCGGATATGGCTTATCAGACCCGATGCATGACTGCTCTCTGCATGTGCTTGCTTGCAGCCTACCTTCTGGTCCCTTCTACCGGTCATGCTAGCTTGGCATTGGTCAGCGTTGCTATTCAGGGTGAGGCCCGAAAGGACGTGGTCCCGATGGTTTTGGCCGAGACTCTGATAGGTTTGGACAAGGTTCGTTTTGGAGAGACTGAAACTTTGGGAGGTAGTCCTCTCCTCCTACAGGTTGCCTTCTCACTCAGCTCTCCTTTTTTGGGTTTCTCCCACGTTCTTATTTTACCTCAACACTCGGCATGGTTTTCTATGGTTCCTTACTTGTTTTCTCTCTCTGCTCACAGATTTGGCTTTGCGACAAGGTGAATGTGCTCACCATTCCTCCTAGCAACTGGTCATATGAGGCAAGGGCACTTTTTGTGACCACCCGAATTTTCACAATGCCTCAAAATTAATACATCTCCATAATTACAAGTACTCAAGAACAAATGTACATGGTGGGCCTAAAACCTCCAAAACGATATAGATTTCTAAACAATCTCTAAAATTAACTCTTTCAATACTCCAACTTCGGTCCTCACTAACTTACTCTGCACCTGAAAAATATAAAATGGCCGGGTAGTATATGCAATACAAGGATAATAAATATGGCTAGCGTTACGAATATGCTCAATAAACGAGGATAGCAAATCAAGTAGGACCATTCTGAACATTTTTCATTTGTAGCCTCATACCCGGTGTGGGCAGCATGCCCTGGAATTTCCGGATTCCAAGATGCAAGCCTTCGGGAATTTCGTTCCCCGAAGCAAGGGCCCATAATCGAGGGAGCGCGAGCGGAGATGCAAGCGCTCGAAATACAGAGTCGCCACTCGGGTTTGAACGTCCGACACCCAAGGAATCGTATTTCGAAGCACCTGCCGCGCTGTTTGAATTGAAAAGGTGAAGGAAACCAGTCCATCATAACCATATCTGGGTTCGAGAGCTAGGTTACGAGAGGGGAAGGGTTTTAAGGTACCCCTCTCGCCCAATCTGGAGATCGGTCTCTACTTAGGCATTTTAAAAAACATTGTGATTCTTCTTCTTCTTTAACCAATTTTAAGCCAATTAGGGCGGGGGAATAGTTAATCGGGGATTAAAACTGTAACATGTTTGCAAGATGTGTTATATTCGAGTATGGATGAATGGAATACTATGAAAAATGGGATAAAACCCAACCTTCTGATCAGACCATCAAGAACACTGCACAAGGTTTAGGCATGCCAACCGACTAGCAAAAATACCGTTGAATGCTATTATCGCTCAAAAGTGTAAAAGTTAAGAGAGAAATGAAATGAATAAGGGTCCATCTCTTGGATCGAAGAAATGAGCTTTGGGATGAAAATGCATGTACTAGATGTACAATGAAATATTTGGATTGTTGCTTTGAACTGTTTTATAATGTGGTGTATTTCCATGGTCAAACTTGTAATTTTGGTATACGTTTCTCACCCGAGCTTCGGCTTATGAAAACCTTTTCCAATCTTTCCAGGTTAAGGTAGATAGCAAGTTGTGGGCCGATTGAAGTGTTAGAATAACCGTGGAGAATCAAGTGGTGTCTAATGGTTTGTATTTATTATATATGTACACTTAGAAGCTCTGGATTATCTTATTTATTCTACGCTTCCGCACACTTAGAATTCTATAGTTTAAAAAGACGTTGATGTTAGAAATCCCTAAACTAGATTATGAGCAGGCCTTTGGCGGCTTAACACCTGCTTGGCCGGTCATGACTTCTAGGGTCGGTTTTGGCTCGTGACACTTTCTCAGCGATGTTTCGAGTTTGCTGATAGGAGCAGGGCCGAGTGGGTTGACTTCTTCAGGCTCTGGCGAGCTGAGACCATTTCTTGGAGGTGCTGATGGCTGGATCTTCCTCCTATGACAGTGCACTATATGGGTCCTCAGTGGGTCGTTCTTGCTGGTTTGGGAGCCTTCACCTTCTACATTCCTTACCGTATCCAGCAACAGTTAGGTTTGAGGCAGGAGGCCCCTGCAGAGGTTCTCGTAGACGTGGTCCTACCTCTATTCAGCCATTCAGTTCTTTGTCATTATCAGCGCTTCTGGAGGACGCGCGAGGTGACCGATGCACATCCCTACCCTTCTGTGGCGATACGCGGGAGTTACCGAAAGTGGCTTAGGAGGGACATTGCTGCAAGGGCTAGAGCTCAAGGAAACTGACTCAATCCTACGACCCTGACCGTTGAATAAATTGTGGACCCATTTTCGTTATGTCGTACTCCTTTTTATTTTGAAAGCTTTGCTCAACCTCATGTAGTAGGAGTAATCGTATTACTAAAAACGAGTTTTGGAGGGTTTCCCCCTCCTTGACTTTTGTTCTTCAAGCCTTTTCAACCTGGATTTTTATTTTGATAGATTGTGACCGGGTCTCGGTGTGAGACTGCCTACGTATCCTCCTGGTGAAGGAATCAGGTCATGACGTAGTTCAGGATAGGGTTTGCTTGGGTTTTGACACTCTCCTTTTGCGCTCTAACTTTTACCTAGAACCGTCCTTTTGGGTTTTCGGTCTAGCGAGCTCATTTATTTCATGCCTTAACTTTTGCCTAGGATGCCCTGACGGGGTTTCATCCTAGTAGGCTTTTGCTCTAATTTTTGCCTAGGACTGCCCGCCCTTGCGGTTTTTAGCCTAGTGAGGTTCTCTCAGGGGTAATAGCGCTTGAGTTGATCCAAGTTAACCAAGGTTGAGAATTCGTTTCCGTCCAAGTCGATGAGTTGTGTGGGTCCACCGGATAGGATTGTTTTGATGATGTATGGTCCGGACCACTTTGGTCTAAACTTTCCTCGCGGGTCGTAGACTGGAGCCCGAATTTCCTTCAAAACCATGTCACCCTCTGCCAAATCCCTGGGTTTCACTTTTTTGTTAAATGCCCGGGCAATCCTTCGTTGATACCCTTGAATATGGTAAAGAGCCCTTAACCGGCGCTCATCAAACAACATAAGTTCTTCGAATCGATTACTCAACCATTCCGCCTCTTGGACTTCACACTCAATCATAGTCCAAAGAGATGGGACTTCCAACTCGATGGGGAGCACTGCTTCCATTCCATAAACCAAAGAGTAGGGGGTTGCTCCGGTTGGTGTTCGCACAGATGTGCGATACCCCCATAAAGCTAGGGGTAGTTGTTCATGCTAGTCCCTTGCGGATTGAATAGTCTTCTCTAGAATGGCTTTGATTGTTTTATTGGCTGCTTCCACAGAGCCATTGGTCTGCGGCCGGTAAGTTGTTGACTTGTGCACCTGAATTTGGAACTCATCCAATACTTTCCGTGCTCGTCCTTTAAAATGAACCCCAATATCAGATACGAAAGCTTGGGGGACTCCGTACCGATAAATGACGTTTTGCTTGATAAAGTGTGCAACTTGAACTGCGGTCAAAGTGGTGTAGGAAGCAGATTCTACCCACTTCGTAAAGTAATCGATGGCTACTAAAATGAACTTGTGATCGTTGGAGGCTGCTGGTACTATTCTTCCGATGACGTCGATTCCCAATGACGAGAAAGGCCATGGCGTGGTCATTTGTTGTAATTCGTGTGGCGGAACATGCGTGAGGTTGGCATGAATTTGACATTTTCGACACCTTCGCACATACTCCACACATTCCGTTTCCATGGTGGACCAGAAGTATCCTTGCCTGAGGATTTTCTTGGCGAGCATTATGCCATTCATGTGAGGACCACATACACCTTCGTGAACTTCTTCCATTACCCTTTTCGCATCTTCTCCATGGATGCACAACTTGTGCGTGCCACAGTGGGATCTTCGGTATAAGTTTCCTCCACAGATAATGTACTGTGCAGCCATCCTTTGAAGAGTGATTCGGTCCTTCTTGCTTGCCCCCATGGGGTACTCTCCTCTCTCTACATATCTCCAAATATCAAAGTACCATGGGTGGCCATCGTTGGGCTCGTCAACCGCCATGACATGCTGATGTACTGGAGTATCCATTTGTTCTATCACAATCGGTCTTAACTTTATGCCAACGGAGATCTCAACCATTGATGCCAATGTTGCCAAAGCGTCTGCAAATTGATTTTTGAGTCTCGGGACATGAGTGAATGTCACCCTGCCGAAGTGAGGGATAAGGTCTTCAAGATCCTGATGATACGGTTTCAGTTTTTCCTCCTTGACCTTCCAGTTGCCCTTTGCTTGGGATACAACCAAGTTCGAATCTCCTACAACTTCCAACTTTTCTACGCCGATCTCGATGGCTGCCTCCATTCCCACGATGCAAGCTTCGTATTTTGCATGATTATTGGTGACTTCAAAGTTAAGCTTGAACGCCAATGGGATGTGCGATCCATCGGGCGAAACTAGCAATACACCAATTCCGAACCCTTTCTGGTTAGCGGCTCCGTCAAAGTACAACTGCCAAAGATCCTCGGCTACCATCATTATGTCTTCATCGGGGAAGTTAAATTCAGCATCCTCCCCTCCCTCAACTGGGCAATCGGCCAAGAATTCTACGACGGCTCTTCCCTTTACTGACTTTCGGGTGACATACTTTAACTCAAATTCCGCTAGCATTAGTAACCACCGCGCCATTCTGCCTGTGAGAGTTGGTTCCTCAAATAGATATTTTAAGGGATCCATTCGAGATATTAGCCTTACCGGGTAGGCCAGCATATAATGCCTCAATTTCCTGGAAGCCCATACGAGTGCCTAACATGTCTTTTCTAAAGGGGTATAACGTTCTTCGGGCCCAACCATCTTTTTACTGAGGTAGTAAACAGCCCTTTCAACCCCATCATCTCCTTCCTGCGCCAACATACACCCTATTGAAGACGGAGTGACTGACAGGTATAGTATCAAAGGTTTTCCTGTTACGGGCGGTGTTAATACCGGCGGCTTGTTCAGGTAGGCCTTAATGGTTTCGAAAGCTTTCTGGCACCAATCATCCCAAGTGAATGACACTCCTTTCTTGAGCAAGCGGAATAGGGGTTCGCAAGTAGAAGTCAACTTTACTATGAACCTGCTGATGAACTGCACCTTGCCGAGAAAACTCCTTACATCCTTCTCAGATTACGGCGGCTCCATTTCTAGGATGGCTTTGATTTTTGAGGGATCAACTTCGATGCCGCGGGTGGTGATCATGAATCCAAGCATTTTCCCTGTAGTGACTCCAAGCGTGCATTTGGCGGGATTGAGGCGCATCTTGTACTTCCTGATTCTTTCAAAGAACTTTCTAAGTGCGGGCAGATGCCCTTCTCGCTCTTTGGCTTCAACAATCATATCATCAACATAAACTTCCACCTCTTTGTGAATCATGTCGTGTAGCAATGCCGTGGCGACCCGTTGGTAAGTAGATCCTGCGTTCTTCAGTCCGAAGGGCATGACTCGATAGCAATACGTCCCACATTCGGTGATGAACGTAGTCTTTTCCCGATCTTCCGGAGCCATGAGAATTTGGCTGTACCTTGAAAAACCATCCCTGAAAGAGAGCAAGGCATGGCCGGCAGTATTGTCGACTAGCACATCGATGTGTGGTAATGGGAAGTCATCTTTAGGGCTGGCTTTGTTAAGATCCCTGAAGTCAACGCAGACCCTTAGTTTACCATCCTTCTTTGGCACGGGGACAATGTTCGCGACCCACTGGGGGTATTCGGTTACCATTAAGAATCTGGCATTGATCTGTTTGCTGACTTCCTCTTTTATTTTAAGCACCCAGTCTGGTCTCATGCGTCTTAGTTTCTGTTTTACTAGTTTTGCATTGGGATAAAGAGGAATCCGGTGTTCCACGATTTCAGGATCAATTTCGGGCATATCCGCGTGCGACCATGGAAATACATCTTCGAACTCCTTGAGCAAGTTTACAAAGGCTTCGCGCTCTTCAGCGAATAGAGCGGAACCAATCTAGGTCATCCGAGGATTCCCTTCATCTCTCAAATTTATTAAAACGATTTCTTCTTTTACAGGTTGAGCATGCCTTTCATCTTCCTTGTCGATTAGGGATCGGATTTCTCTGGGGATGTCCCCGTCGAAATCAATCTCTTCATTATCAGGGTCGACGCAATTTATTTCAAAGTCAGAGAAGTAAGCAGAATCAAATTCATTTATTTTATTGCTAACGGAGGCCTCGGGGGCACCATACACACGGGTGGATTCAAACTCGAAATACAGACTCTGAGAGTTCGGGCTGAGAGGCACCAACTCGGACTTGACAGACTCAGAAGACTTAGCAGACTCGGTCTCAGACTCAGATTCACGGCAAGTTGCACTCGGTATGAAGGTCCAGTTCTTGTACTCCCCAGTGGCCTCCATGATGAGCAAAGTCGGATCCTCGGGAGCATTTTGTTCCGTCATCAGCACTTCTGCTTTCACAGCTATACCCATTGGTTCGTCCTCCTAGAATAGAGTTGCGAGACTACCCATGGCAAAAACCTCAATCCAGTCGGCGGGTTCCTTCTGTTCTTTCACAACTTCGACTTCCTCATCACTCTCTGGCCAGACATTGTTCGCGAATATTTTAAATCTTGGTAAAAAGGTGTTGGTTTCTTCATCCCAAAACGGTTCTGGTTGCCCCTGGTAGACTTGTCTGGCTTCCTCTTTGATGAAGTAGTCTTCCAACCTGGTTCCCTTTTTCACCTTGCTGCCGCTCGAAGGAGAGTAACCCAGGCTGGTTGTGCGCATCAGAATGCCCTGGGCTTCAAACTTTGCGGGGCCTTGGAGATTCTTTCCCAATCCCAATCCTAGCATGTAGGACATCTTCTTCATTATTTTGATGGCGACATTGCTGACAACGAAGTCATCATCAATTCTAACAGAATATACAGATCGGGAAGTATCCAGAGAGAAGCCTCCCAAGGCGATAGCTTCTTCCCCGTGTTGAATCTCTCGGAGAGGGGCATTGTCCTCAACAGGGGTATGGATCCCAGAGTCCCCATGGATAGTGAGCATTCCTGTTTGCAGTCCCAGTCGGATTTTCTGATGGAGTGTGGAAGGCACGGCCATGATGTCTGGCTGGTGCAGCCAGAGCCTTCCAAGTAGCAGGTTAAAAGAGGCGGGAATGTTCACCATATGAAATTTCACCTCTGTCTGATACGGTCCAAAAGTCATAGGAAGCATGAGAGTCCCAACCACATCCCTCCGAGTGTTGTCATAAGCTCGGACTTTGACCTCTAATGGAGAGAAATCCTTATTTTTGTACCCCAAGCAATAAGCAACGCGGAGTGGGCATACATTAATTGTTGAACCATTGTCAACCAGAATCACTGGAACCGATTTGCCATGACATTTCAGGGTGATGTGCAATGGCCGATTATGGTCAGTTCCTTCGACAGGCAAGTCTCGATCAGTAAAAGTAATGGCATGCTTGATCGGTATGGTTTTGATCATTGGCACAAGCTCATCGGAGGTTATGGCGGAGGGAACTTTCAGCTGGGAGAGTACTTGAATGAGCCTTTCACGATGGCGTGTGGAATGAACCAGCACATCCTAAACAGACATCTTGGCCTGAGTTTGCTCAAGTTGGCGTTTAACCATTTCCTCGGGGTTTTTCTCTAGTCGGGAAGGCTCTTTGGCTAGTGGATCAAAGGGTCGGAAGGTATTTTTAACTGGGGTGGTAAAGGGATCAGAAGGCCTCGGGGCTGCAGGGTTGGAAGATTCTGCGGTTTGTAGGTTCAGAGGTTGGTAAACACAGCCGCTTCTGGTCAAATGATCAAAATCTGACGGTACTTTAATTCCTCGCTCCATAAATCGGCCAGGGCTTTACGCTTGTTCCTGATGGTTGTATCCTGCAGATTGGCGGTCAAATCAGCAATGACCAAGTCATCCCACATATCTTCGGGTTTCCATTTTTCAGCCTCCATCACTATTTTGTTGACGGTTCATTCCTCGTTTCCCACTTTTATATTGACCACCTCGGTGTTAGCCCATAAGTTTGTTCCATCCCCTGGTTCATCCTCCCACAAGTTCATCATTGCAACATCAGCGTCTTTTGGAAAAGTAACTGACGGTTCGGATTCAATCCCATCGACAAGGTAGTCCATCGGATCACACCCATTACTGGCAACTTCTTCTTCGAATCCAGGATTGTTTGGGTACGGGGTGAGGTCCACATTGCCATACAAGTTATTGATGACAAAATCATTAAAATGAGAGAAATCCAAGCGGAGCGGAGCGATCTCTGGCCAGTCGTACGTCATCATCTCAGGTTGATACCCTGGCTGATATTCTTCGGCGAAGAGTGCCGGCAAGGAGAAAGTGTCTAGAGGGTCATTCCAAGCCAAAAGCTGGTACTCATCCGGCACTGGGTCCCATCCTCACTTAGGCATGTCTTGGAAAACTTGGTATTCTTCCCCTTGATTTTCAAACAGCACGTACAGAGAGAATCCATCGAGAGGGTCTGCATGGGTGTTTTGCCAGTCGACTTCCCATCCGGCCTCGAATAAGGGTTCATCATTTATTTGGAAGTTGGCGGCTTCGAACTCTTCCCAATCAGCGATCAGTTCCCCCCCATGTGTCTTCCCATCTCCATATAGAATGAAGGGCAGTCTCTCCGGGAATTTTGTCTACATGCATTGGTTCAGTATCGGGGACAATGAACAGGGTCGGGTCAAACTCTGGGAGATTTTGATTTTCGGCTATGGTAATTTGGTTAATACGGAAGGGAGCGTTGTGTTGCGGTAGAGGGTTTAAGACGGTGTTCGGTTTATATGCGGGTGGATCATCGACAACCTTGTTGTCGATGAGGTTTTGGATTTCATGACGGAGGCGGATGTAGTTGTCGGTGGTATGGCCAGGCATTTGGTGGAAATCACAGTAGACATTTTGGTTTAGGTTTGGTGGAATGGTTTGCGGTGGCGGAAGTGGTTTCAACACTCTGATTTCTGTGAGTTTTTTAAGAAGAGTAGATCTAGGAGTGCTGAATTGGGTGAAGGTTCGACTCTGGGATTTTGGTTTTTCGGAGATTTGGTTGACTTCTATGGGCTTGGTGGATGAGGTTCCTGCCTGGTTGGTATTCCCGAAGAGGACGTTGCTGTTTCCTGAATATGCCCTTTTAGATTTTGACCCGGATCCTGATTCTTTCTTTTCCAGAGTTCCATCCCGTAAAGCCTCCTCTACAGCCAGCCCAGAATCATATAAGGTTTCGAAATTTGGGGCAGCCTGGGAGAGAACCATGTAAGGGGCGAAGGAGCTTGGCAAGTTCTTGCTGATGATCCGTATCTGTTCTTTCAAATCAGGCTTATTCTGCATCTGGGTAGCCTTAGCCCTCCAACGCTTCACAAAGTTGGCAAAGCTTTCTGCCTCGCTCGTCTTAGTGCTTTCCAACTCCCTCGTGGTCATCTTCAAGTCAACATTGAAGTCATACTGAGCCACAAAAGCTGTCCCAATGTCTTCCCAAGTCCTTTTCTTGGATGGTTCGAGAGTGAGGAACCATTGCAGGGCTGGACCAAACAAGGACTCGTGGAAGAGTTGGGCCATAGCTTCTTTTTCGATGCCGCGCATAGTGAGGGATCCGACATATCCTTGAAGATGGGCCCTTGGATCGCCGGTACCGTCAAATTTTGCGAAATCCACTCCTTTGAACTTTTTCGGCAACTTGGCATTTGGAAAGAGGCATAGCTTGCTCATGTCAATTTCTCCTTTTCCAAGTCGTTTAGTCTCTTGGACGGATTCCTCCAATTTTGCAATCTTATCCATGAGAGCGGCCAGGTTGGGATCAGGTGCTGGTTTCTCAACTTTGGGTTGTTCGAGTTGCGGGGGAGTCTTGATCAGGAGCTTGTCGGTGATTTCCTGCATCCTTTCCATTATCATGTTCATGTCATTTTTCATAGAGACCACAGTGGCCTTGAGTTGTGCGTCGACACCAGCGAGGGACTGTTTAAACTGAGCATCCATGTTGGCCATGTTTTGCCTGAGTTCTTCTATCCCGTTTCTTTGGTCAGCCATGGGTAAAAGATTTTCGGGCGGGATTGAGACTATGGGTTCTTCTATTACGGGTTCCTCTAACAACTGTTGTTCCTCCTCCTCAACTTGGACTTCGAATAGTGGGGTTCCTCCCAGAGTGGCTACGCGAACTAGTCTTTGGGATGGACGAAACCAATTGGGTACAACCTCTCTTCTTCGCAGGCAATCAATGTTGGCGGCACTGACAACAAGTCAAAAGGGAGCAACTCATCACTGATCTGAACGCTCGCCCTACCTCCTACGCATCTCCTAGAAACAAGGCCTAGGATCTACTGTGACTTGAGTCTCATTTAAGACGTTTGTACAGAAGATTTCCAATAGTCCGGGTAGGTGCTGTCAGGCAGGTTGAATTCCGAGCGGGTCAGAACCAGAGCCAATCTCCTTACCGTGACCATCCGAGACAGAGCAATGTGACCATTGGAATCCAGATACGCATGCGCTTAAGGCTAGACTCAAATCAAGGGAGCCGTTCGGGCACGGCAAACACCATAGGTATCGCAAACTCCATGGATTTAAGGTCTCCTAGACCTACCAGAGGGCCTTAAAGAATTCTTAGGGAGCCTAATCCTCTAGCCCGCGAGATGCAATGATGCATGAATGATGTGTGTGTACAGGTATAAAATGCACGTCAACAGGGTATAACACATAAGTCCTACCCATGGGTTCCTGTCCTAGTTGGGAAGGTTCTTTGGCTATGTACAAGTGCAAAGGCTGGTTTTTGTCTCAAAAGGGTTCCCCGGACTAGAGCCACGATGTACTACCCCATGTCAAGTGTATTGCAAGACAATGGTCGAACAGCACAATGGCTCATCATAGTCGAGGGTTGCTAGGCATCCCGGGAGAGCTTGTCACCGGTAAACCGGGCAAGGTACCCGAAACACACTAGCGAGGCTTGTGCGGTGCAAAGTGTACAGGATAAAAGAGCTTAGTCTTCCAAAAACATTTGAAAATCCCCCTCTTGAAAACACCTTTCAAGTTTGGCCCTCTGAATCATTCAATACTTTTGTACATTTTTTTTTAAATAGAGTATTGAACGAAGTTCGCTCCCTAGCAGAGTCGCCACTGTGGGCTCCCGTGCCCTTTTTTTCGAAGAGTCGCCACCCGGATTTTTGAGATGGATAATCCGAGAAACCGAGAACTCGTTTGTGAAAGGCTTTTGATCTAGCGAAAATGCTGAGATTTTGGGTTCGGGAGCCACATTACGAATGGGGAAGGTTTTTCTTTAAAAAACACCCCACTCGCCCGGTAAAACTGGTCTCTACTTAATATTTTCAAAGGGGGAATCTTCAAGCGTCGTCTAAAAGATTAAGCTCTTTAATAAAGGCAAATAATGGGAAAGGGACATGGGAAATATATCACGTTGATGTGCATGTGGTTCTGTCTGTACAGTAGTGATAAAATGATGTGAGTAGATGGAATAAAAAGCATTCAGGAAACTGTTTGTACCTCAGTCATACTGTGCACGGCACCCTAAGCTACCGCGCGCGGCACCTCAACATGCCGTGCGGGGTACCTGCTTTGCTGTCAGACTGTGGCAGACTTTCAAAACATCATCTAGCTCATTGCTTTCTCTATACGTCTTTTGGAAAACTCATCAGAAACCTCATGGCAGTCAGATCATCCATTAAATGTTGCTATTTTTCTCAAAACATGTTTTTAAGACGGTTTTAACATATTTGATCATTCGGGATGATCTAGAAAACCTTGTTAAGAGCCAAGATATGGCTTATGGATATGGTCTTATTTTAGAAGCAATAGAGAAAGTAAACAGCAGATACAGACAACCACAGCAGAGGAAAACTCAGATCCAGACAGCTTGCCTATGATAATACCAACATATGAAGATGCCGTGCACTGATGGTCAAGGTGCTGCGCGCCTGGTCATCCAACCACGCGGTTCCCTAACCTCAGCACAGTACTGGTTTTATTTCATGAAAATGAGTTTTTTGTCAGGATCTAACCAAAAGGGATTAGACTTGCTGACAGAAAAGTCCCCTCAGGACCAGAACGGAGTCTAGTCCAAGGAAACTAGTTTTACCTTTGGTGTTGAGCTTGATCAAGGATCGTTGGTGCGAAAATGAGGACGGATCGTCACAGATGTGAATGGAGGAGGTGGGATGAGGTAAAGGGAGTATGGGTGTGAGAGAAGGTTAGGTGTTTTGGGGGATGGGGCTTTGAAGTTAATGAGAGATCAACTTCAATGATGAGAACGGAGTGAGTGAAAGTACTTAAAGAATGTCTTTTGGGAATGACATCCTTTAAGACTTGGGAATAGAAATGGGAGAGTGGGTATAAAAACTAGAGAGAGAAAGCTTATGGAGTAAGAATACTCAAAAGCAAAGAGAGCCAAAAGAAAGGCCAAAAGGGGACCCCTTTCCCTTGAGTGGAGGGGTTAATTTATAGGCAAAAGGCCAAGGAATTTGAATTTCAAATAGTGGAGGTATTTTCTGGGCAGGCCAGAAGTGCATTTTCGGCTGAGCCAGTCATTAGTTGTGGCTCAAACTGGCGTGGCCAACAGCTTTCTGAGCCAGTCAGCTTTTTACTCAAGGTGCAGTGCGGTGCAGTTTGAACACGCACGGCTTCTTCAATTTCAACATGTCGTGCGTTGCAAGTCCGCTCCGCACGATATCTCCTGTTTCGATCCAGGGGCTTTTGGGCTTTATCTGGACTTTATCTGGGCTTAGAGGAAATCCTTTTTCAAGCTCACAAAGGTATCGTTCCCTTTATTTCATCATCGGGGCGGACAAAGACTTTCTGAGGTCCGGATTGGGGTGTCTACAATCCCGCATCAGGCTGTGGATCCCATATGTACTCTTCAGCTTCCCCCTCGGGATTTGACCAGTCAGGTTGGCGGTAGAGCATGAACAATGATTGGCCATCCAAGGGATCTGCTTGTGCTGCGTTCCACTCATCTTCCTAATGGTCGAGCGATCAACATGAGGGAAAAGAGGGAAACCCACGTTGTACCGCTTGTTCCATTCCTTGGAGAGCTCTTTCCACTTATCTGCTTTGTCTTCCATGTTCCAACCTACTGCTAACATGTTGATGTGAAGATCGGACGGGATGACAATGATCGGCTTAGGGTGATTTTTTGGGATGATATCGCGGGTAGGTTAGAATATGGTGGAGCTGAGGTCTTTTGAGTGGAGCTTGGGTTGATTTGAGTGGAGCTGAGCGATATTTGGTTGATCTGTAGGTTAGGATTGTGTTTAGGCATGGAGTTGGAGATGACGTTGGGTTTAGTGGGTGGGGTGGCTAGAGTGCTGTCATCAATTAAGTCTTGAATCACGTGACGAAGGTGATAACAAGAATCGGTGTGATGATCGGGCATCTAGTGATAGGCACAGAAAACATTAGGGTTATGGCCGGGAGGCGAATTTTGAGGTAGAGGGGTTGGAGTCAAGGGCCTGAGATGGCTGGACTTGACTAGTTTCTCCATTACCGAGGACAGGGATGCCTCGAAATTGGCAAAGCTTTGGGGTTGGTTTCGGTTTCGGCTTTTTGGTAGGGCTTGTACTTTGTTGACATCCATGACATGATTAAAACCCTGAGCTGCGACATTGTAACCACCGGAGGTTGCATTGGCATAGTTGTTGCTACCAAACAGAGCGGAGCTATTTCCTGTGTAAGCACGGGGCTTAGCT
This sequence comes from Rhododendron molle, assembly GCA_025413875.1. Classification (NCBI taxonomy): domain Eukaryota; kingdom Viridiplantae; phylum Streptophyta; class Magnoliopsida; order Ericales; family Ericaceae; genus Rhododendron; species Rhododendron molle. The sequence goes on along the minus strand of CM046391.1, from coordinate 31,726,703 downwards.
TTTTAAGTGAGACAGAAGAGGAGGATTCACTCCTTGGCAAGACTCCAATTTGCAGAGCTTCTTCGATAGCGAGGCCGAACTCAAAAAAAATCTCGAAGTTAGCCCCTTGAACCAACACAAGGTTCTTAGCATAGTCTGACTGTAGGTTACGGGAGATGATGTGGATTTGATCTGTCTCGCTTGGACGGTCGGTCGTTAGAGCTACCTTGCTCCTCCACCTCTTGATAAAGTCGGCAAAGGACTCCTTTGTGTTCATTTTGGTGGATTCTAACTACCAGGTAGTCATTTTGAGCTGAGAGTTGTAGTTGTACTGAGCATTGAAGGCTGTGCCGATATCCTCCCAAGTTCTTCTTTTGGAAACATCGAGAGACAAAAACCATTGGAATGCTAGAGCAGAAAGAGAGTTTGCGGGAACAATTGTGCCATTGCGTCATCTTCAACCACATGCAATTTCATTGCACCATGATAACCCAAAAGATAAGTCTTAGGGTCACCAGTTCCATCGAACTTCGCAAAGCCCGGCATCTTGAACCTTTCGAAAAGTCTGGCATTTAGGAAGATGCAGAGACGGTCCATGTCTAATCCTCCAACACCAACCTTTTCGGACTTGAAGACGGCTTCTTCTAGTTTAGCCATTTTGGCAATTAGAGCAGCCATATCTGGATTTGGGACAACAACTTCATGTGGGATTTCAGGCTTGGGCTCGGGCTCGCGCCTTTCATCCTCACCCCTACCTCCTCTCGCCAGGAGTTGTTCTTCTATCAAGACACGCAGATTGGCCATAGAAGCCTCGGCCTGTCAGCCCTTTGTTGCATGATGACCATGTTATGCTGGAGATCTGTTAAAATAGTAGCCTGCCCCTAATACGGAACGTCAGCCATGATGAGTGCTTTGACGGACTTCGATGATGATGTTGGAGAGGATGGAGGTGTCTCGTGCGGAGTAGTCGGTCGCGAATCCTCCCTTGATGGTGAAACAGCCAGAGCTTCCGTTGTAACTGATTGAGGTGTAGCCCTGTCCAGCCTTTTCCTTGATGGACCCGGTGGACGTTCCCAAGTAGGTTTGGCTCTTAATTTCGGACCCTTCTTTGATGGTGCAATGGCTCACGGCTAGACAGTAAAGCAAATGAGAACACACTGCTATTCCTGCAGCAATATTTTCGAAAGAATTGAAAGAATGAAAATGCATAAGTCATCATCGTCGGTGACCTTCTAGACTCTAGAACTAAATAGCCGAGCCTATCTCATCACGCTCGGATGCTGCCAAACTTGTAAGGACCCATAATTTCAGATAATATTTAAAGGATTATTCAATGTTGGAAATTCAAGGAAAATATGGAATTTGTTAAGTTTATTTGATTTTGGGTTAATATGAAAGGATTGTTAGTGGAGGGAGTGTGTGGGCTACCACAGCCCCGGGTGGAATCGGGGCGGCCCGAAAAGAAGCGCCTCGATTTGAAAATTTTGAAGAGTCGCGCACCCGGATTTGTGGTTTGCCACCCGAGAAACCGTTTTATTTGAAAATGGTTAATTTGAATTGAAAACCAGAGATTCGAAAAAGGGTTCGGAAGCCACGTTACGAGGGGGAAGGGTTTTTATGGCACCCCCCTCGCCCGATTTGAAATCGGTCTCTACTAAACATTTGTGGGATTTTTCAAAGAGTTTTGTTTCATTAATTCATTTAGCAGGTATCCACAGATATATCATGTACAGAGGTGTGCATGCATGTGCATGTGTACAGTGAATAAATGAGAAATGGTAATGAAATACAAAATGCTAGAAACTGGAAGGTGCTGTCACTGATCCACTCTCAAGCGCTCGGAAGCACTCCCGATCGCTTGGGAGTATTACATGCCCAACCTGCACATCTTGTTAGTACAACAGGATACAATAGGGTATAATACTGAAAACATAAACTGAAATAGCAATAAACATGTCATAGGCTCAACAGAGGGCTTAGTAGACTGAGATCAGACCCACTCTTCCTAGCCATGCATCCTTGCCTTTCTGAAAATTAGTTTTACAGTTATAAAAGACAAAAAGGGGGATGCATGCATGGACATGCAAAGGCAGTAGGGGGGTCAAACTAGAAGAAAGATGGGTTGAAGCCTGCATACAAACACTCTCGAGCGCTCTGAAGTGATCTCGAGCGCTCGGGAGTTGTTTACACCCCAGAATTGACTTCAACCCTCCCATGCACTCAATGTAGTATGCTAGTACATTGGATCTTCTGTTTTTTTAAGGTATGAAAAAGGTTTCTCTTTTCAAATCCTGACCAGTATTCATTAGCATGTCTTTAAATGACGACCGTCTTCTTTATTTTTCCTTAAAAAGGCAGATCGTTCGCACCAACATACTTTAAAAGAGCTAAGACGGCTATGAAATACGTCATACTCCCCATGCATGTCCATTCAAACACTTTAAAAGAAGAAAAGCAGGTCTGGAGCCACTCTCGAGCGCTTGGGAGCAGTCCCGAGCGCTTGGGAGTGCTTCCAGTAGGCTAGTGCAGTAAATGCATTTTGTAACCCTTTGCTCTTGCTTCAACACTGAAGTCTCTCAACCCATGCTCAGTATTAAAGACTGAGAAGGCTGAGGGACCTCCCTCAGAAAGGAAAACAGCCTTTGTTATATTTATGCTTGACACTAAGGTAGAAAATCTCTACCTTTAAGTTGGAACCTTGCTTCTTGAGAAGGCTTTGAAAGAGGAAAAAGATATGCAAGTTTCAGAAGATCAGAGGTTGGAGATGATCTGAACTTCCTCCATCTTCTTTATGTTTTGATTCTTGGTTGTTTTACTTTTCAAAATAGAGTTTTTCAAAGGGGTGAAAACTGGTTTGGTTTGAACAGTCAAAGGGTTTTTAGAGAGAGAGAATTCGTTTCTGTTCTATGCTGGAATGGCCTTTATATAGGCAAAATAGTATATGGTCTCATTTTGGCAAATGAAATATGGAATCTTTGAAAATCCATCAGGACTGACTCATCTCTGACTGAGGTGGAGTGTTGCCTGAGGTTTGAACCGGCCAAAACGGCTGTAATGATGGCTTGCATGGGATGTGGGGAAGCTCCAACACCCATTGGGTAGCACAGAAGTCTCGAGCGCTTGGGACTTCACTCTCGAGCACTCGAGAGTTTGTCAGATCCCAGATTTTGAAAATGATTTGGAGTGCTTGGGACTGTTCGTGAGCGCTTGGGACTGGCTTAGAAATTTTATTTTCCTTCTTAAAGTCTCCCAAGAAGCATTGTTCTGACTAGTCAAGGGCTTGTTTCAATCCAAATTCATCATCGCGAAGCCTCCGGGCCACAAATTAAGGAAATTCGAAATGTCCAAATTGGGGTGTCTACAGTTGCCGCTCTTTGGATGGCGCTCGGCATCATGTCTGGATACGAGTGACATCCAAAGATTGAGACAGTCCAATTCGAGCCACGTCAAACCCTTAATTTCACAAACAATGCAAAATGGCACATCCAATGCATGAGGTCGTGTCCTTTCGGACTGCCTACGTACCCTTTTCTGCAGGGATCAGACCAGCGTAGTTCTTCGGGGCAGGTGCAAACACGTGTAATGCATGCACAAGAAAGATTGACAAGACCTCGACAAGGTAAATATGCAAAAGGGGTCCACCTGTTACTCTGTTTGGCGAACAAAAGATGCAAGCACGTGCGATGCATGCATGAGAAAGGATCGACACAATTTTGATAAGATAAATGCATGAAGGGTCCATCTGTTGCTCTGTTTGGCGGACGGAACGTGCAAGCACGTGTGATGCATGCGCGAGGAATGATCGACACGAGTTTGATAAGACAAATGCATGAGGGGTCTGCCTGTTACTCTTGTTTGGCAGACGAATAGTGGATAAAATAGCACCTGTAGCGTAAGAATACCTGCAAGCATGTTGAAATTAGCATAAATAGATAAAATTTCGATCGACTACCAAGTAAAACACCAAATCACGGGATGAGAGCCCGAAATCACATTATCGACGAAGGTTCACTTCTCGCAGTCTCGTTCGACACGGTCGGAGCTAGGACTGAGATTGATTTTGTAAAAAGAAACGGAAGAAGCTAAGCAAGCCTCGGAAGCAGGAAAGGCACAAGACGACGGAGGGTTGGCACAGAGGTTGAGGATAGATCTCAGCGCTCAGAACCACTCCCAAGCGCTCGGGAGTGGTCTCGAGCGCTCGAGACCACGGCTGGGGTCCACTGTTCTGTTCACCTTCTTCGACAGATTTGGGGTTTAAACTCATATCTGAACGCTCGAGAACCAGAGCAAACCATACACCTCTGAAACTCGATCGACCCCACCCTCTCTCTCAGGCGATCTCACTCTCTCTCCCTCGACTGATCTCCCTCTCTCTCTCACTCAAACGATTTCTCTTTCTCTCAACACGGATCGAGCCCAAGACCTCGAGATCACTACGATTTTCAGGTGGGGTGGTGGTGTGCCAGGAGATACGAATCAAGAGGAAGAAGAAGGTTTGGGGGGAAGAAGAAGAGGGGACGGCTAGCGGAGGTGATGGGGAGTTGCCCCACGGCGAGGAGGCAGCGGTGGTGGCGGCCGCGGCCGCGGCGACGATGGAAGTGGACAGCAGCAGTGATGCCACTGCACCAGCACAGGAGGGGGTGGTTGGTGATGATCTAGCCACAGTAGTTGAGGCTGGTGTAGGAGTAGAGGCAGCAGGGAGTACTAACGGAGATGTGGCGGCAGGGGGGAATGCGAGCGAGAGCGAGATAGTGCGAGGAGACGGTGATGAGCTAGCCACGGCCAGTGGGGGCTCTTTGGGTGGTGAGATGGGGGTTTCAGGTAGCGGAGGAGGTGTCACGGGCATTCCACATACTCCTACGGTGGAGGAGTTGCTCGTGGCCGCCGAGCGGGCCGGTAGTGAGCGGAGGGAAGGTGGCGGTGATGAGGTAGTGACGGCTGGCCACGTCGTCGCGACTCCGGTTCTGAGGGCGACGATTGTGGAGCCGAGAGGAAGGGACGGCGGGATTGGTGCTTCGCACCCGGTTCCATTCACAGAGGGGGACTTTTTGGACACCGCGAGGCCGCGTGACATTTTGGACGCCCTAGGCCTCGACGCTGGGATTAGAGAGGTACTAAGGGGTGCGAGGACCACGGAGGATCAGACCTCAACACTGACGTTAGGAGTATTGTTCAGCGGCGCACAGATGACGGCGGCGGACATGGGGTCGCCAGAGACGGACGATTTGGAGTTAGGAGAGGAGCCAGAGGAGGAGGTGGTGATTGAGGAGCGGGTTACGGTGGCGGTTGAGGCGAAGGCCTACTTGGCCAGGGCGCGCCCCGGGTTTGCACCAGATACCTATGCACCACGGTTGAACTTCTTTGAGCCGACAGGGATGATTAGCTATACTCCTGCCCGGACGGATTACCCAGAGGATATGCTTCTCCGAGATCGGGCTACGCACATCTCTTCCGGATGGACAACGGTATAAGTTTAATATTTCACTTTCCTGCATTAGACTTGCTTCCTTGAATCATTGCGTTGTCTACTGATGCTATTTCTTTGCTTTGTTGAAACAGCGTACCAAAGATATTTACGGCCATGGAGGCTCAGGCCAGTCATTGAAGTACTTCAAGGCGTTGCCCCGGAGAGTGCGGGAGTTGGTGGAGGAGGCTGGCTTTGGGCCGTTCATCCAGCTGCTGAGGGCGGTGAGGGTTGATCGCGCAGTACTGACGGCGTTGACGGAGCGGTGGTGGGACACCACCAACACGTTCCACTTCCGCTTCGGGGAGATGACGGTGACTCCTCTCGACTTCGCTGCGATTACAGGGCTCCGAGTTGGAGGCGAGCCGATTCCTTTCGACCCGAGCATAGACTTGGATGATGCAGCTTTGGAGTGGTTCCTTGGACGGGTCCCGCGTCACAGCGGAGGGGTAGCGGAGTATGGCCAGTTCACGACGTACTGGGACCACGAGCCGGCGGACGACGTTGAGGTGGCCCAGATGGCCAGGGCCTACTTGCTATACCTGTTCGGGGCTTCTCTGTTCCCGCTCAGGCGATCCCGGGTTCACTTGAGCTACTTGGCGGGCCTGGTTGATCTGAGGCAGGCAGGACGGTACAACTGGGGAGGTGCTGCTCAGTGCACACTCTACTGCTTCCTGGGAGCCGCGTCACGCGGAGTGGGGGATACCATAGGCGGCTACTGGAGGGTGATTGAGGTATGACACAATGCTACTGTCTTGAATTGCTTTGATTGATTGATTGAATTGAATTGAACTTGTATTGACTTGAATCGACTTCCAAAATATGCAGCTTTGGGCTTACGAGGTCTTGGGCATGTTTTCGCCCGAGAACACTTGCACAAATCCGAACTTGCTCCCGCGTGGACTTGCATGGGGCAAGGAGTACCGAAGAGCAAAGGAGCGACGGGACAGGTGATGACTTTCCGGCGCTGGCTGGATAACATCACTGGAGTCACGGTACAAACATCAACCTTTCTTTCTTTTATGCCTTGCCGAAAAATGAAATCCTTGATTATTGATGCCAGAAAACTGAATGCAGGTTCACTGGGATCGCTGGGCCAGGGTGGAGGCTGACTTCCTTCCGAGGAGCTGGGTTTTGCTGGAGTGCCTACTGGGCTGGCAGTGGTACTTGGGGGATCGGGTGACGCGGCAGTCACTCGGTTCTCCAGAGTTCATCATGCCGGGGCCACTTCCTCCACGAGTGTAGGGGACTGAGACCTACACTCGGGCTGAGCTGGAGCAGTTCACGGTGCCAGATGCTGATTTGGAGAGATATCTGCGGCGCACGCTGGACTATGCGACATATAGGGACAGATACTTGGCCACCAGCTTGGGTGTGGAGAAAGAGCTGGAGAGACGGATAGCAGAGGCCGAGGCCAGGAGGGCCAGGGGTGAGGCTGTTGATGAGGCTGGAGACGAGACCGGGGGTGAGACTAGAGGTGAGACAAGAGGATGAGGCCGAGGTGGTCGCTCTTCACGCGGTAGGGGGCGAGGTGCTAGACCTCCTACTGCTGGGAGAGGTGCTAGTTCTTCGGGCCGAGGTGAGGGCAGCACAGGAGCTCCTGAGATGGCTGAGACTTCTACTCCAGCCGGGTTACCAACGTTGGAGTGGACGATACGGGTGAGGGATCCTTTTGGAGCACGGGCGATGCTAGATATTCCACGCCTTCCATAGCCGTCGATGCGGCTTCCTGCTCAGGTATGACACAATTTCGCTTCTTTCTTGCTTCAAATGTTTCTTGCTTATGCACATATGGTTTTGACCTTTGAATCATCACGCAGGTGCCACGAGAATGGGCGGAAAAGGCTATCATGCTGATGGTGGGGATGCGCCAGTTGCTGAAGGACTGTGCCAAGGGGAGGACCCTCCAAACTAGACCTGCTCCTGAGCCTGCTCTACCTGTTGCTTCACAGGTATGCAAAGTGCATGCATATACATTTTATTGGGTTTAAAACATGTATCAAATGAATGAATGCTCATGATATGCAGGTGCAGCCACGGCGCTCGACTAGGACACGGTCGTAGGGTACAACGAGCCTTCCAGCTTCTGCCGGCATGAGAGGCCGGGGTAGACAGAGAGCAGGGGCTGAGCAGTTCGAGGTGGTTCCTAGGGCAGCGTCTCGGCGGAGACTCGCTCCCGAGGAGTCAGAGGAGGATACAGAGGAGTCGCTCGAGTCACGAGCTTTAGGGTCTGTGGACTCGAGTACTGCCTTAGGCCCTTCCGACGACGACGACGGGGACGACGTTGAGAGCTCTGAATCCGAGGGACACCAGCAGAAGAGGACTCGTCTGGGCTGAGCTTTAGGTTTTTGCTTTGCTAGTCTTTCTTTTGCATGGGCCTGTGTGCCGACGCCGTTGTAGCTTCCAGGCCTGCGTGCCTTGGTTTTGTTTGGGCCTGCGTGCCCCGGTAGATGGGATTGGGCGTGTGTTTGCCCCAGCTTATGCACTTCCTTCTTTACTCATTGTAAATGCCGCATTTATTTATGAAAATTTGCACTTTTCTCGATTTGCGTTCGTTTGCACTCCCTTTAAGAATTATATTTTATGAAATATGTTCGTCTAGCTTTGAAAGAGGGCAAAGAGCACGCGAATTTCGACCGATACTCTTAAAATGGAATAAAACTTGACACAATTAGCTCGACTCATGGAATTTGACTTGAAATGACAAAAACGCCCTTAACGTAGAATTTACAGTCACTAAGGAAAGTAACGATTAAATTGACCGGGATTGGACAAGAGAATGGGACATGCGGGTGTTTGATCCGAGTGCATGTTTCTAACACCACCATGAGTAATGAAATTGGGGCGTTTGAAGGCAAAAATTGATTCCGTAAGCTTTGGCGTGCGTTTGATCGCTTCACGTAGTCACCAGCACACGTTAAGACTTGCGTACACCCTCGGACTCTAACGAACGCTCTTGACATGAACTTCGACACATGAACGGGATGGAAATCATTGAGATTTTGAGGTTTTTCAAGGAATACACATGAATACTTGGACAAGCAGATAACTTGACCCACTGTATTCCCTTAAGAACAGGTTAAAACTTGTTAAACTGGATGAACAGAGCTTGGGACGCCATCTCAGGACCAAAAACCAGGGAACAAAACTTGATGTCAAAATTGCAGAACTCTCGAGCGCTCGAGAGTGTTGTCGAGCGCTTGGTAATTCACTCTCGAGCGCTCGGGACTGCTGTGATCTGCAGACTTGTGTTCTTTTCCAAGATCATTTCCCAACTCTACCATGTCGTTTTCTTCTGCATGCACCCTTCCCAGACACCTTGTAAATGCCCTTGGACTGCTTTCCAGAGGTCAGTGGCTTCCCAAAGCAAGACTAGTGGATTTCCAATGCTTTTTCAAGCATTCCAAAGTTTGAATCTTGAAGAGGTTTTGAAAATGTGGAACTTGATGAGTTTCAAGGCTGGTGGGGAAGTGGTGTTGTCTTCCCTAGGCTTCTATAAATACCCAGAGTTGCTTTGGTAAGTCACTCACAACCCATTCCATCATTCTTCTTCCAAAACTTCCTTTTCTCATGGCCTTGCTGAACTAAGCCTTGCTCCGCCCTTGGTTGGACAGCCTCGAGGGCATCGATTGGCTGAACTTCCGAGGGCACCGCCTCCACGCTTTGAGGCATCTCGGCAAGGTCGCAATTCGTCCTGTCTTGCTGCACACGGCAGCACGCTTTTGGGATCCTGAAGTGCATGTCTTTTGCTTCGGTTCTCAAGAGCTATGCCCCACCGTCGAGGAATTCCATGCCTACCTTGAGAGCCACGAGCCAATTGTCCCAATGCTAAGGGAGAGCAAGAAGAACATCCTAAAAGCCAAGCTGGGTGTCAGTGGGAACGTTGCTGAGTTCTTGACCCGGGGCAACGCCATCAATATCGTGCAGCTGTATCAGAGATTCAGTCCACCTGGAGACTTGACAAACTTCGAGTATCAAGGTCGCCGAATGACAACTTGCTGTATTTGCCTCTTAGCGGCCTTCCTGCTGGTTCCGCCTGTTGGTCAGCCCAGTTCTCCATTGGTTGGAGTCGCTACTCAGATTGAGGCTCGCAAAGACGTCGCACCCTTGGTGCTTGCTGAAAGCTTGATGGGGTTAGATGCCGTCCATGCAGGTCGCACGAGGTTTTTTGGTGGTAGCCCGCTGTTGCTGCAGGTTAGGGACCTCACTCAGCTCTCCTTTTTCTATTTCTCACATTCTTTTTACCTCGACGCTCAGTTTAGGCTTTATCCGGCTCCTTACTTGTTTTCTCTCTTTTTGAATAGATGTGGCTCTGTGACAAGTTGAGTTTGCTAATACCTCCGGCGAATGACTGGCGGTATTGGGCAAGCGGATGGAACCGCCCTTTCCAGGTGATGTACGGCAGTGAAGATGACTGGGCGGATTTCCTCGCATCTGCGGAGGAAGATGACATCGTTTGGCGGTGCCATTGGCTGAGACTTCCTGCTATAAGCACTAGCAACATGGGCTCGACGCACGTGCTTGTGGCTGGTTTGACAGGCTTCACTTTCTATTCACCCTTCCGCATCCTTCGTCAGCTTGGACTCAGTCAGGAAGTGCCACCGCAAGGATCCGAAGTGCTTTGTCTCCCTCCCTTTACCATTCCGGGCCTTCGAAGTTATGCTCGAACGTGGGAGGCTCGCAGGACTGAGCCAAGCGATCCACTTTTCTCAATTGCTTCAACCGGAAGGTACCGCAAATGGCTAAGGAGAGATGTGGAAGCGAGGACGGGATGATTGCTTACTTTGCCGTTTTTTGGAATAAAAAGTGTTATCGTTGTGTGTTTTTCCTTTTTCATGCTCAGCTTGTAATAAAGAAGTAATCTGAATAAAATCGAATGATTAAGGGTGTCCCCCTTTCGGTTCGCTAATCGCACGCCCTGTGAAAGAAAGCATTTTGACTTGTCATTTGGATTTGGATTTTTGAATTTAGGACCGAACCTCATAGTGAGATTGCCTACATATCCCTCAAGAAAGGGAATCAGGCCCATACGTAGTTCGGGCTAGGGTTCGCTCGGGTATTAACACTCTCCTTTTTATGCTCTAAATTTTGCCTAGAACCGCCCTTTCGGGTTTTCGACCTAGCGAGCTTCTCTTCTGACTTTTTGCCCTAACTTTTGCCTAGGCCGCCCTTTCAGATTTTTGACCTAGCGGGCTTGCTCTACTTTTTGCCTGGGACCGCCCACCCTTGCGGTTTTCGACCCAGCGAGCTCTCTCAGGGGTAATACCGTTAGAGTTGATCCAAATTGACAAGGTTCCAGAATTCATTGTCGTCAAGATCGATGATCAAGGCTGCTCCTCCGGAAAGGATCGACTTGATGATGTACGGCCCGGCGCACTTTGGTCGGAACTTCCCTCGTAGGTCAAAGATCGGTGCGCGGATTTCCTTGACTACCATGTCCCCCTCTTGCAAGTCCCTCGGCTTCACTTTCTTGTTGAATGCTCGGGCGATTCTTTGCTGATAGCCTTGAATGTGGTACAATGCTCGCAGCCTCCTTTCATCAAACAGCATGAGTTCTTCGAACCTCCCACTGATCCATTCGGCTTCGTCAATCCCTTGTTCAGCTATGACCCTCAGCGATGGGACTTCTAGCTCGATAGGGAGAACGGCTTCCATACCGTACACCAAAGAATAGGGTGTTGCCCCTGTCGGTGTGCGGATAGACGTCCGGTATCCCCACAAAGCTAGTGGTAGCTGTTCATGCCAATCCCTAGCTGATTCAACAGTCCTTTCGAGGATGCTCTTGATGGTCTTGTTCGCTGCTTCGACTGCCCCATTCGTCTGCAGCCGATAAGTGGTCGAGTGATGTACTTGAATCTTGAATTCGTCAAAGAGCTCAAGGACTTTCCCTTTAAAGTGAACACCATTATTAGATACGAAGGCTTGAGGGACTCCATACCGATAAATGATGTTTTGCTTGATGAAGTGAGCCACTTGAACTGCCGTCGAAGTCTTGTACGAAGCTGCTTCGACCCACTTAGTGAAATAATCGACCCCTACCAAGATGAACCTGTGCCCGTTAGAAGCTGTGGGTGTAATCCTTCCGATGACATCAATGCCCCAGGCGGAGAACGGCCATGGAGTCGCCATTGGGTGTAACTCCGAGGGCGGGACATGGATAAGATTGGCATGAGTCTGGCACTTATGACATCGGCGCACATACTCGATGCAATCTGTCTCCATAGTCGACCAATAGTAGCCCAACCTCAGAACTTTCTTTGCTAGCATCATCCCATTCATGTGAGGTCCACAAACTCTTTCATGAACTTCTTCCATTACATCTCTTGTGTCGTAACCGTGAACGCACAACTTATGAACTCCACATGGAGATCGCCGGTACAATTGCCCACCGCAGATGATGTGTTGAGATGCCAATCGTTGTAAAGTGATCCGATCCTTCTTGGTTGAATCTGCGGGGAATTCTTCTTTTTCAACAAAATTCCAATGTCGTGAAACCACGGGAGTCCATCGTCTGGCTCGTCGATGTTCATGACGTATTCGTACACATGCTTTCCTCTCTGCTCAATCATAACAGGCCTCAGCTTCACTCCAATCGGAAGTTCCAGCATAGATGCCAAAGTTGCTAGTGCGTCGACGAAGCGATTCTTCATCCTCAGAACATGCGTGAAAGTCACTTTCTGAAAACTCGGGATCAGCTCATCAAGCTGCTGATGATACGGTTTCATCTTTTCGTCTTTAACCTTCCATTCTCCGTTCGCTTGTGATACGACCAAGTTAGAATCCCCAACAACTTCTAGCATCTTGACTCCAATTTCCAATGCGGCTTCCATCCCCACAATGCATGCTTCGTACTCCGCTTCATTGTTCGTGACTTCGAAATTCAACTTGAAAGCAAGGGGAATATGCAACCCCTCAGGTGAGACAAGCAATATGTGTAACGACCCTGATTTTTGGTCAATAAAAATTTCGCTAAAAATTTCAATTTTATTTTAGTTCTTGGATTTCATTTTTAACATCCAAAAATCGGTCGCTATTGACTTATAAAAATTTTGTTGTTATATTTGAAAATTCTTTAAATCCCTTTTAGCGATTTATAATCCGTCGTAATTAAGTTTAATGACTTAGGAGATTGGTATTTATCGCCCGGGCATTAAGGTCATTTTCTAAAGACGAGTATGCCTATTAAGACCTTGGTATAGTTACTTGGTAATTGTAGTAAAATCCTAGAATTACATTTCTCGACTGGAAATCCTACATGGCAACCGATTAGTTAGCAACCCTAACTACCGTTTGGCTTAGTTACTTTTTTCTAACCTAGAGCGTTGCATCAATGACAAAGTGGTTAGCAGAAAATTTTTGGCCTTTGCCTTGACCGTTGACTTGACAGCTTACGCTTTGGCTTAGCTAGGCTGCTTAGCGTCGGGTCACTGTCGGGCCTACCTCGCCTAGACGTCGGGTCACTGTCAAGCCTGCCTCGCCTAAGCATCGGCTCCCTGTCGGGCCAGCCTTGCCTTGGCGTCGGCTCGCTGTCGGGCCAGCCTTTCCTTGGCGTCGGCTCGCTGTCGGGCCTGCCTTGCCTTAGCATCGGGTGACGCCTTGCTTTTGCCTTGCCGTTGCTGGGTTGCCTTGCTCTGCCTTGGCATCGAATCGCACCTTGCTTTTGCCTTGGCGTGGCTGGGCTGCTTTGCTCTGGCCTTGCCTTGGCTACGCCTTGGCCACCGCTTTACTAGCGGGCTGCCTTGGCCACTGCTTGGCTAACGGGCCACCTTGGCCACCGCAGCCTTTGCAGCCTAGCGGGCCGCCTCGGCCCTTTGCCTGTGAGTGCCTTAGCCATCAGCTATGACCACCTTGGCCACCGCTGCCAGCCTTTGGCTAGCGGGCGCCGCCAGCCTTTGCTTTGCCGGTACAGCCAACTGTGCCACCTTGGCCACCGTTTTGCTAATGGGCCGCCTTGGCCACTGCTTTGCCAGCGGGCCGCCTTGGCCACTGCTTGGCCACCGGGCTGCCTTGGCCACCGCTTGGCCACCGCTTTGCTAGCGGGCTGCCTTGGCCACTGCTTGGCCACCGCTTGGCCACCGCTTTGCTAGCGGGCTGCCTTGGCCACCGCTTTGCTAGCGGGCTGCCTTGGCCACACTCACGCCTTGCCTTGGCGTTTGGCACCGTCGGGCTTTAATATTCCGTTATTAGGTGATTTCCCACTAAATAAAACCAAAATACCACTCGGGCAATGAAAGCCTAGATTCAGTATCGTTAGTCTTTAACCAATTAGTTAGATTCCTAATAGACTGTTAACCTAATCACTTGGATCCCAAATCTAATTAGGTTACCCTAACCCTAGATGGACCACTCTACCCTTTTTGTCTTTATCCATTGGACGATAAAGGCTAGGGTAATATTTATCCGTTGGACAATAGTGTAAGGGTTTCCTTTACCCATTGGTCTATAGGTAAACTTTGGTTAATCTTCCTAAGGACAAGATTAGATTAGCTTAGTGCTTAATTTCAAGTATTAGACTTTCTAGCATTACCCGTTGGATAATAACTGCTAGGAGATTTATTAACCATTGGACGATAAGTTCTAGAGAAATCCTTAACCATTGGTTATTAATCCTTAATACATTAGGTTAATATTATAAGGACTTGTACTTTGAAAGCATTAGAATAGTTAATTAGATATAGGATTTGGCAATATCTATCCTAGATTGTGTGGTACATGTGTATGCATATATATATATATATAGATATATATATAATATTGTATATAGCATGTGTGTATTGTAATATTATATTTCTAAAATCTAAATTACTTGGAAACTTGGATTTTATTAAAGACCCATAGTACATATATATATATATATATATATATATATATATATATATATATATATATATATATATATATATATATATATATATATATATATATATATATATATATATATTAGTATATATATACATCTTCCATGCAAGTACAAGTGGGAGAGAGAGAGAGAGGGAGAGAGAGAGAGAGAGTTTGCCGAGAGAGAGAGAGGAGGAGGAGAGAGAGAGAGAGAGAAAGAAAGAGAGGGAGAGAAATGTACCTTTGATCTCTTCTACTTCCATTGACCTTTGCTTGATTTGTTGGAGATTTCTTCCTAGCAAATCTATGTACCAAATTGTCCTAAATACATTTTCTACTAGGGTAAATCTTGTACAAACCCTAGCAAGCCTAAATCTTCACTCTTTCCATCCACCAACCTTTGTCCTTCCATATCATATATATATATATATGTATATATATATATATATATATATATATATATTGTACATTGTACCAAGGAGAGAGGGAGAGAGAGAGAGATGAGAGAAGCCGAGAGATAGATGGGAGAGAAAGAGAGAGATTCGGATGGGAGAGGGAGAGAGAGAGTGATGTGTGCTTTCCTTTGATTGACCTTGCTTTGATCATCTTGTCCTATTTTGATATGCTTTCAAGTGAAAGCATAACCTATGCCATCCAATCTTGTCCTTCTTTGTACAAAACCCCATTGTTTACTTGAAACAAATCCAATTCCTTGGCCAATCTTCCAAAATCCAATCCAAAGGACACACCATAGACTTGCATGCCTAGGTTTTTAGGTTATTTCTTGCAAGGAAGCAAGATTTGCTTGGAATAAAAAATTGAGAATAGGAGAGAAAGAGGGCAGCCGGCCAAAGAGGGAGAGGGAGAGCCCATTTGCCTATAAATAGGATCTCACACTTCTCATTCAACTCACACGATTCCCATCTCCAAGTTCTCTCCTTGAAAGCATAAGAGTTCTTAGTGTTCTTGAGTAGTTCTAGCTTGTTCCTGAGCTTTCTTTCCATCTCCGCCACTAAACCACCACTCGACCACCACCTCGATCCTAAAGTAGTAGTAGTATAGGTTACGATCTAGTTTCGAGAGAAACCTTTCTCTTTCGAAGCTATCGGAAGCTTATCGTAAGCCGTTACGCCGTTCGAGTGCCGACTTTCTTTCCGTCGTATTTCCGTAGTCTTTTTCTACCGCCAAGAAGAAAGGTAGATTTTTCCGATCTACTCTTCCTAAGTATACGTGATTTTATGTTAGTGTAGAGTTCTTCGAACCTAATTATCCTAAGTATAGTTTATGAGCATGATAGAAAAATATGTAGTATACTTGGATAAGTTGATCGTATGCTTTTATTTTACGTAGTTTACTTTGATCTTATGACTACTTGATTGCTCGATCTCGTGGTAGTTGCTTGTTTATGTATGAACTCGTCAATAAACATGTGTTGTTTTGAACTTCCAAAAAGATGGCTATACGTTATCGTTTTAAAAGATAAAGTGATGTTTTAAACGAAGTATTCGTATTTTGACCTTTTAAATGATTGTGAGTATGATAGCATGTTGCTTGCCTTACTTGTGGTTGTAAACAAGCATGATTAAATAGAGTTGGATGATCTTGCTAGTTTAGTTTCAAGATTACTTTAAAGTGATTCGTCCCGCCGCGGAGTCTATGCATGATTACGAGACACGAGAACCGAAAAGTAGAAACATGACACTTAGGGTGTGGATAAAGGAAATAATTGGACTTGGTAAAAAGGATTTTGGAAACTAAGTAATGGCCGGACTTGGTAGCCTTACATTGGTATGCGTTGCCAATGGAGCCGGACTTGGTAGCTTCATTTGGAGGTGAGTATGTGACACAATGTGCCGGACTTGGTAGCCATTGTGGCCAATAAACCGGACTTGGTAGCTTATTGATTGTGTGCGTTCATAATGTGCCGGACTTGGTAGCCCATTGTGTAGATTGTTAACGGAGCCGGACGTGGTAGCTTCATTAATTGATTGGGCTTGGTTATCGCGGAGAGGAGCCAATGCAAGATTTGATAACGAGGCTGGACTTGGTAGCCCGTTGGTAACAAAGAATGAGAAAAGATTTTCAAAATGTTGATTTGGAAAGTGAAATGGTGACACGGTCTACGAAATGCTACGTAGGAGAAACTCTGATGACACGGACACTTACGCCGATTGAGTAATGAATGTGCATGTGTTATTGTACATCTCTAAATGTGAAGTTATTGAATGCACATGTGTTAGTTTGGTTATTATCATGTATCTATGACCTGCTATGTGTAAGTTATGGGTTAGCGGGTATGGGATTGTTCTGCTGAGCTTTCGTAGCTCATGGTGTTACCTTTGGTGACCCTGACATATTATATCGGTGGCAATGCTGGTATAATGTGTCAGACTTTGTAGATGATCAAGATGGACAGTACACACTGGAGGCTTTTGGAGCCGAGGAGCTGGCTAGGATGGAGGAGCATGCAGAGCTATAGTTAAGAACCCTAGATCCCTCCTTGTATAAATATTGGACCCCAATGGGAGTTATGATGTAATAAAGAGCCAAACTCTCTTTTAATGTTCAATAAAATGTTTATTTAACGTACCCAAAATTCGGGGCGTTACAACTTGGTATCAGAGCTATAGGTTCAAAACCTCGGCCATGGGTAGAATGGGTAGCCTTTAAGATTAGTGTTATTACGTCTTTGTCGGGAAATTGAAACTCTGTGTGCTCTGGCCCCTCGATCGGGCGATCTGCCAAAAACTCTGCTACTGCTCTTCCTTTCACGGACTTGCGGGTGACATACTTGATTTTGAATTCGGCCAATAAGAGCAACCAACGTGCTAACTTACCGGTAAGTGCTGGCTTCTCGAATAGATATTTGAGGGGGTCCATCCGAGAAATCAGTATCACCGAGTAAGACAACATGTAGTGTCTCAATTTCTTCGTGGCCCACACCAGCGCCCAGCATGTCTTCTCCAATGAAGTGTACCGCTCTTCGCTTCCAACCATCTTCTTGCTCAAGTAGTAGATCGCTCTTTCAACCCCATCTTCTCCCTCTTGTGCTAGCATGCACCCCGTTGATGAGGGCGTGACAGACAAGTATAGGATAAAAGGTTTTCCCGGAATGGGTGGCATCAAGATCGGCGGATTCTGAAGATAAGTTTGTACTGCTTCGAAAGCCTTTTGACACTTGTCATTCCATTCGAACTTCACATTCTTCTTGAGCAGACGAAACAACGGCTCACAGGTTAGAGTCAGCTTGGCGATGAATCGACTGATGAATTGAATCTTTCCCAAGAAACACCGAACCTCCTTCTCGGATTGAGGTGGCTCCATCTCAAGAATGGCTTTAATCTTATAAGGATCCACTTGGATCCCCCTGGTTGTGATCATGAACCCAAGCATCTTTCCAACCGTGACTCCGAAAGTGCACTTTTGTGGGCTGAGTCGCATCCTGTATTTTCGAATTCTCTCAAAGAACCTTCTCAACGCTGGGAGATGATCCTTCCTTTCCTTTCCTTTCACTATCATGTCATCGACGTATACCTCGACCTCCTTGTGAATCATGTCATGCAACTGTGTGGTAGCACCCCTCTGATACGTAGGACCGGCGTTTTTCAACCCAAATGGCATAACCCGATAACAATAAGTCCCCCACTCGGTGATGAATGTGGTCTTTTCCCTGTCTTTTGGAGCTAGGAGAATCTGATTGTACCCCGAAAATCCATCCATGAAGGATACTAAAGCATGCCCTGCAGTGTTATCAACAAGTATGTCTATATGCGGCAATGGAAAATCGTCCTTAGGGCTCGCTTTGTTCAGATCTCCGAAATCAACACACACTCTGATTTTTCCGTCCTTTTTGGGGACAAGAACGATGTTGGCTACCTGAGTGGGGTACTCTGTTACGATTAGAAAATCGGCGTCGATTTGCTTCGTGAGTTCTTCTTTTATCTTCAATACCCAATCAGGGCGCATTTTTCTTAGCTTTTGCTTAGCGGGTTTCGCGTCAGGGTAGAAAGGGATTCTATGCTCGACTATTTCCGGGTCGATTCCGGGCATGTCTGCATGGGACCAAGCGAAAACTTCTTTGAATTCTTTTAGTAAATCTGTGAGCTCTTGAAGCTCCTTGGGGGATAGCCCGGAACCGACCTGAACCAATCGAGGGTTCTCCTCATCACCCAAGTTTATGGAGTGTGGGCAGCATGCCCTTGGAAAAAAAAGGATTTCGTTCCTTTTGTGCCAAAGCGGCCCGATAGATCGAGGGAGCGCGGGCGGTGAAGCAAGCGTCCGCAAAACACAGAGTCGCCACTTGGGTTTGAAGGTCCGTCACCCAAGGAACCGTATTTCGAAGCACCTGCCGCGCTATTTGATTTGAAAAAGTGAAGGAACCAGTCCGTCATAACCATATCTGGGTTCGGGAGCCAGGTTACGAGAGGGGAAGGGTTTTAAGGCACCCCTCTCGCCCAATCCGGAGATTGGTCTCTACTTAGACATTTTGTAAAAATATTTGTGATTTGTTTCCTTCTTTAATCAATTTAAAGCCAATTAGGGCGGGGAAACAGTTTAATGGGGGATTAAAAACTGTAACATTTTGCAGGATGTGATATAAACATGATGTGGATGGATGAAATAATAAAATAGGGTAAAATCCAACCCCCTGATGAGGAATGAACCAGGCTGCACAGGGAATGAATGTGGCATACACCATGGCCACCTTTGCATGCATGGATCAACGTTCATGCAAAGCAGACCATCGCACGACACACTCACTCACTCGCGCGAGAGTCCTGTTTCACCACAGGTTGAATTTGATCCTCTTTTGGGCTCTGGAAGGACCAGTGCACACCCAGGAAGCAAACCAAGCAATTTATATAGGCTTAATTGCAAGAACACCCCCTATACTATCACTTTTTGGCAACTTCACCCCCTTAAGTTTAAAACTGAGCAACTTCACCCCCCAAACTACCAAATTTGAGCAACTTCACCCCCTCCCCGATTTCCCGTCCAATTTTCTTAGGGATTTGGATGGAAAATTGGATAGAAAAGTAATTTAACATATCAAAATGCCCTTTATACACCCATTAGAGACTCTCTCTGTCTCTCTCTCTCTCTCTCCCTCCCTCTCTCTCTCTCTCTCTGAGGTTCAGAGAGAGAGAAGGAGGGAGAGGGAGGGGGAGAGAGAGAGAGAGAGAGGGGGAGGGGAGGGGTCTATAATTGGTGTATAAAAGGCATTTTGGTACTTTTCCATCCAATATTCCATCTAAATCCCTAAGAAAATTGGACGGGAAATCGGGGAGGGGGTGAAGTTGCTCAAATTTGGTAGTTTGGGGGGTGAAGTTGCTCAGTTTTAAACTTAAGGGGGTGAAGTTGCCAAAAAGTGATAGTATAGGGGGTGTTCTTGCAATTAAGCCATTTATATAGACTGAAAGTAAATGACTAATTACAAATTATTACAAACAGGAGCCAAATTAATGAAAGGCAATCCCTAAACAGTGGGGGAGTTAAGACAGAGGCCAAGGGCCAAGCTGCTCATGCAAGGGCAGTTACTGGACTCAGGAGGACCATCGCGCGAGACAGTAAGTCCCTCGCGCGAGAGTCCTAACTGGACTTCCAGGAATTGCTTTGCATGTTCTGGGCTCTAGTACATGTCCAGAAGCAATCCAGAAGCATTCCAAAAGACAAATAGGCAATAACAGCTAATTTATGTATTTTTCATGCACAACAGTGAGCTAAAATACCTAACATTCTTTTAAACAAATAACAACATGATAAAACTAAGAAACCTAGCATCCCCAAACCCCACGAGGACTGTCGCGCAAGATAGTGGACTGTCGCGCGTGAGTCTGAGTCACTCGCGCGAGGGTATGCTTGAACCAATTTCTTGTAACTCTGCTGACTTTAGGACTAGAACTGGTATTGATTACCAATCCTGACTCTGACAGCCCCCCTCAGGGATCAAAACAGTAAGCAGTAAAGGTGCTTATACCTTTGCTTGAAAGGTTTTGGAAAAGAATGAGCAAGGTTGATGATGCTTGTGATGGAAAATGGAGTGAAGAAATGTATGGAAAGTGAGCTAGGGTTGAGAGCCTTTGCTTGCAAGAGTTCTCAATCTCCTAAACTTTTTAAAGTAGGTGATTTTTTGTGTCTCTTTTAATGGAAGAACAAGGGGAGTATTTATAGGAGGAGCCAAGGGTCAAAGGTGGTGGCAAACACCCCCTTAGGACCAAACTTGGTGGTGAAGCTTGGTGGAAAGGTGATGGTAAGGGTTGTGTGAGGGTGTGTTCCCAAGGACAGCTCTGCCATTGTCCTGTGGAGAAAAACGAGGTTCAAATAGCCCTGTAGACCCCCAGGTAAGTAGCCAACTAGCTGAAAAAGGTGAAAGGGATTGGAGAGGACCGTCGCGCGAGACACTGAGTGTGTCGCGCGAGTGTTCCACCTGTCGCGCGTGGGTCAATAGTCAAATGTTTGACTTTGACCACACCTGGCAAAGAGGACACTCGCGCGAGGGAGTGACTTCCACGCGCGAGGGTCAACCCAGACCCAGGTTTGGCTGTTTTCTATTTTTCTTTCTCTTTTTTTTTTTTAATGGTTCAAAGGGTTCAAAAACGGGGGTTCCGCACACACCAAGCTCAAACCTTTCCAACCTTAAAACTGCTTTTTGATCTGGTTCATCATCGGGGAAACAAGAAACCGTAAAACGATCGAGAGATTCAGATTGGGGTGTCGACAATAGTCTCCCTTTGACGGCACGCGGAGCACCATTGACTCGTACGGGTAACGTCAAAGGTTTCTAGACACCCACCAAATCCACCCAAAAGCCGATTTAATGGAAAAATGTGCAAGTATGTAAAAATACCGTGCACCGCAGAATGATTAAACGGATAGATCGTCGTTGACTGAAGCTTGGACGGGTAGATCGTCGCTGACTTGATGGTTAGATCGTCGTTGATTTGAATGTGGATGGATAGATCGTCGCTGATTCGGAATTGCACGGATAGATTGTCGCTGATTGACGGTTAGATCGTCGTTGATTTGAAAGTGGACGGATAGATCGTTGCTGATTTGAAAGTGGACGGATAGACCGTCGCTGATTTGAAATTGGACGGATAGATCGTCGCTGATTGACGGTTAGATCGTCGTTGATTTGAAAGTGGACGGATAGATCGTCGTTGATTTGAAAGTGGACGGATAGATCGTCACTGATTTGAAATTGGACGGATAGATAGTCGCTGATTTGAAATTAGACGGATAGATCGTCGTTGATTTGAAATTGGACGGATTGATCGCCGCTGATTGAAAACCGGATATGTAGGCACGTGCGGGCGGACCACTGCTGGGGAAACAAAAATGCTCCGATTCACAACATCAATCCAATATAAGCCCAAAAGCGATTTAGGACCATAAGAAGCCTTGGATTTTAATTAATACTCAAATTGGGCCCCTCGCGCGATGGATATTTCCTAGGCTTGGCTTCTGAAGTGGCCCAGACCCGGCCCACACCGTTCCACATCTTTAAACATCCGCGGGACATTTCAGAACTGCTTCAAAGCAGTTTTCGAACACCTCTCTTCTTTCAAACTCTCACAAACTTGTTCAATCCCAATCAAAACCCTAGATTGGGCCTTGAAATCCATAAATCCATGCGAATATACGCCCTTGGCCGAACACAGTGATAGCGGTGGTTGTGGAGAAGTGGTTAATCATCCCGAGAATCGAGGTGGTCCTATGTCAGTCGAGGAAGCAGATCAGACGACAGCGGAGCCCATCGGACTTGAGAGTGCAGTGACCATAGGCGGCGACGATGGCGTCCAAGGCCGCGAGCAAGTGGTCAGTGGAGAAGAGGTTCGTCGCGCGACTGAGGAAGGGTCTCGCGCGACAGAGCAGGCAGGGGCCGTGGGGTCCAGTTCTGCACCAGTGGGCTTGAATACAGATGTAAGGGCCTCGCCCGCAGTTGGTGGGAGTTCAGGTGGTGTGGATAGCAGTGGTACCATTGGGGATGATACCGGACCGAGCCAAACCCCGCCGAGGGATCCGGCGAAGGGTAAGGGGGTTGTTGGCACTGAGGAGGTGTAGGTGGAAGAGGAGCGCGTTGAGGAGGAGCAGACTACAGAGGCTGCCACAGTTGAGATTTGAGAATTGGATATAGCATTCAGGCCACCGGCGGGTGCGGCTACATCATCCCGTCACGTGCCGACCACTTACGCTGATATTGCCGAGCACGCACCCGACGAGCTGCTGGCCAAGCTCCTAGAAGATCATCCTGTCATTAGGGAATACGTTTTGAAAGCCAAGGAGGACCGAGCAAGGGCAATTGAGGAGGCCGAGGCCGTTGCGAAGGCCGAGAAGGAGAGAGCCGGGAGGGAGAGAGCCGGGTCAGAGGGACTGGCGGCTGATATAGAGGCCAAGGAGAGGGAGGCCGAAGAGGCACAGGGACCGAGAGTGAGTGCGGTGGCTGAGGCGGGTGCTCTGAAGCGCCCTGAGTTTTCAGAGGAGGCATACATGCCTCCGCGGCCACACCTATTCGTACCGTCAGGCTTTGCGGGATACAGGCCACCACAGCAGACTAACTACGACTTGGAGCTGGTGCTGAGAGACCCCGGAGTACATATTACGAATACCTGGGCTGAGGTATATCTCCTGATAACCCCCTTTGTGCTTTAATTTGATACTTCCAAAGAACCATGCAATAAACGATACCATTTGTAATCTGAATGCCATGCATGTAATAACTTGAACTCACCATCTGTTGTAGAATGAACGTAAAGCATGCTAGGATGAGAGAAAGCTCGTAAAACATGCCATGCATATGATAACTTCAAGCTGTAGCAAGAACATTTCGTGCTAAAAATATAACTTGAACCAACCATCTCATGGTAGCCTGCATAGATGTCAAAGCATGACAACACAGCCCTTTTAACAAACACCATGTGCGCAAGGTCTTGAACCAAACCACTATTAAAAATGGCACTGAGCTCCAAGCTTTGATAAGACCACTCTAGC
This sequence comes from Rhododendron molle, assembly GCA_025413875.1. Taxonomy (NCBI): domain Eukaryota; kingdom Viridiplantae; phylum Streptophyta; class Magnoliopsida; order Ericales; family Ericaceae; genus Rhododendron; species Rhododendron molle. Next base: position 31,703,431 of record CM046391.1, on the reverse strand, counting down.
ACCGTCACCCTACATGCTATAACTTGAACAAGAGCTTGAGTCAATAACTTGAACCATCCATCTGTGGTCACACCGATACATTGATTACTTGGAACTTGAAAATGAAAGCCCTGCATGCTAACATCATATCCTGTTGCTTGTTTACCCTGCATGGTTAAACTGCTGCATTGATTACCTAGAACTTGAAAATGAAAGCTTTGTATGCTAACATTATATCTTGCTGCTTGTCTTTGTTGTCTGAAACAGGCGGAGCAGAGGGATATCCGCGGCTTTGGTGGGCCATGCAGTTCTCTGGCACTGTACATGGGGTTGCCAGCGAGGGTGAGAGAGCTGGTGGATGCAGCAGGCTTCAGGGATTTCATACAGACCCTGACAGTACCAGTCAGGAATGATCATGCTGTCCTTGTTACACTAGCCGAGAGGTGGAGGGATACATCCAATACCTTCCACCTGCCTCCGGGAGAGATGACGGTGACGCCGAGTGACTTTGCGGCGATCACAGGCTTGAGGGTTGGGGGAGAGCCCATCCCCTTCAACTCAGGGATACACGCCGACCCAGCGACTCTGGAGTGGTTCTTGGGGGAGGTGCCCCAGGTAGAGAGAGGAGCGGCGAGATATGCTCAGTTCATACGGTATTTGAAGAAGAAGTCGAGCAATGAGCATGAGGAAGCGCAGATTGCCCGGGCATACCTGTTGTACATGTTCGGAGCCTCACTATTCCTAGGCCGGGGAAGCACTGTACACCTGTCGTACCTGCCTGCACTGAGGGATCTGAGGACAGCCTCACGTTTTGATTGGGGTGGAGCAGCACTCGGCACCGCCTATCAGTTATTTGGCGACGCCTCGGGGAACGGGCAGAGCATGGCCGGCTATTGCCGTGTCTGGGAGGTATGATTTCCATTATTGTAGCATAATTTCCTTTGTACCAATTGACTTGCATAGATTGCATACTAGCTTTAACTGCATGACTGTACAACTTGTGACTGATGCACTTCAATGTTTGATAACACTGCAGCTTTGGGCATACGAGGTCCTGAGGATGTACCCTCCGGAGTGTAAGCATCCTGACCTGAGTACTCTTCCTCGTGCGTTGATATGGAGCAAGGAATACAGGGGCACCAAAGAAGGGAGAGGCAGCCTCAATGCCTGTAGGCTATATCTGGACGAGCTGAGGGCTTCACAGGTATAACATAAGAACCCAAATGAACTATCATGCATGCTTTCCATAATGCTGTCGCTGATCAATTGCACACACTGCCTATTTGTCACTTTATGCAGGTTGAGTGGTATCCTTGGAGGACCAGTGGGCCAGAGCCAGAGTACCTGGCATAGAGCAGAGCAATCACAGCCAGCAGGGTACTGTTGGAGTCAGCCTTCGGTTGGCAGTGGTATTTAGGGGATCGAGTGGTGCCCCAGTCACTCGGTTACCCTGAGTTCCAGGTGCCAGGGCCAGTCCCACCACGAGCTTCCCAAATAGGAGACTATACGCTGGCTAAGCTGGAGAGGTACACGAGACCAGATACTGAGCTGACACGCCACCTGCGTCCAACGATGGACTATGCAGCCTATCAGAGAGATCGCCTAGCGAGGCCACTTGGAGTCAGGGCTCATAGAGAGATCCAGGAGCAGGCCCGTCAGGCTGGTGCAGAGAGAAAGGCTGCTGCTAAGGTACAGAGAGGAGGAGAATGCCGCGAGAGGCGCCGAGAGAGCAAACCAGTAGTTGGTGGGCCCCCGGAGTTGCTTTGGAAGGTAGACATAGTGGATCACCAACGGAACCCAGCTGAGGTGGAGCATGTGCCAACACGTATAGAGCCTGCGGCAGTGACTGTACAGGTAAACCAACTTCGGTTTCTGTAATTTCAATAGCCTTGCATTGTATTTGAAATATCTGATAACTGTAAAACATCCACAGGTGCCTGTCGAATGGGTGAACGAGGTCGTTCGTCGCATGCTTGCTCTGGAGAATGTGGTGAGGAGAGCAGCCCAGGGCATGCCATTGCAGTTGCGTTATCCAGCACCCGCAGCTCAGCCAGCTCGGGTAGCCACGTCCTGGAGAACCCAGGTATACAAAACAATACATTCCCTCTTATTTTCAGTACGTACGATACACGTCTGCTTTCGATACGTGCATGCTTGCTTTGAACATGTTCAACACTGATAGACAGTAAATAAATAGCTTCGACTCTGATAGAATGTACCTGTCATTTAAGCATTTGATAGATAATATACTGCAAAATGTACACTAATGCAATACATAAACATGCAGGCACAGGGACGGGCAGCTTACAAGAAAAGAGCGCGATCCCCGCCACGAGCACAGACCACTACGCCTCCAGCTGCTACCCGACGTACTAGGGGCTCACAGCCTGCTGCAGTAGGCCAAGAAGCAGCCAGGAAGGCGGCGGTGCGCGCAGAGGAGCGGTACCGGATTGAGAGGCGAGACAGGTCGGGTGAAGGCGAGCTGGCCTGCAAGAAGCAGCTCGTCCTAGCCCAGCCTCGAGAGGAAGAGGAGGAAGAGGAAAGAGGAGAAGGGGAGGATGAGGAGGCCAGGAGCGACTCCGACGACACTGTTGACGACCCTCGGTACCTGCAGGATTCACATGAGCTTGCCGCTGATGATGACGAGGATGACGATGATAATGACGATGGTGGTGATGCCGAGGAGGACCTGAGGGACACCGATTGGCTTGGACGAGATGAGGACTACTGAGGAGCCTCTTTTACTTTCATGACCTGCTTTTGGTTTCGGGCCTGCGTGCCCAAGTAGCTTAGGAATAGAGGCTGACATGCCTTTGAAACACCGATACTTGTTTTTGGAGGCTTGCGTGCCTTTTTTGATGGCGGGCGAGTGTGCCCTGGTATACTTTGGTGGTTTTTGGTTGGCCGGAGCACCACAGATACAGTATTTTCCCTTTGGTTTGGTTTGATACGGCATGGTTTAGTTATAAAATTTGCATTTTCATGGTTTATTCGCTCTCAATATGCATAAAAAGAGGTAAAACGCCAACCACTAATACCAAACTTGCATTGATAACATACCGAGACTGTTCACAGACACACACGTATGTATAAAAGTGACTATTTCGAAGGAAAACGGAAAACGTACCCCAGGACACAGCCAAGATACGAGGATATGGCAAATTTTGGGCATTAACCGGCCAAGACTCAAAATATGCGACTTTGACTGAAATCGATGCTTCCGTAAGGTCGAGCACGCATAACGTGACTTGTACGAGCTGACGGAACTAAGAAAAACGTCTCGAGGCGAGAAATACGCCGAAACGTGTCCAAAAGACACAAAAAGGGACATGGGATGGAAAACATGACTCAATTATGTCCCGGACTGAAACCGACACCTCCGTACAGTCACATACGCTCCACATGATCTGTACGGTATGAAAGAACTTGGCAAAACCCTTCAGAACGGATTTTGAACTTCCAAAACCTTGATTTTAGCTTGAAACGGGCCACCAAGGGTCCAAAATCTTCGTTAAACATGTACTTCCGTAACCGATGCTCGGGTATAGTCACATATGCCCATCAAAACTTGTAAGAACCATAAGAAGTGCTCAAAGACCCCTGGAACCCAAAAGGACCAAGCCAAACCAGCAGCTGCTGCAAGCTGTCAAAACTGCAGATTGGACCATCGCGCGAGGAAGTGGATCACTCGCGCGAGTAATGTCTGTCACGCGAGAGAGTGAGATGCACGCGCGAGGGAGTACTGTCGCGCGAGAGAGTAAGACACTCGCGCGAGGGTTAGCCTCTGCCAGGCTGTCTTTAGTTGACCAAATCAATTTGTTAAAGCATTATGAGCTTCAGGAGACCACCCCACGACCTGCACACAGTGTAACATCATAATTGGGGAGCCCTTCTTTTGCCCAGTGTAAAGCATCCCAAAACTTTTTAACTTCTTCCATTAGCACAAACAAACAAGGACCGACACTTCCAACCAAATTCCTATAAATGGACCCACTGGAAGTGATGTAGCACATTATCAGTCATTCGAAATGGAGAGTCCACTAGCTACAATGCTCGATCCTTGGTTGGCAAGAACCGAAGCCTATGATTGGGCGGGCCCTCGATCTCGAGGGCTGGCCTCAATTAGAGATCTTCGATATGTGGGGCCACGCCCTGAGCTCCTTGAAGCTGCTATGATTCACTGGGATCCAATTATGGATGTCTTTCGTAACTATGATAACGAAATGTTCCCAACGGTGGAAGAATTCCAAGCCTACTTGCCCGGCCTTGTAAATTCCAATGTTCTTGCCGTTCCTCCGGTTCACGAGAACATGAGCCATTTATTGATGATGAAACTGAACATTTCCGGAGAACTGGCGGCCAGTATTATCCATGACGACGAATTAGACATCTGCCGCTTAATCGAACTGTACGGTCCAGGCGGCATTCTGGAAAACCATGTCGAGCAGGCACACAAACGTTTCGCCTTCTCGATTTGCGCACTGGCGGCTTACGCACTGGTTCCTGCTAACGGAAGGGTTAGTCCCAGCGTGGTGAGCATGGCTTCTCAAATGGGAGCTTGCAAAAACATCATCCCAACGATCCTAGCCGAAACACTGATGGGCTTGGATCTGTTCAAAAGTCGACAGAGTAACGCCTTCAGTGGCAGTCCACGGTTGCTCTAGGTAAATCCTCACTCAACTCACCTTTTTCCGACTTCCGCACTTTCTCATTTTACCTCGACACTCGGCTAAGGATCACTCTAGAACCTTACTTGTCTTTTCGCTCGGGCTTTATCTAGCTCCTCACTTGTCTTTTCACTCATATAGGTATGGCTTTCTGACAAGGCTGGCCTACTCGAAGCTCCACAAGCAGGTTGGGAATATTTCCCGAGGCGGTTGCTCGAACGACCCCTGCTGTATCCTGAACAGGACGTGATGGGATGGTACATGATCCTGCACGACATGCAGTCTGATGATTTTGTCTGGAGATGTCCCTGGCTGATCATGCCTGAAATGGCTGTCAATACAACAGGCCTTGAAAGAGTGATAATTGCTGGCCTGACAAGCTTCACCTTCTATATCCCGGGTCGCATCCTATGCCAGCTAGGCACAAGCCAAGGGCTGCACAGGGCTGGAATTGAGGAATTCCACTTACCTGACTTTAATGTGCCCTCACTGCGCGAGTACCGAACGCTTTGGAGGAATGGGGTGCTTGAGGGTCCTAATCTAGACTTCGTGGATTGGCTGGATAGCCGTTACGTGGCATGGCTCCGTGCCGAAATTCAGGCAAGGCCCGGGGGATACTACTGAATCCAAGAGAATCCCGTCCATATTAAGAATAAGTTCAAGAGCCGTTTAGGCATCCGAACAGTTTTCTTTACTTTTGTTTGATCATCAGATCCGTTGTATGGTGCCGTTTGCTCGGCACGCCAAATAAAACGAACACTTTGTATCCCCGTCCTGAAACACTTGACCCGCTAATCAAAGTACAAAACCCTAAAAGTCCGCCCGAGATGAAGCATGAACGATCACTCTAAACAATCCAGTAGGCTGCTCTTAGAATTATGAAAAGAAACAACACTCGCGCGAGTATATAGCAACCTCGCGCGAGAACACTCACTCGCGCGGCTATACCACCGTCTGGCGTGACGATTCTGTCCAGTACAGCTGCCAATTTTCAGAAAGTTGCAGTGCTTGCAGGCCTTGTCCCCACATGTGGACGTCCAACAAAGGTCTGGGACAGTTCATAAGTGTGCCCCTAAAAGGACTCATACCAACCTCTCTAGATATTTTCTTTGACAAAGAAGAATATCCTGCCATGCTTGGGCTACAAAAGGCCAGGCCCTGGTGAACGTAAAGTGATCCTCTACGAAGATTATTCCAGAAAGTAATCAAAATGGCAAACCACCTCCCCACTCTGATTGGCCCGTGGCTTGAAACATTCGTAGCAGGCGATTGGCTATCATTCCGGACTCACGGGTTGGCTGCGTTTCGTTATCTTCGAAGCGTAAGATTGCGCCCTGAAATCCTATGGGCAGCAGTGCGGTTCTGGGATCCAGACGTCCACGTGTTCCGATTTGGTGATGACGAGTTATGTCCAACGGTGGAGGAATTCCAAGCGTACCTCCAAAGCTTTGCGTCCGACGTGGTCATCATACCCCCTATAGAGAAAGCATGTCCAAGCTTCTGAAGTCTGCACTGAAGATCTCAAATGGTGCAGCAGAGGGTTTGTTATGCAGAGGGCAGATAAACGTAATGCGCTTGATGGAGTGGTATGGCCCCGAAGGTGACCTTACAGACACCGCCGTGCAGGCCAGGCGACGTTTTGCTCTAACAATCTGCGTGTTAGCTGCATATCTGCTGGTGTCGCCAGACGGCCGAGTTAATCCCTCATTGGTTTGTGTTGCCACCCAGCTGGGCGTTCGAAAGAACATCGTGCCACTGGTTCTTGCAGAAACACTCATGGGGTTGGATTTAGCGGCCACCGGTCAAACAAAGACGTTCGGCGGCAGTCCGCTCCTACTGCAGGTGATCTCACTCAGCTCACCTTTTCTGTCTTTCACACATTCTGCCTTTACCTCAACACTCAGCTAAGGCTACTATCAGAGTTTCTGACTTGTTTTTCCACTCAAGTTTTATGTAGCTTCTTACTTGTCTTTTTCACTCATGTAGCTGTGGTTATCAGACAAGCTAGGATTGATTGCAGCTCTAGAGGCGAATTGGCCACACTTGCCTGGGCAGATGCATCAACGAGGGATGCTATACCCAGAAATGTCCACAGGGGACTGGTATGTCTTCAAGAACAACCTGTCGCCGCAGGAAATTGTTTGGAGACACAGGGCTTTAGATATTCCAGATATGGCGCTGCACTCTGCCGGTTATGAAAGAATGGTGATCGCGGGGCTGTCTAGCTTCACCTTCTATATTGCAGGCCGTATCCTTCGGCAGTTAGGCATGAGCCAGGGGTTAAACCGAGCTGGGGTAGAAGCCTTCCACATTCCTGCATTCACTGCCCAGAACCTGATTGGTTATACACACAACTGGGACTTGAGGCAACTTGGAGGAGCAGATCCAGATTTCAGCATCAACCTGCAGCATCGCTACAAAGCATGGCTATGAAATGAAGTTGCAGAAAGACAAAATGCAGACTGACTCCTGCCAAGACTCGCATGATCTAGAATAAACTGTGAGCCTGTTAAGGCCTCTAGCAAGTATTTGTTTTTATGCTCAACTGTTTTAAAGGCTTTGCTCAGCTATGTAATAGATATAATAGTTTGAATAAAATTGAAAAATCAAGAATTCTCCCCTTGTGGTCCAAGTGTTGAATACCAAGCCGGCTTTTGAACGTCGGTATATATGCTGGAAAGGAGAACCATGGATCAAGTTGATTGATTATGATCGAAATCTCATAGAGAGATTGCCTACGTATCCCTTTTCAAGGAATCAGGTCAAAACATAGTTCAGGCTAAGGTTCACTCGTGTATTTACCTCCCTTTTGTGCTCTAATTTTTGCCTAGGACTGCCTTTTCAGGTTTTCAGCCTAGCGAGCTTTTGATATTTGCCTATTTATTTTTGCCTAAACTGCCTTCACAGGTTTTCAGTCTAGCAGGCATGCTCTAATTTTTGCCTAGAACCGCCCACCCTTGTGGTTTTCGATCCAGCGAGCTCTTTCAGGGATAGTAACGTTTGAGTTGATCCAGGTTGACCAAAGCGTTGAACTCGTTGCCGTCTAAATCAATGAGTTGAGCTGCTCCACCCGAGAGGATGGTCTTGATGATGTAAGGTCCCGCGCGCTTCGGCCGGAACTTACCGCGGAGGTCAAAGATGGGAGCACGGATTTCCTTCGTAACCATGTCGCCCTCAAGCAAATCACGAGACTTCACTTTCTTTTTGAACGCCCGAGCAATCCTTCGCTGATACCCCTGAACATGGTACAAGGTCCGGAGCCTCCTCTCGTCAAAGAGCATGAGTTCAACGAATCTCCCACTGAGCGAGCCATTCAGATTCCATGAGTTCACACTCTGTCATGATCCTCAAAGATGGTACCTCAAGCTCAATAGGGAGCACTGCCTCCATCCCGTAGACCAGGGAGTAAGGTGTTTCCCCGGTCGTTCGAATTGACGTGCAATACCCCCACAAAGCTAGAGGTAGCTGCTCGTGCCAGTCCCTGGCGGACTCTGCAGACTTCTTGATGATTGTTTCAATGTTCTTGTTGGCTGCCTCAACCGCCCCGTTCGTTTAAGGGCGATAAGTCGTTGAATGATGTATCTGGATTTTGAATTCGTCAAAAAGCTCCAAAACCCTGCCTTTGAAGTGAACTCCATTATCTAATACGAAGGCCTAAGGGACACCATATCGATAGATAATGTTCTTCCTAATGAACTGAGCAACTTGAACTGCAGTCAAAGTTTTGTAAGACTCAACCTCAACCCATTTGGTAAAGTAGTCTATTGCCACCAGAATAAACCGATGACCATTTGAAGCAGACGGCCTGATCATGCCGATAACATCAATGCCCCAGACAGAGAAAGGCCAAGGTGAGGTCATACCGAATAACTTAGAAGGAGGAACATGCATGAGATTGGCGTGAATCTGACACCTGTGACAGCGACGGACATAATCCACACAATGTGATTCCATAGTTGACCAGTAATAACCTTGACGAAGGATTTTTCTGGCGAGCATGACACCGCTCATGTGAGGATCGCAGATTCCCTCATGAATCTCCTCCATTATCGTGGTGACTTCAGCACCGTTGACACAGAGCTTATGCATCCCACAATGAGATCTCTTGTAAAGCTTCCCTCCACAAATGATTTAATGAGTAGCCATTCTCCGCAGTGTGAGTTGATCCTTCTTAGAGACCTCAGCCGGATATTCACCCCTTTCTACAAAGTTCCATATGTCATGATACCAAGGCAGGCCATCATCGAGTTCCTCGATGGCGCTAACATGTTGATAAGCAGGATAGTCCTGCTGTTCAATGAGGATAGGATGAAGCTTGACACACAACGGAAGTTCAACCATGGAGGCCAAAGTTGCCAAAGCATCGGCAAATTGATTTTTCAGACGAGGAATATGAGTAAAGGTCACCTTGTTGAAACGAGGAATAAGGTCTTCCAAATCTTGATGATAAGGCTTCAACCTTTCTTCCCGAACTTTCCAGTCCCCGTTAGCTTGAGATATAACAAGGTTGGAATCGCCAATAACCTCGAGCTTTTCGACACCAAGCGTTAGAGCAGCCTCCATGCCAACAATGCAGGCCTCATATTCGGCTTGGTTATTTGTGACATCAAAATTGAGCTTGAATGCCAGAGGAATATGAGAGCCGTCGGGCGTTATCAACAAAACCCCGATTCCATATCCTTTCTGATTGGCTGCCCCATCGAAGTAGAGAGTCCATACGTCGTCAACTACTGTTAGCACCTCTTCATCTGGAAACGTAAAGTCTGAGTCCTCCGGCCCATCCACGGGGTGATCAGCCAAGAATTCTGCCACAGCGCGGCCTTTCACAGACGTCCTCGTGACGTACTCGAGATCAAATTCGGCTAGCATGAGCAACCAACGTGCTAACTTACCAGTAAGCACTGGCTTCTCAAATAAATACTTGAGAGGATCCATTCGAGAAATCAACTTCACTGGGTAAGCCAGCATGTAGTGTCTCAACTTCTTGGAAGCCCAAACGAGAGCCCAACACGTCTTCTCTAGAGCAATGTAGCGTTCTTCGCATCCAACCATCTTCTTACTTAAGTAGTAAATGGCCTTCTCGACTCCCTTATCTCCTTCCTGAGCTAGTAAGCATCCCATAGAAGATGGATTGACAGACAAGTAAAGTATCAAGGGTTTCTCGGGTACTGGCGGCATCAAAACCGGAGGATTCTGAAGATAGTTCTGAATGGAAGTGAAAGTCGCTTGACACTTGTCTGACCACACAAACGGGGTATCCTTCTTGAGTAGACGAAACATCGGCTCGCAAGTTAAGGTCAACTTGGCGATGAATCTGCTGATGAACTGAACCTTTCCCAAAAAGGTCCGCACCCCCTTTTCAGACGCTGGTGCCTTCATCTTAAGGACTGCCTTGATCTTTGACAGGTCAACCTCTATCCCGCGGGAAGTGATCATGAAACCGAGCATCTTGCCAGCGGTGACTCCAAAAGTGCATTTCTGTGGATTGAGACGCATACGAAACTTACGGAGTCTCTCGAAGAACTTCCTTAGCACAGGGATGTGTCCCTCTCGAGTTTTTGATTTGGCAATCATGTCGTCCACATAGACCTCGACTTCCTTGTGAATCATATCGTGCAAAATGGTCGTAGCAGCCCGCTGATAGGTAGGTCCAGCGTTCTTCAACCCGAAAGGCATGACGAGATAGCAGTAAGTTCCCCACTCAGTGATGAACGTTGTCTTCTCATGGTCCTCGGGTGCCATAAGAATTTGGTTATAGCCTGAAAAACCATCCATGAATGAAAGCAAAGCATGCCCCGCCGTGTTGTCGACAAGCACATCGATGTGTGGCAAGGGAAAACCATCTTTGGGGCTTGCTTTGTTCAAATCCCTGAAATCGACACAGACTCGTATTTGCCCATTCGTCTTGGGAACGGTAACGATGTTGGCCACCCAAGTGGGATACTGAGAAACCATGAGAAATCCAGCATCGATCTGTTTCGTGACCTCATCCTTGATCTTCTGAACCCAATCTGGCCTCATCCGTCTGAGCTTCTGTTTCACAGGCTTAGCATCTGGTAACAAAAGGATTCGATGTTCCACTATCTCGGGGTCGATGCCCAGCATGTCTTGATGAGACCATGCAAAGACATCACTGTATTTGGTGAGCAGCTCTTTGAAATCACGATGCTCCTCTGGTGAAAGCGTGGAGCCCACTTGAACTATTCGAGGATCGTTCTCATCTTTCAAGTTTATAGAAACTATGTCCTCTTTTAATGGCTGAGCATGCCTTTCATCTTCCCTCTCGATGAGGGCACGGATTTCCTTGGGAATATCCCCATCGAAATCTATCCCTTCATCGTCGGGGTCGACACAGTTTATATAAAGATCATGCAAGTACTCAGAAGATGCCTCATTCATTTCAAAAGACCCCGACGGGTCGCCAAGTACAAGAGAGTCAAACTCGAAATAAAAGCTATGACGTGGAAGGCCAAGTGGCACGATCTCCGACTCAGAGCTAGATTTAGAAGACTCATTGGACTCTGACTCTGACTCAAACGCAGACTCAGACTCAGAAGTGTCATCAATGCAAGTTAGGCGCGGTTTGAAAATGCAATTTTTAACGCTACCCTTGGCTTCAGTAATAAGAGCAGTGGGGTCCTCGAGAGCGTCAGGCCCGAGCATGAGCACTTCAGCTTCTTCAGCTTCTTTGGCCAAACCCACATGAGAGAATTCTTGGAAGAACAAGTCCAAGCTCCCCTGATCGAAAGTCCCCAACCAGTCAGTCTTCGCTTTTGGCTAATAAGTTTCCTCTTGAATTCCAGCTTGGCTGGCTCGTCATCACTCTCAGACCAGGTGTCGTCGGCAAAGACCTCAAAACCAGGCAGCAGCTCCCTAGTTTCCAGATTGATGAAGGGCTCATACTGTCCAGTGTAAGCAGCATTCCCCACTTCACGCACAAAGTAGCTGTCAGGATCACCATAGAGAGTTCGAGGTTTTCCCGTATGTTTCCTCCTTTTGGCATTTTCGGCAAAGGCAGGTACCCCAAACCGAAACGGCCCTCAGAAGAAGGAAAAGCAGGGAACTCCGGAACTCCCTGATAGTGGATTCCTAAGCCCAGACCAGGAAAATAAGACATCCTGAGCATGATGTCCATAGCGACAGAGCTGATGAAGAAGTCCCCGTCCACATTGATAGCCAAGACAGAATCGGACGTGTCAAAAGAGAATCCTCTGAGGTCGACATCCTCTTCACCGTGCATGATTCCCAGCACCGGTGTTCCATCTTCTTTGAGCAGGCGAATTCCAGAGTCCCCGCAAATGGTCAGTGTACCAGTTGGCAATCCCAGCATGACTTTTTGGTGAAGAGTGGATGGCACAGCCATGATATATGAACGGTGGAGCCATGGCCTACCTAGCAACAGGTTGAAGGTTGTAGGTATGTCGACGACATGGAACTCAACGTCCATTTCGAAACCCTCAGCATCGAGCTTGAGCATTAGAGTGCCCTCGACCACACGACGGGTACCGTCATATGCCTTGACAGCTAGATTGGAAGGTGCAAAGTCTTTTTTGGCCAGTCCCAGACGATAGGCCACCCTCATCGGGCAAACATTGATGGCTGAACCGTTGTCTATGAGGACAGTCAGGACCCAGAGTCCGCGACACTTGACTGTAATATGCAGAGGGCGGTTATGATCAGTTCCTTCCACAGGAAGATCCTTGTCGGTGAAGACAACGGTGTGCTTAGCGGTAGGAGGAAGGATGAGGGAGATCATAGCCTCAGGAGTGACATCAGATTGAACTTCCAGGCGGGCAAGGGTGTGGCATAGCTTCTAACGATGCTCACAGGAAGAACAAATTAAGCCCCAGAGGGATATTGCAGCGGGAACCCGTTGGAGCTGCCTCCGAATAAGATCCGTGCTTGGTAACTCAAGTGGTGCAGACCCTGGGAAGGCAATGGGTTCATTCCTTTGATTAGAAGGGTTGGACGAAGTCCCAGCTCGCAGATTAGCAAGCTGAAAGACTCGTCCACTCCTCGTAACGTTAAGAACATTTCCCAAGGAAGGCACGGCCTGAGGGTCTTGATTCACATCCCAGAGATTAGATGGAACTTCACCCAGTTTACGCTTTCCTTTGTCAGTGGCCAATGCAGCTACCGGCACTTCTGTATTCAACCCCAGGTCTTCAGCGAGATCCTTCAACAGTAGTGAGTCCCAGAAGTTCAGATCTTGGACCGCTGCAACTTCGTGTTCTGGCTCCGGATTTGCAGTGAAAGGAACATCCCAGAGGCCACCATCAGCTAGAGAACAGCTGATAGCCCAAACTTCGGCCCCAACCTGGACATCGACTATCTTGTCCACATCCCAAAGATTAGCTGGGGGAATCAGACCTGTAACCATGACGCTGAAGTCTTTCGGAGGAGAAACCACAGGGCATGGTTGATCTTCATCTATAATATTGAGCACAGGGTCGTACACAAGAAGAGGCACCGAGTCAACAAGCCTGTTGATGGTAGAAGGGAAGAAACACTCTCCCAAGACACGGGTCTCTTCTTGAACCAGGTCGTTTTCAACAAAGTGTGTCATGTAGTCAGGAGTAGTGTAACCTTGGAGAGGCCCAGGAAAAGCGACCGGAAAGTGCCAAACGGGCTCAGGATCCCAAAAGTAATCCTCCTCAGGAATTTGAGGCTGGGGTTTTTGGAATAGCATGTACAAGGAGATACCATCCAGAGGGTTGAGAGCCAGTTGCTCATGCTGAGCAATCCATTCCACATCCCATGCCAGATTGGGCGGAGCTTGCTCAAGGCGCAAATGAAAACCCTCCAACTCAAGTTGGAACCATTCTTGGATGACGAGAGCATCGTAATCCTGACTATCAGCTATCGCCCAGCCTACAGCCTGTATATCAAGTTCTGGTTCTGGCTCAGGTAAGGCTGGCATCATAGCTCTGAATCGACTTACAAAATTCTGCGCAGAATCACGAGAATCAACACCAAAAATGGGAAGATTACGAGTTGACGTAGAATCAAGTCGGATTCGTGGAAAAGGACCGTCATGAAGATCACTGACATTGTCATTGAGGAAGTTCAAGCCCGCTTGCACCAAACGAGTAGGTGGATTATAGGTTTGCCCTATAAACATGAGTTCGGCATCAGATTCTGAAGGCATAAGCACCACGGGCTTGGGTTGATCAATTGGGATTACATGGTCGGTGGGGTCAAATATAGTGGAGGTAGAGTTGATTTGAGTGGAGTTGAGAGAGATTTGGCTGATATGTGGAACAGCCTTGTGGTTGGGTAAGGAATTGGAAAGGATGTTTGGTTTTTGGGCTGGCGGAGGCAGTGCCGAGAGAGTCCCTTCGTCTATAAGGTCCTGAATTGCATGTCAAAGACGAAAGTAGGAGTCTGTAAGGTGGCCGGCACCCTGATGGTAGGCACAGTAGAGATTGGCCTTGAAGCCTGGCGAAGGGTTTTTGGGGAAAGGAATTGGGTCCAGGGGCTTGAGATGCCCTGACTTCATCAACTTCTCCAAAACTGAGGACAGAGGTGCCTCAATTGCAGAGAAGCTACGTTGCTGTCCGTGGGGCCGGTTGTTCTGTGCTGACTAAACCTGATTGACACCGGCGATATGGTTTGCGGTGTTGGAAGCAGAGGCGTTAGTACCATTGGTTGCTGTATTGGAGTAAGTCCCTGTCCCAAACAGAGCATTGGTGTTCCTAGAGTAAGTGTGAGGCTTTGCTTTCGGGGGATTAGAAGATTCCCCTTTTGTGAGAAGTCCGCTTTGGAGTGCATCCTTGATGGCCAGACCGGAATCATAGAAGGTGCCGAAGTTTGCAGATGCCTGAGCGAGAACCAAATGCTTGGCATAGTCCGGCTGGAGATTCCGAGAGATGATGCGGAGCTGGTCTTTCTCGCTGGGGCGATCAATCATTAGGGCAGCCTTAGCTCTCCATCTCTTGACAAAATCGGCCAAGGACTCCTTTGCCTCCATCTTTGTGGATTCCAGCTCTCGTGTGGTCATCTTCAGTTGAGAGTTGTAACTGTACTGCGAAATAAACGCAATCCCAATGTCCTCCCAAGTCCTCCATTTGGCGATGTCGAGTGACAAAAACCATTGGAAGGCAGGGCCCGAGAGGGTCTGAGGAAAGAGCTGTGACATGGCCTCAGGCTCAACTGAAAGCAGCTTCATCGCAGCATGGTAACTGTAGAGATGGGTTTGAGGGTCACCACTTCCATCGAACTTTGCCAAGTCTGGCATTTTGACCTTCTCAGGAAGCTTGGCATTAGGATACAGGCAGAGACGATCTAAGTCAATGCCTCCAGCTTTGACTTTTTCTGCCTTGGCAATGGATTCCTCAAGCTGGGTCATCTTGGCCGTAAGAGCAGCTATATCCGGATTGGCAATAGGTACTCCGCCTGTCAGGTTTGGGTTTACAACAGGTGCATGAACAATCCGGGGGTTGTGCTGTACAATGAGACGCCCCTCATGGTTTGGATCCGGGACCATGATAGGCTGTTCTTGGTCGTCCTCATCGTCCTGGCCTTCCTCTTTGAGTGGAGGTGGAAGGCGAGTGTTGATAAGGTCATTGAGACGGGTAATGTTGGCATCAGTCTGCGCTGATCTCTGTTGCATTGTGGCGATGCTATTCTGGAGATTCATGAGCATGTCTTCAACAGTGAGCGGCTGATGGGGCAGTGTTCCAGCCATGTCGGGATTTCTGGGAGTGCTTGCAGCAAAAGAAGGAGTTGGAGTCACTGGCTCTTCGAAGATCGATGTTGAGCTTGCCCGTAAAGCAGCCAATGAAGAAAGCGGAGAGTCTTCCATTGTGACTGACTGGGATTGTAACCTGACAAGCCTTTGACCCGGATTCTGTTGCAGACGTTCCCAAGCGGGTTTGGCTCTTTGCCTCGATACTTTCCTTGACGGTGCAATGGCTCAGAACGTGCTTAACAATAAAATAGAAGGCTCAGAAGGGATCCTGCAGCAACTTTAATCTAAATAAAAGACTAAAGTAATGCAGCTAGCGTCGTTGGTGTTGCCCTTAGACTCTAAAACTAGAAAACAAGTCTGTCTCGAGCTGTTCAGGCATTGCCAGAATCCTCAGAATTTTTCGGGGACGTATCCTTGTTCGAGCCAATATGAGACTAAAGGATGTCGAAAGAACCCTAAACCTTTAGCCATTTCGCTGATCGGGGTTTCAACTTTGTAGCTGGAACAACTCGGTGTGCATGCTATGATACTATAAACAGAAATGGCATGAGCGGCACAACGCTGCTAGCTGGGCGGTGTAAGTGACGAGGCACTTGTTACCTGACTGGTGTAAGCATCATGGCATGTTCCTTGTTGTTCCTAGTTTTCTGTTTGAAACCCTAATCAGGTGTATAGACAAGGGTGTAGGAAACTTTTAATTTCCTAAAGTCCCTACTGTTCTAAGGATTTTTTGAAAAAGCTGACAACATGCATCATCTGGATGCATGACTCCTCATCGGGCTAAAACAATGCCCAACACAGCTCAAGACATACTTGCAGGAACGAGATCCTAGAAGCCGCCCTAGACATGCTCCTATGCAAGACAGTATGATGTACAGTGCATGCGATAGGGAAAGCAGTAACACATATGTGGGCTCCCGCGCCCGAGAATGAGCGCTTCGCTCGAAGAGTCGCCACCCGGATTTTCGAGATGGATGATCCGAGAAACCGAGAGTTTGCTTGAAAAAGGCTTTAAGTCTAGCGAAAACGTTGAGATAATGGGTTCGGGAGCCACATTACGAATGAGGAAGGTTTTTCTTTAAAAAGCACCCCATTCGCCCGGTAAGACCGGTCTCTACTTGATGTTTTCAAAAAGGGGAGATCTTCGGTATCATTCGGAATATCAAGCTCTTTAATAAAGCACAAAACGGGAAAGGGACATGGGAAATATATCACATTGACGTGCAGGTGGTGCTATCTGTACAGTCGTGCTAAAATGACATGAATAAATGGAAGTAAATAACATTCAACAGACTGTTTGGACCCCAAAATACCGCTCACGGCACCCTGAGATGCCGTGCGAGACATCTCAACATGCCGTGTGTGGCACCTGCTCTGCTGTCGGACTGTTAGGCCTCAGAATACCATCACGGCACTCTAAGATGCCGTGCAAGGCATCTCAACATGCCGTGCGTGGCACCTGCTCTGCTGTCAGACTGTTACAGTCTTTTTAAAACATCATTTAGCTCACTAGTTCCTTTGGAGATCTTTTGAAAACTCGCGAGTAGCCTCACGGCGGTCAGATCATCCCAAGAACGTCATTATCCTTCTCAAAACGTAGTTTTAAAGTAGCTTTCGACGTTTTTAATCACTTGGGATGATCTTGAAAAGATTTTAGAAGAGCCGGAACATGGCTTGTAGATATGGTCTTATTTTAAGAGCTACAGAAACAGTAAACAGCAAAAACAGGTAACCACAACAGAGGAAAACTCAGATCCAGTCAGCCTGTTCACAATAGCACTAGTGTGCATCATGCCGTGCGCAGGGTGCCGTGCGTCTGATCAACAGACCGTGCGGTTCCCCAACCTCAGCACAGTGTTGGTTTTATTTTATGAAAATAGGTTTTGAGTCAGGATCTAACCAAAAAGGATTAGATCTGCTGACAGAAAGGTCCCCTCAGGACCAGAACGAAATCTAGTCCGAGGAAACTAGTTTATACCTTTGGTTTCGAGCTTGATCAAGGATCGTGGATGCAAGGATGTGGATGGATCGTCGCAGATGTGGATGGGGAGGTTAAATGAGACAAAGGGAGTATGGGTGTGAGTGAAGGTTAGGTGTTTTGGGTGATGGGGTCTTGAAGTTAATGAGTGATCAACTTCAATGATGAGAAGGGAGTGAGTGAAAGCTCTTAAAGAATGTCTTTTGGGAATGACATCCTTTAAGACTTGGAAATGGAAGTGGTAATGGAAAGGGAGTTTGAGAACTTAGAGAGAGAAAGTAGAGTGAGAGAGCCAAGAGAAAGGCAAGAGAAAGGACTCGAAAGAAGGGCTAAGAGGGACCCCTTTCCCTTGAGTGGAGGGGTCAATTTATAGGCAAATGGCCAAGGATTTTGAATTCAAATGGTGGAGGTGTTTTAGGCGGGCCGAAGTGCATTTTCGGTGAGCTACCATCACCGTGGCTCATCTTGGCGTGGCGGCGACTTTTCCGAGCCAGCCACTTTTTGCTCAAGGTAACGTCGGAGGAGTTTGGTCGCCACGGTCCCTTGAATTCTCAAGGTGCCGTGGCGCTTGAATATGCCTCCGCACGGTGCCTCCTCCCGTGGTCCAGAGGCCTTTGGGCTTTTCATTGGGCTTGCTGGGCTTGTCGGGTTTCTTGGGTTTTTGGGTTTAAGGGTTTGTGGTTTTAAGGGAGATCCTTTTTCAAGCTCGCAAAGGTATCGTTTCCTCTATTTCATCATCGGGGCGGACAAAGGCTCTCCGAGGTCCGGATTGGGGTGTCTACAGTAGTCCCTCTTTAACGTAACTCCGATACCATTAGTTGGTACGAGTGACGCTTAAAGAATAGGCATCCCAATCCGTTGCTCTAGTGCCTTCGACCGGAGACAAAACAAAAATGCAAGTAAATGACGATGGTGGTCGCACTCGGGGAGCTGCCTACGTACCCCATTGTAGGGACAATGCAATGTGAGAGAACAAGTCCCGGAGGACAAACTCATGCAAAAGCGTGCTTGCGGTGTCGTGTGCCATGCGAAGTATTGAAATACCTGAGACGAGCCCTTGGAGGGCGAAAATCGAATTTTGAGACGAGCCCTCGGGAGGCGAAAATTGAATTTTGAATTTTTTTTGAGACGAGCCCTCGGGAGGCGAAAATTGAATTTCGAGACGAGCCCTCGGGAGGCGAAAATTGAATTTCGAGACGAGCCCTCGGGAGGCGAAAATTGAATTTTGAATTTTTTTTGAGACGAGCCCTCGGGAGGCGAAAATTGATTTTTGAATTTTTGAGACGAGCCCTCGGGAGGCGAAAATTGAATTTTGGATTTTTGAGACGAGCCCTCGGGAGGCGAAAATTGAATTTTGGAGACGAGCCTTCGGGAGGCGAAAATTGAATTTTGAGACGAGCCCTTGGAGGGCGAAAATCGAATTTTGAGATGAGCCCTCAGGAGGCGAAAATTGAATTTTGAATTTTTGAGACGAGCCCTCAGGAGGCGAAAATTGAATTTTGAGACGGGCCCTCAAGGGGCGGAAACTGAATTTTGAATTTTTGAGACGAGCCCTCGGGAGGCGAAAATTGAATTTTGAATTTTTGAGACGAGCCCTCAAGAGGCGAAAATTGAATTTTGAGACGGGCCCTCGGGAGGCGAAAATTGAATTTTGAGACGAGCCCTTGGAGGGCGAAAATCGAATTTTGAGACGAGCCCTTGGAGGGCGAAAATCGAATTTTGAGACGAGCCCTCGGGAGGCGAAAATTGAATTTTTGAGACGAGCCCTCGGGAGGCGAAAATTGAATTTTGAGACGAGCCCTTAGAGGGCGAAAATCGAATTTTGAGACGAGCCCTCGGGAGGGGAAAATCGAATTTTGAGACGAGCCCTCAGGAGGCGAAAATTGAATTTTGAGACGAGCCCTCAGGAGGCGAAAATTGAATTTTGAGACGGGCCCTCAGGAGGCGGAAATTGAATTTTGAGACGAGCCCTCGGAGGGCGAAAATTGAATTTTGAATTTTTGAGACGAGCCCTCAGGAGGCGAAAATTGAATTTTGAATTTTTGAGACGAGCCCTCAGGAGGCGAAAATTGAATTTTGAGACGGGCCCTCAGGAGGCGGAAATTGAATTTTGAGACGAGCCCTCGGAGGGCGAAAATTGAATTTTGAATTTTTGAGACGAGCCCTCAGGAGGCGAAAATTGAATTTTGAGACGGGCCCTCGGGAGGCGAAAATTGAATTTTGAGACGAGCCCTTGGAGGGCGAAAATCGAATTTTGAGACGAGCCCTCGGGAGGCGAAAATTGAATTTTGAGACGAGCCCTCGGAGGGCGAAAATTGAATTTTGAATTTTTGAGACGAGCCCTCAGGAGGCGAAAATTGAATTTTGAGACGGGCCCTCAGGAGGCGGAAACTGAATTTTGAGACGAGCCCTCGGAGGGCGAAAATTGAATTTTGAATTTTTGAGACGAGCCCTCAGGAGGCGAAAATTGAATTTTGAGACGGGCCCTCAGGAGGCGAAAATTGAATTTTGAGACGAGCCCTCGGGAGGCGAAAATTGAACTTTGAGACGGGCCCTCGGGAGGCGAAAACTGAATTTTGAATTTTGGACCTGCTGGGGAAAATATGTCTGATTCTTGAACTACCACGTGAGTCCTGAGGACTAATATCAAGAAAAAGGCAAATACGGCGAATTCCCGGGGAAATGGCGCCATAATCGATGCACGACATTCTAAGGGATCTTTACTGCAAAACGGCCGAGAATTGAGTTTCCAAGAAGATTTTGGTGGTTGATTGGATCAACTTTCGAGAAAGCATTTAAACTTCTGGAGCCAGGGTGCCGTGCGGTCAAAGTCGAAGGCGCGCGACAATCTTCTAAGCACCCTTTCGATTTCCGAGAACAGTTGGCAGGTTTAAGGGTGCCATTAATTCAGGCGTGCCCTTCGTCGGCTGGAACGGCTTTATAAGCATGGGGGGTGCCACAATTCATGCACTACGATCAAAATCTCAAGGGTCTCTCTACTTTCTTCGCATCTTTCTAAAAAAACAGGTTGTTTTCACATTTCCAGCATGGACAACAGTCGAATGGCTGCCCGCGTCGAGGCCTTGGAGGGCGAGATGGCCTACTACCAGGGGGAGATCGAGGAACTGAATACACAGATCGCAAGACTCATCACGACCATCCGTTCCCTCCGCCGTGCCGTATCCAATCTTCAGGACTTCTGCTTTGATCAACTGGATGACAAGGACGACCCGGAGTCCGTGCCCGGGCGCGACTCGGAAGACACGATGGAAGACTCCGAAGGTAATCCAAACGGCTCGGATGGCCGTTCGGACGGGGCAAACGACGCCTCAGACGGCGGGAGCGATTGAGGAGGAAGTGATGAAGAAGAAGAAGAAGAAAGGGCAGTAAGCCCATGCTTTGTTTTTGTTGTTTTTCTTTTTTTTTTTCTTTTTCTCTCTTTTTTTCTTTTTGAACAATGTAATGACAAGATCCTCGGGGGGGGAACCCCGGGTTTCTATTGAATGAAAAAGTCCCTTTCTTCTTCTATTCTCTTGCATCGAATTCCTGAGTTTGAATGAATCGAAATACAAGAGTGCCAAAACTGTCTCCAGGAAGTAAACTGTCGAAGTAAACCAACACGCCGTGCGCAGCCAAATTAAGGATGCACGGTGACGTAAACTGAGAACACTGCATATCCGTCCAGGGTACCGTGCGATCCGTCCAAGGTGCCGTGCGGCTAGATCAAGCCAACCCGGTCCAAAGTTGGCTTCCGAGCGAACCGGTTCGGGGGATATATATATATACACGCGGGGTGTACACAGTACACCCCACTTCGAAATTTCCCTCTCTCTCTCAGTCTCTCTCTCGATCACTCTCTCTCTCTCGATCACCTCTCTCTCTCGCTGCTCCCTCTCTCTCGGTCATCTCTCTCTCTCGCTGTGCTCTCTTTCTCGGTCATCTCTCTCTCTCGCTGTGCTCTCTCTCTCGGTCATCTCTCTCTCTCTCGCTGTGCTCTCTCTCTCTCTCTCTCTGTGCTCTCTCTCTCCCTCTGGACTGCTCTCTCTCTCTCTCTCTCATATACATTGATCATGGAGCCAGGTGACATTTCCGGTGACGGTACGTCGCTCCAGGCTGGGGCTACACCATCTCCTGCTCTTCCGGAGGACGGCACGACAGCTGGGGCCGAGCCAGGGGCCCTTGGGCAGCCGGCATTGGCCGAGGGGGCCGCTGCCCGGGTGGACGGCAGTAGTGGTGGCGATGGTGGTGGTGCGGTATTGGCTGGGTACGGCCAGGAGGACTCGGGTGCAATGGAGTCGAGGAGCGACGTTGGGGTTTCGGCCGGCCGGAGGCGGAGGCCAGCGTTGAAGAGGACCACGGAGGGTCACGGTGGTGGTGGTTTAGACTCGGTGGTGGTGGAGGAGGAGGCGGAGGCCTCTCCCGTGAGAGAGCCTCTGACCGACTTGGGGAAGGCCCCGTCGAGAGTGAGCCGGTGGTGGAGCCAGGGTGGAGCCTGGTAGTGGAGGACACGCCGCCCATGTTTGTGGGCAACGGCGTGGTGCAGGGTCATCACGCCCTATAGGCATGGGCGACTACTTACGACGGGCGCCCATGGAGGACGATCGAGTTGGTGCACAGGTTTCCTGGGTTGGGGGATGCTTTACTAGCGGCCCGAGGCGGAGTTACAGGCCGGGCTCCTGTGGGAGATAGAGAGCCGGAGGCTGAGGAAAGGCGAGCTGAGGAGGCCAGGGTGACGGCTCCTCGCATCACTGTGGTGGCTGAGGCGACACTGGCGTTGCAGGGGCGAGGGCCCTACGACGAGGCGGCCTATGTGCCCTTTCAGCACGTGGTGGTGCCTTCACTTTTTGACCCTTACACGCCGAGGAAGCCCACGTACGACGAGGCTCTAGTCTTGAGGGACCCTCAGCGGCACCTCTCTTAGCGCTCGAGACGAGGTATACTTTAAATATCTGTATTTCAAATTCCAATGCATCGTATTTCCATTTCATCGCATCTAAGTATACCACTGTATTGTATGCCATGCCTGTCTACTGAATATTTATCCATTTGTTGTAACAGGCGATCTCGATTTCGTGCTATGGAGGTTCGGCTGCTGTGCCGACGTTTTGGGAGAGGTTGCCTGAGGCTTCGCGGGAGATAGTTAGGCAGGCGGGCTTCGGGGAGTTTGTAGGGGTGTTGGCGAGGGGCGTGTGCAACGACCGCCCATTGGTGAGGGCTCTGGCTGAGAGGTGGTGGGATACGACGAACACCCTCCATTTTTCTTTTGGTGAGCTGACCGTGACGCCCTTGGACTTTGCGGCGATCACTGGTCTCAGGGTCGGAGGTGACCCTATCCCTTTTGACGCTGCCACGGAGGCAAAGCGGCGCTCAATGGGCGATGCTGGGCAATGAGCCGAGGCGGCGAGGGGGACGATGTGAAGTATGCCGAGCTTCTCAGGTTTTGGACGAGAGGCTCTCGACCGACAGGGTGGAGGAGGAGCAGATGGCGAGGTGTTTTCGCTATACTTACTTGGTGCGCCCCTGTTTCCCAACAGGCAACCGAGTACACCTTTCGCTTCTTCCCGCCTTGAGGGACGTCGGGGAGATTGCCCGCTTCGCTGGGGAGGTGCGGCGCTGGGACGTGCTATGCCTTTATGGGCTCCCTTTCCCGCGGAGTGAATGAAATCGAGGCTACCGGAGGGTCTCGGGAGGTATATCTTGTTTCCTTTCTCATGAATAGTTAGCTTTCCATTTATATCTATTCAATGTACATCTTGTGCTAACTTTCAATGTCTCGAATTGCAGCTTTGGACGTACGAGGTGATAGGGATGTACCCTCCTGAGACTACGTGTCCTGACGACACGATACTCCCTCGAGCCCTACGCTGGTCGACGGAGTACAAGGGCGTGAAGAGAGGGAGAGGCAAGCTTGACGCCTTCCGACTTTACTTGGACGAGCTGCGTCCTGATCAGGTACTAAAGCGCTTTCATATCTATCTGGCTTATCTCCATTCAGACAGTGTTTTAATTATCGCTTATTCTTGATGACAGGTCCACTGGCGGGTGTGGGACCGCTTCGAGATCCCCTACGTCGCGCAGAGTAGGATGGTTGCCAGGGGCAGGGTGCTTCTCGAGTCCCCTTACTACCGGGCAATGGTACTTGGGTGACCGAAAGTGTCACACTAGCCGCTGAGGCCGGACGCCTTCGAGTCCCCTGGTTGCTTCTCGCTTGGTGCGCAGGACGGACCAAGACACCCGAGGGAGGTCGAGCGCTTTACACGGCCGACCTCGAGCCAGAGCCGTTCTTCGAGGCAGGCGGCCTTGCGGCGGACTACGCAGAGTATTGTTCTCAGTACCTGATGGCTGGGGATACGTGCTGTTTAGGAGGCGGCACACGCAGCACGAGAGGGCGCCTGGAGGAAGAAGGGACTAAGAGAGACAGGGCGACAGAGCCGCCGAGGTCCAGGTGCCGTGGGTCACAACAGTGGTGCGGGCCCGAGTGGCACTAGTCTCCTTGCCCTCTCTTGGACAGGACGTGACGACCCCTCAGGGAGTCCCTGGTGTGGTTGTGGTGCCACGCCCTCCAGTTGAGGCTCGGGGTTCCTTGCTCGGGTATAACATATTCTCAATCTTTTGTTTGTTAGTTCTTTCCACATGTTCTTGATCGATTTCCTTCATTGCAGGCTCCTCCAGGGTACGTGAAGGAGATGGCGAGAGGCCATGATGGGCCTGGAGCAGCCGGTGAGGCAATACGCCATGGGCCACCCTCCGCAGGTGTTGCCTCGTGTTGGCGGAGCGATGGTACACTCTCGAGCTTCAGTCAATTGCTTTACTTCGACCACTTATATTATGATTATGATGCAAATGTTATATGAATGCTTATACCATTGTAGGCCAGAGGAGGGGCTACACGAGGGTTGCGGCGAAAGTCCGTCCGCCCGATAGTACGACAGGTCTCCTCTGCTGGCTCACGGGAGGAGCCGGCGTCGAAGAGGACACGACGCTCTGTAGGGACCGAGGACGAGCCTATTGACGTCTCTGAGGACGATACACCTGAGCCTACAGACGTCGACCTGGAGGTTACTTCCGGAGGCACTGTACCCAGGGCGACTGGCACTCCCGAGGTGAGTAGCTCTCCTGCGGACGAGGAGATTTCTGTGGGGGACGAGGAGGAGAGCGAGGACGAGGACGAGAGTTGAGCTCCCTTTTGCTTTGTACTTTTGACGGAGCCTGCGTGCTTCTTTTTGTAGGGCGCCTGTTTGCCCTTGGTAGATAGGACATTGATCATTGGGCCATCGTGTCCCCCTTTTTTTTTTTTTTTTGTACTTTGATTCATGGATGCCTTTTGGGACACATATACAGATATTTTATCCTTTCATTGTTTATGCCATTCAATCTCCTCTGGTTTGCATGAAGAGAATTTGAATAACTAAAACATTAACCGGGGTGTGCAACCAACCGCTGAACCGAATGTGAGGCTTGAGAGAGATGCATTAACAATTGAAACACATTGACAGTGAAATAGAAGTCAAAGAAAGCGACTAGATAAACCTTGGTAAAATTGACTCTATGCACCAGACTTTATATAGGCATCTTCACAACTGACTCCAGACACAAGCATACGGCAATAACGACCTTTAAGTCTTGACATGTGACTTGGGAGTTCTACTTTGCCTTTGGAATATACCCAAAAAGTAGGAAAATGTTGACTTTAACATGCGACCTTCTCGAGTTTTGACTTTGGACACGAACCGGAACTTGGGCCAGGTCACTATTGACCATTATGACTTGTAGGACTTGGAAGAATGCCTTGAAACGACCCGAAATGGACTTTGATACTTTGACATGGCTTAAGAAACGGACATTATCGAGTTTTTGTGCCACGATGACAAATCCTGGGAGTTGTCTTGAAACGAAACATCCCTGCAGTCCTAAGTACCCGTTGGAGTGTGTTCAGGTGCTGGTTGATGCTTCGTAAGGCCTCGATTCTTTCTTGGGGAGTTGCTGCTAAAAACTGCAGAGTTAACATGCCGTGCGTATACCCCAAGGTGCCGTGCGGGTAAGAATCCTTCGCACGGTACCCTAATTGACTTGCCGTGGTATTTCTCTGGTTTCAACATGTCGTGCGATCTGTCAAGGTGCCGTGCGAGGCCGTTTTCCTGACAGATTGCAGTTTTTGCTGATTTCCAAGGCAGATTGCTCGGGGGTTGAGGTTTGACCCATGCAATGGCATTTCTGAACCAGTGCATGTCTGTTTTGGACCTTTTAGGACTTGACCAAGCTCTTCCCCATGTTAGACTCATGGAAAACTTGCGCTTTTGAAACCCGAGGCTCTTTGAAAGTTGAAGTTGTCCCTTCTACTCCTCCTATAAATTCAAGCTTTCTTATACCACATTCTCCTCATCTCCTCCAAGTCCCATCTTCCTCCTTTACTCCTTGAAATGGCTCTCTCCCTTACCGGTTTTCTCCGTCCATGGTTGGCCTCTATGGAAGGTGTCAATTGGCTCAACTTTCGAGCTCACGGTCTCTATTCCATGAGGTACCTTCGCAACATTCGCCTTCGTCCTGAGCTTTTGAGGGCCGCTGTGAGTTTCTAGGATCCGGAGGTGCACGTGTTCCGGTTTGGCGATCAGGAGCTCTGTCCCACTGTCGAGGAGTTCCGTGCATACCTCGGGGGTTTTGGTTCGGGGGAGGTCATCATTCCCCCTGTACGTGAGAGTGCGTATAGAGTCTTGGTCGCGGCCCTCGGGATGGGTGAGGGTGCTGCCCGCTACTTGGTCAGAAATGGCCATCTCAATGTCATGCGCCTCATTGAGCTATTTTCTCCTCCGGGTGATCTAGGGGACACGACTCATCAAACCCGGCGGATGACTGCTCTCTGCATGTGCTTGCTCGCAGCCTATCTCTTGGTCCCTTCTGCCGGTCATGCTAGTTCGGCGTTGGCCAGTGTCGCTGTTAGATCGAGGCTCGGAAGGATGTGATTCCGATGGTTCTGGCCGAGACACTGATGGGTTTGGACAAGGCTCGCTCGAGAGACCGAGACTTTGGGGCGCCCACTTCTCCTGCAGTCGGCTTCTCACTCGCCTCTCCTTTTCGGTTTCTCCCACGTTATCTTTTACCTCAACGCTCGGCTTGGTTATCTAAGGCTTTACTTGTTTTCTCTTCCGCAGATTTGGTCGTGTGATAAGGTGAACGTGTCGACCACTCCTCCTGGCAACCGGGCATGCGACGAGGTTACTCTCTCACGATGCTTTGAGTTTGAGGATAGGAGCAGGGCCGAGTGGGTCGATTTTCTCAGACGCCGGCGAGCGGAGACCATTGCTTGGAGGTGTCGATGGCTGGATCTTCCTCCCATGACAGTGCACTATATGGGCTCTCAGTGGGTTGTTCTTGCTGGCTTGGGAGCTTTCACCTTTTATATTCCTTACCGTATCCAGCGACAGCTCGGTTTGAGACAGGAGGCCCCTGCCGAGGTTCTTGTGGACGTGGTTCTGCCTCTTTTCAGTCATTCAGTTCTTTGCCATTACCAGCGCTTTTGGATGACACGCGAGGTGACCAATGCACATCCCTATCCTTCTGTGGCGGTGCGCGGGAGCTATCGAAAGTGGCTTAGGACGGACATTGCGGCGAGAGCTAGAGCTCAAGGAAACTGACTCAATCCTACCACCCTGACCGTTGAATAAATTGAGGACCCCTTTTCATTATGTTGCACTCCTTTTGTTATGAAAGCTTTGCTCAACCTTATGTAGTAGAAGTAATCGTATTAATAAAAACGAGTCTTGGAGGGTTTCCCCCTTCTTGACTTTTGTTCTTCAAGTTTTCTCAACCTGATTTTTTTTTTATTTCGACGGATCGTGACCGGGTCTCAGCGTGAGACTGCCTACGTATCCTTCTGGTGAAGGAATCAGGTCATGACGTAGTTCAGGGTAGGGTTCGCTCGGGTTTTAACACTCTCCTTTTGCGCTCTAACTTTTGCCTAGAACCGCCCTTTCGGGTTTTTGGTCTAACGAGCTCATTTATTGTTTGCCTTAACTTTTGCCTAGGATGCCCTGACGAGTTTTCATCCTAGCAGGCTTTGCTCTAACTTTTGCATAGGACTGCCCGCCCTTGCGGTTTTTCAGCCTAGCGAGCTTCTCTCAGGGGTAATAGCGCTTGAGTTGATCCAGGTTAACCAAGGTTGAGAATTCATTTCCGTCCAAGTCGATGAGTTGCGTAGCTCTCCCAGAAAGGATGGTCTTGATGATGTACGGCCCGGACCACTTTGGTCGAAATTTTCCTCGTGGGTCGTAGACTGGAGCTCGGATTTCCTTTAAAACCATGTCGCCTTCTACCAAATTCCTGGGTTTCACTTTCTTGTTGAATGCCCATGCGATCCTTCGTTGATACCCTCGGATATGGTAAAGAGCCCTCAACCGGCGTTCATCAAACAGCATAAGTTCTTCAAATCGGTTGCTCAGCCATTCAGCCTCTTGGACTTCACATTCGATCATTGTCCGAAGAGATGGGACTTCCAACTCAATGGGAAGTACCGCCTCCATCCTGTAAACCAAAGAGTAGGGGGTTGCTCCCGTTGGCGTTCGCACCGACGTGCGGTACCCCCATAAGGCCAGGGGTAGTTGCTCATGCCAGTCCCTTGTTGATTGAATAGTTTTCTCCAGAATGACCTTGATTGTCTTGTTTGCTGCTTCCACAGCGCCATTGGTCTGCGGCCGATAGGTCGTCGATTTGTGCACCTGGATTTGGAATTTCTCCAGAACTTCCCGGGCCCATCCTTTGAAATGAACCCCATTATCAGATACGAAAGCTTGAGGGACCCCATACCGATAAATGATGTTTTGCTTGATGAAATGTGCGACTTGAACCGCAGTCAAAGTGGTGTAGGAAGCAGCTTCTACCCATTTCGTGAAATAATCGACGGCTACCAGAATGAACTTGTGACCGTTGGATGCTGCCGGTACTATCCTTCCGATGACATCAATTCCCCACGTCGAGAAGGGCCATGGTGAGGTCATTTGTTGCAGCTCGTGCGGCGGGACATGCATAAGGTTAGCGTGAATTTGGCACTTTTTACACCTTCGCACGTACTCCATACATTCCGTGTCCGTGGTGGACCAGAAGTATCCCTGCCTAAGAATTTTCTTTGCAAGCATTATGCCGCTCATGTGAGGACCGCATACACCCTCGTGAACTTCTTCCATTACCCTTTTCGCATCTTCTCCATGGATGCAGAGCTTATGGGTGCCGCAGGGCGATCTTCGATATAAGTTTCCTCCGCATAGAAGGTACTGAGTTGCCATCCTCTGGAGGGCGATTCGGTCTTCCTTGTTTGCTCCCACGGGGTATTCTCCCCTTTCCACGTACCTCCAAATGTCATAATACCATGGGTGGCCATCATCGGGCTCGTCGACTACCATGACGTGCTGGTGTACTGGAATATCCCTTTGTTCTATCACAATTGGTCTTAACTTTACGCCAACAGGGATCTTGACCATTGATGCCAAAGTTGCCAAAGCGTCTGCAAATTGATTTTTGAACCTTGGGACATGAGTGAATGTCACTTTGGTGAAGTGAGGAATGAGATCTTCGAGATCCTGGTGATACGGTTTCAGCTTTTCTTCTTTGACCTTCCAGTCACCATTCGCTTGAGACACAACTAAGTTCGAATCCCCCACAACTTCCAATTTTTCTACGCCGATTTCGATGGCTGCCTCCATGCCTACGATGCAAGCCTCATACTCGGCCTGGTTATTGGTGACTTCAAAGTTAAGCTTGAACGCCAATGGGATGTGCGATCCATCGGCGAAATGAGCAATACACCGATTCCAAATCCTTTCTGGTTGGGCTGCTCCATCAAAGTACAACCGCCAAATGTCCTCGGTTACCGTCATTATGTCTTCGTTGGGAAATGAACTCGGCATCCTCCCCTCCCTCAACCGGGCAATCGGCTAGGAATTCGCGACGGCTCTTCCTTTTACCGACTTTCGGTGACATACTTTAGTTCAAACTCGGCCAACATCAGCAACCACCGTGCCATCCTACCTGTGAGGGCCGGTTTTTCGAATAGATACTTTCGGGGATCCATCCGAGATATTAGCCTGACCGGGTAGGCTAACATGTAGTGTCTCAACTTCTTGGAAGCCCATACAAGCGCCCAGCATGTCTTTTCTAGGGGAGTGTAACGTTCTTCAGGTCCGACCATCTTTTACTGAGGTAATAAACGGCCCTTTCTACCCCATCATCTCCTTCCTGCATGCGCCAACATGCATCCCATTGCGGATGGAGTGACCCAGGTATAGGATCAAAGGCTTTCTTGTCACCAAGCAGTGTCAATACCGGTGGCTTGTGCAGATAGGCTTTGATGGCTTCAAAGCTTTATGACACCTATCATCCCAAACGAATGGCACTCCTTTCTTGAGTAAAGCGGAACAATGGTTCACAAGTTGAGGTCAGTCTCGCAATGAATCTACTGATGAATTGCACCTTGCCGAGGAAGCTCCTTACATCCTTCTCAGATCTTGGCGGCTCCATTTCTAGGATGGCTTTGATTTTCGATGGGTCGACTTCGATGCCTCGGGTGGTGATCATGAATCCAAGCATCTTTCCTGCAGTGACTCCGAACGTACATTTGGCGGGGTTGAGACGCATCTTGTACTTCCTGATTCTTTCGAAAAACTTCCTGAGCGCGGGGAGATGCCCCTCTCGTTCCTTGGCCTTAACAATCATATCATCAACGTAGACTTCCACTTCTTTGTGAATCATGTCGTGTAGTAATGCCGTGGCGGCCCGTTGGTAAGTGGATCCTACGTTCTTTAATCCGAAGGGCATGACTCGATAACAATACGTCCCCCATTCAGTGACAAACGTAGTCTTTTCCCGATCCTCTGGGGCCATGAGGATTTGGTTGTATCCTGAGAAACCATCCATGAAAGAGAGTAGAGCATGAGCAGCAGTGTTATCAACTAACACATCAATGTGTGGTAGTGGGAAATCATCTTTAGGGCTAGCTTTGTTAAGGTCCCTGAAATCGACGCAGACCCTTATTTTACCATCCTTCTTTGGCACGGGGACGATGTTTGCAACCCACTGAGGGTACTCGGTTACCATTAAGAACCCAGCGTTAATCTGTTTAGTGACTTCTTCTTTTATCTTAAGCACCCAGTCGGGCCTCATGCGTCTTAGTTTCTGTTTTACCGGCTTTGCATCAGGATAAAGTGGAATCCGATGCTCCACGATTTCGGGATCGATCCCGGGCATATCGGCATGTGACCATGCAAACACATCTTCGAATTCTTTAAGCAGGTTTACAAGAGCTTCGCGTTCTTCAGCAGATAATGCGGAACCGATCTGGGTCATCCGGGGATTCTCTCCATCTCTCAGATTTATTAAAACAATTTCTTCTTTTACGGGCTGAGCACGCCTTTCATCTTCCCTGTCGATTAGGGATCGAATTTCTTTGGGAATGTCCCCATCGAAATCAATCTCTTCATCACCAGGGGCGACGCAATTTATTTCAAAGTCAGGGAAGTAAGCAGAATCAGATTCATTCATTTCATGATCAACAGCGGCCTCGGGGGCACCATACACACGGGTGGATTCGAATTCGAAGTACAGACTCTGGGAGTTTGGGCCGAGAGGCACCAACTCGGACTGGACAGATTCAGAAGACTCAGAAGATGCAGAAGACTCGATAGACTTAACAGACTCAGATTCAGACTCGGACTCCGATTCGTGGTAGGTTGCACTCGGCATGAAAATCCAGTTCTTGTACTCTTCAGCAGCATCCATGATAAACAAAGTCGGGTCCTCAGGGGTATCTTGTTCCATCATCAGCACTTCTGCTTCCAAAGCTGTACCCATTGATTCGTCTTCCCTAAACAGAGTTGCGAGACTACCCATGCTGAAAACCTCAATCCAGTCAGCGGGCTCTTTCTGCTTTTCCTCAACCTCAGTTTCTTCATCGCTATCCGGCCAGACGTCGTTGGTGAATATCTCAAATCCTGGCAGGAAGGTATTGGTTCCCTTGTCCCAAAATGGTTCCGGCTGTCCTTGGTAAATCTGCTTTGCTTCTTCTCTGACAAAGTAGTCCTCTAGCCTGTTTCCCCTTTTCACCTTGCTACTACTTGAGGGTGAGTAACCAAGGCCTGTTGTACGCATCGGAGTGCCCTGGGCTTCGAACTTTGCAGGGCCTTGGAGGTTCTTTCCCAGTCCCAATCCTGGCATGTAGGACATCTTTTCATGATCTTGATGGCGACGTTGCTAATGACAAAGTCGTCGTCGATTCTAACTGAGTAGATAGACCGAGAGGTGTCTAGAGAGAAGCCTCCCAAAACGATATCTTCTTCCCGTGTTGAATTTCCAAGAGTGGGGCATTGTCCTCAACAGGCATGAATCCTCGAGTCTCCGTGGGCGATGGCATTCTGTTTCCGGTCCCACGAATTTTCTGTGGAGTGTGGAGGGCACAGCCATGATGTCCGGCCGATGTAGCCATGGCCTTCCTAGCAAGCCAGGTTGAAGGAGGCGGGGATATTCACCACGTGGAATTCTACGTCCGTCTGATATGGTCCGAAGGTCATAGGAATCATGAGAGTCCCAACCACATCTCTCCGGGTGTTGTCATATGCTCGGACCTTGACTTTTGATGGGGAGAAGTCCTTATTCTTGTATCCCAAACAGTAAGCAACGCGGAGTGGACAGACATTATGGCCGATCCATTATCGACCAAGATTGCTGGAACCGACTTGCCATGGCACTTCAAGGTGATGTGCAGCGGACGATTGTGATCAGTTCCCTCGGCGGGTAAGTCTTGATCAGTAAAGGTGATGGCATGTTTGATCAGTATGGTTTTGATCAGAGCCACAAGCTCATCGGGAGTTATAGCGGAAGGAACCTTAAGTCGGGAGAGTGCTTGGATGAGACCTTCACGATGGCGTGTGGAGTGAACCAGCACATCCCAGACAGACATCTTGGCATTGGTCTGCTCGAGTTGACGCTTAATCATTCCTTCGGGGTTTTTTTCAGGTCGGGAAGGCTCTTTAGCTGGCGGGTCAAAGGGTCGGAAGGTGCTCTTGACCGGGGCGGTGAAGGGATCAGATGGTTCTACGGCTGCAGGGTTAGAAGGTTCCCCAACTTGGAGGTTCGGAGGTTGATAAATACGGCCGCTTCTGGTTAGATGATCAATCTGGCGGTACTTCGATTCCTCACTCCATAGGTCGGCCAGGGCTTTACGCTTGTTTCCAATAGTTGTATCTTGTAGATTAGCGGCCAGATCGGCGATAACCAAATCATCCCACGGATCTTCTGGTGTCCACTTTTCAACCTCTATCATGGCTTTGTTAAAACCCATTCTTCGTTTCCCACTTTTACGTTAACCACTTCAGTGTTGGCCCATAAGTTTGCTGGTTCATCCTCCCATAAGTTTATCATGGCAATTTCGGCGTCTTTCGGGAAAGTGACAGATGGCTCAGATTCAGCTCCGTCCACGAGGTAGTCCATTGGGTCAAACCCGTTGCTAGCAACTTCCTCCTCGAACCCAGGAAGGTTTGGGTACGGGGTGAGGTTCACGTTTTCATACAGATTGTTGACGACAAAGTCATTAAAATGAGAGAAATCTGGGCGGAGCGGGGCAAGTTCCGGCCAGTTGTATGTCGCCATCTCAAGTGGGTATCCAAGCTGGTATTCTTCACCGAATAGTGTCGGCAGGGAGAAGGTATCCAATGGGTCGTTCCATGCCAAAAGCTGATACTCATCCGGGGTCGGGTCCCAATCCCATTCGGGTACATCTTGGAAGACCGAGTATTCTTCCCCTTGATTTTCGAATAGTGCACACAAAGAGAATCCATCAAGAGGATCTGCCTGGATGTTTTGCCAATCAACCTCCCATCCGGCCTCGAACAAAGGTTCGCTGCTTTTGGAAATTGGCGCTTTCATTCTTCCCAGTCAGCAATCAGTTCTTCCCACGTGTCTTCCCATTCCCCAGATAGAATGGGAGGCAATCTCTCCGGAAATTCCACCGACAGGCATTGGTTCAACATCAGGGAATAGGGTGGAATCAGTTTTCGGGAGACTTGGATCTTCGGCCAGGGTGATTTGGTTGATACGAAAGGGGTATTATGTGTGGCAGGGGGTTTGTGACGGTGTTCGGTTTATCTGAGGAGCATCGACAACCTTGTTGTCGATGAGGTTCTGGATTTCATGACTGAGGCGGATGCAGTTTGTCGGTGGTATGGCCGGGCATTTGGTGGAAGTCATAGTAGACGTTTAGTTTAGGTTTGGCGGAATGGTTTGTGGTGGTGGAAGAGGTTTCAACACTCCAATGTCTGTGAGCTTCTTAAGGAGAGTAGACCTTGGAGTGCTGAATTGGGTGAAGGTTCGGTTCTGGGATTTTGGCTTTTCGGAAATCTGGTTAACTTCTACAGGTTTTGTGGATGAGGTTCCTGCCTGATTGGCATTCCCGAAGAGAACATTGCTGTTTCCTGAATACGCTCGTTTGGATTTGGACCCGGACCCTGATTCTTTCTTCTCCAAAGTTCCGTCTCGCAGAGCCTCCTCTACAGCCAATCCAGAATCGTAAAAAGTTTCGAAATTTGGGGCAGCCTGAGAAAGAACCATGTACGGTGCAAAAGAGCTTGGCAAGTTCTTGGTTATTATCCGTATTTGTTCTTTTAAGTCAGGTTTATTTTGCATCTGGGCAGCCTTAGCCCTCCAACGTTTCACAAAGTCGGCAAAACTTTCCTTCTCACCCATCTTGGTGCTTTCCAACTCTCTCGTGGTCACTTTCAGGTCAACATTGAAATCATATTGGGCCACGAAAGCTGTCCCGATGTCTTCCCAAGTCCTTTTCTTGGACGGTTCGAGAGAGAGGAACCATTGCAGGGCTGGACCGGACAAGGATTCATGGAAGAGTTGGGCCATAGCTTCTCCTTCGATGCCACGCATAGTGAGGGATCCGACATACCCCTGAAGGTGAGCTCTTGGGTCATTGGTTCCATCGAATTTTGCAAAGTCCACTCCTTTGAACTTTTCTGGCAGCTTGGCATTTGGAAAGAGGCATAGTTTCTTCATGTCGATTTCTCCTTTTCCAAGCCGTTTGCTTTCCTGGACAGATTCCTCCAATTTGCCAATCTTATCCATGATAGCGGCCAAGTTAGGGTCGATTACTGGTACCTCAACTTTAGGTGGTTGCTCAGATTGCAGGGAAGTCTTGATTAGGAGCTTGTCAGTGATTTCCTGCATGCTTTCCATTATCATATTCATGTCATTTTTCATAGAGACTACGGCAGCCTTAAGTTGTGCGTCAACACCGGCGAGGGACTGCTTAAACTGAACATCCATGTTGGCCACATTCTGCCTGAGTTCCTCCATTCCGTCTCCCTGATCAGCCATAGGTAAGGGGTTTTCGGTCGGGAATGAGACCACGGATTCTTCTACCACAGGTTCTTCCTCTTCCTCAATTTGGACCTCAAACAGCGGGGGTCCTTCCAGGGTGCGAACTAGTCTTTGGGACAGACGGAACCAATTGGGTACAGCTTCTTTTCTCCGCAGGCAATCAATGTTGGCAACACTGGTAACAAGTCAAAAGGGAGCAACTCATAACCAATCCGAATACTCGCCCTACTTCTTCCCATCTCCTAGAAATAAGGCCTAGGACCTACCGTGGCTCGAATCTCACTCAAGACATCCGTACAGAAGATTTCCGGTAGTCCGGGTAGGTGCCGTCAGGCAGGTTAAATTCCGAACGGGTCGGAACCAGAGCCAATCTCCTTATCGTGACCATCCGAGACAGAGCAATATGACCACCGGAATCCAGATACGGACGCGCTTAAGGTTAGACCGAAACCAAGGGAGCCGTTCGGGCACGGCAAACACCGGAGGTATCTCAAACCCCATGGATTTATAGTCTCCTAGACTGACCGGAGGGTCCTAAAGAATTCTAAGGAAGCCTATTCCTCTAGCCCACAAGATGCAATGGTGTGCGAATGATGCGTGTGTACAGGAATAAAAGCACGTAAGCAGAATATAACACATAAGTCCTAGCCATGGGTTCTGTCCTAGTTAGGAAGGTTCTATGGCTATGTACAAGTGCAAAGGTGGTTTTGGTCTCAAAAGGGTTCCTTGGATTAGAGCCAAGATGTGCTACCCCGTGTCGAGTGTATTGCAAGACAACGGTCGTGCCAGGACGATGGCTCATCATAGTCGAGGTTGCTAGGCATTCCGGAGAGCTTGTCACCGTAAACCGGGCAAGATAGCCAAACACAGTTAACCAGGCTTGTGCGGTGCAAAGTGTACAGGGTAAAAGAGCTTGATCTTCCGGAAAATATTTGAAAATCCCCTTTTGGAAAATACCTTTCAAGTTTGGCCCTCTTGTTTATCCAATACTTTTTGTACATTTTTTTTTTAAAAAAAAAAGTATTGAATAAAAGTTCGTCCCCAGCAGAGTCGCCACTGTGGGCTCCCGCGCGAAAGAGCGCTCGAAGAGTCGCCACCCGGATTTTCGAGATGGATGATCCGAGAAACCGAGAGTTTGCTTGAAAAGGCTTTAGTTCTAGCGAAAACGTTGAGATAATGGGTTCGGGAGCCACATTACGAATGAGGAAGGTTTTTCTTTAAAAAGCACCCCATTCGCCCGGTAAGACCGGTCTCTACTTGATGTTTTCAAAAAGGGGAGATCTTCGGTATCATTCGGAATATCAAGCTCTTTAATAAAGCACGAAACGGGAAAGGGACATGGGAAATATATCACATTGACGTGCAGGTGGTGCTATCTGTACAGTCGTGCTAAAATGACATGAATAAATGGAAGTAAATAACATTCAACAGACTGTTTGGACCCCAAAATACCGCTCACGGCACCCTGAGATGCCGTGCGAGACATCTCAACATGCCGTGTGTGGCACCTGCTCTGCTGTCGGACTGTTAGGCCTCAGAATACCATCACGGCACTCTGAGATGCCGTGCGAGGCATCTCAACATGCCGTGCGTGGCACCTGCTCTGCTGTCAGACTGTTACAGTCTTTTTAAAACATCATTTAGCTCACTAGTTCCTCTGGAGATCTTTTGAAAACTCGCGAGTAGCCTCACGGCGGTCAGATCATCCCAAGAACGTCATTATCCTTCTCAAAACGTAGTTTTAAAGTAGCTTTCGACGTTTTTGATCACTTGGGATGATCTTGAAAAGATTTTAGAAGAGCCGAAACATGGCTTGTAGATATGGTCTTATTTTAAGAACTACAGAAACAGTAAACAACAAAAACAGGTAACCACAACAGAGGAAAACTCAGATCCAGCCAGTCTGTTCACAATAGCACTAGTGTGCATCATGACGTGAGCTGAGAGTCAGGGTGCCGTGCGTCTGATCAATAGACCACGCGTTCTCCGACCTCAAAGATGTTGTTGGTTTTATTTTATGAAAATAGGTTTTGAGTCGGATCTAACCAAAAGGGATTAGATCTGGCGACAGAAAAGTGACCAGAACGGAATCTAGTCCGAGGAAACTAGTTTATACCTTTGGTTTCGAGCTTGATCAAGGATCGTGGATGCAAGGATGTGGATGGATCGTCGCGGATGTGGATGGGGAGGTTAAATGAGACAAAGGGAGTATGGGTGTGAGTGAAGGTTAGGTGTTTTGGGTGATGGGGTCTTGAAGTTAATGAGTGATCAACTTCAATGATGAGAGGGAGTGAGTAAAAGCTCTTAAAGAATGTCTTTTGGGAATGACATCCTTTAAGACTTGGAAATGGAAGTGGTAATGGAAAGGGGGTTTAAGAACTTAGAGAGAGAAAGTAGAGTGAGAGAGCCAAGAGAAAGGCAAGAGAAAGGACTCAAAAGAAGGGCTAAGAGGAGCCCTTTTCCTTGAGTGGAGGGGTCAATTTATAGGCAAATGGCCAAGGATTTTGAATTCAAATGGTGGAGGTGTTTTAGGCGGGCCGGAAGTGCATTTTCTAAGCAGTCATCAGTGGCTCATCTTGGCGTGGCCGACTTTCTGAGCCAGCCAGCTTTTTGCTCAAGGTGCCGTGCGGAGGAGTTTGGCTGCGCACGGTCCCTTGAATTCTCAAGGTGCCGTGCGCTTGAATATGCCTCCGCACGGTTCCTCCTCCTGTGGTCCAGAATCTTTTGGGTTTTTCATTGGGCTTGGCTGGGCTTGTCAGGTTTCTTGGGTTTTTGGGTTTAAGGGTTTGTGGTTTTAAGGGAGATCCTTTTTCAAGCTCGCAAAGGTATCGTTTCCTCTATTTCATCATCGGGGCGGACAAAGGCTCTCCGAGGTCCGGATTGGGGTGTCTACAACATAGACAATATATGGGGGTTAGATGCAAATAAGTCTTACCCTGTAGGTACCTGTCTTAGTTTGGAAAGTGCTAGAGCTTTTGTATATGCAAAGGCTGGTTTTGGCTCGTAACAGGTTCCTCGGACAAGGGCCACAGATATACCTCCCGTTGCCCGCGATATCGCTGAGCAACAGTCAAACGGTAGCATGACCCATCATCGTCGAAGGTTGTTAGTCATTCGCGGTCCCCGGGCTCCGGTAAACCGTGCCGGATTGCCAAAACGATCCAACGAGACTTATCCCACATCGATGCAAATGATATGCTAGAAATTGATTAAGAAGAAAAAGAATCACGAAATCACAAAAATGCCTTTTCAAGCTCGACTCACTTTATTTAGTCCATCTTTAGAGAAAACTACATAAGTGAACAATTGAAAAAGTCTCCAGGTAGGATTGGCCGGACACGAGGTCCTGTTAAATCACCATTCCAACCTTCGGCAGCGCGAAACTCACCGTTTTGATAGACTTTTAAGGAATTGTTCACAAACGTATTAAACTCTAAGTATGGATTAATATTAGTCCGATTTTCCCCAGCAGAGTCGCCACTGTGGGCAGCATGCCCTTGGAAAAAAAGGATTTCGTTCCTTTTGTGCCAAAGCGGCTCGATAGATCGAGGGAGTGCGAGCGGTGAAGCAGGCGTCCGAAAAACACAGAGTCGCCACCTGGGTTTGAAGGTCCGTCACCCAAGGAACCGTATTTCGAAGCACCTGCCGCGCTATTTGATTTGAAAAAGTGAAGGAACCAGTCCGTCAAAACCATATCTGGGTTCGGGAGCCAGGTTATGAGAGGGGAAGGGTTTTAAGGTACCCCTCTCACCCAATCCGGAGATTGGTCTGTACTTAGACATTTTTTAAAAATATTTGTGATTCGTTTCCTTCTTTAATCAATTTTAACCCAATTAGGGCGGGGAAACAGTTTAATGGGGGATTAAAAACTGTAACATTTTGCAGGAAGTGATATAAACATGATGTGGATGGATGAAATAATAAAAATAGGGTAAAATCCAACCCCCTGATGAGGAATGAACCAGGCTGCACAGGGAATGAATGTGCCATACACCATGGCCACCTTTGCATGCATGGATCAACGTTCATGCAAAGCAAACCATCGCGCGACACACTCACTCACTCGCGCGAGAGTCCTGTTTCACCACAGGTTGAATTTGATCCTCTTCTGGGCTCTGGAAGGACCAGTGCACACCCAGGAAGCAAACCAAGCAGTTTATATAGACTGAAAGTAAATGATTAATTACAAGTTATTACAAACAGAAGCCAAATTAATGAAAGGCAATCCCTAAACAAAGGGGGAGTTAAAGACAGAGGCCAAGGGCCAAGCTGCTCATGCAAGGGCAGTTACTGGACTCAGGAGCACCATCGCGCGAAACAGTGAGTCCCTCACGCGAGAGTCCTGACTGGACTTTCACGAATTGCTTTGCATGTTTTGGGCTCTGGTACATGTCCAGAAGCAACCCAGAAGCATTCCAAAAGAACAAATAGGCAATAACAGCTAATTTATGTATTTTTCATGCACAACAGTGAGCTAAAATACCTAACATGCTTTTAAACAAATAACAACATGATAAAACTAGGAAACCTAGCATCCCCAAACCCCACGAGGACTGTCGCGCGAGACAGTGGACTGTCGCGCGTGAGTCTGAGTCACTCGCGCGAGGGTATGCTTGAACCAGTTTCTTGTAACTCTGCTGACTTTAGGACCAGAACTGGTATTGATTACCAATCTTGACCCTGACATCCCCCCTCAGGGATCAAAACAGTAAGCAGTAAAGGTGCTTATACCTTTGCTTGAAAGGTTTTGGAAAAGAATGAGCAAGGTTGATGATGCTTGTGATGGAAAATGGAGTGACGAAATGTATGGAAAGTGAGCTAGGGTTGAAAGCCTTTGCTTGCAAGAGTTCTCAATCTCCTAAACTTTTTAAAGTTGGTGATTTTTTGTGTCTCTTTTAATGGAAGAACAAGGGGAGTATTTATAGGAGGAACCAAGGGTCAAAGGTGGTGGCAAACACCCCCTTAGGAACAAACTTGGTGGTGAAGCTTGGTGGAAAGGTGATGGGAAGGGTTGTGTGAGGGTGTGTTCCCAAGGACAGCTCTGCCACTGTCTTGTGGAGAAAAACGGGATTCACATAGCCCTGTAGACCCCCAGGTAAGCAGCCAACTGGCTGAAATAGGTGAAAGGGACAGGAGAGGACCGTCGCACGAGACACTGAGTGTGTCGCGCGAGTATTCCACCTGTCGCGCGTGGGTCAATAGTCAAATGTTTGACTTTGACCACACCTGGCAAAGAGGACACTCGCGCGAGGGAGTGACTTCCACGCGCGAGGGTCAACCCAGACCCAGGTTTGGCTGTTTTCTATTTTTCTTTCTCTTTTTTTTTTTAATGGTTCAAAGAGTTCGAAAAGGGGGGGTTCCGCACACACCAAGCTCAAACCTTTCCAACCTTAAAACTGCTTTTTGATCTGGTTCATCATCGGGGAAACAAGAAACCGTAAAACGATCGGGAGATTCAGACTGGGGTGTCTACATGGAGATTACTTCTTCTTTTAAAGGCTGAGCACGCCTTTCATTTTCGCAATCGATGAGGGAACGGATCTCCTTGGGACACTACAACACGAAAGGCCTATTGCGAGGAAATATGGCGAGGAAACTAAATTTCGTCGCTAAAAGTACACAATCTGCGAGAAAATTCAATTTCGTCACTATTTTTATTTCCTCGCCAAAAGGTAATTTTTAGCGAGAAAAAACAGATTTCCTCGCAAAAGGGTTACATTTAGCGAGGAAATCTGTTTTTCCTCGCTAAAAATTACCTTTTCATGAGAAAATATTTCATCACCTTTTTTAGCCGTCATTATTAATTATGTTCATGTATTTGTAATATCACGATGGTAAGAGATAATCAACTACATATTTCAATATCATTATCAAATTTTTTAAAATAAAAAAGTGATAAAACGGGAAAAAATAGTTTCCTCGCCCATTGCATTGAATTGATGAAATGAAATATATGTTTCTCACTAATTATATGAATTCACTTTTTCTCAAATAAAATTAATTATTAACGATGTCAGTTTGTTCAAATTGCAATAAAATTTATTGTTTGAATAAAAACATTTTAAGGACATGCTAAGAAAAGTTCATCCCATAGTTATAAACCCAAAAAAAAGACCGGACATAGAGATTATAAGTTTGTGGATGAATGATATGCATTTTCATAAAAAGAATGGGAACTATGGATTGCTTTTCCTAGAGATAACTGATTATTAATTCATACAAAAAAATTAATGAAAAGCTAAACAAAAGATAAAGTACTTAATAATCGATGCAGTGATGTTGTATTAAAAAATATCTCAAAATTAGATCGTCACTAATCTATTTTCAAAATATGTAAGGTTAACCCCATTT
Organism: Rhododendron molle; assembly: GCA_025413875.1. Lineage (NCBI taxonomy): Eukaryota > Viridiplantae > Streptophyta > Magnoliopsida > Ericales > Ericaceae > Rhododendron > Rhododendron molle. The sequence goes on along the minus strand of CM046391.1, from coordinate 31,662,402 downwards.
AAAAATAAACATAACAAAGTATCATTGTGAAATATAGTTGAGTAAAGATTGTTATGGACGCACGTATACGCAGTAAGAACAGATTCACCCACCAAAAAACAATGTTGTATTTGCAAAAAATTAAAGTGCTCAAACTAATTTAGGCACTACAAAAGGTTAATAAACTTGGAGAGAATTAAAATTAAGTATAAAATAAACAAATTTAGAAAGGTATAAAGATTTATTAAAAATATATAAGAAACTATTAAATTATAAAAAAAATTCATTAAAAGCGAATAATGTTAAAGATTTAAAAACAAGTTTAAAGAAACACTACAAATAGATTAAAATTAGAGAGAAATGTTTAAAGAAACAAATTTAGAGAGGTGAGAAGACGTCCAAAAGGTATATATATAAAAGAAGGCGAATGTTTGAACTGGAAAGGAAGTTGGTGTGGTGGATGGAGCAAATGCCTCCGCAGAGGAGGACAAGGTTCGAGTGCGCGCGGAAGCAAGGAGCTGGGAATTGTATTGTTTTTAGTTTAAGAGATTTAGCGAGGAAAATTTCCTCGCCTAAACCATAATTAGCAATGAAAAAATTCCTCGCCTATTTTGTAAACCTGGCATTAGTTTAGCGAGGAAAACCTATAGCGAGGAAAAAATTCCTCGCTAATTGTGTCGAATAGGCGAGGAAATTTTTTTTCCTCGCAAATGCTTTTTGCGAGGAAATCAGGTGCTTTGGCGAGGAAATTAAATCCTCGCTATAGGCGTTTCGTGTTGTAATGGGAATGTCCCCATCGAGATCTATTCCTTCATCGTCGGGATCTAAACAATTTATCTCAAAAATCGGCAAGTAAGCGAAATCATCGTCCATTTTATTAACCAGTTCATCAGAGGGCGGGAATACAACTATTGACTCGAATTCGAAGTAAAAAACTACGATGTGGAGGGCCAAGGGGCACAAACTTCGACTCTGTGCTAGGCGACGAGTCAGTGTCGGACTTGGACTCAGACTCAGTGCAGGTGCTGTGAGTGCGAGTTACATGTGGTACAAAAGTGCAATTGTCATAAACGCCTACAGCTTCTACAATGAGTTTGGAAGGGTCTTCGATTTTTTCTTCATCTCCGAGTATCAGCACAGCAGGATCTTCCATCACACCCCCTGATTCCTCGCCCTCAAACAGGAGTTGGAGACTGCCCGAACCAAAATCTTCCAGCCAATCAAGTGCCTTAGATAGTTCTTCTACTTTTGCAGCCTCTGCATCACTCTCCCAGGTATCATTGGCAAAGATCTCGAAGCCAGGATACTTCATTTTCGTTTCGAGGTTGACAAAGGGCTCAGGTTCTCCCTGGTATAGCACCTCCTTCTCTTTCGACTTCATCTCCGTTGCACGGCCCCGGGCGCGATTGTGCCACTTCTTTGCTGGATCGCTTTTCTTGGCCTCATATCCTAGACCAAAACTCTCGTTACTTCCAGGGAATTCAGGGAACTCGGGGACTCCTTGAGCATAAAGTCCCAAACCCAAGCCCGGCAGATATTTCATCCGTTTCATAATTTCCAGCGCTGCGGAACTCACCAAGAAGCCGTCCTCGGCCTGGATGGTACACACTTTCGAGGTCATAACTGCAAAGCCTCCCATGGCAATATCTTCCTCTCCATGCATAATCTCTAGCAGTGGAGAATTGTTCTCGGAGTGCGAACGAATACCTGAGTCTCCATGGATGATCAGGGTCCCAGAATCCAAACCCAAGATGAGTTTCTGGTGCAACGTTGAGGGCACACCCATGACATTCAAGCGATGAAGCCAAGGCCTTCCCAATAGGAGATTGAACGACGCAGGAATTTCCAACACACAGAATTCGACGGTGGTTTTAAACTGGCCAGTTGCAAGTTCCAAGTTAATTGTCCCCAAAACATCGCGGCGCGTATTATCATAAGTACGAACGCCCAAATTCGACGGCGCACAGTCCTTATTCTTGGGGCCCAGGCAATAAGCAGTGCGAAGTGGACACACATTAATGGTTGAACCGTTGTCTATGAGAATCGCAAGGACCCATTTTCTGAGACACTTCATTGTCACGTGTAGTGGCTTGTTATGGTCAGTTCCCTCGGGAGGGAGATCCTTTTCTGTGAACGTCAGGGTGTGCTGGGTGAGGTTCGGGGTTATAAGGGCAATGAGAGCTTCTGGGGCAATATCAGAGGGAACCTCAAACCTGGACAGGGTGTTTACAAGCCTGCGACGGTGCTCGCGGGAGGCAGCTAACACTCCCCACATGGACATGCGAGCATGGGTTTCCTGGAGTTGACAGATACTGGGATCGGCGGAGGCCTCGGGGTCAGATTCAGGGAGTGAGTTGAGGTCGATGGATAGTTTGGGCTGGGTAGGTGGTTAGGTTTAGTGGAGCTTGAGGGGGTATTTTGTGGAGCTTGCGGGACAGGAGTGTTTAGGTTTGTGGGGTTGACAGGGGCATTCTGCTGCAGTGGAGGGGCTCGGGACGAGCTACCCTGCTGGAGGTTGGTGGGTTGGTAGACTCTCCCACTCCTGGTAAGATTGCTAACTATTTTGGGAATGGGCTCCCACCAAGTACCTTCCCAAAAATCGGAGAAGTCAAAGTCGCAAGCATCAGCTTTACGTTTCCCTTTGTCAAGTGCCGTTTTCTCCAAAGTTTCATTAAGAGTTTCCATTTCCAAAGTGTGCCATATGCTGTCCTCTTCCAGAGAACTCCAGAAGTTGACATTGTTGTCGTTGTTTTCCTTGTTGCTGTTGCCAACCTGTAGAGATCCTTCATCCAACATGGCCTTATTGACAGTCAGCTCCTCGCCATCAATCCACACATTCACCAATTCAGACTTTCCCCACAAGTCTTCTGGATCCAATACACAGATGTTGGGCTCATCAGGGATTTCGACTACAGGCTTGGGGAAGAACTCCTCAATGATGTATTCCTGCGGGAGGAAAAGATAGTCCATGGCGCGTTCCAGATCATCGGAGTTTCGAGTGAGGTTACAATGGTCCTGACGATGAGCCCTGAGAACATACGGGGGTTCATCAGATCCATTTCTTCCACCACTTCCTCTACTTCCCAAAAGAGGTACGCCAAAGATGTTTCATCCAGAGGATTGGAATCGTCCATCCAGTGCCACCCGTTGGGTTCGGGCTCCCACTCCCATTCGTCTTCCTTCTCGACAGGTTCAGGTTCCATGAACAGAGCAAATAGAGAATACCCATCCAACCGATCAGCTATCATCTCCTCCCATTCCTGCCTCCATTCTCCATGTTCCAATTCTTCAATTTGGCTAGGGTTAAGTGCCACGGGCCATACTCCAGTGATAAGAGCCCTGTCTTCTATTGCCAAGAAATCTTGCGCCAGGTCTTCCCACCTTCTCCAAAAGTCCCATTCCACAGTTTCCAATGCACAGACAGCATTCTCAACTAGCAGCTTGATGGTCGGCTTGGGTTGGGTATCAGGAACGATGTAGTGGCTAGGGTTAAAGGGTTGGCTTATGGAGATAAGGTTGGTGCGGGCATTGGAGTGCTTTGGGAGCGGGTTCGAGGCGGTGTTGGGTTTTTGTGGTGGCATAGGGAGGGTTTTGTTGTCAATGAGATCTTGGATTGCATGGCGGAGGCGAAAGCAGTTGTCGGTAGGGTGGCCCACATTCTGGTGATAGGCACAGTAGGCATTAGGGTTGTGGGATGCGGGTAGCTTTTGAGGTAAGGGAGTAGGGGTAAGTGGCTTGAGGGTGCCGCTTTCGACCAATTTCTCGTGCACGGCAGAGAGCGGTTCTGAGAACTGGGCAAAAGTGAGGGGCTGGGTACGCGGTTGACTGGTTTGGGTGGCTATTTGGTTCACCGGCTCGGCTTGGGTTGGGTTTGTGGAGGTGCTGGGAAGGTTGGTGTAGTTTGAGTTGCCAAACAGAGCGTTGCTATTTCCGGAGTAAACTTTCTTGGGCTTGGGAGCAGGCTCAGGTTTGTCGAGGATCCCCAATTGAACTGCTTCTTCGACGGCTAAGCCTGTATCGAAGAATGTTTTAAAGTCTGAGCATGCTTGGGCCATGACCATGTGCCTCGCAAGAGTGGGTTGAAGGTTACGGACAATCATCCGGATTTGGTCCCTGTCACTCGATCTATCTTTCATCTGCGCCGCCTTTGCCCTCCATCTCTTCACGAAATCGGCGAAGGCCTCTTTTGCTTCCATCTTCGTTGACTCCAAGTCACAGGTGGTCACTTCCAACTGAATGTTGTAATCGTACTGTGCCACAAAAGCCGCACATATATCCTCCCACGAACGCTTCTTCCTCTCATCCAATGAGGTAAACCAGTGCAGAGCATGTCCCACGAAAGTTTGTGAAAACATCTGCGCCATTGCATCCTTCTCAACTCCCCACATGGAAAGTGCTCCAATGTATCCTGTTAAGTGTGCTTTTGGATCTCCTGTTCCATCTAACTTAGCGAAGTCAATCGGCCTGAACTTATCTGGAAGCTTTGTGTTAGGAAACTGGCAAAGCATAACCAGTCGACGCTATCTTCTCATTTCTCGCAACAGACTCCTCTAGTTGGGTGAGCTTTGCCAATACTGCCACCATCTCAGGGTTCTGCGGGGTTTCCAAATCAAAGACCAGGTGCTCCAGGTTCGGGTTCGGATTAGGGTTTGGGTTGAAGTTCAAGTTGGGAATTGGGTTTGGATTTGGAATCGGATTTGGGTTAGGAACCGGTATTGGATTTGGGTTTGGGATAGGAATTGGGTTAGGGTTTTGAGGTGGAAGGCGTCTTGCAACTCCAGTAATCATCATCATGAGTTGGGCAATTTGGTTATCAGTGCGTTCGCCCAGGCGTTGGATACCCTCTCTGATCTGTCCCATTTCTTCGTACAGATTTCCTGGGTTTGGGTTAGGATTTGGATGGGGGTTGGGAACAGGGTTAAGATTCCCGTTTGGGTTTGGGTTTGGGTTGCCTCCGTTCGGGTTGACATTTGGGTAAGAATTGAGGTTCGGATTGCCGACATTTGGGTTTAGGTTGCCTCCGCTTGGATTTGTACTGGGATTCGGGTTTGGGTTTAAGCCTTCGATCAAGAGATCCATTTCCACCCCCAAATCTGACGCACTGATAGAGTCAGCTTGTAGTTGAAGGCGTTCCAATCTCTGTCCCAAGGGTCTGGTCCAGGAGGGTATGATGTTCTTCTTTTTCGGCCCAATTGCTCAGAACTGACAGCAAAGCAAAAACTTGTGCTCAAACGCGGTTCCTGCTTGCATTTTTATGAAATTGGTGCATGATTTTTAGAAAATGAGTGCCTCATCGTCACCGTCATCGACTCTGATTTTTTTTTTTAAAAAAACAATTGACTTACGAGAGGTTGCCTTGATCCTCGGATTTTTGAAGTGTATCCTCATTTAGGAACGGCCGATTCCCAAAAGATGATAAAATTAGGTAAGTATTTGGCTAATATTCTATCGACAATTCGACCATTGGTTCGGAATAATTCGGGGTGAACAATGTGATACGATAACCGAATTGGCGTAACCGGTACACTTGCTTTTAGCCTGGATGGTGTTGGCATCACAATGTTCTGCTCCCCTATCATCCCTTTCCTTTGGTTAAATCTCGGTTAAACTGTAGTCCAGGACTTAGCAAAATTTTAGTTTCCTCTAGGTTCGGGTTCGAGGACTTACGTGATTTAGCAACACGCATTAGGGTGCGTGACTCTTCATCGGGTCTCGGTAACCTTCCGAAGACCATGCGAGCGAGTCCCGAAAATCGTGGCTGACAGCATGATGATGATGCAAGATGCAATGCAGCACTTAAACAGATTATAGCACATAGTCCTACCCTGCAGGCTCCTGTCCTAGTTTGGAAGGTTCTACGGCTTGCTAAACATGTACAAAGGCCGGTCTTGGCTTGAAGAGGGTTCCCCGGACTAGAGTCAAAGTATACCTCCCATTACTGAGCGTACACCCAACAACGGTACAAACGGTAGGGATGACTCATCACGGTCGAGGGTTGCTGAGTATTCCGGGATTCCCTATCACCGGCAAGCCGGGTAGGATTGCCGAAACACAACAGCGAGCTGCACAAGATATATATACACAAATGGAAAAGTGAAATAAAATCCTTTTGAAAATCCCACAAATGTTTTTCAAGCTTGCCTCACTAATTTAATTAATGTTTAAGGAAATTGGGGCATTTTATCATTTTTCTGAAGTATTAATTAAACCATATCCCCAGCGCAGTCGCCACTATGGGCTACCACAGCCCCGGATGGAATCGGGGTGGCCTGAAAAGAAGCGCCTCCTTTTGGAATCGATTTGAAAATTTTGAAGAGTCGCCACCCGGATTTGTGGTTTGTGTAAGTGCAAGAAAACGAAAGAGACTTTGAACCGCACCAAATCGTAACGGCTACCTTGAACCCCTCGCCGGAGCCCTAGCACACTGCCGGAGTCGAACCTGTAAAACAGATAAAGGTTGAGCGCACCTTTGCCTTCTCGTGGCAAAGGCCCTCCGATGCCAAAGTTAGTATCTCGTACTAGTAAAAACCCTAATTCTAAGTACGTAATGAGCAAATAACCAAGAATTGCATACCTTTACCTCTAGGTTTACCTCATATTTATAGATCAATATATGCTTGCTGTCCAAGCTATCTCGTTGTCCTAAGTTTCCTTTCTCGTAAAGGGAACCCAGAATATCAGGGATTCTCATTCGCTTAACTGCATGTTACCTTATAGACCATTATAGGAATTCTTCCCATAACTGGCCATTCTTCCCATTCTCGTTGGGTATCTCCTCCAGAATGCTGCTCCTGTTCGGCTATCTCGTTGCCGAACAGACTATCTGGACCAGTGATCTCTCGTATCATTGGTCCCCTTCCCATGAGACTGGTCCAACAATTCCCTTGCTCTTGGGACCATACCCCTACTCGGGTATCTTGGACCTGGGATCTCTCATGTCCCCGGTCCTTACTGCCGTTCACCGTACTACACGGCGGATGTTCCGATTATACTTATCCTGGGCCCCACGCACCACGTGTTCGTGCCATCTTTTGTACCTGTTCGGGACTACCTCCCTACAATGGCTCCCCAGCTTTACTCGTTATTTTCTTCTTTAATATGATGAGCAAAGCTTCTGAACACCGAGCAAGGTTCTCGTCCTTTGCTCTTGCACCCTGTTTCTCGTACTTGGTGCAAACTTCATCATTAGTCCAGGCCAAACGTCTCGTCGTTTGGTCTGGGCAGGCTTTTCCAGCTCTCACCTTTACACGCGGCATGTTGTGTACTGCCCATATTAAATGCGAGCAGACGTTTCGGGAACGGATCGCCCAAACGGCATCTGGGGCGACGTTTCTCATACGTCACCCCCCTTGCTGGGGTATACTTGGGTTTTCGTCCTAATTTCAAACCTGCTCTCTCTTTCTGAAACTCCCCCTGCAGAAAAACGCTCGAGCGCTCCGCCATTGAAGCATCACTTCACCATCTCAAGGTCTCCTTCCTTTCCGATTTTAGGGTTCCTCGTCGACTTAATTCGTAAGTTCTTACTCCCCCTTTCTATACCGTCTTCTTCATCGATTCAGGACTCCCACAGTCACCTTAGGGCTTTTTCATACCCACCTCTTTCCTAGAAAACCCAAACCCATAGTTTTCATCATGGGTAGGTTTCGTAGACACTGTGACACACCCCAAAGGATGGCCGAGTTCAGATCTCGCTATGAGATCCTAGACAACGTGGCCACTTCGTTGGCCCCTGAAAATGCCATCCGTGAGTGTTTTGACAATGACACCCTGCACATTCCTGTCGTCGCCGTCGTCGAGGGCGGCGTTAGGTTCCCCCTGGCACCATTACTCCGCCAGGTTCTATCTCATTACAGACTGTCCCCTATGCAGGTATCTGCCAATTTCTTTAGGGTTGTTATGGGCATCAACGCCCTGAACCAAATGCTAGGCACATCCCTAGGTTTGCATGACATATACCACCTATACAGCATCTCTCGAACCAAAGATGCCCTGACCTATTATCTCAAGAGTAGGGATTCCAGAAAAAGGCTTGTGCTTGAATTGCCTGATTCTGCCCGAGGAGACAACGATGACTTCCTCATTGTCACAGGGAATTTCGAGCCCAGAGACGAGGATGGTAGAGTCATCGGCTTTCACGCGCCGCACAGATTTGGCACACCACGTTAGTCCTTTTTCTCGTAGAACTCTTTTCCGAGCAATATTTCAAATTTCATTACCTTTTTTTTGCTTTATTGACTGCTAAATTTTCTCGCATTTTGCAGCCACAAACGTCAACCAGGGGCACGCCATCATCACCCCCCAGGTTCACGTCATTGATTTCAACCGTGCACTTGCTTTCAACGGGCAGGGTACGTGTCTGGCTGGCCACGCAAGAGCAGCACAGGTTCTTCTGAGCTACCGGGCTTCATATGGGGGGTTTATTGATCGGCACATCCGAGCAGCCGACGCCCCTTTAACCCAAATCCTCCTGCTCAACAACCCGAGCAATAAGAAGAGAGGCATTCTCGAACTCCTCCATTGCCCAACAAGCCCATTCAGCTTGCCGAAGAGGCCTCGACATCCTCAAGCGGATATTCCCCGTCTCCCCCTCCTCAGGAAATGGATCAACCCATCAACCTCAGCAATCTGCTCACCATCTCTGCAGCTGGCTGTGGAAGAGGTCGCGGCACGGCTCGTGGCCGTGGACGCTCTCAGAGCCCGGCACCATCCCATGGCTGCCGTGGCCCAGCTCAACTGGACGTTCCTCCAAGCTTCTCCCCCGAGAAGATTGAAGCTAGCCACAGGGACAAACGCCAGCGGCTGGAAGCCTCCTCAGACGAACAGCCTCCTTCTCAGCTCACAGCACCTCCAACCCCTCTCTGGACTCCTCAATTCACACACGGCGGGCGGCCAGTCACCGTCCGTGACAGTGTGGAGTCCGAAGCCACTACACTTGCACTGTCCCAAGCTTTCATGCTTCCTGGGGACATGCAGAAAAAAATTGCCAGCTCCCCAGACAATCTTCTTGACTCCTTCATGAGCCATAGTGCTAAGGTAAAACCATCGTATTCACTTTCATGTGCCAATGGCTTTAAACTGCTGTCCCTGTTGTCTGTCTAACCATGTGCTTATCCAGGCGATGCAAAAAATGGTGGCCATGGCCCAGAGACTCGGTCAATCTGAGCCCCAGCGTGCCAGATTGGCAAGTGAAAATGCCAAGCTGCAGAACACCATTGTTAGGCTGGAGAAAGAGAGGAATCAAGCTCGTGGGGCCGTGGACGAGCTGAAAAGCAAGTTGGAGGGAGCTGAAGACAGCCTAAACCAGACCCTCACGGAGCTGGAGACGAGCAAGAATGAGGCCAAGACCTCCTATCAACAGGGCTAGAACGAGGGAATCCGTATGGCCACTGAGAGCTACACGGACCAAATGCCCGAGATCCAGGACCAAGTCTTTGAGTCTGCCTGGTTGGCCTGCCTTAAAAAGATTGGCCCAGCGGAGTCTTCTCCTCTATGGACAGAGATCGACCTTCCTAGCACCCAGGTGGCTGCTGACGAACGGGAAGAAGTTGTAGAGGAAGAAGACAGCCTGGACAGGGAGCTCAACGCCAACGTCCCCGAACAGCAGAGTGCTAGTGTTGAACAGACTGGAGAAGTGACCAGCCTTGGCCAAAAGGAAGCCAATGGTGGTCCACCTAAGCCAAGCACTGCTACGGACAACTCAACTGCTTTGGCCTCTACTGCTGCTCCAGTCTCCACGACTGCTCCAGCCTCTCCAATTGCTCCAGCCTCTCCGCCTATCATCCAAGACCCGACGAACGAAGAGTAAGTTGTGCTCTTTGTAGTGATAACAACTGGAACTTTTAATCAGTTTTGACTGGCCCTACGTGGCCATTGGTATTGCCCTGCATGGCACTGATACATTTCCACACATTTTAACTCTGCTGGTTCTGGCCCTTCGTGGCCTTTTATGTTTTTTGGTGGCCTTGTTTAGCCTAAACTTTTGTTTTGCCTGGCCCTTCGTGGCCTCTATCAATGCAGGTGGCCATCTCTTGGCCAATTTGTTATGTGCTGAGAGTCTTAATACTCTAGCCTTGTATCTACACACGCTCATGTGCTCCCCAGGTTTCATTGCGCCTATTATTCTCATTTGCAGGTTTCTCGTACCTTAGGATAGTGCTAGTCGCATTCGTAGCTTATCATGTACACTTGTTTGTGCTCAGGGTCTGTTCGTGCCCGAGCAGGCTTTTAAACACATTCGTTTAATGTGTAGGTGCTCAAGGTTTGTTCGTACCTGTGCAACCCTCAAGTTTTTTCGTACTTTAGATATTGCTGTATGTTTACGTATGCAGCCTATATGCTTTGTGCTTGGAAACTTTCCCCAGTATATTCGTACTTAGGTTATCCAAATGTGCTCGTATTTGGATTAGGTAATCTTGAGTTTATTCATACCCAGATTATGTTACAAGTTCATGTGGGCATGCACCCGCACAAGTAAACAAATCTATTTGTACTTGAAACTATCCCAAACATATTCGTGTTTGAGAATAGTGTGCATAATCTCATATGCACTCTGGGCGTATTCGTACCCGAGCAATCAGTCAAGTGTATTCGTACTTGGTAAAATTTCGGGTGTATTCGTACCCGAGCAGATAGTCAAGTATATTCGTACTTGGTAAAATTTCGGGTGTATTCGTACCCGAGCAAACAGTCAAGTATATTCGTACTTGGTAAAATTTTGGGTGTATTCGTACCCGAGCAAGCAGTCAAGTATATTCGTACTTGGTAAAATTTTTGGGTGTATTCGTACCCGAGCAAGCAGTCAAGTATATTCGTACTTGGTAAAATTTTTGGGTGTATTCGTACCCGAGCAAGCAGTCAAGTATACTCGTACTTGGCAGAATTTGAAACGTTCGAAATTTCATTTAGTCACCCTATACCTCTGCTCCCCAATACGAAGTGAGGACTAAGGAGATAGTTTGACTTCGTATTTTAAGCATAGAAAAACAGCGACTGTGTTATCAAAATCCGTGAATTTTATTCATAATTCGAAAACTCAAGGGGGCGTTACGCGTACCCCTTGCAACTAATAAAAGCAAACACAAGGGAATTTTATTCGTAATTCCCACACAATCACAATGTGCATCTAAAACAGAAGTAAAAACGAAATTGAAGTTCTTTACACGTAGAACTTTCTCAAGTTGTGAACATTCCAGGGCATTGGTGCCGGGTTCCCGTCCAAGTCTGCCAATCGATATGCCCCAATGCCCACAACCTCTGTGACTCGATATGGGCCCTCCCAATTGGCCCCCAACTTGCCCTCGTTGGCCACCTTGGTGTTGCCGAGCACCTTTCGTAGCACAAGGTCTCCAACACCGAACTCTCGTGGGTGGACGTTCTTGTTGTGGCTTTTCATTAGCTGCTCCTGGTACGATGCCAGGTGCACCAGAGCTCGTTCTCTCCTCTCTTCGGCAAGGTCCAGCTCAATTTACAGGGCTCTATCATTGCCCCCACTTTCCACCAATGTGGTCCTGTTGGTCGGCATTCCAACCTCCAGTGGAATCACAGCCTCTGTTCCATATGCTATCGAATAGGGGGTCTCTCCCGTAGACCTCCTAAGGGTTGTTCGGTGTGCCCACAGGACAAGTGGCAATTCGTCGGGCCACTTGCCTTTTGCTTTGTCCAGCCTCTTCTTGATCCCGTCAAGTATAGTCTTGTTGGACGCCTCTGCCTGCCATTGCTCTGAGGGTAGGCTGGGGTGGAATAGTAGTTCCTTATTCCATACTGGGCACAAAAGGTCTTGAACTTTTTCTGGAACTGCGACCCATTATCAGTGATCAAAGAGTAAGGAACCCCAAATCTATTGATGATGTTCTTCCACACGAACCTTTCTATCATAGGTTCTGTGATTTTTGCCAGTGGTTCTGCTTCAATCCACTCGGTAAAGTAGTCCGTTGCTACCAACAGAAACTTCCTGTTCCCAGTAGCCTTGTGGAGCGGACCCACGATGTCCATTCCCCACTGCGCAAACGGCCAAGGACTTGTCAAGGGCACCAGATCTTTGGCTGGTGTCCGGTTCATGGGTGAGAATTTCTGACACTTCTCACAGATTTTCACATACATTTTTGCATCTGCTTGCATGTGCGGCCACCAGTAACCCTGGGTGATTACACGGTGTGCAATGGATCTCCCACCTGCATGACTTCCGCATGTTCCCTCGTGTATCTCGTGGAGGAATTTTTGCACCATCTCGGGATGCACGCAAAGCAGGTATGGTCCAGTGAAGGACTTCCTATACAATTTCCCTTCTGGCGATAGCCAAAAGCTTGCAGATTTTGTCTTAATCTTGTGAGCTTCTTTTTTATCTGTGGGGAGTGTCCCATCTAATAGGAACTCCACTATTGGATCCATCCAACTTGGTTCTTGGTTCACGTCCAGGACCAATTCCACACTTTTCCCAATGCTCGGCTCCGACAGACAATCCACTGCCACCTTCCTCTTGAACTCTGTTGGCACGGCCGCTGCTAACCAAGCCAATGAGTCAGCGTGGGCATTCTGCCTAGAGGTTATCTGCTCAATATGTACCTTTTCGAAGGTGTCAAGAGAATCCTTAGCTGCCTCCACGTAGGCTGCCATTTTTTCATTCCGGGCCTCATACTCCCGGGACAGTTGATTCACCATGAGTTGTGAATCACAGAATACTTGAATTCTCTTAACTTTTAGGGTCTTTGCGCTTCGTAATCCTGCCAAGAGTGCCTTGTACTCCACCACGTTGTTTGACGCGCTGAAACCCAGGCGCAGGGACAACTCGATCATAACTCCTTCAGGAGGGAAAAGCACTACCCCAATTCCAGATCCAGTGTTGCATGCGGATCCATCAACAAAAAGCTTCCATTCCAAAGGGTCCTGCTCGGCGGGTGCCTTTCGCTTCTCGGCTGCTGGCTCAACCAACTGCTCCTTTCTCGTAGGAGGCAGTGGAGCCACTGTGGGAGAGAACTCTGCCACGAAGTCTGCCAAGACTTGCCCTTTGACTGCCGTGCGCGACTGATAATCACTATCATACTGGCTCAATTCCAGCGACCACGTTGATATTCGTCTCGAGAAATCAGCCTTTCGAAGCAACGACTTCAACGGGAACTCTGTGTAGACGACAATTTTTTGACTTTGGAAGTAATGGGGTAACTTCCTAGCCGCCGTCCTCAGTGCCAGGACCAATTTCTCAAGGGCCAGATATCTCGTCTCTGCGTCCAGTAGCGTCTTGCTCACATAATAGACAGGGATTTGTTCGGATCCCTTGTTCCTGTAACGCCCCTGATTTTTGGGTACGCTAAATAAACATTTCATTGATAAAATCAAATGGAGTCTGGCTCATTATTACATCATAACTCCCACTACGGGTCCATATTTATACAAATGAAGGGTTCTAGGGTTCCTAACTACAGCTCCGCCTGTGGCTTCATCCTAGCCAGCTCCTTAGCTCCAAAAGCCTCCAAGGTGTACTGTTCATCTTGATCATCTACAAAGTCTGACACATTATACCAGCGTTGCCACCGATATAATATGTCAGGGTCACCAAAGGTAACACCATGAGCCACAAGAGCTCAGCAGAATAATTCTATACCCGTTAACCCATAACTTACCAACATCAGAGTATAAGAGTAGCATACCAACTCTTGCACAAGCAGTGGAATAATTCATACAAGTCTAACAAGGCATTAACAACGACATATCCACATTCCTTAGTCTAACGTTGGTGTCTGCATTGTATGTGTTTCTCCTACGCGACTCATCGTAGACCGTGTCACCATATTCATCAACGTTTCCGAAATCCTTTTCATTATCCAAATCAACATTTTGAAAATCTGTAACGCCCCAAATTTTGGGTACGTTAAATGATCATTTTATTGAACAACAAAAGAGAGTCTGGCTCTTTATTACGTCATAAACTCCCAAAGGGTTCTTATATTACACAAAAGGGATGGATATCTAAGGTTATCTACAGCTCCTTCTCTTCTTCCATCCTAGCAAGTTCCTCAGCTCCAAAGGCCTCCAAGGTATACTGTTCATGCTGCTCATCTATAAAATCTGACACATTACACCAGCGTCGCCACCAGTATAATATGTCAAGGTCACATAAAGCAACACCATGAGCTTGAAAGCTCAATAGAATAATCCAAAACCCACTAACCCTTAACTTACAAATAGCAAGTCATGCATATATCATAAAGAGTCATAACGACATGCATTAATATAACAATAACAACAACAATGACACATCCGCATTCGCTATCTATCGTTGGTGTCATGTTTCTGTGTGTTTCTCCTACATGACTCATCGTTTTGTGTCTCATCTATCATTTCCAAAAATCACACGCACACACCAATGAGCTACCCAGTCCGGCTCATTGGCCACAATGGCTACCAAGCCCGGCACATTGTGAACGCACATAGAAGCTACCACGTCCGGCTCTATTAACAATCTACACAATGGCTACCAAGTCCGGCCACGTTATCAAATCTTGCATTGGCTCCTCTCCGCGGATAACCAAGCCCAATCAATCAATGAAGCTACCATGTCCAGCTCCGTTAACAATCTACACAATGGGCTACCAAGTCCGGCACATTATGAACGCGCACAATCAATAAGTTACCAAGTCCGGCTTATAGGCCACAATGGCTACTAAGTCCGGCACATTGTGTCACATACTCATCTCCAAATGAAGCTACCAAGTCCGGCTCCAATAGCAATGCATACCAATGTAAGGCTACCAAGTCCGGCTATTACGTAGTTTCTAAAATATTTTACCTAGTCCAATTATTTCCTTTATCCACACCCTAGGTGACATGTTTCTACTTTCTCGATTTTCGTGTCTTGTAATAGTGCATAGACTCTGCGGCGGGACAAATCACTTTAAAGTAATCTTGAAACCAAACTAGCAAGATCATCCAATTCTATATTATCTAATCGTACTCAAATTATTACTTAAAGCATAACGCCACATGTACGGACGCCCTTGGAGTGGAAAGCCACTTATGCTTTATCAACAACAAGCAATGCAAGCAAATATACATACATGCTCATAATCATCCTCATGACAATAATATATTACCAAAATCCGTTCTTTCTTCCTTCGTGGAATTTTCAAAACAACATATGTTTATTGACGAGTTCATACATGAACAAGCAACTATCACGAGATCGAGCAATCAAGTAGTCAAAAGTTCAAAGTAAACTACGTAAAACAAATCGTACTACACATATGGCTTCATGCTCATACAATACAATATACGTAGAGGAAGTAGTTAGGGATTAACTACATTTAATTCAAACATGCATACAATTATACTTAGGAGTAGAGAGTAAGGACACTCTACAAGATCAAACATATACTTAGGAAGAATGGTTAGGGATCACTACCGTTCTTCTTGGCGGTAGAAAAGATTACGGAAGTACGACGGAAAGAAAGTCGGCAAACGAACGGAGTAACGGCTTACGGTAAGCTTCCAAAAGCTTCGAAAGAGAATGATTTCTCTCGAAACTAGATCGTAACCTAAACTACTACTACTTTTGGATTGAGGTGGTGGTCGAGTGGTGGTTTAGTGGTGGCAATGGAAAGAAAGCTCAAGAACAAGCTAGAACTACTCAAGAACAATAAGAACACTAAGCTTTTTCTAGAGAGAAGTTGGAGCAAGAGAAGGTGTGAGTTGAAATGAGAACATGAGGTGCTATTTATAGGCAAAGTCTTGGCTCTCTTTCTCCCTCATGGCCGGCTCTCTCTCTTCTCCATTGTCTAATGGATATTGCTCCATATCTTGTCATTTCAAGGCTTGAAAGACTACCAAAGATTTTACTTTCCTTGCACTCAAAGTTCTAGGACAACTTTAGGTTATTCTAATGGGTTTCTAGTCTCATCTTAGTACTTGAAAGCATCGAAAACTAGATATGGTTGTCCTAGGATTTGATTATGGAAGATATGGTGGAAGGAAGTATAGATTTTGCTTGGTCAAGGGAGAATCCCATAGATTTGTATGCTTTCAAAGGTACAATGGAAGATTGAAAGCACAAGATCACCTAAGCAAGGTACATCTCTCTCTCTCTTTCCTCTCTCTCCTCTCTCTCGGCTCTCTCTCTCTCTCTCACTCTCTCTCTCTTATAATTCTATGGAAGTATATACATATATTAGTATATATATAAGTACTTTGGGTACTTTAAAATCTAGGGTTTTACAAGTAACTTGATTTTCCAATTATAATATACAAATACACATATGTGTACTTACAATATAATATATATATATATACAAGTACATATATATATATATATATAACCATGTACGACAATATCTATACTAGATTTGCCAAAATCTAATATCTAATAAACTATGGTATACTTTCAAAGTACCAAGTACTATAATATTT
Organism: Rhododendron molle; assembly: GCA_025413875.1. Classification (NCBI taxonomy): domain Eukaryota; kingdom Viridiplantae; phylum Streptophyta; class Magnoliopsida; order Ericales; family Ericaceae; genus Rhododendron; species Rhododendron molle. The sequence goes on along the minus strand of CM046391.1, from coordinate 31,646,028 downwards.
AACCTAGTGTACTAATTATAGTTTAATCAAATATCACACATGAAAAATCTAGTCTTTTTATATAATAATAAGAGAATCCCATGGGAAATTAAATAATAAACCTTGTACTTTTGGCAAGACTAAGCTATTGTCCATTGCTTAATAAATCTCCTAACATTTGTTGTCCAATGGGTAAAAGAAATAGAGTACCTTACAAGATTTCTTAAATAAATAATTCAATTGCTCACATGTTCTTTATTAAAATACTAGATAAGAAGTACTTGGAAAATCTAATATTTTAAGACTTGTACTTGTACAACATATATATTAGTCATAAAAATCTTACGGGAAAATCTAGAATTTCATAAACTATTAAATCCTAGTACTTTTTGAAAAATTGACCCTATTATCCAATGGTTAATAAAATCCCTAACTTTTATGGACCAAAGGATAAAGTAATATATAATAATCTATATACACACATGCCATATACAATATTATATATATATATATATATATCTATATATATATATATATACAAGTACACATATTATATATACAAGCATGTACCACACAATCTAGGCTAGATATAGCCAAATCCAATATCTAATAAACTATTCTACTTCTTTTAAAGTACTAAGTACTACTCTATTATCCTAATGAACTAATTCTAGTTTATTCAATAACACACATGGCCAAATCTAATATTTTATTAACCTAGTACTTGGTGGGCAAGTAAAGCTATTATCCAATGGATAATAGTTTCTCTAGCGGTTAATGACCAATGGGTAAAGATGGCTAGGATTCTACTCTATCGTCCAATGGGTAATAATTCTCCTAGCGGTTATTATGCAACGATTAATACTAGAAAGTATAATCCTTGTGATTAAACTATACTTAAGTATTAAACTAATCTAATCTCGTACTTTGGAAGGTTAACCAAGGTTTACCTATTATCCGATGGGTAAAGATAACCCTAACGCTATCGTCCAATGGTCGATCGAAGCTCAAGGGTTTCAAAAGGTTCACAAGTCACGAACGGTAACTAGGTTTGACGATCGTTAGTTTAAATAGATGGTTAAAGGCTAACTAGGGTTGCTATATAGGATTTCCAGCCGAGATGTGAATCTCAAGACTTATTACTAGGAACGACGGGTAGTCAGTAGTTAGTAGACGATTAAAACCAATTTAAAGATTTTCGAATAAAAATGAGATGCTTATTAGTCAGTAACGACCGATTTTTGGTTATGGAAAATAAAAATCCAAGTAGTTAAAATAAAATTCAAATTTTTAACGAAATTTTTATTTACCAAAAATCTGGGTCGATACAACCTATCCCCCTTAAAATAATTTCGTCTCGAAATTCACACGTGACTACGGGTTAGGCTTACAGGTCTCGGAATCATCGTCTATCCCCCTTAAAATAGAAGCAAGCCACTCTTAATCCCTTACGAATGTGATGAAAAAGACACCCGAAACGATGCGGCATATACGGCCACTGTCTAAAGGCTCCTGCAGGACCTATGGGTATGACGGTGTTTAAGGCAATTCTCTACGGGTTTTGTTAATCGAAATAGGCCTCATCACTAGCTTAACAAGATAGGGTTGAGGTGGTTTCCGCCGTTGAATCACTTGCCTCGTTATCGTCCTTTGATAATGTTTCCTTGTAAATAACAACGCCAAATGCAAAACTTCTATCATCATGCGGCCCATGTCTCGCAACGTCCTTATTGAATCAGCATGCTTCCCTCCAACGGTGATGTTACTTTCGTACTCGTAATTAGGGGTTTTGTTTCTAGTGCTAGAGCAGTTACGCAAGCAATAGATATAAATGCGATGCTCCATAGTCAAACAAAGCTTGTACGCAGGTGCTATAGTGGCGTACCTTGGATCACAGAGGGATTTTGCTCTTGTTCCTCAGCCTGCAGTGCGAAAATACGCCCTCCAGTGCTTTGTTGGTTTCCCATGGGCTGATTTTGCCCTTTTTGCTGCTGGGATGGGCCTCCAGGGTTTTGTTTCCCAAAATTGGTCAATCTAAAGCTCTCGTTCCCTTTCCTCTGAGGTTGCGGGCATTGGCGGCTATAGTGGCCCATGGCCTGACAGTTGTAACACTTAACTGTTGCTAGGTCTCGACCACTTTGTTCCCCAAAGTCGGTTGGTCCAAGGCTCCCATTCTCCTTCTTTTGAGATTGCGGGCATTGGTGCCTGTAGTGGCCCATAGCCTGACAGTTGTAGCACTGAACTGTCGATAAGTCCCGTCCACCTCTCTGTGGTTTGTCACGTCCTAGTGTAGCGGTTTCCCAAAGTTGGTTGTCTTGAGGCGATTTAGAGGGGTAGGGTCTATGGTTGTTGTTGGGGTGTTGGGTCCAGATTGGTTCGCCGGTGTTGCCAGTTACCTTCCTCCAGCGGGTCTTGAAGTCCGCCTCCTCACTCTCCAGTCGAAGAGCACATTTTACGACACTGGTATAGGTGGTAAAGTCTTATGCCACCACAGCCTTTCGAGTGGTTGTCAGCCCCCACTCGAATCTTCTTGCCTTCTTATCCTCAGTTGCTACTGCATTTGGGGCGTAGCGGGATAGTTCCTCAAACTTGGCCGCATACTGGGTTACGGTCATTGTTCCTTGTTTCAGATTCATGAACTCTTGTTCCTTGGCCAGGCGAAGGGGCGTAGGGAAGTATTTGTCAAGAAACAGGGTTTCAAACTCGGCAAAGGTCATTGTGGCCACGGTATGGGTTGCTTCCATCAGGTCCCACCAATAGCGAGCTTCTCCCTTTAGTTGGTAAGTGGTTAAGGCCACACGATCTCCGTCTTGGGAAATTCCCAGGGTGTCAAGGATCACCTTAATTTCCTTTAGCCATGTCTCAGCCACGGTGGGGTTGGTATCTCCGTGGAAAGTCGGGGGTCGGCGCTTACAAAATTCGTTCATCGCTCGGGTTCGGTTCATAGGTTCATCATCGCAGTTTTGGCTTCGGCGGTTGGCGTTTAAAACGGCCACAAACGCTTGTATGATCGGGGTTAGGTTGGGGTTCGCATTCGAGGACTCTCCGGTCTCGTGTCCTAATCCGTTGCGTCGATTCACCATCTACGAATCGAAAGCGAAAGGGGGAGGTTTTAGTCTATAAAAATAATTGTCCTTTGTAATAAGGGTTTCATTTACTAAAGAATAGTACGCAACAGTACTCTTTTGAAGGAACCAAGCTTTTTATAGATAAAAAAGAGATACAATCATAAGCATAGAATTCTAACACAATGGCAAAGAGCGACCTAAGGTTCTTCCTAATACAAGTTGAAACAATTCTATATACTCCTACTAAGAGGTTCTATAGGTTATTAGGTTCTAACCTACACCGCTAGTACTCCACTCTAGGGTAAAACAATTCCTATAAATCTCTCTCAATCACTTCATGCAGTTCTAACTAACAGGTTGACTAGCTTCTACAAAGAAAGATTTTTAAAACCTCAATTAGTAATGGTTTAAAATAAAGTTTTTCTAGCGCTAAGCAAACTTTGGAATTTCTAGGTTCCACATTCGATTCTTGATTTAAGTCATCATCCAATTGTTCGGGAATTCCCAGCTCGGTGGTACTGCCAATTTCCACACCTTGCTTCAATCCGAAGATTGTTTTGTCAGAATTCCACCCACTTTGGGACGGTAAACTTAAACTCAATTCACGTTTGTGCAACAGTCAACTTATCTTAAACTTATCTCAAGACTTAACTTAAAGGCTACCCATTCTACCCATGGCCGAGGTTTTGAACCTAAAGCTTTGATACCAAGTTGTAACGCCTCGAATTTTGGGTACGTTAAATGATCATTTTATTGAACAACAAAAGAGAGTCTGGCTCTTTATTACATCATAAACTCCCAAAGGGTTCTTATATTACACAAAAGGGATGGATATCTAAGGTTATCTATAGCTCCTTCTCTTCTTCCATCCTAACAAGTTCTTCAGCTTCAAAGGCCTCCAAGGTATACAGCTCCCCTTGTTCATCTAACAAGTCTGACACATTATACCAGCGTCGCCACCAGTATAATATGTCAGGGTCACATAAAGCAACACCATGAGCTTGAAAGCTCAATAGAATAATCCAAAACCCACTAACCCTTAACTTACAAATATCAAGTCATGCATATATCATAAAGAGTCATAACAGCACATGCATTAATATAACAATAACAACAACAATGACACATCCGCATTCGCTATCTATCGTTGGTGTCATGTTTTCGTGTGTTTCTCCTACGTGAGTCATCGTTTTGTGTCTCATCTATCATTTCCAAAAATCACACGCACACACCAATGAGCTACCCAGTCCGGCTCATTGGCCACAATGGCTACCAAGCCCGGCACATTGTGAACGCACATAACCAATAAGCTACCAAGTCCGGCTTATAGGCCACAATGGCTACCAAGTCCGGCCACGTTATCAAATCTTGCATTGGCTCCTCTCCGCGGATAACCAAGCCCAATCAATCAATGAAGCTACCACGTCTGGCTCCGTTAACAATCTACACAATGGGCTACCAAGTCCGGCACATTATGAACGCGCACAATCAATAAGCTACCAAGTCCGGCTTATAGGCCACAATGGCTACTAAGTCCGGCACATTGTGTCACATACTCATCTTCAAATGAAGCTACCAAGTCCGGCTCCATTGGCAATGCATACCAACGTAAGGCTACCAAGTCCGGCTATTACGTAGTTTCTAAAATATTTTACCAAGTCCAATTATTTCCTTTATCCACACCCTAGGTGACATGTTTCTACTTTCTCGATTTTCGTGTCTCGTAATCATGCATAGACTCCGCGGCGGGACAAATCACTTTAAAGTAATCTTGAAACCAAACTAGCAAGATCATCCAATTCTATATTACCTAATCGTACTCAAATTATTACTTAAAGCATAACGCCACATGTACGGACGCCCTTGGAGTGGAAAGCCACTTATGCTTTATCAACAACAAGTAATGCAAGCAAATATACATACATGCTCATAATCCTCCTCAAGACAATAATATATTACCAAAATCCGTTCTTTCTTCCTTCGTGGAATTTTCAAAACAACATATGTTTATTGACGAGTTCATACATGAACAAGCAACTATCACGAGATCGAGCAATCAAGTAGTCATAAGATCAAAGTAAACTACGTAAAACAAATAATACTACACATATGGCTTCATGCTCATACAATACAATATACGTAGAGGAAGTAGTTAGGGATTAACTACATTTAATTCAAACATGCATACAATTATACTTTGGGGTAGAGAGTAAGGACACTCTACAAGATCAAACATATACTTAGGAAGAGTGGTTAGGGATCACTACCGTTCTTCTTGGCGGTAGAAAAGATTACGGAAGTACGACGGAAAGAAAGTCGGCAAACGAATGGAGTAACGGCTTACGGTAAGCTTCCAAAAGCTTCGAAAGAGAATGATTTCTCTCGAAAGTAGATCGTAACCTAAACTACTACTACTTTTGGATTGAGGTGGTGGTCGAGTGGTGGTTTAGTGGCGGCAATGGAAAGAAAGCTCAAGAACAAGCTAGAACTACTCAAGAACAATAAGAACACTAAGCTTTTTCTAGAGAGAAGTTGGAGCAAGAAAAGGTGTGAGTTGAAATGAGAACATGAGGTGCTATTTATAGGCAAAGTCTTGGCTCTCTTTCTCCCTCATGGCCGGCTCTCTCTCTTCTCCATTGTCCAATGGATATTGCTCCATATCTTGTCATTTCAAGGCTTGAAAGACTACCAAAGATTTTACTTTCCTTGCACTCAAAGTTCTAGGACAACTTTAGGTTATTCTAATGGGTTTCTAGTCTAATCTTAGTACTTGAAAGCATAGAAAATTAGATATGGTTGTCCTAGGATTTGATTATGGAAGATATGGTGGAAGGAAGTATAGATTTTGCTTGGTCAAGGGAGAATCCCATAGATTTGTATGCTTTCAAAGGTACAATGGAAGATTGAAAGCACAAGATCACCTAAGCAAGGTACATCTCTCTCTCTTTCCTCTCTCTCTCTCTCTCGGCCCGTCTCTCTCTCCTCTCTCTCGGCTCTCTCTCTTTCTCTCTCTCACTCTCTCTCTCTCTCTCTTATACTTCTATGGAAGTATATACATATATTAGTATATATATAAGTACTTTGGGTACTTTAAAATCTAGGGTTTTACAAGTAACTTGATTTTCCAATTATAATAGACAAATACACACTTGTGTACTTACAATATAATATATATATATACAAGTACATATATATATATATATATATAACCATGTACTACAATATCTATACTAGATTTGCCAAAATCTAATATCTAATAAACTATGGTATACTTTCAAAGTACCAAGTACTATAATATTTAACCTAGTGTACTAATTATAGTTTAATCAAATATCACACATGGAAAATCTAGTCTTTTTATATAATAATAAGAGAATCCCATGGGAAATTAAATAATAAACCTTGTACTTTTGGCAAGACTAAGCTATTGTCCATTGCTTAATAAATCTCCTAACATTTGTTGTCCAATGGGTAAAAGAAATAGAGTACCTTACAAGATTTCTTAAATAAATAATTCAATTGCTCACATGTTCTTTATTAAAATACTAGATAAGAAGTACTTGGAAAATCTAATCTTTTAAGACTTGTACATGTACAACATATATATTAGTCATAAAAATCTTACGGGAAAATCTAGAATTTCATAAACTATTAAATCCTAGTACTTTTTGAAAGATTGACCCTATTATCCAATGGTTAATAGAATCCCTAACTTTTATGGACCAAAGGATAATGTAAAATATAATAATCTATATACACACATGCCATATACAATATTATATATATATATCTATATATATATACAAGTACACATATTATATATACAAGCATGTACCACACAATCTAGGCTAGATATAGCCAAATCCAATATCTAATAAACTATTCTACTTCTTTTAAAGTACTAAGTACTACTCTATTATCCTAATGAACTAATTCTAGTTTATTCAATAACACACATGGCCAAATCTAATATTTTATTAACCTAGTACTTGGTGGGCAAGTAAAGCTATTATCCAATGGATAATAGTTTCCCTAGCGGTTAATGACCAATGGGTAAAGATGGCTAGGATTCTACTCTATCGTCCAATGGGTAATAATTCTCCTAGCGGTTATTATCCAACGGTTAATACTAGAAAATATAATCCTTGTGATTAAACTATACTTAAGTATTAAACTAATCTAATCTCGTACTTTGGAAGGTTAACCAAGGTTTACCTATTATCCGATGGGTAAAGATAACCCTAACGCTATCGTCCAATGGTCGATCGAAGCTCAAGGGTTTCAAAAGGTTCACAAGTCACGAACGGTAACTAGGTTAGACGATCGTTAGGTTAAAAAGATGGTTAAAGGCTAACTAAGGTTGCTATATAGGATTTCCAGCCGAGATGTGAATCTCAAGACTTATTACCAGGAACGACGGGTAGTCAGCAGTTAGTAGACGATTAAAACCAATTTAAAGATTTTCGAATAAAAATGAGATGTTTATTAGTCAGTAACGACCGATTTTTGGTTATGGAAAATAAAAATCCAAGTAGTTAAAATGAAATTTTTAATGAAATTTTTAATGAAATTTTTATTTACCAAAAATCAGGGTCGTTACAAAATCACATTTAACACACCCAACCTCGGTTCCGCCGCGCCGGGTTCCCGAGTATCCTCACAATAGTTCTACCACGCCGGGTTCCCATTGGCACACATTTGCATTTCAAAATCATTTTTAACACACCCAACCTCGGTTCCGCTGCGCCGGGTTCCCGATTATCCTCACAATGGTTCCGCCACGCCGGGTTCCCATTGGCACACAACACACACACACTCACATAATGCACCCACATTTGGTCATTATGTAGTTTCAAAAATATTTCATCATTTGTAACACGCATTCCCACAATGGGCAAGTCAGGCCACATTGCGTTTTTAACATCTCTTTACACAATGAGCTACCACGTCCGGCCACATTGTGATTTCAAAACTTTTTCTCCTTTTCAATAACCACACCCTAGGTGTCATGTTTCTATTTCTCGATTTCCTTGTCTCGTTCTCATGCATAGACTCCGTGGTAGGACTTTTCTCATCACAAATCATATAAATCATTCATTGTAATCTAAACTAGCAAGATCATGCAAGTAATCTTATAAACAAGCTCATCACCATCCTTATACAACCACAAGTAATGCAACAACATGTAAACAAACTCATAACTTTCCAAAAGATCAAAATACGAATACTTCGAATAAAGCTTCTGATTTCTCTTGTTTTTAAATCCGTTCTTTCTTCCTTTGTGGAAAGTTCAAAAAGACCACATATGTTTATTGACGTGGAAATCGTTTATTCAACAAGTTGCATTCCCATTAGCAAGACAAGTTTATTAACTAACAAGCATATCGACGTACAAGCATCATACCAACTTGAGATATACTTAAGGAAGGAAATATACTTAGGATTAAGAAGTATAGAAAAAGTCTACAAGATTGTATCTTCATTTCAAGATTTTTGTAAAACAAGCTTTCTAATAATTTAACTTGCCTTATCATAAGCAACATAACTTAAAGTTATACTAGGGAAGATGAGTATAGATTAATCTACCTTGATCCGAAACTAGTCGGGGCCGAATAAGCTAGTTGGAAAGTTCTACGGCGTTGAAACTCGCAAATCTGGACCGGACTTCGGATGGCCGTAACTCGGTCAATATTTGGCCGAATACGATCGTTCTTGAGTCTAAACCGAAGATCTCGAAATTTTCTACAACTTTCGTGGAGGACGTTATTCCTAGAAACGACTTTCGCTCGGAGAAAAATGGAGATAAGAAAGTGGACAGTGAGCTGTCTGGATTGGAATTTCCAGATTTTTCACTAAACTTTGGAGGTCAATATCTTGGTCATCTCTTGACCGTTTGGGGTGATTCTTGGGTCTAAACTGAAGCTCTCGAAGTGATCTACAACATTATCAAAGGAAGTTGGTGCCAAAAACTGGCTTAAGTAGGAGAAAAATGAGGTTTTTCGACTGGACAGTGGGCTGTCGGGAAAAACAGGAAGGGTTTTTAGAGAGAGGATGGAGCAATGCTTTGAGGTATGAGTTGAATGAGAGCTTTGGGTGCTATTTATAGGCAAAACCTGACCTCTTCCTCCTCCCTCCAAGGCCGGCCCCCCCTCTCTTCTTCTTCCCATGGATTTGCTCCATTGTTTTGTCATATCACACCTTTTATCATGACATAGCCTTCCTTCACTTGTCACGTCCATTTTAGGCCACATCCTAGGTCATAATGAAGGGTTCTTTGCTGGTCTCATCCTAGAAAGGGTTTTGCTTGGATGAAAGCATAAAAATCATAGGCTAGGTAGTACTTTGGAAGACTAGAAATGGTTGTAAGATAAGGTTTAGGCCTAAGGCTATTTTTTGTTAGCTTGTGTAAGTAGTCAAGCACATGCACACCTTTATCCATCACCATCCCGCCAGCCCTCTCTCTCTCTTTCTCTCTTCTTTGTTGATCTATTGAATTGTCCAATCAAGTCTTCCAAACATGCCAAGACTTGTCATTTTCATTTCTAGGCTTTCATGGGGGGTTTTTGGCCTTGTTCTAGGTTATCATGAGGGATTCTATGGGTTGTCCAAATCCTAGAAAGGTTTTGCTTGCAAAAGCACAAGAAAAAAGTAATAATGGTTGTACTTTGGTTGAGTAAATACAAGGAAGATGACTTGTCTTGTCATCCTAATTGGCAAGACTTATATCCATTAACCAATGGATAAGAATTTCCCTAGCATCTATCGTCCAATGGATAAAGATTACCCTAGCACGTATTGTCCAATGGATAAAGATTACCCTAGCACTTATCGTCCAATGGATAAAGACAAAAAGGTTCAAGTGGTCTAACTAGGGTTAGGAAGAAGTGATTAGGCTAAATGGGCATTAGCCTATTCTAACTAATTGGTTAAAGACTAACGATACTTAATCTAGACTTTCATTACTCGAGTGGTATTTTGGTTTTATTTAGTAGGAAATCGCCTAATAACGAAATATTAAAGCCCAACGGTGCCAAATGCCAAGGTAAGGCGTGAGTGTGGCCAAGGCAGCCCGCTAGCAAAGCGGTGGCCAAGCGGTGGCCAAGGCAACCCGGTGGCCAAGCAGTGGCCAAGGCATCCCGCTAGCAAAGCGGTGGCCAAGGCAGCCCGGTGGCCAAGAAGTGGCCAAGGCAGCCCGCTAGCAAAGCGGTGGCCAAGCAGTGGCCAAGGCAGATCAACCCGACAGCAACCCGACGCCAAGGCGAGGCAGGCCCGACAGCGAGCCGACGCCAAGGCAAGGCAGGCCCGTCAGTGACCCGATGCCTAGGCGAGGCAGGCCTAACAGCGACCCGATGCCAAGGCCGCCTAGCCAAGGCAAGGCAAGGCAGTCAAGTCAACGGTCAAGGTAAGGACTAAAAATTAACCATTTTGGCATCGATGCAACGCTCTAGGTTAGGGAAATGTAACTAAGCCAAACGGTAGTTTAGGGTTTGCTAACTAATCGGTTAAAAGTAACTATACTTGCCAGGTAGGATTTCCAGCCAAGAAATATAATTTAAAGATATTATTTACTTATTAGGAGAAATATACGAGTACGTTTACAAGTATACTAGTCATGGGAGAAGGACTAAATTGTCAGGAGTAAAATGATTCAATTTTACAAGTTTCAAAGCTAATTATGACGGATTATAAGAATTTAAAAGAAATTTTTAAAGCAATCCAAGCAAATAAAAAAAATTTAATATTTAACGAAATTTTTATTTACCCAAAATCAGGGTCGTTACAATTAGGCCCTTAACTGTACTTATACAAAAATTACAATTTCAAAAAAAATACATAGTTGCTATACTAGTTTCGGAATTATCGTCTATCCCCCTTAAATTGGAGACGAGTTGCCGTCACCATCGTCCGCTGACAGTCTATGACCGCTCGATGTGCTGATAGTCAGTCTCTTTTCGGATTTCGTCGAAATCTACCACGTTCATTACTCTGAGGTTGTGGTTAAGCGTAGGTTGGCTATTTCTAGTCCGTACTCACTACACATTTAGACTAACGGCTATACCTTCCCGAAATGGTGATGATACTGTCTTACTTGACCTTAGGGGTTTTGTTTCGGGTGCAAGCGTAAAATGAACACGACAGATTGATGTAGACAAGCAAATAACGTTGAGATAAAATAAGACCATTATATTACACGCCCAAAGGCATCATCAAATACAAGAAAATGAAAGTAAAAGTAGATAATAATGGCTAGGGTGCCATTGCTATGCCTCGAGCCGCCATCGATCGGCGAAGGCTTGGAGCGCACGACGTTCGTATTCCTTCCCGAACGCCGTGAGTGCGATAGCCACGACGAGAACCCAGTACCAGAAGGTGGTGAGACGATTGCTCATACCGAACCACCGTGGCATGGCCAGTGTAAGCACGGCACAAAAGAGGAAGAGGATGAAGGGCTGCAACTGTATTGCCCGGATCGCGAGGTGAGCTCGATTCGCTCGATCTCTCAGACTAGGGCGTCCTTCGGGAATCCTCGTCGGTAGATCGCCATGGCTCGATTTAGTGGGGTTTGAAAAGGTTAAGATGGTAAAAAGGGTGGAGGGATGGGAAAGGTGAAGAGATGGGGTGAAGAAATGGAAAGAGGTAGGGGGTATTTATAGGGTCGGGTGAGTGGAGGAGGGAAGGTTTTCAAATTTGAATTTGAATTTGGATTTGAATTTGGGTTGGAAATTTTGGAGGGTTGGGAGGATGGGTTGTCGGGGCCCCCTTTTCGGGTATGGCCGACGCGCGATTACCGGGCCCCCCCCTTTTTGGGTTTTGGCCGACACTTGGCGCTCTCATCGAACTCAAATAAAATGTCTAATGGTAGTGTGCTACAGTACCCGTAACAACGAAAATTTTCATAGTTAAGCAAAAAGATTACTATCATTTAGCAACTTGCGTCAACTAAAATAATTGTCCTTCGTAATAAGGGTTTCGTTTACTAAAGTAAAATATTGTATAGCACACAACAGTACTCTTTATTTTAAGAAAATAAGCTTTTCAAAGGATTACAAACATTAGCATAGAGTTCTATTACAAGACAAAAGATAAGACTTTCCTATTACATCAAAAGTCTACTACTACCAAGCTTCTTACTATAATGGCAAATAGCGACCTAAGCTTCTCCCTAATACAAGTTGAAACGATCCTACATACTCCTACTATGATACTACTACGACTCGAGGTGTAAAGAGAAAATCGTATACGAATAGGTATAAAATACAAGTATGCACGTAAACAGTGATCATGTATTGATAGGAAAATGCAAGTCTTGCATTAAATGGAAACAAGTACGCATAGATGATCTTACAAGTCTTTACTGGAATAGAAATGCATACAACATAGATGGACTCTTAAACAGACAAGGGTGATCCTAATTTTTCCAATTTCCTTTATCCCGAGGGATTACAATTATTACTAGACTTATCTAAGATATGCCTAATTGGCATCCTCTGCTTTTGGGGTTTCGTCCTCTTCGAGATTCCCTTCATTGACATCCTCACTTCCACCGATTTCTTTCCTCAGTCACCTCATTAGCAATCTCTTCATCTCCGGTTTCTTCTTCATCATACATGAAGTCTTCCATCGGGGGTAGGGCACCAAAGAATCCATAGAAAGAACATAGGATGGGAAACATCACCGGAAACCAAGGGTCATCCTCCACGGAAGTAGTTGGTATGGAGTTGTACTCTTTTGAAATCGCGGATTTCAGCGAGTATCATGACAATATAGTCAGACTTCCCCATCAGTTGGGTAGTCATGGACTCTATGGTAATCTTGAGTTGGTGAGCTCCAGCTGCTCGGTTGACTATGTGATTCATCTACAAGGAAAAGTTTTAAGCCTTAATTAGTAACGTTTTGAGACAGAGTTTACTAGCGCTAAGAAACTTCGGAATTTCTAGGCTCCACATTCGATTCTTGATTTAAGTCATCATCCAATTGTTCGGGAATTCCCAGCTCGGTGGTACTGCCAATTTCCATACCTTGCTTCAATCCGAAGATTGTTTTGTCAGAATTCCACCCAATTTGGGATGGTAAACTTAAACTCAATTCACGTTTGTGCAACGCTCAAACTTATCTTATAGGCTACCCATTCTACCCATGCCGAGTGTTGAGCCTAGAGCTCTGATACCACTCTGTAACGCCCCTGATTTTTGGGTACGTTAAATAAACATTTCATTGATGAAATCAAATGGAGTCTGGCTCATTAGTACATCATAACTCCCACTACGGTTCCATATTTATACAAATGAAGGGTTCTAGGGTTCCTAACTACAGCTCCGCATGCGGCTTCATCCTAGCCAGCTCCTTAGCTCCAAAAGCCTCCAAGGTGTACTGTTCATCTTGATCATCTACAAAATCTGACACATTATACCAACGTCGCCACCGATATAATATGTCAGGGTCACCAAAGGTAACACCATGAGCCACAAGAGCTCAGCAGAATAATTCTATACCCGCTAACCCATAACTTACCAATATCAGAGTATAAGAGTAGCATACCAACTCTTGCACAAGCAGCGGAATAATACATACATGTTTAACAAGGCATTAACAACGACATATCCACATTCCTTAGTCTAACGTTGGTGTCTGCATTGTATGTGTTTCTCTTACGCGACTCATCGTAGACCGTGTCACCATATTCATCAATGTTTCCGAAATCCTTTTCATTATCCAAATCAACATTTTGAAAATCACATTTAACACACCCAACCTCGGTTCCGCCGCACCGGGTTCCCGAGTATCCTCACAATGGTTCCGCCGCGCCGGGTTCCCATTGGCACACATTTGCATTTCAAAATCATTTTTAACACACCCAACCTCGGTTCCGCTGCGCCGGGTTCCCGAGTATCCTCACAATGGTTCCGCCGCGCCGGGTTCCCATTAGCACACATTTGCGTTGGCTCCTCTCCACGGATAACCAAGCTACACACCCAACCTCGGTTCCGCCGCGCCGGGTTCCCGAGTATCCTCACAATGGTTCTGCCGCGCCGGGTTCCCATTGGCACACAACACACACACACTCACATAATGCACCCACATTTGGTCATTATGTAGTTTCAAAAATATTTCATCATTTGTAACACGCATTCCCACAATGGGCAAGTCCGGCCACATTGCGTTTTTAACATCCCTTAACACAATGAGCTACCACGTCCGGCCACATTGTGATTTCAAAACTTTTTCTCCTTTTCAATAACCACACCCTAGGTGTCATGTTTCTATTTCTCGATTTCCTTGTCTCGTTCTCATGCATAGACTCCGCGGTAGGACTTTTCTCATCACAAATCATATAAATCATTCATTGTAATCTATACTAGCAAGATCATGCAAGTAATCTTATAAACAAGCTCATCACCATCCTTACACAACCACAAGTAATGCAACAACATGTAAACAAACTCATAACTTTCCAAAAGATCAAAATACGAATACTTCGAATAAAGCTTCTGATTTCTCTTGTTTTGAAATCCGTTCTTTCTTCCTTTGTGGAAAGTTCAAAAAGACCACATATGTTTATTGACGTGGAAATCGTTTATTCAACAAGTTGCATTCCCATTAGCAAGACAAGTTTATTAACTAACAAGCATATCGACGTACAAGCATCATACCAACTTGAGATATACTTAAGGAAGGAAATATACTTAGGATTAAGAAGTATAGAAAAAGTCTACAAGATTGTATCTTCATTTCAAGATTTTTGTAAAACAAGATTTCTAATAATTTAACTTGCCTTATCATAAGAAAACATAACTTAAAGTTATACTACGGAAGATGAGTATAGATTAATCTACCTTGATACGAAACTAGTCGGGGCCGAATAAGCTAGTTGGAAAGTTGTACGGCGTTGAAACTCGCAAATCTGGACCGGACTTCGGATGGCCGAAACTCGGTAAATATTTGGCCGAATACGATCGTTCTTGAGTCTAAACCGAAGATCTCGAAATTTTCTACAACTTTTGTGGAGGACGTTATTCCTAGAAACGACTTTCGCTCGGAGAAAAATGGAGATAAGAAAGTGGACAGTGAGCTGTCTGGAATGGAATTTCCAGATTTTTCACTGAACTTTGGAGGTCGATATCTTGGTCATCTCTTGACCGTTTGGGGTGGTTCTTGGGTCTAAACTGAAGCTCTCGAAGTGCTCTACAACATTATTGGAGGAAGTTGGTGCCAAAAACTGGCTTAAGTAGGAGAAAAATGAGGTTTTTCAACTGGACAGTGGGCTGTCTGGAAAAACAGGAAGGGTTTTTAGAGAGAGGATGGAGCAATGCTTTGAGGTATGAGTTGAATGAGAGCTTTGGGTGCTATTTATAGGCAAAACCTGACCTCTTCCTCCTCCCTCCAAGGCCTGCCCCCCCTCTCTTCTTCTTCCCATGGATTTGCTCCATTGTATTGTCATATCACACCTTTTATCATGACACAGCCTTCCTTCACTTGTCACCTCCATTTTACGTCACATCCTAGGTCATAATGAAGGGTTCTTGGCTGGTCTCATCCTAGAAAGAGTTTTGCTTGGATGAAAGCACAAGAATCATAGGCTAGGTAGTACTTTGGAAGACTAGAAATGGTTGTAAGATAAGGTTTAGGCCTAAGGCTATTTTTTGTTAGCTTGTGTAAGTAGTCAAGCGCATGCACACCTTTCTCCTTCACCATCCGGCCAGCCCTCTCTCTCTCTTTCTCTCTCCTTTGTTGATCCATTGAATTGTCCAATCAAGTCTTCCAAACATGCCAAGACTTGTCATTTTCATTTCTAGGCTTTCATGAGGGGTTTTGGCCTTGTTCTAGGTTATCATGAGGGATTCTATGGGTTGTGCAAATCCTATAAAGGTTTTGCTTGCAAAAGCACAAGAAAGAAGTAATAATGGTTGTACTTTGGTTGAGTAAAGACAAGGAAGATGACTTGTCTTGTCATCCTAATTGGCAAGACTTATATCCATTAACCAATGGATAAGAATTTCCAAAGCATCTATCATCCAATGGATAAAGATTACCCTATCACTTATTGTCCAATGGATAAAGATTACCCTAGCACTTATCGTCCAATGGATAAAGACAAAAAGGTTTAAGTGGTCTAACTAGGGTTAGGAAGAAGTGATTAGGCTAAATGGGCATTAGGCTATTCTAACTAATTGGTTAAAGACTAACGATACTTAATCTAGGCTTTCATTACTCGAGTGGTATTTTGGTTTTATTTAGTAGGAAATCGCCTAATAACGAAATATTAAAGCCCGACGGTGCCAAACGCCAAAGCAAGGCGTGAGCGTGGCCAAGGCAGCCCGCTAGCAAAGTGGTGGCCAAGGCAGCCCGCTAGCAAAGCGGTGGCCAAAGCAGCCCGGTGGCCAAGCAGCGGCCAAGGCAGCCCGCTAGCAAAGCGGTTGCCAAGCGGTGGCCAAGGCAGCCCGGTGGCCAAGCAGTGGCCAAGGCAGCCCGCTAGCAAAGCGGTGGCCAAGGCAGCCCGCTACCAAAGCGGTGGCCAATGCAGCCCGGTGGCCAAGGCAGATCAACCCGACAGCAACCCGACGCCAAGGCGAGGCAGGCCCGACAGCGAGCCGACGCCAAGGCAAGGCAGGCCCGTTAGTGACCCGATGCCTAGGCGAGGCAGGCCCGTTAGTGACCCGATGCCTAGGCGAGGCAGGCCTAACAGCGACCCGATGCCAAGGCCGCCTAGCCAAGGTAAGGCAAGGCAGTCAAGTCAACGGTCAAGGTAAGGACTAAAAATTAACCATTTTGGCATCGATGCAATGCTCTAGGTTAGGGAAATGTAACTAAGCCAAATGGTAGTTTAGGGTTTGCTAACTAATCGGTTAAAACTAACTATACTTGCCAGGTAGGATTTCCAGCCGAGAAATATAATTTAAAGATATTATTTACTTACTAGGAAAATATACGAGTACGTTTACAAGTATACTAGTCATGGGAGAAGGACTAAATTGTCAGGAGTAAAATGATTCAATTTTACAAATTTCAAATCTAATTATGACGGATTATAAGAATTTAAAAGAAATTTTTAAAGCAATCCAAGCAAATAAAAAAAAATTTTAATATTTAACGAAATTTTTATTTACCAAAAGTCAGGGTCGTTACAGTTAGGCCCTTAACTGTACTTATACAAAAATTACAATTTCAAAAAAAATACAATAATCTACGTACATTTTTATTTAAAAACAACTCCAGAGCGACTCTAGTTTTGGAACGCTTGCTCACACTCTGCTCCCCGCTCGTAACCTTCTCTTTTCTTCAACAACTGAAAGAAAGGTCTACACTTGTCGCTCGAACGACTAATGAACCTGTTAAGGGCTGCCGCCATCCCCGTCAACCGCTGGACCTCCTTCGTGGTCCTTGGACTCTGTAGCTTCTGCAAAGCTATTATTTGATCGGGATTCACCTCTATCCCTCTAATGGTCACCAGGTGACCCAGGAACTTCCCAAAACTTACACCAAATGCACAGTTCGAGTCGTTGAGTTTCAGCTTGTACTCCCTTAGTATCTCGAAAGCTTCTTTCAGATCAGCGATATGGTCCCGTTTCTCCTTGCTTTGGACCACCATGTCGTCTATGTATACCTCCATGGTCCTGCCGAGCAACTTCTTTAGCATAATCATTGCTAGTCTCTGGTAAGTTGCTCCAGCATTCCTCAAACCAAAGGGCATAACACTGTAACAGTACAACCCTCGTGGTATGATAAAGGACGTCTTCTCTTGATCGGGGCCGTACATGGCTATCTGGTGATATCCTCGATAAGCGTTGAGGAAACTCATACGCCCATACCCAGCTGTTGCATCCACCAACTGATCTATCCTAGGCAGGGGAAAACTGTCCTTTGGACAAGCCTTGTTTAGATCTGTGAAATCGACGCATACCCGCCATTTCCCATTCTTCTTTTTCACCACCACTGTGTTGGATAACCATTCGGGGTAGTATACCTCTCGAATCGCCTTTGCCTCGAGCAAATGGTCGACCTCCTCGATAACAGCATCCACATGCTGCACGGCAGATCTTCTTTTCTTCTGCATCACAGGTTTGTGCTGTGGGCCCACATTCAGGTGGTGGCAAATCACGTTTGCATCCACCCCAGGCATCTCTTCAGGCACCCAAGCAAACACATCAACGTGCTCTTTGAGAAACTCCACCAACTCTTCCTCCTCTTCTTTGCACAGGTTTTCCCCAATTAGGAAATACCTTTCAAGATCATTCTCGTTGATCTGGACTTTCTTCAATCCTTCCACCACTTTCTCTGCTGGATTCCCTCCGACATCCTCGATGGTCGGTTGGTTGGTAATCTCAACTGTTTGCACCAACTGTGCCTTGGGTGCTTTTTTGATTATGGAAACTAAGCACTGTTGGGCTGTCTTCTGGTTCCCCCTTATTCTCTCGATCCCATTGGACCCTGGAAACTTTACCATCTGATGGTAGGTGGATGAAACTACCCTCATCTTATGCAACCAAGTCCTTCCTATAATCGCGTTATAGGAAGATGGCACGTCCACCACCAAAAAGTCGGTTCTCAGCACCACTGTTCCTGCCCAAACAGGAAGGGTCACCTTGCCCAATGGCCAGACTGCCCCTGCACTGAACCCAACCAACGGAGTTACTGTCTGTACCAAGTCTGCTTGTGCCAATCCCAGCTTCTTGAACGCGTCGTAATAAAGCACCTCGGTGCAGCTTCCTGAATCCACCAGGATCCTCTCCATGTCATATTCCCCAATTCGTAGGGTTATCACAAGAGCATCATTTTGCGGCACCTGGACTCCTCCCAGGTCCTCATCCGTGAAGACTATGCCCTCGCTACATCCTTCCGCTTCACGTCCTTGTTTCTTTCCCAACCGCATCACGTGTCGGTCGTGTTTTACCTGCGTTTGGAGCAACCTCACCTCATTTCTCGTATAAGGTGTGGCTAATCCATGTATCATATGGATCACGCCCCTCGGATTCTGCTCATAATCCAGCTCCATTGCTCTCTCGGCACCCTTGTGCTCCTCTTGGATGAATTCCCTCAAGTACCCATGTGAGACCAGGTCATCAAAGTGCTGCTTGAACATCTCGCAGTCTTCCGTCATGTGACCCCAGTCCTTGTGGTAACTGCAATGCTGACTCGTAGCCCTTCTTGCATCTTTATCACCCTCCAGCCGTGGAGGCCACTTAAAGTATGGACGGTTCTTTATTTGATAAAGAACCCGATAAATCAGTTCTTTCAAGCTGCCGTTCTTGAGAAAAACGACTTGGTCGAGGCATGCTTCTCCTGGTACGACTCTTTCTTAGTCTGCCCGTGCTCCTTCCTTTCTTTGTAAGTCTTGGGCTCGAGTTTATCCGCCTTCTTCGCGGGGCCCTTGACTTGCTCGGCACTCAACTTGCCCGGCACTCAACTTGCCATCCTCCCGTAATATGTCATCTTCGTTCCTGGCATGCTGTTCAATTCGTTCCATCAGCTTTGCCAACGTGTTCACTAGACTCATGTTTAGGGACTTTCGTAGCTCCCCCCGAACAGGCAGCCCAGTCTTGAACGTTGTTATTGCATACTCCTCACTGCAACTTTCAATCTCGTTGAAAGTCTCCCAATACTTCTTGGCGTAGTCCTTGATCGGCTCATTCTCTCCTTGCTTCATAACTGAGAGACTCTCAAAAGTCTTGGGTGGTTTCCTGACCGAGCAGTGAACTCCTCGGCCAGCTGCCTCCACCCTCGTATGGTGTTCGGCCCTAACTTGTGGAACCAGGATAAGGCCACTTTTCCCAAACTAGATGGGAACATCTTGCACATTATCGCGTCATCACCATCGTGCATAAACATCGCCTGCTGGTAATGCTGTATGTGTGCCACCGGGTCTGCATTGGTCTCGTACAGGATAAACGTCCCGTGCTTAACCCTGCTCAGCAACCTTGCCTCCTGCAATCTCTTTGCAAAAGGAGAAGTTGCTATGTTGCTAAGGGCTCTCCGTGCCGCCTCTCGTGCAGACACGGTCCCCTCCTCTGACACCTTTGCAGCCCTGGCATTATTTCTGTCCCAGTCGGAATCAAGTCTCTCGTACCTATCCCTGTGGTGCTTCCTCCTCCCCCCTTCCTCGGAGGTGGAACTCTTGCTTCTGCTTCTCCTCTTTCGTGAAGAAGCTCTCTGTCGTTTCAGAGTGAGACTCCTGCTCCTTCTTTTTCGTGAAGAAGCTCTTTTGTATTCCGCCATATCCAGCCTTTCCTTCCTGGACTTTCTTCATGAAAGTCCAAAATCCTCCGGATGTTTTTGTATCCCCTACTGTGCACGCTTTTCGAATGTGCCACTGACTCCCTCCCACTGCGGGACTTACTCCTTCTCGTGGATCCTGTGGCCGTCCTTCCGTCCTTGTTTCTGGAATCACCACGGATTGTCAGGGGGCGGTCCTTGCTCGTGGTCCTCCCCGCACGCCTGCTGTCGGGTTTTCTTGGAGGATCCGGCGGGGACTTGTCACCTCCCCCACCCAGTTGATTATTCGGGTCAACTGGGGTCTTTGGATCCTCCTCCACCATGGTCGCTTTTTCAAAGGGATCTCTTTCGTTTCCCACAGACGGTGGCAATTGTAAGTGCAAGAAAACGAAAGAGACTTTGAACCGCACCAAATCGTAACGGCTACCTTGAACCCCTCGCCGGAGCCCTAGCACACTGCCGGAGTCGAACCTGTAAAACAGACAAAGGGTGCGCGCACCTTTGCCTTCTCGTGGCAAAGGCCCTCTGATGCCAAAGTTAGTATCTCGTACTAGTAAAAACCCTAATTCTCAGTAGGTAATGAACAAATAACCAAGAATTGCGTACCTTTACCTCTAGGTTTACCTCATATTTATAGATCCACATATGCTTGTTGTCCAAGCTATCTCGTTGCCCTAAGTTTCCTTTCTCGTAAAGGGAACCCAGAATATCAGGGATTCTCATTCCCTTAACTGCATGTTACCTTATAGACCATTATAGGAATTCTTCCCATAACTGGCCATTCTTCCCATTCTCGTTGGGTATCTCCTCCAGAATGCTGCTCCTGTTCGGCTATCTCGTTGCCGAACAGACTATCTAGACCAGTGATCTCTCGTATCATTGGTCCCCTTACCATGAGACTGGTCCAACAATTCCCCTTGCTCTTTGGACCATACCCCTGCTCGGGTATCTTGGACATGGGACCTCTCATGTCCCCGGTCCTTACTGCCGTTCACCGTACTGCACGGCGGATGTTCCGATTATACTTATCCTGGGCCCCACGCTGCGTGTTAAAATCTTTTGTACTACCCGGATTTATGGTTTGCCACCCGAGAAACCGTTTTATTTGAAAATGGTTGATTTGAATTGAAAACCAGAGATTTGAAAAAGGGTTCGGAAGCCACGTTACGAGGGGGGAAGGGTTTTTACCGCACCCCCCTCGCTCGATTTGAAATCGGTCTCTACTAAACATTTGTGGGATTTTTCGAAGAGTTTTATTTCATGAATTCATTTAGTAGGTATCCATAGATATATCATGTACAGAGGTGTGCATGCATGTGCATGTGTACAGTGAATAAATGAGAAATGGTAATGAAATACAAAATGCTAGAAACTAGAAGGTGTTGTCACTGATCCACTCTCGAGTGCTCGAAAGCACTCCCGAGCGCTTGGGAGTATTACATGCCCAACCTGCACATCTTGTTAGTACAATAGGATACAATAGGGTATAATACTGAAAACATAAACTGAAATAACAATAAACATGTCGTAGGCTCAACAGAGGGCTTAGTAGACTGAGATCAGACCCACTCTTCCTAGCCATGCATCCTTGCCTTTCTGAAAATCAGTTTTACAGTTATAAGAGACAAAAAGGGGGATGCATGCATGGACATGCAAAGTCAGTTGGGGGGTCAAACTAGAAGAAAGATGGGTTGAAGCCTGCATACAAACACTCTCGAGCGCTCCGAAGTGATCTCGAGCGCTCGGGAGTAGTTTACAACCCAGAATTAACTTCAACCCTCCCATGCACTCAATGTAGTATGCTAGTACATTGGATCTTCTATTTTTTTAAGGTATGAAAAAGGTTTCTCTTTTCAAAACTTGACCAGTATTCATTAGCATGTCTTTAAATGAAGACCGTCTTCTTTATTTTTCCTTAAAAAGGCAGATCGTCTGCACCAACATACTTTAAAAGAGCTAAGACGGCTATGAAATACGTCCTACTCCCCATGCATGTCCATTCAAACACTTTAAAAGAAGAAAAGCAGGTCTGGAACCACTCTCGAGCGCTTGGGAGCAGTCCCGAGCGCTTGGGAGTGCTTCCAGTAGGCTAGTGCAGAAAATGCATTTTGTACCCCTTTGCTCTTGCTTCAACACTGAAGTCTCTCAACCCATGCTCAGTATTAAAGACTGAGAAGGCTGAGGGACCTCCCTCAGAAAGGAAAACAGCCTTTGTTATATTTATGCTTGACACTAAGGTAGAAAATTTCTACCTTTAAGTTGGAACCTTGCTTCTTGAGAAGGCTTTGAAAGAGGAAAAAGATATGCAAGTTTCAGAAGATCAGAGGTTGGAGATGATCTGAACTTCCTCCATCTTCTTTATGTTTTGATTCTTAGTTGTTTTGCTTTTCAAAATAGAGTTTTTCAAAGGGGTGAAAACTGGTTTGGTTTGAACAGTCGAAGGGTTTTAGAGAGAGAGAATTCGTGTCTGTTCTGTGCTAGAATGGCCTTTATATAGGCAAAATAGTATATGGTCTCATTTTGGCAAATGAAATATGGAATCTTTGAAAATCCATCAGGCCTGACTCATCTCTGACTAAGGTGGAGTGTTGCCTGAGGTTTGAACCGGCCAAAACGGCTGTAATGATGGCTTGCATGGGAAGTGGGGAAGCTCCAGCACCCATTGGGCAGCACAGAAGTCTCGAGCGCTCGGAAGCACTTTCGAGCGCTTGGGACTTCACTCTCGAGCGCCCGAGAGTTTGTCAGATCCCAGATTTTGAAAATGATTTGGAGCGCTTGGGACTGGCTTAGAAATTTTATTTTCCTTTTTAAAGTCTCCCAAGAAGCATTGTTCTGACTGGTCAAGGGCTTGTTTCAATCCAAATTCATCATCGGGGAGCCTCCGGGCCACAAATTAAGGAAATTCGAAATGTCCAAATTGGGGTGTCTACAGAGTGCAAGTGTGATTAGTGTGTGTGTCCTAGTATATTTGTGTGTGTGGGGGGATGTAGAGGATTAAAATCCCCATCTCACTCTCTCTCATCTCCCGATCTCCCTCCTTCTCTCGGCTCTTCTCTCCCCCTCTCACTCCAATACTCAAAACTCCATACCAAACTCAAAACCCAAGACAATCAACCTCCAATCCATCATCTACACATATATGGGGCTTGTACGTCATTGGCTAGTGCTCGGTGGAGGTGTATTGCTCTCGGTGTCGATTTTGGAAGCTAGGGCTCGATCTTTCCTTGGGTTTCGTTCTTCAACGTGAGTTAGGGATTTCTTATTCTCTCTATATGATTTTGTACCTTGATTTGTGCCTATGATTGTTGATGTAGTTGTTGTAGTGGTTGTTGTTGTTGTTGAACCCTTGAAATTCTGTAGAAAATCTGCTTGAACTGATCTAGTATCGATACCATTTTGTCAGGTATCGATACCTTTGTGTTTTGAAACCCAGAAAATCACTTGTTATCGATACCATTTGTCCTAGGTATTGATACCCTTGCATCTAGACTGCTTCTTGGTCAAATGGTATTGATACCATTTGACTAGGTATCGATACCTTTGGCTTAGGGACAGTTTTTTAGCTTTGTTCTAGACTTCATCTTTTTGACCCATGATCACTTCTAACACTTCCAAAAGACTTTTAAACCATCTCTAAGCATGATTGCTCATCCTTTGATGATTCATTGATCGTTTCCTTTCTTAAGACACTCGCAAAGCGTAACTTTGATAACGTTGGAGATGAATAACATATTGTAAGGTTGCTTAGGAGTTCCGTAGGCAATGCAAGGTGTTTTGATGAGTGTATTTGGTAGGTGTGAGCTGGTCTAGCGATTCGAAGGGTAACTTAGTAACTCGTCCCCTCATGAATCGTCTCGTTGAACCTATTCATGTTGCATCCTTAATATTGGTACAAGCGGGTCGTATGTTGTAAGGTCCATTTTTTGGCAAATCTCATGACAAAAACCGCTTTTGATTTGTAGCCCGTTAATTGAGTTGTAATTTATTGTGTCTCCTTTCTAGAGCATTTGTTTTAGGAAGTCAAATATTGTGTAATTGAGAGGTAGAAATTGTTAAGGAAATTGGAGTGGAAGAAGGATTTTGTGCACATGGCAACTGAATAAGGAAAGGGAATTAAAGGTTCCAGGGTGAGATTATTAAGGTAATTGCATGGAAGGAAATCATCTTTCAAGAGGATTTCGTGCATGTGCTTAATCAGAAAAGGAAATGAAGAAATCACGTGTGCGGCAATATGGAAGTGTTTTTTTGTCACAGTGCTTGAGCAACTCAAAGACAGGTTATATATGTGCTCGAGCAACCTTCCTGTTTTCCAGCATCTATTTGTATGCACGTTTTTTGGAATTTTGAGGCTACTAGATATATGAGTGCAGCCCCTCTCTTGCTCCAAAACAGAGAAATATCTAAGGGAGATTTTTAGTTTGTCTCTTGGAAAAAGATATGATCATTTGATCATCAAACTTCCGGATTAATTCCAAGAGCCTTCTCCAAACTTTGTGATTGCTAATCGAAGTGTTCTTTCGGTGGGTACCGATAGTGGATTCCATAGGTTATTGGAAGGCTTGAGCGATTCAAGGCAGCGGCGGTCAAGCACTGGGTGTGGTGAACGAGTGATTCGGCATTCAACCTTGGTCAATCGAGAGCGATTCTAGGTTGTAAGTATAGGTTTGTTTGTAACCGTACAATGAGTTATAGTGCATGATTTCCTTCCCGTGGTTTTTACCCTTTTTAAGGGGTTTTCCACGTATATCTTGTGTTTGGTATTGTTCATCATTTATTGCTTTTCAATTCCTTTTATTTTGTTTGATTAAGTTATTAGATAGCGAAAAAGGATTTTTCATATGTCATGAAGTTACTTTGGGTTGGCAAGTTACTTAGAGTATGGTGGCATTGTGGGGATTATAAGGGGTGGATGTGAGTGTGTTTAGTGGTCAAAATTATGTTAGGGTGATATGATAACATGTGTCCTCACGACTCGTCGAATCTTTCAATTCTTTTGGCACTTTTCCTATGAGGTTTAAGCGTAGAAGTAAATGGATATAGTAGTGTAGGGTTATATACATGGGCTTAGTACATTATGTAGGATGCGGATATGTAAATTAAGAAAAAGACATGAACACGTGTATTTGTAGAGTTATATAATGGTTAATTGAAATTTTGTGGTACAATCGACAGATTGATGATGAAGTTAGTTGTGAAATGATGACAATTATGAAAAGTGTGAGAGGTAACCCAAGTGACTATTATTGAGAGAATAGGCTCGGGGTGACCTTAAGCTCGAGGGAAATAGACCCGAGGAGACCCAAGTGATTATTATTGAGGGAATAGACGTGGGGTGACCCTACGCTTGAGGGAAATAGATCCGAGGTGACCCAAGTGATTATTATTGAGGGAATAGACTCGGGGTGACCCTACGCTCGAGGGAAATAGACCCGAGGTGACCCAAGTGATTATTGATGGGAAATACCTGATTAAAAGAAATGAAAGGTTTGTAAATAAGGGATTTGATGATAAATATGGATACGAGAAATATTGTAGTATTGTACAAAGAATAATAAGATGATTTAGAATTGGTTATAGATTAATGTGGGTTGACGTGAGTTAATCAACGTATCCGATCTGAAAAGCAGATGGTCAGTGACATTTATGTGAAGTCTAGAACCCTTTGACTATAGCATATAGCTCGTTGGTAATCATTCGTACCTTGGGCGTATTGTCAACCCTCATTCATTCCTGTTGCATATTTCATCGCATTTTCATATAGCTTGAGTATAGATTTCTCTAATGGGCACATGTTTTGCTCAACCTATTATCATTTCAGGTGCATCCCAAGGATCCTAACGCAGAGTGCATGGTGTGCGTGCTTGACTTCATATCTTTTAAAAGCCATCATTGAGAAGGGGTTTTATAATATTTTGTTCGATCTCTTTAAAAGATGTAATTGTAAATTAATTTGAACTCTTTAAACTTTTGATATCATGTAACTTCTAAATTTACCGTTTATGACTAACTATGGAATTTGGGCCATAGTGCCAATGTTGAAAATCAAGGGTGTGACAACTTGGTATCAGAGCATAGGTTTAGCACACCTCGAGACCGTGGGGTGGGGGGGGGCTCTTTAAGTCTCATGGGTTTAAAATGTCGCGCCTTTTCAAAACCACATTTGTGCTTGCATGAATGAGTTAGTACATAGATGTGGCATTGCATTTATGTTACGGTAGAGTGGCATAGAGTTGTAAACCCATGTTAAAAGGGTTACTATGTTGCATCAGATAGCGATGTGAATAATGTTATGATTTTCCTTTCTTATGCTTTTATAGCAATATGTCATCGAGACATGGAGTTAGGTGGGTTGAGACCGGGGATCATGGTCACCAAAGTCGTAGTGCGTACAGGAAGAATAAGGCGAGTCAGTGTACTAAGGATGAAGCAATGTTTCTTGAGATTGTTGAGTGTGCAAAGGGTATGGAGATTCTGAAGGGTGCGCAGATTGGTGTGAATGTGGGGGAAACCAGTCGTCGGGCCATTAGCGCGAGGTCATCCTTAGAGAGTGTTGAGAGTTCAGGAAGGAAGAAACCTAGGGTATTAAATCCCTCTATTCAGGGTCAGTAGGGCCTTAAACCACCTTCTCATTCCAGGACTTCGGGAGTTCTCCTCTAGCGTCAGATTATGTGTCATCGATGTCGTCAGTCTGGTCATATTTGTTCTCAATGTCCATGGCGTGGGGGGATCTTTTTTTAGTTGCGGCGAACTTGACCACATGGCAAGGAGTTGTCCTTGGGGATTGGGAGTACATGGTGAGTCGAGCTCCGTGAAGCAGCATAAACGTATGCCGAAACAACAACAGATGCAATTCTGCAACTAAACTACCATCTCCTACTACTCTTTAGCTCTCAGAAACGTCACTTGTTTGATGTATTATCTTTCCCTAGTTATTCTACTCATTCGCTACAATACTTTTGATTCGAAAGCATTTCATTCATTGAGAATCCCATTCTTGTTCATGTTCGGAATTGAAAATAAGAAATCTTAGTCCACTCATGTGGAGAAATATCGATAGATCATATTTGTCGAGATTAGGGGTTAATCGTTCCATATGGAAGTATTGTCTTTGACTTCTTTAACTTAAGTACGGCGATAATAGATGTGATTTGAGAAGAGGCTGATTGTATCCATGATAGTAGATGGTATTCCAAATGTGATTTTTCGAGTGCTATTTCTTTAAGTATCCTTGTTTGTTGGCCTAGTTGAGTCTCGTCAGAATTGTATCGTAGTTTGCTTTCCGTAAAATCCGTTAAATTCTTGATATTTGGGTTAACTATTACGAAATACGTTCCTAGCTCATCTTGGGTATATCCAAATCCTTGTGGCGAAGCATCCTATGAGACTTTTGTTATTAAATTTGAAGAATGTTTCTCATTTCCCATTTGAGGTCTTATTTTGACGTCACCCTGCTTGAAATAAATTTATATTGGTCAGATTAGATTCCTTTGATAAGACTATCATTTTTTGTCATTTGCTTGTAACCGTTATTCCACTTGAGTACTTAATGTGTAGCTTCAATCTATTGAACCCAATCTGCGGTCATGTACCGTATGATATACAAATTCGTTGCACCAGCAAAACTTTGGACCTTGTTACCATTGTTGCCTACTTTGGGCCATCATTTATTTTGATCTCATGACTATGACGTCATATGATTTGAACTCGTATCCGTTTTGTATCTGTTTGTTTGCCCATGCCTTTTTGGTTGGTTTGAATTTTCATTGTTGGAGTCAACTCTTGTGATGACATAATTGTTGATATCTATTCATTGGCACCGTTCAATACGAATTCAACTATTGTAATTACTCTCAGTGTCATTTAACTCTGTCGTGGTTCCACAACTCTGAAGGCATTGATGGTTCGTTCTGTAACGTTTAGTCTCAGATTGTTACAAGCATTGCTTAAATCTGGTAATGGACCAATTTTCAATCTTGTATGACTTGGTTTGCTAGGGATCTATTTCATTATTTCATGTTCGTCGTCAGTAAGGTTATGATCGGTTGCTTCAAGATTCGTCAGAGTATCATGAACTTGTGCATTGAGTTTGTGGTCAAATTATTTTAAAGATTTCAAGTATTCTTTGAATTCCGAATACTTCAATATCGTTTTTGAAATTCTTGGTTAGCATTGATCGAGTTTTGGGGCATGCTCTTTTCATTTGAGATTACGATTGAAACCTTTCTTATTACCTGGATTGACCCAACTTAGTGGGAGAAATTGGTGCGGCTTTTAGAAGAATTGTCACGTATTCTAGACTTGCTAAATTTAATATTAAGAGGTGCGAAGGGACCTGTTCACCAATGAACTCTAGAAGCTCGAGGGAGAATCACTAAACATATGAAGGAATTCATTGAAGATTGCTAACAGCATAAGACCGACCAAAGGATAAAGTAAATTGTCGTTGCCACCCATTGTCACTTGAAGTGGTAAGTTGCGTACTTCGTAAGGTGTTACCACATTGGATTTTGTCTCATCTGAACGTGGAAAAGAAAACGTTCAACGCTAGAAAGATAGGTCAAGTGTCGGATACGGCATGCGTTTTGGATAGCCAGACGACTACCGATGAAATCCACTTGGAAGAGGCGCTTGATCATCGCCCAATTCTAAATGGAAGTCTTGAAAAGTCAATTGGATTATCGGGTTACATTTGTAGGTACGATCCTAGTGCTTGGATAGATAACCAAATATATGAACTTTGCGATAAAGGAAAGCTTAGAAATCGTGTACCGTTCGGCCTTGCCACCGAGACTTTCAAGTATTCATTATGCGCTCTTCGTATGGATATTGAGGGAGTACGAACTAAATCCATTGCATACGCTAGAAGGGACTAAACTTGATTTAGAGGCTAATGTGTCCTATGGTGAGGAACCGATACGTATCCTAGCGTGGCGTGATTCAGTTAGGGGTAAGACGATGCCGTCAGTGCAAATTTACGTGGGAAAAGGGGAACGAAGTTGTAGAGTAGTATCCGCATTTGTTTTAATTGATTGTTGTGAGTCTTGACGTAGATTTTCATGATTACTGAATTGTTGCATGATGAACCGTGTTCTGGTCGAGGTGTATCTGTATGGTGTGTGTTGGTTGGACTTGGCATGGCAAACTTTGAGGATGAAATTTCTTTAAGGAGAGAAGGGTGTAAGGACCCATAATTTCAGAAAATATTTAAAGGATTATTCAATGTTGGAAATTGAAGGAAAATATGGGATTTGTTAAGTTTATTTGATTTTGGGGTTAATATGAAAGGATTGTTAGTGGAGGGAGTGCAAGTGTGATTAATGTGTCTGTCCTACTATATGTGTGTGTGTGGGGATGTAGGGGATTAAAATCGCCATCTCACTCTCTCTCATCTCCCGATCTCCCTCCATCTCTCGGCTCTTCTCTCCCTCTCTCACTCCAATACTCAAAACTCCATCTCAAACCCAAAACCCAAGACAATCAACTTCCAATCCATCATCTACACATGTATGGGAGCTCGTACATCGTTGGCTAGCGCTCGGTGGAGGTGTATTGCTCTCGGTGTCGATTTTGGAAGCTAGGGCCTGATCTCTCCTTGGGTTTCGTTCTTCAACGTGAGGTTGGGATTTCTTATTCTCTCTATTTGTTTATGAGTTGATTTTGTACCTTGATTCGTGCCTATGATTGTCGATGTTGTTGTTGTTGTAGTAGTAGTTGTTGTTGTTGAACCCTTGAAATTCAGCAGAAAATCTGCTCGAACTGATCTGGTATCGATACCCTTTTGCCAGGTATCGATACCTTTGTGTTTCGAAACCCAGAAAATCACTTGTTATCGATACCCTTGCAGCTGGAAAGCTTATTGGTCAAACGGTATCAATACCATTTGACTAGGTATCGATACCTTTGGCTTAGGGATAGTTCTTTAGCATTGTTCTAAACTTCATCTTTTCGACCCCTGATCACTTCTGACACCTCTAAAACACTTTTAAAACATCTCTAAGCTTGGTTGCTCATCCTTTGATGATTCATTGACCATTTCCTTTCCCAAGACACTCGTAAAGCGTAACTTTGATAATGTTGGAGATGAATAACATATAGTAAGGTTGCTTAGGAGTACCTCAGGCAATCTGAGGTGTTCGGATGAGTGTATTTGGTAGGTGTGAGCTGGTCTAGCGATCTGAAGGGTAACTTAGTAACTCATCCCCTCATGAGTCGTTTGGTTAAACCTATTCATCTTGCATCCTTAATATCGGTACAAGCGGGTCGTATGTCATAGAGTTACTTTGGGTTGGCAAGTTACTTAGAGTATGGTGGCATTGTGGGGATTACAAGGGGTGGATGTGAGTGTGTTTAGTGGTCCAAATGATGTTAGGGTGATATGATAACTTGTGTCCTCACGACTCGTCGAATCTTTTAATTCTTTTGGCACTCTTCCTATAAGGTTCAAGCGTAGAAGCAAATGGATATAGTATTGTAGGGTTATATACATGAGCTTAGTACATTATGTAGGATGCGGATATGTAAATTAACGAAAAGACATGAACACGTCTATTTGTAGAGTTATGTAATGGTTGATTGAAATTTTGTGGCACAACCGATAGATTGATGATGAAGTTGTTGTGAAATGATGACGATTATGAAAAGTGTGAGAGGTGACCCAAGTGACTATTATTGAGGGAATACACTCGGGTTGACCCTGCGTTTTAGGGTAATAGACCCGAGGTGACCCAAGTGACAATTATTAGGGGAATAGACTCAGGGTGACCCTACGCTTGAGGGAAATAGACCTGAGGTGACCCAAGTGATTATTATTGATGGAATAGACTCGGGGTGACCCAACGCTCGAGGGAAATAAACTCGAGGTGACCCAAGTGATTATTATTGAGGGAATAGACTTGGGGTGACCCTACGCTCATGGGAAATAGACCCGAGGTGACCCAAGTGATCATTGATGGGAAATTCCTGATTAAAAGAAAGGAAAGGTTTGTAAATAAGGGATTTGATGATAAATATGGATACAAGAATGATTGTTGTATCGTACAAAGAATAATATGATGATTTAGAATTGGTTATAGATTAATGTGGGTTGACGTGAGTTAATCAACGTATCTAGTCTGAGAAGTAGACGGTCAGTGACATTTTTGTGAAGTCTAGAACCCTTTGATTATAGCGTGTAGCTCGTTGGTAATCATTCGTACCTTGGGCGTATCTGTCAACCCTCATTCATTCCGGGTGCATATTTCATCACATTTTCATATAGCTTGAGTATAGATTTCTCTATTGGGCATGTGTTTTGCTCAACCTATTATCATTTCATGTGCATCCCAAGGATCTTGACGCGGAGTGCATGGTGTGTGTGCTTGACTTCATATCTTTTGAAAGTCGTCATTGAGAAGTGGTTTTGTCATCTTTTATTCGATCTCTTGAAAAGATGTAATTGTAAATTAATTTGAACTCTTTAAACTTTTGATATCATGTAACCTCTAAATTTACCATTTATGACTAACTATGGAATTTGGGCCATAGTGCCAATGTTGTAAATCTTTAAACTTTGGTACTTGATTTGTAAGTGGTCATTTGGGAACTCTCTTTGGGTACTATCGATATTATGAACGGTGTATCCTTTAAGAATCGGTTGACACAAGGAGATGTCAAAATAGTCTAAGCCTTGGACTATTCAGTTCTCGAAGTTTCAACTTTGGAAATCGGAACTACTCGGTGTAGATGACATGATACTGAAACCGGGGCGGCGTAGGTGGCAACGCTCCACTTAGCCAAATTGGTGTAAGTGTTTAGTACTTAACCTGGATGGTGTAAGTATCATGACATTCTCTCCGTTGTTCCTAGTTTTCTGTTTGAATGCTCGGTCGGATTTAGGCAAGGACTTAGAAAGTATTGATTTCTCAAAGTCTTGTTGATCCAAGGACTTTGAAAATCGATAACACGCACCATCAAGATGCATGACTCTTCATCGGGCCTAGCAACGTCCTAATAATCATAAGACAGCCTCAAAAGAGAGACAACCTAAAAGCCATCCTAGCATGCTCCTACACAGAACGGTATGCATGTACAATGTATGCGATAAAGAAAAAAGTAACACGTAGACAGTATATGGGGGTTAGATGCAAGTCTGTGGGTACCTGCCTTAGTTTGGAGAGTTCTAGTGCTTTATACATGAAGAGGCCGATTTTAGTTTGAGGGGGTTCTTTAGACTAGAGTCATGATTTATATAGAGACCCGTATTTTTCGAAAATGGTTTAAAGATTTTATAAAGGCTAGAATACCGAATAAATGGAAAAATTATGAGTTTATTTGATTTGGGGCTTAAATGATAGGATTGTTATTTGAGGTAGTGTGAGTGTAATTGGCCTGGATGCTAGTATGTAAGGGGTGTGTATGTGTTGTAGGAGAACAAAATCCCACAGCCATCTCTCTCTCTAACTCTCGGCTCATTCTCTCTCTCGTTCGGCTCTCTCTCTACTCCTCCACTCTCAAACTCAAAACCCACCAAGATCCTCCACCAAATCGACTTCCTCAAGTGTTCTAGGCCTCGAGTTGTGTTCGTTCAAGCTCGGAGGAGGAGTATTTCGCTTGGTTTTGAAGTCCTTGGAGCTAGGGCTTGCTCGAATCGCGTGAACTTCGATATTTGATTATTGAGGTAGGGATTTCTTACTCACTTTATGTGTTTATGAGTTGATTTTATGCTTTAATTGAGTTTAGATTGTCGACCATTGTGTCTTCAAAAGGCTGTAGAAATCTACAAAAAATCGCCCAAAATCGCCTAGGGATCGATCCCCAAGCATGAGAGATTGATCCCTCATTCAAAATATGGATTTTCCCCTTGGGGGATCGATCCCCATAAGAGGAGGGATCGATCCTTCCCCTCTCTGGAAATTCTACTCGCTTCTGGGTTCAGCCCAACTTCAAAAGGCCATAACTTCTTCGGCCGATGTCCGATTCATGCAAACCTTATATCGAATCGAAGGTCTTGAAGTCAGCTTTCATTTGCCACCAGAATAACCTTAAGATGCTTAGTACACAGAAAGTTATGACCATTTGAGTAGAGGTGTGTTGGTATGCCGATGTTTGTGGCTATACCTAAGGCTGTTCGCGTTCCATGTTTTGATTCCCTATATAATTAGAACATGTTTAGGTCACTCTCGGGTATGGTTGCTTGTGTCCTAATGATTCGTTATTTCATCTTGTCTCTTGGCACTCATTAGAGTAAAATATTAACGTAGTTGGGTAGAGAATGTACCGTAAGGTTGATAGGAATATCGTGGACTATAAGGGGTAATGTCGTGAGTGTTATGGGTAGACATGAGCTTGTCTAATGATCCGATGGGTAGTATTGTGACTCGTATCCTCATGATTCATCTCGTTGAGCCTTCCAAATTCCTTTGGCACTCGTTTTGTGGAGTCATATGTGGGTTCGGTACATAACGAAGGGCGTTGTGATAGACTTTGAAGAATAACGTGATTTTAAAGTATTTATCAATGTATGATGTGACATGTTTATGAGTTTGTATTACAATGTTAATTTGGGAAATGTTGTCTGCTTGTACATTGAACGATGGTGTGTGTGTGTATACTTAAATTGAGAATTTGAATAGAGGGTCCCGCAATGCAAGGTGTGGTAATGCGAGGACTCTAGAGGGCCCGCAACGCAAGGTGTGGGAATGCGAAAACCCAGGTGGAGAGAATTCACTCACGCAAAGGGTGGTAACACAGTTAAATGTCTTTCCAGGATGAAGAGAATTTTGATTGACTTTAGAAGTTTATGTTGAAGTTTGGATTGTTTGTTGCTTGGGATCGTGGTTGTCGAAAAAGAGAATGAACGGTTGATTCTATTAAGGTTTTATTAAAGAAAGGATTTTGGATTTTGAAAAGAGGATTTTTACTAAAAATCCTCCGATATTCTTGAGCGAATCAACGAATCCGGTATTTGGGCACAAATCAACGGATCCGATATTTGGGCACAAATCAACGGACTTCGGCATTCAAGCTCGAATCAACGGAGCTTAACTCGTGATGGTCTTGAGTTTTCTCTAAATTGTTTAGGAAATTAAAAAAAAAAAAGAAGAAAGTTTAATGAAATAAGGCTCTATGGTGAATGGTATGAAATGAGAGAGTGGTTTGTGGCATTCATTCGAAAAGTTATGAGACGGTTGAACTATTCTTGTGATTTGTTTGATGGATGTGAGTTTTAATGTTGTTTCTAGTCGACGTGTTGATGGTTAGGGTTATCTCTAAGATTTTCGAAATCCCAAAATCTATTCGTCAGTTCATTTTGGTAACCCCTCTTGCATCTCATGTCCTTTTATTGAAACTCATTTATCCTTATTGCATGTTTCATCGCATTTTCGTATAACTTGAGTATAGATTTCCCTACTGGGCTAGTGTAGCTCAACCTATCATTTTCAGGTAAAAGGCAAGGAAGTTGATGAGGAGTGCATGTCGTGCTTGTTGACCATGCCTTTCGAAGGTAAAAAAGAGGCGATTACTTACATTGTCTTGAAAGAAGAATTTGAAAGAATGATTATGGAAAACTGTAATAATATTTTGGTATTTTGATTAACTTGGGGCTTCGAGCCATGATTGTAACATTTGAATTTAAACTTGAGAAACGAGGGAAGAAATGTGTTTTGGGTATTATCGGTATTCTAGTAGTGATTTTGTTTATTGTAAATGATTATTATTTAAGTTAAAAATCGAAGGCGTGACAAATTGGTCTCAGAGCTTTAGGTTTGAATACCTAGAGATCGTGGGGAGACCTAGTCTCCGGGGTTCAAAAAATCATTGCATATTTTTAGCAAAACATGTGTGTGCTTGCATGACCGACATGTGTTCATCAATGTGGCATTGCGTTTGTGTTTATGTGAATTGGTGGAATGTTGTTGACCCGTTTCAAAAAAAAAAAGAGAGAAGAACTAGAGAAGTTTGATCTCCTTGTAGTGACTACGGTTGCGACCGTTGTTATTGTTATTGTTACTGTTGGTAGTTTTGACCTTGAGCCATTTGTGGTACGGTACCCTTTTAGATGAGATGTGAGACAAAAAAAAATCTGAAAAGTTGAGATTGTTGTAGTGGTTATGCGTAGTGGCGAAGTTGAAATGTTGAAGATGATATCCGTTAGTATGTAATCGAAGTGTTAGACTGTTAGTAAGATTTTGTGAGCTAAGTAATTGATGTGTTTTATTTGGACTGTGCAGATTACGTGTTAAATTTCAAATACTTTGAATTTTGTTTTTTTGGTGAAGTAAGGTTGACGATGAGGCGAAGTGTAATTGGTTCCCTAAGTAGTAATGGTAGGAACTTTGAAGTGTTAGGCATGTGGAGAAATAGAATGTCGTGAATTGAAGGATTGGAGTGTAGAGATTGTGTATGGTGTGTAGTCGGGAACGTAGACTAGACTAATGACAGTGTAGGACATGTTGAAGTGTGACAGGAACCATAATTTATGCAGAAAGTGAGTGAAGTGGATTATAGCTAGCGGATCGAGCTAGTGAGTGTCTTGAAGGTGTTTGAAAGGATGATCTCTTGTTATGGTAATGATTGTGTTTTGCTATTGTTATGGTGGTTATTGAGGTAGTGACTTTGAGTATAGGAAAGGCAAGTTAAGCCCGCCTAGAAAGTTGTTTGTATTTGAGCTCGACTTAAGAAGATGAAGGTTATAGTTAAGGTGTCTAGATACAGCATGTGTCTTCTGGACACCCAGGCGAGTATCGATGAGATCCAGTTGGAAGAGGCACCTGATCACCGCACCTTCTAGATGGAAGTCTCGGAAAGTCAATTAGACACTAGGATTGTGTATAGAGGCTAGATCTCCAGGCTTGAGAAGAGTCATAGTGTTGTAGTCATCATTGCTGAGGTGAATGTTGTGATGGTGTTGTTACGGCAGATTGATAGGAAATAGTGAAGACATTATTTGGTGAGAGGGACAACAAGACTTGAGGTGAACTCTATCGATGTGACTTGAGTCGAGTGATTGATGTAAGTGTGTGGTGAGAAACTTGTTTGGAGTGAGGGCGATACGAATGTGAACTGTTTAGGTATGCCAATGAGATGATGAGTTTGTTTAAGAGAGATTAAGAGAAAATAGTGATAAGGATAGTGATAGCAGAGATGGTGGTGGTAATGGAAGTTGTTGTTCTTGAGGTTGAGTGTAAATGTGGCGAATACCTTGGGGGAATATTGAGGTTGATATGATTACTTGGTTGGGAGACAATTGTGTGCTACAAAACTCGTGGTGAGTGGAACTGTTAGAGGATGTTGGTGCGAGTGAGATTGATTCTTAAGTGACAAAGTAGTTGGAGTCTTAGAATATAATGAAAAGTATAGAAAGGTTGTTTGCAACCTCAGAGTCTTGTGGGTATGTAGACACCCCAATTTGGCCTAACGATTATTTTAGGTCCCACCTTGGGGACCATCCCAATGATGAAACGGATACAGTGATTGCTGATTGACTACTTGTGAACCTTAGGACTTTTGGTAAGAACTTTGACCCACTTAGAGGACCTAATCCAGAGCGAAATAGCCTTTCAGACAGAAATACAGCATCCTAGGAAAATACATCTATCAGCCGTAAGATTGATTCCTCGGCCGCCAGATCCATTCCTCGGCTGCCAGATCCATTCTTCGGTCACAGATCCATTCCTCAGCCGCCAGATCCATTTCTCGGCCGCTAAATCCATTCATCGGCCGCCAAATCCATTCCTCTGCCACCAGATCCATTCTTCGGCCACATATCCATTCCTCGGCCGCCAGATCCATTCCTCGGCCGCTAGATCGTCTATTTTCCAGATTCTGGAACGTTCTGTCAATCGTTTGATCCGTTCACAAAACCCTAGCCGCCAAATCCCGATGTGTTCGGGCTACGTTAGAGGATTACCATGAGGAGTTCGTGTTGCCTTATAGCTCCAATTCAATCATTCGATTTTGATTGGTTGAGGTGTGTCATCCCTATGCCTATATAAAGGAGCCTTTAGGTTCCGAAATTAACAAGTTCACACACTCTCATCAGCCACGAAATTCTGCCAACATACACTCTCAAATCCCCTCTACAAAAGCCCCAACCTTCTGAAGGCAACCGCTAATCCGACGATCAAACCCTGAAATTCAAACCCTAACCCTAGGGTTTTTCAAGAAGCAATCAATCAATCACATTCAATCCGAAGCAATCCAGTCACTGAGGGATCAAGGTGGTGAGGCCCATGCAGGGGCCTTCGGTTCGTTTTACTTTCAGTATATGCATGCTAATCGTATGATTTTGATTATTTGTTAATCGTATTGTCTGGTGTGAGGAAGAACATCAGTTGGGGGATCAATCCTTCGGCCGGTACATTAATCCAAGAGGATTCCTCGGCCGTGAAATCCATTCACCGGCCGCAGAATCCATCTCCATGGAACAGATCTGTTTTATTCTACTTTTCTGATGCATGCTTTCAATTACCGTACTGGCTCACCTTATTCACTACTAAAGGCTAATAATCAGATTATGTGTCTAGAGTTAAATAAAGCAAGTGTACGTAACAACTCTGATTTTTACTAAATAAAAATTTCGTTGTTAATATTTGAAAATCGTAATTACGATTTAATCATCGTTTAATCGCCAATTTTTCCGTCGTTCCGGAGTTAAGTCTTAAGATTTCGCATCTCGGCTAGAAATCCTACCTAGCAAGCTTAGCTAGCTTTTATCCAACTTGTAACGCCCCGAATTTTGGGTACGTTAAATAAACATTTTTATTGAATAAATTAAGGAGAGTCTAGCTCATTATTACAACATAAGTCTCACAAGAGTACTTTTATTCAAAAGAGGGGATGATCTAAGGTTAACTATTGCTCCGCCTCTTCCTCCATTCTTGCAAGCTCCTCGGCTCCAAAGGCCTTCAAGGTGTACTGTTCCTGCTGCTCATCTATGAAATCGGACACATTATACCAGCGTCGCCCCCAGTATAATATGTCAGGGTCACCAAAAAGGTAACACCGTGAGCTCTGAAGCTAAATAGAATAATCCAACCCGCTAACCCATTACTTACACCAAAGAGTCATATAAATAATTACACATGCTCATTAAACAACATAATCAACCATGATACATCCGCATTCACTATCTTGCTTACGTTGGTGTCATGCCTTTCTTGGTTTCTCCTACCGCGACTCATCGTATTGTGTTACCATTTTATTTGAAAATCATTTCTCATTCAACGGGCTACCAAGTCCGCCACGTTACAAAATCTTGCATTGGCTCCTCTCGCGGATAACCAAGCCCAATTACCAATGAAGCTACCACGTCCGGCTCCATTAGCAATCTACACAATGGGCTACCAAGTCCGGCCTCATTGTGGTTTTCGCAAGTCCGCACAAAGGGCTACCAAGTCCGGCCACCTTGCGGGTTTTCACAACTCACATAAGGCTACCAAGTCCGGCCATTATGTAGTCTCAAAATCCTTTTTATCCATATCAACCACTCCTTAAGTGTCATGTTTCTACTTTTCGGTTCTCGTGTCTCGTAATCATGCATAGACTCCGCGGCGGGACAAATCACTTTAAAGAAATCTTGAAACTAAACTAGCAAGATCATCCAACTCTATATTACCTACTCGTACTCAAATTATTGCTTAAAGCCACTTATGTTTTATCAGCAACAAGTAATGCAACGATTATACATACATGTTCATATTCATCCTCAAGACAATAATATATTACGAAAAATCCGTTCTTTCTTCCTTTGTGGGATTTTCAAAACCACATATGGTTATTGACGTAGAAATTCATTATTTGACATGCTCATTCTTCTTTAGTACTTTAGTAAAACAAGTTTTGCTAACTAGCTTTGATACCTTAACCGTTTAACTCATGTTTAGAAATTTACTACGCATACTTAAGGTAAGTATAATCCAAGCAAGTACATAGCATGTCCATAACCATTACTTAAAGCATAACGCCACATGTGCGGACGCCCTTAGGGTGGTAATCCACCATATGCTTTGTTATAATACCACAAGTAATACAAGCAATGGAATATAAGCTTATAGTTAAGTTAAAAGATCAACATGCGATTACTTCTACACGACGTTATATCTTAAGTCGATTCTAATCATGCTTAATCATCCAATATTAAGTTTACTAACTATCATGCATCCAACGTTCTAAAACATAAACTATCATTATCATGCATACTAACTAACATAAGTACATATACTTCGGAGAAATGAGTACGGAAGATTCTACCTTGATCCGAAACTAGTCGGGGCCGAATAAGCTAGGTTGGAAATTCCTACGGACGGAGTAACGGCTTAGGAGGTGGCCTTCGTTAGCTTCGAAAGAGAAAGGTTTCTCTCGAAACTTGATCTTGACTACTAGACTACTACTTTTGGATCGAAAGGGTGGTCGTAGGGCGGTTTAGTGGCGGCACTAGAGGTGTTTCTTGAAGCCTAGGGAAGAACCTCAAGAACACTCAAGAACAAAGCTAAACTACAAGAATACTTATGGTTCCTAGAGAGGAAAGTTGGAGGTTGGAATGGTGTGTGTTAAATGAGAAGGATGGAGTCCTATTTATAGGCAAGCAAGGGCTCTCCCTCCCCCTCATTGGCCGGCCTTCTCTCTCTCTCCAAATCCCATGGATTTTGTCATGATCCAAGTGATGTCATGCCTTGAAAGACCATCCAAAGACTTTCCTTGTTCTTCCTTCCAAACAAGGACTAGGTTTAATCTATTCTAATGGGGTTTTGGTCCAATCAAGTCCTTGAAATTTATAGGAAAATGGGTTTGGTTGTCCTTTGGAGTGAGAGCACAAGAAACCCTAGATTTCATGGTACATTGTGATGCAAGAAAGTCTAGATTTGGTTTGTACTTGGATTGGCCAACAAGGATGGATTAGAAGCAAGAGTACATATGCACACATCACTCTCCTTCTCCCTCTCCCATCCGAATTCTCTCTCTCTCTCAATCTCTCTCTCGGCCTCTCTCTCATCCTCTCTCTCTCTTTGGTACATTGTACTATGTATATTTATATATATATATATATATATATACAACTATATATATATACAAGGACAAGACGGCCTATGCTAGGTCAATCCACTTGCACACACATATCACACTCTCTCTCTCTCCCTCTCCATCCGAATTCTCTCTCTCTCTCTCAATCTCTCTCTCGGCCTCTCTCTCCTCCTCTCTCTCTCTCTTTGGTACATTGTACTATGGATATTTATATATATATACACAATCATATATATATAATAAAAGGACAAGATTGGGATGACAAAGGAAAGAGTGAAGATTTAGGCTTGGAAGGATTGTACAAGATTTGAAAAATGCATTTAGGACATTTAGTACATAGATTTTGTAGGAAAAGATCACTAAGGTACAATGGAAGAGCTAGGTCAATTTAAGGTACCATCTCTCTCCCTCTCTTTCCTTCTCTTTCTCTCTCTCTCTCCCTCTCTCTCTCTCTCTCGGGTCTCTCTCTCCTCTCTCGGCACTCTCTCTCCTCTCTCCCTCTCTCTCTCTCTCTCTCCCACTTGTTTGTACTATAAAAGAGTATACATATACTAATATATATATATGTACTTTGGGTTATTCATAAAATTCACATTTTTAAGTAATATAGGTTTTCTAATTATTATATTCTAATACACACATGCACATATACAATATAATATATATGTATATCTATATATATATATATAAGTACATACATATAATATGTAAAGTCTAGTACTTCTCAATCTAGGCTAGGTATGGGAGAATCCCATATCCAATTAAGTATTCTACTTCATCCAAAGTACCATGTACTAACCTAATGTACAAATTGTATTTTAATTAAATACACACATGGCAAAATCTAGTATTTTAATCAACTTAGTACATGATTGTCAAGATTAACTATTATCCAATGGATAATACTTTCCCTAGCGGTCAATAACCAATGGGTAATGGTGGCTAGGATTCTAATCTATCGTCCAATGGATAATAAACCTCCTAGCGGTTATTATCCAATGGTTAATACTAAAAAGTCTAATACTTGTAATTAAGCACTAAACTAATCTAATCTCGTACTTAGGGAGATTAACCAAGGTTTTCCTATTATCTACTGGGTACAAATTTGCCTAGCATGCATCGTCCAATGGATAAAGACAAAAAGGGTCAAATGGCCCATCTAGGGTTAGGAAGAAGTGATTAGGCTAAATGGGCATTAGGCTATTCTAATTAATTGGTTAAAGACTAACGACACTTAATCTAGGCTTTCATTGCTCGAGTGGTATTTCGGTTGTAATTAGTAGGAAATCGCCTAATAACGAAATATTAAAGTCCGACGGTGCCAAACGCCAAGGCAATGCGTGAGCGTGGCCAAAGCGACTGGTAAGCAAAGCGGTGTGGCGGTGACCAAAGCGACCCGGTAGCCAACAGTGGTCAAAGCGGCCCGATGGCGGCGGCAGCGGCAGCGGCCGATGGCCAAGCGATGGCAAAGCGGCGGTGGCCTAGCGACCAGCGGCCAGCGACCGGTGGCCAAACGTTGGCCAAAGGCAGCCGGTGGCAGCGGCAAGCGGCGGCCATAGCGACCGGTGGCCAAATAAGCCAGCGGTGGCCATGACCATTAGCCAAGCAGTGGTCAAAGCGGTCTGGTGGTCAAGGGGCAAGGCAGCCCACAAGCAAGGCGGTGGCCAAAGCGGCGTGAGCATGGCCAAGGCGGCGTGAGCATGGCCAAGCCAGCGTGAGGGCAGCAGCCCAGCAATGCCAAGGCAAAAGCAAGGCGTGACTTCGATGCCAAGGCGAACCCGATGGCGACCAAGCGAGCAACCCGACAATGACCGACGCAAGCGAGGCAGATCGTCGAGCCGACGCCAAGGCAAGGCAGGCGCGTCAGCGAGTCGACGCCAAGGCAAGGCAGTCAAGCCAACGGTAGTTAAGGTTCGCTAACTTACTATACTTGCTAAGTAGGATTTCTAGTCAAAAAATATAATTTAAAGATTTTCGAATAAAAATGAGATTTTTATTAGTCAGTAACGACCGATTTTTGGTTATGGAAATAAAAATCCAAGTGATAAAATCAAATTCAATTTTTTTAGCGAAATTTTTATTGACCAAAAATCAGGGTCGTTACAACCTATCCCCCTTAAAATAATTTCGTCCTCGAAATTGGTGCGTGTCTACAGATTAGGTTTAGTTGCTATACCGGCATCGGAATAGTAGTCTACCCCCCTTAAAAGGAGCAAGACACACTTAAGTCGCAGGTTAGGCGCAGGTTGGCTATTTCTAGTCCGCACTCATTGTACACTTGACTAACGGCTAACTTTCCTGAAATGGTGATGATACTGTCTTACTCGATCTTAGGGGTTTTATTTCGGGTGCAAGTGTATAATGAACATGATAAATTGTTGCAGGCAAGCAAATAGATTTCTTAAGATAACATAAGATCAACACACTACATGCTTAAAGGCATC
Source organism: Rhododendron molle (assembly GCA_025413875.1). NCBI lineage: Eukaryota > Viridiplantae > Streptophyta > Magnoliopsida > Ericales > Ericaceae > Rhododendron > Rhododendron molle. Next base: position 31,603,328 of record CM046391.1, on the reverse strand, counting down.
ATTAGGTACAAGAAAAAGCAAGGAAAGTAGATAGTAATGGCTATGATGCCATTGACGTGCCTCGTCCTACCACCTATCATTGAAGGCTTGGATCAAACGACGTTCGTATTCCCTTACGAACACCTCGAGTGCGATGGTCACAGCGAGAACGCAGCACCAGAAGGTGCGGAGGCGGTTGTTCCTACCGAACCACCGCGGCATGCCCATTGTCAGCACGACACAGAACAGGAGGAAGATGAAGGGTTGCAACCGTAGTGCTTGGGTCGTTAGGGTGAGCTCGGTTCGCTCGATTTCTCGGAACGCGGCGTCTTCCGGAAATCCTCGTCGTCGGGTGGCCATGGTTCGGGTTGGGGAATGAGATGGTAAGAGAGATGAAGAGGAAAGGTGAAGGGAGTGGATAAGGAAATGGGAAGTGGTGGTGGGGTACATATAGGCCGGGTGAGGGGTGAGTGGAGGAGGGAAATAATTGAGTTTTGAAATTTTGAAGTTGGAGGTTGGCATTTAATAATTGGGAGTTTGAAATTTTGATAATTGGAGGATGGAGGGTGCGGTTTTGGCCGCGCCGAATGGGGTTGGCCTGGCTCTAGGTGCTAGGTTCCGCTCTCGTTCCTTAGGAGGTGTGGGAAAATATTTATCCAAAAATGACTTCGAACCAAAATAATAATAATAAATTATCTAACGATAGTGTGCCACAGCACCCGTAACAAAGAAAATTTTTATAGATAAGCAAAAAGATTACTATCATTTAGCAACTTGCGTCAACTAAAATAATTGTCCTTGGTAATAAGGGTTTCATTTACTAAAGGATAGTACGCGACAGTACTCTTTTGAAGGAACAAGCTTTTTATAGATAAAAGAGAGATACAATCATAAGCATAGAATTCTACTAAAATAGCAAAAAGCGACCTAAGGTTCTTCCTAATACAAGTTGAAACAATTCTATATACTCCTACTAAGAGGTTCTATAGGTTATTAGGTTCTAACCTACACCGCTAGTACTCCACTCTAGGGTAAAACAATTCCTATAAATCTCTCTCAATCACTTCATGCAGTTCTAACTAACAGGTTGACTAGCTTCTACAAAGAAAGATTTTTAACACCTCAATTAGTAATGGTTTAAAACAAAGTTTTTTCTAGCGCTAAGGAAACTTTGGAATTTTTAGGTTCCACATTCGATTCTTGATTTAAGTCATCATCCAATTGTTCGGGAATTCCCAGCTCGGTGGTATTGCCAATTTCCACACCTTGCTTCAATCCGAAGATTGTTTTGTCAGAATTCCACCCAATTTGGGACGGTAAACTTAAACTCAATTCACGTTTGTGCAATGGTCAACTTATCTTAAACTTATCTCAAGACTTATCTTAAAGGCTACCCATTCTACCCATGGCCGAGTGTTGAGCCTAAAGCTCTGATACCTATGTAACGCCCCGATTTTTGGTTACGTTAAATAAACATTTTTATTGAATAAATTAAGGAGAGTCTAGCTCATTATTACAACATAAGTCTCACAAGAGTACTTTTATTCAAAAGAGGGGATGATCTAAGGTTAACTATTGCTCCGCCTCTTCCTCCATTCTTGCAAGCTCCTCGGCTCCAAAGGCCTTCAAGGTGTACTGTTCCTGCTGCTCATCTATGAAATCTGACACATTATACCAGCGTCGCCCCCAGTATAATATGTCAGGGTCACCAAAAAGGTAACACCGTGAGCTACAGAAGCTCAATAGAATAATCCAACCCGCTAACCCATAACTTACAACAAAGAGTCATATAAATAATTACACATGCTCATTAAACAACATAATCAACCATGATACATCCGCATTCACTATCTTGCTTATGTTGGTGTCATGCCTTTCTTGGTTTCTCCTACGCGACTCATCGTATTGTGTTACCATTTTATTTCGAAAATCATTTCTCATTCAACGGGCTACCAAGTCCGGCCACGTTACAAAATCTTGCATTGGCTCCTCTCCGCGGATAACCAAGCCCAATTACCAATGAAGCTACCACGTCCGGCTCCATTAGCAATCTACACAATGGGCTACCAAGTCCGGCCTCATTGTGGTTTTCGCAAGTCCGCACAAAGGGCTACCAAGTCCGGCCACCTTGCGGGTTTTCACAACTCACATAAGGCTACCAAGTCCGGCCATTATGTAGTCTCAAAATCCTTTTTATCCATATCAACCACTCCTTAAGTGTCATGTTTCTACTTTTCGGTTCTCGTGTCTCGTAATCATGCATAGACTCCGCGGCGGGACAAATCACTTTAAAGAAATCTTGAAACTAAACTAGCAAGATCATCCAACTCTATATTACCTACTCGTACTCAAATTATTGCTTAAAGCCACTTATGTTTTATCAGCAACAAGTAATGCAATGATTATACATACATGTTCATATTCATCCTCAAGACAATAATATATTACGAAAAATCCGTTCTTTCTTCATTTGTGGGATTTTCAAAACCACATATGGTTATTGACGTAGAAATTCATTATTTGACATGCTCATTCTTCTTAAGTACTTTAGTAGAACAAGTTTTTGCTAACTAGCTTTGATACCTTAACCGTTTAACTCATGTTTAGAAATTTACTACGCATACTTAAGGTAAGTATAATCCAAGCAAGTACATAGCATGTCCATAACCATTACTTAAAGCATAACGCCACATGTGCGGACGCCCTTGGGGTGGTAATCCACCATATGCTTTGTTATAATACCACAAGTAATACAAGCAATGGAATATAAGCTTATAGTTAAGTTAAAAAAGATCAACATGCGATTACTTCTACACGACGTTATATCTTAAGTCGATTCTAATCATGCTTAATCATCCAATATTAAGTTTACTAACTATCATGCATCCAACGTTCTAAAACATAAACTATCATTATCATGCATACTAACTAACATAAGTACATATACTTTGGAGAAATGAGTACGGAAGATTCTACCTTGATCCGAAACTAGTCGGGGCCGAATAAGCTAGGTTGGAAATTCCTACGGACGGAGTAACGGCTTAGGAGGTGGCCTTCGTTAGCTTCGAAAGAGAAAGGTTTCTCTCGAAACTTGATCTTGACTACTAGACTACTACTTTTGGATCGAAAGGGTGGTCGTAGGGCGGTTTAGTGGCGGCACTAGAGGTGTTTCTTGAAGCCTAGGGAAGAACCTCAAGAACACTCAAGAACAAAGCTAAACTACAAGAATACTTATGGTTCCTAGAGAGGAAAGTTGGAGGTTGGAATGGTGTGTGTTAAATGAGAAGGATGGAGTCCTATTTATAGGCAAGCAAGGGCTCTCCCTCCCCCTCATTGGCCGGCCTTCTCTCTCTCTCTCCAAATCCCATGGATTTTGTCATGATCCAAGTGATGTCATGCCTTGAAAGACCATCCAAAGACTTTCCTTGTTCTTCCTTCCAAACAAGGACTAGGTTTAATCTATTCTAATGGGGTTTTGGTCCAATCAAGTCCTTGGAAATTATAGGAAAATGGATTTGGTTGTCCTTTGGAGTGAGAGCACAAGAAACCCTAGATTTCATGGTACATTGTGATGCAAGAAAGTCTAGATTTGGTTTGTACTTGGATTGGCCAACAAGGATGGATTAGAAGCAAGAGTACATATGCACACATCACTCTCCTTCTCCCTCTCCCATCCGAATTCTCTCTCTCTCTCTCAATCTCTCTCTCGGCCTCTCTCTCCTCCTCTCTCTCTCTCTTTGGTACATTGTACTATGTATATTTATATATATATATATATATACAACTATATATATATACAAGGACAAGACGGCCTATGCTAGGTCAATCCACTTGCACACACATATCACACTCTCTCTCTCCCTCTCCATCCGAATTCTCTCTCTCTCTCTCAATCTCTCTCTCGGCCTCTCTCTCCTCCTCTCTCTCTCTCTTTGGTACATTGTACTATGGATATTTATATATATATACAATCATATATATATAATAAAAGGACAAGATTGGGATGACAAAGGAAAGAGTGAAGATTTAGGCTTGGAAGGATTGTACAAGATTTGAAAAATGCATTTAGGACATTTAGTACATAGATTTTGTAGGAAAAGATCACTAAGGTACAATGGAAGAGCTAGGTCAATTTAAGGTACCATCTCTCTCCCTCTCTTTCCTTCTCTTTCTCTCTCTCTCTCCCTCTCTCTCTCTCTCTCTTGGGTCTCTCTCTCCTCTCTCGGCACTCTCTCTCCTCTCTCCCTCTCTCTCTCTCTCTCCCACTTGTTTGTACTATAAAAGTGTATACATATACTAATATATATATATGTACTTTGGGTTATTCATAAAATTCACATTTTTAAGTAATATAGGTTTTCTAATTATTATATTCTAATACACACATGCACATATACAATATAATATATATGTATATCTATATATATATATATAAGTACATACATATAATATGTAAAGTCTAGTACTTCTCAATCTAGGCTAGGTATGGGAGAATCCCATATCCAATTAAGTATTCTACTTCATCCAAAGTACCATGTACTAACCTAATGTACAAATTGTATTTTAATTAAATACACACATGGCAAAATCTAGTATTTTAATCAACTTAGTACATGATTGTCAAGATTAACTATTATCCAATGGATAATACTTTCCCTAGCGGTCAATAACCAATGGGTAATGGTGGCTAGGATTCTAATCTATCGTCCAATGGATAATAAACCTCCTAGCGGTTATTATCCAATGGTTAATACTAAAAAGTCTAATACTTGTAATTAAGCACTAAACTAATCTAATCTCGTACTTAGGGAGATTAACCAAGGTTTTCCTATTATCTACTGGGTACAAATTTGCCTAGCATGCATCGTCCAATGGATAAAGACAAAAAGGGTCAAATGGCCCATCTAGGGTTAGGAAGAAGTGATTAGGCTAAATGGGCATTAGGCTATTCTAATTAATTGGTTAAAGACTAACGACACTTAATCTAGGCTTTCATTGCTCGAGTGGTATTTCGGTTGTAATTAGTAGGAAATCGCCTAATAACGAAATATTAAAGTCCGACGGTGCCAAACGCCAAGGCAATGCGTGAGCGTGGCCGAGGCGACTGGTAGCAAAGCGGTATTAAGCGGTGACCAAAGCGACCGGTAGCCAAACAAGGTCAAGGCGAGCTGGCGAGCGGCGTGGCGCCAAAGCGACCGGTACAACAAGGCCAAAGGCGACTCGGTGGCCTAGCAATGCGGCGGCAGCGGCCAGCGACCGGTGGCCAAACAAAGGCTGGCAGCCCGGTAATGGCGGCCAGCGGCGACCATAGCGACCTATGGCAAATAGTGGCTAAGCGGTGGCCAAAGCGAGCCAAACGGTGGTCAAGGCGGCGGTGGCAGCTGCCGCCAGCCAAAGCAGCCACAAGCAAGGCGGTGGCCAAGCGGCGTGAGCATGGCCAAAGCGGCGTGAGCATGGCCAAGCCAGCGTGAGCATGGCAGAGCAAGGCAGCCCGGCAATGCCAAGGCAAAAGCAAGCGTGACTTCGATGCCAAAGCGAGAACCCGATGGCGACCAAGCGAGCAACCCGACAAATGACCGAGCGCTTAGGCGAGGCGAGATCGTCGGCCGAGCGACGCCTTAAGGCAAAGGCAAAGCGCGTCGGCGAAGTCGACGCCAAGGCAAAGCGATCAAGCCAACGGTAGTTAAGGTTCGCTAACTTACTATACTTGCTAAGTAGGATTTCTAGTCAAGAAATATAATTTAAAGATTTTCGAATAAAAATGAGATTTTTATTAGTCAGCAACGACCGATTTTTGGTTATGGAAATAAAAATCCAAGCGATAAAATCAAATTCAATTTTTTTAGCGAAATTTTTATTGACCAAAAATCAGGGTCGTTACAACCTATCCCCCCTAAAATAATTTCATCCTCGAAATTGGTGCGTGTCTACAGATTAGGTTTAGTTGCTATACCGGCATCGGAATAGTAGTCTACCCCCCTTAAAAGGAGCAAGACACACTTAAGTCGCAGGTTAGGCGCAGGTTGGCTATTTCTAGTCCGCACTCATTGTACACTTAGACTAACGGCTAACTTTCCTGAAATGGTGATGATACTGTCTACTCGATCTTAGGGGTTTTATTTCGGGTGCAAGTGTATAATGAACATGATAAATTGTTGCAGGCAAGCAAATAGATTTCTTAAGATAACATAAGATCAACACACTACATGCCTAAAGGCATCATTAGGTACAAGAAAAAGCAAGGAAAGTAGATAGTAATGGCTATGATGCCATTGACGTGCCTCGTCCTACCACCTATCATTGAAGGCTTGGATCAAACGACGTTCGTATTCCCTTACGAACACCTCGAGTGCGATGGTCACAGCGAGAACGCAGCACCAGAAGGTGCGGAGGCGATTGTTCCTACCGAACCACCGCGGCATGCCCATTGTCAGCACGACACAGAACAGGAGGAAGATGAAGGGTTGCAACCGTAGTGCTTGGGTCGTTAGGGTGAGCTCGGTTCGCTCGATTTCTCGGAACGCGGCGTCTTCCGAAAATCCTCGTCGTCGGGTGGCCATGGTTCGGGTTGCGGAATGAGATGGTAAGAGAGATGAAGAGGAAAGGTGAAGGGAGGGGATAAGGAAATGGGAAGTGGTGGTGGGGTATATATAGGCCGGGTGAGGGGTGAGTGGAGGAGGGAAATAATTGAGTTTTGAAATTTTGAAGTTGGAGGTTGGCATTTAATAATTGGGAGTTTGAAATTTTGATAATTGGAGGATGGAGGGTGCGGTTTTGGCCGCGCCGAATGGGGTTGGCCTGGCTCTAGGTGCTAGGTTCCGCTCTCGTTCCTTAGGAGGTGTGGGAAAATATTTATCCAAAAATGACTTCGAACCAAAATAATAATAATAAATTATCTAACGATAGTGTGCCACAGCACCCGTAACAAAGAAAATTTTTATAGATAAGCAAAAAGATTACTATCATTTAGCAACTTGCGTCAACTAAAATAATTGTCCTTGGTAATAAGGGTTTCATTTACTAAAGGATAGAACGCGACAGTACTCTTTTGAAGGAACAAGCTTTTTATAGATAAAAGAGAGATACAATCATAAGCATAGAATTCTACTAAAATAGCAAAAAGCGACCTAAGGTTCTTCCTAATACAAGTTGAAACAATTCTATATACTCCTACTAAGAGGTTCTATAGGTTATTAGGTTCTAACCTACACCGCTAGTACTCCACTCTAGGGTAAAACAATTCCTATAAATCTCTCTCAATCACTTCATGCAGTTCTAACTAACAGGTTGACTAGCTTCTACAAAGAATGATTTTTAACACCTCAATTAGTAATGGTTTAAAACAAAGTTTTTTCTAGCGCTAAGGAAACTTTGGAATTTTTAGGTTCCACATTCGATTCTTGATTTAAGTCATCATCCAATTGTTCGGGAATTCCCAGCTCGGTGGTATTGCCAATTTCCACACCTTGCTTCAATCCGAAGATTGTTTTGTCAGAATTCCACCCAATTTGGGACGGTAAACTTAAACTCAATTCACGTTTGTGCAATGGTCAACTTATCTTAAACTTATCTCAAGACTTATCTTAAAGGCTACCCATTCTACCCATGGCCGAGTGTTGAGCCTAAAGCTCTGATACCAAGTTGTAACGCCCCGAATTTTGGGTACGTTAAATAAACATTTTTATTGAATAAATTAAGGAGAGTCTAGCTCATTATTACAACATAAGTCTCACAAGAGTACTTTTATTCAAAAGAGGGGATGATCTAAGGTTAACTATTGCTCCGCCTCTTCCTCCATTCTTGCAAGCTCCTCGGCTCCAAAGGCCTTCAAGGTGTACTGTTCCTGCTGCTCATCTATGAAATCGGACACATTATACCAGCGTCGCCCCCAGTATAATATGTCAGGGTCACCAAAAAGGTAACACCGTGAGCTACAGAAGCTCAATAGAATAATCCAACCCGCTAACCCATAACTTACAACAAAGAGTCATATAAATAATTACACATGCTCATTAAACAACATAATCAACCATGATACATCCGCATTCACTATCTTGCTTACGTTGGTGTCATGCCTTTCTTGGTTTCTCCTACGCGACTCATCGTATTGTGTCACCATTTTATTTTGAAAATCATTTCTCATTCAACGGGCTACCAAGTCCGGCCACGTTACAAAATCTTGCATTGGCTCCTCTCCGCGGATAACCAAGCCCAATTACCAATGAAGCTACCACGTCCGGCTCCATTAGCAATCTACACAATGGGCTACCAAGTCCGGCCTCATTGTGGTTTTCTCACAAGTCCGCACAAAGGGCTACCAAGTCCGGCCACCTTGCGGGTTTTCACAACTCACATAAGGCTACCAAGTCCGGCCATTATGTAGTCTCAAAATCCTTTTTATCCATATCAACCACTCCTTAAGTGTCATGTTTCTACTTTTCGGTTCTCGTGTCTCGTAATCATGCATAGACTCCGCGGCGGGACAAATCACTTTAAAGAAATCTTGAAACTAAACTAGCAAGATCATCCAACTCTATATTACCTACTCGTACTCAAATTATTGCTTAAAGCCACTTATGTTTTATCAGCAACAAGTAATGCAATGATTATACATACATGTTCATATTCATCCTCAAGACAATAATATATTACGAAAAATCCGTTCTTTCTTCATTTGTGGGATTTTCAAAACCACATATGGTTATTGACGTAGAAATTCATTATTTGACATGCTCATTCTTCTTAAGTACTTTAGTAGAACAAGTTTTTGCTAACTAGCTTTGATACCTTAACCGTTTAACTCATGTTTAGAAATTTACCTACGCATACTTAAGGTAAGTATAATCCAAGCAAGTACATAGCATGTCCATAACCATTACTTAAAGCATAACGCCACATGTGCGGACGCCCTTGGGGTGGTAATCCACCATATGCTTTGTTATAATACCACAAGTAATACAAGCAATGGAATATAAGCTTATAGTTAAGTTAAAAGATCAACATGCGATTACTTCTACACGACGTTATATCTTAAGTCGATTCTAATCATGCTTAATCATCAATATTCAGTTTACTAACTATCATGCATCCAACGTTCTAAAACATAAACTATCATTATCATGCATACTAACTAACATAAGTACATATACTTCGGAGAAATGAGTACGGAAGATTCTACCTTGATCCGAAACTAGTCGGGGCCGAATAAGCTAGGTTGGAAATTCCTACGGACGGAGTAATGGCTTAGGAGGTGGCCTTCGTTAGCTTCGAAAGAGAAAGGTTTCTCTCGAAACTTGATCTTGACTACTAGACTACTACTTTTGGATCGAAAGGGTGGTCGTAGGCGGTTTAGTGGCGGCACTAGAGGTGTTTCTTGAAGCCTAGGGAAGAACCTCAAGAACACTTTCAAGAACAAAGCTAAACTACAAGAATACTTATGGTTCCTAGAGAGGAAAGTTGGAGGTTGGAATGGTGTGTGTTAAATGAGAAGGATGGAGTCCTATTTATAGGCAAATAAGGGCTCTCCCTCCCCCTCATTGGCCGGCCTTCTCTCTCTCCAAATCCCATGGATTTTGTCATGATCCAAGTGATGTCATGCCTTGAAAGACCATCCAAAGACTTTCCTTGTTCTTCCTTCCAAACAAGGACTAGGTTTAATCTATTCTAATGGGGTTTTGGTCCAATCAAGTCCTTGGAAATTATAGGAAAATGGATTTGGTTGTCCTTTGGAGTGAGAGCACAAGAAACCCTAGATTTCATGGTACATTGTGATGCAAGAAAGTCTAGATTTGGTTTGTACTTGGATTGGCCAACAAGGATGGATTAGATGCAAGAGTACATATGCACACATCACTCTCTTTCTCCCTCTCCCATCCGAATTCTCTCTCTCTCTCTCTCAATCTCTCTCTCGGCCTCTCTCTCCTCCTCTCTCTCTCTCTTTGGTACATTGTACTATGTATATTTATATATATATATACAACAATATATATATACAAGGACAAGATGGCCTATGCTAGGTCAATCCACTTGCACACACATATCACACTCTCTCTCTCCCTCTCCATCCGAATTCTCCCTCTCTCTCTCAATCTCTCTCTCGGCCTCTCTCTCCTCCTCTCTCTCTCTCTTTGGTACATTGTACTATGTATATTTATATATATATACAATCATATATATATAATAAAAGGACAAGATTTGGATGACAAAGGAAAGAGTGAAGATTTAGGCTTGGAATGATTGTACAAGATTTGAAAAATGCATTTAGGACATTTAGTACATAGATTTTGTAGGAAAAGATCACTAAGGTACAATGGAAGAGCTAGGTCAATTTAAGGTACCATCTCTCTCCCTCTCTTTCCTTCTCTTTCTCTCTCTCTCTCTCTCCCTCTCTCTCTCTCTCTCTTGGGTCTCTCTCTCCTCTCTCGGCACTCTCTCTCCTCTCTCCCTCTCTCTCTCTCTCTCCACTTGTTTGTACTATAAAAGAGTATACATATACTAATATATATATATGTACTTTGGGTTATTCATAAAATTCACATTTTTAAGTAATATAGGTTTTCTAATTATTATATTCTAATACACACATGCACATATACAATATAATATATATGTATATCTATATATATATATATAAGTACATACATATAATATGTAAAGTCTAGTACTTCTCAATCTAGGCTAGGTATGGGAGAATCCCATATCCAATTAAGTATTCTACTTCATCCAAAGTACCATGTACTAACCTAATGTACAAATTGTATTTTAATTAAATACACACATGGCAAAATCTAGTATTTTAATCAACTTAGTACATGATTGTCAAGATTAACTATTATCCAATGGATAATACTTTCCCTAGCGGTCAATAACCAATGGGTAATGGTGGCTAGGATTCTAATCTATCGTCCAATGGATAATAAACCTCCTAGCGGTTATTATCCAATGGTTAATACTAAAAAGTCTAATACTTGTAATTAAGCACTAAACTAATCTAATCTCGTACTTAGGGAGATTAACCAAGGTTTTCCTATTATCTACTGGGTACAAATTTGCCTAGCATGCATCGTCCAATGGATAAAGACAAAAAGGGTCAAATGGCCCATCTAGGGTTAGGAAGAAGTGATTAGGCTAAATGGGCATTAGGCTATTCTAATTAATTGGTTAAAGACTAACGACACTTAATCTAGGCTTTCGTTGCTCGAGTGGTATTTCGGTTGTAATTAGTAGGAAATCGCCTAATAACGAAATATTAAAGTCCGACGGTGCCAAACGCCAAGGCAATGCGTGAGCGTGGCCAAGGCAGCCTGGTAGCAAAGCGGTGGCCACGGTGGCCAAAGCGGCCCGGTAGCCAAACAGCTGGTCAAGGCAAGTGGCCGAAAGCGTGCGCGGCGACCAGCACCGGTGGCCAAACAAGGCCAAAGGCACGGTGGCCTAGCGCTGCCGGGCGGCCAGCGGTGGCCAAAGCGCAAGGCGACCGGTGGCCAGCCGCTGCGGCGCCATAGCGACGGTGGCCAACAAGGGCTGCTGGCCAAAGCACCGGTAGCCAAACAGTGGTCAAAGGCGACCGGTGGCCAAGCAGCGGCCAAGGCAACCCACAAGCAAGGCGGTGGCCAAGCGGCGTGAGCATGGCCAAGCGGCGTGAGCATGGCCAAAGCGTAGCCAAGGTAGGGCCAGAGTAAGGCAGCCCAATGCCAAGGCAAAAGCAAAGCGTGACTCGATGCCAAGGCGTAACCCGATGGCGACCAGGCGAGGCAGGCTTGACAATGACCCGACGCTTAGGCGAGGCAGGCAACCCGACAGCGACCCGACGCTTAGGCAAGGCAGGCGCGTCAGCGAGTCGACGCCAAGGCAAGGCAGTCAAGCCAACGGTAGTTAAGGTTCGCTAACTTACTATACTTGCTAAGTAGGATTTCTAGTCAAAAAATATAATTTAAAGATTTTCGAATAAAAATGAGATTTTTATTAGTCAGTAACGACCGATTTTTGGTAATGGAAATAAAAATCCAAGTGATAAAATCAAATTCAATTTTTTTAGCGAAATTTTTATTGACCAAAAATCAGGGTCGTTGCACAACTAGTTAGCCTAATGATCGTTTACCCTAATCGCCGTTTGTTTCTTAAACCTTGCAAACCTTATGAACCTTTGATACTTGAACCTTTTGAACCCCTTGAGCTTGCAAAACCCTAGATGAACCTTTTGAGCCTTTAAGCTATTTACCGTTGGTTAATAACTGCTAGGAAAACCATTACCCATTGTATAATAGTTAGTCTTGACAATCAGGTACTAGTATTGATTAAATTAGTAGATTTTCCCATGTGTTAAATCCATTAAAATAGAATTAGTACATTAAGTTGTTATTATAGGACTTAGTACTTTGAAAGTATAACTTAGTTTATTAGATATTGGATTTTGACATATCTAGTAGGATTTCAAAGTACATGGTTATATATACATATGTACTTGTATATATATATATATATATATATAGATATATATATATATATTATATTGGCAAGTACACATGTGTGTATTTGTATATTTTATTTGAAAAATCAAGTTTACTTGTAAAACCCTAGATTTCAAAGTACCCATAGTACTTATATATATATTAGTATATATATGTATTCTTTCAAGTAAGTACAAGAGGGAGAGAGAGAGATGGAGAGAGGGAGAGAGAGGGAGAGAGAGAGAGAGAGAGAGAAGGAAAGAGAGGGAGAAATTGTACCTTGATTTCCTTGTGCTTTCATTGCACCATTGCTTGATCTTCTTTGTGATTTCTATGTACCTTTGGAAGCATACAATCCATTGGGATTTCATCCTTACAAGCCAAATCTTGTACCATTTGGACATTCCCCAATTTTTAACTTGATCAAATCTCCCTTTCATCATCCAATCTTCCATAATCCAATCAAAAGGACTACATCATAGCCATGCAAGCCTAGTTTTAGGGTTTTCCTTCCAGGCAAACAAGATTTGAAGTAAAAAAAAAAGAGATATAGAGAGAGAGAAGGGAATTCGGCTAGAGAGAGAGGGAGGGAGTGCTTTGCCTATAAATACCAAGCTCCATTGTGCTTTGAACTCACACCTCTTCTTGCTCCAACTTCTCTCTAGAAAAACTTAGTGTTCTTGTTGTTCTTGCTTAGTTTCTTGCTTATTCTTGAAGTTTCTCTCTAGTTCTTCAAGAAACTCTTCCATCGCTGCCGCTAAACCACCACTCGACCACCACCTCGATCCAAAAGTAGTTGTAGTTGTTGTTAAGATCTAGTTTCGAGAGAAACCATTCCCTTTCGAAGCTACCAGAAGCCGTTACTCCGTCCGATCGCCGACTTTCTTTCCGACGTACTTTCCATAGTCTTATTACCGCCAAGAAGAACGGTAGAGTTCTTCGAACCTACTTCCTCTAAGTATAGAAAACTATATGTTTTGTAGATATCCCTATCTACTTATCCTAAGTATATTGTATTGTATGAGCATGACGATAGAAAGCTATATGTTTAGTATGGATTGTTTTACGTAGTTTACTTTGATCTTATGAATACGTGAAAGCATGATCATGAGAATGATTGATTGCATGACTTTATAGAATCTTTCTAACTTGAATTACTCGTCAATAAACATATGTTGTTTTGACTTTCCAAAAAGGAAGGATGTATGCTTTTGTTGTAAAGATAAAGTGTTGTTTTAGAAGGAAGTATTCGTATTTTGACTTTTTCATGGTTTGTAAAGTTGATCGCATGTTGCTTGCCTTACTTGTGGTTATGAACGAGCATGATTAAATAGAGTTGGATAATCTTGCTAGCTTAGTTTCAAGATTACTATGAATGAGTCGTACTTGTTTACGAAGTCCCGCCGCGGAGTCCACGTATGATACGAGACACATGAAATTGGAAAGTAGAAACATGACACGTAAGATGTGGTTGCTATGGATAAAAATATTTTTGAAACTACATAATGGCCGGACTTGGTAGCCTTATGTTGGTGTGAGTTGCCAATGGAGCCGGACTTGGTAGCTTCATTTGGAGGTGTGTATGTGACACAATGTGCCGGACTTGGTAGCCATTGTGGCCAATAAGCCAGACTTGGTAGCTTATTGGTTATGTGCTTTCACAATGTGCCGGACTTGGTAGCCATTGTGGCCAATGAGCCGGACTTGGTAGCTCATTGGTGCGTGTGTATGTTTTTGGTAATGATGTTAAAAGCTGAGACACAAAACGATGAGTCGCGTAGGAGAAACACGAAAAACATGACACCAACATTAGTTAGGGAATGCGCATGTGTAATTGTTATGTGTTCTTAAGCATGTTAAGTTTGGAAAATCGTATCTATACTATCTTTGACTTGTATGTTAAGGGTTAGTGGGTTTTGGGTTACTCTTATTGAGCTTTCAAGCTCACGGTGTTGCTTTATGTGACCCTGACGTATTATACTGGTGGCGACGCTGGTATAATGTGTCAGACCTTTTAGATGAGCAAGGAGAGCTGTATACCTTGGAGGGCTTTGGAGCTGAGGAGCTTGCTAGGATGGAAGAAGAAAAGGAGCTATAGATGACCTTAGATGTCCATCCCTTTTGTGTAATATAAGAACCCTTTGGGAGTTTGTGATGTAATAATGAGCTAGACTCTACCTTGTTTATCTAATAAATGTTTAACTTAACGTACCCGATTTTGGGGGCGTTATAGTATATGTTTTATGTCGAACGATTATGGGCCAGTTTCACGACTGGGCAAAGACGGGTGCCTAACACCTTCCCCTTATTGTACTTTTGCCTCCCGTACCTGGAACCTCTATCTGTGTTCCTAGTTTTAATAAACTAGGTGGCGACTCTGTTTTGATGATAACCGCTATCGTGTGGCGATGTTTCTAGCCATGGGAATATCCACTATTTTGGTTTATGAAGCAAGCAACCAAACAAACAAGCAATGATCAATCTGTATGGCGATGCTCCGTTTGGGACGTGTCTACAGTTTTTGGCGACTCCACTGGGGAACTTGAGAGCCATAACCAAAAAGTTTGACATAGGACTAATACATGCTTTATTCAATTCATTTATCATATGCATCGAGCGGGCAACCTCGTTGAGTTCACCTAATACCCCGGCATGACACGGGCTATGTTAGGGGTTCCAGCAAACTCCACAGTCACTTGTACCTAGTGGTATATCAAAAAGGAAATCACCCAATCACTGCCTATGATGGGTTGGTGAAAGGACTGGTGCCCTTTGACAACGGAGCACCCTTGAGACTACCCAAACTTTGCATGTGTTAGAAATCCATAGAACCTATCAGAATAAGACAGGATCCCGCATGTTAGGAATTTACTTGCATCTTTTCTATAAGTTCTTCCTCACACATTGTATATGTTCTTATAACATTGCTTTCTGTGCAGATGGGTTGGGGCTTGAACTAAGAGCCCTAACTCTAAGTCTTTATAGTTTAGCACTGAGGCATGGCATTGCCTGCAAGGTATGTTTTTGGTAAGATGAAAGCATCATTGCTTACTTAACACTCCTGCTTTACTTGAAGCACCGCAAAGCATGGATTTCTATAACGAAATCAAACACTGGCCGCTCCATCGGCAATTGAACTAGGGGTTGCTCTAGCAATCTTTGCCTTGCGAGGCTAAAGGAAAGAGGGAGTGCAAGGTAGGAGAGCAGGTTATGGATAATTGTATGCAAAGTAAAGGATATTATGGATAGAACTTGCAATAATTATTTCTCCATTGATGATTCAGCATGACAAATGAAGGACTTTGATTCCTATTTCAAATCGGCCTAGAAACCGATCTTTCAAAATTCAAAATTTTGAGCATGCTTACCGCAACGAGCCGGTAAGATTTAGGAGTTTGTCAATGTGTTGGCAGGTAATCATGTGGATCCTAATTACCTCAATCAATGTTTTGAGAAAGAGAAAAGAAAAAAAAAAACTTGTTGAATAAGTTTTTGATAGATCAACTTCGATGTGCTTTCTGAGTAAAATAAGTTTGGATAAACACTTGCTGAAAGAATAACCTGAAGCTAGTAGAATCATGTTAGCATTGTCTGGAGTGACAGAATCTTCCTTGACAAAGAATTGAAAGAGATAAAAACTTTTCGAAACTTTTCTTAAGTGAAAATGGCTAATGATGATCAAATCCTTAAAAAACAAGTTTTTCTTAAAACCAAAAAGTGGAACATCCAAATAGCCGCTAGCACAGCGATGGACTCCGAGTTTACTCTCCGTTGTGGTAATCTGCTCAGCTTTTTCGGTCTGCCTCATAATGTAGATTGGCTTGGACGTAGGATTTTAAGTGACATGCAGTATTTGTAAACAACGAGTCTTAAGAATCATCCATATCAAAAATTGCTGGCTATCTATGGTATCCAATAAACTCATGCATAGAAATGAATTGCTATACATGACTCATCCATAATCTGTGAAAGTAGCTATGGTGCTTTATATATCATTTTGTTTGCTTTTCTTTAACCATGCAGGGGACTAAACCAAAAGAGGAGTCCATCACCCTCATTTCTTCTTATAGCACATTGCATGATCACTTGTCAACATCTATTATCATTTGGTTAAGCCCCCATCATGCTAGATTTGCATTTTAAAGGCAATAAGTGTGTTTGATGTGTGCATTGCATAGACACTTGATTTTGGACATCTCAACTTGAGCGTAGCTAAGTTCTTGCTTTTCCTAAATTTTGGGTTTGGTCTTTTACGTGACAGCAATGGCTGACGAGAAGATTGAAGCTCTGGCTGCTAAAGTTAATGTATTGGCTGAATCAGTGGCTACCCTAGCCACCATTGTTCACAATTTGCAAAGAAGTCTTCCACAAGCTCCACCTCCACCTCCCCCTACTAAATGGATGAAAAGGGCAGCTCAGAAAGAAACTTATCCCATTAAGGACAACCAAATTGAAATGGTGGAGGACGATGTGCAGCAACAACATGAGAAGCAACTAATTCTCGATATCGTCGATCTAAACTGGGAATCTCCCAAAGAGAAAAACAGCTGTAAGATGAATATAAGCAACACTAATGATAAATCGGTGGGATCTCATCTCGACCGTAGGCAAAAGAGAAACTTTGTTCCTCTTGGAGTGAACTTGGGAAAGGTGTTCTGTATCTTGGAAACCAAAAGGGGTATTGAAGCCGTTGCAGCCAAAATTTCCAAACTCTAGACAAAAAGGCGGAGGGTATTGCAAGTACCACCAAGTAAATGGTCACTCTATCAGAGGATGCGGGGCTCTCAAGAATGCAATCCAAGACCTCATCGATCAAAAGAAGATTGATCCAGCTGAGTTTGATCACTGGGCAATAGCAGCATCCATGCTTGTCACGTCTTAGGCTAAGAGTCAATCTTTTGAGGAGTCTTATCTAGCTATTTTTGGCTACTATTTTGGTCCATATTTGTTTCCTTTTTAAAAGGTCTATGTCTTGAGTTTATTTTGGTCATAAGTCCGGTTGTTACACCTAGCATGAAATGTGAATCTCTTCCAGAATGTGAATCTCCTTAGACTGGAACTACGAATGGCCTGATTCTCTATTGGGATACGTAGGCACCTTATGGCCGGCCACAATTTTGAAAATGTTTTTGTTAGATTATGGGTCTATTTGTATCTAGTATAAATATGTGTCTTATCATGTACTTAGTTTAAGTATCTAGGACCGTAGTTCAATTATTATACATCTTGTATATATATTTTACGTTGAATGAAATCAACCCTAATGGGTTTTCTCCCTATTACGATTACCCTAAAACTTAACATGGTATCAGAGCGATAGAACTTGGCGACCTACGACGTTCTTCTTGTCGATCAGCACTGCATGAACAGCACCGCATGAACAGTACTTCGGGTGCATGAACAGTACTTCGTGTGAACAGTACTTCGGGTGCGTGAACAATACTTCGGGAATAGTATTTTGCGTGAACAGTGCTTCGTGAACAGTACTCGCGTGAACAGTACTTCGATCAGTTAGGGCTTGCCATCGCCGTCGATCACGATCTGCTCGCCGTCTTTTCTTCTCGCCGATCAGATCTGTTTTTCCTTCTCTCACGAAATTTCAATACTATTTCAGTTAGATCCGAAGGTATTCAGTTGGTTTTTTTTGGTTCTAGGGCTATTGGAACCTTTACTTATTGTTTTTGGAGTTCTAAAGCTACTGGAAACATTGTTTATTGTTTATTTGGCATTATTGTTATGCTTTCAAGATGTCAGAAGAGAAAAAACAGGCTTCCGGTAGTGGCAAGGATGAGTTGAGTCGTGTAGGGACTCTAGATAACTCTCCGCTGGATATTTGTCCCATCAAATGGGATGGCACAAATTATTTACTTTGGTCTCATACTTTTACATTAGCTATTGAAGCTAAAGGAATGTCTGAGTTCATTGAAGGCCCTGTTACTGAGCCTACTACTGAAGTTGAACTCAAGAAGTTTAAGTCTCATCGATCTTTAGCCATGACCTGGTTGTTTAATTCTATGAAGGCTGATATTCGTAGTCCTTTCTTGCTTCTTGACACTCCACATCAGATTTGGACTATTGCCAAACAGACTTATTCTCAGCAGGGTAATGATGCTCAATGTTTTGAGTTGCGAAAGAGACCTCGTGCTATGGATCAACACAATCGATTTGTTGCTGTTTACTTTGCTGAGCTCAGTGGGGCGTGGCAAGAATTTGATTATTATTAGGGGTTTCAGGCAGTCTGCTCCGTTAATGCTGGTGCTTGGTTAAAAAGAATAGAGAAAGGGCGTGTGTATGACTTCCTTGCTGGTCTTGATGTGGAGTATGATCCCATTAGAGTGCAGGTGTTGGGTCGTGTCCCGTTTCCATCTTTGGGAGAGGCCTATGCCATTGTTCAGCAAGAGGAGAGCAGGAGGGGTGCTATGTTGCAAGCTCCTACTTCTGATCGTTCTGCCTTGGTTGCTATTCTGCAGGGACAGTTTGGGTCTGGCAGTGGAAAATCTCAGCCTGGTACTAGTAGTGGGACTATAGACCGCATGTCACTCCAGTGTGATCATTGCCACAACACTGGACATACCAAGGATTTCTGTTGGAAGTTACATGGTCGTCCTTCTCGTGGGCGAGGCAGTGGACGTGGAGGTCGAGGTCGTGGTCCCGGGCATTCTCAGGCTCAGGCACATGTTTCAGAGTTTGCTACCTTGTCCAATTCTGGGTGCAGTACAGGAGTTCAGTCACCTTCTGATTCTACTGGTGGTTTCTCTCAGGCGGAGATGTAAGCTCTCAGGCGTCTTATGGCTCGGGCTGATTCTTCCTCTACTATAGCTCCTACTTCCACAACAGCTCCTACTGCATCCTATTTTGCTCATTCAGGTATTCCAGCTAGTGCATTTACTGCCTCCTCCGGTATCCCTTGGATTATTGATTCTGGTGCTTCAGATCATATGACAGGTTGTTCCTCTGTTTTTTATTCCTATTCTACTTGTTCTGGTAAGGATAAGGTTCGAATTGCCGATGGGTCATTCTCTGCTATTTCAGGGAAAGGTTCCGTTCGCTATTCTCCCTCTATCTCACTCTCTTCAGTTCTCCATATTCCAAACTTTGCCGCTAACCTTCTTTCAGTTAGTAGTTTTACCCATTCTGCGAACAGTTCTGTGACATTTTTTCCTACTCACTGTGTCTTTCAGGAACTGGAAACGGGGAAGATGATTGGCAGTGGTAAAGCACATGGTGGTATCTATTATTTGGAGCATGCACCTCATCCATCTCAGCCATCTATATCATGTGGAAAAGCGCTACATGCAGATATGAGTTCCACTCTTTCTTTGTTACATCGGTGGCACCGTAGATTGGGTCATCCTTCTTTTGGGATATTAGAGAAACTTTTTCCTACTTTAGTTAAACATTGTCCTAGGGATCAGTTTTTTTGTGAAGCTTGTGAGTTTGGGAAACATAAACGCTCTTTTTATGCCCCTATTAATAAACGAAGTGATTCTCCATTTATGGTTATTCATTCTGATGTTTGGGGTCCTTCTCCCATTACTTCTTTAAAGGGCTATCGATGGTTTGTTGCCTTTATTGATTGTTATTCTCGTGCCACATGGGTGTACTTACTCAAGTCAAAGAATGAAGTATTTTCCTGTTTCAAATCTTTTCATAAGATGGTGTACACTCAGTTTGATACACATATTAAAATTCTTCGAAGTGATAATGGGACTGAGTATATTGATAAGATTTTTCGGACATATCTAGCTGATAATGGTATTATTTTTCAGACGACTTGCGTTGACACTCCACAACAAAATGGAGTCGCTGAACGCAAAAATCGTCATCTTGCTGAGGTTGCTCGATCCCTTTTGTTCACTATGAATGTTTCCAAATACTTATGGGGAGAAGCTGTTTTAACTACCACATATCTTATCAACCGTATGCCATCCAGTGTCCTCAATTTTAAAACACCCATTGAGTGTCTGCCAAGCAGTTCTCGAGTTACGACTCTTCCACCTAGGGTGTTTGGTTGTGTGTGTTTTGTTCATGCCCCAAACCTTTTGGGGGCAAGTTGGGCCATAAAGCCCATAAGTGTATTTTTGTTGGATACTCACCTACCCAAAAAGGCTATAAGTGTTATGACCCTTATTCTAGGAAGATGTTTGTCTCTATGGATGTTACTTTTTGGGAAACAGAGTTTTTTTATTCTCCTTCCAATCCATCTTTTCAGGGGGAGCATCAGTAGGAGGAAGAGATGCTTACCTTTTATAATCATAGTGAGGGGGAGCAATTGTTCTATGATCATAGTGAAGGGGAGAAGGAAAACACGGGAGAGGAACCAGTATCTGTTGAAAGGGAAAGGGAAACACACGATATTGGTGGTGACATTGAGGAACAACTACCTGCACGTCTGCAGGGAGCTAACTTACAGAGGTATGCTAGACGTAGAAAGTCTTCATGTGCGTTACCACCTTGTCAATCACAATCACCCACTCCAGTTCCGAATTCCTCAGCTGACTCTTCTGGTAATGATTCTCCTCTTATTGAACATCCTCCTATGGATCCTGACAATCTTCCTATTGCTATTCGAAAAGGTGTTAGATCTTGTACTCAACATCCTATCTCATAGTTTGTTTCTTATGACCATTTGTCTCCTTCGTACTATGCCTTTGTCTCTTCTCTTTCCTCTATATCTATTCCACAGAATTGGCAGGATGCATTCAGGATACCTAAGTGGAAAGGAGCTATGGTGGAAGAGATGACAGCTTTGAAAAAGAATGGCACCTGGGATCTAGTGTTACTTTCAGAAGGGAAGAAGCCCGTGGGCTACAAGTGGGTGTTCACTATTAAGCAAAAGGCTGATGGTACAGTTGAGAGATACAAGGCAAGGCTTGTTGCCAGAGGTTTTACTCAAACTTATGGTGTTGACTATGAGGAGGCATTTGCTCCGGTAGCGAAGATGAATTCGGTGCGAGCTCTCGTCTCGTGTGCTGCCCACTTGAACTGGCCTCTTCAACAGTTTGATGTGAAAAATGCATTCCTCCATGGTGATTTAGAGGAGGAAGTTTATATGGATATTCCACCAGGTTTCTCTTCTCCTGCAAGTAAGGGAAAAGTGTGTAGATTGAAGAAGGCACTTTATGGGCTGAAACAGTCCCCTAGAGCCTGGTTTGGCAGGTTTTCTAAGGCTATGTTGAGTTTTGGTTACAAGCAGAGCCATGCAGATCATACGATGTTCACCCGACAAAGTAATGGTAAGATTGCTGTCCTTATTGTTTATGTTGATGACATAATAATGACAGGCAATGATGTGAGTGAGATTCATAATCTTAAGTCTCGTTTAGCTCAAGAGTTCGAGATTAAGGTCTTGGGATCATTAAGATATTTCCTTGGAATGGAAGTAGCGAGGTCTGATAGAGGTATCTTTATTTCCCAACGCAAGTATATACTTGATCTTTTGGAAGAAACAGGTATGTTGGGCTGTAGACCTGCAGATTCCCCTATTGAGGCAAATCATCGTCTTAGTGGAGATGTGGGGGAGCATACTGATAAGGAGAGGTATCAGCGACTTGTGGGTCGACTAATATATTTGGCCCACACCCGACCAGATGTTACTTATGCAGTCGGTGTTGTTAGTCAGTTTATGCATGATCCTCGTACTTCACATCTAGATGCGGTTTATCGGATTCTGAGGTATCTGAAATCAGCTCCAGGAAAGGAATTTTGTTCTCTAATCATGGCCATTTGCGATTGGAGGCATTCACTGATGCTGACTGGGCTGGTTCTATGGATGATAGGTGCTCTACTTCTGGTTATTGCACTTTTCTTGGGGGTAATCTATACATGGCGAAGTAAGAAGCAATCGGTAGTCGCCAGGTCTAGTGCAGAAGCTGAGTATAGAGCTATGGCTCATGGTGTTTGCGAGCTCTTGTGGCTCCAAACTTTGTTACGTGATTTGGGGTTTACTGATAGTGTTCCGATGAAACTCTATTGCGACAACAAAGCTGCCATCAACATTGCTCATAATCCCATTCAACATGATAGAACGAAGCACATAGAGATTGATCGACACTTCATCAAGGAAAAGTTGAACGAGGGTTTGATATGTATGCCGTTTGTGAGATCTGGAGATCAGTTGGCTGATATATTCACAAAAGGGCTGGGTAGCAAGAGTTTTCATACTATTGTATTCAAGTTGGGCTTGATTGATATCTTTGCACCAACTTGAGGGGGAGTGTTAGATTATGGGTCTATTTGTATCTAGTATAAATATGTGTCTTATCATGTAATTAGTTTAAGTATCTAGGACCGTAGTGCAATTATTATACATCTTGTATATATATTTTACGTTGAATGAAATCAACCCTAATGGGTTTTCTCCCTATTACGATTACCCTAAAACTTAACAGTTTTCTCCTGTGCTAATTCGCTGCCATAGAATACTCATGATAACATCAAACGTTGAAAACAATCCATAAGGGTTTCAAAGTAACCTTATGACATCTTTTGGAACACATCATAATCACTTGAATTGTCAAAAGCGCAAAGCGAGTTTTTCAAAGCTATGACCCGTGTCATTTCT
The DNA here is from genome assembly GCA_025413875.1 of Rhododendron molle. Lineage (NCBI taxonomy): Eukaryota > Viridiplantae > Streptophyta > Magnoliopsida > Ericales > Ericaceae > Rhododendron > Rhododendron molle. The sequence goes on along the minus strand of CM046391.1, from coordinate 31,580,339 downwards.
CTTGAGCTAAAGAAGAGTTGACACATCTTTGCACCCTCACAGAGATCACTTGTAAGCAAAATATGTTGTTGAAGATGAAGAGAAGGAGAAAGAAGAAAAGAGAGGAAAAATACTGAGAAAAAAATGATGAGCTCGCTAGATCGAAAACCCGCAAGGCGGTCTAGGCAAAAGTTAGAGAACGAACAAAGTGAGAAATTAGCCGTGTCTCCATGCATCTGCTGTGTCTCAAAAGATTAAAATTCGCTTGGTTAAACATCGAAGCTCTTAATCTCTTGGCTAGGATTCTTGTCACTGTGTCGTATGTTTCAAGATGAAGAAAGGCATTCATTTCTCTATCCCAAACACTTATCCCTTGCTAGTCACGTCGAGCCTCTGGATAATTTCTTTGAAAAGCCTGCTAGGCAGCCATCCCCTACACTGGGGCAAATACAATAAAATACAAGGAGAGATGAAAGAAAAATCAATGAAAGAATGAGCACCTCGTCATACAAGGGGCATTTTGAAGGAAACATTTCTCCCAATGCATACAAAAGCCATTTTTGAAGAAATCAACTCTTTCACAAAGTGAGGCAAAAGACAGCAAGAGTTGATTAAAATATTGAGGATGGCTGCTAGCTTTTAAAACCCAAGCATGAGTAGAATTAGGTTTGAGCCTTTACATCCGCTTCTTTCTCTAGCCAAAACCCAAGCCTACATTATGGTCCATAACAAAGTCCTTTCAGATTGAGAAATACGACTTAGTAGCAAGGTCCTAGACACTAGGGGGCATTACCAATGTGGAACTTAACATGAAGGGCAAGAATCCTGAAATTTGCATCATCTTGGCAAATCAAACAACATGGAGAGTTACGTGAGACAAGGGGTATGCCTATGTTTCCTATTATGCACCTCTCTCAAAAGTATCCAACCTCTTATATGGGTCTCAGTAGGCACTTATCAATCCAACTCAAGTCAACCAAATCAAACTCAAAGCAACAAACTCACCTAATTGACTAGGGGCATGGGGTTGCAGAATAGTTCTATGTTCTTTGATGATTGAATGACGTGAGTGTGGAACATGGATGGAGTGATATGATTTTGAAATCCTCGAGGAAAAGTTTTCAATGTTAATTTTATCCTAAACATTCTTGACACAACAATACAAGCACAATTGCTTTTACAAACTTTCGAGGAGATAAAATGAGTTTCTCATTTCATGAGGGGTGCAGCTAGATGGGCCTTGGGTCAAATAATATTTTCAGTAGTGTTGCTAGAATATTGTAGTCTGTCTTGTCATAGTCACTTAACTAGTTTAAAGTCTCCCTAAATCAAAGAGGAGCATTAGCTGAAATACGCGAAAGTTGAGATGTCCAAAATGCATTGCGGATTCACATGCATACCATTATCACCCTGTCTTTTGCATTAATCTCTTGATCCTAGTATTTCATGTGTATGGCTGCTTAATGGAAGTAGTTGTCTTGGTTGCACGAGCTAACCCCAAGTATAAGGTGTTCTTATGCTCAAGCAAAGGCATGTTCATCAAGGCATCATGGCCATCATCTCTATACAAGGAATAAAGGGCAACAAAAGGGATGCACTATAAAGTCTACCTCCCTGTCAACACACTTGAAGAAAGCTCAGCCTGAGAAGCATCATATCAAGGGGAACACCTCAACTCTTTTGTGGAATGCTGTCACACAGCACTGTCAAGGGCGCGCCAAGATCTCTGCTTGACATAAACATTGCACTCATATTCATTGCTATTTACATTGCATGTTTCTATGCTAGGGGCAATTAGATCATTGTCACCATGCACAGTTGAGCTAGGGTCAAGCATTCATGGCCTAAACAGGGGACTTGCATTTCTTTTTAAATATTAAAATTAACATGCCTATGTGTTGCATTTCAAACCATGTCACCCAAAATCGTTCAAGCTCTTGAACTAGGGTTCTTCAAATGTGATGGTCCTGCCCCTAGCAGTCAGCATAAAAGGACTTCGGCCCGTGGTCGACTGCAAGCCTGTTGCATGTCATTTTCTTATCCACTACTGTCTTCTAAACTGTTTAAACGTTAATTGTAGGGTTTTCTCAGATTTCGGTCCTTGAAGTTATCAGAACCAACCACATCAAGCTTTGTGTCTATGACTGACTGAGCCAAGTCAAAGAAGCTGAAAGATAGCCTCGTAACTAGCAAACTCTACAATTGTCACCATGTCAGTAGCATTAAAGTGGCTTCGTACTTCGCATCTCCGTAGCTCATTGCTTCATGCTTTCATCTCCATAGCTTGGTCCTAGGTCATATCTAGTATAGATATTGTGTGGTACATGTATATATATATATATATGAGTGTACTTGTATGTATATATATATATATAAATATAACATGTGTGTGTTACAATATTATATTAAGAAAATCTATATTTAGTTTTAAATACAAAATTTTGAAAGACCCATAGTACATATGTATATATTAGTATATATATATATACTTTCTAAGTGGTACAAGTGGGAGAGAGAGAGAGAGAGAGAGATAGAGAAAAGCCGAGAGAGAGATGGGAGAGAGAGAGAGAGAGATTCGGATGGGAGAGAGAGAGAGAGAGTGATGTGTGCTTTCCTTTGATTGACCTTGCTTTGATCATCTTGTCCTATTTTGATATGCTTTCAAGTGAAAGCATAACCTATGCCATCCAATCTTGTCCTTCTTTGTACAAAACCCCATTGTTTATTTGAAACAAATCCAATTCCTTGGCCAACCTTCCAAAATCCTATCCAAAGGACACATCCTAGCCTTGCATGCCTAGTTTTTAGGTTATTTCTTGCAAGCAAACTTGATTTACTTGAATTAAAAATTGAGGGAAAAAGAGAGAGAGAGTGGCCGGCTATGAGAGAGAGAGGGAGTGCTTTGCCTATAAATATTCACCTCATGCTTCATTTGAACTCACACCTTTCCATTCTCCACTTCTCTCCTTGAAAGCATAAGAATTCTTAGTGTTCTTGAGTAGTTCTAGCTTGTTCTTGAGCTTTCTTTTCATCTCCGCCACTAAACCACTATACGACCACCACCTCGATCCTAAAATAGTAGTAGTATAGGTTACGATCTAGTTTCGAGAGAAACCTTTCTCTTTCTAAGCTTTTGGAAGCTTATCGTAAGCCGTTACGCCATTCGAGTGCCGACTTTCTTTCCGACGTTTCTTTCGTAAACCTTTCTACCGCCGAGAAGAATGGTAGAATACTCCGACCCCGCTATCTCTAAGTATATGTGGTACTTGAATAGTTATATGCATGTTTGACTTGAATTTAGCTTGTAGAACTTTCTTGTTAAGTCCGTAGTTTACTTTGATCTTATGGCTACTTGATTGCTTGATCTCGTGATAGTTGTTTGTTTTACTTATGGTTATTAACAAGTATGATAGTATAGAGTTGGATGATCTTGCTAGTTGAGTTTCAAGATTACTTTAAAGTGATTTGTCCTGCCGCGGAGTCTATGCATGCTTACGAGACACGAGAACCGAAAAGTAGAAACATGACACTTAGGGATAAAAAGGATTTTTGAAACTACATAATGGCCGGACTTGGTAACCTTATGTGAGTTGTGAAAACCCGCAAGGTGGCCGGACTTGGTAGCCCTTTGTGTGGACTTGCGAAAACCGCAATGAGGTCGGACTTGGTAGCCCATTGTGTAGATTGCTAACGGAGCCGGACGTGGTAGCTTCATTGGTAATTGGGCTTGGTTATCCGCGGAGAGGAGCCAATGCAAGATTTGATAACGTGGCCGGACTTGGTAGCCCGTTGGTAACAAAGAATGAGAAATGATTTTTGAAATGAAATGGTGACACGGTTTACGATGAGTCGCGTAGGAGAAACAAAGAAGGGCATGACACCAACGTAGGCAAGATAATGAATGCGGATGTGTCATTGTTAATTTATGTTGTTGAATGAGCATGTGTAATTACCTATGTACCTTCGTGTTATAAGTTATGGGTTAGCGGGTTGGATTATTCTATTGAGCTTCTGTAGCTCACGGTGTTACCTTTTTGGTGACCCTGACATATTATACTGGGGGCGACGCTGGTATAATGTGTCAGATTTTATAGATGAGCAGCATGAACAGTACACCTTGGAGGCTTTTGGAACTGAGGAGCTGGCTAGGATGAAGCTGCAGGCGGAGCTGTAGTTAGGAACCCTAAAACCCCTTCATTTGTATAAATATTGAACCCTAGTGGGAGTTATGATGTAATAATGAGCCAGACTCCATTTGATTTTATCAATGAATCATTTATTTAACGTACCCAAAATTCGGGGCGTTACAATACTTAGAACTAGCCTTAGGGACGATCCCAAGCATGTGGAAACCAGCCTTGGAGGCATCCCAAGCATGAGGAACAAATCAAACCCTGTGAAAGATGGAAGATGGAATACTCAACAGCCCTAATCTCAACAGCTCTACACTATCCCAACCGGCTCAATGCCGTAATATACAACAAGATAACATCTATACTTGACGTTTATATCAAACACACAAGCACGGGCCCGTGCACATTAGCATCAATTGCATCACATCGAGTCTGCAATAGTTGCATTACCATATCTACTCACATCTAATCGCCAGCATCATCATATACATGTATTGCATATCTCTCTCATTCATGAAACAGGTCAACCCTGCAATCAACCGGCTCAATGCCTCGATTTTATTGATCGGCCCGGTGCTTCGATCCTTTGGCTCTATGTCAAAACTTATGATGAGAAAGCTCCGTGCACAAACCATCAGAATGCAACCGGCTCTATGCCTCGGTTCAATCAAGCTCCTCCAATCGGCTCCGTGCCTCGGTTCCTTCATTCCAATGCTCCATGCTCAAGATACTGGCCCTGTGCCCCCTATATCTCAAGAAATGGCATCCAACTCATCTTCAGAAGATGGCTTGGGTTCCACCCCATATCTCAAAACCGGTGTCCAATTCGTCCCCAACAGATGGCTTGGATTCCACCCCAATTACATCAATTCCTTCTAGCTCATTCGCAAGGATAGGCTACTCTATCGAGTTTCTCTCAGTTAAAGTCAGGATGATAAAGAAAAGCAAACACACCTGTCGTGTATTGATCTACCCCAAAATGCAGCCCTGCGCTCCTTCAACTACTCTCCGCCAAAATCCTGGCTCAGCCTAGGTACGTTGCACTACAGCTTTTAAAGCCTGAAGGTACGTCTTCTGTCCCTAACCCTCCAACTTTTTTATTTTTTTATTGCCTCCGAACTACGATTGGTCTGAATTTCCCCTGTGGAATACGTAGGCAGCCTCCCGGCCCGACCATAACAAAAACCTTTTTCAAAAACCCTTGGAATAGTGGTTGGACCAAATTGAGTTGCTTTTACAGCTTTGACTCTTACTCAAACATGTCTCGCGATCTGTCTGAGCTCAGTCAAAGAGGGGCATCTGTAGACACCCCAATTTGGTCTAATGATTATTTCAGGTCCCACCTTGGGGACCATCCTAATGATGAAATGGATACAGTGATTGCTGATTGACTTCTTGTGAACCTTAGGACTTTCGGTAAGAACTTTGAGCCACTTAGGGGACCTACTCCAGAGCCAAATAGCCTTTCAGACAGAAATACAGCATCCTAGGAAAATACATCTATCAGCCGTAAGATCGATTCCTCGGCCGCCAGATCCATTCCTCGGCCGCCAGATCCATTCTTCAGCCACAGATCCATTCCTCGGCCGCAAAATCCATTCCTCGGTCCCTAAATCCATTCCTCGGCCGCCAAATCCATTTTTCAGCCACAGATCTATTCCTCGGCCGCCAGATCCATTCCTTGGCCGCCAAATCCATTCCTCGGCCGCCAGATCGTCTATTTTCTAGATTCTGGAACGTTCTGTCAATCGTTTGATCCGTTCACAAAACCCTAGCAGCCAAATCCCGATGCGTTCGGGCTACGTTAGAGGATTACCATGAGGAGTTCGTGTTGCCTTATAACTCCAATTCAATCATTCGATTTTGATTGGTTGAGGTGTGTCATCCTTATGCCTATATAAAGGAGCCCTTAGGTTCCGAAATTAACAAGTTCACACACTCTCATCAGCCACGAAATTCTGCCAATATACAATCTCAAATCCTCTCTACAAAAGCCCCAACCTCCTGAAGGCAACCGCTAATCCGATGATCAAACCCTGAAGTTCAAACCCTAACCCTAGGGCTTTTCAAGAATCAATCAGTCAATCCCATTCAATCCGAAGCAATCGAGTCACTGAGGGATCAATGTGGTGAGGCCCAGGGGCCTTCGGCTCGTTTTACTTTCAGTATATTCATGCTAATCATAGGATTTTGATTATCTGTTAATCGTATTATCTGGTGTGAGGAAGAACATCCGCTAGGGGATCAATCCTTTGGTCGGTACATTAATCCAAGAGGATTCCTCGACCGTGGAATCCATTCACCGGCCGCGGAATCCATCTTCTTGGAACAGATCTGTTTTATTCTGCTTTTCTGATGCATGCTTTCAATTGCCATACTGGCTCACCTTAGTCACTATTAAAGGCTAATAATCAGATTACGTGTCTAGAGTTAAATAAAGCAAGTATATGTCTTATGTCGAACGATTATGGGCCAGTTTCAAGACTAGGCAAAGAGGGGTGCCTAACACCTTCCCTTTATTGTACTTTTGGCTCCCGTACCCGGAATCTCTATCTGTGTTCCTAGTTTTAATAAACTAGGTGGCGACTCTATTTTGATGATAATCGCTATCGTGTGGCGATGTTTCTAGCCATGGGAATATCCACGATTTTGGTTTATGTAGCAAGCAAACAAACAAACAAGCAATGATCAATCTGTATGGCGATGCCCCGTTTGGGAGGTGTCTATAGGGTATTTAGGGATAAGTCTTTCAATTGGTCTGTATTGGTGTCTGAGTTCTAGCATAAGGATATTCGAGAGTACTGAATGTTCGTTGGTGCAGCTATTGCACACTCTGTGTAGGTGCCCTGGTGATGAGATGCTGTTAAGTTGTAATGTTGATTAAACTAGGGGGAAATAATTAGAATTGATAATACGTGTATTTGTGGTGTGATGTTTAAGATTATGAATATGAGAATTATGTGATTTGTTTTGACTAAATGAATGGGAATGCTTGAGATTGGTGAAGTGAATAGACGTTGTGTAAGGCATTACGAGATTGAAAAGAACGAGGCAACTATTGGGCTTTTAAAACCACAAATTGTGAAGTGTTGGATACTCAGTGAGTCCGTTGGACACTCTGTGGGTCCGTTGGATATGGAGTGAGTCAGTTAATGCATGAATATGGCTGGTGTTGTATAAACTATAAATTGTATGGTTGGTTTGTTGGGATATCTTGTGTATGAAATTCGTTGCTATTTAACTTTAACCTACATGTTTGACTCATTATGTAATTTCGATGTGAGTAGTTTGCTCTTTGTATGTGGCTCAGAATAGACCCGAAGGTGTGTGGGTGTGTGCTACGAGGAGAGGAAATTTTAGTTAAAATCTGACGTGTGTCCTTCTTTTACTAGCCATAGTGGAATGTAAGGTTTGAAAATGGTAGAATTTAACTCCATGTACATATTGTGTTCTTGCTACTCCTATGTGTGATACAATTAGAGAATTAGATGCAAAAGGTTTCTGTGATATGTCAACCCATAGTTGGGAGTGGTTAGTGACTAGCGGTAAGGAAAATAGTGGATTTGAAAGTTTATATGAATGGTTGCAAGGTTGAGTCGTGTTAAGATATGTAGAGACGACACATTGTGATAGAAGTGGGTTTAGTCTGCTAAAGCCAAAAAAAAGGGTCGATGATGGATTTGAATGAATTAGGGAACATGAAATTGTATTAGAATTTGGTTGTGTTTAAATGTTAGATGGACAAAAAGGGTGTTTAAGGTTTGTGCAAAGTTCAAAAGAAAGAGTCATGTGGATAAAAGAGGTGTGAGTTGGAGATTGTGACTAGCGGTTTGTTTTATGTGCATTTGGTGTCGGTGTCTGTTCTTAGCACTATTAATAGAATTTGATCGATGGTGAGATGTGTTTACTTTTGGAGTTGAAAAGGATATCAATAGCTTTGAGACATAAGAAGTTCAATTATGGAGAATTGGTGTTAAAAACAGAGCAAAGGGTGTTGGTCATTATGAAGTCTAATAATTGGATTTTGGGTTTCTTGGTTTTGTTGCCGTAGAGATTATTCGAGATTTTCTAGATTGACAGTTGGCATTGAATAGGAAAAAGATAACGTGGAATTCAGCGTTTGGGGAACGAGGGGATATAAGTCGTTGAATCTCGGAGTGAGTGTTAGAATTTGAGTGTCTATGAAGGTTGAGATTTCAGGAGAGCGGTTAGAGGTTGGTGTGGTTCTTGGGGAGAAACCGATGTGCATCCTAGACATACAAGAATTGACTGTTGAGCGGTAGGACCATACCATTAGTGAGGGGTTTTGTGTGGAGCCAAAAAGGGGTAAGGGAAGGTCTATGTAGAGAAGAGAGGATGAAGTTGGACGTGATCGTGGAAATGTGACATAGGGTTATGTATTGCGATTGGTGACTCAGTTGGATTTGGTTTAACAAATTTCGGGGATGAAATTTCTTTTTGGAGGGTAGGATGTAGATACCCGTATTTTTTGAAAATGGTTTAAAGATTTTATAAAAGCTAGAATACCGAATAAATGGAAAAATTATGAGTTTATTTGTTTTGTGGCTTAAATGATAGGATTGTTATTTGAGGGAGTGTGAGTGTAATTGGCTTGGATGCTAGTATATATGGGGTGTGTATGTGTTGTAGGAGAACAAAACCCCACACCCGTCTCTCTCTCTAACTCTCAGCTCCCTCTCTCTCTCTACACCTCCACTCTCAAACTCACTACCAAACTCAAAGCCCACCAAGATCCTCCACCAAATTGACTTCCTCAAGTGTTCTAGGTCTCGAATTGTGTTCGTTCAAGCTCGGAGGATGAGTATTTCTGTAACAACTCTAATTTTTACTAAATAATAATTTCGTTGTTATTATTCGGAAAATCTTTTAATTAAGCTTGGAAGGTTTTAATCGTCTTCTAACTGCTGAATACCAGTCCTTATTAGTAATAAGCTTTGAGATTTCACCTCTTGGCTGGAAATCCTACTTAGAAGGCCTAGTTAGCTTTTTAACCAACTAGTTAACTTAACGACCGTTTAACCTAATTACCATTTGCTTCCTAACTCTTGGTGAACCTTATGAACCTTTGACCCTTGAACCATTTGAACCCATGACCCTAGATGAACCTTTTGGACCTTTTGAACCTTTTAGCTATTAACCATTGGACGATAAATGTTAGGGTAATCTTTACCTTTTCCTTGTTAAAGGATGGAGAATGTATGTGAGTAGTAGGAGTGTGAGGCTTGTTTACCTTTTCCTTATTAAAGAAAAGTGTAGAACAAGATGTTGGAATGAAACTAAGGCCCTTTAAAACCTCTTAAACTTGTCAACCCCTTGCACATAAATGCAAGGGGGTATTTATAGAGGAGATGGGAGGAGTAACCAGTTGAAATGGGGCTGGTTGGATTGGAGTGTAAATCTCCATGCATTAAATGCATGGGACAAGGTGATGGGTAGCATGTGTGAGAGAGGGAAACATCCCCCTATTCGAGATCACTTCCCAGACAGCTGCATAGTGTACTGGGGTGCCCCAAAAGTCTTGTGAACGTGACTGAATAAAGGTGATAAGACTACCTTTGACCGGCATACGCCAGTCCAAGACCTGTGTGCGCGTGTCCCTGCTTGGTAAACGATCAAAGTTGATCGATGACTGACATGTGGCAAAGGACCAGCGTACGCTGGTGTGGGACCAGCGTGCACAAGTAGGGTTTTGCTGTGGCTTTTTGGTTCTGGCTTAAAGGGGTTCAAACTGCTTAAAGCTCAAACACACTAACATTCTCGGGATGTTCTTTGATCTCATTCATCATCGGGGAATCAAAGATCGTAACTAAACTAATCTGGATAGTCCAGAATAGGGTGTCTACAACGGTTTAGTGTATATGTAGTAAAATTAAAAGGTTGTGCCTATCTATACGAATGATAAAGAATAGAGGACTTCCCAACAAGGCATGCTCTTCACGATGTGTAGGGTTGCCAATATTTTTTTTTAAACATATGGTTGATGGAACCAGTATTAAAATGAAATTCAAAGTTTCTTTTGCCCTTCATACTTGTTATATTATTTGATTCTCAGATTAAAAGGTGGGCTCTTTCAATCCACTTGCTATACATTATTCTCAAAGAAAACAAACTTACTGGAGCAAATTATATTGACTGTAAAAGGAACTTGGATATTGTGTTAACTGTTGAGGGCCATGCTAAACCAAAAAAAAAAAACTACTAAGGGCTGCAAATATGTGCTATCTATGGTGTGCCCACTTATACCTGATGAGAATTTCACAGAACAGGAAGTAAAGCCTTATAAAGATTGGATTAAGGCTGATGAGATGGTGCGGTGTTATATTCTGACTTCTATGTCGAATATCAAAATCAGTCTATGGAACCTGGTTGCGATATGATGTTGAACCTCAGAGAAATGTTTGGGGATCAGAATCGTGCAGCAAGGCTAGTTGCAATGAAATAATTGGTGAGTATCACCCATGTAGAAGGGACCCCGATAAGGGATCATGTTATGAAGATTATAGCTCTTTTAAATGAACTAGAGATCCTTTGAGTTGAAATCAATAGGGAAACCCAAATCAATTTCGTTATTAACTCACAGTAGTCTAACAGTTTTAAGCAATTTCGTCTAAACTATTCTACGAGCAAAATGCATTTATCTTTGGCGGAATTTCTTAAGGATCTCTGAGCAATTGAGAGTCTTTTAGTTGTGAAGAAACCACCATCTGTGTAAGTGGCAAAGAAGGCTACTTCTTCTAAGCCAAAAGGCAAGAAGAAGCAGAACAAGTCTATGAAAAAGGTTATGGAGGCAGTTCATGCGCCTCAGGGGGAGTGGAAAAAGCCTTCAGGTAAGTGTTTTCACTAGAAGCAGAAAGGACACTGGAAGAAGGATTATCCAGTTTTTCTCAACAAAGTGAACAAACAAGATAAATCTTGTGCACTAGTTGTTGAATCATGTTTAGAGGTGTTATGGTGTGTAGATACCGGAGCCACTAATCATGTTTGCAATTCATTGCAGGGATTCCAGAGAACCAGAAGTCTCAGTGATGGAGAGATTTATCTACATATGGAAAATGCTATGAGAGTGACAACAGTTGCAGTAGGAAATGTTTTTTTTTTTTTAAATGTTGGTAGTAATCGGAGTTTAATTTTGAGAGATTGTTTTTATGTTCCTTCTATTAGAAGAAATTTGGTTTCAATTTCTAAGTTGATTAAGGATGGATATTTGGTTTATTTTAGTGACTCTGTGGTTACTAAAATAAATAAATATTTTATCTGTTCTGGTTCATTGGTGAATGGTCTATATTATTAATTCTATATTTCCTACAGTACAACTGCATAGATTGAATAACACTAATAATTTGCCACGTAAGAGAAAGGAGCCTTCTAAATTGAACCAAACGTATCTTTGGCACTTACACCTTGGTCATATTAATCTGAATAGGATTTATAGACTAGTCCGTGAATCCTGTTTGGAAGGTAAGATGACCAAGAAGCCTTTTTCTGCAAAAGGATATAGAGCCAATGAGCCATTGAAATTGGTTCATTCTATTTGTGTGGGCCTATGAATGTCCAAGCTAGAGAGGGTTTTGAGTACTTCATCACTTTTATTGACGATTACTCAAGGTATGGATATATTTATTTGATGCCCCGTAAGTCTGAATGCTTTGAGAAATTCAGGGAGTATAGGGCGGAAACGAAAAAGCGTCTGGGTAAATGTCTCAAGACATTGCGATTTGATCGTGGTGGCGAATATCTCTTGGGAGAGTTTAGGGACTATTTGTCAGCTGAAGGGATGACATCCCAATTGTCAGCTCCAGGTATGCCATAACAAAATGGTGTAGTAGAAAGAAGGAATATGACCGTTGTGGATATGGTAAGATCAATGGTGAGTTATTCAGATTTATCAATTTCATTTTGGGGACATGCATTAGAAACAACATCGATCATGTTGGGATGGTTCAAGTTCCCAATTATGTTGGTTCGAATTCCACCAAAGTCAATGTCTTGCACAAGGTTCAATTTTCTGTTTTTACTCCCGTAGTGCTAGCTGTCGTGACCTTCCGGCTTCTCTGGTTGGGAACTTGTATAAGAAGGTGTTCCGGTTTCTAAAAAAAAAGAACTTTTAGAAAAGGAAGGAAATTTCAAGCTCAAAAATTATATGTTTACGCAAATAATTTTTCTATCAATATAGATCTTGTTTGGGAGATTTCATTGAGATCTTTTAAACGGTGCAAAAAAAATTTAAAAAATATTTTTTATTTTCATTATATTTGAGCTTAAAATTACATTCTTTTTGAAAAAGAAAGCGAAACGGCACCTAAGTTTATTAATGCATGGGTTGGTGGGTGTAAATAATGGCATTGAAGGAGAGTATTTCGGTAGACACATGGAGAGTAAGAGTGGAAGAAAAAACAGTTTGTGTGTGGGGCCAGCTCCTTTGGGAGTTGCTGGGTACACGGGCTTTTCTACAGCAAGTTTTGTGTGTGCAAGGGTCAAGTATAGTACTTGGTGGGAGTGTGTTCTTGTATGAGTGAGTGTACAAGGGTTGGGTGTGGGACGTTATTTCATATCCAAGTGTATTTGTACGGAAAATTCTCATAGTGAAAAAAACAGGATCCTCTCCGTAGAGTAGGCAGTTTTTGCCGAACCACATATATTATTGCGTGTACGTCTCTCTCTATTTATTTTTCATCAAACTTCCATTGGTTGCAATTGTGGTTGTGTTTGAATCTCGGTGCTTGGATGCTTCCTCGTTCATTCCCAACATAGCGTACATTCTTAATTTGATACCATCTAAGTCAGTACCACCTACACCCACAGAATTGTGGACTAGGTGCAAATCTAATTTGCCGAGGGGGAGAGAGGGAGAGAGGGAGTTTTTTAGTTAGTTCCGTCATATGGGGGAACTTTGGCGGGATTGATTTTTGTTGCCAAATATCGAGGACTGACTTTCTGGATTCAAGAATAATAATTGTAGTTTATTTTGGTGAGTATTTTTTAATTGTATTAGTAGTAACTTCAATTCACGTTTTCTGTTGCTCTTTCTATGACTTGCCCGCACTTCCATGTGTCAAGCAAATTATTATTAATAGAATAGATACTCTAATAACCATCTATCTAAAGAAGAAAGTGGAAGTCCACTCTCTCTCTAACTAAATATACGAGCTGTAAATATGGACACACTGAACTGGACATGCACATGCGCCGTGATTTTTTTCAAGAAAAACTTTGGATGCAACCGTTGCGCGTGCCACATTATCTGGTGCAAAAAGGCAGCTATATATTCAGATTTTAATGAATGAATTCCCTTGCAAACAAAGTTTATTACAGTAATTAATTGCACTGAATTTTACCTCATCTTCCTTGACAATTTTGCCCAATCGGCCAGAGTTAAGAGACAGAGCGAGAGAGAATGTGTGTGTGGAGGTGGTATTTGAGGCCTAAGGGGTGTAGCTAATCCTGTACTGCATTGCAACCTTTGCAACTTAATTATGGAAGCCCTTCTGAACTTATGGGTATGGGAGTCCTTCATTAACTCTGAATGGTTTGAACGATGACGTGGTGCGCCGATTGTATGAATTTTTCTTTTTCGAGTTTTTGATAGCCCCAAGGCTCAAGCTTCAAACGTCTATGCGGTTAGGCACATCGTTTCACAATACACTTTGCAGTTTCTACTAGTCTTAAAGGTATAATTTTTTACTTTTATAATTTCTTTCATCGAGACAAACTAATAATCCATAAAAACTTGAAAACACTCTCATTAAATAATTTTTTTTTTAAAACAAAACTCCCTCATTAGTTCAGCGATTAAAAACTTAATAAGAACATATTTGTCTCCGATTCCAACAAAAAAATAAAGTATGGCTCTGGAAACTTGTATCGCCTCCAATTTTGGGTACGTTAAATAAACATTTTATTGATTAAACTAAATAGAGTCTGGCTCATTATTACATCATAACCTCCACAAAGGTTCATTATCTACACAAGGAAAGGGAAACTAAGGTTCCTATCTACAGCTCCGCCAGCTCCTCCATCCTAGCCAGCTCCAAAGGCCTCCAAGGTGAACATCTCTCCTTGATCATCTACAAAGTCTGACACATTATACAAGCGTCGCCACCAGTATAATATGTCAAGGTCATCAAAGGTAACACCATGAGCAACAAGAGCTCAGCAGAATAAACCTATACCCACTAACCCTTAACCTACAAGTAGCAGGTCACATAGCACATATGTATTCAATAGAAACAATAACAATGACATATCCACAATCAATATTCAAACGTTGGTGTTTGTGACATCTAAGTTTCTCCTACGCAACTCATCGTAGTCTGTGTCAACCATTTTCATCCTTCATTTACCAAATCAATATTTTGGAAACACACATCTTTAATACAACCAACCTCGGTTCCGCCGCTTTGCATTCCCGAGTATCCGCATAATGGTTCCACTGCTCCGGGTTCTCATTGGCACACAATTTGCATTGGCTCCTCTCCACGGATAACCAAGCCATACATCGGTTCCGCTGCTCCGGATTCCCGAGTATCCTCACCATGGTTCCGCCGCTCCGGGTTCCCATGGGAACGCACACAACCTCACAATGGTTCCACTGCTCCGGGTTCCCATTGGCATATGCACACACACACCACACAATGGCTACCACGTCCGGCCATTATGTAGTTTCAAAAATATTTTTTCCATGTCAAACACTTCCTTATGTTAACCCCACCCTAGGTGCCATGTTTCTACTTTCTCGATTTTTGTGTCTCATTTTCATGCATAGACTCCGCGGTAGGACTTTTCACATAAACACTTTAACTTGCCTTATCATAAGCAAACATAACTAACGTTATACTAGGGAAAATGAGTAGAGATTAGTATACATACAACTCAAGCATGCACACAAGATATACTTAGCGATAGAGAATAAGGACATTCTTCTATACTGAGAGATAATGGTTAAGACTAATCTACCTTGATCCGAAACTAGTCGGGGCCGAATAAGCTAGTTGAAAAATTCCACGAGCGGTGAAACTCACAAATTCAAACCAAACTTTGTATGGCAGTAACTCGGTCAATATTTGGCCGAATATAATCGTTCTTGGGTCAAAATCGAAGCTCTAGAAATGCTCTACAACTTTTGTGAATGAAGTTGATCCTAGAAACTACTTTAGGTAGAAGAAAAATGGTGATAAATAAAGTGACAGTATGCTGTCTGGATCTGGACATCCGAGATTTTAACTGAATTTCAGATGTCAATATCTTGGTCATTTCTTGACCGATTAGAGTGGTTCTTGGGTCTAACTTGAAGGTCTCGAAGTACTCTACAACTTTCCGGAAGGAAGTTGGTTCTAAGGACTACTTTAAGCAGGAGAAAAATAAGGATTTGTAAAGGGCAGTAGGCTGTCTGGAAAACAGAAATGGTTTCTAGAGAGAAGTGAGAGCAAATGAGTGAAGGTGTGAGAATGGCTTGAATGAGCATGTTATTTATAGGCCAAGGCTTGGCTTATTATCCAAGGGATAAATTTTTCCCTAACAATTATTGTCCAATGGGTAAATTATGATAGGTATGGCCTTGTCTTGTCCTAGGAAAAGCTTGCTTGTAAGAAAGAACAAAATCATTGGCTAAGGTCATGTTTAAAGTTGACTAGAAATGGGTTGGCAACTAGGTTTAAGCTTAAGGGCTATTTAGTTTATGGTGGCATCCATGGCAAGACTATGGTTGCTTCTTTTGGAAGCAAAAAGATAAGTTTTGGCTTTGACAAGACTAGACAAGTCTAAGTATTCATTGGCATGACTAATTTTTACTAACCAAGGGGTAAAAATTTTCCTAACAATTATTAACCAAGGGTAATGGGGTAAGTCATGAGTGTGGTCTTTAAAAAGACTAATCATGTAGTATGATGATTTCTACCTTGGTTCAAAAGGTTCCATTAGGGTTTGGAGGGGTTCACATGGTTCAATGAGTTCACCAAGGGTTAGAACATGTAACTAGATGACATGGTAGTTAGGTTACTCCAACTAATTGGTTAGAAACTAACTATACTTGCCAAGTAGGATTTCTAGCCACGAAATATACTTTTAAGACTTTATTTCAATCACTAGGAAAATATACTAGTGCTTTTATAAGCACACCTGCCATTAGAAAATGACTAGATCGTCCGGGGTTAAAAGATATAATTTAATAAGTCTCAAATCTAATTATGAGGGATTATTAATATTTAAAAAGGAATTTTAGAAGCAATCCAAGTAATTAAAATAAAATTCAAATATTTAACAAAATTTTTATTTACCAAAAATCAGAGTCGTACGTGGCTACGGATAATTTCGTCCTCGAAATTGGTATGTGGCTACGGATTAGACAGAGTTGCTATGCCGGTCTCGGAATCATCGTTTATCCCCCTTAAAAATAGAAGTAGGTCACCCTCAATTACTAGTGGCCTAAACAAGATGCAATACTTGCCAACCTATAAATCGGTTTAGTACCACTCCACCTCAATTCTAAGGCTCCGGCAGGTCCTAGAAGTATTTCGATGTAGTACGTCAACGTTTCAGGCATCCATCTCAATCCTCTACATGTTTTGTTAATTGAATTACGCCTTATCACTTGCTGAACGAGACGGGGTTGAAGTTGCTTCAGCCGTCGAACAGCTTGCCTCATTGTTGACCTTTGATAAAGTTTCCAACGCCAAATGCAAAACTTCTATCAAATCATCATGCGGACTCGCACCCTACAGATGTTTCCTTAGCACGACCCTCCTTTCTCACGAATATTGCCTATGCTCCCCAGGGTGACGTATTTGGCCTAACAAATGCTTTGTTCCATAGTTTCTGCAATAGGGTCTTGAGCTCCTTCAGCAAGGGGGGGGGGGGGGGCATTCGGTAAAGTGCCATAGGGATTGGTGTTGTTCCAGGTTGGAGTTCTATAGAGAAGTCTATCTCTCTTCTGGGGTGATAAGCCAGGAAGTTCTTCAGGGAACACATCGGGGTACTCGCAAACGATGTGTGGTAATCCCACCTCCATTCTATTGGCTTCTTCCAAGTGGAGGTTAGCTAGCCATCCAACTAGTTGGTTTGCCACTTAGATCATTTCGTCGTTGAACTCGTCGTTTGTCTATCCCCCTTAATTAGGAACGAGTCCCATTAGGGGTATATGCTGTCACCACCCTCCAACGGTAGTCTCTGACCGCTCCATGTGCTGCTAACCTATCAATTCCCAGGATTACGTCGAAATCCGCCATACTGATCACCTTAAGGTCGCAGGTTAGGCGCAGGGTGGCTACCTCGAGTTCGCACCCTCTTCACACCAAACTAACAGCTATGCTCCCCCCCAGTGGTGATGTTACTTTCACACTCATACTTAGGGGTTCTATTTCTAGTGCTAGTGCAGATACGCAGGCAGTAGATATGAATGCGATGCTCCAGAATCATGCAAAGCTTGTATGTAGGTATAATAGTGGCGTACCTTGGATCACAGAGATCCTACTCTTGTTCCTCAGTCTGCAGCGCAAAGATACGCCCTCCAGTGCCTTGCCGGGTTTCCATGGGCTGCCTTCCTTTACTTTGCCCATTCTGCTGCTGCGATGGGCCTTCAAGGTTTTGCTTCACAAAACTGGCCTGTCAAGGTTGTAGAGCTTTCTGATTTTCAAAGCTTCCATTCTTTTAGCTTTGAAGTTGGGGGCAGTCGCACTTATAGTGACCCATAGCCTGGCAGTGGAAGCACTGAACTGTGGCTATGTCTCGTCCACCTCTTTTTGGTTCGCCACTTCCAGGGATAGCAGTTCCTCCAGGGTTGTTTGCTTTGAGGCGGGTTAGATATTTTCGTGAAGTAGGGTCCGTGGTTGTTGTTAGGTGATTAGGTTCGGATCGCTCCACCAGTACTGCCTGTTGCCTTCCTCCATCGGGTTTTAAAGTCTGCCTCCTCGCTCTCTAGCGGGAGTGCACACTTTACCACCCCAACATAGGTGGTGAAAGCCTGAGCTACCACGGCCCTTCAAGCAGTCGTCAGCCCCTACTCGAACCTTCTCTCCTTCTTGTCTTCTGTTGCTACGGCAGTTGGGGCATAACGGGACAATTCCTCAAATTTGGCCACGTATTGGGTAACGGTCAGTGTCCCTTGTTTCAGATTTAGGAACTCTTGTTCCTTGGCTAGGCGAAGGGGTGTGGGAAAGTATTTGTCAAGGAATAGAGTTTCAAACTCGGCAAAAGTCATGGTGGCTACGGCATGAGTTGCCCCCATCAGGTCCCACCAATAGAAGGCTTCTCCCTTCAGTTGGTACATGGCTAAAACTGCTCGATCTCCATCTCGGGTGATCTCCAAGGTGTCCAGGATCACCTTGACTTCTTTTAGCCATGTTTCAGCCATGGTGGGGTTGGTATCTCCCTTGAAGGTCGGGGGTCGGCGTTTGCAGAATTCGTTCATCGCTCGGGTTCGGTTCATAGGTTCATCATCGTGGTTTTGGTTTCGGCGCTTGGCATTCAAAGCGGCCACAAACGCTTGCGTGATCTGGGTCAGGTCGGGGTTTGCGTTAGAGGATTCTCCGATTTCGTGTCCTAATCTGCTGGGTCTATTCACCATCTACGAGTAAACGTCGAAAGGGAAAGGTTTAAGTTACTAAAACAATTTTCCTTTAAATGGTGTTTCCTTCTAATGTCAAAAGCAGTTTATCAAATAATATGCAATAGTACTCGTTTTAAATAAAGCAAGCTTTTCACAGATAAGCAGAGAATTACAATCATAAGCATAGAGTTCTATTACAATGGCAAATAGAGACCTAAGGTTAGATTCTTCCTATTACAAGTTGGAACGATCCTACGTACTCCTACTACGTGGTTCTATAGGTTATCAGGTTCTGATCTATACTGCTGTTAATCCTCTTTAGGATAAAGTAATTCCCTAGATCTCTCTCACCAATTCATGTAGTTCCAGCTAATAGGTTGACTAGGTGGTTAATCTTCAAGGAAAGATTTTTACCTCAAGTGGTAGTGTCTTTAAGTCATGGGTTTACTTAACTCTAAGGAATCTTTGAGTTTCAAAATTCCACATTCGATCTTTGATTTAAGTCATCATCCAATTGTTGGGAATTCATAGCTCGGTGGTACTGCCAATTCCACACCTTGCTTCAATCCGAAGATTGTTTTATCAGAATTCCACCCAATTTGGGATGGTAAACTTAAACTCAATTCACATTTGTGCAACAGTCAAACTATCTTATGGTCTAACCATTCTACCCATGGCCGAGTGTTGAGCCTAAAGCTCTGATACCATTTTGTAACGCCCCGAATTTTGGGATCGTTAATAAGGCAATTTTATTGAAAATCTAAATAGAGTCTGGCTCATTATTACATCATAACTCCCACAGAGTTCAATATTTACACAAGGTAGGGGAAACTAAGGTTCCTAACTACAGCTCCGCCTGGTCTTCCATCTAGGCCAGCTCTTCAGTTCCAAAGGCCTCCAAGGTGTACAACTTGCCTTGATCATCTACAAAGTCTGACACATTATACCAGCGTTGCCACTAGTATAATATGTTAGGGTCACCAGAGGTAACACCATGAGTTACAAGAACTCAGCAGAATAATCCTATACCCACTAACCCTTAACTTACACATAGCAAGTCAATAAGCCATGATTCATGATAGTAACCAAACTAACACAAGTGCATTCAATAACTTCACATTTAGAGATGTACAATAACACATGCACATTCATTACTCAACTAGCGTAAGTGTCCGTGTCATTAGAGTTTCTCTTACGCAGCGTTTCGTAGACCGTGTCACCATTTCACTTTTCATTTCCAAATCAACATTTCGAAAACACATTTAACACACCCAACCTCGGTTTCGCCGCTCCGGGTTCCCAAGTATCCTTACAATGGTTCCGCCGCCCCGGGTTCCCATTGGCACACAATTTGCATTGGCTCCTCTCCCCGGATAACCAAGCCATACCTCAGTTCTGCCGCTCTGGGTTCCCGAGTATCCTCACCATGGTTCCGCCGCTCCGGGTTCCCATGGGAACGCATACAACCTCACAATGGTTCCGCTGCTCCAAGTTCCCATTGGAATACACACACACACACACACACACCACACAATGGCTACCACGTCCGGCCATTATGTAGTTTCAAAAATATTTTTCCATTGCAACACGTCTTTTCATTAACCACACCCTAGGTGTCATGTTTCTACCTCCTCGATTTTTGTGTCTCATTTTAATGCATAGACTCCGCGGTTATGCTAGCAAGAGACTGAAGGTGACCTACTCCTATTTTAAGGAGGATAGACGACGATTCCGAGACTAGTATAGCGGCTAAGCCTAAACAGTAGTCGCGGATCAATTTCGAGGACGAAGTTATTTTATGGGGGATAGGTTGTAACAACCCTGGTTTTTGGGTAAACAAAAATTTCATTAAAAATTTGAATTTTATTTTAATTACTTGGATTTGCTTATAAAATTCCTTTTTAATTTCTAATAATCCATCATAATTAGATTTTAGTCCTTTAAAAATTTATTTCTTGGCTAGAAATCCTACATGGCAAGTAGAGTTAGTTTTCAACCAATTAGTTGGAGGAACTGAACTACCACTTCTCCTAGTTACAACCTCCCAACCCTAAATGGACCTTTTTGACCATCTTTGAGCCTTATGAACCCTCCTAACCCTAATTGAACCATTAGGCCATTAGAAGTAATCATTATACTTCATGAATTGTCATTCAAGGCTATACCATCTTCATTACTTTTCTTATCCTTTCGTCAATAATTGCTAGGAAAAATATTATCCCTTGAGTAATAGAAGTTAGTCTTGCCAATGAATACTTATGGACAAGACAAGTCATTTAAGAAACCTTGAACCATTAGGAGTAATCATTTTGCTTCCATAAGAAGTAAACCTAGCCTTGCCATGCATGCACACCTAAAATAAGCATGCCTAATTGCCTAGGTACACTTTCTAGGAAATTCATTGCCCATTGGGCAATAGTTGTTAGGGTAATTTTTATCCTTTGAGTAAAAGGAATAAGTCTTGCCATAATCCAATGAGTACCCAAATTTGACTAGACAAGTCAAAACCAAAACCCTTCATTTTGCTTCCAAAAGAAGTAACCTTAGATTAGCGATGCATGCAAGCCTAAAGAATAGCCTTTAACCTAATTTCCCTCCCAGACATACTTTCCTATATTTTCTCTAGATATACATAGGAATATATATACATAGTATAGGAAGAGAGAGAGAGAAAGCCGAGAGAGGGAGAGGGAAAGAGAGAGGCCGAATGGGAGAGAGAGAGAGAGAGGGAGGGAGTGAAGTGTGTGCTTGTGTTTGTTCACTCCAACAAGTTATCGCTTTAGCCCTTAAGCCTATTAAATCACATGACAACCCATGACTAAACTACTTTAAGTATGATCCTAGCCTATTGTTTTGTTCTTTCTTGCAAGCAACCTTTCCTAGGACAAGACTAGACCAAAAACCCTTCATGATAACCTAGTTCATTAGCCTTAAGCCTAAAGATTTGGACAAGACAAGTCATGGCATGCTTTCAAGCAGGAAATGACAAGTCATGTAGCAAAACCTATTGGGCAATAATTGTTAGGGGAAAATTTATCCATTGGATAATAAGCCAAGCCTTGGCCTATAGCATGCTCATTCAAGCCATTCTCACACCTTCACTCCTTTGCTCTCACTTCTCTCTAGAAACCATTTCTGTTTTCCAGACAGCCTACTGCCCTTCACAAATCCTCATTTTTCTCCTGCTTAAAGTAGTCCTTAGAACCAACTTCCTTCGGGAAAGTTGTAGAGCACTTCGAGACCTTCAAGTTAGACCCAAGAACCACCCTAATCGATCAAGAAATGACCAAGATATTGTCATCCGAAGTTCAGTAAAAATCTCGGATTTCCAGATCCAGACAGCATACTGTCACTTCTTTTATCACCATTTTTCTCCTACCTAAATTAGTTTCTAGGTTCAACTTCCTTCACAAAGGTTGTAAAGCACTTCTAGGGCTTCGATTTCGACCCAAGAACGATCATATTCGGCCAAATATTGACCGAGTAACTGCCATCCAAAGTTTGGTCCGAATATGTGGCGTCTGTATATGTGGCGTTATGCTTTACGTTGTGATTAGCATGATTAAATAATATAGAGTTGGTGATCTTGCTAGTTTAGTTTCAAAATTACAATGAATGATTTATGTGTACCCATGTGAAAAGTCCTACCGCGGAGTATATGCATGAAAACGAGACACGAAAATCGAGGAAGTAGAAACATGACACCTATGGTGTGGTTAATGAAAAAAGACGTGTTGCAATGGAAAAATATTTTTGAAACTACATAATGGCCGAACGTGGTAGCCATTGTGTGGTGTGTGTGTGTGTATTCCAATGGGAACCCAGAGCGACAGAACCATGGTGCGGATACTCGGGAACTCGGAGCGGCAGAACCGAGGTATGGCTTGGTTATCTTTGGAGAGGAGCCAATGCAAATTGTGTGCCAATGGGAACCCGGAGCGGCGGAACCATTGTGAGGGTACTCGGGAACCCGGAGCGGTGGAACCAAGGTTGGGTGTGTTAAATGTGTTTTTCGAAATGTTGATTTGGAAATGAAAAGTGTAACGACCCTGATTTTTGGTCAATAAAAATTTCGCTAAAATTTGAATTTTAGTTTAGTACTTGGATTTCATTTTTTTTAACATCCAAAAATCGATCGTTATCGACTTATAAAATTTTATCATTTTATTTGAAAATTCTTTATTTATTTTATAAATCCCTTTTTGCGATTAATAATCCATCATAATTAGGTTTATGACTTAGGAGATTGGAATTCATCGCCCGGCCATTAAGGTCATTTTCTAGTAGACGAGCATGCCTATTTAGACCTTGGTATAATTACTTAATAATTGTAGAAAATCCTAGAATTTATTTTCTCGGCTGGAAATCCTGCATGGCAACCGATTAGTTAGCAAACCCTAACTACCATATGGCTTAGTTGCATTCCCCTAACCTAGAACGTTGCATCGATGCCAAATGGTTAATGTTTAGTCCTTGCCTTGACCGTTAACTTGACTGCCTTGCCTTGGCGTCGGCTCACTGACAAGCCTGCCTCGCCTAGGCGTCGGGTCACTGCCAGGTTGCTCTGCCTTGGCCATGCTCACGCCGCCTTGGCCGTCGCCTTGCTTGCAGGCCGCCTTGGCCACTGCTTGGCCACCGGGCTGCTGTGGCCGCCGCTTGGCCACTGCTTGGCCACCGGGCTACCTTGGCCACTGTTTGGCCACCGGGCTGCTTTGGCCACCGCTTGGCCACTGTTTGGCCACCGGGCTGCCGCAGCCTCGCAGCTCTGCCTTGGCCACGGTTGCTTTGGTGGTCGCCGCTGGCCATCGCTACTTGGCCACCGCCATCGCTGTTTGGCCACGTAATTTGCTTTGCCATCGCCATGTACCGGTGCCTTGGCCTTGTTTGGCCACCTGCTTTGTGGCGTGGTTAACGCTGGCAGCTACCGGTGCCTTGGCATTGTTTGGCCACTAGGCTACTTTGGTACGGCTTGGCCCTATTTGGCCAGTGCTTTGGCCGCGCCGCCACAGCAGCCATCGGTGCTTTGGCCACCGCTAGGCCACTGCTTGGCTACCAGGCTGCCTTGGCCATGCTCAGGCCGCCTTGGCCACTGTTTGCCCACTTGGCTGCTTTGGCCACCGCTTGGCCTTTGCTTGGCTACCAGGCTGCTTTGGCCACCGCTTTGCCACCAGGCTACCTTGGCCACGCTCACGCCTTGTCTGGGCGTTTGACCTAGGGTAATATTTATCCATTGGACGATAGATGCTAGGGTAATCTTTACCCATTGGTCAATAGGTAAACCTTGGATAATCTTCCTAAGTACGAGATTAGATTAGTTTAGTGCTTAATTGAAAGTATTATACTTTTGGTATTAACCGTTGGCTAATAACCGTTAGGAATTTTATTAACCATTGGACGATAGACTAGAATCCTAGCCATTATTACCCATTGGTTATTAACCACTAGAGAAACTATTATCCATTGGATAATAGTTAGTCTTGACAATCATGTACTTGTTCGATTTAAATATTAGACTTGGCCATGTGTGTTAATTGATTAAAATACCATAAGTACATTAGGTTAGTATTATTATACATAGTACTTTGAAAGGAGTAGAATACTATATTAGATATTAGCCCTAGTTCATATTTAGTATAGGTATAGAGTAGTACATGTATATATATATATATGTATGTACTTGTTGTATATATATATTATATTGTATATAGCATGTGTGTTATTAAATATTATATTTAGAAAATCAAATTCACTTGAAAACTTAGATTTTATTAAAGACCCATAGTACATACAAGTGGGAGAGAGAGAGAGAGAAAAGCCGAGAGAGAGAGAGAGAACCCGAGAGAGAGAGAGAGAGAGAGAGAGAGAAGGAAAAGAGAGAGAAAGATGTGATGTATTGCTTGACTTTTGTCTATCAAACCCTAGATACATGTATAGGTTAGTACTTGTACTAAGTGAAAGAAGTAGGAAGGAGAGGATGGGAGAGAGATTTGAAGTACAAATCTCCTACAAAGTCAAACCCTTCTTGTCCTTATATATATATATATATATATATATGGTTATATATATATATATGTACATAGTATAATGTACCAAGAGGAGAGAGAGAGAGAGAGAGGAGGAGAGAGAGGCCGAGAGAGAGAGATTGAGAGAGAGAGAGGTTCGGATGGAGAGAGAGGGAGAGAGTGATGTGTGTGCAAGTGGATGACATGCTTTGGTCATCTTTGTCCTAGTTGTGTATGATTTCAAATGAAAGCATAACCAATGCCATCCAATCTTGTCCTTCCTTGTACAAACCCCAATTCTATACTTGAAACAAATCCATTTGCTTGGCCAATCTTCCAAAATCCAATGCAAAGGACACATCCTAGCCTTGCATGCCTAGGTTTGTAGGTTATTTCTTGCAAGCAAACATGATTGCTTGAATAAAAAAATTGGAGGAAAGAGGGAGAGAGGGCAGCCGGCCATAGAGAGGGAGGGAGAGCCCATTTGCCTATAAATAGGACCTCACACTTCTCATTCAACTCACACCTCTTCATTCTCCAAGTTCTCTCCTTAAAAGCATAAGAATTCTTAGTGTTCTTGAGTAGTTCTAGCTTGTTCTTGAGCTTTCTTTCCATCTCCGCCACTAAACCACCATACGACCACCACCTCGACCCTAAAGTAGTAGTAGTATAGGTTACGATCTAGTTTTGAGAGAAACCTTTCTCTTTCGGAGCTATTGGAAGCTTACCATAAGCCGTTACTCCGTTCGTTTGCCAACTTTCTTTCCATCGATCTTTTCGTAGTCTTCCTACCGCCAAGAAGAAAGGTAGAATCTTCTTATACCCCTACCCTACGTATATCGTATGATATGAGCGTGATTAAAAATATGTAGTACTCGGCTAGTTGATCGCATGATGTTGTTTGACGTAAAATTCTTTAAAGTACATGAGCATGATAATGTAGTTGTGATATTTAGCTTGTAGAACTTTCTTGTTTAAAAGAACGTAGTTTACTTTGATCTTATGACTACTTGATTGCTTGATCCCCTAGTTACCACGTGATTGTATGAACTCGTCAATAAACATGTGTTGCTCGAAGGAAATGCATTTTAAAGATAAAGTATCATTTGAAACGAAGTATTTGTATTTTGACCTCTTAACGAGCATGATATCGCATGAGTTATGTGAATAGTCCCGCCGCGGAGTCTATGCATGATTACGAGACACGAGACACGTGATTGTATGAACTCGTCAATAAACATGTGTTGCTCGAAGGAAATGCATTTTAAAGATAAAGTATCATTTGAAACGAAGTATTTGTATTTTGACCTCTTAACGAGCATGATATCGCATGAGTTATGTGAATAGTCCCGCCGCGGAGTCTATGCATGATTACGAGACACGAGACACGAGAACCGAAAAGTAGAAACATGACACTTAAGGAGTGGTTGATATGGATAAAATGGATTTTTGAGACTACATAATGGCCGGACTTGGTAGCCTTATGTGAGTTGTGAAAACCCGCAATGAGGCCGGACTTGGTAGCCCTTTGTGCGGACTTGCGAAAATCGCAATGAGGCCGGACTTGGTAGCCCATTGTGTAGATTGCTAATGGAGCCGGACGTGGTAGCTTCATTGGTAATTGGGCTTGGTTATCCGCGGAGAGGAGCCAATGCAAGATTTTATAACGTGGCCGGACTTGGTAGCCCGTTGAATGAGAAATGATTTCTGAAATGAAATGGTGACACAATACGATGAGTCGCGTAGGAGAAACCAAGAAAGGCATGACACCAACGTAAGCAAGTTATGGAATGCGGATGTATCATTGCTAATTATATTGTTTAATGAGCATGTGTAATTATTTATATGACTCTTTGTTGTAAGTTATGGGTTAGCGGGTTGGATTATTCTATTGAGCTTCTCTAGCTCACGGTGTTACCTTTTTGGTGACCCTGACATATTATACTGGGCGCGACGCTGGTATAATATGTCAGATTTCATAGATGAGCAGTAGGAACAGTATACCTTGGAGGCTTTTGGAGCCGAGGAGCTTGCAAGGATGGAGGAAGAGGCGGAGCAGTAGTTAACCTTAGATTATCCCCTCTTTTGAATAAAAGTACTCTTGTGAGACTTATGTTGTAATAACGAACTAGACTCTCCTTAATTTATTCAATAAAAATGTTTATTTAACGTACCCAAAATTCGGGGCGTTACAACTTGGTATCAGAGCTTTAGGTTCAAAACCTCGGCCATGGGTAAAATGGGTAGCCTTTAAGATTAGTTTTAAGATAAGTTGACCGTTGCACAAACGTGACTTGATTTTTAAGTTTACCGTCCCAAATTGGGTGGAATTCTGACGAAACAATCTTCGGATTGAAGCAAGGTGTGGAAATTGGCAGTACCACCGAGCTCGGAATTCCCGAACAATTGGATGATGACTTAAATCAAGAATCAAATGTGGAACCTAGAAATTCCAAAGTTTCCTTAGCGCTAGAAAAACCTTGCCTTAAAAGTTACTCATTGAGGTTAACACTTCTCCTTTGTAGATGGATCACCTAACCAACCTGATAATTGAAGCTCACCAACTCGAGGTCACCCTAGAAACTATGACCATCCAACTATAGAAATTTCAATTCCTTAAGCATTAGCAAACTTGCCTTCGTAGTTGAACTCCATGCTTCGGATTGTATCTCTCTTTTATCTATAAAAAGCTTGTTTCCTTCAAAAGAGTACTGTTGCGTACTATCCTTTAGTAAATGAAACCCTTATTACCAAGGACAATTATTTTAGTTGACGCAAGTTGCTAAATGATAGTAATCTTTTTGCTTATCTATAAAATCTTCTCTGTTATGGGTACTGTAGCACACTACCATTAGACATTTTATTTTAGTTCGATGAGAGCACCAAGTGTCGGCCATAACCCAAAAGGGGGGCCCGGCAAACCGCCACCCTCAAGGGGGCCCCGGTAAACCACCCTCAACCTCCCCCCAAAAAATTCAAATTCAAACATTTCCCTCCTCCACACCCATCACCCGGCCCTATATATACTCCACTCGTCGTCCCATTTCTTCACCCCATCTCTTCATCCCACTCATCATCTTAACCCCTCCAAACTACTACGAAACCGAGCCATGGCGATCTACCGACGAGGATTCCCGGAGGACGCCCAGTTCCGAGTGATGGAGCGAATCGAGCTCGCCGCGACGATCCAAACGATACAGTTACTGCTCTTCATCTTCGTCCTATTCTGGGCCGTGCTTACTATAGCCATGCCACGGTGGTTCGACAGGAACGACCGCCTTACTACCTTCTGGTACTGGATTCGCGCGGGGGCCGTCGCACTTGTGGCATTCGAAAAAGAATACGAACGTCGGGCACTCCAAGCCTTCAACGATCGATGGCGGCTCGAGGCGTAGCAATGGCACCCTAGCCATTTTTTTTGCTTTTACTTTCATTTTCTTGTATCCGATGATGCCGTTAGGCGTGTAATATAATGATCTTTTCTAACTCAAATCTTATTTACTTGTCTACCACCATCTGTCTTGTTCATTGCATGCTAGCACCAGTAACAAACCCCTAAATTCGAGTAACACCACCGTCTCGAGAGAGTATAGTTATTAGTCTAAGTGTGTAGCGAGTGCGGACTAGAAATAGCCAACCTACGCCTAACCTGCGACTTAAGTGTGTCTTGCTCCTTTTAAGGGGGATAGACTACTATTCCGATGCCGGTATAGCGACTAAACCTAATCGGTAGACACGCACCAATTTCGAGGATGAAATTATTTTAAGGGGGATAGGTTGTAACGACCCTGATTTTTGGTCAATAAAAATTTCGCTAAAATTTGAATTTTAGTTTAATACTTGGATTTCATTTTTTTTAACATCCAAAAATCGGTCGTTATCGACTTATAAAATTTTATCATTTTATTTGAAAATTCTTTATTTATTTTATAAATCCCTTTTTGCGATTAATAATCCGTCATAATTAGGTTTATGACTTAGGAGATTGGAATTCATCGCCCGGCCATTAAGGTCATTTTCTAGTAGACGAGCATGCCTATTTAGACCTTGGTATAATTACTTAGTAATTGTAGAAAATCCTAGAATTTATTTTCTCGGCTGGAAATCCTGCATGGCAACCGATTAGTTAGCAAACCCTAACTACCATATGGCTTAGTTGCATTCCCCTAACCTAGAACGTTGCATCGATGCCAAATGGTTAATGTTTAGTCCTTGCCTTGACCGTTAACTTGGCTGCCTTGCCTTGGCGTCGGCTCACTGACAAGCATGCCTTGCCTTGGCGTCGGCTCGCTGACAAGCCTGCCTTGCCTTGGCGTCGGCTCGCGGTCGCGCCTGCCTCGCCTAGGCGTCGGGTCACTGCCAGGTTGCTCTGCCTTGGCCAAGCTCACGCCGCCTTGGCCGTCGCCTTGCTTGCAGGTCGCCTTGGCCACTGCTATCGGGCCGCCAGGCTGGCCACCGGGCTACCTTGGCCATCGCTTGGCCACCGCTGGCCACCGTGAATCTGCAGATTCCGGTTGATTTGGCTACCGCTGGCCTCTGCAGCTACCGGGCCGCTTTGGCCATCAGCTTGGTCGCTAGCCGCTGGCCATCGCCGCCACATCGGGTCGCTGGCCACCGCTTGTCCATCGCTTGGCCATCTGGTCGCTTTGGTCGCCGCTGTACCAGGTCGCTTTGGCCACTATTTGGCCACCAGTCGCTGTGGTCGCTGCTTACCGCTCTACCGCCGCTTTTGGCCATTACTAGGTCGCTGGCCACCGCTATGCTTGGCCTCCAGTCGCTTTACCGCCACAAGCACATCGTCGCTGGCCACCGCTGGCCATCGCTATTACCAGTCGCTTGGCCATGCTCAGCCGTTGGCCACCGCTTGGCCATCGGGTCGCTGGCCACCGCACATCGCTATTACCAGTCGCCTTTAGCCATGCTCAGGCCGCTTTGCCATCTGTTTGGCCACCAGTCGCTGGCCACCGCTTTGCCACCAGGTTGCTTTGGCCACGCTCACGCTTTGTCTTATGGCGTTTGACCTAGGGTAATATTTATCCATTGGACGATAGATGCTAGGGTAATCTTTACCCATTGGTCAATAGGTAAACCTTGGATAATCTTCCTAAGTACGAGATTAGATTAGTTTAGTGCTTAATTGCAAAGTATTATACTTTTGGTATTAACCGTTGGATAATAACCGTTAGGAATTTTATTAACCATTGGACGATAGACTAGAATCCTAGCCATTATTACCCATTGGTTATTAACCACTAGAGAAACTATTATCCATTGGATAATAGTTAGTCTTGACAATCATGTACTTGTTTGATTTAAATATTAGACTTGGCCATGTGTGTTAATTGATTAAAATACCATTAGTACATTAGGTTAGTATTATTATACATAGTACTTTGAAAGGAGTAGAATACTATATTAGATATTAGCCCTAGTTCATATCTAGTATAGGTATAGTGTAGTACATGTATATATATATATATATATGTATGTACTTGTTGTATATATATATTATATTGTATATAGCATGTGTGTTATTAAATATTATATTTAGAAAATCAAATTCAGTTGAAAACTTAGATTTTATTAAAGACCCATAGTACATATATATATATATATATGTATATAAGTAGTCTTTCAGAGTACATACAAGTGGGAAAGAAAGAGAGAGAGAGAAAAGTTGAGCGAGAGGGAGAGAGAGAACACCCGAGAGAGAGAGAGAGAGAGAGAGAGAGAGAGAAGGAAAAGAGAGAGAAAGATGTGATGTATTGCTTGACTTTTGTCTATCAAACCCTAGATACATGTATAGGTTAGTACTTGTGCTAAGTGAAAGAAGTAGGAAGGAGAGGATGGGAGAGAGATTTGAAGTACATATCTCCTACAAAGTCAAACCCTTCTTGTCCTTATATATATATATATATATATATGGTTACATATATATATATGTACATAGTACAATGTACCGAGAGGAGAGAGAGAGAGAGAGGAGGAGAGAGAGGCCGAGAGAGAGAGATTGAGAGAGAGAGAGGTTCGGATGGAGAGAGAGGGAGAGAGTGATGTGTGTGCAAGTGGATGACATGCTTTGGTCATCTTTGTCCTAGTTGTGTATGCTTTCAAGTGAAAGCATAACCAATGCCATCCAATCTTGTCCTTCCTTGTACAAACCCCAATTCTATACTTGAAACACATCCACTTGCTTGGCCAATCTTCCAAAATCCAATCCAAAGGACACATCCTAGCCTTGCATGCCTAGGTTTGTAGGTTATTTCTTGCAAGCAAACTTGATTGGTTGAATAAAAAAATTGGAGGAAAGAGGGAGAGAGGGCAGCCGGCCATAGAGAGGGAGGGAGAGCCCATTTGCCTATAAATAGGACCTCACACTTCTCATTCAACTCACACTTCTTCATTCTCCAAGTTCTCTCCTTGAAAGCATAAGAATTCTTAGTGTTCTTGAGTAGTTCTAGCTTGTTCTTGAGCTTTCTTTCCATCTCCGCCACTAAACCACCATACGACCACCACCTCGACCCTAAAGTAGTAGTAGTATAGGTTACGATCTAGTTTCGAGAGAAACCTTTCTCTTTCGAAGCTATAGGAAGCTTACCATAAGCCGTTACTCCGTTCGTTTGCCAACTTTCTTTCCATCGATCTTTTCGTAGTCTTCCTACCGCCAAGAAGAAGGGTAGAATCCTCTTATACCCCTACCCTACGTATATCGTATGATATGAGCGTGATTAAAAATATGTAGTACTCGGCTAGTTGATCGCATGATGTTGTTTGACGTAAAATTCTTTAAAGTACATGAGCATGATAATGTAGTTGTGATATTTAGCTTGTAGAACTTTCTTGTTTAAAAGAACGTAGTTTACTTTGATCTTATGACTACTTGATTGCTTGATCGCCTAGTTACCACGTGATTGTATGAACTCGTCAATAAACATGTGTTGCTCGAAGGAAATGCATTTTAAAGATAAAGTATCATTTGAAACGAAGTATTTGTATTTTGACCTCTTAACGAGCATGATATCGCATGAGTTATGTGAATAGTCCCGCCGCGGAGTCTATGCATGATTACGAGACACGAGACACGAGAACTGAAAAGTAGAAACATGACACTTAAGGAGTGGTTGATATGGATAAAAAGGATTTTTGAGACTACATAATGGCCGGACTTGGTAGCCTTATGTGAGTTGTGAAAACCCGCAATGAGGCCGGACTTGGTAGCCCTTTGTGCGGACTTGCGAAAACCGCAATGAGGCCGGACTTGGTAGCTCATTGTGTAGATTGCTAATGGAGCCGGACATGGTAGCTTCATTGGTAATTGGGCTTGGTTATCCGCGGAGAGGAGCCAATGCAAGATTTTATAACGTGGCCAGACTTGGTAGCCCGTTGAATGAGAAATGATTTCTGAAATGAAATGGTGACACAATACGATGAGTCGCGTAGGGAAAACCAAGAAAGGCATGACACCAACATAAGCAAGTTAAGGAATGCGGATGTATCATTGCTAATTATATTGTTTAATGAGCATGTGTAATTATTTATATGACTCTTTGTTGTAAGTTATGGGTTAGCGGGTTGGATTATTCTATTGAGCTTCTGTAGCTCACGGTGTTACCTTTTTGGTGACCCTGACATATTATACTGGGGGCGACGCTGTTATAATATGTCAGATTTCATAGATGAGCAGCAGGAACAGTATACCTTGGAGGCCTTTGGAGCCGAGGAGCTTGCAAGGATGGAGGAAGAGGCGGAGCAGTAGTTAACCTTAGATTATCCCCTCTTTTGAATAAAAGTACTCTTGTGAGACTTATGTTGTAATAATGAACTAGACTCTCCTTAATTTATTCAATAAAAATGTTTATTTAACGTACCCAAAATTCGGGGCGCTACAAAAAGTGAAATGGTGACACGGTCTACGAAATGCTGCGTAAGAGAAACTTTGACGACACAGAACCTTACGCTAGTTGAGTAATGAATGTGCATGTATTTGTAACAACCACTACGCCAAATTTTTGCATTAACGGCATTAAAAAACTGCCGGTAATAGTCAAAATACCGCGGGCAATAGTTTATTACCGCCGCGAAAAGTTTCGGCGGCAAAACAATGGTCGAAAATACAAAAACGGCGGTTAATTACCGTCGGTAAAAGTTTCGGACTATTAATGGCGGTTTTACTACCGCTGCTAAAAGTTTCGGAAAAATAATGACATTGTCGAGATTCGAACCCGGGACCCGTTGATTAATACCCAAGCACTTACCCACTAAGCTACATAAAATTATGTGTTTTATTAGAAGAATAATAATATTTATATTATATAAAGATTATTACCGGCGGTTTTGCTTACCGCCGTTGAAAGTTTTACCAGCGGTTTTACATTACCGCCGGTAATAGTTAGTTTTACCGGCGGTTTTACTCATCCCATTAATAAACGGCGTTTATAATTACCTTTTGCGGCGGTTTGTTATTATCACCGGTAATAGCACCCTTTACCGACGGTTTTATTACCGCCGGTAAAAAAAACCGCCGGCAAAGACCATTTTTGGCGTAGTGAACTCTGATTTTTACTAAATAAAAATTTCATTGTTAATATTTGAAAATCGTAATTAGGATTTAATTGTCGTTTAATCGCCAATTTTTCCGTCGTTCTAGAGTTAAGTCTTAAGATTTCACATCTCGACTAGAAATCCTACCTAGCAAGCTTAGTTAGCTTTTATCCAACTAGTTAGCCTAATGATCGTTTACCCTAATCGCCGTTTGTTTCTTAAACCTTGCGAACCTTATGAACCTTTGATACTTGAACCTTTTGAACCCCTTGAGCCTGCAAACCCTAGATGAACCTTTTGAGCCTTTAAGCTAATAACCGTTAGGAGAATTTTTACCCATTGGACGATAGGCTAAAATCCTTGCAATCCTTACCCATTGGTTAATAACTCTAGAAAAACCATTACCCATTGGATAATAGTTAGTCTTGACAATCAAGTACTAGTATTGATTAAATTAGTAGATTTTCCCATGCGTTAAATCCACTAAAATAGAATTAGTACATTAGGTTATTATTATAGGACTTAGTACTTTGAAAGTATAACTTAGTTTATTAGATATTGGATTTTGGCATATCTACTAGGATTTCAAAGTATATGGTTATATATATATATATATATATATATATATGTACTTGTATATATATATAGATATATATATTATATTGGAAAGTACACATGTATGTATTTGTATATTTTATTTGAAAAATCAAGTTTACTTGTAAAACCCTAGATTTCAAAGTACCCATAGTACTCATATATATATTAGTATATATATACTCCCTCCGTCCCAAATTAGATGTCAATTTTTGATATCCGTGCCAATTTCAACTCCTTATATCTTTCAATATGAATCTCAAAACATATGCAATATGGATCTTGTTTGATAGTTCTCGATAAATTCTATTATACAAAATTTTCAAACTCATGAAAAACATTATAGATTGAAAGATATCAGCGATGAAAAATGACACGAATTTTAAAAATTGTCATTCTTTATGGGACGGAGGGAGTATATACTTTCTAGGATATTACAAGGGAGAGGGAGAGAGAGAGAGAGAACCCGAGAGAGATAGGGAGAGAGAGAGAGAAAGAGAAGGAAAGAAACAGAGAAAGTGTACCTTGATCTTGCTTGTGCTTCCAATGTACCTTGATGATCTTCTTTCCTAGCAAATCTATGTACCTAGTGTCCTAAATGCATTTCCAATTGGTCAATTCTTGTACAAATCCTTGCAATACAAAACCCTTACTCTTTCAACTACCAACCCTTGTCCTTCCATACATATATATATTGTACATTATACCAAGGAGAGAGAGAGAGGGAGAGAGATATGGAGAGAGAGGCCGAGAGAGATGGGAGGGAGAGAGAGAGAGATGGCCGGTTGGAGAGGGAGAGAGAGAGAGTGATGTGTGTGCTAGTGTACTTACCCCATTTGGTCATTCTTGTACACAATCCTAATACTACTAAATCTAGGGTTTTCTATACTTTCATTTCTAGCATAAATCTCCTAAGTACTAAACCTAGAATTTCTTATTTGATTCAAGGACTAGACAAGACCAAAACCCCATTAGAATAACCTAGATTTGTCCTAGTCTTTGGAGTGCAAGTAAAGTAAGATCTTGGTTAGTCATTCAAGCCTTGAAATGACAAGATTTGGAGTAAAATCCATTGGATAATGGGGAGAGAGAGGGCCGGCCAATGAGGGAGAGAGAGAGCCAATGTTTGCCTATAAATAGCAAGCCATTCCTTCATTTCACTCACACCTCTCCATTCTCCAACTTCTCTCTAGTAAGCATAAGTGTTCTCGCTCATTCTTGCTTGTTTTATTCTTGTTTTCAAGAAACTCTTCCATCATCGCCACTAAACCACCACTCGACCACCACCTAGATCCAAAAGTAGTAGTAGTTGTAGTTAAGATCTAGTTTCGAGAGAAACCATTCTCTTTCAAAGCTACCGGGAGCCACCGTAAGCTGTTATTCCGCTTGACCTCCGACTTTCTTTGCGACGTACCTTCCGTAGTCGACCTACCGCCGAGAAGAACAGTAGAGTTCTTCGAACCTGCTTCCTCTAAGTATAGAAAACTACATATTTTGTAGATATCCCTATCTACTTATCCTAAGTATATTGTATTGTATGAGCATGACGATAGAAAGCTATATGTTTAGTATGGATTGTTTTACGTAGTTTACTTTGATCTTATGAATACGTGAAAGCATGATCTTGAGAATGATTGATTGCATGACTTTATAGAATCTTTCTAACTTGAATTACTCGTCAATAAACATATGTTGTTTTGGCTTTCCAAAAAGGAAAGATGTATGCTTTTGTTTTAAAGATAAAGTGTTGTTTTTAAAAGAAAGTATTCGTATTTTGACCTTTTCATGGTTCGTAAACTTGATCGCATGTTGCTTGCCTTACTTGTGGTTATGAACGAGCATGATTAAATAGAGTTGGATGATCTTGCTAGCTTTAGTTTCAAGATTACTATGAATGAGTTGTACTTGTTTACGAAGTCCCGCCGCGGAGTCTATGTATGATACGAGACACATGAAATTGGAAAGTAGAAACATGACACGTAAGATGTGGTTGATATGGATAAAAATATTTTTGAAACTACATAATGGCCGGACTTGGTAGCCTTATGTTGGTGTGCGTTGCCATTGGAGCCGGACTTGGTAGCTTCATTTGGAGGTGTATGTGACACAATGTGCCGGACTTGGTAGCCATTGTGGCCAATAAGCCGAACTTGGTAGCTTATTGGTTGTGTGCGTTCACAATGTGCCGGACTTGGTAGCCATTGTGGCCAATGAGCCTAACTTGGTAGCTCATTGGTGTGTGTGTATGTTTTTGAGAAATAATGTTCAAAGATGAGATACAAAACGATGAGTCGCATAGGAGAAACATGGAAAACATGACACCAACGATAGATAGCGAATGCGGATGTGTCATTGTTGTTATTATTATCAATTATTGCATGTGTTGTTTATGACCCTTTACGATATATGCATGACTTCCTATGTGTAAGTTAAGGGTTAGTGGGTTTTGGGTTACCCTGACATATTATACTGGTGGCGACGCTGGTATAATGTGTCAGACCAGTTAGATGAGCAAGGAGAGTTGTATACCCTGGAGGCCTTTAGAGTTGTATACCCTGGTATAATGTGTAAGTTAAGGGTTATTGGGTATAGGATTATTCTGCTGAGCTCTTGTAGCTCATGGTGTTACCTCTGGTGACCCTGACATATTATTGGGTATAGGATTATTCTGCTGAGCTCTTGTAGCTCATGGTGTTACCTCTGGTGGCCCTGACATATTATACTGGTGGCGACGCTGGTATTATGTGTCAAACTTTGTAGATGATCAAGGCAAGCTGTACACCTTGGAGGCCTTTGGAATTGAAGAGCTGGCTAGGATGGAGGAGCAAGCGGAGCTGTAGTTAAGAACCATAGTTTCCCCTACCTTGTGTAAATATTGAACTCTGTGGGAGTTATGATGTAATAATGAGCCAGACTCTATTTAGATTTTCAATAAAATTGCCTTATTAACGATCCTGAAATTCGGGGCGTTACAGAATGGTGTCACCCTGTATCCATGCGGAACTAAACTCACAAACATGAATTACACACCCAAACTTGCCCATGGTCTTGAACAAACTATGGAGGCAACTCGGCCATGGGTAGAATGGGTAGACCATAAGATAGTTTGACCCATAAGATAGTGATTTGGTAACTCGGCACAACACTCCAATTGCACCGGCTAATAGTGTTCCTTACCAAAATACCCGAGACACTACCCATTCTGTAGGGTTACCCGAGCTACATTTACCAAATCACCTTGCTTCATTGTGAGCCATTGTCACCCAGTTCACGACCCTTCAAGCAGTTGGATGGCGACGCCATGGTATCAGAGCTCTAGGCTCAACACTCGGCCATGGGTAGAATGGGTAGACCATAACATAAGTTTGATCGTTGCAAAACGTGAATTTGAGTTTAAGTTTACCGTCTCAAATTGGGTGGAATTCTGACAAAACAATCTTCGGATTGAAGCAAAGTGTGGAAACTGGCAGTACCACCGAGCTGGGAATTTCTGAACAATTGGATGATGACTTAAATCAAGGATCAAATGTGGAATTTAGAAACTCAAAGATTCCATAGAGTTAAGAAAACCCTTGTCTTAAAGACGCTACTACTTGATGTTACAATCTTTCCTTGAAGATAAACCACCTAGTCAACCTATTAGCCGAAACTCCAAGAAATGGTGAGAGAGATTTAGGGAATTACTTTATCCTAGAGAGGATTAATAGCAGTATAGATCGAAACCTGATAACCTATAGAACCAACTATTTGGAGTACGTAGGATCGTTCCAACTTGTAATAGGAAGAATCTAATCTTAGGTCTCTATTTTCCATTGTAGTAGAACTCTGTGCTTATGATTGTAATTCTCTGCTTATATGTGAAAAGCTTGCTTTATTTAAAACGAGTACTGTTGCATATTATTTGATAAACTGCTTTTGACATTAGAAGGAAACACCATTTAAAGGAAAATTGTTTTAGTAGATTAAACCTTTCCTTTTCGACGTTTACTCGTAGATGGTGAATAGATGCAGCGGATTAGGACACGAAACAGGAGAATCCTCTAACGCAAACCCCAACCTGACCCAGATCATGCAAGCGTTTATGGCCGCTTTGAATGCCAACCGCCGAAACCAAAACTGCGATGATGAACCTATGAACCGAACCCGAGCGATGAACAAATTCTGCAAACGCTGACCCCCGACCTTCAACGGAGATACCAACCCCACCGTGGCTGAAACATGGCTAAAAAAAGTCAAGGTGATCCTGGACACCTTGGATATTACCCGAGATGGAGATCGAGTAGCCTTAGCCACGTACCAACTGAAGGGAGAAGCCCGCTATTGGTGGGACCTGATGGAGGCAACTCATACCGTAGCCACCATGACTTTTGCCAAGTTTGAAACTCTATTCCTTGAAAAATACTTTCCTACACCCCTTCGCCTAGCCAAGGAACAAGAGTACCTAAATCTGAAACAAGGGACGATGACCGTTACCCAATACGCGGCCAAATTTGAGGAATTGTCCCGTTACGCAGCAACCGCAATACCAACATAAGACAAGAAGGCGAGAAGGTTCGAGTGGGGGGCTGATAACTGCTCGAAGGGCCGTGGTAGCTCAGGCTTTCACCACCTACGCTGGGGTGGTAAAGTGTGCACTCTGGCTAGAGAGCGAGGAGGCAAACTTCAAAACCCGATGGAGGAAGGCAACAGGCCGTACTGGTGGACCGATCCGAACCCAATCACCTAACAACAACCACGGACCCTACTTCACCAAAACATCTAACCCGCCTCAAAGAAAACAACCTTGGAGGACTGCTATCCCCAGAAGTGGCGAACCAAAAAGAAGTGGATGAGACATAGCCACAATTTAGTGCTTCCACTACCAGGCTATGGGTCACTATATGTTCGACTGCCCCCAACTTTAAAGAGAAAAGAATGGGAGCTTTGAAAATCAAAAAACTCAACAACCCAGACAGGTCGGTTTTGTGAAGCAGAACCTTGAAGGCCCATCGCAGCTGCAGAATGGGCAAAGTAAGGGAAGGCAGCCCATGGAAACCCAGCAAGGCACTGGAAGGCGTATCTTTGCGCTGCGGACTGAGGAACAAGAGCAGGATCCCTCTATGATCCAAGGTACGCCACTATTATACCTGCATACAAGCTTTGCATGATTCTGGAGCATCGCATACATATCTACTGCCTGCATATCTGCACTAGCACTAGAAACAGAACCCCTAAGTACGAGTGTGAAAGTAACATCACCATTGGGGGGAGCATAGCTGTTAGTCTAGTGTTTAGAGGGTGCGAACTTGAGGTAGCCAACCTGCGCTTGACCTGCAACCTTAAGGAGATCAACATGGCGGATTTCGACATAGTCTTGGGAATTTATAGGTTAGCAGCACATCGAGCGGTCAGAGACTACCGTTGGAGGGTGGTGACAGCATACTGTAGTGTGGTAATTGTCAAGCCTTGACCAAAGTAGTGAAGCAGAGTTAATAGGTGCCCTCCTGCCTGTGGCTGGGGCTCATCTAAAGTGCCATCTCCTGGCCAAAGGAAGAAGGACTTTGAGAGTTTGCTTGTTTATGGGTGGTTTGCTCGCCGAAGTGCAAGTTTAACCTTTTGGTGGCCGACCTTACTATATTGCCAAATCGAACCAAAGCCTAAGTTCCATCCGTGATGTGTGTTTTAGGCTCGGTGAACCATATGTCCTTTGTTTGCTTCTTTGGGCGGTGATAATGGCCGAAGCTAAAGGCTGAAGTGCCGTTTGTGGGTGTGACCGAAGTCATCGTTTGAGGTGGTAGTTTTGCCGCGAGTGAATTTGTATGTAAGTGAGACTGAAATAAGACAATGTTATATAAGTGCTGAAGAAATCAATTGCCGAACGCAGGAGTTGCTTTTTCATTAAGAAACTTTGGAGTACAAGATAGAAAGTAGAAATAGAAACTTATGGGCCGTAGCCATTCGTTGAAATAAGGAACATAGATAAGGAGGCCGAAGCCAAACAAAACTTAAAAATTTGTTAACTCGAAGGTTAGCCAGGGATAGTGCGTAGCTGAACACAAAAAATTCACAGGAAAGTTGTTCACATGTAGGCTTCTTTTAGATTTTGTGCATTCCATGGGTTGGTAAGCACCTTCCCATTCATGTCTTCAATGACGTAGGCACCTTCACCAGTGATTTTGACAACACGAAAAGGCCCTTCCCAGTTGGGCATAAACTTCATTTTCTTGCTTGCTTGCACCACATTCCACCAAACTACGTCATCTGGCTTGAATTTCTTGGTTTA
The DNA here is from genome assembly GCA_025413875.1 of Rhododendron molle. NCBI lineage: Eukaryota > Viridiplantae > Streptophyta > Magnoliopsida > Ericales > Ericaceae > Rhododendron > Rhododendron molle. The sequence goes on along the minus strand of CM046391.1, from coordinate 31,540,268 downwards.
TACACTTCGATTGTACCCCTTGGCAACTTGCTATTGGTATTTGGCTAGCTTGAGCCGAGCATCGTCACGCTTCTCTTCGGCGAGGATCAACTCTTGTGCCACAGCTTCGTCATTTGTTGTTGGGTTGAAGGTCTCCGTTCAGAGGATGGGGAACTTGGATTCTAGCGGGATGACAGCCTCCATGCCAAAAGCCATGGAGAAGGGAGTCAGGCTAGTAGAGCGTCGTGGTGTAGAACGATAGGCCCGTAAAACCTTGGGTAGCTCTTTTGCCCATTTGCCACGCCTGGAGTTTAGCCGACGTTTTATCCCAGCCCAGACGGTCTTGTTTGTGGCCTTGGCTTGGCCATTTGCTTGTGGGTATGCTGGAGTAGAGTTGAAGAAGCCTATTCCAAATTCCTCTTGGAGGCTGGAGAGGCCATTACCAACAAACTGAGTGCCGTTGTCAGAGACGATGGCGTATGGGACGCCGAACCGGGTAATGATGTTTCTCCGGACAAATCTTCGGACGTCCTCTTCGGTCGTGGTGGCGAGAGGTTTGGCTTCCACCCAGTTTGAGAAGTAATCCATTGCTTTGATTAGGAACTTGAAGCCTCTAGGAGCCGTTGGAAGTTTTCCTACGATATCAAGCCCCCATTGGGCAAATGGCCAAGGACTTGTGATTGGAGAAAGATTTTGGGCTGGTAGCTTCGGAATTGGTGAAAACAGTTGGCATTATCGGCACTTGCGGACGACTTCTTCACAATCTTTCTTCATGTTCTTCCAGAAGTACCCCTGACTCAATGCGCGTTGGCAGAGTGAACGACCTCCAGAGTGGCAGTTGCAGCTGCCTGAGTGGAATTGCAGGTACTTGGGTAGGGTGAGCAACAAGGAGATAGGGTCCCGAGATAGATTTTCTGTAAAGCTGGCCGCTGTCGGAGAGCCAGTAGTAGACGGCCTTGTTCCTAATGCGGTAAGCTTTCTTCTTGTCGTCAGGTAAAATGTTGTTTCTGAGGAACTCAACAATCTCGTCCATCCAACTGGGCCAAGTTCGATGTTCAGTACTTCTGGAGTGTTGTCAAAGCTTGGGTGGTCAATGCTGCCAAAGTTGATGGTTCGAAACTCGGAGGCTGTTGAGGTCGAGGCAAGACCAGCAAATGCGCCTGCATGGGCGTTGTGCTCACGGTTGATTTGTTCGATCTTGAACTTTTGAACTGCTTGATGAGCTCGGTCGTTGTTGCCTGATATTTCATCATCCTGGGGTCTCTGGCTTCATAGTCCCCCAACACCTAGTTGACAATTGGTTGGGAATCACAATAAACAGCTAGCTCATTGACTTTCATTGCAATAGCTGAGTGTAGGCCAGCCAGGCGGGCTTCATATTCTGCTTCATTGTTGGTGGCAGGGAAGTCGATGTTGATGGAACCTTCATGAAGTGTCCCGCATGGGGAGACCAAGACAACACCTGCACCTACTCCGTTGCTGTTAGAGGCACCGTCGACTTGAAGTCGCCAAGTGTCTCCTTGAAAGACGAGCCAAGGTTTCGAGCTTGACTGGTTGTGGAGGCGGAGGTTTGTTGAATTCTGGTAAATCGTTGGGAGTGTTCCGCTATGAAGTCGGTGAGAACTTGTCCTTTGAGTGCTATTCGAGGCTCGAAGCGGATGTCAAAATTTGCAAGTTTGACGGCCCACTTAGAGACACGATTGGAGAGGTCGGCCTTCCGAAAGAAGGCTTTGAGAGGGTATTCCGTCAAAACAGTGATTGTGTGGGATTGGAAGTAGGGTAATAGCTTCCTCGCTATTGAGACCAGAGCGAGAGCCAATATTTCCAGAGGGAGATAGTGCGTTTTCGCTAGTAGGAGTGTTCTGCTGGTGAGCATATCTTCTGCTCTAACTCGTCGGAGCAAAGCTGAGCTGACCCCGTGGGCGGAGACGACAAGATACAAATAGAGAGTCTCAAACTTCTTAGGTTTCACCAGTAGTGGTGCCAAGCTTAGGTATTCTTTTAGTTCGGCCAGTGCTACATTGCAGTCTAGAGTCCAATCAAAGCTGCGCCGGCTTTTGCCTTTCAAGGCGTGAAAGAAGGCATGGTACTTGTCAGATGACGTGCTGGTGAAGCGGTTTAGAGCAGTTGCCATGCTGGTGAGCTTTTGAACTTCTCTGATTGTGCGTGGTGGCCATAAGTCTGCCACTGCCTTGATTTGGGTATGGTCGGCTTCGATGCCGCGCTGTGTGACCAAATGGCCAAGAAATTTCCCCGCCCTTATGCCAAATGCACATTTTTTATGGGTTCAGGCAGAGTTTGTGGAGTTTGAGAACTTCGAATACTTCAGCAAGTTCGGTGAGATGGTTGTGCTCCTTTTGACTTTTAACGACAAGGTCGTCGATGTAGGCCTCCAAGATGTGGCCTATCTGTGCATGAAGCATCTTGAAGATTACACGGTTGAAGATGGCACCTGAGTTTTGAAGACCAAATGGCATGACGCGGTAGCAGAAAATGCCGTGTGGTGTGATGAAGGCCGTTTTCTCCATGTCTTCGGGGTCCATGGCTATCTGGTGATAGCCTCGGTAGGCGTCTAGGAAACTCAGCCGAGCATGGCCTGCGGTTGCGTCGACAAATTGGTCTATCTTTGGAAGTGGGAACCAATCCTTCGGACAAGCGTCATTAAGATTGGTGTAGTCGACGTAAACTCGCCATTTGCCGTTCTTCTTCTTGGCAACCACAATGTTGGAAAGCCAAGTTGGGTATTGCACTTCCTGAATGGCGTTGGCTTCCAACAGGCGATTGACCTCTTCGACGACAGCGTCGGCATGTTCTGGTGTTGAGCGTCGTGCCTTCTGTACCACCGGTTTTGAATCTTTCTTGATTTGAGAGAATGACAAATGAATTCGGGATCAACCCATGGCATTTTATTGGGGGCCCAGGCAAAGACTTCCACATTATTTTTGATTATTTTTGAGGAATTGGAACATTTCTTCGCGCTCAGCTTTGCTTAGGGAGGAGCCAAGTAAGAAGAAGCGTGAACCATCCTTATTGATGGGCATTTTAACCAAGTCTTCTTCTGCTTTGTGTTCAGCCTTATGGCTGATGTCGTCAATGACAACCATGTCTGGTACTTCAACCCATTGCACTTGTTTGGCTTTGGTGGAGTTGTGGACGGCTGAAATGTATCATTTCTTGGATGCTACCTGATCTCCTCGCAGATCTTCTTGCTTCCCATTGGCGCCGATGAAGCGAACGACCTGGTGGTAAGTTGAGGTAATGGGCTGCATTCCATGGAGCCAGGTTCGGTTGAGGATGGCGTTGTATGGGCTTGGCGCATTGAAGACGATGAATTCGAGGGACAAAGTCTTGGAGCCGACGACGACGGGAAGAAAGATTTTGCCAAGTGGCCAAACAGGTGCTCCGTTGAAACCGATGAGAGGTACTTCGGTGCCTTGCAAAGAAGATTTTGGGAGATGAAGTTTCTTGAAGAGGTTGTAAAACATGACCTCAGCCGAGCTGCCTGATCGATGAAGACTCTCTTGACGTCGTGAACACCTATTTGGATGGTGACAATGAGAGCATCAGAGTGTGGAGTTTGCACATGTTCCAGGTCGCATTCGGTAAATGTGATTGTCCATTTGGGTACATCTTGCGGGCGTTGACGCTTTGATCCGCACCCGACGGAGACTACCTGCTTTGATGTGGAAGCGCGATCAAAGTTGGCATAGAGTGTGCCTTAGAACTCCTTTGTAACCGGCCCGTGGATAACATGTATCAACGGCCGCTGTTAGTTGGGGTTGGGGTTGCCTGCAGGTTGCTGGGCGGGTGTTTTTGTTCGATCAATGTATTGATCGAGATGTCCTTGAGAGGCGAGTTTCTCCAGGAGAGCCTTGTATGGAGCGCATGCTGTCGTGTAGTGGCTGAGTTCATTGTGGTAGGAGCACTTTTTCTTTGGATTTTGATCTGGCTGTCCGGTGTCTATGCCTAGCTTGCCCGTCGGCCACTCGAACCATGGTTGCCACATGATCTCTTTTAAGAAAGACCAGATGGGCTCTTTGAAGTATGTGGTTTCGGCCACAAAGTCATGTGCCTTCGATTGGCACTTCTTTCCCTCTTCGATGTTGTTGACGTGTTTCTTCGACTGGGACTGTTGCGTGATTATTGGTGATGGGAGCTGTGGTGCGACTGAGGGGAAGGTTGTTGTGGAGCTCGGGATTCCTTGAGCTGCTCGATCCGCATAGAATTCTTCAAGAGCACAAAATCGCTCCACAACACGCATCAACTCACCAATGCCATGGGGTGGGCGGATGGCGAGTTCATCGAGAATTTTGTTGCTGGTGTCCAAGCCGTTTTTGAAGGTACATGCAGCCCAGTACTCGTCGATCCCAGGGATTTCATTGAACAGTTGCCAGTAGCGCTCGGTGTATTGTCTGAGAGTTTACTCATTTGAGACAAGGACTCAGACTCTTTGGCAGTTTTGTTGCTTGTGATGAAGTGGGTGTAGAAGGCGCGTTAAAGGTCGGCCAGGTTCTGGATGGATCCAGCAGGCAATTTGTTGAACCACTGGAGTCCAAAGGAGCCGAGGTTGGACGGGAACGCTTTGCATTTGACTTCATCTTTTAGGGTGCAGAGTTCGATGGTCTGGCAGAAGTAGATCAAGTGAGCGTGTTGATGATATGGGTGGTGAAGGGTGAGATGCTGAGGTCCTTCAGTTGTCTTTCGAATTCGGGGCACGGCGGTTTGCCGTGCTCATCTATTTTCATTCGCTTGGAGTCTCTTCCTTTGGGCTCCTTTGCCGAAGTCTTCTCATCGTCTTTATGTCTGAGCTTGTCTCTCAAGTCGGTTGTTGTTCGGCGTGGGCCGTCGATAGACTTCTCTCTATCACAACGGGTTTTGTTGTCGACATGCATGCCGTCGGTCCGTATGCCTTTCCCGTTCCGTCGTGCACGGTGCTCGTTATCCAAATTCTCAGGGAGGATGTCCCCGAGACGCTCAGAGACATGGTGTCTGGTTGTAGACACCCCAATCTGAATCTCCCGATCGTTTTACGGTTTCGTGTTTCCCCGATGATGAACCAGATCAAAAAGCAGTCTTGAGGTTGGAAAGGTTTAAGCTCGGTGTATACGAAACCCTTTGAACCTGTTAAACCCTTAAAAAAAATTGGAAAACCAGTCAAAACCCTAACCTGAGGTTTGACCATCACGCGAGGATGTCACTCCCTCGCGCGAGGGTATGACTTGTCCAGGTGTGGTCAAAATCAAATATTTGACTGTTGACCCACGCGCGACAGGTGGATCACTCGCGAGATGGTCCTGAGCAGTCACGTTCACCTTTTGCCAGCCAGTTGGTTGCTTGCCTGGGGGTGTACAGGGCTACTGAACCCCGTTTCTCTCCACGGGACACTGCAGGCCTTGGGATTACATCCTCACACCCTTCCCATCACCTTTTGTATGTCTTCACCAACAAGTTAGGTCTTAAGGTGTTGTTTCTCACTCTCCTACACCTTCCAAGTCTCCTATAAATACCCCCCCCCCCATTCTTTCAAGCAACACACACAAGGTGATCAATTTTCAAGTTCCAAAAGGTTAAGAACTTTTACCAAGCACACTAAGGCTCTCTACCCTAGCACACTTGCTCTTCTTTTCTTCACTCCATTTTCCATCACAAGCTTCACAATCTTGTTCAATCTTTTCCAAAATCGTTCAAGCAAAGGTATAAACACCTTAATCTGCTTACTGTTTTGATCCCTGAGAGGGGCTATCAGAGCGAAGACTGGTAATCAATACCAATTCTGGTCCTAAGGATAGCAGAGTTGCAAGGAACCAAGATCTAGCATACCCTCGCGCGGCGGACTCAAATGCTCACGCGACAGTCCTCTGTCTCGCACGACAGTCCTCGTGGGGTTTGGGGATGCTGGTTTGTCTTGTTTATCATATCATTACTTGTTTTAAAGTATGTTAGGTCTTTTAGCTCACTGTTGTGCAAGTTAAAACTCATAGTCTAGCTTTCCTTGCTTATTTACCTTGTTGGAATGTTCCTGGGTTGCTTCTGGACATGTACCAGAGCCCAGGACATGCAAAGCAATTCCAGGAAGTCTAGTCAAGACCCTCGCGCGATGGACTCACTATCTCGCACGATGGTTTAGTAGATTCTAGTGACTGCCCTTGCATGAGCAGCTTAGCCCTTGACTTCTGTTTTGATTCCCCCATTGTTTAGGGGTTGTGTTTCATTTGTTTTGGCTCTTGTTTGTATTAATTTGTAAATAATTGGTTATTTTGAGTACATATAAATTGCTTGATTTGCCTCCTCGGTGTGCACTGGTCCTTCCAGAGCCCAGAAGGGGATAAAATTCAACATGTGGTGAGTCATGAACCCTCGCGCGAGAGAGGGAGTGTGTTGCGCGATGGTTTGCTTTGCATGCAGGTAGATCCATGCATGGAAAGGTGGCCATGGTGTATGGCACAGTCATCTTGTGAGCAGCTTGGTTCATTTCTGATCAGAAAGTTGGATTTTATCTCATTTTTCATAGTATTCCATCAATCCATGCCATATTCAAACACATCTTGCAAATTTGTTACGATTTTAATCCCCGATTAACTGTTTCCCCGCCCCTAATTGGCTTAAAATTGGTTAAAGAAGAAGACGAATCCGAAATATTTTCACAAATGCCTAAGTAGAGACCGATCTCAGGATTGGGCGAGATGGGTGCCTTAAAACCCTTCCCCTCTCATAACCTGGCTCCCGAACCCAGATATGGTTATGACGGACTGGTTCCTTCACTTTTTCAAATCAAATAACGCGGTAGGTGCTTCGAAATACGGTTCCTTGGGTGTCGGACCTTCAAACCCAAGTGGCGACTCTGTATTTTACAAGCGCCTGCTTCTCCGCTTGCGCTCCCTCGATTTCTGGGCCGCTTTGGCAAGATGGGAAACGAAATCCCTATTTTCCAAGGGCATGCTGCCCACTATGGCGACTCTGCTGAGGATAATTGAACCAATATTAATTCATATTTAGAGTTTAAGACGTTTATGAACAAAACCTTAAAAGTCTATCAAAACAGTGAGCTTCGCGCTGCCGAATGTTGGAATGGTGATTTAACAGGACCCCGTGTCCAGCCAATCTGACCTGGGAGTTTTTCATTTGGTCACTTACATAGTTTCCTCCCAAAATGGACTAAATAAAGTGAGCCAAGCTTGAAAAGGCATTTTTTTGATTTTGTGATTCTTCTTCTTCTTAATCAATTTCTAGCATATCATTTGCATCGATGTGGGATAAACCTCGTTGGATCGTTTTGGCAATCCGGCACGGTTTACCGGAGCCCGGGGACCCTGAATGACCAACAACCTTCGACAATGATGGGTCATGCTACCGTTTGACTGTTGCTCAGCGATATCGCAGGCAACGGGAGGTATATCTGTGGCCCTAGTCCGAGGAACCTATTACGAGCCAAAACTAGCCTTTGCATATACAAAGCTCTAGCACTTTTCAAACTAGGACAGGTACCTACAGGGTAAGATTTATTAGCATCTAACCACCATATACCGTCTATGTGTTACTGCTTTCCTTATCGCATGCACTGTACATCATACCGTCTTGCGTAGGAGCATATTTAGGGTGGCTTCTAGGTTCTCGTTCCTACAAGTATGTCTTGAGCTGTTTAGGACAGTGTTATGGCCCGATGACGAGTTGTGTATCTCTTTGATGCACATTCTCAGCTTTTTCAAATCCTTAGAACAGTAGGGATTTCAAGAAATCGAAAGTATTCTACACCCTTGTCTGTTATACTTGATCAGGATTTCAAACAGAAAACGAGGAACAACAGAGAACATGCCATGATGTTTACACCAGTCAGGTAACAAGTGCCTCGTCACTTATACCGCCGGTTAGCAGCGCAGTGCTGTTCACGCCGTTTCTGGTTATAGCATCATGACATGTACACCGAGTCGTTCCAAGTTCGAAAGTTGAAACTCCAAGCAGCAGAATAGCCAAAGGTTTAGGCCCCTTTTAACATCCTTTAGTCTCATTTGTTTCAAGTAAGGATACACCTCCGGGGAAAATAATTCTGAGGATTATAGCACTTCTCAGACAGCTTGAAACGGGCTTGTTCTTTAGTCTTAGAGTCTAGGGCGACACTAACGACGCTGGCTACTTTACTTTAGTCTTTTATTTTGACTAAAGTTGCTGCAGGATCCCTACTGAGCCTTCTATTTATTTTAAAGCAAACTTCTGATCCATTGCACCGCCAAGGAAAGTATCGAGGCAAGTTGGCAAACCCGCTTGGGAACGTCTGCAATGGAATTCGAGTCAAAGGCTAGTCAAGTTGCAATCCCAGTCAGTCGCCACGGAAGACTCTCCGCTTTCTTCATTGGCCGCCTTACGGACAAGCTCACCGCCAGTCTTAGAAGTGGTCTCACAACCAGCATCTCGGATCCTTTCTGTAGCATCAAGCACTTCAGAAAGTCCTGACATGGCAGAACAAGCAGAACGCCAACCACTGACTGTGGAACAAATGCTCATGAACCTTCAAAACAGCATCACTGCAATGCAGCAGAGGTCTACCCAAACCGATGCTAACATTACCCATTTGAACGAACTCTTCGACACTCATCTTCCACCACCTCTGGAGGAGGAAAGCGAGGCCGAAGAAGATCCGCATGCGCAGCCTATTATGATTGAAGATCCAAACAATCCAGGGCATCTCATTGTTCATCAAAACCCTCGGATTGTTCATGCACCTGCTGCGAATCCGGACATTACTGCTCTTATGGCCAAGATGGCCAAGCTTGAAGAATCCATTGCCAAAGCGGAGAAAGTCAAAGCTGGAGGCATTGATTTGGATCGTCTTTGCCTGTACCCCAACGCTAGGCTGGTTGAGAAGTTTAAGATGCCAGACTTGGCCATGTTCGATGGAAGTGGTGACCCTCGGACTCATCTTTATAGTTACCATGCCGCAATGAAGCTGCTTTCAGTTGAGCCTGAGGCCATGTCACAACTCTTTCCTCAAACCCTCTCGGGCCCTGCCTTCCACTGGTTTCTGTCACTCGACATTGCCAAAAGGAGGACTTGGGAGGACATTGGAACTGCGCTTATTTCGCAGTACAGTTATAACTATCAACTGAAGATGACCACAAGGGAGTTGGAATCCACAAAGATGGAGGCAAAGGAGTCCTTTGCGAATTTTGTCAAGAGATGGAGAGCCAAGGCGGCTCTAATGACTAATCGCCCCAGCGAAAAAGACCAACTCTGCATCATCTTTCGGAATCTCCAGCCAGACTATGCCAAGCATTTGGTCCTCGCTCAAGCATCTGCAAACTTCGAAACCTTCTTCGACTCCGACTTGGCCATCGAAGATGTGCTCCAAAGCAGAATTCTGACCAAAAGGGAAGCTTCTAATCCCCCGAAAGCAAAGCCTCGTGCTTATTCTGGAAACACCAATGCTTTGTTTGGGAGTGGGACTTACTCTAACACAGCAACCAGTGGCACCAACGCGTCTGCCTCCAATACTACAAACCACATAGCCGATGTTAGCCAGGTTCAGTCACAGCAGAACAACCGGCCACGCGGTCAGCCCCGCGGTTTCTCCGCAATTGAGGCACCTCTGTCCTCAGTTTTGGAAAAATTGGTTAAGTTAGGGCATCTCAAGCCCCTGGATCCAACTCCTTTACCCAACAACCCTCCGCCAAGTTTCAAAGCCAACCTGTACTGTACCTACCATCAGGGAGCCGTCCACCTTACAGACTCCTGTTTCTGTCTTCGACATGCGATTCAAGATCTTATAGACGAAGGGACTCTTCAGGCACCTCCTCTGCCACCACAGAAACCAAACATCCTTTCCAATTCCCTGCCCAACCACAAGGCTGTTCCAAACCCAAACCACTCACAAAAGAGAGTCTGGCTCTTTATTACATCATAACTCCCACTAGGGGTCAATATTTATACAAATGAAGGGGTTTTAGGGTTCCTAACTACAGCTCCGCCTGCAACTTCATCCTAGCCAGCTCCTCAGTTCCAAAAGCCTCCAAGGGGTACTGTCCATCTTGATCATATACAAAGTCTGACACATTATACCAGCGTTGCCACCGATATAATATGTCAGGGTCACCAAAGGTAACACCGTGAGCTACAAAAGCTCAGCAGAACAATCCCATACCCGCTAACCCATAACTTACACATAGCAGGTCATAGATACATGATATTAACCAAACTAACACATGTGCGTTCAATAACTTCACATTTAGAGATGTACAATAACACATGCACATTCATTATTCAATCGGCGTAAGTGTCCGTGTCATCAGAGTTTCTCCTACGCAGCATTTCGTAGACCGAGTCACCATTTCACTTTCCAAATCAACATTTTGAAAATCATTTCTCATTCTTTGTTACCAACGGGCTACCAAGTCCGGCCACGTTATCAAATCTTGCATTGGCTCCTCTCCGCGGATAACAAAGCCCAATTACCAATGAAGCTACCACGTCCGGCTCTGTTAGCAATCTACACAATGGGCTACCAAGTCTGGCCTCATTGCGGTTTTTGCAAGTCCACACAAAGGGCTACCAAGTCCGGCCACCTTGCGGGTTTTCATAACTACCATTGGGCTACAAAGTCCGGCCACAATGTAGCTTCAAAAATCTTTTACCAAGTCCAATTATTTCCTTTATCCACACCCTAGGTGTCATGTTTCTACTTTTTCGATTTTCGTGTCTCGTAATCATGCATAGACTCCACGGCGGGACGAATCACTTTTAAGTAATCTAGCAAGATCATCCAACTCTATTTAATCATGCTTGTTTACAACCACAAGTAAGGCAAGCAACATGCTATCATGCTTACAATCGTTTAGAAGGGTCAAAATACGAATACTTCGTTAAAACAACACTTTATCTTTTAAAATGACAACGTATAGTCATCTTTTTGGACGTTCAAAACAACACATGTTTATTGACGAGTTCATACATAACAAGCAACTATCACGAGATCGAGCAATCAAGTAGTCATAAGATCAAAGTAAACTACGTAAAACAAATCATACTACACATATGGCTTCATGCTCATACAATACAATATACTTAGGAAGAGGGTAAGGGCTAATCTACGTAGAGTTAGAGGTATAAGAAGATTCTACCTTAATCCGAAACTAGTCGGGGCCGAATAAGCTAGTTGAAAAATTCTGCGGGCGGTGAAACTCTCAAATCTGGACCGAACTTTGGATGGCAGTAACTCGATCAAAACTGAGCCGAATAGGATCGTTCTTGAGTCTAAAACGAAGATCTCAAAATTTTCTACAACTTCTGTGAAGGACGTTATTCCTAGAAACGACTTTCGCCCGGAGAAAAATGGGGATAAGAAAGTGGACAGTGAGCTGTCTGGAATGGAATTTCCAGATTTTTCACTGAACTTTGGAGGTTGATATCTTGGTCATCTCTTGACCGTTTGGGGTGGTTCTTGGGTCTAAACTGAAGCTCTCAAAGTGTTCTACAACTTTTGTGGAGGTTGTTGTTCCTAGAAACGACTTTCGCCCGGAGAAAAAATGGAGTTTTTCAGAGGACAGTAGGCTGCCTGGGTAAAACAGAATGGGTTTTAGAGAGAAGTTGGAGAATGAGGTGAAGGTATGAGTTCAAAGCACCAAGAGCTTGGTATTTATAGGCAAGGCACCCTCTCTCTCTCTCCCTAGCCGGCCTCTCTCTCTCTCTCCTAGATCTCATTTTTTTTTATTCAAGCAAATCTTGTTTGCTTGCAAGTTTAACCCTAGAACTAGGCATGCAAGGCTATGGATGTGTCCTTTGGATTGGATTTTGGAAGATTGATCAAGGAAGGTGGATTTGATTCAAGTAAAGAAATGGGGTTTGTACAATGAAGGACAAGATTGGATGGCATTGGTTATGCTTTCACCTGAAAGTATACACAAACTAGGACAAGGATGACCAAGCAAGGCCATTCAAGGAAGCAACACATCACACTCTCCCTTTCTCTCTCCATCCGAATCTCTCTCTCTCAGCCTCTCTCTCCTCTCTCTCTCTCTCCCACTTGTTTGTACTATGAAAGACTACATATATACTAATATATATATATATATATATATATATATATATGTACTATGGGTCTTCCAAAATCTTGTATTTAAAACTAAATATAGATTTTTCTTATTATAAAATTCTATATACACACATGGGTACTTTCATTATTACATATATATCTATATATATATATATACAAGTACATATATATAATATACAAGCTAGTACTTACACAATCTAGTCTAGGGTTCCAAAGTCTAATAAACTAACCTAATGCTTTCAAAGTACAATGGAAGCACAAGAAGTCAATCCAAGGTACTATCTCTCTCTCCTCCTTTCTTTCTCTCTCTCTCGGCCCAATCTCTCTCTCCCCTCTCTCGGCTTTCTCTCTCTCTTTCTCTCTCATGTACTATATATATATATATACATACATACTAGAAAGCAAACATATATAATAATGTATTAGTGTACTAGAATATCTAATTGATTTACAAGCAAAAGGATTTTCCAATTAAAAATTGTAATACACATATGCACAATACAATATTATATATATACACATATATATATATATACATACAAGTACATGCATATAATATACAAGCCATGTACCACATATCTAGCCTAGATATGACCTAGTACAATATCTAATAAACAATTATACTACTTTCAAAGTACAAGGTCCTAAATGAATAACCTAATGTACTAATTATACTATAATAGATTTTAACACATGCCAAATCTAATATTTTAATCTACCTAGTACATGATTGTCAAGACTAACTATTATCCATTGGATAATGGTTTCCCTAGCGGTCAATAACCAATGGGTAATGATGGCTAGGATTCTAGTCTATCGCCCAATGGGTAAAGAATCTCCTAATGGTTATTATCCAACGGTTAATACCAAAAAGTATAATACTTTGCAATTAAGCACTAAACTAATCTAATCTCGTACTTAGGAAGATTAACCAAGGTTTACCTATTGACCAATGGGTAAAGGAAACCCTAACGCTATTGTCCAACGGATAAATATTACCCTAGCTTCTATCGTCCAATGTATAAAGACAAAAAGGGTAAAATGGTCCATCTAGGGTTAGGGAGAAGTGGTTAGGCTAAATGGGCATTAGGCTATTCTAACTAATCGGTTAAAGACTAACGATACTTAATCTAGGCTTTCATTGCTCGAGTGGTATTTTGGTTTTATTTAGTAGGAAATTGCCCAATAACGGAATATTAAAGCCCGACGGTGCCAAACGCCAAGGCAAGGCGTGAGCGTGGCCAAGGCAACCCGCTAGCAAAGCGGTGGCCAAGGCAGCCCGGTGGCAAAGCGGTGGCCAAGGCAGCCCGGTAGCCAAGCAGAGGCCAAGCGGTAGCCAAGGCAGCCCGGTGGCCAAACAGTGGCCAAGCGGTGGCCAAAGCAGCCCGGTGGCCAAACAGTGGCCAAGGCAGCCCGGTAGCCAAGCAGAGGCCAAGGCAGCCCGGTAGCCAAGCAGAGGCCAAGGCAAAAGCAAGGCGTGACTCGATGCCAAGGCAGAACCCAATGGCAGCCAAGGCAGAGCAAGGCAGCCCAGCAACGCCAACGCAAAAGCGAGGCGCGACCCAATGCCAAGGCAGAACCCAATGGCGACCCGACGGCAAGGCAGACCAGCAACGCCAAGGCAAAAGCAAGGTGCGACCGACGCCAAGGCGTAACGATGGCAGCCAAGGCCGAGCAACCCGACAGTGACCCGACGCCAAGGCGCAACCCGACAATGACCCGACGCCTAGGCGAGGCAGCGACCCGACGCCAAGGCAAGGCAGGCGCGACAGCGAGCCGACGCCAAGGCAAGGCAGGCGCGACAGCGAGCCGACGCCAAGGCAAGGCAGGCGCGACAGCGAGCCGACGCCAAGGCAAGGCAGGCGCGACAGCGAGCCGACGCCAAGGCAAGGCAGGCCCGACAGCGAGCCGACGCCAAGGCAAGGCAGGCCCGTCAGCGAGCCGATGCCTGGGCGAGGCAGGCCTAACAGCGACCCGATGCCTAGGCAGCCTAGCCAAGCCAAGCCAAAGCAAGGCGGTCAAGCCGACGGTTAAGGCAAAGACCAAAAATTTCTACTAACCACTACGGCATCGATGCAACACTCTAGGTTAGGGAAATGTAACTAAGCCAAATGGTAATTCGGGTTGCTAGCTAATCGGTTGCCATGTAGGATTTCCAGCCGAGAAAATAAATTCTAGGATTTTACTACAATTACCAAGTAACTATACCAAGGTCTTAATAGGCATACTCGTCTTTAGAAAATGACCTTAATGCCCGGGCGATGAATTCCAATCTCCTAAGTCATAAACCTAATTATGAAGGATTATTAATCGCAAAAAGGGATTTATAAAATAAATAAAGAATTTTCAAATATAATAACAAAATTTTATAAGTCGATAACGACCGATTTTTGGATGTTAAAATGAAATCCAACTATTAAAATAAAATTCAAATTTTTAGCGAAATTTTTATTGACCAAAAATCAGGGTTGTTACATAGTGAAATAATCGACCACTACCAAAATGAACCTGTGCCCGTTAGAAGCCGCAGGCGTGATCCTTCCAATGACGTCGATGCCCCAGGCGGAGAATGGCCATGGCGTCGCCATCGAGTGTAATCCTGAGGGAGGTACGTGGATAAGATTAGCATGAGTTTGGCACTTATGACATCGGCGCACATATTCAATGCAATCTGTCTCCATAGTCGACCAATAGTAACCCAACCTCAGAATTTTCTTTGCTAGCATCATTCCATTCATGTGGGGTCCACAAACTCCCTCATGGACTTCTTCCATCACCGCTCTCGTGTCATCACCGTGAATACACAACTTGTGGACTCCGCACGGAGATCGCCGGTACAATTTTCCACCACAGATAATGTATTGAGACGCCAATCGCTGTAACGCGATCCGATCCTTCTTGGTAGAATCTGTAGGGAACTCTCCCTTTTCGATAAAATTCCAAATGTCGTGAAACCAAGGGAGTCCATCATCAGGTTCGTCGATGTTCATGACATAGTCGTACACGTGTTTGCCTCTTTGCTCAATCATGACAGGCCTTAGCTTCACCCCGATCGGAAGTTCCAGCATGGCTGCTAAGGTAGCAAGCACGTCGGCGAAGCGATTCTTCATCCTCGGGACGTGTGTGAAAGTCACCTTTTGAAAATCCGGAATAAGTTCGTCAAGCTGCTGATGATACGGCTTCATCTTCTCGTCTTTGACCCTCCATTCCCCTTTTGCTTGTGACACAACCAAGTTGGAATCCCCCACGACGTCCAGCACCTTGACTCCAATTTCCAATGCAGCTTCCATTCCCACAATACACGCTTCATATTCTGCCTCATTATTCGTGACTTCGAAGTTCAACTTGAAAGCCAAGGGAATATGTGACCCCTCGGGTGAGACCAGTAGTATGCCGATCCCGAAACCTTTCTGATTTGCAGCTCCATCGAAGTACAACGTCCATGTTTCGTCAACAGCAGTCATTACATCTTCATCGGGAAATTGAAACTCCGCGTGTTCTGGCCCCTCGATCGGGCGATCTGCCGAAAACTCTGCTACCGCTCTTCCTTTCACTGACTTGCGGGTGACGTACTTGATTTCGAATTCAGCCAATAAGAGCAACCAACGTGCTAACTTACCGGTAAGTGCTGGCTTCTCGACTAGGTATTTGAGCGGGTCCATCCGAGAAATCAGTATCACCAAATAAGACAGCATGTAGTGTCTCAATTTCTTCGTGGCCGAAACAAGCGCCCAACATGTCTTCTCCAATGAAGTGTATCGCTCTTCGCTCCCCACCATCTTCTTGCTCAGGTAGTAGATCGCTCTTTCAACCCCACCATCTCTTTCTTGTGCGAGCATGCACCCCATTGACGAGGGCGTGACGGACAAGTACAGGATCAAAGGTTTTCCCGGAATGGGTGGCATCAAGATGGGCGGATTCTGTAGGTAAGTTCTCACTGCTTCGAAAGCCTTTTGGCATTTGTCGTTCCATTCGAACTTTACGTCCTTCTTGAGGAGACGAAACAACGGCTCACAGGTCAAAGTCAACTTGGCAATGAACCGACTGATAAACTGAATTTTTCCCAAGAAACACCGGACTTCTTTCTCGGACTGAGGAGGCTCCATCTCAAGAATGGCTTTAATCTTAGAAGGATCCACCTCAATCCCCCTGGTCGTGATCATGAATCCAAGCATCTTTCCTGCCGTGACCCCGAACTTGCACTTCTGCGGATTGAGTCGCATTCTGTACTTTCGAATCCTCTCAAAGAACTTTCTCAACGCCTGGAGATGGTCTTTCCTTTCCTTTCCCTTCACTATCATGTCATCAACGTAAACCTCGACCTCCTTGTGAATCATGTCGTGCAACAGTGTAGTGGCACCCCTCTGATACGTTGGACCAGCGTTCTTCACCCCAAATGGCATAACCCGATAACAATACGTCCCCCATTCGGTGATGAATGTGGTCTTTTCCCTGTCTTCCGGAGCTAGGAGAATCTGATTGTACCCCGAGAAGCCATCCATGAAAGAAAGTAGGGCGTGCCCTGCAGTGTTATCCACGAGTACGTCTATATGTGGCAATGGAAAATCGTCCTTAGGGCTTGCTTTGTTCAGATCTCTGAAATCGACACACACTCTGATTTTTTCGTCCTTTTTGGGGACGGGAACAATGTTAGCTACCCAAGTGGGGTACTCCGTTACGATTAGAAAACCGGCGTCGATTTGTTTTGTGAGCTCTTCTTTTATCTTTAATACCCAATCGGGCCGCATTTTTCTTAGTTTTTGCTTCACGGGTTTGGCGTCAGGGTAGAGAGGGATTCTGTGCTCGACTATCTCCGGGTCGATTCCGGGCATGTCTGCGTGGGACCAAGCGAAAACCTCTTTGAATTCCTTTAGTAAATCAGTAAGCTCTTGAAGCTCAGTGGGAGACAGCCCGGAACCTACCTGAACCAATCGAGGGTTGCCCTCATCGCCCAAGTTTATTGAGATTATTTCTTCTTTTAAAGGCTGAGCATGCCTTTCACTTTCGCGATTGATGAGGGAATGGATCTCCTTGGGAATGTCCTCATCGAGATCTATTCCTTCATCGTCGGGATCCAAACAGTTTATTTCAAAAATCGGCAAGTAAGCGAAAACGTCGTCCATTTCATTAATCAGTTCATCAGACGGGGGGAATACAGCGGTTGACTCGAATTCAAAGTAAAAGCTACGAAGTGGAGGGCCGATGGGCACAAACTCCGACTCTGTGCTAGACGACGAGTCAGTGTTGGACTCAGGCTCAAACTCAGTGCAAGTGCTGTGAGTGCAAGTTACATGTGGAATGAAAGTGCAATTATCATAAACGCCTACAGCCTCCATAATGAGTTTGGAAGGGTCTTCAATTTCTTCTTCATCTCCAAGCATCAGCACAGCAGGGTCTTGCATCATACCCCCCGATTCGTCACCCTCAAACAGAAGTTGGAGACTGCCCAAACCAAAAGCTTCCAACCAGTCGAGTGCCTCAAACAGTTCTTCCACCTTTGCGACCTCTTCGTCACTCTCCCATGTATCATTGGCAAAGATTTCGAAGCCAGGATACTTCATTTTCGTCTCAAGGTCCACAAAGGGTTCAGGTTCTCCTTGGTACAGCGGCTCCTTCTCCTTTGATTTCATCTCCGTTGTACGAGCCCGGGCACGATTGCGCCATTTCTTTGCTGAATCGCTTTTCTTGGCCTCATATCCTAGACCGAAACGTTCATTACTTCCAGGAAAGTCAGGGAATTTGGGGACACCTTGAGCGTAAAGTCCCAAGCCCATGCCCGGTAGATACTTCATCCTTTTCATAATTTCCAGCGCTGCGGAGCCCACCAAGAAGCCGTCCTTGGCCCGAATGGTACATACCTTCGAGGTCATAACCGCAAAACCCCCCATGGCAACGTCTTCCTCTCCATGCATAATCTCAAGCAGCGGCGAATTGTCCTCGGAGTGCGGACGAATACCTGAGTCCCCATGGATGATAAGGGTTCCGGATTCCAAACCTAGGATGAGTTTTTGATGCAATGTTGAGGGCACACCCATAACATCTGGGCGGTGTAGCCAAGGCCTTCCCAACAGGAGATTGAAAGATGCGAGTATTTCCAGCACACAGAATTCGACGGTGGTTTTGAACTTGCCAGTTGCCAATTCCAAGTTGATTGTCCCCAAAACATCACGACGCGTATTATCATAAGCACGGACGCCCAAGTTCGACGGTGTGAAGTCCTTGTTCTTAAGGCCCAAGCAATAAGCAGTGCGGAGCGGACACACGTTAATGGCGGAGCCATTATCAACAAGGATCGCTGGGACCCACCTTCCCAGGCACTTCATGGTAATGTGAAGGGGCTTGTTGTGGTCGGTTCCCTCGGGCGGCAGGTCTTTCTCGGTGAAGGACAATGTATGCTGGGCGAGGTTCGGGGTTATAAGGGCAACAAGAGCTTCTGGAGCAACATCAGAGGGGACCTCGAGTCTGGAAAGGGTGTTGACCAACCTACGACGGTGCTCGCGAGAGGCAGCTAACACTCCCCACATAGACATGCGGGCGGGGGTTTCCTGGAGTTAACGGATAATAGGATCAGTGGAGGCTTCCGAATCAGGCTCAGGGAGTGAGTTGAGGTCAATGGACAATTTGGGCTGGGTAGGTGGGTTAGTTTTAGTGGAGCTTGAGGGGATATTTTGTGGAGCTTGCGGGACGGAGGTGTTCAGGTTTGCGGGATTGACAGGGGTATTCTGCTGCGATGGAGGGGCTCGGGATGAGCTACCCTGCTGGAGGTTGGTAGGCTGGTAGACTCTCCCACTTCTGGTAAGGTTGCTAACTATTTTGGGAATGGGCTCCCACCAAGTACCTTCCCATAAATCAGAGAAATCCAAGTTGCAATCATCCGCCTTATGCTTCCCCTTGTCAATTGCTGTCTTCTCCAAAAATTCGTTGAGCGTTTCCATTTCCAAAGCATGCCAGATGCTGTCCTCCTCCAGAGAATTCCAGAAGTTGGCATTGTTGCTGCTGTTGTCATTGCTAATCTGCAGAGACCCTTCATTCAGCATGGCCTTATTGACAGTCAGCTCCTCACCATTCATCCACACATTTACCAATTCAGACTTTCTCCACAGATCTTCTGGATCCAACACGCAGATGCTGGGCTCATCAGGGATTTGAACTACGGGTTTGGAAAAGAACTCCTCGACGATGAATTCTTGTGGGAAGAAAAGATAGTCCATGGAACGTTCCAGAGCGTCGGAGTCTCGAGTAAGGTTGACAATGGTCCTGGCGTTGAGCCCTGATAACATACGGGGATTCATCAGATCCATTTCCTCCACCACTTCGTCTTCTTGAAAAAGGTATGCTAATGACGTCTCGTCTAGGGGGTCGGAATCATCCATCCAGTGCCATCCATTGGGTTCGGGCTCCCATTCCCATTCATCTTCGTTCTTAGCAGGCTCAGGTTCAGTGAACAATACAAACAGAGAATACCCATCCAAGGGATCCGCCATCCTCTCCTCCCAGTCTTGCCTCCATTCTCCTTGTTCCAATTCCTCAACTTGGCTAGGGTTAAGTGCCACAGGCCATGCTCCAGTAATAAAAGCCCTGTCTTCCACTGCCAAGAAGTCTTGCACCAAGTCTTCCCACCTTACCTGAAAGTCCCATTCCACGGTTTCCAATGCACAGACAGCATCCTCAGCTGGGAGTTCGACGGTTGGTTTGGGTTGGGTGTCAGGAATGATGTAAAAACTGGGGTTAAAAGGTTGGCTTATGGAAATAAGGTTGGTGCGGGCATTGGAATGCTTTGGGAGTGGGTTTGAGACGGTGTTTGGTTTCTGTGGTGGCATAGGGAGGGTTTTGTTGTCTATCAGGTCTTGGATTGCATGGCGGAGACGGAAGCAGTTGTCGGTTAGGTGGCCCACATTCTGGTGATAGGCATAGTACGCGTTAGGATTGTGGGATGCGGGTAGTTTTTGAGGTAAGGGAGTAGGGGTAAGTGGCTTGAGGGTGCCGCTTTCGACCAATTTCTCGAGCACGGCAGAGAGTGGTGCTGAGAACTGAGCAAAAGTGCGGGGTTGGGTACGCGGTTGACTGGTTTGGGTAGCTATCTGGTTTACCGGCTCGGCTTGGGCTGTGTTTGTGGAGGTGTTGGGCAGGTTGGTGTAGTTCGAGTTGCCAAATAGAGCGTTGTTGTTTCCGGAGTAAACCTTCTTATGCTTAGGAGCGGGCTCGGGCTTGTCAAGGATCCCCAATTGAACTGCTTCTTCGACGGCTAAGCCTGTATCGAAGAATGTTTAAAAGTCTGAGCATGCTTGGGCCATCACCATGTGCCTTGCTAGAGTGGGTTGAAGGTTACGGACAATCATCCTGATTTGGTCCCTGTCGCTCGGTCTATCTTTCATCTGTGCTGCCTTAGCCTTCCATCTCTTCACGAAATCGGCGAAGGCCTCTTTTGCTTCCATCTTTGTTGACTCCAATTCACGGGTGGTCACCTCCAACTAGATGTTGTAATCGTACTGCGCCACAAAAGCTGCGCATATATCCTCCCAAGAACGCTTCTTTCTCTCATCCAGTGAAGTGAACCAGTGCAGAGCATGTCCCACCAAAGTCTGTGAGAACATCTGTGCCATAGCATCCTTCTCGACTCCCCACATGGACAGTGCTCCAATGTATCCCGTCAGGTGTGCTTTTGGATCTCCTGTTCGGTCAAACTTAGCAAAATCAATTGGCCTAAACTTTTCTGGAAGCTTTGCATTAGGAAACAGGCAAAGCTTATTGATGTCAAAGCCAGTCGACGATATCTTCTCATTTCTTGCAACAGACTCCTCTAGCTGGGTGAGCTTTGCCAATACTGCTGCCATCTCGGGCTTTTGTGGGGTTTCCAAATCAAAGACCAGCTGCTCTTGGTTTGGATTCAGGTTAGGGTTAGGGTTGAAGTTTAGGTTGGGATTTGGAATTGGGTTTGGGATAGGAATTGGGTTAGGCACCGGATTCTGGGTTTGTGGTGGAAGGCGTCGTGCAACCCCAGTGATCATCATCATGAGTTGGGCAATTTGGTTATCAGTACATTCGACCAGGCGTTGAATATCTTCTCTGATCTGAGCCATTTCTCCGTTCAGATTTCCCGGGTTTGGGTTAGGGTTTGGACGGGGATTAGGAATGGGATTTTGATTCGGATTTGGCTCGCCTCCGCTTGGGTTCAGGTTAGGGTTGCCTCCGTTTGGGTTAATGTTTGGATTGGGATTCGGATTTGGGTTGACTCCGTTTGGGTTTGGGTTTGGGTTGCCTACGTTCGGGTTCAAGCCTCCGATCAATAGATCCATTTCTGCCCCCAAATCTGATGCACTGATGGAGTCTGCTTGCAGCTGGAGCCGTTCCAATCTCTGTCCCAAGGGTCTGGTCCAGGAGGGTATGATGTTCCTCTTTTTCGGCCCAATTGCTCAGAACTGACAGCAAAGCAAAAACTTAAGCTCAGACGCGGTCCCTGCTTACATTTTTATGAAATTTGTGCATGATTTTAGAAAATGAGTGCCTCATCGTCACCGTCATTGACTCCGATTTTTCGAAAACGATTGACTTACGGGAGGTTGCCTCGATCCTCGGATTTTTGGGGTGTATCCTCATTTAGGAACAGTCGATTCCCAAAAGATGCTAAAATAAGCTAAGTATTTGGCTAATATTCCATCGGCAATTCGACCATTGATTCAGAACGACTCGAGGTGAACAACGTGATGTGCTAACCGAGGTGGCATAAGCGGTACACTTACTTTTAGCCTGAATGGTGTTGGCATCGCAATGTTCTGCCCCCCTATCATTCCTTTTCTTTGGTTAAATTCCGATCAAATGCTTAGTCAAGAACTTAGCAGAATCATAGTTTCCTCCAGGTTCGGGTTCGAGGACTAATGTGATTCATCAACACGCATTAGGGTGCGTGACTCTTCATCGGGTCTTGGCAACCTTCCGAAGACCCCGCGAGCGAGTTTCGAGAACCGTGGCTGACAGCATGATGATGATGCAATGCAGCACTTAAACAAATTATAGCACATAGTCCTACCCTGCAGGCTCCTGTCCTAGTTTGGAAGGTTCTATGGTTTGCTACACATGTACCAAGGCCGGGTTTTGGCTTGAAGAGGGTTCCCCAGACTAGAGTCAAAGTATACCTCCCGTTATTGAGCGTACACCCAATAACGGTACAAACGGTAGGGATGACTCATCACGGTCGAGGGTTGCTGAGCATTCCGGGATTCCTTGTCACCGGCAAGCCGGGCAAGATTGCCGAAACACAATAGCGGGGGCTGCACAAGATATATATACAAGAAATAAAAGGTGAAATAAAATCCTTTGAAAATCCCACAAATGTTTTTCAAGCTTGGCTCACTAATTTAATTAATGCTTAAGGAAATCGGGACATTTTACCAACATACCGACTTTTCTCAAGTATCAATTAAACCATAATCCCCAGCAGAGTCGCCACTGTGGGCTACCACAGCCCCGGGTGGAATCGGGGCGGCCCGAAAAAGAGGCGCTACGCCGTTTCTTGGATTTTGAAAATTTTTAAAGAGTCGCCTCCCGGATTTGTGGTTCGTCACCCGAGAAACTGTTTTGATTTTAAAAAAAATGATCGATTTGAATTTGAAAACCAGAGATTTAAAAAGGGTTCGGAAGCCACATTACGAGGGGGGAAGGGTTTTATGGCACCCCCCTCGCCCGATTTGAAATCGGTCTCTACTAAACATTTGTGGGATTTGTCAAAAGATTTTATTTCATTTAGCCACTTAGCAGGTATTCACAGATATACATCAAGTACAGGAGGTGCATGCATGTGCAAGTGTACAGTGGGTAAATGAAGAATGGTGATGAAATGCAAAAATGCTATAAGCTGGAAATCCCTGTCATTGATCCACTCTCGAGCGCTCGGAAGTACTCTCGAGCGCTTGGGAGTATTACATGTCCGACCTGTAAGCTTGTTAGTACAATAGGATACAATAGAGTGCCATACTGAAAATGTAAATTGGAATAACATTAGACGCATTATAAACTTGGCAGATGACATTATAAACTTGGCAGATGACTTAATAGACTAAGGTCGAGTCCCATTCTCCTAAGCCATGCAACCCTGCTTTTCTGGAAAGTGATTTAAAAATCATAAGAGACAAAAAGGGACACATGCATGGTCATGCAAGGGCAGTAGGGGGGTTAAACCAGAAGGAGGTGGACTGAGTTTGCATGTAAATACTCTCGAGCGCTTGGAAGTATTCTCAAGCGCTTGGGAGTATTCACACCCCATAGTTGATCTCAACCAACCAATGTCTTCATTGTATCATGATGGTACACCAGGTCTTGTATCTTTTGAAGCATGAAAACTTTCCCTTTCATGTTCTAAGTAAAACCCTTCTGCATGGTTTTGAATGAAAACAATTTTCTTCATTTCCTTTTGGAAAATCAAGACCTTTTGTACCAGCATATATCTAAAGAGCTGATATGCTTGAAGATAAGTTTTACTACCTCTGCATGTGCACTTAAAGGCTTAAGAAAAGGAAAACAGTACTAGAGCAACTCTCGAGCACTCTGGAGTAGTCTCGAGCGCTCGGGAGTGTTTCCAGTAAGCTTTGCACAGAAAACGCATTTGCACCCCTTTGCTCTTGCTATTATATCAAGGTCTCTCAACCCATGTTCAGTATTAAAGACTGAGAGGGCTGAGGGACCTCCCTCAGGAAGGAGAAACAGCCCTGTTTTTGTTGGTTTTTGACACTAAGGTAGAAGGCTTCTACCTTTGGTTGAGGAGTTTGCCTCTTAGAAGACTTTGAGAGATGAAAGAGGAAGAGAGACCAGGAAGATCAGAGCTTTAGGGTACTCTGGACTCCTTGCATGTCTTTGCTGCCTTGAGTTTTTGGTGGCTTTCCCTTTTAAAATCAAACTTTTGAAAGAGATAGAGGATGGTCTGGTTTTGAACAGTCAAAGGAGATTCTAGAGAGAGGGAGTCCTCTTTGGTTTGAGCTGGGATGAGGCCTTATATAGGCAATATAGCATATAGTCTCATTTTAGAAAATATAATATGGAATCTTTGAAAATCCATCAGGCCTGACTCACCTCTGACTGAGGTGGAGTGTTGCCTGAGGTTTGAACCGGCCAGAACGGCTGTAATGTTGGCATGCATGGGAAGTGGGGAAGCTCTAGCATTCATTGGCCAAGATAAAGTCTCGAAGGCCTGAGCACTCTCGAGCGCTGGACTTTACTCGAGCGCCGAGAGTCTCACAAATCCTGTGTTTTGAAAATGGTTTGGAACGCTTGGGATTGATCCAGAGCGCTTGGGACTGATTTTGACATTTTATTTTCCCTTTCAAAGTCTTCAAGAAGCAAAGTCCTGACCGGTCTAAGGCTTGTTTCGATCCTAATTCATCATCGGGGAGCCTCCAGGCCACAAATTAAGGAAATTCGAAGTGTTCAAATTGAGGTGTCTACAACTATTTACTAAGTGGGTTGAAGCCGAGTCTTACAAAACTCTGACTGCAGTTTAGGTTGCTCAGTTCATCAGGAAAAACATTATCTATCGATATGGTGTCCCACAGGCATTTGTGTCAGATAATGGAGTTCACTTCAAGGGTAGGGTTTTAGAGCTCTTCGAAGAGTTCAAAATTCAGATTCACCATTCAACGACCTATCGCCCTCAGACAAATGGGGCGGTCGAAGCAGCTAACAAGAACATTGAAACGATTATTAAGAAGTCTGCAGAGTCCGCCAGGGACTGGTACGAGCAACTACCTCTGGCTCTTTGGGGGTATCGAACGTCAATTCGAACATCGACCGGGGCAACACCCTACTCTCTAGTCTACGGGATGGAAGCAGTACTCCCTATCGAGCTTAAGGTACCATCTTTGAGAATCATGACGGAATGTGAACTCACGGATCTGAATGGCTCGGCGGGAGGTTCGTTGAACTCATGCTCTTTGATGAGAGGAGGCTTCGTGCCTTATATCATGTTCAGGGGTATCAGCGAAGGATTGCTCGGGCGTTCAACAAGAAAGTCAAGTCTCGTGACTTGCTGGAAGGCGATATGGTTACAAAGGAAATCCGGGCTCCCATCTTTGATCTTCGCGGTAAGTTCCGGCCGAGGCGTGCGGGGCCTTACATTATCAAGACCATCCTCTCGGGTGGGGCAGCTCAACTCATTGATCTGGACGGCAACGAGTTCAACACTCTGGTCAACCTGGATCAACTCAAACGTTACTATCCCTGAGAGAGCTCGCTGGACCAAAAAACACAAGGGTGGGTGGTTCCAGGTTAAAATTAGAGCAAGCCTACTAGACTGAAAACCTGCAAGGGCGGTCTAGGCAAAAAATAAATAGGCAAGAATCAAAACCTCGCTAGGCTAAAAACCTGAAAGGGACAGTTCTAGGCAAAAATTAGAGCCCAAAAGGAGAGCCAAAATACACGAGCGAACCTTACCCTAAACTACGTTTTGACCTGATTCCTTGAAAAGGGATATGTAGGCAGTCTCTTTTTGAGATTCGATCACAATCAATCAACTTGATCCATGGTTTTCCTTCCCATCATGTGTACCGATATTCAGGACTGGCTTGGTGTTCAACACTTGGACCAAAAGGGGAAAATTCTTAATCTGTCAATTTTATTCAAACTAATATCTCTATTACACAGCTGAGCATAAAGCCTTAAAAATAGTTAAGCATAAAAACAGGATACATCCTAGAGGCCTTCACAGGCTCACAGTTTATTCTAGATCATGGGAGTCTTTGTCAAGAGTCAGTCGGCATTTTGTCTTTTTGCAACTTCATTTCCTAGCCTTGCTTTGTAGCGACGTTTCAGATCGGTGCAGAAATCAGGATCTGCTCCTCCAAGCTGTCTCAGGCCCCAATTGTGTTCATACCTGATCAGATTTTGGGTAGTGAATGCGGGAATGTGGAAGGTTTCCACCCTAGCTCGATTTAACCCCTGGCTCATCCTTAACTGCCGAAGGATGCGGCCTGGAATGTAGAAAGTAAAACTGGACAGCCCAGCGATCACCATTCTTTCATAACCTGCGGAGTTTAGGACCATATCCGGAATGTCTAGCGCCTTATGTCTCCAGACAACCTCCTGTGGTGATAGGTTGTTCATAAATGCATACCAGTCCTCTGTGGACATTTCTGGATACAGCATCCCTCGTTGATGCATTCGCCCGGGCAGGTGCGGCCAATTTGCCTCCAGAGCTGCAATCAATCCCAGCTTGTCTGATAACCACAGCTGCATGAGTGAAAAGACAAGTAAAGAGCTATATAAAACTTGAGCGGAAAACCAAGTTAGACACTCTGATATTAGCCTTAGCTGAGTGTTGAGGTAAAAGCAGAATGTGTGAAACCTAGAAAAAGGTGAGCTGAGTGAGAGTTTACCTACAGTAGGAGTGGACTGCCGCCAAATATTTATGTTTGGCCAGTAGCTGCTAAATCCAAACCCATGAGCGTTTCCGCAAGAACCATTGGTACTACGTTCTTCCGAACGCCCAGCTAGGTGACAACATGCACCAACAAGGGATTAACCCGTCCATCTGGAGGCACCAACAGGTACGCAGCTAGCACGCAGATTGATAGAGCAAACCGTCGCCTAGCCTGCACGGCAGTGTCCATGAGGTCGCCTTCAGGGCCGTATCATTCCATCAGGTGCATTATGTTTATCTCCCCTCCGCTTAGTAGACCCTCTGCTGCACCTTTCGAGATCTTCAGGGCAAACTTCAAAAGTTTGGACATTCTTTTTCTGTAGGATGGCATAATAATCACACTGGAGGCAAACCCCTGGAGGTATGCTTGAAATTCCTCCACTGTTGGACATAACTCATCAGCTCCAAATCTGAACACATGGACGTCTGGGTCCCAGAACCGCACTGTAGCCCATAGGATTTCTGGGTGCAACCTTACGCTTCGGAGATAGCGAAACGCGGCCAGCCCGTGAATCCGGAATGATAGTCAATCGCCTGTAACGAACGTTTCAAGCCATGGGCCAATTAAGGTGGGGAGGTGATTTTGCCATTTTGAATGTTGTCTGGAACTTTCTTTTGAAGAGGAGTACATTACGTTCATAAAGACACGGCCATTTATAGCCAAAAGGATGGCAGGATATTCCTTTCTTTTTCAAAGAAAATATCTATGGAGGTTGGTATAGATCCCTTCAATTCAAGGGTACACGTATGGACTGTCCCAGACCTGTGCTAGACGTCCTACAGTGATGAGAGGGCCTACAGCACTTCAATTTTCTGAAAAAGGGGGTCAAACTTGGCACCTGTATTGGACAGAACCATCACGCGATACACTGGGATAATCGCGCAAGTAAGTGAGTCTCGCGCGAGATAGTTCCTTACTCACGCGAGGGTTATCTCTTTTCACGGTTTGAGGAGCAGCCTACTGACTTTTTGGGGTGGTTATTGTTTTATCTCGGACTGGATTTTTGATTTTGTACATTGCCAGTGGGTCAACACAGGTGTAAACGAATGTATTGAAGTTTCCATTTTGCGATTTGGTGATTATATACAATTTTCAGCCCCATTGATCGTTTTTCTAACAGAAATCATGGTTGCAATGAAGACATTCCTTATTGGACAAGCCAGGCATAAGTGCCATACAGCAGATTCGAGGGTCAAACAAAAGCAAAGAAAATTGTTCGGATAGCCTAACGGCTCTTGAACTTATTCTTGATACAGACGAGACTCTCTTGGACTCAGTATTATCCCCCTGGCCTTGCTTGGATCTCTGCGCGAAGCCATGCCACATAGCGGCTATCCACCCAGTCCACGAAATCCAAACTAGGACCCTCAAGCACCCCACCTCTCCAGTACCTTCGGTAGTCGCGTAGTGTGGGTACATCGAAGTCAGGCAATTGGAATTCCTCGGTTCCAGCTCTGTGCAGCCCTTGACTTATGCCTAGCTGGCACAAGATGCGGCCCGAGATGTAGAAGGCAAAACTCGCCAAGCCAGCAATTATCACTCTTTCAAAGCCTGCGGAATTAACAGCCATCTCAAGCATGTTTAGCCATGGACACCTCCAGACAAAGTCATCGGATTGCATGTCATGCAAGATTGTATACCACCCCAGAATATACTGCTCGGGGTACAGCATGGCTCGTTCGAGTATCCGTCTTGGGAAATGTTCCCAGCCTGTTTGGGAAGCTTCGAGTAAGCCTGCCTTGTCAGAAAGCCATACCTATATGAGTGAAAAGATAAGGGAGAAGCTAGATAAAGCCTGAGCGAAAAGACAAGTAAGGTCCCATAGTAATCCTTATCCGAGCATTGAGGTAAAATGAGAAAGTGCGAATATCGAAAAAAGGTGAGCTGAGTGAGGATTTACCTGAAGCAACCATGGGCTGCCATTGAAGATGTTGCTCTGTTGGCTTTTGAACAGATCCAAGCCTATCAGTGTTTCAGCTAGGATTGTTGGGATGATGTTTTTGCGAGCTCCCATTTATGAGGCTATGCTCACCACACTGGGACTGACTCTTCCGTTAGCAGGCACCAACGCATAAGTCGCCAGCGCGCAAATTGAAATGGCAAATTGTCGGTGCTCCTGTTCGACGTGGTTTTCTAGAATTCCGCCAGGCCGGTACAACTCAATCAAGCGCGGGATGTCCAGTTCGCTGTCGTGAATAATACTGGCTGTTAATTCTTCAGAAGTATTCAGTTTCATCCACAACAGATGACTCATATTTTCTTGAATCGGGGGAATAGCGAGAACATCGGAATTTGCAAAGCCGGGTAGGTAGGCTTGGAACTCCTCCACCGTTGGGCACATTTCGTTGTCATAATTACGGAAGACGTGCATGACTGGATCCCAGTGGATCATGGCAGCTTCGAGAAGCTCGGGGCATGGCCCCACATATCGAAGATCTCTGATTGAGGCCAAGCCTCGGGACCGAGGGCTCGCCCAATTAATGGTTTCGGTTCTCGCCAACCAAGGATCGAGCATTGCAGCTAGCGGACTCTCCATCTTGAATGACCGATGGGTTTTTGTGCTTTCAAAGAGGGTGATGTGCTTTACATTACTACCAGTGAGTTCCATTTTATAGAAACTTGCTCGGACATATTGGTCCTCGGTTGTCGTGCCGAAAGAAAAGTTGAAGGCTTAGGTGTCTTACCACTTGGCATATGAGGAACACTCCAATTATGGTTTCATACTATGTGTAAGCCGTAGGGTGGCCTCGTGAAGCTTTTAGTACCTTGAAGGATTGATTTGGTCAAATAAAGGCAGCCTGGCAGTAACTGACCCTCACGCGAGTGTCTCACTCCATCGCGCGACATAGCTCCCTCGCGCGTGCATCCCACTCTGTTGGGCGACAAACAACCCTCGCGCGAGTATCTCACACCATCGCGTGATGGTGCAGTTTGCATTTTGACAGTTTGCAACAGCTACTGATCTAAGTTGGTCACTTTGGGTCCTAGGGGACTTTTGGCAGATTTGATGATTCCCACAAGTCACAATGGGCATATGTGACTGTACCCAAGCATCGGTTTCAAAAATTCACGATTAATGAAGATTTTGGACCCCCAGCGGCCCGTTTCAAGCTAAAATCGAGATTTTGGGAGGTCAAAATCCATATTCTAAGGGTTTGTGCCAAGTTTTTTCATGCTGTACAGGTCATACGGAGCGTATGTGACTATACAGAGGTGTCGGTTTCAGTCCGGGACATATTTGAGTCGTGTTTTGTGTTGCGTGTCTTTTTTTTGTGTCTTTTGGACACTTTTCGGTGAAAATCTCGCCTCGAGATGTTTTTCTTGGTTCCGTCAATTCGTGCAAGTCATGTTGTGCATATTTGACCTGGCAGAAGTGCCGGTTTCAATCAAAATCAAGTATTTTGAGTTTTGGCCTGTTAATGCCCAAAATTTAATTATATTTCCCGTATCCCATATCTTGGCCGTGTCCTAGGGTACATTTTCCATTTTCTTTCGAGCTAGTCACTCCTATACATACACGTGTGTCTGTAACCCGTCTTGGTGTATTATCAATGCAAGTTTGGTATTAGCGGTGGGTGTTTGTTCTCTTTTATGCATAATAAGAGCGAATAAATGATAAAATGCAAATTTTTATAGCTAAACCATGTTATACCATATAAAATCAAAAGAAAGTACTGTGCGTATGGCGCTCCGGCCAATCAAAAACCATCAAAGTCAAAATAGGGCACACTCGCCCACTGTCAACAAGGCACGCAGGCCTCCAAAAAGCAGTAACAGTGTATCTGAAGCGCACTAGGCTAACTATCTATCTACTTGGGCACGCAGGCCCGAAATCAAAAATCAAGTGCAGGAAGTAAAGTGCATCGGGCTCCTCATCCGCCCTCGCTCCGCCCAAACCAGTCGGTATCACCGCCGTCGTCATCGTCGCCGCCTCTGCCGTCATCATCATCAATGTTCTCCGTTGGGTCCTGTAGGTAGTTAGGGTCATCAGCAGTGTCATCAAAGTCCCCCCTTGGCTCCTCTTCTTCTTCGTCTTCTCCTCCTTCCTCCTCTTCCTCTTCCTCAACAGGCTGGGACAAGATGAGCTACTTCTTGCGGGCCGGTTCATCTTGGCTCGGTCTCTCGCGCATGCCACGACCTTCCTGGCTGCCTCTTTGCTTGCTGCGGCAGGCTGTGAGTTCCTGGTATGCAGCGTAGCGGCTGGAGGTATGGTAGTCTGTGCTCTCAGCGGAGATCGCACTCTTTTCTTAAAAGCCGCCCATCCCTGTGCCTGCATGGTTATTTCATGCATTAGTATACATTTTGCAGTACATTGTCTATCAAATGTTTAATTGATAGGTACATTCTATCAATTGGAGGCTATCTATCAGTTATCTACAAGTTTCAGAAGTTTTCAAAACGTGCATGTCATGTATCGAAAGTAGATATGTATCGTAAGTATTGAGAGCAAGAGGGAGTGTATCGTTTTGTATACCTAGGCTCTTCGAGAAGCAGCTGCCTGAGCTGGCTGAGCTATGGGTGCTGGATAGCGTAACTCCAGTGGCATGCCGCTAGCTGCTCTCCTGACCACGTTCTCCAGAGCAAGCATGCGGCGAACGGCTTCGTTCACCCATTCAACAGGCACCTGTAAATGATTTCCAATCATCAGACATTTCAAATACAGTTCAAGGGTATTGAATTACAGAAATGGAAGTTGGTTTACCTGAACAGTCACTGCTGCGGGCTCCACTTGTGCTGGTGCAAGCTGGATTGCCTTGGGAGTCCACTACGTCCACCTTCCAAAGCAACTCTGGAGGCCCGCCTACTACTGGCCTGCTCACCCTGCCCTTCACGCAGCATTCTCCTCCTCTCTGTATCTCAGCAGCAGCCCTTCTCTCTGCACCAGCCTCACGTGCCTGCTCTTGGACCTCTCTACGAGCTCTGACACCAAGCGGCCTCGCCAAGCGATCTCTCTGGTAAGCTGTTTAGTCCATCCCAGGACGCAGGTGCCGTGTCAGCTCAGTATCCGGCTTCGTGAACCTCTCCAGCTCCGCTAGTGTGTAGTCACTCGTGTGTGAAGCTCGTGGCGGAAGTGGCCCTGGCACCCGGAACTCGAGGTAACCAAGTGACTGGCGAGTCACTCGATCCCCTTGGTACCATTGCCAACCGAAGGCCGACTCTAACAACACCCTGCTGGCTATAACAGCTCTGCTCCTTGCCAAGTACTTTGGCTCTGGCCCGCTCGTCCTCCAAGGATCCCACACGATCGACACAAAGTGACAAACAAGCGATGTATACAATTGATCAGCAACAACATTAAAGCCTTGGAAAAGCATTAATAATTGGCCATTGGAATTCTCGTGTCATACCTGTGAAGCCCTCAACTCGTCCAAATATAGCCTGTAGGCATTGAGGCTGCCTCTCCCTTCCTTGGTTCCCATATGCTACTTGCTCCATATCAACGCGTCAGGGAGAGTGCTCAAGTCGGGATGCTTGCACTCCGGAGGGTACATCTTCAGCACTTCGTATGCCCAGAGCTGCAACATTATTAAAAATGGAAGTATGTCAGTCACAAGTTGTACAGTTATACAAAAAAGCTGATAAACAGTCTACGCAATCAATTGATACAATGGGAATTATGCTGTGTTGTGATTGAAGCCATACCTCCCAGATACGCCAATAGCCGGCTGTGCTTTGCTCAGTCCACGAGGAATCACCCAAGAACAGGTAGGCTGTGCCAAGTGCTACTCTGCCCCAGTCAAAACGAGAAGCTGTGCTCAAATCCCTCAAATCTGGTAGGTACGATAGGTGTACTGTGCTCCCTCTGCCTGGAAATAGTGAGGCCCAAACAAATACAGCAGGTACGCCCGGGCCATCTGCTCCGCCTTCCGCTCAGTGGTCACTTTCTTCTTTAGGAATTTCATGAACTGGGCATATCTGGCAGTCCCCCTCTCTACCTTGGGCACCTCCCCCAAGAACCATTCCAGCGCCGCTGGATCCTCGTATATCCCTGAGTCGAATGGGATAGGATCTCCCCCAACCCTCAGGCCTGTGATGGCAGTGAAGTTGGTCGGTGTCACTATCATCTCTCCAGGGGGGAGGTGGAAAGTGTTGGTGATATCTCTCCACCTCTCTGCCAGTGCCACCAAGACAGCATGGTCATTTCTGACCGGTGTTGACAAAGTCCGTATAAACTCTCCAAAGCCCGCTGCATCTACTAGCTCCCTCACCCTTGGTGGCAACCCCTCGTATAGTGCCAGGGAACTGCACGGTCCGCCAAAGCCACGGATATCCCTATGCTCCGCCTGTTTCATATAACAAAGACAAGTAGCAGGATATAATGTTAGCATACAGGGCTTTCATTTTCAAGTTCTAGGTAATCAATGCAGCAATGTAACCAAAGATGGACGGTCCAAGTTATTAGTCCAAGCTCCTGTTCAAATTATAGCATGCATGGGCTACAGTGCTAAGGCTATTTTATTGTGGTTTGAAACTCAGTACCATCTTCAACAGTTGTTCGGTTCAAGTCCTTGCGTGCATGGCGTGTGATACAAGGGCTATATTTTTGGTAGTTTGACATCTACACAGGCTGCCATTAGATGGTTGGTTCAAGTTATGCTTGCGTGCACGACATGTTCTTGTTGCAGCTTAGCAATGATTTTTTGGTGGAAGTCATCGTGTGCATGGCATGTTATACGAGCTTTCTCTTATCCTAGCATGTTCTATATTCAGTCTACAACAGATGGTTGGTTCAAATTCTTGCATGCAGGGCATTCAGAGCACAGTTTATTTCATTATTGCATGGTTCAAATTTGCGAAGTATTCTGTGATTTTCAAAGCATGCAACTATAAAGTTAAAGCACAAAGGGGGCTTTTCAAGAAATATACCTCAGCCCAGGTGTTCGCAATGTGCACTCTGGGGTCCCTTAGCACTAGCTCTACGTCATAATCAGTCTGCTGAGGCGGCTTGGACCCCGCGAAGCCCGACAGTACGAACAGGTGCGGTCTCAGAGGCGCGTCGGTCTCCTCTGAAAACTCGGGGCATATCACGGTGCCCGCCTCATCCACGGCTCTCACTCGAGGTCTCTGTGCCTCCTCAGCATCTCTCTCCTCGGCCTCTACATCCGCCACCAGTCCCCCTGGCCCGGCTCTCTCCTTCTCGGCCTCCCTCTTGGCCCTCTCCGCAGCCTCGGACGCCTCAATGGCCCGCGCCTGGTCCTCCTTGGCTTTCAGAACATACTCCCCAATGACGGGGTTATCCTCCAAAAACTTTGCCAACATCTCGTCAATTAGTTGCTCGGCCACCTTGTATTTTGTGATTGGCGTGTGACGCGATGAGGTGGCCGTTGTCGCAATTGGTCTGAAAGCAATATCCTCTTCTCGGATCTCAACAGTAGCATCCTCTGTGGCCTCTGTCTCAACGTCTACAACCCCTTTTCCCTTCGTCGGGTCCCTCGACGGGGTTTGGCTTCGCCAGGAATCATTACCTATGGCACCACTACCACTGTCTTCACCAGAATTACCTCCAAACGCGAGTAATCTTTCCTCGACCACTGTATCCAAGTTCACTGGTTTGGCACTGGGCCTCACGACCCCAGTCTCCTCTGTCGCGTGAGGCACTGCCTTGGTCGCGCGATGCTCCTCGCCGCAAACAACCTCCTTTTGCTGGTCTGTGTTGCCATCACCGCCCTTTTCTGCCGCTGCACCTTGGTCTGTGATGGCCTCCACCGGCTCTTGACCCCTCGGTTCAACCTCCATGGGTCCCCCCTCGATCTTCGGGATGATCAACCACCTTTCCACTGCTGCCGCCACTACCGTGATCGGCCATGGGAGCGATTTATGCGCGTGGGTTCTTGGATTTTGAGAAGAAATCAAGGGTTTGGGGAATGATTGGAAGGGTTTTTGAGATTAGAGAGAGGTCTTTGAAGTTTGAAACTGCTGAGAAGTGATTTTAGAAGGGTCGGGTCTGGGCGGTTTCAGAAACCCAGGCCAAGGAAACACTCCATCGCGCGAGGGAGTAAGTGCCTCGCGCGACACTCGGTTGGGCTGCAGGCCCATTTCCTCAGCAGGCAGGCCCAGTCATATTGTTTCCTTTTATTTTTAATCCGAGACTTTTTATTATGGCCCTAAAATAATTTTAGGATCATAATAATTTATTTCTCGCGATCCGGAGCACCTTTGGTATCCCCAGTCGTGGTCCGCCCGCGCTCACGTCCAAATTCAAAGCAGCGACGATCCATCCGTCCAATCAGCGACGATCCATCCGTCCAAATTTCAAATCAGCGACGATTTATTCGTCCAATTTTAAATCAGAGACGATCCATCCATCCAATCAGCGACGATCCATCTGTCCAACTTTCAAATCAGCAATGATCTATCCGTCCAATTTCAAATCAGCGACGATCCGTCCGTTCAATCATCCATCAGTGACGATCCATCCGTCCACTTTCAAATCAGCGACGATCTATCCGTCCACTTTCAAATCA
Organism: Rhododendron molle; assembly: GCA_025413875.1. Taxonomy (NCBI): domain Eukaryota; kingdom Viridiplantae; phylum Streptophyta; class Magnoliopsida; order Ericales; family Ericaceae; genus Rhododendron; species Rhododendron molle. The sequence continues at coordinate 31,505,379 of CM046391.1, read as the reverse complement.
GCGACGATCCATCCGTCCGATCATCAATCAGCGACGATCCATCCGTCCGATCATCAATCAACGACGATCTATCCGTCCATTTTCAATTCAGTGGCGATCTATCCGATCGTTCTTCGGTGCACTGTATTTTTTTACATACTTACGCATTTTTCCATTTAATCGGCTTTTGGGTGGATTTGGTGGGTGTCTAGAAATCTTTAACATTACCCGTACCATTCAATGGTGCTCTGCGTGCCGTCAAAGAGGGACTACTGTAGACACCCCAATCTGAATCTCCCGATCGTTTTACGGTTTCTTGTTTCCTCGATGGTGAACCAGATCAAAAAGCAGTCTTGAGGTTGGAAAGGTTTGAGCTCGGTGTGTACGAAACCCTTTGAACCTGTTAAACCCTTAAAAGAAAATTGGAAAACCGGTCAAAACCCTAACCTGAGGTTTGACCATCGCGCGAGGATGTCACTCCCTCGCGCGAGGGTATGACTTGTCCAGGTGTGGTCAAAGTCAAATATTTGACTGTTGACCCATGCGCGACAGGTGGAACACTCGAGCGATGGTCCCACTCCATCGTGCGATGGTCCAGAGCAGTCACTTTCACCTTTTGCCAGCCAGTTGGTTGCTTGCCTAGTGGTCTACAGGGCTACTGAACCCCGTTTTTCTCCATGGGACACTGTGCAGTGCAGGCCTTGGGATTAAACCCTCGCACAACCCTTCCCATCACCTTTTGTAAGTCTTCACCAACAAGTTAGGTCTTAAGGTGTTGTTCGCCACTCTCCTACACCTTCCAAGTCTCCTATAAATACCCCCCATTCTTTCAAGAAACACACACAAGGTGATCAATTTTCAAGTTCCTAAAGGTTAAGAACTTTTACCAAGCACACTAAGTGTAACGCCCCTGATTTTTGGGTACGTTAAATAAACATTTTATTGATAAAATCAAATGGAGTCTGGCTCATTATTACATCATAACTCCCACTACGGTTCCATATTTATACAAATGAAGGGTTCTAGGGTTCCTAACTACAGCTCCGCCTGCGGCTTCATCCTAGCCAGCTCCTTAGCTCCAAAAGCCTCCAAGGTGTACTGTTCGTCTTGATCATCTACAAAATCTGACACATTATACCAGCGTCGGCACCGATATAATATGCCAGGGTCACCAAAGGTAACACCATGAGCCACAAGAGCTCAGCAGAATAATCCTATACCTGCTAACCCATAATTTACCAATATCAGAGTATAAGAGTAGCATACCAACTCTTGCACAAGCAGCGAAATAATACATACATGTTTAACAAGGCATTAACAACGACATATCCACATTCCATAGTCTAACGTTGGTGTCTGCATTGTATGTGTTTCTCCTACGCGACTCATCGTAGACCGTGTCACCATATTCATCAACGTTTCCGAAATCCTTTTCATTATCCAAATCAACATTTTGAAAATCACATTTAACACACCCAACCTCGGTTCCGCCGCGCCGGGTTCCCGAGTATCCTCACAATGGTTCCGCCGCGCCAGGTTCCCATTGGCACACGTTTGCATTTCAAAATCATTTTTAACACACCCAACCTCGGTTCCGCCGCGCCGGGTTCCCGAGTATCCTCCGATGGTTCCGCCGCGCCGGGTTCCCATTGGCACACATTTGCATTGGCTCCTCTCCGCGGATAACCATGCTACACACCCAACCTCGGTTCCGCCGCGCCGGGTTCCCGAGTATCCTCACAATGGTTCCGCCGCGCCGGGTTCCCATTGGCACACAACACACACACACACTCACATAATGCACCCACATTTGGTCATTATGTAGTTTCAAAAATATTTCATCATTTGTAACACGCATTCCCATAATGGGCAAGTTCGGCCACATTGTGTTTTCAAAACACACCTTGTCTTTAACCCTTTTTATCCATATCAACCACACCCTAGGTGTCATGTTTCTATTTTCTCAATTTTTGTGTCTCGTTCTCTTGCATACACTCCGCGGTAGGACTTTTCTCATCATAAATCATATAAATCATTCATTGTAATCTAAACTAGCAAGATTATGCAAGCAATCTTATAAACAAACTCATCACCATCCTTATACAACCACAAGTAATGCAAGTAATATACAAACAAACTTATGATCATCCAAAAGATCAAAATACGAATACTTACTTTTAAAACAACACTTTATCTTTAAAGTAAAAACGTATTTCCTTCCTTTTCTAAGTTCAATAAAACAACATATGTTTATAGGATTATAGAGTCATCTATTCAACATGTTAATACCATTATAAGCAATTTAGGTTTGCTAACAATCACGGCTTTCAAACGTTTTAAGTAAGTAACAAACTTCGTATGCCTCAAGTGATGCAATCATGCTCATAACCATCCTCAAGATAATAATACGAGTACTTCCGAATCAAGTTTATATTTCAAAAATCCGTTCTTTCCTCTTTTGTGGAAAGTTCAAAACAACATATGTTTATTGACGTGGAAATCGTTTATTCAACAAGTTGCATTCCCATTAGCAAGACAAGTTTATTAACTAACAAGCATATCGACGTACAAGCATCATACCAACTTAAGATATACTTAAGGAAGGAAATATACTTAGGATTAAGAAGTATAGAAAAAGTCTACAAGATTGTATCTTCATTTCAAGATTTTTGTAAAACAAGCTTTCTAATAATTTAACTTGCCTTATCATAAGCAAACATAACTTAAAGTTATACTAGGTAAGATGAGTATAGATTAATCTACATATACTTAGGATTAACGAGTATAGAAAAAGTCTACAAGATTGTATCTTCATTTCAAAATTTTTGTAAAACAAGCTTTCTAATAATTTAACTTGCCTTATCATAAGCAAACATAACTTAAAGTTATATTAGGGAAGATGAGTATAGATTAATCTACATATACTTAGGATTAACAAGTAAAGGAGAATCTACCTTGATCCGAAACTAGTCGGGGCCGAACAAGCTAGTTGGAAAATTCTACGGCGTTGAAACTCGCAAATCTGGGCCAGACTTTGGATGGCTGTAACTTGGTCAATATTTGGCCGAATGAGGTCGTTCTTGAGTCTAAATCGAAGCTCTCGAAGTTTTCTGCAACTTTCGTGGAGGACGTTATTTCTAGAAACAACTTTCGCTCGGAGAAAAATGGGGATAAGAAAGTGGACAGTAAGCTGTCTGGAATGGAATTTCCAGATTTTTCACTAAACTTTGGAGGTCGATATATTGGTCATCTCTTGACCGTTTGGGGTGATTCTTGGGTCTAAACTGAAGCTCTCGAAGTGCTCTACAACATTATCGATGGAAGTTGGTGCTAAAAACTGGCTTAAGCAGGAGAAAAATGAAGTTTTTCGACTGGACAGTGGGCTGTCTGGAAAAACAGGAAGGGTTTTTAGAGAGAGGATGGAGCAATGCTTTGAGGTGTGAGTTGAATGAGAGCTTTGGGTGTTATTTATAGGCAAAACCTGACCTCTCCTCTCCCTCCATGGCCGGCCCCCCTCCCTCTCTATCTCTCTATGTGTTGTTCCCTCATGGTTGGCCCCTCTTCCTCTCTTCTTCTTGCTCCAAGTGTTAAGCTCCCATGGTTGGCCCCTTTTCCTCTCTTCTTCTGGCTCCAAGTGTTACTCTCTCATGGTTGGCCCCCCCTAGCGGTTATTGTCCAATGGATAAAAGTTTTCCTAACTTTTATTGACCAATGGGTAAAGTCAAAGGTCCAAAGGGTTCCATAGGGGTTCACAAGGTTCATATAGGAAGGTTCAAAGGGTTCACCTAGGTTTAAGAAGAATTGATTAGGCTAATTGGCAATCAGGTTAATCTAACTAATTGGTTAAAGATTAACGACACTTAATCTAGGCTTCCATTGCTCGAGTGGTATTTTGGTTGTATTTTGTAGGAAATTGCCTAATAACAGAATATTAAAGCCCGACGGTGCCAAACACCAAGGCAAGGCGTGAGCGTGGCCAAGGCAGCCCGCTAGCAAAGCGGTGGCCAAGGCAAGGCGTGAGCGTGGCCAAGGCAGCCCGCTAGCAAAGTGGTGGTCAAGGCAGCCCGCTAGCAAAGCAGTGGCCAAGGCGGCCCGCTAGCAAAGCGGTGGCCAAGGCGGCCCGCTAGCGAAGCAATGGCCAAGCGGTGGCCAAGGTGGCCCGCTAGCCAAGCAGTGGCCAAGGTGGCCCGCTAGCCAAGCAGTGGCCAAGGCGGCCCGCTAGCAAAGCGGTGGCCGAGGCAGCCCGCTAGCAAAGCGGTGGCCAAGCCGTGGCCAAGGCAGCCCCCTAGCAAAACGGTGGCCAAGCGGTGGCCAAGGCAGCCCGCTACCAAAGCAGTGGCGAAGGCGTAGCCCAGGCAAGGCCAGAGCAAGGCAGCCCAGCAACGCCAAGGCAAAAGCAAGGCGTGACCAAATGCCAAGGCAGAACCCGATGGCAGCCAAGGCAGAGCAACCCGACAGCGACCCGACGCCTAGGCGAGGCAGGCCTAACAGCGACCCAACGCCAAGGCAACCTAGCCAAGCCAAAGCAAGACAGTCAAGTCAACGTTCAAGGCAAAGACCAAAAATTAACCACTTTGGCATCGATGCAACGCTCTAGGTTAGGGAAATGTAACTAAGCCAAACGGTAGTTAGGGTTTGCTAACTAATCGGTTAGAAGCTAACTATGCTTGCTAAGTAGGATTTCCAGCCGAGAAATATAATTTTAAGATATTATTTACTTATTAGGAAAAATATACGAGTACGTTTACAAGTATACTAGTCATGGGAGAAGGGCTAAATTGTCCGGAGTAAAATGATTCAATTTTTCAAGTTTCAAATCTTATTATGACGGATTATTAGAATTTAAAAGAAATTTTTAAAGCAATCCAAGTAATAAATAAAAAAAATTCAAATATTTAACGAAAATTTTATTTACCAAAAATCAGGGTCGTTACAATCTATCCCCCTTAAAAATAATTTCGTCCTCGAAATTGGTAGGTGGCTACAGATTAGACCTAGTTGCTATACTAGTTTCGGAATTATTGTCTATCCCCCTTAAATTGGAGACGAGTCCCTTCTAAGGTATTAAACTGTCACCATCTTTTGGTGGCAATCTATGATCGCTAGAGGTGCTGATAGTCAGTCCCTTTTCGGATTTGTCGAAATCTACCACGTTGATCACTCTAAGGTTGCGGTTAGGCGTAGGTTGGCTATTTCTAGTTCGCACTCACTACACATTTAGACTAACGGCTATGCTTTCCCGAAATGGTGATGATACATTCTCGAACTAAGGGGTTTTGTTACTGGTGTTAGCATGCAATGAACAAGACAACTAAATTTTGATTTAGAAAAGATCATTATATTACATGCCTAACGGCATCATCAGATACAAGAAAATAAAAGTAAAAGCGGACAATAATGGCTATGGTGCCATTGCTACGCCTCGAGCCGCCATCGATCGGCGAAGGCTTGGAGTGCACGACGTTCGTATTCCTTCCCAAACGCCGCGAGTGCGATGGCCACGACAAGAACCCAGTACCAGAAGGTGGTGAGACGATTGTTCATACCGAACCACCGTGGCATGGCCAATGTAAGCACGGCACAAAAGAGGACGAGGATGAAGGGCTGCAACTGTATTGCCCGGATCGCCGAGGTGAGCTCGATTCGCTCGATCTCTCGGACTAGGGCGTCCTCCGGGAATCCTCGTCGGTAGATCGCCATGGCTCGATTTGGTGGGGTTTGAAAAGGTTAAGATGGTAAAAAGGGTGGAGGGACGGGAGAGGTGAAGAGATGGGGTGAAGAAATGGGAAGTGGTGGTGGGGTATATATAGGGCCGGGTGAGGGGTGAGTAGAGGAGGGAAATGATTTGGATTTTGAAATTTGAATTTGGAGGTTGAAATTTGATAATTGGGAGTTTGAAGTTTTGATAATTGGAGGTTGGAGGGTGCGGTTTTGGCCGCGCCGAATGGGGTAGACCCGGCTCTAGGTGCTAGGTTCCGCTCTCATTCCTTAGGAGGCGTGGGAAAATATTTATCCAAAAATGGCTTCTCATTGAACCAAAATAAAAAAAATTGTCTAAAGATAGTGCTACAGTACCCGTAACAAAGAAAATTTTATAGATAAGCAAAAAGATTACTATCATTTAGCAACTTGCATCAACTAAAATAATTGTCCTTTGTAATAAGGGTTTCATTTACTAAAGCAATATATTGAATAGCACACAACAGTACTCTTTATTTTAAGAAAATAAGCTTTTCATAGATAAGCGAAGGATTACAAACATAAGCATAGAGTTCTACTACAAACCGAAGGATAAGACTTTCCTACTACAAGTTGAAATGATTCTACATAATCTTACTACAGCCAAAAGTCCAACTACCTCCTATTTTACACCAAAAGTCCAACAAGCAACAGTGATCCTAGTTTAACAATTCAAATCCCTAGGATTACAACTATTGCTAGGTTTATTTAGGTATGCCTACGTAGCATTCTTGGCTTCACAGGTTGGCTAAAACCTCAACTTCCTCGGGCTCATCTTTGCTTCCACTATCTTCTTCCTTCTTAGTCGCCTTATTGGTAACCTTCTCATCTTCGGTTTCTTCTTCACCATATGTGAAGTTTTCCATCGGGGGTAGGGCTCCAAAGAATCCACGGAAGGCACACAGGATTGGGAACATTACAGGAAACCAAGGGTCATCTTCCATAGGGGTAGGGGTATGACGCTGCACTCTTTTGAAATCACGGATTTCTGCGAGTATCACGACAATGTAGTCAAGCTTCTCCATCTGTTGGATGGTCATAGTTTCTAGGGTGACCTCGAGTTGGTGAGCTCCAACAGTCAATTTGGCTAGATGATCCATCTACAAGGAAAGTTTTAAACCTCAATTAGTAACATTTTTAAGACAAAGTTTGCTAATGCTAAGGAAACATTGAAATTTCTAAGTTCCACATTCGATTCTTGATTTAAGTCATCATCCAATTGTTCGGGAATTCCCAGCTCGGTGGTACTGCCAATTTCCACACCTTGCTTCAATCCGAAGATTGTTTTGTCAGAATTCCACCCAATTTGGGACGGTAAACTTAAACTCAATTCACGTTTGTGCAACGGTCAAACTTATCTTATAGGCTACCCATTCTACCCATGGCCGAGTGTTGAGCCTAGAGCTCTGATACCACTCTGTAACGCCCCTGATTTTTGGGTACGTTAAATAAACATTTTATTGATAAAATCAAATGGAGTCTGGCTCATTATTACATCATAACTCCCACTACGGTTCCATATTTATACAAATGAAGGGTTCTAGGGTTCCTAACTACAGCTCTGCCTACGGCTTCATCCTAGCCAACTCCTGAGCTCCAAAAGCCTCCAAGGTGTACTGTTCGTCTTGATCATCTACAAAATCTGACACATTATACCAGCGTCGCCACCGATATAATATGTCAGGGTTACCAAAGGTAACACCATGTGCCTCAAGAGCTCAGCAGAATAATCCTATACCTGCTAACCCATAATTTACCAATATCAGAGTATAAGAGTAGCATACCAACTCTTGCACAAGCAGCGGAATAATACATACATGTTTAACAAGGCATTAACAACGACATATCCACATTCCTTAGTCTAACGTTGGTGTCTGCATTGTATGTGTTTCTCCTACGCCACTCATCGTAGACCGTGTCACCATATTCATCAACGTTTCCGAAATCCTTTTCATTATCCAAATCAACATTTTGAAAATCACATTTAACACACCCAACCTCGGTTCCGCCGCACCGGGTTCCCGAGTATCCTCACAATGGTTCTGTAACGCCCCGAATTTTGGGTACGTTAAATAAACATTTTTATTGAATAAATTAAGGAGAGTCTAGCTCATTATTATAACATAAGTCTCACAAGAGTACTTTTATTCAACAAAAGAGGGAATAATCTAAGGTTAACTACTGCTCCGCCTCTTCCTCCATCCTTGCAAGCTCCTCGGCTCCGAAGGCCTCCAAGGTGTACTGTTCCTGCTGCTCATCTATAAAATCTGACACATTATACCAGCGTCGCCCCCAGTATAATATGTCAGGGTCACCAAAAAGGTAACACCGTGAGCTACAGAAGCTCAATAGAATAATCCAACCCGCTAACCCATAACTTATATCACGAAGGTACATAGGTAATTACACATGCTCATTCAACAACATAATTAACAATGACACATCCGCATTCATTATCTTGCTTACGTTGGTGTCATGCCTTTCTTTGTTTCTCCTACGCGACTCATCGTAAACTGTGTCACCATTTCCAAATCAACATCTATTAACAATCTACACAATGGGCTACCAAGTCCGGCCACGTTATCAAATCTTGCATTGGCTCCTCTCCGCGGATAACCAAGCCCAATTACCAATGAAACTACCACGTCCGGCTCCGTTAGCAATCTACACAATGGGCTACCAAGTCCGGCCTCATTGCGGTTTTTGCAAGTCCACACAAAGGGCTACCAAGTTCGGCCACCTTGCGGGTTTTCACAACTCACATAAGGCTACCAAGTCCGGCCATTATGTAGTTTCAAAAATCCTTTTTATCCATATCAACCACTCCCTAAGTGTCATGTTTCTACTTTTCAGTTCTCGTGTCTCGTAATCATGCATAGACTCCGCAGCAGGACGAATCACTTTAAAGTAATCTAGCAAGATCATCCAACTCTATTTAATCATGCTTGTTTACAACCACAAGTAAGGTAAGCAATCATGCGATCAAGTTCACAATCCTTGAAAAGGTCAAAATACGAATACTTCGTTTTGAAACAACACTTTATTTTTAAACGAAATCGTAACAACATATGTTTATTGACGAGTTAATCAAGTTGGGAAGATTCTATAAACCATGCATTCAATTATTGTCAAGATCAAAGTAAACTACGTAAAATAAAAGCATGCGATCAACTTATCCAAGTATACTACATATTTTTCTATCATGCTCATAAACTATACTTAGGATAAGTAGGTTCGAAGAACTCTACACTAACATAAAATCACGTATACTTAGGAAGAGTAGATCGGAAAAATCTACCTTTCTTCTTGGCGGTAGGAAGACTACGAAAAGATCGACGGAAAGAAAGTCGGCAAACGAACGGAGTAACGGCTTATGATAAGCTTCCGATAGCTTCAAAAGAGAAAGGTTTCTCTCGAAACTAGATCGTAACCTATACTACTACTACTTTAGGATTGAGGTGGTGGTCGTATGGTGGTTTAGTGGCGGAGATGGAAAGGAAACTCAAGAACAAGCCAAGAACTACTCAAGAACACTAAGAACTCTTATGCTTTCAAGGAGATAAGTTGGAGAATGGTTTGAGGTGTGAGTTCAAAGCACCAAATGGCTTAGTATTTATAGGCAAGCTCTCCCTCCGTCTCTCCCTAGGCCGGCCACTCTCTCTCTCTCTTTCCTCCAATTTTTAATTCAAGCAAATCAAGTTTGCTTGCAAAAAATAACCTAAAAACTAGGCATGTAAGGCTAGGATGTGTCCTTTGGATTGGATTATGGAAGACTAGGCAAGCAAATGGGATTTGATTCAAGTATAAAATTTAGGGTTTGTACAAGAAGGACTAGATTTGATTGTCCTTGGCCATGCTTTCACTTTGAAAGCATATCAAAGAAGGACAAGATGAGCTAAGCTAGGTCAATCAACTTGCACATACATCACACTATATCCCTCTCTCTCCATCTGAATCTCTCTCTCTCTCAATTTCTCTCTCTCGGCCTCTCTCTCCTCTCTCTCTCTCTCATGTACTATATATATATATATATATATATACACATACTAGAAAGCAAACATATATAATAATGTAGATATGGGTACTACATAATCTAGGTTTTTATAAGTAATCTAAATAAAATATACAAACACACACATGTGTACTTTCATTATAATATATATATATATATGTCTATATATATGTATACACAAGTACACATATATATATATATATATATATATATATATATATGGAAGTAATACATAATCTATACTAGATTTTATCAAATCTAATATCCTAATAAACTAAGTTATACTTTCAAAGTACAAGTACTTATAATATTTAACCTAGTGTACTAATTATAGTTTAATCAAATATCACACATGGAAAATCTAGTCTTTTTATATAATAATAAGAGAATCCCATGGGAAATTAAATAATAAACCTTGTACTTTTGGCAAGACTAATCTATTGTCCATTGGTTAATAAATCTCCTAACATTTGTTGTCCAATGGGTAAAAGAAATAAAGTACTATGCAAGATTTTCTAATTAAACAATGCAATTAAGCACATGTTCCATATTAAAATACTAGATAATAGGTACTTAGAAAATCCAATATTTTAAGTCTTTGGTACAAGTACAATGTATATGTATACTAATCTATATGAGAAAGGACAAGGGTTTGGAAGATTGGCCAAGGAATTGGATTTGAATCAAGTAAACAATTAGGGTTTTGGTACAAAGGACAAGATTTGCTTGTCCTTGGATTGGAAGAACAAGAAAAACCCTAGATATGGTGACCAGACATGGTCAATCAAATGACATACACATCACTCTCTCTCCCTCTCTCATCTGAACTCCATTTCTCTCTCTCTCCCAATCTCTCTCGGCTCTCTCTCTCTCAATCTCTCTCTCTCTCCCTCCCACTTGTACACCCTAGAAAGTATACTAATATACTATTATATATATATATGTACTATGGGTCTTTAAGAAAATCCATATTTTCAAGTAACTTAGATTTTCCAAATATTATATTGTAATACACACATGCAGAATACAATATTATATATATATATATATACATATATATATATATATATATATATACATACAAGAACATACATATAATATACAAGCCATGTACCACAAAATCTAGCATAGATATGACCTAGTACAATATCTAATAAACAATTATACTACTTTCAAAGTACAAAGTCCTAAATGAATAACCTAATGTACTAATTATACTATAATAGATTTTAACACATGCCAAATCTAATATTTTAATCTACCTAGTTCATGATTGTCAAGACTAACTATTATCCATTGGATAATGGTTTCCCTAGCGGTCAATAACCAATGGGTAATAATGACTAGGATTCTAGTCTATCGCCCAATGGGTAAAGAATCTCTTAATGGTTATTATCCAACGGTTAATACCAAAAAGTACAATACTTGTAATTAAGCACCAAACTAATCTAATCTCGTACTTAGGAAGATTAACTAAGGTTTACCAATTGACCAATGGGTAAAGGAAACCCTAACGCTATTGCCCAACGGATAAATGTTACCCTTGCCTTTATTGTCCAATGGATAAAGACAAAAAGGGTAAAATGGTCCATTTAGGGTTAGGGAGAACTGATTAAGTTAAATGGGCATTAGGCTATTCTAACTAATTGATTAAAGACTAACGATACTTAACCTAGGCTTTCATTGCTCGAGTGGTATTTTGGGTTTTATTTAGTAGGAAATTGCCTAATAACGGAATATTAAAGCCCGATGGTGCCAAACGTCAAGGCAATGCGTGAGCGTGGCCAAGGCAGCCTGGTAGCAAAGCGGTGGCCAAGCGGTGGCCAAAGCAGCCCGGTGACCAAACAGTGGCCAAGGCAGCCCGGTAGCCAAGCAGAGGCCAAGCGGTGGCCAAAGCAGCCCGGTGGCCAACCAATGGCCACGGCAGCCCGGTGGCCAAACAGTGGCCAAGCGGTGGCCAAAGCAGCCCGGTGGCCAAACAGTGGCCAAGGCAGCCTGGTGGCCAAGCAGTGGGCAAAGCAGCCCGGTGGCCAAACAGTGGCCAAGGCAGAGCAACCCGACAGCGACCCGACGTCTAGGCGAGGCAGGCCCGACAGCGAGCCGACGCCAAGGCAAGGCAGGCTTGTCAGCGGGCCGACGCCAAGGCAAGGCAGGCCCGACAGTGAGCCGACGCCAAGGCAGCCTAGCCAAGCCAAAGCAAGGCAGTCAAGTTAACGGTCAAGACAAAGACTAAACATTAACCATTTTGGCATCGATGCAACGCTCTAGGTTAGGGGAAATGCAACTAAGCCAAATGGTAGTTAGGGTTGCTAGCTAATCGGTTGCCATGTAGGATTTCCAGTCGAGAAAATAAATTCTAGGATTTTACTACAATTACCAAGTAACTATACCAAGGTCTTAATAGGCATACTCGTCTTTAGAAAATGACCTTAATGCCCGGGCGATGAATACCAATCTCCTAAGTCAGTAAACCTAATTACAACGGATTATTAATCGCTAAAAGGGATTTAAAGAATTTTCAAATATAACAACAAAATTTTTATAAGTCAATAACGACCGATTTTTGGATGTTAAAAATGAAATCCAAGTATTAAAATAAAATTCAAATTTTTAGCGAAATTTTTATTGACCAAAAATCAGGGTCGTTACACTTTCTGATTTGTACTTGATGGAAAGCCGTTGCTGCTGCTTTGAACACACCCAACCTCGGTTCCGCCGCACCGGGTTCCCGAGTATCCTCACAATGGTTCCGCCGCGCCGGGTTCCCATTGGCACACATTTGCATTGGCTCCTCTCCGCGGATAACCATGCTACACACCCAACCTCGGTCCCGCCGCGCCGGGTTCCCGAGTATCCCCACAATGGTTCCGCCGCGCCGGGTTCCCATTGGCACACAACACACACACACACACACACTCACATAATGCACCCACATTTGGTCATTATGTAGTTTCGAAAATATTTCATCATTTGTAACACGCATTCCCATAATGGGCAAGTTCGGCCACATTGTGTTTTCAAAACACACCTTGTCTTTAACCCTTTTTATCCATATCAACCACACCCTAGGTGTCATGTTTCTATTTTCTCGATTTTTGTGTCTGTTCTCATGCATAGACTCCGCGGTAGGACTTTTCTCATCATAAATCATATATATCATTCATTGTCATCTAAACTAGCAAGATTATGCAAGCAATCTTATAAACAAGCTCATCACCATCCTTATACAACCACAAGTAATGCAAGTAATATACAAACAAACTTATGATCATCCAAAAGATCAAAATACGAATACTTACTTTTAAAACAACACTTTATCTTTAAAGTAAAAACGTATTTCCTTCCTTTTGGAAGTTCAATAAAACAACATATGTTTATAGGATTAAAGGTCATCTATTCAACATGTTAATACCATTATAAGCGATTTAGGTTTGCTAATAATCACGGCTTTTAGACATTTTAAGTAAGTAACAAACTTCGTATGCCTCAAGTGATGCAATCATGCTCATAACCATCCTCAAGACAATAATACGAGTACTTCCGAATCAAGTTTATATTCAAAAATACGTTCTTTCCTCTTTTGTGGAAAGTTCAAAACAACATATGTTTATTGACGTGGAAATCGTTTATTCAACAAGTTGCATTCCCATTAGCAAGACAAGTTTATTAACTAAAAAGCATATCGACGTATAAGCATCATACCAACTTAAGATATACTTAAGGAAGGAAATATACTTAGGATTAAGAAGTATAGAAAAAGTCTACAAGATTGTATCTTCATTTCAAGATTTTTATAAAACAAGCTTTCTAATAATTTAACTTGCTTTATCATAAGCAAACATAACTTAAAGTTATACTAGGGAAGATGAGTATAGATTAATCTACATATACTTAGGATTAACGAGTATAGAAAAAGTCTACAAGATTGTATCTTCATTTCAAAATTTTTGTAAAACAAGTTTTCTAATAATTTAACTTGCCTTATCATAAGCAAACATAACTTAAAGTTATACTAGGGAAGATGAGTATAGATTAATCTACATATACTTAGGATTAACAAGTAAAGGAGAATCTACCTTGATCCGAAACTAGTCGGGGCCGAACAAGCTAGTTGGAAAATTCTACGGCGTTGAAACTCGCAAATCTGGGCCAGACTTTGGATGGCCGTAACTTGGTCAATATATGGCCGAATGAGGTCGTTCTTGAGTCTAAATCGAAGCTCTCGAAGTTTTCTACAACTTTTGTGGACGACGTTATTCCTAGAAACGACTTTCGCTCGGAGAAAAATGGGCATAAGAAAGTGGACAGTGAGCTGTCTGGAATGGAATTTCCAGATTTTTCACTGAACTTTGGAGGTCGATATCTTGGTCATCTCTTGACCGTTTGGGGTGATTCTTGGGTCTAAACTTAAGCTCTCGAAGTGCTCTACAACATTATCAAAGGAAGTTGGTGCTAAAAACTGGCTTAAACAGGAGAAAAATGAGGTTTTTCGACTGGACAGTGGGCTGTCTGGAAAAATAGGAAGGGTTTTTAGAGAGAGGATGGAGCAATGCTTTGAGGTGTGAGTTGAATGAGAGCTTTGGGTGCTATTTATAGGCAAAACCTGACCTCTCCTCTCCCTCCATGGCCGGCCCCCCTCCCTCTCTATCTCTCCATGTGTTGTTCCCTCATGGTTGGCCCCTCTTCCTCTCTTCTTCTTGCTCCAAGTGTTAAGCTCCCATGGTTGGCCCCTCTTCCTCTCTTCTTCTTGCTCCAAGTGTTACTCTCTCATGGTTGGCCCCCCCTAGCGGTTATTGTCCAATGGATAAAAGTTTTCCTAACTTTTATTGACCAATGGGTAAAGTCAAAGGTCCAAAGGGTTCCATAGGGGTTCACAAGGTTCATATAGGAAGGTTCAAAGGGTTCACCTAGGTTTAGAAGAATTGATTAGGCTAATTGGCAATCAGGTTAATCTAACTAATTGGTTAAAGATTAACGACACTTAATCTAGGCTTCCATTGCTCGAGTGGTATTTTGGTTGTATTTTGTAGGAAATCGCCTAATAACAGAATATTAAAGCCCGACGGTGCCAAATGCCAAGGCAAGGCGTGAGCGTGGCCAAGGCAGCCCGCTAGCAAAGCGGTGGCCAAGGCAAGGCGTGAGCGTGGCCAAGGCAGCCGCCCGCTAGCAAAGCGGTGGCCAAGGCAAGGCGTGAGCGTGGCCAAGGCAGCCCGCTAGCAAAGCGGTGGTCAAGGCGGCGCGCTAGCAAAGCAGTGGCCAAGGCGGCCCGCTAGCCAAGCAGTGGCCAAGCGGTGCCCAAGGTGGCCCGCTAGCCAAGCAGTGGCCAAGGTGGCCCGCTAGCCAAGCAGTGGCCAAGGCGGCCCGCTAGCAAAGCGGTGGCCAAGCGGTGGCCGAGGCAGCCCGCTAGCAAAGCGGTGGCCAAGGTAGCCCGCTAGCAAAGCCGTGGCCAAGGCAGCCCGCTAGCAAAACGGTGACCAAGCGGTGGCCAAGGCAGCCCGCTACCTAAGCAGTGGCCTAGGCGTAGCCCAGGCAAGGCCAGAGCAAGGTAGCCCAGCAACGCCAAGGCAAAAGCAAGGGGTGACCAAACGCCAAGGCAGAACTCGATGGCAGCCAAGGCAGAGCAACCCGACAGCGACCCGATGCCTAGGCGAGGCAGGCCTAACAGCGACCCGACGCCAAGGCAACCTAGCCAAGCCAAAGCAAGACAGTCAAGTCAACGGTCAAGGCAAAGACCAAAAATTAACCACTTTGGCATCGATGCAACGCTCTAGGTTAGGGAAATGTAACTAAGCCAAATGGTAGTTAGGGTTTGCTAACTAATCGGTTAAAAGCTAACTATGCTTGCTAAGTAGGATTTCCAGCCGAGAAATATAATTTAAAGATATTATTTACTTATTAGGAAAAATATATGAGTACGTTTACAAGTATACTAGTCATGGGAGAAGGACTAAATTGTCCGGAGTAAAATGATTCAATTTTTCAAGTTTCAAATCTAATTATGACGGATTATTAGAATTTAAAAAAAAAATTAAAGCGATCCAAGTAATAAATAAAAAAAATTCAAATATTTAACGAAAATTTTATTTACCAAAAATCAGGGTCGTTACACTAAGGCTCTCAACCCTAGCACACTTGCTCTTCCTTTCCTCACTTCAGTTTCCATCACAAGCTTGTTCAATCTTTTCCAAATCCTTTCAAGCAAAGGTATAAACACCTTAATCTGCTTACTGTTTTGATCCTTAAGGGGGGCTGTCAGGGCCAAGACTGGTAAGCAATACCAGTTCTGGTCCTAAGGTCAGCAGAGTTGCAAGGAACCAAGATCTAGCAAACCCTCGCGCGACGGACTCACATGCTCGCGCGACAGTCCTCTGTCTCGCGCGACAGTCCTCATGGGGTTTGGGGATGATGGTTTGTCTTGTTTATCATATCATTACTTGTTTTAAAGTATGTTAGGTCTTTTAGCTCACTGTTGTGCAAGTTAAAACTCATAGTTGTGGGCTACCACAGCCCCGGGTCGGGTGGATCGGGGCGGCCCGAAAAGAAACGCCACGTTTTTTAATCGATTTGAAAATTTTTGAAGAGTCGCCACCCGGATTTGAGGTTTGCCACCCGAGAAACCGTTTTGATTGAAAATGATTGATTTGAATTGAAAACCAGAGATTTGAAATGGGTTCGGAAGCCACGTTACGAGGGGGGAAGGGTTTTACGGCACCCCCCTCGCCCGACGCAATGTCGGTCTCTACTAAACGTTTGCGGGATTTTTCAAAGGGATTTTGTTTCATTAAACCAACTAGCAAGTATCCACAGTTATGACACGTAAGGAGTGCATGCATGTGCATATGTACAGAGGGTGATGAAGATTGGCCATGCAAGATATACAAGTTATGATAAAATGAAATCCTGTCACTGGATTCACTCTCGAGCGCTCAGGAGTGGTCCCGAGCGCTTGGGAGTGTTAATGCCCAACCCTGCAAGTTTTGTTAGTACGATAGAATACAATGCTGAAAATATAAACTGAAATAATCTTAAACACATTATAGGCTCAACAGAGGACATGATAGACTGAGATCGGATCCCATTCTCCCAAGCCATGCGTCCTTGCCTTTATGAAAAGTGATTTAACAGTTATACGAGATAAGAAGGGATGCATGCATGGACATCCAGAGACAGTAGAATGGCCAAACTGGAAGAAAGATGGACTGAGGTTGCAAGCAGACACTCCCGAGCGCTTGGAAGCGATCCCGAGTGCTTGGGAGTGATCTACACCCCAGAAGTGATTTTAACCAAATAATGCCCTCATTGTAGTATGTTGGTACACTAGATCTTGCATTTTTGAAGTATGAAAATATTTCCTTTCTAGTTCTGAACAAAACTCTTCTGCATGTCTTTAAATAAAAATGATTTTCCTTATTTTTCTCAAAAAAGGAAAATCGTCTGTACCAACGCACCTCAAAAGAGTTAAACTATTTTAAAACACACTCCACTCCCCATGCATGTCCATTTAAATGCTTAAAAGAGGGAAAAATGGACTGGAGCCACTCTCGAGCGCTCTAGAGTAGTCCCGAGCGCTCGGGAATGCCTCCAGTAAGCTTAGTACAGAAAACACATTCACGCCCCTTTGCTCTTGTAGTTAAACTAAGATCAAATGAGCTCTCAACCAATATGAGAAACTGGCATGAGCCCTTGATCCCCCTCAAAAGTTTGAAAAACAGTAAATTTCGAAGTACAAAGTGAGCCTTTATACCTTTGCTTGACTCTGAACTTGGCTTCTTGGACTGACTTTGGAGCTTGAAAGTGGTTAGAAAATAGTTTAAGAAGACGGAATTTAGGCCTCCACTTCTCTTAGAGATTTTCTTTGAGAATTTGGAGATTTTTCTTAGAAAATGGAGGTTGTTTTGAAAGAGTTGAGAGAGAAGTTTAGAGGCTGGTTTTTTTGGCAGCAAAAGGGGGAGGGAGAGACTGAAATTTCATGACCCTTCTCAGCTGGTAATGAAGGGGTATATATAGGGGAGCCAAAATTAGGATTTTAGCTTGAAAATCAAATGAAAATGAAAAGAAAAATTGTTTTGGGGAGGGCAAAATGCATCATGAGATGCTCTGCTGGCTCAGGCAGGCCTGGGATATGCAGGTTTGAACGTTGAATGAGTTGAAAAGCTTGAAAAGACATGGTCAAAGGCCAAGCTCAGCATGCATTGGTCTGTCAGCACTCCCAAGCGCTCTAGAGTGTCACTCCCGAGTGCTCTAGAGTGGCAGCCCAACTTCAGAAGGGTGCCACGGACACTCCCGAACTCGGTTTTAGGTGTTTTTCGAAGCGCTGGAAAGCTCGTTAAGTCCTCTTTCAAACCCAATTGGTTTCATTCAAAGGTATTTTATATGCTGAAATGTGTGCCAATTTTACCCTCAGGGTGTCGGAAAAAAGAAGATTTTGGTTTTGAAAAAGTCCATGAAGCATCGTCCAAGTTTGTCCAAGGCCTGTTTTGATTGCGTTTCATCATCGGGGAGCCTCGAGGGCACAAATTAAGGATATTTAATAGGTCCAAATTGGGGTGTCTACAGTTGCCCCTCTTTGGATGGCGCTCGGCATCATGTCTGGATACGAGTGACGTCCAAAGATTGAGACAGCCCAATTTGAGCCCTACTAAATCCTTAATTCAAAATCAAATGCAAGTAAAGATGTACATGCATTCGAAACATGAGGTCGTGCTCTTTCGAGCTGCCTACGTACCCTATTTGTAGGAGTACATCATTGAGGAATTCTTCCCCCAACCCGTATTTCAAATCCCTGATGAGCCCGACATCTGTGTATTGGATCCAGAAGATCTATGGGGAAAGTCTGAACTGGATGGACGATTCTGATCCTCTGGATGAAACATCCTTGGCGTACCTTTTTCAAGAAGAGGAAGTGGTGGAAGAAATGGATCTGATGAATCCTCGTATGTTCTCAGGACTCAACGTTAGGACCATTGTCAACCTCACTCGAAACTCCGATGCTCTGGAACGTGCCATGGACTATCTTTTCCTCTCGCAGGAGTACATCATTGAGGAATTCTTCCCCCAACCCGTAGTTCAAATCCCTGATGAGCCCGACATCTGTGTATTGGATCCAGAAGACCTATGGGGAAAGTCTGAATTGGTGAACGTGTGGATGGACGGTGAAGAACTGACTGTCAATAAGGCTATGTTGGATGAGGGATCTCTGCAGATTAGCAATGATAACAGCAACAACAACAGCAACTTCTAGAATTCTTTGGAAGAGGATAGCATATGGCACGCCCTAGAAATGGAAACTCTCAACGAAACGTTGGAGAATACGGCACTTGACAAAGGGAAACGTAAGGCGGATGACTGCGACTTTGACTTCTCCAATTTCTGGGAAGGTACTTGGTGGGAACCCATTCCCAAAACAGTTAGCAACCTTACCAGGAGTGGAAGAGTCTACCAGCCTACCAACCTCGAGCAGGGTAGCTCGTCCCGAGCCCCTCCGCCGCAGCAGAATACCCCTGCCAACCCCACAAACCTGAACACCTCCGTCCCGCGAGCTCCACAAAACAACCCTCCAAGCTCCACTAAACCTAACCCACCTACCCAGCCCAAACTGTCCATCGACCTCAACGCACTCCCTGAACCTGATCCCGAAGCCTCTGCTGATCCCATCATCCGACAACTCCAGGAAACCCCCGCTCGCATGTCTATGTGGGGAGTGTTAGCTACCTCCCGCGAGCACCGTCGCAAGCTGGTCAACACCCTTTCCAGATTTGAAGTTCCCTCTGACATCGCCCCAGAAGCTCTCATCGCCCTCATTACCCCGAACTTCACCCAGCACACCTTATCCTTCACTGAGAAAGATCTGCCTCCTAAAGGAGCAGACCACAACAAGCCCCTTCACATCACCATGAAGTGCCTGGGAAAGTGGGTCCCGGCAATCCTTGTTGATAACGGCTCCGCCATTAATGTGTGCCCTCTCCGCACTGCTTATTGCTTGGCCCTTAAGAACAAGGACTTTGTGCCATCGAATTTGGGCGTTTGTGCTTATGATAATACGCGCCGGGATGTTTTGGGGACAATCAACTTGGAATTGGCAACTGGCAAGTTCGAAACCACCGTCGAATTCTGTGTGCTGGAAATACCCGCATCTTTCAATCTCCTGTTGGGAAGGCCTTGGCTACATCGCCCGGATGTTATGGGTGTGCCCTCAACATTGCATCAGAAACTCATTTTGGGTTTGGAATCTGGAACCCTTATCATCTATGGAGACTCAGGTATTCGTCCGCACTCCGAGGACAATTCCCCGCTGCTTGAGATTACGCATGGAGAGGAAGATATTGCCATGGGAGGCTTTGCAGTTATGGCCTCGAAAGTGTGCACCATTCGGGCCGAAGACGGTTTCTTGGTGAGCTCCGCAGCGCTGGAGATTATGAAACGGATGAAGTATCTGTCGGGCATGGGCTTGGGACTTTATGCTCAAGGAGTCCCGGAGTTCCCTGATTTCCCGGGAAGTAACGAGCGTTTTGGTCTAGGATATGAGGCCAAGAAAAGCGATTCAGCAAAGAAATGGCGCAATCACGCCCGGGCCCGTGCAACGGAGATGAAGTTGAAGGAAAAGGAAGCGCTGTACCAGGGAGAACCTGAACCCTTTGTGGACCTCGAAACGAAAATGAAGCATCCTGGCTTCGAAATCTTTGCCAATGATACCTGGGAGAGTGATGAAGAGATTCCAAAGGTGGCAGAACTGTCTGAGGCACTCGACTGGTTAGAAGCTTTTGGTTTGGGCAGTCTCCAACTCCTGTTTGAGGGCGAGGAATCAGGGGGTATGATGCAAGATCCTGCTGTGCTTATGCTTGGAGATGAAGAAGAAATTGAAGACCCTTCCAAACTCACTGTGGAGGCTGTAGGCATTTATGATAATTGCACTTTCATTCCACATGTAACTCGCACTCATAGCACTTGCACTGAGTCCGAGTCCGAGTCCGAGACTGACACGTTATCTAGCACAGAGTCGGAGTTTGTGCCCATCGGCCCTCCACATCGTAGCTCTTACTTTGAATTCGAGTCAACCGCTGTATTCCCCCCGTCTGATGAACTGGTTAATGAAATGAATGACGTTTTCGCTTACTTGCCGATTTTTAAAATAAACTGTTTGGATCCCGACGTTGAAGGAATAGATTTCGATGGGGACATCCCCAAGGAGATCCGTTCCCTTATCGATCGCAAAAATGAAAGGCATGCTCAGCCTTTAAAAGAAGAAATAATCTCAATAAACTTGGGTGATGAGAGGAACCCTCGATTGGTTCAGGTCGGTTCCGGGCTATCCCCCACTGAGCTTCAAGAGCTCACAGATTTACTAAAAGAATTCAAAGAAGTTTTTGCTTGGTCCCATGCGGACATGCCCGGAATCGACTCGGAGATAGTCGAGCAAAGAATCCCTCTCTACCCTGATGCGAAGCCCGTTGAGCAAAAACTAAGGAAAATGCGGCCCGATTAGGTATTAAAGATAAAAGAAGAGCTCACAAAACAAATCGACGCCAGTTTTCTAATCGTAACAGAGTACCCCACTTGGGTAGCCAACATCGTTCCTGTCCCCCAAAAGGACGAAAAAATCAGAGTGTGTGTCGATTTCAGAGATCTGAACAAAGCGAGCCCTAAAGACGATTTCCCATTGCCGCACATAGACGTACTCGTTGATAACACTGCAGGACACGCTCTACTTTCCTTCACGGATGGCTTCTCGGGGTACAATCAGATTCTGCTAGCTCCGGAAGACAGGGAAAAGACCACATTCATCACCGAGTGGGGGACATATTGTTGTCGGGTTATGCCATTTGGATTGAAGAACGCCAGTCCTATGTATCAGAGGGGTGCCACCACACTGTTGCATGACATGATCCACAAGGAGGTCGAGGTGTATGTAGATGACATGATAGTCAAAGGAAAGGAAAGAAAAGACCATCTCCCAACATTGAGGAAGTTCTTTGAAATGATTCGAAAGTACAAGATGCGGCTCAACCAGCAAAAGTGCACTTTTGGAGTCACAGCTGGCAAGATGCTCGGGTTCATGATCACAACTAGGGGGATCGAGGTGGATCCTTCTAAGATCAAAGCCATTCTTGAG
The DNA here is from genome assembly GCA_025413875.1 of Rhododendron molle. Lineage (NCBI taxonomy): Eukaryota > Viridiplantae > Streptophyta > Magnoliopsida > Ericales > Ericaceae > Rhododendron > Rhododendron molle. The sequence goes on along the minus strand of CM046391.1, from coordinate 31,483,540 downwards.
ATGGAGCCACCTCAATTTGAGAAGGAAGTCCGGTGTTTCTTGGGAAAAATTCAATTCATTAGTCGGTTCATCGCCAAGTTGACTTTGACCTGTGAGCCGTTGTTTTGCCTGCTCAAGAAGGACGTGAAGTTCGAATGGAACGACAAGTGCCAAAAGGCTTTCGAAGCAGTGCGAACTTACCTACAGAATCCGCCGATCTTAATGCCACCCATTCTGGGAAAACCTTTGATCCTATACTTGTCCGTCAAGCCCTCGTCAATGGGGTGCATGCTCGCACAAGAGGGAGATGATGGGGTTGAGAGAGCAATCTACTACCTGAGCAAGAAGATGGTGGGAAGCGAAGAGCGATACACTTCATTGGAAAAGACATGTTGGGCGCTCGTTTGGGCCACAAAGAAATTGAGACACTACATGCTGTCTTATTCGGTGATATTGATTTCTCGGATCGACCCCCTCAAATATCTATTCGAGAAGCCAGCACTCACCGGTAAGTTAGCACATTGGTTGCTCTTATTGGCTGAGTTCGAAATCAAGTTCGTCACCCGCAAGTCAGTGAAAGGAAGGGCAGTAGCAGAATTTTTGGCAGATCGCCCGATCGAGGGGCCAGAACACACGGAGTTTCAATTTCCCAATGAAGATGTAATTACTGCAGTCGATGAGACATGGACGTTGTACTTCGACGGAGCTGCTAACCAGAAGGGCTTCGGGATTGGCATACTGCTGGTCTCGCCCGAGGGGTCACATATTCCCCTAGCTTTCAAGTTGAACTTCGAAGTCACGAATAATGAAGCAGAATATGAGGCATGTATTGTTCGAATGGAAGCTGCACTTGAAATCGGAGTCAAGGTACTAGAAGTTGTTGGGGATTCTAATCTGGTCGTGTCACAAGCAAACGGAGAATGGAAGGTCAAAGACGAGAAGATGAAGCCGTATCATCAGCAGCTCGACGAGCTTATCCCGAATTTTCAAAAGGTGACTTTCACACACGTACCAAGGATGAAGAATCGCTTCGCAGACGCACTTGCTACTTTGGCATCTATGTTGGAACTTCCAATCGGGGTGAAACTAAGACCTGTTATGATTGAGCAGAGAGGGAATCATGTGTACGACTACGTCATGAACATCGACGAGCCAAACGATGGACTCCCGTGGTTTCACAATATTTGGAATTTCGGTGAAAAAGGAGAGTTCCCTGCAGATTCAACTAGGAAGGATCGGATCACTTTACAACGATTGGCATCTCAATACATCATCTACGGTGGAAAATTGTACCGGCGATCTCCATGCGGAGTTCATAAGTTGTGCATTCATGGTGATGACACGAGAGCGGTAATGGAAGAAGTCCATGAGGGAGTTTGTGGACCCCACATGAATGGAATGATGCTAGCAAAGAAAGTTCTGAGGTTAGGTTACTATTGGTCGACTATGGAGACAGATTGCATTGAGTATGTGCGCCGATGTCATAAGTGCCAAACTCATGCTAATCTTATCCACGTACCTCCCTCGGAGTTACACCCAATGGCGACACCATGGCCATTCTCCGCCTGGGGCATAGATGTCATCGGAAGAATCACGCCCGCAGCTTCTAACGGTCACAGGTTTATCTTGGTAGCGGTTGATTATTTCACCAAGTGGGTTGAAGCAGCCTTGTACAAAACTCTCACGGCAGTTCAAGTGGCTCACTTCATCAGGCAAAACATCATTTATCGGTATGGGGTACCTCAAGCCTTCGTATCTGATAATGGTGTTCACTTCAAAGGGAAAGTTCTGGAGCTTTTTGACGAATTCAAGATTCAAGTGCATCACTCGACCACTTATCGACCGCAAACGAATGGGGCAGTCGAAGCAGCGAACAAGACCATCAAGAGCATTCTCGAAAGGACCGTTGAATCGGCTAGGAATTGGCATGAACAACTACCGCTAGCTTTGTGGGGATACCGGACATCTATCCGCACACCGACAGGGGCAACACCCTATTCTTTGGTGTACGGTATGGAAGCCGTTCTCCCCATTGGGCTAGAAGTTCCATCACTCAGAGTCATAGCTGAACAAGGGATAGACGAAGCTGAATGGATTAGCGGGAGGTTCGAAGAACTCATGCTATTTGATGAAAGGAGGTTGCGGGCATTGTACCATATTCAGGGTTATCAGCGAAGAATCGCTCGAGCATTCAACAAGAAGGTGAAGTTGAGGGACTTGCAAGAGGGGGACATGGTAGTTAAGGAAATCCGTGCACCGATCTTTGATCTTCGAGGGAAGTTCCGACCAAAGTGGGCGGGGCCGTACATCATCAAGACTATCCTTTCTGGAGGAGCAGCATCAATCATCGATCTTGATGGCAACGAATTCTCAAACCTTGTCAATTTGGATCAACTCAAACGGTATTACCCCTGAGAGAGCTCGCTGGGCTGAAAACCGCAAGGGCGGGCGGTCCCAGGCAAAAATTAGAGCAAGCCTGCTAGGTCGAAAACCCGCAAGGGCGGCCTAGGCAAAAGCTAAGGCAAAAAGTCGAAAAGAGCTCGCTAGGCCGAAAACCCGAAAGGGCGGTTCTAGGCAAAATTTAGAGCACAAAAAGGAGAGCGTCAATACCCGAGCGAACCCTAGCCCAAACTACGTATGGGCCTGATTCCCTTTCTTGAGGGATACCTAGGCAATCTCACTCTGAGGTTCGGTCCTAAATTCCAAAAATCCCAGTCCAAATTGACAAGTCAAAATGCTTTCTTTCAAGGTGCATGCGATTAACGAACCGAAAAGGGGAAACACTTAGTTGGTCAATTTTATTCAGATGATTTCTTTATTACAGGCTGAGCATGAAAAGGAAAAACACGCAACGAGACCTAACTTTTATTTCAAAAACTGGCAAAGTAAGCTTTTTAACCCCTCCTTGCTTCCACATCTCTCCTTAGCCATTTGCGGTACCTTCCGGTTGAAGTAATTGAGAAAAGTGGGTCGTTTGGCTCAGTCCTACGAGCCTCCCACATTCGAACATAACTCCGAAGGCCCGGAATCGTGAAGGGAGGGAGACGAAGCACTTCAGATCCTTGCGGCGACACTTCTTGACTAAGCCCAAGCTGACGAAGGATGCGGAAGGGTGAGTAGAAGGTAAAGCCTGTCAAGCCAGCCACACACACGTGCATCAAGCCCATGTTGCTCACAGTCATTGCGGGAAGTCTCAGCCAATGGCACCGCCAAGCGATCTCATCTTCCTCTGCGAATGCAAGGAAATCAGCCCAGTCATCTTCACTCCCGTACATCACTTGGAAAGGACGGTTCCATCCACTCGCTCGATACCACCAGTCAATCACCGGTGGTGTCAGCAAATTCAACTTGTCACAAAGCCACATCTGTAGAGACCCAAAATTTTGGTACGTATTATTTTTTTAATTTTATTTTTATTTTTTTTAGGAATATTATAATTATCGAGTAAAGCCATAAGTTGCGAAAAAATAAAGAGTGTCGTCGTATCTAATTAGGGGGTCGATGTGATACTAGTGCAAGTGCAGGGGTGCAAGTGTGATAAGTATATGTGTATGTATATATATGGACGTACAGGGAAAAAAATCCACTTTCCCTTTTCATTTTCTTTTCTTTCTTTCTCTCTATTCTCTCGGCTCTCACTCCCTCCGAAACTCTCCATCAACTTCTCTCATCGATTTCATCTACATACGGTGCGATCTCGAACAAAGTCCAAGAATTAAAGTTGTTCTACGGAGTGCTGGCTTCCTATCTATCCAAGAAAATTCATGATCGGACCTCATTGGAGCTCGGTTGACTTGGTCAAAGGTTCAGGTTTTGCTCAAAACCCATGAGGTAGGGATTTTTTACTCTTGTTATGCATTTATACTGTGTTTATGTACATAGATCGTGCCTTGTTCGTTGTTTAAGCTTGTTCCTTCCATTTCCGAAAGTCAGCAGAACAGGGCCTGTGTTTTTTGGGTTTTACACCTTCTTAAGCTCATATTTGAATTTTGGTTCCTCCGTATGAAATAGAGTAGATTTAGAGCCCGTTTTAATGCCGCTAGAATCATACAAAACCGTTGAGAATTGAATTAATGGTGGATTTTAGAAATCAGGTCACGAATCTGTCTCGTTTTCTGGGTTTCAGCCAACATCGAATGGCCGTAACTTCCTCGTCCGATGTCCGTTTCATGCAAATTTTATATCGAATCGAAGGTCTTGAAGTTAGCTTTCATTTGCCACTGGAATCACCATAATACTCTTAGCACACAGAGAGTTATGACCGTTTAAGTGGAGGTGTGTCGGTTCGTCAATGTCTGTTAGCTACTCCAAAGATTGTTTCATCCCGTGTTAGGACTTCCTAAGTGATTAGAACATGATTAAGTCACTCTTGAGTACGGTTGCTTGTGTCTTAATGATCCGTTATTCGATCTTGTCTCTTTAGCACTCGTTCTGTATGTTAATTTTAGCGGGTAGTATGTCGTATCGTTCTATATGTTAATATTAGCGGGTAGTATGTTGTAGAGTCGCTATGAGGTTGGTACGATATTGTGATGTACTAAGAGAAAAAGGCGCGTACTCCTTTATCAGTCGATGATTTGCTTTGATTGATTGTTTGAAATGCGTTGAAAATGTGATTGTCGATGTGTGTTAACCTATAAGTCGATTTGATTGACGTGCTTTATTGTGTCGTGAGATTATGAGAAGTGTCTGTTGAAGGGATTGTGTGACTGTTGGGATAAGAGTGACTGTAATTGGAAATTGGAATGAGGAAATGGATGCAACGCAAGGGGTGGTAATGCAAGATGCAACGCAAGGGGTGGTAATGCAAACTGTAACGCAAGGGGTGGAAATACAGAGTGATTGAGATTATGAGAAGTGTCGACATGGTTGCAAATCTATTGTGAGTACGTTTTTCATTGATGTGAGTTTATTAATACTTCTACATGACGTGCGAACTATTAGGAATACTTATAAGATGATTGGAACCGTTTGGCCGTAGCTTATCTTTCGTTGTGATAAACCCATGTTCCTCGTGTTCACATATCAAATTCTTTCATTCTTTGTGCATACTTCATCGTATTTTCATATAACTTGAGTATAGTTTTCTCTATTGGGCTAGTGTAGCTCAACAAAATCCTTCTTTTCAGGTTCAGGTTCTGGCCAATGGCTCGCATGCATTGAGTGCTTGAATGAAGAAGAATACTTTTTGGAAGCTATTCTATTGTAGTTATTGACCATCTCTGTACTAACTGTCTAAAAAAAAAATGTAAGTGTAACCAAGTTTATTAGATTTCCTTTCGTCTAATATAATTGTATTCTCTTTAAACTTTGAGGTTGGATTTGTAAGTGAAACTTGTAGAAATCATGGATTTTTTTTTGGGTATTACGCTAGTCTAACGTGAGAATTTTTCTTTGAAAGGTTTATCAATTTATGTTAAAAATCGAGGGCGTGACAAATTGGTATCAGAGCATTAGGTTAGAATACCTAACTACCGTGGGGAGACTTTTAGTCTCATGGGTTCAAAGTTCACTGCATACTTCTACAAAAAAAATGTGTGTGCTTGCATGAATGACGTGTGGTCACTGAACTGGCATTGCATCTATGTTTGCATGAAATAGTGAAAAGTTGATGACTCATGTCAAAAAAAATGAAAGTTTGGCATCATTATAGTGACTGTGGTTACGTCTATTGTTATTATCGTTATTGCAGATGGCAGTCTTGTTCTTGAATCTCATGTGGTAAGATGCCTTCTCTACGTGATGCTAGATAGGGTGGATCTAGAAAATCATGATGGTTGTAGTGATTATGCGCAGTGGTGATACCGATGTGTGAAAGATGTTATTCATTAGCATATTAAAAAAAAAAGTTAGAATATTAATGGGACTTATGAGTTAACTGTTAGATGTGTTTCTATTTGAATTGTGTGGATTACGTGTTTAAGTTTTAAGTTTATTGAGTAGATCTTATAAGATGTGAGTTGTGTTGGGTATGAGAACGAGGAGAATAACGTATATGTTATGAGTTGAGTTAGAAGGTGTCTTGAGGTGTTTACAGAGGTAATGACTCATTGAGGTAATATTTGTGATTGGTCGTTGTAGTGACAATTATTGAGGTTGTGATTGTGAACATAGGTAGGGCAAGCTGAACTTGCATAGTGATTTATATGTATTTAAGGTTGATATAGGAAAATGAGGGTTATAAGTAAGGTGTTAGGATACGGTATGTGTCTTTTGGACACCCAGGCGACTACCGATGAGATCCAGTTGGAAGAAGCGCTTGATCACCGCTCCTTCTAGATGGAAGTCTCGGAGAGTCAATTGGACACTAGGATTGTGTATAGGGGTTAGATCTTTAGGCTTGAGATAGATGGTTGTACGTAAGAATTTCGTAGAAAAATGGGAGTGTTATGGTGTTGTAGTCTTCATTGTTGAGGTGAATGTCGTGGTGGTGTCATTATGACGGAATGGTAGAAAATAGTGATAGCATTGTTTGGTAAAAAAAAAAAAAAGAGACAAGACTTGAGGTGTACTATATCGAAGTGACTTGAGGCGAGTAATTGATGTCAGTGTATGGTGAGAGACTTATTTAAAGTGAGGGCAATATAAATGTGAACTGTTGAGGTTGACAATGAGGCAAAGGGTAATTGGTGTCCTGAGTGGGAATGGTAGGAGCTTTGAAGTGATAGGCATGTGAAGAAATAGTATGTCGTGAATTGAAGGATTGGAGTGTAAAGATCGTGTATGGTGTGTAATCGGGTATGTAGACTACACTAATGACTGTATAGGATATGTTGAGATATGCCATGGAGATTATAAGTTTGTTTAAGAGAGATTAAGAGATAGTAGTGATAATGATAGTGACAGCAGTGATGGTAATTGGGAGTGGAAGTTGTTATTGAGATTGAGTGTAAATGTGGTGAATAGTTTTGAGGAATATTGGCGTCGGTATGACTACTTAGTTGAGAGAAAATTGTGTGCTGTGAAAGTTGTGATGAGCGAAACTGTCAGAGATTATTGATGCGAGTGAGATTGATTCTTAAGTGATGAAGTGGTTGGAGTCTTAGAATGTGATGAGAAGTATAAACATGTTGTTTGCGACCCCTGAGTCTTGTTGGTATTTAGGAAGGAGTCTGTCAATTTTTTTTTTCTTTTTTTCTTTTTGTATTTGTATTGGTGTTTAAATTTTAGTATCGAGATAATCAGTAGTGGTGGACGTTTGTTAGTGCAACTGATGCACACATTGTATAGGTATTTGGGTGATGAAATGCCGTGTGATTGTAAAGTTGATAGAGAAATTATTAATATTGATGCTCTGTATTTGTTATGTGATATTTGGGATTAAGAAAATGGGAAATAGGTGACTTGAGTAGACTAATTGACGAGAGTATTCAAGATTGATGGGTGAACAAAAAATGTGAAAGGTAATATGAAGTTGAAAAGAACGAGATTACCGTTGGGCTTTCTAGAGCCATGAAATGTGAAGTGTTGGATACTTTGTGAGTCCGTAGATACATTGTGAGTTCATTGGATACTTTGTGAGTTGGTGAGTCTGCTGGATACTGAGCGAGTCTGTTAATGCGTGGATGTGTCTGGTGTTGTGTAAGCTATTAAATTGTACCGTAGGTTTGTTGAAATATTTCGTGAATGAAATGTGCTGTTTTTTTTTTTAGCTTTAACCTACATGTTTGATTTGTTATGTAATCTTAATGCGTGAAATTTGCTTTTAAATACGATGTAGAATAAACAGTGATATGCTTATGTGGGTAGTTGCTACGTGTGTATGCCTTTCTTGAGTAGCAGCAACGATATTTGGATAACTGGGTTTAAGGAAAATAGTGGATTTATAGTATACCAGAATGGTTTTAATGTGTCTTGTGAAGAGTTATGTAGAAGGGACGTGTTACAATAGAAGTGAGTTTGAATTTCCGAAAATAGAAATCAATAGTGATTCAGAGTGGGCTAGGGAATGTGAAGTAGTGTTGGATTCTTAGTTGTATTTGAATGTTAAATGGACGAAAGAGCGTCTGAGACTTGTGCAGAGTTGATATAAAAAGTTGTGTTGGTAAGCAAAAGTGTGACTTAGAGATAAAGGTTGACGATTTTCTGTTAGGTATGTTTCGTCGTACCAAGGGAGGTGAACTATGTCTTTAAGAGTGGGAAGTGAGTAGCGAGGTGCGTGAAATAATTTGAGATTGTTAAAGGGAATGGTGCAGTTGCCTATTATTTGTGGTATTAATAAAATGAATCAGTTGTGAGATGTGCTTATTATTGAAATCGAGAGATATATCAATAGATTGAAGTGTGAGGAGTTTGATTATGATAAGCAGGTGTTTATAAATGAACAGAGGGTGATGAGTCAATATACGGTCTTAGAATTTTAGACTTTTTAGCTATATTCTAGTGGAGATTATTTGAGATCCTTTGAATCGGTGAATAGAAAACTTGATTCATTGATTTAAAAAAAAAAACATAGAACATGGGGTTTAGAATTCGAGTTTTTATGAGCAATTTAATTTGCCCTTCTAGAAAATTTGAGAAGTACTTGGAGAACATAAGGAGATTGTTTGTTGGATTTTGGTACGATTATCATGTTGGTATGTGGGATATAGGGCTTTTGTACAGATGTGAGGACTTGAGGATTTTATGAAGATGATAATGGTTTGTGGTTGAGTGTTGAGTGGTAGAACCATCCCGATAGATAATGAGGGTCTTGTGGAGTAAACAGGATAAGAAAAGTCTACATAGAAAGGAGAGGATGATGTGATCATTATGAAATGGCAGTATGAGGTTTGGTATTGTGGTTTGTGACTCGGTTGTACTTGGTGAGCAAATTTCGAGGACGAAATTTCTTTAAGGAGGGTAGGATATAGAGACCCAAAATTTTGGTACGTATTATTTTTTTAATTTTATTTTAATTTTTTTTTAAGAATATTATAATTATCGAGTAAAGCCGTAAGTTGCGAAAAAATAAAGAGTGTCGTCGTATCTAATTAGGGGGTCGATGTGATACTAGTGCAAGTGCAGGGGTGCAAGTGTGATAAGTATATGTGTATGTATATATATGGACGTACAGGGGAAAAAATCAACTTTCCCTTTTCATTTTTTTTTCTTTCTTTCTCTCTATTCTCTCGGCTCTCTCTCCCTCCGAAACTCTCCATCAACTTCTCTCATCGATTTCATCTACATACGGTGCGATCTCGGACAAAGTCCAAGAATTAAAGTTGTTCTACGGAGTGCGGGCTTCCTATCTATCCAAGAAAATTCATGATCGGACCTCATTGGAGCTCGGTTGACTTGGTCAAAGGTTCGGGTTTTGCTCAAAACCCATGAGGTAGGGATTTCTTACTCTTGTTATGCGTTTATACGGTATTTATGTACATAGATCGTGCCTTGTTCGTTGTTTAAGCTTGTTCCTTCCATTTCCGAAAGTCAGCAGAACAGGGCCTGTGTTTTTGGGGTTTTACGCCTTCTTAAGCTCATATTTGAATTTTGGTTCCTTCGTATGAAATAGAGTAGATTTAGAGCCCGTTTTAAAGCCGCTAGAATCATACAAAACCGTTGCGAATTGAATTAATGGTGGATTTTAGAAATCAGGTCACGAATCTGTCTCGTTTTCTGGGTTTCAGCCAACATCGAATGGCCGTAACTTCCTCGTCCAATGTCCGTTTCATGCAAATTTTATATCGAATCGAAGGTCTTGAAGTTAGCTTTCATTTGCCACTGGAATCACCATAATACCCTTAGCACACAGAGAGTTATGACCGTTTAATTGGAGGTGTGTCGGTTCGCCAATGTCTGTTAGCTACTCAAAAGATTGTTTCGTCCCGTGTTAGGACTTCCTAAGTGATTAGAACATGATTAAGTCACTCTTGAGTACGGTTGCTTGTGTCTTAATGATCCATTATTCGATCTTGTCTCTTTGGCACTCGTTCTGTATGTTAATTTTAGCGGGTAGTATGTCGTATCGTTCTATATGTTAATATTAGCGGGTAGTATGTTGTAGAGTTGCTATGAGGTTGGTACGATATTGTGATGTACTAAGAGAAAAAGGCGCATACTCCTTTATCAGTCGATGATTTGCTTTGATTGATTGTTTGGAATGCATTGAAAATGTGATTGTCGATGTGTGTTAACCTATAAGTCGATTTGATTGACGTGCTTTATTGTGTCGTGAGATTATGAGAAGTGTCTGTTGAAGGGATTGTGTGACTGTTGGGATAAGAGTGACTGTAATTGGAAATTGGAATGAGGAAATGGATGCAACGCAAGGGGTGGTAATGCAAGATGCAACGCAAGGGGTGGTAATGCAAACTGTAACGCAAGGGGTGGAAATACAGAGTGATTGAGATAATGAGAAGTGTCGACATGGTTGCAAATCTATTGTGAGTACGTTTTTCATTGATGTGAGTTTATTAATACTTCTACATGACGTGCGAACTATTAGGGATACTTATAAGATGATTGGAACCGTTTGGCCGTAGCTTATCTTTCGTTGTGATAAACCCATGTTCCTCGTGTTCACATATCAAATTCTTTCATTCTTTGTGCATACTTCATCGTATTTTCATATAACTTGAGTATAGTTTTCTCTACTGGGCTAGTGTAGCTCAACAAAATCCTTCTTTTCAGGTTCAGGTTCCGGCCAATGGCTCGCATGCATTGAGTGGTTGAATGATGAAGAATACTTTTTGGAAGCTATTCTATTGTAGTTATTGACCATCTCTGTACTAACTGTCTAAAAAAAAATGTAAGTGTAACCAAGTTTATTAGATTTCCTTTCGTCTAATATAATTGTATTCTCTTTAAACTTTGAGGTTGGATTTGTAAGTGAAACTTGTAGAAATCATGGATTTTTTTTTGGGTATTACACTAGTCTAACGTGAGAATTTTTCTTTGAAAGATTTATCTATTTATGTTAAAAATCGAGGGCGTGACAACATCTATCCAAAAAGAGAGAAAACAAGTAAGGAGCCAGATAAAACTTAAATCGAGCGTCGAGGTAAAATGAATGTGAAAAATAGAAAAAGGGGAGTTGAGTGAGGTCCCTAACCTGTAGCAACAGCGGGCTACCACCAAAAACCCTTGTGCGACCTGCATGAACAGCATCTAATCCCATCAAGGTTTCAGCGAGAATCAAGGGCGCAACGTCTTTACGAGCCTCGATCTGAGCAGCAACTCCCACCAATAGAGAATTGGGCTGGCCAACAGGCGGAACCAGGATGAAGGCCGCCAAAAGGCAAATGCAGCAAGCCGTCATCCGGCGACCTTCATGCTCGAAATCCGTTAAGTCTTCAGGTGGACTGAATCTCTCATACAGCTGCACGATGTTGATGGCATTGCCCCGGGTCAAGAACTCAGCAACGTTCCCGCTGACACCCAGCTTAGTTTTTAGGATATTCTTCATACTCTCTCTAAGCATTGGAACAAATGGCTCGGTGGAATCGTGGCTCCCCAGGTAGACATGGAATTCCTCGGCGGTGGGGCATAACTCTTGAGAACCGAAGCGAAAGACATGCACTTCGGGATCCCAAAAGCGTGCAGCCGCGTGCAGCAAGACAGGGTGAATTGCGACCTCGCGGAGATACTTTAAGGCATGAAGGCGATGCCCTCGGAAATTCAGCCAATCGATGCCTTCAAGGCTGTCCAACCAAGGCCGAAGCAAAGCTTGATTCAACAAAGCCATGAGAAACGAAGTTTTGGAAAAAGGATGATGGTCTGAAGTGTGAATAGGTTTGCCAAGGCTGGGCTCAGTACTTATAGAGGGCTGGAGGGGGGCAATCCTTCACTCACCAGCCTTGGAACTCAACAAACTTGTCTTTTTCAAGACCACTTGCTTGCATTTTCAAGATTTCAAACTTTGGAAACTTGAGAAAACATTGGAAAGATATTAGTCTTGCTTCGGGAAGCCACTAACCCTTGGAAAGCAGCTTAAGGAGAGTTACAAGACGTCTTGGAAGTGTGCATGCAGAGCAAAAGAACACAAGGGAGCTGGGAAATGATCTTGGAAAAGAACACAAGTCTGCAGATCACAGCAGTCCCGAGCGCTCGGGAGTGAATTCCCAAGCACTCGACAACACTCTCGAGCGCTCGAGAGTGCTGCAATTTTGACAGCAAGTTTTCTTCCCTGACTTTTGGTCCCAAAATGGCATTCCAAGCTCTGTTCATCCAGTTTAATAAATTTCAACCTGTTTTAAGGGAATACAGCGTGGCCAGTTATCTGTTTGTCCAAGTGTTCATGTATATTCCTCGAAAAATTCCAAAATCTCAAAAATTCCTTCCCGTCAACGTGGCAAAATCCGTGTCAAGAGCATTTGTTCAAGTCCAATGGTGCACACGAGTCCTAATGTGTATTGATGACTGTGGGAAGCGGTCAAACGGGCACCAAAGCTTACGGAATCGATTTTTGCCCTCAAACGCCTCTATTTCATCATGCATGGTGGCGTTAAAAGCATATTGTAGACACCCCAATTTGGACAATTCAAAATTTCCTTGATTCGCGGCCCGGAGGCTCCCCGATGATGAATATGGGATCAAACAAGCCTTAGACCATTGGAACAGTGCTCCTTCAAGGGTTTTAAATAAAATGTCAAAATAACAGCTTTCAAGCGCTCCAGAGCATCTTTCAAAACCATGGACCAGTCAACTCTCGAGCGCTCGAGAGTGAAGTCCCAAGCGCTCGAGATCACTCTCAAGCACTCGAGACTTTTGTGCTGCCCAATGGATGTGGGAGCTTCCCCACTATCCATGCAGCCATCATTTCGGCCGTTCAAGCTGGTCTTTGCCTTAGACCACACTTAACCTCAGTCAGAGGTGAGTCAGAGCAAGAGATTTGATTTGGATTCCAAATTTTATTTTCCAAATTAAGACCATATACTATGTGCTGCCTATATAAGGCTTCTCCCAGCTCAAAACCTGCACGAACTCTCTCTCTAGAAGCTCCCTCTCTGTCTTTTCAAAGAAAAGAAGAACTCTCACTCTTTTTCAAGCAAAAAGACCCCCCCCCCCCCCTTTTCAGAAGAAAAATAACCAAGAAATCTCAAGAAGATGAAAAGGGTTCAGACCATTACTAACCTCTGATCCTCTGAAATCTTCACTTCTCTTCTGTCCTTCAAAGCTTTCTTCAAGGTGCAAAGTTCCAAAGAAAAGGTAAAAGTTTCATACCTTGGTTTCAACCAAAAGCAGGGCTGTCTTTCCCTTCTGAGAGAGGCCTCCCAGCTCACCCCAGTCTTCAATATTGGGAGTGTGATGGGGGAGTCTTAGTTTTAAAGCAAGAGCAAAGGGCCATGAATGTTTTCCATGCATGCAGCACTGGAAACACTCCCGAGCGCTCGTGACAACTCTAGAGTGCTCGAGAGTGATGCCAGTTCCATTTTTCTACTTTTCCAGCATTTGAACTATCATGCAGGGGAGATAGAGACAGGTTTCAAGCAAAGAGAGTCTTCTTAAATGTGTTGATGTATCTGATCTGTTGTTTTTTTAAGGGAAATAAGAATCGTTTTCATTTGAAAGAAATGCAAAAGCACGTTTTTTTTTTCAGTAGATCTAAAGGAGAAACCTTCTGCAAGCAAGATAAAAAGGTAGATTTGTTACATCAAAACACCAGAGCAAGGGCTTTAGTTGGTTGAAATCAGTCTGGGAGTGTGGATCACTCCCGAGCGCTCGAGTCTACTCCAGAGCGCTCGGGAGTTGTCTGCATGTCATCCTATCCAGGTCTCCCTCTATTTCAGTTCTTGTGTTGCTCTTGAATGTTCTGTATGTGACCCTTTAGTCCATTAAATTGTTAAGCCACTTTTCAGAAGGGCAAGGGTGTACGGCTTGGGAGGATGGGGCCTGATCCCAGTCTTTTGAGTCTTCTGTTTAGCCTGTGACTTTTTTTTATGTTACTCAAGTTTATATTTGTAATATGGTACTCTATTATATTCTGTTGCACTAACAAAGCTTGCATGTCGGGCATGCAATGCTCCCAAGCGCTCGGGAGTACTCCCGAGCGCTCGAGAGTGAAGTCATTGATAGGGTTTCTAATTCTGGCTATCTTGCAATCCTTTAACATACACTGCCATGTCGCACTCTCTTACCATTATCCATCATGTACTGCTCACTGGCACATGCATGCACTGCTTTAACTGTTAACCTTGTAAATACTTGCTAATTGTCCATTGAAACAAAATCATTTTCAAAAATCCCACAAATGTTTAGTAGAGACCGATTTCGCGTCGGGCGAGGGGGGTGCCGCAAAACCCTTCCCCCCTCGTAACGTGGCTCCCGAACCCTTTTCAAACGAATCTCTGGTTTTCAATTCAAATCGATCATTTTCAAATCAAAACGGTTTCTCGGGTGACGAACCACAAATCCGGGTGGCGACTCTTCAAAATTTTTCAAAAATCCAGAAACGGCGTGGCGCCTTCTTTTTCGGGCCGCCCCGATATCCACCCGGGGCTGTGGTAGCCCACAGTGGCGACTCCGCTGGGGATAATGATTTAATTGATACTTGAGAAAAGTTGGTATGTTGATAAAATGCCCCAATTTCCTTAAGTATTAATTAAATTAGTGAGCCAAGCTTGAAAAACATTTATGGGATTTTCAAAGGATTTTATTTCACTTTTTATTTCTTGTATATATATCCTGTGCAGCCCCGCTGTTGTGTTTCGGCAATCTTGCCCAGCTTGCCGGTGACAAGAAATCCCGGAATGCTCAGCAACCCTCGACCGTGATGAGTCATCCCTACCGTTTGTACCATTATTGGGTGTACGCTCAACGGGAGGTATACTTTGACTCTAGTCCGGGGAACCCTCTTCAAGCCAAAACCCGACCTTTGTACATGTGTAGCAAACCATAGAACCTTCCAAACTAGGACAGGAGCCTGCAGGGTAGGACTATGTGCTATAATCTGTTTAAGTGTTGCATTGCATCATTATCATGCTGTCAGCCACGGTTCTCGAGACTCGCTCGCGCAGTCTTCGGAAGGTTGCTAAGACCCGATGAAGAGTCACGCACCCTAACGCGTGTTGATGAATCTCATTAGTCCTTGAACCCGAACCTAGAGGAAACTAAGATTCTGCTAAGTCCTTGACTAAGCATTTGATCGGAATTTAACCAAAGAAAAGGAATGATAGGGGGGCAGAACATTGCGATGCCAACACCATTCAGGCTAGAAGCAAGTGTACCGCTTACGCCACCTTGGTTATCACATCACATTGTTCACCTCGAGTCATTCCGAATCAATGGTCAAATTGCCGATGGAATATTAGCCAAATACTTAGCTTATTTTAGCATCTTTTGGGCATCGGCCGTTCCTAAAAGAGGATACACCCCAAAAAACCGAGGATCAAGGCAATCTCCCCTAAGCCCATCGTTTTTAAAAGATGAGTCGATGACGGTGACGACGAGACACTTATTTTTCTAAAAATCATGCATCAATTTCATAAAATGCAAGCAGGAACCGCGTCTGAGCTTAAGTTTTTGGCTTTGCTGTCAGTTTTGAGCAATTGGGCCGAAAAAGAAGAACATCATACCCTCATGGACCAGACCCTTGGGACAGAGATTGGAACGGCTCCAACTGCAAGCAAACTCCGTCAGTGCATCAGATTTGGGGGCGGAAATGGATCTATTGATCGGAGGCTTGAACCCGAACGCAGGCAACCCAAACCTGAACCCAAACGGAGGCAACCCAAATCCGAATCCCAATTCAAACATTAACCCAAACGGAGGCAACCTTAACCTGAACCCAAGCGGAGACGAGCCAAATCCGAATCCAAATCCCGTTCCTAATCCCCGTCCAAACCCTAACCCAAACCCGGGAAATCTGAACGGAGAAATGGCTCAGATCAGAGAAGATATTCAACGCCTGGGCGAACGTACTGATAACCAAATTGCACAACTCATGATGATGATCACTGGGGTTGCACGACGCCTTCCACCACAAACCCAGAATCCGGTGCCTAACCCAATTCCTATCCCAAACCCAAATCCAAATCCCAACCTAAACTTCAACCCTAACCCTAATCCGAATCCGAACCAAGAGCGGCTAGTCTTTGATTTGGAAACCCCGCAGAATCCCGAGATGGCAGCAGTATTGGCGAAGCTCACCCAGCTGGAGGAGTCCGTTGTGAGGAATGAGAAGATAGCGTCGACTGGTTTTGATATTAATAAGCTTTGCCTGTTTCCCAACGCGAAGCTTCCTGAAAAGTTCAGACCAATCGACTTCGCCAAGTTTGACGGAACAGGAGATCCAAAGCACACCTGACGGGATACATCGGAGCGCTTTCCATGTGGGGAGTCGAAAAGGATGCTATGGCACAGATGTTTTCGCAGACTCTGGTGGGTCATGCTCTGCACTGGTTCACTTCACTGGATGAGAGAAAGAAGCGTTCTTGGGAGGATATATGCGCAGCTTTTGTGGCGCAGTACGATTACAACATCCAGTTGGAGGTGACCACCCGTGAATTGGAGTCAACAAAGATGGAAGCAAAAGAGGCCTTCGCCGATTTTGTGAAGAGATGGAGGGCTAAGGCAGCACAGATGAAAGATAGACCGAGCGACAGGGACCAAATCCGGATGATTGTACATAACCTTCAACCCACTCTGGCGAGGCACATGGTTATGGCCCAAGCATGTTCAGACTTTAAAACATTCTTCGACACAGGCTTAGCCGTCGAAGAAGCAGTTCAGTTGGGGATCCTTGACAAGCCCGAGCCCGCTCTTAAGCCCAAGAAGGTTTACTCCGGAAACAGCAGCAACCTATTCGGCAACGCCAACTATACCAACCTGCCCAACACCTCCACAAATACAACCCAAGCCGAGCCGGTGAACCAGATAGCCACCTAAACCAGTCAACTGCGTACCCAGCCCTGTAGGGGGAAATTCCAGACAGCGTTCAGAACGACACTGAATGATAACAGCTGCACGTGCTGCCTCGCCGGAACCCTAATTTGCTGCCGGAACCCTAGCCTGCAAAACAGACAGGGGTGAGCGCACCTTTGCCCCTCGTGGCAAAGGCCCTCCGATGCTAAAGTCAGTATCACGTACTTATGATCAAAAACTTGATTAACAGCAGAATACTGCAATATGAATACGGAATATTGCGTACCTTTACCTCTAGGTTTACCTCGTATTTATAGACCCATGTCTACTTGCTGTCCAAGCCATCTTGCTGCCATAAGTTTCCCTTCTCGTAAAGGGAACCCAGAATATCAGGGATTCTCATTCCCTTAACTGCATATTTCGTTTTAGACCATTTAGGAACTTCTTCCTTAATTGGCTGTTCACCCCATTCCCGTTGGGTATCTCGTCCAGATTCCGTTTCCTTACTGAGTACTGCCATTCTTGGACCCCTCCGGAGCGTCCTCCAGAATGCTGCTCCTGTTCGGCTTCCTTGTTGCCGAACAACTTACCTGGACCAGTGACTTCTCATGTCACTTTACTCGGTCCAGCAATTCCTCGTGCTTATCGAAACATGCCCCTGTTCGGCCAAAGACATCTCATGGCTCTGTCCTTTATTGCCGGACAGATCGTATGTTCCTAATGACCCCTTCTGTCACCGGCCTTTAACCATTGCTCGGCGGCACTTCTCATTCAACGGCTCACGTGATTTCCCGAACATCACATGTTCAGTTACTACTCTCGTCCGTTCGGGATTACCTCCCTACAATTGCTCCCCAGTTTTGCCCTTATACCACTGTTCAGGGGTATAGGGTGAAACTTAAAACCGATGTTTAAGTATCTTGGTCCTGATGGGGTATAATCATTCGTGTCCTTTGAAGTCTTATTTTTGGCGGCTTCAATCATCATTATTTCGGAATAAGGGATCCACGTGGCGTATTTTGTACGCTCCTCATTTAATTCGAACTGATGCCTTAGATAACGGCGTCAAGTCGTTCTTCCTTCCCCGTTGCTTTTCATATCACGGAGTTAGAGGAGACGTTTCGTCTCCGTCTCACCCCCTTATTCCCCCAAAAGGGATCTTTTTGGGCTTTTCACAGAAATTTCGAAACCCAACTTTCTCTTTCTAAAAACCAGGCGACTGCTCCCTTCTCATGACCGCCATTGCCACCGCTTGTAAAACCAGCTGCTCTCCTGGAATTCTTTGCCAAATCTTTGTAAGACTCTCGTTCTTATCTCTTCTTTAAGCTCTAATCTGAGAATCTCGTTCTCAGATCTTCATTTCGTTTTCAAAGATTGATTCGAACCCATTTTCTGATTCTACTCCGTTTGTAACCTTTTTTGAACACATCCATGGCGGATGAAGGTAACAATGAACTTAAACCTGGTAAGTTTAGAAAACTCTGCGAAACTCCCGCAGCCATGGCCGCCTTTAGGTCCGAATATCATGTTCCTGACAATGTAGGGCTTGAACTCGCTCCTCTAGGTGCGAACAGAGAGGATAGTTCATGGGATAGAATATATATCCCAATCGTAGCCATAGTTGAGGGCGGAGTCCGATTCCCCCTTCACCCCTTACTTCGTCGAGTCTTGAATTGGTATAAACTTACTCCCATGCAAGTTTCATCCAACGTTTTTAGGCTCGTAATGGGAATGGTAGCTTTAAATGAAATTCTGGGAACAGAACTGGGAATTTGGGAGTTACAATGGTGGTATAGCATTGTACTCAACCGTGAGTACAACACCTACTATTTTAAAGTTAGGAAGGTAGACAAGCGTTTCGTGCTGAATCTTCCAGACTCTGCTCGAGATCATGAGATTGACTTTCTATACGTCACTGGAGCCTATGAGCCACAAGGGGAAGACGGCCAGGTGGTGGGCTTTCATTGCCCCCACATACGGGGCCACCCACGTATGCTCCCAAATTTTCCCTTTTACTTTCGGTACTTCCAAACTTTAGTCATTGTTGTATTTTTGTGTAACGCTTTCCTTCGTTCTGTTTTGCAGCAACAAACGCGAACAAAAGGCCAAGGAGGGAGCCAAGTTATGTCCGTACAGAGGACATCAACAAGGTTTTAAAATACAAGGGGGTGCCGGGCACGCGAACCGCTGGGCGAGGTCGTGACGCCTGCGTATTACTAGGATACGACCCAGCTTACAAGGGATTTATTGACAGAAGATTATCCACCCCAAGCACAGACGGTGCTTCTACTTCTGCGGCTCCCCAGACAAGGAGTCATAGACGAAGCTCGGGGGTCACCGTAGCCGGGCAGCCAGGAGAGGTGCCCATCTCAGAAGGGGTCCCCTTGCCTCGCTTGGTGCTCCGAAGATCACAACTTCGTGCCGAGCAATCAATTCCTGATAGAGACACCAGCCAATCTTCATCACAGGGATATTGTCCTTCCCCCCCATACTCCGAAATGACTACTCGTCAAACGGTAAATCTCAGCACTCTCCTCACTGTTTCCTCACGTGGCCGTGGTGCCACTGGCCGGGCAGCATCCACTGGCCAAGCTCCACCCCCTCCAAGGCGCACCAGAGGGGGTTCAGTCCGTGCATCCTCTTCCCCACGGGAAAGAGATGCTGCTTTGGAAGCCGGGGATGCTCATAAGGACAAACGCTCTCGAGATCAATCTGCCGAAGACGTGACAGGTCAAGCCGATATGTCGCTTAACCAACCTCAGCCTGTCAACACCCAGCCCCCTCCTCAAATCTGGGCTCCTACTCTCACCCGAGGTGATAGGGCCGTGCATGTCGGGGATAGTGCCAGCTCTTTGGAGACGGCAATGGCCCTCGCACAAGCTCTGCTTTTACCTGTCGACATGCAAAAGGAGTCTACATCTCCGTCAGACAGGGTGCTTTCCACTGGGCTCGTCAGTGGTATAAAGGTACGTCTAGTCATCTCGTGACTTGCATTCTCTCTTTAAATGAGTACCTAATCCTAGGTAATCACTCTGCACTCCTTTTTGCTGTAGTTTATTCAAAAAATGGTCACCCTTGGCCAAAAACTGCAAGAAGTAGAGGATGAACGGAACAACCTCCTGAATGACAACACTAGGTTGCTCCGTACAGTGACTAGGCTGGAAAGGGAGAGGGATAATGCCAAGACCGACTATCTTGATGCAAAGGAGAGGATGGAGACTGCTGAAGGCAATCTCAAACAGGCTCTGGCTGAGATTGATACCACAAAGAAAGAAGCCTTCGATGCTGGGTACGAGAAAGGTTTTGATGCTGCCACAGCAGATTATGTGGGTCAGATGCCAGCCATTCAAGACCAAATCTGGGCAGCCGGCTGGGAGGGCTGTTTGATCAAAATGGGAGCTGCAGATGACTGCCCTTTGTGGGTAAACAATGACCTACCCAGCCGCCGTGCAGCTGCATCCCAAGCCCCAGATGAAGCTCTGGCAGATGACGTGGATCAACAGATCGATGACTTTGTTGATACGAATGAGAATGTTGAGATGGAGACCTTGGAGGTTCAGACGGAGCTGCAAGTTGCCAATCTTGGGGAGATCGATGTGCAGGCAACAACACAAGAGCCAGGTAACTTGGAGGGGCAAGCTACTGAAGGCAATACTGAGACTGGAACACGCACAGAGGTTCCAGACAATACCCAACCAGAAGCCCAGAATCTGGACTAGACTCGGTAAGTTTGTTTTTGATTTAATCTCCTTAAACACTTTGGCATCATGTTTGACAGGTCCTGCGTGACCGTGGTATTTTGGCCCTGCCTGGCATCAGTTTACTTTAAACTTTGATGATACAGGTATTCGGCCCTGTGTGGCAACTCTTTGGTGGCCATTTCGAGGCCTTTATTTATTTTGCTCGGCCCTTCATGGCTGGATAGTTGTTGGTGGTATCTCGTACCTTGTTTATGTACGTCATACGTAGTCGTGATCAGATTCGTATGTCTATCTGTGTTTTTTGGAATCTCATTGTAACGACCCTGATTTTTGGTCAATAAAAATTTCGCTAAAAATTTGAATTTTATTTTAATACTTGGATTTCTTTTTAACATCCAAAAAAATCGGTCGTTATCGACTTATAAAATTTTGTTATTATATTTGAAAATTCTTTATTTATTTTATAAATCCCTTTTTGCAATTAATAATCCGTCATAATTAGGTTTATGACTTAGGAGATTGGAATTCATCGCCCAGGCATCGGGTCTCTGTCGGGCCTTCCTCGCCTTGGCGTCGACTCGCTGTCGCGCCTGCCTTGCCTTGGCGTCGGCTTGCTGTCGCGCCTGCCTTGCCTTGGCGTCGGCTCGTTGTCGCGCCTGCCTTGCCTTGGCGTCGGGTCGCTGTCGGGTCTGCCTCGCCTAGGCGTCGGGTCACTGCCAGGTTGCTCTGCCTTGGCTGCCATCGGGTTCTGCCTTGGCCATGCTCACGCCGCCTTGGCCGTTGCCTTGCTTGCAGGCCGCCTTGGCCACTGCTTGGCCACTGGGCTGCTTTGGCCACCACTTGACCCTTTGCCAGCTACTTGGCGCCTTGGCCTTTGTTTGGCCACTAGGTCGCTTTGGCCGCCACGGCAGCCTTTGTTTGGCCACTAGGCTGCGCGCTTGCTGCCACCGCCGCCGCCTTTGTTGTGGCCACGCTTGGCTGGCCATCGCCAGCCTTGTTTGGCCACCGTAGCCGCTGCGCCGCAGCTACCAGGCTGCCTTGGCCACTGTTTGGCCACCGGACTGCTTTGGCCACCGTTTGACCACCGCTTTGCCAGCAGGGTGCCTTGGCCACACTCACGCCTTGCCTTGGCGTTTGGCACCGTCGCGCTTTAATATTCCGTTATTGGGCAATTTCCTACTAGATAAAACCAAAATACCACTCGAGCGATGAAAGCCTAGATTAAGTATCATTAGTCTTTAACCGATTAGTTAGAATAGCCTAATGCCCATTTAGCCTAATCACTTCTCCCTAACCCTAGATGGACCATTTTACCCTTTTTGTCTTATCCATTGGACGATAAAAGCTAGGGTAATATTTATCCGTTGGACGATAGCGTTAGGATTTCCTTTACCCGTTGGTCAATAGGTAAACCTTGGTTAATCTTCCTAAGTACGAGATTAGATCAGCTTAGTGCTTAATTACAAATATTAGACTTTCTAGCATTAACCGTTGGATAATAACCGTTAGGAGTTTTATTAACCATTGGATGATAGACTAGAATCCTAGCCATCATTACCCATTGGTTATTAACCATTAGAGAAACTATTATCCATTGGATAATTGTTAGTCTTGACATCATGTACTTGTTTGATTTAAATATTAAATTTGGCCATGTGTTAAAATCCATTAAATTAAGATTAGTCCATTAGTATATTAGGTTAGTACATGGTACTTTGAAAGTAGTAGAATACTATATTAGATATTAGTCCTAGGCCATATCTAGTATAGATATTGTGTAGTACATGTATATATATATATATATATATGTAATGTATGTACTTGTTGTATATATATATTTTATTGTATATGGCATGTGTGTTATTAAATATTTTAACTAGAAAATCTAATTTACTTGAAAATGTGGATTTTATTAAAGACCCAAAGTAAAAATACATATATTAGTATATTGTATGTCTTCCATGCAAGTACAAGGTTTATTATTTAATTTTTCCATGGGATTCTCTTATTATTAAAGACTAGATTGCCCATGTGTTAAAATCCATTAAAATAGATTTAGTTCATTAGGTTAATAATTTAGTACCTAGTACTTTGAAAGAAGAAGATTAGTTTATTAGATCTTGGAAAGTGACATATCTAGTCTAGATATGGTAGTACTTGCTTGTATATATAATATGTGTACTTGTATGTATATATATATATATGTATATATATATTATATTGTTTACACATGTGTGTATATAGATTTTTGTAATAAGAAAATCTAATTTTGGTTTAAAATACAAGATTTCAAAGTACCCATAGTACCCATATCTATAATATATTATGTGTATTCTTCCTAGTGCATTTATATATATATAGTACTTGGGAGAGGGAGAGAGAGATCGGATGGAGAGGGAGGGAGAGAGTGTGCAAGTTGATGGACCTTGCTTGGTCATCCTTGTCCTAGTTTGTGTATGCTTCAAGTGAAAGCATAACCAATGCCATCCAATCTTGTCCTTCCTTGTACAAACCCCATTAGAATACTTGAATCAAATCTCCTTCCTTGCCTAGTCTTCCATAATCCAATCCAAAGGACACATCCTAGCCTTGCATGCCTAGTTTTTAGGTTGTTTCTTGCAAGGAAGCAAGATTTGCTTGGAATTAAAAATTGAGATATAGAGAGAGAGAGGGAAATTCGGCTAGGGAGAGAGAGGGAGTTCTTGGCCTATAAATAGCAAGCCACTTCTTCATTTGAACTCACACCTTCACCTCATTCTCCAACTTCTCTCTAAAATCTCTAAGAAACCAGTTTCTGGACAGCCTACTGTCCTCCGAAAAACTCCATTTTTTCTCCGGGCGAAAGTCATTTCTAGGAACAACGACCTCCACGAAAGTCGTAGAACACTTCGAGAGCTTCAGTTTAGACCCAAGAACCACCCCAAACGGTCAAGAGATGATCAAGATATCGACCTCCAAAGTTCAGTGAAAAATCTGGAAATTCCATTCCAGACAGCTCACTGTCCACTTTCTTATCCCCATTTTTCTCCGGGCGAAAGTCGTTTCTAGGAATAACGTCCTTTAGGGAAGTTGTAGAAAATTTCGAGATCTTCGTTTTAGACTCAAGAACGATCCTATTCGGCCCAGTTTTGACCGAGTTACTGCCATCCAAAGTTCGGTCCAGATTTGAGAGTTTCACCGCCCGTAGAAATTTTCAACTAGCTTATTCGGCCCCGACTAGTTTCGGATTAAGGTAGAATACTCCGACCCCGTTATCTATAAGTATATGTGGTACTTGAATAGTTATATGCATGTTTGACTTGAATTTAGCTTGTAGAACTTTCTTGTTAAGTACGTAGTTTACTTTGATCTTATGACTACTTGATTGCTTGATCGCCTAGTTACCACGTGATTGCATGAACTCGTCAATAAACATGTGTTGCTTTATTGAACCTCTCGAAGGAAATGCATTTTAAAGATAAAGTATCGTTTGAAACGAAGTAATTGTATTTTGACCTTTTAACGAGCATGATATCGCATGAGTTATGTGAATAGTCCCACCGCGGAATCGATGCATGTTACGAGACACATGGAATTGGAAAAGTAGAGATACGACACCTAGGGTGTGGATAAAGGAAATAATTGGACTTGGAAAAAGGATTTTTGAAGCTACATTGTGGCCGGACTTGGTAGCCATTATGGCCATGAGTCAGATTTGGTAGCCTTTGTGGCAATGAGCCAGATTTAGCAGCTCATTGTTGTGCGGCACAAGGTGCCGGTCTTGGATGCTCATGGTTGTGTGTGTGTGTGACACAATGTGCCGGACTTGGTAGCCATTGTGGCCGTGCGTTGGTAACCTTGTGGCAATGAGCCGGACTTGGTAGCTCATTGTTGTGCGACACAAGGTACTTGTAACCCATGGTTGTGTGCGTGCGTGTTTTCGGAATTGATGATAAAAGATGAGACGATGAGTCGCGTAGGGGAGACACACGGAAAACATGACACCAATGCTCGTTAGTGAATGCGCATGTGTAATTGTATGAGTTGTTTGAAAGCATGTTAAAATCGTATACTATCTTTGATGTGTATGTTAAGGGTTAGTGGGTTTGGATTACTCTATTGAGCTTTCAAGCTCATGGTGTTGCTTTATGTGACCCTGACATATTATACTGGTGGCGACGCTGGTATAATGTGTCCGATTTTATAGATGAGCAGCATGAACAGTACACCTTGGAGGCTTTTGGAGCTGAGGAACTTGCTAGGATGGAAGAAGAGAAGGAGCTGTAGATAACCTTAGATATCCATCCCTTTTGTGTAATAAACGAACCCTTTGGGAGTTTATGATGTAATAAAGAGCCAGACTCTCTTTTGTTGTTCAATAAAATGTTTATTTAACGTACCCAAAATTCGGGGCGTTACACTCATAAGTATTTCATACTTGGAATTGCCTAAGTCTCTCGTGCTTAGTCTGTCTAAATGTCTCGTTTTTTCAAATATAATTTCATTATGTTTTTTTTTTTGTTCAAGTATTTCGTACTTGGCATGTCTAAGTATCCTCGTACTTAGCATGTTTCACGTACTTAAGTATTTGTTAAGTATCACGTACTTAAACAATTGCTAAGTATCTCGTACTTACATAATATTTAAGTTTCTCATACTCAAATAAGGCTTTATATACTAAGTATATTCGTACTTGTATATCTTTGAGTATCACGTACCTTTATACCCAAGTGTTTCAGACTTGGTAATTCTACGATTTGCATTTTTTCGTATGCAAACCCGAGTGTTTCATACTTGGGAATTTCATAATCGTAATTTTTGAGTATCTCGTACTTTCGTATATTAAAGCTTTTTCATGCATAGATAATTGAAACGTGTATTCGTACCCATTCCCTGCTCCCCAATACGAAGAAAGGGATTGGAAGGCCGTTATTCGTATTATAGATCAAAACAATCCATAAGTAAAATGGAATTTCCCATGCAACTAAAAAGGGAAACACAAGGGAACTGTATTCATAATTCCCACACAATCACAATTCTAAAACAGAATAAAAAGTAAGCCGAAGTCTTTCAAACAAAGAACTTC
The DNA here is from genome assembly GCA_025413875.1 of Rhododendron molle. Classification (NCBI taxonomy): domain Eukaryota; kingdom Viridiplantae; phylum Streptophyta; class Magnoliopsida; order Ericales; family Ericaceae; genus Rhododendron; species Rhododendron molle. The sequence goes on along the minus strand of CM046391.1, from coordinate 31,458,013 downwards.
CTCAAGTTGTGGATATTCCAGGGCCGTGGCACTGGGTTCCCGTCCAAGTCTGCCAAACGATAGGCCCCAATGCCCACAACCTCAGTAACTCGATATGGGCCTTCCCAATTAGCTCCTAACTTGCCCTCATTGGCAACCTTGGTGTTGCCGAGCACCTTGCGGAGCACAAGGTCTCCAACACCAAACTCTCGTGGGTGGACATGCTTGTTGTAGTTCCTCATCAACTGTTCCTGATAGGAGGCCAAATGCACCAGGGCTCTCCCTCTCCTTTCCTCGGCAAGGTCGAGCTCAATTTCAAGAGCCCTGTCATTTCCCCCACTTTCGACCAAAGCAGTTCAGTTGGTAGGAAGGCCAACTTCCAATGGAATGACTGCCTCTGTTCCATAAGCCAAAGAATAGGGGGTCTCTCCCGTAGACCTCCTAGGCGTTGTTCGGTGCGCCCACAATACCAGTGGCAACTCATCAGGCCACTTGCCCTTTGCTTTATCCAGCCTCTTCTTGATCCCATCCAAAATGGTTTTATTGGATGCCTCTGCTTGCCCATTACTCTGAGGGTAAGCAGGGGTTGAATAATAATTTCTTATTCCATATTGGGCACAGAAAGTCTTAAACTTTTTCTGGAACTGGGAACCATTATCAGTAATCAAAGAATATGGGACCCCGAAACGGGTAATGATACTCTTCCAGACAAACCTCTCTATCATAGGTTCAGTAATTTTAGCCAAAGGCTCAGCTTCAATCCATTTCGTGAAGTAGTCTGTTGCTACCAGCAGGAATTTTCGGTTCCCAGTAGCCTTGTGAAGTGGACCAATGATGTCCATCCCCCATTGAGCAAATGGCCATGGACTAGTCAAGGGCACCAGATCTTCAGCTGGTGTTCTAATCATCGGTGAGAACTTCTGGCATTTCTCACAAATCTTTACATAAACCTTTGCATCTTCCTGCATATGTGGCCACCAGTACCCCTGCGTGACTGCTCGGTGGGCGATGGACCTGCCCCTAGCATGGCTCCCACATGTTCCCTCATGAATCTCGCGGAGGAACTTCTGCACCATCTCGGGGTGCACGCAGAGCAGGTATGGTCTAGTAAAGGACTTTCTATATAGCTTTCCTTCTGGAGACAGCCAGAACCTAGCGGACTTGGTTCTGATTTTGTGGGCCTCCTTTTTGTCAGTAGGAAGTGTCCCGTCTCGTAGGAATCCCACAATTGGATCCATCCAACTTGGCCCCTGGTTTACGTCCAGGACCATTTCAACACTCTGGCCAATGCTCGGCTGGGTCAGGTAATCCACTGCTACCTTCCTCCTGAATTCTGTGGGTACGGCTGCAGCCAACCAAGCCAAGGAATCCGCATGGGAATTTTGCCCGGAGCTTATCTGTTCAATGTAAACCTTTTCGAAGGTGTCGAGCAGGTCTTTAGCTGCTTCCACGTAGGCCGCCATTTTCTCACTCCGGGTCTCGTATTCCCCGGACAGTTGACGTACCACCAATTGTGAGTCGCAGTAGACCCTGACCTTTTTCGCCCCCAAAGTTTTTGCATTTTTAAGGCCGATCAAGAGTGCTTCATATTCTGCCACGTTGTTCGAAGCGCTGAATCCCAGCCGGACAGAGAGCTCTATCATGACTGCCTGGGGAGGGAACAGGACGATGCCAGCACCGGAACAGGACGATGCCAGCACCGGAACCGGAGTTACACGCCGAGCTGTCGACAAATAACTTCCATTCCTCGGCGTTCTGTTCGGCTGATACCTCACTTCTTTTGTTCGAAGTCCCCGTTCGGCGCTCCTTCCTCGTAGGAGGCTGGGGTGCTACAGAAGGAGAAAACTCTGCTACGAAATCAGACAATACCTGGCCTTTAATCGCGGTGCGCGGTTGATAATCGATGTCGTACTGGCTAAACTCAACGGACCAGGTGGAGATCCTTCCCGAGAAGTCTGCTTTCCGTAGCAGAGACTTCAGTGGATATTCAGTGTAGACTACCACCTTGTGGCTCTGGAAGTAGTGGGGTAATTTCCTTGTGGCTGTCCTTAAAGCAAGGACGAGTTTTTCAAGGGGCAGATACCTCGTTTCTGCGTCCAAGAGCGTCTTACTCACATAGTAAACTGGAATTTGCTCAGCCTCCTTATCCCTTAACAGAACCGCACTCACTGCATGCTCAGAAACCGCCAAGTACAACACCAAGGTCTCTCCTGGTTCTGGGGTTGATAGGAGCGGGGCAGAAGCCAGGTATTTCTTTAAGTCTTGGAAAGCCTGCTCACATTCTGCTCCCCACTCGAATCCTTTGTCTTTTCTTCAACAATTGAAAGAACGGTCTGCACTTGTCGCTCGAACGGCTAATGAATCGGTTAAGAGCTGCAGCCATTCCAGTCAGTCTCTGGACTTCTCTCGTTGTCCTAGGGCTCTGTAGCCCCTGCAAGGCTGCTATCTGGTCAGGATTTGCCTCGATCCCTCTTATGGTCACCAAGTGGCCTAGAAACTTTCCAGAGCCCACTCCGAACGCGCACTTCGAGGCGTTGAGCTTTAACTTGTACTTCCTCAGGATTTCGAAGGCCTCTTTGAGGTCTGCTATGTGACCATGTTTGGCTTCGCTTTTCACAACCATATCGTCTATGTAGACCTCCATAGTCCTGCCAAGCAACTTCTTGAACATAATGGTTGCCAGTCTTTGATATGTTGACCCTGCATTCCTCAATCCAAATGGCATTACAGTATAACAGTACAACCCCCGTGGCATGATAAAAGATGTTTTCTCTTGATCCGGCCCATACATGGCGATCTGATGATATTCTCGATATGCGTCGTGGAAACTCATCCCCTCGTATCCAGCGGTTGCACCAACCAACTGATCTATCCTTGGGAGAGGGAAGCTGTCTTTGGGACACGCTTTATTCAAGTCTGTGAAGTCCACACAGACACGCCATTTCCCATTCTTCTTCTCCACTACTACAGTGTTGGACAGCCATTCTGGATAATAAACTTCTCGTATTGCCTGGGCCTCTAGCAGACGATCCACCTCTTCGATAACAGCATCGACGTGTTGGGCCGCTGCCCTTCTCTTTTTTTCGATCACGGGCTTGTGCTGGGGATCTATGTTTAAATGGTGGCAGATCACATCTGCATCCACCCCGGGCATCTCGTCTGGTACCCATGCAAATACATTGACATGTTCTTTTAAGAAACCCACCAATTTGGTTTCTTCTGATTCTGTCAGTGACTCCCCAATCAGAAAATACCTCTCCGAATCAGTCTCGTTGATCTGTATTTTCTTCAGGCCTTCCACCACTTTCTCCGCTGGATTCCTCCCGACATCCTCGATAGTCGGTTGATCAGGTACTTCTACTGTGTGGACGTTATGGGCTTTCGGTGTTTTCTTGATGATAGAGATCAAGCATTGCTATGCCGCCTTTTGGCTACCCCTGATCTTTTCAATTCCATTAGACCCTGGGAATTTCACCATCTGGTGGTAAGTAGAAGAAACAGCCCTCATCTTGTGTAACCAAGTTCTCCCTATAATCGCGTTATAGGAAGACGGGATGTCTACAACCAGAAAGTCAGTTCGCAGGACTACTGAACCTGCACGGACAGGGAGGGTTATCTTCCCTAGAGGCCAGACTGCCCCTGCTCCAAAGCCCACTAAGGGTGTCTTTGACTGCTCCAAATCTACTTGAGTCAAACCCATCCTTTTGAATGCTTCGTAATATAATATCTCTGTACAGCTTCCTGAGTCTACTAGGATCCTCTCGATATCATACTCCCCAATTCGTAGGGTTATGACCAAGACATCGTTATGGGCCACCTGGACTTCTTTCAAATCTTCGTCTGAGAAGACTAGGCCTTCGTTGCCTACGTCATTCTCTCGTCCTCTCTTCTTTCCCAACCTCATGACATGTTGGTCGTGTTTGATTTGTCTCTCGAGCAACCTTACCTCATTTCTCGTATAAGGCGCAGCCAACCCATGTATCATATGGATTACTCCTTTAGGATTCTATTCGTAATCCAACTCCATGGCCTTCCCCTTATCCTTGGGATCCTCTTGGATGAACTCTTTAAGGTAGCCCCGAGAGACCAAATCGTCAAGGTGCCTCTTGAACATCTCGCAGTCTTCAGTCATGTGACCCCAGTCCTTATGGTAGCTGCAATGCTGATTCGTAGCACGTTTCGCATCCTTATCCCCCCCAGGGGTTGGGGCCATTTGAAATAAGGCTGATTCTTAATTCGGTAAACAACCCTGTAGATGGGCTCCCTCCAAACTGTAGTAATCGAAAAGAATGACTTTGGATCAGGGGGTGGCCTTTCTCTGTTCGGCTCTCTCTTGGCCTGCCCGAATTCCTTCCTTTCCTTGTATGTTCTGGGCTCTGGCTTATCCGCCTTTTGCATAGACCCTGGGCTTGCTCGGCAACCACCTTGTTGTCTTCTCACGATATGTCATCCTCGTTCTGGCATGCTTTGTTCAATCGTTCCATCAGCTGTGCCAACATGCTCACCGGATTCATATTCAAGGACTTTCGTAGTTCCCCCGAACAGGCAACTCGGTTTTGAACTGCTATTGCATACTCTTCACCGCAACTTTCAATCTCGTTGAAAGTTTCCCAATACTTTTTGGCGTAGTCTCTGATAGGCTCGTTCTCTCCCTGTTTCATAACTGAGAGGCTTTCGAAAGTCTTAGGCGGTTTTCTGCTGGTTAGGAACCTGGCAGTGAATTCTTCAGCCAACTGCCTCTATCCTCGTATGGTGTTCGGCTCCAATTTATGGAACCAAGATAAGGCCACTTTTCCCAGACTCGACGGGAACATCTTGCACATGATCGCGTCGTCGCCATCATGCAGACACAGTTGCCTCTTCTTCTCCCTTTGTAGTCTTAGCAGCATGCCTCTCCCAATCGGAATCAGGTCTCTCGTACCTGTCCCTGTGGTGCTTCCTGGTCCCACCTTCTTCTGGGTGGAAATTCTGCTCTTGTTTCTCCTTTTTCGTGAAGAAGTCCTTGGCCGTTTCGGGGTGAGGCTCCTTTTTCTTCGTGGAGAGGCTTTCTTATACTCCGCCACAGTCAGCCTCCCTCCTCTGGACTTTCTTCGTGAAAGTCCGGAATCTTCCGGATGTTCTCGTATCCGTTCGAGTTGTTGGATTTTGTATTCTCGCCTCTTAATCAGACGAGCGTATTCCTCTATCTCCTGTCTCTTCTGGTCCAGGATATCCTTATTGCTGCGCGCACTTTCGAATGTGCCACCGATTCTATCCCGTGGTGGGACCTGCTCCTTCTCGTGGATTCTGTGGCTGTCCCACCTTCTTTGTTTTTCGGATCATCATGGAGAGCCATGGGACGATCTTTGCTCGTTATCCTCTTGCTATGGCCACCAGCATGCTTTTTCGGAGCACCTGGAGGGGATTCGCCTCCTTCCCCACCAGCCTGGTTCTTCTCTGCAAGCGGCGTGATTGGGTCTACTTCCACCATGGTCGTTTTTCAATGGGATATCCTTCGTTTCCCATAGACGGCGCCAATTGTAGGCGCTTAAAATTCCGCATAGCCGTCGTAATCGACATTGAATGATAACAGCTGCACGTGTTGCCTCGCCGGAACCCTAATTTGTTGCTGGAACCCTAGCCTGCAAAAGCAGACAGGGTGGCGCACCTTTGCCACTCGTGGCAAAGGCCCTCCGATGCTAAAGTCTATCACGTACTTATGATCAAAAACTCGATTAACAGAATACTGCAAATGAATACCGAATATTGCGTACCTTTACCTCTAGGTTTACCTCGTATTTATAGACCCATGTCTACTTGTTTGCCCAAGCCATCTTGCTGCCATAAGTTTCTTTTCTCGTAAAGGGAACCCAGAATATCAGGGATTCTCATTCCCTTAACTGCATATTTCCTTTTAGACCATTTAGGAACTTCTTCCTTAATTGGCTGTTCACCCCATTCCCGTTGGGTATCTCGTCCAGATTCCGTTTCCTTACTGAGTACTGCCATTCTTGGACCCCTCCGGAGCATCCTCCAGACTGCTGCTCCTGTTCGGCTTCCTTGTTGCCGAACAGCTTACCTGGACCAGTGACTTCTCATGTCACTTTACTCGGTCCAGCAATTCCTCGTGCTTATCGAAACATGCCCTTGTTCGGCCAAAGACATCTCATGGCTCTGTCCTTTATTGCCGGACAGATCGTATGTTCCTAATGACCCCTTCTGTCACCGGCCTTTAACCACTGCCCGGCGGCACTTCTCATTCAACGGCTCACGTGATTTCCCGAACATCACATGTTCAGTTACTACTCTCGTCCGTTCGGGATTACCTCCCTACAAGCCCCGCACTTTTGCTCAGTTCTCAGCACCACTCTCTGCCGTGCTCGAGAAATTGGTCGAAGCGGCACCCTCAAGCCACTTACCCCTGCTCCCTTACCTCAAAAACTACCCGCATCCCACAATCCTAACGCGTACTGTGCCTATCACCAGAATGTGGGCCACCTAACCGATAACTGCTTCCGTCTTCGCCACGCAATCCAAGACCTGATAGACAACAAAACCCTCCCCATGCCACCCCAAAAACCAAACACCGTCTCAAACCCACTCCCAAAGCATTCCAATGCCCGCACCAACCTTATCTCTATAAGCCAGCCTTTTAACCCTAGCCTTTACATCATTCCTGATACCCAACCTAAGCCAGCCATCGAGTTGCCAGTTGAGTTTATGGTCTGCGCGCTTGAGACCGTGGAATGGGACTTTTGTAGACACCCCAATTTGGCCTAACGATTATTTCAACTCCCACCTTGGGACCATCCCCGATGATGATACGGATTTGATGATTGCTGATTGCTTTCTTGTGAAACCCATGGACTTATGGTACGAACTCTGAGCCACTTAGAGGACCCAATCCAGAGCCAAATAGCCTTTCAGACAGAAACATAGTGTGTTAGGAAAATCTATCGGTCGGCCGCAACATCGATTTCACGGCCATAACATCCATTCCTCACCCGAGCAACCTGTTGCTAGCAAAATCTCCCTGAGAGATCAAAACCTCGGCCGCCAGATCAATGGCTCCGCCACCACATCCATTTCTAGGCCGCCACATCCTTTGCTCGGCCGCCAGATCGACCTTTTTCTAGACTCTCGAACCTTCTGTCGGTCGTCTGATCCAATCCCACCGCCTCTCCGATGCGTTCGGGCCACGTTCAGGGATTGCAACGAAGAGTTTGCATTGCAATGCAATTGCAATTGCATCCCCGTGATTTGATTGGACCGAGTGAGTCACCCCTTTGCCTATATAAAGAGACCCTCGGATCCGAAAATAACACATAGAAATCAATAGACCTACACCCTCTCATCAGTCACGAAACTCTGCAGAAACACTTACAAAAACTCTCTCTACAAAAGCGCTAACCTCCCGAAGGCGGCCATCAATCCGACGATCCAACCCCGGAGTTCAAACCCTAACCCTAGGGTTTCATTCAAGAGGCAATCAATCAGTCAATCCCCATCAATCCGAAGCAATCAAGCAACTGAGGGATCAAGGTGGTGAGGCCCAACGGCCTCTGGTTTGGTTTATTTAATGTTTACGTCGATAATCGTAGCTTTTTGATCGTCTGTAAGTTTTCTATCTGGTGTGAGGAAGAACATCAGCCGGGGCTTCGATGCCTCGGCCGATACATTGAATCAGCATGATCGCTCGGCCGCGACATCCATTCGCCGGCCGAGTGATCGATCTACTCGCATAGCTTTGTTTTGCTTTCCGCTTTCTGATGCATGATTTCTTTGCAGTCCTGGCTCACATATTAACTGTTTAAGGCATAAAAACAGACTACGTGTATGGATTAAATAAAGTATCTACATGTCTTATGCTGAATGATTATGGGCTAGCTTCACGGCTAGGCAGAGAGGGGTGCCTAACACCTTCCCCTTGACTGTACTTTTGGCTTCCGTATCCAGAGTTTCTATCTGTTTTCCTAGCTTTAACAAACTAGGTGGCGACTCTGTTTTGATGATAACCGTTATCGTGTGGCGATACCTCTAGCCATGGAGGTATCCACGATCTTGGTTTATGAGGCGAGCAACCAATCGAGCAAACATAGTAATGATACAACTGTATGGCGATGCCCCGTTTGGGAGGTATCTACAGTTTTCTGGCAACTCTGCTGGGGATATGAGAGCCATAACCAAAAAGTTCAACATAAGACTAATACGTGCCTTATTTAATTCATTTATCATATGCATCGAGCAGGCAAGCCTCGTTGAGTTCACCTAATATCCCGGCATGACATGGGCTATGTTAGGGGTTCCAACAAACTCCACAGTCGCTTGTACCTTCTGGTATATCAAAAAGGGAATCACCCAATTGCCGCCTATGATGGGCTGGTGAAAGGATTGGTGCCTTTTGACGATAGAGCACCCTGAGACTACCCAAAACCTTACATGTGTACTTAGAAAAGCCATAGAACCTATCAAACTAAGGCAGGAACCTACCAACTAGGAACCTACTTGCATATATTTATGAGAGTTCTTCCTCACACCCATTGTACATATGTATGTTGTAAAGTTCTCTTTTGCAGGTTGAAACCTTAAGGGTCTTTTATCAAATGAAAGTGGTAAGTTAAACTAAGCTAACTTAAACAAAAATCTTTTCAGGAAAAAATGGCCACATCACAGTTCATGATTGATTCGCACTTTCAAACTGTCGTTAAGCTGTCTGGTCTGCCCTGCTTTGCTGCCAAAGAATTCGATCCCTCCAAATACATCACCCCGGAGGGCCAACCAAGGCCTATGATAGCCATCATTAAAGACAACCATGTCATGTTCGCAAGAACAGTCTATGAAGAAGAAGTGGAAGAAGGATTTGGCAGGGTTCCAATTTATTTCTATGATCCTTACACACCCACCGATGACTATTGGCCGATCGATGAAGTCCACAACTCTGAATCTGACGAAGCCAAGGAAGAAGAGTCTGTTAACAATGATCCACTGGACGAAATATCACTAAACCTACTCTTTGATGAAAGGGTCACCAACCATGAAATGATGGTGATCCACCCCATCATGGATAGGTTTGGTAACTGGTGGGGATTTGTTGGTATACGAAGAATCGACAACAGCGACGAAGCGGAAATTGAAGCTCAACTAGAAGAAATAACGGCAATAGCAAATCAAATGGCCCTCCAAGACTTGCAGGATGACAGTGATGAAAGTGCAAATCAAAGTGACTGTGAAGTGCTGATGATCAACCATGATGATGAAAAAGACTGCTCTGAGCTGATTGTGGATGCTGAAAAAGGGGCCTACCCTAAATGGACTGTGGAACACACTTTAAAATACAAAATAAAAAATGTTGATTCTGATCTTAGTCCCGATTCCGATTCCGACTCCAAGTCAACTCAATCCGAGTCTAGTGTTTCATTTTCTCAAACTACTGAGTCTAGTGAGGAAAACCTAGTTAAAATACCAAAGCATAACATTTGTTTTGAGTTTGATTCTGAAATATCTTTCGACAATTTAAGCAATGGGAAGGAAGATTTAGAGTATTTCACTTTGTCTGTGATTAACTGCATGGATTCTGACAATCCAATTTTCGAGGAAGAAATTCCAAAAGAAATTCTAGAATTCATTGAGAGAGAAGAGGAAAGGCGCGCTAAACCTTTTTCTGAGGAAATAATCACGGCAAACGTGGGCTCTAAAGATGAACCCAAAATGGTTAAAATTGGTACAACACTATCTTTTCAAGAAAATGAAAAACTAATCCTTTTGCTAAAAGAATACAAAGATGTTTTTGCCTGGTCTTACGAGGACATGCCTGGTATAGACCCCAAAATTGTTCAGCATAAAATTCCTCTCCTCCTGATGCAAAACCTGTTAAACAAAAGCTAAGACGCATGCGCCCTGATTGGGTTTTAAAGATAAAAGAAGAGGTTACCAAACAGATCAACGCCGGTTTCCTCATAGTCACCGAGTATCCACAATGGGTAGCTAATATCGTTCTAGTACCAAAGAAAACTGGGGGTATCAGGGTTTGTGTAGATTTCCGAGATCTTAACAAGGCCAGTCCAAAAGATGATTTTCCACTACCCCACATAGACGAGCTTGTGGACAACACTGCAGGGCACGCACTGCTGTCTTTTATGGATGGGTTTTCTGGGTATAATCAGATTCTGATGTCTCCCGAGGATAGAGAGAAGACCACCTTCACCACACCATGGGGAACCTATTGCTACCGAGTAATGCCATTCGGACTAAAAAATGCTGGAGCCACCTACCAAAGGATGGCAACAACCCTGCTGCACGACATGATGCACAAAGAGGTCGAGGTATACGTCGATGACATGATAGTCAAATCAAGGGAAAGGGAAGGACACTATGAAGCACTTCAAAAGTTCTTTGAGAGGATTAGGCAATACAAGCTACGTCTTAATCCTCAAAAATGCACTTTTGGGGTAATAGCTGGCAAGATGTTGGGATTTCTCATCACTCAAAGAGGAATCGAAGTAGATCCTTCCAAGATACAGGCTATCATGGAGATATCACCACCAAAGACAGAGAAGGAAGTAAGGAGTTTCCTGGGAAAGGTACAGTTCATCGGTAGGTTTATTTCTAAACTCACAGCCACTTGTGAGCCTCTTTTTAAGCTTCTAAAGAAGGGTACTGATTTTGAGTGGAGTCAAGACTGTCAACAAGCTTTCGAGGCAATCAAAGAGTATCTTCAAAATCCACCTGTGTTATCACCACCTATTGCTGGGAAGCCATTGATTCTGTACCTCTCAATGACAGAAACCTCCATGGGATGCATGCTAGCACAAGAAAACAATGCTAAAGTAGAGTGTGCCATATACTACCTCAGTAAAAAGATGATGGATTATGAAGCAAGGTACACTCCCCTCGAGAAAACCTGCTGGGGGCTAGTATGGGCCACAAAGAAACTAAGGCATTACCTATTGGCACATCCGGTAGTGCTGGTTTCTCGCTTAGACCCAATCAAATATCTTTTCGAGAAGCCAGCACTTATTGGAAGGCTGGCTAGATGGTTACTACTGCTTGCAGAATTCGATCTCAAGTACATGACAAGGAAATCAGTGAAAGGCAGGGCTGTGGCAGAATTCCTGGCAGATCATCCCGTGACAGAGGCCGAGGTAGAGGACTTCATGTTCCCTGATGAAGACATCTTGTGTCTCCTAAACGACACCTGGCAGCTCTATTTCGATGGAGCATCAAACCAATATGGATATGGCATAGGGGTACTGCTAGTCTCCCCAAACGACTCTCGTATTCCTTTGTCATATAAACTAAGGTTTGAAGTCACCAACAACCAAGCTGAGTATGAAGCCTGCATCGCTGGAATGGAGGCAGCCCTGGAGCTAGGGGCAAGAAGGATAGAAGTCACTGGAGATTCAAACCTAGTGGTATCCCAAGCAAGGGGAGATTCGAAAGTCAAAGAAGATACGCTGAAACTATATCACTCTGCAGTAGAGAATTTAATTCCGCAATTCGACTCAGTCATCTTCACGCACACTCCCAGAGAAAGCAATAGATTTGCAGACGCATTGGCAACACTAGCCTCCATGGTCGAAATACCCTTGGGATTCACAATGCGACCTCTTATGATCGAGCAGAAGATCGAACCAGCGTGCGAGTGCACTTTCATGGAAGAAGGCGAGAATGATGGTAAGCCCTGGTATGAAGATGTGAAGAAATTCTTAGAAGAGGGGGAATATCCTTTTGAAGCCACTACCAAGGACAAAATGGCTTTGCGGAAATTTGTGGCTCGATTTATAGTCTGCGGAGGAATGTTATATCGAAGGGCGCATTTGGGTCCCGACCAACTTTGCATCACCATGGAAGAAAGCCACAAGATCATGGAGGAAATACATGAAGGAATCTGTGGGCCACACATGAATGGAGCAAGGATGGCAAAGAAGATTCTGCGTCAAGGATATTATTGGACTACTACGGAGGCTGATTGTGCTGACTATGTTTGTCGATGTTTCAAATGCCAAACACACGCTGATCGCATGCGTATACCCCCTACAGAACTATATAGCATGACATCCCCTTGGCCATTCTCCACCTGGGGGATAGACGTCATTGGGAGCATAAATCCAAAGGGAAAGTACAAGCACCAGTTCATTCTAGTGGCCATCGACTACTTCACTAAATGGGTAGAAGCAGCTTCCTATGCTACTCTCAAAGCTACTCACGTGGCCAAGTTTATCCGCACCAATATCATCTATCGGTATGGTGTACCTCACGAGATCATCTGCGATAACGGATCACACTTCAAAAGGGCAACGAGGAAGCTCTTCGCCGAATTTGGGATACAAAACCACCGGTCATCTACTTATCGACCTCAAACCAATGGAGCAGTTGAGGCTGCAAACAAGAATATCAAGCGGATCTTACGTAAGACTACCAACACCTACACAGGCTGGCCAGAAATGTTACCGCTGGCATTGTGGGGCTACCGCACAACCGAAAGGTCTTCAACTGGGGCTACCCCTTACTCTCTGGTCTATGGAATGGAGGCTATATTACCTACTGAATTGGAATTGCCCTTACTAAGAGTGTTAGCTGAAACTGGAATGATCGAAGAAGATTGGGTTCAAAACCGCTACGATGAGTTAGCACTACTGGATGAAAGGAGGTTGAGGGCACTATACCATGTGCAAGGGTATCAACGTCGCATTGCACGAGCATTCAACAAAAAGGTGAAACCCAGAGATATCAAAGTGGGGGATATGGTACTCAAGGCCATCCGCCGCCATGTTTCCGACCCAAGGGGCAAGTTTAAACCCAACTGGGGAGGCCCCTACCTTATCAAACGCATACTTTCTGGAGGAGCAGCATACATTGCAGACCTGGATGGAATGGAATTCGCAATGCCAGTCAACATTGACAAGCTGAGGAAGTATTACCCTTGAGAGATGCTCGTTGGGTCGAAAACCACAAGGGTGGGCGAACCCAAGCAAAAATAACAGCAGCCTGCTAGGTCGAAAACCCGCAAGGGCGGCTTAGGCAAAAACTAAGGCATAAATAAAAGCGCTCGCTAGACTGAAAACCCGTAAGGGCGGTTTAGGCAAAATCAAGAGCATAAAAGGAGAGGAAAATACTCGAGTGAACCCCAACCAAAAACAAAACAAGCCATCTTGGAACTACGTTTATGGCCTGATTCCCTCTACGGGATACGTAGGCAATCTCTGAATCGAGACTTGGCCACTACTATTGTTATCACTTCCAAATTTCTAGGTCTATCCTAAAGCATGTTAAATGTCAAACCATGGCAACAACATTTTTGAAATGAAACAACCAAAACGTTTTATTATTCCCAAGGAAAAAGGAAAGCAAGCTCAAACAATTCTCAATCTATGGAAACTAGGATAAAACAAGTCTTTCAAAAAGCATAAGCAAAATGTCAATCTCTAGTTCTTCCTTCTCTTTGCACTCTTGTCCTTCAAAAGGTTTTTCTCTAACCAACGCTTATACGAGCTCGATAGCTTGTCAGCAAAGTTTTCAGCAATCTCTTGCACTACTCGATTTGGCCAAAAATGAAGAATATTGCGACGAAGACTGGCATCATGAACCTTAGAAACAGCATACTCTGGGTCACCCAAAACTTGGACCTGTGCAGCCCCAAACTGCCTCTAGAAACGAACAGGAAAATAGAAGGTAACTCGAGTGACGCCAATCACTGCTACACCAAAATGGTTCATGGTACTTACAGTCATACTCTTTATACCATACCAGGGGCAAACCCATTGGATCCTATCCCCCTTTCTAGTCTCCATCCATGCTTTCCAAGTAGCTTCAGTGGGAAATTGTTTGATCACACGACACTCCACACAGTGATCTAAACCATAGGGCAGCCGCTCCGGTACATCCCACACCCTCAGCTTCTCATAAAGCCATACCTATGGAAAACAAGGGAAAATTGCGAGCTGTGAGAACATGTGAGCCAAAACAAAAGAGAGACGAGTGAAAAGATAAATTTAGCAAAAGAAAACAGGTAAAGAGCGAACCTGTAGCAACAAAGGGCTGCCTGAAAACTGGGCCGTAGGATCACCCTTTACCATGTCAAGGCCCATCAAGGTCTCTGCCAACACTAAACCAGCAAAACCTACACGGTTCCCCACCTGATGGGCAAAGTCAAGCAGCATAGAATCAGCATGGCCAGAGGAAGGTCCAAGCAAGTAGTAATGAAGGAGACAAATGCACAACGCATGGAAGCATGCTTTCTGTTGAGGAATTTGACGATGAGCTTCAACAGTACCAAAGCGCTGAACAAATTGTAGGTTGTCTAACCTTCCATTTACCATGAAAAACCTAACTTCATGTTTCTGAATTTGGAACAAATCCTTCAAAAGATTGCCCCGATTGAACAAAGGGTTAGGAATTATGAGACTTTCTCTATCCAAATGACCCATGATAGCTGCAAGTTCCTCGACAGTAGGACACAACTCCTCTCTTCTAAATCGAAAGACATGGAAAACAGGGTCCCACAAGCTAGTGGCTGCCCGAAGGAAAGCAAAGTTCACGGGAATTTTGCGAAGGGAGAAGATGAAGTCTATACCAAAGGACCTAAAGTGCAAACGGTCGAGGCCGTTAAAAGAATCCAACCATGGATCAAGGACTGGTTGTGCCATGAAATCGTTGCTGACAAGTACCATCGCGTTTGTAGAACGTATACTTATAGGCTAGGATGAGTCTTAGTTCGAATCGGAATCAGATTCTAAATTCATCAGTAACTTGGTCGATATCTCGGCCGCCACTTCGAATAAACGGCCGCAAGATCGATTCCATGGCCCCTGAAAATCAAGCGTGACTCGAAGTCAAAATCTGGCAGATAAGGCGATCCCTCGGCCGCTGGATCGAAAGCTCGGCCGTCAAAACGATCTTTTCACGAAAGGTTCCACAGTTCAGTTAAGATTTCTGTCAAAACAATTTTGTGCCAGCACAAACAAGGAACAACAGCATCATATAACAGAGCAAAAGATTTTGTTAAATATAACGAAATCTTTTTTTTAACACCACAAGGTGAATCATCTCGCATTTCCTAAACGAAGCTATACATCGGTTTCCTGTCAAGCTAACCTATACAGGAAGAAAAAGAGAAGAAGAAGAAGAAGGAGAAGAGGATGCCGAACCCTCTGGCGGTCCGAACGCCAGGGACCAGCTGCAAAAAAGGAAAGGATACCCCCGGGGCAACATGTACCAAAGAAGCACTGCGGTGCAGAAGAGACATCACACCGCTCGGAAAAATCATCATACCGCGTAAAAGCGCCACCCTGGAAGCTCCACATCACGGAAGCAAGCCACCCATGCGAGGGTCTCTAATCAAGCAGCAAGACAGCACCAAAGGCAGTGCGGGCTCCCTCCGCGATCGCTGGCCATGCGTCATCCATCTCTCGAACTCAACGAGAGCAAAGCAAAGAAGATGATGAGTTTTCAATACGGTCCTCACAGGAAAGAGAATGAAGAAGGAGAGAGGGAGGAAAATGAAAACAAAACGCCGAAGGCTCGGTTGAGGAAAATGAAAACAAAACGCCGAAGGCTCGGCTTTTATAACAGTCTGAAATCGAAGCGATTAAACGGCCGACGAATCTATAGCTCAGCCAAGACATCCATTATCCGGCCGAGAAATCGATCTTTTGGCCCTCCAATCAATGCAAGCTATTATTCCGGGTCCGTAACCAACCGAAGCATTAATTAAATCAGCCTTGGAGGCACCTCCGAGCAAATATGATCAGAACTAGCCTTGAGGGCACACCTAAGCACAATGAAGTTCTCTCTCCACGAACCATTGACCAAAGCCCATCATCATAGCAGCTCTACGTTCGCTCAGCTGGCTCCACGCCGTCATTATCTCTACAGACTCAGCTATCCCAACTGGCTCAAAGCCGTAACCACTTCAACTAGCTCTATGCCATAACAAGCTATCTCAGTAGGCTCTACGCCACACTAATCAACGATCATCAATTCGGCGGCTCGAAGCCCATTACTCAACGGCTCCACGCCTGTTATCAACTCAACGGCTCAAAGCCCATCTCTCAACTGGCTCGAAGCCGTAACTATGTAGCTCCACGCCGTAATTGTCTCGGTCGCTCGAGGCCTACCACTCAGCGGCTCAAAGCCCATTATCTCAGCTGGCTCCAAGCCGTAACCAATTCAACTGGCTCAAAGCCGTAACAAACAGGCTCTATGCCGCCAGCAACAATTATCAAGCCCAACCACTGTGTACTGGATGCTCAAGTTTTACACTTGAATGCGCAAGCTCTACGCTTGAATGCCCAACCACTGCGTACTGGATGCTCAAAGCCTGTACTTTGAACGCTTGGATTCTGCTGTCCGAATGCTCGAGCTCTACGCTCTGATTGCTCAAGTCCGGAACTTGAAAGAAGCTCTAAGCTTATATCAAACACACACGCACGGGCCCGTGCACATATTGCATCAATCACATCGAGTCTGCATAATCATCTCACATCTAACAAACATTATCATACATACATGCTATGTCTTGCATCTATCACTGTTCAACAGGTCTATCCTGCAATCAACTGGCTCTACGCCTCGATTTTTATTGATCGGCTCGGCGCCTCGATCCTTTGGCTCGAAGCCAAAATCTTATGATGAGAAAGCTCCATGCACAAATCATCAGAACACAACCGGCTCTATGCCTCGGTTCAATCACATCAAGCTCAAAGCTTCAATATCCCTGACTACTCGAGACTGATGATCAATGCCAGCTCCGCGCTTTGGTTCAAAACTTCAACACCTCAGACTCTCGCTTTACTTCAACCACGTCAAAGCTCGAAGCTCTGACCTTTCAAGTTCTTACCTCCGGAAGGCAAAGATTTTTTGAACTATCAACACCAGCTCCGTGCTTCGATTCCACCTCCTAAGCGCTCGTCTTATGATCAAAACCAGCTCCGCGCTTCGGCCCGATCAAAGCACAAAGCTCCAAAACCTCAGGCTCTCACCTCATGATCACAACCGGGTTCGTGCCTCGGTACCTTCATCTCAGCACTCTTGGCCCCGGTTACTACGCCTCCTGCAATGGCATCCAACTCGTCTCCAGAACATGATTTGGGTTCCACCCCCTATCTCAAAACTGGCATCCAATTCATCCCCGCAGATGGCTTGGATTCCGCCCCAACTACATCAATTCCTTCCAGCTCATTCGCAAGGATAGGCTACTCTACCGAGCTCCCCTCAGTCAAAGTAAGGATGATCAAGAAAAGCAAACACACCTGCCGTGTACTGATCTACCCCAAAATACTAAAGGTAACTCTCCGCAAAAAAACTTCCCCGGCAGCCCCGCGCTCCTTCAACTACTTTCCGCCAAAACCCTGGCTCTACCCAGGTACGTTGCACTACGGCTTTTTAAGCCCGAAGGTACGTCTTCTGTCTCTAATCCTCCAAACTTTTTCTTTTTTATTGCCCTCCGAACTACGATTGGTCTGAATTTCCCCTGTGGAATACGTAGGCAGCCTCCCGGCCCGACCATAACAAAACCTTTTTCCGAAAAAAAACCCTTGGAATAGTGGTTGGACCAAAATGAGCCGCTTTTACAGCTTTGACTTTCACTCAAACATGTCTCGTGATCCGTCTGAGCTCAGTCAAAGAGGGGCATCTGTAGACACCCCAATTTGGCCTAACGATTATTTCAACTCCCACCTTGGGACCATCCCGATGATGATATGGATTTGATGATTGCTAATTGCTTTCTTGTGAAACCCATGGACTTGTGGTACGAACTCTGAACCACTTAGAGGACGCAATCCAGAGCCAAATAGCCTTTCAGACATAAACATAGTGTGTTAGGAAAATCCATCGGTCGGCCGCAACATCGATTTCACGGCCATAACATCCATTCCTCACCCGAGCAATCTGTTGCTAGCAAAATCTCCCTGAGAGATCAAAACCTCGGCCGCCACATCCTTTGCTCGGCCGCCAGATCGACCTTTTTCCAGACTCTCGAACCTTCTGTCGGTCGTCTGATCCAATCCCACCGCCTCTCCAATGCGTTCGGGCCACGTTCAGGGATTGCAACGAAGAGTTTGCATTGGAATGCAATTGCAATTGCATCCCCGTGATTTGATTGGACCTAGTGAGTCACCCCTTTGCCTATATAAAGAGACCCTCGGATCCGAAAATAACACACAGAAATCAATAGACCTACACCCTCTCACCAGTCACGAAACTCTGCAGAAACACTTACAAAAACTCTCTCTACAAAAGCCCTAACCTCTCGAAGAAGGCCATTAATCCGACGATCCAACCCCGGAGTTCAAACCCTAACCCTAGGGTTTCATTCAAGAGGCAATCAATCAGTCAATCCCCATCAATCCGAAGCAATCAAGCAACTGAGGGATCAAGGTGGTGAGGCCCAACGGCCTCTGGTTTGGTTTATTGAATGTTTACGTCGATAATCGTA
The DNA here is from genome assembly GCA_025413875.1 of Rhododendron molle. Classification (NCBI taxonomy): domain Eukaryota; kingdom Viridiplantae; phylum Streptophyta; class Magnoliopsida; order Ericales; family Ericaceae; genus Rhododendron; species Rhododendron molle. Next base: position 31,439,619 of record CM046391.1, on the reverse strand, counting down.
GCTTTTTGATCGTCTGTCAGTTTTCTGTCTGGTGTGAGAAAGAACATCAGCCGGGGCTTCGATGCCTCGGCCGATACATTGAATCAGCATGATCGCTCGGCCGCGACATCCATTCGCCGGCCGAGTGATCGATCTGCTGGCATAGCTTTGTTTTGCTTTCTGCTTTCTGATGCATGATTTCTTTGCAGTCCTGGCTCACATATTAACTGTTTAAGGCATAAAAACAGACTACGTGTATGGATTAAATAAAGTATCTACATGTCTTATGCTGAATGATTATGGGCTAGCTTCACGGCTAGGCAGAGAGGGGTGCTTAACACCTTCCCCTTGACTGTACTTTTGGCTTCCGTATCTAGAATTTCTATCTGTTTTCCTAGCTTTAACAAACTAGGTGGCGACTCTGTTTTGATGATAACCGTTATTGTGTGGCGATACCTCTAGCCATGGAGGTATCCACGATCTTGGTTTATGAGGCGAGCAACCAATCGAGCAAACACAGTGATGATACAACTGTATGGCGATGCCCCGTTTGGGAGGTATCTACAACTTTCAGGTAAGGTGGGAAGATCTGGTGCAAGATTTCTTGGCGGTGGAAGACAGAGCTTTTATTACTGGAGCATGGCCTGTGGCACTTAGCCCTAGCCAAGTTGAGGAATTGGAACATGGAGAATGGAGGCAGGACTGGGATGAGATCATGGCTGATCCGCTGGATGAATATTCTCTGTTTGCGCTATTCACGGAGCCCGAACCTGTCGAGGAGGAAGACACTACAAGAAAAATGAAGATTGGTGACGAAAAAGTGGCGACGAAATTTAATTTCGTCACTAATTGAGTATATTTGGCGACGAAAAAATAAATTCGTCACTATTTTGACAACTTCTGTGACGAAATAATTTCATTACCAATTATACCTGTTTAGCGACGAAAAAAAAATTTCGTCACCAAAGGTACCCACTTGGCGACAAAATACATTTTTCATCGCCGAAAGCTTAAAAAAGGTGACGAAATTATTTTTCGTCACAAAAGATAATTATTTGGTGACGAAAAATATATTTCGTCGCCAAATGAGACCAATTTAGTGACAAAATATTTTTTTCGTCACCAAATGATTAACTTTGATGACAAAAAATAATTTCGTCACCATTTTAATGCTTTCAATGACGAAAAATATATTTCGTCGTCAAATGGGTACCTTTCGTGACGAAATTTATGAATTTCGTGACAAAATTTATGAATTGCGCTTTGTCACTAAATATATTTCGGACATAACTATTTACTAAAAACTCCGTTTGAGATAATTCAAATTGCGTTTCAATAATAACTCAATTGCCTACAACTTTCATGTTTATCAAAATTGTTAATTTTAATGTTTAAAGGTTCAAAATTACATTCGAAATATATTTTCATGTTAAACATATATGTTATATATTAGATATTTCAAATATTTATTGAAAAGTGTGTGTAGTGCAGTTGGTCGGAGCTTACGCGAAAAACTCAAGAGACTCGGGTTCGAAACCCAGCAGGAGCAAGATAGAATGATTTTTTCCCCATATGAAAACGTCTTTTGCAACCAAAAATTTCGTCACCGATGTGACCCATCAGTGATGAATTTTTTCGTCACCAAAAGGAGTAATTGATGACAAAAAATTTCGTCGTCAAAAAGCACAATAGATGAGGAAAACAATTTCGTTACCAATTATTCTCTTTTTGGTGACGAAATATTTTGTCATCAAAAGGCACTATAGGTGACGAAAAATAGATTTCGTCACCAGGTAGGAATCCTCGACAACCTTTAGTCGACAATTTTTTTTCGTCACCTATATTATTTGTGACGAAAAACATGCAATTTGTGACGATTTTCATTCGTCACCCAATGTAATTTTTCTTGTAGTGAGATGAATGGGAATGGGAGCCCGAACCTAACGGATGGCACTGGATGGATGATTCCGACCCCCTAGACGAGATGTCATTAGCGTACCTTTTTCAAGAAGAGGAAGTGGTGGAGGAAATGGATCTGATGAATCCCCGTATGTTATCAGGGCTCAACGCCAGGACCATTGTCAACCTTACCCGAGACTCCGACGCTCTGGAACGTTCCATGGACTATCTTTTCTTCCCACAGGAATTCATCGTCGATGAGTTCTTTTCCAAACCTGTAGTTCAAATCCCCGATGAGCCCAGCATCTGCGTGTTGGATCCAGAAGATCTGTGGGGAAAGTCTGAATTGGTAAATGTGTGGATGAATGGTGAGGAACTAACGGTCAATAAGGCCATGCTTGATGAAGGGACTCTGCAGATTAATAATGACAACAGCAGCAACAATGCCAACTTTTGGAATTCTCTGGAGGAGGACAGCATCTGGCATGCTTTGGAAATGGAAACTCTCAACGAGACTTTGGAGAAGACAGCAATTGACAAGGGGAAGCGTAAAGCTGATGCTTGCGACTTGGACTTCTCTGATTTCTAGGAAGGTACTTGGTGGGAGCCCATTCCCAAAACAGTTAGTAACCTTACCAGAAGTGGAAGGGTCTATCAGCCTGCCAACCTCCAGCAGGGTAGCTCATCCCGAGCCCCTCCACCGCAGCAGAATACCCCTTTCAACCCCACAAGCCTGAACATCCCCACCCCTCAAGCTCCACAAAACAACCCTCCTAGCTCCACTAAAACTAACCCACCTACCCAGCCCAAATTGTCCATTGACCTCAACTCACTCCCTGAACCTGATCCGGAAGCCTCCACTGATCCTATTATCCGTCAACTCCAGGAAACCCCCGCCCGCATGTCTATGTGGGGAGTGTTAGCTGCCTCTCGCGAGCACCGTCATAGGATGGTCAACACCCTTTCCAGACTCGAGGTCCCCTCTGATATTGCCCCAGAAGCTCTTATTGCCCTTATAACCCCGAACCTCGCCCAGCATACATTGTCCTTCACCGAGAAAGACCTGCCGCCCGAGGGAACCGACCACAACAAGCCCCTTCACATTACCATGAAGTGCCTGGGAAAGTGGGTCCCAGCGATCCTTGTTGATAATGGCTCCTCCATTAACGTGTGTCCACTCCGCACTGCTAATTGCTTGGGCCTTAAGAACAAGGACTTCACGCCATCGAACTTGGGCGTTCGTGCTTATGATAATACGCATTGTGATGTTTTGGGGACAATCAACTTGGAGTTGGCAACTGGCAAGTTCAAAACCACCGTCGAATTCTGTGTGCTGGAAATACCTGCATCCTTCAATCTCCTATTGGGAAGACCTTGGCTACACCGCCCAGATGTTATGGGTGTGCCCTCAACATTGCATCAAAAACTCATCTTGGGTTTAGACTCTGGAACCCTTATCATCTATGGAGACTCAAGTATCCGTCCGTACGCCGAGGACAATTCCCCGCTATTGGAAATTATGCATGGAGAGGAAGACGTTGCCATGGGAGGTTTTGCGGTTATGACCTCGAAGGTATGTTCCATCCGGGCCGAGGACGGCTTCTTGATGAGCTCTGCAGCACTGGAAATTATGAAAAAGATGAAGTATCTGCCGGGCATGGGTTTGGGACTTTATGCTCAAGGTGTCCCCGAATTCCCTGACTTTCCTGGAAGTAATGAACGTTTCGGTCTAGGATATGAGGCCAAGAAAAGCGATTCAGCAAAGAAATGGCGCAATCGTGCCCGGGCTCGTACAACGGAGATGAAATCAAAGGAGAAGGAGCCACTGTACCAAGGAGAGCCTGAACCCTTTGTGGACCTTGAGACGAAAATGAAGTATCCTGGCTTCGAAATCTTTGCCAATGATACATGGGAGAGTGACGAAGAGGTTGCAAAGCTGGAAGAACTGTCTGAGGCACTCGACTGGTTGGAAGCTTTTGGTTTGGGCAGTCTCCAACTTCTGTTTGAGGGCGAGGAATCGGGGGGTATGATGCAAGACCCTGCTGTGCTGATGCTTGGAGATGAAGAAGAAATTGAAGACCATTCCAAACTCATTGTGGAGGCTGTAGGCGTTTATGATAATTGCACTTTCATTCCACATGTAACTCGCACTCACAGCACTTGCACTGAGTTTGAATCTGAGTCCGACACTGACTCGTCGTCTAGCACAGAGTCGGAGTTTATGCCCATCGGCCCTCCACTTCATAGCTTTTACTTTGAATTCGAGTCAACCGCTGTATTCCCCCCGTCTGATGAACTGGTTAATGAAATGAATGGCGTTTCCGCTTACTTGCCGATTTTTGAAATAAATTGTTTAGATCCCGATGATGAAGGAATAGATCTCGATGGGGACATTCCCAAGGAGATCCGTTCCCTCATCGATCGCGAAAATGAAAGACATGCTCAGCCTTTAAAAGAAGAAATAATCTCAATAAACTTGGGTGATGAGGGCAACCCTCGATTGGTTCAGGTAGATTCCGGGCTGTCTCCCACTGAGCTTCAAGAGCTCACTGATTTACTAAAGGAATTCAAAGAGGTTTTCGCTTGGTCCCACGCAGACATGCCCAGAATAGACCCGGAGATAGTTGAGCACAGAATCCCTCTCTACCCTGACGCCAAACCCGTGAAGCAAAAACTAAGAAAAATGCGGCCCGATTGGGTATTAAAAATAAAAGAAGAGCTTACAAAACAAATCGATGCCGGTTTTCTAATCGTAACAGAGTACCCCACTTGTGTAGCCAACATTGTTCCTGTCCCCAAAAACGACGGAAAAATCAGAGTGTGTGTTGATTTCAGGGATTTGAACAAAGCAAGCCCTAAGGACGATTTTCCATTGCCACATATAGATGTACTCGTGGATAACACTACAGGGCACGCCCTACTTTCTTTCATGGATGGCTTCTCGGGGTACAATCAGATTCTCCTAGCTCCAGAAGACAGGGAGAAGACCACATTCATCACCGAGTGGGGGACATATTGTTATCGGGTTATGCCATTTGGGTTAAAGAATGCTGGTCCTACTTATCAGAGGGGTGCCACCACACTGTTGCACGACATGATTCACAAGGAGGTCGAGGTCTACGTCGATGACATGATAGTGGAAGGCAAGAAAAGAGAAAACCATCTCCCGGCATTAAGAAAGTTCTTTGAGAGGATTCGAAGGTACAGAATGCGACTCAATCCGCAGAAGTGCACGTTCGGAGTCACGGCTGGAAGGATGCTTGGATTCATGATCACGACCAGAGGAATCGAGGTGGATCCTTTTAAGATTAAAGCTATTCTTGAGATGAAACCGCCTCGATCCGAGAAGGAAGTCCGATGTTTCTTGGGAAAAATTCAGTTTATCAGTCGATTCATCGCTAAGCTGACTCTCACCTGTGAACCATTGTTTCGCCTGCTCAAGAAGGACGTGAAATTCGAGTGGAATGACAAGTGTCAAAGGGCTTTTGAAGCAATACGAACTTACCTGCAGAATCCACCAATCTTGATGCCACCCATTCCAGGAAAACCTTTGATCCTATACTTGTCTGTCACACCCTCATCAATGGGGTGCATGTTAGCACAAGAGGGAGATGATGGGGTTGAGAGGGCAATCTACTACCTGAGCAAGAAGATGGTCGGGAGCGAAGAGTGATACACTTCATTGGAGAAGACATGTTGGGCGCTCGTTTGGGCCACAAAGAAATTGAGACACTACATGCTGTCTTATTCGGTGATACTGATTTCTCGGATGGACCCCCTCAAATATCTATTCGAGAAGCCAGCACTTACCGGTAAGCTAGCACGTTGGTTGCTCTTATTGGCCGAGTTCGAAATCAAGTACGTCACCCGCAAGTCAGTGAAAGGAAGAGCGGTAGCAGAGTTTTTGGCAAATTGCCCGATCGAGGGGCCAGAACACACGGAGTTTCAATTTCCCGATGAAGACGTAATGACTGCTGTCAACGAAACATGGACGTTGTACTTCGATGGAGCTACAAATCAGAAAGGTTTCGGGATCGGCATACTACTGGTCTCACCCGAGGGGTCACATATTCCCCTGGCTTTCAAGTTGAACTTCAAGGTCACGAACAACGAGGCGGAATACGAAGCATGCATTGTGGGAATGGAAGCCGCACTGGAAATTGGAGTCAAGGTGCTGGAAGTCATTGGTTGTGTCACAAGCAAACGGGGAATGGAGGGTCAAAGACGAGAAGATGAAGCCGTATCATCAGCAGCTCGACGAACTTATTCCGAATTTTCAAAAAGTGACTTTCACACATGTCCCGAGGATGAAGAATCGCTTCGCCGACGCGCTCGCTACCTTAGCATCCATGCTGGAACTTCCAATCGGGGTGAAGCTAAGGCCTGTCATGATTGAGCAAAGAGGCAAGCACGTGTACGACTATGCCATAAACATCGACGAGCCTGATGATGGACTCCCTTGGTTTCACGACATTTGGAATTTTGTCGAAAAGGGAGAGTTCCCTGCAGATTCTACCAAGAAGGATCGGATCGCGTTACAACGATTGGTGTCTCAATACATTATCTGTGGTGGAAAATTGTACCGGTGATCTCCGTGCGGAGTCCACAAGTTGTGTATTCACGGTGATGACACGAGAGCGGTGATGGAAGAAGTCCATGAGGGAGTTTGCGGACCCCACATGAATGGAATGATGCTAGCAAAGAAAGTTCTGAGGCTGGGTTACTATTGGTCGACTATGGAGACAGATTGCATCGAGTTTGTGCACCGATGTCATAAGTGCCAAACTCATGCTAACCTTATCCACGTCCCGCCCTCGGAATTACACTCAATGGCGACACCATGGCCATTCTCCGCCTGGGGCATCGACGTCATTGGAAGGATCACACCCGCAGCTTCTAACGGTCACAGGTTCATCTTGGTAGCAGTCGATTATTTGACTAAATGGGTTGAGGCAGCCTCATACAAGACTCTGACGGCAGTTCAAGTGGCTCACTTTATCAGGCAAAACATCATCTATCGGTATGGAGTACCTCAAGCCTTCGTATCTGATAATGGTGTTCATTTCAAAGGGAAAGTCCTAGAACTTTTCGACGAATTCAAGATTCAAGTGCATCACTCGACCACTTATCGACCGCAAACGAATGGGGCAGTCGAAGCAGCCAACAAGACCATCAAGTCGATCCTAGAAAGGACTGTCGAATCAGCTAGGGATTGGCACGAACAGCTACCGCTAGCTTTATGGGGATACCGGACGTCTATCCGCATGCCGACAGGGGCAACACCTTATTCTTTGGTGTACGGTATGGAAGCCGTTCTGCCCATCGAAGCCGAATGGATCAGCGGGAGGTTCGAAGAGCTCATGTTGTTTGACGAAAGGAGACTGTGAGCGTTGTACCACATCCAGGGTTATCAGGGGAGAATCGCCCGAGCATTCAACAAGAAGGTGAAGTCGAGGGACCTGCAAGAGGGGGACATGGTAGTCAAGGAAATCCGTGCACCGATCTTTGATCTTTGAGGGAAGTTCCGACCAAAGTGGGCAGGGTCGTACATCATCAAGACTATCCTTTCCGGAGGAGCAGCTTCGATCATCTATCTTGACGGCAACGAATTCTCAAATCTTGTCAATTTGGATCAACTCAAACGATACTACCCCTGAGAGAGCTCGCTGGGCCGAAAACCGCAGGGGCGGGCGGTCCTAGGCAAAAATTAGAGCAAGCCTGCTAGGTCGAAAACCCGCGAGGGCGGCTTAGGCAAAAGTTAAGGCAAAAGTCGAAAAAAAAAAAGCTCGCTAGGCCGAAAACCCGAAAGGGCGGTTCTAGGCAAAATTTAGAGCACAAAAAGGAGAGTGTTAATACCCGAGCGAACCCTAGCCCGAACTACGTATGGGCCTGATTCCCTTTCTTAAGGGATACATAGGCAATCTCACTTTGAGGTTCGGTCCTAAATTCCAAAGATCCAAATCCAAATTGACGAGTCAAAATGCTTTCTTTCAAAGTGCACGAGATCAATGAACCGAAAGGGGGAAACCCTTAATCAGTCGATTTTATTCCGATGATTTCTTTATTACAAGTTGAGCATGAAAACAGAAAACGCACAACGAGACCTAACTTTTATTTCAAAAAACGGCAAAGTAAGCAATCAACCCATTCTCGCTTCCACATCTCTCCTTAGCCACTTGCGGTATCTTCCGGTTGAAGCAATGGAGTAAAGAGGATCAGTTGGCTCAGTCCTACGAGCCTCCCATGTACGAACATAACTCCGAAGACCCGGGATGGTGAAGGGAGGGAGACGAAGCACTTCAGATACTTGCGGCGGCACTTCTTGACTAAGTCCAAGCTGACGAAGGATGCGGAAGGGTGAGTAGAAGGTGAAGCCTGTCAACCCAGCCACAAACACGTGCATAGAGCCCATGTTGCTCACGGTCATTGCAGGAAGTCTCAGCCAATGGCACCGCCAAGTGATGTCATCTTCCTCTGCAGATGCAAAGAAATCAGCCCAGTCATCTTCACTGCTATACATCACCTGGAAGGGACGGTTCCATCCGCTCGCTCGATACCACCAGTCATTCGCCGGCGGTGTCAGCAAATTCAACTTATCACAAAGCCATATCTGTCAAAAAAGAGAGAAAACAAGTAAAGAGCTAGATAAAGCCTAAACCGAGTGTCGAGGTAAAATGAATGTGAGAAATAGAAAAAGGAGAGTTGAGTGAGGTCCCTAACCTGCAACAGCAGCGGGCTACCACCAAAAACCCTCGTGTGTCTAGCACGAACAGCATCCAACCCCATCAAGGCTTCAGCAAGGACCAAGGGTGCAACATCCTTGCGAGCCTCAATCTGAGCAGCGACTCCAACTAATAGAGAACTGGGCTGACCAACAGGAGGAACTAGCAGGAAGGCCGCCAAGAGACAAATGCAGCAGGCTGTCATCTGGCGACCTTGATACTCGAAATCCGTTAAGTCTCCAGGTGGACTGAATCTCTCGTACAGCTGCATGATGTTGATGGCGTTACCCCGAGTTAAGAACTCAGCAACATTTCCACTAACACCCAGCTTGGCTTTTAGGGTGTTCTTCATGCTCTCCCTAAGCATCGAAACAACTGGCTTGGCGGAGTCATGGCTGCCCAGATAGGCATGGAATTCCTCGACGGTGGGGCATAGTTCTTGAGAACCAAAGCGGAAGACATGCACTTCAGGATCCCAAAAAAACGCCGCCGCATGCAGCAAGACAGGACGAATGGCAATCTCGCGAAGATATTTCAAAGCATGAAGGCGATGCCCTCAGAAGTTCAACCAGTCGATGCCCTCGAAGTTGTCCAACCAAGGGCGGAGCAAGACTTGGTTCAACAAAGCCATGAGAAAAGGGACTTTTGAGAGAAGAACGATGGAATGGGTTGTGAGTGACTTACTAAAGCAATCCTGGTATTTATAGAAGCCTAGGGGAGACAGCACCACTTCCCCACCAGCCTTGAAACTCATCATGTTCCACATTTTCAAAACCCTTTTGAAATTCAAACTTTGGAAAGCTTGAAAAAGGCATTGGAAACGCACTAGACTTGCTTTGGGAAGCCACTGATTCCTGGGAAGCAGCCTGTGCACATTTACAAAGCGTCTGGGAAGTGTGCATACAGAAGAAAGTAGCATGGTAGAGCTAGAAACTGATCTTGGGAAGCTGCAGGAGTTTGCAGATCACGGAAGTCCCAAGCGCTCAAGAATTAATTCCCAAGCGCTCGACAGCACTCTCGAGCGCTCGAGAGTTCTGCAATTTTCAGCAGATCTGATTTCCTGGTTCTTGGCCTCGACGCAGCTCCGTGACCTCAATATACCCAGTTCAGCAGCTTACAATCTCTTTTCAAGGGAATACAGCGCTTCCAGTTGTCAGTTCATCCAAATGTTCATATGTGTCCCTTGAAAAACCTCAAAATTTCAATGGTTTCCTTCCCATCGATGTGTCAAAACTCGTGTCGAGAGCATTTGTTCATTTCCAATGGCATATGCAAGTCTTAATATGTGCTAGTGACTATGTGAAAAGGTCAAATGCACGTCAAAGCTTATGGAATCAATTGTCGCTCTCAAACGCCCCTATTTCAATGCTCGTGGTGGCATTAGAAGCACGCACTCGGAATAAATGCTCTCGTGTCCCATTCCCGTGTCCAATCACGGTTAAGTTTAGTCGTTACTTTCCTTAGTGCTTGCGAATTCCACATTGAGGGCATTCTTGTCATTCCAAGTCAAATTCCATGAGTCGAATTGATTGTGTCAAGTTTTATTCCGTTTTAAGAGTATCGGTTGAAATTCGCGTGCACTTTGCTTTCTTTCAAAGCTAGACGGATATATTTCATAAAATACAATTCTTGAAGGAAAGTGCAAACGAATGCAAACGGATAAAAGTGCAAATTTTCATAAATAAAATGTGGCATTTACAATGAGTAAGGAAGGAAGTACATGTACTGGGGCAAACACATGCCCAATCCTACCTACCGGGGCACGCAGACCCAAACAAAATCAAGGCACGCAGGCCCAGGAACTACAACTATGTAGGCACGCAGGCCCATACAAAAGAAAAGGCTAATAAAAGCAAAAAACTGAAAACTCAGCCCAGATGAGTCCTCTTCTCCTGACGTCCCTCGGACTCAGAGCTCTCAACCTCGGCCTCGTCGTCATCATCGTCATCATCGGAAGGGCCTGAGGCGCTACTCGAGTCAGTAGACCCTAAGGCTCGTGACTCAAGTGACTCCTCCGTATCCTCCTCGGACTCCTCAGGAGCGGGTCTGTGCCGAGACACTGCCCTGGGAACCACCTCGAACTGTCTGGCCCCTGCTCTCTGTCTACCCTGGCCTCTCGCGCTGGTGGAAGTTGGAAAGCTCGTGGTAACCTTCAGGCTGCACCTGCATATCATGAGCAATCATTTGATACATGTTTTGAATCCAATAAAATGTATGTGCATGCATTTGCATTGTCATACCTGTGCAGCAACAGGTAAAGCAGGCTCAGGAACAGGTCTGGTCTGAAGAATCCTCCCCTTGGCGCAATCCTTCAACAGCTGCCGCATCCCCACCATCAGCATAATGGCCTGCTCAGCCCATTCTCGCGGCACCTGCAATGGTTCAAAGGTCAAAACGATATGTGCATGAACAAGAAGCATTAGAAGCAGGGAAAGAGTCAAAGTTATGTTATGCCTGTGCGGGAAGTCGCATCGGCGGCTGGGGAAGACGTGGGATATCCAGTATCGCCCGTGCACCAGAGGGGTCTCTCACCCCTATCGTCCAATCCAAAGTCGGTAGCACGGCTGGGGTAGAAGTCTCAGCTGCCCTCGGGACTTATGTGCTACCCTCACCTCGTCCTGAAGAGCCAGCACCTCTCCCGCCAGCAGGAGGCCTAGCACCACGCCCTTTACTGCGTGAAGAGCGACCGCCGCGGCCTCGCCTTTCAGTCTCCTCTCCTGTCTCGTCTCTAACTGCACCTCCAGCCTCCCGCATGGCTCTCCTAGCCTCAGCCTCAGCGACTCGCCTCTCCAGCTCCCTTTCCACACCCAAGCTGGTGGCCAAATATCGAACCCCCTGGATGGCATGATCATATCGACCGGAGATATCTCTCCAAATCAAGACGGTTCTTTGGACCGCAAAGCTCATCCCATTTTGCCGCGGCTGCTCATGGAGGGCCTATGACCGCAAAGAAAACGATGTAGATGTAACAACCATACTCAATAAGCCTGCACTCCAGCAAGACCCTGCTCCTCGTCACCTCTCTACTCCTCGGAAGGAAGTCAGCCTCCACCCTGGCCCATCGGTCCCAGTGAACCTGCATTTGGTATTCTGGCATTAATAAGCAAAGAATTTCATTTTGGATAAGGCATCAAAGGAAAGAAAAGGTCGATGTTCGTACCGTAATCCCAGTAATGTTATCCAGCCAGCGACGGAAAGTCATCACCTGTCCCCGTCGCTCCTTCACCCTCTGGTACTCCGTACTCCACGCAAGTGCACGCGGAAGCAGGTTCGGATTTGTGCAAGTATTCTCGGGCGGGAACATGCCCAAGACCTCATAAGCCCAAAGCTGCAAATCATGAAGATTAATTCAATTCAAATCATTGCAAGTTCAATTCAACAAACCAGTCGATCAATCAATCAAAGCAATTCAAAGCAATAACGTCGAGCCATACCTCTATCACCCTCCAGTATCCGCCAATGGTGTCCCCCACCCCGCGTGTGGCAGCTCCCAGGAAGCAGTAGAAGTGCACAGAGCAGCACCTTCCCAGTCGTATCGGCCTGCCTGCCTCAGATCTACCAGGCCCGCCAAGTAACTCAGGTGAACCCGAGATCGCCTGAGCGGGAACAGAGAAGCCCCGAACAGGTACAGCAAATAGGCCCTGGCCATCTGGGCCACCTCAATGTCGTCCGTTGGCTCGTGATCCCAGTACACTGTGAACTGCCCGTACTCTGCTACTCCTCCGCTACGGTTCGGGACCCGTCCAAGGAACCACCTCAGCGCTGTGTCATCCAGCACTATGCTCGGGTCAAATGGAATTGGCTCACCTCCAACCCGAAGCCCTGTAATCGCTGAAAAGTCTAGAGGAGTCACCGTCATCTCCCCAAAGCGGAAGTGGAACGTGTTGGTGGTGTCCCACCACCGCTCCACCAGTGCGGTCATCACCGCACGGTCAACCCTCGCCGACGTCAGCAACTGGATGAACGGCCCGAAACCAGTCTCCTCGCACTCTCCGAGGCAACGCCAAGAAGTGTTGCAATGAATGACCTGAGCCCCCGTGTCCATAAATGTCTTTGGTATGCTGTTTCAACAAAGCAAGGAAATAGTATCAGTGAACAAAACAATGATTCAAGGAAGTAAATCAAACGCGGGAAAGTAAACTATTGAAGTCATACCGTGGTCCATCCTGAAGAGATGTGCGAGGCCCGACCCTGGAGAAGCAAGTCCTTGGGGTACTCCGTCCGTGCAGGGACATAACCGGTCATCCCCGTCGTATCAAAGAAATGCAACCGTGGTGCGTAGGTATCCGCCACGTAAACCCAGGTCGTGCACGGGCCATGTAGGCCTTCACCTCAGCGACTGCAGTAACTTGCTCCTCGATCACCACCTCTGCCTTCGGCTCATCCCCTAACTCCATCTCCGACTCTGCTCCGGGTCCTCCAACACCTGATACCTCATCTCCACTCAGTAGAGCTCCTAGCAGAAAAGACGAGGTCTGACCCTCCGTGGACCGTGCACCCCTCAGCACCTCTCTGATCCCAGCATCAAGACCAAGAGCGTCCAGTATGTCTCGCGGTCTCGCTGTGTCCAAGAAGTCTCCCTCCGTGAATGGGACCAGCCGCGAAGCACTGATCCCACTATCACCTCCACTCGGCTCCACAATCGCCATCCTCAATATCGGTGTCGCAACGATGCGACCAGCCACCACTACCTCATCCTCAACCCTCCCCTCACCACCGGCCCGCTCCGTGGCCGCGAGAAGCTCCTCCACCGTGGGAGTGCGAGGAGTACCTGTAGTACCTCCTCCGCTGCCCGAGATCCCCGTCTCACCACCTGATGAGCCTCCGCTGCCCGTGACCAGCTCATCGTCGCCTCCTCGCACCACTTCACTATCGTCCATATCCCCTACCACCGCTAAACCCTCACCAGCACTTCTCTCGGCCCTCGAACCATTACCCTCCACCTCCTTCTAACCTGGTATAACAGCACCACCGCCCCTCCGACGCCGTAGTCGTCGTAGCCGCTATTTCCTCGCGGCGGGACAGCCCGTCATCACCTCCACCAGCATCACCCCTCGCTACAGGAACCTCACCAGTCTCCACCATCCTCAACACATCCTCATTTCTGGCCCTGCTGGCCTCCTCTGTCGCCACCGCAGCCTCCACCACCGCCGCCTCACGGCTGGGCGTTGTCTCCCCACCGCCGCTCGCCATTGCTGGTTCCTCTACCCCCCAGTCCTTCTTCTACCTCTTGATTCGTGCCTCTTGGCAAACGACAGCCCACTGGAAGATCGTGGAGAAATCAAGATCTTGAGCTCGATCCGTTTTGGGAGAGAGGAGGGTCGTCTGAACAAGAGAGATTGACAAAGAAGAGAGAGAGATCGGTTGAGTGAGTGAGAGAAAGTTTGCCTGAGAGGAAGAGTGAGTTCGATCGAGCTTCAGAAATGTTTGGACTGCTCTGGTTCTCGAGCGCTCGGAATCAATTTGGAACCCCAAACCTGATGAAGAAGATGTAAGGACGGTAGGCCCCAGCCAAGGTCTCGAGCGCTCGAGACCACTCCCGAGCGCTTGGGAGTGGTTCTGAGCGCTGAGGTCTGCCGCCGTGCCAGCCCCCGTCGTCCCGTGCCTCTTCTTGTTGTCGAGGCTTGCTTATTTTCTCCTCCCTTTTTACAAATTCAATCTCAGTCCTGGCTTTGGCCTCGTCAAACGGGACTGTAGGAAGCGAATTGTTAGATATATTCGAAAGCATGTAAATCACATAAGACTTACATAATGAAGCGCAGCGGAATACTTCGGGCTTTTCAAGATCTATGAACCGAGACCCGCTCTACAATCACGAACTTCGAACACCAACTAGAACTCGAACACAGAACAAACACGGACACCACCTTCTTTTAGTCTCGCCGAGTAGAGAAGACTTCTAGAGTCTGCTCTTAATTTCCACACCACAAATCCTAGGGTTCTTAGATGGAAACCCTAGAGAGAGAAGATATTGATAGGAGAATATTTCTGGAGGAGAAGGAGAGATAACGTCTAACTCTTTTGTATTGTATGTATCTCCAAATATCTGCCGGACTATATTTATAGATTAAAGTCCAAGAGTTCACAGTCTCCTAATAGATTTAGGTGATCTATTATCTTTGAACTCTCCTAACAGATAGAGATTAGGAGTTTGTCTCATCCTTCTAACCAACTCAATCACATAACCCATGTGGACGACCCATGTGGGTTGGGTCCGGTCCGAACCGACCCATTTTTCTAGCATCTCCCACTCGTACACATTGGGCTTTAAGAAAATATCTCATCCAAGTCAATCTTATCAATTCTCTCTTCATACAGGAAATGAGGCGTGCGACCGACGAGAAAGAAACAAGCTAAATAGGAGTACCATATTAAGCTTCCATCAAACTAATATGGCACATCACTCCACAAGATCTCATCATTTCCCTAGACAAATCTAGCCACATTGGATCGAGCATCTCCAATCCCTCTTGAGTCCCAGCTCAGAGCTATGCTCAACCCCTTTGCGTTGGTGTGCTTCCAATTTCAAAATTATTTTTCATTTTGATATACTCTATATAAAAAGATAATAACTTGTGCCGGCACAAAGCACAACCAACCGCATAAATGAATGTGATACCAGAAAGTCTTCCTCGAGCCCTCATGTCAATCTATGTTAACCTTGCTGCTTTCCCAGTCATGCTCCATGGGACCATGACATTTCGTGGTCTTAAGTAGTCAAGCTAGAGGAGCAACACAAGGTCTCTACTTCATGACATCGTCTCAAGTCTAGTAAGGGCAACGAGTGGTCATATAAATGACTCTTAGAGCTCACACAGTGATAGGAAAAGGGATCCACCCTATCACTCCTCTAAATATGGTCGACAACAGCACATGTGGTATGATTCAAATGCTACGGTGGAGTAATCCAAAAAGATCGTGCCTCTCCCCAAAAACACCGCACAGACATAAGTACAGTCGCTACTAAAAGCGCCTTACTCGAGACTCTCAAATTTGTCGCATGCACTGCGCCCTATCTAGGTCTCCGTCTGGCTCAAACGAAAGGCTACACAGACTCTGTGTTCGGTCAAGAGTGACTTCATCTTGGTCCAACCAAGGCAACAATACTCTAAACTCAGCATTATATAAAGAGTATAATTATGTCTCATCTCGCTCGCCCATCAGCGCTGAGGTAGGTTACCGTGTGAGATGGTCAACCCCATGCCTTTCGACACACAATTGTAAGTGCATAATAATTTAAATGCAACATGATTTTTATTATCACAATCAACTCGAATATAAAAATCAGTGCATAAACAATAAATATCCAAAGGTGTCTCAATAAAACATAAACAACTCAAATCCTATGAAGTCCCAGACTACTAACATGGCTTTGAAAGACATCCCTTGCTATAGGCTTAGTCAAGGGATCAGCAACCATATTGGTCATGGATATATGCTTTAGGACCACCTCTCCTTGCGCAACCATGTCTCGAATGTAGTGAAACCGAATATCAATGTTGTAGACACCCCAATCCGGACCTCGGAGAGTCTTTGTCCACCCCGATGATGAAAATAGAGGAAACGGTACCTTTGCGAGCTCGAAAAAGGATCTCTCTAAGCCCAAAAACCCAAAAAGCCTGAAAAGCCCAGATATAAGCCCAAACAAAGCCCAAAAGGCCCTAGACCACAGGAGGAGGTACCGTGCGGAGCCAAATTGGAGCGCACGGCACCTTGAGAAATTCAAGGGACCGTGCGCAGCCAAACCCCTCCGCACGGCACCTTGAGCAAAAGGTCGGCCTGTGAAGTCGCCGGCCACGCCAGTGTGAGCCACAGCTGATGACTGCCTCAGCCGAAAATGCACTTCTGGCCCGCCCAGAAAACACCTCCACCATTTGAATTCAAAATCCTTGGCCCTTTGCCTATAAATTAACCCCTCCACTCAAGGGAAAAGGGTCCTTCTTAGCCTTTCTTTTGAGTCCCTCCCTTGCCTTTCTCTTGGCTTTCTCACTCTACTTTCTCTCTCTAAATTTCTACACCCATTTTCTTATTCCCATGGCCATTTCCAAGCTTTAAAGGATGTCATTCCCAAAAGACATTCTTTAAGAGCTTTCACTCACTCCCTTCTCATCATTGAAGTTGATCACTCATTAACTTCAAGACCCCATCACCCAAAACACCTAACCTTCACTCACACCCATACTCCCTTTGTCTCATTTAACCTCCCCCATCCACATCCGTGACGATCCATCCACATCCTTGCATCCACGATCCTTGATCAAGCTCGAAACCAAAGGTATAAACTAGTTTCCTCGAACTAGATTCCGTTCTAGTCCTGAGGGGACCTTTTCTGTCAGCAGATCTAATCCCTTTTGGTTAGATCCTGACTCAAAACCTATTTTCATAAAATCAAACCAACACTGTGCTGAGGTTGGGGAACCGCGCGGTCTGTTGATCAGACGCACGGCACCCTGACTCTCAGCGCACGGCATGATGCACACTAGTGCTATTGTGAACAGACTGGCTGGATCTGAGTTTTCCTCTGCTGTGGTTACCTGTTTTTGCTGTTTACTGTTTCTGTAGCTCTTAAAATAAGACCATATCTACAAGCCATGTTCCGGCTCTTCTAAAATCTTTTCAAGATCATCCCAAGTGATCAAAAACGTTGAAAACTACTTTAAAACTACGTTTTGAGAAGGATAATGACGTTCTTGAGATGATCTGACCGCCGTGAGGCTACTCGTGAGTTTTCAAAAGACCTACAGAGAAACCAGTGAGCTAAATGATGTTTTGAAAGACTGCAACAGTCTGACAGCAGAGCCGGTGCCACGCACGGCATGTTGAGATGCCTCGCACGGCATCTCAGAGTGCCGTGAGCGGTATTCTGAGGCCCAACAGTCTGACAGCAGAGCAGGTGCCACGCAAGGCATGTTGAGATGCCTCGCACGGCATCTCAGGGTGCCGTGAGCGGTATCCTGAGATCCAAACAGTCTGTTGAATGTTAGTTACTTCCATTTATTCATGTCATTTTATCACGACTGTACAGATAGCACCACCTACACGTCAATGTGATATATTCCCCATGTCCCTTTCCCGTTACGTGCTTTATTAAAGAGTTTGATATTCCAAATAATATTGAAGATTTCCCCCTTTTTAAAACATCAAGTAGAGACCGGTCTTACCGGGCAAATGGGGTGCTTTTTAAAGAAAAACCTTCCCCATTCGTAACGTGGCTCCCGAACCCAACATCTCAACGTTTTCGCTAGACCAAAAGCCTTTTTCCAAACGACTCCTCGGTTTCTCGGATCATCCATCTCAAAAATCCGGGTGGCGACTCTTCGAGCGAAGCGCTCATTTCGGGCGCGGGAGCCCACAAATGTGTTTGGACTTACCATGATATTTGGGATCCTTAGAATAAGCAAGAGCTGCCGTACTATCACAATATAGAGTCACAGGCCCACTAGCCCTAGGCCCTGTGTCAAGGCGCTGTAAGAATCTCCGCATCCAAACAGCCTCTTGGACCGCTGAACAACAGGCTATGTACTCAGATTCCATTATGGACAATGCGATACAAGTCTGTTTCTGTAACGACCCGAATTTCGGGCCGTTTTTTTCGAATAAAAATATATACTTTCGTACCAAAATTTTATTATCTTATTTAAAATTAGCGTTTAAAACGTCGTAACCGTAACGAGAATAAGATTAGGATTATTTTGAAACGTTTAAAATTTAATAATTTTGAATCTCTTAAAACTAATATTATTATTATTGTTAATATTGTTATATATATATTTACACCTCACATCTCTCCCCATCAATCCACCCCCAATTTTTCAACCCATCTCACCGACTCTGTGTCTCTCTCCCGTGCTCTCTCTCATTCTCTCTCTCTCTTTCTCTCTCTCTCTCAGTCTCTCCCTCTCTGTAATTCTCTCTCTCTCACCCGATTTTCTTCTTCCTCCTTCCCCATGCAAGAACTTAACCACCAAACCACCACCCCATCCAACCACCTGCCCCCTACCACCTGTCACCTCCTGCACCTACCATGACTTCCACCTCCCTCCATTACAGCTCTTCTTCTTCCTCTTTCTCTCTCACCCGTAACTCTCTCTCTCTCCCCATTTTCCTTGGCCTCCACTCTTTTCCTACTCTATAAATACCTCTCCAACCTCCTTCCAATAACACACAACCCACCACCATCACAAAAACCAGAAGAAAAGAAGGAAAGAAAGAGAAAGCTCGGAGATTGTGGCCATGGAAGTCTAGAGAGAGAAAGAAGTGGGTTTCGATCAAAACGACGAGCTACAGTCCAATTCGAGGTACCAAACTTCAATACCATCCTCAAGCATCCCAAACCCATCAAAAAGTTCCAAGGAGACAGCCCCAACAGTCCCCGTTCCAGTTGTCTTCTCCAACGAACCAAAAACGCTCTGTTTGCGTTTCAACCTCGTGCAATCAAAACTAAGGTAGATAAAATGCTTATCCTACTTCTCCCTAAGTATATTGATCCTCTAGATGATGAATTTAATAAGCTAGAGCGAAAGAAATCGGCTTACGGATCAAAACCGAGCAAGCCGAAGCGTTCCTCTGTTTTTTTTCCGAGAGGCTACTGTTCATAGACGTTTTTTTTTAAAAAATGGACATTTGAGTTACACTTACCCCCTCATAGTTGATAAGTATGTTGAGTTTGGTCCAAAGGTATTAATATTATATCATAATTAGTCCCCCGGTTTATAGAATTAATAATTATTCTAATAAACAAATAGTACACTATAGTAAAATAAATATTACTTATGATTGTAATCATTTTATATATAAATGAATTAAATTAGTGAATGACTACATTACCTTTATTTTGGATAATGACTAAACCAATCTTTTTAGTGTTAATAAAAATACTTGTTCATTAAAAGAAACATAAGGGCATCGGCCCAACCATAAAATATTAATTGTTCTAGTTACCTACATTTTATTAATTGATATACTTGCTACACATATGATAAGTTAAGGTTATTATTGATAAATGACGTCGAATATGCTTTCTTACTACGTTGTGAGTTGAATTGAGGCTTGAAAACCATTGTATGATTGAGTTACTGCTTTACAAGCATTATATTTACGTTGAAGCTTCGATTATGCTGTGTTTGATAAGATCGGACTTAGATCACTGGGTTGGTATACGTTATGGATCATCTAGACGACATTAGGTAAAAGATAAATTGGAAAATGATTTAGTTAAGATTTAGAGATAGGTGCGAACAGGGTCTCAGTCCCATGTTAAGATTGGTGCTAACAGGGGCCCAGTCTTGTTTTAAGGTTGGTGCGAACAGGGGCCCAGCCTGGTATTAAGATGGGTGCTAACAGGGGCCCAGTCTTGTTTTAAGGTGGGTGCGAACAGGGGCCCAGCCTTGTATTAAGATGGGTGCTAACAGGGGCCCAGTCTTGTTTTAAGGTGGGTGCGAACAGGGGCTCAGCCTTGTTTTAAGATGGGTGCTAACAGGGGCCCAGTCTTGTTTTAAGGTGGGTGCTAACAAGGGCCCAGCCTTATATGAGGATGGATGCGAACAGGGGTCCAGTCCTGTGTTAATAAATATTCCGGGGGCCGAATTATTTCAATAATTACGGCAATCCTAACTGACAGTACGCCATGGGCAGTTCCAAAGAGGGTATCGTGCCTTTGTCTTGACTATACGGAATAAAACCTTTTTAAAACCCAGCGTGCAGGACAGACAATGGGGGATTGGCCCATGACACGGTCATAGTTATGGATTGGGGATAAAATCGAGATTTTGGAAAAGATCGTAGACTCACGTAAGAGAATGGATTCTAAGAAATGGTTGACGTGTTATATTTCTATTCTTCAAAGATATTCGAGTGTATTATCTGCTAGCTGTAAAGTAGGGGGTTAGTAGGGTAAGAGTTTTATCTCCTGAGTTTCGACTCACGGCGTTTAACAAACGTTAGGTACCAAGAAGCAGCGGTACGACCAACTGGAGAAGCCGTACGTCACCGGAGACCTCTCGGACCAAGATGGAGAGATTGTCAAGCCACGGAGAAATTATTAGAAGTCGTTCTGATTTCCTTTTTATACTGTACTTTCAATTCAAAGAGTTGTAATCGTTAAACTCCGTACCTTTGTAAAACTCATATTATGTTATCTTATTATAAATCAAATATTCAGACTTCCGCTGCTAAAACTCTGTTTTCGAGAATCAAGTTCTTTATAATGTTTTTGAAATTATTAAATCAAGTGAAAATGATTTAAATAACGTGTCCGAAAATCGGGGCGTTACAACATGGTATCAGAGCTCTAGGCTCAAACCGTCGGACTTGGGTAGATTGGGTAGATCACTCTCCGAGAGCGTAAATCTGATTTATCGGTTCAAAAAAAAAATCTGATTTATCGGTTATTAATTCTGAAGATTTTCCTTTATAATACTTTTCTATAAATTTAACCTATTGGTATATTTTTGTTTTAAAAATTGCTATCTGACTTAGATTTCGAAAGCGTGCGGCGAGAAAACATTGAAACTACTTGTTTGACTAATTAGGCAAATCGGACCACGTAGGGTATGTAGGATCGCCCCAACCTGTATTTGAAAGAATCTTATCGTAGGTCCTTAGTTACCATTGTAGTAGAATTCTATACTTGTGATTGTATCTCTCTTTTACCTTTGAAAAGCTTTCCTTATTTAAAAGAGTACTGTCGCACACTACCTGTTAAACAAATTTTATTTACTAGTTCATTGAGGAGCCGTTTTTGGATAGATATGTTTTGTTCCTCACCTCTTAAGGAATGAGAGCGCCAAATGTCAGCCATAGCCCAAGGGAGCCCCGGCAAACGAGTGTCGGCCATTACCCCAAGGGAGGGGCCCCCGACAAACCACCCCCCCAACCCTCCAAAATTCAAACTCCAACTCAAATTCAAATTTCAAAATTTCAAAATTTAAATCATTTCCCCTCCTCCACTCACCCCTCCTCCGGCCCTATATATACCCCACTCATCTTCCCTTTTTCTTCACCCCTCTTCTCATCTCTTCATCTCTCTCTCATCGTCTCAACCCCTCCAAACCGAGCCATGGCGATCTGGCGACGAGGATTCCCAGAGGACGCCCAGTTTCGAGAGAACGAGCGAATCGATCTCGCCGCGACGATCCAAACACTACAGTTGCTGCCCTTCACCTTCACCCTGTTCTGTGCCGTGCTTACTATCGCCATGCCACGGTGGTTCGATAGGAACAACCGCCTCACCACTTTCTGGTACTGGGTTCCCGTCGTGGCCGTCGCACTCACGGCATTTGGAAAGGAATACGAACGTCGTGCACTCCCAGCCTTCAACGATCGATGGCGGCCCGAGGAGTAGCAATGGCACCATAACCATTATTGTCTGCTTTTCCTTTCATTTTCTTGTATTTGATGATGTCGTTAGGCGTATAATATAATGATCTTATTTTATCTCAAAAATTTATTGCTTGTCTGCAACACTCGGTCTTGTTCATTGCTCGCTAACACCAGAAACAAAACCCCTAAGTTCGAGTAACATCACCATTTCGGGGGAGGATAGCTGTTAGTCTAAGCGTGTAGTGAGTACGGACTAGAAATAGCCAACCTACGCCTAACCGCAACCTTAGAGTGATCAACGTGGTAGATTTCTGAAAAGGGACTGACTATCAGCACATCGAGCGGTCATAAACTGTCATCGGACGATGGTGATGGTAACTCGTCTCCAATTTAAGGGGGATAGGCAAACGACAAGTTCAACGACAAATGTTTGGTAGCCGATAGAATAGAAGTGGGATTATCACACATCGAGTGCGAGTACGCCGATGTGTTCTAGAAGAACTCCTGGCTTACCACCCCAATGAGATACCATATTGCCCCTGCAAAGCTAGAGGAGCTCAAGACCCAATTGAAGGAGCAGTTGGACAAGGGGTTTATCAAACCAAGTACGGGGAGCACCTGCATTATTCATGAGGGATATAGAATGGACGCTTCGACTATTCATCGACTACAGGAAACTGACACTGCCAATGACCTATTTTCCCCAGATAGTATAGGTTCTTTCGGTGCCTTTGCGCAATCATTAGAGCCTTTAGGACATCGTAGGGCTTGCGGATGTTCAACTTTCCCCGGAGGAAGATAGAATACTTACACTCTACGATTAAGAAGTAATTCTGCTTGAGTTGATCCGTTGTTACCTAGTTTGGAAACAAGTAGGGAAGCATGCTGATTCAATGAGGACGTGCTAACGAAACGTCCGCAGGATACGGGCCCGCATGAGGATTTGATAGAAGTTTTGCATTTGGCGTTGGTGTTTACAATGGAAACTTTATCAGAGATCGACAACGAGACAAGCTGTTCTGCAGCTGAAGCAACTTCAACCCCGTTTTGTTAAGCAGGTGTTGAGGCTTAATTCAATTAACAATACGTATATAGGATTGTGAAGGATGCCTTAAACACCGTAATACCTATATAGGGATTGAAGGCTGAACCCTTAAGATTGCTCTTAACCCTATTATCACCCGAGGAGGGAGAATAGCCGTCGACCTAGGCAGCAAAAGTTACGGGGCTGCGACATCTGACAAATGGCTGATCACCACGACATCACGCTAGCAAGAGATTGATGGTGACCTGTTTCTGTTTTAAGGAGGGTAGACAAAACCACCAACAATAGAGACCGCATGCAAAGCAAGAATGCACCAATTTCGAGGATTAAATTATTTTAAGGGGGATAGTTTGTAACGACCCGAATTTCGGGCCGTTTTTTTTCGAATAAAAATATATACTTTCGTACCAAAATTTTATTAACTTATTTAAAATTAGTGTTTAAAACGTCGTAACCGTAACGAGAATAAGATTAGGATTATTTTGAAACGTTTAAAATTTAATAATTTTGAATCTCTTAAAACTAATATTATTATTATTGTTAATATTGTTATATATATATTTACACCTCACATCTCTCCCCATCAATCCACCCCCAATTTTTCAACCCATCTCACCGACTCTCTGTCTCTCTCCCGTGCTCTCTCTCGTGCTCTCTCTCTCTCTCTCTCTCTCTCTCAGTCTCTCCCTCTCTGTAATTCTCTCTCTCTCACCCGATTTTCTTCTTCCTCCTTCCCCATGCAAGAACTTAACCACCAAACCACCACCCCATCCAACCACCTGCCCCCTACCTCCTGTCACCTCTTGCTCCTACCATGACTTCCACCTCCCTCCATTACAGCTCTTCTTCTTCCTCTTTCTCTCTCACCCGTAACTCTCTCTCTCTCCCCATTTTCCTTGGCCTCCACTCTTTTCCTACTCTATAAAAGCCTCTCCAACCTCCTTCCAATAACACACAACCCACCACCATCACAAAAACCAAAAGAAAAGAAGGAAAGAAAGAGAAAGCTCGGGGATTGTGGCCATGGAAGTCTAGAGAGAGAAAGAAGTGGGTTTCGATCAGAACGACGAGCTACAGTCCAATTCGAGGTACCAAACTTCAATACCATCCCCAAGCATCCCAAACCCATCAAAAAGTTCCAAGGAGACAGCCCCAACAGTCCCCGTTCCAGTTGTCTTCTCCAACGAACCAAAAACGCTCTGTTTGCGTTTCAACCTCGTGCAATCAAAACTAAGGTAGATAAAATGCTTATCCTACTTCTCCCTAAGTATATTGATCCTCTAGATGATGAATTTAATAAGCTAGAACGAAAGAAATCGGCTAACGGATCAAAACCGAGCAAGCCGAAGCGTTCCTCTGTTTTTTTCCGGAGAGGCTACAGTTCATAGACGTTTTTTTTTTTAAAAATGGACATTTGAGTTACACTTACCCCCTCATAGTTGATAAGTATGTTGAGTTTGGTCCAAAGGTATTAATATTATATCATAATTAGTCCCCCGGTTTATAGAATTAATAATTATTCTAATAAACAAATAGTACACTATAGTAAAATAAATATTACTTATGATTGTAATCATTTTATATATAAATGAATTAAATTTGTGAATGACTACATTACCTTTATTTTGGATAATGACTAAACCAATCTTTTTAGTGTTAATAAAAATACTTGTTCATTAAAAGAAACTTAAGGGCATCGGCCCAATCATAAAATATTAATTGTTCTAGTTACCTACATTTTATTAATTGATATACTTGCTACACATGTGATAAGTTAAGGTTATTATTGATAAATGACGTCGAATATGCTTTCTTACTACGTTGTGAGTTGAATTGAGGCTTGAAAACCATTGTATGATTGAGTTACTGCTTTACAAGCATTGTATTTACGTTGAAGCTTCGATTATGCTGTGTTTGATAAGATCGGACTTAGATCACTGGGTTGGTATACGTTATGGATCATCTAGACGACATTAGGTAAAAGATGAATTGGAAAATGATTTAGTTAAGATTTAGAGATGGGTGCGAACAGGGGCTCAGTCTCATGTTAAGATGGGTGCTAACAGGGGCCCAGTCTTGTTTTAAGGTGGGTGCGAACAGGGGCCCAGCCTGGTATTAAGATGGGTGCTAACAGGGGCCTAGTCTTGTTTTAAGGTGGGTGCGAACAGGGGCCCAGCCTTGTATTAAGATGGGTGCTAACAGGGGCCCAGTCTTGTTTTAAGGTGGGTGCGAACAGGGGCCCAGCCTTGTATTACGATGGGTGCTAACAGGGGCCCAGTCTTGTGTTAAGGTGGGTGCTAACAGGGGCCCAGCCTTATATGAGGATGGATGCGAACAGGGGTCCAGTCCTGTGTTAATAAACATTCCGGGGGCCGAATTATTTCAATAATTACGGCAATCCTAACTGATGGTACGCCATGGGCAGTTCCAAAGAAGGTATCGTGCCTTTGTCTTGACTATACGGAATAAAACCTTTTTAAAACCCAGCGTGCAGGATAGACAATGGGGGATTGGCCCATGACACGGTCATAGTTATGGATTGGGGATAAAATCGAGATTTTGGAAAAGATCGTAGACTCACGTAAGAGAATGGATTCTAAGAAATGGTTGACGTGTTATATTTCTGTTCTTCAAAGATATTCAAGTGTATTATCTGCTAGCTGTAAAGTAAGGGGTTAGTAGGGTAAGGGTTTTATCTCTTGAGTTTCGACTCACGGCGTTTAACAAATGTTAGGTACCAAGAAGCAGCGGTACGACCAACTGGAGAAGCCGTACGTCACCGAAGACCTCTCGGACCAAGATGGAGAGATTGTCAAGCCACGGAGAAATTATTAGAGGTCGTTCTGATTTCCTTTTTATACTGTACTTTCAATTCAAAGAGTTGTAATCGTTAAACTCCGTACCTTTTGTAAAACTCATATTATGTTATCTTATTATAAATCAAATATTCAGACTTCCACTGCTAAAACTCTGTTTTCGAGAATCAAGTTCTTTATAATGTTTTTGAAATTATTAAATCAAGTGAAAATGATTTAAATAACGTGTCCGAAAATCGGGGCGTTACAGTTTCTTACTGCACCAGGAAATTGCTCCACCTGCAAGCAAGAATGCATATCCGGAGGTAGATTTGCGCTCATCAATGTCGCTACCCCAGTCTGCAGCACTGTATCCTCGTAAGCATCCATCTCCACCTTGATAGCATAGCATGTAATCTGCAGTGCCTCGCAAGTATCTAAGTATTCTCTTCACAGCCTTCCAGTGAGCAAGTCTAGGGTTACTCTGAAACCGACTGATCAACCCTACTGCAAAGGAGATATCTGGTCGAGTACACAACATAGCATACATCAGACTCCCAACCGCCCTTGTATAAGGGACTCAAGCCATTGCCTCCTTTTCTTGATTAGATTGAGGGCACAAAGCAAGACTCAAGGTGTGTCCCTTCTCGATTGGAGTGTCAATGGGTTTGGAATTTTGCATTCGGAAACGCTCAAGAACTTTTTTGATATAGGTTTCCTGACTCAAACCAAGAAACCTTCTTGAGCGATCTCTAGTGATCTTAATTCCAAGTACAAAATCAGCCTCACCCATGTCCTTCATCTCAAAGTTTGAAGACAACCACTCTTCAGTGGCGACAATCAACTCCATATCATTCCCAGCTAAAAGAATGTCGTCAACATACAAAGAGAGGATAAGAAAACTTTTCTTGGACTCTTTAACATAAACACAATGGTCTTCTTCAATCATCGTAAACCCATTAGAAATAATGGCTCGATGGAATCTCAAATACCATTGTCTAGATGACTGCTTCAGGCCATAAATGGATCGTTTGAGCTTGCAAACCTTGCGCTCACGTCCCTCAACTTTAAAGCCAACCGGTTGATCCATATAGATCTCCTCATCTAGTTCTCCATTGAGAAATGCAGTTTTAACGTCCATTTGAAAAAGTTCTAAATCCAAGAATGCGACAATAGCTAGAATGAGGCGAACAGAGACTATTCTCACCACTAGGGAGAAAGTCTCATCATAGTCTATACCCTCTTTTTGGGTAAAACCCTTCGCCACAAGACGAGCTTTATACTTGTCGATTGATCCATCTGCCTTGCGCTTAATCTTTAAGACCCATTTATTACCAATGGTCATGCGCCCAGGCGGAAGATCTACCAACTCCCACACCTGATTTTTGCCCATAGAACTAATCTCGTCCTCCATAGCAGCTAGCCATTCCTTACATGCAGGTGAAGACAAAGCCTCATTGTACGAACTAGGCTCATCTTCCTTTTTAGGAGCACACATGAAAGATTCCCCTTCAATCTCAAAACGATGACGAGGAATACTTTCACGATGACTCCTACGTAGCGGAGGATCTTGAAAATCGGTAGTCTCTAGTGGAGTACTTCCACTAGGAGGCAAGCTACTCCCACTGTTCTCAGCGACCATAGGATGAGGATTTAAACTCCCACCCTCGCTAAGAACAGGTGTAACTTCCTCTGATTCACACATCTCATAAAGATTAAGATCTCCCCTCACTTCACCTCTGCTTGGAAACTCATGTTCAATGAAATTCACATCTCTGGACTCAATTTCAGTCAATCCACCATCATGTTGTTCGCATATCATGACATACCCTTTCGATTGTTCAGGATACCTTATAAAGATACCCTTTTTGCCTCTCGGATCTAATTTTCCAAGCTGTTGAGAAGGAATGCGCACATAACCTGTCGTCCACCCAGGGAGCACCAAGATGTACCAAGATCTCCGCCGACAGTACTGGTGGACTGGAATCAAGAAGGACGTGGCCAAATACGTTTCGACATGCCTCACATGCCAACAAGTAAAAGCAGAACATCAGAAGCCTGGTGGAACCTTACAACCATTACCTATACCCGGATGGAAGTGGGAACATATTGCCATGGATTTTGTGACAGGATAATGCCCTGACTTTTCGGGTGTAAAATAAATAATTTCTTTGAGAAAATTTTGCTAAATAAATATTATTTTTCAAAATAATGGTTTAACTATTACAATTTCAAGATAGATTTACTGAATCAAAATACATTAACTTCAGAGCTGACTCTAATCTTGATACGAATCCCAAGCATACCCGATCTCCGTTTTTGATATTCCTTCTGTGTCGAACTTCATCATCATTGAATCTCCTCCATTGAATCCTGCGCCCTCTAGCAAATTGATCGCCGAAGCAAACGATTTGCCAGGATACAAACGTATCCGTGAGTGATAAATCACCCAGTAGAATAATTCAACCCAACCACCCCTCTTACTTTACAGCTAGCAAGCAACAAGATAATGATAATACGAAGTCCAAACAAAGATATTTCACATAATCCAATTTATTATTATCCATTAACCTGACGTGTGATCTAAGATCTCTCCGCGAGATCTTTCCTCCCCAACCACTAGCCATGCTCAGTCCCATGAGATCACTTCCTTTTCCTGGCGCGGATTGCAGCTAAGTTATGTACCTAGCATGTATCCCTCTCATTCCAACAAAAGGAAAGCTTATCATGCCTGAATCACCGCTAGGGTTCGCCTATCTTATGCACCACTTCACAATCATCACAATCATCGTTGGGCTTACTTTGCCAACTTCAATTTATCATTGGGCTTACTTTGCCAGTCTCAATTCATTAGTGGACTCCCGCCAGTTTCAATTCATCACTGGGCTTACTTTGCCAGTTTCAATCTCATCACAAATCTCATCACATCTCAAAACCACGCCTGCAGGCAACCTCTAAAAGAAAGAAACTTCACAATTTATCCATTACTTAGCATCGTCTAAGTGACTTTCTATTTCGCATACCACTCCATGTCTCTAGGGTCCACTCTAACATTCAAATCCAGTATCAACACAATATCATTCTCAATAAAAATTAAAAGGAATAACAAACAGATCAAAACAAACATTAGGTAATGCAATCACATAACTTTTTATGACTGGGCCGTTGGCCTTAATCTTGTATGGCCAAAATATCAATAACAATGTCGGAAATTTTATATAAGACTTTAAAAATAATTTTCTAGGCTTTTATTAATTATTCTTAGGTAATTAGATTGATTTAAATAATAATTACATACATTAATTAGGTAAAAATATTAAAATAATCATCGTACCCTTAATAAAAGTTATAAAGGTCCTCTATAACAAGTTCGAGTGCTAAAAATTGGGTTTGGAGGTTCATGGGATTATTTTAAATAAAAGACTAAGTTAAATGACAAAAGAAGAATAGATAGATAATAAATAAATAGATAATTAAAAATATGTTGATATTAACAAAGTTTCATCTTAGGACTGTAAGATGTCTAAATAAAATTATTCGGTATTATTAACATCTTTTATAATATTTTAAAGTATTTTTATTTAGAAATAAGGCGTAAATAGTAATAAATAGTTAATTAAATAAATAAAATATTATTTTAATAACATAACATCTTTGAGATGTAAGAAATTTAAAAAAAAAATAGTTTAGATGTTAAAAACGTTGTTTGGGAGGTTGCAATTATTTTTCGTTTGTAACTTTAATTAAAAACAAATAAAAAATTTAATAAATAGCTAATAAAATAAAAAAAAATATGAAATCAGTAAGTTATGATCTTTGATATGTTAGAAGTCTAGGAAAAATAGTATGGGGATTTATAAAGTAGTTAATAAGGTCGCGAGTATTTTTAGTTTGTAAACTTTGATTGAAAACCAATAAAAATTAATGAATATATAATAAAATTAAAAAAATTATGAAATTAACAAGTTATGATCTTCGACGTATGAGAAGTCTAGGAAAAATAGATGGGGGGTCGAAAACATTGTTCGAGATGTCGAAAAGTCGTTTCGAACGTTTTTTATCAATTCAATCTACCAGATAAATTAAAGTGATATAATTAATAGTTTTGATACTAAGATGATATTATTTTGTAAGAAATAATATCAATTCAGTAGTTTTTTATAATAATAATATCAAAAAGATTTTAAAAATAATATCAGAAGGGTCATCTTCTACATAAATAATTAGAAATAAAGTGTCGAGCTTAAAAATAATATCAATTTGGTGGATCTGGCCGAAAATTCTATTTTTTTCGTTTTGGCTCGGTTTTTGATGCATGGGACCAATTGGGGCATAGGGTTAAGCATATAAACACCATATATACTTAGAGGAGTGGTTGAAAGAGATTACAATACCTCGAATTGGATTGAATTGAATTTCGAACGAAACTTGAAAGTTTGGGAAGAAAGCTTTGGGTTCTTCGATCGGGGGACCTTGGAACCGAATTGGTTGATGTTTGGTGATGCTAGGAGTTGTAGGAAGCAATTGGATCGATCAATTCGGATTTTGGTCGGGTCTAGAACACAAACCTACTTTTCTCTCTCTAAAACTCCATGGATTGGAGCTCCGAATTCTACAAATTTCCACTCTTTTCTGGACTTTTGGGGTGTCGGGAATTGCGTGGTGTGCCCTAGGGCCGCGGTTATGGGTTATTTATAAAAGAATTGAGGAGAGTTTTGATTTAAATTGAATTAAGGAAGTTGTATCCTTTTAGGATTCGATTTCGGACGAGATAAGAACGAAAATATGCTCACGGAGAAGGTAGGATTGCGTAGGAGAGTGAGAGACGAGAGGAGTGTACATGCATGCAATTATATGTATGTATAACAAGAAAAATAAATTTAAATAGAATAGAACAAGATAAGATAATTATATGCTAAACTAATTTTAATTACCAAAAATTATTCTAGGTTCTAGTTTAATCTAATTACACTTTTAAATAATTAATCGATTACTATCGACTATTGGATTAAAAGTAATTTCTTTATTTGAAAAAAATTGGGTTGAAATTCCGGGTCGTTACAACCTATCCTCCTTAAAACAATTTCGTCCTCGAAATTAAAGCGTACTCTCTGGTGAATGCAATTGTCAGTAGTTGGCTCGAATTGTGTCTTCTTGTTTCCTTGTTGATTCCTCCATTTCTCGATGTCTCCATAGGACTCTGACTAATTTGATTATTCGTCCTCGGGTAACTTTTCTTCATGATCACAAATTTCCACCGGTTGCTCTTCAAAAGTTGTATCCTCATTTAGTGTGACTTTCTTCCAGTTGAACACATGTATGGAATGGGTCATATCTTTCCGCAGCGTAGAGTCGTAAAAGACAACGTGAGTTTTGGCGATTTGTGGTTATAACATTGAGGCGATAGGCAACTTCTCCAATTTGCTCCAAGATCTCAAACGTACCAATGTGGCGAGAAGATAGCTTTCCTTTCTTTGACAAATCGGGTGATCCTAAGGCGCGGTTTGAACAAAAGGTACGTTCAAAGTCTATGGTCTCATCCTCTTGTCGACGTAGCTCTTTTATTGGCTTCGAGTGATTGGAAGTCATCAACTTATCTCCTTCCTCGGTCAGTTCTTGAAAGTTTGATCCCTATTTCTTAGAAGGTGGGTATTTTTTCTCCCAAAGAAACGAGAGGATTACAAGAATTTTTCAAGAGATTCAAACATGAGTCAATTGTCCAAAGATCATAGAACAAAATAGAAGACATGAATAAATCCTCCTCCACGAGTCGAGGTCCAAGTAGTTTTGAGTGGAAATTGAAACACGACGAAAATGATGATTAAGGTAACCGAAGTACACTCAATGATTTCAAAAAAAGAAGAGTTTCGTCATTGTAATAATGTGGATTAAAGGTTTAACAAGTGAATGAAACAAACAAATACTTGGGCTTCCAAGCAATGCAATGGAGTCAACAAGGCGGGTTCTCTTAAGAGGTATAGATCTACCGCAATAGGTTTTGAAAGATTAGAAGGTCCAATGATGGAATCAAACTAGATATTTATTTTTCACCACGTTGGCCAAACGTGTTTCAAAACAAGCATCTAACTCTAATTGTTTGAACAATATAATGGGCATAATTGAGAAATAAGCAATGGCTTTTGAGACCAAAAATAGAAAAAATCATCGATAGATTGATGATTGGATCTTACTAGCTCAAGACAGGATACAAAACTTTTAGGAGAGTGAAGCAGTGCTAAAATATGTGTGTCTGACAACTCCAATAATGAAAATTGAACTATGTTTATGGAATTTAGAGTTTTGAAAGATCGGACACATGTCTTGTTGTGATATCAAAAGGATTGAAGGTTGTGGATAGCTGAGAGTGCGCTGAAAAAAAAAAATAAATCAAAATAAACGAAGATTGCTCCAAACATGCAGTATTCAATGGATCAGAAAGGTTATACTCATATTTGAGTAAATTGTTGACTTCAAATCAAATTAAGAAAGGTTGGAACAAAATGATCTTTAGGAATACCTAACTCACAAAAGATAATGTCACGAGAGTTAGGTGCTTGGAATATACAAGAGTTCAACGATTTGAGATTTAGTTGAAGTTGCAGCTCCAACAATGGAGAGTCATAATGAATGTGATTTTAACAAGAGTCGAGAGAGATTGAAGGTAGCGGGCAGTTAGGGTACAATCAATTGAATGAGAATGGAGACTTAGATGAATAATCGTCAATAGCTTGTCTATCCCCCTTAAAAAAATATTTAGAACTTCATTGCAAGATAATGGTTGTCGCTTTCTCAGATATTCACGATCTTGAGTTCTGCTTGGTTTGTTTGAACTATGATGGTGCCGTCGTCGAAAGCTATCGGTGTAGGCAACGTTGTTGTTGGCATCAATGCTACGAGTATTGTCCTTGTTTGGTGGGGTCGACCTAATGACCGTAGAATGTGGCATTGTTGACCCTTGGTACCAATCTTGTAACGACTGCTCCTCGAGGTTAGGTTCAGGTTTTAAAGGTTTCTAAATATCTGGTTCTAAAAAGGGAATGAGTGCAACAACGTTCTTACATTGATCCTATCCTATTTGCGACCTTTATCAACCTAGAGAAAGAAGAACTCTTCTTCAACAGGTACTCTATTTACTAAGTAGCCACCTTCGATAGTACACTTCCTCTATTGTCGAGATTTGTCTTTTTGTCTTATTTGGACTGGTGTTCTTCGTTTCGTTCGATCGGACAACCAATTATAAGAGGAATGATTCTTCTATCGCTTCCTTCTGATCAGAATCAACGTTGGTT
This sequence comes from Rhododendron molle, assembly GCA_025413875.1. Lineage (NCBI taxonomy): Eukaryota > Viridiplantae > Streptophyta > Magnoliopsida > Ericales > Ericaceae > Rhododendron > Rhododendron molle. The sequence goes on along the minus strand of CM046391.1, from coordinate 31,406,570 downwards.
TCATAACTCCTCGGAGTCTGAGTCGCAGCAGGTAAATAAATATTTATATGATATACATAGACAGGTTATATCGTAGCTTAGAAGAGTAATAGATACGGTAACCGTTTAGCTATTTGGAGTTATGCTCTCGGAATGTGGTCTACCCAATCTACCCAAGGCCGAGTGTTGAACCTATGCTCTGATACCACTTGTAACGCCCCGACTTTTCGGGTGCAATATAAAATAATTTCTCAAGAAAATTTGCTAACCGGCACAATTTAGTTTAGATATCGCAAATCGGCCTTTTTGCTAATTGCGTGTAAAAAGAAAAAAAAATTAATACGTTGCTAACTGGAAACTTGGAAAATAACTTTCATGTTAAATAAGGGAAAGAATGCTAGCCAGTAACGTACTGTTTTTTTTATTTATCTTTGTTTGCATGACTTAGGATTTGATTAGTAGAATTAGAATCTTAATATCTCGCCTAATGAAATTCTAAATACATTCGACAAGAAATGGTGATCTGGAAAAGTACACTTGGGTTTGATCCTATTGTTTACCAAAACTTACACTAAAATGATGAAGTTCCGCGTCTTGGGAAGTTTATTTTTTTTATACTGTCAAACACACGACTAGAAATGTTTTAATTAATTGACGAGGTTATGACTTATAATGCTACTGAATGTAGAAAGGCATGAAATTAGGATTGATTTTATCGTATGATTTTTAGCAAGCCTCGAAAGAATAATTTGAACGCGAGAAAATGATACATGTGTACGAGACACGAAAGACAAGAAAAATGTTGAAAGGAAGAAACGAGGAAAAATTAAAAGAGTGGATTGATAATTGTGTGAGCATGAGAACCCGGTAGGTCCATTGAAGATGGTCAGCGGAATCATGGCTCAAGTGTGCGTGTGTGAGCATGAGAGCCCGATAGGTCCTGAGAGAATGGTCGGCGGAACCATGGCTCGGGAGTGCGTGAGTGGCCTAGGAGCCCGGTAGGTCCTGAAAGAATGGTCAGCGGAACTAGTGCCGTGTATAATGATTAAAGACTGAGAACCCGGTAGGTCCTGAAAGTGACGGTCAGCGGAATCAGTGCTTTTGGGTGGCAAAATCTGAATTTAGCTTGGGAGCCCTGTAAGTGCAGAAAACGAAAAAGGCCTTTGAACAGTTCTGAACTGTAACGGCTACTTCTCACACCGCCAGAGTCAAACCTATAAAACAAACAAAAGGTGAGCGCACCTTTGCCGTCTCGTGGCAAAGGCCCTCCGATGCCAAAGTTAGTATCTCGTACTAGTGTAAACCCTAATTCTCAGTAGGTAATAATCAAATAACCAGGAATTGCGTACCTTTACCTCTAGGTTTACCTCATATTTATAGACCCATGTCTACTTACTGTCCAAGCCATCTTGCTGCCCTAAGTTTCCTTTCTCGTAAAGGGAACTTAGAATATCAGGGATTCTCATTCCCATAACCGCATATTTCCTTTTAGACCTTTTAGGAACTCTTTCCAAAGCGGCCGTTCACCCCATTCTCGTTGGGTATCGCCTCCAGATCTTGTTTCCTTCTTTGGATATGTCTATTTCTGGACCATTCTGGAGCACCTCCTGGTACCTTGCTGCTATCGTTCGGCCTTCTCGCTGCCGAACAGACCCTCTCGACCAATGATTTCTCATATCATCGACCCTTATCGCGAGACTGGTCCAACAACTACCCTTGCTCTTTGGACCATGCCCTCGCTCGGGTATCTTGGACCTGGGACCTCTCGTATCCCCTGTCCTTGTGCCGCTCACCTCACTGCACGGCGGATATTCTGATTACATTTATTTCGGGGCCCCACGCACCACGTGTTCGGCCACCCCTTGTACCTGTTCGGGATTACCTCCCTACACACACACACACACACATATATATATATATATATATATATATATAAACATGTACTACAAAATCCTACTAGATATGTCATATCTAATATCCTAATAAACTATGATATACTTTCAAAGTACAAGTACTTATAACATATAACCTAATGTACTAATTCTATTTTAATGGATTTCACACATGGCCAAATCTAATATTTTATCAACCTAATACTTGGTTGGCAAGTAAAGTTATTATCCAATGGATAATAGTTTTCCTAGCGGGTAATAACCAATGGTTAAGGATGGCAAGTACTTTGGTCTATCGCCCAATGGATAATAAATCTCCTAGCGGTTATTATCCAATGGGTATTGCTATAAAGTATAATACTTTGTAATTAAGCACTAAACTAATCTAATCTCGTACTTAGGAAGGTTAACCAAGGTTCTCCTATTATCCAATGGGTAAAGGAAACTCTAACGCTATTGTCCAATGGCCGAAGATCTTCCTAGCATGTAATAACCAATGGATAAGGATTTCCCTAAAACTTATCGTCCAATGGATAAAGACAAAAAGGGTAAAATGGTCCATCTAGGGTTAGGGAGAAGTGATTAGGCTAAATGGGCATTAGGCTATTCTAACTAATCGGTTAAAGACTAACGAAACTTAATCTAGGCTTTCATTGCTCGAGTGGTATTTTGGTTTTATTTAGTAGGAAATCCCCTAATAACAGAACATTAAAGCCCGACGGTGCCAAACACCAAGGCAAGGCGTGAGTGTGGCCAAGGCAGCCCGCTAGCAAAGCGGTGGCCAAGGCGTAGCCAAGGCACGGCGTGAGCATGGCCAAGGTAGCCCGCTAGCAAAGCGGTGGCCAAGGCAGCCCGATGGCCAAGCAGTGGCCAAGCGGTGGCCAAAGCAGCCCAGTGGCCAAACAGTAGCCAAGGCAGCCCGGTGGCCAAGCAGAGGCCAAGCGGTGGCCAAAGCATCCTGATGGACAAACAGTGGCCAAGGCAGCCCGGTGGCCAAGCAGTGGCCAAGCGGCGGCCAAAGCAGCCCGGTAGCCAAACAGTGGCCAAGCGGTGGCCAAAGCAGCCTGGTGGCCAAACAGTGGCCAAGGCAGCCCGGCAAGACCAGAGCAAAGCAGCCCAGCAACGGCAAGGCAAAAGCAAGGCGTGACTCGATGCCAAGGCAGAACCCGATGACAGCCAAGGCCGAGCAACCCGACAGCGACCCGACGCTTAGGCGAGGGAGGCCCGACAGTGACCCGACGCCAAAGCAAGGCAGTCAAGTCAACGGTTAAGGCAAAGACTAAAATTTCTACTAACCACTTCGGCATCGATGCATCACTCTACGTTAGGGAAATGTAACTAAGCCAAACGGTAGTTAGGGTTGCTAACTAATCGGTTGCCATGTAGGATTTCCAGCCGAGAAATATAATTCTAGGATTTTACTACGATTACCAAGTAACTATACCAAGGTCTTAATAGACATACTCGTCTTTAGAAAATGACCTTAATGCCCGGGCGATGAATACCAAACTCCTAAGTCATTAAACCTAATTACGACGGATTATTAATCGCTCAAAGGGATTTATAAAATAAATAAAGAATTTTCAAACAAAATTTTATAAGTCAATAACGACCGATTTTTGGATGTTAAAAATGAAATCCAAGTATTAAAATAAAATTCAAATTTTTAGCGAAATTTTTACTGACCAAAAATCAGGGTCGTTACATCTACTGTTTTTGAAGCATGTTTAAGTATAGAATCACTGTGTTGCATGCTAAAATATATAGTTTAGCTTGGTTTGCTATTTTGTTTTGTTTAGAATGCCCTTGGGTTGATTTTGAATATGTATCAGAACCCCAAGCATGCAAAGCAATCCCTGGAAGTCCAGTCAGAACACTCGCGCGAGGGTTTACCTCTGTCGCGCGATGGTTTTCCAATTTCCAGTGGCTGCCCTTGCATGGCAACTAGGGCTCTGGCCCCTGTTTACTCACCCCCACTGTTTAGGGGTTTGTAACTCAACTTTAATCACTCTGTTTGTAGTATTATTAACATTCTAGTACATATAAAACTGCTTGATTTGCCCCTGGGTGAGCACTGGTCCTTCCAGAGCCCAGAAGGGGATAAAATTCAACCAGTGGTGGGACATAAACACTCGCGCGAGGGAATGGGAGTGTCGCGCGATGGTTCCTTTGCATGTACGTAGATCCATGCATGCAAAGTTGGCCATTGTGCCTGGCACACTCATTTTATGAGCTGCCTGGTTTGTTCTGATCAGAGGGTTCAGTTTTATCCCATTTTCATAGTATTCCATCCATCCATGCTCAATACAAACACATCTTGCAAATCGTGTTCCAGTTTTAATCCTCAATTAACTGTTCCCCTGCCCTAATTGGCTAAAAATTGATTAATAAAAGAAGAATCACAATATTTTCAAAATGCCCAAGTAGAGACCGATCTTCGGATTGGGTGAGAGGGGGGCCTTAAATCCCTTCCCCTCTCGTAACCTGGCTCCCAAACTCAGATATGGTTATGACAGTGTAGACACCTCCCAAACGGGGCATCGCCATACAGATTGATCGCGTTTGTTTGCTTTCCACTTCATAAACCAGGATCGTGGATATTCCCATGGCTAGGAACATCGCCACACGATAACGGTTATCATCAAAATAGAGTCGCCACCTAGTTTATAAAAATTGAGTGATCTCGAGCGCTTGAGAGTGATCTCGAGCGCTTGGGACTTCACTCTCGAGCGCTCGAGAGTTGACTGGTCAATGGTTTTGGAAAAGGTCTGGAGCGCTTGGGATTGATCCAGAGCGCTTGAAAATGATTTTTGACTTTTTATTTCCCTTTTAAAGTCCTTCAAGGAGCATCGTTCCATTGGTCTAAGGCTTGTTCGATCCCATATTCATCATCGGGGAGCCTCCGGGCCACGAATCAAGGAAATTTTAATTGTCCAAATTGGGGTGTCTACAGTTGCCCCTCTTTGGGCGTTGCTCGATATCATGTCTGGATATGAGTGACGTCCAAAGATTGAGACAGCCCAATTCGAGCCAAGTCAAAATCCTCAATTCCACAAACAAATGCAAAACAACACATTCAATGCATGAGGTCGCGTCCTTTCGGACTACCTTCGTACCCTTTTCTGCAGGGATCAGACCAGCGTAGTTCTTCGGGGCAAATGCGAGCACGTGTAATGCATGCATGAGAAAGAATCGACACAATTTTGATGCAAATGGTCCACCTGTTGCTCTGTTTGGCGGAAAGAAGCACGTGCGGTGCATGCACGAGAAATGATCGACACGAGTTTAATAAGATAAACATGTAAATGATCCACCTGTTGCTCTGTTTGGCGAATGGAAAATGCAAGCACGTGTGATGCATGCACGAGGAATGATCGACGTGAGTGTGATGAGGTGAATGCATGAAGAGTCCACTTGTTGCTCTGTTTAGCGGACAACAAATGCAAGCACGTGCAGTACATGCACGAGAGACAATTGACACGAGTTTGATAAGATAAACATGCAAATAGTCCACCTGTTGCTCTGTTCTGCGGATAGAAGCATGTGCGGTGCATGCACCAGGAATGATCGACACAAGTTTAATAAGATAAACACTTAAATGATCCACCTGTTGCTCTGTTTGGCGGAAAGAAGCATGTGCGGTGCATGCACGAGAAATGATCGACACGAGTTTAATAAGATAAACATGTAAATGATCCACCTGTTGCTCTGTTTGGCGGAAAGAACGATGATAAAGTAGCATCTGTAGGGTAGAAATGCCTGTCAACATCTTGAGATTAGCATAAATAGACAAAATTTCAATCGACTACCAAGTAAAATGCCAAGTTGAGGAGCGTGAGCTCAAAATCATAACATCGACTAGTGTTTGCTTCCTGCTGTCTCGCTCGACGCGGCCAAAGCCAGGACTGAGATTGATTTTGTAAAAAGGAAGCTAAGCAAGTCTCGAAAGAGGGGTAAAGCACCGGACGAAAGAGGGTTGGCACGAGGGCTGGGAACAAACCTCAGCGCTCAGAACCACTCCCAAGCGCTCGGGAGTGGTCTCGAGCACTCGAGACCTTGGCTGGGGCCTACCGTGCTTACATCTTCATCATCAGGTCTGGGGTTCAAACTCATACCCGAGCGCTCGAGAACCAGTGTACGGTACAGACGACAATTCTCGTACAATCTCTCCTCTCTCTTGCTCGATCTCTCTCTCACTCTCGCAGTCGATCTCTCTCTCTCTCTCTCTCGAACAAAACTCCAGTTGAAACAAACTTCTCCTCACAGTCACGGATCGAATCGGAGATCCCGAGATCTCTTCGATCCTACGGTGGGCCATTGTGCGTCAGGAGGTAAGGATCAAGAGGAAGGAGAAGGCTTGGGGAATGGAGGAACCGACGACGACTAGCGGTGGTGACAGGGACACGCCCAGCCGCGAGGAGGCGACGGCAGCGACGACCACGGCGGCGACGGAGGTGGACAGCAGTGGTGCTGCTGCACCAGCGCAGGAGGAGGTGGTTGGCAAGGATTTGGATGCAATGGTTGAGGCTAGTGGAGGCGATGAGGGGTTGCCCAACCGCGAGGAGGCAGCGGCTGCGATGGTGATCGAGGAGGCTAGTAGCAGAGCTACTACGCCTGCTCAGGAGAGGGTGGTCAGCGAGGATCTGACGGCAGTGAGGTGTGCTGGCGAGGGTCTTGCTGCAGTAGAGAGTACTAGTAGGGGTTTGGTGGCGATAGGAGATGTTAGTGATAGTGGGACTGTATGAGGAGAGGGCGATGAGCTGGTCACGAGCACTATAGATGCATTGAGTGGTGGAGGAGATGGCACGAGCAGCGGGGGAGGTGCTACAGGCATTCCCGGTACTCCTACGGTGGAGGATTTACTTGTGGCCGCGGAGCAGGCCAGCGACGAGGTGGTGGTAGGTGGGCGCGTCGTTGCGACGCCAATTCTGAGGGCGATGGCTGCTGAGCCGAGGGTAGCCGACAGTGGGATCGGGGCTTCGCAGCCAGTCCCATTCGTGGAGGGGGACTTTTTAGACTCAGCGAGACCGCGGGACATTCTGGACGCCCTTGGTCTCGACGCTGGGGTGAGGAAGGTGCTGAGGGATGCGAGGACCCCTGAGGATCAGACTTCAGCGCTGCTATTAGGAGCTTTGCTGAGTGGCGCTGGGGTATCAGGTGCGGGAGGACTCGGAGCGGAGTCAGAGATGGAGGATACAGAGTTGGGGGAGGAGCCGGAGGCAGAGGTGGTGATCGAGGAGTGAGTTACAGCGGCCGACGAGGCGAAGGCCCATCTAGCCAGCGCGCGCCCTGGGTTTGAGCCGGGGACCTATGCTCCACGGCTTCACCTCGTCGTGCCGACGGGGATGACTGGCTATACTCCTGCTCGGACGGATTATCCAGAGGACCTGCTTCTCCGAGATCGGGCCACCCACATCTCTTCCGGCTGGACCACGGTATGACTTTAATGCTTTACTTTCCTGCATTAGACTTGCTTCGTTGAATCATTACTTTGTTCGCTGATGCTATTTCCTTGCTTTGTTGAAACAGCGCGCCAAAGACATTTATGGTCACAGAGGCTCAGGTCATTCATTGCAGCACTTCTTGGCGTTACCCCGGAGAGTGCGGGAGCTGGTGGAGGAGGCTGGCTTCGGGCCGTTCATCCAGTTGCTGACATCGGCGAGGGTTGACCGTGCGGTGATGACAGAACTAGTGGAGCGGTGTCCCAACACGTTCCACTTCCGTTTCGGGGAAATGATGGTGATGCCCCTTGACTTCGCATCGATTACAGGGCTCCGGGTCGAAGGTGAGCCGATTCCATTCGACCCGAGTATCGCGCTAGATGATGCAGCTCTGAGGTGGTTCCTTGGACGGGTCCTGCGCCACAGCGGAGGTGTATCAGAGTACGGGCAGTTTACAGTGTACTGGGATCAAGAGCCAGTAGACGATGTTGAGGCAGCCCAGATGGCCAGGGCCTATTTGCTGTACCTGTTTGGGGCTTCTCTGTTCCCGCTCAGGCGATCCTGGGTTCACCTGAGTTACTTGGCGGGTCTGGCTGATTTGAGGCAGGCCGGACGGTTCGACTGGGGTGGTGCTGCTCTGTGCACGCTCTACTGCTTTTTGGGAGCTGCCACACGTGGGGTGGGGGACACCATTGGCGGATACTGGAGGGTGATAGAGGTATGACTCGACGTTATTGCTTTGAATTGCTTTGATTGATTGATCGACTGGTTTGTTGAATTGAACTCGCATTGATTTGAATTGAATTGATCTTTATGACTTGCAGCTTTGGGCTTACGAGGTCTTGGGCATGTTCCCGCCCGAGAACACTTGTACAAATCCGAACCTGCTTCCGCGTGCACTCGCATGGAGTACAGAGTACCGGAGGGCGAAGGAGCGACGGGGACAGGTGATGACTTTCCGGCGCTGACTGGATAACATCACTGGGATTACGGTACAAACATCGACCTTTTCTTTCCCTTCATGTATTGTCCAAATTGAAATTCTTTGCTTGCTGATGCCAGAATACCAAATTCAGGTTCACTAGGACCGGTGGGCCAGGGTGGAGGCTGACTTCCTTTCCAGGAGCCGGGAGGTGACAAGGAGCAGGTTCTTGCTGGAGTGCCCGCTGGGGTGGCAGTGGTACTTGGGGGATCGGGTGACACGGCAGTCACTTGGTACTCCTGAGTTCATCGTGCCGGGGCCACTCCCCCCACGAATGCAGTGGACGGAGACCTACACTCGGGCTGAGCTGGAGCAGTTCACGGTGCCCGATACCGATCTAGAGCGGTATCTGCGGAGGACGCTGGACTATGCCGTATACAGAGACAGGTACTTGGCCACCAGCTTGGGTGTAGAGCGAGAGCTGGAGAGACGGGTAGAGGAGGCTGAGGCCAGGAGGGCCAGGGGTGAGGCTAGAGGTGATATTGGAGACGAGGCTGGAGCTGAGACCAGAGGGCGGGGCCGCGGCGGTCGCTCTTCACGCGATAGGGGGCGAGGTGCTAGGCCTCCTGCTGCTGGGAGAGGTGTTGGCACTTCAGGACGAGGTGAGGGTAGCACAAAAGTTCCGAGGGCAGCCGAGACTTCTACCCCAGCCGGGCTACCGACACTGGACTGGGCGATAGGGGTGAGAGACCCTTCTGGAGCACGTGCATTGTTGGACATTCCATGCCTTCCGCATCTACCAATGCGACTTCCAGCACAGGTATAATATGACTTTGCTTCTTTCCCTGCTTTAAATGCTCCTTATTCATGCACATGTTGTTTTGACCTTTGAACCATTGCAGGTGCCGCGAGAATGGGCTGAGCAGGCCATTATGCTGATGGTGGGGATGCGGCAGCTGTTGAAGGATTGTGCCAAGGGGAGGACCCTTCAGACCAGACCTGTTCCTGAGCCTGCCTTACCTGTTGCTGCACAGATATGAAAAATGCAAATACATGCATATATATTTTATTGGATTTTAAAACATGTATCAAATGAATGAATGCTTATGTTATGCAGGTGTAGCCACGACGCTCAGCCAGGACACAGCCGCAGGTTACCACGAGCTTTCCAGTTTCCACTAGCGCGAGAGGCCAGGGTAGACAGAGAGCAGGGGCTGGACAGTTCTAGGTGGTTCCTAGGGCAGTGTCTCTACGGAGACCCGCTCGCGAGGAGTCTGAGGAGGACACAGAGGAGTCGCTCGAGTCACGAGCCTTAGGGTCTACTGACTCAAGTAGCGCCTCAAGCCCTTCTGACGATCACGATGATGATGACGAGGTCGAGATCGAGAGTTCAGAGTCCGAGGGACGTCAGCAGAAGAGGACTCGTCTGGGCTGAGCTTTCAGTTTTTTGCTTTGTCAGGCTTTTCTTTGGCATGGGCCTGTGTGCCAGCATAGTTGTAATGCCCGGGGCCTGCGTGCCTCGATTTTGTTTGGGGTCTGCGTGCCCTAGTAGATAGGATTGGGCGTGTGTTTGCCCCAGCTTATGTACTTCCTTCCTTACTCATTGTAAACACTGTATTGATTTATGAGAATTTTGCCCTTTTCTTCATTTGCATTCATTCGCACTTCCCTTCAAGAATTGTATTTTATGAAATATATCCGTCTAGCTTTGAAAGAAAGCAAAGAGTATGCGAATTTCAACCGATACTCTTAAAACATGACAAAACTTGACACAATCAATTCGACCCATGGAATTTTGATTTGAAATGACAAGAATGCCCCTAACATGGAATTTGTGACTATTAAGGAAGACAATGACTACACTCGACCAGGCTTAAACACGAGAATGGGATACGAGAGCATTCATTCCGAGTGTGTGCTTCTAATGCCACCATGAGCAATGAAACAGGGGCGTCTGAGAGCGACAATTGATTACATAAGCTTTGACGTGCGTTTGACCGTTTCACATAGTCACTAGCACATATTAAAAAATTGTGTATGCCATCAGAATTGAATAAATGCTCTCGACACGAGTTTTGACGCATCGATGGGAAGGCAACCATTGAAATTTCGAGGCTTTTCAAGGAATATGTATGAACATTTGAACAAACTGACAACTGGAAGTGCTGTATTCCCTCTAAGAGAGATTGCAAGCTGCTGAACCAGGCATATTGAGGTTACGGTGCTGCATTGGGGCCAAGAACCAGGAATTTAGACCTGCTGAAAATTGCAGAACTCTCGAGCGCTCGAGAGTATTGTCGAGCGCTTGGGAATTAACTCTCGAGCGCTCGGGACTTCTGTGGTCTGCAAACTCCTGCAGCTTCCCAAGGTTAGTTTCTAGCTCTACCATGCTGCTTTCTTCTGTATGCACACTTCCCAGACGCCTTGCAAATGTGCATGGGCTGTTTCCCAGGAATCAGTGGCTTCCAAAAGCAAGACTAGTGTATTTCCAAAGCTTTTCCAAGTTTCCAAAGTTTGAAATCTTGAAAATGCAAGCAATTAGTTTTGGAAAATACAAGTTTGCCGAGTTTCAAGGCTGGTGTGTGAAGGATTGCCCCCTTCCAGTCCTCTATAAATACTGAACCCATCTTTGGTAAATCATTCACACTTCAAACCATCATTTTCCTTCCAAAACTTCATTTCTCATGGCCTTGTTGAACCAAGCCTTGCTCCGCCCTTGGTTGGACAGCCTCGAGGGCATCGATTGGTTGAACTTCTGAGGGCACCGCCTTCATGCTTTGAAGTACCTCCGCGAGATCGCCATCCATCCTGTCCTGCTGCACGCGGCTACACGCTTTTGGGATCCCGAAGTGCATGTCTTTCGCTTTGGTTCTCAAGAGCTATGCCCCACTGTCGAGGAATTCCATGCCTACCTAGGGAGCCACGACTCCATGGAGCCGATTGTTCCAATGCTTAGAGAGAGCATGAAGAATATCATAAAAGCCAAACTGGGTGTCAGCGGGAACGTTGCTGAGTTCTTGACCCGGGGTAATGCTATCAACATTGTGCGGTATGCTGAGAGATTCGGATCCCCACGGAGACTTAACGGACATCAGTACCAAGGTCGCGAATGACTTCTTTGTATTTGCCTCTGGCGGCCTTTGCTTTGGTTCCTCTGTTGGTCGGCCAGTTCTCTGTTGGTTGGAGTCACTGCTCAGATTGAGGCCCGCAAGGACGTCGCTCCCTTGGTCCTTGCGAGAAACCTTGATGGGGTTGGATCTTTGTTCGTCTTTGGGCCTTACGAGGTTTTTGGTGGCAGCCCATCGTTGCCGCAGTTAGGGACCTCACTCGGCTCTCCTTTTTCTATTTCTCACATTCATTTTACCTTGACACTCAGTTAGGCTTTATCCGGCTCCTTACTTGTTTTCTCTCTCTCTGACAGATATGGCTTTGTGACAAGTTGAATTTGCTGACACCGCCGGCGAATGGTGGTATCGAGCGAGCGGATGGAATCGTCTCTTCCAGGTGATGTACAACAACGAAGATGACTTGGCTGATTTCTTTGCATCTGCAGAGGAAGATGACATTGCTTGGCGGTGCCATTGGTGAGGCTTCCTGCGATGACCGTGAGTAACATGGGCTCAACGCACATGTTTGTGGCTCTGGCTTGACAGGCTTCACTTTCTATTCACCCTTCCGCATCCTTCGTCGGCGGGCTCGGCCAGGAGGTGCCGCTGCAAGGAGCTGAAGCTTCGCCTCCCTCCCTTCACCATTCCGGGCCTTCGGTTATATCCGAACATGGGAGGCTCGTAGGATCGAGCCGAATGACCCACTCTTCTCAATTGCTTCGACCGGAAAGTATCGCAAGTGGCTAAGGAGGGATGTGGAAGCGAGAATGGGTTGATTGCTTACTTTGCCATTTTTTGAAACAAAAGTTAGGTCTAGTTGTGCGTTTTCTCTTTTTCATGCTCAACTTGTAATAAAGAAGTAATCTGAATAAAATTGACTGATTAAGGGTTTCCCTCTTTCGGTTCATTAATCGCGCATGCGCCTTGAAAGAAAAACATCTTGACTTGTCAATTTGGATTTGGATTTTTGAAATTTAGGACCGAACCTCGGAGTGAGATTGCCTACGTATCCCTTAAGAAAGGGAATCAGGGCCCATACGTAGTTCGAGCTAGGGTTCGCTCGGGTATTAACACTCTCCTTTTATGCTCTAAATTTTGCCTAGAACCGCCTTTCTTCGGTTTTCGGCCTAGCGAGCTCTTTTGACTTTTGCCTTAACTTTTGCCTAGGCCGCCTTTCGGTTTTCGACCTAGCAGGCTTGTTTCTAATTTTTGCCTGGTACCGCCCGCCTTTGCGGTTTTCGGCCACGAGCTCTCTCAGGGGTAATACCGTTTGAGTTGATCCAAATTGACGAGATTTGAGAATTCGTTGCCGTCAAGATCAATGATCGAGGCTGCTCCTCCGGAAAGGATCGACTTGATGATGTACGGACCAGCCCACTTTGGTCGGAACTTTCCTCGAAGATCAAAGATCGGTGCACGGATTTCCTTGACTACCATGTCCCCCTCTCGCAGGTCCCTCGATTTCACCTTCTTGTTGAATGCTCGGGCGATCCTCCGCTGATAACCCTGGATGTGGTACAAGGCTCGCAGTCTCCTTTCGTCAAACAACATGAGTTCCTCGAACCTTCCGCTGATCCATTCGGCCTCATCTATTCCTTGTTCAGCCATGACTCTGAGCGATGGAACTTCTAGCTCGATGGGGAGAACGGCTTCCATACTGTACACCAAAGAATAGGGTGTTGCCCCCATCGGTGTGCGGATGGACGTCCGGTATCCCCACAAAGCTAGCGGTAGCTGTTCGTGCCAATCCCTAGCTGATTCGACAATCCTTTCGAGGATTGACTTGATGGTCTTATTAGCTGCTTCGACTGCCCCATTCGTTTGCGGCCGATAAGTGGTTGAGTGATGTACTTGAATCTTGAATTCGTCAAAGAGCTCTAGAACTTTTCCATTGAAGTGAACACCATTATCAGATACGAAAGCTTGAGGGACTCCATACCGATAAATGATGTTTTGCCTGATAAAGTGAGCCACTTGAACTGCCGTCAGAGTCTTGTACGAGGCTGCCTCAACCCACTTAGTGAAATAATCGACCGCTACCAAAATAAACCTGTGACCATTAGAAGCTGCGGGCGTGATCCTTCCGATGACATCGATGCCCCAGGCGGAGAATGACCATGGTGTAGCCATTGGGTGTAACTCCGAGGGAGGTACATGAATAAGATTAGCATGAGTTTGGCACTTGTGACATCGGCGCACATACTCGATGCAATCTGTCTCCATAGTCGACCAATAGTAACCCAACCTCAGAACTTTCTTTGCTAGCATCATTCCATTCATGTGGGGTCCACAAACTCCCTCATGGACTTCTTCCATCACTGCTCTCGTGTCATCACCGTGAATACACAACTTGTGGACTCCGCACGGAGATCGCCGGTATAATTTTCCACCACAGATAATGTATTGAGATGCCAATCGTTGTAATGCGATTCGATCCTTCCTGGTAGAATCCGCAGGGAACTCTCCCTTCTCGACGAAATTCCAAATATCGTGAAACCAAGGGAGCCCATCATCAGGCTCGTCGATGTTCATGACGTAGTCGTACACGTGCTTGCCTCTCTGCTCAATCATGACAGGCCTTAGCTTTACCCCAATTGGAAGTTCCAGCATGGATGCCAAGGTAGCGAGTGCGTCGGCGAAGCGATTCTTCATCCTCGGGACATGCGTGAAAGTCACCTTTTGAAAATTCGGAATAAGCTTGTCGAGCTGCTGATGATATGGCTTCATCTTCTCGTCTTTGACCTTCCATTCCCCGTTCGCTTGTGACACAACCAAGTTGGAATCCCCCACAACTTCCAGAACCTTGACTCCAATTTCCAATGCAGCTTCCATTCCTACAATACACGCTTCGTATTCTGCCTCATTATTCGTGACTTCGAAGTTCAACTTGAAAGCGAAGGGAATATGTGACCCTTCGGGTGAGACCTATGCCAATCCCGAAACCTTTCTGATTGGCAGCTCCGTCGAAGTACAATGTCCATGTTTTGTTGATAGCAGTCATTACGTCTTCATCGGGAAATTGGAATTCAGTGTGTTCTGGCCCCTCGATCGGGCGATCTGCTAAAAACTCTGCTACTGCTCTTCCTTTCACTGACTTGCGGGTGACATACTTGATCTCGAACTCGGCCAATAAGAGCAGCCAACGTGCTAGCTTACCAGTAAGTGCTGGCTTTTCGAATAGGTATTTGAGCGGGTCCATCCGAGAAATCAGTATCACCGAATAAGACAGCATGTAGTGTCTCAATTTCTTTGTGGCCCAAACGAGCGCCCAACATGTCTTCTCCAATGAAGTATATCGCTCTTCGCTCCCCACCATCTTCTTGCTCAGGTAGTAGATTGCTCTTTCAACCCCATCATCTCCCTCTTGTGCGAGCATGCACCCCATGGATGAGGGCGTGACGGACAAGTATAGGATCAAAGGTTTTCCCGGGATGGGTGGCATCAAGATGGGCGGATTCTGGAGGTAAGTTCGCACTGCTTCGAAAGCCTTTTGGCACTTGTCATTCCATTCGAACTTCATGTCCTTTTTGAGCAAACAGAACAACGGCTCACAGGTCAAAGTCAACTTGGCGATGAACCGGCTGATAAACTGAATTTTTCCTAAGAAACACCGGACTTCCTTCTCGGACTGAGGCGGCTTCATCTCGAGAATAGCTTTAATCTTAGAAGGATCCACCTCAATCCCCCTGGTCGTGATCATGAATCCAAGCATCTTTCCTGCCGTGACCCCAAACGTGCACTTCTGCGGATTGAGTCGCATTCTGTACTTTCGAATCCTCTCGAAGAACTTTCCCAACGCCGGGAGATGGTCTTTCCTTTCCTTTCCCTTCACTATCATGTCATCAACGTAAACCTCGACCTCCTTGTGAATCATGTCGTGCAACAATGTGGTGGCACCCCTCTGATACGTTGGACCGGCGTTTTTCAATCCAAATGGCATAACCCGATAACAATATGTCCCCCACTCGGTGATGAATGTGGTCTTTTCCCTGTCTTCCAGAGCTAGGAGAATCTGATTGTACCCCGAAAAGCCATCCATGAAGGAAAGTAGAGCGTGTCCTGTAGTATTATCCACGAGTACATCTATATGCGGTAATGGAAAATCGTCCTTAGGGCTTGCTTTGTTCAAATCCCTGAAATCGACACACACTCTGATTTTTCCGTCCTTTTTGGGGACAGGAACAATGTTGGCTACCCAAGTGGGGTACTCTGTTACAATTAGAAAACCAGCGTCAATTTGTTTTGTGAGCTCTTCTTTTATTTTTAATACCCAATCAGGCCGCATTTTCCTTAATTTTTGCTTCACGGGTTTGGCGTCAGGGTAGAGTGGGATTATGCGCTCGACTATCTCCGGGTCGATTCCGGGCATGTTTGCGTGGGACCAAGCGAAAACCTCTTTGAATTCTTTTAGTAAATCAGTGAGCTCTGGGAGCTCAGTGGGAGACAGCCCGGAACCTACCTGAACCAATCGAGGGTTGTCCTCATCACCCAAGTTTATTGAGATTATTTCTTCTTTTAAAGGCTGAGCATGCCTTTCATTTTTGCGATCGATGAGGGAACGGATCTCCTTGGAAATGTCCCCATCGAGATCTATTCCTTCATCGTGGGGATCCACACAATTTATTTCAAAAATCGGCAAGTAAGCGGAAACGTCATTCATTTCATTAACCAAGTCAGCAGACGGGGGGAATACAGCGGTTGACTCGAATTCAAAATAAAAGCTATGAAGTGGAGGGCCGATGGGCACAAACTCCGACTCTGTGATAGACGACGAGTCATTGTCGGACTCAGACTCAAACTCAGTGCAGGTGCTGTGAGTGCGAGTTACATGTGGAATGAAAGTGCAATTATCATAAACGCCTACTGCCTCCACAATGAGTTTGGAAGGGTCTTCAATTTCTTCTTCATCTCCAAGCGCAAGCACAGCAGGATCTTGCATCATACCCCCTGATTCCTCGCCCTCAAACAAGAGTTGGAGACTACCCAAACCAAAAGCTTCCAACCAGTCGAGTGCCTCAGATATCTCTTCCACCTTTGCAACCTCTTCATCACTTTCCCAGGTATCATTGGCAAAGATCTCGAAGCCAGGATACTTCATCTTTGTCTCGAGATCCACAAAGGGTTCAGGTTCTCCTTGGTATAGCGGATCCTTCTCCTTTGATTTCATCTCCGTTGTACGGGCCCGGGCACGATTGCGCCATTTCTTTGCTGAATCACCCTTCTTGGCCTCATATCCCAGACCGAAACGCTCGTTATTTCCAGGAAAGTCGGGGAATTCGGGGACACCTTGAGCGTAAAGTCCCAAGCCCATGCCCGGCAGATACTTCATCCATTTCATAATTTTCAATGCTGCAGAACTTACCAAGAAACCGTCCTCAACCCGGATGGTACACACCTTCGAGGTCATGACCACAAAACCTCCCATGGCAACATCTTCCTCTCCATGCATAATCTCAAGCAGCGGGGAATTGTCCTCGGCATGCGGACGGATACCTGAGTCTCCATAGATGATAAGAGTTCCGGATTCCAAACCCAGGATGAGTTTTTGATGCAGTGTTGAGGGCACACCCATAACATCCGGCCGATGTAGCCAAGGCCTTCCTAACAGGAGATTGAAAGATGCGGGTATTTCCAGCACACAGAATTCGACGGTGGTTTTGAACTTGCCAGTTGCCAACTCCAAGTTGATTGTCCCCAAAACATCTCACCGAGTATTGTCATAAGCACGAACGCCCAAGTTCGATGGTGTAAAATCCTTATTTTTTAGACCGAGACAATAGGCAGTGCGGAGTGGACACACGTTAATGGCGGAGCCATTATCAACCAGGATTGCTGGAATCCACTTTCCCAGGCACTTCATGGTGATGTGAAGGGGTTTGTTATGGTCAGCTCCTTCAGGCGGCAAATCTTTCTCGGTGAAGGATAATGTATGCTGGGCGAGGTTCGGGGTTATAAGGGCAATAAGAGCTTCTGGAGCGATGTCAGAGGAAACCTCGAGTCTGGAAAGGGTGTTGACCAGCCTGCGGCGGTGCTCGCGGGGGCAGCTAACACTCCCCACATAGACATGCGGGCGATAGTTTCCTGGAGTTGACGGATAATAGGATCGGTGGAGGCTTCCGGATCAGGTTCAGGGAGCGAGTTGAGGTCAATGGACAATTTGGGCTGGGTAGGTGGGTTAGTTTTAGTGGAGCTAGTAGGGTTGTTTTATGGAGCTTGAGAGGTGGGGATGTTCAGGCTTGTGGGGTTGATAGGGGCATTCTGCTGCGGTGGAGGGGCTCGGGATGAGCTACCCTGTTGGAGGTTGGTAGGCTGGTAGACCCTTCCACTTCTGGTAAGGTTACTAACTGTTTTGGGGATTGGCCCCCACCAAGTACCTTCCCAGAAATCAAGAGAAGTCCAAGTCGTAATCATCCGCCTTATGCTTCCCCTTGTCAATTGCTGTCTTCTCCAAAGTCTCGTTAAGAGTTTCCATTTCCAAAGCATGCCAGATGCTATCCTCCTCCAGAGAATTCCAGAAATTGGCATTGTTGCTGCTGTTGTCATTGCTAATCTGCAGAGATCCTTCATCCAACATGGCCTTGTTGACGGTCAGCTCCTCACCATTCATCCACACATTTACCAATTCAGACTTTCCCCACAGATCTTCTGGATCCAACTCGCAGATGTTGGGCTCATCAGGGATTTGAACTACTGGTTTGGAAGAGAACTCTTCGACGATGAATTCCTGTGGGAAGAAAAGATAATCCGTGGAACGTTCCAGAGCATCGGAGTCTCGAGTAAGGTTGACAATGGTCCTAGCGTTGAGCCCTAATAACATACGGGGATTCATCAGATCCATCTCTTCCACTATCTCTTCTTCTTGAAAAAGGTATGCCAATGATGTTTCGTCTAGGGGGTCAGAATCATCCATCCAGTGCCATCCGTTGGGCTCGGGCTCGCATTCCCATTCATCTTCCTCCTTGACAGGTTCGGGCTCCATGAATAGCGCAAACAGAGAATATCCATCCAACGGATCAGCCATGATCTCATCCCAGTCCTGCCTCCATTCTCCATGTTCCAATTCCTCAACTTGGCTTGGGTTAAGTGCCACAGGCCATGTTCCAGTAATAAAAGCCCTTTCTTCCACCGCCAAGAAATCTTGCACTAGATCTTCCCACCTTAGCTGAAAGTCCCATTCCACAGTCTCAAGCACACAGACCGTATCCTCAACTGGCAACTCGACGGCTGGCTTGGGTTGGGTATCAGGAATGATGTAAAGGCTAGGGTTAAAAGGTTGGCTTATAGAGATGAAGTTGGTGCGGGCATTGGAATGCTTTGGGAGTGGATTTGAGACGGTGTTTGGTTTCTGTGGTGGCATAGGGAGAGTTTTGTTGTCTATCAGGTCTTGGATTGCATGGCGGAGACGGAAGCAGTTGTCGGTTAGGTGGCCCACATTCTGGTGATAGGCACAGTATGCGTTAGGATTGTGGGATGCGGGTAGTTTTTGAGGTAAGGGAGTAGGGGTAAGTGGTTTGAAGGTGCCGCTTTCGACCAATTTCTCGAGCACGGCGGAGAGTGGTGCTGAGAACTGAGCAAAAGTGCGGGGCTGGGTACGCGGTTGACTGGTTTGTGTGGCTATCTGGTTCACCGGCTCGGCTTGGGTTGTATTTGTGGAGGCATTGGGAAGGTTGGTGTAGTTGGCGTTGCCGAATAGGTTGCTGCTGTTTCCGGAGTATACCTTCTTGGGCTTAGGAGCGGGTTCGGGTTTGTCAAGGATCCCCAATTGAACTGCTTCTTCGACGGCTAAGCCTGTGTCGAAGAATGTTTTAAAGTCTGAGCATGCTTGGGCCATCACCATATGTCTTGCCAGAGTGGGTTGAAGGTTACGGACAATCATCCGGATTTGGTCCCTGTCACTCGGTCTATCCTTCATCTGTGCTGCCTTAGCCCTCCATCTTTTCACGAAATCGGCAAAGGCCTCTTTTGCTTCCATCTTCGTTGACTCCAATTCACGGGTGGTCACCTCCAACTGAATGTTGTAGTCGTACTGCGCCACAAAAGCAGCACATATATCCTCCCAAGAACGCTTCTTTCTTTCATCCAGTGAAGTAAACCAATGCAGAGCATGACCCACCAAAGTCTGTGAGAACATCTGTGCCATAGCATCCTTTTCGACTCCCCACATGGAAAGTGCTCCAATGTATCCCGTCAGGTGTGCCTTTGGGTCTCCTGTTCTGTCAAACTTAGCAAAATCAATTGGCCTGAACTTTTCTGGAAGCTTTGCATTAGGAAACAGGCAAAGCTTACTGATGTCAAAGCCAATCGACGCTATCTTCTCATTTCTTGCAATAGACTCCTCTAGCTGGGTGAGCTTCGCTAATACTGCTGCCATCTCGGGATTCTGCGGGGTTTCCAAATCAAAGATCAGTTGCTCTTGGTTTGGATTCGGGTTAGGGTTAGGGTTGAAGTTTAGGTTGGGATTTGGATTTGGATTTGGATTTGGGATAGGAATTGGGTTAGGGATAGGAATTGGGTTAGGGATAGGAATTGGGTTAGGTACCGGATTCTGGGTCTGTGGTGGAAGGCGTCGTGCAACTCCAGTGATCATCGTCATGAGTTGGGCAATTTGGTTATCAGTACGTTCGCCCAGGCGTTGAATATCTTCCCTGATCTGAGCCATTTCTCCGTTCAGATTTCCCGGGTTTGGGTTAGGGTTTGGACGGGGATTAGGAACAGGATTTGGGTTCGGATTTGGCTCGCCTCCGCTTGGATTCAGGTTAAGGTTGCCTCCGTTTGGGTTAATGTTTGGATTGGGATTCGGATTTGGGTTGCCTCCGCATGGGTTCGGGTTTAAGCTTCCGATCAATAGATCCATTTCCGCCCCCAAATCTGATGCACTGACGGAGTCTGCTTGTAGTTGGAGCCGTTCCAATCTCTGTCCCAAGGGTCTGGTCCAGGAGGGTATGATGTTCTTCTTTCTCGGCCCAATTGCTCAAAACTGACAGCAAAGCCAAAAACTTAAGCTCAGACGTGGTTCCTGCTTGCATTTTTATGAAATTTGTGCATGATTTTAGAAAATGAGTGTCTCATCGTCACGTCATCGACTCTGATTTTTTTTTTTTTTCAAAAACAATTGACTTGCGGGAGGGTGCCTCAATCCTCAGATTTTTAGGGTGTATCCTCATTTAGGAACAGTCGATGCCCAAAAGATGCTAAAAATAAGCTAAATATTTGGCTGATATTCCATCGACAATTTGACCATTGGTTCGGAATGACTCGAGGCGGACAATGTGATGTGATAACCGAAGTAGCGTAAGCGGTACACTTGCTTTTAGCCTGAATGGTGTTGGCATCACAATGTTCTGCTCCCCTATCATTCCTTTCTTCTGGTTAAATCCCGATTGAATACTTAGTCAAGGACTTAGCAAAATCTTAGTTTCCTCTAGGTTCGGGTTCGAGGACTAATGAGATTTATCAACACGCATTAGAGTGCGTGACTCTTCATCGGGTCTTGGCAACCTTCCGAAGACTGCGCGAGCGAGTCTCGAGAATCGTGGCTGACAGCATGATGATGATGCAAGATGCAATGCAGCGTTTAACGGATTATAGCACATAGCCCTACCCTGCAGGCTCCTGTCCTAGTTTGAAAGGTTCTATGGTTTGCTATACATGTACAAAGGCCGGGTTTTGGCTTGAAATAGGTCCCCCGGACTAGAGTCAAAGTATACCTCCCGTTATTGAGCGTACACCCAATAATGGTACAAACGGTAGAGATGACTCATCACGGTCGAGGGTTGCTGAGCATTCCGGGATTCATTGTCACCGGCA
The DNA here is from genome assembly GCA_025413875.1 of Rhododendron molle. Classification (NCBI taxonomy): domain Eukaryota; kingdom Viridiplantae; phylum Streptophyta; class Magnoliopsida; order Ericales; family Ericaceae; genus Rhododendron; species Rhododendron molle. The sequence goes on along the minus strand of CM046391.1, from coordinate 31,385,422 downwards.
AGCCGGGTAAGATTGCCGAAACACAACAGCGAGGCTGCACAGGATATATATACAAGAAATAAAGAGTGAAATAAAATCCTTTGAAAATCCCACGAATGTTTTTCAAGCTTGGCTCACTAATTTAATTAATATTCAAAGAAAACGGACTGTTTTGGAAACGTGCCAATTTTCTCTTAAGTATTAATTAAATTTCATCCCCAGCAGAGTCGCCACTGTGGGCTACCACAGCCCCGGGTGGATATCGGGGCGGCCCGTAAAAGAAGCGCCTCGCCTTTTAGAATCGATTTAAAAAATTTTTAAAGAGTCGCCACCCGGGTTTGTGGTTCGCCACTCGAGAAACCGTTTTATTTGAAAATGATCGATTTGAATTTGAAAACCAGAGATTCGTTCAAAAAGGGATCGGGAGCCACGTTACGAGGGGGGAAGGGTTTTACGGCACCCCCCTCGCCCGGTTCGAAATCGGTCTCTACTGGACATTCGTGGGATTTTTCAAAAGATTTTATTTCATTAAGCAATTAGCAAGTATTTACAGTTATGTCAAGTATAGAAAGGTGCATGCATGTGCATGTGAACAGTGGGTAGATGAGAAATGGTGATAACATGCAAGAACGCTAGAAGCTGGAGCATCCTGTCACTTATATACTTTCGAGCGCTCGGAAGTACTCCCGAGCGCTTGGGAGTATTGCATGTCTAACCTGCCACTCATGTTAGTCCAACAGAATACAATGGAATATAATACTGGAAACACAAACTAGAATGTTATTAAGTACTCTACAGGTTTGACAGATGACCCAACAGATTGAGAACAGGTCTCACTCTTCTGGGCCATGCAATCTTACCTTTCTGGAAAATGGTTTAACAGCTATAAGAGGCGACAAGAGATACATGCATGACCATGCAAATGCAGTACAAGAATTAAGATGGGAAGAAATTTGAGTAAGATGACATGCAGCATACTCCCGAGCGCTCTGGAACGGATTCAAGCGCTCGAGAACGATCTTTTACACTGCCAGACTGATCACCACCAACTGACACCTTATTTTGACATTCTGATGTGGTAGATGTACCTCTTTCTTTTGAATGTGAGAAATTACTCTTTTCATCATGCTGAAAGACATGCTTTTACACTTCCTTTATGTGAAAATGATTCTTACCCTTTTGAAAATCAGACCAACCACATCAAAACATTTCAAGAAAGCCATTTTGCTTGGGATCAGCCTGCATGTTAGTTTAGATGCCAGAAAAAAATGGAAAATGGGACTGGTCTCACTCTCGAGCGCTCCAGAGTATTCCCGAGCGCTCGGGAGTGTTTCCAGTGATGCATGCATGGAAAATACACTCGTATCCCTTTACTCTTGCTTTAACACCAAGGCATTCCCATCACACTTCCAGTATTGAGGACCAGAATGAGCTGGGAAGCCTCCCTCAGAAGGAGAAAACAGCCTTGTTTCTTGCTCAATACCAAGGTATGAAGCTTTTGCCTTTTGCTTAGAACTTTGCTCCTTAAAAAAAAAGGTTTGGATGATAGAAACTCCAAGGGATCAGATGCTGGTGATAGTATGTATTCCTTCCATCTTCTTGATGCCTTGGATGTTTGGTTTATTCTTGCTTTTGAAAAGGGAGTTTTTTTTTTTTTTGCTTGCCAAAGGATGAGAGCTGTTTTTTTTTTTTTTGCTTTGAACAATCTGAGAGGGCTTCTAGAGAGAGAGAGCTCGTGCTCTATTTTAGCTGAAGAAGGCCTTATATAGGCAAAATGTAGCATATGGTTTTATTTTGGAAAATATCATTTAGAATCAAAAGAAATCTCAGCTCTGACTCATCCTCTAACTGAGGTTGAGTGAGGTCTAAGGCTAAGACCCATTCAAACGGCTGAAATGATGACTGCATGGATAGTGGGGAAGCTCCCTCATCCATTGGGCAGTACAAAAGTCTCGAGCGCTTGAGAGTGATCTCGAGCGCTTGGGACTTCACTCTCGAGCGCTCGAGAGTTGACTGGTCAATGGTTTTGGAAAAGGTCTGGAGCGCTTGGGATTGATCCAGAGCGCTTGAAAATGATTTTTGACATTTTATTTCCCTTTTAAAGTCCTTCAAGGAGCATCGTTCCATTGGTCTAAGGCTTGTTTGATCCCATATTCATCATCGGGGAGCCTCCGGGCCACGAATCAAGGAAATTTGAATTGTCCAAATTGGGGTGTCTACAACGTTTTTTTTTCAGTAGATCTAAAGGAGAAACCTTCTGCATGCAAGATAAAAAGGTAGATTTGTTACATCAAAACACCAGAGCAAGGGCTTTAGTTGGTTGAAATCAGTCTGGGAGTGTGGATCACTCCCGAGCGCTCGAGTCTACTCCAGAGCGCTCGGGAGTTGTCTGCATGTCATCCTATCCAGGTCTCCCTCTATTTCAGTTCTTGTGTTGCTCTTGAATGTTCTATATGTGACCCTTTAGTCCATTAAATTGTTAAGCCACTTTTCAGAAGGGCAAGGGTGCACGGCTTGGGAGGATGGGGCCTGATCCCAGTCTTTTGAGTCTTCTGTTTAGCCTGTGACTTTTTTTTATGTTACTCAAGTTTATATTTGTAATATGGTACTCTGTTATATTCTGTTGCACTAACAAAGCTTGCAGGTCGGGCATGCAATGCTCCCAAGCGCTCGGGAGTACTCCCGAGCGCTCGAGAGTGAAGTCATTGACAGGGTTTCTAATTCTGGCTATCTTGCAATCCTTTAACATACACTGCCATGTCGCACTCTCTTACCATTATCCATCATGTACTGCTCACTGGCACATGCATGCACTGCTTTAACTGTTAACCTTGTAAATACTTGCTAATTGTCCATTGAAACAAAATCATTTTCAAAAATCCCACAAATGTTTAGTAGAGACCGATTTCACGTCGGGCGAGGGTGGTGCCATAAATCCCTTCCCCCCTCGTAACGTGGCTCCCGAACCCTTTTCAAACAAATCTCTGGTTTTCAATTCAAATCGATCATTTTCAAATCAAAACGGTTTCTCGGGAGACGAATCACAAATCCAGGTGGCGACTCTTCAAAATTTTTCAAAAATCCAGAAACGGCGTGGCGCCTTCTTTTTCGGGCCGCCCCGATATCCACCCGGGGCTGTGGTAGCCCACACATATATTGTGGTCAAATACCCTCGTGTCCCATTCTCGTGTCTAATCTCGGTCAAGTTTAATCATTACTCTCCTTAATGATCGCAAATTCCGCATTAAGGGCATTTCTGTCATTTCAAATCAAATTCCATGAGTTAAGTCGATTGTGTCAAGTTTTATTCCGTTTTGAGAGTATCGGTTGAAATTCGCGTGCTCTTTGCTTTCTTTCAAAGCTAGACGGACATATTTCATAAAATACAATTCTTAAAGGGAGTGCAAACGAACGCAAATGGAGAAAAGTGCAAATTTTCATAAATAAATGCGGCATTTACAATGAGCAAAGAAGGGAGTACATAAGCTGGGGCAAACACATGCCCAATCCTATCTACCGGGCCACGCAGGCCCAAACAAAACCAAGGCACGCAGGCCCATGCGAAAGAAAGACTAACAAAGCAAAAACCTAAAGCTCAGCCCAGGCGGATCCTCTTCTGCTGGTGTCCCTCGAACTCAGAGCTCTCAACGTCGTCCCCGTCGTCGTCATCATCGTCGTCGGAAGGGCCTGAGGCAGTACTCGAGTCAGTGGACCCTAAAGCTCGTGACTCGAGTGACTCCTTTGTATCCTCCTCTGACTCCTCAGGAGCGGGTCTCCGCCGGGATGCTACCCTAGGAACCACCTCGAACTGCCTCGCCCCTGTATCGGACCGCGATGCTCTCTGAGTACTCTGGTCTCCCGCGCTTGTGGAAGCTGGAAGGTCCATAGTGTCCTGCGGCTGTGACCTAGCCGAGCGTCGTGGCTGCACCTGCATATCATGAGCATTCATTCATTTGATACATGTTTTAAATCCAATAAAAGGTATGTGCATGCATTTACATTTTCATACCTGTGAAGCAACAGGTAGAGCAGGCTCAGGAACGGGTCTAGTCTGGAGGGTCCTTCCCTTGGCGCAGTTCTTCAACAGCTGCCGCATCCCCACCATCAGCATAATGGCCTGTTCAGCCCATTCTCGCGGCACCTGCGTGATGATTCAGAGGTCAAAACAACATGTGCATGTGCAAGAAGCATTTGAAGCATTGAAAGGGACAAAGTTGTGTTATACCCGAGCAGGAAGTCGCATTGGCGGCTGTGGAAGGCGTGTAATATCCAGCATCACCCGTGCACCAGATGGGTCCCTCACCCGTATCACCCAGTCTAACGTTGGCAACCCAGCTGGGATAGACGTCTCAGCTGTCTCAGGAACCTGTGAGCTGCTCTAACCTCGGCCCAAGGAGCTAGCACCTCTCCCGCCAGCAGGAGGCGTAGCACCTCGCCCCCTACCGCGTGAAGAGCGACAGCTGCGGCCCCACCCTCCGGTCTCGTCTCCAACCTCACCACCAGCCTCACCCCTGGCCCTCCTGGCCTCAGCCTCCGCTACCCGTCTCTCCAGCTCTCGCTCTACACCAAAGCTGGTGGCCAAGTATCTGTCCCTGTATGTCGCATAGTCCAACGTGCGTCGCAGATATCTCTCCAAGTCAGTGTCTGGCACAGTGAACTTCTCCAGCTCAGCCCGGGTGTAGGTCTCAGTCCGCTGCACCCGTGGAAGGAGTGGCCCCGGCACGATAAACTCCGGAAAGCCGAGTGACTGTCGCGTCACCCGATCCCCCAGGTACCACTGCCAACCCAGGGGACACTCCAGCAAGACTCGACTCTGTGCCACCTCCCGGCTCCTCGGAAGGAAGTCAGCCTCCACACTCACCCATCGATCCCAGTGAACCTGTATTCGGCTGTTGTACATTGATGATCAAATTTTGTAAAGGAAAGTACAAGGCATGGAAAGAAAGAAAAGGTCGATGTTTGTATCGTAATCCCAGTGATATTATCCAGCCAGCGCCGAAAAGTCATCACCGGTCCCCGTCGCTCCTTCGCCCTCCGGTACTCTGTACTCCATGCAAGTGCACGTGGAAGTAGGTTCGGATTTGTGCAAGTGTTCTCGGCCGGGAGCATGCCCAAGACTTCATAAGCCCAAAGCTGCAAATCATGAAGATCAACTCAATTCAAATCAATGCAAGTTCAATTCAACAAACCAGTCGATCAATCTATCAAAGCAATTTAAAGCAGTAGTGTTGAATCATACCTTGATCACCCTCCAGTAGCCGCCTATGGTGTCTCCCACTCCACGTGAGGCAGCTCCTAGAAAGCAGTAGAGCGTGCACAGAGTAGCACCGCCCCAATCAAAGCGTTCAACCTGTCTCAGATCCACCAAGCCCGCCAAGTAGCTCAAGTGAACCCGGGATCGCCTGAGCGGGAATAGAGAAGCCCTGAACAGGTACAGCAAGTAAGCCCTGGCCATCTGGACCACCTCAGCGTGGAGTAAGCCCTGGCCATCTGGCCATCTAGGTCTATGCTCGGGTCTAAAGGAATCGGCTCGGCTCCAACCCGTAGTCCCGTGATCGCCGCGAAGTCAAGAGGCGTCACCGTCATCTCCCCGAAACGGAAGTGGAACGTGTTGGTGGTGTCCCACCACCGCTCCGCCAGCGCTGTCATCACGGCATGGTCAACCCTCACCGCCGTCAGCAGCTGGATGAATGGCCCAAAACCTGTCTCCTCCACTAGCTCCTGCACCGGGGCAATGCCTTGAAGTGCTTCAATGAGTGGCCCGAGCCTCCGTGGCCGTAAATATCTTTTGTACGCTATTTCAACAGAGCAAGGAAATAGCATCAGTAATCAACGCGATGATTCAAGGAAGCAAGTCAAATGCAGAAAAGTAAAGCATTAAAGTCATACAGTCATCCATCCAGAAGAAATGTGTGAGGCCCGATCTCGAAGGAGCAGATCCTCGGGGTAATCCGTCTGAGCAGGGACGTAACCAGTCATCCCTGTCGGCTCGAAGAAGTGTGGTCGTGGTGCGTATGTATCCGCTGTGAACCCGGGGCGTCCCCTGGCCAAGTAGGCCTTCGCCTCTACCGCTGCCGTAATCCGCTCCTCAATCACTACCTCTTCCTCAGGCTCCTCTCCTAATCCCAAATTGGCCGTTTCTGGCGACCTCGTATTTGTCGTCGTCGCCCTCGCGCCACTGAGCAACGCTCCTAGCAAAAGCGCCGAGGCCTGATCCTCCGTCGTCCTTGCATCCCTCAGCACCTCTCTTACCCCAGCTCCAAGGCCAAGCGCGTCCAGAATGTCCTGCGGCCTTGCGGTGTCTAAAAAGTCCCCCTCCGTGAATGGAACCGGGCGCGAAGCACCGATCCCGCTATCACCACCTCTCGACTCTACGGTCGTCGTCCTCAGCACTGGCGATGCGACGATGTGACCAGCCGTCACTACCTCCCCCCTAGCAACATCCCTCCGCTCACCACCGGCCCGCTCCGCGGTCGCGAATAGATCCTCTATCGTGGGAGTATCGGGAGTAACAGTAGCACCTCCTCCACTACTCGAGACCCCCGCCTCACTGCTCAATGGGCCCCCGCTACCCGTGGCCAGCTCCTCGCCATCTCCTCGCACCACCTCGCTGTCACCGAGATCCCCCACTGCTGCCACATCTCCGATAGTACCCTTTAGTGTCTCTGCACCCTTGCCAGCTTCAACTACTGCCCTCAGATCATCACCCACCACCTCCTCCTGAGCTTGAGCAGTAGCACCACTGCTGTCCACCTCCATCGCCGCCGTGGTCGTCACCGCTGCCGCCTCTTCGCGGTTGGGCGTCTCCCTGTCACCACCGCTCGCCATCGCTGGTTCTTCTACCCCCCAAGCCTTCTTCTTCCTCTTGATTCGTGCCTCTTGGCAAACGACAGCCCACTGGAAGATTGTGGAGAAATCAAGATCTTGAGGTCGATCCGTTTTGGAGAGAGAAGGGTCGTCTGAACGAGAGAGATTGACCGAGAGGGGAGAGAGATCAGTCGAGTGAGGGAGAACGGTCGCCTGAGAGAAGGAGTGAGTGCGGTCGAGTTTCAGAGATGTATGGCCTTTCCTGGTTCTCGAGCGCTCGGGAGTGGTTCTGAGCGCTGGGATCTTTCTCCCAGCCTCCGTGCCAACCCTCCTTCGTCCTGCGCCTTACCCCTCCTCCGAGACTTGCTTAGTTTCTTCTTTCTTTTTACAAAATCAATCTCAGTCCTGTTTTCAACCGCGTCGAACGAGGCTGCAGGAGGCGAACCTCTGTCGATGACGCGATCTCGGGCTCACGTCCCGCGATATGGAATTTTACTCGATGGTCGATCGAAACTTTATCTATTCATGCTAATTTCAACTTGGTTGCAGGGACCTACTTGCATTTATATGTAAAAGTTCTTCCTCACACCCATTATATATGTGTATGTTGTAATGTTTTCTCTTGCAGGTCAAATCTTAGGGGCCTCTTAAGATCAAAAGAAGGGGTAAGCTAAACCAATCTAACTAAAGGAAAACTTTTCAGAAAAAAATGGCTGCATCACTATTCATGTTCAATTTGCACTTTCAAGTTGTCACCAGGCTGTCTAGCCTGCTCCACCTTGCTGCTAAGATTTTTGATCCATCTAAATACATCACTCTGATGGTTCAACCAAATCCTAGGGTAATCATCACTAAAGACAATCACGTCATGTTCTCAAGAACTGTCGATGATGAAGAAGTAGAAAACATAATTAAAGAAGAAAGACTTCGTAGGGTCCCAATCTATTTCTATGACCCTTATGCACCTATCGATGAATATTGGCCGATCGACAAGGTCAAGAACCCTGAAGTTGAAGAAGCAAAGGAAGAAGAGTTTGTTGACAATGATCCCCTAGACGAAATATCACTAAACCTACTCTTTGATGAAGAGGTTACCGACAATCAAATAAGGGTAATCCACCCCATCACGGATAGCTTTGGTAATTGGTCGGGATTTATCAGCACACGAAGAGTCAACAACGGCGACGAATGTAGATACCTCCCAAACGGGGCATCGCCATACAGTTGTATCATCACTGTGTTTGCTCGATTGGTTGCTCGCCTCATAAACCAAGATCGTGGATACCTCCATGGCTAGAGGTATCGCCACACGATAACGGTTATCATCAAAACAGAGTCGCCACCTAGTTTGTTAAAGCTAGGAAAACAGATAGAGATTTTGGATACGGAAGCCAAAAGTACAGTCAAGGGGAAGGTGTTAGGCACCCCTCTCTGCCTAGCCGTGAAGCTAGCCCATAATCATTCAGCATAAGACATGTCGATACTTTATTTAATCCATACACGTAGTCTGTTTTTATGCCTTAAACAGTTAATATGTGAGCCAGGACTGCAAAGAAATCATGCATCAGAAAGCGGAAAGCAAAACAAAGCTATGCCAGCAGATCGATCACTCGGCCGGCGAATGGATGTCGCGACCGAGCGATCATGCTGATTCAATGTATCGGCCGAGGCATCGAAGCCCCGGCTGATGTTCTTCCTCACACGAGACAGAAAACTAACAGACGATCAAAAAGCTACGATTATCGACGTAAACATTAAATAAACCAAACCAGAGGCCGTTGGGCCTCACCACCTTGATCCCTCAGTTGCTTGATTGCTTCGGATTGATGGGGATTGACTGATTGATTGCTTCTTGAATGAAACCCTAGGGTTAGGGTTTGAACTCCGGGATTTGATCGTCGGATTGATGGCCGCCTTCGAGAGGTTAGGACTTTTGTAGAGAGGATTTGTGTGGGTATTTCTGCAGAGTTTCGTGGATTGAGAGGGTGTAGATCTGATTGATTTCGTATTTCTATTTCGGAGTCCAAGGGTCTCTTTATATAGGCAAGGGGATGACTCACTCGGTCCAATCAAATCACGGGGATGCAATTGCAATTGCATTGCAATGCAAACTCTTCGTTGCAATCCCTGAACGTGGCCCGAACGCATCGGAGAGGCGGTGGGATTGGATCAGACGACAGACAGAAGGTTCGAGAGTCTGGAAAAAGGTCGATCTGGCGGCCGAGCAAAGGATGTCGCGGCCAGGAAATAGATGTGGCGGCCGAGCCATTGATCTGGCGGCCGAGGTTTTGATCTCTCAGGGAGATTTTGCTAGCAACAGGTTGATCGGGTGAGGAATGGATGTTATGGCCGTGAAATCGATGTTGCGGCCGATTGATGGATTTTCCTAACACACTATGTTTCTGTCTGAAAGGCTATTTGGCTCTGGATTGGGTCCTCTAAGTGGCTCAGAGTTCGTACCATAAGTCCATGGGTTTCACAAGAAAGCAATCAGCAATCATCAAATCCGTATCATCATCGGGATGGTCCCAAGGTGGGAGTTGAAATAATCGTTAGGCCAAATTGGGGTGTCTACAGATGCCCCTCTTTGACTGAGCTCAGACGGATCGCGAGACATGTTTGAGTAAAAGTCAAAGCTGTAAAAGCAACTCAATTTGATCTAACCACTATTCCAAGGGTTTTTGAAAAAAAGGTTTTGTTATGGTCGGGCCGGGAGGCTGCCTACGTACTCCACAAGGGAAATTCAGACCAATCGTAGTTCGGAGGGCAATAAAAAAGAAAAAGTTTGGAGGATTAGAGACAGAAGATGTACCTTCGGGCTTAAAAAGCCGTAGTGCAACGTACCTGGGTAGAGCCAGGGTTTTGGCGAAAAGTAGTTGAAGGAGCGCGGGGCTGCCGGGGAAGTTTTTTGCAGAGAGTTACCTTTAGTATTTTGGGGTAGATCAGTACACGGCAGGTGTGTTTGCTTTTCTTGATCATCCTTACTTTGACTGAGGGGAGCTCGGTAGAGTAGCCTATCCTTGCGAATGAGCTGGAAGGAATTGATGTAGTTGGGGCGGAATCCAAGCCATCTGCGGGGATGAATTGGATGCCAGTTTTGAGATAGGGGGTGGAACCCAAATCATCTTCTGGAGACGAGTTGGATGCCAATGCAGGAGGCGTAGTAACCGGGGCCTAGAGTGCTGAGATGAAGGTACCGAGGCACGGAGCCGGTTGTGATCATGAGGTGAGAGCCTGAGGTTTTGGAGCTTTGAGCTTTGATCGGGCCGAAGCGCGGAGCTGGTTTTGATCATAAGACGAGCGCTTAGGAGGTGGAATCGAAGCACAGAGCTGGTGTTGATAGTTCAAAAATCTTTGCCTTCCGGAGGTAAGAACTTGAAAGGTCAGAGCTTCGAGCTTTGACGTGGTTGAAGTAAAGCGAGAGTCTGAGGTGTTGAAGCTTTGAACCGGAGCGCGGAGCTAGCATTGATCATCAGTCTCGAGTAGTCAGGGATATTGAAGCTTTGAGCTTGATGTGATTGAACCGAGGCATAGAGCCGGTTGTGTTCTGATGGAGCTTTCTCATCATAAGATTTTGGCTTCAAGCCAAAGGATCAAGGTGCCGGGCCGATCAATAAAAACCGAGGCGTAGAGCCGATTGATTGCAGGATAGACCTGTTGAACAGTGATAGATGCAAGACATAGCATGTATGTATGATAATGTTTGTTAGATGTGAGATGATTATGCAGACTCGATGTGATTGATGCAATATGTGCACGGGCCTGTGCGTGTGTGTTTGATATAAGCTTAGAGCTTCTTTCAAGTTCCAGACTTGAGCAATCAGAGCGTAGAGCTCGAGCATTCGGACGGCAGAATCCAAGCATTCAAAGTACAGGCTTTGAGCATCCAGTACGCAGTGGTTGGGCATTCAAGCGTAGAGCTTACGCATTCAAGTGTAGAACTTGAGCATCCAGTACACAGTGGTTGGGCTTGATAATTGTTGCTGGTGGCGTAGAGCCTGTTTGTTACGGCTTTGAGCCAGTTGAATTGGTTACGGCTTGGAGCCAGTTGAGATAATGGGCTTTGAGCCGCTGAGTGGTAGGCTTCGAGCCGCTGAGTCGATAATAGGCGTGGAGCCGTTGAGTAATGGGCTTCGAGCCGCATAGGTGGTGGGCTTCGAGCGACCGAGACAATTACGGCGTGGAGCTAGATAGTTACGGCTTCGAGCCAGTTGAGAGATGGGCTTTGAGCCATTGAGTTGATAACAGGCGTGGAGCCGTTGAGTTGATAACAGGCGTGGAGCCGTTGAGTAATGGGCTTCGAGCCGCCGAATTGATGATCGTTGATTAGTGTGGCGTAGAGCCTACTGAGATAGCTTGTTACGGTGTAGACACCCCAGTCTGGACCCCTGAAAAATCTTTAAGAGATAATGACGGCGTGGAGCCAGCTGAGCGAACGTAGAGCTGCTATGATGATGGGCTTTGGTCAATGGTTCGTGGAGAGAGAACTTCATTGTGCTTAGGTGTGCCCTCAAGGCTAGTTCTGATCATATTTGCTCAGAGGTGCCTCCAAGGTTGATTTAATCAATGCTTCTGTTGGTTACGGACCCAGAATAATAGCTTGCATTGATTGGAGGGCCAAAAGATCGATTTCTCGGCCGGATAATGGATGTCTTGGCCGAGCTATAGATTCGTCGGCCGTTTAATCGCTTCGATTTCAGACTGTTATAAAAGCCGAGCCTTCGGCGTTTTGTTTTCATTTTCCTCAGCCGAGCCTTCGGCGTTTTGTTTTCATTTTCCTCCCTCTCTCCTTCTTCGTTCTCTTTCCTGTGAGGACCGTACTAAAAACTCATCGTCTTCTTTGCTTTGCTCTCGTTGAGTTCGAGAGATGGATGACGCATGGCCAGCGATCACGGAGGGAGCCCGCACTGCCTTTGGTGCTGTCTTGCTGCTTGATTAGAGACCCTTGCATGGGTGGCTTGCTTCCGTGACGCGGAGCTTCCGGGGTGGCGCTTGTACGCGGTATGATGATTTTTCCGGGCGGTGTGATGTCTCTTCTGCACCGCAGTGCTTCTTTGGTACATGTTGCCCCGGGGGTATCCTTTCCTTTTTTGCAGCTGGTCTCTGGCGTTCGGACCGCCAGAGGGTTCGGCATCCTCTTCTCCTTCTTCTTCTTCTTCTCTTTTTTTTCCTGCATAGGTTAGCTTGACAGGAAACCGATATATAGCTTCGTTTAAGAAATGCGAGATGATTCACCTTGTGGTGTAAAAAAAAAAAAGCTTTCGTTATATGTAACAAAATCTTTTGCTCTGTTATATGATGCTATTGTTCCTTGTTTGTGCTGGCACAAAATTGTTTTGACAGAAATCTTAACTGAACCGTGGAACCTTTCGTGAAAAGATCGTTTTGACGGCCGAGCTTTCGATCCAGCGGCCGAGGGATCGCCTCATTTGCCAGATTTTGACTTCGAGTCACGCTTGATTTAGGGGCCATGGAATCGATCCTGCGGCCGTTTATTCGAAGTGGCGGCCGAGATACCGACCAAGTTACTGATGAATTTAGAATCCGATTCCGATTTGAACTAAGACTCATCCTAGCCTATAAGTATACGTTCTACGAACGCGATGGTACTTTTCAGCAACAATTTCATGGCACAACCAGTCCTTGATCCGTGGTTGGATTCTTTTAACGGCCTCGACCGTTTGCACTTTAGGTCCTTTGGTATGGACTTCATCTTCTCCCTTCGCAAAATTCCCGTGAACTTTGCTTTCCTTCGAGCAGCCACTAGCTTGTGGGACCCTGTTTTCCATGTCTTTCGATTTATAAGAGAGGAGTTGTGTCCTACTGTCGAGGAACTTGCAGCTATCATGGGTCATTCGGATAGAGAAAGTCTCATAATTCCTAAACCTTTGTTCAATCGGGGCAATCTTTTGAAGGATTTGTTCCAAATTCAGAAACATGAAGTTAGGTTTTTCATGGTAAATGGAAGGTTAGAAACCCTACAATTTGTTCAGCGCTTTGGTACCGTTGAAGCTCATCGTCAAATTCCTCAACAGAAAGCATGCTTCCATGCATTGTGCATTTGCCTCCTTCATTACTACTTGCTTGGACCTTCCTCTGGCCATGCTGATTCTATGCTGCTTGACTTTGCCCATCAGGTGGGGAACCGTGTAGGTTTTGCTGGTTTAATGTTGGTAGAGACCTTGATGGGCCTTGACATGGTAAAGGGTGATCCTACGGCCCAGTTTTCAGGCAGCCCTTTGTTGCTATAGGTTCGCTCTTTACCTGTTTTCTTTTGCTAAATTTATCTTTTCACTCGTCTCTCTTTTGTTTTGGCTCACATGTTCTCACAGCTCGTAATTTTCCCTTGTTTTCCATAGGTATGGCTTTATGAGAAGCTGAGGGTGTGGGATGTACCGGAGCGGCTGCCCAATGGTTTAGATCACTGTGTGGAGCGTCGTGTGATCAAACAATTTCCCATTGAAGCTGCTTGGAAAGCATGGATGGAGACTAGAAAGGGGGATAGGATCCAATGGGTTTGCCCCTGGTATGGTATAAAGAGTATGACTGTAAGTACCATGAACCATGTTGGTGTAGCAGTGATTGGCGTCACTCGAGTTACCTTCTATTTTCCTGCTCGTTTCCAGAGGCAGTTTGGGGCTGCACAGGTCCAAGTTTTGGGTGACCCAGAGTATGCTGTTTCTAAGGTTCATGATGCCAGTCTTCGTCATATGAGGTGTATTAGCCAAATCGAGTAGTGCAAGAGATTGCTGAAAACTTTGCTGACAAGCTATCGAGCTCGTATAAGCGTTGGTTAGAGAAAAACCTTTTGAAGGACAAGAGTGCAAAGAGAAGGAAGACCTAGAGATTAACATTTTGCTTATGCTTTTTGAAAGACTTGTTTTATCCTAGTTTCCATAGATTGAGAATTGTTTGAGCTTGCTTTCATTTTTCCTTGAGAATAATAAAACGTTTTGGTTGTTTCATTTCGAAAATGTTGTTGCCATGGTTTGACATTTAACATGCTTTAGGATAGACCTAGAAATTTGGAAGTGATAACAATAGCAGTGGCCGAGTCTCGATTCAGAGATTGCCTACGTATCCCGTAGAGGGAATCAGGCCATAAACGTAGTTCCAAGATGGCTTGTTTTGTTTTTGGTTGGGGTTCACTCGAGTATTTTCCTCTCCTTTTGTGCTCTTGATTTTGCCTAAACCGCCCTTACGGGTTTTCAGTCTAGCGAGCGCTTTTATTTATGCCTTAGTTTTTGCCTAAGCCGCCCTTGGGGGTTTTCGACCTAGCAGGCTGCTCTTATTTTTGCTTGGGTTCGCCCACCCTTGTGGTTTTCGACCCAATGAGCATCTCTCAAGGGCAATACTTCCTCAGCTTGTCAATGTTGACTGGCGTTGCGAATTCCATTCCATCCAGGTCTGCAATGTAAGCTGCTCCTCCAGAAAGTATGCGTTTGATAAGGTAGGGGCCTCCCCAGTTGGGTTTAAACTTGCCCCTTGGGTCGGAAACATGGCGGCGGATGGCCTTGAGTACCATATCCCCCACTTTGATATCTCTGGGTTTCACCTTTTTGTTGAATGCTTGTGCAATGCGACGTTGATACCCTTGCACATGGTATAGTGCCCTCAGCCTCCTTTCATCCAGTAGTGCTAACTCATCGTAGCGGTTTTGAACCCAATCTTCTTCGATCATTCCAGTTTCGGCTAACACTCTTAGTGAGGGCAGTTCCAATTCGATAGGTAATACAGCCTCCATTCCATAGACCAAAGAGTAAGGGGTAGCCCCAGTTGAAGACCTTTCGGTTGTGCGGTAGCCCCACAATGCCAGCGGTAACATTTCTGGCCAGTTTGTATAGGTGTCGGTAGCCTTACGTAAGATCCGCTTGATATTCTTGTTTGTAGCCTCAACTGCTCCATTGGTTTGAGGTCGATAAGTAGATGACCCGTGGTTTTGTATCCCAAATTTGGCGAAGAGCTTCCTCGTTGCCCCTTTGAAGTGTGATCCGTTATCGCAGATGATCTCGTGAGGTACACCATACCGATAGATGATATTGGTGCGGATAAACTTGGCCACGTGAGTAGCTTAGAGAGTAGCATAGGAAGCGTATTCAGCATAAGACATGTAGATACTTTATTTAATCCATACACGTAGTCTGTTTTTATGCCTTAAACAGTTAATATGTGAGCCAGGACTGCAAAGAAATCATGCATCAGAAAGCGGAAAGCAAAACAAAGCTATGCCAGCAGATCGATCACTCGGCCGGCGAATGGATGTCGCGGCCGAGCGATCATGCTGATTCAATGTATCGGCCGAGGCATCGAAGCCCCGGCTGATGTTCTTCCTCACACCAGACAGAAAACTAACAAACGATCAAAAAGCTACGATTATCGGCGTAAACATTAAATAAACCAAACCAGAGGCCGTTGGGCCTCACCACCTTGATCCCTCAGTTGCTTGATTGCTTCGGATTGATGGGGATTGACTGATTGATTGCCTCTTGAATAAAACCCTAGGGTTAGGGTTTGAACTCCGGGGTTGGATCGTCGGATTGATGGCCGCCTTTGGGAGGTTAGGGCTTTTGTAGAGAGGGTTTTTGTAAGTGTTTCTGCAGAGTTTCGTGACTGATGAGAGGGTGTAGGTCTATTGATTTCTGTGTGTTATTTTTGGATCCGAGGGTCTCTTTATATAGGCAAAGGGGTGACTCACTCGGTCCAATCAAATCACGGGGATGCAATTGCAATTGCATTGCAATGCAAACTCTTCGTTGCAATCCCTAAACGTGGCCCGAACGCATCGGAGAGGCGGTGGGATTGGATCAGATGACCGACAGAAGGTTCGAGAATTTGGAAAAAGGTTGATCTGGCAGCCGAGCAAAGGATGTCGCGGCCTGGAAATAGATGTGGCGACCGAGCCATTAATCTGGCGGCCGAGGTTTTGATCTCTCAGGGAGATTTTGCTAGCAACAGGTTGCTCGGGTGAGGAATGGATGTTATGGCCGTGAAATCGATGTTGCGGCCGACCGATGGATTTTCCTAACACACTATGTTTCTGTCTGAAAGGCTATTTGGCTCTGGATTGGGTCCTCTAAATGGCTCAGAGTTCGTATCATAAGTCCATGGGTTCCACAAGAAAGTAATCAGCAATCATCAAATCCGTATCATCGTCGGGATGGTCCCAAGGTGGGAGTTGAAATAATCGTTAGGCCAAATTGGGGTGTCTACAACGAAGCAGAGATTGAAGCCCAACTGGAGGAAGTAACGGCGATAGCAAACCAGATGGCCCTCCAAGACTTGAAGGGTGACATGATGAAAGTGTGAATCAAGACGACAGTGAAGTGCTAATGATCTACCCTAACTGGACCGTGAAACACACTCTAAAATACAAATTGAAAAATGTTGATTCTGATCTTAGTTTCGATTTCGATTCTGACTCCGAGTCAATTCAGTCCGAGTCTAGCCTTTCAACTTTTCAAACTATTGAGTCTAGTAAAGAAAACCTGGTCAAAGCACCAAGACATAATAGTTATTTCAAATTTGACTCTGAAATGTCTTTTACAATTTTAGCAACAAGAAGGAAGATTTAGACTATTTCACTTTGCCTATGATTAACTGTGTGGATTCTGACAATCCAATTTTTAAGGATAAAATTCCGAAAGAAATTCTAGAATTCATCGAGAGAGAAGAAGAAAGGCACGCTAAACCTTTTTTTGAAGAAATAATCACAGCAAACATAGACTTTGAAAACGAGCCGAAACTGGTTAAAATTGGTGCAACACTATCTTCTCAAGAAAGTGAAAAACTAATCCGTTTGCTAAAAGAATACAAAGAAGTTTTTGCATGGTCTTATAAGGACATGCCTGGAATAGATCCTGAAATTGTTCAGCACAAAATTTCCCTCCATTTTGATGCAAAACCTGTTAAACAAAAGCTAAGACGTATGCACCCTGATTGGGTCTTAAAAATAAAAGAAGTTACTAAGCAAATCAACACCAGTTTTCTCATGGTCCCCGAGTATCCATAGTGGGTAGCCAACATCGTTCTAGTGCCAAAGAAAATTAGGGCAATCAAGGTCTGTGTAGATTTCTCAGATCTCAACAAGGCCAGTCCAAAGGATGACTTTCCATTGCCACGCATAGACGAGCTTGTGGACAACACCGCAGGGCATGCGCTGCTATCTTTCATGGATGGGTTTTCTGGGTATAATCTGATTCTGATGTCTCTTGAAGATAGAGAGAAGACCACCTTTACCACACCGTGGGAAACCTACTACTTGTAGACACCGCAATCTGGGCTTTCAGATTAGTTTACTTACTGTTTTTGATTCCCCGATGATGAATCGGATCAAGAACACCTCGGGAATGTCGAGTGTTTAAGCTTCGAGTGTTTGAAAAACCCTTGAACCTAGCTTAGGCTAAGCCATTTCAAAAAAGCCAAAAACCCTACTGACGCGCACCAGGGTGCAACCATCGCGTGCCAGGGCGCACCGTCGTGGGACGGTCTGACTCCATCGCACGATTGTCAAACTGCCAAGTGGTGGTCAACAGTCAAAGTTTGACTGTTGACCATCGCGCGTCAGAGTGCATCATCGCGCGACAGACTGGCTCCATCACGTGACGGTCCAAGCTGTCCCCATCACCTTTATCAGCTGGGCAGCTTAACCACCAAGTAACCCTCAGCCAGCCTCGTGGACTGGCTGAGCTCCTCTCTTTGCATCACCTTACCTTTCCAAAGGAGGCAATTTGGCCACCAAGCTAAACCAACCCTTGTTGGTTGGTTCTTTCTCCTCCATACACCATTTCCTCCATCTCCTCCTATAAGTACCCCCCATTGTTCATCTTTCAAAAGGGTTAACAACCTTGGGTTCAAAAAAAGAAAGAAAGTTACCAAAGATCAAGTTCAAAAGGCTACACATCCTTTAATACACTTGTTGCTCCCTCACTCAAACCACTTCCATACACTCATTTTGCAAGCTCTATCACTTTGTTCAACCTCAATTCAACTCAAAGCTCAAATACATTTCAAACCCCAAGAACCAAAGGTATAGCTTACCTTTGTACTGCTCTCTATTCTGAACCCTGAGGGGGGCTGGCAGGCCCACGGCTGGTAATCAATACCAATCTTGGCCCTAAAGTCAGCAGGGTTACAAGAAACTGTGGACCAACAAACCCACGTGCGATGGTCCCAAACACTCGCGTGACAGTTCTGTCTGCACGAGAATGGACCACGTGGGGATGAGATGCTGGTCATTTCTTATTTTTATTATGTTCATACTTATTGTGAAGCATGTTTGATTTTAAAATCACTGTGTTTCATGCTAAAATCCATAGATTAGCCTAGTTTGCTATTTTATTTGGTTTGGAATGCCCTTGGGTTGCTTCTGAATGTGTATCAGAGCCCAAGCAAGCAAAGCAATTCCTGGAAGTCCAGTCAGGACCCTCGCACGAGTTTATCACTCAGTCGCGCGATGGTTCTCTGATTTCCAGTGGCTGCCCTTGCATGGCAACTAGGGCTTAAGCCCCTATTTATTCACCTCCATTGTTTAGGGGTTGTGTTTCCAAATTTGTCCTATTTGTTCGTAATGTTGTTTACATTCCAGTACATATAAACTATTTGGTTTGCCCCTAGGTGAGCACTGGTCCTT
This sequence comes from Rhododendron molle, assembly GCA_025413875.1. NCBI lineage: Eukaryota > Viridiplantae > Streptophyta > Magnoliopsida > Ericales > Ericaceae > Rhododendron > Rhododendron molle. The sequence continues at coordinate 31,367,007 of CM046391.1, read as the reverse complement.
CCAGAGCCCAGAAGGGATGAAATTCAACCTGTGGTGAGTCGTCAACCCTCACGCGATGGTATGGGTGTGTCGCACGATGGACTGCTTGCATGTACGTAGATCCATGCACGCAAGTTGGCCATTGTGCATGGCACGCTCATGTCTTGTGCAGTTTTGATGTCCTGATCAGCAGGATGGTTTTTTTTATTTATTTTCTTGTATTTCATCCATCCATGCTAAAATACAAACATATCTTCCAAAGTGTTACAGTTTAATCCCCAATTAACTGTTCTCTCGCCCTAATTGGCTAAAATTTGGTTTGTAAAAGATGAATCACAATATTTTCACAAAATGCCTAAGTAGAGACCGATCTCCGGATTGGGCGAGAGGGGTGCCTTAAAACCTTTCCCCTCTCGTAACCCAGCTCCCGAACCCAGATATGGTTATGACGGACTGGTTCCTTCACTTTTTTTCAAATCAAACAGCGCGGCAGGTGCTTCGAAATACGGTTCCTTGGGTGTCGGACCTTCAAACCCGAATGGTGACTCTGTATTTTGAGCGCTTGCTTCTCCGTTCGCGCTCCCTCGATTTCTGGGCCGCTTTGGCAAAAAGGAACGAAATCCTTTTTCCAAGGGCATGCTGCCCACACTAGTACCAAGTGATGCCATTCGGGTTGAAAAGGGTTGGAGCCACTTACCAAAGGATGACAACAACATTGCTGCACGACATGATGAACAAAAAGGTAGAAGTATATGTCGACGATATGATAGTCAAATCAAAGGAAAGGGAAGGACACTATGAAACACTCCTTAAGTTCTTTGGGAGGATTAGGCAATACAAGTTACGTCTTAATCCTAAAAAATGCACTTTTGGGGTAACAACTGGTAAAATGCTAGGATTTCTCATCACTCAAAGAGAAATCGAGGTAAACCCTTCCAAGCTACGGGCTATCATGGAGATATCACCACCAAAGATAGAGAAGGAAGTAAAGAGCTTTCTGGGGAAAGTACAGTTCATCCGCCGGTTCATTTCCAAACTCATGGCCACCTATGATCTCTTCAAACTCTTGAAGAAGGGTACTGATTTTGAATGGAGCCAAGACTGCTAACAAGCATTCGAGGCAATTAAAGAGTATCTTTAGAATCCACCTGTGTTATCACCACCCATCCTTGGGAAACCATTGATTCTGTATATCTCAGTAACAGACACATCCATGGGATGTATGCTAGCACAAGAAAACGACACCAAAGTAGAGTGCGCCATATACTACCTCGGCAAGAAGATGATGGACTATGAAACAAGGTACACTCCCTTAGAGAAAATCTATTGGGGGACTAGTATGGGCCAAAAAGAAACTAAGGCACTACCCATTAGCACATTCGGTAGTGTTGGTTTCTCATTTAGACCCAATCAAATATCTTTTTGAAAAGCCAACACTTATCAGAAAGTTAGCTAGGTGGTTATTGCTGCTAGCAGAATTTGACCTCGAATACATGACAAGGAAATCAGTGAAAGGAAGGGCAGTGGCAAAGTTCTAGGCAAATCACCCTGTGACAGAGGCCGAGGCAAAAGACTTCATGTTCCCCGACGAAGACATCTTATGTCTTTTAGACGACACCTAACAGCTTTATTTTGATGGAGCATCAAACCAATGTGGATATGGCATAAGGGTATTGCTAGTTTCCCAAAATGACTTTCATATTACTTTGTCATATAAACTAAGGTTTGAGGTCACCAGCAACCAAGCTGATTATGAAGCCTGCATAGCTAGAATGGAAGCAGCCCTGGAACTAGGGGCAAAAAGGGTAGAAGTCATTGGAGATTCGAACCTGGTAGTGTCCCAAGCAAGAGGAGACTAGAAGGTCAAGGAAGACACGCTGAAGCTATACCACTCTGTGCTGAAAGATCTAATTCCATAATTTGACACAGTCATCTTCACACCCACTCCACGAGTGAGCAATAGATTTACAGATGCATTGGCAACACTAGCATCTATGGTCGAGATACCCCTGGGGTTCACAATGCGGCCTCTCATGATCGAGCACAAGGTCAAACCAGCATGCGAAGGCACCTTCACTGAATAAGGTGAGGACAATGGAAAGCCATGGTATGAAGACGTAAGAAAATTCCTAGAAAAGGGAGAGTATCCCTTCGAAGCCACCTCAAAGGACAAGATGGCCTTGTGAAAGTTTGTTGCCCGATTTGTAGTCTATGGGGGAGCACTGTATTGAAGAGCGCATCTAGGCCCCAATCAACTTTGCTTCACCATGGAAGAAAGCCGTCGGATAATGGAGGAAATACACGAAGGAATCTGTGGGCCGCACATGTTGGGGCAACAATGGCTAAGAAAATCCTGCGTCAGGGATACTACTGGACTACAATGGAGGCTGATTGTGCTAACTATGTCCTCCGGTGTTTCAAATGCCAAACTCATGTTGATTGCTTGCGTATTCCCCCTACGGAATTATATAGCATCGCCTTGGCCATTATTCACCTGGGGGATAGACGTCATTGGGAGTATAAATCCAAAGGGAAAGTACAAGCATCAGTTCATTCTAGTGGCCATCGACTACTTCACCAAATGGGTAGAAGAGGCTTTTTATGCGACCCTCAAAGCCACTCATGTGGCCAAATTTATCGACACCAATATCATCTATCGATATGGTGTGCCTCACGAGTTCATCTGTGATAATGGATCGCACTTCAAAGGGGCGACAAAGAAGCTTTTCGCTGAATTTGGGCTACAGAACCATCGGTCGTCTACTTATCGACCTCAAACCAATGGGGCAGTTGAGGCTGCAAACAAGAACATCAAGAGAATTCTGCGAAAAACTACCGACACCTACACAAACTGGCCAGTAATGCTACCTTTAGCGGTGTGGGGTTATCGAACAACTGAAAGGACTTCAATTGGAGCTACTCCTTGGTCTATGGGATGGAAGCTGTCTTACCAATCGAACTAGAGCTACCCTCACAAAGTGTTCTAGCTGAGATTGGAATGATCAAAGAGGATTGGGTTCAAAATCGCTACGACGAGTTAGCATTACTAGACGAAAGGAGGCTGAGAGCGTTATACCATGTGCAAGGGTATCAATGCCGCATCATATGAGCATTCAACAAAAAGGTGAAGCCACGAGACATCAAGGTGGGGGATATGGTGCTCAAAGCAATCCGTCGCCACGTTTCAGATCCAAAAGGTTAGTTTAGACCAAACTGGGAAGGACCCTACTTTATCCAGTGCATACTGTCTGAAGGAGCAATGGATGGAATGGAATTCGCAACACCGGTCAACATCGACAAGCTAAGGAAGTACTACCCCTGATAGATGCTCGTTGGGTCGAAAACCACAAGGGTGGGTGAACTCAAGCAAAAATTAGAGCAGCCTGCTAGGTCGAAAAACTCGCAAGGGCAGCTTAGGCAAAAACTAAGCATAAATAAAACGCTCGCTAGACTGAAAACCCGCAAGGGTGGTTTAGGCAAACTCAAAAGCATAAAATGAGAGGAAAATACTCGAGTGAACCCTAACAAAAACAAACAAATCTTGTTAGAACTACAATTATGGCGTGATTCCCTCCATGGGATACATAGGCAATCTCTAGATTGAGATTCAACCACTGCTATCATTATCACTTTCAAATTTCTAGGTCTATCCTAAAGCATACTCAAAACCATGGCAAAGCGTTTTTATTAAAACAACCAAATGTTTTATTATTTCCGAGGAAAAGGAAAAAGCAAGCTCAAACAATTCTTAAATCTATGAAAGCTAGAATCAAACAAAGAGCATCTTTTGAAAAGCATAAGCAATTTGTCAATCTCTAGGTCTTCCTTCTCTTTGCACTTTTGTCCTTCAAAAGGTTTTTCTCCGACCAGCGCTTACACGAAACTGATAGCTTGTCAGCAGAGTTCCTAGAAACCTCTTGCATCACTTGATTCGGCCAGAGACGAAGCACATTGTGACGAAAGCTGGCATTGTGAACCTTGGAAATAGCATACTCAGGATCACCCAAGATTTTGGCTTGTTCTGCCCCGAACTGACTTTGAAAGCGGGCAAGAAAGTAGAAGGTAACTTGAGTGACACCCATCACCGCAACGCAAAAATGGTTCATGATACTTGTAGTCATGCTCTCAACACCATACCTGGGGCAAACCCATTGGATCCGGTCGCCCTTGCGAGTCTCCATCCACACCTTCCAAGCAGCCTCATTTGGAAATTGTCTGGTCACGCGACGCTCCGTGCAGTGGTCTGAACTATAGGGAAGCCGCTCTGGCACGTCAAACACCCTCAGCTTCTCATAAAGCCATGTCTATAGAAAACAAGGGAAAATTACGAGTTCTGAGAACACATGAGTCAAAATAAAAAGACTGATGAGCGAAAAGATAACTTAGCAATAAACAAGTAAAGAGCGAACCTGTAGTAAAAAAGGACTGCCTGAGAACTGGGCTGTAGGATTACGCTTTACTGCATCAAGACCCATCAAAGTCTCTGCCAACACTAAACCAGCAAAACCTACACAATTTCCAATCTATTGGGCGAAGTGAAGCAGCATAGAATCAGCGTGGCCAGAGGAAGGGCCAAGCAAGTGATAATGGAGAAGACAAACGCACAGCACATGGAAGCATGATTTCTGTTGAGAGACTTGACGATAGCTTTAGTTATACCGAAGCGCTGAACAAGCTGTAAGGTTTCCAACCTTCCATTCATCATGAAAAACATGACTTTGTGTTTCTCAACTTGGAGCAGAGCCTTCAAAAGGTTGCCCCGATTAAACAAAAAGTTAGGAATGAGACCTTCCCTATCCGAATGACCCATGATAGCTACAAACTCCTCGATGGTAGGACACAATTCTTCTCTCCTAAATCGAAAGACATGACGAATAGGATCCTACAAGCTAGTGGTTGCCCGAAGAAAAGTGAAATTCAGAGGAATTTGGCGAAGAGAGAAAATGAAGTCCATACCAAAGGACTTAAAGCGTAGACGGTCGAGACCGTTAAAGGAATCCAACCACTGATCAAGGACTGGTTGTGCCATGTGCAAACAACAATTGCTGACAATGCTACCGAGTTTGTAGAACGCGTACTTATAGGCTAGGTAGAGTCCTAGTTTGAATCGGAATCAGATTCTAATTCCACATTCACCAAGTTGGTCTCTCGGCCGGCACTTCGATATAACAGCCATAGGATCGATTCCTCGGCCCAAGATAATCAAGGTTGACTCAAAGTCAACCTCAGGAAAATGAATCGATCCCTCGACCGCCAAATCATGGCTTGGCCGCTAGAACGATTGGTATACAGAATACTTCCACGGTTCTAATCAATTCACCAGATTTTCATTGAATAACCAATTTTCATGCTAAACAAACGGTGCAAACAAAAGCATACAAAATCACGTATCGGAGCAAAAGATTTTATAAAAAGAGCTTTTTACATCATGTAGACACCCCAATTTGAACACCTCGAATTTTTTTAATTTGTGGCCCGGAGGCTCCCCGATGATGAATTTGGATTAAACAAGCCCTCGACCGATCGAAACAATGCTTCTTGGAAGGCTTTAAAAAGGATAGTAAAGTGTCAAAGCCACTTTCAAGCGCTCAGGAGCAGTCCCAAGCGCTTAAAACTATTTCTAAAAACCATGGGCCAGGCCAACTCTCGAGCGCTCGAGAGTGCAGTCCCAAGCGCTCGAGAGTGCTCCCGAGCGCTCGAGTCTTCTATGCTGGCCAATGGGTGGCGAGCCTTCCCACTACCCATGCAATTCATCATTACAAACTCTTCAAGCCAGCTGAAGCTCAGTCTACACTCAACCTCAGTCAGAAGAAGAGTCAGGCCTGAGGATTTTATTTGATTCTAAATTTCATTTTCTAAATAAGACCATAGGTTATGTTTTGCTATAAAAGGAGCTCTTCAGCTCAGAATAGAGAAGAGGTTTTCTCTCTCTAAAAAGACCCCTCTGACTGTTCAAACAGGGCTGTCTCCCATCTCTCTAAAAAGAAAACTTCATTTTCAAAAACAAAAACAACCAAGAAACTCAAGGCAACAAGAACATGCAAGAAGCTCAGTCCATCTTGAAGTTCTGATCTTCTTGATCTTTCTTTCTTCATTCACTTTCTAAAGCTTTTCCAAGGAGCAAAGTTCTAACTAAAGGTAGAAGCTTTCTTTTACTTTAGTGTCAAACAAAAACAGGGTTATTTTCCTCTCTGAGGGAAGTCCCTCAGCCCTCTCAGTCTCCAATACTGAGCATGGGTTGGGAGACTTCAGTGTAAAAGCAAGAGCAAAAGGGGTGCACATACATTTTCTGTACCAGCTTACTGGAAGCACTCCCGAGCGCTCGGGACTACTCTTGAGCGCTCAAGAGTGGCTCCAGTTCAGTTTTTTCCTTCTTTCAAGCGTTTATATGGACATGCATGAAGAGTAGACTGTGTTTTCAAACATTTCAACTCCTTTGAAGGGCATTGGTGTAGATGATCTTCTTTTAAAAAGAACGAATAAGGGAAAAATCGTTTTACTTAAGAACATGCAAAAGGGTTTTGCTCTGAATTTGAAAAGAGAAACCTTTTTCATACCTCAAAAACACAAGATCCAGTACAACAGTGCACTGCAATGATGCATCAGGTGATTGAAGTCAGTTCTGGAGTGCAGAACACTCCCAAGCACTCGGGATCACTCCCAAGCACTCGGGATCACTCCCAAGCGCTCGAGAGTGTCTGCATGCAACTCCAGTCCATCTTTCTCCCAGTTTGATCCTCTTACTGTTCTTGCATGTCCATGCATGTGTCCTTTTACTCCTTTTTGAACTATACAATCATTTTCAAGAAAGGCAAGGTTGCATGGCTTAGAAGAACGGGGCCTAATCCCAGTCTACTGAGTCATCTGTCAAGCCTATAATGTGTTTAATGTTATTCCAGTTTAAATTTTCAGTATTGTGCTCAATTGTACTAACAAGCTTGCAGGTTGGGCATGCAATAATCCCAAGCGCTCGGGAGTGCTCCCGAGCGCTCGAGAGTGAAGTCAGTGCCAGGATTTCGGCTTCCTTCTATTCTGCATTTCATCATTATCTTCATCACTTCCTGTACATAAACACATGCATGCATTTCCCTACCTGACATATCTGTAAATAAATGCTAGTTGTTTAACGAAATAAAATCTTTTGAAAAATCCCACAAATGTTTAGCAGAGACCGATCTCGCATCGGGCGAGGGGGGTGCCGTAAAACCCTTCCCCCCTCATAACGTGGTTCCCGAACCCTAAAACAATCTCTGGATTTCAACTCAAATCAATAATTTTTGAATAAAACGGTTTCTTGGGTGGCGAACCATAAATCCGGGCGGCGACTCTTCAAAATTTTTCAAAAAAAACCCAAAAATGGCGTGGCGCCTCTTTTTCGGGCCGCCCCGATTCCACCCGGGGCTGTGGTAGCCCACACATCACAAGGTAGATCATCCCACATTTCCTAAGCAAACTATACATTAGTTCCCTGTCGGACTAATCAATGCAGGAAGAGAAACAGAAAAACAAAAAGAAGAAGGAGAAGAGGATGCCAAATCCTCTGGTGGTCCGAACACCAGAGACTAGTTGCAAAAAAAGAAAAGGCTACCCCCGGGGCGATGTATGCCAAAAGAGTACTGCGGTGCAGAACGAACATCACATGGCTCAAAAGAATCACCACATGGCCCAAAAAAATCACCATACCGCGTACGACAGCCACCCCAGGAGTTCTGCATCACAGAAGCGAGCCCCCCATGCAAGGGTCCCTAATCAAGCATCAAGACAACTCCAAGAACAACGCGAACTCCCTCCGCGCATATCGGCCACACTGACATGTTGCCCGAGCTTGGTGAAGAAACCGAAGGGACGCAGAGGAATCTTCGAAAAAACTCTCGGACATGGAGAAAACGAAGAGAAGAAAGAGAGAAGTGAAATAAAACGACCGAAGCCTCGGCCATTTATAGAGCTCTGGAAACGAAGCGATTACGCGGCTGAGAATTCAATTATTCAGCCGAGAAATCCATTATTCGGCTACTGGATCAATTTCCTGGCCTTCTAATCTATTTCCTACAATAGCAGCAGCTCTTGCTCGATGCACTAAATTCAAGAAAAAATGAGGTTTTGGGTCCTCAACCGACAAAACCATTTTGAATCAGCCTTGGGGGCACACCCAAGCATAAAGAAGCTCTCTCTCCACGAAAAGCAAGATCACTGTAGGGAGGTTTTCCCAAGTAGAGCAAATACAGCCTGAGCACGTGCATAACACATGAGCACATCGGAGCACTAAGTGAGGGTGCACGATATAGCCTAACGGGTGCATTGATAGGCGGCACCATGCTGGTAGGCAAAAGGTGCTTGGTAGTAATGCCTAATAGGTGCACTGATAGGCGGCACCATGCTGATAAGCAAAAGGTGCTAGGTGATAATGCCTAACAGGTGCGCTGGTAGGCGGCCCCATGTGAAGGTGCTAGGTGATAATGCCTAACAGGTGCGCTGGTAGGCAAAAAGTGCTCATTGGTATAGCCAAACACGTGGTATGTGGGACCATGGTATAAATTTGATAGGGGCAATCGCCATGCAAGACGGTGGTCGGCAATATGGACCAGCGACATATGAAGTCATTGGTCCAGGAAGGTTGTACGGGGCTTGGTCCAGTAAACATGAGAAGTTATTGGACCAAGAGACTAATTAAGGAATAGTGACATGAGAAGTCACTGGTCCAAGTAGTTTGGTCCTAGCAGTTGGTAAAGGACCAGTAACATGAGAGGTCATTGGTTCAAGTTATCCGAGCAGGGGCCTGATCCAATAAACACGAGGAGCTATTGGACCAGGAGTCTGGTAGGGGACAGTGACATGTGAAGTCACTGGTCCAGATGGTCTGTTCGGCAATGAGAGGGCCGAACAGGAGCAGCATTCTGGAGTAGTTAGCAGATGACGCTCTAGAAGGATCCAGAAATGGTAATACCCAGTTAGGAAACGAGATCTAGAGAAGATACCCAACGGGAATGGGGTGACCGGCCAATTAAGGAAGAGGTTCCTAAATGATCTATAAGTTAAATATACAGTTAAGGGAATGAGAATCCCTGATATTCTGGGTTTCCTATACGAGAAAGGAAACTTAGGACAACGAGATGGCTTGGAAAGCAAGCATATGTGAATCTATAAATATGAGGTAAACCTAGAGGTAAAGGTATGCAATTCTTGGCTATTCGCTCATTACCTACTGATAATTAGGGTTTTCACTAGTACGAGATATTAACTTTGGTATCGGAGGGCCTTTGCCACGAGAAGGCAAAGGTGCGCTCACCCCTGTTTGTTTTACAGTTAGGATTCCGGCGGAAGGCTAGGGTTCCGGCGAGGAGGCAAGTGAAGCTGTTCACCAAAAAGCTAGAGTTAGCACTAAGTGGATTTTTTCCTCTTACAATCACAACTGCTGATCATTTGACCGCCAAGGGTTATCAAACCGAGCTCTCGCTTCATGCCTGCCAACGACAGTCAAGCTAATGGATCATTCAGCAGCTCTAAGCTCACTCAGCAACCCCGAGCTCATTATCTCAATGAATTCCATCTTAGCAGCTCCATGCTCACAGCACCACATGCTCACTACTTCTTGCACCATCAAAGCTAGTCAGCAGCTCCCCTACCACAGCAGCTCTAAGCTCGCTATCATTCAGCAGCCCTGTACCTACCCTCATCAAATTTACTCCGTCTTCACAACTCCGTGCCCACCTTATTGGCTAGGCCACTTAGCAGCACCCCGTGCTCAAAAAGCATTACACTCCTTATGGCTCAGCGGCCCTATGCTCACCAATCATAGTCACTGAGCAGCTCCATGCTCATTATCTCAATAACACTACACTCCCCACTTTGTACTCACTCAGCAAGCCCTGTGTTCAAAGCACTTAAACAATCCTGCACTCACTCACCATCCAAGCTTTATGCTCACTACCTCAGCAGCTCGAGGCTAACCATCTCGGCGGCTCTACGTCCAGATCCACTATCTCAGCAGCTCTACGACCATATTTACCACCTTAGCGGCTCTACATTTGTACTCATTATTGCTTAGCAGCTCTACGCTCGACTTTACGCCCATTCACCCAACAGCTCTAAGCTCACTATCAACAGCTCTAAACCCACTTAGCGGCCCTGTGTTTACCATCATGATCACTCAATAGCTCCGTGTTCATTCAGCAGCCCTGTAACCAAGCCGCTGATCAGCTCTGTATTCACTCCTCCAAGCAGCTCCATGCTCATACTCAGCAGCCTTGTGCCCAAGACGCTCAAACAACTCCACGCTCACTATCATCACCAATCTTTGCGGCTTTATGCCCATATGCTCCATCAGCAGCTCTACGCTCGCCACCCTAGCAACTTCACATCCGTCAAGTCACTTAGCGGCTCTATGCCCATCAGCAGCTCCACACTCGCTACTACAGCAGCTCTATGCCCATAAGCTTACTGTTTCACAATCCTTGCACCATCAGCAGCTATGACTACCTCAGCAGCTCTACGCTCGCATTCGCCATTTCAGTGGCTCAATGCCCGTACTCACTGTTGCCCAGCAGCTCTACGCTCGGCTCTACACCCGTATTCACCATCAGCAGCTCTACGCTCGCTATCTCAACGGCTCTACGCGTGCATCTATCATTCAGTGGCTCTACACCCATCTCGACGGCTTTACACCCACTCAACAGGCTCTGCGCCCGTATTCCCCCCCTCAACAGCTCTATGCTCGCTACTTCAGTGGCTCTACACCGTAACCAACCAATCCTCAGCAGGCTCTATGCCTCATCACTAAGATATAATCTATTCTCTAGCTCTATGCTTGAATGCTCAAAATCCAACATTTTGAATGCTCAAAGCTCTTCAAATGCCCAACCACTATGTACTGGATGCTCAAGTTCTACACTTGAATGCTCAAGCTCTATGCTTGGATGCCCAACCACTGCGTACTGGATGCTCAAAGCCTCTACTTTGAATGCTCTGGTTCTACTCTCCGAATGCTCGAGCTCTACACTCCGAATGCTCAAGTCCAGAAATTGAAAGAAGCTCTACGCTTGAATCAAACAAACACGCATGGGCCAGTGCACATAAGCATCAATTGCATCACCATTATCACATCGAGTCTGCATCATCATATCTTCTTACTTCTAACCATCATCATCATATACACACTTTGCATCTCTATCTCTCATTGAAACAGGTCAATCCTATAATCAATAGGCTCTACGCCTCAGTTTTATTGGTCAGTCTAGCGCCTCGATCCTTTAGCTCGATGCCAAAACTTATGATGGGAAAACTCCATGCACAGACCTTTAGAATGCAACTGGCTCTATGCCTCAGTTCAAACCACTTCAAGCTTTAAGCTTCAAACTCTTCAAGCTCTCGCCTCATGACTGCAACCGGCTCTATGCGTCGGTTCCATCACGTCAAAGCTCTAACTCTCCAGGCTCTCGCCTTGTGACTGCAACCGGCTCTATGACTCATTTCCATCACGTCAAAGCTCCCAACTCTTCAAGCTTTCGCCTCATGACTGTAATCGTCTTTGCACCTCGGTTCCCTCATCTCAATGCACCGTGCTCTAGTTAATGGCCTTGCACCCCCCATATCTCAAAAACCTGCGTCCAACTCGCCTCCAGAAGATGGCTTGGGTTCCACCTTATATCTCAAAAACCAACGTCCGATTCATCCCCAACAAATTGTTTGAACTCCACCCAATTACATCAATTCCTTCCAGCTCATTCATAAGGATAGGCTACTTTACTGAGCTCCCTTTAGTTAAAGTAAGGATGGTCAAGAAAAGCAAATGACTCACCCGCCGTATAGTGAACTACCCCTGTAATGACCCTGATTTTTGGTCAATAAAAATTTCGTTAAAAAATTAAAATTTTATTTTATTACTTGAATTTTTATTTTCATATCCAAAAATCTGTCGTTATTGACTAATAAAAATCTCGTTGTAATTCTCGTTTAATCGAAACCGTATTTAAATTCCCTTTTAAATTTCTTATAATCCGTCTTAATTAGATTCGATATTCCTAAATGGAATTTCATCGCCGATAAACCGAGATATAATCCTATATGCTAAGGCATTTATAAGAACGCTAGAATATTCGATATAAGATCTCGACAATCTAGTTTCCGGCTAGAAACCCTACTCCGTTAGTAGAACTAGTTTCCAATTAGTTAGTTAGCCTAACCTAACGATAAACTAACTTAGTTACATCCTCCTAACATTCCAGGACCATTGGACAATAGAAAAAAATCATGAGATTCCCAAAGTAATTACTTTTGGCTTCTATAGTCACGATTATGGTGGGCTATGATATATATATATATATATAAATCTTCATGTAAAGAACTTAAAATGAGGACCTAAAATGTGGACCACCCCATTTTTTCCCTTTCCCAATTGAATTTTGATGATTCGAGCGCTCAATGTGTTCAGAACGTGATTTTAAGGGTATCCGCGAGAAATTGGCAGAAAACAAATGACCTGGAAGGGCTTGATTTGAGCAGTTTTTATTTGAACCGTTCGATAAAAAATAAACAAAAACTGTTCGGATGAAACCCTTCTCGTTCTTTGTTTTTGCTGATTTCACGCGGGTACCTTTAAAATCACGTTCTGAATACATTGAGTGGCTCGGATCATCAAAATTCAATCGGAAAAGGGAGGTCCTCATTTTATTAAAATGAGGTGGTCCTTATTAGAAGGGAACTCATATATATATATATATATATATATATGTATGTATGTATGTATGTATGTATGTATACCTAGGTCCAAGTAGTCTTGCTAAGTCTATGAAAGGGGAATGATTAAAGGTAAGACTTTCAAGTGCATTGTATTGTCCAATGGGTAAGATTTTTCCTAGAAAGTATATCTATGTATATATAGGCATGATTATAGTAAGCTATTATATATACTTATATATTCCTAGGGAAAAATCTAGGAAAGTTACTTTGGAGGGTAATTAGGTTCAAGGCTATTGTTCTTAGGGTTGCATGCATGACAAGTCTAAATATGCTACTTTTGGAAGCATAATGATGGCCTTTCTAGGCCTAAAAGGTTCAATTAGGGTTTGGAAAGGTTCATAAGGTTCAAAGATGGTTGAACGGGCTCATCTAGGGTTAGGGAAATGTAACTAGGTGAATTGGTAGTTAGGTTTCTCTAACCAATTGGTTAGAAGCTAATTCTACTTGCCAAGTAGTATTTCTAGCCAAGAAATATAATTTTACAATTTTATTTCATTAACTAGGAAAATATACAAGTGCTTCTTCAAGCATACTTGTCTTTAGAAAAGGACTAGATTGTCCGGTGTTAAAAGATTTAATTTTATAAGTATCAAATCTAATTATAACTGATTATTAAGGTTAAAAAGAAATTTATAAGGTAAATAGAGAATTTTCAAATATTTAACGCGATTTTTATTAACATGTGTCCACGCAATGATTGGTCCCCCCACAGTAAGTACACAACCGAGCACCACGGCCACGGCCACTACTGCGGCCTCCCCCTGTCATGCGGCCACCTCGACTAAATGTACGATCACCTCGACCACCAATAACAGTGTTTGTACGGCCACAAGAACCACGACCATTCATCCCAAAATCGCGGCCACGACCTTTAAACCCAGAGTCATGGTCGCAACCATGGCCACAGCTGACCGAGATCACAGAGCTATCAGAAACAACAGAAGTCAAAGTAGAACAGTCAGGAGTAGGTGAAGAAATAGACGATGACTGACGGAGACGACTGAAAACCTCACCGAGGGGAGGTAAATCACGAGTCCCCAAAATTTGATTACCCACAAGACCAAAGTTCGATGATGCATCGGAGAGAAACTAAGTAACCCGCATACGTTCACGCTGACGCCGCATAACCTTGATATCAGTAGAAAGTTGCTCACAGATTTCCAATTCATTACAAATATGCCAAAACTTGGCATAATAATCTTCAAAGAATCATCACCCTGAGTTATAGCAAAGAAAGACTAATGAAGGTCATATGTGCGACAGAGATTAATGACACCGGAATACAATTCTTTGGCCTGGGCCCACACCTCTTTAGGGGTATCACAGAACATCAGCGTACTGGCAACCTGTTCGTTCATACTATTCCTTAACTTGGAACGAACACGAGCATCAACAGGTTTCCATGCCCTATATTTCGGTTCATCAGTAGCAGGAGCATCAACAGTCAAATAGGAGTCCTCAAACTGACCCACATAATACACCTAAAAGCTTTAGCCCAAAGAACATAATTGCCCACATTTAATGGTGTGGAGGTAATAGGGCGCCTATCGTGAGACCAAGATCAACTAGATAAGCTACCGACAAGAGTAGAACCTGAGCTAGAAACAATACCAGCATCAAAATCCTTCTTCTGCTCAGACATTTTTACTAGTCAATGGAGAGGCACCAATCAATAAGAACCAACAAAATCAACTAACAGGGGCAACAACTACCAATAAATTACCATCAACAGAAGCAAGAACAACTACAACTGACCACAGCCATAAATATCCAACAAATTGAACGTGGGTTGGACAAAACAATCACAGAGGCGAACTCCATAGATGATGCAGATCCACCAATAATTAATTAGGATAAATCGGGCACTGTCCAACACAAATAAACTAAATAAAACAACTCTAAGGGTCTGACTGATATCAAGAGTGAGTAGAAAACAAAGAGATCTGAGAAAATACCAGCAATACAGAACTGTTTCAAGCCAAAACCACATGGATCTGCAGCTGGAAGACTCGTCGGAGTAAGGCGAGGGTTGCCGGTGACTGGGTGATGGCCGGCAAGGGTCGCCGGTGGCTGGGTGATGGCCGGCAAGGGTCGCCGGTGGCTGGGAGACTGTTGGCGAAGGTCGCTGGTGGCTGGGCTATCAACAAGGGCAACAAAAGGTTGCCAAAGTGCAGAGATCCAGTTGATTCGGAGGAGCCCAGTTGATTTCGAGTACAACAGAAGGTCGTTGGAGTCCGGAGATCATAGTCCTGTGGTTGGAGAGGGTGAAGGGTGGCTGACGGTGGTTAGCAAAGGGTTGTTCGAGGTCGGCAAGTGTCGTGGAGGCTGAATAATGCTGACTAGAGTTGTTAGAGACAGGATGACGCTGACTAGAGCTACTCTGGTGTCAACGAGGAATAACATTGACTAGGTTTAGGATTCACAGAAGTTTTAGTGACTGGTTCTAGTGGTGGAGATGTACGGCTAGTTGAAGATGTACAGCAGTGGTAGTGGTAGGCTAGGGTTTCAACAGTGGCTAGGTGAAATGGTACGGCAATGGTGTTGGTGGTAGGCTAGGGTTTGGACAGATGATTTAGGGTTGTAGTTTAGGGTTGTGGTGGTTTAGGGTTAGGATTAAGGTTGGGCTCTGATACCATATCGTTAGATGGAGAATGAAGTATGTAGGGTGTATTCCAATCCTAACACGAGCTTTATTGATATTAGGCGATACTCATTGCAATGACTCAAGTAGCCAATGTGGGACTAACATAAGCCTCACAACACTCACAATACTCTAACAGATATCATGCATTTCATGCACTTGAATTAAGAGGGTGATATCAAGGAAAAAGAAGGATGAAGGAAATTTACCCCCGTTCCACATAATTTCATGACTGGTGCACCTTGGAGCGGATTTGGGTGACATGGGCTGAAGCCAACGGGATAGTTCCGCACAAGCTATTGTTGTTCAATCTCCTAATGATTACATGACAAAAACAATAGTTAAACAAACAGTAGAATATGCAACAATCCGACAGTCCAATTCCAACGTAGGCACTATTCTGAAATTTAGGGGTTATAAAAAATCAAAGGCAAACTGATTTTAACCAGAAATTTGGGGAAAAAAATTCGGGCAAAATGTGTGATTACCTGTCAAAACTAACCAATATTAGAAGTAAACTTCACATCTAAAACCTCTTAAACAAATGAACCGAATGACTTACCTATTCAATGGCATCCACACCATTTCTTTCTCCATTTCCTAAAACGAGAGGATCCCAATTCCCATTGTCCTTGCTAATAGAAGAAAACTGTATGCACAAAAGAATAAACTAACCGAAGTACACAAACGAAGAAACTTGTAGCCAATGAACTAACATCAAAACTTTCACTCACAACATGGTAGCTAGCTGTAGTAGAAATAAATAACCCATGGAATTCAATAAATAACCCATGGAATTGATCCAGGATTGAATTACTTCAAAATTACCTTAGCCTAAGTTGCTTCCCCATAATACCGTGATCAACTACAACCCACTATTAAACTTCCTAGTTTTGGTCATAATATCATATTCATGTCAAAGGGAGACCAAATAAGGCAATGACACCTTAGTCGTGTCTTCAAATTGATTATCTTGTTGTTAAAGATGATGAAGGAGAATTAGCAAGAACTACTAATTACCCTCATATGAAAGCAATTTGTTTCACTACAAAATTTATAGAAAGTCTTACCTAGCCAAAAATAGTGACGTTATCCATCTCGTCAAGTCATTGCGGTGTTGTTCAAGTGGAAGACTATAGATGTTTGGAAGGAATTAGATCAGAAAAAGCTGGAAACATGTGATATTGAAATTGACTACATGATGGCAACTGAGAATCAAAAGCACAGGGAGAAAGGGCTGTGCATGCTCTGAGGTGATCAGACGGGAATCATATTAACGTTAGCCGCCATTATAATTTGGTAAAGACTTAGAATGTTGTCCTTCAATCTGAAGGGGTTTCATAATAATCATAACGCTCACATTGATTCAGCATCTTCCTAATCGTAACGTTTGATTAGTGCTTTTTTCTATGCAAAAATCAACCCCTAAATTCACCATCAAAGCCAGTATTCATATTTTTTACAGTCCTAAGACTTCTAACAAACACTGAACATGCCAACTGCTCAGTCCAGCCCAATACAACACTGATTTAACAACAGACATCACCACCAAATTCAACACAAAGTTGAATGTTTTCACAGTAGGCCAGCAACTGTAGTTTGGTGTGGTGTCCTCGGTTACAGGCTCGGTAACCTGGCATATGACGTGATTCCGGCACTCGAGGAGCCTCGAGGAGCCTTGAGCCGTTCCTCGGTTGCCTCCTTGGTGTTGCTCTCGGGGTCAAGCCTATGTGTGCTGCGTTGCTATCAATTGCCCTGTCTCCCCTGAAGATATTCCTGAGGCCATCTATGGAAAGTTGTTACGCCGTGAGGGTCCCACGAAGATCGTGCAACGAACGCAATCATTGGGATTCCCCTTTCCCATGTGCTCCATAACCATTTCCTCTCTCTCGTCACATATGACGTCACCCGAGGTGGTTACCTGAGCGTATACACCACGCGCTAGCTTGGAGTCCAAGTAACCCTAGGTCTATAAATACGAAGGGATACTCACCTGAGAGAGGTATGCCATTCTACCCTAACCCTAGACCTACCTCCCCTTCCTGAGATCTAACTTGACCGTCGGAGGGTAACTGGGGTGTCCAACCCCTAGTGACTTGTTGAAGGTCTCAGCGGCGAAAGCGTGGAGCAGCAGGAGGAAGAGCCTAACCGGAGCCTCAGATCTGATCCCGATAATTAGAACCCCTACAGTTGGCGACTTTACTGGGGATCAGCCAATCCCACAACCATCATCTCCCTCCACCCAAAGAGCTCAGTCAAGACCTCCCATCGCAGCAATGGTGGAAGTCGAAGATCCTTACCCCAGTGAAACAACCCTCGGCCTCGGCCCGTTCAGAGAACCAATCCTGGTTCCTGGCGGGGCCAGTGCCCCAGGGAAGGCTCACATGTCAATCGGAGTCGGAGCTGGAACTTCAACCCAGGACGTGGGAGCCGGCTCCGAACTCCATACCTACATCCGTCACCTGGAGCGGAAGATCGACGACTTGTCAACAGTCGTGGAACAAGACAAGCACGTCCGCGACGAGCTCGCTGAGATCAAGCATCTCCTCTAAATCTCTACATCTCACTCCTCCGGAGGTCGTGGGGGAAGAAGAAGCCATCAAAGCCCTTCCCGCAGTCGCGAGGGGGGCCGTTTGGTCGAACACCAGCCTCGACCTTCTATCAAAGACTGTCTCGAGCCTCCTGTTGCAAAAGGTGGTCGAGCTGACGGTGGCGCTGGGCGTAGGGAGCATTCCCGTTCCCCTGACCCCAAAGACCCATGAAGAAAGTGATCTGCCTTCGAGAGGCTTGGTGCCGGAAGTGACTCTGCCTCCTCCACGCACCCGGTCAGGATTGGGAAGGGAACTCGTGAGCCCACCCCTAGCTTCACCAAAATTGCCAACGACGAGGACGGTCTCCTAGAGTTCCAGACAAAAGGGTATCGCGAGCACCTCAAGAACGCTCGAGCCAAAAGCCCATTTGTCTCGCATCCAGGGGAAAAAGGTGGCAGAAGCCATGTCATGGAGCGCCTCGAGCCCTACGCTCGAGATAACTACAAGAAGGCCTGACAGGAGTGATCTCATCAGAGATCAGGAAGCATCCCACCCAAGCGGAAGGAGTACGAAAGGTTGGACGAGTCGATTCCAAAAAAGCGCCCCGCGACCGAGAGTCCAGACGGTCCTGACCGTTCGATCCGACCTCATCGCGACGCCTGACTCAAGAGACTCACGACCTCCCCCTGCACACGGGAGATCGATTCGGTCACCCCCCCAAAAGGATTCACCCAACCCAAGTTTGCCAAGTACAATGGCAAGACCGAGGCATATACTCACTTGGTGCAGTACAAGCTCGTCATGTCTCTCTTCCTCCAAAATGAGCCCTCGGACGACGCCTTCCTCGGCAAGGTCTTCCCCGTCAACCTCGGGAACCTAGGCCTTACATGGTTTAACCAACTGCCTGCCAGGTCAATCTCTTCGTTTGACTCACTGTGCGATGCCTTCATGGCTCGGTTCGTCACAAGCAACAAGCATGAGAAGGAGATCGATTCCCTCCTCGCTCTCCGAAAACGTCCCGACGAGATGCTCCGACTGTACGCCGATCGCTACTGGGAGCTATTCAATGAAATCGAAGGCTGCGACGGTGTCATCTCGGCCCGAGGATTCAAACTCGGCCTCACCTCCCAGGACGAGCAGGTCTACGATGATCTCGCTCGAAACAAGCCCGACTCCATGAAGGACCTCATGACCCGCATCGAAGGCTGGTGCCAGCTCTTCAAATCCAAAGCTAAAAGGGGCATCGGGAAATCCACGAGCTCCAAAATAACACCTGTCTCAGCCAACGCTTTGGCTCCCACCCTGTTTCAACGCCTAAGAAACAGGTCAACAACATCAAGCAATCCTCGAAGAAGGTACAGAAGCTAAGCAACTTCAACATTGAGAAAACCGTCTTCACCATTCCTATTTACAGGATAATTGATCAGGTGAAGGATCAACCCTTCTTCTCCTTCCCGAATCAGAAGCTCGGCACCGAGAACGGGAAGATCAAAAACCCAATCATTCGGCGCAACTACCACAATGAGCAAGGCCACTTCACTACAGCCTGCAATCCCTTCAAGGCCTACTTGGAGCAGCTTGTTGCCGGTGGTCACCTCAATCGTCTCATCGATCACGATAAAACAAAGGCTCGGGCAGAGCGCACTGAGAATAGAACAGAAGATGAAGTTCAGACGATCCATGTCATCCACGGCCCTCTGCACCCTAAAGCCACTCGCCTAATCCGTGCTGAGTTAAATGACTCTTCTTCTTCAAAACAGGTCATGCTTGTTGGGCCCGAGTCCAAGCGCCCTCGCACGGACGACGGTTCAAAATGGACAATAACTTTTATCGAGAAGGACCTCGACCGTGTCCAGCTGCCACATAATGACGCCCTCGTCGTCACTCTACACATCGAAACTTTCAACATCCAGCGCGTCCTCGTTGACCAAGGTAGTTCGGCCGAGGTCATGTACTACTCCCTGTTCCAGGATCTCAAGCTCTCAAACACCGATCTCCGTCCCTCCGAAGTCCCCCTCGTAGGCTTCAACGGGGCCCCCGTATGGCCCCTCGATTTGATCACCCTCCTAGTTCGTGCAGGCTGGGTGGTCTTCGATATGGAGTTGGTGGTCGTTGATGTACCTAGCCCTTACTATGCAATCGTCGGGCGCACCTGGCTCCATAAGCTGAAGGCTATCGCCTCCACTTATCACCAGGTGGTCCGCTTCATAGGCGCTAACGGACGTCAGAAGGACCTATACGGCGACCAAACCAAGGCAAAGAGGTGCTATGTTAACGCAGTCCGAAGCAATAAGAAGACTTCCCAGGTCAATCTCATTGAGGTCCCCGACGCCCCGGTTCTAGAAGATGTCGGCAGGCTCACCGACGAAAAAGAAGTGGAAGAACTTGTCACCGTTCCCATTACCGAAGACGGGTCTGTTTTTTCCTTGTCGGTTCCTCACTCAGTGACACCGAGCGGAATGACATGGTGGATTACCTAAAAAAGAATATCGAAGTATTTGCATGGACTCCGTACAAGATGCCCGGAGTCGATCCCTCTTTCATTTGCCATGAGCTCAACATCGACCGCACCAAGCGCCCGGTGGTCCAAAAGGCCCGGCGCTCTTCTCCGGTTCATTCCGAAGCTGTAATCGAGGAGGTCAACCGACTCCTCAATGCTAACGCCATCCGAGAGGTCCAATACCCAAGTGGCTGGCCAATACCGTGGTTGTCAAGAAGAAGAATGGCAATTGGCGCGTCTGCGTTGATTACTCCAACCTCAACGACGCCTGCCTGAAGGACTTCTTCCCCCTCCTGCGGATCGACCAACTCGTTGATGCTATGGCAGGCCACGACCAACTCAGTTTAATGGACGCCTACCGAGGCTACCATCAGATTGCCATGAGTGAAGGCGACGTCGAGAACACGGCCTTCATTACCCCCCACGGAATCTTCGGATATCTCGTCATGCCCTTCGGTCTGAAGAATGCCGGGGCAACTTTTCAAAGGATGATAACCAAGATGTTCAAGTGTATCCTAGGTGACACAATGATGGCTTACATCGATGATATGGTGGTCAAGAGCATGCTCGCTGGAGATCACCTCACCTACCTCGCCGAAACCTTCGAAATCCTCAAATAGCACAAACTCCGCCTCAACGCTGAGAAACGTGCCTTCGGTGTAAGCTCCAATAACTTCTTGGGCCACCTCGTGTCCTGGCGCGGGATCAAAGCCGACCCTGCTCAACTCTTGGCCATCGAGAAACTCTCGGCTCCCCATAACAAGAGGGACGTGCAGCGCTTGATAGGCATGGCAGCTGCTTTGAACCGATTTATCAGTCATTCTTTCGATAAATGCCAGCCCTTCTTCGCCCTCCTGAAAGGCAGCCGACGGAGCTTCCAGTGGACAGAAGACTGTGACCGAGCCCTATAGCAGATGAAGACTTACCTCTCCGAAGCACCGCTCCGAGTCACGCCTCGGGACAAGGAGGTCCTGTTCCTATACCTTGCCATCTCCTCACATGCGATTAGTTAGGTTCTCGTTCGACAGGAAGGACGGGACCACCAGCCCATCTACTACTCCAGCAAGACGATGACCCCCGCCGAGGCATGCTATCTTCCATTGGAAAAGCTCGTTCTCGCCTTCATGTCGACATCTCGGAAGCTTGCCCCATACTTCCAGTCCCACCATATCATTGTTCTTACCGAGTACTCGCTCAAATCACTCCTCCGAAAGGCGGACCTCTCCAACCGAATCTCCCAATGGGCCGTCGAGCTGGCGAATTATGAAATCCACTTCCAACCTCGGACAACAATCAAAGCTCAGGTACTTGCCGACTTCATTGCCGAGCTCACTCCAGCCGACGTCCTGGCTTCAACCCATCGACAAACCCAGTTTTGAACTTGAAGTTTTAAGCCACGAGGTTCTTAACATCGAGCTCGGCCCGAGCTGGATGGATGAGATCGTTGGTTACTTAAAGGATGACATCCTCCTTGTCGATAAGAAGGAAGCCCACTGACTTTGCAACAGGGCTGCACTCTTCTGGCTCAATCCCAACGGAAAGCTTCACCGAAGGTCATTTACCGGCCCCTACTTGCTGGTTGCCCACCCCCACTAGGTCCCAGGCATCATCGAGAAGCTTCATTCTGGTGACAGCGGTTGCCACTCTGGCGGCGCTCTCTTGCTCACCGAGCCATTACCCAGGGGTATTGGTGGCCCACAATGAAGAAAGACTCTGAAGAATATGTCAAGCTTTGTCAGAAGTGCCAAATGTTTGCCCCTATCATCCACCAGCCGGCTCAGGATCTCAGCCCACTCACCAGCCCCTGGCCCTTCTCTAAATGGGGCATGGATATAGTTGGCAAGCTCCCCGTCACTCCCGGAGGCTTCAAGTTCCTTCTCACCGCCACCGACTACTTCTCCAAGTGGGTCGAGGCCGAGCCCCTGGTCACCACCGAGGAAACAGATGTCATTTGCTTCGTCTGGCGCAACATCATTTCTCGCTTCGGTGTACCCTTCTCCATTATCACCGACAACGGGAAGCAGTTTACCGGGCAATGGTACCGGGCTCTCCTGGACGAGTATGGCATTACATGGGACACATCCACGCCGGGCTATCCTCAGGGCAATGGACAGGCCGAGGCTGCCAACAAGGCCATCACCTCCGGTCTCAAGCGCCGACTCAAGTCCCGCCGCAACAAATGGGCTGAAGAATTGCCATGAATCCTCTTGGGCTACCGAACCACTCCCCGGCGCTCAACAGGCCGCACCCCCTTCTCTTTGGCCATCAGTATGGAGGCTGTTATTCCTCTGCAGGTCGGTCTCCCCACGATCTGTATCGAGAACTTCAATTACGAAGTCAACAATGAAGCCATCGCTGCGGACCTCAACTTGGCCGAGGAGGAGCGTGAAAGTGCTCGAATCAAGCTCGCTTCGTACCAGCAGGAGGTTGCCAAGGGGTATAACCGAAGCGTCCGCCTCAGGTCTTTCGAGCCGGACGACCTCGTCTGGAAAAAAGTGATAGAGAAATCAAAGAAGAGGAAGCTGATGCCCAACTGGGAGGGTCCCTTCCGAGTCCTAAAGCACCTAGTCTCGGGGAATTACAAGCTGGAGAAGCTGGACGGTTCTCCAATCGCCAAGACCTGGAATGCCAACAACCTCAAAAAGTTCTACGGCTAGCCAGGCTTAGGCGTCCGAGGACCTATCCCCTTTTTCCCTAGTTTTTTGTTTTTCCAAGCTATGATTGTGAGTACCTATGTAATGAATGACATATCCTACTTCTGTTTGAATGAGAATTTTCCTGTCATCACTATGTGTTGCTACTCTCATCATTTACTTTTTATTACTCGGTTCAACCTTGTTTGAATCGTTTTATCTTGACTTCGGGACTCCGTCCTCCCATGCGTATCTCCCTCAGACAAAAATCCTCACCAAGTCACCAATCGCCAAGACCTGGAATGCCAACAACCTCAAGAAGTTCTACGGCTAGCCAGGCTTAGGCATCCGAGGACATATCCCCTTTTTCCCTAGTTTTTTGTTTTTCCAAGCTATGATTGTGAGTGCCTATGTAATGAATGACATATCCTACTTCCGTTTCAATGAGAATTTTCCTATCATCACTATGTGTTGCTACTTTCGTCATTTACTTTTTATTACTCGGTTCAACCTTGTTTGAATCGTTTTATCTTGACTTCGAGACTCCGTCCTCCCATGGGTTTCTCCCTCGGACGAAAATCCTCACCAAGTCACCACGGCCTCCTCGGTCGTTCGGACTCTCGGATGTTCGTCTTAAGGAAACTCGGCCTTTTCCCAAGCCCCTTATGTCGACTTCCCTGTACGTCATCTACTGTTTAGGATTCGTAAAATTCCGAAGCCATGGCCGATGCCATTTCCCTTCGGGACTCTAGCCCCAATCCTTTAGCAGACTACCTCACCCTAAGTACTTGTTACTCATGTTACCTACCCAACACGCGACCAAAGCACCTAGCCCGAAGCAGGGGCGTGCGAAATTCAACGTTTGACTCTTCTTTGCTTCGGGATGAGTCCCTCGATCTCTTTAAGCAGGGGCTTCGGTAAGCGTCGCCTTCGCTTCGGTTATTTCCCTGCATGCCTATTGTGGACGCCTACCGGGTACAGGGGCTAACCAATGCTCCATTTTTTGAAACAACTCTATACGTCTTTGAGAGCACCTCGGTTTATGCTTCCGTTACACTTTGGCTTATTCCAAATGATTAACCAAAGCACGGGCAGAGGTACCCTTCGGTGGTAATTATAAACCCATACATATTAAAGACAAATCAATGTTCGGAAAAAAGAAGCATCCATTCAACAAAAAAGCAAAACGTTTGAAATTAGAGAGTCCTATGTCAAACTATTACATCCATTCAGGCTTCGGCCAATTGTTCGGCGCCTGTCACCGAAGTGATATCCACAAATTCCTAGAACAGCAAACTCCAAATGTCCAGAGCCGTCCAGCCAAAAAGAGAAACAAAAAGAAGGAAAAAAAATCCTAAGCGTTCTGAGGGGGGGATTTTGGATTACATCATCAACGGGAGTAGCATTCTGGGAAGCAGCCCGGTCCTCAGGATGAATCTCTGCCTCCGGATTCTGGGCTTGCTCAACCTCCTCCTCGGGCATCACGAGCTCCTCGGGCGGGGCCTCGGGCAAAGCGCAAAGAGCCGAGTCCTCTGGGAGATCGAGCTTTTGCAGAAGGGCTTTGTGTCCGAAGCGCAGTCCATCCAAGAAGCGATCCCTGAACAGCTCGTTCTCAATCTCCCAGACTTGCTTCTTGTACTCTACTTCGGCTGCATCCCATCCGGTATTATAGCCAGCCTGCAGCTCGCCCTCAACTTCGCTGGCTCGAGTGGCTCTCAGGGTAATGGCATCCTCTTCGGCCTTCGCAGCTCGGCCCTCGGCAAGCACTCTCTCCTTGCCACACCTTTGGAAGTCTGCAAGGTAGAGATCGCAGGTCTCCCGAGCCATCTTGAGGTCATCCTCCTCTGGGCAAGGGCCTGCTTCAGCTCTTCTATCTCCGCCTCCTGAGCCTTGCTTCGGTCATGGATGACCAAAGCCCGAGCACCAGCCTACCAAAGAGATTAGAAAAATGTTACAAGTACGAACTCCGGACCAAATACTAGAGAACGAAGGATAAAAGAACAACTTACAGCGAGAAGAGCTTGGGCGATCTCCCCGGTAAGATACTCGGTGCACCCACTGACATTCCTAGCGTCCCAAGGAAGGATAGTTGACTGAAGGAGCCCAAACACCGTTCCAATGTTGGTAGCAGCGCAATGAGCATGATGAATGAGGCGCCCGGCATAATGGCAAACTTCCAGGGCCCATGGCACCTCCCTTGCCGGGACCCGTACCTTTGTTTCGGTCGTCTGCCTTTCGGCCACCTCCCTCCGCTCCCCCTCCTCCTCGGTGATGAGGATAGTCTCCGGTGCCACAGCTCCGACACCCACATCCTCATTGGCCCAAGCCCTCTTTTCTGGGCGACCTTGAGAAAAGATAGGCACTACAGTCGAGGTCCCGGCTCCAGGGGTAACGGAGGCCGTTCTGATGCCTCGGCTCCGAGGTCTTTGGTGCCGAAGGTTCTGTACTTCCCTGCCTCGGCCAGACATCTCGAGACTCAGTCCGGTCAGTTTAGGAGTTTGGTGTGGTGGCCTCGGTTACAAGATCGGTAACTTGGCCATATGACGTGACTCCGGCACTCGAGGAGCCTTGAGCCGAAGCCATATGTGCATTCTGTTCCTCAGTTGCCTCCTCTGTGTTGCTCTCGGGGTCAAGCCTCTGTGTGCTACGTTGCTGTCAGTTGCCATGTCTCCCCTGAAGTTATTCCTGAGGCCTTCTATGGAAAGTTGTTACGCCATGAGGGTCCCACGAAGATCGTGCAATGGACGCAATCATTGGGATTCCCCTTTCCCATGTGTTCCGTAACCGTTTCCTCTCTCTCGTCACATATGACGTCACCCGAGGCGGTTACCTGAGCGTATACACCACGCGCTAGCTTGGAGTCCAAGTAACCCTAGGTCTATAAATACGAAGGGATACTCACCTGAGAGAGGTATGCCATTCTACCTTAACTAGACCTACCTCCCCTTCCTGAGATCTAACTTGATCGTCAGAGGGTCACTAGGGTGTCCAACCCCTAGTGACTTGTTGCAGGTCTCAGCGGCGGAAGCGCGGAGCAACAGGAGGAAGAGCCTAACCGGAGCCTCGGATCTGATCCCGATAATTCGAACCCCTACATTTGGCAAATTGAAAAGGGTCTCGATTGCCCGGTCCACACGGCCACCTTAAAGAATTATGTAAATCGAAATAGTTTTCTTCTTTCAAGACCTTATATTATGATTATTTCGATGAAGAGTTCTTGTTGGATGTTTTTTGCTATAATATTTATCCATGGATTAAGTAATGGTTTGAATAGGAATACCTCTCTTTTTCCTTCTCCATTGTGTGTACAGTCGAGAAAGGTAGTGTAATATCTTATCTTATCAACATTTAACTTATAATGTAATATCTTACCATATCAACATTTAACGTATGCTTTGTTTTTCTCCCACATTTTGTCGAACAAATGGAATGCAAGTGGAGTCAAATACTTGGAATGCTTATGAAAGGGACATTTTACCAGAGGGAGAAAGAGGTAGAATTTGTCGAACAAAATGGAATGCATGTGGAGATGGGCGCACATTTTAAACATTCCAATGTCAATTAAAGTTCTTACAACACAGAGGCAACTAAATTTCAGCTTTCAGCCTAAAAAAATCTGGAATCATTTCATCGAATACTTGGAATGCTTATGAAAGGGACATGTTACCAGAGAGAGAGATAGAGAGAGAGAGTTACCTGATAATAGCACAGAGGCTACTCAGTTTCAACCCAAAATTCTCTTTAAGAACTGAAATCAAAAGCTGAGAACTACGAACCAATTTCTGTACCCCGCAATAACTTTCAGCAGCAATTGGAAGACGGAAGTAGCAGATTTGAGAAGGAGAGAGAGGGAGGAGTGAAGGTGGAGCCGATGGAGAGAGAGGGGGTGGTGCAATGGTTGGTCTGTGAAAGAGAGAGGGAGGAGTGAAGAGAGGCAGTCATAGGCGTTGAGAAAGAGTGAGTGAGAGAGAGGTGGGGTGTGGGGAGCGATTGAGAGAGAGACGTGGGGGTGTGGCGGTTGAGGAGAGAGAGAGATGGATGCCGAAAGGTAAGAAGCAGCTATGTAGTACGTGTTTGCGTGACATGGGGAGGGGGTGCTGGTGTCGTGCATAAGAAACATTTTTGTTTTGTGTTTTTTTAAGAGGTATGCAGAAGAAGTTGAATCAACTGAAGTGGAGTAGTGGGGTTGGGCTGGGTTGGGTTGGATTGGGGGTCTCTTGGGCCAGGATGGGTAAAGTACACAAAGCAACCACCGAGGTGGTAGCCCAGTAGGTGAGCCTCATTACCTCCCTTAACGCATGCGCGAGTTCGAGTCCTGGCAGGTACTCGAACCTCGTCTGCGGATCAAAGGGGAAGAGTTTTCATCAGTTTTGTACTAAAGTGGTGCCATGGTGACGTTCCGTCTTCATGGACGATAGCTATGGCCGAACTTGACATTCCATTGGCAGATAGGGAGCCCCTAGGGTCACGCCCAAAATGAGTGGCTACGCTGATCGGCCCCTCTCACCTTTTTGAGTATCAAAATAAAAAGTACACAAAGCAATCTCAGCCATTGCTTGAAACATAACATAAATCTGAACCCTTAATTTCTAAGCTAATGAAATCTTAGACACTAATTTAGGACGAAGTGATTATAAACCGTTGGATTTATGTTGGGATTCAAAAACATTCCTTCCATAATAATAATAATAAATATTCTACTTCCATAACAAATAAAATCGCTCAACAAATCATTCCTTTCAAGGAAAAAGCCACCATGAAAATATTTGCTATCATTTACGAATTTAAAATGAAACTAAAATTGTGAATGGGACACTTGTCGCATCCACGTTCCTTCTCACGAAATGTCCTCCCGCTGTACTATATAGTTAGAGGTGTCAAATGGGCTAGCCCGACACAGGCACGATACATTTAAATGTGGAACAGCACGTCACAGGCACGGTCTTGGCTTGGCACGACACGGTCTTAGTGGGCACGGGACATGGAAGTTGAGACGGGCATGGCATGAGTCTAGCAGGGCACGACACCGGCACGAAAGGGCACTGAAAAACAACTAAGAATTTTAATTTTATAAAAAAATCAAATTTTATTTAGTGAAAAATGAATTATTTTAGTTGATTACTTTATTTTAGTCAACAGAATTTTGTTTGTAAATTTGAGATAAAAAAATTAAAAAAATCTATCAATAAATAAGGAAAAAAATGGCTAAAGCATAAGTAATTAGCTAATCCTAAATGGCTAGATTTAACAATAAATAAGAAAAAAAATTGGTTTCAAAAAGGACCTCCTTGGATTCAAACCTAGGTTCCCATGAACTTTGCTCACATCACAAACCACCAAGGTCAATAGTCAAGTTGTACTTTTAAATGGAACAACTAATATATATTATATGGTTCTATTGTAAAAAACGGGCTCCGTGTATGGTAGCTACACAATTACAACACAATCATGACAATTAATATCGTTCATTTTGTTTTTCTTAGTGTTTGCATCATTCTCACAATTTTTTGGACTATCGGATTTTGAAAGCCTTTCATCGGGACGCCGATTCATTGTTAAAATAGTTTTCGTTTATGTCCGATCAAGTTTCTGGGAATGAATGATCTAATCTCTCCCACATAAAAGTTAGACGGTTCTAATTTTAAAAAAATAGCTCATGCAGCAACGTGCCGGCATGGGCAAGAAACGATTTAAAAAGGCACGGCACGGAATGCCACGATTAAGTAAATGGACCGGCACGGCGCAACACGATTTAAAAATGGCACAGCACGACACAATATGATAAAGTAAACGGGCTAGCACGACACGCTTAAATAACGGCACGGTGCGACATGATTAAGTAAACGGGCATGGCACGAGACAAAGCACAGTTGGCACGAAGCTAAATGGCACGGCACAACACGTTTGACACCTCTATATATAGTATAAATTCAGTTACCAGGATAAGAATATATCTAGAGCAGATTGAGTGGAAATGAGGCATGTCCCATTCACGTGACTGATTTCCATTTGATTTCTTAATAGAAGTTAGTAAGATGATGTAGCGGGTCGAACATCACGGCTCGGACCAACAAGATCCGTCTGGCCACAGGTTGGGCTTTTAGGCTTTGCTTGGGACTAGGCCGGGGTATCAGTCACCGACGATCGAAGATCATACCTGCAGGACTACCTTAGGGCTCGACCAAGTCTCCGGACTCTTAGATTCGGCCACAGCCGAGCCCAGGCAAGGGATATCTCCAGAATCTCCAGCTCTGGAATCAACACTGCTTGCCGAGAGGTAGCTGAGCTCCTAGGCTCTGCTATAGAGACCCGTATTTATTTTATCAATATTAATGTTTTATAAGTGCATGATTATTGACATAGAAATATGAAACAATAATGTTTAAGGAATTTGGGGCTAAAGTGATAGAATTGATTGTGAAAGGGTGCAAGTGTGATTTGTGGATATGTAAGTATATATAGGAGGGTGAGAGAGTAGAGAATCATTTTTCTCCTCACCATCTCTCACGCCTCTTTCTCCCTCTCTCAGCTCTCTCACTCTCTCTGGCTCTCTCGCCAAAATTCCACCCAACTCACTCAAAATCCATACCAATCAACCTACATTCCGCATTCTACTCGAGGTTTTGGGCTTGCTCTTCGTCGATTAGACCTCGGTGTGGTGTATCCCGGTCGAATCGAGATTTTCGAAAGCTAGGGCTCATATCCTTGTGGGTTTCATTCTCAAGACTCAAGATAGGGATTCTACCTCTCAATATATGTGAAAGAAGTGTTTTCTTGCCTTGAAATCGTGCCTATTGTTGTTGTTGTTGTTGTTGTCATTTAACCCATGAAATTCTGATGAATCACTGCTCATAACGTCACCGTATCGATACCAGCTTTTTGCTGTATCGATACCATTTCAATACAGTAATTTTAGAACTTCTGATTTGATTATTGTATCGATACAACCTTTTTAGTTGTATTGATACCAAGACCTTATAGACAGTTTTGCTACATTTGTTCCATACTTCATCGTTTTGCCCCCCAATCACTTCAAACTTGTTCCAAGCACCTCTAAATCACCCCATAACATGATTAATCGTATTCGTTGAGTTCATGGAGTATATTTGCATATCTTGCCCTCGTTTGGTAGAATTTGATGTTGACTACCATATGAACCACGGTTGAATTGAAATGACACAATAACAAGGATATGTGACTCTTGAACACCTTTTGACACAACGTGAACATTCTGGACCCATCAACGGGTGGGTGCCTAGCAGGGGGTATCGGGATCCCTTAATTGGCCTAGCAGGAGCAAAAGCTCATATTAGTTACATTCAGGACCTACCGATGGGTATGGTGCCTGGCAAAGGGTATTAGGATCCCTTAATTGGCCAGGCAGGAGCTTTGGCTCATGACACATATGACAAAACGACTTTGGACACATAAAAGATGGAAATGGTTCTAGTTTGAGTTGCTCGATGCTCGTTAAGTGGTTGTTTGAGCTTATTGAACTAAGATTGTTGATTATCCTATGGTTCTTGTTCATGTTCTTATCTTGAGATCATCCTAACATTTCGTTTGCATATAATGTTAGTGTAGAATATCCTACTCGGCTAGTGTAGCTCAAACCTTACGTCATTTTCAGGTACTAACCCGGGGCAGTAGCTCGCATGCTTGGAGTGCTTGGGTGTGGACATTATTTTGAAAGCTAACATAGATAAGTTACTTAGTCATCTTTGTAAATCTCTTTTGAAAGATGTATTTGTAACTGTAATTATAAATCTTTGACTATTGAATTCTATAACCCTTAACTCTCTAACTCAGTACTTATGTTATTCAGGGATTAGAGCCAATGATGTAATCTTTTGAAACTCTTGGGAGGTACAGTTATGGAAGTAGGAATGTTAAACTCTTTTGGGGTATCATATTGTTATTGTGAGGTTTTATTTATGGAATTCAATTATATTTATGTTAAAAATCGAGGGCGTGACAACTTGGTATCAGAGCATAGGTTTAAAACACCTAGAGACCATGGGGAGACGTTTCGTCTCATGGGTTCAAAACGTCGCATCTTTTAACGTGACTTGTGCATGCTTGGGTTACTAACATTCATGTGACTAGTTGGCAATGCATTTTTCATATAGTAGAGTGGCTTCGAGTTGTTATTGACTCGTGTTAGGGAGTTAGGGCTTTGACCTTATAGTTATAATGTTGTGGTTGATAACTTTCCTTTCTTTTATCTTGTAATAGTTTGCCTTCGAGAACACGGATTACACGAGGTGGGGCTAGAAACTGGGTTGGCCGTGGCCGAGGGGTGCCATTGATGGATGAGGTTAGTCAGCACAGGGAGAACCCAGGTGGGGATCCGGGGGCAGGGGTCGGTCGGAGTGCAGGAATACCTCCCATTCAAAATCAATTTGCTAGGGACCTCGTTGCAGCACTTACAGCTGCAAATCTTTTAAACTAAGCTCCAAGAGAAAATACATACAATCGAGCCTTGATGGGACAAGTAGTGACCATCTTGTGGTCGATTAGTGGTTAGCACAAATCCGTATACTCTTTAACGCTCTCAAAATTACTGAAGATGACTTGAGAGTGAATATCGTGGCTGTCTAACTTATCGGGGAAGCAAATGATTGGTAGGAATCTATCTTAGAATCTTGGAAGGATGTGAGGAAAGTGGCAAGGACCGAGGTTCAAGCAAATGAACCAGATGTGGAGAATTTGACGTGGGCCGAGTTTGAGACACTCTTTGAGAAGCAATATTTATCGGAGACTAGTCGTGATCAGTTGAAAGACCAGTTTGAGAAGTTGGAACGGGGGAGTATGACTGTGTGAGAGTATGCTCAGAAGTTTCAGTCTTTATCTCGCCTCGCCTTGCGCCAGAGTTGGTGGCGACGGAGGAGAGAAAATATAGACATTTTGAGAAGAGGCTGCATTATACCGTCAGGAGAATGGTAATGGTGCAATTCAAGACAAAATACGCAGAGGTTGTTGAATGTGCGAGGAGTATTGAGATATCGAAGGAAGCGCAATGGAATAGGGGAGTTTGGGAGCCAAGACAACCAATCGTTAGTGCGAGTTCTTCGTCGGGAAGCTCTGGGAGTCAAGGGAGGAAAAGGTCGAGGGAACCATCTCAGACACCACAGGGTAGTTCATCAAACTTTAGACCATCGCCTTCTTCTTCAGGGACTCAGGGTGCTTGTCTAGACCTTCGCCAATGTGCTACAAGTGCAATCAACCTGGACACATTCGTACTCAGTGTCCACATATTCAGAAGGCTTGTTATGTTTGTGGTAGGACGGATCATCTCACTAGGAATTGTCCTTAGGGGTCGGGAATGCACAGTGAGTCGAGTTCCATGCAGCAACCGGGAACGAGGCATAGTGTTAGCCAGCAGTTTAGGGGCACTCAAAGGCAGCAACAGCCTCACTTCCTCCAGACTACGTCGATCCAAAGTTCCGGGGTTGATAAAGGGGTTAGTTCTTCCGCACCTATTCAGGGTTCTAGTCAGAGGGTAGGGTTTGTGTAGGGTTAGGGTACCCAAGGGCGAGTTTGTAGTATCACTTTTGCTATTCCATGTACCACCTCTCAGGCTTTGGAGACATCTGCTATAAGGGGTACATTTCTTTTGTTCAACTCCTTTGCTAAAGTACTTTTTGATTCTGGAGCATTGCATTCATTCATTGCTGCATCATTTGTGTATGCCTTGGAATTGGAAATGGAAAATGTTAGTCAACCTTTACTCGCTGAGACACCTCTAGGGGTAGAACACCTCTTGATCGTATTTGTCAAGATTGCGATTTGATTATTTGTGATCGTCGTTTCGTGTTTGACTTCATCATTTTGGTAATGTCGGGATTTGATCTTATCTTGGGGATGGGTTGGCTATCCACGGTTCATACTACCATCAATTGTTTCAAACGTCAAATTCATATTTGTCCACCCGAAGGTCCTTGTTTCGAATTCTTTGGGGGGCATCAAAAACTGTTGGAATCGTATCTGTAACATCTCTGATTTTTAGTAAATAAAAATTTCATTTAAATATTTGAAATTCCTTATTAATTCTTGGATTGCTTTATAACTTTCTTTTTAAATTTTAATAATCCATCATAATTAAATTTAAGACTTATCAAATTAAATTTACTTCGCACCAGATGATCTAGTCATTGTCTAAAGACAATTATGCTTGTAAGAACACTTGTATATTTTCTTAGTGAATGAAATAAATTCTTAAAATTTTTATTGCTTGGCTAGAAATCCTACTTGGAAAGTATAAGTTAGTTTCTAACCAATTAGTTGGAGAAACCTAATTATCATTTCAACCTAGTTACATCCTCCTAACCCTAGATGAACCTCTTCAACCATCTTTGAACCACATGAACCATTCCAAACCCTGGTTGAACCTTTTCAACCCAAGGAAATAATCATTTTGCTTCCATAAGTAGTATTCCTAGACATGTCATGCATACAAGCCTGGCCTAGAAATATTAGACTTGAACCTAATTACTCTTCAAGAATAACTTTCCTAGATTTTTGTATGTATACATGCATACTAGCCTACTGTAATCATACCTATATATATATGTATTGTAACGACCCGAATTTTGGGAACGTTAAATAGACAATTTTATTGGAATTCTAAATAGAGTCTTGCTCATTATTACATCTTAACTCCCGTAAGAGTACTTTTATTACACAAAGGAAAGGGAAACTAAGGTTTCCTAACTACAACTCTGCCTGCTCCTCCATCCTAGCTAGCTCTTCGGCTCTGAAAGCCTCCAAGGTGTACAGCTCACCCTTGTCATCTACAAAGTCCAACACATTATATCAACGTCGCCACCAGTATAATATGTCAAGGTCACAAAAGGTAACACCATGAGCTACGAGAGCTCAGCAAAGTATTTCCATTCCCGCTAACCCATAAATTACTAACAACAGGTCATAGAGAAAATATACTAGCTTTGATTTACAAGCATATAATTAACAATGACACATCCACATTCCCTAACTAACGTTGGTGTGTGTGATATATGAGTTTCTCCTACGTGACTCATCATAGACCGTGTCTCATTTTCATTTACCAAATCAACATTTCGAAAAGCTTTTCCAAATCACGTTACCAATGAGGCTACCAAGTCCGGCTCCATTGGCAACGCACACAATGGGCTAACAAGTCCGCCCACATTGTGGCTTTCAAAATCCATACACACAATGGGCTACCACGTCCGGCCACATTGTGGTATCCAAAACATTTTTCTTCCTTGGCTCCTCTCCACGAATAACTAAGTCACACAAAATTTGCATTGGCTCCTCTCTGTGGATAACCAAACCATATTACCAATGAGGCTACCACGTCCGGCTCCATTGGCAATTTTCACTATGGGCTACTACGTTCGGCCACATTGTGGTATTCACAAACATTTTTCCTTGGCTCCATTCTACGGATAACCAAGTCACATTACCAATGAGACTACCACGTCCGGCCCCATTGGCAATCTTCACAATGGGCTACCACGTCCAACCACATTGCGGTTTTCACAAATATTTTTCCCTGGCTCCTCTCCGTATTTAACCAAGTCACATTACCAATGAGGCTACCACGTCTGGCCCCATTGACAATCTTCATAATGGGCTACCACGTCCGACCACATTGCGGTTTTTCGCAAAACATTTTCACCTACAATGAGACTACCAAGTCCGGTTCCATTGGCAACACACACCACACAATGGGCTACCAAGTCCGGCCACATTGTGGTTTCAAAACATTTTTTCTTTTTCAAATCACACATGGTCATTAACACACCCTAGGTGTCGTGGTTCTAACTTTCCCAATTTCTTGGTCTCGTTTTCATGCATAGACTCTACGGTAGGACTTTTCACGTAAGTACACATAAATCATTCATTGTAATCTTGAAACTAAACTAGCAAGAGCATCCAACTCTATATTATTTATCAGGCTCATATTATCCCTAAGTTCACGCAATCATACTCAAACATTTAGCACACAACTTAAAGCATAGAGTCACATGGACGAACACCTTTGGAGTGGAAACCACTTATGCTTTATCACACATCAAACAAGTAATCCAAGTAATCACATATACACGCTCATAACCATCCTTAAGATCAAAATACATATACTTGCAATCAAGTTTATATTTTCAAAATCCGTTTTTTCTTCCTTTTAGGGAAGTTCAAAACAACATAGGTTTTTCCAAAAAATAAAGTTGAGTTATCCAACATGTTCACATTTCCTTTCAAGCCTTTAGTAAAATACTTTACTAGTTATCATGCATTTCAAATAGTACAAGCAATATACACATTTCTATTTATACTTGGAGATAGGGGATAAGAATATTCTACTGTTCTTCTTGGCGGTAGGTGGGGCTACGAAAAAAAAAGTAAGTACGTCAGCTACCGAATGGAGTGACTTCCTACGGTAATCTTACGGTGGCTTCGAAAGAGAAAAGATAAGACGTTCTTTCTCTTGAAACTACTTCTTGACCTAACTACTAAACTTTTTGGATCGAAAAGGTGGTCGAGTGGTGGTTTAGTGGCGGCCTTGGATGAGTTTCTTGGAGAACTCAAGAAGAGCTTCAGAACACCAAGAACAAAGAAAGAACAAAGAACAAATGCAAGAATTCTAGAGAGAGAAGTTGAAGGGCTTGAAAGTGTGAGTTGAATGGCATGAGGGGGGGGGGGGGGATCCTTAAAAATCTTGGCTAACTCTCCCTCTCTCTCTCTCTCTTTCTCTCTTTCTCTCATGGATTTGTTCCATTGTGTTGTCAAATCTTGTCTTCCAAGCATGCCATAGCCTTCCCTTATTGTCATTTCTATTTTTTTAGGTGCAAGGCAATATAATCACGTAGGATCTTAAGGCTTTTAAGAGAAAATCCTAGGCAATCATACCCTAGTTAAGCAACTCTTACAAGTCTAAGGAAAATGATTAGCTAAAAGTGTAGTCTTCCCACATTTAGTCAATCCTAGGCTAGGTTGTAAGTCATTTTCTAGGATGATTAAGGGCTAGATTTCATGTTTAAATTAGTTTTAAAATGGGTTGTAAAGTGATGCTAGGCTTGAATGTGAGGATGGTCAAAGTAGGTAACTTGTTAGGGTACACATGCACACACTCACACCCTCTCTCTCTCCCTCTCGGCCTCTCTCTCTCTCTCTCCCTCATAGTATCATGAGAGTATATATATATACATACACACACATGTGTGTATTTAGGTATCAAGTAGTCCTATTAAGCCTAGGAAAAGGTAATGATGAAGGGTAAGGCTTTCAATGACAAAACGATGTCCAATGGTTAAAAGTTTCCTAGAAAGTCTATGTATGTATATATAGGCATGATTATAGTAGGCTATTACGTATATACATACACACACATATATATATATATACCTAGGAGAATCTAGGAAAGGTAATTTTGAAGGGTAATTAGGTTCAAGGCTATTGTTTTTAGGTTTGCATGCATGACAAGTCTAAGTATGCCACTTTTGGAAGCATAATGA
This sequence comes from Rhododendron molle, assembly GCA_025413875.1. NCBI lineage: Eukaryota > Viridiplantae > Streptophyta > Magnoliopsida > Ericales > Ericaceae > Rhododendron > Rhododendron molle. Next base: position 31,330,486 of record CM046391.1, on the reverse strand, counting down.
TTACTTTCCTAGGCCTAAAAGGTTCAATTAGGGTTTGGAGGAAATATCTCTTTGAAAGTGACCTTTCAATGGAGAGAAAGAACAATGCAATTTCTAGGAAAGTGATTTTGACTAAGAAAGTATAATGATGGGTTTAATTGTCATGAGTGGGGAAGATGACAGGTCAATGGAAAGTGGAATGATTAAAGGGTTGGCTTTGGCTTTTGAAAGTGACTTGTCAATGCTAAAGAATGAATAAGGCTTCCGAGTAGCCGTTCTAGGAAATTTTAGGGTGATATATATACATATACATATATATGTATATGTATGCCAAGGTTACTTGTAGGAAGGGGAAAGGAAGTGATGATGAATCATGGCTTTCTTGATGTGACAATACATAATCATGGTTGGTTGGAAGAGCAAACTTGGTCTTGGTCTTGATTAAACAAGTCCATGATAGCACTATTTTCTAGACAATAGGAAGCCTTGCTTCTATTACTCAAAGGATAAAAATCACCCTACGAACTATTGTTCAATGGGTAAAGAGATAATGATGAGAAAAGATATATTTGAAAAAAGTAATGATGAGAAATAAAGTCTTGAAATGACTAGTCATGAAAGTGCAATGATTTTTCTAGTTTAGGGTTGGAAAGGTTCAACTAGGGTGTAGAAGGGTTCACCTAGGAATTAGGAGGGTTCTAAAGGTAATAAGGTTAAAAAATGGTTAGGGAGGTTTAACTAGGTTTAGAATCCAATTGATTTAGCTAACTAATTGGTTGGAATAAAATTATCCTAGGAAAGGTAGGATTCCTAGCCAAGAAGATGAATTTATGAATTAATTCTAGACACAAATAACTATGTAAGAGTATAAATAAGTCTTTTTGTCCTTAGGGAATGACTGGTAAATTTTTATACGAAGAAAACTTAATTTATAAGTCTAGAATTTAATTATGACGTATTATTAGATATTAAAAAGAAATTTTAAATGCAATCCAAATAATTAAAATAAAATTCAAATATTTTATGAAATTTTTATTTATAAAAAATCAGGGTCGTTACATGTGTGTGTGTATACACACACACACACACATATATGTGTGTGTGTATATATATATATATATATATATATATATATATATGCACACATAGACTTTCTGGGAAAGTCTTAACTATTTCTTACATTGTGTTGTCACTTTCAAGGGGAAGATTTACCATTTCATCATTTCTAAAATCTAACCTTTAACCATCCTAGATTTTTCTTACAATCTTGACCTAGGATTGACTCAACATGGAAAGGACTATTTTTTTTAGCCTAGCTATCATTTTCTTTTTACTTGTAAGACTTACTAACTAGGATATAATTGCCTAGGATTTTCCTTTAAAGCCTTAAAAATCCTTCATGATCACATAGTCTTGCACTTAGGATAGACTAACAGGAGAAGGGAAGGCTTTAGCATGCTTAAAGTTGGATTGGACATGACCATGGAGCAAATAAACCATAGAAAGGAGGGGGGTGGGGGGTCCTCACATTCCTTTAAATAGGACCCTTTGTCAAGCCATTCAACTCACACTTTCAATCTCTCCAACTTCTCTCTCTAGAAACCTTGTGTTTGTACTTTGTTCTTGGTGTTCTTGAGTTTCTTCTTGAGTTCTTCAAGAAACTCAACCGAAGGCTGCCACCAAACGACCACCCGACCACCCTTTCGATCCATAAAGTTCAGTAGTTTAGCCAAGATTTAGTTTCAAGAGAAAAAGAATGTCTTTTCTTTTCTCTTTTGAAGCTACTGTAAGCTTACCGTAAGAAGTCACTTCGTTTGATAGCCACATTCACCTTCAGTAAGCCAACGTATTTTCTTTTCCGTAGCCATACCATTCACCAAGAAGAATGCTAGAATATTTCTACTCACTTTCTCTAGTACAAATTTAAGTTATATTTTCTTCTTCTTTTTTTTTGTGTTTAAAAATGAATATAATGTTAAGTTAAAGTACTAAAAATAGCTAGCAAACTTGTTTTACTAAAATTTCAAAATAAAATATTATCATGTTGAATATATTGACTTTTATTCCGGAAAATATATGTTGTTTCCAACTTCCCAAAAAGGAAGAAAAAAAGAATTTTTTTTAAAGTTAGCTAGAATTATTTTTTTATATATAAGAAATAATAGTTTGATTGGAAGTATGTTCCTTTGAACCTTATTTGAGATGCTTATGAGCATGTATACATGGTTTACATCATAACTTATTTGTTTGATGTGATAAATGTTGAGTTATGTACATCTTATAGATTTGTTGTTGAGCATGAAAAATAGAGTTGGATGATGTTGTTGTTGAATCACTCTAGTTTAGTTTCAAGATTGTGATCCATGATGCATGTATACGAGACACAAAAATTGAGAAAGTTAGAAACATGACACGTAGGGTGTTGATAATGAAAAGACATGTTTTTAAAAAGCAAATGTTTTTTAAAACCACATTGTGGCCGGACTTAGTAGCCCATTGTGTGTGTATGTGTGTGTGCCAATGGGAACCCGGGACGGCAGAACCATTGTGAGGATACTCTGGAGCCTGGTACAGCAGAACCGAGGTTGGGTGTGTGGCTTGGTTATTCGCGGAGAGGAGCCAATGCAAATTGTGTTCCAATGCGAACCCGGGACAACGGAACCAATGTGAGGATACTCGGGAGCCTGAAATGGCGGAACCAAGGTTGGGTGTGTGGCTTCGTTGTCCGTAGAGAGAAGCCAATGCAAATTGTGTGCCAATGGAAGCCTGAAATAGCGGAACCATTATGAGGATACTCGGGAGCCCGGGATGGCGGAACCGAGGTTGGGTGTGTAAAAATGATTTTGGAAATGTTGATTTGGGAAAATGGAAAGTGGAATTGATATTGAAAAATGGAGACACGGTCTACGGAAATGTGCGTAGGAGGAACTCTGATTTTACGGACATTGACGCCAGTTGAATAGTGAATGTGCATGTGTTATTGTTAACTGCTTATTCGAAAGTTGTTAAACATACATGTGCTATTTAGAAATCACTGAATTTACATGAGCTAGTATACTACTTCTGTGCCCTGTTGTTAATTATGGGTTAGTGGGTTAGGGATTTCGTTACTAAGCTCCATAGCTCACAGGGTTACCTTCGGTGACTCTGACATATTATACTGGGGGCGACACTAGTATAATGTGTTAGACTTTGTAGATGATCAAGGTGAGCTGTATACCTTGGAGGCTTTTGGCCGAGGAGCTGGCAAGGATGGAGGAACAGGCGGAGCAGTAGTTAAGATCCCTAGTGCCCCTCCCTTGTGGAATAAATGTACTCTTATGATTTGTAATATTGAGCCAGATTCTATTTAGTTTTTTTTTTTTAAATAGAGAAGGTTTGTTTAACGTTTCCAAAATTTGGGGCATTACAACATGGTATCAGAGCGCTAGGTTCAAAACCTTGGCCACGGGTAGTATGGGTAGACCATAAGATAGTTTGACCAATGCACAGATGTGAAATGAGTTTAAGTTTACCATTGCAAATTGGGTGGAATTCTGACAAAACAACCTCTGGGTTGAAGCAAGGTGTGGAAATTGGCAGTACCGCCAAGTTGGGAATTCCCGAATAATTGGATGATGACTTAATTCAAGGATCAAATGTGGAATTTGGAAACTAAAAAAAAGATTTAGAAGTTAATAAATCCCTATCTTAAAATATTACTGATTGAGGTTAAAAACCTTTCCTTGTAGATGAACCACTTTAGTCCCTACCAGGTCAACCTACTAGCTGAAGCTCACCAACTTAGCAGCACCATAAGATCAATGACAAACTAACTGGTGGAGGATCCCTATTTCCCCTATGCCTTTCCCTACGTTCATGGCTTCTACTAGGAGCATGGTGCCATTCTGCTTCCCGGGAATGAGGAGGGTGGTGACATAGCAGCACCCATCCTAGTCCAGATAGCACCCCCAGCCAACACGGGGTTTGTGCTGAAAGGAGTTGAAGAGGAACCTGAGGAGGAACCAATGGAGAAGGAGGACCCTGGGGAGAATATGCTTCAGATTGGACTAGAGGACTGGGAGATAAAAGAGGAGGAAATGGAGCCTAAGATGGCTGAGCAGGAGCTAGAAGTCATAGATATACTCTCTGACTCTGGTGATGTTCCACCACCACCCTATGAGACTGACATAGGGGTGTATACGATCCGATATTCGGACATTTTCTAGATCAGTTAGGAAGGCTTGGTAGTGGTTAGACTTTCAATGTAGTAGTTAGGAAGAGGGATGAAGAAAACCTAACTTAGTAAGCCTTGACTATCTATGAAGTACTCGACTTGTTTCAGTTATTAAGTGTTTTTATATACTTCTTTCAGTACTTGATCACTATACATGTACACACTTATCCTTGTGCCTGCCTACCGTTCAAGTACGATTACACCTTACACTGTTTAGTCTAATATATAATTCTCTTTATTGTTATAGATGTTGAGCGTACGTCAAGGAGGATGCCCACCCATCACCCCACAAGTCCTAGCCGACTACCGGTCATTGCTAACACCTGAGTACACGAGACCAACACCATTACCTGATGATGACTTGAGACTATACGAAGTCCAAATCACCTACGAGATGTCCCCACCAGCTACGACCACCGAGTACCTTCCGCCTACTGAAGTCCTTGCACCACGTGTTGAGGGCTTCGAGCTACCATTCTACCTCCCTATGTTTGAAATGGAGATTGACCCAGAGTTGGAAGCTGCCACGCAGTACCTTTCCCAGTGCTACCTCGGACCCTTGGAGGAGCCGCCCATCCTGATTGAGGAGGAGCTGCTTACGCAGGAGCATGATGTAACAACTCGAATTTTTACTGAATAAAATTTTCGTTGTTATATTAGAAATTCTTTAATTAATCTTGTTGTCTTAATAATTCTCTTTTAATTTTAATAATCCGTCATAATTAGGTTTATGACCTAGGAGATTGGAATTCATCGCCCGGGCTGCCTTGGCCACTGTTTGGCCACCGGGCTGCTTTGGACACCGCTTGGCCACCGCTTTGCCACCAGGCTGCCTTGGCCACTGTTTGGCCACCAGGCTGCTTTGGCCGCCGCTTGGCCACTGCTTGGCCACCGGGCTGCCTTGGCCACTGTTTGGCCACCGGGCTGCTTTGGACACCGCTTGGCCACCGCTTTGCCACTAGGCTGCCTTGGCCACGCTCACGCCTTGCCTTGGAGTTTGGCACCGTCGGACTCCAATATTCCGTTATTAGGCAATTTCCTACTAAATAAAACCAAAATACCACTCGAGCAATGAAAGCCTAGATTAAGTATCGTTAGTCTTTAATCATTTAGTTAGAATAGTCTAATGCCCATTTAGCCTAATCACTTCTCCCTAACCCTAGATGGACCATTTTACCCTTTTTGTCTTTATACATTGGACGATAAAAGCTAGAGTAATATTTAGCCATTGGACAATAGCGTTAGAGTTTCCTTTACCCATTGGTCAATAGGTAAACCTTGGTTAATCTTCCTAAGTACGAGATTAGATTAGTTTAGTGCTTAATTGCAAAGTATTATACTTTTTGGTATTAACCGTTGGATAATAACCATTAGGAGATTCTTTACCCATTGGGCAATAGACTAGAATCCTAGCCATCATTACCCATTAGTTATTGACCGCTAGGAAAACCATTATCCAATGGATAATAGTTAGTCTTGACAATCATGTACTTGTTTGATTTAAATATTAGATTTGGGCCATGTGTGATAATCCATTAAAATACAATTAGTACATTAGGTTAGTATTATTATACATGGTACTTTGAAAGTAGTAGAATACTATATTAGATATTAGTCCTCGGTCATATCTAGTATAGATATAGTGTAGTACATGTATATGTATACATATATGTATGTACTTGTTGTATATATATATTTTATTGTATATAGCATGTGTGTTATTAAATATTTTATTTAGAAAATCTAATTTACTTGAAAACTTAGATTTTATGAAAGACCCATAGTACATATATATATATATATTAGTATACTAGTATACTTTCCAAGAGAGTACAAGTGGGAGAGAGAGAGAGAGAGAGAGAGAGAAAAGCAGAGAGAGAGAGAGAGAACCCGAGAGAGAGAGAGAGAGAGAGAGAGAAAGAGAAGGAAAAGAGAGAGAGAGATGTGATGTATTGCTTGATTTTTGTCTACCAAATCCTAGATATATGTATATGTTAGTACTTGTACTAGGTGAAAGAAGTAGAAAGGAGAAGATAGGAGAGAGATTTGAGGTACAAATATCTTACAAAGTGAAACCCTTACTCTTCCTTTGTCATCCACCAATCTTGTCTTTATGTATATATATATGGTTGTATATATATATATGTACATAGTACAATGTACCAAGAGGAGAGAGAGAGAGGAGGAGAGAGAGGCCGAGAGAGAGAGATTCGGATGGAGAGAGAGAGGGAGAGAGTGATATGTGTGCAAGTGATTGACATGCTTTGGTCATCCTTGTCCTAGTTTATGTATACTTTCAAGTGAAAGCATAACCAATGCCATCCAATCTTGTCCTTCTTTGTACAAACCCTAATTTTATACTTGAAACAAATCCACTTGCTTGGCCAATCTTCCAAAATCCCATCCAAAGGACACATCCTAGCCTTGCATGCCTAGTTTGTAGGTTATTTCTTGCAAGGAAGCAAGATTTGCTTGAATTAAAAATTGAGAGAAAGAGAGAGAGAGAGGGCCGGCCATAGGAGGAGAGAGAGGGAGGCCTTTGCCTATAAATATTCACCTCATTCTTCATTTGAACTCACACCTCTTCATTCTCCAAGTTCTCTCCTTGAAAGCATAAGAGTTCTTAGTGTTCTTGAGTAGTTCTAGCTTGTTCTTGAGTTTTCTTTCCATCTCCGCCACTAAACCACCATACGACCACCACCTCGATCCTAAAGTAGTAGTAGTATAGGTTACGATCTAGTTTCGAGAGAAACCTTTCTCTTTCGAAGCTATCGGAAGCTTATCATAGGACGTTACTCCGTTCGAGTGCCGACTTTCTTTCCATCGATCTTTCGTAGTCTTCCTACCGCCAAGAAGAAAGCTAGATTTTTCCTATACTTCCTAACCTTAAGTATACGTAGATTTTCCCGATCTACTCTTCCTAAAATATAGATAAGATGTGTGTTGAGCTTTTCGAACTATTTTCGCTAAAGGAAATAAAGTTAGTTGTATGAATTAGCTTGTAGAACTTTCTTACTAAAAGTACGTAGTTTACTTGATCTTGAGAATAATTCAATGCATGGTTTAAAGAATCTTCCCAACTTGATTAACTCGTCAATAAACATATGTTGTTACGGTAAAGTGTTGTTTCAAAACAAAGCATTCGTATTTTGACCTTTTCAAGGATTGTGAACTTGATCGCATGATTGCTTACCTTACTTGTGGTTGTAAACAAGCATGTTTAAATAGAGTTGGATGATCTTGCTAGATTACTTTAAAGTGATTCGTCCCGCCGCGGAGTCTATGCATGATTACGAGACACGAGAACCGGAAAGTAGAAACATGACACTTAGGGAGTGGTTGATATGGATAAAAAGGATTTTTGAAACTACATAATGGCCGGACTTGGTAGCCTTATGTGAGTTGTGAAAACCCGCAAGGTGGCCGGACTTGGTAGCCCTTTGTGTGGACTTGCGAAAACCGCAATGAGGCCAGACTTAGTAGCCCATTGTGTAGATTACTAACGGAGCCGGACGTGGTAGCTTCATTGGTAATTGGACTTGGTTATCCGCGGAGAGGAGCCAATGCAAGATTTGATAACGTGGCCGGACTCGGTAGCCCATTGGTAACAAAGAATGAGAAATGATTTTTGAAATGAAATGGTGACACAGTTACGATGAGTCGCGTAGGAGAAACACACGGAAACATGACACCAACGTAAGCCAGATAATGAATGCGGATGTGTCATTGTTAATTATATTGTTGAATGAGCATGTGTAATTATTTAGATGACTCTTTGTTGTAAGTTAAGGGTTAGTGGGTTTTGGATTATTCTATTGAGCTTCTGTAACTCACGGTGTTACCTTTTTGGTGACCCTGACATATTATACTAGGGGCGACGCTGGTATAATGTGTCAGATTTTATAGATGAGCAGCAGGAACAGTACACTTTGGAGGCCTTCGGAGCCGAGGAGCTTGCAAGGATGGAGGAAGAGGCGGAGCAGTAGTTAACCTTAGATTATCCCCTCTTTTGTTGAATAAAAGTACTCTTGTGAGACTTATGTTGTAGTAATGAGCTAGACTCTCCTTAATTTATTCAATAAAAATGTTTATTTAACGTACCCAAAATTCGGGGCGTTACACATGAGCTCTTTAAGAAAGCCGAGAACATTACTGAAAGGAACTACATGAAGTGGTTGAGAGAGATTTATGGAATTGTTCTACCCTAGAGTGGAGTAGCAACGGTGTAGAATAAAGCCTGATAACCTGTAGAACCATGTAGTAGGAGTATATAGGATCATTTCGTCGTAGCTTGTATTAGGAAAATCTCATCTTGTGTCCTTACTTGCCATTGCAGTAGAGCTCTATGCTTATGTTGTATCTTTTAGCTTATCTATGAAAAAATTTGTTTTATTAAAGGGTACTATTGCATACTACTTGATAAACTACTTTCGACTTTTTAGAAAGAAACACCATTTGCAAAAGGAAGTTTGCTTAAGTAGACTGAATCCTCCTTTCGATTTTTACTCGTAGATTAGGGGTGTACACGGTCCGGATTGGTCCGGTTCCCTAGAAAACCAGTAACCGGACCATTTCCAGCAGTTCTAGGAAATTGAGAACCAGAACCTAACCAATATATGTGTGGAACCTAACCAGAACCAAACCAAAAAACCAGTCCGATTCTGGTTCGGTTCCGGCTCTATCCAATTAGCATCTAAACACTTATTCAAAAAATATAAATTCAGAAAATTAAAAATTTAAAGCATCAAATAACTCATAAAATAATAATAGACATTTTATTAAGAATCAAAATCCAGTATGGTTCACGAAATATTTGACACTCAACCGAAAAATATTAACAGAAACCACCACTAAAGTAGCCAAAACCACTTGTGAAATAATTAAATTCAGCAACAGAAAAACATTAATGACCCATTATATTTAGGACTAAAATTAAACCTATATCATAAACTATAAAATATAGCAGCACATCTTAAACTAAAGAACAGTAGCTCGAATGCCAAAAACATCACCTAAATCAGCAGCACTAACTTCTTCCATGTTCAAAAAGCAGACCAATCTCTACACATATATTTATTTTTATATAATTATATATATTAGTTATAAACGGTCCGGTCCGGTTCTAACCACGGTTCTTTAATTGAGAACCAGTAACCGAACCAAAATTAAACGTTCTTATTTTTTTGGAACCATAACCTGACCACAGAACCGCAGAACCGGACCAAATAGAACAGTCCGGTCCGGATCGGACTGGTTTTACGGTTCAGACGGTTTTCTTGAACACCCCTATCGTAGATGGTCATGAACACGCGCAACGGATTAGGACATGATAACCAGGGACCCGCTAACGCAAACCCAGATGAGACACCATCAATATATCAACAATACCACATTTATGCCACAAACATTTCCAAGTAATCAACCAATTGATATGATGCATTTCGATGCGGTTTTAATCAAGTAAACTCTATTTTGTTCTTTACTAATGGGAGGCCAACGAAGTAAGGACAACATTGATTAATCATAGAAAGTCAATTGAATATGCTTGAGATAGGTTAGGAGGTGTCAAAAAGGTGTTGGAAGTGTCCAGTTCAAAACAATCGATGTGCATGGGAGCAACGTGAACAAAACTGTCCCATAGGGTCCTGGTATGGATGCAACAAAAAAGTTTGTATCAATACAACAAGCTTATGGTGCCACTGGATTCAAGATAAGCAGCCGGTATGGATACTGCAAAAATGGTTGTATTGATACAGAAACGTTTCAAGCAGCGATTCTGCAGAAATTCAAAGGCAACCAAAACACAACAACCAACGATCCAAGGCACCATTTCTACATCTAATCAACATATAAACACACTAGTGCTTGCCCGTGCCTACGGCACTACCAACAATGGTGCAAATCACGTAAACACCAAGTTGCATTGAAAGGATTCAAATCTAACTATTCCCTCCACCTCTAAATAAATGACATAAACACAAAAAATTTGAATTTTTTAGCAAAAGAAATGTATCTTTTTAGAGGCCTAGGTTTGTGGTTCAAACATTTATTTAGAGATGGAGGGAGTATAACACAGACACATAAAAATTCAAACTAATACCATGTTACATTCATAGGAGCCAAGTTCAAACACGACACGAAAAAAAGACTCAATAAGAGGCAAACTCACACACAAATGTAACAAAAACGGGTTGTCTACAAAGGATGTTATCTACAAAAGGATCATTGTCCCAGAAGTGTGTCCTCTTTACTCTTCTAACTATCTTAAAATTTTCTCTTCATTACTCTCCCAATAGTTCATCCTTTTTGGGAGAAAAACCAGCCTTGGTGGCAGCCAATTGGAAACCTCTCACAAGTTCGTTGAACTCTGGCAAGAGGAAACCATCTTTATCTCCACTACATTTGTTGCTTGGGAAGAGACCAGCTATGGAACTATCAGGGGAAGCCTTACGGTTAGTCTAGTCTTCCTACCGATGAGCACAAAAGATCTAGTAAGTACACACACAATAAATTCAGCAAGATAAGAATCAACAAATTCGGCTTCATTGTGCAGGAAAAAAATGTGATTCGGGCCAATTAAATGTTCATTAACAGTCTTAACTATCATTCAAGCCAAGGCGCCATTGAAGAATAAAAATAGAATGAACAGAAGCAGTTAGCATCGTTTGATTAAACATTTAAACTTGTGTTCCGTAATTGTCTGATGTTAAAGCAATTCAATTGATTCAATGCTTCACGAACATGTCTGATTTTAAAGATCACAACCAGCATCGACCACTTTGATCATACATCCCAAATGGTTCGTATAGTTGCTACGGTGCTACCTAAGAAAAGTCGAAAAAGGTGCCTTAAAGTTTTTCCTCATTTTCCCATTGGAGTGCTTTTGAACAAAAATTTCCCACATATATTCATACGTTCTGCGGTGGCCTCGGTTACAGGCTCGGTAACCTGGCCATAGTATGTGATTCCGGCATTCGAGGAGCCTTGAGCCGAAGCCACGAGTGGATTCCACTCCTCGGATTACTCCTCGGTGTCTCCCTCGGGGTCAACCCCCCTGTGCGCTGCATTGATGTCAGTTACCTTGCCTCCGCTCAGGATACTCCTGAGGCCCTCAAATGGCAAGTTGTTATGCCATGCGGTCCCCACAAAGCTCATGCAACGGATGCAATCATGAGGATTCCCTCCACCATGTGATCCGTAACCGCTTCTGTAACAACCCTAATTTTTACTAAATAAAAATTTCGTTGTTACTGTTTGAAAAATCTTAATTAGGTTTTAAACGTCGTTTAACCACCGAACTTCCTGTCGTTTCTAGGGTGAAACCCTAAGATTCCACTTATCGGCTGGAAATCCTATCTAGCAACCCTAGCTAGCTTTTAACCGACGTTTCGACTTAGCTATCGTTAAACCTCACCGATCGTTCCTAAACCTCCGCGAACCTTATGAGCCTCGATTCACGAACCTTTTGAAACCCTTGAGTTCGGTAACCCTAGATTAACCCTTTGAACCGTTTGAACCTTTTGCTATCGACCCTTGGACAATAGCGTTAGGATTTCCTTACCCATTGGTCAATAGGTAAACCTTGGTTAATCTTCCTAAGTACGAGATTAGATTAGCTTAGTGCTTAATTGCGAGTATTAGACTTTCTAGCATTAACCGTCGGATAATAACCGCTAGGAGATTTATTAACCATTGGACGATAACCCTTGGATCTTACCAACCCTAACCATTGGTTATTAACCGCTAGGGAAACTATTATCCATGGGATAATAGGTTTGCTTGCCAACCAAGAATAGGTTGATTAGAATAATGGATTCGGCATGTGTTAAAATCTATTATAGTATAATTAGTACATTAGGTTAGTATTATTAAACTTAGTACTTTGAAAATAGTAGAATACTATATTAGATATTAGTCCTAGGTCATATCTAACCTAGATTGTGTGGTACATGTGTATATATATATCTATATGTACTTGTATATATATATATAGATATATATATTATATTGCATTGTGCATGTGTGTATTACAATATAATAATTAGAAAATCTATATTACTTGAAAATATGGATTTTATGAATTACCCATAGTACATATATATATAATAGTATACTTTCAAGAGAGTACAAGTGGGAGAGAGAGAGAGAGAGAGAGAGAGAAAGAGAGAGAGAACCCGAGAGAGAGAGAGAGAGAGAGAGAGAGAGAGAAAGAGAAGGAAAGAAAGGGAGAGATTGTACCTAGATCTTCATTGTGCTTCCATTGACCTTTGCTTGATCTCTTGGTGATTCTTTCCTAGTGAATCTATGTACTAAGGTCCTAAATACATTTTCAATTGGGTAAATCTTGTACAAACCCTAGCAAGCCAATATCTACACTCTTCCAATCACCAAACCCTTGTCCTTCAATATCTTATATATATATAGTTATATATATCTATTGTACTATTGAACCAAGGGAGAAAGAGAGAGAGAGAGAGGAGAGAGAGGCCGAGAGAGATTGAGAGAGAGAGAGAGAGATCAGATGGAGAGAGAGAGGGAGAGTGTGATGTGTGTGCAAGTTGATTGACCTAGCTTAGCTCACCCTTGTCCTATTTTGATATGCTTTCAAGTGAAAGCTTAAGATTTTCAAGCCAAATCTTGTCCTTTGTACCAAAACCCTAATTGTTTACTTGATTCAAATCCATTTCCTTGGCCAAGTTTCCATAATCCAATCCAAAGGACACACCATAGCTTTGCATGCCTAGGTTTTTAGGTTGTTTCTTGCAAGGAAGCAAGATTTGCTTGAATTAAAAATTGAGAGTAAGAGAGAGAGAGAGGGCCGGCCAAGAGAGAGAGAGAGGAGGGCTTTGCCTATAAATACCAAGCCATTTGGTGCTTTGAACTCACACCTCAAATCATTCTCCAACTTCTTTCTTGAAAGCATAGCTTGTTCTTGCTTGTTCTTGTTCATTCTTGCTTGTTCTTGCTTACTTTCTTCTAAGTTCTTCAAAAAGCTTTCCATCTCTGCCACTAAACCACCATACGACCACCACCTCGATCTTAAAATAGTAGTAGTATAGGTTACGATCTAGTTTCGAGAGAAACCTTTCTCTTTCGAAGCTATCGGAAGCTTATCGTAAGCCGTTACTCCGTCCGTCCGCCGACTTCTTTCCGTCTTACTTTCGTAGTCTTTTTCTATCGCCAAGAAGAAAGGTAGATTACTCCGACCCAGCTATCTCTAAGTATATGTAGTACTTGTATAGTTGAATGCATGAAGAGTTTTGTTTTCGAACTACTTTCTTTAAAAAGTAAAGTTAGTTGCTATGCTTAGCTTGTAGAACTTTCTTGATAAAAGTACGTAGATTACTCCGACCCCGCTATCTCTAAGTATATGTAGTACTTGTATAGTTGAATGCATGAAGAGTTTTGTTTTCGAACTACTTTCTTTAAAAAGTAAAGTTAGTTGCGATGCTTAGCTTGTAGAACTTTCTTGATAAAAGTACGTAGTTTACTTTGATCTTGTGGCTACTTGATTGCTTGATCGCCTAATTGCTACGTGATTGTATGAACTCGTCAATAAACATGTGTTGTTGAACTTCTCGAAAGGAAATGCGTTTTTAAAGATAAACTGTTGTTTTGAAACGAAGTATTCGTATTTTGACCTCTTAAACGAGCATGATAGTATAGAGTTGGATGATCTTGCTATTCGATATCGCATGAGTTATGTGATTAGTCCCACCGCGAAGTCGATGCATGTTACGAGACACATGGAATCGGAAAAGTAGAGATGTGACACCTAAGATGTGGTTGATATGGATAAAAAGTGTTTTGGAAATGCATAATGGCCGGACTTGGTAGCCATTATGGCCTTGAGTTAGACTTGGTAGCCTTTGTGGCAATGAGCCGGACTTGGTAGCTCATTGTTGTGTGACACAAGGTGCCGGTCTTGGATGCTCATTGTTGTGTGTGTGTGTGACACAATGTGCCGGACTTGGTAGCCATTGTGGCCATGCGTTGGTAACCTTGTGGCAATGAGCCGGACTTGGTAGCTCATTGTTGTGCGACACAAGGTACTTGTAACCCATGGTTGTGTGCGTGCGTGTTTTCGGAATTGATGATAAAAGATGAGACACAAAACGATGAGTCACGTAGGAGAGACACACGGAAAACATGACACCAACGCTCGTTAATGAATGCGCATGTGTAATTGTATGTGTTATTCGAAAGCATGTTAAGTTTGGAAAATCGTATACTATCTTTGATGTGTATGTTAAGGGTTAGTGGGTTTGGATTACTCTATTGAGCTTTCAAGCTCACGGTGTTGCTTTATGTGACCCTGACATATTATACTGGTGGCGACGCTAGTATAATGTGTCAGACTTTTTAGATGAACAAGGAGAGCTGTATACCTTGGAGGCTTTCGGGGCTGAGGAACTCGCTAGGATGGAGGAAGAGAAGGAGCTTTAGTTAGCCATTAGTAACCCTCCCTTTTGTGTAATATAAACCTCTCTAAGGAGATTGGATGTAATAATGAGCTAGACTCTGCCCTGTTTGTCTAATAAAACCATTATTTAACGAACCCGATTTTGGGGGCGTTACAGCTTCGTCTCTCTCATCACCTATGACGTCACCCGAAGCGGTTACCCGAGCATATACTCCACGCGCTAGCTTGGAGTCCAAGTAACCCTAGGTCTATAAATACAAAGGGATACTCACCTGAGAAAGGTACGCCATTCTACCCTAACCCTAGACCTACACTCCCTTCCTAAAATCTAACTTGATCGTCGGAGGGTCACTGGGGTGTCCAACCCCTAGTGACTTGGTGCAGGTCTCTGCGGCGGAAGCACGGAGCAACAATGGGAGGAGCCAACCTGAGCCTTGGATCTGTTCCCGATAATTCGAACCCCTACAATTGGCGACTCCGCTGGGGACAGCCACCCCCACCTCCGTTCATCTCCCTCCACCCAAAGAGCTCTGTCAAGACCTCGCGTCGCAGCATTGGTGGAAGTCGATGATCCACATCCCAGTGAAACAACCCTCGGCCTTGGACCGTTCGGAGAACCACTCTTGGTTCCTGGCGGGGCCGGTGCCCCAGGGAAGGCTCATATGTCAATCGGAGTCGGAGCTAGAACTTCAACCCAGGACATGGGAGCCGGCACCGAACTCCACACCTACATTCGTCACCTAGAGCGGAAGATCGACGACTTGTCAACAGCCGTGGAACGAGACAAGCACATCCGCGACGAGCTCGCTGAGATCAAACATCTCCTTCAGATCTCCACATCCCACTCCGCAGGAAGCTGTGGCGGGAGAAGAAGCCACCAAAGCCCTTCCCGCAGTCGCGAAGGGGGCCATTTGATCGAACACCAGTCTCGACCTTCTGTCAAAGACCGCCTCGAGCCTCCTGTTGCAAAGGGTGGTCGAACTGAAGGTGGCGCTGGGCATAGGGAACGCTCCCGTTCCCCTGACCCCAAGGATCCACGACGGAAGCGATCCGCCTTTGAGAGGCTCGGCGTTGGCAGTGACTCCGCCTCCTCCACACACCCGATCAGAAGAGGGAAGGGGACTCGTGAGCCCACCCCAAGCTTCACCAAAATTGCCAACAACGAAGAGGGCCTCCTGGAGTTCCAGACAAAGGGGTATCGCAAGCGCCTCAAGAACTCTCGAACCAAAAGCCCATTCGTCTCGCACCCAGGAGAGAAAGGTGGCGGAAGCCACATCACGGAACGCCTCGGGCCCTATGCCCGAGATAGCTACAAGAAGGGCCAATAGGAGCGATCTCATCAGAGATCAGGAGGCACCCCACCGGAGAGGAAGGAGTACGAAAGGCTGGACGAGTCGGTCCCAAAAAAGCGTCCCGCGACAGAGCGTCCAGACGGTCTTGACCGTTCGATCCAACCTCATCGCGACGCCCGACTCAGGAGACTCACAACCTCCCCCTTCACACAGGAGATCGACTCGGTCACCCCCCCAAAAGGATTCACCCAGCCCAAATTTACCAAATACGACGGCAAAACTGAGGCGTACACCCACCTGGTACAATACAAGCTCGTAATGTCCCTCTTCCTCAGAAATGAGCCCTCGGACGACGCCTTCCTCTGTAAAGTCTTCCCTGCCAGCCTCGGGAACCTAGGCCTTACATGGTTTAACCAGCTGCCTGCCAGATCAATCTCATCGTTCGGTTCGTCACAAGCAACAAGCACGAGAAGGAGATCGATTCCCTCCTCTCTCTCCGGAAACGCCCCGACGAAACGCTCCGCCAATACGCCGGTCGTTACTGGGAGCTATTCAACGAAATCGAAGGCTGCGACGGTGTCATATCGGCCCGATGTTTCTAGCTCGGTCTCACCTCCCAGGACGAGCAAATGTATGACGACCTCGCCCGCAACAAGCCTGACTCCATGAAGGACCTCATGACCCGCATCGAAGGCTGATGCCAGCTCATCGAGTCCAAAGCTGAAAGAGGCATCGGGAAGTCCACGAGCTCCAAGCTCACATCTGTCTCGGTCAACGCTTCGGTCCCCATACCCGCTTCAACGCCTAAGAAGTAGGTCAACAACATCAAACAATCCCCGAAGAAGGGGCCGAAGCCAAGCGACTTCAACGCTGAGAAGACCGTCTTCACCGTTCCCATTTACCGGCTCATTGATCAGGTGAAGGATCAACCTTTCTTCTCCTCCCCGAATCAGAAGCTCGGTACCGAGAACGGCAAGATCAAAAACCCAATCGTCCGATGCAGTTATCATAATGAGCAGGGCCACTTCACAACTGCCTGCAAGCCCTTCAAGGCCTACTTGGAGCAGCTTGTCGCCGGTGGTCACCTCAATCATCTAATCGATCACGAAAAAACAAAGGCTCGGGCAAAGCGCGCCGAGCAACGACCTGAAGAAGAGATTCAAACGATTCACGTTATCCAGGGCCCCCTACACCCCGAGGCCGCTCGCATCATCCGCGCTGAGTTGAACGACGCATCCTCTTCCAAACAAGTTATGCTAGTCGGTCCCGACACCAAGCGCCTGCACTGACGACGGTTCAAAATGGACAATCAAGTTTACCGAGAAGGACCTCGACCGTGTCCAGCTGCCACATAATGACGCCCTCGTCGTCACACTCCACATCGGAACTTTCAACGTCCGCCGCGTCCTCGTTGACCAAGGCAGCTCGGCCGAGGTCCTGTACTATTCCCTGTTCCAGGACCTGAAACTCTTGGACTCCGACCTCCGTCATTCCGAAGTCCCCCTGATAGGCTTCAACGGGGCCCCGGTAAGGCCTCTCGGGTTAATCACTCTCCCCGTCCGCGCAGGCTCGGTGGTCCTTGACATGGAGTTCGTGGTCGTTGACGTCCCTAGCCCTTACAATGCAATTGTCAAGCGCACCTGGCTCCATAAGTTGAAGGCTATCGCCTCCACTTATCACCAGGTAGTCCACTTCATAGGCGCTAACGGACGACAGGAAGACCTGTACAGTGACCAAACAGCTGCAAAGAGGTGCTATGTTAACGCAGTCCAAAGCAACAGGAAGACTTCCCGGGTCAACCTCATTGAGATCCCCGATGCTCCCGCCCTGGAAGATGTCGGTAGACCCGCCGACGAGAAAGCAGTCGAAGAGCTTGTCACCGTACCCATGTCCGAAGATGGATCGCGTTTTTTCCTTGTCAGTTCGTCACTCGGTGACACCGAGCGGAATGACATGGTGGAATTTCTCAAAAAGAACATCGGAGTATTCGCATGGACTCCTTACGAGATGCCCGGAGTCGATCCCTCTTTCATTTGTCACGAACTCAACATCGACAAGACCAAGCGCCCTGTCATCCAGAAGGCCCGGCGCTCCTCTTCGGTTCATTCCGAAGCTGTCATTGAGGAAGTTAACCGCCTCCTCAACGCCAATGCCATCCGAGAAGTCCAATATCCCAAGTGGTTGGCCAATACCGTGGTTGTCAAGAAGAAGAATGGCAAGTGGCGCGTCTGCGTTGATTATTCCAACCTCAACGACGCCTGCCCGAAGGATTTCTTCCCCCTCCCGAGGATCGACCAGCTTGTTGACGCTACAGCAGGCCATGACCAACTCAGTTTTATGGACGCCTACCGAGGCTACCATCAGATTGCAATGAGTGAAGGCGACGTCGAGAACACGGCCTTCATCACCCCCCACGGAATCTTCGGATATCTCGTCATGCCCTTCGGACTCAAGAACGCTGGGGCAACTTTTCAGAGGATGATAACCAAGACGTTCGAGCGTCTCCCAGGTGACACAATGATGGCTTACATTGACGATATGGTGGTCAAAAGCATGCTCGCTGATGACCACCTCACCAAAAGCATGCTCGCTAATGACCACCTCACCCATCTCACCGAAACCTTCGAAATCCTCAAACTGCACAAACTTCGCCTCAACGCAGAGAAATGTGCCTTCGGTGTCAGCTCCGGCAAATTCTTAGGACACCTCGTGTCCCGGCGCGGGATTGAAGCCGACCCTGCTCAATTACTGGCCATCGAGAAGGTCTCGGCTCCCTACAACAAGAGGGACGTGCAACGCTTGACGGGTATGGCTGCAGCCTTGAATCGCTTCATCAGTCGATCTTCCGACAAGTGCCAGCCCTTCTTTGCCCTCCTAAAAGACAGCCGACGAAGTTTCCAGTGGACCGAGGACTGTGACCGAGCCCTGCAGCAATTGAAGACTTATCTCTCCGAAGCACCGCTTCTCGTCACGCCTCAGGAATAGGAGGACTTGTTCCTGTATCTTGTCGTCTCCTCACGTGCAATTAGTTCGGTTCTCGTTCAATAGGAAGGACGGGAACACCAACCCATTTACTACAGCAAGACAATGACCCCCGCCGAGACACGCTATCTTCCCCTGGAAAAGCTCGTTCTCGCCCTCGTCTCGGCATCTCGGAAGCTTGCCCCATATTTCCAGTCCCACTGCATCATTGTTCTTACCGAGTACCCGCTCAAATCACTCCTCCGAAAAGCGGACCTTTCCAACCGAATCTCCCATTGGGCCGTCGAGCTGGCAAACTACGAAATCCATTTCCGGCCTCGGACAGCAATCAAAGCCCAGGTTCTTGCCGACTTCATCGCCGAGCTCACTCCGGTCGACGTTTTGGCTTCAACCCCGCCCTCCCATCCTGAAGCTGTCCTCCAAGCCAATCCAAGCACAGCCTGGAAGCTTTTTCACAGTGATGTATGGAAAATGTACGTTGACGGTGCGTCCAACAGCCGAGGCGCCGGGGCTGGGATCGTGCTCCTATCCCCTTCAGGCATCCTGCATGAAAGCTCCCTATCCATCAACTTCCCAGCCTCCAACAACGAGGCCGAATACGAAGCACTCATCTCCGGACTCAAAACCGCAGACGCCCTAGGAATCGAGGAGCTCGTCGTCTCAGTGATTCTCAGCTGGTGGTCAACCAGCTCTCCGAAAAGTATGAAGCTCGGGACGACCGGATGCGCACCTACCTCAGCTCCGCCCTCCGGCTCCTCAAAGGCTTTAAGGCGTCGAACATATCCCTCGAGAGCAGAACGCTCACGCCGACGCCCTTGCCGGGCTCGCTTCGGCTTGCGCAGCCTCGAAGCACCGTTCCATCTCCTTCAGCTCCATTGACAAACCCAGCTTCGAACTTGACGTACTAAGCCACGAGGTTCTTAACATCGAGCTCGGTCCGAGCTGGATGGATGAGATCTTCGGTTACCTAAAGGATGATACCCTCCCTGCCGACAAGAAGGAAGCACACCGACTCCGCAACAGGGCTGCTCTGTTTTGGCTCAACCCCAATGGAAAGCTTTACCGACGGTCTTTTACCGGTCCCTACTTGTTGGTCGTCCACCCCCACCAGGTCCCCGGCATCATTGAAGAGCTTCACTCCGGCGACAGCGGTTGCCATTCTGAGGGGCGCTCACTTGCTCATCGAGCCATTACCCAGGGCTACTGGTGGCCCACCATGAAGAAAGACTCCGAAGACTATGTCAAGCATTGTCGCAAGTGCCAGATGTTTGCCCCTATCATCCACCAGCTGGCTTGGGATCTCAGCCGCCTCACCAGCCCCTGGCCCTTCTCTCAATGGGGCATGGACATAGTTGGGAAGCTCCCCGTCGCACCCGGAGGCTTTAAGTTCCTTCTCACCGCCACTGATTACTTCTCCAAATGGGTCGAGGCTGAGCCCCTGGTCACCATTGAGGAGGCAGATGTCATTCGCTTCGTCTGGCGCAACATCATTTCTCGCTTCGGTGTACCCTTCGCCATTATTACCCACAACGGGAAACAGTTTACCGGACAGCGGTACCGAGCTCTCCTGGATGAATACGGCATTAAATGGGACACTTCCACACCGGGCTATCCACAGGGCAACGGATAGGCCGAGGCCGCCAACAAGGCCATCTCCTCCAGTCTCAAACGCTGACTCGAATCCCGCCGGGGCAAGTGGGCTGAAGAACTACCAAGAGTCCTTTGGGGCTACCGACCCACTCCAAGGCGCTCCACTGGCCTTACCCCATTCTCTCTGGCCTTCGAGATGGAGGCTGTTATCCCTCTCCAAGTCGGTCTTCCCACGATCCGTACCGAGAACTTCGACTACGAAGTCAACACTGAAAACATTGCTGCGGACCTCGACCTAGCCGAAGAAGAGCGTGAAAATGCCCGGATCAAGCTAGCCTCGTACCAACAGGAGGTTGCCAAAGGGTATAACCGAAGTGTCCGTCTTCGGTCTTTCAAACCAGACGACCTCGTCTGGATAAAAGTGATAGAGAAATCAAAGAAGAGGAAGTTGATGCCCAACTGGGAGGGCCCCTTCCACGTCCTAAAGCACCTAGGTTCGGGCAATTACAAGCTGGAGAAGCTAGACGGTTTCCCAATAGCCAAGACCTGGAATGCCAACAATCTCTAAAAGTTCTACGGCTAGCCAGGCTTCGGCCACCGAGGACCTATCCCTTTTTCCCTAGTTTTTGTTTCCCCAAGAAACGCTTATGCGTACCTATATAATGGTTTGTCCTACTTCGTCTCAATGAGAACTTTCCTGACATCATTGTGTATTACTATTCTCGTCCTTTTCTTTTACTACTCGGTTCAGCATTGTTTGAATCGTTTTACCTTGACTTCGGGGCTCCGCCCTCCCATGGGTACCCCCCTCGGACGGAAATCCCCACAAAGTCCCCATGACCTTCTCGGTCGTTCGGCCTCTCAGTTGTCCGTCTTAAGGATACTCGGCCTCTTCCCGAGCCCCTTATGCCGCCCTTCCCGGCCGTCATCCACTGCTTAGGATTCGCAGGATTCCGAAGCAATGGCCGATGCCATTTCCCTTCGGGACTCTCGCCTCAATCCCTTAGCAGAATTTCACCCTAACGAACTATCACCACAACCGCCCGAGGCACCTTACCCGAAGCACGGGCACGCACAATTCAACGTTTGAATCCTCTTTGCTTCGGGTCAAGTCTCTCGGTCTACTTCAAACACGGGAGCTTCGGTGCTTATTATATTCTCTTCAGTTCTTTCCCTGCCTACCATGCAAACTTACCGCACGCAGGGGCTAACCAATGCTACGTTTCCTTACACCACTCTGTACATCTTTGAGATATCCTCGGTTTATGCTTCGATTAAAACTTTTAGTTCATCCAAAGTTCAAACCAAAGCAGGGGCAGTGCAACCCTTCGGTTACAGCTGTAAAACCATACAAGTATTTCAAACGATAAAAGCAGTGTTCGGTAAAGAAGAAAACATTCATTCAACAAAAGCAAAACGTTGGAAGTTAAGAAATTCCTACGTCAAACTATTACAAGTGATCAGGCTTCGGCCAACTGTTCGGCGCCTGTCACCGGAGCATTACTTACAAACTCCTGGAACGACAAAATCCAAATGTCCGGAGCCGTCCAGTCAAAAACAAAAATAAGAAAGAATCCTAAGTATCTTGAGGGACAGGGGCTTAGGTTTCGTTGTCAGCTGGAGTAGTGGTTTGGCCCTCGGAAGGAATTCCTGCCTTGGGATTCTACACCTGTTCATCATCCTCCTCGGGCATAGCCAGCTCCTCAGGTGGTGCTTTAGGCAGCGCTCAGAGTGCAGAGTCCTCAGGAAGGTTCAGCTTCTGAAGAAGGGTTTCGTGACCGAAGCAAAGACCGTCCAAGAAGCTCGTCGACTGCGCTTCAATCTCTCGACTGCCAGATCCACCCCGGTGCGTCCCAAATTGGTTGTAGCCCTCACCAGACGCCCCTCCGGCTCCACGGCTCAGGCGGCCCTCATGGTCTTAGCGTCTTCCTCGGCCTTGGTGGCCGCCCTCGGTAACTTTCCTGTCGCCACTGAAAGTCCGAGCAGGTAGAGGTCGATGTCTCCCGAGCCAGCCAGTCCTCCTCCCATCGGGCGGCCTCTTCAAGACTCGTTCTTCGCCTCTCGGGCCTTGCCGTGATTGATCAGAAGAGCCCGAGCACCAACCGCAACAATGAGGTATATAAGAATTTTTACAAGTATAAAAATTTTTTAACCGAAGGAAACAGGGGACAAAGTAGCAACAAGCTTACATTGAAAATGGCCTGAGCAATCTTCGCAGTCAAGTCCTCGGTTAGACCGTCAGTGGCTTGGGCATCCCGAGGAAGGATGCAGCCTTGGAGCATGCCGTAGGCAACCCGAGGTTCTTAACACTGTCAGCGTGCGTAATCTGCCGACCAGCAAAGTGTCAGAACTCAGGCGCCCAGGGTAGCTCCCAGGGATGGACCCAGGTCCCATCTTCCCCCTCAGCGGCTTGCTCCTCTCCCCTTCCCTCCGGCTCGTCCTCAATATTGATAGGCTCCTTCTCTCGGCTTCTGTCGCCGACCACCTCCTCGTGCCGAGCCTTCTTCTCAGGAGGGCCCTGCGGTGAAACAGGAGTCACCCCTGTGGTCCCGGCGGCCGGTGCCCCCGCGGGAGTAGTACCACTTCCTTGACCACTCGGTCGCCGCCGCCTCAGGTTGAGCACTTCTCTGGTACCAGGGCCGGCCATTTCTCCACTAAGCCCTGTTCTCTCCGGAGTATCCCTGTCGATCTCCTCCCTTACGACTCCCCGAGGCCCGGAGCTGCTCCCCTCGGTGTCAAGCCCGGCTCCTCCGCTGCGTCCTCTTCCTGTCCTTCCGCCCCGACCTCGGCCTCGCCCACGCCCCGCCCTCGGTACGCATTGTTGCCTTGGCCTCTTCTTCAGATAGCTCGTGTACGTCGGCTTGTACCCGAGCAGCTCTGGGGCGTATCGGTTGGTGATGGGAATGGCATAGGCAGCGTCGATCCGGGCTTTGGAAGCTCTTTCCCGAAGACCAGTAACGATCCCCTCGGCTGCAGCAAAATACCAAAAGGGGAGAATAAGTTATCACATTTATGCAAGAAAAGCATGCAACATAAAATACCGAAGACCAGTGATACCGAAAAGGTGCCCCGGCCTCGAACTAAACAGTGGTGGCTAAGTCAACGTTCTCCCCCAGCCCGAACATGAAGTTCCCGGAGACTGAGACGTATATCCCCGCCCACTCTTCGGAGTCCGGTAGGTGGTCAATCAGAAAGGTGTCATAGTCTGATCTGCAAGACAGGTAGTGTCGGGCACACTCCCGGTTGATGCCCACCAGGTACACCCCGAAGAGCTCTTCTAGGCCAAAGGTAAGGTTGTATTGCCTCCTCAGCTCTATGATGCTGGTTATAATTCGGTAGGAATTTACCGTGAGCTGAAAGGAGGTGATGGTGAGGGTCCGAAGCACCCTTCGGACAAACTGATGGAGGGGGAATCTGACTCCCCCCTCGGTGATTGCCATCAGGGGAAAGATCAGCCCCCCTTGGCAATATGGGAGATTCAGGAGGTCGATGTCCCGAAGCAGCCGGACCTCGACGTCCGGAGGAATGCTGAAGACCCTCTTGAATTCTGCGGTGCCATCAAAATATTGGCCTAGGAAGGGACACGGCCTCATTGGTCTCCTCCGCCCTCGTACCTCCTTGGGAGCATTCGCGAAGGGTCCAGGCCCTTGGTTTGAGGTGCTTGGGGCCTCGGTCATATTTGGGTCGAAGGACGTTACCTGGCGTCGAGCTCGGTCAGGGTCAGCCGGTTCGATAACGTCAATTGGGATCCGGTAAAGTCTTCAGTTCCAAGCTTGTTGAAAGATGCCCTCAAGAGTAGAAGAGTCTGAACTACTTGAGCTGTCCGAAGAAAGATCAATTACCATCCGCCCCTACCTAAAGAGACAAGAATGTGCAAAAAACCCATCAGCTATGTGCTTCGGGGAAGGCAACAAAGCCCTAACGCTCGGGACGGAATGATCATAACCCTTCGGTTGGTTTTGGTCTCGATCGTCTCGGGGAAACTCCTCCTCAGGAGGAACCCCCCTCGGGTCTCGCCCTAAGCCCTAAGGGTCCGAGTACGAGGGAAGGCCTCGGGAAGAGCTATGGCCTCGGGAAGAACATTGGGCCTCGGTTTCAGGAATTATGGCGGAGAACGCCGTTAACACCGCGAACCAGACGGCGGCGAGCGGCGTCTCAGCCCCAATGGACGTTAAAAACAACGCAAAAGCTCAAAATACTATCAATACTTGAAGATTGAAGTCTGGAGAACAACATACCAGGTTTTCGTTTGAGGATCCGCTCTCAAATCGCTTGAAAACTCGATCAAAAGATCGAAGAACACGGCGGCAGCACTTTGACGTCTTTCCTGAGCTCCAGTGCCCTTCTCTCTCCTCTTCCTCTGTTTTTATAATGGAGCGGACGGGTGGTTGCGCGGGAAACAAAGGGCCGTGCACCGAGCCATTGGATTTGCGACGCGTGTCCCCATCGGACGGTCAGTAACGAAGAGTGTGCACCGGGTTCAGAGGCGCCAGTTGACTGAACTATTTGCAATCCAACACGTGTCCTTGATAGGACGGTTCGTACCATTCATCTGACATTTCACGTGCCGAGACAACTTTTGGACTTCAGTGCTTCGGCAGGTTTTGACACGTGGCTCCGGGGGCTGGGGCTGTCTATTCGCGGTTACAGAAGCCATTTTACTTCCTGGCGCTTCGGTTTCTGGATATCCCGGGTACGCCGGTTCACAAAAAGGATCAACTCTCCAATGCTGAAGCAACATTTTCCTAGTTTTTGCAACTGTGGTGGCCTCGGTTACAGGCTCGGTAACCTGGCCATAGTATGTGATTCCGGCATTCGAGGAGCCTTGAGCCGAAGCCACGAGTGAATTCCACTCCTCAGATTACTCCTCGGTGTCTCCCTCGGGGTCAACCCCCCTGTGCGCTGCATTGATGTCAGTTGCCTTGCCTCCACTCAGGATACTCCTGAGGCCCTCAAATGGCAAGTTGTTATGCCATGCGGTCCCCACAAAGGTCATGCAACGGATGCAATCATGAGGATTCCCCTCCACCATGTGATCCATAACCGCTTCGTCTCTCTTATCACCTATGACGTCACCCGAAGCGGTTACCCGAGCGTATACTCCACGCGCACCCTAGGTCTATAAATACAAAGGGATACTCACCTGAGAAAGGTACGCCATTCTACCCTAACCCTAAACCTACACTCCCTTCCTAAAATCTAACTTGATCGTCGGAGGGTCACTGGGGTGTCCAACCCCTAGTGACTTGGTGCAGGTCTCAGCGGCGGAAGCACGGAGCAACAGTGGGAGGAGTCAACCTGAGCCTTGGATCTGTTCCCGATAATTCGAACCCCTACACGTTCCTTCATCGTCACATGAACGGAATATATCATACATCAGTTTCTTAACTTGCAAACTTCAGCAGTAATCTTGAATCGAAAATCTTAATCCCTACACTTTTCAGGCCAGTAACACCCCAAAATCAAAATGATGAATTTCCGTGGATAAAAAATACAAATAGAACAGAAAAAGCAACAAAGTTAAACCGGAAAAAAAAAATAGTTCAAATATTCTATTAACTCTTCCAAGAACATTAAAAATCTGAATCAATCGAATATTAAAAATTAAGACAAAAATAAAGTTTGACCAGAAAGGATGGTTTTAAAATTTTAACAATCTCACATGTTCCTCTAATGCAACTAAAGCAAAATTGGAACAAAAGGGTGCTACTGCCTCTAACATAGGGTGAACAATTCTAATCACAACGTTTTCCACTCCTGCATCAACTATACATGATTAATAACAAAATTAAATACTCATAACCCAGACCAATTTTGACAACACAGAGGATGTGATTAAATAAATAAAGCCAAACCTGGAGGAGGAGGCCGTGGTGGAGATTGAGAAGGTTTGTTTATCCGTTTAGCTTTAGCACAAATGGATAGACCACGAAGGGCAGAGTCTGTCAACGGATCGAAACCATAAGCCTATAAGAAGAGGAAAACACAAAGAACAAACGTAAGAAATCTTAAAATTAAGAGGCAACCTCGGGATAAATTTAAACTTGTGCAAGAGGCAACCTTGGGATAAAGTTGTACCTTCGGACATACAGCTCACCACTCTTTTTTTTTTTTTTCTTTCTAATTATCTCATGCTCACGTGGCAAAATTATTCCACTTTTGCCCGTGCCTAAGGCACTTGCTAGCTAGTGGCTCAAACTTTAAATCGATTCATTAGTATGCAATATGTGATCCTCTTCTTAATGGCACGAAAGAGAATTACTTGTGCTTACGGCACTCTCCCAACTAAACTTTTAACCTAGCTACAAAGAACTATCAACAGTAAAATGATGTAGATCGTGAAACTTTCAGTTAGCCAAACAAAGTTTCACCAACACAAAAGTAAGTGATGCAGATTGTGAAATTTTCCTTTGGATGTTCAAGTTCCAATCATATACGCCATTCAAACAGGGGGAAAAATCTGCAGAAGCCCTCTACTTCACTAAAAAGTCTCTACAAATAGAAGAGAGACAAGTTCTAGTCATATATGTGTTCAAAAAGGAGAAAAAAAAATCTGCAGAAGCCTTCTACTTCACTACAAAGTCTCTACAAATATAAGAGAGTTACGAATTATGCCACATGCATTTTAACAAACACATGGTAGGTAACAGAAAATACCTCTCATAAGCAAGTTTAAGCTGCAAAATCCCTGGCACTCTTCTCCTCCACAAAGCCAATTTTTGTTTCTAAACCCAGAGTTTTGTATTGGGGCAATCATACCCAACAAAGCAGTATGTGAAACTAATCTCCTATTCAACGAATCTTTCATGCCTTCAATGTCTCTTAGCAAGGCACCATCTCTTGGAGGCTTGAAAGATGAGTTTACCCTCGAAATCACACTACCCAAAAGCGGAGAGCGTTGAGTAATCACTATAATGCATCAATGCCCCAAATTAAGCACTCACTAAACGGAACAAATTTAAGCACTCGGAATATTTCAATGGGGTATGCAAACTGGCTATTTTGTCTATTCAACTCAGTTATTAGAGTAAAAAGCGTTGAGCAATCAGACAATCACTATAGAAATTGAACCAAAAAATTTGGAGAGCGTTGAGTAATCACTTGCTACATGTTAAAGAAATTGAACCAAACTCCAAAATAGTTACCCATTACCTTTGCTTTCTTGGCCCAGCTCCCACCGTCCACGCAGCTCGCAGGCTTTCTTCGTCCAGCTTCCGACGGGATTCAAAACTCGAAAGATTTCGCCGGGTAGCCCTATTCCATTTGGCTGCACGTTTGGCGACGCGAATGGCCCTTTTTTTTTTTTTTGCTAAAAACAGAGGGCCAAGAGAGGGGGAAAAGGAGGAACTCACCAAACATGGGGCTCGCTGGAGGTAGATCGTAGGATAAATGGAGCAGGGGGATTTCAGGAGAGAGAGAGAGAGCAGTGAAGCTCTCAATAAGGTTTTCAAATTTTGAAATTGAATTTGTTGGCATACAGCACTGGGCAAAAGGGATGGGTTAGGCAAAAGACCTTATTAGGTAAAGTATTTATGGAAAGGCCATTGTGTAGAGGATAGAAGTTGGGGAGAAATCTGGACCATTGAATTTGTTTGTATGGGTAGATAAAATTTGTGTCAGGGAGAAATCTAAAGCGTTGAGAGAGAATATTCTTTAGGAATATTCTAAAAGACCCTTCTGTTTTATTAGATAGATAGAAGAGGCAAAGAAGTCCCTACCTCACAACAATGACCAAGATCCACGCGATTTGAACAAGCCCTAACTCCAAAACTTTGAAATCGACCAAGATACTTCGCTCCAAGCCCAAACCATTGAAACCCAAGCTCAACCCACGATCACAAGGTGGAAAAGAAGTAGATCCGTAAGGTTATTGAGGTATTGGGTGGGGTTTTGTGTGAGAGAGAGATAGAGAGAGAGAGAGACGGTAGAGAGAGAGAGTGAGAGAGCCATGTGTGTAGAGAGAGGGAGAGATAGGATAAATGATCTCCTACACACACACCCACCTGTTTATACTAACTCATGCAAATCACAAATGCACTCCCTCTATTAGCAATTCCAACACTTTAAACCCCATATCAAATAATCACACACTTTTCACATTTGCCCCAATTTCGACATTTCTATAACCTCTAAATATTTTTTTAAAAATACGGGTCAATACATCCTACCCTCCTTAAAAAAAAATTTCATCCCGAAATTTTATGAACCAAACTATCACAATGATGCAATGCTAAGATACACTTATGACACATCAGTTAAGCAAACGCAATGAGCTTACAACCACCATGATCCAAGAAAACACAAGTGGACAACTAAGCAATTTTCACTCTGTAGCAATAATAGAATTCAAGATTTACATGCACATATCATACTTCAAATCTTTAATCTCGGTCTTAAACCAACGAATCCCTCTAAAATCAAATTAGGAAATACAATAGGTAATCATACTCATGCTCCTATCATTCACGGAGAAGACACCAAAAGTACTCCAACCCTCTAGTTTCCCAATATACACATATAAGTAAAAGTTTCCATCTTCGACCCATTTTCATCAATTCCATGCACAAAACCGTTAGAATCCTATAACTCCGATGCCCAAGTCAATTGTGCCAATGTTAGGCTCTACAATTAGTACCTTAACCTTCAAGCAACTATTACCAAGTTCTTAACTTCCTCGAACCAACCTAAGAACACGAACTCTATCAACTGAATATTTCGCATCACCCAAGATTTTGCTTGAAACCTATATTGTAAGATCACAAATGCTATTGGCACTCGAAAAGAAGGGAAAAAGAAAGATGTCGCGCAGCCTCTTATCAATACATTTAGTTGAAATGACAAATTGAACTCAAGGACCAAACGAACACAAGAACCAACAAAAGAAATGGACAACTTAGCCATCCATGGCCATGACTCATAACATCTACCGTTGAGCCTCTTCAAACATCTCATCTCCATTGTAACACTCTTCCTTATTGATTAGTTCTAGCCTCAAATATGATTTCGTAAAGAAAACTACTAATTGTCCAATCAAACATCGTCACACAATCCTCAATGAAATTAAGCAATTCAAGTGTCACAAAGACAAGCTAAGAGTGACTTCAAATCTTACAAATAAAGTGGAACTAAATTCACAATTTAAGAATTAGAAATTGCTCGAAAACAGGAATCCACGAAAATCCTAGTACAAGGAAACGAATAATCGCACTAAATACCACTACAAGCTCCAACATCCCTCTTGATCGAATTCTCAATTGTGTAACATCCAAGTCACTCCAGTTCACCATCTAGATTTACTTTCAGCTAGTATATTAATACCTTAGACCACATTATCTGCAATAAGACCAGATTAAGCATCTATTTACCAAATTTCAGCCCATACAATCAATCTCCAGCGTGCACTACTTAGCCTATGCACATAAGCACCCATTGTCTACATTCTAAAACCATTTCCTGCTACAAAACTTTGGTTTCTAGCCATAAGAGTTTAATCCCAACACATATGGGGTGATTTATGTCTCTGAGCCACATTTCCAGTAACATAGTTCATATTTCCAGCATGTTCTATTAATACCGGCGCATAATCGATAACTCTACGTACTTAAAATATATATATAGCTCTGAAAGTATCGATTCTGCCCATGCATTAGTACTTAACAATCAATCACGATAGCTACATAGGTTGTTTTAGCATAAAAACTACATTTGAACAACTATTTTCAACACATAAAGAGTTAATTAGGAACTTCTGGCCACCAATTTCGACTATTCTACCTCAGGTGTTGAAATCTAACTCATTATTTAATTTTAGGATACCAAACCAACTTTTCTCAAAACCCAAGAATAACCCAAATCTTTCAAACGAGATTCTTGTTAATTTCTATACTAAACTCGTAACTACCCTCTCAATCATCATATAATTTGATCAACTAAGCAATTAACTCCTTCCCTCTATGTCATGACATATTTCTGTTGGTTTTATGCCCTCAAAACCAATATTTGTTTATTTACATTATCAATAAGAGCTTTATTTTATTATTCTGAAATGCTTTATTTCATACATTGGATATAATTCATGAGATGAATATTAAAGTCCTAAATTACATTGAATATGATTTATGCATGTAAATGTGATTTACTTACGGGAGATATAAATCACCAGTGTTTGTACTTTGAATTATTCACAATTGTTGATAAGAATGGACTATCTATCAGGTCAACTGCAACATGATTAACTTCTATTAGATAGAATGATCCATCTCAATCATTGAAGTGAAAGACTTCAAGTTAATATGTTGGTGTATTTGGTATACACCGAAGGACCATCGTAAGACTCACACTATTTTAACCACTGTCCACTTTGGTGTGAATCTTATAATGCTAATTGTAATTCACTCTTAATCCTGAGAAAGTTAATGAACTCAAGTTTCTAGCCTATGCCACTTTGAGTCACCAATGAGTGAAGTCTAACTCGATCAACACCTCGGTGGGTTGGGTGATTTATGTTAGGACTGTGAGAACATTATTTTCAAGATGGAATTCACTCTCTATTTAATTATAGAGTATAATGTCCCCTTGAGTTAGTTCACTGGATTAGTCTTTGAAACCTAGTACTAGTCATTTTAATGAAGCGTTCATAAAAATGTTTTTCCAGACTAAAAGTGAGTGAACTAGTATTCAACGGAATTAAAATATAAGTATGCTTTGGTGTGACAGTTATTTATTATGACCAATTGCTACTTATGGACATTACATGGTGAAGGGATTTGACATTATGGTATTGACATTTATCGGGTACAATATATTAATATTCTTGAGGCCTAGAGTGCAATCATAATTATATAGTGGAATTAATTTTGGTTTAATTGGGCCACCACTCATAGAGATGAGAGAGAGTGAGTCCAATTTTAGCTAAGCCTCAAGAAGCCAATAGGTCCCAACCCTAGCCCAACAAGTGATTGACTTATTGGCCAAGTTAATTTATCCCTATAAATTAAATCCCTAATTCTCTCAAAAGGACACGCACGGAAATCCTTTTTTCCTCCTACGGCAGAATTGAGAGAATAAGTAAGGGTGAGAATTATTCTAGGGTTCCCACAAACCCTATTGGCCATTGTTCTCTTGGGTCATAGGGTTGAAGATATTTGGGGTGCAAGGAGCAAGAAGGAATCAATCTTTTCATAACCAGAAGTAGAGTTTTGTGTCTGAACTCTGAAAAGGTAAAACCCTAACCCTTCCTCATGAATCTTTACGCATGCGTAAGAAGTAGATCCGAGATCTTTTTTTTTTTTTTTTTGAAACTATTTTTTTCCGCAATGATTTTTGAGAAAAATCCATCAGTTTCATCTTAATCTCATCAGAATCTACGATTTACATATAATCAATCTATTGTTGCAAAAAGAAAAAAGAAAAAAGAGAGCTACAAATTCTTTGCAGGGTGGTGTAATCTGAATTTTAAATGATTCATAGACACCACGACGAAGTCATCAAGTAACATGCTCCCATAATTCCTCAAGACAAGCCACAAGGGCCATACTGAAAGACAATATAAGGAAAATTAATAATAACAAAATAAAGACTCCTCCAACAACCAATTTCCATTACTACTTACTCAGTCCGCCACCATTCTCGACTACTCGCACCAAAAGTTAAAATACTTTAAATGGGGCAGTCTGCTCTTATTCTCCACCACTAGTTATGCAAACCCATCTCCAAAATTTTGATATCAATCTAACTCCACTCGCCCTTATGTAACACACGTTCACAATCACGATAATTTACAAATTAATTTGTCTATCCCCAAATAATCATCCTCTAAGTTAGAGACCAGCTTAATTATAGTCAAGATCTACTAAATTTTATCGTCAGATAACGGTCTCAGAAACTTTGAAATCTAATCTGTTGTAGCTACAAGCTAATTCGGAGAAACTGCAACTCACAATTTCAACATTTGTCACATAATTGGTTCTCGCACGTGAGTGACAACAACTCTAATGCTTTTTAGATGTCCTCTTCTAAACCTTTACGATAATGGTTTGACACATTCTGATATTTTGAACCTAGTTCATACATTTCGGTTGACCCCAAATCTTCTACCCTTAGTCAAGATTATCCACTCTAATAGTCACCATAACTCAACCCGTTGGAGAATACCATCTCCAACTGCAATAGCAACCTCCCTTATACATCTTTAAATTGCAAACTCCCATTATAACCCTCCACCAATTAAACCATCTTATCATTCCTCTAGACATAAAGAAAAATAAGCTCTCATCTTTCATACACGTATTAGATAAGGGTAACATAGGACCATTTCACATTCCATTACCTGAATCATAAAGTTTCCATAGTCATTACACATTGCTTTCACATAAATAAACGAGTTATCCAACACTACAACTTGGCCTCACTTAGTCTAATAACTTAAAGAGAAGAGATACACTTGGACGTCTCAAGACAGTACAAAGCGTTCAATCGTCAACGACACTACAGCCCTAATTGCCTATAAAAAAAAAAAAAAAAACTAACAAGTAAAACTTACGGTGCACCTAGCCACTCTCTAAGTTTAGTCACTCAAAACAACAAGCTAAACAATTGAAATTTCTCCCTCCCTTTTTTTTTTTTTTTTGCTAACTCCAAGCCTCCTCGTATTTTATCTTACAAACTCTGGTACATTCATTGACCCCACAAGGTTCCCAACTCAAGTCCAGATCACTTGTCCTACCACTATAACAACTCGCTTTATGCCTAGGTCTAGATTTAATAGTGCACCATACCTAGGGGCGTCAATTCACTCTCAATCAAGTAAGATCATATAAGCATATACCCCACATTGCATGAAGCACGTAAGCATGTAAGGGTTAGGCAAACGAGCACACAAGCACACCACTTATGAAAGACAAGCGTCAGTCAAACATTCAATAGGAAATACAATAGAGACCGAGTCCTCTCTCTTCAAAGTTTAAGACTAGAGATGTTTAAGGGTTCCTCATTGTCATAAAAGTAATTTACTCTGTTATATTCCCAATTTCATAAAGATAAACAGATGAGGTATCCTAAAAGTGTACACACCTCAATCTGGGCTTCCAGATTAGTTTACTTTCGGTTTCTTGTTTCCCCGATGATGAAATGGATCAAGAACAACCCGGGAGTGATAGCACGTTTGAGCTTTGAGTGTTTTTAAAACTCTTTAAAATTCCCGGAACCCTACTGGCACGCGCCGATTTTCGATCCGCGCGCGTTGGTTAAATTTGTAACCGACCTGTAACTTTCCATTTTTGTAAGGTTTCTGGAAGCTTTCCATTAATGGAAGGATTCTAGAATGTTTCTATTATTGGAAGGATTCTAGAATGTTTCTATTATTGGCATGTTTCTAGAATGTTTCGAATAATGGAATAAATTCCTTTAATGGAGGGTTTCCATTAATGGAAGGGTCTTGCCCTATAAATACCCCCCAATGTTAGTCTTTTTAAAGGGTTCAAACAAATCAAACATAAAGGTTTAGAAATCCATACACCTTGGGTTGGAAAACAGGTTACAAAATCTTACACCTAATTTTCACACCTTGTTTCTACCACTCAAAAGCATTCAACCTCAACTCAACTCAAAGCTCAAGCACTCTTTCAACCCAAGTTCAAGCACTCTTTCAACTCAACCAAAGGTATGGCATACCTACTGTTTTCCTGTTCTAATCTCTGAAGGGGGCTGGCAGGGCCAAGGCTGGTAATCAATACTAGTTCTGGCCCTAAAGTCAGCAGGGTTACAAGAAGTCGTGACCAAGCAACCCTCGCGTGATGGTTTTGAACGCTTGCACGACACTTCTGTTTGTGTGAGAATGGACCACGTGGGGAAAGGGATACTGGTCTTTAAGTTTTATTTAGTACTTCTACTGTAATGCCCCAAATTTTGGGTACGTTAAATGATCATTTTATTGAACAACAAAAGAGAGTCTGGCTCTTTATTACATCATAAACTCGCAAAGGGTTCTTATATTACACAAAAGGGATGGATATCTAAGGTTATCTACAGCTCCTTCTCTTCTTCCATCCTAGCAAGTTCCTCAGCTCCAAAGGCCTCCAAGGTATACGGCTCCTCTTGTTCATCTAACAAGTCTGACACATTATACCAGCGTCGCCACCAGTATAATATGTCAGGGTCACATAAAGCAACACCATGAGCTTGAAAGCTCAATAGAATAATCCAAAACCCACTAACCCTTAACTTACAAATAGCAAGTCATGCATATATCATAAAGAGTCATAACAGCACATGCATTAATATAACAATAACAACAACAATGACACATCCGCATTCGCTATCTATCGTTAGTGTCATGTTTCCGTGTGTTTCTCCTACGTGACTCATCGTTTTGTGTCTCATCTATCATTTCCAAAAATCACACGCACACACCAATGAGCTACCCCGTCCAGCTCATTGGCCACAATGGCTACCAAGTCCGGCACATTGTGAACGCACATAACCAATAAGCTACCAAGTCCGGCCACGTTATCAAATCTTGCATTGGCTCCTCTCCGCGGATAACCAAACCCAATCAATCAATGAAGCTACCACGTTCGGCTCCGTTAACAATCTACACAATGGGCTACCAAGTCCGGCACATTATGAACGCACACAATCAATAAGCTACCAAGTCCGGCTTATTGGCCACAATGGCTACCAAGTCCGGCCACTTTATCACATCAACTCTTGCATTGGCTCCTCTCCGCGGATAACCAAGCCCACCTCACCAATGAAGCTACCAAGTCCGGCTCCATTGGCAACGCACACCAACGTAAGGCTACCAAGTCCGGCCATTATGTAGTTTCCAAAATCCTTTTTTACCAAGTCCAATTATTTCCTTTATCCATACCCTAGGTGTCGTGTTTCTACTTTCTCAATTTTCGTGTCTCGTAATCATGCATAGACTCTGTGGCGGGACAAATCACTTTAAAGTAATCTTAAAACCAAACTAGCAAGATCATCCAATTCTATATTACCTAATCGTACTCAAATTATTACTTAAAGCATAACGCCACATGTACAGACGCCCTTGGAGTGGAAAGCCACTTATGCTTTATCAACAACAAGTAATGCAAGCAAATATACATACATGCTCATAATCATCCTCAAGACAATACTATGTTACCAAAATCCGTTCTTTCTTCCTTTGTGGAAATTTCAAAACAACATATGTTTATTGACGAGTTCATACATGAACAAGCAACTATCACGAGATCGAGCAATCAAGTAGTCATAAGATCAAAGTAAACTACGTAAAACAAATCATACTACACATATGGCTTCATGCTCATACAATACAATATACTTAGAGGAAGTAGTTAGGGATTAACTACATTTAATTCAAACATGCATACAATTATACTTAGGGGTAGAGAGTAAGGACACTCTACCTTGATCCGAAACTAGTCGGGGCCGAATAAGCTAGTTGGAAAGTGCTACGGGCGTCGAATGCTCACAATCTGGACCAAACTTTGGATGGCAGTAACTCGGTCAATACTTGGCCGAATAGGATCGTTCTTGAGTCTAAAACAAAGATCTCGAAGTTCTCTACGACTTCCGTGAAGGACGTTATTCCTAAAAACGACTTTCGCCCGGAGAAAAATGGTGGTAAAGGGGGTGACAGTAAGCTGTCTGGACTGGAAATCCGAGAATTTCACTGAACTTCGGATGGCAATATCTTGGTCATTTCTTGACCGTTTGGGGTGATTCTTGGGTCTAAACTGAAGCTCTCGAAGTGTTCTACAACTTTCATGGAGGATGTTGTTCCTAGAAATGACTTTCGCCCGGAGAAAAAATGGAGTTTTTCAGAGGACAGTAGGCTGTCCAGAAACTGGTTTCTTAGAGATTTTAGAGAGAAGTGAGAGCTATGCTTGGAGGTGTGAGTTGAATGAAAGTATGGGGTGCTATTTATAGGCAAATGAAGCTCTCTCCCTCATGGCCGAATTCTCTCTCTCTCTCCTATCTCTCATTTTTTTATTTCATGCAATCTTGCTTCCTTGCAAGAAACAACCTAGAATCCTAGGGTTGCATGGTTATGGTGTGTACTATGGATTGGATTTTGGAAGATTGGCCAAGGAATTGGATTTGATTCAAGTATTCAATTAGGGTTTGTACAAAGAAGGACTAGATTTGCTTACAAAGGTCATGCTTTTACTTTGAAAGCATATCAAAGAAGGACAAGATGAGCTAAGCTAGGTCAATCAACTTGCACACACATCACACTCTCTCCCTCTCTCTCCATCCGAATCTCTCTCTCTCTCAATCTCTCTCTCTCGGCCTTTTCTCTCTCTCTCTCTCTCTCTCTCTTATGTATTATATATATATATATATGTACATATATACTTGCAAGTAAACATATATAATAATGTATTAGTGTACTAGAATATCTAATAGATTTACACGCAAAAGGATTTTCCAATTAAAAATTGTAATACACACATGTGTACTTACATTATTATATATATATATATATATATATATATATATCTATATATATACACATATATCTATATGCAAGTGCACCTATATATAAATATATGTATGTACTTCCTAATCTAGACTATATCTTCCAAATCTAGTTTTCCTAATAAACTAACTTATACTTTCAAAGTACTAGGTACTAATGATATTAAATCCATGTACTAACTATAATTTAATCAATTAACACACATGGAAGATCTTATTATTATATATATATAACTATATATATATATATATATACAAGTACACACACTGTAAGTGCAGAAAACGAAAGAGGCCTTTGAACAGTTCTGAACTGTAACGGCTACTTCTCACACCGCCAGAGTCAAACCTATAAAACAAACAAAAGGTGAGCGCACCTTTGCCGTCTCGTGGCAAAGGCCCTCCGATGCCAAAGTTAGTATCTCGTACTAGTGTAAACCCTAATTCTCAGTAGGTAATAATCAAATAACCAGGAATTGCGTACCTTTACCTCTAGGTTTACCTCATATTTATAGACCCATGTCTACTTACTGTCCAAGCCATCTTGCTGCCCTAAGTTTCCTTTCTCGTAAAGGGAACTTAGAATATCAGAGGATTCTCATTCCCATAACCGCATATTTCCTTTTAGACCTTTTAGGAACTCTTTCCAAAGTGGCCGTTCACCCCATTCTCGTTGGGTATCTCCTCCAGATCTTGTTTCATCGGATATGTCTATTCTGGACCATTCTGGAGCACCTCCTGGTACCTTGCAGCTACTGTTCGGCCTTCTTTGCCGAACAGACCCTCTCGACCAATGATTTCTCATATCATCGACCCCTTATCACGAGACTGGTCCAACAACTACCCTTGCTCTTTGGACCATGCCCCTGCTCGGGTATCTTGGACCTGGGACCTCTCGTATCCCCTGTCCTTGTGCCGTTCACCTCACTGCACGGCGAATATTCCGACTGTATTTGTTCTGGGCCCCACGCACCACGTGTTCGGCCACCCCTTGTACCTGTTCGGGATTACCTCCCTACAATGGCTCCCCCAGCTTTACTCGTTATTTTCTCTTGATATGACGAGCAAAGCTTCTAAACACCGAGCAAGGTTTTGCTCCTGCACCTATGTTTCTCGTACTTGGTGCAAACTCATCTTTAGCCCAACCTAAACGCCTCGTCGTTTGGTCTGCACAGGCTTTTCCAGCTAACACCTTTACACGCGGCATGCTTTGTGCCGCCCGTATTAAATGCGAGCAGACGTTTCGGGGAACGGAGCGCCCAAACGGCGTCTGGGGTGACGTTTCTCATACGTCACCCCCTTTTGCTGGGGTATACTTGGATTTTCGTCCCCAATTTCAAACCCACTTCACCTCCAAGTTCCCTCTGCAGACAGACGGCTCATCCATTCGCGCCATTGAAGCTCTGCTCGAAGTCCTCTTCTCTTCCGATATTAGGGTTCTCGTCCGCTAATTCGTAAGTTTTATTTCCCCTTTCCCTCCACTTTTCTCTTAAGTCTAGGGTTATCTCGGTTGATCTAGGATCTCCTCAATCTCTTTAGGGTTTTTCCGTACCCGTCCCCCTATTAGAACTCAAACCCAGAGCTTTCGTTATGGGTCGATTTCGTAGGCACTGTGACACGCCCCAAAGAATGGCCGAGTTTAGGTCTCGCTATGAGATCCCAGATAATGTGGCCACTTCCTTGGCTGCAGAAGACGCCATTCGTGAGTGTTTTGACAACGACACCCTGCACATCCATGTCATTGCCGTCGTTGAGGGCGGCGTTAGGTTTCCCCTGGCACCGTTACTCCGCCAGGTTCTGGCCTATTACAGACTATCCCCCATGCAAGTCTCTGCCAACTTTTTCAGGGTTGTCATGGGCATCAATGCCCTGAATCAAATGCTAGGCACGTCCCTAGGCCTTCATGATATACACCACCTATACAGCATTTCCAGAACTAAGGACGCCTTAACCTACTACCTCAAGAGTAGGGATTCCAGAAAAAGGCTGGTGCTCGAACTGCCTGACTCTGCCAGAGGGGACGACGACGACTTCCTCATCGTCACAGGGAACTTCGAGCCCAGGGACGAGGACGGCAGAGTCATCGGCTTTCACGCACCCCACAGATTTGGCACGCCACGTTAGTTTCTTTTCTCGTAGAACTCTTTGCCGAGCAATTTCTCGCATTGCACCTTTCATTCACTTGTTTTCCTGACCCCCAATTTTTCTCGTATTTGCAGCCACAAACGTCAACCAGGGCACGCCATCATCACCCCAGGTCCACGCCACCGACATCAACGAGCACTTGCCTTCAACGGTCGTGGCACGTGTTTGGTCGGCCGAGCAAGGCGGCATGATTCTTCTCGACTACCGGGCATCATACGGCGGATTCATCGACCGACGAATCCGAGCAACAGACAATCCCATTATCCCTGATCCTCCAGCTCAACGAGCAAATGAGAAGAGAGGCGCTTCGACCCCTCCTCCGCCCAACGAACCAATCCAACTCGCCAGAAGCCTCAACCTCCTCTAGCGGTTACTCTCCGTCTCCCCCTCCTCACGAGATGCAGCAACCGATCGACCTCGGCAGCCTCCTCAATATCCCAGGGCCTGGCCGTGGACGGGGCCGCGGCACATCTCTTGGCCGCGAACGCTCTCAGAGCCCGGCGCCTTCTCATGGTCGCCGTGGCCCAGCTCAACCTGACGCCCCTCCAGGCTTTTCTCCCGAGGAAATTGAGGCCAGCCACAGGGACAAGCGTCCACGGTTGGAAGCCTCCTCTGTTGGACAGCCCAGCTCCCAGCCTGCAGCACCTCCAACACCTCTCTGGACTCCACAGCTCACTCATGGCGGCCGGCCAGTCACGGTCCATGACAGCGTGGAGTCTGAGGGTACAGCCCTTGCATTGTCCCAAGCGTTCATGCTTCCTGGGGATATGCAAAAGGAGATTGCCAGCTCCCCGGACAACCTTCTCGGCTCTTTTATGAGCCTCCAAGCCAAGGTAAAGCCATCATACCCATTTCTTCATGCTAATGGCTTCAAATTGCTTATTCCTGCCATTTGTCTAATCATGTGTCTGTCCAAGCGATACAAAAAA
Source organism: Rhododendron molle (assembly GCA_025413875.1). NCBI lineage: Eukaryota > Viridiplantae > Streptophyta > Magnoliopsida > Ericales > Ericaceae > Rhododendron > Rhododendron molle. The sequence continues at coordinate 31,290,448 of CM046391.1, read as the reverse complement.
TGGTGGCCATGGCCCAGAAATTGGGACATTCCGAGCCCCAGCGTGCCAAGCTTGCCAGTGAGAACGCAAAGCTGCAGAACACAATTGTCAGGCTAGAAAGGGAGAGAAATCAAGCTCGGGGGACGGCGGACGAGCTGAGAGGTAAGCTCGAGGGTGCTGAAGACAGCTTGAACCAGACTCTTACAGAGCTGGAGGCGAGCAAGAACGAGGCCAAGGCAGCCTACCAGCAGGGCTACAACGAGGGAATCCGTGTGGCCACTGAGAGCTATACGGACCAGATGCCTGGGATCCAGGACCAGGTATTTGAAGCTGGCTGGCTGGCTTGCCTCAGAAAATCTGGTGCCCCAGAGTCTTCTACCCTGTGGACTAAGATTGACCTTCCGAGCACCCAAGCGGCCACCGAGGAGTTGGAAGAGGTTGTGGAGGAGGAGGACAGCCTGGACAGGGAGCTCAACAACATCCCCGAGCAGCAGGGTGCCGAAGCTGATCAAACTGGAGAAGCGACCAACATTGGCCAGAAGGAAGCCAGTGGCGGTCCGTCTGCACCTGGCACCGCTGTGGATGATGCAACAATCTCTACTGCTCCAACCTCTGCAAATGCTCCAGCCTCTGCAAATGCTCCAGCCTCTACCCCTGTCATTGAGGATCTGACGATCGAAGAGTAAGTGGGACTCTTCGTAGTAAAAACATTTGAAATTTTCTTTGAATCAATTTTTGACCGGCCCTGCGTGGCCATTGGTATTGCCCTGCGTGGCACCTGATACACTTTCAAATACTTTACTTCCCGTGTTTTTGCCCTTCGTGGCTTTTTATGCTTCGGCCCTTCGTGGCCTAAACTCCAGTTTTGCATGGCCCTTCGTGGCCTTTACCAACGCAGGTGGCCATCTCTTGGCCAAATTTCTATGTGCTAAGTGTCTTAGCCTTACGTATGCTCCCCAGGCCTTAGCTGGTCTGCATTCTCATTTATACTGCTGCAGGTTTCTCGTACCCTAATGTAAGTGTTAAGTATATTCGCAGCTTGTCTATCAACACATTTACTCATATGTATCCAGGCAGTCTTTAAAATTTTTCGAACTTGGGTATTGCTGCATGTTCATGTATGCAGCCCAAAATGTGCTCGTATTTGTACTTAGTAACCTTGGGTATATTCATCCCCAGATTGTGTGTAAATTCGTGAGGGCATGCAACCGTACAAGCTAACAAGTCTATTCATACTTGGAATTTACTCCAAACATATTCGTGTTCTGAAAACAGTGTGCATAATCTCGTATGCCTTCCGGGCGTATTCATACCCGAGCAACTGTCAAGTATATTCATACTTGGCAAAATTCTGTATTCGTACCCGAGCAACAATCAAGTATATTCGTACTTGGCAAAATTCGGGTGTATTCGTAGTAAGCAATCAAGTGTATTCGTACTTGGCAAAATTCAGGGTGTATTCGTGCCCGAGCAAATAAACAAGTATATTCGCATTTGGCTCAATTCAGGGTGTATTCGTACTCGAGCAAATAAACAAGTATATTCGCATTTGGCTCAATTCAGGGTGTATTCGTATACCTGAGCAAATAAACAAGTATATTCGTACTTGGCTCAATTTTGATTTTGAAATATTCGAAATTCCATTTAGTTACCCTATCCCTCCTGCTCCCCAATACGAAGTGAGGACTAAGGACATAGCTTGACTTCGTATTTAAAGCATAACGAAGAAAAACTCGTAAGAAATGGTGTTTGTTTACCAAAATCCGGAAATTTTATTCATAATTCAAAGAACTCAAGGGGCGTTACGCGTACCCCTTGCAACTAGTAAAACAAAACACAAGGGAATTTTATTCGTAATTCCCACACAATCACGATGTGCATTTTAAAACGGAATAGAAACGAAATCGAAGTTCTTTACACGTAGAACTTCCTCAGGTTGTGAACATTCCAGGGCCTTGGTACGGGATTCCCGTCCAGGTCTGCCAATCGATATGCCCCAATGCCCAACCTCTATAACTCGATACGGGCCCTCCCAATTGGCCCCCAACTTGCCCTCGTTGGCCACTTTGGTGTTGCCGAGCACCTTTCTTAACACAAGGTCTCCAACACCAAATTCTCGTGGGTGGACACGCTTGTTGTAGCTTTTCATCAGCTGCTCTTGGTACGAAGCCAAGTGTACCAGAGCTCGTCTCTCCTCTCCTCGGCGAGGTCCAGCTCGATCTCCAGGGCTCTGTCATTGCCCCCACTTTCCACCAATGTGGTCCTGTTGGTCGGCAAACCAACCTCCAATGGAATAACGGCCTCTGTTCCATACGCTAGCGAATAGGGGTCTCTCCCGTAGACCTCCTAGGAGTTGTTCGGTGTGCCCACAGAACCAGTGGCAATTTGTCAGGCCATTTGCCTTTTGCTTTGTCCAACCGTCTCTTGATCCCGTCAAGTATGGTTTTGTTGGGCGCCTCTGCCTGCCCATTGCTTGAGGGTAGGCTGGCGTGGAATAGTAGTTCCTTATTCCATATTGGGCACAAAAAGCCTTGAACTTTTTCTGGAACTGTGACCCATTATCAGTGATCAGGGAATAAGGAACTCCAAATCGAGTGATGATGTTCTTCCACACGAACTTTTCTATCATGGGTTCTGTGATTTTTGCCAGTGGTTCTGCTTCAATCCACTTGGTAAAGTAGTCCGTTGCTACCAACAGGAACTTCCTGTTCCCAGTAGCCTTGTGGAGTGGACCCACGATGTCCATTCCCCATTGCGCAAACGGCCAAGGACTTGTCAAGGGCACCAGATCTTCGGCTGGTGTTCGGATCATTGGTGAGAACTTCTGACACTTCTCACAGATTTTCACATACACCTTCGCATCTTCTTGCATGTGTGGCCACCAATAACCCTGTGTGATTGCTCGGTGAGCGATGGATCTCCCACCTGCATGACTCCCACACGTTCCCTCATGTATCTCGTGGAGAAATTTCTGCACCATCTCGGGATGCACACAAAGCAGGTACGGTCCAGTGAAGGACTTCCTGTACAACTTCCCCTCGGGTGATAGCCAAAATCTTGCAGATTTCGTCTTTATTTTGTGAGCCTCTTTTTTGTCTGTGGGGAGTATCCCATCTCGTAGGAACTCCACTATTGGATCCATCCAACTTGGTCCTTGGTTCACGTCCAAGACCAATTCCACACTTCTCCCAACACTCGGTTCAGCAAGATAGTCTACTGCCACCTTCCTCTTGAACTCTATTGGCACAGGCGCTGCCAACCAAGCCAGTGAGTCAGCGTGGGCGTTCCGCCCAGAGCTTATCTGCTCGATGTGTACCTTCTCGAAGGTATCAAGCAAATCCTTGGCTGCCTTCACGTAGGCTGCCATCTTCTCATTCCGGCCCTCATACTATCGGGTAGTGATTCACCACGAGTTGTGAATCACGGAATACTCGATTAGAAAAAGTTCAAGGCTTTTTGCGCTCAGCTAGGAGTGCCTCGTACTCCGCCACGTTGTTTGACGCGCTGAAACCTAGGCGTAACGACAACTCGATCATAATTCCTTCAAGAGGGAAGAGTACCACTCCAATTCCAGATCCGGTATTGCATGCGGACCCATCAACAAAAAGCTTCCATTCCAAAGGGTCCTGCTCGGCGGATGCCTTTTTCTTCTCAGATGATTGCTCGACCCATTGCTCCTTTCTCGTAGGAGGTAGTGGAGCAACTGTGGGAGAAAACTCTGCCACGAAATCTGCCAAAACTTGCCCTTTAATTGCCGTGCGCGGCTGATAGTCAATATCATACTGGCTCACTGACCAGGTCGATATTCGTCCCGAGAAATCAGCCTTTCGAAGCAACGATTTCAATGGGAACTCTGTGTAAACCACCACTTTGTGACTTTGGAAGTAATGGGGCAACTTCCTGGCCGCCGTCCTCAGCGCCAGGACCAACTTTTCAAGGGGCAGATATCTCGTCTCTGCATCCAGTAGCGTTTTGCTTACATAATAGACAGGATTTGCTCGGATCCCTTGTTCCTTAGTAAGACCGCACTTACAGCATGTTCTGACACTGCTAAGTACAAGGTCAAGGTCTCACCAAGCTCGGGAGTGGACAGAAATGGGGCGGCTGCCAAGTACTTCTTCAGGTCTTGGAATGCTTGCTCACATTCTGCTCCCCATTCGTAACCTTCTCTTTTTTTTAACAACTGAAAGAAAGGCCTGCATTTGTCACTCGAACGACTGATGAACCTGTTAAGAGCTGCCGCCATCCCTGTTAACCGCTGGACCTCCTTCGTGGTCCTTGGACTCTGCAACTTCTGCAAAGCTGTGATTTGATCAGGATTCGCCTCTATCCCTCTAATGGTCACCAAGTGGCCCAGGAACTTCCCAGAACTTACTCCGAAGGCACATTTCGAGGCGTTGAGCTTCAGCTTATACTCTCTCAATATCTCAAAAGCTTCTTTCAGATCAGCTATGTGGTCCCGTCTCTCCTTGCTTTTAACCACCATGTCGTCTATGTATACCTCCATGGTCTTGCCGAGCAGATTCTTTAGCATAATCGTTGCTAATCTCTGATAAGTTGCTCCAGCGTTCCTCAGACCAAAGGGCATGACACTGTAACAGTACAGCCCCCGTGGTGTGATAAAGGACGTCTTCTCCTGATCGGGACCGTACATAGCTATCTGGTGATATCCTCGATAAGCGTCGAGAAAACTCATACGCCCATACCCAGCTGTTGCATCCACCAGCTGATCTATCCTGGGCAGGGGAAAACTGTCTTTTGGACAAGCCTTGTTTAGATCTGTGAAGTCGACGCAAACTCGCCACTTCCCATTCTTCTTTTTCACCACTACCGTGTTAGACAACCACTCCGGGTAATACACTTCCCGGATCGCCTTTGCCTCGAGCAAGCGGTCCACCTCTTCGATGACAGCGTCCACATGCTGTACGGCTGATCTCCTTTTCTTCTGCATCACCGGTTTGTGTTGTGGATCCACATTCAAGTGGTGGCAAATCACGTTTGCATCCACCCCAGGCATCTCTTCCGGCATCCAAGCAAACACATCAACGTATTCTTTGAGGAACTTCACCAATTCTTCCTCCTCTTCTGTACACAGGTTCTCCCCAATCAGGAAATACCTTTCTGGGTCATTCCCGTTGACCTGAATTTTCTTCAATCCTTCCACCACATTCTCAGGATTTCCTCCGAATCCTCGATGGTCGGCTGGTTGTTAACCTCGACGGTTTGTACTAGCTGTGCCTTGGGCGCCTTCTTGATTATAGAAACCAAGCACTGTCGGGCTGTCTTCTGGTTCCCTTTTATTCTTTCGATCCCATTGGATCCTGGAAACTTCACCATCTGATGGTAAGTGGACGAAACTGCCCTCATCTTATGCAGCCAGGTCCTTCCTATAATCGCGTTATAGGAAGACGGCACATCCACCACCAAAAAATCGGTTCTGAGCACCACTGTTCCCGCCCGAACAGGAAGGGTTACCTTACCCAATGGCCAAATTGCTCCCGCACTAAACCCGACCAACGGGGTTACCGACTGCACCAAGTCCGCCTGTGTCAATCCCAATTCTTGAATGCGTCGTAGTAGAGCACCTCGGTGCAACTTCCTCGAATCCACCAGGATCCTCTCTATGTCATACTCCCACCAGTAGGGTTATGACAAGAGCGCCGCCAGCGGCACTGGACTCCTCCTGCATCCTCATCCGTGAAGACTATGCCTTCGCTGCACCCTTCCGCTTCACGCCCCCGTTTCTTTCCCAACTGCATCACGTGCTGGTCGTGTTTCACCTGCCTCTGGAGTAATCTCACCTCATTTCTCGTATAAGGTGTGGCCAACCCATGTATCATATGGATTACGCCCCTTGGATTTTGCTCGTAATCCAATTCCATCGCTTTCTCGGCGCCCTTGTGCTCCTCTTGGATAAACTCTTTCAAGTACCCACGGGAGACTAGGTCATCAAGATGCTGTTTAAACATCTCGCAATCCTCTGTCATGTGCCCCCAGTCTTTGTGGTAACAGCAGTGCTGACTCGTAGCCCTTCTTGCATCTTTGTCACCCTCCAGCCGTGGGGGCCATTTAAAGTATGGGCGGTTCTTTATTCGATAAAGAATCCGATAAATCGGTTCTTTCCAAACCGTTGTCACCGAGAAGAACGACTTCGGATCAGGGACGTGTTTTTCTCGGTACGACTCTCTCTTAGTCAGCCCGTGCTCCTTTCTTTCTTTGTAAGTCTTGGGTTCGGGTTTATCCGCCTTCTTTGCGGGTCCCTTGACTTGCTCGGCACTTAGCTTGCCGTCTTCCCGTAGTATGTCATCCTCGTTCCTGGCGTGCTGCTTAATCCGCTCCATCAGCTTTGCCAGCGTGCTCACTGGACTCATGTTTAGGGATTTTCGCAGCTCTCCCCGAACAGGTAGCCTAGTTTTGAACGTTGCTATTGCATACTCTTCACTGCAACTTTCAATCTCGTTGAAAGTCTCCCAATACTTCTTGGCGTAGTCCCTGATCGGCTCACTCTTTCCTTGCTTCATAGCCGAGAGACTCTCAAAAGTTTTGGGTGGTTTCCTGCTCGTCAGGAACCGAGCAGTGAACTCCTCAGCCAACTGTCTCCACCCTCGTATGGTGTTCGGCCCCAACTTATGGAACCATGATAGGGCCACTTTTCCCAAACTAGATGGGAACATCTTGCACATGATTGCGTCATCACCGTCGTGCATAAACATCGCCAGCTGGTAATGTTGTATGTGCGCCACCGGGTCTGCATTGGTTTCATACAGGATAAACGTCCCGTGCTTAACCCTGCTCGGCAACCTTGCCTCCTGCAATCTCTTTGCAAAAGGAGAAGTTGCTATGTTGCTAAGGGCTCTCCGTGCTGCTTCTCGTGCAGACATGGTCCCCTCCTCCGATACCTTCGCAGCCCTGGCATTATTCCTTTCCCAGTTGGAATCAGGTCTCTCGTACCTATCCTGTGGTGCTTCCTGCCTCCCTCCTTCCTCGGGGAGGAGCTCTTGTTCCTGCTTCTCCTTTTTCGTGAAGTAGCCCTCGGTCGTTTCGGAGTGAGATTCCTGCTCCTTCTTTTCATGAAGAAGCTCTTTGTACTCCACCATATCCAACCTTTCTTTCTGGACTTCCTTCGTGAAAGCCCGGAATCCTCTGGATGTTCTCATATCCTCTGCAACAACTGTTGAATCTCATACTCGCCTTTTAATCAAGCCAACCCCTTCTTCTATCTCCTGTCTCTTTTTGTCCAGGATATCTTCCCGGCTATGCACGCTTTTCGAACGTGCCACTGACTCCCTCTCACGGCGGGACTTACTCCTTCTCGTGGATCCCGTTGCCGTCCGTCCGTCTTTGTTTCTGGAGTCGCCATGGGCTGCCAGGGGGCGGTCCTTACTCGTGGTCCTCCCCGTTCGCCCGCCATCGGGTTTTCTTGGAGGATCCGGCGGGGACTTGTCACCTCCCCCTCCCAGCAGATTATTCGGGTCAACTGGGGTCTTTGGATCTTCCTCCACCATGGTCGCTTTTTCGAAGGGACCTCTTTCGTTTCCCACAGACGGCGCCAATTGTAAGTGCAGAAAACGAAAAAGGCCTTTGAACAGTTCTGAACTGTAACGGCTACTTCTCACACCGCCAGAGTCAAACCTATAAAACAAACAAAAGGTGAGCGCACCTTTGCCGTCTCGTGGCAAAGGCCCTCCGATGCCAAAGTTAGTATCTCGTACTAGTGTAAACCCTAATTCTCAGTAGGTAATAATCAAATAACCAGGAATTGCGTACCTTTACCTCTAGGTTTACCTCATATTTATAGACCCATGTCTACTTACTGTCCAAGCCATCTTGCTGCTTTCCTTTCTCGTAAAGGGAACTTAGAATATCAGGGATTCTCATTCCCATAACCGCATATTTCCTTTTAGACCTTTTAGGAACTCTTTCCAAAGCTGGCCGTTCACCCCATTCTCGTTGGGTATCGCCTCCAGATCTTGTTTCCTTACTGGATATGTCTATTTCTGGACCATTCTGGAGCACCTCCTGGTACCTTGCTGCTACTGTTCGGCCTTCTCGTTGCCGAACAGACCTTCTGGACCAATGATTTCTCATATCACTGGACCCCTTATCACGAGACTGGTCCAACAACTACCCTTGCTCTTTGGACCTTGCCCCTGTTTGGGTATCTTGGACCTGGGACCTCTCGTATCCCCTGTCCTTGTGCCGTTCACCTCACTGCACGGCGAATATTCCGACTGTATTTGTTCTGGGCCCCACGCACCACGTGTTCGGCCACCCCTTGTACCTGTTCGGGATTACCTCCCTACACACACATATATATATATATATATATATAAACATGTACTACAAAATCCTACTAGATATGTCATATCTAATATCCTAATAAACTATGATATACTTTCAAAGTACAAGTACTTATAACATATAACCTAATGTACTAATTCTATTTTAATGGATTTCACACATGGCCAAATCTAATATTTTATCAACCTAATACTTGGTTGGCAAGTAAAGTTATTATCCAATGGATAATAGTTTTCCTAGCGGGTAATAACCAATGGTTAAGGATGGCAAGTACTTTGGTCTATCGCCCAATGGATAATAAATCTCCTAGCGGTTATTATCCAATGGGTATTGCTATAAAGTATAATACTTTGTAATTAAGCACTAAACTAATCTAATCTCGTACTTAGGAAGGTTAACCAAGGTTCTCCTATTATCCAATGGGTAAAGGAAACTCTAATGCTATTGTCCAATGGCCGAAGATCTTCCTAGCATGTAATAACCAATGGATAAGGATTTCCCTAAAACTTATAGCTTCAAGGTTCGAACGGTTCAAAGGGTTAATCTAGGGTTAGGGAGAAGTGATTAGGCTAAATGGGCATTAGGCTATTCTAACTAATCGGTTAAAGACTAACGATACTTAATCTAGGCTTTCATTGCTCGAGTGGTATTTTGGTTTTATTTAGTAGGAAATCGCCTAATAACGGAACATTAAAGCCCGACGGTGCCAAACGCCAAGGCAAGGCGTGAGTGTGGCCAAGGCAGCCCGCTAGCAAAGCGGTGGCCAAGGCGTAGCCAAGGCATGGCGTGAGCATGGCCAAGGTAGCCCGCTAGCAAAGCGGTGGCCAAGGCAGCCCGGTGGCCAAGCAGTGGCCAAGTGGTGGCCAAAGCAGCCCGGTGGCCAAACAAGAGCTAAGGCACGGCACAAGCAGAGGCTGCAGCGGTGGCCAGCGACGATGGCCAACAGCTAAGGCACCGGTGCAGCTGGCCGGCGGCCAAAGCAGCCCGATCGCCAAACAAGGCTGGCGCCAAAGCGACCCGAGCTAAACAAGGTTGCGGTGGCCAGCACTGGTGGCCAAACAAGGCCAAGGCAAACCGGCAAGAAGACCAGAGCAAAGCACCCAAAGAACGGCAAGGCTAAAGCAAGGCGTGACTCGATGCCAAGGCATAAACCTGACAGCCAAGGCAGAGCAACCCGACAGCGACCCGACGCTTAGGCGAGGGAGGCCCGACAGTGACCCGACGCCAAAGCAAGGCAGTCAAGTCAACGGTTAAGGCAAAGACTAAAATTTCTACTAACCACTTCGGCATCGATGCATCACTCTACGTTAGGGAAATGTAACTAAGCCAAACGGTAGTTAGGGTTGCTAACTAATCGGTTGCCATGTAGGATTTCCAGCCGAGAAATATAATTCTAGGATTTTACTACGATTACCAAGTAACTATACCAAGGTCTTAATAGACATACTCGTCTTTAGAAAATGACCTTAATGCCCGGCGATGAATACCAAACTCCTAAGTCATTAAACCTAATTACGACGGATTATTAATCGCTCAAAGGGATTTATAAAATAAATAAAGAATTTTCAAACAAAATTTTATAAGTCAATAACGACCGATTTTTGGATGTTAAAAATGAAATCCAAGTATTAAAATAAAATTCAAATTTTTAGCGAAATTTTCTTGACCAAAAATCGTGGTCGTTACATCGCGATGTTTTTGAAGCATGTTTAAGTATAGAATCACTGTGTTGCATGCTAAAATATATAGTTTAGCTTGGTTTGCTATTTTGTTTTGTTTAGAATGCCCTTGGGTTGATTTTGAATATGTATCAGAACCCCAAGCATGCAAAGCAATCCCTGGAAGTCCAGTCAGAACACTCGCGCGAGGGTTTACCTCTGTCGCGCGATGGTTTTCCAATTTCCAGTGGCTGCCCTTGCATGGCAACTAGGGCTCTGGCCCCTGTTTACTCACCCCCACTGTTTAGGGGTTTGTAACTCAACTTTAATCACTCTGTTTGTAGTATTATTAACATTCTAGTACATATAAAACTGCTTGATTTGCCCCTGGGTGAGCACTGGTCCTTCCAGAGCCCAGAAGGGGATAAAATTCAACCAGTGGTGGGACATAAACACTCGCGCGAGGGAATGGGAGTGTCGCGCGATGGTTCCTTTGCATGTACGTAGATCCATGCATGCAAAGTTGGCCATTGTGCCTGGCACACTCATTTTATGAGCTGCCTGGTTTGTTCTGATCAGTGGGTTCAGTTTTATCCCATTTTCATAGTATTCCATCCATCCATGCTCAATACAAACACATCTTGCAAATCGTGTTCCAGTTTTAATCCTCAATTAACTGTTCCCCTGCCCTAATTGGCTAAAAATTGATTAATAAAAGAAGAATCACAATATTTTCAAAATGCCCAAGTAGAGACCGATCTTCGGATTGGGTGAGAGGGGTGCCTTAAATCCCTTCCCCTCTCGTAACCTGGCTCCCAAACTCAGATATGGTTATGACAGTGTAGACACCTCCCAAACGGGGCATCGCCATACAGATTGATCGCGTTTGTTTGCTTTCCACTTCATAAACCAGGATCGTGGATATTCCCATGGCTAGGAACATCGCCACACGATAACGGTTATCATCAAAATAGAGTCGCCACCTAGTTTATAAAAATTAGGAGAAGATATAGAGATTCCGGGTATGGGAGCCAAAAGCACAATAAGGGGAAGGTGTTAGGCGCCCCTCTCTGCCCAGTCGTGAAACTGGCCCATAATCATTCGACATACGATTAATACATGCATTATTTAATTCTAAACACGTAATCTGCTTTCTTAGCCTTTAAACAGTTAATGGTGAGCCAGTACGTTAATTAAATCATGCATCAGAAATGAACAAAACAGATAAGTTGTCCTAGGAAAATCGATCTCTCGGCCAGTGAATGGATTTCACGGCCGAGGAATCCCACTGGATTGATTTATCGGCCGAAGGATTGATCTCCCAGCCGATGTTCTTCCTCACACCAGAACAGATATTTAACAGATAATTAAAACACTATGACTAATGCATAAAAATGTAAAAGAGATCAAACCATAGGCCCCTGGGCCTCACCACCTTGATCCCTCAGTTGCTTGATTGCTTTGGATTAGAGGGGATTGACTGATTTACTTCTCGAAAACCCTAGGGTTAGGGTTTGTACTTCGGGGTTTGATCGTTCGGGATGTGGCAGCCTTCAAAGGGTTAGAGCTTCTATAGAGTAGGATGATTTCTGCAGAGTTTGGAGGTATGAGATGGTGGAATTGAATGATAATTTCGGAACCCTAAGGCCTCTTTATATAGACATGGGATGAGTCACTCCAGCCAATCAAATGGCGTGAATCAATAAGGTAGTTTAAGGTAACAAGATCTTTGCTCAAATCTATTTTCGTAGCCTTGAAGAATCGGAGTTTGGTTGCTAGGGTTTTGGTGCGTCGATCAAACGACTGACAGAACATTCCAGAATTTTGGAAAAAGACAATCTGGCGGCCGAGGAATGGATCTGGCGGCCGAGGAATAGATCTGGTAGCCGAGGAATCGGTCTTACGGCTGAGGAATGTATTTGGTGGCTGAGAAATAGATTTGGCTGCCGAGGAATAGATCTGGAGGCCGAGGAATCGATCTTACGGCTGAGGAATGTATTTGGTGGCTGAGAAATAGATTTGGCGGCTGAGGAATAGATCTGGCGGCCGAGGAATAGATTTGGTGGCCGAGGAATCGATCTTATGGCTGATAGATGTATTTTCCTAGGATGTTGTATTTCTATCTGAAAGGCTATTTGGCTCTTGATTGGGTCCTCTAAGTGGCTCAAAGTTCTTACCATAAGTCCATGGGTTTCACAAGAAGTCAATCAGCAATCATCGTATCCATATCATCATTGGGATGGTCCCCAAGGTGGGACTTGGAATAATTGTTAGGCCAAATTGGGGTGTCTACAGACAGACTGGTTCCTTCACTTTTTCAAATCGAATAGCCGGCAAGTGCTTCGAAGTACGGTTCCTTGGGTGTCGGACCTTCAAAACTCGAGTGGCGACTCTGTATTCCGAGCGCCTGCTCCTCCCCTCGCGCTCCCTCGATTATGGGCCCTTGCATTTTGGAATCCGGAAATCCAGGGCATGCTGCCCACAATGGCGAGTCTGCTGGGGATAATCGAATCAATATTAATTCATACTTAGAGTTTAATATGTTTGTGAACAATTCCTTAAAAGTCTGTCAAAACGGTGAGCTTCGCACTGCCGAAGGTTGGAATGGTGATTTAACAGGACCTCGTGTCCGGCCAATCCGATCTGGGACTTTTTCAATTGTTCACTCGCGTAGTTTCGTCTAAAGATGAACTAAATAAAGTGAGCCAAATTTGAAAAGGTATTTTGCGATTTTGTGATTCTTCTTCTTCTTAATCAATTTCTAGCATATCATTTGCATCGATGTGGGATACGCCTCGTTGGATCATTTTGGCAATCCAGCACGGTTTACCGAAACCCGGGGACCTCGAATGACTAACAACCTTCGACGATGATGGGTCATGCTACCGTTTGACTGTTGCTCAGTGAATCGCGAGCAACGGGAGGTATATCTGTGGCCCTAGTCCGAGGAACCTGTTACTGACCAAAACCGGCCTTTGCATATACAAAGCATTAGAACTCTCCAAACTAGAATAGGTACCTGCAGGGTAAGATCTATTTGCATCTAACCCCCGTAACTGTTTATGTGTTACTGCTTTCCCTATCGCATGCACTGTTTTGCATAGAAGCATGCTTAAGGCACTTCTTTCTTCCGAGTTTGTCTTGCACTGTCTAAAACGTTGTTGGACCCAATGAAGAGTCGTGCATCTCGGTGGTGCACGTTGTTAATTTTTCAAAGTCCTTAGATCAACGAGACTTTGAGAAATCAAAATTTGCTAAATCCTCGTCTCATGCCCGATTGAGGATTCAACCAAAAATAAGGAACCACAAAGTGTTGATGTCATGATATTGATATCATTTTGGTTATCATGCTAAGCATGTACACCGCCCCGGCTAAAGCAGTAAGTTGCCCACGCCACCCTGGTAAAGGTGTCACGTCATCAATACCTAGTTGTTCCAAGTTCAAAGTTGAACCTTCAAATGGGACTAGTCGAAGATTTAGTCTATTATGACATGTTTTAGGATCTGTCGATCTACACGGGGACACATCGCTGAAAAAATTCTGAGGATTCTGACAACGTCTGAAATTCATGAGGCAAACTCATCTATGGAATTACAATACATACATGTTGTTTTGCATAGGAGCATGTTTAGGGCGGCTTCTAGGTTGTCTCTTACTTTCGAGTCTGTTTTATGCTAATTTGGACGTTGCTAGACCCGATGAAGAGTTGTGCATCTCGATGGTGCATGTTGTTAATTTTTCAAGTCCCTAGATCAGCGAGACTTTGGGAAATCAAACCTTATTAAGTCCGTGGCTCATGCCCGATTGAGGATTCAACCGAAAATGAAGAACCACAAAGTATTGATGCCGTCACTGGTATCATTCAGGTTACAAGTGCCTCGTCACTTACAACCACCTCGGCTAAAGCATGATGTCGTTGATGCCACCCTGGTTAAGGTGTCACGCTATCAATACTGTGTTGTTTCAAGTTCAAAGTTAAAACTTTGAAAAGGAAAAAGTCAAAGACTTAGTCTGTTTTGACATCTTTTAGGATCGGTTTGATCTATTCAAAGGATACATCCTCGAAAAGAAATCTGAGGATTTTGGCAGTGTTCGAACATCATGAGACAGACTCGTCTCTAGTTCTAGAGTCCAGGGTTGACACCAACAATGACGTGTATGTTGCATTCCAATTGCTGCGGGAACACCACTGAGCTTTCACTTATTTTACTGTCTAGCTCATAGCCATTGCACCGAGTAAGAGAGTACCAAAAGGAAGAGCCAAACCTACTTGGGAACATCTTCAGAATCCGATTCAAAGATTTGTCAGGCTCGAAACTCAGTCAGTTGCAACGGAGGCTTCTCCGAGTTCATTGTTGGCCGCCCTACAGTCAGGCTTGCCGTCGCTTTTGCAAAAAGCCACGCCGCCAGTTTCCCCGTCTTCTACATCAAGCACCTCCGAGACACAAGTCATGGCAGATCAACCGCTAAATCTAGAGACTGTGCTCACAAACCTTCGAAACAACATTACCACCATACAGCAGAGGGCCATCCAGACTGATGCTAACATCACCCGTCTCAATGACCTTATTAACACTCGTCTTCCACCTCCACTTGAAGAGGGAGGCGAGGACGATGAGGACGACCAGGAGCAGCCTGTCATGGTCCCAGATCTGAATCACGAGGGGCATCTCATTGTTCAGCCCAACCCTAGGGAGGTTCGCGCACCTATTGCAAACCCAGATCCGGCAGGTGGTAGGCTTGTTTTGAATCATGATATGGTAGCTCTTATGGCCAAGATGGCAAAGCTGGAAGTGGCTGTCACAAAATCCAAAAAGATCAGCGCAGGGGGAATTGACTTGGATCGTCTCTGCCTATATCCTAATGCTAAGCTGCCAGACAAATTCAAGATGCCTGATTTGGTCAAATTTAATGGGAGTGGTGACCCCAAGACTCATCTCTATGGTTACCATGCTGCAATGAAGTTACTCAAAGTAGAAAGTGAGGCCATGTCTTAGCTTTCCCTCAAACTCTCTCAGGGCTTACATTCCATTAGTTTATGTCACTTGACATCGCCAAAAGAAGTACTTGGGAGGACATTTGGGGCTGCCTTCATTGCTCAATACAACTATAACTCCCAGCTCAAGATGACTATTTGAGAGTTGGAATCCATGAAGATGGAAGCCAAAGAGTCCTTTGCGGACTTTGTTAAAAGGTGGAGAGTCAAAGCCGCTCTAATGACAGAGCGCCCGAGCGAGAGAGATCAACTCCGCATTATCTCCCGCAACCTGCATCTCGACTATGCTAAGCATCTCGTGGTAGTTCAAGCGTCTGACAACTTTGAGACCTTCTTCGAATCTGGCCTGGCCATCGAGGATGCACTGCTAACTGGGATTCTGCCAAGAGGGGAGTCCTCTTCTTCCAATCCTCATAAATCAAAGTCGAGGGCTTACTCTGGAAACAGTAGCGCACTGTTTGGCGGTAGGAATTACGCCAGCACGGCTACAACTGGGGACAACACTGCTGCTTCCCCTAATCATACAGCCGACATCAATCAGGTTCAACGCGCTCAAAGCTTCCGAGCCCGAACCCAACCTCGAAGTTTCTTTGCCTTTGAGGCATCTCTATCCTCAATGATGGAAAAGCTTGTCAAGTCTGGGCATCTCAAACCTTTGACCCCAACTTCCCCTCCCAAAGTCTTACATGCTGGTTACAATCCTAACCTCTTCTGTGCCTTCCACCAAATGCCTGGCCATCACACTGACAAGTGCTATCGTCTTCGACATGAGATTCAAGATCTTATTGACGATGGCATGGTCAAGTTCCACCATAGCCCAACATCGTTACCAACTCCTTGCCTCAGCACAGGTCTGACACTCAGGTTGGTCAAGTATCTATCACCTCCACTCAAATCAACCCGAGCTCCACCATATTCAACCCTAGCCACTATATTGTCCCAGCAAATCAACCCAAACCCATCGTATCCATCCCGTCCGAACCGGAGGTTAACACGATGGCTGTAGGTTGGGCAATCGAGGTTTTCATTGCTGACATCTGGCTTGACAGTGATGAGGGGCTTACACAGAAGAAGACTTACTGGCTGAGGTCCTTTGATCAAAGGAGAACTGAGTAGGCTTGGTTGAAGAAGCTGAAGAAGGCAAAGTGTTGTTGCTTGGGCCTGACGCCCGCTGGATCCTACCTCTTTTGTAAAAGCTATGGGTAGCTTTTTAAATATTGCGTTTTCAAAACTACGTCTAATTTGCATTGGCGATATGTCTGAGTCTGACACAGAGTCTTTTGCGTTTGTCTAAAGTCTAGCTCTGAGTCGGAGTTCGTGCCTATTGACCCTCCACGTCGTAGGTTTCAAATTTTGAGTCTGCTGTACTTGGCGAACCCAAGGGTTTTTATGATATGCATTATTTTGCTTGTAAGTACTTTGCTAGCTTTTGAATAAACTGTGTCGACCCTGACGACGAAGGGATAAATTTCGATGGGACCATTCCCAAGGAAATGTGTTCCCTCGCCAAAAGGGAAGATGAAAAGCGTGCTCAGCCTATTAAAAGAAGAAGTAATTTTCAATAAACTTGAAAGACAAGTATAACCTCCCGAAAAGTTCAAAGTTGGTCCAAGCACTGCCCCCAGAGGAGCATTGCGCCCGGTCAGACAAGCATCGACATCTTGGCGTGGTCTCATCAAGTCACGCCTAGCGTTGATCCTGAGATAAAGAAGCATCAAATCACCTGCTACCGGGTGCTAAGCCAGAAAGCAGAAGCTGAGAATGCTCTGGGCCTCTCATCATGCTCAAAATAGCAGTAACAGTGGCGTTCCGCCAAGTACAAATAAGAAGGTGTACAAAATGGCCGGGAGCGAGGCATGTCAACCAAAGCACTCTTGACCCTGCATCATCAAAGCCATTCTATTTGGGGCTGCGGCCCAAGATCATCGACCTCGACGGCAACAAATTCAATTCCTTGGTCAACCTGGATCAATTCAAAAGTTACTTTTCCCTGAGAGAAGCTCGTTGGGCTGAAAACCCTAAGGGTGAGCAATTCCAAGCAAAAGTTAGAGCAGCCTGCTAGACCGAAAACCTATGAAGGCGGTTTAGGCAATATTTGAAACCTTGCTAGACTGAAGACCCGAATGGGCAGTACTAGGCAAAAGTTAGAGCACAAAGGAGAGGTAAAAACACACGAGTGAACCTTAGCTTGAACTACGTTTTGACCTGTTTCCTTAGCTTGGGATACGTAGGCAGTCTCTCTTTGGGACTCGGTCACAAATCTATCAATTGGATCCATGGTTGGCATTTTGATACACTTCAAAGATCGAAGAGGATCGAAGATCAAGCTGCGATGAAGGAATCGGAAGGGGGAAAACCTTTGTCTTTCAATTTTATTGCAAATTGCTATTTCTATTTATAGACTGGGCATAAGCCTTAAAAATATTTGAAGCATAAAAAATAGAACGAAATGCTAGAAGCCTAATGGCTCACAGTTTATTCTAAGTTTAGCGAAGTTTGGTATAAGCAACCACGACGGGTTTGTTCGAAGTGATGTGCGTTGGTCTCAAACCTGAACGCGCTCTTTCAATTCCAACAGACAATAGCAGTCGGCTACTGCCCTCGAACATTGTTCTGGGGGCTTTTGCCAAGTCTTGTCATACCATGCAAGTCATGTGGACTTAATGTGATTGCACGGGGGTGTCGGTTTCAGTCCGGGCCTATATGTGTCGTCCTTTGCGTCTTATGTCCGTCTTCGTGGCATTTTTCTAGTTTTCAATAAATTGTCATGTCGGGATGCTTTTTCCCTAATTGGTTTGTTTGTATGGGGTCATTGTACATCTGTTTGACCCTTCGTAAGTGTCAGTTTCACCTGTTCAGGAATGTTGTGAGTTTTGGCACATTAATGCCCAAAATTTCAATGTGTTCCGTGTGCCTAAGGGTTCGCATCGTATCCTGGGACACTGTCTCCCTTTTCTTTCGAGCTAGGTGAGTTTGTATATATGTGTGCGCGTCTGTGTGTCAATTCAAAGCGCTTGTCAATGCAAATTAGATATTAGCGACTGGAAAGTGCAATTTTTACATTGCTACCCTAGCTATTGTAATCCACAAGCTGTGGAAATCTCATGAACAGCAAGAGCATGTCAGCCAAGGGCGAAACGAAGCATATCTGTCTAGCACATCTGCCCCAAGCATCAAAGAATGGGCACATGGGCCCAATGCCGTTACTATGTCAACTAGGACATGCTAGCCTATTTAGCGTCTATCTATTTGGGTGCGCAACTTAGAAGTAACTGACAGTATAGTAATGAGGCTCGGTGGTAGTCCTTAGGTGTCGTTGTCCTCCTAGGAGCCGCCCTAAGTTTGCATCTGCATTTTCAATATTATACATGTCATTCCATATTGTGTATATTAAATGTTGAAGCAGGAAGGTAGCCAGAATGGTCGCCATCATACTATTTGTTTGCCAAAGGATGCAATGTAATCTCCCGCGGTATAGTTATCACTTGTTAGCGGAGGCAATGGAAATCTCCCTAACTCTCGATTTGTCATCCAAAGGATGCAATGCAATCTCCTGCAGTCTTATTCTCGTTGGTTAGCGGATGCAATGGAAATCTCCCTAACTCTCGATTTGTTTGCCAAAGGATGCGATGCAATCTCCTACGGTTTTGGTTCAATTTGTTAGTGGAGGCAACGGAAATCTCCCTAATCTCGGTTCGTAAACCAAAGGATGCTATCCTGCGGAGCCGATTCAACGACAGTCGGTCCTATCAACATCGTTCAGCGGTTTGATCATTCAGCACATTGATCTCTCTGTCCGCCTTCAACGACAGTCAGTCTTGTCAAATCCTTCAACAGTGATCGGCCATATCGTCCGATTAATCCTCAACAGTGATTAATCCTTCAACGACGATCAGCCATATCATCCGATTAATCCTCAAAAGCGATTAATCGTTCAGCGACGATCAGCCATATCATCCGTCTCAGTCATTCAGCGATGGTCAGTCATATCATCAACAACGATCAGCCATATCGTCTGTTTCCGGTCTACAACGACGATCAGCCATATCGTCCATTCCATTTCAATTGCCTTCAGTCTTCCCAGAAGCGCATCTTCTAGTAGCCTTATTGCTCTGTCTCGGATGGTCTTTGATAAGGAGATTGGCTCTGATTCCCAACGGATGGAATTCAACCTGCCTGACACGACCTACCCGTGTTTGTTGGAATACTTTGTGCCAAGGATAATTTGATTCCCCGCAACAACGACCTGTCCCATCCACATCTGCAGCGACAGCCTGTCCTGTCCAAATTCGATCAACAAGCGGCGATGCAATCGTCCACTTCTACTTCCATCCCCGGCAATGGACCGCTCGTCCATTCCACTAGTCAGGTTCCTTAAGTTTACTTGTTTACTTTGCTAGTATGTTCTGCTCTGGATTGCCTTGAGGGGTTTCTAGAATTCTTTGACGTTACTTGTACGAAGTGAATGGTGCTCCAAGTGCCGTCAAAGAGGGTGTGGGCTACCACAGCCCCGGGTGGATCAAGGCGGCCCGAAAGACGCAAACACTTTTTATTCGACTTGAAAAATTTGAAAAGTCGCCACCCGGATTTGTGGTCTGCCATCTGAGAAACCGTTTTGATTGAAAATTGATTTTTGAATTAAAAACCAGAGATTTGTTTGAGGGTTCGGAAGCCATGTTATGAGAGGGGAAGGATTTTACGGCACCCCCTTCGCCCGATGCAAAATCGGTCTCTACTAAACGTTTGCGGGATTTTTTAAAAATATTTTGTTTCACTAAAAAACTAGCAAGTATTTACAATTATACCAAATAAAGAGTGCATGCTGGTGCCAGTGAGCAATATGTGATGAAATGATGATGAGCACATGCATAATAACAGAAAACTGGTGAACAACCACTGAAATCACTCTCGAGCGCTCTGGAGTGGTCTCGAGCGCTCGGGACAACTGTCAAGCTATCCTGCAAATTTGGTTAGATATATTCACATGCTAGTACTGCCAACAAAATCACAAAGAAATCAAAGTGCATGCATGCTCAGCCCAAACGCTTAAACAGCTAAGAACTGGTCTTAACCATTCAAACCTGGCTTCCTCGCAACTGTAAAGAAACCTAACTGGGCTCTGGAAGGACTAGTACACACCCAGTGTCTACTGCAAATAGAAAATGAAGTACATAATGAACAAAAAAAGGAGTTTTAGTGGAAGCATCACTCCTGAGCGCTCGGGAATGGTCCCGAGCGCTCGGGAGTGCACGCAGTGCCCAGAAAAAGTTTGGTTTCTTTGT
Organism: Rhododendron molle; assembly: GCA_025413875.1. Lineage (NCBI taxonomy): Eukaryota > Viridiplantae > Streptophyta > Magnoliopsida > Ericales > Ericaceae > Rhododendron > Rhododendron molle. The sequence continues at coordinate 31,270,231 of CM046391.1, read as the reverse complement.
GCTCCTCTTGCTCTTGTTATTAAACCAAGATCAAATGAACTTATAACCAGTATGAGGAACTGATACAAGCCCTTGGTCCCCCTCAGAAATAGAAAAACAGTAGACTTTAAGTATAAAATACCTATGCTTGACTTGGACTTAGCTTCTTGGACTGACTTTGGAGCTTGAAAATGGTTAGAAAATAGTAAGAAAAAGATCCTTAGGTGTGTACAAAGACTACAAATGTTTTTTGTGGTTTTCTTAAGAAAATACTTGAGAAAATAAGAGACTTTTAGAAAATATTTGAGAGAGAGTTTTGACAGCAGAATGGGGAGAGAGAGAGAATGATTTCGTGGTCTTGGTGGTGTAGAATGCAGGGGTATATATAGGGGTGAAGAAAATAGGTTTGAAACTTGAAAAATAAATAAAAAATGAGGAGAAAATGGCTTTGGGAGGGAAAAATGGCATGATTAGATGCTCTGCTAGCTCAGGCATGCTTGGGATATGCAGATTTGAACGTTGAAAGATCTAAAAAGCCTGAAAAGCCATGGTCAAAGGTCAAGCTCAACATGCATTGCCTGTTAGCACTCCCAAGCGCTTGGGAATGGCACTCCCGAGCGCTCTAGAGCGGTCCCGAGCGCTCTAGAGTGGTTGCCCAACTTCAGAAGGGCGCCACGGACACTCCCGAACTAGGATTTGGGGGTTTTTCAAAGCATTTGAAAGCTCGTTGAGTCCTCTTTCTAACCCAATTGGTTTCATGCAAAGGTATTTTATGTGCTAAAATGTGTGCCCATTTTGCCCTCAAGGTGCAGAAAAAATGATGGTTTTGGTTTGAAAAAGTCCAAGAAGCATCGTTCAAGCTTTAGCCAAGTCCCATTTTGATTCAATTTCATCATCGGGGAGCCTCGAGGGCACAAATTAAGGATATTTAATAGGTCCAAATTGGGGTGTCTACAGAGGGGCTACTGTAGACACCCCAATCTGGGCTTCTAGATTAGTTTACTTTTGGTTTTTTGTTTCCCCGATGATGAAATGGATCAAGAATACCCCGGGAGTGATAGCATGTTTGAGTTTTGAGTGTTTTCAAAACTCTTTAAAATTCCCGGAACCCTACTGGCACGCGCCGGTTTTCGATCCGCGCGCGGTGGTTAAATTTGTAACCGACCTGTAACTTTCCATTTCTGGAAGGTTTCTGGAAGCTTTCCATTAATGGAAGGATTCTAGAATGTTTCTATTATTGGAAAGATTCTAGAATGTTTCTATTATTGGCATGTTTCCAGAATGTTTCCAATAATGGAATAAATTCCATTAATGAAGGGTTTCCATTACTGGAAGGGTCTTGCCCTATAAATACCCCCATATGTTAGTCTTTTTAAAGGGTTCAAAAAAATCAAACATAAAGGTTTAGAAATCCATACACCTTGGGTTGGAAAAAAGGTTACAAAATCTTACACCTAATTTTCACACCTTGTTTATACCACTCAAAAGCATTCAACCTCAACTCAACTCAAAGCTCAAGCACTCTTTCAACTCAAGTTCAAGCACTCTTTCAAACTTAACCAATGGTATAGCATACCTACTGTTTTCTGGTTCTGATCTCTGAGAGGGGTTGGCAATGCCAAGGCTGGTAATCAATACCAGTGCTGGCCATAAAGTCAACAGGGTTACAAGAAGCCGTAACCAAGCAACCCTTGTGTGATGGTTCTGAACGCTCGCACGACACTTCTGTCTGTGTGAGAATGGACCACGTGGGGAAGGGGATGCTGGTTTTTATGTTTTATTTAGTACTTCTACTGTTTTTTGAAGCATGTTTAAGTATACAATCACTATGTTGCATGCTAAAATATATAGTTTAGCTTGGTTTGCTATTTTGTTTTGTTTGGAATGCCCTTGGGTTGATTTTGAATATGTATCAGAACCCCAAGCATACAAAGCAATCCCAGGAAGTCCAGTCAGAACGCTCGCGCAAGGGTATACCTCTGTCGCGCGATGGTTCTCGAATTTCCAGTGGCTGCCCTTGCATGGCAACTAGGGCTCTGGCCCCTGTTTACTTACCCCCACTGTTTAGCGATTTGTAACTCAATTTTAATCACTCTGTTTGTAATATTATTAACATTCCAGTACATATAAAACTGCTCGGTTTGCCCCCTGGGTGAGCACTGGTCCTTCAAGAGCCTAGAAGGGGATAAAATTCAACCAGTGTAAGGACATAAACACTCGCGCGAGGGAATGGGAGTGTCACGCGATGGTTCCTTTGCATGTACGTAGATCCATGCATGCAAAGTTGGCCATTGTGCATGGCACACTCATTTCATGAGTAACTTGGTTTGTTTCTGATCAGAGGATTTAGTTTTATCTCATTTTCATAGTATTCCATCCATCCATGCTCAATACAAACACATCTTGCAAATCGTGTTACAGTTTTAATCCCCGATTAACTGTTCCCCCACCCTAATTGGCTAAAAATTGATTAATAAAAGAAGAATCACATTGTTTTCAAAATGCCTAATTAGAGACCGATCTCCGGATTGGGCGAGAGGGGTGCCTTATAACACTTCCCCTCTCGTAACCTGGCTCCCGTTGGATGAATAGGAATCAAAGGATCATACCCAATAACAAAATCGCACCCAATTTCACTTTGAAAAACTTGACACTCTTCATCTACTCTCTTCCCATTAGTTTGAGTCACATGCAAAGGTGCGACTATGGTGAAAGTTTCAACCGATCACAAAGGTGCATACACAGATTCACGTGGTAAAACTTCTAATTGAAGATTTAGGATTTGGTCACTTGACATGGTCTCTAAAGTAAAGCTCAATTAAGGAGGAGAGGGATCAACACTCTCATTTGATAACAACACACCTTCAACCCTAGAATCTTCAAAGGTTGGGATTGTGACGTTTCCATATCCCATTTATCCTCCCCATACTCCTCATCTACTACATGGACCATATCCACTACCTTTTCTATATCTTATTCACGCTCAATGTCCATTACTACCTGCTCATTATTCAATACTATTTTCTCACCCCATCCACTAATCGCAATTTCTATTTGGTCCACATAAGCCTCAATCTTTGATAAAGATTGGGATTGTGAGTGAAGCAGTAAGGTACGCTCTTGCTTGACCGACCGGGTGTTGATAAATTTAAACTAAAAACGCGTCCCAAGCGTAGGACTCTCGACCAGTGTAGCACAATAATTCCGGAAGTACCGGAGTCGAACCACAGAGACGGACGGATGGTGCTTGACTTAAAAGTGGTGAATTCTAGTTTGACCAGGCTCTTAGGTAGCCACCCCTTATTCAATTGATTGATTTACTGCCTAATTTACTAAATTGAATTAATTAACTATGAATTTAAAGGAGAGTACAGCCGTGGGATCCCAGCGTCTAAAACTAGCCTAACCAATATTCACTCGGGACACAATTATTCAATTCACTGATTTTAGAATAAAGAAGAAGGGGTTCCTAATAAATGCCCACAACATGTCACCAGCTCTCATGCGCATTTAAAATCTGATGATGCCTGGGTTTTGTTTATTAGAAGGGGATTTTCTTTCGTATCCCAAAATTGTTGGAAAAACAAATTAATTCGTACCCGAGGTAAATCATTCATTAATCTAGTCACAAGACGCCTTCGTCCCGTGGCTGCACCCTAAGAAACTACTCACGCATGCTTGAAATAACAAAAAATAAAATCCTAGATAGAAACATGATCATCTATTGCAGAAGAAACGAAAAATAAAAAACAGATCCACGTAGAACAGATAATAACGAACAACTTTAATTAATGGAGAAACTCTTAAAAGTTACCAGAATCCAAGCGATTGAAGGAAATAGCGCGGAAAACTTAAGAACTGAAAGAGAACAAAAAAACGTTAAGTCTAAAAGCTGCTACGTAAAAGTCTGGAATGAAATCTAACCTAATTCTAAGTTAAAACGAGGTATTTATATTAATCCCCTTTAAAAACAATTAAAATCCTAATATTAATCGGAATTCGAACCGACATAACCCAAAACGCCGTCGTTCCTGGCTGTTTAAACCCCTCGGTAGCGCTACACCAAAAATGGTGTAGCGCACGCGAGCCCCTTAGTGGGTGTTTGACCTCGTTGACCGATGCTCCATGCGTTGACCTTGGTACACTCGGTAGCGCTACATCAAAAACCATGCAGCGCTCTCCATCTCCCTGTTCCTGCCTTTTTTCCCTCAAAGCCGTGTAGTTTCTTCTTTTTTTAAAAGAAGTGCTAGTGTTGGCCCATTGATAATCTTAATCAGATCACCTCTCTGCCTCTACGTTTCCTTTGTGTCCACGAGCTGTATTCCAATTCTCCAAAATTAACCCAACATCATTAGCCCATGATAATTTCCAGCCACACCCATGTGCAAAGGCTAGCAGAAAATTGATCCAATGCTTCTCGCTTTATTTTATCTAGGAACTTGATAAATTCCATCGGCCCGATTTTGCTTTGACACCAAACAGATTTCAAATTTGCACTTTAACTCTAAATATTATCCATCGGCATTGAGAGTCCGGCTTCAAGGCCTCGCAATCCAATCTTGGCGTAAAATCCACCTTATTCCTGCAAATTAACAAAAACACAAAAACATACCAAAGCAACACATCAAGTGGAAAATAGGGAATAAATTAGATAACAACGTGTTAAAACTACACTATTTAGGCACTTATATCTACGATACCGCGTGCCTATCACATCCCCCAACATGAAGGTTGCTAGTCCCTAGCAACAAGAAGAATAAGACAAATAAATAGAAGGATAGATCTTTTAAACCCCCGGGCGGCCCCGGTAGGATGAGTGAAGTCTCGTGAGGGTTTTCACCAGTGATTACCCACAAAACACCAAAAATCCTTTCACATGAAATCTGAAAAACCGTAAGACAGCTCAATGATACCCAAACGAAGAACATGAAGCCAACGTAAAAAGATAACGGGCATAAGCAGTTCTAGACACTAACAAGTCAGAAAAATAAATCATGGCACCTAAACTCAGCGTGTGTGAACAAGGGCTTCGGTCACAAGTGAAAAATAACTAAAAGTTCTCTCCGGACCGAGTCTCAACTTCAAGTCTCACCGTGTCATGCACTCAACAAATGAAATCCCTCGAAACAAGGTGCATATTACTCTCAATATGTGCAGGTGGACGTTATGTAAATGAAAACAAAATACTTCTGCACATAATGACACAAAAAGAACGCTTTATAAAGTGGACACACGATCTCTTGAAAGAATACCAAGTGTTGAAAACTTCTCTCTATCCGCCAATTCACAACCCATTGCCCCTAGGATTAAATAGGACTTCAATTCCGGTGATAACATTAGGTAAGGGAAAGTATTTCAAGGCTAGGTAAAAATTCAAGTGTCCGAGAATGATTAACAACAACTATAGGGCAAATGAAATTATGTGTGCCCTTTTTTTTTTCCTTCTTTATTTTTTCAACTCCGTCACATCTCTCTTTCCTACCTTTTTAATACAATTCTATAAAAGAACAAATATTTCTCCTTTCCACAATAATTTGGTGTCTTTTCCTTTATTCTTTTTTTCCCTTTCAAGCCAATTCTTTTCTTTTCTTTTTTTGTATTTTTGAATGGGAAAGATCACCACCAATCAAGCATAATTCTCAACTCCATTCATCTCCTTCTTTTCTCAATAATTCACATCATTAACTAGCCACTCTCATGACACAATATAGATGGTATAGCTCAACAAGAAAATGGTATAATGCGAGAGGCTCAAATGGGCTCACAAGAGATAAATGTATGAAAAAAAGAAGCAAACCGGCTCAAAAATAGCAAAGATGGCCTATAATCCTTTCCAAGGGGCAATACAACTGTGCAAATTCCAAACCCAAGAGATAAGTAAGCAATTTAAAACATTCACAACACTTGACAACAAAAATAATGAGACCCACAACGAATTTGCTCTTTCGTGACAACCAAAAGTTTATTTGACACCACTCCAAGAAAAGATAGGCTCTAAGCTCACATGGGCATAAGTCTCCACTAAACAAGCCATCGAAAACATTCAAGTCATAACTCACTAGCGACCAAAGCCCAAATAGACGTGAAGTGCAAATGTGCTAAAAATAAATGCCACGACAAATTCTTAGCGACAAGCTAGCAAAAAGAACTACAATGCCACCACAATATTAAAAGAATGACTATCACATCTCAAACTCTATCAATCACGAGCCAATCTCAACAGCCTTCAAGTCTCATGCAAAAAGATTTCCACCATGTTTTTTTTTTTTATGCAAAATGAATAAAAACAAGTACGAAGTACACCCTCCCCCCAACTTAGACCATGCTATGTCCCCAGAGCATGAAGACAAAGAAAAATAAAAACAAAGATAAGGAAAGAGTGAACCTGGGGTGGCAGCCAACCACCATGACCTCGGCCGATGTTCGAGGAGTTTGTCGCCTTTGCATTTCTCGTCATTGCAGCTGCTTCAGAGCTTGCTCCTTCGGCCCAAAGAATAGGACCACAGCTAGTCACACAAGGCCGCGCTGGGGGCTTCGGGCTTACAACCGCCACACGTAATGGCACTCATGACTTAGAGCTCCTGAATGCCTCCATCACCCCAGCGGTGAGGCCTAATCTACCAAGGCTGGTGTGGTAGCACGCGTACCCTGCCAAAAGACTGAAACCACAACTACCGAAAACATGCAAATGGCATTAGTCCTGCCCGGCGCATGTTATCCGGGCCACAAACAAACAAAATAATAACAATAAAAAAAATAAATAATGAACAGAAAAGAACACCACCCGACATTCACGCAGTCTCACGTGTCATACTTTTCTCCCCGTGTCAAGCGGATGAGCAAGAAACGGGTGGCTATACAAGACCGTTGAACATGTGTTATGCTAGCGCCCGTAATAAAATTTATCGCTCGACCTCGCCAAACAATCAAGTCCAGCGTCCCCTATGATCAAAACAAAGCAAGACATGATACAACCTAGCGTGCACTCCAGGCAATATCAAACCGCACCCACAGACCTAAGTTGCCACTGATAGGGGCCTATTCAGAGAGCATGGATCGTTTCCGATAAACTATTACCAAGAAAAGCTAACGAAAACCCTTTTTCACTAACATAGGCAAAATCTTTTATGTGAAAAATTCCCAAAACTTTATTCAAAACATGCAAATAAACGAACATACTCAAGCGAAACTAACATGCTTAACTAAACAAAACATGATAAAGCACAAAAGGAAGACACATATGTACAATATTTACAAATTTTGCCCTTCGAACTGGAGCTAGGCACACGATCCTTATATCATCCCAGATTGACCAACACCTCAACAAGGTCATCCGGCTGGACCGACTGTGGGAGAGTTGTAGACAATGGGGCGCCCAACGGCTCAAGAACTAGGTCCCAAGTGGCACCACACATATCCTCTATAGCAAACACCTCCATCAAACTCCCTAATTCTGGAGAATCTAAAAATGATGCCTCATTGGCTATCTTCAAAAGATCCTTATACAAAATGTTATCGACATGCTCCTGCAGCAGTGTGTCGATCAAACTCACCTCATGCACCTTCTCATCATTCTTGACTCGACTATCCGCATTAAACACTTGCACCTCCATTTTCAAGTCCCCAAAAGACAATTGGACTTGTCCAGTTTTGCAATTCATGACAGCACTGGAGGTGGCTAGAAAAGGACGACCAAGGAGGATAGGAGTCTTCTCAAAGACCTCTGGTATTGGGCACGTATCCAGGACAATGAAGTCGACTGGAAAAAGAAACTCGCCCACTTGAATTAGAACATCTTCCACCACCCCCTTAGGAATTCTCACACTCCGGTCAGCCAACTGTAGCGTGACCGGTGTGTCTCTCAAATCGCCTAAGCCCAGCTTCAAATATACCGAATAAGGAAGCAAATTAACACTCGCTCCAAAATCCAGCAAAGCCTTATCAAGTTCTTGGCCCGCGATAGCTATAGGAATGGTGGGACAACCAGGGTCCTTACACTTGGTGGGGATCTCAGCCGGGAGAATGGAGCTCACTTGCTCCGTCAGAACCACTTTGTTCTGACTCTTGGTTCTCCGCTTTGACGTGCATAGATCCTTCAAGACCTTTGCAAACTGAGGGATTGCATCAATGGCTTCCATCAGAGAGATAGGGAACTGAACTTTCTTGAAAAGTTCGAACATCTTAAGGTTCATATTCTGCTTAGGTTTCACCGCCAGCCGTTGGGGAAATGGAGCTACTGGCACAGCTGGTGGCGTTGGAGTCGTGGGGGCTGCCGCTGCAGGCACCACCACCTCAGGTGACTCCCCATCATCCTTTACCTCATTTCTAGGGACATTGACAATATCAGAAGTTGCTCTCTGTGCCTCAACCGGCTCCGGAGGTTGAGCTGGTTTCTGTTTAATTGGCATTGATTTATCGATCTCCTTCCCACTCCTGAGAGTGGTGACCGACTTAGCCTCCTCCTGATTAAAACCTGAAGAATTTCCCAAGTAATGGGCACCCGCTGTACTACCCTAGGCTGGAAACTTACCCTTCTGCTGCTGCAGTTGACCGATAACTGCAGTGAGTTGTGACATTTGGGTTGTTAGAGCCCCAATCTGCTGCCTAGTTTCCGTCTGAAAGGTCATCTGTGACTGCATCAGGGAATTGACATTATCTTCTAACTTATGCTCACGTGCAGTCACCTGTGAATAACCTGGGGGAGGACCACGAGTGGATGGACCTGCCCCCCTACCAGGCTGTGGCTGGAATTGAAATGGGATAACCTGACCCTGTAGAGGCCTAGACGATTGGGCCTGTTGAACCTGCTGCGGTGGAGGTAGCGCAAGGGGTTGTGCTTGGCCTCCACCTACGGGTCTGGAGTCTGACCACCCAAAATTGGGGTGATCCCTCCATCCCAGATTATACGTGTTAGAATAAGGATCCCAAGCCCTAACTGTATTAACCTCTTCCTGATTAAACTGGCTCGCCCCCTTGGCGGCAATAAACCCAGAGCAAGCGGTCGCGGTGTGCCCTTTACATTCACACCACACGTAAACTTCCTTAACTGACACCTCACTAATTGAACGGACCTGCCTCACCTCTAGCTCCTCTAATCTCTGAGCCATCTTCTCAACCTGAGCCTGAAGTCTCTGGTCACGAATTGTAACCGGGACAATGTTGGACCCAGAAGGTCTGGATCGCTCAAAATCGGATGGTTCTAAAGCCCTCTGCCTATCAGCTAGGTCATCTAAGAAATCCCAAGCCTGATCCGCTGTTTTGGACAAGAAATCGTCCCCTTTGCAAGAGTATTCTATGTGCTGGACTGTCTCAGCGTTGAGACCCAGATAGAAGAACTCGATTAACTGAATTCTCTCAAAGCCATGGTGTGGTAGCCTTAGGAGCAATTCCTTGAAGCGCTCCCATGCCTTGAGAAATGACTCATCCCTTTCCTATCTAAAACCTTGGATTTGACGCCTAAAACTCTTAGTCTTAGCTTCAGTAAAGTACTTCCTATAAAAGGCATCACGGACTTGTGCCCAAGTGGTGAAAGATTGAGACTTCTGCATACGAAACCACATAAGCGCACCATCTCTCAAAGTTGCCGCAAACAGCTTGAGGCACGCATTCTCATATTGGGTATTAGACGCAAGGTTGCGCACTAACCCCTCGAATGTCCGCACATGCTCATACAGATCATCGCACTCCTTACCATAGAAAGTAAGAAGGTTATTAAGGACACCAGGCTTGACTGTAAAGGCATTACGTGCCTCTTGTGTCTCCTGAGGGAACACAATGGGTCCGAGAGGAGTGGTCCTCTCTGGATGCATGTGCTGCCTCAAGGACTACGGATTAGCTAATTGCCTATCTCCCATCTCAAATGATTCTGACTCTGACTCCGAGACTGACTCTAGAACTGATTCTAACTCTGGCTGGAAGAGCTGATTATTAACACTAACTGACTCAAAAGGCAAATCTATATAAAGACTACTAATAGGAATAGACTCTAGTTGATGCTCAGCTAAGTCTGACTCGAAACTAGAAGAGGAAGATCTAGAAAACACAGGCTGACTCGACTCCAGTTCTTTTCGAACTAAACGATGTGTCGGGTCGCGATAATAAAGAGGGTCCTGTTTAGGGGACACCTTCTTATTTCTACCTATGATGACTCAACTAAATGAAAACTCACACTCTTAAACACGCGTCGCCGTCCCCGGCAACGGCGCCAAAATTGCTTGACCGACCGGGTGTTGATAAATTTAAACTAAAAACGCGTCCCAGGCGTAGGACTCTGGACCAGTGTAGCACAATAATTCCGGAAGTACCGAAGTCGAACCACAGAGACGGACGGACGGTGGTTGACTTAAAAGTGGTGAATTCTAGTTTAACCAGGCTCTTAGGTAGCCACCCCTTGTTCAATTGATTGATTTACTGCCTAATTTACTAAATTGAATTAATTGACTATGAATTTAAAGGAGAGTACAGCCGTGGGAACCCAGCGTTTGCAACTAGCCTAACCAATATTCACTTGGGACACAATTATTCAATTCACTGATTTAAGAATAAAGAAGAAGGGGTTCCTAATAAATGCCCACCACTTGTCACTAGTTTTCATGCCCATTTAAAATCTGATGATGCCTGGGTTTTGTTTATTAGAAGGGGATTTTCTTTCGTATCCCAAAATTGTTGGAAAAACAAATTAATTCGTACCCGAGGTAAATCATTGATTAATCTAGTCACAGGACACCTTCGTCCCGTGGCTGCACCCTAAGAAACTACTCACGCATGCTTAAAATAACAGAAAATAAAATCCTAGATCGAAACATGATCATCTATTGCAGAAGAAACGAAAAATAAAAAACAGATCCACGTAGAATAGATAATAACGAACAACTTTAATTAATGGAAAAACTCTAAAAAGTTACCAGAATCCAAGCGATTGAAGGAAATAGCGCAGAAAACTTAAGAACTGAAAGAGAACAAAAAAACGTTAAGTCTAAAAGCTGCTACGTAAAAGTCTGGAATGAAATCTAACCTAATTCTAAGTTAAAACGAGGTATTTATATTAATCCCCTTTAAAAACAATTAAAATCGTAATATTAATCGGAATTCGAACCGACATAACCCAAAACGTCGTCGTTCCTGGCCGTTTAAACCCCTCGGTAGCACTACACCAAAAATGGTGTAGCGCACGCGAGCTCCTCAGTGGGCGTTTGACCTCGTTGACCGATGCTCCATGCGTTGACCTTGGTACACTCGGTAGCGCTACTGTAACGCCCCGAATTTTGGGTACGTTAAATAAACATTTTTATTGAATAAACTAAAGAGAGTCTAGCTCATTATTACAACATAATTCTCACAAGAGTACTTTTATTCAACAAAAGAGGGGGTAATCTAAGGTTAACTACTGCTCCGCCTCTTCCTCCATCCTTGCAAACTCCTCGGCTCCGAAGGCCTCCAAAGTGTACTGTTCATGCTGCTCATCTATAAAATTTGACACATTATACCAGCGTCGCCCCCAGTATAATATGTCAGGGTCACCACAAAGGTAACACCGTGAGCTACAGAAGCTCAATAGAATAATCCAACCCCTAAACCATAACTTAGAACACGAAGGTACATAGGCAATTACACATGCTCGTTCAACAACATAATTAACAATGACACATCCGCATTCAATATCTTGCCTACGTTGGTGTCATGCCTTTCTTTGTTTCTCCTACGCGACTCATCGTAAACCGTGTCACCATTTCCAAATCAACATTTTGAAAATCATTTCTCATTCTTTGTTACCAACGGGCTACCAAGTCCAGCCACGTTATCAAATCTTGCTTTGGCTCCTCTCCGCGGATAACCAAGCCCAATTACCAATGAAGCTACCACGTCCGGCTCCGTTAGCAATCTACACAATGGGCTACCAAGTCCGGCCTCATTGCGGTTTTCGCAAGTCTACACAAAGGGCTACCAAGTCCGGCCATTATGTAGTTTCAAAAGTATTTTACCAAGTCCAATTATTTCCTTTATCCACACCCTAGGTGACATGTTTCTACTTTCTCGATTTTCGTGTCTCGTAATCATGCATAGACTCCACGGCGGAACAAATCACTTTTAAGTAATCTAGCAAGATCATCCAATTCTATATTACCTAATCATACTCAAATTATTCCTTAAAGCATAGCGCCACATGTACGGACGCCCTTGGAGTGGGAAGCCACTTATGCTTTATCAACAACAAGCAGTACAAGCAAATATACATACATGCTCATAATCATCCTCAAGACAATAATATATTACCAAAATCCGTTCTTTCTTCCTTTGTGGAATTTTCAAAACAACATATGTTTATTGACGAGTTCATACATGAACAAGCAATTATCACGAGATCGAGCAATCAAGTAGTCATAAGATCAAAGTAAACTACGTAAAACAAGTCATACTACACATATGGCTTCATGCTCATACAATACAATATGCTTGGAGGAAGTAGTTAGGGATTAACTATATTTAATTCAAACATGCATCCAACTATACTTAGGATAAGTAGGTTCGAAGAACTCTACCATTCTTCTTGGCGGTAGGGTGGCTACGGGGAATTTCGTCGGAGTAACGGCTTACGGTGGACTTCCCGTAGCTTCGAAAGAAAAAGGTTTCTCTCGAAACTAAATCTTGACTATACTACTAAACTCTTATGGATCGAAGGGTGGTGGAGTGGTGGTTTAGTGGCGGCTTAGGATGAGTTTCTTGAAGAACAAGAGAAGAACTTCAAGAACACTCAAGAACAAAGCAAGAACAAGCAAGAACAAGCAAGAATACTAAGCTTTCTAGAGAGAGAAGTTGAATGGTGAAGGTGTGAGTTGAAAGGCATGGAATGGATGCTATTTATAGGCAAAATGGAGCTTCCCCCTCACTCCACTTGGCCGGCCACTATCTCTCTCTCTCTCCCCCATGGATTTGCTCCATGGTCTAGTCTTGTCAATCAATAGTACTCCAACCAAGTGCCATAGGTCAAATAGTGTTCAAGTACAACCCACATGTCAAAGTACAACTCACATGCACTTCACTCTCTCCCTCTCTCTTCCATGGATTTGTTCCATGGTCTTGTCTTGTCAAGCCAAAGCACAACAACAAGTGCAACTTGGTCAAATAGTGTTCAAGTACTCCCACATGTCAAAGTACAACACACATACACTTCATTCTCCCTCTCTCCCAACCGTCCTTTCTCTCTCTCTCTCCCTCCTATTCGGCCATCTCTCTCTCTCTCTCCCATGGATTTGTTCCATGGTCTTGTCTTGTCAAGCCAAAGTACAACAACAAGTGCAACTTGGTCAATAGTGTCAAAGTACAATGCACATGTCCAAGTACAACACACTTGCACCTTACTCTCCCTCTCCCTCTCATTCGGCCCTCTCTCTCTCTCTCTTGGTCAAAGTACTATCATGTACATATATCTATATATATATATCTATATGCACATTTATGGAAAGAACAAGGAAAGTAAGGACAACTTCACTTCAATGCACACATGGCTAAGATTGTTCTTTTTGTAGGAGAAAGGACACATGACTAGTCTTGTCATGCTATAGTACTCCAACCAATTACCAACTAGGTTAATAGTGTTCCAAGTACACCCACATGTCAAAATACAACTCACACACACCTCACTCTCCCTCTCCCTATTTGGCCACTCTTTCTCTCTCTCCTCTCCCATAGTTTTGTTTCATAGTCTTGTCTTGTCAAGCCAAAGTACAACAACAAGTGCAACTTGTTCGATAGTTGCCAAAGTACAATGCATGCACCTCATTCTCTCCTTTCATCCGTCCCTCTCTCTCTCTCTTGGTCAAAGTACTATCATGTACATATATATATATATATATCTATATGCACATTTATGGAAAGAACAAGGAAGGTAAGGACAAGACTACTTAAATGCACACATGGCTAATGATTATTCTTTTTGTAGGAGAAAGTACTATCATATCTTTCACCAAGAATCCCATGGGAATATTGGACAATGCTATTATCCAAGGGATAATGATTTCCCTAATGGTTATTGTCCAATGGTCTAACAATTACCCTAGCATGTAATAACCAATGGTCCAAAGAAGTAATGATGAAGGAACACATGACTTGTCTTGTCATCCTATTTGGCAATCCTAACATTTATTGTCCAATGGGTAAAGCTTTTCCTAGCATGTAATAACCAATGGTCCAAGGAAAGTCATCATGAAGTACAATGCTAGACTATTCCAACTCCTACTCAAACTTGGTCTTCTCCCTAACAACTATTGTCCAATGGTCAAAGATCTTCCTAGCATGTAATAACCAATGGATAAAGATTTTCCTGAACTTATCATCCAATGGATAAAGATCACCCTAGCATCTATCGTCCAATGGATAAAGATTACCCTAGCATGTAATAACCAATGGTCCAAGGAAAGTCATCATGAAGTACAATGTTTGCTTTTGACTATACTATTCCAACTACTAGTCAAACTTGGTCTTCTCCCTAACAACTATTGTCCAATGGTCAAAGATCTTCCTAGCATGTAATAACCAATGGATAAAGATTTTCCTAGAACTTATCATCCAATGGATAACGATCACCCTAGCATCTATCGTCCAATGGATAAAGATTACCCTAGCATGTAATAACCAATGGTCCAAGGAAAGTCATCATGAACTACATTGTTTGCTTTTGACTAGACTATTCCAACTACTAGTCAAACTTGGTCTTCTCCCTAACAACTATTGTCCAATGGTCAAAGATCTTCCTAGCATGTAATAACCAATGGATAAAGATTTTCCTAGAACTTATCATCCAATGGATAAAGATCACCCTAGCATCTATCGTCCAACGGATAAATATTACCCTAACCTTTATCGTCCAATGGATAAAGACAAAAAGGGTAAAATGGTCCATCTAGGGTTAGGAAGAAGTGATTAGGCCAAATGGGCATTAGGCTATTCTAACTAATCGGTTAAAGACTAATGATACTTAATGTAGGCTTTCATTGCTCGAGTGGTATTTTGGTTTTATCTAGTAGGAAATTGCCCAATAACGGAATATTAAAGCCCGACGGTGCCAAACGCCAAGGCAATGCGTGAGCGTGGCCAAGGCAGCCTGGTGGCAAAGCGGTGGCCAAAGCGATGCCAGCGACCGGTGGCAACAAGGCTAAGGCACGGTGCCAGCGATGCGCGGCCAGCGACCGGTGGCCAACAAGGCAAAGGCGACCGGTGGCAGCGGCGCGCCAAAGCAGTGGCGAACAGGCCAAGGCAGCCCGGTAGCCAAGCAGTGGCCAAGCGGTGGCCAAAGTAGCCTGGTGGCCAAACAGTGGCCAAGCGGTGGCCAAGGCGTAGCCAAGGCAAGGCAGGCGCGACAGCGAGCCGACGCCAAGGCAAGGCAGGCCCGTCAGTGAGCCGACGCCGAGGCGAGGCAGGCGCGACAACGAACCGACGCCAAGGCAAGGCAAGCCCGACAGAGGCCCGATGCTTGGGCAAGGCAGGTCTAACAGCGACCCGATGCCTAGGCAGCCTAGCGAAGCCAAAGCAAGGCGGTCAAGCCGACGGTTAAGGCAAAGACCAAAAATTTCCACTAACTACTACGGCATCGATGCATCACTAAGCCAAACGGTAGTTAGGGTTTGCTAACTAATCGGTTAAAAGCTAACTATGCTTGCTAAGTAGGATTTCCAGCCGAGAAATATAATTTAAAGATTTTCGAATAAAAATGAGATTTTTATTAGTCAGTACGTTTACAAGTATACTAGTCATGGGAGAAGGACTAAATTGTCCGGAGTAAAACGATTCAATTTTACAAGTTTCAAATCTAATTATGACGGATTATTAATCACTAAAAGGAATTTATAAAACAAATAAAGAATTTTCAAATATAACAACAAAATTTTTATAAGTCAATAACGACCGATTTTTGGATGTTAAAAATGAAATCCAAGCATTAAAATAAAATTCAAATTTTTAACGAAATTTTTATTGACCAAAAATCAGGGTCGTTACAGCTACATCAAAAACCATGTAGCGCTCTCCATCTCCCTGTTCCTGCCTTTTTTCCCTCAAAGCCGTGTAGTTACTTATTTTTTTAAAAGAAGTGCTAGTGTTGGCCCATTGATAATCTTAATCAGATCACCTCTCGGCCTCCACGTTTCCTTTGTGTCCACGAGCTGTATTCCAATTCTCCAAAATTAACCCAACATCATTAGCCCATGATAATTTCCAGCCACACCCACGTGCAAAAGCTAGCAGAAAATTGATCCAATGCTTCTCGCTTTATTTTATCTAGGAACTTGATAAATTCCATCGGCCCGATTTTGCTTTGACACCAAACAGATTTCAAATTTGCACTTTAACTCTAAATATTATCCATCGGCATTGAGAGTCCGGCTTCAAGGCCTCGCAATCCAATCTTGGCGTAAAATCCACCTTATTCCTGCAAATTAACAAAAACACAGAAACATACCAAAGGAACGCATCAAGTGGAAAATAAGGAATAAATTAGATAACAACGTGTTAAAACTACCCTATTTAGGCACTTATATCTACGATACCGCGTGCCTATCAGCTCTTGTTTACAAGCTCTAAACTCTTCAAAAGCTTGCTACATCTTCTCCTGAAAATGAATAGAATATTTTTGAGGTGGAGGGGGAGCTTGGTGTTGATATGGCTACTGCAGAGAAGTAGGGTAGCTAGCACATGGATCGAAAGAATTAGAAAAAGCTAGCCTTGGGGATGAGGCATAACATTGGTTCAGAGTTTCTTGTGTCCATGTAAAATTGGGGTGATTTTCCCATCCAGAATTTTAAATGTTAGAGTAACAATCATAACTTGGTTAAGGAAACCACTGGGTAGAAGTAAATTGCCCTTGGACATACTCAGAACACTGGGGAGTATAAGCATATTCTATTTTTTTAATTTTTTTACAATGAAAGGAAAAAAAAATCTCAAATGCACGCAACTCTACTAAAACAAGTGAAAAAAAAAAAGAATAACAAAAAAACCTCACTGTGCTTTTGGGTCAAGGTTTAGTAACCGCACCTGACTTCCTTTGACACTAAACAACTGTTAGTTTCAGATTAATCTCGAGCAAAGTCAAGAAACCTGCACTAAAAAAAAACTAATACAAAAACAAGAGGAATAATGATAGAAAAAAAAAATCTAGGCAAAGAACTAAAATAAAAATTAATCGAAACAATGCAACCGTGCTTGTAATCCCCGGCAACGGCACCAAAATTTGATCGGGTCGTTTCCGTACCAAAAATAATTAATAAAAGGAAACAATTACTACTACTCAAATGAATAGTGATAAGTATTCCGAGGCGGAGTTACAGTAATTCCAATTAATTTCTATCTTAGTTTGACAAAAAGATTGATTGAGTGGATTTTTCTAACATTATTAAACAGTAATTAAAAGTGATTAAAAACATAGATAGTATTGATGGGAAAAAGCTATAGGGTTTCAAATCCACTCTTCCCCCTCGTAACCTAAATATGTTTCGATTACAGGCCAACTATTTGAATCAATCCGGATACCGTAGGATTGCAAGCCCTAGCAATATCTCCTAATGATAATTTATGAATCACTAATCGACATGGACTATCTCTGCCTAGCACGAATCGTCTTACTAGCACGACCCGTCTCAAATCAAAGTACAGATCATCTCATCGGCACGACGCGTCTTACGTAGTATCATCCATCCAATTGGTTATCACAAAATAATTAAAACCGTTGTATGAACGTGCATAAAACCTAGCAATTCATGCACACAATTTGGTGGAAAGAATAATAGTAATAAATCTTGAATATTCATACAATCACGATTCAAATAATAAAACCCAAATCAAAACATAGATTGTATTATTTAGAGTTCGAGCTTTATCTATGCCCTAGAAGGGGGTTTAGCCGCTCATAGTAAAGAGACAACTGAATCTTGATTTAGCTTCCATGACAGCAAGAACTTTGTTCGTTCACTGTTGGCTTCGTACGTCCGTCGCTCCACTGCAAGTCCACGCCTACGGGCTGCTCTCCCCAAAGTCAGTAGGTTTCCATTGTTTATATAGGATCTTAAGCATTTATTACATTCGGCCCCTTGGACTTCTTGCTTTAATAAATTAACAATCCAACTTTGAAGTATTCTGCGCTTTAACCCCAGACTTCGTTAAACTCTTCTTTTTATCCAATATCTTGGACAACGAGCTAGAGCAACCTATAAACAAAATAGAAGCAAAATAAATATCAAGTAACAAATATTAATGACTAACGAGTGTAGTTTGGAGGGCCAAAATACCAATAGATGGTCTTGACTGTCTACACTTTAATTCCTTCGGTAAAGACTTCCTCTTCTCCCTTCGCCAAATCCTTGTGAATTTTGCTTTTATTCGTGCTGCCACTAGCTTGTGGGATCCTGTTCTTCACGTTTTTCGATTTCGAAAAGTAGAATTGTGCCCTACCATTGAGGAGTTTGCAGCTATTTTGGGGCATTTAGATAGAGAAGGTCTCGTTGTTCCTAACCCTTTGTTCAACCGTGGCAACCTTTTGAAAGCTCTGCTCTAAGTTCAGAAACATGAAGTTAGATTTTTCATGGTGAAACCCTACAACTTGTCCAACGTTTTGGTGCAACTGAAGCTCATCGTCAAGTTTCTCAATAGAAAGCGTGCTTTCATGCGCTGTGTGTCTGTCTTCTCCACTATTACTTGCTTGGCCCCTCCTTTGGCTATGTTGATTCTATGCTGCTTGATTTCGCCCAACATATTGGAAACTGTGTAGGTTTTGCTGGTTTAGTGTTAGCAGAGACCTTGATGGGTCTTGATACAATGAAGGGTAATCCAATAGCCCAGTTTTTAGGCAATTCTTCGTTACTACAGGTTCGCTCTTTACTTGTTTATTGCCAAGTTATCTTTTTGCTCATCACTCTTTTGTTTTGACTCCCATGTTCTCACAGCTTGCAATTTTCCCTTGTTTTCTATAGGCATGGCTTTATGAGAAGCTGAGGGTATGGGATGCGCCAGAGCGACTTCCGTATAGTTCAGACCACTATGGGGAGTGTCATGTGACCAGACAGTTTCCAACTGAGGCTTCTTGGAAGGCATGGATGGAGATTCACAAGGGCGATTGGATCCAATGGGTTTGCCCCTGGTATGGTATTGAGAGCATGACTGTAAGTACCATGAACCATTTTGGTGTAGCGGTGATTGGTATCACTCAAATTACCTTCTACTTTCCCACTTATTTTCAAAGACAGTTTGGGGTTGAACAAGCCAAAGTCTTGGGTGATCCTGAGTACGCTACTTCCAAGGCCCATGATGTCAATCTTCGTCGCAATGTGCTTCATTTATGGCCAAACCGGTGATGCAAGATGTTGTTAAGAACTCTGCTGACAAACTATTAGGTTCATATAAGCCCTGGTTGGAAACCCTTTTGGAAGATAGAAGTATGAAGAGAAGGAAGACCTAGAGATTGACAAATTGCTTATGTTTCTCAAAAGATGCTTTTTGTTTGATTCTAGTTTTCATAGATCGAGAATTTTTTGAGCTTGCTTTTCCTTTTCCCTTGGAAGATAATAAAACATTGGTTACTTATTAAAATGTCTTTGCCATGGTTTGATAATGAGTATGCATAGGATAGGCTTAGAAATTTGAAAGTGATAGTGATAGCGGTGGCCGAATCTCAAAAGGTTTGTTTTTTTTTTTTTTGTTAAGGTTCACTCGGGTATTTTCCTCTCCTTTTGTGCTCTTCATTGTCTCTAAACCGCCCTTGCGGGTTTTTAGCCTAGCGAGCTCTTTATTTATGCCTTAGTTTTGCCTAAGCCGCCCTTGTGGGTTTTTGACCTAGCAAGCTGCTCTAATTTTTGCTTGGGTTCGCCCACCCTTGTGATTTTTCGCCCAATGAGCATCCCTCAGGGGTAGTACTTCCTCAGCTTGTCGATGTTGACCGGTGTTGCAAATTCCATCCCATTCAAGTCTGCAATCTACGTTGGTCCTCTGGATAGTATGCATTTGATAAAGTAAGGTCCTCCCCAGTTTGGTCTAAACTTGCCTCTTAGGTCTGATACGTGAAAACGGATTGCTTTGAGTACCATGTCTCCCACTTTGATGTCCCTTCGCTTTACCTTTTTGTTGAATGCTCATGTTATGCGGCGTTGATACCCTTGCACATGGCATAATGCCCTCAGCCTTCCTTCATCCAGCAATGCCAACTCGTTGAAGTGATTTTGAACCCAGTCTTCTTTGATCATAAAAATTTCAACTAGAACCCTTAGTGAGGGTAGCTCTAGCTTGATAGGCAAGACAACTTCCAACCCATAGACTAGGGAATAGGGGGTAGCCCAGTTAAAGTTCTTTCAGTTGTTCGATAACCCCATAGTGCTACAGGTAGCATTTCTGCCCAATCTGTGTAAGTGTCAGTAGTCTTCCGCAGAATCCTCTTGATGTTCTTGTTAGCAGCCTCGACTGCTCCATTGGTTTGAGGTCGATAAGTAGATGACCAATGATTCTGTATCCCAAATTCAGTAAAAAGCTTCTTTGTCACCCCCTTGAAGTGCGATCCATTATCACAGATGAACTCGTGAGGTACACCATACCTATAGATGATATTGGTGCGGATAAACTTGGCCACGTGAGTGGCTTTGAGGGTAGCATAAGAAGTTGCTTCTACCCATTTGGTGAAGTAATCGATGGCTATTAGAATGAACTAATGCTTCTATTTCCCTTTTAGATTTATACTCCCAATGACGTCTATCCCCTAAGTAGAAAAAGGCCATGGAGACAACATGCTATGTAATTTCGTAGGGGGAATACGCATGCGATCAGCATGAGTTTGGCATTTGTAACATCGACGGACATAGTCGGCAGAATCGGCCTCCATTGTAGTCCAGTAATATCCCTAGTGCAGGATTTTCTTTGCCATTGTTGCCCCATTTATGTGCGGCCCACAGATTCCATCCTGTATTTCCTCCATTCACTACAAGAAAAATTACATTAGGTGACGAATGAAAATCGTCACAAATTGCATGTTTTTCGTCACAAATAATATAGGTGACCAAAAAAAAATTGTCGACTAAAGGTTGTCGAGGATTCCTACCTGGTGACGAAATCTATTTTTCGTCACCTATAGTGCCTTTTGATGACGAAATATTTCGTCATCAAAAAGTGAATAATTGGTGATGAAATTGTTTTCCTCATCTATTGTGGTTTTTGACGACGGAATTTTTTGTCATCAATTACTCCTTTTGGTGATGAAAAAATTCGTCACCGATGGGTCACATCAGTGACGAAATTTTTCGTTGCAAAAGACGTTTTCATATGGGAAAAAAATCCTTCTATCTTGCTCCTACTGGGTTTCGAACCCGAGTCCCTTGAGTTTTTCGCGCAAGCTCCAACCAACTGCACCACACACACTTTTCAATAAATATTTGAAATATCTAATATATAACATATATGTTTAACATGAAAATATATTTCGAATGTAATTTTGAACCTTTAAACATTAAAATTAGCAATTTTGATAAACATGAAAGTTGTAGGCAATTGAGTTATTATTCAAACCCAATTTGAATTATCTCAAACGGAGTTTTTAGTAAAGAGCTATGTCCAAAATATATTTAGTGACAAAGCGCAATTCATAAATTTCGTCACGAAATTCATAAATTTCGTCACGAAAGGTACCCATTTGACGACGAAATATATTTTTCGTCACTGAAAGCATTAAAATGGTGACGAAATTATTTTTTGTCATCAAAATTAATCATTTGGTGACGAAAAAAATATTTTGTCACTAAATTGGTCTCATTTGGCGACGGAATATATTTTTCGTCACCAAATAATTATTTTTTGTGACGAAAAATAATTTCATCACCTTTTTTAAGCTTTCAGCGACGAAAAATGTATTTTGTCGCCAAATGGGTACCTTTGGTGACGAAAATATTTTTTTCGTCGCTAAACAGGTATAATTGGTGACGAAATTATTTCGTCATGGAAGTTGTTAAAACAGTGACGAATTTATTTTTTCGTCGCCAAATATACTCATTTAGTGACGAAATTAAATTTCGTCGCCACTTTTTCGTCACCAATTTTCATTTTTCTTGTAGTGATTACTGTGTGACTTTCCTCTGTTGTGACACAAAGTTGATTTGGACCCAGATGTGCCCTTCGATACAATGCACATACACAGACAATAAATCGGGCGGCAAACTTCTGCAGACCCATCTTGTCCTTTGAGGTGGCTTCGGAGGGTTACTCTCCCTCTTCCAGTAATTTTCTCACGTCTTCATACCGTGGTTTCCTATCATCCTCACTCTCCTCAGTGAAGGTGCATTCGCATGCTGGTTTGACCTTCTACTTGATCATGAGAGGCCGCATTATGAATCCCAGGGATATCTCGACCATAGAGGCCAGTGTTGCCAGTACATCTGCAAACCTATTGTTCACTCGTGGAGTGTGCGTGAAGATGACTGAGTCAAATTGTCGAATCAGAGTTTCTAGTATGGAGTGGTATAGCTTCAGCGTGTCTTCCTTGACCTTCTAGTCTCCCCTTGCTTGGGACACCACCAGGTTCGAATCTCCAATGACTTCCACCATATTTGCCCCTAGTTCAAGGGCCGCCTCCATTCTAGCAATGCAGGCTTCGTACTCAGCTATATTGTTGGTGACTTAAAACCTCAGTTTATATGATAGAGGGATATGAGAGTTGTTTGGGGAAACTAGCAATACCATATGCCATGTCCACATTGGTTCGATGCTCCATCGAAGTAAAGCTGCCAAGTGTCATTTAGAAGACATAGGATGTCTTTGTCGGGGAACATGAAGTCTTCTGCCTCGGCCTCTATTACAGGGTGATCTGCCAAGAACTCTGCCATGGCTCTTCCCTTCACTGATTTCCTTGTCATGTATTTGAGGTCGAATTCTGCTAGCAGCATTAACCATCTAGCCAGCTTTCCAATAAGTGCTAACTTCTCGAAAAGGTATTTGATTGGGTCTAAACGAGAAACCAAAACTACCAGATGTGCTAATAGGTAATGCCTTAGTTTCTTTGTGGCCTATACTAGCCCCCAGCAGCTTTTCTCCAAGGTAGTGTACCTTGTTTCATAGTTTATCATCTTTTTGCTAAGGTAGTATATGGCACACTCTACTTTGGCGTTGTTTTCTTGTGCTAGCATACATCCCATGGATGTGTCTATTACTGAGAGATACAGAATTAATGGTTTCCCAGGGATGGGTGGTGATAACACAGGCGAATTCCTCAAAAATTGGATTGTCAGAATCCACATAGTTAATCATAGGCAAAGTGAAATACTCTAAATCTTCCTTCTCATTGCTTTGACCAGGTTTTCTTCACTCAATAGTTTGAAAAGATGAAAAGCTAGACTCAAATTGAGTTGACTCGAAGTCAGGATCGAAATCGAAACTAAGATCGGAATCAGCATTTTTCATTTTGTATTTTAGAGTGTGTTCCATGGTCCAGTTAGGGTAAGCCCCTTTTGCAACATCCACAATCAGCTCAGAGCAGTCTTTTTCCTCACCAAGGTTGATCATCAGTACTTCACTGTCATCTTGATTCACACTTTCATCATTGTTACCCTACATGTCTTAGAGGGCCATTTGGTTTGCTATTGCCGTTATTTCTTTCAGTTGAGCTTCAACCTTTGCTTCATTGCTGTTGTCGATTGTTCGTGTGCTAACACATCCCTATAAATTACCAAAACTATCCGTGATGGGGTGGATTACCCTTATTTGATTGTTGGTAACCCCTTCATCAAAGAGTCGGTTCAGTGATATTTCGTCTAGTGGATACCGTCAACAGACTCTTCCTCCTTTGCTTTGCCAACTTCAGGGTCGTTGACCTCGTCTATTGGCCAGTAGTCGTCGGTAGGTGCATAGGGGTCATGGAATTAGAATGGAACGAAGCCCTTCTTCTTCAATCATGCCTTCTACTTCTTCATCGTCATCTGTTCTTACAAAACATGACATGGTCTTCTTCAGGGATAATTACCATGGGCTTTGGTTGATCCATCGGGATGATGTACTTGGAAGGATCAAGAATCTTGGCAGTAGGATGGAATGGGCCAGACAACTTGGTGACAACTTGAAAGTGTGAATTGAACATGAACAGTGATGCAGCCATTGTTACCTGAAATTTTTTCTTTTAGTTAGATTAGTTTAGCTTACCCCCGTTGTAACAACTCTGATTTTTACTAAATAAAAATTTCATTATTATTATTCAAAAAGTCTTTAATTATTCTTGGATGGTTTATAAATTCCTTCTATTTGCTAATGATCCGTCATAGTTAGATTGAAGCCTTATAATTACGATTCTTGGCTGGAAATCCTACTAGACTAGTACAGTTAGTTTCTGACCAACGAGTTAGAAAAGCCTAACTACCATTTCATCTAGTTACTTCCTCCTAACCCTTGGTGAACTTCTTGAACCCTTTGAACCTTATGAACCTCCCAACCCTAGGTGAACCATTTAAACCTTTAGCTTTACCCATTGGTCGACAAATGCTAGGGAAATCTTTACCCATTGGACAATAGAAAACCTAGATTTTCTACCAATAGTACTTTACTAGATTTTGTGAAAGTACATAGATGTGTACATGTTTAAAGTACATAAGTATTATTTAGGTATAGAAAGTACCTCATCCTTTATCCATTGGACAGTAATCGTTAGGAGAATTATTACTCATTGGATAATAGCCTAGCCTTGCCAATAAGTACTAGGATTTATTAAACTAGTCATTCATTAGATTTTCCATATGCTTGAAAGCTTAAAAGATATGGATATGTACCATATGAATCTATTAAACTAAGATTCTTTATGTACATTAATATTATAATACTATAAGAACATGTGCATATTTGACTAGTTTATTAAGAAAATATTGCATAGTACTAGGTGTATCTATATTAGATAATCATAGATGTACTTATATATATACTTGGTTATATATATATATTGATATATATATATATATATATATTATTACAAAGTACACATGTGTTATTAGAATAGTTTAATACGAAAATCTTGGCTTTGAAATCCCATTAGATCACATGGTACCATAAGTACAATTATATATATATATATATATATATATATATGGGGGCGGTTCCGGGGACAACAAATTTGACAACAAAAAAAACAACACAAATCTCAATCTCATAGTTCCCGATCAAATTTTTATGATCCGAACCGTTCAATGTGTGCAGAATGTGATTTTAAAGGTACCCACAAGAAATTAGCAAAAAATATGACCGGAAAGTGTTTGTTTTGAACAGTTTTTAATTGAACCGTTCATAAATCTAAGCTAAAAACTGCTTAGATCAAGCCCTTTTCGGTCTTTTTTTTGTTGATTTTTCGTGGGTATCCTTAAAATCACTTTCTGATCACATTGAGCGGCTCAGATCATTAAAATTTGATCAAGAACTATGTGTTGTTTTTTTTGTTGTCAAATTTGTTGTCCCCGGAACCGCCCCTATATATATATATATATATATATGTTTACTTGTACATAGAGGTGTGTGTGTGTGTGTGTGTGTGTGTATATATATATATATATATATATACTATACAAAATACAAGAGGGAGGGAGAGAGAGAGCGAGGAACCCGAGAGAGAGAGAGGGAGATTGGGAAATACCTTGGCTTGATCTTCCCATAGGTATTTTGTTATACTTTCAATCTATGATGGTATACTTCTTCAAGCAAAATCTATGTACCCTAGTCCTTATATGTATAAACTACTAGCCAAATCTTGTACAAACCCTCCTTCCTTCACCAAAATCTTCCATAATCCAATCCAAAGTACCAAAACCTAGCGTTGCATGCCTAAAACTAGGTAGAAGTTGTACAAGCAAACCTTTATCCAATGGACAATAAATGTTAGGGGATAATTTATCAATTGGATAATAAGCCAAGCTTTTGCTATAAATAGCAAGCCATTCTAAGCATTCAACTCACACCTTTCCATACTTCTACTTCTCTCTCTAGAAAAGTCTTGTGGTCTTAATTGTTCTTGGTTGTTCTTCCTTGTTCTTGAAGTTCTTACAAGTTCATCGAAGAAACTCATCCAAGACCGCCATTAAACCGCCACTCCACCACCCTCTCAATCCAAAAGTTTTAGTAGTGTTAGTCAAGATCTAGTTTCGAGAGAAACCTTTCTCTTTCGAAGCTACCGTAGGAAGTTACTCCGCCCGACGTACCATCTTTCCTCCATAGTCGTCACTACCGCCAAGAAGAACGATAGTTTTCCCATACACTTTAACCTTAAGTATAGTTAATTGTATGATCTTGTAGATTAGTCTTATCCCTACCCTAAGTATAATTAGAAATGTGTATATTGGAAGATAATCATGTAGCACTTGATTAGAAGTATTCGTATTTTGATCTTTAAGATAGTTATGAGTTGTTTACATGTTACTTGCATCACTTATGGTTGTTTGAGAAAGCATAAGTGATTATCACTCCAAAGGCGTCCGTACATGTGGCGTTATGTTTTAAGTTGTGATTTGAGCATGATTAAGTGGTATAGAGTTGGATGATCTTGCTAGTTTAGTTTCAAGTTTACGATGAATAATTTACGTGTACCTATGTGAAAAAGTCCTATCGCGGAGTCTATGCATGAAAATGAGACACGAAAACTGAGAAGTAGAAACATGGCACCTAGGGTGTGGTTAACATGGATAAAATATTTTTGAAACTACATGATGGCCTGACTCGGTAGCCATTGTGTGGATGTGAAAACCCTCAAAGTGGCCGGACTTGGTAGCCCTTTGTGTGGACTTGCGAAAACCGCAATGAGGCCGGACTTAGTAGCCCATTTTGAAGATTGCCAATGGAGCCGGACGTGGTAGTCTCATTGGTAATATGGCTTGGTTATCTGCGGAGAGGAGCCAATGCAAGATTTGAATGGTTTGTGAAAACTGCAATGTGGCCGAATTTGGTAGCCCATTGTGTGCGTTGCCAATGGAGCCGGACTTGGTATCCTCATTGGTAATGACGGTTGGAATGATATTCAAAAGGTTGCTTTTGTAAAGTGGAAAATGGAGACACGATCTACGATGAGTCGCGTAGGAGAAACACAGAACTTATGACACGAACGCTCGAGGAATAGTGAATGTGGATGTGTAATTGTTAACCATTTTGTTAAAGATGCATGTTCTATTGGAAATCGTTACCTATATGTTTTGTTGATTGTAAGTTAAAGGTTAGTCGGTATGGTTATTTCTATTCAGCTCCTGTAGCTCATGGTGTTACCTTTTGGTGACCCTGGCATATTATATTGGGGGCGACGCTGCTATAATGTGTTAGAGTTCATAGATGAGCAGGGTGAACAGAACGCTTTGGAGGCTTTCAGTGCTGAGGAGCTTGCTAGGATGGAGGAAGAGGCGGAGCAGTAGATAACCTTAGCTTTCCCCTTCTTTTGTGTATTATAAGCCCTCTCTTGGGAGATTGTGTTGTAATAAAGAGCCAGACTCTACTTAGTTTATCAATAAAATGTTTAATTAACGTACCCGAAATTGGGGGCGTTACACCCTTTCGCTTTGATCTTAAGAGGCCCATAAGGTTTAACCTGCAAAAGAAAACTTTACAACATACAAGTATACAATGGGTGTGAGGAAGAACTTTTACAAACAAATGCAAGTAGGTTCCTAGCCTGTAAGTCGTTCCTGTCCTATTTTGATAAGTTCTATGGCTCTCTAACACTTGTAAGGTTTGGGTAGTGTCAAGGGTGCTTCGTTGTCAAAGGGCACCAGTCCTTCTGCCTGCCCATCATAGGCAACGACCGGATGGTTTTCTTTTTGATATACCACTAGGTACAAGTGATTATGGAATTTGCTGGAACCCCTAACATAGCCCGTGACATGCCAGGGTATTAGGTGAACTCAACGAGGTTGCCTGCTCGATGCATATGATAAATGAATTAAATAAAGCATGTATTAGTCTTATGTTAAACTTTATGGTTAAGGCTCTCAAGTCCCCAGCGGAGTCCAAAAACTGTAGACACCTCCCGAAGCAAGACATTTCCATACAGATTAATCGTTGGTGATTGTTTTGTTGTTTACTTCGTAAACCAAGATCGTGGACATTCCCATGGCTAGGAATGTTGCCACATGATAGCAGTTATCATCAAAACAGAGTCGCCACCTGGTTTATAAAAACTAGGAAAAATCGATAGAGATTCTGGGTACGGGAACCAAAAGTACAATAAGAGGAAGGTGTTAGGCACCCCTCTTTGCTCAGTCGTGAGACTGGCCCATAGTTGTTCGACATATGATTAATACATGCTTTATATAATTCTAAACACGTACACTGATTAATTAGCCTTTAAACAGTTAATGGTGAGCCGAGACTGTAATTGAAAATATGCATAAGAAATGCAGAATAGAACAAATCTGTCCTAGGAGATGGATCCCGCAGCCGGTGAATAGATGTCACGGCCGAGGGATCCACCTGATGGATTGAAGATCCAGCCGATGTTCTACCTCACACCAGACTAAGCAACTAAC
The DNA here is from genome assembly GCA_025413875.1 of Rhododendron molle. NCBI lineage: Eukaryota > Viridiplantae > Streptophyta > Magnoliopsida > Ericales > Ericaceae > Rhododendron > Rhododendron molle. The sequence goes on along the minus strand of CM046391.1, from coordinate 31,241,759 downwards.
AGAGAGTTAAAGTACTACGATTAGCATACATAAACTGAAAATAAAATGAACCAAAGGCCCCTGGGCCTCACCACCTTGATCCCTCAGTGGCTTGATTGCTTTGGATTGAGGGTGATTGACCGATTTGCTTCTCGAAAACCCTAGGGTTAGGGTTTGAACTTCGGGGTTTAGATCGTCCGGTTGCAGCTGCCTTCGGTAGGTTAGGGCTTTTGCAGAGGGGATATAAGAGAGTGTTTTTGCAGAGTTTCTGGCTAGAGAAGGTGTGTTGTCTTTTTTATTTCGGAACCCTACGGGCCCTTTATATAGGCAATCGATGACTCATTACGGCCACTCAAATGGCGTGAATCGAAAAGGAATTCTAGGGTTCAAAGATCTCTAGACGTTATCTACTTCGTAACCCAAACGCATGGGAAAAAAGTCTGCTAGGTTTTTTTGTCAACAGATCAAACGTATGATAGAACATTCCAAAATCTGAAAAATAGACGATCTGGCAGCTGAAGGAATGATATTGCGGCCGAGGAATGGACCTGGCAGCTAAGTGATCGATCCTTCAAGGAGATTTTCAAGCAACAAGTTTCACAGGTGAAAGAATGATGTTGAGGCCCTGAGATCAATGTTACGGCCGACAGATGGATTCTCCTAGGATACTGTATTTCTATCTGAAAGACTATTTGGCTCTGGATTAGGTCCTCTAAGTGGCTAAAAGTTCTCACCATAAGTCCTAAAGGTTCATGAGAAATCAATCAGCAATCACTGTATCCATATCATCATCGGGATGGTCCACATGGTGGGACTTAAATAATCGTTAGGCCAAATTGGGGTGTCTACACTATGTGCGAAGCACAAGACAAAGCACAAGACAAAAGTGGCCTAGGGACCTAGAACTTGGACAAGCCAAGTGACTGTCGAGTGACCAGGTCGCCCAAGTACCATTGCCACCCGAAAGTCGACTCCAGCAGCACTTGACTTGTTGTCACCACTATGCTCTAGCCACGTACTCTGGCTCAGGCACTACGCCGCTCCACGGGTCCAATTGCACCTACAACACATTCAAAAAGCCAAAGCAAAAGATATCAGTGACAACATTAAAGCATTTCAAGGTATAATCAACAGGTGAAATCATTGTTTACTTGGGTGCTCAATAGCTCATCGAGGTACACTCTAAAGCCTAGGAGGCTCCCTTTGGACTTCTTTTTGCCCCTGTATTGTGGCCCCCAGATCTTGGCACATGGGAGCATCCACATATCCAACCACTTGTTCTCTAAAGGATACATTTTCAGCACCTCATAGGCCCACAACTGCAAGGTTTTCAAATAAACAAGGAATCGGAATAAGCATGTACAATTCAAGGCGCAAATATGGACTGAAATTGAACTACAGGTTTGAAATGATACCTCCCATATTCTCCAGTAGCCGGCTACCACCTTCTTGAACCGTGTGAACTCTCCCATGAAGCCATAGCACGCCCCTAAAGCTGCTCCTCCCCAGTTGTACTGAAAAGTCGTGCATAGGTCACGAAGGGCCGGCAAGTAAGACAAGTGCACCATGGCACACTTGTTTGGGTATAGCGTAGCCCTGAATAAGTATAGCAGATAGGCCCTCGCCATCTGCTCTTCCTCCTGCTCGGTGGTTGGTATCTTCTTCAAGTAGTCCTTGAACTACTAGTACTTGACCATTTCCTCCCCTCGCTCCGACGCCCATTCTAGGAACCACTTTAGCGTTGCCTCATCTCTATGAATCCCAGAGTCGAATGGGATAGGCTCACCTCCTACCCTCAGGCCTATGATGGCCGCAAAGTCCAGTGGGGTCATAGTCATCTCCCCAATTAGAAAATGAAAGGTATTGGTCATGTCATGCCACCTCTCACCCATGGCTATCAGCACAGCATGGTCACTCTTCGCCGCTGTCAAGGTGGGGATGAACAAGCCGAAACCTACCACATCTACCAACTCCCACACTCGCTTGGGCAGTCCTCTGTATAGCTCTAGTGAGCTTGCAACACCACCATGCCCTCTCGAGCTGGCCACTCTCCTCAGTTCAAAACATAGCCAAGACAAAGGAAATGCGTCAGTACACATGTAAATCAAATTTCAAGACATAAGCAACTGATATCAACAATTTTAAAATCATTCAACAAGTCGAAACAAGTTCAAAGGCATTCTATTAGTTGATTCAAGTTACTTCAGGCATACTGTCTATCAAGTTCAGTTATCAAAAGGTATCCTATCAGTCGAGCTACCTATCAAGGCATTCTACAGTCGATTCAAGTTCTTCCAAGTTACGTTACCGTCAATTTCAAGTTATTGAGGCATAATTAGTCGAATCAAGTTCTAGGGCATTTTATCAGTTGATTCAAGTTATTTCAGGCATCCTATGGTCGAGTTATAAAAGTCGAAGCATCCTACAGTCAATTCAAGTTATTCCAAGTTACATTATCCGTCGAATCAAGTTCTAAGGCATTCCACAGTCGATCAAGTATTTCAAAGGCATAAGTAGTTGATCAATTATTTCAAGGCATTCTGCAGTTGATATCAATTGTTTCAAAGGCATTCTATTGTTGATCAGCTACTAAAGCATTCTATCAGTCAACTTCAAGTTCTACATGCAAGATACAATAAGTCAAACGAAAAGCTAAAGCAGGAATCAAAAGGTATACCTACTCCCAAGTCCGTGCTAGGTGCTCTGTCAGGTCCCTCAGGACAAGCTCCGGGTCATAGTCCTCCCGTTGAGGCACATAATTGTCAACCCCTGACGGGACAAAGACGTGCGGCTCTGGTGGCGTGTACGTCTCTACAGCAAAGGGGGTGTGAGCCACCGGTAGTCTAGTCCTCGCCAGCTCCACTGCAGACTCCTGCGCCCACACCGCCTCCTCTTGGGCCCTCTCAACCACTCCGTCTCTCGCACCAACTCGTCGACCTCTCGCCTCGACTGCTCTTCCTCTTCGGCCAGCTTGATCTGCCTCAGCCTCTCCTCACGGGCTACTAACACCACCGCGAGTACTGTTTGGTTCTCCGCCAACAACTGGGCAAGCACGTCGTCCCCCATGAAATCCGCAAAGTCACTTTTTGAAATGGGCTCATGCCCTGAGGACCCCACGACTAGAATAAACTCAGGCCGCTCCGTCGACACCTCTCTGGATGCCTCCTCAACAACTGTCGGGTCTTTTCCCTTTGCCGAATCCCTCCATGGCAATCCCGATTGAACATCACTGCCACCGCCACCACTGCCACTGCCACTACTGCCATCCCCAATAAAACCCCCTTCGATTACCACAAGACCTTCCACAGCATCCCGTGAGTCCAAACATTGAACCCATGGGCCCTGTGCGTCAAAGCCCACCGACGTACACCCCTCCGGCACTAGTGTACGCCGATTGCTGCCATCGCCTATCTCCTTTACATGCCCTCCGTCGTCATCGCCATCCCTCTGCATCGCTGCACCAGTGCTCAACGAAGCCCCCTCTGCAGTTTGATCGTTGATTTGTGATCTTTGGAAGTCAACTTTGTCTCTTGGCCGATTTCCACCGTTGCCACCATCACCGCCAATGCCACCACTGTTGCCGCTGTTGATTTCAGCCATGGATGTGTACGGGTTTTGTGTTTTGTGTTTTCGGACCAAGGCGTGGGGAAAAAGAGGAGAGATGATCGTGGGAGAGAGTTTGTGAGGTTTCGAAACTGCCGAATGGCGGTTTCCATACTCGTTCTGGAGTATAAATGAAGAGGGGAGAAGCTGGGCCGGGTTTGGGCCGTGTAACGCCCCGAATTTTTGGTACGTTAAATAAACATTTTTATTGAATAAATTAAGGAGAGTCTAGCTCATTATTACAACATACGTCTCACAAGAGTACTTTTATTCAACGAAAGCGGGAATAATCTAAGGTTAACTACTGCTCCGCCTCTTCCTCCATCCTTGCAAGTTCCTCAGCTCCAAAAGCCTCCAAGGTGTACAGCTCCCCTTGTTCATCTAACAAGTCTGACACATTATACCAGCGTCGCCACCAGTATAATATGTCAGGGTCACATAAAGCAACACCGTGAGCTTGAAAGCTCAATAGAGTAATCCAAACCCACTAACCCTTAACATACACATCAAAGATAGTATACGATTTTAACATGCTTTCAAACAACTCATACAATTACACATGCGCATTCACTAACGAGCGTTGGTGTCATGTTTTCCGTGTGTCTCCCCTACGCGACTCATCGTTTTGTGTCTCATCTTTTATCATCAATTCCGAAAACACGCACACACACAACCATGGGTTACAAGTACCTTGTGTCGCACAACAATGAGCTACCAAGTCCGGCTCATTGCCACAAGGTTACCAACGCACGCCCACAATGGCTACCAAGTCCGGCACATTGTGTCACACACACACACAACCATGAGCATCCAAGACCGGCACCTTGTGTCGCACAACAATGAGCTACCAAGTCCGGCTCATTGCCACAAAGGCTACCAAATCTGACTCATGGCCATAATGGCTACCAAGTCTGGCCATTATGCATTTCCAAAACACTTTTTATCCGTATCAACCACATCTTAGGTGTCATATCTCTACTTTTCCAATTCCATGTGTCTCGTAACATGCATCGACTCCGCGGTGGGACTATTCACATAACTCATGTGATATCATGCTCGTTAAAAGGTCAAAATACAAATACTTCGTTTCAAATGATACTTTATCTTTAAAATGCATTTCCTTCGAGAGGTTCAATAAAGCAACACATGTTCATTGACGAGTTCATACAATCACGTGGTAACTAGGCGATCAAGCAATCAAGTAGTCATAAGATCAAAGTAAACTAAGTTCTTTTAAACAAGAAAGTTCTACAAGCTAAATATCACAACTACATTATCATGCTCATGTGCTTCAAAGAATTCTACGTCAAACAACATCATGCGATCAACTAGCCAAGTACTACAAATTTTTAATCTCGCTCATATCATACGATATACGTAGGGTAGGGGTATAGGTATACTACGTAGAGTTAGAGGTATAAGAAGATTCTACCTTAATCCGAAACTAGTCGGGGCCGAATAAGCTAGTTGGAAAGTGCTACGGGCGTCGAATGCTCACAATCTGGACCCAACTTTGGATGGCAGTAACTCGGTCAATACTTGGCCGAATAGAATCGTTCTTGAGTCTTAAACGAAGATCTCGAAGTTCTCTACGACTTTCGTGAAGGACGTTGTTCCAAAAAACGACTTTCGCCCGGAGAAAAATGGTGGTAAAGGGGGTGACAGTAAGCTGTCTGGACTGGAAATCCGAGAATTTCACTGAACTTCGGATGGCAATATCTTGGTTGTTTCTTGACCGTTTGGGGTGGTTCTTGGTTCTAAACTGAAGCTCTCGAAGTGTTCTACGACTTTCGTGGAGGATGTTGTTCCTTGAAATGACTTTCGCCCGGAGAAAAAATGGAGTTTTTCGGAGGACAGTAGGCTGTCCAGAAACTGGTTTCTTAGAGATTTTAGAGAGAATTGAGAGCTATGCTTGGAGGTGTGAGTTCAAAGCACCAAATGGCTTGGTATTTATAGGCAAGCCTCTCCTCTCTCCTCTCATGGCCGAATTCTCTCTCTCTTTCCTATCTCTCATTTTTTTATTCCAATCAATCTTGCTTCCTTGCAAGAAACAACCTAAAACTAGGCATGCAAGGCTAGGATGTGTCCTTTGGATTGGATTATGGAAGACTATGCAAGCAAATGGAATTTGATTCAAGTATAAAATTAGGGTTTGTACAAGAAGGACTATATTTGATTGTCCTTGGCCATGCTTTCACTTTGAAAGCATATTAAAGAAGGACAAGATGAGCTAAGCTAGGTCAATCAACTTGCACACACATCACACTCTTTCCCTCCCTCTCCATCCGATCTCTCTCTCTCTCTCCCAATTTCTCTCTCTCGGCCTCTCTCTCAAGTACTATATATATAAATATATATATATATATATATATGCACTAGGAAGAATACACATAATATATTATAGATATGGGTACTATGGGTACTTTGAAATCTTGTATTTTAAACCAAAATTAGATTTTCTTATTATAAAAATCTATATACACACATGTGAATTACAATATAATATATATATACATATATATATATACATATATATATATACATACAAGTACACATATTATATATACAAGCAAGTACTACAATATCTAGACTAGATATGTCACTTTCCAAGATCTAATAAACTAATCTTCTTCTTTCAAAGTACTAGGTACTAAATTATTAACCTAATGAACTAAATCTATTTTAATGGATTTTAACACATGGGCAATCTAGTCTTTAATAATAAGAGAATCCCATGGAAAAATTAAATAATAAACCTTGTACTTGCATGGAAGACATACAATATACTAATATATGTATATGTACTTTGGGTTTTTAATAAAATCCACATTTTCAAGTAAATTAGATTTTCTAATTAAAATATTTAATAACACACATGCCATATACAATAAAATATATATATACAACAAGTACATACATATATATATATATATACATGTACTACACAATATCTATACTAGATATGACCTAGGACTAATATCTAATATAGTATTCTCCTACTTTTCAAAGTACCATGTATAATAATACTAACCTAATGTACTAATTGTATTTTAATGGATTTAACACACATGCCAAATCTAATATTTAAATCAAACAAGTACATGATTGTCAAGACTAACTATTATCCAATGGATAATAGTTTCTCTAATGGTTAATAACCAATGGGTAATAATGGCTAGGATTCTAGTCTATCGTCCAATGGTTAATAAAACTCCTAACGGTTATTATCCAACGGTTAATGCTAGAAAGTCTAATATTTGTAATTAAGCACTAAGCTGATCTAATCTCGTACTTAGGAAGATTAACCAAGGTTTACCTATTGACCAACGGGTAAAGGAAATCCTAACGCTATCGTCCAACGGATAAATATTACCCTAGCTTTTATCGTCCAATGGATAAGACAAAAAGGGTAAAATGGTCCATCTAGGGTTAGGGAGAAGTGATTAGGCTAAATGGGCATTAGGCTATACTAACTAATCGGTTAAAGACTAACGATACTTAATCTAGGCTTTCATCGCTCGAGTGGTATTTTGGTTTTATCTAGTAGGAAATTGCCCAATAACGGAATATTAAAGCCTGACGGTGCCAAACGCCAAGGCAAGGCATGAGCATGGCCAAAGCGACCAGCTAAAGCGGTGGCCAGCGGTGATGGCAAAGGCAGCCAGTGGCCAAAGCGGCCGGTGGCCAATAGCGATGTGTCGGCCAGCGACCCGGTGGCCAAGCAGTTGGTCATGGCGACCCGGTGGCCAAGCGATGTAGCGGCGGCCAAAGTAACTGGTGGCCAACAGGTGGTCATGGCGGCCAGCGGTGTGGCGGCCAAAGCACCTGGTGGCCAAAGCAAGGCCAAAGCGGCCAACAGAGGCCAAAGCGACTGGTAGCCCAAAGAGGCCAAAGCGACCAAAGAACGCCAAGGCAAAAGTGAGGCGCGACCCGATGCCAAGGCAGAACCCAATGGCAGCCAAGGCAGAGGCCAAGGCAGCCCAGCAACGCCAAGGCAAAAGTGAGGCGCGACCCGATGCCAAGGCAGAACCCAATGGCAGCCAAGGCAGCCCAGCAATGCCAAGGCAAAACCGAGGCGCGACCCGATGCCAAGGCAGAACCCAATGGCAGCCAAGGCAGAGCAAGGCAGTCATGCCGACGGTTAAGGCAAAGACCAAAAATTTCTACTAACCACTTCGGCTTTGTTCGGTTGTGGGTTTTGAGTTGTGTTTTTGAATAAAGGTAGAGAGAGAAATGAGAGTAATGATTGTGGAGAGAGGTAAAAAGTAGAGAGAGATAGAGTGAAAAATTAAAATAATGATTGAAAAGTTAGAGAGAGAAAAAGTAAAAAAGTTACTTTATCCAAAACCCTGGGTTTGGAGTTCCAAACCGAACAAGGGCTTCGGCATCGATGCAACACTCTAGGTTAGAGAAATGTAACTAAGCCAAACGGTAATTAGGGTTGCTAGCTAATCGGTTGCCATGTAGGATTTCCAGCCGAGAAAATAAATTCTAGGATTTTACTACAATTACCAAGTAACTATACCAAGGTCTTAATAGGCATACTCGTCTTTAGAAAATGACCTTAATGCCCGGGCGATGAATACCAATCTCCTAAGTCATAAACCTAATTATGATGGATTATTAATCGCAAAAGTGGGTTTATAAAATAAATAAAGAATTTTCAAATATAATAACAAAATTTTATAAGTCGATAACGACCGATTTTTGGATGTTAAAAATGAAATCCAAGTATTAAAATAAAATTCAAATTTTTAGCGAAATTTTTATTGACCAAAAATCAGGGTCGTTACAACCTATCCCCCTTAAAATAATTTCGTCCTCGAAATTGGTGCGTGTCTACTGATTTGACAAGGTTGCTATACTGGTCCTTGAATCGTCGTCTATCCCCCTTAAAAGAAGCAAGTCACTCTTAAGTCACAGGTTAGGTGTAGGTTGGCTATTTCTAGTCCGTACTCGCTACTCACTTTAGACTAACAGCTGCACTCTCCCGAAATGGTGGTGTTACTCGAACTTAGAGGTTTTGTTAAGAAGTTAGCACGCAATGAACAAGACAGCTAGATTTAGATTTAGAAAAGATTATTATATTACATGCCTAATGGCATCATGAGATACAAGAAAATGAAAGTGAAAGCAAAAAAAAAAAATAATAGCCAGGGTGCCATTGCTACGCCTCGAGCCGCCATCGATCGTTGAAAGCTTAGAGTGCACGACGTTCGTATTCTTTTTCGAACGCCGCGAGTGCGACGGCCACCGCGGGAATCCAGTACCAGAAGGTAGTAAGGCAGTCGTTCCTGTCGAACCACCGTGGCATGGCTATGGTGATCACGGCACAGAAGAGGACGAAGGTGAAGGGCAGCAACTGTATTGCTCGGATCATCGAGGTGAGCTCGATTCGCTCCATCTCTCGGAACTGGGCGTCCTCCGGGAATCCTCGTCGGTAGATCGCCATGGCTCGGTTTGATTGGATAGTGGTTTGAAGGGGTTAAAATGGTAAGAGAGATGAAGATAAGAAGAGGGGTGAGGAAATGGGAAAAAGAATGGAGTATATATAGGGCCGGGTGAGGGGTGTGAAGGAGGGAAAGGTTTGAATTTGAGTTTGAAAATTTGGAGGATTGAGAGGATGGGTTCCGGGCCCCCCTTTTTTGGGTATGGCTGACGCGCGATTACCGGGCCCCCTTTTTGGGTTATGGCCGACACTTGGCGCTCTCATCAAACTAAAATAAAATGTCTAATGGTAGTGTGCTACAGTACCCATAACAGAGAAGATTTTATAGATAAGCAAGAAGATTACTATCATTTAGCAACTTGCGTCAACTAAAATAATTGTCCTTTGTAATAAGGGTTTCATTTACTAAAGTAAAATATTGTATAGCATACAACAGTACTCTTTTTTTTTTTTTAAGAAAATAAGCTTTTCATAGATAAGCAAAGGCTTACAAGCATAAGCATAGAATTCTACTATAATGGCAAAAAGTGACCTAAGGTTCTTTCTAATACAAGTTGAAACGATCCTATGTACTCCTGCTACGATACTACTACGACTCGAGGTGTAAAGGGAAAATCGTATACGAATAGGTATAAAATACAAGTCTTTCATTAAATGGAAACAAGTACACATAGATGATCTTACAAGTCTTTACTGAAATAGAAATGCATACAACATAGATGGACTCTTAAACAGACAAGGGTGATCCTAATTTTCCAACTTCCTACATCCCGAAGGATTACAATTATTACTCGACTTATCTAAGATACGCCTAATTGGCATCCTTTGCTTTTGGGGTCTCGTCCTCTTCGAGATTCCCTTCATTGACATCCTTACTTCCACTGACTTCTCCCTCCTCAGTCACCTTGTTGGCAACCTTTTCATCTCCGGTTTCTTCTTCAACTTCTTCAATTATAAACCCCTCATCATCGGGAAATGCTATTTGGACTATGACGGGTATAGCTTCATCACCATCTTCCTCCTCATTTTCGGGAAGTGGAATGGCACCATGCTTCTGATAGAAGTCATGAATGTAGGGAAAAATATAGGAAAAATTGGGATCCTCCATTAGTTGGGTTGTCATGGTTTCTATGGTGTTTCTAAATCAGCGAGCTTCCGCTAGTAGGTTGACTTGGTAAAGGTTCGGTTGGCTCATCTACAAGGAAAGTTTAAACCTCAATTAGTCACGGTTTAAAGACAAGGGTTCAATTAACACTAATGAAAAACTTGGATTTAGCTACGTTCCACATTCGATTCTTAATTTAAGTCATCATCCAATTGTTCGGGAATTCCCAGTTCGGTGGTACTGCCAATTTCCACACCTTACTTCAATCCGAAGATTGTTTTGTCAGAATTCCACCCAATTTGGGACGGTAAACTTAAACTCAAATTCACGTTTATGCAACGGTCAAACTATCTTATGGTTCTACCCATTTTACCCATGGCCGAGTGTTGAGCCTAAAGCTCTGATACCAAGTTGTAACGCCCCAAATTTTGGGTACGTTAAATAAACATTTTTATTGAATAAATTAAGGAGAGTCTAGCTCATTATTACAACATACGTCTCACAAGAGTACTTTTATTCAACAAAAGCGGGAATAATCTAAGGTTAACTACTGCTCTGCCTCTTCCTCCATCCTTGCAAGTTCCTCAGCTCCAAAAGCCTCCAAGGTGTACAGCTCCCCTTGTTCATCTAACAAGTTTGACACATTATACCAGCGTCGCCACCAGTATAATATGTCAGGGTCACATAAAGCAACACCGTGAGCTTGAAAGCTCAATAGAGTAATCCAAACCCACTAACCCTTAACATACACATCAAAGATAGTATACGATTTTAACATGCTTTCAAACAACTCATACAATTACACATGCGCATTCACTAACGAGCATTGGTGTCATGTTTTCCGTGTGTCTCCCCTACGCGACTCATCGTTTTGTGTCTCATCTTTTATCATCAATTCCGAAAACACGCACGCACACAACCATGGGTTACAAGTACCTTGTGTCGCACAACAATGAGCTACCAAGTCCGGCTCATTGCCACAAGGTTACCAACGCACGGCCACAATGGCTACCAAGTCCGGCACATTGTGTCACACACACACACAACCATGAGCATCCAAGACCGGCACCTTGTGTCGCACAACAATGAGCTACCAAGTCCGGCTCATTGCCACAAAGGCTACCAAATCTGACTCATGGCCATAATGGCTACCAAGTCCGGCCATTATGCATTTTCAAAACACTTTTTATCCGTATCAACCACATCTTAGGTGTCATATCTCTACTTTTCCAATTCCATGTGTCTCGTAACATGCATCGACTCCGCGGTGGGACTATTCACATAACTCATGCGATATCATGCTCGTTAAAAGGTCAAAATACAAATACTTCGTTTCAAACGATACTTTATCTTTAAAATGCATTTCCTTCGAGAGGTTCAATAAAGCAACACATGTTCATTGACGAGTTCATACAATCACGTGGTAACTAGGCGATCAAGCAATCAAGTAGTCATAAGATCAAAGTAAACTACGTTCTTTTAAACAAGAAAGTTCTACAAGCTAAATATCACAACTACATTATCATGCTCATGTACTTCAAAGAATTTTACGTCAAACAACATCATGCGATCAACTAGCCAAGTACTACATATTTTTAATCTCGCTCATATCATACGATATACGTAGGGTAGGGGTATAGGTATACTACGTAGAGTTAGAGGTATAAGAAGATTCTACCTTAATCCGAAACTAGTCGGGGCCGAATAAGCTAGTTGGAAAGTGCTACGGGCGTCGAATGCTCACAATCTGGACCCAACTTTGGATGGAAGTAACTCGGTCAATACTTGGCCGAATAGGATCGTTCTTGAGTCTAAAACGAAGATCTCGAAGTTCTCTACGACTTTCGTGAAAGACGTTCCTAAAAACGACTTTTGCGTGGAGAAAAATGGTGGTAAAGGGGTGACAGTAAGCTGTCTGGACTGGAAATCCGAGAATTTCACTAAACTTCGGATGGCAATATCTTGGTCGTTTCTTGACCGTTTGGGGTGGTTCTTGGGTCTAAATTGAAGCTCTCGAAGTGTTCTACGACTTTCGTGGAGGACGTTGTTCCTAGAAATGAATTTCGCCCGGAGAAAAAATGGAGTTTTTCGGAGGACAGTAGGCTGTCCAGAAACTGGTTTCTTAGAGATTTTAGAGAGAATTGAGAGCTATGCTTGGAGGTGTGAGTTCAAAGCACCAAATGGCTTGGTATTTATAGGCAAGCCTCTCCTCTCTCCTCTCATGGCCGAATTCTCTCTCTCTCTCTCTCCTATCTCTCATTTTTTTATTCCAAGCAATCTTGCTTCCTTGCAAGAAACAACCTAAAACTAGGCATGCAAGGCTAGGATGTGTCCTTTGGATTGGATTATGGAAGACTATGCAAGCAAATGGAATTTGATTCAAGTATAAAATTAGGGTTTGTACAAGAAGGACTATATTTGATTGTCCTTGGCCATGCTTTCACTTTGAAAGCATATTAAAGAAGGACAAGATGAGCTAAGCTAGGTCAATCAACTTGCACACACATCACACTCTTTCCCTCCCTCTCCATCCGATCTCTCTCTCTCTCTCCCAATTTCTCTCTCTCGGCCTCTCTCTCAAGTACTATATATATATATATATATATATATATATATATACACATATGCACTGGGAAGAATACACATAATATATTATAGATATGGGTACTATGGGTACTTTGAAATCTTGTATTTTAAATTAAAATTAGATTTTCTTATTATAAAAATCTATATACACACATGTGTATTACAATATAATATATATATACATATATATATACATACAAGTACACATATTATATATACACGCAAGTACTACAATATCTAGACTAGATATGTCACTTTCCAAGATCTAATAAACTAATCTTCTTCTTTCAAAGTACTAGGTTCTAAATTATTAACCTAATGAACTAAATCTATTTTAATGGATTTTAACACATGGGCAATGTAGTCTTTAATAATAAGAGAATCCCATGGAAAAATTAAGTAATAAACCTTGTACTTGCATGGAAGACATACAATATACTAATATTTGTATATGTACTTTGGGTTTTTAATAAAATCCACATTTTCAAGTAAATTAGATTTTCTAAATAAAATATTTAATAACACACATGCCATATACAATAAAATATATATATACAACAAGTACATACATATATATATATATACATGTACTACACAATATCTATACTAGATATGACCTAGGACTAATATCTAATATAGTATTCTACTACTTTCAAAGTACCATGTATAATAATACTAACCTAATGTACTAATTGTATTTTAATGGATTTAACACACATGCCAAATCTAATATTTAAATCAAACAAGTACATGATTGTCAAGACAAACTATTATCCAATCGATAATAGTTTCTCTAATGGTTAATAACCAATGGGTAATAATGGCTAGGATTCTAGTCTATCGTCCAATGGTTAATAAAACTTCTAACGGTTATTATCCAACGGTTAATGCTAGAAAGTCTAATATTTGTAATTAAGCACTAAGCTGATCTAATCTCATACTTAGGAAGATTAACCAAGGTTTACCTATTGACCAACGGGTAAAGGAAATCCTAACGCTATCGTCCAACGGATAAATATTACCCTAGCTTTTATCGTCCAATGGATAAGACAAAAAGGGTAAAATGGTCCATCTAGGGTTAGGGAGAAGTGATTAGGCTAAATGGGCATTAGGCTATTCTAACTAATCGGTTAAAGACTAACGATACTTAATCTAGGCTTTCATCGCTCGAGTGGTATTTTGGTTTTATCTAGTAGGAAATTGCCCAATAACGGAATATTAAAGCCCGACGGTGCCAAACGCCAAGGCAAGGCGTGAGCGTGGCCAAGGCAGCCCGCTAGCAAAGCGGTGGCCAAGCGGTGGCCAAAGCAGCCCGGTGGCCAAACAGTGGCCAAGGCAGCCCGGTGGCCAAGCAGTGGCCAAGCGGCGGCCAAAGCAGCCCGGTGGCCAAACAGTGGTCATGGCAGCCCGGTGGCCAAGCAGTGGCCAAGCGGCGGCCAAAGCAGCCTGGTGGCCAAACAGTGGTCATGGCAGCCCGGTGGCCAAGCAGTGGCCAAGCGGCGGCCAAAGCAGCCTGGTGGCCAAACAGTGGCCAAGGCAGCCCGGTGGCCAAACAGAGGCCAAGGCAGCCTGGTAGCCAAGCAGAGGCCAAGGCAGCCCAGCAACGCCAAGGCAAAAGCGAGGCGCGACCCGATGCCAAGGCAGAACCCAATGGCAGCCAAGGCAGAGCAAGGCAGCCCAACAACGCCAAGGCAAAAGCAAGGCGCGACCCGATGCCAAGGCAGAACCCAATGGCAGCCAAGGCAGAGCAAGGCAGCCCAGCAACGCCAAGGCAAAAGCGAGGCGCGACCCGATGCCAAGGCAGAACCCAATGGCAACCAAGGCAGAGCAAGGCAGTCAAGCCGACGGTTAAGGCAAAGACCAAAAATTTCTACTAACCACTTCGGCATCGATGCAACACTCTAGGTTAGGGAAATGTAACTAAGCCAAACGGTAATTAGGGTTGCTAGCTAATCGGTTGCCATGTAGGATTTCCAGCCGAGAAAATAAATTCTAGGATTTTACTACAATTACCAAGTAACTATACCAATGTCTTAATAGGCATACTCGTCTTTAGAAAATGACCTTAATGCCCGGGCGATGAATACCAATCTCCTAAGTCATAAACCTAATTATGACGGATTATTAATCGCAAAAAGGGGTTTATAAAATAAATAAAGAATTTTCAAATATAATAACAAAATTTTATAAGTCGATAACGACCGATTTTTGGATGTCAAAAATGAAATCCAAGTATTAAAATAAAATTCAAATTTTTAGCGAAATTTTTATTGACCAAAAATCAGGGTCGTTACAGGCCGGATCTGAACCTTGGTTTGCTATCTGTACCTACATACGCTAATACCCCACCTGCGTACGCTAGTACGATCTGGGCCCGAGGCCCAATTAGCACTTCTACATCAAATTCTTATCAATAGCAACCCGTGTTGCCCGAAATCCATGTTTTATCAATGAATAGTTATCCCCTGGGCTAGCGGAGTCCAATTCAAATCAACGACGGCCTGTCCCGTCAATTAATTCAATCAGCGACAGCTTGTCCCGTCCATCAATTCATTCAATGACGGCCTGCTCCGTTCATCAAGTCAATCAACGACGCCCTGCTCTGTCTGCTACAATCAAAGCGGTGATCCATACATCCAAATAAACATCAAAATTATCCTAGCAAGCGGTGGTTCTCCGATCCACTCAACCAATTAGGTTCTTTAAGTATTCATGTATACTTTGCTAGCATGTTCTTTTTGGATAAACTTGGGGGGTGTCTATACACCTTTGACGTTACTTATACTAAGTCGATGGAGCTCCAAGTGCCGTCAAATGGGGACTACTGTAGAAACCTTTGACGTTAGTTTACTTACGATCTTTGATTCCCCAATGATGAATAAGATCAAGAACTTTTCAAGAATGTTCGAGTGTTTGAGCATGCTAAAACCCTTTCAAACCCTCTAAACCAGAGCCAAAAAAGCCTCAGCAAAACCCTACCTGCACATGCTGATCCCACACCAGCATGCGCTGGTCCACTGCCATGTGTCAGTCATCAGTTTGTTTTGACCGTTGACCGGGCTTAGACTGGCGCATGCTGGTACAGGACTGGCGTACGCCGGTCAAAGGTAGTCCCATCACCTTTATTCAGCCATGTTCACATGACTTTTGGGGCACCCCAACTCTCTGAATATCCGACTGGAAGTGATCTGAGGATAGGAGGATGTCCCCCCTCTCACACAAGCCCCATCACCTAGTCATATGCATTTAATGCATGGAGACTTCTTCGCCAAGGCTAACCAGCCATTTCTTTAGCTGGTTACACTCCCCTCTCTCACCACCTTCACCTATATATACCCCCTTGCTTTTTTTTGTGCAAGGGGTTACAAAATTCAAAAGGTCAAGTTACAAGTTCAAGCCCTCACCTCTTGTTCATCATTTCCTTGCCAAGGGAAGTGACAAACAAGCTTCATACATCCCCACAACATACAGCCATCCATCTACATCTTCATCCAAGCCATAGTTCAAAGCTCAAAACTTCTTACAAGCTCAAAACCAAAGGTATACCACCTTTGATCAAATACTCTGTTCTGATCCCTGAGGGAGAGGCTAGCAGGGTCAAGGCTAGTAATCGATACCAATCCTGGCCTTAAAGCTAGCAAGGTTTTAAAACTGTGCGTGGTTAGAACTAGCGCACGCTAGTACAATATACGCGTACGCCAGTTATGGTTGTATGTGCAATACTGGCGTGGGGATTAGTGTCTAGCTATTTTCTGTATTTCTTTCCATTTTCATCACTTTTGAGCATGATAAAAAATAGTATACTGCTTTCCATAGTTAGATCTACTAGTTTTATTGTTCAACATTAATTTCTACTTCTTTGGAATGCCTCTGGGGTCCTTCTAGTCATGTCTCAGAAGCCATAAAGTGCAAAGCCAAGCATTGGATAAGAGGTCATTACTGGAGTATGATAGTTTACTACCCACGTGCGCCAGTTTATCCTAGTCCAGTGGCTGGCCCTTGTGCGGCAACTAGGCCTTGGCCTTTGCTTTAGTCCCCTCACTGTTTAAGGGGTGTTTTGTTCATTCTTTTGGCCTTTTGGCCCTTTAAACTGCTTAGAGCTGTGTGTATAATGCCATATAAACTGCATGGTTTGTCTTGGGTGTGCACTGGTTATTTCCAAAGCCCAAAAGGTTGAAAATAAGAAATGTGGATTAGGCTTACTGGCACACGCTGTTAATGGAATTGCATGCGCAGGTGCAGTCAGCATGCAGTGACTTGGTCAGTGCATGATGGTTTCGTCCTACGCATGTCACTTTGTAATAGCGTCACCCAGTCTGTTTAAGATTCCCAAAGGAGTCTGTTTTCAATCTATACTAACCGTTTAAATAAAGCAAGCATGCCATCTATCACAGTCTGCCAACATGTTTTAGTTTTAATCCCCTTAAACTGTTCCCCGCCCTAACTGGTTAAAAAAGTGATTAATGAGACAAAATCCAAATGTTTTACAAATGCCCGAGTATATACCGATCTTCGGATTAGGGGAGAGGGGTGCATTAAAACCATTCCCCTCTAGGAACCTGGCCCCTGAACTTCAGATATTGAAGGTGACGACGGATCAGTCTACAAACCTTTTCCAATCAAAATTTAGCAGAACGTTTCAAGTTTGGTTCCTTGGATGGTTCACTGCTAAAACCCGAGTGGCGACTCTGAATTATAGCGTTTTGCTGCGCTTTTCCAAAAAGGGTGCACCTGAATTTCACATATTTTAAGGGGGTGTGTCCACACAAGAGCAGGATCCCCCTGTGATCCAAGGTATGGTACTGTTATACAGTTCCAGCGTGCAAGCTTTGTTTGACTCTAGAGCATCGCACTCATGTATATCTACTGCCTACATAACTACACTAGCAATAGAAACTGAACCCTTAAGAGTATGAAAGTTACATAACCATTGGGGGGAGTATAGTTGTTAGCCTAGTGTGTGCAGGGTGTAAACTAGAAGTAGCCAACTTGGGCCTACACTGTGTCCTTAAAGTGATCAACGTGGCAGATTTCGACATAATCCTGGGATGGACTGGCTAACAGCACATCAAGTGATCGTAGACTGGCATCAAAAGATGGTGATGGCTTATTGTAGACACCCCAATTTGGACATTTCGAATTTCCTTAATTTGTGGCCCGGAGGCTCCCCGATGATGAAATTGGATTAAACAGGCCTTGGGCTGATGGCACAATGCTCCTTGAAGGACTTTAAGAGGGAAATAAAATGTAAAAGTGGCTTTCAAGCGCTCTGGATCAATCCCAAGTGCTCCAGAGCATTTTTCAAAACCTTGGACTAGTCAACTCTCGAGCGCTTGAGAATGAAGTCCCAAGCGCTCGAGATCACTCTCAAGCGCTCGAGACTTTTGTACTGCCCAATGGATGTTGGAGCTACCCCACTATCCTTGAAGCCATCATTTCAGCGGTTTGAACGGGTCTTTGCCGTAGTCCACACTCAACCTCAGTCAGAGGTGTGTCAGAGAGGAAGATTTCATTTTGATATCAAATAATATTTTACCAAATTAAACCATGTGCTATGTTGGGCTATAAAAAGGGAGGGCTGGTCTTCAGTTGGACCATGAACTCTCTCTCTCTAGAGTCCCTCCTCTCTAACAGTTCAAGGCAAAGAGACCAGTTCTCATCCCCTTGGAAGCAAAAATCCCATTTTCAAAAGCAAAAATAAACCAAAAATCCAAGGTAGCAAGAAGAAGAAAGGGGTTCAGATCATTATCAGCTTCTAATCTCCTGAAGTTTTCATTTCTTTCCCATCTTCTAAACTCCTCTTCCAAGGAGCAAAGTTCCAAGCAAAAGGTAGAAGCCTCACACTTTGGTGTCAACCAAAAGCAGGGCTGTTTCTTCCCTTCTGAGGGAGGCTTCCCAGCTCACTCCAGTCCTCAATACTGGAAGTGTAATGGGAGAGCCTTAGTGTTAAAGCAAGAGCAAAGGGTCACGAGTGTTTTCCATGCATGCAGTACTGGCAACACTCCCAAGCGCTCGGGACTATTCTGGAGCGCTCTAGAGTAGTGCCAGCCCCACTTTCCATTTTTCTAGCACTTAAACTAACATGCAAGGGATATAGAGGCAGGTCTCAAGCAAAAAGGATCTTCTTAAAATGTTTTTGCTGTATCTGATCTAATTTCAAAAAAAAGATAAGGATCATTTTCATGTAAAAGAAATGCAAAAACATGTTTTTCAGTAGATTAAAAAGAGGAATCTTTGGCATGCAAAATGAATAAATAGATCTGTTACATGAAAACATTAAAGCGAGAGCAATGGTTGGTCGAGATCAGTCTGGGAGTGCAGTTCACTCTAGAGCGCTCGAATCTACTCCAGAGCGTTCAGGAGTTTTCTGCATGCCATTTTATCCATGTCTCCCTCTATTTTAGTCCTCGTACTGCTCTTGCATGCCTTGCATGTGACCCTTTAGTCTTTTGAACTGTAAAACCACTATTCTCGAAGGGTAAGTACGCATGACTTGGTGAAATGGGGTCTGATCCTGATCTACCAAATTTCCTGTTGAGCCTGGTTCATGCTTGAGATCATTTTAGTTTACATTCTCAATATTGTATTCTGTTGTATTCTGTTGTACTAACATAATTTATAGGTTGGGCATGCAATACTCCCGAGCGCTTCAGAGTGAATCAGTGACAGGGTCTCCCAGCTTTTAACATCTTTGCATTGCATTACCATTCTTCATTTACTCACTGTATACATGCATGCACTCCTCTGTACCTGATGCATCTGTAAATAAATGCTAGCTGCTCGATGAAACAAAATCCCTTTTGAAAATCCCACAAACAATTAGTAGAGACCGATTTCAAATTAGGCGAGGGGGGTGCCGTAAAACCCTTCCCCCCCTCGTAACGTGGCTTCTGAACCCTCAAACAAATCTCTGGTTTCCAATTCAAATCAATCATTTTCAGACAAAACGGTTTCTCGGGTGGTGAACCACAAATCCGGGTGGCGACTCTTCAAACATTTTCAAATCGATTCTAAAAGGCGTGGCGTTTCCTAACGGGCCGCCCCGATTCCACCCGGGGCTGTGGTAGCCCACAGCGGCGACTCCGCTGGGGATTGGTTTACTTGATACTCGAGAAAAAGTTGGTTTGTTGACAAAACAGCCCTCTTTTCTTGAATATCAATTAAACTTGTGAGCCAAGCTTGAAAAACGTTTGTGGGATTTTCAAAGTTATTTTGTTTCATTGTTTCTTCGTGCGTATATATATTCTTGTTCAACCCCGCTGTTGTGTTTCGGCAATCCTACCCGGTTTGCCGGTGATAGGGAATCCCGGAATGCTCAGCAACCCTCGACCGTGATGAGTCATCCCTACCGCCTGTACCGTTACCGGGTGTACGCTCGATAACGGGAGGTATACTTTGACTCTAGTCTGGGGTACCCTCTTCAAGCCAAAACCCAGCCTTTGTACATGTGTAGCAAGCCATAGAACCTTCCAAACTAGGACAGGAGCCTGCAGGGTAGGACTATGTGCTATAATCTGTTTAAGTGCTGCATTGCATCTTGCATCATCATCATGCTGTCAGCCACGATTCTCGAGACTCGCTCGCGCGGTCTTCGGAAGGTTGCCAAAACCTGATGAAGAGTCACGCACCCTAATGCGTGTTGATAAATCACATTAGTCCTCGAACCCGAACCTAAAGGAAACTAAAATTTTGCTAAAGTCCTTGACTAGTGTTTAACCGAGATTTAACCAAACGAGAGGGATGATAGGGGAGCAGAACGTTGTGATGCCAACACCATCCAGGCTAAAAGCAAGTGTACCGCTTATGCCACCTCGGTTATCGTATCACATTGTTCACCTCGAGTCATTCCGAACCAATGGTCAAATTGTCGATGGAATATCAGCCAAATACTTAGCTTATTTTAGCATCTTTTGGGAATCAGCGGTTCCTAAGTGAGGATACACCCCAAAAATCCAAGGATCAAGGCAACCTCCTGTAAATCAATCCTTTTCAAAAAAAAATAATAATAATAATAATTTTTAAGAATCAGTGGCGATGGCGACAGTGCACTCATTTTCTAAAAATCAAGGACGAGTCTCATAAAAGTAGGAACAGGAACCGCGTCTGAGCACGAGTTTTTGCTTTGCTGTCAGTTCTAAGCAATTGGGCCGAAGAAGAAGAGCACCATACCCTCCTGGACCAGACCCTTGGGACAGAGATTGGAACGGCTCCAACTGCAAGCAGACTCCGTCAGTACATCAGATTTGGGGGTCGAAATGGATATGTTGATCGGAAACCTAAACCCAAGCCCAAACCCCAATCCAAACCCAAGCGGAGGCAGCCCGAACCTGAATGTTGGCAATCCCAACCTCAACCCAAATGTCAACCCAAACGGAGGCAACCCAAACCCTAACCCAATCGGAGGCGAGCCGAATCCAAATCCCAACACCACTCCAAACCCTCACCCGAACCCGAGAAACTTGTACGGAGAAATGGGTCAGATCAGAGAAGATATCCAACGCCTGGGCGAACGCACTGACAACCAAATTGCCCAACTCATGATGATGATGACTGGGGTTGCACGACGCCTTCCACCGCAAAACCCGAATCCTAACCCAAATCCAATTCCTATCCCAAACCCAAACCTAATCCCAATTCCTAACCAGAATCCGACTCCAAATCCAAACCCAGTTCCCAATTTAAACTTCAACCCTAACCCAAATCCAAACCCAAACGTGGAGCAGCTGCTCTTTGATTTGGAAACCCCGCAAAACCCCGAGATGGCAGCAGTATTGTCAAAGCTCACCCAGCTAGAGGAGTCTGTTGCAAGAAATGAAAAGATAGCGTCGACTGGCTTTGACATCAATAAGCTTTGCCTGTTTTCTAACGCGAAGCTCCCAGAAAAGTTCAGGCCAATCAATTTCGCTAAGTTTGACGGAATAGGAGATCCAAAGGCACACCTGACGGGATACATTGGAGCACTTTCCATGTGGGGAGTCGAAAAGGATGCTATGGCACAGATGTTTTCCCAGACTTTGGTAGGTCATGCCCTGCACTGGTTCACTTCACTGGATGAGAGAAAGAAGCGTTCTTGGGAGGATATATGCGCGGCTTTTGTGGCGCAGTACGATTACAACATTCAGTTGGAGGTAACCACCCGTGAATTGGAGTCAACAAAGATGGAAACAAAGGAGACCTTTGCCAATTTAGTGAAGAGATGGAGGGCTAAGGCAGCGCAGATGAAAGATAGACCGAGTGACAGGGACCAAATCCGGATGATTGTCCGTAACCTTCAACCCACTCTTACGAGGTACATGGTTATGGCCCAAGCATGCTCAGACTTTAAAACATTCTTCGATACAGGCTTAGCCGTCGAAGAAGCAATTCAATTGGGGATCCTCGATAAACCTGAGCCTGCTCCCAAGCCCAAGAAGGTATACTCCGGAAACAGCAATGCCCAGTTTGGTAACTCGAACTATACCAACCTTCCCAGCACCTCTGCAAATACAGCCCAAACCGAGCCGGTAAACCAAATAGCCACCCAAACCACTCAACCGCGTACCCAGCCCCGCACTTTCGCTCAGTTCTCAGCACCGCTCTCTGCCGTGCTTGAGAAATTGGTTGAAAGCGGCACCCTTAAGCCACTTAACCCTACTCCCTTGCCTCAAAAACGCCCTGCTTCCCACAACCCTAATGCATACTGTGCCTATCATCAGAATGTGGGCCACCTAACCGACAACTGCTTCCGTCTCCGCCATGCAATCCAAGACCTGATAGACAACAAAACCCTCCCTATGCCACCACAAAAACCAAACACTGTCTCGAACCCACTCCCAAAGCACTCCAATGCCCGCACCAACATCATTTCCATAAGCCAACCCTTTAACCCTAGCCATTACATCGTTCTTGTCACCCAACCCAAGCCAACCGTCGAGCTGCCAGTTGAGGATGCCGTCTGTGCATTGGAAACCGTGGAATGGGACTTTCAGAGAAGGTGGGAAGACCTGGTACAGGATTTCTTGGTAGTAGAAGAAAGAGCTCTTATCACTGGAGTATGGCCCGTGGCACTTAACCCCAGCCAAATCGAGGAATTGGAACATGGAGAACGGAGGCAGGACTGGGAAGAGATGATGGCCGATCCCTTGGATGGGTATTCCCTATTTGCACTGTTCACTGAACCTGAACCTGTCGAGAAGGAAGATGAGTGGGAATGGGAGCCCGAACCCAACGGATGGCACTGGATGGACGATTCTGATCCTCTGGATGAAACATCCTTGGCGTACCTTTTTCAAGAAGAGGAAGTGGAGGAAGAAATGGATCTGATGAATCCCCGTATGTTCTCAGGACTCAACGCCAGGACCATCGTCAGCCTCACTCGAAACATCGATGCTTTGGACCGCGCCATGGACTATCTTTTCCTCCCGTAGGAATACATTATTGAGGAGTTCTTCCCCAAGCCTGTAGTCGAAATCCCTGATGAGCCCAACATCTGTGTGCTGGATTCGGAAGATCTGTGGGGAAAGTTTGAATTAGTGAACGTGTGGATTGATGGTGAGGAACTGACTGTCAATAGGCTATGTTGGATGAGGGATCTCTGCAGATTAGCAATGATAACAGCAATAACAACAGCAACTTCTGGAATTCTTTGGAAGAGGACAGCATCTGGCATGCCCGGGAAATGGAAACTCTCAATGACACTCTGGAGAAGACCAAGCTGGATAAGGGAAAACGTAAGGCCGATACTGATCTCTCCGACTTTTGGGAGGACTCTTGGTGGGATTCCATCCCCGAGACAATTGGGAACCTTACCAGGAGTGGAAGAGTCTACCAACCTACCAACCTCCAACAGGGTAGCGCATCCCGAGCCCCTCCGCCGCAGCAGAATGCCCTTGTCAATCCCATAAACCTAAACATTCCCATCCCTCAAGCTCCACAAAACAACCCTCCTAACCCCACAAAACCAAACCCACCTCCTCAGCCCAAACTGTCCATCGACCTCAATTCCCTCCCTGAATCTGACCCTGAAGCCTCCGTTGATCCCATTATCCGTCAACTCCAGGAAACCCCTGCTCGCATGTCCATGTGGGGAGTGTTAGCCGCCTCTCGCGAGCACCGCCGTAAGCTCGTGAACACCCTTTCCAGGTTCGAGGTCCCCTCTGATATTGCCCCAAAAGCTCTCATTGCCCTTATAACCCCGAACCTCACCCAGCATACCTTGTCATTCACCGAGAAAGACCTGCCGCCCGAGGGAACTGATCATAACAAACCCCTCCACATCACCATGAAGTGCTTGGGAAAGTGGATCCCGGCAATCCTTGTTGATAACGGCTCCGCCATTAACGTGTGCCCTCTCCGCACCGCCTATTGTCTCGGCCTAAAAAACAAGGATTTTACACCATCAACTCTGGGCGTCCGTGCTTATGACAATACCCGTCGTGATGTCTTGGGGACAATCAACTTGGAACTCGCGACTGGCAAGTTCAAAACCACCGTCGAATTCTATGTGCTGGAAATACCTGCATCTTTCAATCTCCTATTGGGAAGGCCTTGGCTTCATTGCCCGGATGTCATGGGAGTGCCCTCAACATTGCACCAAAAACTCATCTTGGGTTTAGACTCTGGAACCCTTATCATCTATGGAGACTCAGGTATTCGTCCGCACTCCGAGGACAATTCCCCGCTGCTTGAGATTATGCATGGAGAGGAAGACATTGCCATGGGAGGCTTTGCGGTTATGACCTCGAAGGTATGTACCATCCGGGCCGAGGACGGCTTCTTGGTGAGCTCCGCAGCGCTGGAAATTATGAAAAGGATGAAATATCTGCCGGGTATGGGCTTGGGACTTTATGCTCAAGGTGTCCCCGAATTTCCTGACTTCCCTGGAAGTAACGACCGTTTCGGTCTAGGATATGAGGCCAAGAAGAGTGATCCAGCAAAGAAGTGGCGCAATCGTGCCCGAGCCCGTGCAATTGAGACGAAGTTGAAGGAAAAAGAGCCGCTGTACCAAGGAGAGCCTGAGCCCTTTGTGGATCTCGAAACGAATAAGAAGTATCCCGGCTTCGAGATCTTTGCCAATGATACTTGGGAAAGTGATGAAGAAATTGCAAAGATAGAGGAGGTATCTGAGGCACTTGACTGGCTGGAAGCTTTTGGTTTGGGCAGTCTCCAACTCCTATTTGAAGGCGAGGATCCGGAGGGTATGGTTGAAGACGCTGCTGTGCTTGTGCTTGGAGATGAAGGAGAGATTGAAGACCCCTCCAAACTCATTGTGAAGGCTGTAAGCATTTATGATAATTGCACTTTTGTACCACATGTAACTCGCACTCAATGCACTGACACCGAAGTCCGAGTTCCAGTCCGAGTCCGACATCGACTCGCCGCTCAGCACAGTAGTCGGAGCTTGTGCCCATCGGCCCTCCACGCCGTAGCTTTCATTTCAAGTTTTGAGTCTACTGTATTCCCCCCGTCTGTTGAACTGGTTAATGAAATGAATGACGTTTTCGTTTATTTGCTGATTTTTGAAATAAACTGTTTGGATCCCGACGATGAAGGAATAGATTTCGACGGGGACATCCCCAAGGAGATCCGTTCCCTCATTGATCGCGAAAATGAAAGGCATGCTCAGCCTTTAAAAGAAGAAATAATCTCAATAAACTTGCGTGATGAGGAGAACCCTCGATTGGTTCAGGTCGGTTCCGGGCTATCCCCCACTGAGCTTCAAGAGCTCACAGATTTACTAAAAGAATTCAATGAAGTTTTTGCTTGGTCCCATGCGGACATGCCTGGAATCGACCCAGAGATGGTCTAGCACAGGATCCCTCTCTACCCTGATGCCAAACCTGTTAAACAAAAACTACGAAAAATGCAGCCTGATTGGGTGTTAAAAATAAAAGAAGAACTCACGAAGCAAATCGACGCCGGTTTTCTAATCGTAACAGAGTACCCCACTTGGGTAGCTAACATTGTTCCTGTCCCCAAAAAGGACGGAAAAATCAGAGTGTGTGTCAATTTCAGAGATCTGAACAAAGCAAGCCCTAAAGACGATTTTCCATTGCCGCATATAGACATACTTGTTGATAACACTGCAGGGCACGCGCTACTATCCTTCATGGATGGCTTCTCGGGGTACAATCAGATTCTCCGAGCTCCGGAAGACAGGGAAAAGACCATATTCATCACCGAGTGGGGGACGTATTGTTATCGGGTTATGCCATTTAGATTGAAGAACGCTGGTCTTACCTATCAGAGGGGTGCCACCACACTGTTGCATGACATGATCCACAAGGAGGTCGAGGTGTATGTAGATGACATGATAGTCAAAGGAAAGGAAAGAAAAGACCATCTCCCAGCATTGAGGAAGTTCTTTGAAAGGATTCGAAAGTACAAGATGCGGCTCAACCCGCAAAAGTGCACTTTCGGAGTCACCGCTGGCAAGATGCTCAGGTTCATGATCACAACTAGGGGGATCGAGGTGGATCCTTCTAAGATCAAAGCCATTCTTGAGATGGAGCCACCTCAATCCGAGAAGGAAGTCCGGTGTTTCTTGGGAAAAATTCAATTCACCAGTCGATTCATCGCCAAGTTGACTCTGACCTGTGAGCCATTGTTTCGTTTGCTCAAGAAAGATGTCAAATTCGAGTGGAATGACAAATGCCAAAAGGCTTTTGAAGCAGTACGAACTTATCTTCAGAATCCACTGATCTTAATGCCACCCATTCCGGGAAAACCTTTGATCCTATACTTGTCTGTCATGCCCTCATCAATGGGGTGCATGCTGGCATAAGAGGGAGATGATGGGGTTGAAAGAGCAATCTATTACCTGAGCAAGAAGATGGTAGGAAGCGAAGAGCGGTACACTTCATTGGAGAAGACATACTGGGCGCTCGTGTGGGCCACAAAGAAATTGAGACACTACATGCTGTCTTACTCGGTGATACTAATTTCTCGGATGGACCCCCTCAAATATCTATTCGAGAAGCCAGCACTTACCGGTAAGTTAGCACGTTGGTTGCTCTTATTGGCCGAATTCGAAATCAAGTACGTCACTCGCAAGTCTGTGGCAGGAAGAGCAGTAGCAGAATTTTTAGCAGATCGCCCGATCGAGGGTCCAGAACACACGGAGTTTCAATTTCCGACGAAGACGTAATGACTGCAGGTGACGAAACATGGATGTTGTACTTCGATGGAGCTGCAAATCAGAAGGGTTTTGGGATTGGCATACTACTAGTCTCACCCGAGGGGTCACATATTCCCCTTGCTTTCAAATTGAATTTCGAAGTCACGAACAACGAAGCAGAATACGAGGCATGTATTGTTGGAATGGAAGCTGCACTCAAAATTGGAGTCAAGGTACTAGAAGTTGTTGGGGATTCTAATCTAGTCGTGTCACAAGTAAACGGGGAATGGAGGGTTAGGGATGAAAAGATGAAGCCATATCATCAGCAACTCGATGAGCTCATCCTGAGTTTTCATAAGGTGACCTTCACGCACGTTCCGAGAATGAAGAATCGCTTCGCTGACGCACTTGCTACTTTGGCATCTATGTTGGAACTTCCAATCGGGGTGAAACTAAGACCTGTTATGATTGAGCAGAGAGGGAAGCACGTGTACGACTACGTCATGAACATCGACGAGCCAAACGATGGACTCCCGTGGTTTCACGATATTTGGAATTTCGTTGAAAAGGGAGAGTTCCCTGCAGATTCAACTAGGAAGGATCGGATCGCTTTACAACGATTGGCATCTCAATACATCATATGTGGTGGAAAATTGTACCGGCGATCTCCATGCGGAGTTCATAAGTTGTGCATTCACGGTGATGACACGAGAGCGGTAAGGAAGAAGCCCATGAGGGAGTTTGTGGACCCCACATGAATGGAATGATGCTAGCAAAGAAAGTTCTGAGGTTGGGTTACTATTGGTCGACTATGGAGACAGATTGCATTGAGTATGTGCGCCGATGTCATAAGTGCCAAACTCATGCTAATCTTATCCACGTACCTCCCTCGGAGTTACACCCAATGGCGACACCATGGCCATTCTCCGCCTGGGGCATAGATGTCATCGGAAGGATCATGCCCGCAGCTTCTGTAAGGACCTGTAATTTTGGAGTTTAACAAAAGGATTTATTAAATATTATAAATGAGGAAAAATGTGAATTTTATTGAGTTTATTTGATTTGGGGTTAATGTGTTAGGATTATTACTTGAGGGAGTGTAAGTGTGTTTTGTGTGGGTACTAGTATAAAAGAGTGTGTGTGTGTGTAGGAGATCAAATTCTCCATCTCATTCTCTCTCTCCCTCCCGACGCTTCTCTCTCCCTCTCGGCTCTCTCTCACTCTCTTCCTCTCTCACTCAAAAATCCACCAAAACCCATACAAAACCACCTCCATTTGACCTTCCATCGACGTTGTTGAGCTTGAATTTTGTGGGTTTTGCTCGGAGGAGGAGGATTCAATTGATTTTGAAGTTTTCGGAGTCTAGGGCTTGCTCGAATCGCGTGGGTTTCGATCCTTGACTTGAGGTAGGGATTTCTTACTCTTGTTATGAGTTTATGTGGTGATTATGTGTCTAAATCGTGCCTTATTTAGTTGGATTTTGATTTCGTGCTCATCCTTCGTTTTCTGAAAAATCGCCTGCTGTCAGGCAGAGGTAGCGCTACCCCATTTTGAGGTAGCGATACCTTAGGTAGCAATACCTAGTTTTTGAGGTAGCGCTACCTTGATCTCTGATTGCTCACTGGAATGGTTTGGTAGCGCTACCACCTTTTGAGGTAGTGCTACCTTTGGCTCAGAAAAACTGTTTTGAACCCCGTTGATTGTCCGTCGATTGTATTGATTCCCGACCACTTCTAACACTCCCCAAACACATTATAATCATCTCTAACTTGATTACTTGGGTTCCAATGATTCGTTAATCGCTCCAATCCTTTTGATACTTGTTGGATGCAATTTTAGTGTCGTTATAAACGAAATACGTGTCGTGAGGTCGTTTAAGAGTATGGTAGGCTATGTGGGGCTTTGAGATGAGTGTAATAGGTAGATATGAGCTTGCCTAGTGATCCGAAGGGTATCGTAGAAGTTCATGTCCTCATGATTCGTCCCGTTGATCCTTTTAGATTCTTTTGGCCATCATTTTATAAGAATCTAGTTCAAAACCTAGTGGGTGGTACGTTGTAGAGTTATTTTGTGGGTTCGATACGTAACGAAGGGCATCATGATACACATAGAGGAATAAGTGATCTTAAGGTATTTATCAATGTACGATGTGACATGCTTACGAGTTGTATTACATAGTGAATTTGGAAAATGTTATCCGCATATATATTGAACGATGTTACGTGTGGATCATTAAATTGAGAATTCGAATGGAGGGTCCCGCAACGCAAGGTGTGGTAATGCGAGGACTCTAGAGGGCCCGCAACGCAAGGTGTGGTAATGCGGAAACCCAGGTGTAGAGAATTTAATGTGACGCAAGGGGTGGTAACACAGTTGAATGTCTCGCATGATGAAGGGAGTTGTGGTTGACTTTAGAAGTTTATGACGTTGTTTGGATTGTTTACTACTTGAGATTGTGACTGTTAAAGAAAGAGATAAATGATTGATTTTATCGAAGTTTTTTTTTGAAAAGAAAGAAACTTGGTTTTTTTTTTGGTAAAAGGATTTTTATTGAAAATCCTCCGGTATTCTTGAGTGAATCAACGGTTCCGGTATTTGGGCACAAATCAACGGATTCCGGCTATTCAAAACTTGAATCAATGGAGTTTGACCGTTGAAGGTCATGTATTTCTCTACACTACATCTATTTGAAAATAAAGGAATTTTTCTGAAGAAGGATTAGGATGATGAATGAAATGGATTTTGATGACGAGTGACATGGAAATAAAAAATGAGATTTGGGTGACGATTTGAAAAAAAATGAGAAAGATTGTGGATTAATATGAGATGTGGTAAATGGTTGACAAACCTCTTATTGGTTTGTAATGATTGAGTGGGAAAGCTTATAGTTCGAGTTAGACGTGTGAGTTGATGAGTATTGCACATAGGATTTCTCGAGTCCTTTAGTCATAGCATGTTGTTCTTTGGTAGTCATACGTACCTTGGGCATATCCGTTTATACTCATTCAGTTTAGTTGCATAATTCGTTACATTTTCTTATAACTTGAGTATAGAATTCTCTACTGGGCACGTGTTTGCTCAACCTACCATTTCAGGTTCTTGCAGGTCATTGTCATGGAATGCTTGGAGTGCATGCTGATGTCGTTGTTTAAAGCTATTTTCGGGAGCATTGGATAATTTCTGTATAACAAACTATGTTGTATTGTATTTTCTATTTTGGAACTCTGTAATTTATTGGACAAGTTTGTGAAATTGGGAATCGAACTATCTTTTGGGATATTAATTGTAACTCCGGTGAGGATTTTAATTAACAATGTTATCATTATTTATCTTAAAAATCGAGGTCGTGACAGCTTCTAACGGGCACAGGTTCATCTTGGTAGCGGTTGATTATTTCACCAAGTGGGTTGAAGCAGCCTCGTACAAAACTCTCACGGCAGTTCAAGTGGCTTACTTCATCAGGCAAAACATCATTTATCAGTATGGGGTACCTCAAGCCTTCGTATCTGATAATGGTGTTCACTTCAAAGGGAAAGTTCTAGAGCTTTTTGACGAATTCAAGATTCAAGTGCATCACTCGACCACTTATCGACCGCAAACGAATGGGCCAGTCAAAGCAGCGAACAAGACCATCAAGAGCATTCTCGAAAGGACCGTTGAATCGGCAAGGAATTGGCATGAACAGCTATCGCTAGCTTTGTGGGGATACCGGACATCTATCCGCACACCGACAGGGGCAACACCCTATTCTTTGGTGTACGGTATGGAAGCCGTTCTCCCCATCGAGCTAGAAGTTCCATCACTCAGAGTCATAGCTGAACAAGGGATAAACGAAGCTGAATGGATCAGCGGGAGGTTCGAAGAACTCATGCTATTTGATGAAAGGAGATTGCGGGCGTTGTACCATATTCAGGGTTATCAGCGAAGAATCGCTCGAGCATTCAACAAGAAGGTGAAGTTGAGGGATCTGCAAGAGGGGGATATGGTAGTCAAGGAAATCCGTGCGCTAGTTTTTGACCTGCGAGGGAAGTTCCGACCAAAATGGGCCGGGCCGTATATCATCAAGTCGATCCTTTTCGGAGGGGCAGCATCAATCATCGACCTCGACAGCAACGAATTCTTGAACCTTGTCAATTTGGATCAGCTTAAACGATATTACCCTTGAGAGAGCTCGCTGGGCCGAAAACCGCAAGGGCGGGCGGTCCCAGGCAAAAATTAGAGCAAGCCTGCTAGGTCGAAAACCCGCAAGGGCGGCCTAGGCAAAAGTTAAGGCAAAAAGTCGAAGAGAGCTCGCTAGGCCAAAAACCCGAAAGGGCGGTACTAGGCAAAATTTAGAGCGCAAAAAGGAGAGTGTTAATACCCGAGCTAACCCTAGCCTGAACTACGTATGGGCCTGATTCCCCTTTCTTAAGGGATACGTAGGCAATCTCACTCTGAGGTTCGGTCCTAAATTCCAAAAATCCCAGTCCAAATTGACAAGTCAAAATGCTTTCTTTCAAGGTGCATGCGATTAACGAACCGAAAGGGGGAAACCCTTAATCAGTCGATTTTATTCAGATTACTTCTTTATTACAGGCTGAGCATGAAAAAGGAAAAACACACAACGAGACCTAACTTTTATTTCAAAAACTGGCAGAGTAAGCATTTTAACCCCTCCTTGCTTCCACATCTCTCCTTAGCCATTTGCGGTACCTTCCGGTTGAAGCAATTGAGAAAAGTGGGTTGTTTGGCTCAGTCCTACGAGCCTCCCACATTCGAACAGAACTCCAAAGGCCCGGAATGGTGAAGGGAGGGAGACGAAGCACTTCAGATCCTTGCGGCGGCACTTCTTGACTAAGCCCAAGCTGACGAAGGATGCGGAAGGGTGAGTAGAAGGTAAAGCCTGTCAAGCCAGCCACAAACACGTGCATCGAGCCCATGTTGCTCACAGTCATTGCGGGAAGTCTCAGCCAATGGCACTGCCAAGCGATGTCATCATCATCTAGGGAAGCAAAGAAATCATCATCTAGGGAAGCAAAGAAGTCGACCCAATCATCCTCAGTCCTGTACGTTACCTGAAAGGCATTCACCGGCGGTGTCAGCAAATTCAACTTGTCACAAAGCCACATCTATCCAAAAAGAGAGAAAACAAGTAAGGAGCCAGATAAAGCCTAAACCGAGCGTCGAGGTAAAATGAATGTGAGAAATAGAAAAAGGAAAGCTGAGTGAGGTCCCTAACCTGCAGCAACAGCGGGCTACCACCAAAAACCCTTGTGCGACCTGCATGGACGGCATCTAACCCCATCAAGGTTTCAGCAAGGACCAAGGGTGCAACGTCTTTGCGAGCTTCGATCCGAGCAGCAACTCCCACCAATAGAGCATTGGGCTGACCAACAGATGGAACCAGCAGGAAGGCCGCCAGGAGGCAAATACAGCAGGCTCTCATTCGGCGACCTTGATACTCGAAATCCGTTAAGTCTCCAGGTGGGCTGAATCTCTCGTACAGCTGTACGACGTTGATGGCATTGCCCCTAGTCAAGAACTCAGCAACGTTCCCACTGACACCCAGCTTGGCTTTTAGTATGTTCTTCATGCTCTCCCTAAGCATCGGAACAATTGGCTCGGCGGATTCATGGCTGCCCAAATAGGCGTGGAATTCCTCGACGCTGGGGCATAGCTCTTGAGAACCGAAGCGAAAGACATGCACTTCAGGATCCCAAAAGCGTGCCGCCGCGTGCAACAACACAGGACGGATGGCAATCTCACGAAGGTATTTCAAGGCATGAAGGCGAGGCCCTCGGAAGTTCAGCCAGTCGATGCCCTTGAGGCTGTCCAACCAAGGGCGAAGCAAGGCTTGGTTCAACAAAGCCATGAGAAATGGGACTTTTGAGAGATGGATGATGGAATGGAGTGTGAGTGACTTACCAAAGTGAGTCTGGTATTTATAGAGGCCTAAGGGAGACAACACCACTTCCCCACCAGCCTTGAAACTCATCATGTTCCACATTTTCAAAATATTTTCAAGATTCAAACTTTGGAAAGCTTGAAAAAGCATTGGAAAGGCACTAGGCTTGCTTTGGGAAGCCACTGACCCTTGGGAAGCAGCACAAGGTGAATTACAAGATGCATGAGGAAGGTGCATACAGAAGAAAACAACTTGCTAGGGCTGGGAAATCATCTTGGAAGAGAACACAAACCTGCAGATCACAGCAGTCCTGAGCGCTCGGGAGTTAATTCCCAAGCGCTCGAGAGTTCTGCAATTTTGACAGCAAGTTTCTTCCTTGGTTTTTGATCCCGAGATAACACCTCAAGCTTGGTTCATCCAGTTTAACAAGTTTTAACCTACTCCTAAGGGAATACAGCGTGTCCAGTTATCCGTTTGTCTGAGTATTCATGAATATTCCTCGAAAAACCTCAAAATCCCAATGGTTTCCTTCCCGTCAACGTGTCAAAATTCATGTCGAGAGTATTTATTCAAGTCTAATGGCATGCGCGAGTCTTAATGCGTGCTAGTGACTGAATGAAGCGATCGAACGCGCGCCGAAGCTTACAAAATCAATTTTTGCCTTCAAACGCCCCTATTCCGTTATTCATGGCGGCGTTGGAAGCATGAACTTGGATCAAATACTCTTGTGTCCCATTCCTGCGCCCGATCTCGGTCAAGTTTAATCATTATTCTCCTTAATGATCGCAAATTCCGCATTAAGGGCATTTCTGTCATTTCAAATCAAATTCCATGAGTCGAGTCGATTGTGTCAAGTTTTATTCCGTTTTGAGAGTATCGGTTGAAATTCGCGTGCTCTTTGCTTTTTTTCAAAGCTAGACGGACATATTTCATAAAATACAATTCTATGAAGGAAGTGCAAATGAATGCAAATGGAGAAAAGTGCAAATTTTCATAAAACAAATACAGCATCTACAATGAGTAAAGAAGGAAGTACATGAGCTGGGGCAAACACACGCCCAATCCTATCTACCTGGGCACGCAGGCCCAAACAAAACCAAGGCACGCAGGCCCATGCGAAAGAAAAACTAACAAAGCAAAAACCTAAAGCTCAGCCCAGGCGGATCCTCTTCTGCTGGCGTCCCTCGGACTCAGAGCTCTCAACGTCGTGCCCGTCATCGTCGAAAGGGCCTGAGGCAGTACTCGAGTCCGTGGACCCTAAAGCTCGTGACTCAAGCGACTCCTCCGTCTCCTCCTTCGACTCCTCAGGAGCAGGTCTCCGCCAGGATGCTGCCCTAGAAACCACCTTGAACTGGCTCGCCCCTGTACCAGACCACGATGCTCTCTGAGTACTCCGGTCTCCCGCGCTTGTGGAAGCTGGAAGGACCGCAGTGTCCTGCGGCTGTGACCTAGCCGAGCGTTGTGGCTGCACCTGCACATCATGAGCATTCATTCATTTGATACATGTTTTAAATCCAATAAAAGGTATGTGCATGAATTTGCATTTTCATACCTGAGAAGCAACAGGTGGAGCAGGCTCAGGAACAGGTCTGGTCTGAAGGGTCCTCCCCTTAGCACAGTCCTTCAGCAACTGCCGCATCCCCACCATCAGCATGATAGCCTGCTCTGCCCATTCTCGAGGCACTTGCACGATGGTTCAAAAGTCAAAGCAATGTATGCATGAACAAGAAACATTTGAAGCATGGAAAGAAACAAAGTTGTGTTATACCTGTGCGGGAAGCTGCATCCGCGGCTGCGGAAGGCGTGGAACGTCTAGCATCGCCCGTGCTCCAGAAGGGTCCCTCACCCCTATTGACCAGTCCAGCGTCGGTAACCCGGCTGGTGCAGAGGTCGCAGCTGCCTCTGGAACCTGTGAGCTGCTCTCGCCTCGGCCCAAGGTCCTAGTACCTCTCCCGCCAACAGGAGGTCTGGCACCTTGCCCCCTGCCGCGTGAAGAACGGCCACCTCAGTCCCGTCCTCCAGCCTCACCTCCAGGCTCACCTCCCGCCTTTCCTCCAGTCTCACCCCTGGCCTCAGCCTCAGCTACCCGCCTCTCCAGCTCTCTCTCTACACCCAAGCTGGTGGCCAAGTATCCGTCCCTGTAAGCCGCGTAGTCCAATGTGCGCCGCAGATGCTGCTCCAGATCAATGTCAGGCACCGTATACCGCTCCAACTCAGCTCGGGTGTAGGTCTCAGTCCGCTGCACCCGTGGAGGGAGTAGCCCTGGCATGACGAACTCTGGAAGACCGAGTGATTGTCGCGTCACTCGATCCCCCTGGTACCACTGCCAGCCCAACGGGCACTCTAGTAAGACTCGGCTCCTAGTCACCTCCCGGCTCCTCGGAAGGAAGTCAGCCTCCACCCTGGCCCATCGGTCCCAGTGAACCTGCGTTCAGTTGTTATACATTAATGGTCAAATCTTACAAAGGAAAATACAGGCATGAAAAGAAAGGAAGGTCGACATTCGTACCGTAACTCCAGTGATGTTATCCAGCCAGCGTCGGAAAGTCATCACCTGTCCACGTCGCTCCTTCGCCCTCCGGTACTCTGTACTCCATGCGAGTTCACGTGGAAGCAAGCTCGGATTTGTGCAAGTGTTCTCGGGCGGGAACATGCCCAAGACCTCGTAAGCCCAAAGCTACATATTTCGGAAGTCGATTCAATTCAAGTCAGACACATGTTCGATTCAATTCAGTTCAATCAATCAAAACAAGGCAAAGCAGTGACATTGAATCATACCTCAATCACTCGCCAGTAACCGCCTATGGTGTCACCCACTCCGCGTGAGGCGGCTCCTAAGAAGCAGTAGAGCGTGCACAGAGCAGCACCGCCCCAGTCAAAGCGTCCAGCCTGTCTCAGATCCACCAAGCCCGCCAAGTAGCTCAAGTGAACCCGGGATCGCCTGAGCGGGAACAGGGAAGCCCCAAACAGGTACAGCAAGTAAGCCCTGGCCATCTGGGCCACCTCAACGTCGTCTGCTGGCTCGTGATCCCAATACATTGTGAACTGCCCGTACTCCGCTACTCCGCCACTCCGCCACTATGGTGCGGAACCCGTCTGAGGAACCACCTCAGGGCTGCATCATCCAGGTCTATGCTCGGGTCGAAAGGAATCGGCTCGCCCCCAACCCGGAGCCACGTTCAGGGATCACAACAAAGAGTTTGTATTGCATTGCAATTGCAATTGCAATCGTGCGTTTTGATTGGATGGAGTGAGTCACCAATTGCCTATGTAAAGGGGCCTTTGGACTCCGAAAATATAAACACAAAATTCATATCATTATACACCCTCTCTAGCCACGATACTCTGCAGAATTACACTCTCAAATCCCCTCTACAAAAGCCCTAACCTCCCGAAGGCAGCCATCAATCCGACGATCAAACCCTGAAGTCTCAAACCCTAACCCTAGAATTTTTCAAGAAGCAATCAGTCAATCCCGATCAAATCCGAAGCAATCAAGCTACTGAGGGGTCAAGGTGGTGAGACCCAAGGGCCTCTGGTTTAGTTTATTTATCGTTTTTTATGCTTAATCGTAGCGCTTTGATAATCTGCTAACTTTTCTGTCTAGTGTGAGGAAGAACATCGACCGGGGCTTCGATCCCTCGGCCGATACGTCCAAACCAGGAGGATCTCTCGGCTGTGACATCCATTCACTGGCCGCGAGATCCATCTCCCTGGGACAATTTGTTTTGTTTTATGCTTTCTGATGCATATTTCAATTGCAGTCTCGACTCACCTTATTTATTGTTTAAAGGCATAAAAACAGACTACTTGTTCAGGATTAAACGAAGCATGTATACGTCTTATGTTGAACAACTATGGGCCAGCCTCACGGTAGGGCAGAAAGGGGTGCCTAACATCTTCCCCTTACTGTACCTTTGGCTTCCGTACCCAGAATCTCTATCTATTTTCCTAGTTTTAATAAACTGGGTGGCAACTCTGTTTTGATGATAACCGCTATCATGTGGTGATGTTCCTAGCCATGGGAATATCCATGATCTTGGTTTAACAAGCAAGCAACCAAATGAGCAAATAACGATCAATCTGTATGGCGATGCCCCTTTTGGGAGGTGTCTACAGTTTTCTGGCGATTCTGCTGGGGACGTGAGAGCCATAACTAGAAAGTTCAACATAAGACTAATACATGCCTTATTTAATTTATTTATCATATACATCGAGCAGGCAAACCTCGTTTAGTTCACCTAATACCCCGGCATGACACGAGCTATGTTAGGGGTTCCAGCAAACTCTATAGTCACTTGTACCTAGTGGTATATCAAAAAGGAAATCACCCAATCGCCGCCTATAATGGGCTGGTGAAAGGATTGGTGCCCTTTTGACAATGGAACACCCTGAGACTACCTAAACTTTACATGTGTTAGAAAGCCATAGAACCTATCAAACTAAGACAGGAACCCACTGGTTAAGGAAATTTTCCTGCATTTTGTTTCCAAGT
This sequence comes from Rhododendron molle, assembly GCA_025413875.1. NCBI lineage: Eukaryota > Viridiplantae > Streptophyta > Magnoliopsida > Ericales > Ericaceae > Rhododendron > Rhododendron molle. Next base: position 31,204,563 of record CM046391.1, on the reverse strand, counting down.
TCTTCCTCACACCCTGTATCATTCATTGTCATAACAATCTCTTTCTGTGCAAACGGGTAGGGATTTTCAGCCCAAATCCTAACCCTATGCAGCCAAATACTGACGTGCAGGTATTTTTATTCTTTTAAACAGGCCCCATAGGTAGATCAAAGAAGCAACCTCAGCCAGTTTTATACTCTTACAACACCCGAAGCTCCGCCAAACAGAGGTCTTTACAGCCATCTCGTCTGTCATCACCACCTATTAAAACACCTTCACCGCAACGGTCCCAGTCACTTCCTGGGGCTTCGCAATCATCTTCTCAGCAAATCCAATTATCTACCCGATCCCAAGCTTCACCAAGCAATCCTCCTGCTTCTATCCCAAGAATGGCAGACAATGACACTACTATCGTCGAGCTTCGAGCCCAAATTGCCTATTTACTAGCCGAGAAAGCATCAAGAGATGCTGAAGACAAGTAAGACGAGGAAGAAGCAGAAAATCCTCATGAAGTGGTATTGATAGGGAATTCAGAATTAACCAAGCAGGTTAAGGAGATTAAGCATGCCTTGGCCTGTTCACAATGAGACCAAATCCTGGACTTTGAAGGACTTTGCCTCTTTCCAGACTCTCAACTGCCTGAGAAGTTCAAAATGCCAAACATTGAGAAGTTCAATGGAACTGGCAACCCTACCAGTCATGTCCACCATGTCATCAATACCCTGAAGCTGATGGGCTTGAATGATGAGCTCATCGCCCAGTTGTTTCAAAGAACTCTCACTGGAAGTGCACTCGATTGGTTCCTCACTTTGGAATTTGAACACTACCATACTTGGCCAGAAATTGCCAACGCTTTCATCAAGCAATATGCATACAATGTCCAAGTTGAGCTAACCACTCGAGATTTGGAAATGACCAAGCAAGAGTCAAATGAAGATTTTGTGACTTTCGTGGCTAGATGGAGGGAAAAGGCTGCCAATATGAAGAACCGCCCCTCTGAAGAAGATCAAGTGAGAATAGTTGTTAAAAATTTGTAGCCCAAATACCTCATGCACATTTACACTCAGGCTATCACTGATTTCAAACGCCTGCATGCTACTGGGCTGCAAATTGAAGAAGGAATCAAGCTAGGCCTCATTGGGAAAGAAGAAACTCCTTCACCCAAGAAAACCTTCTCGAATCATACATCTCATGCCTTCGTCAACACCCTTGACTCAGCCTTACCATAAGACCCTTTCCAAGTTAGCTCATCTGGAAGCTCAAATAGCCCTCGCCGCAACTTTTATCCCCTCTATATGACCCCATCCCAAGCCTTAGCCATTCTAAGCCATCAAGGGCTTCTCAAGCCCCTGGATAACCCACCTCCTCAGCCACCTTATGGTCCAAGCTACGACGCCAATAAACAATGCGCTTACCACCAGCACCCTGGACATGAGACAGACCGCTGCATGCGTCTTCGTCATGACATCCAAGATCTCATCGATAGTCAAGCTATAAAACCCCCCAAACCCAATGTGCAAACCAATCCACTCCCTACTCACAATGCTGAACCACCGCCTCAAAACATCAATCTTATGAACCTCTCCAATAACTCCACATATAATCCTATCCAGTACATCACCCTAAATACCCAAGCCAAACCGTCCCTGACCTTTCCTGAAGATGATTCCCCTTATATCTATGTAATTGACGATGGAGATTGGTGGTTGGAAATGGGCCAAGCTCTGCCAAGTGATTGGGATGTTGGGAGGATTGAACCTGCTGACCCTTAGGGCATTCAAGAAGAAGAAATAGGGCATCTCACTTGAAGTGGCAGAGTATACATACCTCCTAAACTAAGTGGAGAGAGTTCAACCTCAGCACGAGTAATGGAAGAGGAAGAAGAAGAAAGCCGAAGGATCGAGCCCGAAGAAGACAAGGTACTAAGGCAATTGAAGAAAATCCAAGCTGATATCTCTATCTGGGCATTGCTTATGTCCTCCTACGAACATCGCAATTCCTTCTTTAAAACTCTGGGGAAAGCTAAAGTTCCCATCGACATCACCCTTGAAGATTTAGTAGGCTTCATAACAACGTCCAGAACTCTGAAGCCAACAATAGCTTTCACCAATAAAGACTTGCCTCCTGAAGGTCTTGCACACAACAAGCCTCTCTATATGTCTCTCAAATGTCTTACTAAATGGATCCCACTAGTCTTGGTGGATAACGGATCTGCTTTGAATGTGTGCCCTCAAAGGACTCTCGACAAGTTGAGAGTAGGTACTACTGATGTACGCCCTTCAAACCAAGGTGTAAGGGGATGTGACAATTCAAAGAGGAGCGTGGTTGGGTGTGTCACCTTACCACTAGAAGTAGAAAAGATCAAGAGAGATGTGGAATTCCACGTAATGGACATACCAGCCACCTTCAATCTCTTGCTAGAAGGCCATGGTTACATGACGCTAGGGCGGTACCTTCCACTTTGCATCAAAAAGTCAAGTTCGCATCAGATGGAAAGGTCATCACCATCCTAGGGGACTCATCAATCCGAACCTATTCCGAGACACCTACGCAAGAGGTAGGAACCGAAGAAACTTTCCTTACTGGATTCAGCCTTGAAGAATCGATTGTTGTGCAAGCTCTGATGGCTGAAAGAAGCTTCTACATAAGCGCCCCTGCCATATTGATGATGAAGAAACATAACTAATGTCCTGGGTTGGGTTTAGGCAAAAGGTCACAAAGCATCCCACAAATGATTGATCCTTCGCATAATCAATATGCCTTTGGTCTTGGCTACACCCCGACAGAAGTCGAGATAGAGAAGAAGAGAAGCATTGAAAAAGCGAAGGCAAGAGGAAACAGGATCAATGAAGAGAAACTCATGGTCCCAAAAACACTCAACGGTTGGTTTGTAAGAGAAGGAGAAGACTTCCCATTTTGTGGTTTCACAGAAACATGGGAAGATGAAACTACCATACAAAGGTATCTTGGAATGCAAATCTTCTTTGATCAAGAATGGACTGTTAGTGATAGGGAAGAAGAGCCAACAAATCCTTCTCCCGAAGATTGGATCGAGGTGCTGGCTTAGTTTGACCTAAAGATTCTGTTTGGCAAAAAAGAGGATGAAGAAGAGTATAAAACTGACAAAGGCAAGGAAAAAGGGGTAACTCCTGAGATGCTGCAGTAATTGCATGACATGGCAAAAAAACATTATTTTTACTTCCTAAATCAAGCTAGGATTTGTTTTGGGCCCATGTTTGGGCATCTGTCTACAACTAAACTTTTATTTTATCTTTCCATTATTATGCTTGTTGAATGATTTGATCTTCGAAATGCAATTGCTCTGTGCTACGGTCTCTTTGCCAGAGGAGGGAAAATTTTAGGAATTTAATTCTTTATATTAATGAACAAAAGGGAAAGAAGGGATGAGCCCTGATTACTTAAACATGAGTTTTTGCTGAGACTTAGAAAAAAGACGCTATCCCTGTGAGAACACTTAGGGTTAGCTTGCCCATTATGAAAGTACAAATACAAGAGGAGATTCATAAAATATCCTCATCAAATTCCTTTCCAAAGGTACAACAAAACTTCTTGAGAAAGAATGCTCGTTGGGTGACCAAGTAGCCCAAGCAAAAGTAAGAGCAAAGCCTGCTAGGGCAAGAAAACGCAAAAATGCAGCCTAGGCAAAAGTTAAAGCATTCAAAAGCTCGCTAGGGACTCAACCTCCATCAGGTAACCTAAGCAAAATTTAGAGCTAGTGAGAAGAAAAACCAAGAGTGAAAACCCAACCACTAAAGTGGTGACTTTGGAACTACGTAAAAGGCCTGATTCCCTGATTGGGATATGTAGGCAATCTCACATTGAGATGCGGCCCAAACATTTGGAGAGAAGGAAAATATCAATGGATTTGTACTCAATGATTGGTATAGCTAACCCTGCATATTAAGCTCGCAAAAGATGAGTTAGTCATTTTCAAAGAATTGACAAAAACAAAAGATCGCGAGAATCATCGCTCGTCCCCTCTGACTTAAAAAGTCATTAACATAAGGGACAAGATATCCCAAAAATCCCAAAACATGGCAAAGAGACTGTAGAAACGACAAAAGCAAATAAAAGGTTTGAATCCGATTCAAGCATAAGAAGGAAGGAATGCCACTTGGCTAAAACACAAAGGTCTAACTCTTTTGGATAATAGAAGTAGCAGCCGAAGAATGGAATCCTCAGCCGAGCAATCCATCCCTCGACCCATATTTCAAACTGTTTTGACGTTCAAAGACTTTGAACTAGCACATGCAACCCTGAAGTATCTCAAGAATAAAACACAAATCATAATACTTGCCAAGCACGCTGAAGTTGCTTCATAAAAATACATGTCATTATCTGTTTTGGAAACTAACAAATATAGGTACAAGGAAAAAGGTAAGCTACTGTCCGCGTCCCCTCTTGGGCGCATGACGAGAAAAAGAAGCACGAAAACGCTCAGGAACTGGAATACTAATCCTCTGTCCTTCACCTCCGGCATCTCCATCATCAGCTCCAATATTTTCATCACCAGCTCTGGTACTCCCGCCCTACTGACTCCAGCACTCTGAGTAACCGACACCGTTGGCACCCGCTCTGCTTCAAGCTGCAAAGCACAGAATGTGGATATTTAGGTTCACATAAAACATGGGATAGGAAGAGGAGAAATCAAAGAATACATACCGCAACTATTCGGCTGTGCTGCCTCTGAACAAAAGCCCCTGCACTTCGAAATGCACGCAGCCACTCCTGGACTATGTCAGTAGGTACCTGGAAAAGGAAATGGTCACATATATAGCAAAGAAGAGGAAGAACGCTAGAAGCAATTAAAACAGAGTCTGCGATATTACCTGTTGAACTCCGGTAGGAAGCATATAAAGCTGGGTAGGGCATGGGGTCAGAGTCAAATGCTCTTCTTCTCCGTTGGCATTATGGAAAGAAATGAAACTGGGGCCCGTGGCCAAATAGGAATAGCAGCAGCAGCAACAGCAGCAGTAGTAGGCTGGGCTAGCAAGGCCAAATGGAAGGCCGAGTAATCTCCCGCCTGGAGAAAACTCATGGTAGGCTGTCTCTCAAGAGCAAGAAGCAAACCCTCTCCCGTCAAGAGATGAGTCCACCCCATGCCAGCTGGAGGAGGAAGTGGAACAAGCTGCAACGCCTCCGAGCGTGGGAAGTACTGACTCGCCACCCTCTCTCTGAGATACCAAGCTCTCGAGAAAGGCCCCTCCAAGAGGAAGTGCTGGCTGTCCAAAGCCCGAGCAGAGGTCAACTCCAAAGGAGCATCGTCGAGTAAGGTCCCCCACGGATCGAAGCACACCTGTTATATGAAAGATAGCATCAGCAAAAACAACATGAAAAGGTATCACTAAGACGAAAAAAAAAGAATGCATCCTACCTGATCTACCGTCAAGCAGTCCAGGACCCGCCTCCAAGCTAACAAGTCCATGGCAGGCGATCGCGTCTTCCGAACTCTTTTTAGCCAGCAGGCTACTTGTAGACACCCCAATTTGAACACTTCAAATTTCCTTAATTTGTGGCCCGGAGGCTCCCCCAATGATGAGCTTGGATTAAGGCAAGCCCTAGACCAGTCGGAACCGTGCTTCTTGGAAAACTTTAAGAGTGAATAAAATCTTAAAAATCAGTCCCAAGTGCTCTGGATCAATCCCAAGCGCTCCAAACCATTTTCAAAACTATGGGCCAGGCCAACTCTCGAGCGCTCGAGAATGCAGTCCCAAGCGCTCGAAACCATTCCCGAGCACTCGAGACTTCTGTGGTGCCCAATGGATGGCAGGCCTTCCCACTACCCATGCAACTCATCATTGCAACTTCTTTGAGACGGTTGAAGCTCAGTCTACACTCAACCTCAGTCAGAGGAAGAGTCAGGCCTGAGGATTTTATTTGATTTTAAATTTCATTTTCTAAATGAGACCATAGGTTATTTTGCCTAGATAAGGCCTCTTTCTAGCTCAAAACAGGCACGAACTCTCTCTCTAGAACCTCTCTGACCAGTCAAAGAAAACCATTTTCATTCCCTTGAAAATTTTGATTTTTAAAAGCTAAGTAGCCAAAAAACTCAAATTATCAAGGAGATGGAGGAAGTTCAGATCACCATCAGCTTCTGATCCTCTGAAGTTTTCACTTCCCACTCATCTTTCAAAGTTTCTTTCCAAGGAGCAAAGTTCTAGTCTAAAAGGTAGAAGCCTTCTACCCAAGTGTCAAATAAACAAAAAAGACAAGGGTTGTTTTCCTTTCTGAGGGAGGTCCCTCAGCCTTCTCAGTTTTTAATACTGAGCATGGGTTGAGAGACTTCAGTGTATAAACAAGAGCAAAGGGGTACAAATGTGTTTTCTGTGCTAAGCCTACTGGAAGTACTCCCGAGCGCTCGGGGCTATTCCCAAGCGTTTGAGAGTGACTCCAGTCCTGTTTTCCCTCCTTTCAATCGTTTAAGTGGACATGCAAGGGTAGTAAAATGTGTTTTCATATAGATTAGTTCCCTTGAGATGTGTTGGTACAAAAGATCTTCACTCTTCAGAAAGAAATGAAGAAAATCGTCTTATTTAAGGACATGCAGAAGAGTTTTGTTTAAAAATTTGAGAAGAGAAGTTTTTATAATACAAAATGCGAGATCCAATGTACCAGCATACTACAATGAGCGCATTAATCGATTGAAATCAGTTCTGGGGTGCAGAACACTCCCAAGCGCTCGAGGTTACTTTCAGGCGCTCGAGAGTATCTGTATGCAAGCTCAGTCCCTTTTCTTCCAGTTTATTTCTTATACTCTCCTTTGATGTCCATGCATGCATCCCTTTTTGTCTCTTATAGCTGTTAAACATTTTTCAGAAGGGTAAGGAAGCATGGCTTGAGAGGTTGAGGCCCTACCTTAGTCTATCAAAGTCCTCTGCTGAGCCTTTAATACGTTTAAAATCATTTCTGTTTACTATTATTAGATTTATTTACTGTTCGGACTAACAAAGCCTACAGGTTGGGTATCATAACTCCCAAGCGCTCGGGACCACTCCCGAGTGCTCGAGAGTAAAATCAGTGACAGATCCTCAGTTTCTGCTAGCATGCATCTTATTTGTTCACTGTTTCATTCATCCACTGTACAAAAGCACATGCATGCACTTACTATTTGTTATAACTGTGGATACCTGCTAACTGTCTTAATGAAATAAAATCCTTTGAAAAATCCCACAAATGTTTAGTAGAGACTGATTTCAAATCGGGCGAGGGGGGTGCCGTAAAACCCTTCCCCCCTCGTAACGTGGCTTCCAAACCCTTTTCAAAATCTCTGGTTTTCAATTCAAATCAATTATTTTCCAAATAAAACGGTTTCTCGGGTGGCAAACAACAAATCCGGGTGGCGACTCTCGAAAATTTTCGATTCGATTCAAAAGCGCAGCATTTCTTTTCGGGCCGCCCCGATTCCACCCGGGGCTGTGGTAGCCCACACCACTCGTGTGACGAACCTAGGCTCCCTATGCCTAGTCGGAGGAGGAAATTGCAGCAAATGCTCAAAAGTCTAGAGCTGTAAGCAAAAACAAAGACAAAACGTAAGTCGCATGAATTAAAGTAGTAAAGAAACGATTAAGAAAGCTGAAACATATACCTCAAGAATGCGGTGATGTCCACCCAATGAGAGGCTAACTCCTCGAGAACAAGCACTTAAGTGCCCATACAGTGTAGCCAAAGTTGGAGTTCCCCCGTCAAACTCCGTTATAGTCTCCAAGTCCACCAACGCAGCCAAAAATTGGAAATGCACTGAGTTTTCCTTGTTGCAAAACAGAGTTTGCCCGAAGAGGTAAAGGAGGAAAGCTCGTACCAGCTGAGAAAGAGATACCTCTGTCAGAATCCCCGCATGATCAAACTGCTCCCGAAGCCAGGAATAGGTGATATGACCACTCTCTGACACGGTAGGGGTCTTCCCCAGAAGATAATCAAAAGCACCCTCGCGCTCATGGATCCGTGGGTCAAGCGGAAGAGGATCCCCACCAACTCTCAAACCTATCAACAAGGCAAAATCACCTGGAGTGATCATCATCTCTCCAGCCTTCGGGAGGTGAAAGGTACTTGTGGTATCCCACCACCTCTCCACAAGTGTTGTGGTCAAGCCCAGTTCTGCCTTCGGAAGATGAAAACCCAGTATCAGCTGTTCAAAACGCAAAGCAACTGCATCCTTGGCATCTTGGGGAAGTCTCTCATACCACTCAAACACTTGTGGACCACTCCCCCACATACGCAATTTCTCATTTGCCTGCAAAATACAAGAAGAAATCAATACGATAGCAAAAACGCCTAAACAGGGGGCAATTCTTAAAACTCAGTTTCAAAATTCAAATATCAATCGCGACTCCATAAAGTCTAATGCAAACAAAAATATTTGCAGGGAAAAATTTACCTTCCGGTTGGTGAAACCGAAGTGCAGCTCCGGCTCCCTACGCAAAACTTCAGACGAAAGATCACTGAGAGGAGGACGGTATCGCAACGAACCACCACCCCCGATAATGTGAACCAAAGGGGCGTGTGTAGCAGCATCAAATGGTGGCAAGGCATCACTACCCACATCGGAGGCAGTCTCAAACTCGACATTAGAGGGATTCGGTTGCGAAGAAGCCCCCTCAACAATCGGCGTACGCCGACTTGAACGAAGCACGCGGGTATTCGATACCCTTCCGAGAACAGCGGCCTTAACAGCCGGGGCCTTGCCCGCATCTTTCGTTGAAGCAGTGGAAGACGAAGGGAGGTCAGACAGTGGAGGAAGCGGTGGTGAAGCCATGACAGCCAAGGAAAATGGCGGCCGGAGTAGAAGGGATCGGAGAAAACCAATGGGAACGACGGCGATGGTGGCGGTCGGAGGATGGAGTGGCTTCGGTCAGGGGGAGAGGTCTCGAGCGAGAGAAAGAGAGGAGGAGGAAAAAGATTGAATGAGCCATGAGATCGATCGAACTCAACCTAAATTGATTTTCTGACTTTTGGCTTTCTCACGGCCGAGACATTGATTCCTCGGCCGCGACATCCATTACTCGGCCGAGAGCCCCCTAATCAATTCCCGTCAAGCAGCATCAGATTTTGCTCAGTACAACAAACAATTATGAAGATTTTAGGTCCATGACCAACAAAACCAATGATCAAATCAGCCTTGGGGGCATTCTCAAGCTAATACACTGCAATCAAAACCAGCCTTGGGGGCATGCCCAAGCATGAGAAAAATCAAGCATCATCAAGAGTACTCTCTCCATATCACAAGCAAAACTCGCGATCGCTCGACCACCAATAACCATCAGCCCCGAGTTCTTTAATTTATCATTTCCCTCAAAGTCACTCAACAGCAGCTTCAAGCTGACCAACTCAACAGACTCTGTGCCCACCACCTCTTAGCCACTCAGCAGCTCCGAGCTCAAACTCACTATCACTCAGCAGGCTCCAAGCCATTCAGCGGCTCTATCATTCAAATGGCCCCGCACTCACTATATGCCGTCCCAATAGCTCTATACCTATTATCATCTCAACAATCACACAACTCTATGCTTACTCATCGCCATCAAGCTACCCAACAGCAACCCTATACTCAAGCTGCTCAACAAGCTCCAAGCTCATCACTATGAAGCAGCTCTACACTCGCTCAACGGTTTCACTCAAGCAATCTCAGCAGCTCCAAGCTCGTTATCACTCAGTGGCTCTAAGCCCACGCTCTATGCCATAGCCACTTCAACTGGCTCCATGCTGAAACAACTATCTCAACTGGCTCCATTCCATAGCAGCTATCTCAGTGGGCTCTACACCACCCCAATCAACAAAACATCATCAATTCTCAAGCTCTACATTTGAATGCTCAAAATCTAACATTTTGAATGCTCGAAGCTCTTCGAATGCCCAACCACTGTGTACTGAATGCTCAAGTTCTACACTTGAATGCTCAAGCTCTATGCTTGGATGCCCAACCACTGCATACTGGATGCTCAAAGCCTATACTTTGAATGCTCAGATTCTGCCATCCGAATGCTCGAGCTCTACGTTTCGAATGCTCAAGTCCAGAACTTGATAGAAGCTCTAAGCTTAAATCAAACACACTGTAACGCCCCGAATTTTGGGTACGTTAAATAAACATTTTTATTGAATAAACTACAGAGAGTCTAGCTCATTATTACAACATAATTCTCACAAGAGTACTTTTATTCAACAAAAGAGGGGATAAGCTAAGGTTAACTACTGCTCCGCCTTTTCTTCCATCCTTGCAAGCTCCTCGGCTCCGAAGGCCTCCAAAGTGTACTGTTCATGCTGCTCATCTATAAAATCTGACACATTATACCAGCGTCGCCCCCAGTATAATATGTCAGGGTCACCACAAAGGTAACACCGTGAGCTACAGAAGCTCAATAGAGTAATCCAACCCACTAATCCATAACTTATAACACGAAGGTACATAGGCAATTACACATGCTCATTCAACAACATAATTAACAATGACACATCCGCATTCATTATCTTGCCTACGTTGGTGTCACGCCTTTCTTTGTTTCTCCTACGCGACTCATCGTAAACCGTGTCACCATTTCCAAATCAACATTTTGAAAATCATTTCTCATTCTTTGTTACCAACGGGCTACCAAGTCCAGCCACGTTATCAAATCTTGCATTGGCTCCTCTCCGCGGATAACCAAGCCCAATTACCAATGAAGCTACCACGTCCGGCTCCGTTAGCAATCTACACAATGGGCTACCAAGTCCGGCCTCATTGCGGTTTTCGCAAGTCTACACAAAGGCTACCAAGTCCGGCCATTATGTAGTTTCAAAAGTATTTTACCAAGTTCAATTCTTTCCTTTATCCACACCCTAGGTGACATGTTTCTACTTTCTCGATTTTTGTGTCTCGTAATCATGCATAGACTCCGCGGCGGAACAAATCACTTTTAAGTAATCTAGCAAGATCATCCAATTCTATATTACCTAAACGTACTCAAATTATTCCTTAAAGCATAACGCCACATGTACGGACGCCCTTGGAGTGGAAAGCCACTTATGCTTTATCAACAACAAGTAGTGCAAACAAATATACATACATGCTCATAATCATCCTCAAGACAATAATATATTATCAAAATCCGTTCTTTCTTCCTTTGTGGAGTTTTCAAAACAACATATGTTTATTGACGAGTTCATGCATGAACAAGCAACTATCATGAGATCAAGCAATTAAGTAGTCATAATATCAAGGTAAACTACGTAAAACAAATCATACTACGCATATGGCTTCATGCTCATACAATACAATATACTTAGAGGAAGTAGTTAGGGATTAACTATATTTAACTCAAACATGCATCCAACTACACTTAGGATAAGTAGGTTCGAAGAACTCTACCATTCTTCTTGGCGGTAGGGTGGCTACGGGAATTTTGTCGGAGTAACGGCTTACGGTGGACTTCCGGTAGCTTCGAAAGAGAAAGGTTCTCTCGAAACTAAGTCTTGACTATACTACTAAACTCTTATGGATCGAAGGGTGGTGGAGTGGTGGTTTAGTGGCGGCTTAGGATGAGTTTCTTGAAGAATAAGAGAAGAACTTCAAGAACACTCAAGAACAAAGCAAGAACAAGCAAGAACACTAAGCTTTCTAGAGAGAGAAGTTGAATGGTGAAGGTGTGAGTTGAAAGGCATGGAATGGATGCTATTTATAGGCAAAATGGAGCTTCCCCCTCACTCCACTTGGCCAGCCACTAGCCCTCCCTCTCTCCCACATGGATTTGCTCCATGGTCTAGTCTTGTCAATCAATAGTACTCCAACCAAGTGCCATAGGTCAAATAGTGTTCAAGTACAACCCACATGTCAAAGTACAACTCATATACACTTCACTCTCCCCCTCTCTCTCATTCGGCCATCTCTCTCCCTCTCTCTTCCATGGATTTGTTCCATGGTCTTGTCTTGTCAACCCAAAGCACAACAACAAGTGCAACTTGGTCAAATAGTGTTCAAGTACTCCAACTTGTCAAAGTATAACACACATACACTTCACCTTCCCTCTCCCTCTCATTCGGCCATGTCTCTCTCTTTCTTCCCCATGGATTTGTCCATGGTCTTGTCTTGTCAAGCCAAAGTACAACACAAGTGCAACTTGGTCAAATAGTATCAAAGTACAATGCACATGTCCAAGTACAACACACATGCACTCACTTTCCTTTCCCTCATTCGGCCCTCTCTCTCTCTCTTGGTCAAAGTACTATCATGTATATATATATATGTATATCTATATGTACATTTATGGAAAGAACAAGGAAGGTAAGGACAAGACTACTTAAATGTACACATGGCTTATGATTATTCTTTTTGTATGATAAAGTACACATGACTAGTCTTGTCACCCTATTTGGCAATCCTAACATCTATTTTCCAAGGGGTAAAGCTTCTCCTAGCATGTAATAACCAATGGTCCAAGGAAAGTCATCATGAAGTACAATATTCACTTTTGACTAGACTATTCCAACTACTAGTCAAACTTGGTCTTCTCCCAAGCAACTATTGTCCAATGGTCAAAGATCTTCCTAGCATGTATTAACCAATGGATAAGGATTTCCCTAGATCTTATCATCCAATGGATAAAGATTTCCCTAGCATCTATCGTCCAACGGATAAATATTACCCTAGCCTTTATCGTCCAATGGGTAAAGACAAAAAGGGTAAAATGGTCCATCTAGGGTTAGAGAGAAGTGATTAGGCTAATTGGGCATTAGGCTTTTCTAACTAATTGGTTAAAGACTAACGATATTTAATCTAGGCTTTTATTGCTCGAGTGGTAATTTGGTTTTATTAGCAGGAAATTGCCTAATAACGGAATATTAAAGTCCGACGGTGCCAACGCCAAGGTAAAGCGTGAGCGTGGCCAAGGCAGCCTGGTGGCAAAGCGGTGGCCAAAGCAGCCTGGTGGCCAAACAGTGGCCAAGCGGCGTATGCGGTGGCCAGCGGTGGCCAGCTGGCCAAAGCAGCCCAAGGCGATGTGGCCAAGCGACCCAATAGCAGTAGCGCAATGCAGCTGCAGCGGCGACCAAAGTCCGACGGTGCCAAACGCCAAGGCAAGGCGTAAACGTGGCCAAGGCAGCCCTGCTACTAGTGCAGTGGCCAAGGCTGTGGCCAAGCAGTGGCCAGGCAGTGGCCAAGGCAGAGCAAGGCAGCCCAGCAAAGCCAAAGCAAGGTAGTTAAGTCAACTGCTAAGGTAAGACTAAAAATTATCCCCTTTGGCATCGATGCAACGCTCTTAGGTTAGGAAAATGTAACTAAGCCAAATGGTATATGGGGTCGCTAACTAATCGGTCGCCAAGTAGGATTTCCAGCCGAGAAATATAATTCTTAAGATTTTACTACAATTACCAAGTAATTATACCAAGGTCTTAATAGGCATGCTCGTCTTTAGAAAATGATCTTATCGACCGAGGTGATAGAACCTAATTATGACCGATTATTAGAATTAAAAAGAGAAGTATTAATACGATAAAGAATTTCTTAGATAACAACGAAATTTTTATTCAGTAAAAATCCGAGTTATTACACACACACGCACGGGCCCGTGCACATTTGCATCAATTAAATCACCATTATCACATCGAGTCTGCATCATCATATCTGTCATCATATACAAATTCTGCATATCTCTCTTAACAGGTCAATCCTGCAATCAACCGGCTCTATGCCTCGGTTTTTATTGATCGGTCTAGAACTTCGATCCTTTGGCTCCATGCCAAAATTTATGATGAGAAAGCTCTGTGCACAGACCATCAGAATGCAACCGGCTCAGCGCTTCAGTTCTATCTCTCGGGCTCTCGCCTTATGATCAACATCAGCTCCGGGCTTCGATTCTATCTCCCAGGCTCTCGCCTTATGATCAACAACAGCTTCGCGCTTCGGTTTCATCAAAAGCTCTATGCTTTAAATCCTATAAACCGGCTTTGTGCCTCAGTTCCTTCATTCCAATGCTCCGTGCTCCAGTTACTGGCCCTGCGCCTCCCATATCTCAAGAAACGGCATCCAACTCGTCTCCGGAGGATGGCTTGGGTTCCGCCCCATATCTCAAAATTGGCGTCCAAAACATCCCCAACAGATGGCTTGGATTCCACCCCAATTATAGCAATTCGTTCAAGCTCATTTGCAAGGATAGGCTACTCTACTGAGTTTCCCTCAGTTAAAGTCAGGATGATCGAGAAAAGCAAACACACTTGCCATGTACTGATCTACCCCAAAATACTAAGGACGCTCTCCTTAAAAACATCCCCGGTAGCCCCGAGCTCCTTCAACTATTCTCCACCAAAATTCTGGCTCCGCCTAGGTACGTCACACCATGGCTTTTAAAGCCCGAAGGTACGTCTTTTGTCTCTAACCCTACAAAATTTTTCTTTTTTTTTTTTACTGCCTCCGAACTACGGTTGGTCTGAATTTTCCATGTGGAATACATAGGCTGCCTCTCGCCCCGACCATAACAAAACCTTTTTTCAAAAACACTTGGAATAGTGGTTGGACCAAATTGAGTTGCTTTTACAGCTTTGACTCTTACTCAAACATGTCTCGTGATCCGGCTAAGCTCAGTCAAAGAGGGGCATATGTACACACCCCAATTTCGCCTCACGATTGTTTCAGGTCCCACATTGGGGACCATCCCAATGATGAAATGGATATAGTGATTGTTGATTGACTTCTTGAGAACCAGAGGACTTTTGGTAAGAACTTTGAGCCACTTAGAGGACCCAATTTAGAGCCATATAGCGTTTCAGACAGAAATACAGAATCCTAGGTGAATCCATCTGCCGGCCATAACATTGATCTCACGACCATAAAATCATTCCCTCACCCGATCAACCTGTTGCCCAAAAATCTCCCTGAGAGATCCATCAAACGGCCGCAAGATCCATCCTTCGGCTGCCACATCATTTCTACGGCCGCCAGTTCATCTATTTTCTAGACTCTGGAACGTTCTGTCGATTGTTTGATCCAACTACACTACCTCTCCGATGCGTTCGGGCCACGTTCAGGGATCACAACGAAGAGTTTGTATTGCATTGCAATTGCAATTGCAATCGTGCATTTTGATTGGATGGAGTGAGTCACCAATTGCCTATATAAAGGGGCCTTTGGACTCCGAAAATATAGACACAAAATTCATATCATTATACACCATCTCTAGCCACGATACTCTGCAGAATTACACTCTCAAATCCCCTCTACAAAAGCCCTAACCTTCTGAAGGCAGGCATCAATCCGACGATCAAACCCCGAAGTCTCAAACCCTAACCCTAGGGTTTTTCAAGAAGCAATCAGTCAATCCCGATCAAATTCGAAGCAATCAAGCTACTGAGGGGTCAAGGTGGTGAGACCCAGGGGCCTCTAGTTTAGTTTATTTATCGTTTTTATGCTTAATCATAGCCCTTTGAAAATCTGCTAACTTTTCTATCTGGTGTAAGCAAGAACATCGACCGGGGCTTTGATCCCTCGGCCGATACATCCAAACCAGGAGGATCTCTCGGCTGTGACATCCATTCACCGGCTGCGAGATCCATCTCCCTAGGACAATTTGTTTTGTTTTCTACTTTCTTATGCATGTTTCAATTCCAGTCTCGGCTCACCTTATTTATTGTTTAAAGGCATAAAAACAGACTACTTGTTCAAGATTAAATGAAACATGTATACGTCTTATGTTGAACAACTATGGGCCAGCCTCACAGCAGGGCAGAAAGGGGTGCCTAACACTTTCCCCTTACTGTACCTTTGGCTTTCGTACCCAGAATCTCTATCTATTTTCCTAGTTTAAATAAACTGGGTGGCGACTCTGTTTTGATGATAACCGCTATCATGTGGTGATGTTCCTAGCAGAATTCCGGAGTCGGGCTTCGGTAACCAGCAGAAGTCTTCTGTGAGGGATTGATCTTGGGCAAAGACAAGGAGGGAGATGCTATTCCCGACTTTATGCAGGAAAAGCGGCACCGGTCGGCCCTCTCCTCGTTCCGCCCGCTGGCCTATTGGGTTCAAGGGAACAGATCAGTCCGAGGGGCCGGGCACCTGCGGTCGAGCACTGCGACAGATCAGGAATGGACTGAGACAGAACGAAGGAGACTACGTTTCAGGGAAACCGGGCGTAAGACAGACAAGCAAGGGGAGCTACATAAATAGGTATTCCTGGTTGCGAAAGAAAGAGATCGATTTCAATCACAATCTTAAGTTGAAACAATCCCGGAAACTACGTTGTGTCTCTGCAAGCTTCATGCTTCTCCTTGGATCTTGGTTTATGAAGCAAGCAACCAAATGAGCAAACAACGATCAATCTGTATGGCGATGCACCTTTTGGGAGGTGTCTACAGTTTTCTAGCAACTCTGCTAGGGACGTGAGAGCCATAACCAGAAAGTTGAACATAAGACTAATACATGCCTTATTTAATTTATTTATCACATGCATCGAGCAGGCAAACCTCGTTGAGTTCACTTAATACCCCGGCATGACACAAGCTATGTTAGGGGTTCCAGCAAACTCCACAGTCACTTGTAAACTTAGTAGCCCATTGTGTGTGTACGTGTGTGTATGTGGGCCAATGGGAACCCAAGACGGCGAAACTATTGTGAGGATACTCAGGAGCCCGGAACAGCAAAACCGAGGTTGGGTGTGTGGCTTGGTTATCGACGGAAAGGAGCCAATACAAATTGTGTGCCAATGGGAACCCGGAACGGCAGAACTAGTGTGAAGATACACAGAAGCCCAGAATGGCAAAACCAATGTGAGGATACTCGGGGGCCCGGGACAGCGGAACCGTAGTTGGGTGTTTAAAAACGATTTTGAAAATGTTGATTTGGAAAAATGGAAAGTGGAATAAATATTGAAAAATGGAGACACGGTCTACGAAAATATGCGTAGGAGGAACTCTGATTTTACAGACACTGATGCCAGTTGAATAGTGAATGTGCATGTGTTATTGTTAATTGCTTATCCGGAAGTTGTTGACTATACATGTGCTATTTAGAAATCGCTGAATTTACATGAGCTAATATACTACTTCTATGCCTTGTTGTTTATAATTATGGGTTAGTGGGTAAGGGATTTCCCTACTGAGCTCCATAGCTCACAGTGTTACCTTTGGTCACCCTGACATATTATACTGGGGCCGACACTGGAACAATGTGTCAGACTTTGTAGATGATCAGGGTGAGCTGTACACCTTGGAGGCTTTTGGAGCCGATGAGCTGGCAAGGATGGAGGAACAGGCGGAGCAGTAGTTAGAATCCCTAGTGCCCCTCCCTTGCGGAATAAATGTACTCTATGATTTGTAATGATGAGCCAGACTCTATCTAGTTTTTTTTTTTTAAATAAAGAAGGTTTATTTAACGTTCTCAAAATTCGAGGCGTTACAGTATCTATGTGGGTCTCGAGAGTGTGAGTCAATTTATTACTTGTTGGCAAGTTTGACGTTAGATGAGGATGCCTCCATGCGTGGGGAGTTACCATTAGTGGTTTGTGATTTTTTGGATGTGTTTTCGGAAGAGTTACCTGGCTTGCCTCCCGAGAGAGAGATTGAATTCACTATTGATTTACTTCCCGGTACCGCTCCTATCTCCATACCTCCATATCGTTTAATGCCCACCGAATTGAGAGAGTTGAAAACCCAATTGCAGGAATTGGAGAACTTAGGATTCATTCATCCGAGTACGTCACCGTGGGGAGCACCGGCTCTTTTCGGGCAAAAGATGGATGGTTCACTCTGTTTGTGTATCGATTATTGTAAGCTAAACCGAGTCACCATTAAGAACAAGTATCCCATGCCCAGAATTGATGATTTGTTTGATCAATTTCGGGGAGCGACCTATTTTTCCAAAATTGATTTGAGATCCGGTTACCACCAGTTGAGGGTTCGAAGAGAGGATATTCCAAAAACTTCATTCCGTACCCGTTATGGTCATTATGAATTCGTTGTTATGCCTTTCGAATTGACGAACACCCCAACTACTTTCATGGACCTAATGAATCGTATCTTTAGTGCGTATTTTGATCATTTTGTGGTTGTATTTGTCGATGACATCCTTATTTACTTGCCTACGGAGGAGGACTACCAATCTCATCTTACCATTGTTCTTGAACTCTTGAGAGAACACCAATTATACGCTAAGCTTAGTAAGTGTGAGTTTTGGTTATCCGCAGTCAAATTTTTGGGTCACGTGGTTTCGAAAGGTGGAGTGTCTAATGATCCGGGGAAGATAGAGTCGATTATGAATTGGCAACGACCGAAAAAACGTGTTTGAAATCCGTAGTTTCTTGGGTTTGGCCGGGTACTACCATCGTTTTGTTCTCGACTTCTCTCGTCTAGCGGCACCGATGAGTAGATTAGTGCGAAAAAGGACTCGTTTCGTTTGGAGTGACTCGTGTGATGCGGCTTTCGAGGAATTGAAAAGGAGGTTGACTACCGCACGTAGAGTTGGCTACTCCATATATTGTGATGCCTTTAAGGAAGGATTGGGGTGCGTGTTGATGCAAGTAGGGCGAGTTGTAGCGTGTGGGTCGCAGCAGTTCAAAACTCACGAGCGGAATTACCCTACACATGATTTAGAACTTGCGGCCATCGTTTTTGCTTTGAAAAGTTGGCTTCGTTATTTGTACGGTGAAAATTTTGAATTCTTTTCCGACAATAAAAGTTTGAAATACTTGTTTTCTAAAAAAAAACTTAACGTTTGACAACGTCGTTGTAGACACCCCAATTCGGCCTAATGATTATTTCAGGTCCCACCTTGGGGACCATCTCGATGATGACATGGCTACAGTGATTGCTGATTGACTTCTTGAGAACCTTAGGACTTTCGGTAAGAACTTTGAGCCACTTAGAGGACCCAATCCAGAGCCATATAGCCTTTCAGACAGAAATACAGAATCCTAGGAGAATCTATCTGCTGGCCGTAACATTGACCTCACGGCCTTAACATCATTTCCTCACCTGAGCAACCTGTTGCCCAAAAATCTCCCTGAGAGATCAATCCCACAGCTGTAAGATCCATCCTTCGGCCGCAACATCCTTTCCTCAGCCACCAGATCCTTTGCCCGGCCGCCAGATTGCCCATTTTCCAGACTCTAGAACGTTCTGTCGATTGTTTGATCCAACTACACTACCTCTCCGATGCGTTCAGGCCACGTTCAGAGATGACAACAAAGAGTTTGTGTTGCATTGCAATTACAATTGCAATCTTGCGTTTTGATTGGACGGAGTGAGTCACCAATTGCCTATATAAAGGGGCCTTTGGACTCCGAAAATACAGACACGAAATTCATATCATTATACCCCCTCTCTAGCCACGATACTCTGCAGAATCATACTCTCCAACCCTCTCTACAAAAGCCCCAACCTCTCGAAGGCAGCCATCAATCCAGCGATCAAATCCCGAAGTCTCGAATCCTAACCCTAGGGTTTTTCAAGAAGCAATCAGTCAATCCCGATCAAATCCGAAGCAATCAAACTACTGAAGGATCAAGGTGGTGAGGCCCAAGGGCCTCCGGTTCAATTTATTTACTGTTTTTATGCTTAAACGTAGCCTTTGATTATTTGCTAACTTTTTTGTCTGGTGTGAGGAAGAACATCGACCGGGACTTCGATCCCTCGACCGATACATCCAAACCAGAGGGATCCCTCGGCCGTGACATCCATTCACCGGCTGCGAGATCCATCTCCCTGGGACAATTTACTCTATGTTCTGCTTTCTGATGCATGTTTCAATAACAGTCTCGGCTCACCTTATTTACTATTTAAAGGCATAACAACAAATTATGTGTTAGAATTAAATGAAGTATCTATATGTCTTATGTTGAATGATTATGGGCTAGCCTCACGGCTAGGCAGAGAGGGGTGCCTAACACCTTCCCCTTACTGTACCTTTGGCTTCCGTATCCAGAATCTCTATCTATTTTCCTAGTTTTAATAAACTGGGTGGCGACTCTGTTTTGATGATAACCGCTATCATGTGGCGATGTTCCTAGCCATGGGAATATCCATGATCTTGGTTTATGAAGCACGCAACAAAACGAGCAAACAACGATCAATCTGTATGGCGATGCCCCATTTAGGAGTTGTCTACAGGTTTCTGGCGACTCTGCTGGGGACATGAGAGCCATAACCAGAAAGTTCAATATAAGACTAATACATGCCTTATTTAATTCATTTATCATATGCATCGAGCAAGCAAGCCTTGTTGAGTTCATCTAATACCCCGGCATGACACGGGCTATGTTAGGGGTTCCAGCAAACTCCACAGTCACTTGTACCTATTGGTATATCAAAAAGAAAATCACCCAATCGCCGCCTATAATGCGCTGGTGAAAGGACTGGTGCCCTTTTACAATGGAGCACCCTGAGACTACCCAAACTTTACATGTGTTAGAAAGCCATAGAACCTATCAAACTAAGACAGGAACCCGCAAGTTAAAAAAATTTCTTGCATTTTGTTTCCAAGTTCTTCCTCACACCCATTGTACATATGTATGTTGTAAAGTCTTCTTTTGCAGGTTAAGCCTTAGCGGCCTTTCTAAACCAAATGGAAGTGGGTGAGCTAAACTAATCTAACTAAAGCAAAAACTTTTTAGGAAAAATGGCCATATCACTGCTCATGATCGATTCACACTTTCAAATTGTCACCAAGCTGTCTGGTCCGCCCCACTCTGTAGTCAAGGATTTCGATCCCTCCAAATACATCACTCCGATAGGACAACCAAGGCCTGTGGTAACTATCATTTAAGACAACCATATCATGTTTGCAAGAACAGTCTATGAAGAAGAGATAGAAGAATTTGGCAGGGTCCCAATCTACTTCTATGACCCTTATGCACCCACTGATGACTACTGGCCAATCGATGAGGTCGACAACTCTGAAGCTGAAGAAGTAAGAGAAGAAGAATTTGCTGACAACGATCCAGTAGATGAAATATCACTAAATCTACTCTTTGATGAAAGGGTCACCAACATTGAAATAAGGGTGATCCGTCCCATCACAGATAGACTTGGTAATTGGTGAGGATTTGTTGGCACATGAAGAATCGACAACAGCAACAAAGCAGAAATTGAAGCTCAACTAGAGGAAATGACGGCAATAGCAAATCAAATGGCCCTCCAAGACTTGCAGGGTGACAATGATGAAAGTGCAAATCAAAGTGACAACGAAGTGCTGATGATCAACCTTGGTGATAAAAATGACTGCTCTGAGTTGATTGTGGATGCTGAAAAAGGGGCTTACCCCAACTGGACCGTGGAACACACTCTAAAATACCAAAATGCCGACTTTTATCTTAGTTCTGATTCTGACTCCGAATCAACTCAATCCGAGTCTTGCTCTTCATCTTTCCACACTACTGAGTCTAGTGAGGAAAACCTGGTCAAAGCGCCAAAGAATAACATCTATTTTGAGTTTAACTCTGAAATGTCTTTCAACAATTTTAGCAATGAGAAGGAAAATTTGGAGTATTTTTCTTTGCCTATAGTCAACTGTGTGGATTCCAACAATCCAAATTTTGAGAAAGAAATTCCCAAAGAAATTCTAGAATTTATCGAAAGAGAAGAAGAAAGGCATGCTAAACCATTTTCTGAGGAAATAATCACAGCAAACATAGGCTCTGAAGATGAGCCCAAATTCGTTAAAATTGGTGCAACACTATCTTCTCAAGAAAGGGAAAAATTAATCTTTTTACTAAAAGACTACAAAGATATTTTTGCTTGGTCTTACAAAGACATGCCTGGGATAGACCCTGAAATTGTTCAGCACAAAATTCCTCTTCATCCCAATGCAAAACCTGTTAAACAAAAGTTAAGACGTATGCGCCCTGATTGGGTCTTAAAAATAAAAGAAGAAGTCACTAAGCAAATCAACACCGGTTTCCTCATAGTCACCGAGTATCCACAGTGGGTAGCCAACATCGTTCCGATACCAAAGAAAATTGGAGGAATCAGGGTCTGTGTAGATTTTCGAAATCTCAACAAAGCCAGCCCAAAAGATGACTTTCCATTACCACACATAGACGAGCTCGTGGACAACACCGCAGGACATGCACTGCTATCTTTCATGGATGGGTTTTCTGGGTATATTCAAATTTTAATGTCTCCCGAAGACAGAGAGAAGACCACCTTCACTACATCGTGGGGAACCTACTGCTACCGAGTGATGCCATTCGGGTTGAAAAATGCTGGAGCCACTTACCAAAGAATGGCAACCACACTACTACACGATATGATGCACAAGGAGGTAGAAGTGTATGTCGATGATATGATAGTCAAATCAAAGGAAAGGGTGGGGCATTACAAAGCACTTGAAAAGTTCTTTGAAAGGATTAGACAATACAAGCTACGTCTCAATCCTCAAAAAATGCACTTTTGGGGTGATAGCTGGCAAAATGCTAGGATTTCTCATCACTCAAAGAGGAATCGAGGTAGACCCTTCCAAAATATAAGCTATCATGGAGATGTTACGGCCAAAGACGGAGAAGGAGGTAAGGAGCTTTCTAGGGAAAGTGCAATTCATCAGCAAGTTCATTTATAAGCTCACAGCCACCTGCGAACCACTCTTCAAGCTTCTGAAAAAAGGTACTGATTTTGAATGGAGCCAAGACTGTCAACAATCGTTCGAAGCAATCAAAGAATATCTTAAGAATCCACATGTGCTGTCACCACCCATCCTTAGGAAGCCATTGATTCTATATCTTTCAGTAATAGACACATCCATGGGATGCATGCTAGCACAAGAAAATGACACCAACGTAGAGTGCGCCATATACTACCTCAGCAAATAGATGATGGACTATGAAACAAGGTATACTCTCCTAGAGAAGATCTGTTGGGGGCTAGTTTGGGCCACGAATAAACTGAGGCACTACCTATTAGCACATCCGGTAGTGTTAGTTTCTCATTTAGACCCAATCAAATATCTTTTTGAGAAGCCAGCACTTATTGGAAAGCTAGCTAGGTGGCTGTTGCTTCTAGCAGAATTTGACCTCAAATTCATGACAAGGAAATCGGTAAAAGGAAGGGCTATGGCAGAATTCTTGGCAGATCACCCTGTAACAGAAGCCGAAGCTGAGGACTTCATGTTCCCTGACGAGGGCATCTTATGTCTCCTAGACGACACCTGGCAACTATACTTCGACGGAGCATCAAATCAAAGTGGATATGGCGTAGGGGTATTGCTGGTTTCCCCAAACAACTCCCATATCCCCTTGTCGTATAAACTAAGGTTTGAAGTCACCAATAACCAAGCTGAGTATGAAGCTTGCATCGCTGGAATGGAAGCAGCCCTGGAACTAGGGGCAAGAAGGATAGAAGTCACTGGAGATTCAAACGTAGTAGTGTCCCAAGCAAGAGGAGACTGGAAGGTCAAAGAAGATACGCTGAAACTATATCACTCTGTACTGGAAGAACTGATTCCACAATTCGACTCGGTCATCTTCGCGCACACTCCTCGAGAAAGCAATAGATTTGCTGATGCATTGGCAACACTAGCCTCCATGGTCGAAATACCCTTGGGGTTTACAATGCGACCTCTTATGATCGAACAGAAAGTCAAACCAGCATGCGAATGTACTTTCACTGAAGAAGGCGTAGATGATGGTAAACCATGGTATGAGGATGTAAAGAAATTCTTGGAAGAAAGAAAGTACCCCTCTGAATCCACCTCCAAAGACAAGATGGCTCTACGAAAGTTTGCCACTCGATTTGTAACCTATGGGGGAGCATTATATCGAAGAGCGTATCTAGGTCCCAATCAGCTTTGTGTCACAATAGAGGAAAGTCGTAAGATAATGAGAGAAATACATGAGGGAATCGCGGGCCGCACATTATGGGACAACAATGGCAAAGAAAATCCTACGTCAAGGGTATTATTGGACTACGATGGAAGCCGACTGTGCTGACTATGTTCGCTGATGTCACAAATGCCAGGCTCACGCTGATCGCATGCGTATTCCACCTACGAAATTATACAGCATGACATCTCCTTGGCCATTCTCCACCCGGGGGATAGACGTCATTGGAAGTATAAACCCAAAGGGAAAATACAAGCTTCAGTTCATTTTAGTAGCCATCAGCTACTTCACCAAGTGGGTAGAAGCAGCCTCCTATGCCACCCTTAAGGCTACTCATGTGGCTAAATTTATTTACACCAATATCATCTATCGGTATGGAGTACCTCACGAGTTCATCTGCGACAATGGATCACACTTCAAAGGGGCAACAAGGAAGCTTTTTGCCGAATTTGGGATACAGAATCGTCGGTCATCTACTTATCAACCTCAAACTAATGGAGCAGTCAAAGCTGCGAACAAGAACACGAAGAGGATTCTATGGAAGACTACCGACACTTACACAGATTGGCCAGAAATGCTGCCACTAGCATTATGGGGTTATCGAACAACTGAAAGAACTTCAACTGGGGCCACTCCTTATTCCCTGGTCTATGGGATGGAAGCTGTCTTACCTATCGAACTAGAACTACCCTCATTAAGGGTTCTGGCCGAGACTGGTATGATCGAAGAGGATTGGATTCAAAACCGCTACGACGAGCTAGCGTTGATAGATGAAATGAGACTGAAAGCGTTATATCATGTGCAAGGGTATCAACACCGCATCGCATGAGCATTTAACAAAAAGAAGCCACGAGACTTCAAAGTGGAGGATATGGTGCTCAAAGCAATCCGTCGCCATGTTTCAGACCGGAGAGGCAAGTTTAGACCAAACTGGGGAGGACCCTACCTTATCAAGCGCATACTGTCTGGAGGAGCGGCCTACATTGCAGACCTAGATGGGATGGAATTCGCAACACCAGTCAACATTGACAAGCTGAGGAAGTATTACCCTTGAGAGATGCTCATTGGGCCGAAAACCACAAGGGTGGGCGGACCCAAGCAAAAAATAGAGCAAGCCTGCTAGGTCGAAAACCCCCGAGGGCGGCTTAGGCAAAAACTAAGGCAAAAATAAAAGCACTCGCTAGACTGAAAACCCGCAAAGGCGGTTTAGGCAAAATCAAGAGCACAGAAGAAGAGGAAAATACCCGAGTGAACCCTAACTAAAACAAACAAGCTTTGTTGGAACTACGATTATGGCCTGATTCCCTCCATGGGAAATGTAGGCAATCTCTGAATTGAGATTCGGCCACTGCTATCATTATCACTTCCAAATTTCTAGGTCTATCCTAAAGCATGTTCACCATCAAGCCATGGCAGCAACATTTTCAAGTAAATCAACCATTGTTTTATTATTTCCAAGAAAAAAGGAAAAAGCAAGCTCAAACAATTCTCAGTCTATAAACACTAGAATCAAATCTTTCAAGAAAACATAAGCAAAATGTTGATCTCTAGGTCCTCCTTCTCTTTGCACTTTTGTCCTTCAAAAGGTTTTCTCTAACCAACGCTTATACGAACCCGATAGTTTGTCAGCAAAGTTGTCAACAACCTCTTGCATTATTTGATTTGGCCATAAACGAAGCATGTAGGTGCAGGAAAACAGAAAGGCCTTCGAACAGCACCAGAATCCAACGGCTAATTCTTATTCCTCGCCGGAACCCTAGCACACTGCCGGAGCTGAACCTGTAAAATAGACAAAAGGTGAGCGCACATTTGCCTTCTCGTGGCAAAGGCCCTCCGATGCCAAAGTTAGTATTTCGTACCAGTGAAAACCCTAATTATCAGTAGGTAATGAGCGAATAGCCAAGAATTGCATACCTTTACCTCTAGGTTTACCTCTTATTTATAGATCCTCATATGCTTGCTGTCCAAGTCATCTCGTTGCCCTAAGTTTCCTTTCTCGTATAGAAAACCCAAAATATCATGGATTCTCGTTCCCTTAACTGTATATTACCTTATAGACCATTTAGGAACTCTTCCCATAACTGGCCGTACATCCCATTCACGTTGGGTATCTTCTTCAAATCTTGTTTCCTTACTGGATCCCTTTGGAGCGTTTTACGCCACCTCTAAAAGGCTACTCCTATTCGGCCTTCTCGTAGCCGAACAGCCTATCTGGACCAATGATTTCTCATATCACTGGTCCCTTTATCATGCAACTGGTCCAACAACTTCCCTTGCTCTTTGGACCATACCCCTGCTCGGGTATCTTGGACCTGGGACCTCTCGTGTCTCCGGTCCTTATTGTCGTTCACCGTCCTGCACGGCAGATGCTCCGATTATATTTACTCCTGGGCCTCATGTACCACGTGTTCGGGCCTTTTTTGTACCTGTTCGGGATTACCTCCATACAATGGCTCCCCAGCTTTACTCGTTATTTTCTCTTAATAAGACGAGCAAAGCTTTTTGGCACCGAACAAGGTTCTCGTCCTTTGCTTCTGTACCTTGTCTCTCGTACTTGGTGCAAATTCCATCATTACTAGTCCAAGCCAAACGTGTTGTCGTTTGGGCTGGGCAGGCTTTTCTAGCTTATATCTTTACATGCAGTACTCATTGTACTCCTTGTATTAAATGCGAGCAGACATTTCGGGGAACGGAACGCCCAAACGGCGTCTGGGGTGACGTTTCTCATACGCCACCCCATCCGTTAGGGTATATTTGGATTTCTCTCCTAATTCAAAATCACTTTCTCTCTCTAAGTTCCCCCTGCAGAAAGAAACGCTCAAGTTCTCCCGCCATTGGAGCTCCGTTCACTATTTCGTAAGTTTTCATTTACTCCTTCACTCCATTTCTTTCTTAGGATTAGGGTTTCCCAAATTCCCCTTCCATTGTCTGTAAAACACACATTCTTATTCGAAGATGGGGAGATTCAGACGTTTCTGCAATACCCCCAGCCAATGGCGGACTTCAGATCTCGTTACGAGATCCCTGATAATATCACCACTGAACTGACACCTGTAGATGCCATCCGCGAGAGCCTTGATGAGGACACCCTTCATATTCCTATAGTGGCCGTCGTAGAGGGCGGCGTTAGGTTCCCCTGGCCCCATTACTTCACCAGGTTTTAGCCTTCTATAGGTTGTCACCAATGCAAGTTTCTGCCAATTTCTTCCGCATAGTTATGGGTATCAACACCTTAAACCACATGCTAGGCACATCATTAGGCCTTTACGACATTCACCATCTGTACAGCATCTCTAGAACCAAGGATGCCCTGACCTACTACCTCAAAAGTAGGGATTCCAGAAAAAGGCTCGTGCTCGAACTGCCTGACTCTGCCCGAGAAGATGACGACAACTTCTTCATCATCACAGGGAATTTCGAGCCCAGGGATGAAGATGGTAGAGTCATCGGCTTTGATGCACCCCACAGATTTGGCACTCCATGTTCTTTATCTCGTAGAACCTCTTTACCGAGCAATATTTTGTATTGTGCGTCCTACTGATTGCTTGCTTCCTCTTGTTATGCAGCCATAAACGTCAACCAGGGGCACGCCATTATCACCCCTCAGGTGCACGTTACTGACATCAACTGTGCTCTTGCCTTCAACGGGCAAGGTACGTGCCTGGCTGGCCGAGCAAGAGCAGCGCAGGTCCTCCTCAGCTACCGAGTATCGTATGGCGGGTTTATTGACCGGCAAATCCGAGCAACCGACGACCCTGTCATCCCAGTTTCTCCTGCTCAACAACCTGAGCAACAAGAGGAAAGGCGTTCTCGGACCCCTCCGCTTCCTAATGAGCCCATCCAGCTTGTTGAAGAGGCGTCCACGTCCTCGAGTGGTTATTCCCCATCTCCCCCTCCTCAGGAAATGGATCAACCCATCAACTTCAGCAACCTGCTCACCATCTCTGCAGCTGGCCGTGGAAGAGGCCGTGGCACATCTCGTGGCCGCGGACGCTCTCAGAGCCCGGCGCCATCTCATGGCCGCCGTGGATCAACCCAGCCAGACGTCCCTCCAGGCTTTTCCCCCGAGGAAATTGAAGCCAGCCACAGGGACAAACGCCAACGGTTGGAAACTTCTTTGATCGAACAGCCTCCCACTCAACTCACAGCACCTCCAACCCCCATATGGGCTCCTCAATTCACACACAGCGGGCGGCCAGTCACCACCTGTGACAGCGTTGAGTCCGAGGGGACAGCTCTTGCCCTTTCTCAGGCATTCATGCTCCCTGGGGATATGCGAAAGGTGATCGCCAGCTCCCCGGACAACCTCCTCGGCTCGTTCACGAGCCATAGTGCCAAGGTAAGCCCCCAGTACTCATGTTTGCGAGCTAATGATACTCAATAGTTCTTCCTGTCACCTGTCTAACGTCATGATAATTCCAGGCAATGCAAAAAATGGTGGCCATGGCCCAGAAACTGGGACACTCTGAGCTCCAGCGTGCCAAGCTCGCCAGTGAGAATGCCAAGCTTCAAAACACCATTGTCAGGCTGGAGAGAGAAAGAAATCAAGCCCGCGGGCTTGCGGACGAGCTCAGAGGCAAGCTAGAGGGCGCTGAGGACAGCCTGAACCAAAATTTGACGGAGCTGGAGGCGAGCAAAAATGAGGCCAAGATCTCCTACCAGCAGGGCTACAATGAAGGAATCCGTGTGGCCACTGAGAGCTACATGGACCAAATGCCCGGGATCCAGGACCAAGTCTTTGAGGCTGGCTGGTTGGCCTGCCTCAAAAAGATTGGCACAGCGGAGTCTTCTCCTCTCTGGACAGAGATCGACCTTCCTAGCACCCAAGTGGTTGCCGACGAACAGGGGGAAGTTGCAGAGTAAGAAGACAGCCTGGACAGGGAGCTCAATGTCAACGTCTCCGAGCAGCAGGACACCAGTGCCGATCAATCCAGAGAAGCGACCAACCTTGGCCAAAAGGAAGGCAATGGTGGTCCACTTGAGTCAAGCACTGCTGCGGACAACACAACCGCTTCGGCCTCTGCAGCTGCTCCAGCCTCCACGACTGCTCCAGCCTCTCCACCTGTCATCCAAGACCTGACGAACGAAGAGTAAGTTGGACTCTTCGTAGTGATAACAATTGGAACTTTTAATCATCTTTTGCTGGCCCTGCGTGACCATTTGGCACTGCCCTGCGTGGCACTGATACATTTCTGAACATTTTAATTCTCCTGTTGGTTTTTGGCCCTTCGTGGCCTTCTGACTGCTTCTGGTGGCCCTGTTTGGCCTAGACTTTTAGTTATGCCTGGCCCTTCGTGGCATGCCCTTCGTGGCCTTTCTTTAATACAGGTGGCCGTCCCATGGCCAGTATTTTACCTACTAAGTGTCTTCGTACTTAGCTTTATGCATATTCACGTATGCTCCCCAAGTCTCAGTGGGTCTGCCAAAGACTCAACTTGTGTGTTCAGATTTCATTCTGCAAGTTTCTCGTACCTTAGAACAATGTTGATTGGAACCGTAGCTAGTCTACCACTACATGTACTTGTACATATTCAGGATTTGCTCGTACCCGAACAAATGGTCAAGTATATTTGGCAAAATTCTGGGTATATTTGTACTCGAGCCAATGGTCAAGTATGATTGTACTTGGCAAAATTTTGGGTGTATTCGTACCCGAGCAGATGGTCAAGTGTAATCGTACTTGGCAAAATTCTGGGTGTATTCGTACCCGAGCAAGCAGTCAAGTATATTCGTACTTGGCAAAATTCTGGGTGTATTCGTACCCGAGCAAATAGTCAAGTATATTCGCACTTGGCAAAATTTGAAACATTCGAAATTTCATTTAGTTACCCTATACCTCTGCTTCCCAATACAAAATGAGGACTAAGCACATAGCTTGACTTCATATTTAAAGCATAATAAAAGAAAAACTCGTAAAAAACAGCGTTTGTGTTACCAAAATCTGTGAATTTTATTCATAATTCAAAAACTCAAGGGGACGTTACGCGTACCCCTTGCAACTAGTAAAAGTAAACACAAGGGAATTTTATTCGTAATTCCCACACAATCACGATGTGCATCTAAAACATATTTAAAACGAAACCGAAGTTCTTTACACGTACAACTTCCTCAAGTTGTGAACATTCTAGGGCCTTGGTACTGGGTTCCCGTCCAGATCTGCCAATCGATAAGCCCCAATGCCCATAACCTCTGTAACTCGATATGGGCCCTCCCAATTGGCCCCCAACTTGTCCTTGTTGGCCACCTTGGTGTTGCCGAGCACATTTCGTAGCACAAGGTCTCCAACACCAAACTCTCGTGGGTTGACATGCTTGTTGTAACTTTTCATCAACTGCTCCTGGTACGAGGCCAGGTGCACCAGAGCTCGTTCTCTCCTCTCCTCGACGAGGTCCAGCTCAATTTCCACGGCTCTGTCATTGCCCCCCACTCTCCACCAATGTGGTCCTGTTGGTCGGTAATCCAACCTCCAGTGGAATCACAGCCTCTGTTCCATATGCTAGCGAATAGGGGGTCTCTCCCGTAGACCTCCTAGGAGTTGTTTGGTGCGCCCACAGGACCAGTGGCAATTCGTCGGGCCACTTGCCTTTTGCTTTGTCCAACCTTTTCTTGATCCCATTAAGTATAGTCTTGTTGGATGCCTCTGCCTGCCCATTGCTCTGAGGGTAGGCTGGTGCGGAATAGTGTTCCTTATTCCATACTGGGCACAAAAAGCCTTGAACTTTTTCTGGAACTGCGACCCATTATCAGTGATTTAGGAATAAGGAACTCCAAATCGAGTGGTGATGCTCTTCCACACGAATCTTTCTATCATAGGTTCTGTGATCTTTGCCAGTAGTTCTGCCTCTATCCACTTGGTAAAGTAATCCGTTGCCACCAACGGAAACTTCCTGTTCCCAGTTGCCTTGTGGAGTGGACCCACGATGTCCATCCCCCATTGCGCAAACGGCCAAGGGCTTGTCAAGGGCACCAGATCTTCGGCTGGTGTTCGGACATGGGTGAGAATTTCTGACACTTCTCACAAATCTTCACGTAAACCTTTGCATCTTCTTGCATGTGCAGCCACCAGTATCCCTGGGTAATTGCATGGTGAGCAATGGATCTGCCCCTAGCATGAGTCCCACATGTTCCCTCGTGTATCTCATGGAGGAATTTCTGCACCATCTCAGGATGCACACAAAGCAGGTACGGTCCTGTAACGCCCCCAAAATCGGGTATGTTAAATAAACATTTTATTGGATAAACAAGGTCGAGTCTAGCTCATTATTACATCATAACTCCTCAGAGGGTACTTATACTACATAAAAGGGATGGATAGCTAAGGTTATCTACGACTCTGTCTCCTCTTCCATCCTAGCAAGCTCCTGAGCTCCGGATGCCTCCCAGGTCTACCGCTCTGCTCGTTCATCTAGAAGATCTGACACATTATACCAACGTCGCCACCAGTATAATATGTCAGGGTCACAAAAAGCAACACCGTGAGCTTGAAAGCTCAATAGAGTAACCCAAAACCCACTAACCCTTAAACTTACACATAGCACATAAATGAGAGTAACTAACTAACACATGCGCATTCAACAACTTCACGTTTAGAGATAAACAATAACACATGCATATTCATTACTCATCTATCGTAAGTGTCCGTGTCATCAGAGTTTCTCCTACGCAGCGATTCTTTGATCGTGTCACCATTTTACTTTACCAAACATCATTTTCATTTCAAAAACACATTTTAACACACATGACCTCGGTTCTGCCGCTCCGGGTTCCCGAGTATTTGCACAATGGTTCCGCCGCTCCGGGTTCCCATTGGCACACATTTCAAAAATCAGTTTTAACACACACAACCTCGGTTCCGCTGCTCCGGGTTCCCGAGTATATGCACAATGGTTCCGCCGCTCTGGGTTCCCATTGGCACACATTTCAAAAATCAGTTTTAACACACACAACCTCAGTTCTGCTGCTTCGGGTTCCCGAGTATATGCACAATGGTTCCGCCGTTCCATGTTCCCATTGGCACACATTTCAAAAATCAGGTTTAACACACACAACCTCGGTTCCGCTGCTCCGGGTTCCGGAGTATATGCACACTGGTTCTGCCTCTCCGGGTTCCCATTGGCACACATTTCAAAAATCAGTTTTAACACACATAACCTCGGTTCCGCTGCTCTGGGTTCCCAAGTATATGCACAATGGTTCCGCCGCTCCGGGTTCCCACTGGCACACATTTCAAAAATCAGTTTTAACACACACAACCTCGGTTTCGCTTCTCCGGGTTCCCGAGTATATGCACAATGGTTTCGCCGCTCCGGGTTCCCATTGGCACACATTTCAAAAATCAGTTTTTACACACACAACCTCGGTTCCGCTGGTCCGGGTTTCCGAGCATATGCACAATGGTTCCGCCGCTTCGGGTTCCCATTGGCACACAATTAGCATTGGCTCCTCTCCACGGATATCCAAGCCATACCTCACCATGGTTCCGCCGCTCCGGGTTCCCATTGGAGTACACACACACCTTCACAATGGTTCCACTGCTCCGGGTTCCCATTGGACATACACACCCTCACAACGGTTCCGCTGCTTCGGGTTCCCATTGGACACACACAACCTCACAATGGTTCCGCTGCTCCGGGTTCCCATTGGACACACACACACACACCACATAATGATCTTCACACATGGTCATTATGTAGTTTCGAAAATATTTTTTCCTTTGCAAACACATCTCCACAATGGGCAAGTCTGGCCACATTGCGGTTTCGAAACGCTTCTTGTTATTAATACACCCTAGACGTCATGTTTCTACTTTCTCGATTTCCGTGTCATGTATTCATGCATAGACTCCGCGGTAGACTTCACAAGTAAGTACAACTCATTCCTAGTAATCTTGAAACTAAACTAGCAAGATCATCCATCTCTATTTAACCACAAGTAAGGCAAGCAATATTCTATCAAGCTTACAATCTTTGAAAAAGTCACAATACGAATACTTCGTTTAAAACAACACTTTATCTTTAAAATGAAAACGTTTATCCTTCTTTTAGGAAGTTCAAAACAACACATGTTTATTGACGCGTTCATAAAGTCATGCCATCAATCATTCTCATGCCTTCAAGCACTCATAAGATTAAAGTAAACTACGTAAACAAAATCATATGACCATCTATCAAAGTATACTACATACGTTCTAAACATGCATACAACTATACTTAGAGAAACTAGATTAGGGATAATCTACCGTTCTTCTTGGCGGTAGGAAGACTATGAAAAGAATGTCGGCGATCGAACGGAGCAACGGCTTACGGTAAGCTTCCGATAGCTTCGAAAGAGAATGGTTTTCTCTCGAAACTAGATCATAACTACAACTACTACTACTTTTGGATCGAGGTGGTGGTCGAATGGTGGTTTAGTGGCGGCGATGGAAAATTTCTAGAAAACTAGTAAGAAAACCTCAAGAACAAGCTAGAACTACTCGAGAACAACAAGAGCACTAATGCTTTCAAGAAAGAAGTGAGAGAATGGAATGAAGGTGTGAGTTCAAAGCACCAAATGGCTTGGTATTTATAGGCAAGGCCTCCCTCTCTCTCTCTCTAGCCGAATTCTCTCTCTCTCTCCTATATCTCATTTTATTTAGTCTAGCAAATCTTGCTACCTTGCAAGAATCATCCTAAAACCTAGGCTTGCATGCCTATGGAAGTGTACCCTTGATTGGATTATGGAAGATTGGCCAAGGAATGGGATTTGATTCAAGTATACAATTAGGGTTTTGTACAAGAGTACAAGATCTTGCTTGAATTCTTATGCTTTCAAAGATTGAAAGCATAGAAAATAGGACAAGGGTGAGATCACACTAGCACACACATCACTCTCTCTCTCCCTCTCTGATCCGAATCCTCTCTCTCTCTCTCTCTCTCTCCCATCTCTCTCTCGGCCTCTCTCCTCTCTCTCTCTCTCTCTCCTTGGTACAAGTACTATATGTATATATATATAACTATATATATATAAGGACAAGGATTTGGTAGTAGACTAGGGAAAGTGTAAGGGTTTTGTATTGCAAGGGATTTGACAAGATTTTGGGCTTCCAAAGGTACAAAAGAATCACAAAGAAGATCAAGCAAGGTTCAATGAAAGCACAAGGAAGATCTAGGTACAATCTCTCCCTCTCTTTCCTTCTCTTTTTCTCTCTCTTTCCTTCTCTCTCTCGGATCTCTCTCCTCTCTCTCTCTCTCCCTCTCTCTCTCTCTCCCACTTGTACTTGCATGGGAGAATATATATATATATATATATATAAGTACTTTGGGTCTTTTGAAATCTTGTATTTTAAACCAAAATTAGATTTTCTTATTAAAATATTACAATACACACATGCATAATACAATATAATATATATATACATATATATATATATATGTATATACAAGTACATATATAATATATACAAGCCATGTACTTCTCAATCTAGGCTAGATATGAAAGAATCCCATATCTAATAAATTAATGTAAGTCTTTCAAAGTACTAAGTAATTAAATAATAACCTTAATGTACAAATTATAATTAATTCAATTATCACACATGGCAAATCTAGTATTTTAATAATCCTAGTACTTGATGGGCAAGTAAAGCTATTATCCAATGGATATTAGTTTCCCTAGCGGGTATTAACCAATGGATAATACAAGGAAGTATAATTCTTGCACTAATACTATGATTAAGTACTAAACTAATCTAATCTCATACTTTGGAGGATTAACTAAGCTTCTCCTATTATCCAATGGGTAAAGATATCCCTAACGTTGTAGGGAGGTAATCCCAAACAGGTACAAAGAGTGGTCCGAACACGTGGTACGTGGGGCCCAGAATAAATGTAGACGGAGTACCCGCCGTGCAGTACGGTGAACGGCAGTAAGGACCAGGGACACGAGGGGTCCCAGGTCCAAGATACCCGATCAGGGGTATGGTCCAAAGAGCAAGGGTAGTTGTTGGACCCGTCGCATGAAAGAGGGTCCAGTGATACGAGAAATCATTGGTCCAAAGGGCCTGTTCGGCAACGAGAAGGTCGAACAGGAGCAGTAATCTGGTGGAGGTGCCAGGAGGCACTCCGAAGGGTCCAGAAATGGAAATACCCAGTGAGGAAACAAAATCTGGAGGAGATACCCAACGAGAATGGGGTGAACGGCCAGCTTTGGAAAGAGTTCCTAAAAGGTCTAAAAGGAAATATGCAGTTAAGGGAATGAGAATCCCTGATATTCTGGGTTTCCTTTACGAGAAGGGAAACTTCGGGCAGCAAGATGGCTTGGGCAGCAAGTAGACATGGGTCTATAAATATGAGGTAAATCTAGAGGTAAAGGTACACAATTCCTGGCTATTGGCTTATTACTTTACTGAGAATTAAGGTTTCACTAGTACGAGATACTAACTTTGGCATCGGAGGGCCTTTGCCACGAGACGGCAAAGGTGCGCTCACCTTTTGTTTGTTTTATAGGTTCAATTCCAGCGGTGTGAGAAGTAGCCGTTACAGTTCCGTACTGTTTGGTGCTGTTCGAAGGCCTGTTTCGTTTTCCTGCACTTACAATTGGCGCCGTCTGTGGGAAACGAAAGAGATCCCTTTAAAAAAGCGATCATGGCGGAAGAAGATCCAAAGACTCCACTTGATGCAAACAATCAGCTGGGTGGGGGAGGTGACAAATCCCCACCAGATCCTCTAAGGAAGCCCGACGGTGGGCGTGCGGGGAGGACCACGAGCAAGGACCGCCCCTTGGCAATCCATGGCGACTCCAGAAACAAGGACGGACGGACGGCCATTGGATCCACGAGAAGGAGTAAGTCCCGCCGTGGGAGGGAGTCAGTGGCACGTTCGAAAAGCGTGCACAGCAGGGAAGACATCCTGGACAAAAAGAGACAGGAAATAGAGGAATACGCTCGTCTGATTAAAAGACGAGAATATGAGATCCAACAGCTGCAGCGGATACGAGAACATCCGGAGGATTTTGGGCTTTCACAAAGGAAGTCCAGAAAAGAAAGGTTGGATATGGCGGAGTACAGGAGAGCTTCTTCACGAAAAAGAAGAAGCAAGAGCCTCACTCCGAAACGACAAAAGGCTTCTTCACGAAAAAGGAGAAGCAGGAGTAAGAGCTCCTCCCCCGAGGAAGGAGGGAGCAGGAAGCACCACAGGGACAGGTACGAGAGACCTGATTCCGATTGGGAAAAGAATAATGTAAAGGGATCAGAAGAGGGGACGATGTCTGCACGAGAAGCAGTGCGGAGAGCCCTTAGCAACATAGCAACTTCTCCTTTTGCAAAGAGATTGCAGGAGGCAAAGTTGTCGAGCAGGGTTAAACATGGGACGTTTATCCTGTACGAAACGAATGCAGACCCGGTGGCACACATACAGCATTACCAACAGGCAATGTTTATGCACGATAGTGATGACGCGATCATGTGCAAGATGTTCCCATCTAGTCTAGGAAAGGTGGCCCTATCATGGTTCCATAAGTTGGGGCCGAACACCATACGAAGATGGAAACAGTTGGCCGAGGAATCACTGCTCGGTTCCTAACGAGCAGGAAACCACCCAAAACTATTGAGAGTCTCTCAGTTATGAAGCAAGGAGAGAATGAGCCGATCAGGGACTACGCCAAGAAGTATTGGGAGACTTTCAACGAGATTGAAAGTTGCAGTGAGGAGTATGTAATAGCAACGTTCAAGACTGGGTTGCCTGTTCGGGGGGAGCTACGAAAGTCCCTAAACATGAGTCCAGTGAGCACGCTGGCAAAGCTGATGGAACGTATTGAGCAGCATGCCAGGAATGAGGATGACATACTACGGGAAGACGGCAAGTTGAGTGCCGAGCAAGCCAAGGGTCCCGCGAAGAAGGCGGATAAACCCGAGCCCAAGACTTACAGAGAGAGGAAGGAGCATGGGCAGGCTAAGAAAGAGTCATACCGGGAGAAGCATGCCCCTGACCCAAAGTCTTTCTTCTCAGTGACGACGGTTTGGAAAGAACCGATTTAGCGGGTTCTTTATCGAATAAAGAACCGCCCATACTTTAAGTGGCCTCCACGGCTGAAGGGTGATAAAGATGCAAGAAGGGCTACGAGTCAGCATTGCAGTTACCACAAGGACTGGGGTCACATGACGGAGGACTGCGAGATGTTCAAGCAGCACCTTGATGACCTGGTCTCACGACGGTATTTGAAGGAATTCATTCAAGAAGAGCACAAGGGTGCCGAGAGGGCAATGGAGCTGGATTACGAGCAGAATCCAAGGGGCGTGATCCATATGATACATGGATTAGCCACACCTAATATGAGAAATGAGGTGAGGTTGCTCCAAAGCCAGGTAAAACACGACCAGCACGTGATGCGGTTGGGAAAGAAACGAGGACGTGAAGCGGAAGGATGCAACGAGAGCATAACCTTCACGGACGAGGACCTAGGGGGAGTCCAGGTGCC
The DNA here is from genome assembly GCA_025413875.1 of Rhododendron molle. Lineage (NCBI taxonomy): Eukaryota > Viridiplantae > Streptophyta > Magnoliopsida > Ericales > Ericaceae > Rhododendron > Rhododendron molle. The sequence goes on along the minus strand of CM046391.1, from coordinate 31,167,346 downwards.
GCACAATGACGCTCTTGTGATAACCCTACGAATTGGGGAATATGACATGGAGAGGATCCTGGTGGATTCACGAAGCTGCACCGAGGTGCTTTATTACGACGCGTTCAAGAAGCTGGGATTGGCACAAGCAGACTTGGAACAGTCAGTAACTCCGTTGGTTGGGTTCAGTGCAGGGGCAGTCTGGCCATTGGGCAAGGTGACCCTACCTGTTCGGGCAGGAACAGTGGTGCTGAGAACCGACTATTTAGTGGTGGACGTGCCATCTTCCTATAACGCGATTATAGGGAGGACTTGGTTGCATAAGATGAGGGCGGTTTCCTCCACCTACCATCAGATGGTAAAATTTCCAGGATCCACTAGAATCGAGAAAATAAGGGGGAACCAAAAGACAGCCCAACAGTTCTTGGTTTCCATAATCAAGAAAGCACCCAAGGCACAGTTGGTGCAAACCGTCGAGGTTACTAATCTGCCGACCATCGAGGATGTCGGAGGGAATCCAGCCGAGAAGGTGGTGGAAGGATTGAAGAAAATCCAGATCAACGAGAATGATCTTGAAAGGTATTTCCTGATTGGGGAAAACCTGTGCAAAGAAGAGGAGGAAGAGTTGGTGAAATTTCTCAAAGAGCACGTTGATGTGTTTGCTTGGGTGCCCGAGGAGATGCCTGGGGTGGATGCAAACGTGATTTGCCACCACCTGAATGTGGACCCACAGCACAAACCGGTGATGCAGAAGAAAAGAAGGTCTGCCGTACAGCATGTGGACGCTGTTATCGAGGAGGTCGACCGTTTGCTCGAAACAAAGGCGATCCGAGAGGTATACTACCCCGAATGGTTGTCTAACACAGTGGTGGCAAAAAAGAAGAGTGGGAAATGGCGGGTATGCGTCGATTTCACGGATCTAAACAAGGCTTGTCCGAAAGACAGTTTTCCCCTGCCCAGGATAGATCAGTTGGTGGATGCAACAGCTGGGTATGGGCGTATGAGTTTTCTCGACGCTTATCGAGAATATCACCAGATAGCTATGTACCGCCCCGATCAGGAGAAGACGTCCTTTATCACACCACGGGGGTTGTATTGTTACAATGTTATGCCCTTTGGTCTGAGGAATGCTGGAGCAACTTACCAGAGACCAGCAACGATTATGCTAAAGAAGCTGCTCGGCAAGACCATGGAGGTGTACATAGACGATATGGTGGTGAAAAGCAAGGAGAAACGGGACCACATCGCTGATCTGAAAGAAGCTTTTGAGATACTGAGAGAGTATAAGCTGAAGCTTAACGCCTCGAAATGTGCATTTGGGGTAAGTTCTGGGAAGTTCCTGGGTCACTTAGTGAGCATTAGGGGGATAGAGGCGAATCCCGATCAAATAACAGCTTTGCAGAAGCTGCAGAGTCCGAGGACCACGAAGGAGCTCCAGCGGTTAACAGGGATGGCGGCAGCCCTTAACAGGTTCATAAGTCGTTCGAGTGACAAGTGTAGACCTTTCTTTCAGTTGTTAAAAAAGAGAGAAGGTTACGAATGGGGAGCAGAGTGTGAGCAAGCGTTTCAAGACCTGAAGAAGTACTTGGCGGCCCCATACATCTACTCACGAGCTGGCGAGGTCCTCGACCACATTAGCGATCCGAACATCTTGTAAGTGCGGTCTTCTTGAGGAACAAGGGATCCAAGCAAATCCTGTCTATTACGTGAGCAAGACGCTATTGGATGCGGTGACGTGATATCTGCCTCTTAAGAAGTTGGTCCTGGCACTGAGGACGGCCGCTAGGAAGTTGCCCCACTACTTCCAAAGTCATAAAGTGGTTGTTTACACGGAGTTCCCGTTGAAGTCATTGCTTCGAAAGGCCGATTTCTCGGGACGAATATCAACTTGGTCGGTGGAATTGAGCCAGTATGATATTGATTATCAGCCGCGCACGGCAGTCAAAGGGCAAGTTTTGGCAGATTTCGTGGCAGAGTTCTCTCCCACAGTAGCTCCACGGCCTCCTACAAGAAAAGAGCAGTTGGACGAGCCGTCAGCCGAGAAGCGAGGGGCATCCGCCGAACAGGACCCATTGGAATGGAAGGTTTTTGTAGATGGATCTGCATGCAACACCGGATCTGGAATTGGAGTGGTGTTTTTCCCTCCTGAAGGAGTTATGATCGAATTGTCCCTGCGCGGTTTCAGTGCGTCGAATAACGTGGCGGAGTACGAGGCACTCCTGGCCGGGTTACGGAGCGCAAGAACCTTGAAAGTAAAAAGAATTCGAGTATTCAGTGATTCGCAACTCGTGGTGATTCAGCTGTCCGGGGAATACGAGGCCCGGAGTGAAAAGATGGCAGCCTATATGGAGGCAACCAAGGATTTGCTTGATACCTTTGAGAAGATACACATCGAGCAGATAAGCTCTGGACAGAATGCCCACGCCGACTCACTGGCTTGGTTAGCAGCGGCTGTGCCAACAGAGTTCAAGAGGAAGGTAGCAGTGGACTATCTTGCTGAGCCGAGCATTGGGAGAAGTGTGGAATTGGTCCTGGACGTGAACCAAGGACCAAGTTGGATGGATCCAATAGTGGAGTTCCTACGAGATGGGACACTCCCCACAGATAAAAAAGAAGCTCACAAGATAAAGACGAAATCTGCAAGATTTTGGCTATCACCAGAAGGGAAGTTGTACAGAAAGTCTTTCACTGGACCGTACCTGCTTTGCGTGCACCCCGAGATGGTGCAGAAATTCCTCCATGAAATACATGAGGGAACATGTGGGAGTCACGCAGGTGGGAGATCCATTGCTCACCGTGCAATCACCCAGGGTTACTGAGTGGCCCGAACACGTGGTACATGGGGCCCAGAATAAATGTAAACGGAGTACCCGCCGTGCAGTACGGTGAACGGCAGTAAGGACCAGGGACACGAGGGGTCCCAGGTCCAAGATACTCGATCAGGGGTATGGTCCAAAGAGCAAGGGTAGTTGTTGGACCCGTCGCATGAAAGAGGGTCCAGTGATACGAGAAATCATTGGTCCAGAGGGCCTGTTCGGCAACGAGAAGGCCAAACAGGAGCAGCAATCTGGAGGAGGTGCCAGGAGGCACTCCAAAAGGGTCCAGAAATGGAAATACCCAGTGAGGAAACAAAATCTGGAGGAGATACCCAACGAGAATGGGGTGAACGGCCAGCTTTGGAAAGAGTTCCTAAAAGGTCTAAAAGGGAATATGCAGTTAAGGGAATGAGAATCCACGATATTCTAGGTTTCTTTACGAGAAAGGAAACTTAGGGCAGCAAGATCGCTTGGACAGCAAGTAGACATGGGTCTATAAATATGAGGTAAACCTAGAGGTAAAGGTACGCAATTCCTGACTATTGGCTTATTACTTACTGAGAATTAAGGTTTCACTAGTACGAGATACTAACTTTGGCATCGGAGGGCCTTTGCCACGAGACGGCAAAGGTGCGCTCACCTTTTGTTTGTTTTATAGGTTCAATTCCGGCGGTGTGCTAGGGTTCCGGTGTAGAGAGAAAAGTAGCCGTTACAGTTTGGTGCTGTTCGAAGGCCTGTTTCGTTTTCCTGCACTTACAAATGTTATTGTCCAATGGTCGCTGGCTCAAAGGTTCTGTAACGACCCTAATTTTTGGACAATAAAACATTTCGCTAAAAATTTGAATTTTATTTTAATACTTGGATTTCATTTTAACATCCAAAATCGGTCGTTATCGACTTATAAAATTTTGTTATTATATTTGAAAATTCCTTATTTATTTTATAAATCCCTTTTTGCGATTAATAATCTGTCATAATTAGGTTTCTGACTTAGGAGATTGGAATTCATCGCCCGGGCATTAAGGTCATTTTCTAAAGACGAGTATGCCTATTAAGACCTTGGTATAGTTACTTGGTAATTGTAGTAAAATCCTAGAATTTATTTTCCCGGCTGGAAATCCTACATGGCAACCGATTAGCTAGCAACCCTAACTACCGTTTGGCTTAGTTACATTTTCCTAACCTAGAGCGTTGCATCGATGCCAAAGTGGTTAATTTTTAGTCTTCGCCTTAACCGTTGACTTGACTGCCTTGCCTTGGCGTCGACTCGCTGTCAAGCCTGCCTCGCCTAAGCGTCGGGTCGCTGTCGTGCCTGCCTTGCCTTGGTGTCGGCTCGCTGTCGCGCCTGCCTTGCTCTGCCTTGGCGTCGGCTCGCTGTCGCGCCTGCCTTGCTCCGCCTTGGCTGCCATCGGGTTCTGCCTTGGCGTCGGGTCGCGCCTTGTTTTTGCCTTGGCGTGGCTGGGCTGCTTTGCTCTGGCCTTGCCTTGACTACACCTTGGCCGCCGCTTGGCCTCTGCTTGGCTACCGGACTGCCTTGGCCACTGTTTGGCCACCAGGCTGCTTTGGCCACCGCTTGGCCACTGTTTGGCCACCGCTTGGCCACTGCTTGGCTACTGGGCTGCCTTGGCCACTGTTTGGCCACCGGGCTGCTTTGGCCACCGCTTGGCCACTGCTTGGCCACCAGGCTACCTTGGCCACTGTTTGGCCACCGGGCTGCTTTGGCCACCGGTTGGCCACTGCTTGGCTACCGGGCTGCCTTGGCCACCGGGCTGCTTTGGCCACCGCTTTGCTACTAGGCTGCCTTGGCCACGCTCACGCATTGCCTTGGCGTTTGGCACCATCGGGCTTTAATATTCCGTTATTAGGCGATTTCCTACTAAATAATACCAAAATACCACTCGAGCAATGAAAGCCTAGATTAAGTATCATTAGTCTTTAATCAATTAGTTAGAATAGCCTAATGCCCATTTATCCTAATCACTTCTCCCTAACCCTAGATGGACCATTTTACCCTTTTTGTCTTTATCCATTGGACAATAGCATTAGAGTTTCCTTTACCCATTGGTCAATAGGTAAACCTTGGTTAATCTTCCTAAGTACGAGATTAGATTAGTTTAGTGCTTAATTGCAAGGTATTATACTTTTTGGTATTAACCGTTGGATAATAACCGTTAGGAGTTTTATTAACCATTGGACGATAGACTAGAATCCTAGCCATATTTACCCATTGGTTATTAACCATTAGAGAAACTATTATCCATTGGATAATAGCTAGTCTTGACAATCATGTACTTTTTTGATTTAAATATTAGATTTGGCATGTGTGATAATCGATTAAACTAAGATTAGTTCATTAGTATATTAGGTTAGTACTTAGTACTTTGGATGAAGTAGAATACTTAATTAGATATTGTCATGTGGTATATCTAGCCTAGATTGTGTGTACTTACTTGTATATATATTATATGTGTACTTGTATGTATATATATATGTATATATATATAATATTGAATTGTGCATGTGTGCATTAGAATATTTTAATTAGAAAATCTATTTTGCTTGAAAGTATGGTTTTTATGAAAGACCCATAGTACTTATATATATACTAGTTTATATATATACTTTCATGCTAGTACAAGTGGGAGAGAGAGAGAGGGAGAGAGAGAGAGAGAGAATGCCGAGAGGGAGAGAGAGAGAGAGAACCCGAGAGAGAGAGAGAGAGAGAGAGAGAGAGAGAGAGAGAGAGGGAGAGAAGTGATGTTTTGCTTGACCCTTGTCTACCAAATCCTAGATATATGTTTGTAAGTACTTGTACTAAGTGAAAGAAGAAGAGAGGAGAAGATAGGAGAGAGATTTGAAGTACAAACCAAATCCTTATACTTTCCTTAGTCATCCACCAACCTTGTCCTTATATATATATATATAGTTATATATATATTGTACTATTGTACCAAAGAGAGAGAGAGAGAGAGGAGAGAGAGAGGCCGAGAGAGAGGGAGAGAGAGAGAGAAGCCGGATGAGAGAGGGAGAGAGAGAGTGATGTGTGTGCTAGTGGACTTACCTTGATTGACCATGCTTAGATCACGCTTGTCCTATTTTGCCATTCTTTCAAGTGAAAGCATAACCATTGCAAGCAAGATCTTGTACTCTTGTACAAATCCCAATTCTTTATTTGAATCAAATCTCCATTTCTTATTCAATCCTCCATAAACCAATCACAAGTACCACATCATAGCCATGCATGCCTAGTTTTAGGTTGTTTCTTCCAAGCAAGCAAGATTTGCTTATAATAAAAAAATGAGACAATGGGAGAGAGAGAGAGGGCCGGCTAGAATGAGAGGGAGGGAGTGCTTGCCTATAAATACCAAGCCCCATTAAGCTTTGAACTCACACCTCAATCCATTCTCCAACTTCTCTCTAGAAAGTATAGCTTGTTCTTGTTGTTCTTGCCTTATTCTTGAGGTTTTCTTACTAGTTCTTTGAGAGACTCTCCATCTCCGCCACTAAACCACCATACGACCACCACCTCGATCCTAAAGTAGTAGTAGTATAAGTCACGATCTAGTTTCGAGAGAAACCTTTCTCTTTCGAAGCTATCGGAAGCTTATCGTAACACGTTATGCCGTTCGAGTGCCGACTTTCTTTCCGTCGTATTTCCGTAGTCTTTTTCTACCGCCAAGAAGAAAGGTAGATTTTTTCGATCTACTCTTCCTAAGTATACGTGATTTTATGTTAGTGTAGAGTTCTTCGAACCTACTTATCTTAAGTATAGTTTATGAGCATGATAGAAAAATATGTAGTATACTTGGATAAGTTGATCGCATGCTTTTATTTTAGGTAGTTTACTTTGATCTTGAGAATAATTGAATGCATGGTTTATAGAATCTTCCCAACTTGATTAACTCGTCAATAAACATATGTTGTTACGATTTCGTTTAAAAATAAAGTGTTGTTTCAAAACGAAGTATTCGTATTTTGACCTTTTCAAGGATTGTGAACTTGATCGCATGATTGCTTACCTTACTTGTGGTTGTAAACAAGCATGATTAAATAGAGTTGGATGATCTTGTTAGATTACTTTAAAGTGATTCGTCCCGCCGCGGAGTCTATGCATGATTACGAGACACGAGAACCGAAAAGTAGAAACATGACACTTAGGGAGTGGTTGATATGGATAAAAAGGATTTTTGAAACTACATAATGGCCGGACTTGGTAGCCTTATGTGAGTTGTGAAAACCCGCAAGGTGGCCGGACTTGGTAGCCCTTTGTGTGGACTTGCGAAAACCACAATGAGGCCGGACTTGGTAGCCCATTGTGTGGATTGCTAACGGAGCCAACGTGGTAGCTTCATTGGTAATTGGGCTTGGTTATCCGCGGAGAGGAGCCAATGCAAGATTTGATAACGTGGCCGGACTTGGTAGCCCGTTGGTAACCAAGAATGAGAAATGATTTTCGAAATGAAATGGTGACACAGTTTACGATGAGTCGCGTAGGAGAAACAAAGAAAGGCATGACACCAACGTAGGCAAGATAATGAATGCGGATGTGTCATTGTTAATTATGTTGTTGAATGAGCATGTGTAAATTGACTATGTACCTTCGTGTTATAAGTTATGGGTTAGTGGGTTGGATTAATCTATTGAGCTTCTGTAGCTCACGGTGTTACCTTTTGGTGACCCTGACATATTATACTGGGGCGATGCTGGTATAATGTGTCAGATTTTATAGATGAGCAGCAGGAACAGTACACCTTGGAGGCCTTCGGAGCCGAGGAGCTTGCAAGGATGGAGGAAGAGGCGGAGCAGTAGTTAACCTTAGATTATCCCCTCTTTTGTTGAATAAAAGTACTCTTGTGAGACTTATGTTGTAATAATGAGCTAGACTCTCCTTAATTTATTCAATAAAATGTTTATTTAACGTACCCAAAATTCGGGGCGTTACAGGTTCAAAAGGTTCGTCTAGGGTTTCAAGACTCAAGGGTTTCAAAAGGTTCATGGTTAAGGCTCATAAGGTTCACCGAGGGTTAGGAACGACAGGTAATTAGGTTAAACGATTGCTAGATTAACTCGTTGGTTAAAAAGCTAGCTAAGGTTGCTAGGTAGGATTTTCCGCCAAGACGAAGGGTTCAAGACCTAATCCGGGAAAGACGGCAATTAAACGGTGATTAAAACCTAATCAAGTTTTCTCGAATAGACAATGAGCTTTCTATTAGTCAGTAACGACCGATTTTTGGTTATGTAAATAAAAATCCAAGTAATTAAAATAAAATTTAAATTTTTAACGAAATTTTTATTTATAAAAAATCAGGGTCGTTACAGGTCCAGTGAAGGACTTCCTGTACAATTTCCCCTCTGGTGATAGCTAAAACCGTGCACATTTCGTCTTTATCTTTTAAGCCTCCTTTTTATCTGTGGGGAGTGTCCCATCTCGTAGGAACTCCACTATTGGATTCATCCAACTTGGTCCTTGGTTCACGTCCAAGACCAATTCCACACTTCTCCCAATGCTCGGCTCAGCAAGATAATCCACTGCCACCTTCCTCTTGAACTCTGTTGGCATGGCCGCAGCTAACCAAGCCAATGAGTCAGCATGGGCGTTCTGCCCACAGCTTATCTGTTCAATGTACACCTTCTCAAAGGTATCAAGCAGATCCTTGGCTGCCTCCACGTAGGCTGCCATCTTCTCATTCCGGGCCTCATACTCCCCGGACAGCTGATTCACCAAGAGTGCCTCGTACTCCGCCACGTTGTTTGACGCAGTAAAACCCAGGCACAGGGACAACTCGATCATAGCTCCTTCAGGAGGGAAAAGCACCACCCCAATTCCAGATCCGGTGTTGCATGCGGATCCATCAACAAAAAGCTTCCATTCCAAAGGATCTTGCTCGACAGATGCCTTTCGCTTCTCGGCTGATGGCTCGACCGACTACTCCTTTTCTCGTAGGAGGCAGTGGAGCCACTGTGGGAGAGAACTCTGCCATGAAGTCTGCCAAAACTTGCCCTTTGACTGCCGTGCGCGGTTGATAATCAATATCATACTGGCTCAATTCCACCGACCACGTTGATATTCGTCCCGAGAAATCGGCCTTTCGAAGCAGCGACTTTAACGGGAACTCTGTGTAAACCACAACTTTGTGACTTTGGAAGTAATGGGGCAACTTCCTAGCCGCCCTCCTCAGTGCCAGGACCAATTTCTCAAGGGGCAGATATCTCGTCTCTGTGTCCAATAGCGTCTTGCTTACATAATAGACAGGGATTTGTTCGGATCCCTTGTTCCTCAATAAGACTGCACTAACAGCATGTTCAGAGACTGCTAAGTACAAGGTCAAGGTCTCACCAGGCTCAGGAGTGGACAGAAGCGGGGCTGCCGCCAAGTACTTCTTCAGGTCTTGGAACGCCTGCTCACATTTTGCTCCCCATTCGTAACCTTCTCTTTTCTTCAACAACTAAAAGAAAGGTCTACACTTGTCGCTTGAACGACTAATGAACCTGTTAAGGGCTGCCGCCATCCCCGTAAAATGCTGGACCTCCTTCGTGGTCCTTGGACTCTATAGCTTCTGCAAAGCTATAATTTGATCGGGATTCGCCTCTATCCCTTTAATGGTCACGAGGTGACCCAGGAACTTCCCAGAGCTTACTCCAAACACACATTTCGAGGCGTTGAGTTTCAGCTTGTACTCCCTCAGTATCTCAAAAGCTTCTTTCAGATCAGCGTTGTGGTCCCGTTTCTCCTTGCTCTTCACCACCATATCGTCTATGTATACCTCCATGGTCTTACCGAGCAATTTCTTTAGCATAATCGTTGCTAGTCACTGGTAAGTTGCTCCCGCATTCCTCAGACCAAAGGGCATAACACTGTAACAATACAGCCCTCATGGTGTGATAAAGGACATCTTCTCCTGATCGGGGCCGTACATGGCTATCTGGTGATATCCTCGATAAGCGTCGAGAAAACTCATACGCCCATACCCAGCTGTTGCATCCACCAACTGATCTATCCTAGGCAGGGGAAAATTGTCTTTTGGACATGCCTTGTTTAAATCTGTGAAGTCGACGCAAACTCGCCATTTCCCATTCTTCTTTTTCACCACCACTGTGTTGGATAACCACTCGGGGTAGTACACCTCTCGTATCGCCTTTGCCTCGAGCAAATGGTCGACTTCCTCGATAACTGCATCCACATGCTGTACGGCAGATCTTCTTTTCTTCTGCATTACATGTAACGACCCTGATTTTTGGTAAATAAAAATTTCGTTAAAAATTTGAATTTTATTTTATTACTTGGATTTTTATTTCCATAACCAAAAATCGGTCGTTACTAAATTCGTTGGACAATCTTAATCAAGTTTTAATCGCCATTAGACCGTCATTTTTCCCGTCGTTTCTAGGATTAGATCTTGAATCCTTCGTCTTGGCTGGAAATCCTATCTAGCAACCCTAGCTAGATTTTAATCGACATTTCGACTTAGCTATCGTTAAACCGAGCCACCAATCGTTCCTAAACCTCCGTGAATCTTACGAGCCTCGATTCACAAACCTTTCGAAACCCTTGACTTCGGTAACCCTATATTAACCCTTTGAACCGTTTGAACCTTTTAGCCATAGACCATTGGACGATAGCGTTAGGATTTCCTTTACCCATTGGTCAATAGGTAAACCTTGGTTAATCTTCCTAAGTACGAGATTAGATTAGCTTAGTGCTTAATTGCAAGTATTAGACTTTCTAGCATTAACCGTTGGATAATAACCGCTAGGAGATTTATTAACCATTGGACGATAACCCTTGGACCTTACCTTCATTAACCATTGGTTATTAACCGCTAGGGAAAGTATTATCCATTGGATAATAGTTTTACTTGCCAACCAAGGACTACGTTTATTAAAATACTAGATTTGGCCATGTGTGTAATGGATTAAAATAGAATTTAGGACTTGGTACTTGAAAGTAGTAGATTAGTTTAATAGATATTGGATTTTGGTATATCTAGACTAGATATTGTAGTACTTGTTTGTATATATTATATGTGTACTTGTATATACATATATATATATATAGGTATATATATTTTATTGTAAGTAACACATTTGTATTGTGTTATTTTAATTGGTAAATCTTGTAAAATACTTTAATTCTTTTATCCATTGGATAAAGAAGGTTAGGGGAATTATTACCCCTTGGATAATAGCTATACTTGCCAATCAAGTATTAGGGTTAATAAAATAATAAGATCTTCCATGTGTGTCAATTGAATAAACTAGAATTAATACATTAGGTTAATATTATAAGGACTTGTACTTTGAAAGCATTAGAATAGTTAATTAGATATAGGATTTGGCAATATCTATCCTAGATTGTGTGGTACATGTGTATATATATATTTATATGTACTTGTACGCATATATATATGTATATATATATATTATATTGCAATATGCATGTGTGTTATTGTACATTATAATTAGAAAATCTATTTTGCTTGAAAATATAGATTTTATGATTGACCCATTGTACTTATATATATATTAGTATATATATACTACTTCCAAGAGTGTACAAGTGGGAGAGAGAGAGAGAGAGGGAGAGAGAGAGAGATTGCCGAGAGAGAGAGGAGAGAGAGCCGAGAGAGATGGGAGGGATAGGAGAGAGGGAGAGAAAGATATGTTGTACTTTCTAGGATTTTCTTCTACCAAATCTAAGTTATATATATATGTACTTTGTACCAAAGGGGGAGAGAGAGAGAGAGAGAGGGAGAGAGAGGCCGAGAGAGAGGGAGAGAGAGAGAGATTGCCGAGAGAGAGAGGAGAGAGAGAGCCGAGAGAGATGGGAGGGATAGGAGAGAGGGAGAGAAAGATATGTTGTACTTTTTAGGATTTTCTTCTACCAAATCTAAGTTATATATATATGTACTTTGTACCAAAGGGAGAGAGAGAGAGAGAGGGAGAGAGAGGTCGAGAGAGAGGGAGGGAGAGAGAGAGAGAGGCCGGATGAGAGGGAGAGAGAGTGTGTGATGTGGGCAACTTGTACTCCTCCAAATCTAGTCCAAAGCCTTGATCAATCTTCTTACCTCATCATGTACCACCATATCTAGGGTTTTATACTTCCATATCTAGCTTAAATCTCCTAAGTACTAACCCTAGAATTTCTTATTTGATCAAAGGACTAGACAAGACCAAAACCCCATTAGAATAACCTAGTTTTGTCCTAGTTCTTGGAGTGAAAGCAAAGCAATATCCTTAGTAGCCATGCAAGCCTAGGTTTTAGGGTTTTTCTTGCAAGCAAGCAAGATTTGATGAAATAAAAAAATAAGATATAGAGAGAGAGAGGGAAATTCGGCTAGGGAGAGAGAGAGGGAGTTCTTGGCCTATAAATAGCAAGCCACTTCTTCATTTGAACTCACACCTTTCCATTCTCCAACTTCTCTCTAGAAAGCTTAGTGTTCTTGTTGTTCTTGAGTAGTTTTAGTTCGTTCTTGAGCTTTCTTTCTAAGTTCTTCAAGAAGCTTTCTAGTGCCGCCACTAAACCACCACATGACCACCACCTCGATCCAAAAGTAGTAGTAGTGTAGGTAACGATCTAGTTTCGAGAGAAACCTTTCTCTTTCGAAGCTATCGGAAGCTTACCGTAAGCCGTTACTTCGTCCAACCGCCAACTTTCTTTCCGCCGTACTTCCGTAGTCTTTTCTACCGCCAAGAAGAACGGTAGTGTACCCTTACAATCTAATCCTAAGTATAGATAAGTATCGTGTTAAGTTTTTCGAACTGTTTTCTCTAAAAGTAAAGTTAGTTGTGATAATTAGCTTGTCGAACTTTCGTGTCAAAAGTACGTAGTTTACTTTGATCTTGTGGCTACTTGATTGTTTGATCGCCTAATTGCTACGTGATTGTATGAACTCGTCAATAAACATGTGTTGTGTTATTGAACTTCTCGAAAGGAAATGCGTTTTTAAAGATAAAGTGTTGTTTTGAAACGAAGTATTCGTATTTTGACCTCTTAAACGAGCATGATAGTATAGAGTTGGATGATCTTGCTATTCGATATCGCATGAGTTACGTGAATAGTCCCACCGCGGAGTCGATGCATGTTACGAGACACATGGAATTGGAAAAGTAGGGATATGACACCTAAGATGTGGTTGATATGGATAAAAAGTGTTTTAGAAATGCATAATGGCCGGACTTGGTAGCCATTATGGCCATGAGTCAGATTTGGTAGCCTTTGTGGCAATGAGCTGGACTTGGTAGCTCATTGTTGTACGACACAAGGTGCCGGTCTTGGATGCTCATGGTTGTGAGTGTTTATGTGTGACACAATGTGCCTGACTTGGTAGCCATTGTGGCCATGCGTTGGTAACCTTGTGGCAATGAGCCGGACTTGGTAGCTCATTGTTGTGCGACACAAGGTACTTGTAACCCATGGTTGTGTGCGTGCGTGTTTTCGGAATTGATGATAAAAGATGAGACACAAAACGATGAGTCACGTAGGAGAGACACACGGAAAACATGACACCAACGCTCGTTAGTGAATGCGCATGTGTAATTGTATGTGTTATTCGAAAGCATGTTAAGTTTGGAAAATCGTATACTATCTTTGATGTGTATGTTAAGGGTTAGTGGGTTTGGATTACTCTATTGAGCTTTCAAGCTCACGGTGTTGCTTTATGTGACCCTGACAAATTATACTGGTGGCGACGCTGGTATAATGTGTCAGACTTTTTAGATGAACAAGGAGAGCTGTATACCCTGGAGGCTTTCGGAGCTGAGGAACTCGCTAGGATGGAGGAAGAGAAAGAGCTTTAGTTAGCCTTAGTAACCCTCCCTTTTGTGTAATATAAACCTCTCTAAGGAGATTGGATGTAATAATGAGCTAGACTCTGCCTTGTTTGTCTAATAAAACCTTTATTTAACGAACCCGATTTTGGGGGCGTTACATTACAGGTTTGTGTTGTGGGTCCACATTCAGGTGGTGGAAAATCATGTTTGCATCCACCCCAGGCATCTCCTCGGGTACCCAAGCAAACACATCAACGTGCTCTTTGAGAAACTTCACCAACTCTTCCTCTTCTTCTTTGCACAGGTTTTCTCCAATCAGAAAATACCTTTCAGGATCACTCTTGTTGATCGGTATTTTCATCAATCCTTCCACCACTTTCTCGGCTGGATTCCGTTCGACATCCTCGATGGTCGGCTGGTTGGTAACCTCGACTATTTGCACCAGCTGTGCCTTGGGTGCCTTCTTGATTATGGAAACCAAGCACTGTTGGGTTGTCTTTTGGTTTCCCCTTAACCTCTCGATTCCATTGGACCCTGGAAACTTCACCATCTAATGGTAGGTGGATGAAATTGCCCTCATCTTATGCAACCAAGTCCTTCCCATAATCGCGTTATAGGAAGATGGCACGTCCACCACCAAAAAGTCGGTTCTTAGCACCACTGTTCCTGCCCGAACAGGAAGGGTCACCTTGCCCAATGGCCAGACTGCCCTTGCACTGAACCCAACCAACGGAGTTATTGACTGTACCAAGTCCGCTTGTATAAATCCCAATTTCTCGAATGCGTCATAATAGAGCACCTCAGTGCAACTTCCTGAATCTACCAGGATCCTCTCCATGTCGTATTCCCCAATTCATAGGGTTATGACCAAAGCCTCATTGTGCGGCCCCTGGACTCCTCCCAAGTCCTCATCCGTGAAGACTATGCCCTCGTCGCATCCTTCCGTTTCACGTCCTCATTTCTTTCCCAACCGCATCACATGCTGGTCATGTTTCACCTGCCTCTGGAGCAACCTCACCTCATTTCTCGTATAAGGTGTGGCCAATCCATGTATCATATGGATCACGCCCCTTGGATTCTGCTCATAATCCAGCTCTATTGCTTTCTCGACACCCTTGTGCTCTTCTTGAATGAACTCCTTCAAATACCCACGTGAGAACAGGTCATCAAGGTGCTGCTTGAACATGTCGCAGTCCTCCGTCATGTGACCCCAGTCCTTGGGGTAACTGCAGTGTTGACTCGTAGCCCTTCTTGCATCTTTATCACCCTCCAGGCTTGGAGGCCACTTAAAGTATGGACGATTCTTTATTTGATAAAGAATCCGATAAATCGGTTCCTTCCAAACCGTTGCTATCGAGAAGAAAGACTTTGGGTCCGGGGCGTGCTTCTCCCTGTGGGACTCCTTCTTAGCCTGCCCGTGTTCCTTCCTCTCTTTGTACATCTTGGGCTCTGGCTTATCCGCCCTCTTTGCACAGCCCTTGGCCCGCTCGGCACCCAACTTGCCATCTTCCCGCAGTATGTCATCCTCGTTCCTGGCGTGCTGCTCAATTCGTTCCATCAGCTTCGCCAGTGTGCTCACTGGGCTCATGTTCAGGGACTTTCGTAGCTCCCCCCGAACAGGCAACCCAGTCTTGAACGTTGCTATAGCATACTCCTCGCTACAACTTTCAATCTCGTTGAAAGTCTCCCAATACTTCTTGGCGTAGTCCCTGATCGGCTCATTCTCCCCTTGTTTCATATCGGAAAGACTTTCAAAAGTTTTGGGGGGCTTCCTGCTCGTCAGGAAACGAGCAGTGAATTCCTCGGCTAACTGTCTCCATCCACGTATGGTGTTCGGCCCCAACTTTTGGAACCAAGACAAGGCCACCTTTCCCAAACTAGATGGGAACATCTTGCACATGATTGCGTCATCGCCGTCGTGCATAAACATCGCCTGCTAGTAATGTTGTATGTGAGCCACCGGGTCTGCATTGGTCTCATACAGGATAAACGTCTCGTGCTTCACCCTGCTCGGCAACCTTGCCTCCTGCAATCTCTTTGCAAAAGGAGAAGTCGCTATGTTGCTAAGGGCCTTTCATGCTGCTTCTCGTGCAGATGTGGTTCCCTCTTCTGGCACCTTTGAAGCCCGGGCGTCATTCCTCTCCCAGTCGGAATCAGGTCTCTCGTACCTGTCCCTGTGGTGCTTTCTGGTCCCTCCTTCCTCGAGGGTAGAGCTTCTGTTCCTACTTCTCCTCTTTCGTGAAGAAGCCTTCAGTCATTTTGGAGTGAGACTCCTGCTCCTTCTCTTTCATGAAGAAGATTTCTTGTACTCCGCCACAGCCAGCCTTTGTCCTCTGGTCTTTCTTCGTGAAAGTCCAGAATCCTCCGGATGTTCACGTATCCGTTGCAGTTTCTGAATCTCGTACTCTCGCCTTCTAATCAGACGAGCGTACTCCTCTATTTCTTGTCTCTTTTTGTCTAGGATGTCCTCCCTACTGTGCACACTCTTCGAACGTGCAACTGACTCTCTCCCTTGGCGGGACTTACTCCTCCTTGTGGACCCCGTGGCCGTCCTTTCGTCCTTGTTTCTGGGACTGCCATGGACGGTCAGGGGGTGGTCCTTGCTCGTGGTCCTCCTTGCATGCCCGCCATCGGGTTTTCTCGGAGGATCCGATGGGGATTTGTCGCCTCCTCCTCCCAGCTGATTATTTGGGTCAAGTGGGTTTTTGGATCTTCTTCTACCATGGTCGCTTTTTCAAAGGGATCTCTTTCGTTTCCAACAGACGGCGCCAATTGTAGGTGCAGGAAAACAAAAAGGCCTTCGAATAGCACCAGAATCCAACGGCTACTTCTTATTCCTCACCGGAACCCTAGCACACTGCCGGAGTTGAACCTATAAAACAGACAAAAGGTGAGCGCACCTTTGCCTTCTCGTGGCAAAGGCCCTCCGATGCTAAAGTTAGTATCTCGTACTAGTGAAAACCCTAATTATCAGTAGGTAATGAGCGAATAGCCAAGAATTGCATACCTTTACCTCTAGGTTTACCTCTTATTTATAGATCCTCATATGCTTGCTGTCCATGTCATCTCGTTGCCCTAAGTTTCCTTTCTCGTATAGGAAACCCAGAATATCATGGATTCTCGTTCCCTTAACTGTATATTACCTTATAAACCATTTAGGAACTCTTCCCATAACTGGCCGGACATCCCATTCACGTTGGGTATCTTCTCCAAATCTCGTTTCCTTACTGGATCCCTCTTGAGCGTCTTACGCCACCTCCAAAAGGCTACTCCTATTCGGCCTTCTCGTTGTCGAACAGCCTATTTGGACCAATGATTTCTCATATCACTGGTCCCTTTATCATGCAACTGGTCCAACAACTTCCCTTGCTCTTTGGACCATACCCCTGCTCGGGTATCTTGGACCTGGGACCTCTCGTGTCTCCGGTCCTTATTGCCGTTCACCGTACTGCACGGCAGATGCTCCGATTATATTTACTCCTGGGCCCCACGTACCACGTGTTCGGGCCTCTTTTGTACCTGTTCGGGATTACCTCCCTACAAAGCACATTACGACGAAGGTTGGCATCATGAACCTTAAAAACAGCATATTCAGGGTCACCCAAAACTTAAACCTGTTCAGCCCCAAACTGCCTTTGGAAACGAGCAGGGAAATAGAAGGTAACTTGAGTGATACCAATCACTGCTACACCAAAATGGTTCATAGTACTTGGAGTCATACTCTCAATACCATACCAGGGGCAAACCCGTTGGATCTGATCACCCTTACGAGTCTCTATCCATGCCTTCTAAGCAGCTTCAGTGGAAAACTGTCTAAATACACGACGCTCCATGCAGCGATCTGAACTATAGGCAGTCAATCTGGCACAGGCAGTCAATCTGGCACATCCCACACCCTCAACTTCTCATAAAGCCTTACCTATAGGAAACAAGGGAAAATTGCAAGTTGTGAGAACACGTGAGTCAAAACAAAAGAGTGACAGGCAGAAAGGTAAACGTGGCAGATAAACAGGTAAAGAGCGAACCTGTAGTAACAAAGGACTGCCTGAAAACTGGGTTGTAGGATTACCCTTTACCGTATCAAGGCCAATCAAGGTCTTCGCCAGCACTAAACTAGCAAAACCTACACGGTTTCCCATTTGTTGAGCAAAGTCAAGCAGCATAGAATCAGCATGGCCAGAGGAAGGGCCAAGCAAGTGATAATGGAGAAGACAGATGCACAGCGCATGAAAGAGGAATTTGACGATGAGCTTCAGCTATACCAAAACGTTGGACAAGCTTTAGAGTTTCCAACCTTCCATTCACCATGAAGAACTTAGCTTCGTGTTTCTGAACTTGGAGCAAATCCTTCAAGAGATTGCCCTGATTAAACAAAGGGTTAGGAATAATGAGACCTTCTCTATCCGAATGACCCATGATGGCTGCAAACTCCTCGATAGTAGGACACAACTCCTCTCTCCTAAATCAAAAGACATGAAGAACAGGGTCCCACAGGCTAGTGGCTGCTCAAAGAAAAGCAAAATTCACAGGAATTTGGCGAAGGGAGAAGATGAAGTCCATACCAAAGGACTTAAAGTGCAAATGGTCGAGGCCGTTAAAGGAATCCAACCACTGATCAAGGATTGGATGTGCCATGGAATCGTTGCTGACAAAAGCCATCGAGTTCGTATAACGTATACTTATAGGCTAAGTTGAGTCCTAGTTCGAATCGGAATCAGATTCTAAAATCCTCGAAAATCAGGTCGGTCT
Organism: Rhododendron molle; assembly: GCA_025413875.1. NCBI lineage: Eukaryota > Viridiplantae > Streptophyta > Magnoliopsida > Ericales > Ericaceae > Rhododendron > Rhododendron molle. The sequence continues at coordinate 31,149,032 of CM046391.1, read as the reverse complement.
CTCGGCCGGTACTTTGATATAGCGGCCGATTTCATCGGCCAATCAAAAATCAGGAAAGAAGTATCGATATTTCGGCTACCACATCGAAGGTTCGCCGCTTAATCATAAGCTTGGCCGCCAGAACGACCATTTTACAGAAAATTTCCACGGTTCTGTCTAGTTCGCCAAAATTTCTGTCCAACAAACCAATTTTACGCCATAACAGGTGTAAACAAAAGCATACACAATCACATATCAGAGCAGAATGATTTATTTCATATAATCAAAAGCTTTTTACATCGCAGGGTGAATCATCCCACATTTTCTAAGCAAACTATACATCAATTTCCTGTCAGACTAACCTATGCAGGAAAGCAAAAAGATAAAAGAAGGAGAAGAGGATGCCGAATTCTCTGGCGGTCTAAACACCAGAGACCAGCTGCAAAAAAAGAAGAATAACACCCCTGGGGCGACGTGTACCAAAGAAGCACTGCAGTGCAAAAGAGACATCACGCAGCCCAGAAAAATCACCATACCGCGTACAGACGCCACCCCGGAAGTTCCGCGTCACGGAAGCAAGCCACCCATGCAAGGGTCCCTAATCAAACAGCAAGACAAGACCAAAAACAAAGCAGACTCCCTCCGCGATCGCTGGCCGCACCTCGCCCATCCCCGAGACCCAACGGGAATGAAGCAGAAGAAAGGAAGGGAGAATCCTCGGTGGAGTTCTCGGGGAAGAGAGAACGAAGAAAGGAAGAAGAGAAAATGAAAACAAAACGTTGAGGCTGTGGCCTTTTATAACGCTCTGAAAATAAAGCGATTACTTGGCCGATTTATTAATAGATCGGCCACAATATCAGTTACTCGGCCGAAGGATCAATCTCCTGGCCTCCTGATCAATCTCCCATAGCAACATCAAACCTTGCCCTGTGCAACAGTTCAAGCCATTATGAAGTTGTGGGTCCACGACCAACAAAACCAATGATCAAATCAGCCTTGGAGGCATTTCTGAGCAAACGCAATGCAATCAGAACCAGCCTTGGGGGCATGCCCAAGCATGAGAAAGATCAAGCACCATCAAGACTCTCTCTATCACAGCAAAACTCGCAATTACTGGTCACTTGACCATCAATGACTGTCAGCCCTGAGCTCTTTAATTTACCACATCCATCATTTTGCAGCTCCAAAGCCCAATAACTCAGTGGCTCTACGCCCTCACCTATCAACTCGATGGCTCTGCGCCCATATCTATCATCTCCCCGGCTCCAAGCCCAGGCTCGAAGCCCGTATCTATCGACTCAGCTGCACCAAGCCCATTTATCAAATAGGCTCCTTGCCTACCATCTCCACGGCTCTACGCCCGTACCAATCATCTCAGCAGGTCCAAGCTCGCAACCACTCAGCGGCTCTACGCCTTCACCTATCAACTCAGCAGCTCCGCGCCCATATCTATTATCTCTGCGGCTCCAAACCCAAGCTCCAAGCCCGCATCTGTTAACTCAGCGGCTCTACACCGTAACAACAATCCTCAGCAGGCTCTACGCCACCCCAATCAAGACATCATCAAAATCTCAAGCCCTACGCTTGAATGCTCAAAATCCAACATTTTGAATGTTCGAAGCTCTTCGAATGCCCAACCACTGTGTACTGGATGCTCAAGTTCTACACTTGATGCTCAAGCTCTATGCTTGGATGCCCAACCACTGCGTACTGGATGCTCAAAGCTTGTACTTTGAATGCTCAGATTCTGCCGTCCGAATGCTCGAGCTCTATGCTCCGAATGCTCAAGTCTACAACTTGATAGAAGCTCAATGCTTAAATCAAAGACACACGCACGGGCCCGTGCACATATTGCATCATTCACGTCGAGTCTGCATAACTATTTGCATTATCATATCTGTTCACATCTAACCACCATCATCATATACACATTCTGCATATCTCTCTCACTCATGAAACAGGTCAATCTTGCAATCAACCAGCTCCGCGCCTTGGTTTTATTGATTGGTCCAGAACCTCGATCATTTGGCTCCATGCCAAAATTTATGATGAGAAAGCTCCGCACACAGACCATCAGAATACAACCAGCTCTACACCTCGGTTCAATCACGTCAAGCTCGAATCTCTGACATCTCAAGTTCTCGCCTCCAGAAGGCAAAGCTCCTTAAACTATCAACCGGCTCCGAGCCTCGGTTCCATCAAAGCTCTAAAACCTCAAGCCCTCGCCTTTTTTACTACAACCAGCTCCGCGCTTCGGTTCTATCGCCACAGGCTCTCGCCTTATGATCAACACCAGCTCCGTGCTTCGGTTCTATCTCTCCAGGCTCTTGCCTTATGATCAACACCAGATCCGCGCTTTGGTTTCATCAAAAGCTCTACGCCTTAAATCCTATAAACCGGCTCTACGCCTCAGTTCCTTCATTCCAATGCTCCGTGCTTAAGTTACTAGCCCTGTGCCTCCCATATCTCAAGAAACGACATCCAACTCGTCTCTGGAAGATGGCTTGGGTTCCACCCCATATCTCAAAATTGGCGTCCAAAACATCCCCAACATGTGGCTTGGATTCCACCCCAATTACATCAATTCCTTCCAGCTCATTCGCAAGGATAGGCTACTCTATCGAGTTTCCCTCAGTCAAAGTCAGGATGATCAAGAAAAGCAAACACACCTGTCGTGTACTGATCTACCCCAAAATACTAAGGACGCTCTCCGCAAAAACATCCCCGGCAGCCCTGCGCTCCTTCAACTACTCTCTGCCAAAATCCTGGCTCAGTCTAGGTACGTCACACTATGGCTTTTGAGGCCCGAAGGTACGTCTTCTGTCTCTAACCCTCCAAACTTTTTTTTTTTTATTATTATTGCCCCCGAACTACAGTTGGTCTGAATTTCCCCTATGGAATACGTAGGCAGCCTCCCGGCCCGACCATAACAAAAACCTTTCTTCAAAAACCCTTGGAATAATGGTTGGACCAAATTGAGTTGCTTTTACAGCTTTGACTCTTACTCAAACATGTCTCGCGATCCGTCTGAGCTCAGTCAAAGAGGGGCATCTATAAACACCCCAATTTGGCCTAATGATTATTTCAGGTCCCACCTTGGGGACCATCCCGATGATGAAATGAATACAGTGATTGCTGATTGACTTCTTGAGAACCTTAGGACTTTCGGTAAGAACTTTGAGCCATTTAGAGGACCCAATCCAGAGCCATATAGCCTTTCAGACAGAAATACAGAATCCTGGGAGAATCCATATGCCGGTCGTAGCTTTGATCTCACGGCCTTAACATCATTTCCTCACCCGAGCAACCTGTTGCCCGAAAATCTCCCTGAGAGATAAATCCCACGACCGTAAGATCCATCTGCCAGATCCTTTGCCCGGCAGCCAGATTGCCCATTTTCCAGAATCTGTGTAGACACCCTAATCTGGGCTTCCAGATTAGTTTGCTTACGGTTTCTTGTTTCCCCGATGATGAAATGGATCAAGAACACCCCGAAAGTGATAGCATGTTTGAGCTTTGAGTATTTTGAAAACTCTTTAAAAATCTCGGAACAATACTGGCACGCGCCGATTTTTGACCCGCGTGTGCCGGTTAAATTTGTATCCGACCTATAACTTTCCATTTCTGGTAGGTTTCTGGAAGGTTTCCATTAATGGAACATTTCTAGAATGTTTCCATTAATGGAAGGTTTCTAGAATGCTTCCAATAATGGAATAGTTTCCATCAATGGAAGGGTCTTGCCCTATAAATACCCCTCTATGTTAGTCTTTTTAAAGGGTTCAAAAAAATCAAACACAAAGGGTTAGAAAAATCCATACACCTTGGGTTGGAAAAAAGGTTACAAATCTTACACCTAATTTCCACACCTTGTTTCTACCACTCAAAACCATTCAACCTCAACTCAACTCAAAGCTCAAGCACTCTTTCAACTCAAGTTCAAGCACTCTTTCAAATTTAACCAAAGGTATAGCATACCTACTGTTTTCCTGTTCTGATCTCTGAGGGGGGCTGGCAGGGCCAAGGCTGGTAATCAATACCAGTCCTGGCCCAAAAGTCAGCAACGTTACAAGAAACTGTGGCATGGCAAACCCGCGCGCGATAATCCCATACACTCGCGTGACAGTTCTGTCTGCATGAGAATGGACCATGTGGGGATGGGATGCTGTTCTTTTCTTGTTTTCATTATGTTTATAAATATTCTGTGAGCATGTTTTGATATTAACTCACTATTCTGCATGATAAAAACCATAGTTTAGGTAAGCTTGTTATTTCATTTGTTTTGGAATGCCCTTGGGTTGCTTCTGAGCATGTATCAGAGCCCAAGCATGCAAAGCAATTCCTGGAAGTCCAGTCAGGACCATCGCGCGAGTGTTTCACTCTGTCACGCGATGGTTCTCTAAGTTCCAGTGACTGCCCTTGCATGGCAACTAGGGCTTAAGCCCCTGTTTATTCACCCCCACTGTTTAGGGGTTGTGTTACTAGTTTAATTCATTCTGTTTGTAATATTATTTACATTCCAGTGCATCTAAAATTGCTTGGTTTGCCCCCTGGGTGAGCACTGGTCCTTCCAGAGCCCAGAAGGGGATAAAATTCAACCTGTGGTGGGATACGAATACTCGCGCGATGGTTTAAGAGTGTCGCGCGATGGTTCTTTGCATGTACGTGGATCCATGCATGCAAAGTTGGCCATTGTGTACGGCATGTTTATGCCTTGTGTAGTTTTGATGTTCTGATCAGAGGGTTAAGTTTTATCCCATTTTCATAATATTCCATCCATCCATGCTCAATACAAAGCAAATCGTGTTACAGTTTTAATCCCTGATTAACTGTTCCCTCGCCCTAATTGGCTTAAAATTGGTTAATAAAAGAAGAATCCCAAAAGTTTTCGCAAAATGCCTAAGTAGAGACCGATCTCCGGATTGGGCGAGAGGGGCGCCTTAAAAGCCTTCCCCTCTTGTAACCTGGCTCCCAAACCCAAACATGATTATGACGGACTGGTTCCTTCACTTTTTCAAATCAAATAGCGCGGCAGGTGCTTCGAAGTACGGTTCTTTGGGTGTCGGACCTTCAAACCCGAGTGGCGACTCTGTATTTATGAGCGCCTGCTTCTCCGCTCGCGCTCCCTCGATTTTCGGGCCGCTTTAACGAGGAACGAAATCCTTTTTTCCATGGGCTTGATGCCCACATGGCGACTCTGGTGGGGATAATCGAATCAATATTAATCTATACTTAGAGTTTAATACGTTTGCGAACAATTCCTTGAAAGCCTGTCAAAACGGTGAGCTTCGTGCTGCCGAAGGTTGGAATGGTGATTTAACAGGACCCCGTGTCCGGCCACTCTAATCTGGGACTTTTTCAATTGTTCAATTGCGTAGTTTCCTCTAAAGATGGACTAAATAAAGTGAGCCAAATTTGAAAAGGTATTTTGCGATTTTGTGATTCTTCTTCTTCTTAATCAATTTCTAGCATCTCATTTGCATCGATGTGGGATAAACCTCGTTGGATCGTTTTGGCAATCCGGCACGGTTTACCAGAGCCCGGGGACCCCGAATGACTAACAACCTTCGACAATGATGGGTCATGCTACCATTTGACTATTGCTCTGCGAATCGTGGGCAACGGGAGGTATATTTGTTGCCCTAGTCCAAGGAACCCGTTACAAACCAAAACCGGCCTTTGCATATACAAAGCATTAGTACTTTCCAAACTAAGACAGGTACCTGCAAGGTAAGATCTATCTGCATCTAACCCCTGTAACTGTTTATGTGTTACTACTTTCCCTATCTCATGCACTGTACATACATTATTTTGCATAGGAGCATGCTTAAGGCGGTTCTTTCTTTCGAGTTTGTCTTACGCTGTCTAAGACGTTGTTGGTCCCAATGAGGAGTCGTTCATTCTGTTGAATGTTCGTCATCAATCACAAAGTCCTTAGTTCAATGAGACTTTGAGAAATCAAAATTTGCTAAATCCTCGGCTCATGCCTAATTGAGGATTCAACCGACAATAAGGAACAACAAAGTATTGATGCTGTGTCACTGGCGCCACCAAGGTTGAAGTGCGTTGTCAGTATACACCACGTTATTCAAGGTTAAGGTGACATGTCATCAATACCGAGTTGTTCCAAATTCAAAGTCGAATCTTCAAAATGGACTAGCCAAAGATTTAGTCTATTTTGACATCTTTTAGGATCTATCGATCTACATGGGGACACATCGCCGAAAAGAATTCTGAGGATTCCGGCAACGTCTGAAACTTGTGAGGCAAACTCGTCTCTGGAACTATACATACATGCATGTTGTTTTGCGTAGAAGCATGTTTAGGGCGGCTTCTAGGTTGTCTCTCGCTTTCGAGTCTGTCTTATGCTAATTTGGACGCTGCTAGACCCAATGAAGAGTCGTGCATCTCAATGGTGCACGTTGTCAATTTTCAAAGTCCTTAGATCAGCGAGACTTTGGGAAATCAAACCGTATTAAATCCTCGGCTCATGCCCGATCGAGGTTTCAACCGAAAACAAAGAACCACAAAGTATTGATGCCTTGACACTGGTATCATTCATGTTACAAGTGCCTCGTCACTTACAACCGTCCCGGCTAAAGCGTGATGTCGCTGACGCCACCCCGGTTAAGGTGTCACGCCATCAATACTGTGTTATTTCATGTTCAAAGTTCAAACTTTCAAATGGGAAAAGTCGAAGACTTAGTCTGTTTTGACATCCCTTAGTGTTAGTGATTCTAACAATGGATACACCCTCGAAAAGAATTCCGAGGATTCTGGCAACATTCGAACATCTCGAGACAGACTCGTCTCTAGTTCTAGAGTCTAGGGTTGACACCGACAACGACGTGTACATTGCATTCTAATTGCTGCAGGAATGCCACTGAGCTTTCATTTACTTTACCGTCAAGTTCAAAGCCATTGCACCGAGAAAGAGAGTACCAAAAGGAAAAGCCAAACCTACTTGGGGACGTCTTCAGAATCCGGTTCAAAGGCTTGTCAGGCTCGAAACTCAGTCAGTTGCAATGGAGGCTTCTCCGAGTTCATTGTTGGCATCCCTACAGTCGGGTTCGCCGTCGCTTTTGCAAAAAGCCATGCCGCCATCTTCCCCGTCTTCTGCATCAAGCACCTCCGAGACACAAGTCATGGCAGATCAACCACTCAATCTAAAGACCATGCTCACAAACCTTCAGAACAGCATTACCACCATGCAGCAGAGGGCCATCCACACCGATGCTAACATCACCCGTCTCAATGACCTTATCAACACTCGTCTTCTACCTCCACTCGAAGAGGAAGGTGAGGACGATGAGGACAACCAGGAGCAACCTGTCATGGTCCCAGATCCAAATCACGAGGGCCGTCTCATTGTTCATCCCAACCCTAAGGAGGTTCGCGCACCTGTTGCAAACCCAGATCCGATAGGTGGTAGACCTGTTTTGAATCCTGATGTGGTAGCTCTTATGACCAAGATGGAAAAGCTGGAAGAGGCTGTCACAAAATCCGAAAAGATCAGCGCAGGGGGAATTGACTTGGATCGTCTCTGCCTGTATCCTAATGCTAAACTGCCAGACAAATTCAAGATGCCTGATTTGGTCAAATTTGATGGGAGCGGTGATCCCAAAACTCATCTCTACGGCTACCATGCCACTATGAAGTTACACAAAGTAGAAAGTGAGTCCATGTCTCAGCTTTTCCCACAAACTCTCTAAGGGCCTGCCTTCCATTGGTTTCTGTCGCTTGACATCTCCAAGAGAAGGACTTGGGAAGATATAGGGGCTGCCTTCATTGCTCAATACAACTACAACTCTCAGCTCAAGATGACTATTCGAGAGTTGGAATCCACGAAGATGGAAGCCAAAGAGTCCTTTGCGGATTTTATTAAAAGGTGGAGAGCCAAAGCCGCTCTAATGACTGAGCGCCCGAACGAGAGGGATCAACTCCGCATTATCTCCTGCAACCTGCATCTTGACTATGCTAAGCATCTCGTGTTGGTTCAAGCATCTGCCAACTTCGAGACTTTCTTTGAATCTGGCCCGGCCATCGAGGATGCGCTGCAAAGTGGGATTCTGTCAAGAAGGGAGTCCTCTTCTTCCAATCCTCAGAAATCAAAGTCGAGGGCTTACTCTGGAAATAGTAGTTCGTTCTTTGGTAACAGCAACTACTCCAATACAACTACAAGTGAGAGCGATGCTCCAGCTTTCAACTCCAATCACGCTGCCGATGTCAATCAAGTTCAAAACGCTCAAATATTCCGAGCCCGAACCCAACCCCGGAGTTTCTTTTCCTTTGAGGCATTTCTATCCATAGTGATAGAGAAACTTGTCAAGTCTGGGCATCTCAAACCTTTGACCCCAACTTCCCCACCCAAAGTCTTACCTACTGGTTACAACCCTAATCTCTTCTGTGCCTTCCACCAAATGCCTGGGCTTCACACTGACAAGTGCTATCATCTTCGACATGAGATTTAAGATCTTATTGATGATGGCACGGTCCAAGTTCCGCCAAAGCCCAACATCATTACCAACTCTTTGCCTCAACACAGGTTTGACCCTCTGGTTGGTCAGGTATCTATCACCTCCACTCAAATCAACTCGAGCTCCACCATATTCAACCCTAGCCACTATATCGTCCCAGCAAATCAACCCAAACCAATCGTATCCATCCCGTCCGAGCCGAAGGTTAACATGATGGCAGTAGGTTGGGCAATTGAGGTTTTCACTACCGACATCTGGTTTGACAGTGATGAGGGGCTTACAAAGGAGAAGACTGACTGGCTGAGGTCCATTAATCAAAGGAGCATTGAGTAGGTTTGGTCGAAGAAGCTGAGGAAGCCGAAGTGCTGTTGCTTGGGCCTGACGCCTGCTGGATCCTACCTCTTTTGTAAAAGCTACGGGTAGCTTTTAAATATTGCGTTTTTCAAAACCGCGTCTAGTTTGCATTGGCGATATGTCTGAATCTGACACAAAGTCTTTTGTGTTTGTCTAAATCTAGCTCTGAGTTGGAGGTGGTGCCTCTTGGCCCTCCACATCGTAGCTTTTGTTTCAAGTTTTGAGTCTGTTGTACTTGGCAAACCCCGTGGGTTTTTATGATATGCATTATCTTGCTTTTAAATACTTCGCTGGCTTTTATATAAACTGTGTCGACCTTGACGACGAAGGGATAGATTGATGGGATCATCCCAAGGAAATGTGTTCCCTCGCTGAAAGTGAAGACAAAAGGTGTGCTCAGCCTATTAAAAGAAAAAGTGGTTTCTATAAACTTGAAAGACAAGTATATCCTCTCGAAAGGTTCAAAGTTGGTCTAAGCACTGCCCCCAGAGGAGCATTGCGCCCGGTCAGACAGGCTCAAATGTCTTGGTGTGCTCTCGCAAAGACATGCCTGGCGTTGATTTTGAGATAAAGAAGTATCAAATCCCCCTGCTACCGGGTGCCAAGCCAGAAAGCAGTGGCTCAGAAGGCTCCAAGCCTTGTACTGGGTTCAAAAGCAGTAACAGCGGCGTTCCACCAAGCACAAATGAGGAAGTGCACAAACGGCCCGGAGCAAGGCATTTCCAACTGAACCACTTTTGACTCTGCGTCATCAAAGCCATTGTATCTGGGGCTACAGCCAAAGGTTGTCGACCTCAACGGCAATAAATTCAATACCCTTGGTCAACCTGGATCAATTCAAAAGTTACTTTTCCCTGAGAGAAGCTCGTTGGGCTGAAAACCACAAGGGTGGGCAGTTCTAAGCAAAAGTTAGAGCAGCCAGCTAGACTGAAAACCTATGAAGGCGGTTTAGGCAAAAGTAATAGGCAATATTCAAAAACTCACTAGATCGAAGACCCGAATGGGCGGTACTGGGAAAAAGTTAGAGCGCAAAAGGAGAGGTAAAATACTAGAGTGAACCTTAGCCTGAACTACGTTTTGACCTGATTCCCTAGCTTAGGATACGTAGGCAGTCTCTCTTCGAGACTCGGTCACAAAATCTATCAATTGGATCCATGGTTGACATTTTGGTACACATCAAAGGTCGAAGAGGATCAAAGATCAAGTTGCGATGAAAGAACTAGAAGAAGGAAACCCTTTGTCTTTCAATTCCATTGCAAATTGCTATTTCTATTTACAGGCTGAGCATAAAGCCTTAAAAATATTTGAAGTATCAAAAACAGAATGAAATACTAGAAGCCTAATGGCTCACAGTTTATTTTAAGTTCAGCGAAGTCTGGTGTAAGCAACCGCGGTGCATTTGTTCGAAGTTATATGCGTTGATCTCAAACCTACGCGCGCTCTTTCAATTTCAGCGGTGGTCTCCTACTGCTCTCGAACGTTGTTCCAGGGGCTTTTGCCAAGTTTTGTCATACCATGCAAGTCATGTGGACTTAATGTGACTGCACGGGGGTGTCGGTTTCAGTCCGGACCTATATGTGTCATCATTTGCGTCTTATGTCCGTCTTCGTGGCATTTTTTCTAGTTTTCAATACATGGTCATGTCGGGATGCTTTTTCCCTAATTTGTTTGTTTGTACGGGGTCATTGTACATCTGTTTGACCTTTCGCAAGTGTCAGTTTCACTGTTTAGGAATGTTGTGAGTTTTGGCACATTAATGCCCAAAATTTCATTATGTTCCGTGCGTCTAAGGATTCGTATTGTATCCTGGGACTCTGTCTCCCTTTTCTTTCGAGCTAGGCGAGTCTATACCTATGTGCACGTGTCTGTGTGTCAATTCAGGTCACTTGTCAATGCAAGTTGGATATTAGTAGTTCGTTCTTGCATTCTCTTCAACACTTGTAAAAGAGAGTCAATAAATTGGAAAATGCAATTGTTACATTACTACCCAAGCTCCTGTAATCCACAAGCTGTGGAATCTCACTACAGCAAAGGCACGTCAGCCCAAGGCCAAGCAAAGCATATCTGTCTGGCAGATCTACCCAGGCATCGCAGAAGGGCCACAAAAGCCCAATTCCGTCGACTGGGGCACGCCAGCCCGTTCAGCGTCTATCTATCTGGGTGCGCATCTTAGAAGTAATTGACAGTATAGTAATGAGGCTCAGTGGTAGTCCTTAGGTGTCATTGTCCTCTTAGGAGCCGCCCTAAGTTTGCATATGCATTTTCAACATTATACATGTTGTTGCATATTGTGTGTATTAAATGTTGAAAGCAGGAAGATAGCCACAATGGTCGCCATCATACGATTTGTTCGCCAAAGGATGCGATGCAATCTCCTGCGGTATAGTTATCACTTGTTAGCGGAGGCAATGGAAATCTCCCTAACTCTCGATTTGTCGACCAAAGGATGCGATGCAATCTCTTGTGGTCTTATTCTCGTTGGTTAGCGGATGCGATGGAAATCTCCCCGACTCTCGATTTGTTTGCCAAAGGATGCGATGCAATCTCCTACAGTTTTGGTTCAATTTGTTAGTGGAGGCAATGGAAATCTCCCTAATCTCGGTTCGTAAACCAAAGGATGCTATCCTGCGGAGCCGATTCAACGATAGCCGGTCCTGCCAAAATCCCTCAGCGGTTTGATCATTCAGCACATTGATCTCTCCGTCTGCCTTCACGACAGCCAGTCCTGTCAAATCCATCAATGACGATTAGCCATATCGTCTGATTTATCCTCAACAGTGATAATCCTTCAACGACGATCAGCCATATCGTCCGATTAATCCTCAACAGCGATTAATCCTTCAGCAACGATCAGCCATATCGTCCGATTAATCCTCAACAGCGATTAATCCTTCAGCAACGATCAGCCATATCGTCCGTCTCAGTCATTCAGCGATGGTCAGTCATATCATCAGCAACGATCAGCCATATCGTCCCTCTCAGTCATTCAGCAACGATCAGCCATATCGTCTGTTTCCGATCTACAACGACAATCAGCCATATCGTCCATTCCATTTCAATTGATCAGATTATCGTTCGATGGTCCGTTCATCCGCAACTAATTATTCCCCAGGAGAGTCTGCCTTGGTCTATCTCGAACAATTGCCTTCAGTCTATCCAGAAGCGCATCTTCCAGTAGCCTTATTGCTCTGTCTCGGATGGTCTTTGATAAGGAGATTGGCGCTGATTCCCAACGGATGGAATTCAACCTGCCTGACATGACCTACCCGTGTTTGTTGGAATAATTTGTGCCGAGGATAACTTGATTCCCCGCAACGATGGCTTGTCCCATCCATATCTGCAGCGACAGCCTGTCCAGTCCAAATTTGATCAACAAGCGGCGATGAAATCGTCCAATTCTACTTCCAACCCCGGCAATGGACCGCCCGTCGATTCCACCAGTCAGGTTCCTTAAGTTTACTTGTCTACTTTGCTAGTATGCTTTGTTCTGGATTGCCTTGTGGGGTGTCTAAAAATTTTTGACGTTACTTGTACCAAGTCAATGGTGCTCCAAGTGCCGTCAAAGAGGGGCTACTGTAGACACCCCAATCTCGGCTTCCAGATTAGTTTGCTTACGGTTTCTTGTTTCCCCGATGATGAAATGGATCAAGAACACCCCGGGAGTGATAGCATGTTTGAGCTTTGAGTGTTTTGAAAACTCCTTAAAATTCCTGACACCCTACTGGCACGCGCCGATTTTTAACCCGCACGCGCAGGTTAAATTTGCAACCGACCTATAACTTTCCATTTCTTGCAGGTTTCTGGAAGGTTTCCATTAATGGAACGTTTCTAGAATGTTTCCATTAATGGAAGGTTTCTAGAATGCTTCCAATAATGGAATAGTTTCCATTAATGGGATGTTTTCCATTAATGGATGGTTTCCATTAATGGAATAGTTTCTTTTAACGAAATAAATTCCATTAATGGAAGAGTCTTGCCCTATAAATATCCCCCTATGTTAGTCTTTTTAAAGGGTTCAAAAAAATCAAGCACAAAGGGTTAGAAAAATCCATACATCTTGGGTTGGAAAAAAGGTTACAAATCTTACACCTAATTTTCACACCTTGTTTCTACCACTCAAAAGCATTCAATCTCAACTCAACTCAAAGCTCAAGCACTCTTTCAACTCAAGTTCAAGCACTCTTTCAAACACAACCAAAGGTATAACATACCTACTGTTTTCCTGTTCTAATCTCTGAGGGGGGCTGGCAGGGCCAAGGCTGGTAATCAATACCAGTCCTGGCCCAAAAGTCAGCAACGTTACAAGAAACTGTGGCCTGGCAAACCCGCGCGCGATAATCACATACACTCGCGCGACAGTTCTGTCTGCTTGAGAATGGACCACGTGGGGATGGGATGTTGGCCTTTTCTTGTTTTCATTATGTTTATAAATATTCTGTGTGCATGTTTTGATATTAACTCACTCTTCTGCATGATAAAAACCGTAGTTTAGGTTAGCTTGTTATTTCATTTGTTTTGGAATGCCCTTGGGTTGCTTCTGAGCATGTATCAAAGCCCAAGCATGCAAAGCAATTCCTGGAAGTCCAGTCAGGACCATCGCGCGAGTGTTTCACTCTGTCGCGCGATGGTTCTCTAAGTTCCAGTGACTGCCCTTGCTTGGCAACTAGGGCTTAAGCCCCTGTTTATTCGCCCCCACTGTTTAGGGGTTGTGTTACTAGTTTAATTCATTCTGTTTGTAATATTATTTACATTCCAGTACATCTAAAACTGCTTGGTTTGCGCCCTGGGTGAGCACTGGTCCTTCCAGAGCCTAGAAGGGGATAAAATTCAACCTATGGTGGGATACGAATACTCGCGCGATGGTTTAAGAGTGTCGCGCGATGGTTTTTTTGCATGTACGTAGATCCATGCATGCAAAGTAGGCCATTGTGTGCGGCATGCTTATGTGTTATGCAGTTTTGATGTTCTGATCAGAGGGTTAAGTTTTATCCCATTTTCATAGTATTCCATCCATCCATGCTCAATACAAAGCAAATCGTGTTACAGTTTTAATCACCGATTAACTGTTCCCCCGCCCTAATTGGCTTAAAATTGGTTAATAAAAGAAGAATCCCAAAAGTTTTCGCAAAATGCCTAAGTAAAGACCGATCTCCGGATTGGGCAAGAGGGGTGCCTTAAAAACCTTCCCCTCTCGTAACCTGGCTCTTGAACCCAGATATGGTTATGACGGACTGGTTCCTTCACTTTTTCAAATCAAATAGCATGGCAGGTGCTTTGAAATATAGTTCCTTGGGTGTCGGACCTTCAAACCCGAGTGGCGACTCTGTATTTACGAGCGCCTGCTTCTCCACTCGCGCTCCCTCGATTTCCAGGCCACTTTGGCAAAACGAGGAACGAAATCCTCTTTTCCAAGGGCATGCTGCCCACACTCTAGAATGTTCTGTCGATTGTTTGATCCAACTACACTACCACTCCGATGCATTCGGGCCACGTTCAGAAATCACAACGAAGAGTTTGTGTTGCATTGCAATTACAATTGCAATCGTGCGTTTTGATTGGACGGAGTGAGTCACCAATTGCCTATATAAAGGGGCCTTTGGACTCCGAAAATACAGACACAAAATTCATATCATTGTACCCCCTCTCTAGCCACGATACTCTGTAAAATCATACTCTCAAACCCTTTTGTGGGCTCCCGCGCCCGAAATGAGCGCTTCGCTCGAAGAGTCGCCACCCGGATTTTTGAGATGGATGATCCTTGAAACCGAGGAGTCGTTTGAAAAAGGCTTTTGGTCTAGCGAAAACGTTGAGATGTTGGGTTCGGGAGCCACGTTACGAATGGGGAAGGTTTTTCTTTAAAAAGCACCCCACTCGCCCGGTAGAACCGGTCTTTACTTGATGTTTTCCAAAAGGGGATTTTCAATATCGTTCGGAATATCAAACTCTTTCAATAAATCACGTAGTGGGGAAGGGACATGGGAAATAGATCACATTGAGGTGCATGTGGTGCTATATGTACAGTGGTGATAAAAATGATGTAAGCAAGAAGAACAAATAACACTTAGCAGACTGCTCGGACCCCAGCGACTGTTCACGGCACCTTGAGCTGCCGTGCGAGGCACCTCAACGTGCTGTGCGTGGTACCTGCTTTCCTGTCAGGCTATTGTAGACTCTCGAAATATTGTTTAACCCACTGCTTTCTTCATATGCCTTTTTGAAAACTCATCAGAAGGCCTACGGTAGTCAGATCACCCCAAAAGGAACGATCCCTTTCTCAAAAACATGTTTTTAAAGTTGTTTTGACATATTTGGTCGTGCGGGTTGATCTTGTAAAAGCTTTTAAAAGTGCCAAAGCATGGCTTGTAGATATGGTCTTATTTTAAGAGATATGAAAGCAGCAAACAAAAGATGCAGATAACCACAAAAGATAAAAACTCAGATCCGAGCAGCCTGCTCACAGTAGCACCAATGTGTAAGATGCCGTGCGCCGAGAGTCAAGTTGCCATGCGTCTGCTAAGCAGGCCATGCGGCTCCCCAACCTCAGCACAGTGTTGGTTTTGTTCTCTGGAAAATGAGTTTTTTTGGTCAGGATCTAACCAAAAAGGGGGTTAGATCTTCTGACAGAAAAGCCCCCTCAGGACCAAGATGGAGTCTAGTGCGAGGAAACTAGTTTATACCTTTGGTCTTGAGCTTGATCAAGGATCTTTGAGGCAAGGGTGTGGATGGATCGTCACGGATGTAAATAGAAGAGGTTGAATGAAACAAATGGAGTGTGGGTGTGAGTGAGGGTTAGGTATTTTGGGTGGTGAGACTTTGAAGTTAATGAAAGATCAACTTCAATGATGAGAAGAGGGTGAGTGGAAGCACTTAAAGAAGGTCCTTTGGGAAAGACATCCTTTAAAGCTTGGAAATGGAGGTGGGAGTAAAGAAGTGGGTGTAGAAACTTAGAGAGAGAAAGTAGAGTGAGAAAGCCAAAATGAAGGTAAGAGAAAGAAAAGAGAAAAGCCAAGAGAGGACTCAAAAGAAGGGCCAAGAGGGACCCCTTTCCCTTGAGTGGAGGGGTTAATTTATAGGCAAATGGCCAAGGATTTTGAATTCAAATGGTGGAGGTATTTTCTGGGCGGGCCAGAAGTGCATTTTCGGCTGAGCCAGTCATCAGCTGTGGCTCAAACTGGCGTGGCCGACAGCTTTCTGAGCCAGTCAGCTTTTTGCTCAAGGTGTCGTGCAGTTTAAGTGTGCCGCGCACGGCTACCCTTGAATTTTCAAGGTGCCGTGCGCTCCAGTCTTGCTCCGCACGGCTCCTCTTCCTTCGGTCCAGGGCTCTTTTGGGCTTCATTTGGGCTTTATCTGGGCTTTTCAGGTTTTTGGTTCTCTTTGGGTTTAGGTAAATCCTTTTTCAAGCTCGCAAAGGAATTGTTTCCTCTATTTCATCATCGGGGTGAACAAAGACCCTCCGAGGTCCTGATTGGGGTGTCTACAGTAGTCCCTCTTTAACGTAACTCGGATACCATTAGTTTGGTACGAGTGACGCTTAAAGAATAGGCATCCCAATCCGTTGCTCTAGCGCCTTTGAACAGAAAATGCGCTGAAAATGCAAGTAAATAACAATGGTGGTCGCGCTCGGGGAGCTGCCTACGTACCCCGTTATAGGGATCAGACCAGCGTAGTTCGATTGGGACACTGTAATGCGAGAAAACAAATCTCGGAGAACAAACTCATGCAAAAGCGTGCTTGCGGTGCCGTGTGCCATGCAAAGTGTTTGAAAGACCCGAGGTGAGCCCTTGGGAGGCGAAAATCGAGGCGAAAAGAGACGTTAGGTCCGTTAGACCGTGGCTCAGGAGACGAAGAGACGTTAGGCCCGCTGGGCCGTGGCTCAGGAGACGAAGAGTCGTTGAGACGTTAGGAACCCTCGGAGGGCGAAAGTTGACTTTTGAACTCTTGAGAATTTTTGAGACGAGCCCTCGGAGGGCGAAAATTGACTTCTGAATTTTTGAGACGAGCCCTCGGAGGGCGAAAATTGACTTTTGAATTTTTGAGTTTTGAGTCGGGCCCTCGGAGGGCGAAAATTGACTTTTGAATTTTAGAATTTTTGAGACGAGCCTCGGAGGGCGAAAATTGACCTTGAATTTTTGAATTTTGAGACAAGCCCTCGGAGGGCGAAAATTGTCTTTTGAATTTTTGAGAATTTTTTTGACGAACCCTCGGAGGGCGAAAATTGACTTTTGAATTTTAGAATTTTGGAGACAAGCCCTCGGAGGCGAAAATTGAATTTTGAATTTTTGAGGCGAGCCCTGGGCAAAAATTGACTTTGAATTTTAGAATTTTTGAGGAGGGCCCTCGGAGGGCGAAAATTGTCTTTTGAATTTTTGAGAATTTTGAGGCGAGCCCTCGGAGGGCGAAATTGACTTTTGAATTTTAGAATTTTTGAGACGAGCCCTTGGAGGCGAAAATTGACTTTGAATTTTGAGACGTCGGACTAAAAATCGAGAGATCGGTCACTGGCGAGTCCTAGTATCGAGAAAAAGCGAATTTGGCGAATTCCCGAGGGATTAAATGGTGTTGTAACCAATGCACGATATTCTTAGAGACCTTTTCTGCAAACGGCTGAGGATTGAGATTCCAAGAGGATTTAGGTAGTGATCGGATCAATTCTCGAGGCACGGCAATTAATCCTCTGAGCCACTCGATCTTCTAGGCGCCCCTTCGATTTCCGAGAACAGTTGAAAGCTTTGAGGGTGCCCATTAATGCAGGCGTGCCCTTTCGTCGGCCGGGACGTCTTTATAAGTATGGGGGTGCCACATTCCATGCACCACCAACAAAACATCTCCAAATTCCTCGCCTCCCTCAACGCATATTCTCATCATGGCAAACGACGACTTGGCAGCCCGGGTGATCTCCTTGGAGGCCGAGATGACCTTTTTTCGGGGGGAGATCGAACAACTCAACGAGCAGATTGCGCGATTGATTTCCACCATCCGCACCCTCCGCCGCGCCGTGTCCAACCTGCAGGATGTCGCCTTTGACCAACTAGACAACAAAGACGACCCGGATTCCGTTCTCGGGCGCGAGTCAGAGGAGTCTACAGAAGATTCCGAGGGCAATCCCAACGGGTCCGATGACGGGGTGAGCGACTGAGGCCGGGGTTGAGAGAAGGAAGAAGGGGAAAAGAGGGCAGTAGGCCCGTAGTTATTTTTGTCGTTTTTGTTCTCCTTTCTCTCCTTTTTTTTTCCTTTGAATGTAATGGTAAGATCCCGGGGGAAACCCCGGATTTTATTTAATGAAAGGCCCCTTTTCCTCCTCCATTCTGTTGCATCTATCTCTTGATTCTGGATTAAATAGAACATGAAAATGCCACGAACTGTTCTCAAGAATCAAACTGTTGAAACGAATCATCTTGCCGTGCGCAGCCAATTAAGGACGCACGGTAATGTAAACTGAGGGCACTGTATTTTCGTCCAGGGTGCCGTGAGACCAGTCCATTGTGCCGTGCGGCCACGCTTGCTGCAAACCCGGTCCAGAACTGATTTCCAAGCGAACCGGTTCGAGGGGTATATATAAATACGCGAGGTGTACACAGTACACCTCGCACGTTCGAATTTCCCTCTCTCTCTCGGTCTCTGCTGTCTCTCTCTCTCCCACTGCTATAATCTCTCTCTCTCTCGGTCATCTCTCTCTCGATCATCTCTCTCTCTCGCTACTCTCTCTCGATCATCTCTCTCTCTCTCGCTACTCTCTCTCGATCATCTCTCTCTCTCTCCCGACTGCTTTCTCTCTCTCCCTCTCTCGTACACTGCGATCATGGAGTCGAGAGATGCTCCCGGTGATGGTACGGCATCTCGGGTCGAGGCTGCCTCATCTCTTGCCCTTCCTGGGGCTGACGTGATAGTTAGGGGTGAGCCAGAGACTCCAGGGGCCTCGGTACAGCCGGCATTGGCCGAAGGGGCCGCTGCCCAGGTGGACGGCAGTAGTGGTGGCGACGGTGGCGGTGCGGTGTTGGCTGGGTACGGCCAGGAGACAGAGACTCCGGGTGCAACGCAGTCAAGGAGTGACGTTGGGGTTTCGGGCCGGTCGGAGGTGGCGGCCAGCGTTGTGGAGAGGACCACGGAGGGTTATGGTGGTGGTGGTTTAGACTCGGTGGTAGAGGAGACGGAGGCTTCTCCCGTGAGAGAGCCTCGGGCTGACTTGGGGAAAGCCCCCATCATTGAGGATGAGCCGGTGGTGGAGCCGGGGGCGGAGCCGGTAGTGGAGGATACGCCGCCCTTGTTCGTGGGCAGTGGTGCAGGCACAGGGTCGTCACGCCCCGTAGGTATGGGTGACTACTTGGCGACGGCGTCCATGGAGGACGTGTTAGAGTTGGTGCAGGGGTACCCTGGGTTGGCGGACGCTTTACTGGCGGCCCGTGAGGCGGATCTTCAGGCCGGGTTTAGGACCGGGGGTGTTAGAGAGCCGGAGGCTGAGGGGAGGCGAGCTGAGGAGGCCGGGGTGATGGCTCCTCACGTCACTGTGGTGGCTGAGGCGACACTGGCGTTGCAGGGGCGAGGGCCCTACGACGAGGCGGCCTACGTGCCCTTTCAGCACGTGGTGGTGCCTTCACTTTTCGACCCTTACACTCCGAGGAGGCCGACTTACGACGAGGCTCTGGTTTTGAGGGACCCTCAGCGGCACCTTTCTTTGCGACGAGACGAGGTATACTTTAAATATCTGTATTTCAAGTTCCAATGCACCGTATTTCCATTTCATTGCATCTAAGTACACCACTGTATGGTATGCCATGCCTGTTCATTGAATATTGTTGATTTGTTGCAACAGGCGATCTCGCTCTCGTGCTATGGAGGCTCGGCAGCTGTGCATTCTGGGAGTGATTGCCCGAAGCCTCGCGAGAGATAGTGAGGCAGCGAGGCTTCGGGAGTTTGTAGGGGTCTTTGGCGGGCGTGTGCAGCGACCGCCGGTAGTGAGGATTTGGGTGAGAGGTGGTGGGACACGGCGAACACCCTCCACTTCTCTTTTGGTGAGCTGACCGTGGCGCCGTTGGACTTTGCGGCGATCACCGGTCTCGGGGTCGAGGTGACCTTTACCCCTTTTGACGCTGCCACAGGGAGGCGGGCGGCGTTCCAGCGGGCGATGTTGGGGCACTGGCGAGGCGTAGGTGATGACGCTCGCCCAGCTCTTGAGGTTTTGGACGGAGAGGCTCCCGGCTGACAGGGTGGAGGAGGAGCAGATGGCAAGGTGCTTCTTGTTGTACTTACTCGGTGCGTCTCTGTTTCCCAACAGGCGCAATCGGGTACACCTTTCGCTTCTCCCGGCCTTGAGGGACGTCGGGGAGATCGCCCACTTCGACTGGGGACGTGCTATGCCTTCATGGGCTCTTTGTCTCGCGGAGCAGGAGTGAGCCTCGGAGGCTACTGGAGGGTCTGGGAGGTGTATTTCATTTCTTTTCTTATGAACAGTTAGCTTTCCATTTGTATCCATTCAACGTATATCCTGTGCTAACTTTCCATGTCTTGAATTACAGCTTTGGACGTACGAGGTGATAGGGATGTACCCTCCTGAGACCACGTGTCCCGACGACACGATACTTCCCCGAGCCCTACGCTGGTCGACAGAGTATAAGGGCGTGAAGAGGGGAAGAGGCAAGCTGGATGCCTTCCGCCTGTACCTGGACGAGCTGCGTTCTGATCAGGTATCAAAGTACTTTCATTTCTATTGCTTGTTTCCATTCAAACAGCACTTTGATATTGCTTATTCTTGATGACAGGTCCACTGGTGGGTGTGGGACCGTTTTGAGATCCCCTACGTCGCGCAGAGTAGGGTGGTCGCTAGGGGCAGGGTGCTTCTCGAGTCCCCATACGGCTGGCAGTGGTACTTGAGTGACCGAGTGTCACGCCAGTCGCTGAGGCTGGACGCTTTTCGAGTCCCTAGGCCGCTTCCAGCTCTGGTGCAGAGGACGGACCCGATATCGTGGAGGAGGTCGAGCGATTCACGGCGGACCTCGAGTTGGAGCCGTTCTTCGAGGCGGTCTTGGTCTTCTTTGCCGACTACGCGAATCTTGTTCTCGATGCACGATGGCGAGTCCGAGATACGTCTTTGTTGGGGCGGCGCGGCGTGCGAGAGGAGTCTTTGGAGGAGGAAGGAGAAGGAAGGGATAGAGGTGATGGAGCCAGTGGAGGAGGCGGAGGTCGCGGTGGCGAGGTCGCGGCGGCGCGAGTTCGAGCGGCGCTAGCCTCCTGTCCTTTCTTGGGACAAGGACGTGGACGACCCCTCAGGGAGTCCCTGGTTTGGTCGCGGTGCCACGTCCTCCTGTTGAGGCTCCGGGGTTCCTTGCTCAGGTATAACATGTCTTCAATCTTTTGTACATTTGCTCTGCTTGCATATTCTAATCAATTCCCTTCATTGCAGGCTCCTCCAGGGTACGTGAAGGAGATGGCAGAGGCCATGATGGGCCTGGAGCAGCTGGTGAGGCAGTACGCCATGGGCCACCCTCCAGAGGTGTTGCCTCGCGTTGGCTGAGCGATGGTATGTTCTGGAACTTCAGTCATTTGCTTTACTTCTACCGCTTAAATTATGATTATGATGCAAATGTCATATGAATGCTTATACCATTGCAGGCCAGAGGAGGGGCTACACGAGGGTTGCGGCGGAAGTCCGTCCGCCCGATAGTACGACAGGTCTCCTCTGTCGACTCACGAGAGGAGCCGGCGTCGAAGAGGACACGACGCTCTATAGGGACCGAGGACGAGCCTATCGACGTCTCCGAGGACGATACACCCGAGCCTGAGGCGTCGACACAGAGGCTACCTCTCTGAGGCACTGTGCCCGAGCGGCCCGCACTCCCGAGGCGAGTAGTTCTCCAACGATGGAGGAGGTCTCTGAGGAGGACGAGGAGGAGAGCGAGGACGAGAGTTGAGCTCCTCCTTTGTTTTGTGCTTTTGCCGGAGCCTGTGTGCTTCTCTTTGTAGGGCGCCTGTTTGCCCTTGGTAGATAGGACATTGATCATTGGGCCATTGTGCCCCTTTTTGTACTTCGATTCATGGACGCCTTTGGATTTATACAGAGATTTTGTTCTTTCATTGTTTATGTCATTCAATTTCCTTTTGTTTGCACGAAGAAAACTGAATAACCAAAACATTAACCGAACTGTACAACTAGTCGCTGAGTTGAAAGTGAGGTTTGTGAGGAGGGACATATTAATAGTCGAAGTATATTGACAGTGGAATAGAAATCAAAGAAGGCAAGCAAACCGTTGTAAAGTAGACTCCGAATTCAAGACTTTATATAGACACCTTTACAACAGACCCCAGACATGAATATGAGGTAGTAATGACCTTTGAATCTTGCTATGATGCTTGGAAATTCTATTTTGCCTCTGGAATATGGTCGAAAAGTAGGAAAATGTTGACTCTAACATGTGGCATTTTCGAGTTTTGATTTTGGACACGGACCGAAACTTGGACTAAGTCACTTTAGACCGTTATGATCTGTAGGACTTGAAAGAACGGCTTAGAATGACCCAAAACAGATTTTGATACCTTGACATGGCTTAAGGAACGGACTTTATCGAGTTTTCGTGCCACGACGGCAAATCCCGGGAATTATCTTGAAACAAAACATCCCTGAAGTCCCAGATACCCGTTAGAGTGTGTTTAGATGCTGGTTGGTGCTTTGTGGGGCCTTGATTCCATCATGATGTGTTGCTGTCAGAAACTGCAGAAATGCAGACTCAACCTGCCGTGCGTATGCCCCAACTTGCCGTGCGGGCAAGAATCCTGAACACGGTACCCTGATCGACCTGCCGTGGTATTTTTCTGGTTCCAACATGCCGTGCGACCAATCAAGGTGCCGCGCGAGGCACTTTTCCTGACAGATTCCAGTTTTGCTGTTTTCCCAGGCAGATTGCTCGGGGGTTGAGTTTTGACCCATGCAATGGCATTTCTGAGCCAGTGCATGTCTGTTTTGAATCTTTTAGGACTTGACCAAGCTTTTCCCTATGTTGGACTCATGGAAAACTTGCACTTTTGAAACCCGAGGCTCTTTGAAAGTTGAAGTTGTCCTTCTACCTCTCCTATAAATTTAGGCTCTTTCATTCTATATTCTCCACACCTCATCCAACTCTTGTCCTCTTTCTTTGCTTCTTGAAATGGCTCTTTCTCTTACCGGTTCACTTCGTCCATGGTTGGCTTCGATGGAAGGTGTCGATTGGCTCAACTTCCGAGCTCACGGTCTCTACTCCATGAGGTACCTCCGCAACATTCGCCTTCGTCCCGAGCTTTTGAGGGCAGCCGTGAGTTTCTGGGATCCGGAGGTTCACGTGTTCCGGTTTGGCGATCAGGAGCTCTGTCCCACTGTCGAGGAGTTTCGTGCGTACCTCGAGGGCTTTGGTTCGAGGAGGTCATCATTCCTCCTATGCGCGAGGCGCTCTGAAGTCTTAGCTGCGGCCCCTCAGGATGGGTGATGGTGCTGCTCGCTACTTGGTTAGGAATGGCCATCTTAATGTCATGCGCCTTATCGAGCTATTTTCTCCTCCTGGCGATCTTGGAGACATGACTTATCAGACTCGACGCATGACTGCTCTCTGCATGTGCCTGCTTGCGGCCTATCTCTTAGTTCCTTCTGCCGGTCATGTTAGTTCGGCGCTGGTCAGCGTTGCTGTTCAGGTAGAGGCTCGAAAGGACGTGATTCCGATGGTTTTGGCCGAGACATTGATTGGTTTGGACAAGGTTCGTTCTGGAGGGACCGAGACTTTCGGTGGTAGCCCCCTTCTCCTACAGGTTGGCTTCTCACTCAGCTCTCCTTTTTTGGGTTTTTCTCACGTTCTCATTTTACCTCAACACTCAGCTTGGCTTTCTACGGTTTCTTACTTGTTTTCTCTCTTCCCACAGATTTGGCTTTGTGACAAGGTGAATGTGCTGACCATTCCTTCTGGCAATTGGTCATATGAGGCGAGGTTACTGTCTCACCGATGCTTGAGTTTGAGGCAGGAGCAGGTCGAGTGGAGTCGACTTCCTCAGCGCCGTGGGAGACTATTGCTTGGAGGTGCCGATGGCTGGATCTTCCTCCCATGACGGGTGCACTACATGGGCCCTCGGTGGGTTGTTCTTGCTGCTTTGGGAGCTTTTACCTTCTACATCCCTTATCGCATCCAAAGTCAACTCGGTTGAGGCAGGAGGCCCCTGCCGAGGTTCTCGTGGATGTGGTTCTGCCTCTCTTCAGCCATTCGGTTCTTTGCCACTACCAGCGCTTTTGGATGACACGCGAGGTGACCGACGCACATCCTTATCCTTCTGTTGCGATGCGCGGGAGTTATCGAAAGTGGCTTAGGAGGGACATCGCAGCGAGGG
Organism: Rhododendron molle; assembly: GCA_025413875.1. NCBI lineage: Eukaryota > Viridiplantae > Streptophyta > Magnoliopsida > Ericales > Ericaceae > Rhododendron > Rhododendron molle. The sequence continues at coordinate 31,124,889 of CM046391.1, read as the reverse complement.
CTAGAGCCCAAGGAAACTGACTCGATCCTACTTCCCTGACCGTTGAATAAATTGTGGACCCTCTTCTCATTATGTTGTATTTCTTTTGGTTTTGAAAGCTTTGCTCAACCTTATGTAGCAGAAGTAATCATGTTAATAAAAGCGAGTCTTGGAGGGTTTCCCCCTCCTCGACTTTTGTTTTTCAAACCTTCTCAACCTGGATCTTTATTTTGATGGATTGTGACCGGGTCTCAATGTGAGACTGCCTACGTATCCTCCTGGCAAAGGAATCAGGTCATGACATAGTTCAGGGTAGGGTTCGCTCTGGTTTTAACACTCTCCTGTTGCGCTCTAACTTTTGCCTAGAACCGCCCTTTCGGGTTTTCGGTCTAGCGAGCTCATTTATTGTATGCCTTAACTTTTGCCTAGGATGCCCTGACGGGTTTTCATCCTAGCAGGCTTTGCTCTAATTTTTGCCTAGGACTGCCCGCCATTGCGGTTTTCAGCCTAGCGAGCTTCTCTCAGGGGTAATAGCGCTTGAGTTGATCCAGGTTGACCAAGGTTGAGAATTCATTTCCGTCCAAGTCGATGAGTTGCATAGCCCCTCCGGAAAGGATGGTCTTGATAATGTACAGCCCGGACCACTTTGGTCGAAACTTTCCTCGTGGGTCGTAAACTGGAGCCCAGATTTCCTTCAAAACCATGTCACCTTCTACCAAGTTCCTGGGTTTCACTTTCTTGTTGAATGCCCGTGCAATCCTTCGTTGGTACCATTGGATGTGGTAAAGAGCCCTTAACCGGCGTTCATCGAATAGCATAAGTTCTTCGAATCGATTGCTCAACCATTCTGCCTCTTGGATTTCACATTCAATCATGGTTCGAAGAGATGGGACTTCCAATTCGATGGGGAGCACCACTTCCATTCCGTAAACCAAAGAGTAGGGGGTTGCTCCCGTTGGTGTTCGCACAGACTTGCGATACCCCCACAGAGCCAGGGGTAGTTGTTCATGCCAGTCCCTTGCGGATTGAATGGTCTTCTCCAGAATGGCTTTGATTGTCTTATTGGCGGCCTCCACGGCGCCATTAGTCTGCGGCCGATAAGTCGTCGATTTGTGCACTTGAATTTGGAACTCATCCAAAACTTTCCGGGCTCGTCCTTTGAAATGAACCCCATTATCGGATACGAAAGCTTGGGGGACCCCGTATCGGTAAATGACATTTTGCTTGATGAAATGTGCAACTTGAACCGGAGTCAAAGTGGCATAGGAAGCAGCTTCTACCCATTTTGTGAAATAATCAACGGCTACTAAAATGAACTTGTGACCATTGGAAGCTGCCGGCACTATCCTTCCGATGACGTCAATTCCCCATGTCGAGAAAGGCCATGGTGAGGTCATTTGTTGCAGCTCATGTGGCGGGACATGCGTGAGATTAGCATGAATTTGGCACCTTCTACACCTTCGCACATATTCCACACATTCCGTTTCCATGGTGGTCCAGAAGTATCCTTGCCTGAGGATTTTCTTAGCGAGCATTATACCATTCATGTGAGGGCCACATACACCTTCGTGGACTTCCTCCATTACCCTCTTCGCATCTTCCCCATGGACGCATAACTTGTGCATACCGCAGTGTGATCTTCGGTATAGATTCCCTCCACAGATAGTGTATTGAGCCGCCATCCTCTGGAGAGCGATTCGGTCCTTCTTGCTTGCTCCCATGGGGTACTCTCCTCTTTCTACATATCTCCAAATATCGAAGTACCATGGCTGACCATCATCGGGTTCTTCGATTGTCATGACATGCTGGTAGACTGGAGTATCCCTCTGTTCTATCACAATCGGTCTTAACTTTATGCCAATAGGGATCTCGACCATTGATGCCAACGTTGCCAAAGCGTCTGCGAATTGATTTTTGAATCTTGGGACATGAGTGAAAGTTACCCTGGTGAAGTGGGGGATGAGATCTTCGAGATCGTGGTGATATGGCTTTAGTTTTTCTTCCATGACTTTCCAATCACCATTTGCCTGGGACACGACCAAGTTCGAATCTCCCACGACTTCCAATTTTTCTATGCCGATCTCAATGGCTGCCTCCATACCCACGATGCAAGCCTCGTACTCTGCCTGATTATTGGTGACTTCGAAGTTAAGCTTGAATGCCAACGGGATGTGCGATCCATCGGGCGAGATGAGCAATACACTGATTCCGAACCCTTTTTGGTTGGCTGCTCCATCAAAGTACAATCGCCAAATGTCCTCGGCTACCGTCATTATGTCTTCATCTGGGAAACTGAATTCGGCATCTTCTCCTCCCTCGACTGGGCAATCGGCCAGGAATTCTGCGGCTCTTCCTTTCACTGACTTTCGGGTGACATACTTTAATTCAAATTCAGCGAGCATCAGCAACCATCGCGCCATTCTTCCTGTGAGGGTTGGTTTTTCGAATAGATATTTTAGGAGATCCATCCGAGATATCAGCCTCACCGGATAGGCGAGCACGTAATGTCTCAACTTCCTGGAAGCCCATACAAGTGCCCAGCATGTCTTTTCCAGGGGAGTGTACCGCTCTTCGGGTCCAACCATCTTTTTACTAAGGTAGTAAACAGCCCTTTCCACCCCATCATCTCCTTCCTGCGCCAACATGCATCCCATTGAGGATGGAGTGACTGACAGGTATAGGATCAAAGGTTTTCCGGTTACTGGCGGCGTTAATACCGGTGGCTTGTTTAGGTAGGCCTTGATGGCTTCGAATGCTTTCTGGCACCTATCATCCCAAGCGAATGGCACTCCTTTCTTGAGCAAACGGAATAGGGGTTCGCAAGTCGAGGTCAGCTTTGCAATGAATCGACTGATGAATTGCACCTTGCCGAGGAAACTCCTTACATCCTTCTCAGATCTTGGCGGTTCCATTTCTAGGATGGCTTTAATTTTCGATGGATCGACTTCGATGCCTCGGGTGGTGATCATGAACCCAAGCATCTTCCCTGCAGTGACTCCGAACGTGCATTTGGCGGGGTTGAGCCGCATCTTGTACTTCCTGATTTTTTCGAAAAACTTCCTGAGCGCGGGCAGATGTCCTTCTCGCTCTTTGGCTTTAACAATTATATCGTCAACGTAGACCTCTACCTCTTTATGAATCATGTCGTGTAGCAATGCCGTGGCGGCCCGCTGGTAAGTAGATCCGGCGTTCTTTAGTCCGAAGGGCATGACTCGATAACAATATGTCCCCCACTCAGTGATGAACGTGGTTTTTTCCCGATCCTCTGGAGCCATAAGGATTTGATTGTACCCCGAAAAACCATCCATGAAAGAGAGTAGGGCATGACTGGCAGTATTATCAACGAACACATCAATGTGCGGTAGCGGGAAGTCATCTTTTGGGCTGGCTTTGTTGAGATCCCTGAAATCGACGCAGACCCTTATTTTCCCATCCTTCTTTGGTACTGGGACGATGTTTGCAACCCACTGAGGGTATTCGATTACCATTAAGAACACCAGCGTTAATCTGTTTCGTGACTTCTTCCTTTATCTTAAGCACCCAGTCAGGTCTCATGCGCCTTAGTTTCTGTTTTACTGGTTTTGCATCGGGATAAAGGGGAATCCGGTGTTCCACGATTTCAGGGTCGATTCCGAGCATATCTTCGTGTGACCATGCAAACACATCTTCGAATTCTTTGAGCAAGTTTACAAGGGTTTCGCGCTCTTCAGCGGATAGCGCGGAACCGATCTGGATCACCGAGGACTCCCTTCATCTCTCAAATTTATTAAAACGATTTCTTCTTTTCCAAGTTGAGCATGCCTTTCATCTTCCACTGTCGATTAGGGATCGAATTTCTTTGAGGATGTCCCCATCAAACCAATCTCTTCATCACCAGGGTCGGCGCAATTTATTTCAAAGTCGGGAAGTAAGCATAATCAGATTCATTTATTTCATTATTAACGGAGGCCTCGGGGCACCATACACGGGTGGATTCGAACTCGAATTAGCCTGAGAGTTTGGGCCAAGAGGCACCAACTCGGACTCAGCGGACTCAAAAGACTCAGAAGACTTAACAGATTCAAGTTCAGACTCAGATTCAGACTCAGACTCATGGTGAGTTGCACTCGGTATGAAGGTCCAGTTCTCGCATTCTCCAGCAGCATCCATGATGAGCAAAGTCGGATCCTCAGGGGTATCTTGTTCCATCATCAGCACTTCCGCTTCCGCAGCTGTACCCATTGATTCGTCTTCCCTAAACAGAGTTGCGAGACTACCCATGACAAAGACCTCAATCCAGTCGGGGAGCTTTTTCTGCTTTTCCACAACCTCAGCTTCTTCATCACTATCTGGCCAGACATCGTTGGCGAATATCTCAAACCCTGGCAGGAAGGTATTGGTCTCCTCGCCCCAAAACGGTTCCGGCTGTCCCTGATAAATCTGCTTTGCTTCTTCTTTGACAAAGTAGTCCTCCAGCCTGTTCCCCCTTTTCACTTTGTTTTTACTTGAGGGTGAGTAACCAAGGCCAGTTATGCGCATCAGAGTGCCCTGAGCTTCAAATTTCGCAGGGCCTTGGAGGTTCTTTCCCAGTCCCAATCCTGGCATGTAGGACATTTTCTTCATAATCTTGATGGCAACATTGCTAATGATGAAGTCATCATCGATCCTAACTGAATAGATAGACTGAGAGGTATCTAGAGAGAAGCCTCCCAAAGCGATATCTTCTTCCCCGTGTTGAATTTCCAAGAGTGGGGCATTGTCCTCAACAGGGATATGAATCCCAGAGTCTCTGTGGATAGTGAGCATTCCCGTTTCTAGTCCCAGCCGAATTTTCTGATGGAGTGTGGAGGGCACAACCATGATGTCTGGCCGATGCAGCCAGGGCCTACCCAGAAGCAGATTGAAGGAGGCGGGGATATTCACCACGTGGAATTCTACGTCCGTCTGATATGGCCCGAAGGTCATAGTAATCATGAGAGTCCCAACCACGTCTCTCCGAGTGTTGTCATACGCTCGGACCTTGACCTCTGACGGGGAAAAGTCCTTATTCTTGTATCCCAAACAGTAAGCAACACGGAGTGGACAGACATTAATCGCTGATCCATTATCAACCAAGATTGCTGGAACCGACTTGCCATGGCACTTCAAGGTGATGTGCAGCGGACGATTGTGATCAGTTCCTTCGGCGGGTAAGTCTCGATCAGTAAAGGTGATGACATGTTTGATAGGTATGGTTTTGATTAGAGCCACAAGCTCATCGGGAGTTATAGCGGAAGGAACCTTTAGCCGAGAGAGTGCTTGGATGAGGCCTTCACGATGGCGTGTGGAATGGACCAGCACATCCCAAACAGACATCTTGGCATGGGTTTGCTCTAGTTGGCGCTTAATCATCCCTTCGGGGTTCTTTTCAGGTCGGGAAGGCTCCTTAGCCGGTGGGTCAAAGGGTCGAAAGGTGCTCTTGACCGGAGTGGTAAAGGGATCAGAGGGTTCTGCGGTTGCAGGGTTGGAAGGTTCCCCAACTTGGGGGTTCGGAGGTTGATAAACACGGCCGCTTCTGGCTAGATGATCAATCTGACGGTACTTTGATTCCTCACTCCATAGGTCGGCCAGGGCTTTACGCTTGTTTCCAATAGTTGTATCTTGTAGATTAGCGGCCAGATCGGCGATAACTAGATCATCCCACAGATCTTCGGGTGTCCACTTTTCAGCCTCCATCATGGCTTTGTTAACAGTCCATTCTTCGTTTCCCACTTTTACGTTAATCACTTCAGTGTTGGCCCACAAGTTTGCTGGTTCATCCTCCCATAAGTTTATCATGGTAATTTCGGCGTCTTTCGGGAAAGTGACTGATGGCTCAGATTCAGCTCCGTCCACGAGGTAGTCCATTGGGTCAAACCCGTTGCTAGCAACTTCCTCCTCGAACCCAGGAAGGTTTGGGTACGGGGTGAGGTTCACATTGTCATACAGATTGTTGACGACAAAGTCATTAAAATGAGAGAAATCTGGGCGGAGCGGGGCGAGTTCCGGCCAGTTGTACATCACCCTCTCAGGTGGGTATCCAAGCTGGTATTCTTCTCCGAATAGTGTCGGCAGGGAGAAGGTATCCAATGGGTCATTCCATGCCAAAAGCTGATACTCATCCGGGGTCGGGTCCCATTCCCATTCAGGTACATCTTGGAAGACCGGGTATTCTTCCCCTTGATTTTCGAATAGTGCACCCAAAGAGAATCCATCAAGAGGATCTGCCTGGATGTTTTGCCAATCAACCTCCCATCCAGCCTCAAACAAAGGTTCGTCGTTTCTTTGGAAATTGGCAGCTTCAAATTCTTCCCAGTCGGCAATCAGTTCTCCCCACGTGTCTTCCCATTCCCAGGTAGAATGGAAGGCAATATCTCCGGGAATTCCACCAACAGGCATTGGTTCAGCATCAGGGAATAGGGTAGAATCAGTTTCTGGGAGACTTGGGTCTTCGGCTAGGGTGATTTGGTTAATACGGAAGGGGGGGTTATGCTGCGGCAGGGGGTTTGAGATGGTGTTTGGTTTATCTGTGGGAGGAGCATCGACAACCTTGTTGTCAATGAGGTTTTGGATTTCATGGCGGAGGCGGATGCAGTTGTCAGTGGTATGGCCAGGCATTTGGTCGAAGTCACAGTAGACGTTTTGGTTTAGGTTTGGTGGAATGGTTTGTGGTGGCGGAAGAGGTTTCAGCACCCCAATGTCTGTGAGTTTCTTAAGGAGAGTGGATCTTGGAGTGCTGAATTGGGCGAAGGTTCGGTTCTGGGATTTTGGCTTTTCGGAAATCTGGTTAACTTCTACAGGTTTTGTGGATGAGGTTCCGGCCTGATTGGCATTCCCGAAGAGAACATTGCTGTTTCCTGAATACGCCCGTTTGGATTTGGACCCGAACCCTGATTCTTTCTTCTCCAAAGTTCCGTCCTGCAGAGCCTCCTCTACAGCCAATCCAGAATCATAAAAAGTTTCAAAATTTGGGGCAGCCTGAGAAAGAACCATGTATGGTGCGAAAGAGCTTGGCAAGTTCTTGGTTATTATCCGTATTTGTTCTTTTAGGTCAGGTTTATTCTGCATCTGGGCTGCCTTTGCCCTCCAACGCTTCACAAAGTCAGCAAAGCTTTCCTTCTCACCCATCTTAGTACTTTCCAATTCTCTCGTGGTCATCTTCAAGTCAACATTGAAGTCATATTGAGCCACGAAAGCTGTCCCGATGTCTTCCCAAGTCCTCTTCTTGGATGGTTCGAGAGAGAGGAACCATTGCAGAGCTGGACCAGACAAGGACTCGTGGAAGAGTTGGGCCATGGCTTCTCCTTCGATGCCGCGCATAGTGAGGGACCCGACATATCCCTGAAGATGTGCTCTTGGGTCGCCGGTTCCATCGAATTTTGTAAAGTCCACTCCTTTGAACTTTTCTGGCAGCTTGGCATTTGGAAAGAGGCATAGTTTCCTCATGTCGATTTCTCCTTTTCCAAGTCGCTTGGTTTTCTGGACAGATTCCTCCAATTTGCCGATCTTATCCATGATAGCGGCCAAGTTGGGGTCGACTACTGGTACCTCAACTTTAGGTGGTTGCTCAGATTGCAGGGAAGTCTTGATTAGGAGCTTGTCAGTGATTTCCTGCATGCTTTCCATTATCATATTCATATCATTTTTCATAGAGACCACGGCGGCCTTAAGCTGTGCGTCAACACCGGCGAGGGATTGCTTAAACTGAACATCCATGTTGGCCACGTTCTGCCTGAGTTCTTCCATTCCGTCTTCCTGATCAGCCATAGGTAAGTGATTTTTGGTCGGGACTAAGACTATAGATTCTTCTACCACAGGTTCTTCCCCTTCTTCAATTTGGACCTCAACCAGCGGGGGTCCTTCCAGGGTGTCTACGCGAACTAGTCTTTGGGACAGACGAAACCAATTGGGTACAGCCTCTTTTCTTCTCAGGCGATCAATGTTGGCAGCACTGGCAACAAGGCAAAAGAGAGCAACTCATGACCAATCCAAATACTCGCCCTACTTCTACCCATCTCCCAGAAATAAAGCCTAAGACCTACTGTGGTTCAAATCTCACTTAAGACGTTTGTACAGAAGATTTCCGATAGTCCGGGTAGGTGCTGTCAGGCAGGTTAAATTCCGAACGGGTCGGAATCAGATCCAATCTCCTTACCATGACCATCCGAGACAGAGCAATATGACTACCGGAATCCAGATACGCACGCACTTAAGGTTAGACCTAAACCAAAGGAGCCGTTCGGGCACGGCGAACACCGGAGGTATCGCAAACTCCATGGATTTACAATCTCCTAGACCGCCCTAGTGGACTTACCGTGGCCCAAATCTCACTTAAGACGTTCGTACAGAAGATTTCTGATAGTCCGGGTAGGTGCTGTCAGGCAGGTTAAATTCCGAACGGGTCGGAACCAAAGCCAATCTCCTTACCATGACCATCCGAGACAGAGCAATATGACTACCGGAATCTAGATACGCACACACTTAAGGTTAGACCCAAACCAAGGGAGCCGTTCGGGCACGGCAAACACCGGAGGTATCGCAAACTCCATGGATTTACAGTCTCCTAGACCGACCGGAGGGTCCTAAAGAATTCTAAGGGAGCCTATTCCTCTAGCCCACAAGATGCAATGGTGCGTGAATGATACGTGTGTACAGGAATAAAAAGCACATAAGCAAGATATAACACACAAGTCCTAACCGTAGGTTCCTGTCCTAGTTGGGAAGGTTCTATGGCTTTGTACAAGTGCAAAGGCTGGTTTTGGTCTCAAAAGGGTTCCCCGGACTAGAGCCAAGATATACTACCCCGTGTCGAGTGTATTGCAAGACAACGGTCGAACAACACGATGGCTCATCATAGTCGAGGGTTGCTAGGCATCCCGGGAGAGCTTGTCACCGGTAAACCGGGCAAGATAGCCGAGACACGCGTAGCGAGGCTTGTGCGGTGCAGAGTGTACAGGATAAAAGAGCTTAACATTCCGAAAACATTTGAAAATTCCCCCTTTAGAAAACACCTTTCAAGTTTGGCCCTCTTGATCACCCAATACTTTTGTTCATTTTTTTTTTATTTTTAAGAAAAAGTATTGGATAAGTCTCGTCCCCAGCGGAGTCGCCACTGTGGGCTCCCACGCCCGAAATGAGCGCTTCGCTCGAAGAGTCGCCACCCGGATTTTTGAGATGGATGATCCGAGAAACCGAGGAGTCGTTTGAAAAAGGCTTTTGGTCTAGCGAAAACGTTGAGATGTTGGGTTCGGGAGCCACGTTACGAATGGGGAAGGTTTTTCTTTAAAAAGCACCCCACTCGCCCGGTAGAACCGGTCTTTACTTGATGTTTTCCAAAAGGGAATTTTTCAATATCGTTCGGAATATCAAACTCTTTCAATAAATCACGTAGTGGGGAAGGGACATGGGAAATAGATCACATTGAGGTGCATGTGGTGCTATATGTACAGTGGTGATAAAAATGATGTAAGCAAGAAGAACAAACAACACTTAGCAGACTGCTCGGACCCCAGCGACTGTTCACGGCACCTTGAGCTGCCGTGCGAGGCACCTCAACGTGCCGTGCGTGGTACCTGCTTTCCTGTCAGGCTATTGCAGACTCTCGAAATATTGTTTAACCCACTGCTTTCTTCATATGCCTTTTTGAAAACTCATCAGAAGGCCGACAGTCAGATCACCCCAAAAGGAACGATCCCTTTCTCAAAAACATGTTTTTAAAGTTGTTTTGACATATTTGGTCGTGCGGGTTGATCTTGTAAAAGCTTTTAAAAGTGCCAAAGCATGGCTTGTAGATATGGTCTTATTTTAAGAGATATGAAAGCAGCAAACAAAAGATGCAGATAACCACAAAAGATAAAAACTCAGATCCGAGCAGCCTGCTCACAGTAGCACCAATGTGTAAGATGCCGTGCGCCGAGAGTCAAGGTGCCGTGCGTCTGCTAAGCAGGCCGCGCGGCTCCCCAACCTCAGCACAGTGTTGGTTTTGTTTTCTGGAAAATGAGTTTTTTTTTTGGTCAGGATCTAACCAAAAAGGGGGTTAGATCTTCTGACAGAAAAGCCCCCTCAGGACCAAGATGGAGTCTAGTCCGAGGAAACTAGTTTATACCTTTGGTCTTGAGCTTGATCAAGGATCTTTGAGGCAAGGGTGTGGATGGATCGTCACGGATGTAAATAGAAGAGGTTGAATGAAACAAATGGAGTGTGGGTGTGAGTGAGGGTTAGGTATTTTGGGTGGTGAGACTTTGAAGTTAATGAAAGATCAACTTCAATGATGAGAAGAGGGTGAGTGGAAGCACTTAAAGAAGGTCCTTTGGGAAAGACATCCTTTAAAGCTTGGAAATGGAGGTGGGAGTAAAGAAGTGGGTGTAGAAACTTAGAGAGAGAAAGTAGAGTGAGAAAGCCAAAATGAAGGTAAGAGAAAGACAAGAGAAAAGCCAAGAGAGGACTCAAAAGAAGGGCTAAGAGGGACCCCTTTCCCTTGAGTGGAGGGGTTAATTTATAGGCAAATGGCCAAGGATTTTGAATTCAAATGGTGGAGGTATTTTCTGGGCGGGCCAGAAGTGCATTTTCGGCTGAGCCAGTCATCAGCTGTGGCTCAAACTGGCGTGGCCGACAGCTTTCTGAGCCAGTCAGCTTTTTGCTCAAGGTGCCGTGCGGTTTAAGTGTGCCGCGCACGGCTACCCTTGAATTTCATGGTGCTGTGCGCACCAGTCTTGCTCCGCACGGCTCTTCTTCCTTCGGCCCAGGGCTCTTTTGGGCTTCATTTGGGCTTTATCTGGGCTTTGTCTGGGCATTTCAGGTTTTTGGTTTTCTTTGGGTTTAGGTAAATCCTTTTTCAAGCTCGCAAAGGAATTGTTTCCTCTATTTCATCATCGGGGTGAACAAAGACCCTCCGAGGTCCGGATTGGGGTGTCTACACCTCTCTACACAAGCCCCAACCTCCCGAAGGCAGCCATTAATCCAGCGATCAAACCCCGAAGTCTCGAACCCTAACCCTAGGGTTTTTGAAGAAGTAATCAGTCAATCCCGATCAAATTCGAAGCAATCAAGCTACTAAGGGATCAAGGTGGTGAGGCCCAGGGGCCTTCGGTTCAATTTATTTACTGTTTTTTATGCTTAAACGTAGCCTTTGATTATTCACTAACTTTTATGTCTGGTGTGAGGAAGAACATCGACCGGGGCTTCGATCCCTCGACCGATACATCCAAACCAGGGGGATCCCTCGGCCGTGACATCCATTCACCGGCCGCGAGATCCATCTCCCTGGGACAATTTACTTTATGTTCTGCTTTCTGATGCATGTTTCAATTACAGTATCAGGTCACCTTATTTACTGTTTAAAGGCATAAAAACAGATTATGTGTTAGAATTAAATGAAGCATCTATATGTCTTATGTTGAACGATTATGGGCTAGCCTCACGGCTAGGCAGAAAGGGGTGCCTAACACCTTCCCCTTACTGTACCTTTGGCTTCCGTATCCAGAATCTCTATCTATTTTCCTAGTTTTAATAAACTGGGTGGCGACTCTGTTTTGATGATAACCACTATCATGTGGCGATGTTCCTAGACATGGGAATATCCATGATCTTGGTTTATGAAGCAAGCAACCAAATGAGCAAACAACGATCAATCTGTATGGCGATGCCCCGTTTGGGAGGTGTCTACAGTCGTTGGATGGAGCACTTGGAGGATTACGATTATGAATTGCAATACTAACTGGGGAAAGCAAACGTCCTAGCGGATGCATTGAGTAGAAAACCGACACACCTTGCGAGTCTAGCAATCTGAGTGAATAATGATGAATGATTTGGGCTTTTGTGCTTCGCATTTCGAGGATGTTCGGGAAAGGGACACGTTGTGTAACTTGACCATGCAATCGACTTTATCGACTCGAGTAATTGAGGCTCATCAACATGATGAAGAAGCAGAGGAACTTTGTAACGCCCCAAATTTCGGGTACGTTAATTAAACATTTTATTGATAAACCAGACAAGAGAGTACTTTTATTAGACAAAAGAAGGGAACATCTAAGGTTATCTACTGCTCCGCCTCTTCCTCCATCCTAGCAAGCTCCTCAGCTCCAAAAGCCTCCAAAGTGTACTTTTCACCCTGTTCATCTATAAACTCTGATACATTATACCAGCGTCGCCCCCAGTATAATATGTCAGGATCACCAAATGGTAACACCATGAGCTACAAGAGCTCAATAGAATAAACCATATCCACTAACCCTTAACTTACAATCAATAGAACATATCGGTAATGATTTTTCTGGCTCATAACCATCCTAAAGATCAAAATACGAATACTTCTAATCAAGTGTTAAATTCATTTTTTCCCAAAAATCCGTTCTATCCTCTTTTGTGGGAAATTCTAAACAACATATGTTTATTGAAGTAAGAGTGTATACGAATAATCTACACACAATTCTAATATGCACATAGGATATACTTAGGGATAGTAGATAGGGAAAATCTATCGTTCTTCTTGGCGGTAGGTCGGTTTTTAGAATAGGTTGTCGGTTTTGCGAATCGGCGGCGTAACGGCTCCGGATTGTTTCAAAAGGAAGAGAGATGGATTTTCTCTTCCTAGAAACAACTTTGCTAACTAAACTAAGCTACTTTAGAGATCTAGGGGTGGTTTTGGAGGTGGTTTGGTGGTAGCTCTCAAGAACTTCAAGGAAAACTCAAGAAACTTGAACTTTGGAACTTAGAAAGCTTAGAAATTCTAGAGAGAAGTTGGAGCAAAGAGTGAAGGTGTGAGTTTAAGCTTGGAACGGCTTGCTATTTATAGGCCAAGGCTTCCTCCCTCCCTCTCTCAACTAAAATCTCCCTTTCTCTCTCTATATCTCATTTTTTATTCACCTTGTCATGCTTTGATCGGAAGATCATGGGGTTACTTGTACATCAACAACCTAGTTCTAGGCTTGCATGGCTAGATTTTGGTACTTTGGATTGGATTATGGAAAGATTGGTGGAGGAAAGGAGGGGTGGTACCAGATTTAGTGATAATTTGTACATCGAAGGACAATTGACAAGGATTTTGCTTGGGGTAGTATACAACCATGGATTGTATTTACATCAAAGTACATCGCAAGAAGATCAAACCAAGTTACTACCCAATCTCTCCCTCTTTCTCTCTCTCTCTCTCTCTCTCTCTCTCCCTCTCTCTCTCTCTCTTGTACTTTATATAGTATATATATATATATACCTCTATGTACAAGTAAACATTTGTAACGACCCTGATTTTTGGTCAATAAAAATTTCGCTAAAAATTTGAATTTTATTTTAATACTTGGATTTCATTTTAACATCCAAAAATCGGTCGTTATCGACTTATAAAATTTTGTTATTATATTTGAAAATTCTTTATTTATTTTATAAATCCCTTTTTGCGATTAATAATCCGTCATAATTAGGTTTATGACTTAGGAGATTGGAAATCATCGCCCCAGCATTAAGGTCATTTTCTAAAGACGAGTATGCCTATTAAGACCTTGGTATAATTTCTTGGCAATTGTAGTAAAATCCTAGAATTATATTTCTCGGCTGGAAATCCTACATGGCAACCGATTAGTTAGCAACCCTAACTATCGTTTGGCTTAATTACATTTCCCTAACCTAGAGTGTTGCATCGATGCCGAAGTGGTTAGTAGAAATTTTTGGTCTTTGCCTTGACCGTCGGCTTGACCGCCTTTCTTTGGCTTGGCTAGGCTGCCTAGGCATCGGGTCGCTGTTAGGCCTGCCTCGCCCAGGCATCGGGTCTCTGTCGGGCCTGCCTCGCCTGCGTGACCGTTGACTTAACTGCCTTGCCTTGGCGTCGGCTCGCTGTCGGGCTTGCCTTGCCTTGGCGTCGGCTCGCTGTCGCGCCTGCCTTGCCTTGGCGTCGGCTCGCTGTCGCGCCTGCCTTGCCTTGGCGTCGGCTCGCTGTCGCGCCTGCCTCGCCTAGGCGTCGGCTCGCTGTCGGGTCTGCCTCGCCTAGGCGTCGGGTCACTGTCGGGTTGCTCTGCCCTGGCTGCCATCGGGTTTTGCCTTGGCGTCGGGTCGCGCCTTGCTTTTGCCTTGGCGTTGCTGGGCTGCCTTGCTCTGCCTTGGCTGCCATCGGGTTCTGCCTTGGCATCGAGTCACGCCTTGCTTTTGTCTTGGCCTTTGCTTGGGTACCGGGCTGCCTTGGCCTCTGCTTGGGTACCGGGCTGCCTTGGCCATTGTTTGGCCACGTCGCTTAGCCGCGCCACAACGTTGGCCACAGTCGCTTTGGCCGCCACAGCCGTTTGGCCACCAGTCGCTTTGGCCGCCATTACTATTTGGCCACCGGTGCTTTGGCCACCGCTGGCCTCTCGCTATTACCGGTCGCTTGGCCATCGCGTTTACCAGGCTACTTTGGCCACCACTTGGCCATCAAGCCTACCAGTCGCTTTGGTCGCCATGGCCAACAGCCGCACCAGGTCGCTTGGCCCGTTTGGCCACCAGTCGCTTTGGCCACTGTTTGCCCACCGGGCTGCTTTGGCCACCGCTTTGCCACCAGGCTGCCTTGGCCACTCTCACGCCTTGCATTGGAGTTTGGCACCGTCGGCCTTTAATATTCCGTTATTCGGCAATGTCCTCCTAAATAAAACCCAAAATACCACTCGAGCAATGAAAGCCTAGATTAAGTATCGTTAGTCTTTAACCGATTAGTTAGAATTGCCTAATGCCCATTTAGCCTAATCACTTCTCGGTAACCCTAGATTAACCCTTTGAACCGTTCGAACCTTTAAGCTATCGACCATTGGACTATAGCGTTAGAGTTTCCGTTAACCATTGGTCAATAGGTAAACCTTGGTTAATCTTCCTAAGTACGAGATTAGATTAGTTTAGTATTTAATTTCAAGTATTAGACTTTCTAACATTAACCGTTGGATAATAACCGTTAGGAGTTTTATTAACCGTTGGACGATAGACTAGAATCCTAGCCATTATTACCCATTGGTTATTAACCATTAGAGAAACTATTATCCATTGGATAATAGTTAGTCTTGACAATCATGTACTTGTTTGATTTAAATATTAGATTTGGGCCATGTGTGATAATCAATTAAAATACAATTAGTACATTAGGTTAGTATTATTATACATGGTACTTTGAAAGTAGTAGAATACTATATTAGATATTAGTCCTAGGTCATATCTAGTATAGATATTGTGTAGTACATGTATATATATATATATATGTATGTACTTGTTGTATATATATATTATATGGTATATAGCATGTGTGTTATTAAATATTTTATTT
Organism: Rhododendron molle; assembly: GCA_025413875.1. NCBI lineage: Eukaryota > Viridiplantae > Streptophyta > Magnoliopsida > Ericales > Ericaceae > Rhododendron > Rhododendron molle. Next base: position 31,109,639 of record CM046391.1, on the reverse strand, counting down.
AGAAAATCTAATTTACTTGAAAACTTAGATTTTATGAAAGACCCATAGTACATATATATATATTAGTATACTAGGATACTTTCCAAGAGAGTACAAGTGGGAGAGAGAGAGAGAGAGGGAGAGAGAGAGAGAAAGGCCGAGAGAGAGAGAGAGAGAGAGAGAACCCGAGAGAGAGGGAGAGAGAGAGAGAGAGAAAGAGAAGGAAAAGAGAGGGAGAGATGTGATGTATTGCTTGATTTTTGTCTACCAAATCCTAGATATATGTATATGTTAGTACTTGTACTAGGTGAGAAGTAGAAAAGAGAAGATAGGAGAGAGATTTGAGGTACAAATCCCTTACAAAGTCAAACCCTTACTCTTCCTTTGTCATCCACCAATGTACCAAGAGAGAGAGAGAGAGAGGAGGAGGAGAGAGGCCGAGAGGGAGAGATTAAGAGAGAGAGATTCGGATGGAGAGAGAGAGGGAGAGAGTGATGTGTGTGCAAGTGATTGACCATGCTTTGGTCATCCTTGTCCTAGTTTGTGTATACTTTCAAGTGAAAGCATAACCAATGCCATCCAATCTTGTCCTTCTTGTACAAACCCTAATTTTATACTTGAATCAAATCCCATTTGCTTGCCTAGTCTTCCATAATCCAATCCAAAGAACACATCCTAGCCTTGCATGCCTAGGTTTTTAGGTTATTTCTTGCAAGCAAACTTGATTTGCTTGAATAAAAAATTGGAGGAAAGAGAGAGAGAGGGCAGCCGGCCAAAGAGAGAGAGGGAGAGCCCATTTGCCTATAAATAGGACCTCACACTTCTCATTCAACTCACACCATTCCATTCTCCAACTTCTCTCTCTAGAAAGCCTAGTGTTCTTGTCGTTCTTGAGTAGTATTAGTTGTTCTTGAGCTTTCTTTCTAAGTTCTTCAAGAAACTCTTCTAGTGCCGCCACTAAACCACCATACGACCACCACCTCAATCCTAAAGTAGTAGTAGTATAGGTTACGAGCTAGTTTCGAGAGAAACCTTTCTTTTTCGAAACTATCGGAAGCTTATCATAAGTCGTTACTCCGTTCGTTTGCCGACTTTCTTTCCGTCGATCTTTTCGTAGTCTTCCTACCGCCAAGAAGAAAGGTAGATTTTTCCTATACATTCTAACCTTAAGTATACATTGATTTTCCCGATCTACTCTTCCTAAAATATAGATAAAGTGTGTGTTGAGCTTTTCGAACTATTTTCGCTAAAGGAAATAAAGTTAGTTGTATGAATTAGCTTGTAGAACTTTCTTACTAAAAGTACGTAGTTTACTTTGATCTTGAGAATAATTGAATGCATGGTTTATAGAATCTTCCCAACTTGATTAACTCGTCAATAAACATATGTTGTTACGATTTCGTTTAAAAATAAAGTGTTGTTTCAAAACGAAGTATTCGTATTTTGACCTTTTCAAGAATTGTGAACTTGATCGCATGATTGCTTACCTTACTTGTGGTTGTAAACAAGCATGATTAAATAGAGTTGGATGATCTTGCTAGATTACTTTAAAGTGATTCATCCCGCCGCGGAGTCTATGCATGATTACGAGACACGAGAACCGAAAAGTAGAAACATGACACTTAGGGAGTGGTTGATATGGATAAAAAGGATTTTTGAAACTACATAATGGCCGGACTTGGTAGCCTTATGTGAGTTGTGAAAACCCGCAAGGTGGCCGGACTTGGTAGCCCTTTGTCTGGACTTGCGAAAACCGCAATGAGGCCGGACTTGGTAGCCCATTGTGTAGATTGCTAACGGAGCCGGACGTGGTAGCTTCATTGGTAATTGGGCTTGGTTATCCGCGGAGAGGAGCCAATGCAAGATTTGATAACGTGGCCGGACTTGGTAGCCCGTTGGCAACAAAGAATGAGAAATGATTTTCGAAATGAAATAGTGACACGGTTTACGATGAGTCGCGTAGGAGAAACACACGGAAACATGACACCAACGTAAGCCAGATAATGAATGCGGATGTGTCATTGTTAATTATGTGTTGAATGAGCATGTGTATTTATTTATATGACTCTTTGTTGTAAGTTAAGGGTTAGTGGGTTTTGGATTATTCTATTGAGCTTCTGTAGCTCACGGTGTTACCTTTTTGGTGACCCTGACATATTATACTGGGGGTGACGCTGGTATAATGTGTCAGATTTTATAGATGAGCAGCAGGAACAGTACACCTTGGAGGCCTTCGGAGCCGAGGAGCTTGCAAGGATGGAGGAAGAGGCGGAGCAGTAGTTAACCATAGATTATCCCCTCTTTTGTTGAATAAAAGTACTCTTGTGAGACTTATATTGTAATAATGAGCTAGACTCTCCTTAATTTATTCAATAAAAATGTTTATTTAACGTACCCTAAATTCGGGGCGTTACAACATTTATATAGAAATATACTTAGGGTACTATGTGATCTAGAGGGATTTAAAAGACAAGATTTTCCTATTAAACTATTCTATTAACACATGTGTACTTTTGAGGTAATATATATATTTATATATATAACCAAGTACATATATATATATAAATAAGGATGTACCATGCAATCTAGGTAGACTTCCGAATCAAAATTCCTTTAAAAAATCCAATTTGGCACATGTTCTTATTATACTATATAAATGAACTTAAGGAATCCTAGATTAATAAATTCATGTGGTACACATCTACATCTTTTAATCTTTCAACCACATGGCAATCTAAAGAATGAGTAGTTTAATCTACCTTAGTACTTGTTGGCAAGAATAAGCTATTAACTAATGGGTAATAATTTCCCCAACAATTATCGTCTAATGGATAAAGGATGAGGTACTTTCTACACTTGAATATTACTTATGTGTCCTTTAAACATGTGTATATAAGCCTATATATAACTACATATATGTAATCCTAACAAATCTAGCAAGATATCATGGATGGATGGTCTATTGTCCAGTGGCTAAAGAGTTCCCTAACATTTATTGACCAATGGGTAAAGCTTAAGGTCAAAAGGGTTCCATTAGTGTTTGAAAAAGTTCACAAGGTTCAAGAAGGTTCAAAAGGCTCATCTATGGTTTAGGGAAAGCAACTAAGTGAAATGGTAGTTAGGTTTCTCTAACTAGTTGGTTGGAAGCTAACTATATTAGTCTAGTAGAATTTCTAGCCAAGAATCATAATTATAAGACTCCAATCGGACTATTAGCAATTTAAAAGGTTTTATGAACCATCCAAGAGTAATTAAAGAATTTACGAATAATAACAACGAAATTCTTATTTAGTAAAAATCGGAGCTGTTACAACCTATATATCCCCCTTAAAAAATTTCATCCTCGAAATCAGGCGCATGCTCGGATTCGAACAGGTGAGGATAGTTTGCTTTCATGGTTTCTTCCTTTTCCCATGTGGTCTCTCTAGCTCCACGGTGTTTCCACAAAACTCGGACTAATCTGATGGTCTTGTTCTAGATTATCTTTTCGCTTTGGTCTTGAATCTCTATAGGTTCTTCTTCATATGTCGCGTCGTCTTCGATGGTGATGTCTTCCCAATTGAGAACATAGGTGGGTAAAGCGAGGTACTTGCGGAGCATTGAAATGTGAAACACGTTATGCACTCTATCTAGATGTGGTGGCAATGCTAGACGATACGCAACCTTCCCAATTTTCTCCACGATGTCGAAGGGTCCGATGTAGCGTGGGGATAGTTTTCCCTTTTTCCCAAACTTGATGACTCCTTTCTTCGGTCTAATCTTCAGGAATACATGATCTCCCACTGCAAAGGTTAACGGTCGGCTTCTCTTATCCGCATAACTCTTCTGTCAGCTTTGAGCAGTTTGGATCCTTTGCCTGATAGTTTTGACCTTCTCCGTAGTAACTCGTACTATGTCAGGTTCAATCAATCTCGTTTCTCCAGCATCGGTCCCGCAGACTGGGGATCGACAAGGTCGACCGTATAGAGCTTGATACGGTGCCATCTCGATGCTTGCTTGGTAGCTGTTGTTGTAGGCAAATTCTACCAATGGTAGGTGCTGCTCCCAGTTCCCAAAGAAATCCTGGACGCAGGCCCTCAGCATGTCCTCCAATGTTTGTATTGTCCTCTCCATTTGTCCATTTGTTTGAGGGTGGAAGGCGGTACTAAGTTTTACATCCGTTCCCAGTGCCTTTTGCAATCCTTTCCAAAAGTGTGATACAAAATGTGGGTCTCTATCTGATACTATCGAGATAGGTACTCCATGTAGTCGTACGATCTCTCGAATGTACAACAGGATCAACTGTTCCATGTTCTCCGTCATCTTAACAGGCAAAAAATGCACAAATTTGGTGAGTCAATCCATGATCACCCAAATAGCGGTCTTGGACTTGGCAGATCTTGGTAGTCCACTCACGAAATCCATAGAGATGTGCTCCCACTTCTAGGTCGGAATCGGTAAAGGTTGAGGTCTCCTCCAGGTTTCTGATGTTCTGCCTTAACTTGTTGACACACTAGGCAGGTAGATACAAATCGGGCTGCGTCCTTTTTCATTCCTTCCCACCAGTACATTCTTCGCAGGTCGTGATACATCTTTGTACCGCCAGGGTGTACTACGAAGTTCGAATGATGAGCTTCTCAGAGTACAGCTTCTCGAAGAGTTTCGATGTTAGGTACGAATACCTTTCCCTTGAATCTCAGATTGTTGTCCTTCTCGATTGTCCATCCCGATAGCGCCTTTCCTTCTCGGATTCGACACCGGATGAATTCGCAATCTTGCTCGGAGTCTGGGCTAGTAAGGCTTCTTTGTGAAGTGTCGGTTCTGCAACTAGGGCATACAGTCGCACGTTCCCGTTTTTCGATGATGGACGTAGATTGAATGCGTTGAGAGTGTCCACCATTTCCCTTTCCTTAATGCCAGTCTTGACCTTTTGCGTCCTGTCTTTTCGGCTTAGTGCATCAGCTACAACATTGGCCTTGCCGGGGTGATACTGAAGCGTAAACTTGTAATCTTCCAAATACTCCATCCATCGACACTGCCTCAGGTTCAACTCCTTTTGAGTGAAAAGATATTTGAGGCTCTTATGGTCGATGAAGACCTCGAATTGTTTTCCCCACAAATAGTAACACTTGGACTTGAGGGCGAATACTACTGCAGCCAGTTCTAAGTCATTGGTGGGGTAATTCTTCTCGTGCGGTCGGAGTTGCCGAGATCCGTAAGCTACAACTTTTCCATTATGCATCAGTATGCATCCCAGACCGTCTCTTGACACGTCGCAATAGACCGTATAATCTACACCCCGTTCAGGTATGATAGTATTGGTGCGCTGGTCAATCTCTTTTTGAACTCTTGAAAGGATTTCTCACAAGCTTCATTCCAATCCAACTTCACTCGTTTCTGAGTCAGCCTCGTCATCGGCGTGGCGAGGGTAGAGAAATTTGGTATGAATCGTCGGTAATACCCAACCAATCCTAGGAAACTCCTGATTTCAAACACAGAGGTTGGTTGCTTCCATTTCAGCACAGCTTCGACCTTGTCTTCGTCCACTACAATTCCGTCTTTGGATACTACGTGACCCAAAAACTTAACCACTTCTAGCCAAAACTCGCATTTACTTGCCTTGGCATAGAGTTGGCTATCTCGGAGTACTTGTAGCACTATACGAAGATGTCCTTCATGCTCCTCCTTACTGGTGGAGTATATCAAAATCTCATCAATTAACACCACTACAAACTTGTCTAAGTAGGGTTAAAAGATCTTTTTCATAAGACACATGAATATTGCCGGAGCATTCGTCAATCCAAAAGGCATCACTACAAACTCGTAGTGTCCATATCTGGTATGGAATGTTGTCTTAGCAATGTCTTCATCTTGAATTCTAAGCTGATGGTACCCTGATCGGAGATCCATTTTTGAGAAACAGGTTGCTCCTCTCAATTGATCAAATAGGTCATCGATCCTAGGCAGAGGGTTACCGGTTCTTGACCGTGACTTTGTTTGGCTTCCTATAGTCGATGCATAGTCGAAGCGTTCCTTCTTTCTTCTTCACGAACAATGCAGGCGCTCCCCATGGTGACGTACTAGGCCTGATAAACCCTTTGTCCAATAGCTCATGCAATTGGGTCTTGAATCCTTAGTTTTGCGGGGGCCATACGGTAGGGTGCCATAGAGATTGGGGTTGTTCCCGATTGGAGTTCTATAGAGAAGTCTATCTCTCTCTGAGGTGGTAAACCAGGAAGTTCCTCAGGAAATACATCGGCATACTCGCAAACGATGTGTGGTAAAGCTAGTTCCATCCTGTCGGTTTCTTCCATTTGGAGACTAGCTAGCCATCCAAATAGTTGATTCTGCCACCTTGATCTGCTCGTCGCCGAACTAGCTGTCTGTCTATCCCCCTTAAAATGGAAACGAGTTCCTTCTGGAGTGTGAGCCATAACCATCTTCTGATGACAGTCTACAACCGCTCGGTGTGCCGATAGCCAGTCCATTCCCAAGATCACGTCAAAATCCGCCATGTCGATTACACTAAGATCACAGGTTAGTCGCAAGTTGGCTACTTCTAGTTCGCACCTTCTACACACTAGACTAACAGTTATACTCCCCCCCAACGGTGATGCTACTTTCGAACTCGTACTTAGGGGTTCTATTTCTAGTGCTAGAGCAGTTACGCAGGCAGTAGATATGAATGAATGCGATGCACCAGAGTCAAAAAAGGCTTGTACGCAGGTACTATATAATAGTAGCAAACCTTGGATCACAGAGGGATACAGCTCCTGTTCCTCTGTATGTAGTGCAAAGATGCCCCCCCCAGTGCCTTGCTGGGTTCCCACAGGCTGCTTTCCCTTGTTTTGCCCATTCTGTTGCTGCACTGGGCCTCCGAGGTTTTGCTTCCCAAATCCAGCCTGCCAGGTTGTTGAGCTCTCTGGTTTCCAAAGCTTGCATTCCCCTCCTTCTGGAGTTGTGGGCATTGGCGGCTGTTGTGGCCTATAGACTAACAGTTGTAGCACTTAACTGTCGTCAGATCCCAATTGCCCCTCTGCGGTTTGTTACGTCCTGGTGCAGCAATCCTCCATGCTTGGTTATTTTGAGACCGAGTAAAGGGTTTGGTAGGGTAGGGTCCATGGTTGTTGTTGGGTGACTAGGTTCGGATCTGTGCGCCAGCGTTGCCCGTTGCCTTCCTCCAGCGGGTCTTGAAGTCAGCCTCCTCACTCTCCAGCCGGAGAGCACACTTTACAACGCCAGTATAGGTGGTAAAGGCTTGTGCCACCACGGCCCTTCGAGCGGTTGTCAGCCCCAACTCGAACCTTCTCGCCTGCTTGTCTTCAGTTGCTACAGCGGTTGGGGCATAGCGGGACAACTCCTCAAATTTGGCCGCATACTGAGTAATTGTCATTGTCCCCTGTTTCAGGTTTAGGAATTCCTGCTCCTTAGCTAAGCGAAGGGGTGTGGGAAAATATTTGTTGAGGAATAGGGTTTCAAACTCGGTAAATGTCATGGTGGCTATGGCATGGGTTGCCTCCATTAATTCCCACCAATAACGGGCTTCTCCCTTCAAATGGTACGTGGCCAAGGCTACACGATCTCCATCTAGGGAAATCTCCAAGGTGTCCAGGATCACCTTGACTTCTTTCAGCCATGTTTCAGCTACGGTGGGGTTGGTATCTCTGTTAAAGGTTGGGGGTCGGTGTTTGCAGAATTCGTTCATCGCTCGGGTTCGGGTCATAGGTTCATTATCGAGGTTTTGGTTTTGGCGGGTGGCATTCAAAGCAGTCACAAGGGCTTGCACGATCTCGGTTAGGTTAGGGTTGACATTAGAGGATTCTCCAGTTTCATGTCCTAATCCACCACATCGGTTCACAATCTACGAGTTGAAATCGAAAGGGGGTTTTAGTCTACGTAAACGATTGTCTTTTGCAATCAGTGTTTTAACTACTAAGGCAAAATATCGAATAGTAAGTAGCAGTACTCTCTTTAAATAAAGCAGCTTTTCATAGATGAGCAAAGAAATGCAATCATAAGCATAAAGTTCTACTACAAAAACAAACGATAAGGTTTTCCTAATACAAGTTGAAAAGATCCTACGTACTCCTACTACAAGGTTCCCTTTGTCCTTGTTCCACAAGTACATCTACGGTTATCTGGATCTTATGCTAGTGCTACTATTATTCTACTTGCGAGGAATATCCGTGTAGACACCTCCCGAACGGGGCATCGCCATACAGTTGTATCATCACTGTGTTTGCTCGATTGGTTGCTCGCCTCATAAACCAAGATCGTGGATACCTCCATGGCTAGAGGTATCGCCACACGATAATGGTTATCATCAAAACAGAGTCGCCACCTAGTTTGTTAAAGCTAGGAAAACAGATAGAGATTCTGGTTACGGAAGCCAAAAGTACAGTAAAGGGGAAGGTGTTAGGCACCCCTCTCTGCCTAGCCGTGAAGCTAGCCCATAATCATTCAGCATAAGACATGTAGATACTTTATTTAATCCATACACGTAGTCTGTTTTTATGCCTTAAACAGTTAATATGTGAGCCAGGACTGCAAAGAAATCATGCATCAGAAAGCGGAAAACAAAACAAAGCTATGCCAGCAGATCGATCACTCGGCCGGCGAATGGATGTCGCGGCCGAGCGATCATGCTGATTTAATGTATCGGCCGAGGCATCGAAGCCCCGGCTGATGTTCTTCCTCACACCAGACAGAAAACTAACAGACGATCAAAAAGCTACGATTATTGACGTAAACATGAAATAAACCAAACCAGAGGCCGTTGGGCCTCACCACCTTGATCCCTCAGTTGCTTGATTGCTTTGGATTGATGGGGATTGACTGATTGATTGCCTCTTGAATGAAACCCTAGGGTTAGGGTTTGAACTCCGGTTGGATCGTCGGATTGATGGTCGCCGGGAGGTTAGGCCTTTTGTAGAGAGGTTTTGTAAGTGTTTCTGCAGAGTTTCGTGACTGATGAGAGGGTGTAGGTCTATTGATTTCTGTGTTTATTTTCGGATCCGATGGTCTCTTTATATAGGCAAAGGGGTGACTCACTCGGTCCAATCAAATCACGCGGATGCAATTGCAATTGCATTGCAATGCAAACTCTTCGTTGCAATCCCTGAACGTGGCCCGAACGCATCGGAGAGGCGGTGGGATTGGATCGATCAACCACAGAAGGTTCGAGAGTCCGGAAAAGGTCGATCTGGCGGCCGAGCAAAGGATGTGGCGGCTGAATGGATGTGGCGGCCGAGCCATTGATCTGGCGGCCGAGGTTTTGATCTCTCAGGGAGATTTTGCTAGCAACAGGTTGCTCGGGTGAGGAATGGATGTTATGGCCGTGAAATCGATGTTGCGGCCGACCGATGGATTTTCCTAACACACTATGTTTCTGTCTGAAAGGCTATTTGGCTCTGGATTGGGTCCTCTAAGTGGCTCAGAGTTCGTACCATAAGTCCATGGGTTTCACAAGAAAGCAATCAGCAATCATCAAATCCGTATCATCATCGGGATGGTCCCAAGGTGGGAGTTGAAATAATCGTTAGGCCAAATTGGGGTGTCTACAGATGCCCCTCTTTGACTGAGCTCAGACGGATCGCGAGACATGTTTGAGTAAAAGTCAAAGCTGTAAAAGCAGCTCAATTTGGTCCAACCACTATTCCAAGGGTTTTTGAAAAAGGTTTTGTTATGGTCGGTCCAGGAGGCTGCCTACGTATTCCACAGGGGAAATTCAGACCAATCGTAGTTCGGAGGGCAATAAAAAATAAAAAGTTTGGAGGATTAGAGACAGAAGACGTACCTTCGGGCTTAAAAAGCCGTAGTGCAACGTACCTGGGTAGAGCCAGGGTTTTGGCAAAAAGTAGTTGAAGGAGCGTGGGGCTGCCGGGGAAGTTTTTTGCGGAGAGTTACCTGTAGTATTTTGGGGTAGATCTGTACACGGCAGGTGTGTTTGCTTTTCTTGATCATCCTTACTTTGACTGAGGGGAGCTCGGTAGAGTAGCCTATCCTTGCGAATGAGCTGGAAGGAATTGATGTAGTTGGGGCGGAATCCAAGCCATCTGCAGGGATGAATTGGATGCCAGTTTTTGATAGGGGGTGGAACCCAAATCATCTTCTAGAGATGAAGGTACTGAGGCACGGAGCCGGTTGTGATCATGAGGTGAGAGCCTGAGGTTTTGGAGCTTTGAGCTTTGATCGGGCCGAAGCGCGGAGCTGGTTTTGATCATAAGACGAACGCTTAGGAGGTGGAATCGAAGCACGGAGCTGGTGTTGATAGTTCAAAAATCTTTGCCTTCCGGAGGTAAGAACTTGAAAGGTCAGAGCTTCGAGCTTTGACGTGGTTGAAGTAAAGCGAGAGTCTGAGGTGTTGAAGCTTTGAACCGAAGCACGGAGCTGGCATTGATCATCAGTCTCGAGTAGTCAGGGATATTGAAGCTTTGAGCTTGATGTGATTGAACCGAGGCATAGAGCCGGTTGTGTTCTGATGGATCTTTCTCATCATAAGATTTTGGCTTCGAGCCAAAGGATCGAGGCGCCGGGCCGATCAATAAAAACCGAGGCATAGAGCCGGTTGATTGCAGGATAGACATGTTGAACAGTGATAGATGCAAGACATAGCATCTATGTATGATAATGTTTGTTAGATGTGAGATGATTATGCAGACTCGATGTGATTGATGCAATATGTGCACGGGCCCGTGTGTGTGTGTTTGATATAAGCTTAGAGCTTCTTTCAAGTTTCGGACTTGAGCAATCAGAGCGTAGAGCTCGAGCATTCGGACGGCAGAATCCAAGCGTTCAAAGTACAGGCTTTGAGCATCCAGTACGCAGTGGTTGGGCATTCAAGTGTAGAGCTTACGCATTCAAGTGTAGAACTTGAGCATCCAGTACACAGTGGTTGGGCTTGATAATTGTTGCTGGCGGCGTAGAGCCTGTTTTTTACGGCTTTGAGCCAGTTGAATTGGTTACGGCTTGGAGCCAGCTGAGATAATGGGCTTTGAGCCGCTGAGTGGTAGGCTTCGAGCCGCTGAGTCGATAATAGGCGTGGAGCCGTTGAGTAATGGGCTTCGAGCCGCATAAGTGGTGGGCTTCGAGCGACCGAGACAATTACGGCGTGGAGCTAGATAGTTACGGCTTCGAGCCAGTTGAGAGATGGGCTTTGAGCTGTTGAGTTGATAACAGGCGTGGAGCCGTTGAGTAATGGGCTTCGAGCCGCCGAATTGATGATCGTTGATTAGTGTGGCGTAGAGCCTACTGAGATAGCTTGTTATGGCATAGAGCCAGTTGAAGTGGTTACGGCTTTGAGCCAATTGGGATAGCTGAGTCTGTAGAGATAATGACGGCATGGAGACAGCTGAGCGAATGTAGAGCTGCTATGATAATGGGCTTTGAGCCGCTGAATTGATAGTAGGCATGGAGCCTCTTGAGCAAGCATAGAGCCGTTGGTAGTGAATGCGGGCATGGAGCCATCATGATAATAGGCTTCGAGCCTCTGAGTAGGCGTGTATAGGCTTGGAGCTGTGGAGATGATGATCATGAGCTTGGAGCCGTTAAGAAGCGAGGCGCTGAGATGATAGCTTGACGGTGGGCTTAGAGCCGTTGAGATGATAGATATAGGCACGAGGCCGCTGAGATGATAGCTTGACGGTGGGCTTAGAGCCGTTGAGATGATAGATATAAGCACGAGGCCGCTGAGATGATAGCTTGGCGGTGGGCTTAGAGCCGCTGGATGATAGCGAGCTTGGAGCCGCTGATTTTGCAGGCCTGGAGCCATTGAGTAAGCGTGGAGCTTTTGCCAAATGATAGCGAGCTTGGAGCTGCTGAATTTGCAGGCTTGGAGCCGTTGAAGAATGGGCTGAATGGCTTAGAGCCTTTTGAATGAGCGTTGAGTTGTCAAGATGATTAATATGGGCTTAGAGCTGCTGAATGAAGCTGTTGGATGATTACTGAGACGGTAATGATCATAGAGGATGGTGCCGTGGGCAACGGGCATTTAAGCATAGACGTAAAGCCGTGGAGCCTGTTGGATAGCTTGATGATGACGAGCTTCGGTCAGTAATTTGTGGAGAAAGAGCCTCCTTGTGCTTGGGCATGCCCCTAAGGTTGGTTTTAATCACGTAAGCCATGACTCAGGGATGTCCCCTAAGGTTATTCTGTTGGTCGAGGACCCAGAAATCCATAATAACTTGAATTGGTGCACTGAGCAAGGTCTGAAGCTGCTGAGAAGAATGGATTAGGGGGCCAGCGGGTCGATTTCTCGGCCGAATAATGGATGTCTAAGCCGAGGATTCGATTACGTGGCCGTGAGAATGTCAAGAGTCAGAAAATCGATTTAAGTTTCGTTTAATCGATTCCGCGGTTCATTTTCTTTTTTGCCTTCCTCCTCCTTTGTTCTTCCTCTCCCCCGCCGGCCACTGTCGTTCTTCCTCCTCTCTTGCCGCCGTCCGGCCATCATCCCTCCGGCGTCACTGTTCACGGCCAGCCACCACTGTTCGCCGTCGTTCGCGGACGTTATTGGTTGTTGCTTGCGTTCTCTTTCCTGCTTTGAGTGACGATGGCTACGCCATCTTCCACAGACGCGGTAGGTTCTTCCTTGCACCCTCCATGTAGGTGTGAGTATCCATCGTCTGACGAGGAGACGATCGAGGAGCCGGGCCCGTTTGAAGCTGCTACTTATATCTTTCCTTCGCGTAGGCTGGGCTATGGTGGTTTCTTGCAGTACCGTCCTCCTGTTGGCAGCCCAGAAGCCGAGGTGGTTCGCCGAGAGCCTGAGCAGCACTCGAGTGCCCTCAACGCTTTGGTAAGTTTTTCCTAAAAAAGCAAAAAGTTTACTTTAGTCTGTAGTTTGATTCGTCAACTATTGATTTCTGTTCTTGGGATAAAATCCCTTTTAGCCAGGGGCGAAAATGATAAGGACCCGTAGTTCAGGTTGGATTTGTTTTTGTTTAAGGAAATCGAGATAAGTATGCCCCCTGTTTAGGCAATGCATGCATTAAGATTGTTTTAGTTTGATGCCCCTAGCCTTTTATTTGTTTATGTGATCATAAAATTAACTCCCTCTTTGTCTTTAGCAGAGAAATAGGAGGTTGGAGGCTCATGGTGGAGGCAAGGAGGCGCACAAGTGGCTTTTGGTGTTGCCTGAGCAGGCTAGAGAGTTAGTGCGTGCTGCGGGCTTTGAAGCATTCATTCTGGGCCTCAACCTTCCGAAGGTTGATTGGTCGCTGATGACCTCATTAGTTGAGAGATGGTGGGATACCACCAACACATTCCACTTCCCTACTGTTGGTGAGATGACTATCACTCCGGGTGACTTTTTGTTGCTGATCGGGTTGCGGGTAGGCGGGATTCCTCTTCGGGTTGACCATCGGATTTGGGAGCGAGCAGGGGCTCTGGAGTGGTTCTTGGGCAAGGCGCCCCCTCTTTATTCTCGAGGCCACATTGATCTTGCCTGGCTGATCAGGACGTACATGAAGGCTGATATTCTGACCGAGGTGAGTGTGGAGCAGCTGACGCGAGCCTTTCTTTTCTATGTCCTTGGGCAAACGTTGTTTGCCAACAAGGATAGTTCGGTGCATACACAGTTTTTAGTCCTTTTACAGCATTTGGGGGATATTCGGGGGTTCGATTGGGGAGCAGCCGCCTTGGCTACTTTGTATGGCAATCTCGGAGCCTGTTCTCGGGACAAGAGTCCCATCCTTGGAGGTCACTACCGGGTGCTCAAGGTACATACATTTTTCTTTTACCTCCTTTCTTGTTTTGCTTTTTTGCTAGTATTGAACTTGTTTGCTAATTTGTCTTTTCCTTTTCAGCTCTGGGCTTTTGAGTATCTCCTCCCATTTCCTACCGGTACCAGGCATGGGAATATGAACACTATTCCTCGTTATGGGCGATTGTTGGCAGGACAGCGGAAGCCACGGTCACCCGTTTTGAGCCTTCCTGAGTGGCGGCGAGTCTTGGACCGATTGACGGTTGATCAGGTATTCCTCCTCTCCTTTCCTTATTCTTAGATCTCCATATTTTTATGCCATAGCTGATTTTGACCTTGTTTGTAGGTACGGTTTGACCCTTGGGGGTGTGTTCCTGAGGATGCTCCTCTTGCGCGTTCTAGAGTCTTGGACCGTACTCGCAGCTTGTTTGAGGGTCCATTTTGTCGAGCCTGGTACCTAGGTGATCGGGTGGCCAGCTAGTGGCACCCGCATGCTGAGGCTTTACAGTTCTTTCCTCCTCCTCCTCCAGCATCGATGAGGTCTACTTCTTCGATGTCTAAAGCTGATTTGAAGAACGCCCGGCTTAGAGATTGGGCGGCTTACTTCTCCTGGCGGGTGACTATATGGAGTATTGCCGCCTTTTCTTGACTCCTGCTGCTGTAGCTCCTCCCGTTGTTGCAGCTCCTCTTGCTGCTACAGCTCCTCCTGCTGCCCCTGTCTGGCCACAGACTCCTTCTTTTGTTTCCTTCCATTCTGATGATGGAGAGGAGGAGCGTCTGGCGCTTACTCCTTGCGTGACCCAGCTCTAGACACTGCCAGCTGGGGCTTCTCAGGTATATCTTTTGAACTTGTTTCCTTGTTAGTGCCTGCTGTTTCAATGTTTTGAAATATTTGATTTGCCTTTGCAGGTGCCTGCGGAGGTGGTTCAGGAGTGGCTGCATGCCTATCAGAGTGCGGAGGCGTTGGTCCGGAGACAGCGCCGTAGGATCCTTGAGGTATGACTGTCCCACGTTTTTCGTTTGTTTTGCATATCTTCTTGATTCTGAGCGCTTGTATCCTCTTTTGGGTGCAGCTTGAGGCTGAGCGAGTACCAGTTGCTGATAGAGGGGACGTGGAGGCTAGCAGACAGTCCCTGCCTTCTTCCCAGAGATCGCCTAGCTTTTAGGGCTTCCTTTTCTTTTCCCTATTCATAGTTAGTGGAAGATAGATAGAAACTATATTTATATAGTGAAAGCAACCACAACAATGGTTTTGATTTAATGGTTTTATGAAATGTTTTTTGTGTCCCTGAATGCATGTGATAGCCAAAGCCTGGCTTTGAACAAGTGTTTACTGATAGCCAGTAGTTTGTGAAAAGGGAATGCTGGCCGAATAATCAATTACTCGGCTGAAAATTTGTTGTTGCGGCCGAGGTATTGATTATTTGGCCGCTACTTCTATTTTTCCAAGGAAGCTAGGTTTTTCTTTAGCCAAGTGGCATTCTTGCTTAGTCTTTGATTTCCTATCTTTTGCTTTTGCCATGTTCTATAGTCCGTTTGCCAAACTCGAAAGTTTTCGAAGTTTCTTGCTCATTATATCGATGACTTTTAAGTTAGAAGGGATGAACAGCAATTCTCGTGTTCTTTAGTCGTTGCCAATTCCTTGAAAACAACATACTTATCTTTTGCGAGCTCAATACGCAGGGTTAGCTATACCTATCACTGAGTACAAACACATTGATGTTTTCCTTCTTTCCAAATGTTTGGGCCGCATCTCAATGTGAGATTGCCTACGTATCCCAATCAGGGAATCAGGCCATGAACGTAGTTCCAAAATAATAACCTTTGAGGTTGGGTTTCCACTCGGGGTCTTTTTCCTCACATGCTCTAAGTTTTGCCTAGGTTACCTGATGGAGGTTGAGTCCCTAGCGAGCTTTTGAATGCCTTAACTTTTGCCTAGGCTGCATTTTGCGTTTTCTTGCCCTAGCAGGCTTTGCTCTTACTTTTGCTTGGGCTACTTGGTCACCCAACGAGCATTTCTCTCACAAGTGTTTTTTGTATTTGATAGAGATCTTGGAAAGGAATTTGGTTTGGAGATGTTTTTCTGAATCCCTCATGTGTTTGTACCTTTGTAATGGGCAAGCTAACCTTAAGTGTTCTCCCGGAGATAGCATCTTCTTTCTAAGTTTTGACAAAAACCTAGTTTCTTAAGTAACTAAAGTTCATCCCTTCTTCCACCCCGGACATCGATACAGGGAACTTGATTCCTTGAAATTTCCCTTGCTTGGCAAAGAGAATATAGCATTCCAGCAATTGCAATTTAAAATTTCAAACCATTGAATAAGCATAGTTTTAGAATATAAAATAGAAATTCACTCAGAAATGAAATGCCCAAACAGGGGCCCAAAAACATATCCTAGCTTGATTTAATAAAAACAATGTTTAATGTTCTTTGCCATGTTGTGACTGCAGCATTCAGGGGTCCTCTTCTTTTGCTTTGACTTCAATTTTATACTCTTTTCCACCCTCTTCTTTGCCAAACAGGGCCTTTGAATTGGATTCCTCTATAGTGCTTGCGTGGCAGCTATTTCTTTGAGACAGGAGTAGTCACCAAAGGGAAATGTCAGCTCTAATTTTCTCCTCTTCTTCCTCTTTGTCAATTGTGTAGTTATGGAGGAAATCATTTACCCCCTCTTGGCTGAATAGCGATACCAAGAAGATTCCATCGAGTGGATCATCGCATTCTCCTTCCAATTCATTAAAGTTCCCCTCCCCTGTTTGATACGGGTCTATGCACGTGAAATCTAGGTCCTCTTCTGCTTCTATCCACTGGTTGTAATTGCATTCTTCGTAAGGATTGACCCATGGCTGCATTTGAAATTCCTCCACCTTTTCTACGAGATTGATTGTTTCCCAGACAATGGGAGGCGTCGGAATTCTAGGTCGATTAATAGGTGTCACTATTTGGGCCGGCTCGAAGCGGGCATGTCTTCTCATCATAATGACCCTTTCTTTCTCCTTCTTTCTATTCTCAAACCAGATACGCAGGCATTCATCATTTTCCACAAATGGGATATCGGGATCCTCTAAATTGTGTTTTGCCCAGGAGTGCTCCCTCCACTTCCTTAGTTCTTCCTCCTTTGCTCGTTCTTCCTCGTCACTCACATAGGGATCAATTACTTCTGATTGATCAGACTCAATATCTTCTTCCTCTTCCACCATGAAACACTCATCCTCCTCTGGGAAGGTTAGGGTTGGTTTGGCTTGGTTGTTTTGGACGATGTACTGGCCAGGATTATATGCAGGGTTGTGAGGTAGATTGATGAGATTGATAGCTCGAGGTGGCTCATTGTTGGGTGTCTTGGTTTGTGTATCAGGTTGTGGAGGTTTTATGATACGGCTATCAATGAGATCTTGGATGTCATGATGAAGCCGTATGCAATTGTCTGTTTCGTGCCCAGCATGTTGATGGTAGGCACATTGCTTGTTTGGATCATGGTTTGGGCCATAGGGTGGCGGAGGAAGTGGTTTGTTCAAGGGTTTAAGATGCCCTTGACGGCTTAGAATGGTCAAGGCTTGGGTAGGAGTCATGTAGAGGGGACTAAAATTATGGCGGTGCCGGTTTGGGTTTCGAGATGAGATAGCTTGGAAGGGGTCTTGTGGTGAGGCTGAGTTAAGGGCGTTGACAGAGGCGTGAGATGTACGAGTTGAAAAGGTTTTCTTGGGTGGAGGAGTTTCTTCTTTCCCAATGAGTCCCAGTTTGAGTCCTTCTTCAATCTGCAGCCCAGTAGCATGCAAGCGCTTGAAATCAGTGATAGCCTACGTGTAGATATGCTTGAGATACTTGGGTGGCAGATTCTTGACAACTATCCTTACTTGATCCTCCTCAGAGGGGCGGCTTTTCATCTTGGCAGCCTTTTCCCTCCACCTTGCCACGAAGGTGATAAAGTCTTCGTTTGACTCTTGTATGGTCATTTCTAAATCTCGAGTGGTTAGCTCAACTTGGACATTGTATGCATATTGCTTGATGAAAGCATTGGCGATCTCAGGCCAAGTGTGGTAGTGTTCGAACTCCAAGGTGAGGAACCAGTCGAGAGCACTCCCAGTGAGAGTTCTTTGGAATAGTTGAGCGATGAGCTCATCATTCAGTCCCATCAGCTTCAGAGTGTTGATGACATGACGGACATGGCTGGTAGGGTTGCCAGTTGCATTGAACTTCTTGATGTTTGGCATTTTGAACTTTTCAGGAAGTTGGGAATCAGGGAAGAGACAGAGTCCTTCAAAGTCCAAAATTTGGTCTCCTTGGGAACGGGCCAAGGCGTGCTTGATTTCTTTGACTTGTTTGGCTAACTCAGGGTTTTCGGGCCTATTCTCGTTTGCCATTGATCTCTCTTCATCTTCAGCATCTCTTGCTGCCTTTTCTGCTAGCAAAGTAGCGATTTGAGCCTGGAGTTCAGCGATAGTGGCGTCGTTGTCTGCCATGGGAATGGGAGGATTGCTTGACGAAGCTTGGGGTTGGTGTTGCTGAGGAGATGACCGCGAAGTCCCAGGAAGTGATTGGGACCGTTGCGGTGAGGGTGTTCGGACTGGTGAAGACGACAGGCAAGATGGCTGCAGTGGCCTCTGTTTGGCGTGGCTTCGGGTGTTGTAAGAGTATAAAATTGGTTGTGGTTGCTTTCTTATTTACCTATTGTGCCTGCTTGAAAGGTAGAGTACCTGTAAGTCAGTAGTACTTAGCTTGTATAAGGCTAGGATTTGGGCTAAAGATCCCAGCCCTTCTGCACACAGAGAGTTAATACAGTATGATACAGGGTGTGAGGAAGAACTTAGAAGCAAGATGCAAGTAGGTTCCTAGCCTGTAGGTTCCTGCCTTAGTTTGATAAGTTCTATGGCTTTCTAATACATGTAAGGTTTTTGGTAGTCTCAGGGTGCTCCGTTGTCAAAGGGCACCAATCCTTTCACCAGCCCATCATAGGCGGCAATTGGGTGATTCCCTTTTTGATATACCAGAAGGTACAAGTGACTGTGGAGTTTGCTGGAACCCCTAACATAGCCCATGTCATGCCGGGATATTAGGTGAACTCAACGAGGCTTGCCTGCTCGATGCATATGATAAATGAATTAAATAAGGCACGTATTAGTCTTATGTTGAACTTTTTGGTTATGGCTCTCATATCCCCAGCGGAGTCGCCAGAAAACTGTAGACACCTCCCGGACGGGGCATCGCCATACAGTTGTATCATCACTGTGTTTGCTCGATTGGTTGCTCGCCTCATAAACCAAGATCGTGGATACCTCCATGGCTAGAGGTATCGCCACACGATAACGGTTATCATCAAAACAGAGTCGCCACCTAGTTTGTTAAAGCTAGGAAAACAGATAGAGATTCTGGATACGGAAGCCAAAAGTACAGTAAAGGGGAAGGTGTTAGGCACCCCTCTCTGCCTAGCCGTGAAGCTAGCCCATAATCATTCAGCATAAGACATGTAGATACTTTATTTAATCCATACACGTAGTTTGTTTTTATGCCTTAAACAGTTAATATGTGAGCCAAGACTGCAAAGAAATCATGCATCAGAAAGCGGAAAACAAAAAAAAGCTATGCCAGCAGATCGATCACTCGGCCGGCGAATGGATGTTGCGGCCGAGCGATCATGCTGATTCAATGTATCGGCCGAGGCATCGAAGCCCCGGCTGATGTTCTTCCTCACACCAGACAGAAAAGTAACAGACGATCAAAAAGCTATGATTATTGACGTAAACATGAAATAAACCAAACCAGAGGCCGTTGGGCCTCACCACCTTGATCCCTCAGTTGCTTGATTGCTTCGGATTGATGGGGATTGACTGATTGATTGCCTCTTGAATGAAACCCTAGGGTTAGGGTTTGAACTCTGGGGTTGGATCGTCGAATTGATGGCCGCCTTCGGGAGGTTAGGCCTTTTGTAGAGAGGGTTTTTGTAAGTGTTTCTGCAGAGTTTCATGACTGATGAGAAGGTGTAGGTCTATTGATTTCTGTGTGTTATTTTCGGATCCGAGGGTCTCTTTATATAGGCAAAGGGGTGACTCACTCGGTCCAATCAAATCACGGGAATGCAATTGCAATTGCATTGCAATGCAAACTCTTCGTTGCAATCCCTGAACGTGGCTTGAATGCATCGGAGAGGCGGTGGGATTGGATCAGACGACCGACAGAAGGTTCGAGAGTCTGGAAAAAGGTCGATCTGGCGGCCGAGCA
Organism: Rhododendron molle; assembly: GCA_025413875.1. Classification (NCBI taxonomy): domain Eukaryota; kingdom Viridiplantae; phylum Streptophyta; class Magnoliopsida; order Ericales; family Ericaceae; genus Rhododendron; species Rhododendron molle. The sequence continues at coordinate 31,089,762 of CM046391.1, read as the reverse complement.
AAGGATGTGGCGGCCTGGGAATGGATGTGGCGGCCGAGCCATTGATGTGGCGGCCGAGGTTTTGATCTCTCAGGGAGATTTTGCTAGCAACAGGTTGCTCGGGTGAGGAATGGATGTTATGGCCGTGAAATCGATGTTGCGGCCGACCGATGGATTTTCCTAACACACTATGTTTCTGTCTGAAAGGCTATTTGGCTCTGGATTGGGTCCTCTAAGTGGCTCAGAGTTCGTACCATAAGTCCATGGGTTTCACAAGAAAGCAATCAGCAATCATCAAATCCGTATCATCATCGGGATGGTCCCAAGGTGGGAGTTGAAATAATCGTTAGGCCAAATTGGGGTGTCTACAATCCGTTTATGCATAAGAGACAGGTACGAGGGTGAGTGTGCACATAGAGCAGTGACCAAACACTAAAAGCAATATATAAGCACAAGTAGCAACTGCAATAAGCCTTTTATTATCAAGCATAGTTGTAACAACTTTGATTTTTACTAAATAAAATTTTCATTGTTACTATTCGAAAAGTCTTTAATTATTCCTGGATGGTTTTAAATCCCTTCTAATTGCTATTAATCCGTCATAGTTAGATTGGAGTCTTATAATTACGATTCTTGGCAAAAAATCCTACTAGACTAGTATAGTTAGTTTCTGACCAACTAGTTAGAGAAACCTAACTACCATTTCATCTAATTACTTCCTCCTAACCCTTGGTGAACTTCTTGAACCCTTTGAACCTTATGAACCTCTCAACCCTAGATGAACCTTTTGAACCTTCTAGCTTTTACCCATTGGTCGATAAATGCTAGGGAAATCTTTACCCATTGGACAATAGAAAACCCAGATTTTCTACCAAAAGTACCTTACTTGTAACGCCCCTGATGTTTGGGTACGTTAAATAAACATTTTATTGATAAAACCAAATGGAGTCTGGCTCATTATTACTACAAAACACCCACAAGAGTTCAATATTTACATGAATGAGGGGTTTTAGGGTTCCTAACTACAGCTCTGCCTGCTCCTCCATCCTAGGCAGCTCCTCAGCCCCATAAGCCTCCAAGGTGTACAGCTCACCTTGATCATCTACAAAGTCTGACACATTATACCAGCGTCGCCACCGATATAATATGTCAGGGTTACAACAGTAACACCATGAGCTATGAAAGCTCAGCAGAGTAATTCCGTACCCGCTAACCCATAAATTACCAATATCAAAGTAAAAGACCAGCATACCAACTCTGGCACAAGCATTGGAATTTAAATAACACATACATGTTTAACAAGGCATTAACAATGACACATCCACATTCACTATTCTATCGTTCGTGTCAGTGATATCTGAGTTTCTCCTACGCGACTCGTCGTAGACCATGTCACCATATTCATCAACATTTCCAAAATCCTTTCCAAATCAACATTTCAAAAATCACATTTTAACACATCTAACCTCGGTTCCGTCGTCCCGGTCTCCCGAGTATCCTCACAATGGTTCCGCCGCACCGGGTTCCCATTGGCACACACTAGCATTGGCTCCTCTCCGCGGATAACCAAGCCATACCTCACCATGGTTCCGCTGCTCCAGGTTCCCATTGGAACACACACTCATATACCACTCTCATTGGTATATGTAGTTTCAAAAATATTTTAATCACGCACACACACACACAATGGGCAAGTCCGGCTACATTGCGATTTTCCAAAATACACCATGTCATTAACACACCCTAGGTATCATGTTTCTATCTTCCTTGATTTCTATGTCTCGTTTTCATGCAACGACTCCGCGGTACGACTTCCCATGCAAGTATAAATCATTCATGGTAATCTAGAAACTAAACTAGCAAGATCATCCAACTCTTTATTACTTATCATGCTCAACTAATCACTTAAAGCATAACGCCACATGTACGGATGCCTTTGGAGTGATAATCACTTATGCTTTCACATACTATCACAAGTAATGCAAGCAACATGTAAACAAGCTCATCACTATCTTAAAGATCAAAATACGAATACTTCTAATCAAGTGATATACTTTTATCTTCAAATTAAGATAAATCTACGTTTAGTATAACAACACACCTTTCTAATTATAATTAGGGTAGGGATAAGACTAATCTAGACATCATTAGCTTATACTTAAGATTAATGAGTAAGGGATAATCTATCGTTCTTCTTGGCGGTAGTGACAATTACGGAGGAAAAGTGGTACGTCGAATGGAGTAACTTCCTACGGCGAGCTTCCGGTAGCTTCGAAAGAGAAGATTTCTCTCGAAACTAGTTCTTGACTAAAAACTACTAACTTTTGGATCGAAAAGGTGTTTTAGGATGAGTTTCTTTGAAGAACATGAGAAGAACTTCAAGAACAACTCAAGAACAAGAAGAACAAAGTACAAACTTAAGAATTCTAGAGAGAGAAGTTGGAAGGCTTGAGGTGTGAGTTGAATGGCATGAGGGGGGGTCCTATTTATAGCAAAAACTTGGTTCCCTCTCTCCCTACAAGGCCAGTCATCTCTCTCTCTCTCTCTCCCATGGATTTGCTCAATTGTCTTGTCATTTCATGCTTAAAAGCAGCCAAGACTTGTCAAATCCAAATTTTGGCTTAATGCTATTTTAGGCAAGTAGGATCTTAAGCTTTCTAGGGTAAATCTTAGGTGATCATAACCTAGGTTGGCAAGTCTTACAAGTCTAAATTAGGGTTTGATTAGGCTAAGGCATAGCCTTCCATGTACAGTCATTCCTAGGTCTAGGTTTGTAGTCAAATCTTAGGGTAATCAAAGGCTAGTTTGAAAGCAATCCAAGGTGATCAAGGCTAAGATCCTATGCTTGTAGAAGACTAGAATGAGCTGTCAAGTCATAAATAGGCTTAAGGGCTAACGGGTGACTTGGAGTGCACAACACTTAAGCACACACCTCACTCTCTGTCCCCCTCACTCTCGGCCTCTCCCTCTCTCTCTCCTCTCGGCCTCTCTCTCTCACTTGTACTATGTATACTTATATATATATATATATATATATATATACATAAATACAAAAAGAAAGTCTAGGAAAGTGCTCTTTGGAACGAACATGATGGGTTCCTATGGTCCAAAGATTCTTAATGACTTGGCTTGTCAAACCTTAAGCTTCCATTGGCAAGACTAACTTCTATTGTCCAAGGGATAAAATTTTCCCTAGTAATTATTGTCCAAGGGGTAAAGAGGAAAGGTACACTTGTAATGATGAGAACAAGGTCTTGAGTTGACTAGTCAAGAAAGTGCAATGATTGCCTAGTCTAGGGTTGGAAGGGTTCACAAGGTTCAAAGGTGGGTGAAAAGGTTTATCTAGGAATTAGGAGGGTTCATATGGTTCATAAGGTTCAACAATGGTTAGAGAGCTCTAAATAGACTTGGAATCCAATTGGTTTGGTTAATCAACTAGTTGGAATCTAATTCTACTTGCTAAGTAGGATTTCTAGCTAAGAAACATAATTTAAAGATATTATTTACTTATTAGGAAAAATATACGAGTACGTTTACAAGTATATTAGTCATGGGAGAAGGACTAGATTGCCCGAAGTAAAAAGGACTCAATTTTACAAGTTTCAGATCTAATTATGACGGATTAAAGGAAGTTTTAAAAGCAAATCCAAGTAATTAAAATAAAATTCAAATATTTAACGAAATTTTTATTTACCAAAAATTAAGATCGTTACATTACTAGATTTGATTAAAAGTACATAGATATAGTTATATATGTACATGTTTAAAGTATATATGTATTATTTTGGTATAGAAAGTACCTCACCCTTTTAACCATCGGTCAATAACCGTTAGGAGAATTATTACCCATTGGATAATAGCTTAGTCTTGCCAACAAGTACAAGGGTTTATTAATTTAGTAATTTCCTATATTTCCCTTGTGCTTGAAAGCTTAAAGGATATGGATATGTACCATATGAATCTATTAAACTAAGATTCTTAAAGTACATTAGTATTATATTACTATAAGAACATGTGCTTATTTGACTAGTTTATTAGGAAAATCTTGCATAGTACTAGGTGTATCTATATTAGATATTCATAGATGTACTTATATATATACTTGGTTATATATATATATATATATATATGTATATATATATATATATGTATATATATATATATTGATATATATATATATATATATGTATATATATATATATTGATATATATATATATATATATTGATATATATATATTTTCCAAAGTACACATGTGTTCAATTGGATATTTTAATAAGAAAATCTTTATACTTGAAATCCTATTAAATTATGAAGTACCATATGTACTTATATATATATATATGTATACTTCCATAAGTACTAGTACTAGAGAGAGAGAGAGAGAGAGAAATTGCCGAGAGAGGGAGGGGGAGAGAGAGAGGAAGAGGAAGAGAGGGAGAAAGAGGAAGAGAGGGAGATTTAATGTGTATCTAGGCCTTGATCTTCCTTGATCTTTCATTGTACCTTGACTTGAATACAATCTATGGTGATTTACTTCTTTTAAGCAAAATCCATTCACATTGTCCTTATTTGTACATTTACCAATTTAAAACCTTGTACAATCCTCCTTTCTTCCACCAAAATCTTCCATAATCAAATCCAAGTACCAAAACCTAGCCTTGCATGCCTAAAACTAGGTAGAAGTTGTATAAGCAAACCCTTAACCATTGGACAATAATTCTTAGGGGAAAATTTATCCATTGGACAATAAGCCAAGCTTTGGCTATAAATAGCAAGCCATTCCAAGCATTCAACTCACACCTTTCCATACTTCAACTTCTCTCTCTAGAAAGTCTTGTGTTCTTACTTGTTCTTGGTTGTTCTTCCTTGTTCTTGAAGTTCTTCCTAGTTCTTCAAAGAAACTCATCCAAGACCGCCACTCCACCACCCTCTTGATCCAAAAAGTTTAGTAGTGTTAGTCAAGAGTTAGTTTTAAGAGAAACCTTTCTCTTTCGAAGCTACCGGAAGCTTCCCGTAAGACGTTACTCCGTCCGGCAGCCGACTTTCATTCTGTAGCCGCCCTACCGCCAAGAAGAATGGTAGATAACCTTTACTCGCTTATATGTAGACTATTCCTAACCACTTTCTCTAAATATAGAGTGTAATGATATGTAGAATGTCCTTACTTTTTATCCCTAAGTATATGCAGATTAGTCTTATCCCTACCCTAAGTATAATTAGAAATGTGTATATTGGAAGATAAAAGTATATCACTTGATTAGAAGTATTCGTATTTTGACCTTTATGATAGCCATGAGCTTGTTTACATGTTGCTTGCTTTACTTGTGGTTGTATGTGAAAGCATAAGTGATTATCACTCCAAAGGCATCCGTACATGTGGCGTTATGCTTTATGTGTTGATTGAGCATGATTGAGTAATATAGAGTTGGATGATCTTGCTAGTTTAGTTTCAAGATTACGATGAATGATTTAAGAGTACTTATGTGGAAAAAAAACCTACCACGGTGTCTATGCATGAAAACGTGACACGAAAACCGAGAAGTAGAAACATGGCACCTAGGGTGTGGTTAACATGGATAAAATATTTTGAAACTACATAATGGCCGCACTTGGTAGCCATTGTGTGGATGTGAAAACCTTCAAGGTGTCCGGACTTGGTAGCCCTTTGTGCGGACTTGCGAAAACCGCAATGAGGCCGGACTTGGTAGCCCGTTGTGAAGATTGCCAATGGGGCCGGATGTGGAAGTCTCATTGGTAATATGGCTTGGTCATCCGCGAAGAGGAGCCAATGCAAGATTTGAAGTGGTTTGAAACCACAATGTGGCCGAACTTGGTAGCCCATTGTGAGCGTTCCCAATGGAGCCGGACATGGTAGCCTCATTGGTAACGAGAGTTAAAATGATATTCGAAATGTTGCTTTTGAAAAGTGGCCGAAAAATGGAGACACAATCTACGATGAGTCAAGTAGGAGAAACACATAACTTATGACACCAATGCTCGAGGAATAGTGAATGTGGATGTGTAATTGTTAACTGTTTTGTTAGGGATGCATGTTCTATTTGGAAATCGTTACCTATATGTTTATTTGATTGTAAGTTAAGGGTTAGTGGGTATGGTTTATTCTACTGAGCTTTATAGCTCACGGTGTTACCTTTTGGTGACCCTGACATATTATACAGGGGGCGACGTTGGTATAATGTGTCAGAGTTTATAGATGAGCAGGGTGAACAGTACACTTTTGAGGCTTTTGGAGCCGAGGAGTTTGCTAGGATGGAGGAAGAGGCGGAGCAGTAGATAACCTTAGATTCCCCTTCTTTTGTGTAATATAAGCACTCTTTTGGAAGTTATGTTGTAATACAGAGCCAGACTCTCTTTCATTTCCTCAATAAAACGTTTATTTAACATACCCAAAATTGGGGGCGTTACAACTTGGTATCAAAGCTTTAGGTTCAAAACCTCGGCCATTGGTAGAATGGGTAGCCGACAAGATAAGCTTGGCCGTTGCACAAACATGAATTGAGTTTAAGTTTACCGTCCCAAAGTGGGTGGAATTCTCACAATTCAATCTTCAGATTGAAGCAAGGTGGAAATTGGTAGTACCACCGAGCTGGGAATTCCCGAACAATTGGATGATGACTTAAATCAAAGATCGAATGTGGAATTTCAAAACTCCTAAGCTTTTCCTTAGTAAATTGTAAAACCTATCTTAAACCATTACTAATTGAGGTATAAACTTCTCCTTGTAGATGAGTACCTATCAATCCAACCTACTAGCCGAGGCCCGTCAGCTTAGAGGTACCCTAAGGTTGATGACAAACCAACTTGTGGCAGACCCTTACTTTCCCTATGCCTTTCCCTACATCTATGACTACTATCAAGAGCATGGTGCATTTCCACTCCCCGAGGCCGAGGAAGAGGGTGATGAAGAAGCAGCACCCGTCCTAGTCCAAATAACACCCCCTAATGATGTGGAAATTGTAGTCAAGGGAGTTAAGGAGGACCCCAAGGAAGACCCTGAAGAGGACCCCGAGGAGTTCAACGACCCACCACAAAAATGAGGCCGACTGGCAGCACTTAATGCAAATGCCAAATCCAGACTTGCCGTCGTATGATGAGGAGAATAAGGGATGGCAGTCTGACGAAGAGGGAATATTGATTTATGAGGAAGAACCAGATTGGCTGTGGTGGGTTGCACTCGACATCATAGATATTGACTTTGGCTCTAGCGATGTACTACCGCAACCCGTCGAGACCGACATAGGCCCTACAAGGCCCATTTCCTGAACATCTTTTAGGCTCACCTGATTAAACTTAGCTATAGTTGTAATCCTTCAGGATGTAGGTTGTTAAACTAGGATCACTGTTACTTATTTAAGGTTTCCTAAATTGCACTAAGACTAAGCTAATGTTAGACTTTTGATGTAAAATAGGAGGTAGTTGGACTTCTGTTGTAATATGTGCATAGTAGGAAGCTTAAGGCTGATATGAGCCATCTATGATGTACTTATTCCGTTTAAGTAATGAAAGTTATGTGTTTCTATTCTGCATGAGATCACTGTTACGTGCGTACTTATATTTGATACGTGATTAACCCTTCACACCTTTAAGTCTAATATATAATTTTCTTATTGTAGACATGGATAGTTGTACCCCTGCTATCCAAATCACCGTTGCGGACATGCTTTATTACAAGGCCATGCTAACACCTGAGAGTCTTATCCCTATGCCCCACCTGGGTATATGTGACCCCGACATTAGCGAACAACTGTATGAGACTGTCATGATGCCACCCCTTACCTATGAGGACCAACACGTGGATGTGGAGACCCAGACACTTGATGAGTTAGCTGAGGAAATCCATCAAAAGGGAGAACATTGGCTCGAGATAAGAGAGAAAGAGTGGATGGAGCAGTTGAGAGAGTTCTTTGGACTTGTCCCACCCCGTCAGTAGAGTAGGAGTATTAGAATAAGGTCCCGAGAGTTGTAGTTGCACTTTTGGTGTATTACGACAAACCTGGATCATATAGTAGAAGTATGTAAGACCGTTTCAACTTGTATTAGGAAATTCTATCTCTTGTTTTGTAGTAGAACTCTATGCTTATGTTTGTAATTCTTTGCTTATTTATGAAAAGTTTGCTTTGTTTCAAAAGAGTACTATTGCGAACTATTCGATATTTTGCCTTTAATTTAGTAAATAAACCATTAATTACAAAAGACAATCGTTTAAAGTAGACTAAACCTCCCCCTTTCAATTTCAACTCGTAGATGGTGAACCGATGCAGCGGATTAGGACACGAAACTGGAGAATCCTCTAACGCCAACCTGACCCAAATTATGCACGCGCTTGTGGCCGCTTTGAACGCCAACCGCCGAAACCAAAACCGAGATGATGAACTTATGAACCGAACCCGAGCGATGAACGAATTCTGCAAGTGCCAACCCCTAACCTTTAACGGCGATACCAATCCCACTGTGGCTGAAACATGGCTGAAGGAAGTCAAGGTGATCCTGGACACTTTGGAGATTACCCGGGACGGAGATCGTGTAGCCTTAGCCACTTACCAACTGAAGGCAGAAGCCCGCTATTGGTGGGACTTGATGGAGGCCACCCATGCCATAGCCACCATGACATTTGTTGAGTTCGAGACCCTGTTTCTTGACAAATACTTTCCCACATCCCTTCGCCTGGCCAAGGAGCAAGAATTTCTAAACCTAAAACAAGGGACAATGACTGTTACCCAGTACGCGGCAAAATTCGAAGAGCTATCCCGTTATGCCCCAACCGCCATAGCGCATGAAGACAAAAAGGCAAGAAGGTTCGAGTGGGGACTGACAACTACTCGAAGGGCCGTGGTAGCTCAAGCATTTACCACCTATGCTGGGGTGGCAAAGTGTGCGCTCCGGCTAGAGAGCGAGAAGGCTGACTTCAAGACCCGCTGGAGGAAGGCAACGGGCAACACTGGTGGACCGATCCTCACCCAGTCACCCAACAACAACCGTGGACCCTACCCTACCAAACCCTTTACTCCGTCTCAAACCAACCAAGCTTGGAAGACTACGACACCTGGGTGTGACAAACCGTAGAGGGACAACCGTGACCTGACGACAGTTAGGTGCTACGACTGTCAGAATATGGGCCACTACAGCCGCCAATGCCCGCAACCCCAGAAGGAGAGGAATGGAAGCTTTGGGAACCAGAGAGCTCAACAATCTGGGTAAGCCGGGTTTGGGAAGCAAAACCTCAGAGGACCCTCGCAGCAACAAAATGGGCAAAACAAAGGCAAGCAGCCCGTAGGAACCCAGCAAGGCACTAGAGGGTGCATCTTTGCACTACAAGCTGAGGAACAGGAGCAGGATCCTTCTGTGATCCAAGGTACGTTGTTATTATACAGTACCTATGTACAAGCCTTGTTTGACTCTGGTGCATCGCATTCATTCATATCTACTGCCTAAGTAACTGCTCTAGCACTAAAAATAGAACCCCTAAGTATGAGTATGAAAGTAGCATCACCACTGAGGGAAGTGTAACTGTTAGTCTAGTGTGTAGAGGGTGCGAGCTAGAAGTAGACAACTTGTGATTAACCTTCGATCTTAGAGTAATCGACATGGCGGATTTCGACGTAACCTTGGGAATGGACTGGCTATCAGCACACTGAGCGGTCATAGACTATCATCAGAAGATGGTTACGGCTTATACTCCAGAAGGAACTCGTTTCCGTTTTAAGGGGGATAGACAAACAACTAGTTCGGCGACAAGCAGATCAAGGTGGCAAAATCAACTATTTGGATGGCTAGCTAGTCTCCAAATGGAAGAAATCGACCGGATGGAATTGGGATTACCACACATTGTGTGCGAATACGCCGATGTATTTCCCGAGGAACTTCCTGGTTTACCACCTCAGAGAGAGATAGACTTCTTTATAGAACTCCAACCGGGAATAGCCCCAATCTCTATGGCACCATACCGTATGGCCCCCGCAGAACTAAAGGAGCTCAAGACCCAATTGCAGGAGCTGTTGGACAAAGGGTTTATCAGACCTAGTACGTCACCATGGGGAGCGCCTGCACTGTTCGTGAAGAAGAAAGAAGGAACGCTCCGACTGTGTATCGACTATAGGAAGCTTAACCAAGTCCCCATCAAGAACCGGTACCCCTTACCTAGGATTGATGACCTATTTGATCAGTTGAGAGGAGCAACATGCTTCTTAAAAATCAATCTCCGATCAGGCTACCATCAAGTTAGAATCCGGGATGAAGACATCGCCAAGACAGCCTTCTGTACCAGATATGGACACTACGAGTTTGTAGTGATGCCATTTGGACTGACGAACGCACCAGCAGTATTCATGTGTCTCATGAACAAGATCTTTCAACCCTACTTAGACAAGTTTGTAGTGGTGTTCATTGACAACATTTTGATATACTACGCTAGTAAGGGGGAGCACGAAGGACATCTTCGGATAATGCTACAAGTACTCTGAGATAGCCAACTCTATGCCAAAGCAAGTAAATGCGAGTTTTGGCTGGAAGTGGTTAAGTTCTTGGGTCACGTAGTATCCAAAGACGGGATCGCAGTGGACAAAAACAAGGTTGAAGCACTGCTGAAGTGGAAGCAACTAACCTCTGTGTTTGAAATCAGGAGTTTGTTAGGATTGGTTGGGTATTACCGAAGATTCATACCAGATTTCTCTACCCTTGCCAAACCAATGACGAGACTGACCCAGAAAGGATTGAAGCTGGATTGGGATGAATCTTGTGAGAAACCCTTTCAAGAGTTGAAGAAGAGACTGACCCGCGCGCCGATACTCATCATCCCTGAGTGGGGTGTAGATTATATGGTCTACTGCGATGCATCAAGAGACGGTTTAGGATGTGTGCTGATGCAGAATGGAAAAGTTGTAGCCTACGGATCCCGACAACTCCGACCGCACGAGAAGAATTACCGCACCCACGACTTAGAATTGGCCGCCGTAGTATTCGCCCTCAAGTCCTGGAGTTACTATTTGTGGGGAGAACAATTCGAGGTCTTCACTCTGACCATAAGAGTCTCAAGTACCTTTTCACTCATAAGGAGTTGAACCTGAGGCAGCGCCACTGGATGGAGTATTTGGAAGATTACAAGTTTACGCTTCAGTATCACCCCAACAAGGCCAACGTCGTAGCTGATGCACTGAGCTGAAATGACAGGACGCAGAAGGTTAAGAATGCCATTAAGGAATGGGAAATGGTGGATACCCTTAACGAATTCAAGCTACGTCCATCGTTGGACAATGGGAATGCGCATCTGTATGCTTTAGTTGCGGAACCGGCACTTCACCGGAAGATTTTACTAGCCCAGACCTCTGAGCAAGATTACGAATTCATCCGGTATTGAATCCGAGAAGGAAAAGCGCTACTGGGAAGGACGATCGAGAAGGACAACAATCTGAGATTCAAGGGAAAGGTATTCGTACCTAATATCGGAACTCTTCAAGAAGCTGTACTCTGAGAAGCTCACCATTCGAACTTCGCAGTTCACCCTGGCGGTACGAAGATGTATCATTATCTGCGAAGAACGTACTGGTGGGAACAAATGAAAAAGGATGTGGCTCGATTTGTATCTGCCTGTTTGGTGTGTCAACAAGTCAAAGTCGAACATCAAAAACCTAGAGGAGACCTTCCACCTTTACCGATTCCTACCTGGAAATGGGAGCACATCTCGATGGATTTCGTGACTGGACTACCAAGATCTGCCAAGTCCAACACCGCTATTCGGGTGATCGTGGATCGACTCACCAAATCTGTGCATTTTCTGCCTATCAAGATGACAGAGAACGTGGAACAGTTGAGCTTGTTGTACATTCGAGAGATCGTACGACTACATGGAGTACCTATCTCGATAGTATCTAACAGAGACCCACGTTTTGTATCGTACTTTTGGAAGGGATTGCAGAAGGCACTGGGAACGGATGTGAGACTTAGTATGGCCTTCCACCCTCAGAGAGACAGACAAACGGAGAGGCAATAAAGACTCTGGAAGACATGCTAAGAGCCTGTGCCTTGGATTTCTCTAGAAACTAGGAGCAGCACTTACCATTGGTGGAGTTTGCCTACAACAACAGCTATCAAGCAAGTATCAAGATGGCACTGTACGAAGCTTTATACGGACGACCCTGTCGATCTCTAGTTTGCTGAACAGATGTTGGAGAAATAGGATTGATTGGACGAATATAGTACGGGATACTACGGAGAAGGTCAAGATTATCAGACAAAGATCCAGACCGTTCAAAGCCGACAGAAGAGTTATGCGGATAAAAGGAGCCGACCGTTAAGCTTTGCAGTGGGAGATCACATGTTCCTGAAGATCTGACCGAAGAAAGGAGTTATCAGATTTGGGAAAAAGGGAATGCTATCTCTTCTTTACATCGGACCCTTCGACATCGTGGAGAAAATTGGGAAGGTTGCGTATCGTCTAGCCCTGCCGCCGCAGCTGGATAGAGTGCATAACGTGTTTCACGTTTCAATGCTTCGCAAGTATCTCTTATTGCCTACGCATGTTCTCAACTGGGAAGACATCGCCATCGAGGAAGACGCAACGTACGAAGAGGAACCAATAGAGATTCAAGACCGAAGAGAAGATCATCCGAAACAAGACAATCAAACTAGTACGAGTTTTGTGGAAGCACCGTGGAGCTGGAGAAACCACATGGGAGAGAGAAGAAACCATGAAAGCAAACTATCCTCACCTGTTTGAAGAGCGTGCGCCGAATTTCAAGGACGAAATTGTTTAAGGGGGATAGGTTGTAACAACTCTGATTTTTACTAAATAAAAATTTCGTTGTTATTATTCAAAAAGTCTTTAATTATTCTTGGATGGTTTTAAATCCCTTCTAATTGCTATTAATCCATCATAGTTAGTTTGTAGTCTTACAATAACGATTCTTGGCTAGAAATCCTACTAGACTAGTATAGTTAGTTTCTGACCAACTAGTCAGAGAAACCTAACTACCAGTTCATCTAATTACTTCCTCCTAACCCTTGGTGAACTTCTTGAACCCTTCGAACCTTATGAACCTCTCAACCCTAGATTAACCTTTTGAACCTTCTAGCTTTTACCCATTGGTCGATAAATGCTAGGGAAATATTTACCCATTGGACAATAGAAAACCTTTCTACCAAAAGTACCTTACTAGATTTGATTAAAAGTACATAGATATAGTTATATATGGTTATATATGTACATGTTTAAAGTATATATGTATTATTTATGTATAGAAAGTACCTCACCCTTTTAACCATTGGTCAATAACCGTTAGGAAAATTGTTACCCATTGGATAATAGCTTAGTCTTACCAACAAGTACTAGGGTTTATTGACTTAGTAATTTCCTAGATTGCCCTTGTGCTTAAAAGCTTAAAAGATATGGATATGTGCCATATGAATCTAATAAACTAAGATTCTTAAAGTACATTAGTATTATATTACTATAAGAACATGTGCTTATTTAAATAGTTTATTAGGAAAATCTTGCATAGTACTAGGTGTATCTATATTATATATTCATAGATGTACTTATATATATACTTGGTTATATATATATATATATATATATATATATATGTATTTTTTTTTTTCAAAAGTACACATGTGTTCAATTGAATATTTTAATAAGAAAATCTTTCATACTTGAAATCCTATTAAATTATGAAGTACGATATGTACTTATATATATATTAGGATATATATATATATATGTATGTATACTTCCATAAGTACTAGTATTAGAGAGAGAGAAATTGCCGAGAAAGAGAGAGGGGAAGAGAGAAAGGAAGAGAGGGAGATTTAGTGTGTACCTTGGCCTTGATCTTTCTTGATCTTTCATTGTACCTTGACTTGAATACAATCGAAGGTGATTTACTTCTTTCAAGCAAAATCCATTCACATTGTCCTTATTTGTACATTTACCAATTTAAAACCTTGTACAATCCTCCTTTCTTCCACCAAAATCTTCCATAATCAAATCCAAGTACCAAAACCTAGCCTTGCATGCCTAAAACTAGGTAGAAGTTGTATAAGCAAACCTTTAACCATTGGACAATAATTGCTAGGGGAAAATTTATCCATTGGACAATAAGCCAAGCTTTTGCTATAAATAGCAAGCCATTTTAAGCATTCAACTCACACCTTTCCATACTTCAACTTCTCTCTCTAGAAAGTCTTGTGTTCTTACTTGTTCTTGGTTGTTATTCCTTGTTCTTGAAGTTCTTCCTAGTTCTTCAATGAAACTCATCCAACACCGCCACTCCACCACCCTCTCCATCCAAAAAGTTTAGTAGTGTTAGTCAAAATTTAGTTTCAAGAGAAACCTTTCTCTTTCGAAGCTACCGGAAGCTTCCCGTAAGACGTTACTCCGTCCGATAGCCGACTTTCTTTCCGTAGCCGCCCTACCACCAAGAAGAATGGTAGATAACCTTTACTCGCTTACTCTAAGTATATGTAGACTATTGCTAACCACTTTCTCTAAATATAGAGTTTAATGATATGTAGAATGTCCTTACTCTTTATCCCTAACTATATGTAGATTAGTCTTATCCCTACCCTAAGTATAATTAGAAATGTGAATATTGGAAGATAAAAGTTTATCACTTGATTAGAAGTATTCGTATTTTGACCTTTATGATAGCCATGAGCTTGTTTACATGTTGCTTGCTTTATTTGTAGTTGTATGTGAAAGCATAAGTGATTATCACTCCAAAGGCGTCCGTACATGTGGCGTTATGCTTTATGTGTTGATTGAGTAATATAGAGTTGGATGATCTTGCTAGTTTAGTTTCAAGATTACGATGAATGATTTAAGAGTCCTTATGTGGAAAAAAAGACCTACCACGGTGTCTATGCATGAAAATGAGACACGAAAATCGAGAAGTAGAAACATGGCACCTAGGGTGTGGTTAACATGGATAAAATATTTTGAAACTACATAATGGTCGGACTTGGTAGCCATTGTGTGGATGTGAAAACCTGTAAGGTGGCCGGACTTGGTAGCCCTTTGTGCGGACTTGCGAAAACCGCAACGAGGCCGAACTTGGTAGCCCGTTGTGAAGATTGCCAATGGGGCTGGATGTGGTAGTCACATTGGTAATATGACTTGGTCATCCGCGGAGAAGAGCCAATGCAAGATTTGAAGTGTTTTGAAACCACAATGTGGCCGAACTTGGTAGCCCATTGTGAGCGTTACCAATGGAGCCGGACATGGTAGCCTCATTGGTAACGAGAGTTAAAATGATATTCGAAATGTTGCTTTTGAAAAGTGGAAAAATGGAGAAACGGTCTACGATCAGTCGCATAGGAGAAACATAGAACTTATGACACCAACGCTCGAGGAATAGTGTTAACTGTTTTGTTCTGGATGCATGTTCTATTTGGAAATCATTACCTATATGTTTATTTGATTGTAAGTTAAGGGTTAGTGGGTATGGTTTATTCTACTGAGCTTTATAGCTCATGGTGTTACCTTTTGGTGACCCTGACATATTGTACTGGGGGCGACGCTGGTACAATGTGTCAGAGTTTATAGATGAGCAGGGTGAACAATACACTTTGGAGGCTTTCGGAGCCGAGGAGCTTGCTAGTATGGAGGAAGAGGCAGAGCAATAGATAACCTTAGATTTCCCCTTCTTTTGTGTAATATAAGCACTCTCTTAGAAATTATGTTGTGATAAAGAGCCAGACTCTCTTTAGCTTCATCAATAAAATGTTTATTTAACGTACCCAAAATTGGGGGCATTACGATTATAATTGTTGCTTGATTTATCTAAGATACGCCTAATTGGCATCCTCGGCTTTTGGGGTATCGTCCTCCTCAAGATTCTCCTCACATAACAGGTATTCCTCCACATCGGCGTCCTCATCGCCATTGACTTTTCCCTCCTCATCTCCAACCTCAAGAGTTTCCATCTAGGGTTCTCTAGTAGTTGAGTTGTCATGGTTTCTATGGCGATTTTAAGATGGCGAGCTCCAGCCAACAGGTCGACTAGGTGATCCAAGTGGTTCATCTACAAGGGAAAGAGTTTAAACCTCAATTAGTAATGTTTTAACACAGAGTTTTATTAACGCTAAGAAAAGGCTTATGAGTTTTTAAGTTCCACATTTGATGCTTGATTTAAGTCATCATCCAATTGTTCGGGAATTCCCAGCTTGGTGGTATTGCCAACTTCCACACCTTACTTCAATCCGAAGATTGTTTTGTTAGAATTCCACCCAATTTGGGGCGATAAACTTAAACTCAAATTCACGTTTGTGCAACGGTCAAACTATCTTATGGTTCTACCCATTCTACCCATGGCCGAGAATTTGAACCTAAAACTCTGATACCAAGTTGTAACGCCCCAAATTTTCGGTATGTTGATTAAACATTTTATTGATAAACCAAGTAGAGTCTGGCTCATTATTACAACATAACTCCGAAGAGAGTACTTTTATTACACAAAAGAAGGGAACATCTAAGGTTATCTACTGCTCCGCCTCTTCCTCCATTCTAGCAAGCTCCTCGGCTCCAAAAGCCTCCAAAGTGTACTATTCACCCTATTCATCTATAAACTCTGACACATTATACCAGCTTCGGCCCCAGTATAATATGTCAGGGTCACCAAATGGTAACACCATGAGCTACAGGAGCTCAATAGAATAAACCATACCCACTAACCCTTAACTTACAGTTAATAGAACATATCGGTAACAAATTTTCTGGCTCGTAACCATCCTAAAGATCAAAATACGAATACTTCTAATCAAGTGTTAAATTCATTTTTTTCCAAAAATCCGTTCTATCCTCTTTTGTGGGAAATTCTAAACAACGTATGTTTATTGAAGTAAGAGTGCATACGAATAATCTACACACAATTTTAATATGCACATGGGATATACTTAGGGATAGTAGATTGGGAAAATCTACCGTTCTTCTTGGAGGTAGGTCGGTTTTGAGAATTGGTCGTCGGTTTTGCGAATCGGTGGCGTAACGGCTCCGGATTGCTTCGAAAGGAAGAGAGATGGATTTTCTCTTCCTAGACACAACTTTGCAAACTAAACTAAGCTACTTTAGAGATCTAGGGGTGGTTTTGGAGGTGGTTTGGTGGTAGCTCTCAAGAACTGCCAGGAAAACTCAAGAAACTTGAACTTTGGAACTTAGAAAGCTTACAAATTCTAGAGAGTAGTTGGAGCAAAGAGTGAAGGTGTGAGTTTAAGCTTGGAATGGCTTGCTATTTATAGGCCAAGGCTTCCTCTCTCCCTCTCTCAACTGAAATCTCCCTCTCTCTCTCTCTCTCTTTATCACATTTTTATTCACCTTGTCATGCTTTGATTGGAAGATCAAGGGGTTACTTGTACACCAACCACCTAGTTCTAGGCTTGCATGGCTAGATTTTGGTACTTTGGATTGGATTATGGAAAGATTGGTGGAGGAAAGGAGGGGTGGTACAAAGATTTAGTGATAATACATAGAAGGACAATTGACAAGGATTTTGGTTGGGGTAGTATACAACCATGTTTTGTATTTAAATCAAAGTACATTGCAAGAAGATCAAACCAAGGTACTACCCAATCTCTCCCTCTTTCTCTCTCCTTCTCTTCCTCTCTCTCTCTCTCTCTCGGCCAGTCTCTCTCTCTCTCCCTCTCTCTTCTCTCTTTTGTACTTTATATAGTATATATATATATAGACACCCATATGTACAAGTAAACATTTATATAGAAATATACTTAGGGTACTATGTGATCTAGAGGGATTTTAAAGACAAGATTTTCCTATTAAACTATTCTAATAACACATGTGTACTTTTGAGATATATTTATATAGATAACTAAGTACATATAGATATATATATATATATATATATATATATATATATATATAAGGATGTACCAGGCAATCTAGGTAGATTTCCAAATCAAAATTCCTTTAAAATAATCCAATTTGGCACATGTTCTTATTATACTATATAAATGTACTTAAGGAATCCTAGATTAATAAATTCATGTGGTACACATCTACATCTTTTAATCTTTCAAGCACATGGCAATCTATTGAATGACTAGTTTAATCTACCTTAGTACTTGTTGGCAAGACTAAGCTATAAACCAATGGGTAATAATTTCCCTAACAATTATCGTCCAATGGATAAAGGATGAGGTACTTTCTACACTTGAATATTACTTATGTGTCCTTTAAACATGTGTATATAAGCCTATATATAACTATATATATGTACTCCTAACAAATCTAGCAAGATATCATGGATGGAAGGTCTATTGTCCGATGGATAAAGATTTCCCTAATATTTATTGGCCAATGGGTAAAGCTAAAGGTCAAAAGGGTTCCATTAGGGTTTGGAAAAGTTCACAAGGTTCAAGAAGGTTCAAAAGGCTCATCTACAGTATAGGGAAAGTAACTAAGTGAAATGGTAGTTAGGTTTCTCTAACTAGTTGGTTGGAAGCTAACTATTTTAGTCTAGTAGAATTTCTAGCCAAGAGTCATAATTATAAGACTTCAATCGGACTATTAGCAATTACAAGGGTTTTATGAACCATCCAAGAGTAATTAAAGAACTTTCAAATAATAATAACAAAATTTTTATTTGGTAAAAATCAGAGTTGTTGCAAACTTCGTGCTAGATTCCTTAGTGGAAATGCTCAAGAGCGGTGGATGATTCACGCCAATCATAGCTTGTGCTATCAAGGAAAGTTATTTATACCCATTTCGTGTCGGGAATAAATCTTGAGGGAGTTTCACCATTCACCGTTAGCCATTCATACGAGGGGAACGAAAATGTATCATGATTTACGTGGGCAATTTTGGTAGTCCGGAATGAAGAGGGACGTTGTGATTTTCGTATCCAAGTGTCTTACGTGTTAACAAGTGAAAGCCGAACATCAACTACCCGCGGGGGAGTTACAACCATTGCCAGTGGCCCAGTGGAAATGGGAGAATGTGACCATGGATTTCGATACGGGTTTACTGAGGTCGCCAAGGGGGCATGACGTTATTTGGGTAATCATGGATCGTTTGACCAAACCGCTCATTTCTTACCTATTCAGATTACCGATTCCGCGGATACACTTAGTCGTTTGTTCATTTGGGAAATTATTCGCCTTCATGGGATTTCCATGTCCATCGTGTTCGATCGAGATCCGAGGTTTACTGCCCATTTTTAGCAGAGTTTACAAGTCGCTTTGGGTACGAATCTTTTGTTTAGTACCACGGATCCTCAAAACCAATGGGTAATCCAAGAGAATGATTCAGATTTTGGAAGACATGCTTTGGGCTTGTGTGATGGATTTCCAGGGTAGTTAGGAGGACCATTTGCCATTAGTAGAATTCGCGTACAACAATAGCTATCAATCCAGTATCGAAATGGCAATGTATATGGGAGACCATGTCGATCGCCTGTGTGTTGGACCGAATTGGGAGAGGCTACGGTTGTGGGGTCGGATATAATTAAGGAGACCTCCGAGAGCATGAAAGCAATTTGCCAACGCCTTTTAGAAGCTAAAGACAGAACGATCGAACAAATCAAGGTAATTCGCCAAAGATTGTTGACCGCTCAAAGTAGATAAAAGAATTATGCCGATCGTCGTCGTCGCCCATTATCATTTGAAGAAGGGGATCATGTATTCCTTAAAGTATTGCCTCGTAGGGGTTTGTCGCGTTTTGGGCAAAAGGGAAAGCTTTCACCATGTTATCGGGTCATTTGATATCATCGAGAAGATTGAGGAGGTTGCGTATCGTTTGGCTTTTCCACCAAAGTGATCAGGTGTACATGACATGTTCCACGTGTCTATGTTAAGGAAATATGGAGCAAATCTGTCGCATATGCGAGAGTGGTCGAAACTTTAGCTGGAAGCTGATGCGTCTTATAGGTGTAGACACCCCAATTTGGACGTTTCAAATTTCCTTAATTTGTGGCCCGGAGGCTCCCCGATGACGATTTCTGATTAAAACAAGCCTTATGTCACTCAAAACTTGGCTCCTTGAAAGATTTGAAATGGGAATAAATTGGTCAAGATCATTTCCAAGCGCTTGGGAGCAGTCCCAAGCGCTCAAAACCATTTTCGAAAGCAATGGTTGAGTTTATTCTCGAGCGCTCGAGAATGAAGTCCCAAGTGCTCGAGACCTCTCTCAAGTGCTCGAGTCCTCTGTGATGACCAATGGGTGGTAGGCCTTCCCACTACCCATGCAACTCATCATTGCAGACTCTTTGAGCCGGCTGAAGCTCAGTCCACACTCAACCTCAGTCAGAAATCCTCAGACCAGCAGTTTTTCTGTTTAAAAAAAAATTGTTTATTTCAAATTCATTTCATTTTTAGACCATAGGTTATTTTGCCTATATAAGGCCTCATTCCAGCTCAAAAACAGGCACGAACTCTCTCTCTAGAAGCTCACTAACCAGTCAAAGAAAACCATTTTCATTCCCTTGAAAATTTTGATTTTCAAAAGCCAAGTAGCCAAAAAAACTCAAAGTATCAAGGAGATGGAGGAAGTTCAGATCACCATCAGCTTTTGATCCTCTGAAGTTTTCACTTCCCCCTCATCTTTCAAAGTTTCTTTCCAAGGAGCAAAGTTCTAGTCTAAAAGGTAGAAGCCTTCTACCCAAGTGTCAAATAAACAAAAGAGACAGGGCAGTTTCTCCTTTCTGAGGGAGGTCCCTCAGCCCTCTTAGTCCTTAATACTAAGTGTGGGTTGAGAGACCTTGGTGTAATAACAAGAGCAAACGGGTATACGTGTGTCTTCTGTGACTAGCCCACTGGAAGCATTCCCGAGCGCTCGGGACTACTCCCAAGCGCTCGAGAGTAGCTCCAGTCCTGTTTTCCTTCTTTTAAGTACTTAAATGGACATGCATGGGGAGTAGGAGGTGTTTTAAGATCTTTTAGTTCTTCTAAAGTGTGTTGGTATGCATGATCTGCTGTTTCAGAGGAAAATAAAGAAAACGATTTTCATTTAGGGCATGCAAAAGAGTTATGGTCTGGATCTAAAAAGAAAAACCTTTTTCATGCTTCAAAAAATGTAAGATCCTGTGTGCCAGAATACTAAAGTGAGTATATTAAATGGTTGAAACCTGTTCTGGAATGCAGATCACTCCCAAGCGCTCGAAACTGCTCCCAAGCGCTCGGGAGTGTCTGCATGCAACTTCAGTCCACTTTTTCTTTGAGTTTGGTCCGCCTACTACCCTTGCATGTCCATGCATGTACCTCCTTTTGTCTGTTACAACCGTAAAATCATTTTTCAGAAAGGCAAGGAAGCATGGTTTGACAGAATGGGGTCTAAGTCCACTCTGCTAAGCCCTCTGTCGAGCCTGTGACACGATTAATGTTATTCTAGTTTACATTTTTAGCATCGTATTCTGTTGTATCCTGTTGTACTAACAAGACTTGCAAGATGGGCGTGCATTACTCCCAAGCGCTCGGGAATGATTCCGAGCGCTCGAGAGTGGATCAGTGACAGGACTTTCCAGTTTCTGCCTTTTTGGCATTTATTCATCATCTTCATCATTTCCTGTACACATGCACATGCATGCACTCCCTATATTTGATATATATCTGTGGATACTTGCTAAGTGACTTAATGAAACAAGATCTTTTGAAAAATCTCACAAATGTTTAGTAGAGACCGATTTCAAATCGGGCGAGGGGGTGCCGTAAAACCCTACCCCCCTCATAACGTGGCTTCCGAACCCTTTTCAAAATCTCTGGTTTTCAATTCAAATCAATTATTTTCCAAATAAAACGGTTTCTCGGGTGTCAGACCACAAATCCGGGTGGCGACTCTTTAAATTTTTCAACTCGATTAAAAAACGAGGCATTTCTTTTCGGGCCGCCCCGATTCCACCCGGGGGCTGTCGTAGCCCACAGTGGCGACTCTGCTGGGGAAGCGATTTAATTGATACTTGAGAAAAATCGGTACGTTGACAAAACGGTCTGCTTCCCTTAAGCATTAATTAAATTAGTGAGCCAAGCTTGAAAAATATTTGTGGGATTTTCAAAGGATTTTATTTCACTTTTTGTTTTTTGTATATATATCTTGTGCAGCCCCACTGTTTTGTTTCGGCAATCCTACCCAGCTTGCCGGTGATAGGGAATCCCGGAATGCTCAGCAACCCCTCGACCGTAATGAGTCATCCCTACCGTTTGTACCGTTATTGGGTGTACGCTCAATAACGGGAGGTATACTTTGACTCTAGTCCGGAGAACCCTCTTCAAACCAAAACCGGCCTTTGTACATGTTTAAGCAAGCCGTAGAACCTTCCAAACTAGGACAGGAGCCTACAGGATAGGATTACGTGCTATATTCTGTTTACATGCTGCATTGCATTTTGCATTGTCATGCTGTCAGCCACGATTCTCGAGACTCGCTCGCGCGGTCTTTGGAAGGTTGCTAAGACTCGATGAAGAGTCACGCGCCCTAATGCGTGTTGTTTAAATCATACAAGCCCTCGAGCCCGAACCTAAGGAAAACTAAAATTTTGCTGAGTCTTTGACTAATATTTAATCGGGATTTAACCAAAGAAAAGAAATGATAGGGGAGCAGAACATTGTAATACCAACACCATACAGGCTGAAAGCAAGTGTACCGCTTACGCCGCTTTGGTTATCGTATCACATTGTTCACCCCGAGTCATTCCGAACCGATGGTCGAATTGTCGACAGAATATTGTCCGAATACTTAGCTCATTTTAGCATCTTTTGGAATCAGCGGTTCTTAAATAAGGACACACTCCAAAAATCTAAGGATCAAGGCAACCTCCCGTAAGTCGTTTGTTTTGAAAATAGAGTCGATGACAGTGACGATGGTGCACTCCTTTTCTAAAATCATGCACAAATTTCACAAAAATAGGGACAGGGACCGCGTTTGAGCACAAGTTTTTGCTTTGCTGTCAGTTTCGAGCAATTGGGCCAAAAAAGAAGAACATCATACCCTCCTGGACCAGACCCCTGGGGCAGAGATTGGAGCGACTTCGACTTGGGTCAGATCCTAGCAGTGTTTCAGACTTTCAGGAGGAAATGGATCTATTGATCGGGGGCCTAAACCCAAACTCAAACCTCAATCCAAACCCGAGTGGAGCCAACCTGAGCCCGAATGCTGGTAATCCGAACCCCAACCCGAATCCGAACCCAAACGGAGGCGAGCCAAATCCGAATCCTAATCCCGTTCCCCATCCCCATCCAAACCCTAACCCAAACCTGGGAAATCTGAATGGAGAAATGGCTCAGATTAGAGAAGACATCAACATTCGTTGTTCCAACCTCTCGAGAAAGATGTGTTTGGGATGGACGACAGACATTGCCGCCAGAGACGGATAGAACAGGAAGATAATAGTATTGCCCCACCTTCCTATTCGAACTTCTTCCCCATTCCCTCGGGTTGTCCACTTGGTGCGAGTTCATCGAGAATCTTTCTCGTGCCAATCAACTCCTTCCAGAGGCTCAGTGGATCTTGCCCTTCCCTATTTCCTGTTGCCCTTTTCTCAACGGGCCTTATGGTAGGTCCTTTCGCTCTTCTATTGAGCAACTCGGTGGGAATTTCTCCTTCTTTGTCCGACGCCTTATTCACTTTCACTAAGACTGGAAGTTGTTTTCCCCCCTTTCCATTCGTTACGTTCAGTTTCCTCTGTTCTCTTCGCGGTGGCATTAGTTCTTGTTGTTTATGAACTATAGCAACCTGCGCTAGCTTCGCCGTTTTAGCAACAAAAGGAATCATGCTCTGATCTTTTGATTTGTCACTCCTAAAGCGACACGATCTCACGCTCCCCATGTGCCCCTTTTTTGTTGTTTTCCTCGAGCCCAAATGCTATGTCTTTGGGGCCTTTGCTCGGCTAAAGTGAGTGGATGCCTTGTTTAGGCAATAACGATTTGGGAGAATTGGGCATGTTCAGTAGGCTGGGACTGAAAGAAGTAAGAACTGATTGACTTAAGCGAGTAAGGAAGTCGTTTCTGTAAGCTGTAGTAGTAACCTTCCTTTCTGCGCTGGTAGTTGAATAAGGAAGAGTGTCCACCAGACGCCCGGATTTCATTCCATCTTCTACATGTTCTCCAACAATTACCAGGTCAGCAAAACTGGATGTGGTGTGCCCAATGATATGGGCATAATAGGGATCTTTCAGAGTGTTGAGAAAGGTGGTGACCCTTTCTTTCTCTAACATAGGGGGTTTGACTTGAGCTGCTATTTTCCTCAATCTCCGTGCATACGTTCTGAATGATTCGCTACTCTTCTTCTGCGTCCTCTGAAGCTCATACCGGTCTAGTGCCATCTCGGTTTTAAAAGGATACTGGGCCAGAAAAGCATTGGCGAGGTCGCTCCAGGTCTTGATTTTATTATGGTCCAATTGGAAAAACCATGTAAGGGCTGGGCCGGTGAGGCTCTTCAGAAACTGCAGGTTTTTATTCCTCTCATCATCGCCGTACTGGCACATTTCTCCACAGTAGATTCCGAGATGGGCACCCCTTTCCATTGTACTTGTCAAACTCAGGGGTCTTGAACAACTAAGGAAGTTTCAAGTTGGGGAAGAAAGACAAGTCAGAGAAACTCGTGCTTCCATTGTTGTGTACGAGAAAATGTGAATACCGAGAAACATCTTCATAATGAAAGAATCGAAATCCCAAATAAAGATGAAAATGAAAACTAGTATTATTCGAAGATAGAAAACTTGGAAGTGAACAATTCCCTGATAGCGTCATGGATGATGAATTCGGTAGATCCTAGCATTGCTAGAAATTTCACTCGATATGAGTCGGCTAGCTAAATTTGGGACTAGAAAGAATAAACGTTCCGTCCAATTCTTCGAGGTATTATCAGTTTGAACAGGACCTGGTGTCCATGAAAGAGGGGGAGATGTCTGTGCAGGAATAATTCATTCTGTAATGGCCAGCATATGGGATGAGCAGGCCCTCATAGATCCCATTGACGTTGACTGGAAATACCGAAACCAAAACAGACTGTTTAGGCAGACTTAGACCTGAATATGAAAACATTCGGGTTGCAATCCTTCATCGTACTCCATTACCATCTGTAGAAGATGCCCTATCAGATCTAATGTGAGAAGAAACCAGACTTGCTTCTTTGTCTGTCGTGCATACATCCAGCGAAACGGCTTTCATTTCGACGATCTGGAAATGTTGTTCCGAACAGGGGACGTGGAGGACGATAACTTCACATAGGGTATCATCGATCAGGTGCTTTTACTGGGGACATACCATATCTATCAATGAGTGTCGGACTCGCATGAGGGTTTCAGAAAGAGGGCATCAAAGAGCAATTCCCTGTGCCTGCATTGGCTGCTTCTACTCCTACTACCGCTGCACTTGCTTCGACTCCGAACCCCCCTAACATTATAGCAACTCCTGAGCTACTAAAACAAGAACTCTTTCACTCGGGCTACTTTTCTTATCGGGCAAGTTGCCACCCGTTTGTTCAATACCCGAACTCTAGTAAGTCGCTTAATCTGTCGAGAAGAACCATCCCTACCGGATCGGACATGTAACCAGTCTTCTCCGCTTGAGAGGGAAAGACGGCTGCTCTGTGAACAACCCTAGTTGCTGGTCCTGCTCCTGCTGCTGTCTCAACTGCCACCTCTGACCACGCTGCTATGGTAGTTCGTGTATCCATCTTGCCTAGAGCCAAGAAACCGTTTAGGTTCTTTTCTTTATGACTCGATTCTCACGCTTGCCATTTCTTTTTCAAGTGCTGACGAAGACCGTCAAACTAGAGTTGAAAGACTATAGGGTATTCTACTTTAGAAGTCCACTTCGAAAGACTGGAAGACACCACCAGCTTCCACTTGCAGCTGCACATTCGTCTTGACCTGTCAATTCTATTAAGTAATATATCTCTTACAGAACGAAAGAATCTGAACGAGATTCAAGATCTTCTAATCTTTTAGAACTAGAAAGCTGGCTTGGTGTTCTAGAAGCCTGACAGATGAGGAAAGAAGACCGAGACTCAATATCTTTTATTCACCTTTCGAACGAGAACAAGATCCGGCCGGAGAGATTATCTATCTTCTTCATGAACCCGAACGAGGTCCGTCCGTAGGTTTCTTTCTTTCGTCAACAATTCCATTGGGCCCGGCATTTAGATAATTCTTTTGCTTCCTTCTTGTAATCACGTCTTGCTTTGTCAAGAAACTACACTACCATTCCATTTGGCTATTCCCCTCGGTTCCTTCTTCCATTCCTGATGGATATTACCTCGCTTGGTTCTTTTCTTAAGACTTTCCCGTTCTTGACAAGATCATTCCCTTTTGGCAAAATCAAATAATAGGATAGGGATGCATTCTTGCTCAATAGGTCTTTCTCGAACTGACAATCAAATCGCCCAACTCATGATGATGATTACTAGGGTTGCACGACGCCTTCCACCACAAAACTCAAATCCGAACCCAAATCCAATTCCTATCCCGAACCCAAATCCAATTCCTATTCCTAATCCGAATCCGATTCCAAATCCAAACCCAATTCCCAATTTAAACTTCAACCCTAACCCAAATCCGAACCTGGAGCAGCGGGTCTTTGATTTGGAAACCCCACAAAACCCCGAGATGGCAGCAGTATTGTCAAAACTCACCCAAGTAGAGGAGTCTGTTGCAAGAAATGAGAAGATAGCGTCGACTGGCTTTGACATCAATAAGCTTTGCCTGTTTCCTAATGCAAAGCTCCCGGATAAGTTCAGATCAATAGACTTCGCTAAGTTTGACGGAACAGGAGATCCAAAGGCACACTTGATGGGATACATTGGAGCACTTTCCATGTGGGGAGTCGAGAAGGATGCTATGGCACAGATGTTCTCGCAGACTTTGGTGGGACATGCTCTGCATTGGTTCACTTCACTGGATGAGAGAAAGAAGCGTTCTTGGGAGGATATATGCGTGGCTTTTGTGGCGTAGTATGATTATAACATTCAGATAGAGGTGACCACCCGTGAAACCCGTGAATTGGAGTCAATGAAGATGGAAGCAAAGGAGGCCTTCGCCGATTTCGTGAAAAGGTGGAGGGCAAAGGCGGCACAGATGAAAGACAGACCAAGCGATAGGGACCAAATCCGGATGATTGTCCGTAACCTTCAACCTACTCTTGCGAGGCACATGGTTATGGCTCAAGCATGCTCAGATTTCAAAACTTTCTTCGACACAGGCTTAGCCGTCGAAGAAGCCGTTCAATTGGGGATCCTTGACAAACCCGAGCCTGCTCCCAAGCCCAAGAAGGTTTATTCCGGAAACAGCAACAATCTGTTTGGCAACGTCAACTACACCAACCTTCCCAACACCTCCACAAACACAGCCCAAGCCAAGCCAGTAAACCAAATTGCCACCCAAACCAGTCAACCGCGTACCCAGCCACGCACTTTTGCTCAATTCTTAGCACCGCTCTCTGCCGTGCTCGAGAAATTGGTCAAAAACGGCACCCTCAAGCCACTTACCCCTACTCCCTTACCTCAAAAGTTACCCGCATCCCACAACCCTAATGCCTACTGTGCCTATCACCAGAATGTGGGCCACCCTACCGACAACTGCTTTCGCCTCCGCCACGCAATCCAAGATCTCATAGACAACAAAACCCTCCCTATGCCACCACAAAAACCCAACACCGTCTCGAACCCGCTCCCAAAGCACTCCAATGCCTGCACCAACCTTATCTCCATAAGCCAACCCTTTAACCCCAGCCTTTACATTGTTCCAAGTACCCAACCCAAGCCGACCATCGAACTGCCAGTTGAGGATGCTGTCTGTGCGTTGGAAACTGTGGAATGGGATTTTCAGAGAAGGTGGGAAGATCTGGTGCAAGATTTCTTGGCTGTAGAAGAAAGAGTTCTTATCACTGGAGTCTGGCCTGTGGCGCTTGATCCTAACCAAGTCGAGGAATTAGAACATGGAGAATGGAGGCAGAATTGGGAGGAGATGATGGCTGATCCGTTTGATGGGTATTCTCTATTTGCTCTATTCTCGAAACTTGAGCCTGTTGAAGAGAACGATGAATGGGAATGGGAGCCCGCACCCAACGGATGGCACTGGATGGATGATTCTGATCCTCTGGATGAAACATCATTGGCGTACCTTTTTCAAGAAGAGGAAGTGGTGGAAGAAATGAATCTGATGAACCTTCGTATGTTCTCAGGGCTCACTGTCAAGACCAATGTCAACCTCACTCGAAATTCCGACGCTCTGGACCGCGCCATGGACTATCTTTTCCTCCCGCAGGAATACATTATTGAGGAGTTCTTCCCCCAACCCGTAGTTGAAATCCCTGATGAGCTCAGCATCTGTGTATTGGACCCAGAAGATCTGTGGGGAAAATCTGAGTTGGTGAATGTCTGGATTGATGGTGAACAATTGACTGTTAATAAGGCCATGTTGGATGAAGGATCTCTGCAGATTAGTAATGACAACAGCAACAACAACAGCAACTTCTGGAATTCTCTGGAGGAAGAGAGCATCTGGCACGCTCTGGAAATGGAAACTCTCAATGAAACTTTGGAGAAGACAGCGCTTGACAAAGGCAAACGTAAGGCGGACGACTGCGACTTTGACTTCTCCAATTTCTGGGAAGGTACTTGGTGGGAACCCATTCCCAAGACAGTTAGCAACCTTACCAGAAGTGGAAGAGTCTACCAACCTACCAACCTCCAGCAGGGTAGCTCATCCCCAGCCCCTACGCCGCAGCAGAATACCCCTGTCAACCCCACAAACTTAAACACCCCCGTCCCGCAAGCTCCACAAAGCAACCTGTAGACACCCCAATTTGGACAATTCAAATTTCCTTGATTCGTGGCCCGGAGGCTCCCCGATGATGAATATGGGATCGAACAAGCCTTAAACCAATGGAACGATGCTCCTTGAAGGACTTTAAAAGGGAAATAAAATGTCAAAAATCATTTTCAAGCGCTCTGGATCAATCCCAAGCGCTCCAGACCTTTTCAAATCCATTGACCAGTCAACTCTCGAGCGCTCGAGAGTGAAGTCCCGAGCGCTCGAGACCACTCTCAAGCGCTCGAGACTTTTGTACTGCCCAATGGATGATGGAGCTGCCCCACTATCCATGCAACCATCATTACAGCCGTTTGAACGGGTCTTAGCCTTAGACCTCACTCAACCTCAGTCAGAGGATGAGTCAAAGCTGAGATTTCTTTGGATTCTAAATGATATTTTCCAAAATAAAACCATATGCTACATTTTGCCTATATAAGGCCTTCTTCAGCTAAAACAGAGCAGGAGCTCTCTCTCTCTAGAAGCCCTCTCAGACTGTTCAAAGCAAAAAAAAACAGCTCTCATCCTTTGGCAAGCAAAAAAAAAAACTCCATTTTCAAAAGCAAGAATAAACCAAACATCCAAGGCATCAAGAAGATGGAAGGAATACATACTATCACCAGCATCTGATCCCTTGGAGTTTCTATCTTCCAAACCTTTTTCTTAAGGAGCAAAGTTCTAAGCAAAAGGTAAAAGCTTCATACCTTGGTATTGAGCAAGAAACAAGGCTGTTTTCTCCTTCTGAGGGAGGCTTCCCAGCTCACTCTGGTCCTCAATACTGGAAGTGTGATGGGAATGCCTTGGTGTTAAAGCAAGAGCAAAGGGATACGAGTGTATTTTCCATGCATGCATCACTAGAAACACTCCCGAGCGCTCGGGAATACTCTGGAGCGCTCGAGAGTGAGACCAATCCCATTTTCCATTTTTTCCGGCATCTAAACTAACATGCAGAGGGAATGCAGGCTGATCCCAAGCAAAATGGCTTTCTTGAAATGTTTTGACGTGGTTGGTCTGATTTTCAAAAGGGTAAGAACCATTTTCACATAAAGGAAGTGTAAAAGCATGTCTTTTAGCATGATGAAAAGAGAAATTTCTCACATTCAAAAGAAAGAGGTAGATCTACCACATCAGAATGTCAAAATAAGGTGTCAGTTGGTGGTGATCAGTCTGGCAGTGTAAAAGATCATTCTCGAGCGCTTGAATCCATTCCAGAGCGCTCGAGAGTATGCTGCATGTCATCTTACTCAAATTTCTGCCCATCTTAATTCTTGTACTGCATTTGCATGGTCATGCATGTATCTCTTATGGCCTCTTATAGCTGTTAAACCATTTTCCAGAAAGGTAAGCTTGCATGGCCCAGAAGAGTGAGGCCTGTTCTCAATCTATTGGGTCATCTGTCAAACCTGTAGAGTACTTAATAACATTCTAGTTTGTGTTTCCAGTATTATATTCCATTGTATTTTGTTGGACTAACATGAGTGGCAGGTTAGACATGCAATACTCCCAAGCGCTCGGGAATACTTCCGAGCGCTCGAAAGTATATAAGTGACAGGATACTCCAGCTTCTAGCGTTCTTGCATGTCATCACCATTTCTCATCTACTCACTGTTCACATGCACATGCATGCACCTTCCTATACTTGACATAACTGTAAATACGTGCTAATTGCTTAATGAAATAAAATCTTTTGAAAAATCCCACGAATGTCTAGTAGAGACCGATTCCGAATTGGGAGAGGGGGGTGCCGTAAAACCCTTCCCCCCTCGTAACGTGGCTCCCGAACCCTTTTCAAATGAATCTCTGGTTTTCAATTCAAATCGATCATTTTCAAACCAAAATGGTTTCTCGGGTGGCGAACCACAAATCCGGGTGGCGACTCTTCAAATTTTTCAAACCGATTCTAAAAGGCGAGGCGCTTCTTTTACGGGCCGCCCCGATTCCACCCGGGGCTGTGGTAGCCCACAGTGGCGACTCTGCTGGGGATGAAATTTAATTAATACTGAAGAGAAAATTGGCACGTTTCCAAAACAGTCCGTTTTCTTTGAATATTAATTAAATTAGTGAGCCAAGCTTGAAAAACATTCGTGGGATTTTCAAAGGATGTTATTTCACTCTTTATTTCTTGTATATATATCCTGTGCAGCCCTGCTGTTGTGTTTCGGCAATCTTGCCCGGCTTGCCGGTGACAAGGAATCCCGGAATGCTCAACAACCTTCGACCGTGATGAGTCATCCCTACCGTTTGTACCATTATTGGGTGTACGCTCAATAATGGGAGGTATACTTTGACTCTAGTCCGAGGAACCCTTTTCAAGCCAAAACCCGGCCTTTGTACATGTGTAGTAAACCATAAAACCTTTCAAACTAGGACAGGAGCCTGCAGGGTAGGGCTATGTGCTATAATCCGTTAAACGCTGCATTGCATCTTGCACCAGCATCATGCTGTCAGCCACGATTCTCGAGACTCGCTCGCGCAGTCTTCGGAAGGTTGCCAAGACCCGATGAAGAGTCACGCACTCTAATGCGTGATTGATAAATCTCATTAGTCCTCGAACCCGAACCTAGAGGAAACTAAGATTTTGCTAAGTCCTTGACTAAGTATTCAATCGGGATTTAACCAGAAGAAAGAAATGATAGGGGAGCAGAACATTGTGATGCCAACACCATTCAGGCTAAAAGCAAGTGTACCACTTACGCCACTTCGGTTATCGTATCACATTGTTCACCCTGAGTCATTCCGAACCAATGGTCAAATTGTCGATGGAATATTAGCCAAATACTTAGCTTGTTTTAGCCTCTTTTGGGCATCGACTGCTCCTAAATGAGGATACACCCTAAAAATCTGAGGATTGAGGCAACCTCCTGCAAGTCAATCGTTTTTTTTATAAAAAAAAAAAATCAGAGTCGATGACGTAACAATGAGACACTCATTTTCTAAAATCATGCACATATTTCATAAAAATGCAAGCAAGAACCATGTCTGAGCTTAAGTTTTTGGCTTTGCTGTCAGTTCTGAGCAATTGGGCCGAGAAAGAAGAACATCATACCCTCCTGGACCAGACCCTTGGGACAGAGATTGGAATGGCTCCAACTACAAGCAGACTCCGTCAGTGCATCAGATTTGGGGGCAGAAATGGATCTATTGATCGGAGGCTTGAACCCGAGTACAGGCAACCCAAACCCGAACCCAAGCGGAGGCAACCCAAATCCGAATCCCAATCCAAACATTAACCTGAATGGAGGCAACCCTAACCTGAATCCAAGCGGAGGCGAGCCAAATCCGAACCCAAATCCTGTTCCTAATCCCCGTCCAAACCCTAACCCATACCAGGGAAATCTGAACGGAGAAATGGCTCAGATCAGGGAAGATATTCAACGCCTGGGCGAACGTACTGATAACCAAATTGCCCAACTCATGATGATGATCACTGGAGTTGCACGACGCCTTCCACCACAGACCCAGAATCCGGTACCTAACCGAATTCCCATCCCTAACCCAATTCCTATCCCAAACCCAATTCCTATCCCAAATCCAAATCCAAATCCAAATCCCAACCTAAACTTCAACCCTAACCCTAACCCGAATCCAAACCAAGAGCAACTGGTCTTTGATCTGGAAACCCCGCGGAATCCCGAGATGGCAGCAGTATTAGCGAAGCTCACCCAGCTAGAGGAGTATGTTGCAAGAAATGAGAAGATAGCGTCGACTGGCTTTGACATCAATAAGCTTTGCCTGTTTCCTAATGCAAAGCTTCCAGAAAAGTTCAGGCCAATTGATTTTGCTAAGTTTGACGGAACAGGAGACCCAAAAGCACACCTGACGGGATACATTAGAGCACTTTCCATGTGGGGAGTCGAAAAGGATGCTATGGCACAGATGTTCTCACAGACTTTGGTGGGTCATGCTCTGCATTGGCTTACTTCACTGGATGAAAGAAAGAAGCGTTCTTGGGAAGATATATGCGCAGCTTTTGTGGCGCAGTACGATTACAACATTCAGTTGGAGGTGACCACCCGTGAGTTGGAGTCAACGAAGATGGAAGCTAAAGAGGCCTTTGCCGATTTCGTGAAAAGATGGAGGGCTAAGGCAGCACAGATGAAGGATAGACCGAGTGACAGGGACCAAATCCGGATGATTGTCCGTAATCTTCAACCCACTCTGGCAAGACATATGGTGATGGCCCAAGCATGCTCAGACTTTAAAACATTCTTCGACACAGGCTTAGCTGTCGAAGAAGCAGTTCAATTGGGGATCCTTGACAAGCCCGAACCCGCTCCTAAGCCCAAGAAGGTATACTCCGGAAACAGCAGCAACCTATTCGGCAACGCCAACTACACCAACCTTCCCAACACCTCCACAAATACAACCCAAGCCGAGCCGGTAAACCAGATAGCCCCACAAGCCAGTCAACCGAGTACCCAGCCCCGCACTTTTGCTCAGTTCTCAGCACCACTCTCCGCCGTGCTCGAGAAATTGGTCGGAAGCGGCACCCTCAAGCCACTTACCCCTACTCCCTTACCTTAAAAACTACCAGCATCCCACAATCCTAACGCATACTGTGCCTATCACCAGAATGTGGGCCACCTAACCGACAACTGCTTTCGTCTCTGCCATGCAATCCAAGACTTGATAGACAACAAAACTCTCCCTATGCCACCACAGAAACCAAACACCGTCTCAAATCCACTCCCAAAGCATTCCAATGCCCGCACCAACTTCATCTCCATAGGCCAACCTTTTAACCCTAGCCTTTACATCATTCCTGATACCCAACCCAAGCCAGCCATCGAGTTGCCAGTTGAAGACACGGTCTGCGCGCTTGAGACTGTGGAATGGGACTTTCAGCTAAGGTGGGAAGATCTGGTGCAAGATTTCTTGGCGGTGGAAGAAAGGGCTTTTATTACTGGAACATGGCCTGTGGCACTTAACCCTAGCCAAGTTGAGGAATTGGAACATGGAGAATGGAGGCAGGACTAGGATGAGATCATGGCTGATCCGTTGGATGGATATTCTGTGTTTGCGCTATTCATGGAGCCCGAACCTGTCACGGAGGAAGATGAATGGGAATGGGAGCCCGAACCCAACGGATGGCACTGGATGGATGATTCTGACCCCCTAGACGAAACATCATTGGCATACCTTTTTCAAGAAGAAGAGATAGTGGAAGAAATGGATCTGATGAATCCCCGTATGTTATTAGGGCTCAACGCTAGGAGCATTGTCAACCTTACTCGAGACTCCGATGCTCTGGAACGTTCCACGGATCATCTTTTCTTCCCACAGGAATTCATCGTCGAAGAGTTCTCTTCCAAACCAGTAGTTCAAATCCCTGATGAGCCCAGCTTCTGCGTATTGGATCCAGAAGATCTGTGGGGAAAGTCTGAATTGGTAAATGTGTGGATGAATGGTGAGGAGCTGACCGTCAACAAGGCCATGTTGGATGAAGGATCTTTGCAGATTAGCAATGACAACAGCAGCAACAATGCCAATTTATGGAATTCTCTGGAGGAGGATAGCATCTAGCATGCTTTGGAAATGGAAACTCTCAACGAGACTGCAGATGATTACGACTTGGACTTCTCTGATTTCTGGGAAGGTACCTGGTGGGAGCCAATCCCCAAAACAGTAAGTAACCTTACCAAAAGTGGAAGGGTCTACCAGCCTACCAACCTCCAACAGGGTAGCTCATCCCGAGCCCCTCCACCGCAGCAGAATGCCCCTGTCAACCCCACAAGCCTGAACATCCCCACCCCTCAAGCTCCACAAAACAACCCTACTAGCTCCACTAAAACTAACCCACCTACCCAGCCCAAATTGTCCATTGACCTCAACTCGCTCCTTGAACCTGATCCGGAAGCCTCCACTGATCCTATTATCCGTCAACTCCAGGAAACTCCCGCCCGCATGTCTATGTGGAGAGTGTTAGCTGCCTCTCGCGAGCACCGCCGCAGGCTGGTCAACACCCTTTCCAGACTCGAGGTTCCCTCTGACATCGCTCCAGAAGCTCTTATTGCCCTTATAACCCCGAATTTCGCCCAGCATACATTGTCCTTCACGGAGAAAGATTTGCCGCCTGAAGGAGCTGACCATAACAAACCCCTTCACATCACCATGAAGTGCCTGGGAAAGTGGATTCCAGCAATCCTGGTTGATAATGGCTCTGCCATTAACGTGTGTCCACTCCGCACTGCCTATTGTCTCGGTCTCAAAAATAAGGATTTTACACCATCGAACTTGGGCGTTCGTGCTTATGACAATACTCGTCGAGATGTTTTGGGGACAATCAACTTGGAGTTGGCAACTGGCAAGTTCAAAACCACCGTCGAATTCTGTGTGCTGGAAATACCAGCATCTTTCAATCTCCTGTTGGGAAGACCTTGGCTACATCGGCCGGACGTTATGGGTGTGCCCTCAATACTGCATCAAAAACTCATCCTGGGTTTGGAATCTGGAACTCTTATCATCTATGGAGACTCAGGTATCCGTCCGCACGCCGACGATAATTCCCCGCTGCTTGAGATTATGCATGGAGAGGAAGATGTTGCCATGGGAGGTTTTGCGGTCATGACCTCGAAGGTGTGTACCATCCGGGCTGAGGACGGTTTCTTGGTAAGTTCTGCAGCATTGGAAATTATGAAACGGATGAAGTATCTGCCGGGCATGGGCTTGGGACTTTACGCTCAAGGTGTCCCCGAATTCCCCGACTTTCCAGGAAATAACGAGCGTTTCGGTCTGGGATATGAGGCCAAGAAGGGTGATTTAGCAAAGAAATGGCGCAATCGTGCCCGGGCCAGTACAACGGAGATGAAATCGAAGGAGAAGGAGCCGCTATACCAAGGAGAACCTGAACCCTTTGTGGATCTCGAGACAAAGATGAAGTATCCCGGCTTCGAGATCTTTGCCAATGATACCTGGGAAAGTGATGAAGAGGTTGCAAAGGTGGAAGAGATATCTGAGGCACTCGACTGGTTGGAAGCTTTTGGTTTGGGCAGTCTCCAACTCTTGTTTGAGGGCGAGGAGTCAGGGGGTATGATGCAAGATCCTGCTGTGCTGATGCTTGGAGATGAAGAAGAAATTGAAGACCCTTCCAAACTCATTGTGGATGCCATAGGCGTTTATGATAATTGCACTTTCATTCCACATGTAACTCGCACTCACAGCACCTGCACTGAGTTTGAGTTTGAGTCCGACACTAACTCGTCGTCTAGCATAGAGTCGGAGTTTGTGCCCATCGGCCCTCCACTTCGTAGCTTTTACTTCGAATTCGAGTCAACCGCTGTATTCCCCCCGTCTGATGAACTGGTTAATGAAATGAATGACGTTTCCGCTTACTTGCCGATTTTTGAAATAAATTGTTTGGATCCCGACGATGAAGGAATAGATCTCGATGGGGACATTCCCAAGGAGATCCGTTCCCTCATCGATCGCGAAAATGAAAGGCATGCTCAGCCTTTAAAAGAAGAAATAATCTCAATAAACTTGGGTGATGAGGACAACCCTCGATTGGTTCAGGTAGGTTCCGGGCTATCTCCCACTGAGCTCCAAGAGCTCACTGATTTACTAAAAGAATTCAAAGAGGTTTTCGCTTGGTCCCACGCAGACATGCCCGGAATCGACCCGGAGATAGTCGAGCACAGAATCCCACTCTACCCTGACGCCAAACCCGTGAAGCAAAAATTAAGGAAAATGCGGTCTGATTGGGTATTAAAAATAAAAGAAGAGCTCACAAAACAAATTGACGCTGGTTTTCTAATTGTAACAGAGTACCCCACTTGGGTAGCCAACATTGTTCCTGTCCCCAAAAGGGACGGAAAAATCAGAGTGTGTGTCGATTTCAGGGATTTGAACAAAGCAAGCCCTAAGGACGATTTTCCATTATCGCATATAGATGTACTCGTGGATAATACTGCAGGACACGCTCTACTTTCCTTCATGGATGGCTTTTCGGGGTACAATCAGATTCTCCTAGCTCCGGAAGACCGGGAAAAGACCACATTCATCACCGAGTGGGGGACATATTGTTATCGGGTTATGCCATTTGGATTGAAAAACGCTGGTCCAACGTATCAGAGGGGTGCCACCACATTGTTGCACGACATGATTCATAAAGAGGTCGAGGTTTACGTTGATGACATGATAGTGAAGGGAAAGGAAAGGAAAGACCATCTCCCGGCGTTGAGAAAGTTCTTTGAGAGGATTCGAAAGTACAGAATGCGACTCAATCCGCAGAAGTGCACGTTTGGGGTCACGGCAGGAAAGATGCTTGGATTCATGATCACGACCAGGGGGATAGAGGTGGATCCTTCTAAGATTAAAGCTATTCTCGAGATGAAGCCGCCTCAGTCCGAGAAGGAAGTCCAGTGTTTCTTGGGAAAAATTCAGTTTATCAGCCGGTTCATCGCCAAGTTGACTTTGACCTGTGAGCCGTTATTTCGTTTGCTCAAAAAGGACGTGAAATTCGAATGGAACGACAAGTGTCAAAGGGCTTTCGAAGCAGTGCGAACTTACCTCCAGAATCCGCCCATCTTGATGCCACCCATCCTGGGAAAACCTTTGATCCTATACTTGTCCGTCACGCCCTCATCAATGGGGTGCATGCTCGCACAAGAGGGAGATGATGGGGTTGAAAGAGCAATCTACTACCTGAGCAAGAAGATGGTGGTGAGCGAAGAGCGATATACTTCATTGGAGAAGACATGTTGGGCGCTCGTTTGGGCCACAAAGAAATTGAGACACTACATGCTGTCTTATTCGGTGATACTGATTTCTCGGATGGACCCCTCAAATATCTATTCGAGAAGCCACCACTTACAAGCTAGCACGTTTGTTGCTCTTATTGGCCGAAGTTCGAGATCAAGTATGTCACCCAAGTCGGTGAAAGGAAGAGCGGCGGAGTTTTTAGCAGATCGCCCGATCGAGAGGCCAAAACACACTGAATTCCAATTTCCATGAAGACGTGATGACTGCTATCAACAAAACATGGACATTGTACTTCGACGGAGCCCAATCAGAAAGGTTTCGGGATCGGCATACTATTGTCTCACCCGAAGGGTCACATATTCCTTTAGCTTTCAAGTTGAACTTCAAGGTCACGAACAACGCGGAATACGAAGCGTGTATTGTAGGAATGGAAGCTGCATTGGAAATTGGAGTCAAGGTCCTGGAAGTTGTGGGGGATTCCAACTTGGTCGTGTCACAAGCGAACGGGGAATGGAAGGTCAAAGACGAGAAGATGAAGCCGTATCATCAGCAGCTCGACGAGCTTATTCCGAATTTTCAAAAAGTGACCTTTACACACGTCCCGAGGATGAAGAATCGCTTCGCCGATGCACTCGCTACCTTGGCGTCTATGCTGGAACTTCCGATTGGGGTGAAGCTAAGGCCTGTTATGATTGAGCAAAGAGGCAAGCATGTGTACGACTATGTCATGAACATCGACAAGCCTGATGATGGACTCCCTTGGTTTCACGACATTTGGAATTTTGTCGAAAAGGGAGAGTTTCCTGCGGATTCTACCAGGAAGGATCGGATCGCATTACAACGATTGGCATCTCAATACATTATCTGTGGTGGAAAATTATACCGGCGATCTCCGTGCGGAGTCCACAAGTTGTGTATTCACGGTGATGACACGAGAGCAGTGATGGAAGAAGTCCATGAGGGAGTTTGTGGACCCCACATGAATGGAATGATGCTAGCGAAGAAAGTTCTGAGGTTGGGTTACTATTGGTCGACTATGGAGACAGATTGCATCGAGTATGTGCGCCGATGTCACAAGTGCCAAACTCATGCTAATCTTATTCATGTACCTCCCTCGGAATTACACCCAATGGCAACACCATGGCCATTCTCCGCCTGGGGCATTGACGTCATTGGAAGGATCACGCCCGCAGCTTCTAATGGTCACAGGTTTATTTTGGTAGCGGTCGATTACTTCACTAAGTGGGTTGAGGCAGCCTCGTACAAGACTCTGACGGCAGTTCAAGTGGCTCACTTTATCAGGCATAACATCATTTATCGGTATGGAGTCCCTCAAGCTTTCGTATCTGACAATGGTGTTCACTTCAAAGGAAAAGTTCTAGAGCTCTTTGACGAATTCAAGATTCAAGTACATCACTCGACCACCTATCGGCCGCAAACGAATGGGCCAGTCGAAGCAGCTAATAAGACCATCAAGTCAATCCTCGAAAGGACTGTCGAATCAGCTAGGGATTGGCACGAACAGCTACCGCTAGCTTTGTGGGGATACCGGACGTCCATCCGCACACCGACGGGAGCAACACCCTATTCTTTGGTGTACGGTATGGAAGCCGTTCTCCCCATCGAGCTAGAAGTTCCATCGCTCAGAGTCATGGCTGAACAAGGAATAGATGAGGCCAAATGGATCAGCGGAAGGTTTGAGGAACTCATGTTGTTTGACGAAAGGAGACTGCGAGCCTTGTACCACATCCAGGGTTATCAGCGGAGGATCGCCCGAGCATTCAACAAGAAGGTGAAATCGAGGGACCTGCGAGAGGGGGACATGGTAGTCAAGGAAATCCGTGCACCGATCTTTGATCTTCGAGGAAAGTTCCGACCAAAGTGGGCTGGTCCGTACATCATCAAGTCGATCTTTTCCGGAGGAGCAGCCTCGATCATTGATCTTGACGGCAACGAATTCTCAAATCTCGTCAATTTGGATCAACTCAAACGATATTACCCCAGAGAGAGCTCGCTGGGCCGAAAACCGCAAGAGCGGGCGGTGCCAGGCAAAAATTAGAGCAAGCCTGCTAGGTCGAAAACCCGAAAGGGCGGCCTAGGCAAAGTTAAGGCAAAAAGTCGAAAAAGAGCTGGCTAGGCCGAAAACCCGAAAGGGCGGTTCTAGGCAAAATTTAGAGCATAAAAAGGAGAGTGTTAATACCCGAGCGAACCCTAGCTCGAACTACGTGTGGGCCTGATTCCCTTTCTTAAGGGATACGTAGGCAATCTCATTCTGAGGTTCGGTCCTAAATTTCAAAAATCCAAATCCAAATTGACAAGTCAAGATGTTTTTCTTTCAAGGCGCATGCGATTAATGAACCGAAAGGGGGAAACCCTTAATCAGTCAATTTTATTCAGATTACTTCTTTATTACAAGCTGAGCATGAAAACAGAAAACGCACAACGAGACCTAACTTTTGTTTCAAAAAACGGCAAAGTAAGCAATCAACCCATTCTCGCTTCCACATCCCTCCTTAGCCACTTGCGATACCTTCCGGTCGAAGCAATTGAGAAGAGTGGGTCATTCGGCTCAGTCCTACGAGCCTCCCATGTTCGGACATAACTTCGAAGGCCCGGAATGGTGAAGGGAGGGAGACGAAGCACTTCAGCTCCTTGCAACGGCACCTCCTGGCTGAGCCCAAGCTGACGAAGGATGCGGAAGGGTGAATAGAAAGTGAAGCCTGTCAAGCCAGCCACAAACACGTGCGTTGAGCCCATATTGCTCACAGTCATAGCAGGAAGTCTCAACCAATGGCACCGCCAAGCAATGTCATCTTCCTCTGCAGATGCAAAGAAATCAGCCCAGTCATCTTCGTTGCTGTACATCACCTGGAAGAGACGGTTCCATCCGCTCGCTCGATACCACCAGTCATTCGCCGGCGGTGTCAGCAAATTCAACTTGTCACAAAGCCATATCTGTCAGAAAAAGAGAGAAAACAAGTAAGGAGCCAGATAAAGCCTAAACCGAGCGTCGAGGTAAAATGAATGTGAGAAATAGAAAAAGGAGAGCTGAGTGAGGTCCCTAACCTGCAGCAACAGTGGGCTGCCACCAAAAACCCTCGTGCGCCCAGCACGAACAGCATCCAACCCCATCAAGGTTTCTGCAAGGACCAAGGGAGCAACGTCCTCATGGCAGCCTCAACTGAGCGACTCCAACCAACAGAGAACTGGGCTGGCCAACAGGAGGAACCAGCAGGAAGGCCGCCAGGAGGCAAATACAGCAAGCTGTCATTCGGCGACCTTGGTACTCGAAGTCCGTTAAGTCTCCAGGGGGACTGAATCTCTCGTACAGCTGCACGATGTTGATGGCGTTACCCCGAGTTAAGAACTCAGCAACATTTCCACTAACACCCAGCTTGGCTTTTAGGGTGTTCTTCATGCTCTCCCTAAGCATAGGAACAATTGGCTCGGCGGAGTCATGGCTACCCAGATAGGCATGGAATTCCTCGACGGTGGGGCATAGCTCTTGAGAACCAAAGCGAAAGACATGCACTTCGGGATCCCAAAAGCGTGCCGCCGCATGCAGCAAGACAGGGCGGATACCAATCTCGCGGAGATATTTCAAGGTGTGAAGGCGATGCCCTCGGAAGTTCAGCTAGTCGATGCCGTCAAGGCTGTCCAACCAAGGGCCGAGCAAGGCTTGGTTCAACAAAGCCATGAGAAATGGGATTTTTGAGAGATGGATGATGGAATGGAGTGTGAGGACTTGCCAAAGTAAGTCTGGTATTTATAGAAGCTTAGGGGAGACAACACCACTTCCCCACCGGCCTTGAAACTCATCATGTGCCACATTTCCAAAACTCTTTTGAAATTCAAACTTTGGAAAGCTTGAAAAGGCTTTGGAAAAGCACTAGACTTGCTTTGGGAAGCCACTGATTCCTGGGAAACAGCCCGTGCACATTTACAAGGCATCTGGGAAGTGTGCATACAGAAGAAAGTAGCATGGTAGAGCTAGAAACTGACCTTGGGAAGCTGCAGGAGTTTGCAGATCACAGCAGTCCCGAGCGCTCGGGAGTGAAGTCCCAAGCGCTCGACAATACTCTCGAGCGCTCGAGAGTTCTGCAATTTCCAACAAGTCTGATTTTCTGGTTTTCTAGCTCCAAACCAACCCTATGATCTTGAGGTACCCAGTTCAGCAGCTTACAATGTGTACTTGTGAGAATACAGCGTGTTCAGTTATCCGTATGTCTAAGTATTCATGAATATTCCTCGAAAAACCTTTAAATCCCAATGATTTCCTTCCCGTCGACGTGTCGAAATTCGTGTCAAGAGTATTTGTTCGAATCCAATGGCATGCGCAAGTCTTAATATGTCCTAGTGACTGTGTGAAGCAATCAAACGCACGCCAAAGCATACGAAATTGATTTTCGCCTTCAAACACCCCCATTGCATTACTCATGGTAGTGTTAGAAGCATGCACTCGGATCGAATACTCTTCTGTCCCGTTCTCGTCCCGGATCTCTGTCAAGTTTAATCGTTATTCTCCTTAATGATCGCAAATTCCGCATTAAGGGCATTTATGTCATTTCGAATCAAATCCCATGAGTCGAGTCGAGTGTGTCAAGTTTTATCCTGTTTTAAGAGTATCGGTCGAAATTCGCATGCTCTTTGCTCTTTCCCAAAGCTAGACGAGTATATTTCATAAAATACAATTCTATGAAGGAAGTGCAAACGAAAACAAATGGAAAAAAGTGCAAATTTTCATAAATGAATAAGGCATCTACAATGGGTAAGGAAGGAAGTGCATAAGCTGGGCCAAACACGCGCCCAATCCTATCTACTAGGACACGCAGGCCCAAACCAAAAACCAAAGCACGCAGGCCCGGAAGCTACAATTGTGCTGGCACGCAGGCCCATGCAAAAGAAAAGACTAACAAAGCAAAAACCTAAAGCTCAGCCCAAGCGGATCCTCTTCTGCTGGTGTCCCTCGGACTCGCTGCTCTCGACCTCGTCGTCGCCGTCATCGTCATCATCGGAAGCGCCTGGGTGCTCGAGTCTGTAGACCCTAAAGCTCGTGACTCGGTGACTCCTCTGTGTCCTCCTCGGACTCCTCGCGAGCACTGCTGGGGTATAACCCTAGGGACAACCTCGAACTATCCGGCCCCAGCTCTCTGTCTACCCCGGCCTCGTGTGCGGAAGCTGGTAGGCTCGTGGTGCCCTGAGATCGTCTGGTCAAGCACCGTGGCTGCGCTGCATATCATGAGCATTCATTCATTTGATACATGTTTAAAACCCAATAAGACGTATATGTATGCATTTTTGTACCGTGAAGCAACAGTAGAGTGTGCTCGAGAATGTGCAGTCTCAAGGGTCCTCCCTTGGCACGATCCTTTAACAATCGCCGCATCCCCACCATCAACATGATGGCCCTCTCCGCCCATTCTCGCGGCACTGCATAATGATTCAAAGATCAGAACATTGGATACATGAGCAAAAGTGTCAAGCATGGAAAGAAGCAAGGTTGTATTCGTACCTGAGCAGGAAGCTCATCGGTCGATGCGGGAGGCGTGGAATATCCAACAGCGCCCGTGCCCCAGCAGGATCTTTCACCCCTATCGTCCACTCCAAAGACGGCAACCCGACTGGAGCAGACGCCTCAGCCGTCTCAGGAACCCCCGTGCTGACCTCGGCCCGATGAGCTAGCACCTCTCCCACCAGTAGAAGGCCTCGCCCCCTACCACGTGAAGAGCGACCGCCACGGCCCTGCCCCCTGGTCTCAGCTCCAACCTCATCTCCAACATCGCCGCCAGCCTCACCCCTGGCCCTCCTGGCCTCAGCCTCTACTATGCGTCTCTCCAACTCTCGCTCTACACCCAAGCTGGTGCCAAGTACCTGTCTCTGTATGCGGCGTAGTCCGGCGTCCTCCGCAGATACGCTCCAAGTCGATTATGCAGCGTGAAGCCTCGGCTCGGCCGGGTGTAAGTCTCGATCCATGTACCCGCGAGTGGCCCCCGCACGATGAACACCCGAGAACCGAGTGACATCGCGTCACCCGATCCCCCAGGTACCACTGCCAACCCAGGGGACACTCCAGCAAGACCCTACTCCTCGTCACCTCCCGGCTCCTCGGAAGGAAGTCAGCCTCCAGCCTCGCCCATCGGTCCCAGTGAACCTGCAGTCAGTCGTTATACATTAATGATCAA
Source organism: Rhododendron molle (assembly GCA_025413875.1). NCBI lineage: Eukaryota > Viridiplantae > Streptophyta > Magnoliopsida > Ericales > Ericaceae > Rhododendron > Rhododendron molle. Next base: position 31,046,136 of record CM046391.1, on the reverse strand, counting down.
GTTTCATGAAGGAAAGCACAAGTAAGAAAGGAAAAGAAGGTCGATGTTTGTACCGTAACCCCAGTAATGCTATCCAGCCAGCGCCGGAAAGTCATCACCTGTCCCCGTCGCTCCTTGGCTCTCCTGTACTCTGTACTCCATGCAAGTGCACACGGAAGCAGGTTTGGATTTGTGCAAGTATTTTTGGGCGGGAACATACCCAAGACCTCGTAAGCCCAAAGCTGCAAGTCATGGAAGTCGATTCAAGTCAAATACGTGTTCAAATGCAATTCAGTTCAATCAATCAAAGCAGTGCAAAGCAATAATATTGAGTCATACCTCAATCACCCTCCAGTACCCGCCTATGGTGTCCCCCACTCCGGGCGAGGCGGCTCCCAGGAAGCAGTAGAGAGTGCACAGAGCAGCACCTCCCCAGTCGTATCGGCCCGCCTGCCTCAGATCAACCAGGCCTGCCAAGTAACTCAGGTGAACCCGAGATCGCCTGAGTGGGAACAGAGAAGCCCCAAACAGGTACAGCAGATAGGCCCTGGCCATCTGGGCCACCTCAGCGTCGTCCACCGGCTCATGGTCCCAGTACTCCCTGAACTGACCATACTCAGCAACCCCTCCGCTGTGGCGCGGAACCCGTCCAAGGAACCATCTCAAAGCTGCATCATCCAGGTCTATGCTCGGGTCGAATGGAATCAGCTCGCCTCCAACCCGAAGTCCCGTGATCGCTGCAAAATCAAGAGGCGTCACTGTCATCTCCCCGAAGCGGAAGTGAAACGTATTGGTGGTGTCCCACCACCGCTCCGCCAGTGCCGTCATCACTGCACGGTCTACCCTCACCACTGTCAGCAATTGGATGAACGGCCCAAAACCTGTCTCCTCCACCAGCTCCCGCACTCTCCGGGGCAACTCTCTAAAATACTCCAACGAGTGGCCTGAGCCTCCGTGGCCATAGATGTCCTTGGTACGCTGTTTCAACAGAGCAAAGAGATAGCATCAGTAAGCAAAGTAATGATTCAACGAGGCAGGTCTAATGCAGGAAAGTAAAGCATTAAAGTCATACCGTGGTCCAGCCGGAAGAGATGTGGGTGGCCCGATCTCGGAGAAGCAGGTCCTCTGGATAATCCATCCGAGCAGGAGTATAGCCAGTCATCCCCGTCGGCTCGAAGAAGTGAAGCCGTGGAGCATAGGTCCCCGACTCAAACCCAGGGCGGGCGCTGGCTAGATGGGCCTTCGCCTCGTCGGCCGCTATAACTCGCTTCTCGATCACCACCTCTGCCTCCGGCTCCTCCCCCAACTCTGTATCCTCCATCTCTGACTCCGCTCCGAGTCCTCCCGCACTTGATACCCCAGCGCCACTCAGCAAAGCTCCTAATAGCAGCGCTGAAGTCTGATCCTCAGGGGTCCTCGCACCCTCAAGACCTCCTCACCCCAGCGTCGAGACCAAGGGCGTCCAGAATGTCCCGCGGTCTCGCTGAGTCTAAAAAGTCCCCCTCCACGATTGGGACTGGCTGCGAAGCCCCGATCCCACTGTCGCCTACCCTCGGCTCAGCAGCCGTCGCCCTCAGAATTGGCGTCGCAACAACACGCCTACCACCACCTCGTCGCTGGCCTGCTCCGCGGCCACAAGTAAATCCTCCACCGTAGGAGTACCGGGAATGCCTGTGGCATCTCCCCCGCTGCTCGTGCCATCTCCTCCACCACTCAATGCATCTATACTGCTCGTGACCAGTTCATCACCCTCTCCTCGTACGGTCCCACTATCACTAACATCTCCTATCGCTACCAAACCCCTACTAGTACTCTCTACTGCAGCAAGACCCTCGCCAGCACACCTCACTGCCGTCAGATCCTCACTGACATCCTCCTGGACTGGCGTAGCATCTCCGCCACTGGTCCTCTCGGCCGCCGCCACAGCCGCTGCCTCCTCGCGGCTGGGCAATCCCTCGTCTCCCCCACCAACATCACCCCTCGCTACTGGAACTTCACCGGTCTCCCCCACCCTCGTCCCACTCTCACTCCTAACTCCACTGCTGTCCACCCCCGTCGCCGCCGTGGTCGTCGCTGCCGCCGCCTCCTCGCGGCTTGGCGTCTCTCTGTCACCATCGGTAGTCATCGTCGGTTCCTCCATTCCCCAAGCCTTCTCCTTCCTCTTGATCCTTACCTCCTGACACACAATGGCCCACCGTAGGATCGAAGAGATCTCGAGATCTCCGATTCGATCCGTGACTGTAAGGAGAAGTTTGGTTCGACTGGAGTTTTGTTCGAGAGAGAGAGAGAGAGAGATCGATTGCGAGAGTGAGAGAGAGATCGAGCAAGAGAGAGGAGAGATTGTACGAGAATCGTCGTCTGTACCGTACACTGGTTCTCGAGCGCTCGGGTATGAGTTTGAACCCCAGACCTGATGAAGAAGATGTAAGGACGGTAGGCCCCAGCCAAGGTCTCGAGCGCTCGAGACCACTCCCGAGCACTTGGGAGTGGTTCTGAGCGCTGAGGTTTGTTCCCAGCCCTCGTGCCAACCCTCTTTCGTTCGGTGCTTTACCCCTCTTTTGAGACTTGCTTAGCTTCCTTTTTACAAAATCAATCTCAGTCCTGGCTTTGGCCGCGTCGAGCGAGACAGCAGGAAGCAAACACTAGTCGATGTTATGATTTTGAGCTCACGCTCCTCAACTTGGCATTTTACTTGGTAGTCGATTGAAATTTTGTCTATTTATGCTAATCTCAAGATGTTGACAGGTATTTCTACCCTACAGATGCTACTTTATCATCGTTCTTTCCGCCAAACAGAGCAACAGGTGGACTATTTGCATGTTTATCTTATCAAACTCGTGTCAATTGTCTCTCGTGCATGTACTGCACGTGCTTGCATTTGCTGTCCGCTAAACAGCGCAACAAGTGGACTCTTCATGCATTCACCTCATCACACTCATGTCGATCATTTCTCGTGCATGCATCACACGTGCTTACATTTTCCATTCGCCAAACATAGCAACAGGTGGATCATTTACATGTTTATCTTATTAAACTCATGTCGATCATTTCTCGTGCATGCACCGCACGTGCTTCTTTCCGCCAAACAAAGCAACAGGTGGACCATTTGCATCAAAATTGTGTCGATTCTTTCTCATGCATGCATTACACATGCTCGCATTTGCCCCGAAGAACTACGCTGGTCTGATCCCTGCAGAAAAGGGTACGTAGGCAGTCCGAAAGGACGCGACCTCATGCATTGAATGTGCTGTTTTGCATTTGTTAGTGGAATTGAGGATTTTGACTTGGCTCGAATTGGGCTGTCTCAATCTTTGGACGTCACTCATATCCAGACATGATATCGAGCAACGCCCAAAGAGGGGCAAATGTAGACACCCCAATTTGGACAATTCAAATTTCCTTGATTCGTGGCCCGGAGGCTCCCCGATGATGAATATGGGATCGAACAAGCCTTAGACCAATGGAACGATGCTCCTTGAAGGACTTTAAAAGGGAAATAAAATGTCAAAAATCATTTTCAAGCGCTCTGGATCAATCCCAAGCGCTCCAGACCTTTTCCAAATCCATTGACCAGTTAACTCTCGAGCGCTCGAGAGTGAAGTCCCAAGCGCTCGAGACCACTCTCAAGCGCTCGAGATTTTTGTACTGCCCAATGGATGATGGAGCTGCCCCACTATCCATGCAACCATCATTACAGCCGTTTGAACGGGTCTTAGCCTTAGACCTCACTCAACCTCAGTCAGAGGATGAGTCAGAGCTGAGATTTCTTTTGATTCTAAATGATATTTTCCAAAATAAAACCATATGCTACATTTTGCCTATATAAGGCCTTCTTCAGCTAAAACAGAGCAGGAGCTCTCTCTCTCTAGAAGCCCTCTCAGACTGTTCAAAGCAAAAAAAAACAGCTCTCATCCTTTGGCAAGCAAAAAAAAAAAAAACTCCCTTTTCAAAAGCAAGAATAAACCAAACATCCAAGGCATCAAGAAGATGGAAGGAATACTTACTATCACCAGCATCTGATCCCTTGGAGTTTCTATCTTCCAAACCTTTTTCTTAAGAAGCAAAGTTCTAAGCAAAAGGTAAAAGCTTCATACCTTGGTATTGAGCAAGAAACAAGGCTGTTTTCTCCTTCTGAGGGAGGCTTCCCAGCTCACTCTGGTCCTCAATACTGGAAGTGTGATGGGAATGCCTTGGTGTTAAAGCAAGAGCAAAGGGATACGAGTGTATTTTCCATGCATGCATCACTAGAAACACTCCCGAGCGCTCGGGAATACTCTGGAGCGCTCGAGAGTGAGACCAGTCCCATTTTCCATTTTTTCCGGCATCTAAACTAACATGCAGAGGGAATGCAGGCTGATCCCAAGCAAAATGGCTTTCTTGAAATGTTTTGACATGGTTGGTCTGATTTTCAAAAGGGTAAGAACCATTTTCACATAAAGGAAGTGTAAAAGCATGTCTTTTAGCATGATGAAAAGAGAAATTTCTCACATTCAAAAGAAAGAGGTAGATCTACCACATCAGAATGTCAAAATAAGGTGTCAGTTGGTGGTGATCAGTCTGGCAGTGTAAAAGATCATTCTCGAGCGCTTGAATCCATTCCAGAGCGCTCGGGAGTATGCTGCATGTCATCCTACTCAAATTTCTGCCCATCTTAATTCTTGTACTGCATTTGCATGGTCATGCATGTATCTCTTGTGGCCTCTTATAGCTGTTAAACCATTTTCCAGAAAGGTAAGCTTGCATGGCCCAGAAGAGTGAGGCCTGTTCTCAATCTATTGGGTCATCTGTCAAACCTGTAGAGTACTTAATAACATTCTAGTTTGTGTTTCTAGTATTATATTCCATTGTATTTTGTTGGACTAACATGAGTGGCAGGTTAGACATGCAATACTCCCAAGCGCTCGGGAGTACTTCCGAGCGCTCGAAAGTATATAAGTGACAGGATACTCCAGCTTCTAGCGTTCTTGCATGTCATCACCATTTCTCATCTACTCACTGTTCACATGCACATGCATGCACCTTCCTATACTTGACATAACTGTAAATACGTGCTAATTGCTTAATGAAATAAAATCTTTTGAAAAATCCCACGAATGTCTAGTAGAGACCGTTTCCGAATTGGGCGAGGGGGGTGCCGTAAAACCCTTCCTCCCTCGTAACGTGGCTCCCGAACCCTTTTCAAACGAATCTCTGGTTTTCAATTCAAATCGATCATTTTCAAACCAAAACGGTTTCTCGGGTGGCGAACCACGAATCCGGGTGGCGACTCTTCAAATTTTTCAAATCGATTCTAAAAGGTGAGGCGCTTCTTTTACGGGCCGCCCCGATTCCACCCGGGGCTGTGGTAGCCCACACAACCCTCCTAGCTCCACTAAACCTAACCGCCTTCTCAGCCCAAACCAATCATTGACCTCAACTCTCTCCCCGACTCTGACCCTGAAGCTTCTGCCGACCCTATAATCCAACAACTTCGTGAAACCCCGGTCAACATGTCCATGTGGGGTGTATTGGCATCTTCCCGCGTACATCGCCGAAGACTTGTCAGTACTCTCTCCAAACTCGAGGTTCCCGCAGATATCGCACCTGAAGCTATGATAGCCCTCATAACCCTGAACCTTGCCCAGCACACCTTATCCTTCACTGAGAAAGACCTACCGCCCGAAGGAGCTGACCACAATAAGCCCCTTCACATCACCATGAAGTGTATGGGAAAGTGGGTCCCGACAATCCTTGTTGATAACGGCTCCGCCATTAACGTGTGCCCTCTCCGCACCGCCTATTGTCTCGGCCTCAAAAATAAGTATTTTTCGCTGTCAACCCTGGGAGTTCGTGCTTACGACAATACCCGTCGAGATGTTTTGGGAACGATCAACTTGGAGCTAGCAACCGGGAAATTCAAGACCACTGTGGAGTTCTGTGTTCTGGAGATCCCTGCCTCATTCAACCTCCTGCTGGGGAGACCGTGGCTACACCGCTCAGATGTAATGGGGGTACCGTCCACGCTGCACCAAAAGCTTATTTTGGGATTGGATTCCGAGACTCTCATAATTCATGGAGACTCTGGCATCCGTCCTCATTCTGAAGACAACTCCCCGTTGCTGGAGATTATGCATGGAGAGGAGGACGTACCTATGGGAGGTTTTGCTGTCATAACTTCAAAGGTGTGCACTATCCGGACCGATGAAGGCTTCTTGGTTAGCTCTGCGGCCTTAGAGATCATGAGGAAGATGAACTACCTGCCTGGCCTGGGCCTGGGTCGCAATTAGCAAGGCGTGTCCGTGTTCCCTCATTTTCCTGGGAGTGTTGATCCATACGGTTTGGGTTATGAGCCCAAAAAGAATGACCCTGCCAGGAAATGGCGCAATCGTGCCCGCGCCCAAACTGCTGAGATAAAGTTTAGAGCTGGCCCCGTGATCAACGAGAGGGAGAAGCTGTACCAAGGAGAGCCGGAACCGTTCATCGATCTGGAAACAAAGGTGAAGTATCCAGGGTTTGAAATCTTTGCCAATGACACTTGGGAGAGTGATGAAGAATTTGCAAAGATAGAGGAACTGTCTGAAGCACTGGATTGGCTCGAAGCTCTTGAAGAAGGCCACTTTCAATCGCTGTTCGGGGGCGAGGAATTGGGGGGTATGATGGAAGATCCTGCCGTGCTGATGCTAGGAGAAGAAGAAGAGATCGAAGACCCTTCCATGCTTATTGTGGACGTCGTAGGCGTTTATGATAATTGCACTTTTGTACCACATGTAGCTCGCACTTAAAGCACTGGCACTGAGTCTAAGTCCGAGTCCGACACTGACTCGTCGTCTAGCACAGAGTCGGAGCTTGTGCCCATTGGCCCTCCACATCGTACTTTTTACTTCGAATTCGAGTCAACCGTTGTATTCCCCCCGTCTGTTGAACTGATTAATGAAATGGATGATGTTTCCGCTTACTTGCCGATTTTTGAAATGAATTGTTTAGACCCCGACGATGAAGGAATAGATCTCGATGGGGACATCCCCAAGGAGATCCGTTCCCTCATCGATCGCGAAAATGAAAGGCATGCTCAGCCTTTAAAAGAAGAAATAATCTCAATAAACTTGGGTGATGAGGAGAACCCTCGATTGGTTCAGGTCGGTTTCGAGCTGTCCCCCACTGAGCTTCAAGAGCTCACAGATTTGCTAAAAGAATTCAAAGAAGTTTTCGCTTGGTCCCACGCGGACATGCCCGGAATCGACCCGGAGATAGTCGAGCACAGAATCCCTCTCTACCCTGACGCGTAGCTCGTTAAGCAAAAACTAAGAAAAATGCGGCCCGATTGGGTACTAAAAATAAAGGAAGAACTCACGAAGCAAATCAACGCTGGTTTCCTAATTGTAACAGATACCCCACTTGGGTAGCCAACATCGTACCCGTCCCCATAAAGGACGGAAAAATCAGAGTGTGTGTCGATTTCAAAGATCTGAACAAAGCGAGCCCTAAGGACGATTTCCCATTGCTGCACATAGACATACTTGTTGATAACACTGCAGGGCCCGCTCTACTTTCCTTCATGGATGGCTTCTCGGGGTACAATCAGATTCTCCTAGCTCCGGAAGACAGGGAAAAGACCACATTCATCACTGAGTGGGGAACATATTGCTATCGGGTTATGCCTTTCGGGTTGAAAAATGCCGGTCCTACGTATCAGAGGGGTGCCACCACACTGTTGCATGACATGATTCACAAGGAGGTCGAGGTATACGTCGATGACATGATAGTGAAAGGCAAAGAGCGAAAGGACCATCTCCCAGCACTGAGAAAGTTCTTTGAGAGAATTCAGAAGTACAAGATGCGTCTTAATCCGCAGAAGTGCACGTTCCGGGTCACGGCTGGAAAGATGCTCGGATTCATGATCACAAACAGGGGGATCGAGGTGGATCCTTCTAAGATTAAAGCTATTCTTGAGATGAAGCCACCTCAATCTGAGAAGAAAGTCCGGTGTTTCTTGGGAAAGATTCAATTTATTAGTCGATTCATCGCCAAGCTGACTCTGACCTGTGAACCGTTGTTTCGTCTGCTCAAGAAGGACGTGAAATTCGAGTGGAATGATAAGTGTCAAAAGGCCTTCGAAGCAGTGCGAACTTATCTCCAAAATCCGCCGATCCTGATGCTGCCCATCCCGGGAAAACCTTTGATCCTGTACTTGTCCGTCACGCCCTCGTCAATGGGGTGCATGCTCGCGCAAGAAGGAGATGATGGGGTTGAAAGGGCAATCTACTACTTGAGCAAGAAGATGGTTGGAGCGAAGAGCGGTACACTTCATTGGAGAAGACATGCTGGGCGTTGGTATGGGCCACCAAAAAATTGAGACACTACATGCTGTCTTACTCGGTAATACTGATTTCTCGGATGGACCCACTCAAATATCTATTCGAGAAGCCAGCACTTACCGGTAAGTTAGCACGTTGGTTGCTCTTATTGGTCGAGTTCGAAATCAAGTACGTCACCCGCAAGTCAGTGAAGGGAAGAGCAGTAGCAGAGTTTTTGGCAGACTGCCCGATCGAGGGGCCAGAACACACCGAGTTTCAATTTCCTGACGAAGACGTGATGACTGCTGCCGACGAAACATGGACATTGTACTTCGACGAAGCTGCTAACCAGAAGGGCTTTGGGATTGGCATACTGCTGGTCTCGCCTGAGGGGTCACATATTCCCCTCGCTTTCAAGCTGAACTTCGAAGTCACGAATAATGAGGCAGAGTACGAAGCGTGTATTGTGAGAATGGAAGCTGCACTGGAAATCGGAGTCAAGGTGCTGGAAGTCGTAGGGGATTCCAACTTGGTTGTATCACAAGCAAACGGGGAATGGAAGGTCAAAGATGGGAAGATGAAGCCGTATCATCAGCAGCTCAACGAGCTTATCCCAAATTTTCAAAAAGTGACCTTCACACACGTCCCGAGAATGAAGAATCGCTTCGCAGACGCACTAGCAACTTTGGCATCCATGCTGGAACTTCCGATCGGGGTAAAGCTAAGGCCTGTCATGATTGAGCAGAGAGGGAAGCACGTGTACGACTACGTCATGAACATCGACGAACCTGATGATGGGCTTCCTTGGTTTCACGATATTTGGAATCTCGTCGAGAAAGGAGAGTTCCTTGTAGATTCAACCAAGAAGGATCGGATCGCTTTACAACGATTGGCATCTCAATATATTATCTGTGGTGGAAAATTGTATCGGCGATCTCCTTGCGGGATTGACAAGCTGTGTATTCACGGTGACGACACGAGATCTGTAATGGAAGAGGTCCATGAAGGAGTTTGTGGGCCCCACATGAACGGGATGATGTTGGCAAAGAAAGTTTTGAGACTAGGGTACTATTGGTCGACTATGGAGACAGATTGCATTGAGCATGTGCGCCGATGTCATAAGTGCTAGACTCATGCTAATCTTATCCACCGCCCTCCCTCGGAGTTACACTCAATGGCGACACCATGGCCATTCTCCGCCTGGGGCATCGACGTCATCGGAAGAATCACGCCAGCAACTTCTAATGGTCACAGGTTCATCTTGGTAGCAGTCGATTATTTCACCAAATGGGTCGAAGCAGCTTCGTACAAGACTTTGACGGCAGTTCAAGTGGCTCACTTTATCAGGCAAAACATCATTTATCGGTATGGAGTTCCTCAAGCCTTCGTGTCTGACAATGGTGTTCACTTCAAGGGAAAGGTTCTAGAACTCTTTGACGAATTTAAGATTTAAGTGCATCACTCAACCACATATTGGCCGCAAACGAATGGCGCAGTCGAAGCAGCCAATAAAACCGTCAAGTCAATTCTAGAGAGGACTGTCGAATCAGCCAGGAATTGGCACGAGCAGCTGCCACTAGCTTTGTGGGGATACCGGACATCTATCCGCACATCGACAGGGGCAACACCCTAGTCCTTGGTGTACGGTATGGAAGCCATTCTCCCCATCGAGCTGGAAGTTCCATCGCTCAGAGTCATGGCTGAACAAGGAATAGACGAGGCCGAATGGATCAGTGGGAGGTTCGAAGAACTCATGTTGTTTGATGAAAGGAGGCTACGAGCATTGTACCACATTCAGGGCTATCAGCAAAGAATTGCCCGAGCATTCAACAAGAAAGTGAAGTCGAGGGACTTGCAAGAGGGGGACATGGTAGTCAAGGAAATCCGTGCACCGATCTTTGACCTACGAGGGAAGTTCCGACCAAATTGGGCCGGGCCGTACATCATCAAGTCGATCCTTTCCGGGGGAGCAACATCGATCATCTATCTCGACGGCAATGAATTCTCGAACCTTGTCAATTTGGATCAACTCAAAAGATATTACCCCCGAGAGAGCTCGCTGGGCCGAAAATCGCAAGGGCAGGCGGTCCCAGGCAAAAATTAGAGCAAGCCCGCTAGTTCGAAAACCCGAAGGGGCGGCGTAGGCAAAAGTTAGGGCAAAAAGTCGAAAAAGAAGCTCGCTAGGCCGAAAACCCGAAAGGGCGGTTCTAGGCAAAATTTAGAGCATAAAAAAAAGAGTGTTAATACCCGATCGAATCCTAGCCCAAACTATGCATGGACCTGATTCCCTTTTCTTAAGGGATACGTAGGCAATCTCACTCTGAGGTTCGGTCCTAAATTCAAAAATCAAATCCAAATTGACGAATCAAGATACTTTCTTTCAAGGCGCATGTGATTAACGAACCGAAAAGGGGGAAACCCTTAATCAGTCAACTTTATTCCGATGATTTCTTTATTATAAGCTGAGCATGAAAAAGAAAAACGCGCAACGAGACCTAACTTTTATTTCAAAAAACGGCAAAATAAGCTTTTAACCCCTCCTTGCTTCCACATCCCTCCTCAGCCACTTCCGGTACCTGCCAGTTAGAGCAATGGAGTAAAGCGGATCACTTGGCTCAGTCCTACGAGTCTCCCACGTTCGAACATAGCTCCGAAGGCCCGGAATGGTGAAGGGAGGTAGACGAAGCACTTCTGAACCCGGAGGTGGTATCCCCTGGCTAAGTCCAAACTGGCGCAGAATGCAGAAAGGTGAATAGAAGGTGAACCCAGCCAAACCTGCCACGAACACCTGTGGCGAGCCCATGTTACTCACGGTCATCGCAGGAAGCCTCAGCCAATGGCATCGCCAAGCAATGTCGTCATCATCTAGGGAAGCAAAGAAGTCGACCCAGTCATCCTCATTCCTGTATATCACCTGAAAGGGGCGATTCCATCCGCTTGCACGGTACCACCAGTCGTTTGCCGGAGGGGTCAGCAAGTTTAATTTGTCGTAAAACCACACCTGTCGGAAGAAGAGAGAAAACAAGTAAGGAGCCAGATAAAGCCTAAACCGAGTGTCAAGGTAAAATGAATGAGAGAAATAGAAAAAGGAGAGCTGAGTGAGGTCCCTAACCTGCAGCAACAGCGGGCTGCCACCAAAAACCCTCGTGCGACCAGTGCGAACAGCATCTAATCCCATCAAGGTTTCAGCAAGGACCAAGGGCGCAACATCCTTGCGAGCCTCGATCTGAGCAGCGACCCTAACCAATAGAGAACTCGGTTGACCAATAGAAGGAACCAGCAGGAAGGCCGCCAAGAGACAAATGTAGCAGGCCATCATCCGGCGACCTTGATACTCGAAATCCGTTAAGTCTCCAGGTGGACTAAATCACTCATACAGCTGCATGATGTTGATGGCATTACCCCAGGTCAGAAACTCGGCAACATTACTACTAACACCCAGCTTGGCTTTGAGGATATTCTTCATGCTCTCCCTAAGCACTGGAACAATTGGCTCGGTGGAGTCGTGGCTCCCCAGGTAGGCATGGAATTCCTCGACGGTGGGACATAGCTCTTGAGAACCAAAGCGAAAGACATGCACTTCAGGATCCCAAAAGCGTATAGCTGCGTGCAGCAAGACAGGACGGATGGAGATTTCGCGGAGGTACTTCAAGGCATGAAGGCGATGCCCTCGGAAGTTCAGCCAATCGATGCCTTCAAGGCTATCCAACCAAGGCCGGAGCAAAGCTTGGTTCAACAAAGCCATGAGAAAAGGAAGTTTTGGGGAGAAGAATGATGGAATGGGATGTGAGTGACCTACCAAGGCAACTCCTAGTATTTATAGAGGCCTAGGGGGGACAGCCTCTCTTCCCCACCAGCCTTAAAGCTCATCAAGATCCACATTTTCAAAACCTTTTCAAGATTCAAACCTTGGAAATCCAAAAAAATCTTGGAAAAAACACTAGTCTTGCTTTGGGAAGCCACTGACCCTTGGAAAGCAGCTTAAGGAGAGTTACAAGACGTTTTGGAAGTGAGCATACAGAAGAGAACAACATGGTAAAGCGGGGAGATTGCCTTGGAAATGAACACTGATCTGCCAGTGACAGCAGTCCCGAGCGCTCGGGAGTGAATTCCCAAGCGCTCCACAATACTCTCGAGCGCTCGAGAGTTCTGCAGTTTTGCAGCAGATCCTGGTTTCCAGGTTTTGGCCTCAACATAGCATCGTAACCTCAAAATACCAAGTTCAGCAGTTGCAACATGTTCTTATGAACATACAGCGGTCTCGGTTATCTGTTTGTCTGAGTATTCAAGTATATTCTTCGGGAAACCTCAAAATCTACATGATTTCCCTCCCGTCGACGTGTCCAAATTCGTGTCAAGAGCGTTTGGTCAAAACAAATGGTGTACACGAGTCTTAATACGTGTTTATGGCTGTATGATGCGGTAAGAATTGGCATCGAAGCCTATAAAGCCAATTTTCACTTTCAAGCACCTCAAGTTCATTACACACGGCGGCGTTAAGAGCATACACCTGGACCAAATACTCTCGGGTCCCATTCTTGTGTCTAATCACGGTCAAAATTTGTCGTTGTTTTCCTTAATGATTGCAAATTCCACGTTAAGGACATTCTTGTCATCTTAAGTCAAATTCTATGAGTCAAGTCAATTGTGTCAAATTTTATCCTGTTTTAAGAGTATCGGTTGAAATTCACGTGCTCTTTACTTTCTTTCAAAAGCTAGACAGACATATTTCATAAAATACAATTCTATGACGGGAGTGCGAAGAAGCTAAAGGGACGAAACTGCAAATTTTTCACAAACAAATACGGCATCTACAATGAGTAAAGAAGGAAGTACATAAGCTGGGGCAAATACACGCCCAATCCTACCTACTGGGGCATGCAGACCCAAACAAAACCAAGGCACGCAGGCCTGGAAGCTACAACTATGTCGGCATGCAGGCCCATGCAAAAGAAAGGCCACCAAAGCAAAAACCTAAAACTCAGGCTCGACGAGTCCTCTTCTGCTGATGTCCCTCGGACTCACTGCTCTCAACCTCGTCGTCGCCGTCATCATCATCGTCGCCGTCGCTAGAGAGACCGGAGGCAGTACTCGAGTCCGTAGACTCTAAAGCTCGTGACTCGAGCGACTCTTCTGTCTCCTCCTCAGACTCCTCAAGAGCGGGTCTTCGCCGGGACGCTGCCCGGGGGACCACCTCGAACTGTCTCGCCCCTGTAGTGGACCGTGACACCCTCTGTGTGCTCTGGCCTCTCGTGCTGACGGAAGCTGGGAGACTCGTGGTGCCCTGTGGATGTGTCCTGGTTGAGCGTCGTGGCTGCACCTGCACATCATGAACATTCATTCATTCCATGTATATTTTAAATCCAATCAAACGAGCATGCATGCATTTTCATACCCGAGGAGCCACAGGTAAAGCAGGCTCAGGGACAGGTCTAGTCTGGAGCATCCTCCCCTTGGCGCAGTCCTTCAACAACTGCCGCATCCCCACCATCAGCATGATGGCCTTCTCCGCCCATTCTCGCGGCACCTGTACAATAATTCAAGAATCAAGAACAACAAATGCATAAACGAATAATGTTGGAAGCATGGAAAGAAACAAGGCTATATTCATACCTGAGCAGGAAGCCGCATCGGCAGATGCGGGAGGCGTGGGATATCTAGCAACGCCTGGGCCCCAGAAGGATCTCTCACCCCAATCGTCCACTCTAATGTCGGCAATCTGACTGGAGCAGATGCCTCAACTGTCTCCGGAACCTGCGAGCTGCCCTCGCCTCGACCTGAAGAGCTAGCTCCTCGTCCACCAGCAGGAGGCCTAGCACCTCGCCCACTACCACGTGAAAAGCGACCACCTCGGCCTCGTCCTCCTGTCTCACCTCCAATCTCACCCCCGGTCTCATCTCTAGCCTCATCAACGGCCTCACCCCTGGCCCTCCTGGCCTCGGCCTCTACTATCCGTCTCTCTAGCTCTCTATCCACGCCCAAACTGGTGGCCAAGCACCTATCTCGATATGATGCATAGTCAAGCGTACGCCGCAGGTACCTCTCCAAGTCTGTAACCGTGAACCGCTCCAGCTCGGCTCGGGTGTAGGTCTTAGTCCTCTGCACTCTCGAAGGGAGTGGCTCAGGCACAACAAACTCCGGAGAACCGAGTGACTGTCGCGGCACCCGATCCCCCAAGTACCATTGCCAGCCCAAGGGGCACTCCAGCAGGACCCAGCTCTGTGTCACCTCCCGGCTCCTCGGAAGGAAAGCAGCCTCCACTCTGGCCCAGCGATCCCAGTGAACCTGCATTCAATTTTCTGGCATCAATAATCAAGGATTTCATTTTTCGACAAGGCATAATAGAAAGAAAGGTTGATGTTTGTACCGTGACTCCAGTGATGTTATCCAGCCAGCGCCGGAAAGTCATCACTTGACCCCTCTGCTCCTTTGCTCTCCTATATTCTTTGCCCCAAGTAAGTGCACGTGGAAGCAGGTCTGGATTCGTACAAGTGTTCTCGGGCGGGAATATGCCCAAGACCTCGTAAGCCCAAAGCTGCAAGTTGTCGAGATCAATTCAATTCAAATCAGTGCATTTTTCAAATCAATCAATCAGAACATTAACCAAAGCGGTAATTTGGATCATACCTCAATCACCCTCCAGTATCCGCCAATAGTGTCCCCCACTCCGCGTGAGGCGGCTCCGAGGAAACAGTAGAGTGTGCACAGAGCAGCACCTCCCCAGTCGTACTATCCTGCCTTCCTCAGATCAACTAGGCCCGCCAAGTAGCTCAAGTGAACCCGGGATCGCCTGAGCGGGAACAGAGAAGCCCCGAGCAGGTACAGCAGATAGGCCTTGGCCATCTGGGCCGCCTCGGCGTCGTCCGCCGGCTCGTGATCCCAATATGTCGTCAACTGGCCATACTCCGCCACCCCTCCGCTATGGCGCGAGACCCGTCCGAGGAACCACCTCAAGGCTGCATCATCCAAATCTATGCTCGGGTCACATGGGATCGGCTCGCCTCCAACCCGGAGCCCTGTGATCGCTGCGAAGTCGAGAGGACTCACCGTCATCTCCCCGAAGGGAGGGTGGAATGTGTTGGTGGTGTCCCACCACCGCTCCGCCTGTAACGCCCCGATTTTCCAAGGAATTTTGGGCACATTACCCTTAAAATACGCTAAATTTTACAAACTACTAGGCCCCTATTTGTCCTCATACAAAAATTACAATTTCAAAATAATACCAAAATCTATGTACAATTTTATTTTACAAGAAGAACTCCAGAGCGACTTTAGTTTTGACACGGACTCCAAGCGACATTGGCCCAGCTTCCGTTCCAGGGGTCCCACCTGCATAAACGGCTCCACTAGAGAATCCTGCACGCTCTGGCAAATTGATCGCCGAAGCAAATGATTTGCCAGGATACAAACGTATCCTAAGTGATAATTCACCAAGTAGGAATCCTAAAACCCAAAACCATAATATACAGTTTCAACGAAATAACACAAAATTATACAGCAATTACACAACGCAGTCACAAGTAGCCTTTTATGAATTTCTTGTCTTTAAAGTGAGTTCTAGATTTCTCCACCATGAGAAATACTCCTCCCAAACAACCTCTGAACTATGGCAACTCTGCCGATTTACCCTCCCCTTGCTTGCCCAGCTTGGGGTCCCAGACGAATAAGACCAAACTACATGTCGGGTCAAACTCGGCTGTACCATCACAAGGAGCGAATGATAAACCAACCAACCGTAAGAAATGATACCCATACTCCGGTTTCAACCAATAGAAACACCCCCGTAAATTCCGGAAGATAAATCCAGCAGTGCCATATTCAGGGTTCGCGCAATATATGAAAAATCCACTTGTCTTAAACCACAAGTGCCGATACCATTACCCATTCTTTCAGTAATCAACGATCCTCGGCCACTTTGGCTATCTCCTGACCGTATCCATCACAACAGTGACTATCAACATTTCACTTTCCCTAGGATTTAACGTCTAATCGTTTATTCAAGTCTCGAATACCACCCAAAGACCCTATTGTCCAATTTCTATGTTCACGTAGCAATTCGAATTACCATAATCCACGTAACAATCAATAGCATACAAAATTCACAAATACAACATCACATGCATAAAGTCTGACATAATAATATTCTAATTTGTTAAATATCAATTGACGAATAAGCCAAGATAAATATATGGTGGTTTGAATAAAATTATTATCTTAAAGGATAAAGTTTTTGTTTTTGTTTTACCAAATTACTAATATCGACTTATATATTATTCTCGAAATCATTTAATCTATTTCTTTATTATCATAAAATAAATATTCAGTCAAACAATTAATTACT
Source organism: Rhododendron molle (assembly GCA_025413875.1). Taxonomy (NCBI): domain Eukaryota; kingdom Viridiplantae; phylum Streptophyta; class Magnoliopsida; order Ericales; family Ericaceae; genus Rhododendron; species Rhododendron molle. The sequence goes on along the minus strand of CM046391.1, from coordinate 31,029,543 downwards.
ATACTTAAAATTTAGTCTATTTCTCACATTTAGAAATTATAAAACCTTTCCACTATTTTTCTATTTAAGATATTATCTTTAACAACCATATTATTATTCATAGATTTTACAAATACATTTTTATTGGAAAATACATATTACTAAATTTAGTATTTACTGAACTTAACTTTATTTATTATTATTCTTATTCTTATTATTATTATTATTACAAAATACAATAAATGTTTAATATTAGATCTTTATAATGAGATGATATGAGACTAATATGGTCAGTAAAATATTTTGAAATTGGCTTATAAGTAATAACTATTTTTCTCTAGTTAGAATAAATATTCCCTCATATACATTTTAAATCTAAATTCTTACGTATTTAATTATTAAATAATTACTACATAAACTATGATTATTCCGATAATTTATTAATCACACAATTCTTCACCTACACATGAATTTCAGCACCATAATCCACCATAATCTCATGAATAATCCTCAATTTACGAATAAAATTGTTTCCAGGCCTTACCACTGATTTTCTATCACAAACAGGACTAAATATTAATAAAAACAGGACTAAACAGTAATTAATTAACTTTTGAAATTAAAAACAGGTTATCATCTACCGGAGGAATTAAGTTTTAACCCTAAACTCCATTAATACGCATATTAAGGTTTCGGGTTTCCGGAAAACTACCTCAAACGCGATTCTAAGCTCGGGTGAGTATTGTACGGTGTTCGTAGATCACTGGGGTGGTTCCGAAATCTCGAGGCGGCGTCCGGAGGCACTACGACGGGGCCCGCGGCGGCGGTGCAACACACGGCTGTTTTTCTTTTATAAAAGCACCGGAATGGAATTTGGAGGAGTGAGGGAGGTGTGGTGGTGGTGGGTACGGGCCAGAAGAGGCGGTTAGCGGCTGGGTGGTCTTGGGTCGGAGGTGAGGTCGAGGTGGTGACTGGAGGAGGGGAGGAGGCCGAAAGGTGGTGGAGTGTTGCGGGTGGTGCGGGTCACGGTGGCTGGACCGGCGGCCGAGGGATGATGGTGGTATACGGCAGGAGGTGGCGCGGTGGAGGTGAAGTGGGTCGACGGCCGGAGGAGGTGGCGGATGGTGAGGTGGTGGTGCTGAGAGGTGAAGGTGGTGATGGTGGAGGAGGAGATGGGGCCGAGGCAGAAGCTCTCTCTCTCTCTCTCTGGAATTTAAGAAAATACAATGCACAGTGGGGTGTGTGGGAGTGGTGGTGATATGGGTAGTGGGTGTATATATGCATATAGGAGATCGAAGGAGTAAATGTTGGCAGTGGGGTGGACATGGGATGGCAGGGGAGGGAGATGGGGTGGAATTAATAGTGCATAGGGGATGGTGATATTTTGGGGTGTGTGTGTGGAGTTTGTTTTCTTTCCATTTTTTTTTTTTTTAAACTGTCGGTTGGGGTAAGGATGATGGAAATGTGCTCGTGTAGGTAGGAAATAAGAGAAAGAATTATTTCTCGCAGCTGCGGAAATGTGCCTCACGGTGTACGACGGTCCGGTTTTCAGTTTGAAAAATTATGAAAATATTACTATAGACTAACAAAAATATTTTTAGACTAACCCCGGTCTCGGTTTACGAAACAGTAATCTAGATAGCCAAAAAATATATATATTTTTCATGAATATTAATACATCTGAATTGAATTTAAATGGAAATTAATTAATTAAATCAAAATTTATTAACTAGCATATCGGAAAACAATGAAATTGATTTTTGAAAAAATATCACGAAATTTTGTTTATTTATTAAAAATTTTGGGATATTACAACCTATCCCCCTTAAAACAATTTCGTCCTCGAAATTAGAGTGTACTTTCATTTGAAAACAAATGTGGATAGTTTGTATAAATAGTGCCTTCTTGTTCCCATGTTGGCTATTCGATTTCTCAACGTCGCCTAGAATTTTTGACTCGGTTTGTATGTTCTCTCATCGATCAAAGATTTGCGCAGGTTGCTCCTCAAAAGTCGTGTCTTCATCAACGTCCACCGAGTTGAGAATGTGAGCACTGTGTGCCCTCTACTTCCACAACATATAGGAATGGAATACATTATGAACCATAGTGATTTGCGGCAGCACTGCTAATCGATAAATGACCTCTCGGATTCTCTACAGAATCTCAAACAGCTAGTTGCAACTCAGTGGGAGCTTTCCTTTCATTCCTTAAAAATGATACCACATCCTGGCTTGATCTCTCGGAAGGAAATAAAATACATTAAAGGTAAACGGTCTTGTCCTCTTGTCAACGTGGCTCTTTTATCGGCTTTGAGTGATCAGTAGTCGTCAACGTATCGCTGTTCTCGGTCAACTCTTTTAAAAGTTTGGTCCCTATTTCTTAAAAGGTGGGTACTCTTCTCCCAAAAAAAAAAGAGAGGATTACAAAAATTTTCAAGGGGTACATACATGAATCAAATGTTCAAATGTCAAAGCACCAAAAAGAAAGTACGAACAGATCCTCTTTTGCGAGTCAAAGGTATGAGTAGTTTTGAGTTGAGTTGGAAAACGAATACAACGAGAATCAAGTTAACCGAAGTCAAACTCAATTATTTGGATTTGAAGAATTTCATCATTGGAATAGTGCTGATAAAAAGATTTAACGTGCGAGTGAAACAAGCAAGTATTTGGTCTACCAACATTGCACTGGAATAATTTTACAAGGGTTCTCATAAGAGATATCAATCTATCGATAGGTTTTGAAGAATTACAAGGTCCAATCGATGAAACCGAACTAGATAATTATTTTGCGACACATTGGCCAAATGCTTTCAAAACAACCATCTAACTCTAGTTATCATAGAAAATATTGGGCACAACTGAAAAATAAGCAATGGCTTACGAGTCCATTCTTAAAATAGAACAAGGAATTGATAAGATGATTATTGAATTTTATTAGCTCAAGACAGGATATAGAGCTTAAAGAAAGCGAAATATAACAATGATTAATTTGTGCACTCAACTCCAACATTAAAAGTTGAACGTCGTTTACGGGATTAGAGTTTTGTAAGATTGGTCACATGTCTTGTTGTGATATCAAAAGAATCAAAGGTTGTGGATAGCTAATAGTGCGCAGGTCAAAATAAACGACGATTGCTCCAAAAATGAAGTATTCAATGGATCAGATAGGTTAGACTTACAATTGAGTAAACTGTTGACTTTAAATCAAATCAAATCAAAATTAAGAGAGGTTGGAACAAAATGATTTTTATGAATACCCAACTCACGAAAGAAAATGTCACGAGAGTTGGGTGGTTGGAATAGACAAGAGTTCAACGATCTGAGCTTTAGTTGAAGTTACAGCTCTAATAATGGAGAGTCATGATGAATGGGATTTTAAGAAGAGCCAAGACAGATTGAAGGTAGCAGGCAGTTAGGATACAATCGATCGAATAAGAATGAGGACTTAGATGAATAATCGTCAATAGCTCGTCTATCCCCCTTAAACAAAATAGGACTTCATTTCAGGAGAATGGTTACCGCTTTCTCAGATGTTCACGACCTTGGGCTCTTCCTGGTCTGTTTGAACTACGTAGGTGCCTTCATCGGATTTAGTTTGCATAGTATATAGCTCGGTGACGATTGTGATTCTCTAATAGTGTCAAGCTTTTATTCGTCGATCTACTATTTTGAGGAGTCTACGACGCTTGAGGTTAGGGTGTCGAAATAGGATGTGACAATTGCTTACAGAGGTTGCATAATCTCCATGTTACTCGGTATCTCATTGGGCTTCGTGTTGCTTGCTCTCGAGATTGACATAAGCATGTTGATGATGTGGGCGGCGTTGATGTTGGCATTGGGGTTTATACGAAGTTAGGGGTTTCTAATTACGAAAATGTGGTAAAAATTTTGAAGTTACAAGAATAAAACAAATTTTGAGTTTTTCTATAATGACATGCAAATATTCCATTTTCTTTTTCTTTTTCTTTTCTTTTTTTTTTTTACAAAACAATTGAAAGTATCTATGCAGAAAGTACCACATATTTATGCAGAAAGTGCACATAGCCAGACACGTGATAACTACAATTAACCCTAACTACTAATCATACATGTAAGGATTAAGTTTTCTCACGGTACGTTCACACAATGACCCTACCCTTTCCAACTTATCTCTGATCGTAGCCTAGGCGAGGAAAAAAATCATCTTTCAACAAGTACTTAACTTCCTAGGTGGCCTCTTCGTCAACCTCGATCTCTTCTCCAACGATCACATCATCTTCAAACGAGAACTTTGACCGCGTTAGTCGGCTTACTCATACAATAAGAGCGAGTTCTTCTATCTCTTTCTTGGAGTCGTTGACTTCAGTACTTTGACAGAGTTGCTTCGGCGACAAGACATATTTATATGCTACTCTTATAATAACAAAATAAAATAAAATATTGTATAGTAGCTAAGACAATACAAAGATTAAGTGCATAACTACCATGGATAACACTCTTGAAACATGATCTACCCAATCTACCCAAGTCCGAAGGGTTGAACCTATGCTCTGATACCATGTTGTAACGCCCCGATTTTCCAAGGAATTTCAGGCACATTACCCTTAAAATACGCTAAATTTTACAAACTACTAGGCCCCTATTTGTCCTCATACAAAAATTACAATTTCAAAATAATACCAAAATCTATGTACAATTTTATTTTACAAGAAGAACTCCAGAGCGACTTTAGTTTTGACACGGACTCCAAGCGACATTGGCCCAGCTTCCGTTCCAGGGGTCCCACCTGCATAAACGGCTCCACTAGAGAATCCTGCACGCTCTGGCAAATTGATCGCCGAAGCAAATCATTTGCCAGGATACAAACGTATCCTAAGTGATAATTCACCAAGTAGAAATCCTAAAACCCAAAACCATAATATACAGTTTCAACGAAATAACACAAAATTATACAGCAATTACACAACGCAGTCACAAGTAGCCTTTTATGAATTTCTTGTCTTTAAGTGAGTTCTAGATTTCTCCACCATGAGAAATACTCTTCCCAAACAACCTTTGAACTATGGCAACTCTGCCGATTTACCCTCCCCTTGCTTGCCCAGTTTGGGGTCCCAGACGAATAAGACCAAACTACATGTCGGGTCAAACTCGGCTGTACCATCACAAAGAGCGAATGATAAACCAACCAACCGCGAGAAATGATACCCATACTCCGGTTTCAACCAATAGAAACACCCCCGGAAATTCCGGAAGATAAATCCAGCAGTGCCATATTCAGGGTTCGCGCAATATATCAAAAATCCACTGGTCTTAAACCACAAGTGCCGATACCATTACCCATTCTTTCAGTAATCAACGATCCTCGGCCACTTTGGCTATCTCCTGACCATATCCGTCACAACAGTGACTATCAACATTTCACTTTCCCTAGGATTTAACGTCTAATCGTTTATTCAAGTCTCGAGTACCACCCAAAGACCCTATTGTCCAATTTCTATGTTCACGTAGCAATTCGAATTACCATAATCCACGTAACAATCAATAGCATACAAAATTCACAAATACAACATCACATGCATAAAGTCTGACATAATAATATTCTAATTTATTAAATATCAATTGACGAATAAGCCAAGATAAATATATGGTGGTTTGAATAAAATTATTATCTTAAAGGATAAAGTTTTTGTTTTTGTTTTACCAAATTACTAATATCGACTTATATATTATTCTTGAAATCATTTAATCTATTTCTTTATTATCATAAAATAAATATTCAGTCAAACAATTAATTACTATACTTAAAATTTAGTCTATTTCTCACATTTAGAAATTATAAAACCTTTCCACTATTTTTCTATTTAAGATATTATCTTTAACAACCATATTATTATTCATAGATTTTACAAATACATTTTTATTGGAAAATACATATTACTAAATTTAGTATTTACTGAACTTAACTTTATTTAATATTATTCTTATTCTTATTATTATTATTATTATTATTATTATTACAAAATACAATAAATGTTTAATATTAGATCTTTATAATGAGATGATATGAGACTAATATGGTCAGTAAAATATTTTGAAATTGGCTTATAAGTAATAACTATTTTTCTTTAGTTAGAATAAATATTCCCTCATATACATTTTAAATCTAAATTCTTACGTATTTAATTATTAAATAATTACTACATAAACTATGATTATTCCGATAATTTATTAATCGCACAATTCTTCACCTACACATGAATTTCAGCACCATAATCTCATGAATAATCCTCAATTTACGAATAAAATTGTTTCCAGGCCTTACCACTGATTTTCTATCACAAACAGGACTAAATATTAATAAAAACAGGACTAAAGAGTAATTAATTAACTTTTGAAATTAAAAACAGGTTATCATCTACCGCAGGAATTAAGTTTTAACCCTAAACTCCATTAATACGGATATTAAGGTTTCGGGTTTCCGGAAAACTACCTCAAACGCGATTCTAAGCTCGGGTGAGTATTGTACGGTGTTCGTAGATCACCATGGTGGTTCCGAAATCTCGAGGCGGCGTCCGGAGGCACTACGACGGGGCCCGCGGCGGCGGTGCAACACACGGCTGTTTTTCTTTTATAAAAGCACCGGAATGGAATTTGGAGGAGTGAGGGAGGTGTGGTGGTGGTGGGTACGGGCCAGAGGAGGCGGTTAGCGGCTGGGTGGTCTTGGGTCGGAGGTGAGGTCGAGGTGGTGACTGGAGGAGGGGAGGAGGCCAAAAGGTGGTGGAGTGTTGCGGGTGGTGCGGGTCACGGTGGCTGGAACGGCGGCCGAGGGATGATGGTGGTATACGGCAGGAGGTGGCGCGGTGGAGGTGAAGTGGGTCGACGGCCGGAGGAGGTGGCGGATGGTGAGGTGGTGGTGCTGAGAGGTGAAGGTGGTGATGGTGGAGGAGGAGATGGGGCCGAGGCAGAAGCTCTCTCTCTCTCTCTGGAATTTAAGAAAATACAATGCACAGTGGGGTGTGTGGGAGTGGTGGTGATATGGGTAGTGGGTGTATATATGCATATAGGAGATCGAAGGAGTAAATGTTGGCAGTGGGGTGGACGTGGGATGGCAGGGAAGGGAGATGGGGTGGAATTAATAGTGCATAGGGGAAGGTGATATTTTGGGGTGTGTACAAAACTGTGTGGAGTTTGTTTTCATTCCATTTTTTTTTTATTTTTAAACTGTCGGTTGGGGTAAGGATGATGGAAATGTGCTCGTGTAGGTAGGAAATAAGAGAAAGAATTATTTCTCGCGGCCGCGGAAATGTGCCTCACGGTGTACGACGGTCCAGTTTTCAGTTTGGAAAATTTTGAAAATATTACTATAGACTAACAAAAATATTTTTAGACTAACCCCGGTCTCGGTTTACGAAACAGTAATCTAGATAGCCAAAAATTATATATATTTTTCATGAATATTAATACATCTGAATTGAATTTAAATGGAAATTAACTAATTAAATCAAAATTTATTAACTAGCATATCGGAAAACAATGAAATTGATTTTTGAAATAATATCACGAAATTTTTTTTATTTATTAAAAATTTTGGGATATTACAACCTATCCCCCTTAAAATAATTTCGTCCTCGAAATTAGAGTGTACTTTCATTTAAAAACAAATGTGGATAGTTTGTATAAATAGTGTCTTCTTGTTCCCATGTTCGCTATTCGATTCCTCAACGTCGCCTAGAATTTTTGACTCGGTTTATATGTTCTCTCATCGATCAAAGATTTGCGCAGGTTGCTCCTCAAAAGTCGTGTCTTCATCAACGTCCACCGAGTTGAGAATGTGAGCACTGTGTGCCCTCTACTTCCACAACATATAGGAATGGAATACATTATGAACCATAGTGATTTGCGGCAGCACTGCTAATCGATAAATGACCTCTCGGATTCTCTACAGAATCTCAAACAGCTAGTTGCAACTCAGTGGGAGCTTTCCTTTCATTCCACAAAAATGATACCACATCCTGGCTTGATCTCTCGGAAGGAAATAATGGGCAATTTACCTCTAGGTCCAGAAAATAGAAAGTAATTATCACCAAGTTTCCTCTAATTAACGAAACACTAAAACCCTATGAAAGTGCCTAAAACCCCCAATACTGAAAGTACTTAACTTTTAGGGCACCCTATGAAAGTGCCTAAACCTCAGGGTACCCTATAAAAGTGCCTAAAACTCTAGAGTACCCAATAAAAGTGCCTAAATCGCTAAAACCCTATAATAGGAAAGTGCACCCTAAAACTCCTATGAAAGTGCCTAAACCTAAACCCTATGGCTCTATGAAATCACCTAAACCTAAACTCTAGGGTACCTTAAACCCTAGGGTATCCTAAAATCTAAAATCTTAAGGTACCCTAAAACTCTAGGGTACCCTAAAATCCTAAAATCCTAAGGTACCCTAAGATTTTAGGGTACCCAAGGGTACTAGGGTACCCATTAGGGTACCATAAAACCCTAGCATACCTTAAAACCCTAGGGTGACATTTCTATTAATGGTAAATGTATTTTTGTAAAAGTGGATTTAGTGGTAATTAAGTATTTCATCTCTCCTTAATGGGAATTAAGTGTCATTTTTCTATACTTAGAGGTAATTTTCTCGGAAATAAAATACATTAAAGGTAAACGGTCTTGTCCTCTTGTCAACGTGGCTCTTTTATCGGCTTTGAGTGATCAGTAGTCGTCAACGTATCGCTGTTCTCGGTCAACTCTTTTAAAAGTTTGGTCCCTATTTCTTAAAAGGTGGGTACTCTTGTCCCAAAAAAAAAATGAGAGGATTACAAAAATTTTCAAGGGGTTCATACATGAATCAAATGTTCAAAAGTCAAAGCACCAAAAAGAAAGTACGAACAGATCCTCTTTTGCGAGTCGAAGGTATGAGTAGTTTTGAGTTGAGTTGGAAAACGAATACAACGAGAATCAAGTTAACCGAAGTCAAACTCAATTATTTGGATTTGAAGAATTTCATCATTGGAATAGTGCTGATAAAAAGATTTAACATGCGAGTGAAACAAGCAAGTATTTGGTCTACCAACATTGCACTGGAATAATTTTACAAGGGTTCTCATAAGAAATATCAATCTATCGATAGATTTTGAAGAATTAAAAGGTCCAATCGATGAAACCGAACTAGATAATTATTTTGCGACACATTGGCCAAATGCGTTTCAAAACAACCATCTAACTCTAGTTATCAGATAAAATATTGGGCACAACTGAAAAATAAGCAATGGCTTACGAGTCCATTCTTAAAATAGAACAAGGAATTGATAGGATGATTATTGAATTTTATTAGCTCAAGACAGGATATATAGCTTAAAGAAAGCAAAATATAACAATGATTAATTTGTGCACTCAACTCCAACATTGAAAGTTGAACGTCGTTTACGGGATTAGAGTTTTGTAAGATTGGTCACATGTTTTGTTGTGATATCAAAAGAATCAAAGGTTGTGGATAGCTAATAGTGCGCAGGTCAAAATAAATGACGATTGCTCCAAAAATGAAGTATTCAATGGATCAGATAGGTTAGACTTGCAATTGAGTAAACTGTTGACTTTAAATCAAATCAAATCAAATTAAGAGAGGTTGGAACAAAATGATTTTTATGAATACCCAACTCACAAAGAAAATGTCACGAGAGTTGGGTGCTTGGAATAGACAAGAGTTCAACGATCCGAGCTTTAGTTGAAGTTACAGCTCTAACAATGGAGAGTCATGATGAATGGGATTTTAAGAAGAGCCAAGACAGATTGAAGGTAGCAGGCAGTTAGGATACAATCGATTGAATAAGAATGAGGACTTAGATGAATAATCATCAATAGCTCGTCTATCCCCCTTAAAAAAAATAGGACTTCATTTCGAGAGAATGGTTACTGCTTTCTCAGATGGTCACGACCTTGGGCTCTTCCTGGTCTGTTTGAACTACGTAGGTGCCTTCAACGGATTTAGTTTGCATAGTATATAGCTCGGTGACGATTGTGATTCTCTAATAGTGTCAAGCTTTTATTCGTCGATCTACTATTTTGAGGAGTCTACGACGCTTGAGGTTAGGGTGTCGAAATAGGATGTGACAATTGCTTACAGAGGTTGCATAATCTCCATGTTACTCGGTATCTCATTGGGCTTCGTGTTGCTTGCTCTCGAGATTGACATAAGCATGTTGATGATGTGGGCGGCGTTGACGTTGGCATTGGGGTTTATACGAAGTTAGGGGTTTCTAATTACGAAAATGTGGTAAAAATTTTGAAGTTACAAGAATAAACCAAATTTTGAGTTTTTCTATAATGACATGCAAATATTCCATTTTCTTTTTCTTTTTCTTTTCTTTTCTTTTTTTACAAAACAATTGAAAGTATCTATGCAGAAAGTACCACATATTTATGCAGAAAGTGCACATAGCCAGACACATGATAACTACAATTAGCCCTAACTACTAATCATACATGTAAGGATTAAGTTTTCTCACGGTACGTTCACACAATGACCCTACCCTTTCCAACTTATCTCTGATCGTAGCCTAGACGAGGAGAAAAATCATCTTTCAACAAGTACTTAACTTCCTAGGTGGCCTCTTCGTCAACCTCGATCTCTTCTCCAACGATCACATCATCTTCAAACGAGAACTTTGACCGCGTTAGTCGGCTTACTCATACAATAAGAGCGAGTTCTTCTATCTCTTTCTTGGAGTCGTTGACTTCAGTACTTTGACAGAGTTGCTTCGGCGACAAGACATATTTATATGCTACTCTTATAATAACAAAATAAAATAAAATATTGTATAGTAGCTAAGACAATACATAGATTAAGTGCATAACTACCATGGATAACACTCTTGAAACATGATCTACCCAATCTACCCAAGTCCGAAGGGTTGTACCTATGCTCTGATACCATGTTGTAACGCCCCGATTTTCCAAGGAATTTCAGGCACATTACCCTTAAAATACGCTAAATTTTACAAACTACTAGGCCCCTATTTGTCCTCATACAAAAATTACAATTTCAAAATAATACCAAAATCTATGTACAATTTTATTTTACAAGAAGAACTCCAGAGCGACTTTAGTTTTGACACGGACTCCAAGCGACATTGGCCCAGCTTCCGTTCCAGGGGTCCCACCTGCATAAACGGCTCCACTAGAGAATCCTGCACGCTCTGGCAAATTGATCGCCGAAGCAAATCATTTGCCAGGATACAAACGTATCCTAAGTGATAATTCACCAAGTAGAAATCCTAAAACCCAAAACCATAATATACAGTTTCAACGAAATAACACAAAATTATACAGCAATTACACAACGCAGTCACAAGTAGCCTTTTATGAATTTCTTGTCTTTAAGTGAGTTCTAGATTTCTCCACCATGAGAAATACTCCTCCCAAACAACCTTTGAACTATGGCAACTCTGCCGATTTACCCTCTCCTTGCTTGCCCAGCTTGGGGTCCCAGACGAATAAGACCAAACTACATGTCGGGTCAAACTCGGCTGTACCATCACAAGGAGCGAATGATAAACCAACCAACCGCGAGAAATGATACCCATACTCCGGTTTCAACCAATACAAACACCCCCGGAAATTCCGGAAGATAAATCCAGCAGTGCCATATTCAGGGTTCGCGCAATATATCAAAAATCCACTGGTCTTAAACCACAAGTGCCGATACCATTACCCATTCTTTCAGTAATCAACGATCCTCGGCCACTTTGGCTATCTCCTAACCGTAACTGTCACAATAGTGACTATCAACATTTCACTTTCCCTAAAATTTAACGTCTAATCGTTTATTCAAGTCTCGAGTACCACCCAAAGACCCTATTGTCCAATTTCTATGTTCACGTAGCAATTCGAATTACCATAATCCACGTAACAATCAATAGCATACAAAATTCACAAATACAACATCACATGCATAAAGTCTGACATAATAATATTCTAATTTATTAAATATCAATTGACGAATAAGCCAAGATAAATATATGGTGGTTTGAATAAAATTATTATCTTAAAGGATAAAGTTTTTGTTTTTGTTTTACCAAATTACTAATATCGACTTATATATTATTCTCGAAATCATTTAATCTATTTCTTTATTATCATAAAATAAATATTCAGTCAAACAATTAATTACTATACTTAAAATTTAGTCTATTTCTCACATTTAGAAATTATAAAACCTTTCCACTATTTTTCTATTTAAGATATTATCTTTAACAACCACATTATTATTCATAGATTTTACAAATACATTTTTATTGGAAAATACATATTACTAAATTTAGTATTTATTGAACTTAACTTTATTTATTATTATTCTTATTCTTATTATTATTATTATTACAAAATACAATAAATGTTTAATATTAGATCTTTATAATGAGATGATATGAGACTAATATGGTCAGTAAAATATTTTGAAATTGGCTTATAAGTAATAACTATTTTTCTTTAGTTAGAATAAATATTCCCTCATATACATTTTAAATCTAAATTATTACGTATTTAATTATTAAATAATTACTACATAAACTAGGATTATTCCGATAATTTATTAATCGCACAATTCTTCACCTACACATAAATTTCAGCATAATCCGCCATAATCTCATGAATAATCCTCAATTTACGAATAAAATTGTTTCCAGGCCTTACCACTGATTTTCTATCACAAACAGGACTAAATATTAATAAAAAAAGGACTAAACAGTAATTAATTAACTTTTGAAATTAAAAACAGGTTATCATCTACCGCAGGAATTATGTTTTAACCCTAAACTCCATTAATACGCATATTAAGGTTTCGGGTTTCCGGAAAACTACCTCAAACGCGATTCTAAGCTCGGGTGAGTATTGTACGGTGTTCGTGGATCACCGTGGTGGTTCCGAAATCTCTAGGCGGCGTCCGGAGGCACTACGACGGGGCCCGCTGCGGCGGTGCAACACACGGCTCACTAACTCACGGCTGTTTTTCTTTTATAAAAGCACCGGAATGGAATTTGGAGGAGTGAGGGAGGTGTGGTGGTGGTGGGTACGGGCCAGAGGAGGCGGTTAGCGGCTGGGTGGTCTTGGGTCGGAGGTGAGGTCGAGGTGGTGACTGGAGGAGGGGAGGAGGCCGAAAGGTGGTGGAGTGTTGCGGGTGGTGCGGGTCACGGTGGCTGGACCGGCGGCCGAGGGATGATGGTGGTATACGGCAGGAGGTGGCGCGGTGGAGGTGAAGTGGGTCGACGGCCGGAGGAGGTGGCGGATGGTGAGGTGGTGGTGCTGAGAGGTGAAGGTGGTGATGGTGGAGGAGGAGATGGGGCCGAGGCAGAAGCTCTCTCTCTCTCTCTCTGGAATTTAAGAAAATACAATGCACAGTGGGGTGTGTGGGAGTGGTGGTGATATGGATAGTGGGTGTATATATGCATATAGGAGATCGAAGGAGTAAATGTTGGCAGTGGGGTGGACGTGGGATGGCAGGGGAGGGAGATGGGGTGGAATTAATAGTGCATAGGGGAAGGTGATATTTTGGGGTGTGTACAAAACTGTGTGGAGTTTGTTTTCTTTCCATTTTTTTTTTTTTTAAACTGTCGGTTGGGGTAAGCATGATGGAAATGTGCTCGTGTAGGTAGGAAATAAGAGAAAGAATTATTTCTCGCGGCCGCGGAAATGTGCCTCACGGTGTACGACGGTCCGGTTTTCAGTTTGGAAAATTTTGAAAATATTACTATAGACTAACAAAAATATTTTTAGGCTAACCCCGGTCTCGGTTTACGAAACAGTAATCTAGATAGCCAAAAAATATATATATTTTTCATGGATATTAATACATCTGAATTGAATTTAAATGTAAATTAACTAATTAAATCAAAATGTATTAACTAGCATATCGGAAAACAATGAAATTGATTTTTGAAATAATATCACGAAATTTTTTTTATTTATTAAAAATTTTGGGATATTACACCGCCAGCGCTGTAATAACCGCGCGGTCAACCCTCACTGCTGTCAGCAACTGGATGAATGGCCCGAAACCCGCCTCCTCTACTAACTCCCGCACCCTCCGGGGCAACTCCTTGAAATACTGCAATGAGTGGCCTGAGCCTCCGTGGCCGTAGATATCTTTGGTACGCTGTTTCAACAGAACAAAGGAATAGCATCAGTAAGCAACGCAATGATTCAAGGAAGCAAGCATAATGCAGGAAAGTGAACTATTAAGCCCATACCGTGGTCCACCCGGAAGAGATGTGCGTGGCTCGATCTCGGAGAAGCAAATCCTCAGGGTAATCCGTCCGAGCAGGGACGTAACCGGTCATCCCCGTCGGCTCGAAGAAATGTAGTCGTGGTACGTAGGTATCTGGTGTAAATCCAGGGCGCGCGCTGGCCAAGTAGGCCTTCGCCTCAGCCGCCGCGGTAACTCGCTCCTCGATCACCACCTCCTCCTCTGGCTCCCCAAGCCCCAAATCAGCCATCTCTGGCGACCTCGTGTCCGTCGCCGTCGTCCCTGCACCACTAAGCAATGCTCCTAACAAAAGCGCCGAGGCCTGATCCTCCGTCTTCCTCTAATCCCTCAGCACCTCCCTCACCCCACCATCGAGACCCAAGTGCATCTAGAATATCCTGCGGCCTCGCGGTATCCAAGAATTCCCCCTCCGTGAATGGGACCGGGTGCGAAGCACCAATCCCGCTATCTCCGACCCTCTGCTCAACAGCCGTCGCCCTCAACACTCGTGTCGCGACAACGCGTCCGACTGTCACTTCCTCATCACCAGCCCCTTCCCTCTGCTCATTAATGGCCCGCTCCGCGGCCGCGAGCAAATCCTCCACCGTAGAAGTATCGGGAGTGCCCGTCGCACCTCCCCTGCTACTCATAGCATCTCCCCCACTGTCAATCCCACCACTACCACCACAGAGCTCGACCTCACCCTCTCCGACCACTGTTGCGACTCCTCTACCGCCCGTGGTATCACCACTGCCAACCCCTGCTTCCCCTCTGTGACCCGTGTCATACCCACCGTTCCTGGCCAACTGGCCATTCCTTCCCCGCGCGATCTCATCACCACCGACACCCTCTACCGCCACCGCGCCTCAGCCAGCGCCACCCCTAGCTTCTGGAACTTCGCCAGTCTCCTCCATCCTCGCCGCGCCATCACTCCTGACCCTACTGGCCTCCTCCATCGCCGCCGCAACCTCCACTGCTGCACACCAACTTATCTCCAAAATGGAAAAAATGTTCAGAAAAATGGATCGATCAAGCCGGAGAAGAACAGTTGCTTCACCCACGGTAACAGTTGCCTCACTCCGGAGAATGTTGCTCCGATCTTCTTTTTCAATGTTCTTAAATGACATCGTTTTCCTCACATAACTTTTCGAAAACTCGCCTAAATGAGTACTACCCCGCCCACGTGAAAATTTAGACCACATGTCTAAATGGGTAGGTTTTTTATCTCGCCGCAAGAGTGAGATCATTTATATCTCATTTTTTCGCGCTAAAATTTTTTTTTATCACATTACAAGGGTGAGGTCTTTTGTCTTTTATTTTGGCACAAGAGCGAGATCTTTTATCTCATTCTTTTTCGCCCTAAAATCTTTTATCATGCCACAAGAGTGAGATCTTTTCTCTTTTTTATCACACCACAAGGGTGAGATCTTTTCTATTTTATCTTGCCACAAGAGTGAGACCTTTTATCTCATTTTTTTCTGCCCTGAAATCTTTTATCACGCTGCAAGGGTGAGATTATTTTTCTTTTATCTCGCCGCAAGAGCGAGATCTTTTATTCCGCGCTAAAACCCAGTTTTCATCTTAGTTTTGGACTTAAACTATGATAAAAAATTTTAAGCACCACTTTTTATCACGCTTTCACTGAAAATCGTGATCTTTGTAAATTTCCTTAGTGTGACATATATCTATTATTGTAGTAGTGTAAACAATAATTCTAACATCACACCCAACTTTACACCCACACTTATAATAGGAGTGGATCCCACACACATTGAATGTGTAGTGTGTGCGGACTCTACCCCTATTGTGAGTGTGGGTGTGTGATTAGGTAGGTAGTTGGGTGTGGTAATAGAATGAATGTTGCTTAATTAAAACGCAACCCCTTAGACTCACGTTGAGTAGGGTTGAAAGACTTGTGAATATGCAAACCTAGATTCCCCATAGTTTGGTCTGTTCTAAAATTAAAGGACGTAATTGCACAATTAGGCGATCTTATTATTTTCATCTAATATTTTCCCTGAATCTCAACTGATTCCGAGTAGAAGAGAAACCACGATCCACGTGTACAATATCATCAATATCCTATAGGAAGGTGTTTAAGCCCCACAATTTTAAAACCCCAAATCCTAATTTCTATGGGTGCGTTTGGTAATCTTTTCAATTTTCAGTTTTTAATTTTTAAAAAACTAAAAATAGAAACAGGTTTACGTTTTTATAAAAACAAAAACAAGAAACATGTTTGGTAATAATCTTTTTGAAGACAAAAAAAACTGAAAACACAACAATATGTTTGGTAGAATCATTTTTGTTTTTGTTTTCATTTTCATTCTAAAGTTCTGATGACACCAATCTTCGTGACCGTTGAGGACTTCTAAGACGTAGTCATGGCCTCTTAACATTGATGTTCCACATTAAGAGTCTCATATTCTCTTTTTTGCTATTTTTTAAATAAAAAAATCAACTACTTCTGTGTATACTTTTTTAAATTTTTTCGCACTAAATTAAAGTATTAAAGCCACGAGTACAACCAAGCTGACTAACCACCTGTAAAAGGACGGCGAGCTTTGAGAGTGCCTCGGACACAAAAACTGTAAAGGCAAGGCATTAGTAGGGTATTACAGTCTTTTACTAAACATAGTGAGTTGGGCAATTGAGATTAGTTAAGGAGCTTAGCAGCTGTTGTAATCAAAATAAGCTGAAACACAAAAACTGTAAAGGCAAGGCATTAGTAGGGTATTACAGTCTTTTACTAAACATAGTGAGTTGGGCAATTGAGATTAGTTAAGGAGCTTAGCAGCTGTTGTAATCAAAATAAGCTGAAAGCTAATTTGAGTATAAAAAGGGGATTTTCTCTGATTGTATCGAACAGGGAAAACAGTTCCAAAATTGGGGAATTAAAATCAAAGCTACTTCTCTCTCTCTCTCTTCTTCTTATGTGTTTCTGTTCCTGATCAGTAGATAGAATTGAGGAATTCCAAAGAAACGCCTTGAATTTTGGGCAATTTACCTCTAGGTTCAGAAAATAGAAAGTAATTCCCACCAAATCTCCTCTAATTAACGAAACACTAAAACCCTATGAAAGTGCCTAAAACCCAAAATACTGAAAGTGCCTAACCCCTAGGGCACCCTATGAAAGTGCCTAAACCTCAGGGTACCCTATAAAAGTGCCTAAAACTCTAGGGTACTCAATAAAAGTGCCTAAATCGCTAAAACCCTATAGTAGGAAAGTGCACCCTAAAACTCCTATGAAAGTGCCTAAACCTAAACCCTAGGGCTCTATGAAAGCATCTAAACCTAAACTTTAGGGTACCTTAAACCCTAGGGTATCCTAAAATCTAAAATCTTAAATTATCCTAAAACCCTAGGGTACCCTAAAACCCTAAAATCCTAGGGTACGCTAAGATTTTAGGGTACCCAAGGGAACTAGGGTACCCATTAGGGTACTATAAAACCCTAGCATACCCTAAAACCCTAGGGTGACATTTCTATTAATGATAAATGTATTTTTGTAAAAGTGGACTTAGTGGTAATTAAGTATTTCATCTCTCCTTAATGGGAATTAAGTGTCACTTTTCTGTACTTAGAGGTAATTTTCTCTTGAATTTTGCCCTGTCGGCCCTCGAGCTCTTGAATCCGGAGCTTTAGAGTTTTGATCGTGCAAAAGAGGGAGTCCCGTTCGGCGAGGCACTGGGATTCCTGGTGGAGCCATCGTGTTCCTCTCGCAGCCACCGTTGCTCCTCGCGGAGCCATCTGGCCTCTTCTAGCTTGTAATTAGAGGAGGAGGAGAGAGAGAAGCAAAGGAGAGGCCTGGAGAGAGAGTAGTTTAGGGAGGCTTTGGAGATTGGGAAGGGGGAGAGGTTAATGGGTTGTGGGAGAAGAGGAGGAGGAGGGTGAGGTAGTCTAGGGAAGTGTTGGTGTTTACACCCGTTTTTGGCACCCAGTCCTGGGCAAGTATTGGAGGGCCATTTAATTATCTTTTAATTAAATTGGGCCGTGAAATGAAGAGTTATCGGGGCTAAGTGTACTGCGCCAAAACAATGTTGGCGGACCCAGTTAATTTTAGTCCAAGTCGGCCACGGGTTCAAGGTTATTAATTATGGGCTATGTATATTTGAAGCTTAAAAGGGCCCATAATTAATAAAATGGAAGAATCAGGCCTTTTATTATTTGAATGGCCCAGTATTCTTTCAATTGAATATTCTGGAGAAGCCTCATGGAGGAAAAAGAAAGCAAGTTAGTGGGGTTGTGCTGCCACGTGGACATTGTCAAATGACCCATAATCTCTCAAGTGCCATGAAAAAAGGAGAACGTGGGCTAGCGGTTATAAGTATTAACTGGCCATTTGACTAACAAATGGCCCATTATCCCCCATTTACACAGTTTAAGGCCATGTTGTAGACGTCAACTGCCATAAACCGCCAACATATGTAGCATACGGAAGTTACATGCACAACATGGGACACTTGGCAAGTTTT
The DNA here is from genome assembly GCA_025413875.1 of Rhododendron molle. Taxonomy (NCBI): domain Eukaryota; kingdom Viridiplantae; phylum Streptophyta; class Magnoliopsida; order Ericales; family Ericaceae; genus Rhododendron; species Rhododendron molle. The sequence continues at coordinate 31,010,871 of CM046391.1, read as the reverse complement.
TGAGCAACCGTGTGGCTGAATTTTAGGCTCTCATCCGTTGGATCCTCGGCCTATAAATACTAGAATCAAAGAAGGAAAAGGGGTTCACACACCAATCAAGCTCAACGCTTAAACCAAAGTCTTCCTAGCGAAGCAACTATCTCACTTATCTCACCTCCACTCGGTTATTTCTCCAAATAATTCGAGTTTCTCTATCTCTCATCCCCAATTCAAATCTCTCTAGTATCCCCAATTTTATTATTACGACATAATAAAATTATTCTACGATCTCTATTTTTTCTCACACGGTTGGGAAATTTTAAGTCCACTTCGTTGTAGCAAACCACGAACTTCTTTGTGGCCTCACCCTTTGGGTCACACACAGTCGCACTACATACGAAGTCAGATCGAGGCGCACACGCCTTTCATACGTTGGACGCCGACAAATCCTGGCACGCCCGCTCAGTCCTTGAGCCCATTTTCGAGCCTAACATGTAACGCCCCCAAAATCAGGTTCGTTAAATAAAGGTTTTATTAGACAAACAAGACAGAGTCTAGCTCATTATTACATCCAATCTCCTTAGAAAGGTTTATATTACACAAAAGGGAGGGTTACTAAGGCTAACTAAAGCTCCTTCTCTTCCTCCATCCTAGCGAGTTCCTCAGCTCCGAAAGCCTCCAAGGTATACAGCTCTCCTTGTTCATCTAAAAAGTCTGACACATTATACCAGGGTCGCCACCAGTATAATATGTCAGGGTCATATAAAGCAACACCGTGAGCTTGAAAGCTCAATAGAGTAATCCAAACCCACTAACCCTTAACATACACATCAAAGATGGTATACGATTTTCCAAACTTAACATGCTTTCGAACAACACATACAATTACACATGCACATTCATTAACGAGCGTTGGTGTCATGTTTTCCGTGTGTCTCTCCTACACGACTCATCGTTTTGTGTCTCATCTTTTATCATCAATTCCGAAAACACGCACGCACACAACCATGGGTTACAAGTACCTTGTGTCGCACAACAATGAGCTACCAAGTCCGGCTCATTGCCACAAGGATACCAACGCATGGCCACAATGGCTACCAAGTCCGGCACATTGTGTCACATACACACACAACCATGAGCATCCAAGACCGGCACCTTGTGTCGCACAACAATGAGCTACCAACTCCGGCTCATTGCCACAAAGGCTACCAAGTCTGACTCAAGGCCATAATGGCTACCAAGTCCAGCCATTATGCATTTCCAAAACACTTTTTATCCATATCAACCACATCTTAGGTGTCATATCTCTACTTTTCCAATTCCATGCATCGACTCCGCGGTGGGACTAATCACATAACTCATGCGATATCGAAGAGCAAGATCATCCAACTCTATACTATCATGCACGTTAAAAGGTCAAAATACGAATACTTCGTTTCAAAACAACACTTTATCTTTAAAACGCATTTCCTTCAAGAAGTTCAATAAAACAACATATGTTTATTGACGAGTTCATACAATCACGTAGCAATTAGGCGATCAAACAATCAAGTAGCCACAAGATCAAAGTAAACTACGTACTTTTAGCAAGAAAGTTCTACAAGCTAAATCATACGACTAACTTTATTTTCTTTAGCGAAAATAGCTCGAAAAGCTCAAAATACTTCTTAAATAGTTAAGGATTAACTACACTTAAAATATACTTAGAGAAGTAGGTTCGAAAAACTCTACAAGATCAAACATATACTTAGGAAGAGTGGTTAGGGATCACTACTAAAGTATACTACATATACTTAGAGATAGCGGGGTCGGAGTAATCTACATACAACTCAACATTCACACAATATACTTAGAGTGAGTAGGTTCGAAGAACTCTACAAGATCAAACATATACTTAGGAAGAGTGGTTAGGGATCACTACATACAACTCAACATTCACACAAATATACTTAGAGTGAGTAGGTTCGAAGAACTCTACCGTTCTTCTTGGCGGTAGAAAAGGACTACGAAAAGATCGACGGAAAGAAAGTCGGCACTCGAACGGCGTAACGACTTACGATAAGCTTCCGATAGCTTCGAAAGAGAAAGGTTTCTCTCGAAACTAGATCCTAACTACAACTACTTTAGGATCGACGTAGTGGTCGTATGGTGGTTTAGTGGCAGAGATGGAAAGTTTCTTGAAAAACTAGAAAGAAACTCAAGAACCAAGAAAGAACAACAAGAACAAGCAAGAACTTCTTATGCTTTCAAGGAAGAAGTGAGGAATGGAAAGGTGTGAGTTCAAATGAAGAAAGAGGTGAGTATTTATAGGCAAGCACTCCCTCTCTCTCTCCCTAGCCGAATTCTCTCTCTCTCTCCTATATCTTATTTTTTTAATTCAAGCAATCTTGCTTCCTTGCAAGAAACAACCTAGAACCCTAGGTTTGCATGGCTATGGTGTGTCCTTGGATTGGATTTTGGAAGATTGGCCAAGGAAATGGATTTGTATCAAGTAAACAATTAGGGTTTTGGTACAAAGGACAAGATCTTGCTTGAAGTCTTATGCTTTCAAAGATTGAATGCATAGAAAAAGGACAAGGATGACCAAGGCATGGTCATTCAAGGAAGCAACACACATCACTCTCTCTCTCTCCCTCTCTCATCCGAATCTCTCTCTCTCTCCCATCTCTGTCTCGGCCTCTCTCTCTCTCTCCCTCCTTGGTACATTAGTACAATAGATATATATAACTATATATATATATAAGATATGGAAGGACAAGGATTGGTGGATTGAATAAGGAAAGAGTGAGGTTTTGGTTTACAAGGGATTTGGACAAGATTTTAGGCTTTCAAGAGTACAATAGAATATCAAAGAAGATCAAGCATTGGTCAATGAAAGCACAAGGAAATCTAGGTACATTCTCTCCCTCTCTTTTCTTCTCTTTCTCTCTCTCTCTCCCTCTCTCTCTCTCGGGTTCTCTCTCTCTCTCTCTCGGCATTCTCTCTCTCTCCCTCTCTCTCTCTCTCCCACTTGTACACCCTTGAAAGTATACATATATACTAATATATATATACGTACTATGGGTCTTTCAAAATCTTGTATTTAAAACTAAATAAAGATTTTCTAATATAATATTGTAATACACACATGTTATATACAATATTATATATATATATATATTTATATATCTATATATATACATACAAGTCCATATATATTATATATACAAGCAAGTACATACAATCTAAGCTAGATACACACAAATCTAATATCTAATAAAGAATTCTACTACTTTCAAAGTACAAGGTCCTAAATTAATAACCTAATATACTAATCTTATTATAATCAAATATCACACATGCCAAATCTAATATTTTAATCACCTATTCTTAGTTGGCAAGTAAAGCTATTATCCAATGGATAATAGTTTCCCTAGCGGTTAATAACCAATGGTTAATGATGGTAAGGTCCAAAGGTTATCGTCCAATGGTTAATAAATCTCCTAGCGGTTATTATCCAACGGTTAATGCTAGAAAGTCTAATACTTGCAATTAAGCACTAAGCTAATCTAATCTCGTACTTAGGAAGGTTAACCAAGGTTTACCTATTGACCAATGGGTAAAGGAAACCCTAACGCAATTGTCCAATGGTCGATAGCTTAAAGGTTCAAACGGTTCAAAGGGTTAATCTAGGGTTACCAAACTCAAGGGTTTCAAAAGGTTCGTGAATCGAAGGCTCATAAGGTTCACAGATGTTTAGGAACGATCGGTGGCTAGGTTAAACGATGGCTACGTCGAATCATCAGTTAAAAGCTAGCTAGGGTTGCTAGATAGGATTTCCAGCCGAGAAGTGAAATCTTAGGGCTTTATCCTAGAAACGACAGGAAGATCGGTGGTTAAACGATGATTAAAACCTAATTTAAGATTTTTCAAACAGTAACAACGAAATTTTTATTTAGTAAAAATTAGGGTTGTTACAACCTATCCCCCTTAAACAATTTCGTCCCCGAAATTCGCCGCGTGCTCGGATTCAAACAGGTGAGGGTGGCTCGCCTTCGGGGTTTCTTCTCTTTCCCAGGTAGTTTCACTAGCTCCACGGTTCTTCCACAAAACTCGAACTTACTTAATCGTCTTGTTCTGGATGATCTTCTCATCCGGTCTTATATCTCGATCAGTTCTTCCTCGTATGTCGCATCTTCCTCGATGATGATGTCCTCCCAATTGAGTACGTGCGTCGGCAACACGAGGTACTTGCGAAGCATTGAAACGTAAAATACGTTATGTACTTTATCTAATTGCGGAGGTAGGGCTAAACGATACGCAACCTTTCCTATTTTCTCTACGACATCGAAGGGTCCTATGTAGCGCGGGGAAAGTTTTCCTTTCTTTCCAAACCTAATTACACCTTTCTTCGGTCAGATCTTCAGAAACACGTGGTCTCATACTTCGAAGCTTAGAGGTCGGTTCCTCTTGTCTGCATAACTCTTCTGTCGGCTTTGAGCAGTCTGGATCCTTTGTCAAATAAGCTTAACCTTCTCTGTAGTATCTCGTACTATGTCAGGTCCAATCACTCCCGTTTCTCCTACGTCAGTCAAACAAACAGGAGATCGACAGGGTCGTCCATATAAGGCTTCGTATGGTGCCATTTCAATACTCGCCTGGTAACTGTTATTGTAACCGAACTCCACCAAAGGTAGATGTTGCTCCCAGTTCCCAGAAAAATCTAAGGCACAGGCTCTTAGCATGTCTTTCAATGTCTGGATGGTCCTCTCCGTTTGTCCATCTGTTTGAGGGTGGAAGGCGGTACTGAGTCTTACGTCTGTTTCCAAAGCCTTCTGCAATCCCTTCCAGAAATGTGAGACAAAACGTGGATCTCTGTCAAACACTATTGAGACAGGTACTCCGTGTAGTTGTACAATCTCTCTAATGAACAACATACTCAATTGTTCCACATTCTCTGTCATCTTGACAGGCAGGAAAATGCGCAAATTTGGTGAGTCGGTCCACGATCACCCAAATCGCGGTGTTGGACTTGGCTGATCTTGGCAAGCTAGTCACGAAATCCATCGATACATGCTCCCACTTCCACGTAGGAATTGATAAGGGTTGAAGGTCTCCTCCAGGTTTCTGATGTTCTGCCTTAACTTGCTGACACACCAGGCAGGTTGATACAAATTGAGCTACGTCCTTCTTCATTCCCTCCCACCAGTACGTCCTTCGCAGGTCATGGTACATCTTCGTACCGCCAGGGTGGACTGCGAAATTCGAATGGTGTGCTTCTCGGAGTACAGCTTCTCTGAGAGCTCCGATGTTAGGTACAAAGACCTTTCCTTGGAATCTCAGACTATTGTCCTTCTCGAGTGTCCATCCGGGTATCGCCTTTCCTTCTCGGATTCCATACCGAATGAATTCACAATCCTGCTCGGAAGTCTGAGCCATCAGAATCTCTTGGTGAAGCGCTGGTTCTATTACTAGGGCATAGAGATGCGCTTTCCCATCTTCTGATGAGGGTCGCAGGTTGAACTCATTAAGAGTATCCACCATCTCCCATTCCTTAACGGCATTCTTGGCCTTCTGCGCCCGATCCTTTCGGCTAAGGGCGTCAGCTACTACATTAGCCTTGCCGGGGTGGTATTGGAGTGTAAATTTATAATCCTCCAAATACTCCATCCATCGACGCTGCCTCAGGTTCAACTCCTTCTGAGTGAACAAGTACTTGAGGCTCTTATGGTCAGTAAAGACCTCGAATTGTTCTCCCCACAAATAGTAACGCCACGATTTGAGGGCGAATACTACAGTGGCCAATTCTAAGTCATGAGTAGGATAATTCCTCTCGTGAGGTCGGAGTTGTCGCGATCCATAGGCTACAACTTTCCCGTTTTGCATCAGTACGCATCCCAAACCATCCCTCGAGGCGTCGCAATAGACCGTGTAGTCTATACCGCGCTCGGGTATGATGAGTATTGGTGCGCTGGTCAGCCTCTTCTTCAATTCTTGAAAAGCTTTCTCGCAAGCTTCATTTCAATCCAGCTTTACTCCTTTCTGGGTCAGTCTCGTCATTGGTTTGGCCAGGGTCGCAAAGTCGGGTATGAATCTACGGTAATAATCGGCTAATCCTAGGAAACTTCTAATCTCAAACACAGAGGTTGGCTGGTTCCATTTCAGCACTGCCTCGACCTTCTCCTCGTCCACAGTGATTCCATCTTTGGATACTACGTTACCCAAGAACTTAACCACTTCTAGCCAGAACTCGCATTTACTTGCCTTGGCATAGAGTTGGCTATCTCGGAGTACTTGTAGCACTATCCGTAGATGTCCTTCGTGCTCCTCCTTACTGGTGGAGTACATCAAAATGTCGTCAATGAACACCACTACAAACTTGTCTAAGTAGGGTTGAAAGATTTTGTTCATGAGACACATGAATACTGCCGGAGCATTCGTCAGCCCAAATGGCATTACTACAAACTCGTAGTGGCCATATCTTGTACAAAAGGCTGTCTTAGCGATGTCCTCGTCGCGGATCCTAAGTTGGTGATAGCCTGATCGAAGATCGATTTTCGAGAAATAGGTTGCTCCTCTCAATTGATCAAACAGGTCATCGATCCTAGGCAAAGAGTAACGGTTCTTAATGGTTACTTGGTTCAACTTCCTATAGTCGATACACAAGCGAAGCGTCCCTTCCTTCTTCTTCACGAACAATGCAGGTGCTCCCCACGGCGATGTGCTCGGCCTGATGAATCCTTTGTCCAGCAGCTCCTTCAATTGGGTCTTGAGCTCCGTTAGTTCTGCGGGGGCCATCGAAATCGGCACTGTCCCCGGTTGGAGTTCTATAGAGAAGTCTATCTCTCTATGAGGTGGTAAACCAGGAAGTTCCTCAGGAAATACATCGGCATATGCGCACACGATGTGTGGTAATCCCAGTTCCATCCGGTCAGTTTCTTCCATTTGGAGACTAGCTAGCCATCCAAATAGTTGATTCTGCCACCTTGACCTCTTAGTCAAAGAACTCGCGGTCTGCCTATCCCCCTTAAAACGGAAACGAGTTTCCTCTGGGGTGAAGGCCGTCACAGTCTTTTGGTGACAGTCTATGACCGCACGATGTGCTGATAGCCAATCCATTCCCATGATCACGTCGAAGTTCGCCATGTCGATTACACGAAGATCGTAGGTTAGATGCAGGTTATCTACTTCTAGCTCGCACCCTCTACATACTAGACTAACCGCTATACTTCCTCCTAACGGTGACGCTACTTTCGTACTCGCACCTAGAGGTTCGGTTTCTAGTGCCAGGGCAGTTATGCAAGCAGTAGATATAAAGGAATGCGATGCACCAGAGTCAAACAAGGCTTGTACGCATGTACTATACAATAGTAGCGTACCTTGGATCACAGAGGGATCCTGCTCTTGTTCCTCAGTCTACAGTGTAAAGATGCGCCCTCCAGTGCCTTGCTGGGATCCAATGGGCTGCTTTCCTTTGTTATGTCCATTTTGCTGCGAAAATGGACCTCCAGGGTTCAACTGTCCAATTCCAACACGCCCAGTCTGTTGGGTCTTTTGGTTTCCATTGCCTCCACTCCTTTCCTTCGGAGGTTGTGGGCACTGACGGCTGTAGTGACCCATCAACTGACAGTTGTAACACCTTACTGTCGTGATGTCTCTATTGCCTCTTTGCAATTGGTCATGCCCAGAAGTAACAGTTTTCCAAACTTGGTTATTCTGAGGTGGGGTAAAGGTCTTAACGGGGTAGGGTCCTCGGTTAAGGCTAGGCGATTGGCTACATACTGGTCCACCGGTATTGTTCGTCGCCTTCCTCCAGCGAGTCTTGAAGTCAGCTTCCTCGCTCTCTAGCCGGAGCGCACATTTCACCACTTCAGCATAGGTGGGAAACGTTTGAGCTACGACGGCCCTTCGAGCGGTTGTTAGTCCCCACTCGAATCTTCTTGCTTTCTTATCCTCCGTGGCCACAGCCTTCAGGGCATAACGAGATAGCTCCTCGAACTTCGTCGCGTACTGGGTGACGGTCATGGTTCCTTGCTTTAGGTTCGTAAATTCTTGTTCCTTGGCTAAACGAAGGGGTGTGGGAAAGTATTTATCAAGGAACAGGGTTTCAAATTGGGCAAAGGTCAACGTGGCTACGGTATGGGTTGATTCTATCAGGTCCCACCAATAATGGGCTTCTCCCTTAAATTGGTAGGTGGCTAAAGCTACGCGGTCTCCATCGCGAGTGATCTCCAAGGTGTCCAGGATCACCTTGACTTCCTTCAGCCACGTTTCAGCTACGGTCGGGTTAGGGTCTCCATGAAAAGTCGGGGGTCGACGCTTACAGAACTCGTTCATCGCTTGGGTTCGGGTCATAGGTCCGTCATCGCGGTGTGGGTTTCGACGATTGGCATTCAAAGCAGCCACGAAAGCTTGAAGGATTTGGGTTAAGTTAGGGTTAGCGTTAGGATCAGGGTTAGAGGATTCGCCTTGCTCGTATCCTAGTCCGCTTCGTCGGTTCACCATCTACGCGTTAAAATCGAACGAGGGAGGTTTAATCTAAGTTAAACTATCGTTTTCGAAGTCAGAGGTTCAACTACGTAAGCAAAATGTCAAATAGTACGCAACAGTACTCTTTTGAAACAAAATAGATTTTTCATAGATAAACCACGATTTCATACATAAACACAAAGTTCTACTATAAAGCTAACGACACGATTCCTCCTAATACAAGTGGAATGATCCTACATACTCTTAATACATGGTCTAAGTTCGTACTCACACAAGTGTGACTACAACTCTCGGGACCTTATTCTAAAACTACGACTCTATTACTATGGTGGAGTAAGTCCAAAATACACTCGTAACTCCTCCTTCCATTCCTTCTCCCTCTTCTCGAGCCAATACTCTCCTCGTTGACGGGCATCCTCGACAGCGTCACTAAGTGATAAACGTAAGGTCTCCACATCCATGGTCTCAGCTAAAGGTGACACGAGAATAACCTCGAAGGTGTGCTCGCTAGTGGCAGGGTCAAATATACCCAAGTGGGGTATAGGGATATAACTCTCGGGTGCAAGCATGGCCTTGTACGTAAGCAGGTCCGCAAAGGTGAATGGTGTAGCAGGGGTACAGCTAGCCATATCTACAATAATAAAATTATATGTTAGACTTATCGGTGTGAAAGGGTAGTCTCGTAAAGACACATGTACACACATAAACAATGAACACGCATAAAAGAAACACATAATTCCATTACTTAGGGAAAACAAGTACATCATAGGCGGCTTATAGTAGCCTTAAGCTTAATACATCAAAAGTCCTACATTTTCCTATTTTACATCAAAAGGCCTATCAACAGTGATCCTAGTTTAAAAGATCCTACATCCCAAAGGATTACAACTATTACTAGGTTTATTTAGGGACTCCTAAAAGATGATCGGGATTTGGGCCTTGTATGGGCCTATATCGTCCTCGACAGGTGGCGGGGGTACATCATCGGAGTCAACTTCGATGTCTATCACATCGGGGGCAGTCCAAATCATCCAACCAGGTTCTCCTACTATCTCCTCCTCATCAGACTCCCATCCATTATCGATGGCATCTAAATGTTGCATCTCCATGAGGTGTTGCCAATCAGCCTCATTTTGGGGTGGGTCATGAAATCCATCCTCATCCGCGGAGTCCTCTTCAGGCTCCTCAGGATCTTCCTCCTCGGGATCTTCCTCTTCTTCTTCAACTCCTTCTACCAGAAATTCTACCTCATTAGGGGGTGCTAATTGGACAAAGATGGGTGCGGCCTCTTCAACACCATCCTCTTCGGCCTCGGGAAGTGGAAAGGCACCGTGCTCTAGATGGTAGTCATAGACATAAGGGAAGGCATAGGGAAAGTAAGGGTCCGCCACAAGCAGGTTTGTCATTGACCTCAGGGTCCCTCTAAGTCGACGGGTTTCAGCTAATAGGTTGGCTTGGTAGGTGCTCATCTACAAGGAAAAGTTTAAACCTCAATTAGTCACGGTTTAAAGACAAGGGTTCAATTAACACTAAAGAAAAACTTGGATTTAGCTACGTTCCACATTCGATTCTTGATTTAAGTCATCATCCAATTGTTCAGGAATTCCCAGTTCGGCGGTACTGCCAGTTTCCACCTTACTTCAATTCGAAGATTGTTTTGTCAGAATTCCATCCAATTTGGGACGGTAAACTTAAACTCAAGTCACGTTTGTGCAACGGTCAACTTATCTTAATCTTATCTCAAGACTTATCTTAAAGGCTAGTCTTATAGGCTACCCATTCTACCCATGGCCGAGGTTTTGAACCTAAAGCTTTGATACCAAGTTGTAACGCCCCTAAAATTGGGTTCGTTAAATAAAGGTTTTATTAGACAAACAAGGCAGAGTCTAGCTCATTATTACATCCAATCTCCTTAGAGAGGTTTATATTACACAAAAGGGAGGGTTACTAAGGCTAACTAAAGCTCCTTCTCTTCCTCTATCCTAGCGAGTTCCTCAGCTCCGAAAGCCTCCAAGGTATACAGCTCTCCTTGTTCATCTAAAAAGTCTGACACATTATACCAGGGTCGCCACCAGTATAATATGTCAGGGTCATATAAAGCAACACCGTGAGCTTGAAAGCTCAATAGAGTAATCCAAACCCACTAACCCTTAACATACACATCAAAGATGGTATACGATTTTCCAAACTTAACATGCTTTCGAACAACACATACAATTACACATGCACATTCATTAACGAGCGTTGGTGTCATGTTTTCCGTGTGTCTCTCCTACACGACTCATCGTTTTGTGTCTCATCTTTTATCATCAATTCCGAAAACACGCACGCACACAACCATGGGTTACAAGTACCTTGTGTCGCACAACAATGAGCTACCAAGTCCGGCTCATTGCCACAAGGTTACCAACGCATGGCCACAATGGCTACCAAGTCCGGCACATTGTGTCACATACACACACAACCATGAGCATCCAAGACCGGCACCTTGTGTCGCACAACAATGAGCTACCAAGTCCGGCTCATTGCCACAAAGGCTACCAAGTCTGACTCAAGGCCATAATGGCTACCAAGTCCGGCAATTATGCATTTCCAAAACACTTTTTATCCATATCAACCACATCTTAGGTGTCATATCTCTACTTTTCCAATTCCATGCATCGACTCCGCGGTGGGACTAATCACATAACTCATGCGATATCGAAGAGCAAGATCATCCAACTCTATACTATCATGCTCGTTAAAAGGTCAAAATACGAATACTTCATTTCAAAACAACACTTTATCTTTAAAACGCATTTCCTTCGAGAAGTTCAATAAAACAGCACATGTTTATTGACGAGTTCATACAATCACGTAGCAATTAGGCGATCAAACAATCAAGTAGCCACAAGATCAAAGTAAACTACGTACTTTTAGCAAGAAAGTTCTACAAGCTAAATCATATGACTAACTTTATTTTCTTTAGCGAAAATAGCTCGAAAAGCTCAACATACTTCTTAAATAGTTAAGGATTAACTACACTTAAAATATACTTAGAGAAGTAGGTTCGAAAAACTCTACAAGATCAAACATATACTTAGGAAGAGTGGTTAGGGATCACTACTAAAGTATATTACATATACTTAGAGATAGCGGGGTCGGAGTAATCTACATACAACTCAACATTCACACAATATACTTAGAGTGAGTAGGTTTGAAGAACTCTACAAGATCAAACATATACTTAGGAAGAGTGGTTAGGGATCACTACATACAACTCAACATTCACACAAATATACTTAGAGTGAGTAGGTTCAAAGGACTCTACCGTTCTTCTTGGCGATAGAAAAGGACTACGAAAAGATCGACGGAAAGAAAGTCGGCACTCGAACGGCGTAACGGCTTACGATAAGCTTCCGATAGCTTCGAAAGAGAAAGGTTTCTCTCGAAACTAGATCCTAACTACAACTACTTTAGGATTGAGGTGGTGGTCGTATGGTGGTTTAGTGGCGGAGATGGAAAGTTTCTTGAAAAACTAGAAAGAAACTCAAGAACCAAGAAAGAACAACAAGAACAAGCAAGAACTTCTTATGCTTTCAAGGAAGAAGTGAGGAATGGAAAGGTGTGAGTTCAAATGAAGAATGAGGTGAGTATTTATAGGCAAGCACTCCCTCTCTCTCTCCCTAGCCGAATTCTCTCTCTCTCTCCTATATCTTATTTTTTTTAATTCAAGCAATCTTGCTTCCTTGCAAGAAACAACCTAGAACCCTAGGTTAGCATGGCTATGGTGTGTCCTTGGATTGTATTTTGGAAGATTGGCCAAGGAAATGGATTTGTATCAAGTAAACAATTAGGGTTTTGGTACAAAGGACAAGATCTTGCTTGAAGTCTTACGCTCTCAAAGATTGAAAGCATAGAAAAAGGACAAGGATGACCAAGGCATGGTCATTCAAGGAAGCAACACACATCACTCTCTCTCTCTCCCTCTCTCATTCGAATCTCTCTCTCTCTCCCATCTCTCTCGGCCTCTCTCTCTCTCTCCCTCCTTGGTACATTAGTACAATAGATATATATAACTATATATATATATGATATGGAAGGACAAGGATTGGTGGATTGAATAAGGAAATAGTGAGGTTTTGGTTTACAAGGGATTTGGACAAGATTTTAGGCTTTCAAGAGTACAATAGAATATCAAAGAAGATCAAGCATTGGTCAATGAAAGCACAAGGAAATCTAGGTACATTCTCTCCCTCTCTTTTCTTCTCTTTCTCTCTCTCTCTTCCTCTCTCTCTCTCTCGCGTTCTCTCTCTCTCTCTCTCTCTCCCTCTCTCTCTCTCTCCCACTTGTACACCCTTGAAAGTATACATATATACTAATATATATATACGTACTATGGGTCTTTCAAAATCTTGTATTTAAAACTAAATAAAGATTTTCTTAATATAATATTGTAATACACACATGTTATATACAATATTATATATATATATATATATATCTATATATATATACATACAAGTCCATATATATTATATATACAAGCAAGTACATACAATCTAAGCTAGATACACACAAATCTAATATCTAATAAAGAATTCAACTACTTTCAAAGTACAAGGTCCTAAATTAATAACCTAATATACTAATCTTATTATAATCAAATATCACACATGCCAAATCTAATATTTTAATCACCTATTCTTGGTTGGCAAGTAAAGCTATTATCCAATGGATAATAGTTTCCCTAGCGGTTAATAACCAATGGTTAATGATGGTAAGGTCCAAAGGTTATCATCCAATGGTTAATAAATCTCCTAGCGGTTATTATCCAACGGTTAATGCTAGAAAGTCTAATACTTGCAATTAAGCACTAAGCTAATCTAATCTCGTACTTAGGAAGGTTAAGCAAGGTTTACCTATTGACCAATGGGTAAAGGAAACCCTAACGCAATTGTCCAATGGTCGATAGCTTAAAGGTTCAAAAGGGTTCAAAGGGTTAATCTAGGGTTACCGAACTCAAGGGTTTCAAAAGGTTCTTGAATCGAAGGCTCATAAGGTTCACAGATGTTTAGGAACGATCTGTGGCTAGGTTAAACGATGGCTACGTCGAATCGTCAGTTAAAAGCTAGCTAGGGTTGCTAGATAGGATTTCCAGCCGAGAAGTGAAATCTTAGGGCTTTATCCTAGAAACGACAGGAAGATCGGTGGTTAAACGATGATTAAAACCTAATTTAAGATTTTTCAAACAGTAACAATGAAATTTTTATTTAGTAAAAATTAGGGTTGTTACAAAACATATTTTTTGGCACGCCCGGTGGGACCCCAATCGTTTCAAGGGGTATCACGCCGATTCATCAGCATGTCAATTCAACACATTGATTTGGATGTTGAAATTCGGCATCTTAATGAAGAAATTCGGTGGCGCGATGGCAAAGTCGACGAGCTTGAAGATGCAATCTACCGTCTCGACCTATAGAGGCTCCGACTCAATCATATGGAGTACGAGTATATCGACACACAAAACTCCTACATGGATGCAATTCGAAGGCTTGAAGATGAAGTTGACAAGCTTGAAGTTGAGGATCGCCAATTACGGTATGAGGTAAACCGTCTCTTTAGTGCTAAGTCACATGGCTATTCATATATCATGTCTTCAGACCTACCCGAACAGCATGAATTCCAAAATGGTGGGCGTGATGATCGTCCTGCGCAGACCTTTAGGGGTGCTCAGACCTTTAGGGGTCAAGTTGAAGAAAATATGGGCACTCAGTCCTATACCGTTGCATCCAACGAGGACCTCTCACAGGAGTTTGTAGATCCCTTGCATGCATCTTTGCGTGAGATTGAAGAATTGGTAATCAACTCCAAAAAGGCCCTTAAAGACTCCAACAAGGCCTTTGAGGACTCTGACAAGGCCATTGAAAAGTTAAGGGCTAATCTCAAAGATAAGGGGTCAACTCCTATCCCACCACGGATATCACAATTTAGCACTTTAGGCCAAACTTCAGGCCTGAATGTCTCTAAACAAGTTTCTAGCAAGCACTCCAGACCTCCAGGCTTTTCTCAGCCTTTAGCTTCCAAAAGCCATACACTCGGGGGGCAAGGAGGCCAAAGACCTGGACTCGGGAGGCAAACGTCTCAACAAGCTCCCAGCAAGCAAACCAGGTCGCCATGCTTCTCTCAGTCCTTAACTTCTGAAAGTCTTGCACTCGGGGGGCAAAGTTCTCAGCTCAGTCCTTTGAGGATTCCTGAACAGCACCAAGGTCTGGATGATAAACACCAAAATGATCAAGGCAACAGTCTCAGATCTGAGTGCAATAGCCAACATTCAAGAGTGTTCCAAAAACTTTTGGATGGTAAGCTATTTCCATGCCTAGAGGAGCGAGAAGATAGGTCTGTCTCAATGCAAAGGGAGCAAGATCTCAGACCTGAGATAAGTCAGAACATAGAAAGTCCTATTATGAGGCAAGATCAACCCATTCTCTCCTCTCAAAAGCTTTCTCAAGTGCCTGAAGAGCTACCACATCCAAATTCAGTCCTAAGCCGTGAGCAGATAACAGATACAAATCAAGAACAATCCAGACCTGCCATCAGCCCTATGGGCAGGACTGAATTGGATGTTGCACCCATTCCAGAGCAGGAGGAATTGAATGAAGAAGAGGAAAGCGACTACACTCCTGGGCTTGCTCCCGATTCATTTGTAATCGGAGATCCCCCTCCTCCCCCGGTTCATGAAGGCCTTTTTGGCATTGTCCAAACCGCCAAAAGGCATTGCAAGAATAGGCCAACTGTAGGCCTTAAAGTTGTGGAACTACGCCCGCATTGGATTTGTGGGGCACATCAAAAGCGAGTGTCCACTACTACAATAAACCATAAAGATCACAGCTATTGATTGTGATTGTAAGTTTTCCATCACACTCCTGCTACCGTGATGGATTTGAGTGTGATTGTAAGTCACTCTCTTTTATCACAGTTTATAACCGTGATTGAAAGAGAGAAACAATCATGGCCAATAAGTGTGATCGTTTTTCTTTTATCACAGTTATAAACCGTGATCGTTTTCTTGGCCATGATCGTATCTCTTTTCTATGTGTGATTATAAGTCACTTTAGATCACGGTTTATAACCGTGATTGAAAGTTCAAAATGATCACACCCATAAACTGAGATGGAAAACCATTGGGCGTGATCTTTTCTTTGTATCTACTAGACCATCTTTTCTTGTCATTGCCAAGTTTTGAACCCACACACCATTGGTTGATTTCCCAAGCCCTTACCACTAAGCTAGCCAAGATCTTTTGTTACATCATGAAAACCAAAATATTTATACTTACTTCCTAAAGTAAGAAAACTTTTTTTTTCTTTAAAATTTGCTGAATTTTTTTGAAATGCAATTAACATGATATTAAAATATATAAAAATACATATATAAACATTGTTTAAAAAAATTTTAAAATATGACAACAGATCTTTTGCCAATCAAAATTAGTTGTTGGTCACCAAAAGATTTTCTTGGGCGAAAAATTTGTTTTTACCCAATAAATTTAGTAGACAATAGTGTTTTTTGTTGTAGTGTGCGCTTTGTATTTTTATGAAAATTATCACAACCCGCAGATTGTAACATTATGGACAAACATTAGATTGTTTTCTTATAAACTAACCATTTCACATATATTTTGTGTTTATATTGAATTTCAATTTCAATGGTGGCTTTCCAAGTGGATTTTAATCATTTTCAGATAAGACTAAGCCATAATAATATAATTGTTTTTTTACCTAATGTGTCAAACACTTGGAAGACATTCGAAATAACAAAGTTTTACCACTACAATAAATCATAAAGATCACAGTTCGCCCATATGAAAATCGGGCACTAGTGGAACAGCTCGCCCGTCGTCGAAGAAACAACTGGGCATTGGTAGAACCCAATCGTGAGATTTGCCTTCTCTCTCTCTCTCTTTCTCTCTCTCTCTCTCGATCTTTTTGGGCGTGAAGATGAAGATGAAACGTAAAG
The DNA here is from genome assembly GCA_025413875.1 of Rhododendron molle. NCBI lineage: Eukaryota > Viridiplantae > Streptophyta > Magnoliopsida > Ericales > Ericaceae > Rhododendron > Rhododendron molle. Next base: position 30,994,425 of record CM046391.1, on the reverse strand, counting down.
ATTTTTTGGGGTGAATGTAATTAAGGCTTATCTTCTTACATTTAAAAAAAAAAAACTTTTCGAAATCCTCAAATGACATCGTTTCCCACACATAACTTTTCAAAACCCACCTAAATGAGTATTAACCCGCCCACGTGAAAATTAAGACCAGGCTTTTTATCTCACCGCAAGAGAAAGATAATTTATCTCAACTTTTTTTCGCGCTAATGTTTTTTATCACACCGTAAGGGTGAGGCCTTTTCTCTTTTATCTCGGCACAAGAGCGAGATCTTTTATCTCATTTTTTTCCGCCGTCAAATCTTTTATCACACCACAAGGGTGAGATCTTTGCTCTTTTTTATCACGCCACAAGGGTGAGGCCTTTTATCTTTTATCTCACCATAAGAGCGAGATCTTTTATCTCATTCTTTTCAGCCCTAAAATCTTTTATCACGCCGCAAGGGTGAGATTGTTTTTCTTTTATCTCGCCGCAAGAGCGAGGTCTTTTATTCCGCACTAAAACTCACTTTTTATCTCAGCTTTGAACTTAAATTGAGATAAAAAATTTAAGCACCACTTTTTATCACGCTTTCATTGAAACCGTGATCTTTGTGAATCTCTTTAGTGTGATACATATCTATTATTGTAGTAGTGGTCATTCACTTGGCTTACACAAAAATGCCAAACTGGTGTCAAGAAGGGCTAAGAACAAAGAAAAGTCCTTCATAGGCCGAACAAACACCTCTAAAATGTTCGGCCATGGCCTATCGGTCCTTGAATAGGCCCTATCAGAGTTTTACTAGGCCTTTTTCAAGAGGTGGAGGCCTTTTTATTTCATTAAGCTTGCCTAAGAGTTCAAAGCTGAGGTTCAGACCTTTAAATATATACTTTCAGTCCTTCCCAGGCCTTTTCATCGTTCTATGATTTCTCTACAACCAGGCCTGGACATAGGACTCTATTGGTGTAAATAGGCTTTTGCTACAGGTTCAAAGGCCCTTAGAGCCCTTCGTCTAGGCCTGAGCCAATATTATAAGCAATCCGTGCAAGAATTCAAGCCTTTCAACATACTTCAAGTCCTTTTAGGCATTGCATGGGTTTGTCGTTTCTCTACAACAAGGCCTGGACACAAGCCCTATCTACAGGTACGAAGGGTTTTTGAGCTCTTTGTCTAGGCGTGTGCCAATATTATGAGCATTTCAAACAAGAGTTCAGACCTTTCCCGAAAGACTGAATCACTATTGTGAGCACTCAAAGTGGAGGTTCAGTCCTTGCTAGGCCTTTTTTATGGTTTGATCGTTTTTCTAGGATTAGACCTTAATACAGGCCTTTGTTAGTGGAAATAGGCTTGATAAAAGGTGGGAGCATTGAGATTCACCTTTGAGATAGGCACACGCATCATCAAATCACTGTAAGAAGCCCTGAAGGATGCAGAATGAGGCATTTATCTCTAAGAGAGGCCTTTGAAAGGCCTGTCCAACAAAAAGACAGCTAGTAGACTCCTTTCAAGGTCTGAGTTCAGAGAATTTTGTCAAAGGTCTGAAGGAAACATGGAATATGCCTAATGCCTACTAAGTCCATAGGCAAGGCAAGCAAAAGAAGAAATTGCTACAATAGAGGACTATTTGGATGCCAAAAATAGTTTCATTTTTTATACACACCTTGATCCTAAAAGTAAAGAATCAAGGCGCGGGGGGGCATTGTTTACACCCGTTTTTGGCACCCAATCTTGGGCAAGTATTGGAGGGCCATTTAATTATCTTTTAATTAAATTGTGCCATGAAATGAAGAGTTATCGGGGCTAAGTGTACTGCGCCAAAACAATGTTGGCGGACCCAGTTAATTTTAGTCCAAGTCCGCCACGGGTTCAAGGTTATTAATTATGGGCTATGTATATTTGAAGCTCAAAAGGGCCCATAATTAATAAAATGGAAGAATCAGGCCTTTTATTATTTGAATGGCCCAGTATTCTTTCAATTGAATATTCTGGAGAAGCCTCACGGAGGAAAAAGAAAGCAAGTTAGTGGGGTTGTGCTGCCACGTGGACATTGTCAAATGACCCATAATCTATCAAGTGGCATGAAAAAAGGAGAACGTGGGCTAGCGGTTATAAGTATTAACTGGCCATTTGACTAACAAATGGCCCATTATCCCCCATTTACACAGTTTAAGGCCATGTTGTAGACTTCAACTGCCATAAACCGCCAACATGTGTAGCATACGGAAGTTACATGCACAACATGGGACACTTGGCAAGTTTTTGAGCAACCGTATGGCTGAATTTTAGGCTCTCATCAGTTGGATCCTCGGCCTATAAATACTAGAATCAAAGAAGGAAAAGGGGTTCACACACCAATCAAGCTCAACGCTTAAACCAAAGTCTTCCTAGCGAAGCAACTATCTCACTTATCTCACCTCCACTCGGTTATTTCTCCAAATAATTCGAGTTTCTCTATCTCTCATCCCCAATTCATATCTCTCTTGTATCCCCAATTTTATTATTATGACATAATAAAATTATTCTACGATGTTCTCTATTTTTTCTCACACGGTTGGGAAATTTTAAGTCCACTTCGTTGTGGCAAACCAGGAACCTCTTTGTGGCCTCACCCTTTGGGTCACACACAGTCGCACTACATACGAAGTCAGATCGAAGCGCACACGCCTTTCATACGTTGGACGCCGACAAGTCCTGGCACGCCCGCTCAGTCCTTGAGCCAAATCTAAGCCAAACAGATACTCGGAAATGGCTCAAGGACTGAGCGGACGTGCCAGGACTTGTCGGCGTCCAACGTATGAAAGGCGTGTGCGCCTCGATCTGACTTCGTATGTAGTGCGACTGTGTGTGACCCAAAGGGTGAGGCCACAAAGAGGTTCGTGGTTTGCCACAACGAAGTGGACTTAAAATTTCCCAACCATGTGAGAAAAAATAGAGAACATCGTAGAATAATTTGTCGTAATAATAAAATTGGGGATACAAGAGAGATATGAATTGGGGATGAGAGATAGAGAAACTCGAATTATTTTGAGAAATAACCGAGTGGAGGTGAGATAGTTGCTTCGCTGGGAAGACTTTGGTTTAAGCGTTGAGCTTGATTGGTGTGTGAACCCCTTTTCCTTCTTTGATTCTAGTATTTATAGGCCGAGGATCCAACTGATGAGAGCCTAAAATTCAGCCATACGGTTGCTCAAAAACTTGCCAAGTGTCCCATGTTGTGCATGTAACTTCCGTATGCTACACATGTTGGCGGTTTATGGCAGTTGAAGTCTACAACATGGCCTTAAACTGTGTAAATGGGGGATAATGGGCCATTTGTTAGTCAAATGGCCAGTTAATACTTATAACCGCTAGCCCACGTTCTCCTTTTTTCATGGCACTTGGTAAATTATGGGTCATTTGACAATGTCCACGTGGCAGCACAACCCCACTAACTTGCTTTCTTTTTCCTCCATGAGGCTTCTCCAGAATATTCAATTGAAAGAATACTAGGCCATTCAAATAATAAAAGGCCTGATTCTTCCATTTTATTAATTATGGGCCCTTTTGAGCTTCAAATATACATAGCCCATAATTAATAACCTTGAACCCGTGGCCGACTTGGACTAAAATTAACTAGGTCCGCCAACATTGTTTTGGCGCAGTACACTTAGCCCCGATAACTCTTCATTTCACGGCCCAATTTAATTAAAAGATAATTAAATGGCCCTCCAATACTTGCCCAGGACTGGGTGCCAAAAACGGGTATAAACAGTAGGGGTTCGATTTATCGAGATCAGGATCGTGGCTCTGTTAGGCTTCTCCCTCTGTAACTCCGTGCTCCCGCCGTCTAGACTTGCAACAAGTCACTAGGACTTGGATTACCCAGTGACCCTCCGACGATCAAGTTAGATCTCAGGGAAGGAAATGTAGATCTAGGGTTAGGGTAGAATGGCATACCTCTCTCATGTGAGTATCCCTTTGTATTTATAGACCTAGGTTTACTTGACCTCCAAGCTAGCGCATGCAGGGTACGCTCGGTAAATGCCCTAGGTGACGCCATATGTGACGTAGGGAGCGGAATGGTTACGGAGCACATGGGCATGAATAATCCCAATGATTATACGTGCTGCACAATCCTCGTGGGACCCTTCTGGCGTAACCGTTTCTCTTAGGTGTCCTTGGGATGGTCCGAAGCAGGTACAGAGCCACTGGCAGTACCGCGGCATTTAGTGGTATAGTCCTGAGCATAGAACCGAGCAGCACGCCGAAGGGAAGATTCCTACCTGGCCATATGGTGTGAACCAAAGACTTGAAAAGGTTCAGCTGGTTGCCAGGTTACCGAGGCCACCACAATAGCCCCTCAACCCCTCGGAGCGTGATATCTTCAGCCCTGGGAGTTGATCCTTTTCGCAAACCGGAGTCCCTTGGCCTCCAATCTCTGTGTCACCGAGGAGCATACAGGCTTCGGTAGTCGTTGGGTTGCCAGCCCCAGCCCTAGGAGCCACGCGTCAATCATCACCGAAGCATTGAAGGTGAAGAGTCGTCTTGGCACGTGACATGTCAGACGATTGGTACGAACCGTCCCATCGAGGACGCGTGTCAGCAGCTAAATGGCTCGGCGAGCAATGCGTCTATCCCTGGTTCTGACCCTTGGCTGCTGACCATAAGATGGGGACACACGTTAGGGATCCAACGGCTCGGTACACGACGCTTCGTTTCCCGCGCCACCCCTCGTACGCTCCACTATAAAAACGGAGAGATGGGACAGAGAGAGACGCTCTCTCTCAAGACGCAGACGAACTACCGCCACCCATTCCTTGTAATTTTTTATCAAGATTTAGAGCGATTTGGGCGTAGATCTTCGCACGAAAACCAGGTATGGTGATCTTTAGATCATAATCTCCAAGTTTTGGTAGTTTTTTCAAGCTTCCTCATCGTTTTTTGATGTTTTTTGAGGCGGAGACGCCACTCGCCAGCATCTGGTTCGCGGCGGCGCTTGGCGTTTCCAGCCATTGTTCAAGTTCTTCCCGAGCCCCAAATTCTTCCCGAGGCCTATCTTCAACTTTAGACCATAGGAACCAGACACAGGCCCTCGATGACTCATAACGAGGAGGGGTCTCGAAAATGACCGAGGCCTGGAGACTCCAAAGAGTGGCGACCATTTTGTCCCGAACATTAGATCCTCCAACTTTCCCCCAGGCATATAGCTAACGGGTTTTTGCACATTTTCCTTGTTAGGCAGGGGCGAATGGTCATTGAGCTCTCTTCAGATAGCTCCAGTAGTTCCGACTCCCCTTCGATCGAAAGCATTTTTCAAGAGGTTTAGAACCAAAGTTATTACCATACCCCAATCGACTGCATCAAATCGGTTGATTCTGCCCAAGCTCCCCGAAAGATTACTTCGCTTGACCCTTTAGAAATGGAGGCCCCTGGTATGTCAGATCAAGGATCGGGGCCCTTCACAAATGCGCCCGAGGAGGTGCGGGGACGATGAAGACCAATGAGGCCCTACTCCTACCGAAACAAATACTTTACCAGCACTCCAGCCGCCTATGTCGAGTTCAAAAGGATTTATAATATTCCACCTGACGTTGAGGTTCGATTGATCCCTGATACTGATGCCAAAAACCTTCTGCACCATTCGGGGGAACTGATCTTTCCCCTGATGGCCATTACCAAGGGTGGAATCAGGTTCCCTCTTCACTAGTTTGTCCGACGAGTGCTCCGGACCCTTAACCTTACTTCCTCTCAGCTCACGGTGAACTCCTACCGAATCATCACCAGCATTATCGAATTGAGGAGGCAATTCAACCTGACCTTTGGGCCCGAAGAGCTCTTCGGTGTTTATCTGGTTGGAGTCAATTGAGAGAACGATCGATATTATCTCTCCTGCCGGACAGAATATGATACATTCTTCATTGACCACTTGCCTGATTCTGAAGAGTGGGCAAGTATCTATGTTTCGGTCATTGGGAACTTCATGTTTGGACTTGGTGAGAGCATAGATACTATCACCACGGTCCAATTCGAGGCCAGAGCTCCCGGTCAGTAGAAATCAATCTTCGGTAAACACCTTTTATGTTTTTGCTATATCTTGCATACTCGTATTGATTTCCTTTTACCTTTTGGTGTTTTTTTGCAGCCGAGGGAGTCGTGCAGGAGTTCAGGGACAGGGCCGTCTGCGCTCGAATAACCGCAGCTTAAGCCATTCCTATCACGAGCCAATACGCCCCTAAACTGCTAGGGTACGTGCCCATGTATACGAGCTATTTGAAAAAGAAGATGAGGCAATAGGGAGTAGCGAGGGCAGGCCGAGGGAGGGGAAGAGGAGCGGGACGAGGAGGAAACGGAGGGAACATGCCGAAAGCCAAAGACAGCAACTCTGGGCCTCTGGGGGTTATAAGGGAAGAGATTGACCGAGAGACCCGACCCCAGAGTGGACAGGGCTGAGTGGTGAGATGTCTGGCCCCAGAACCCGCGAGCCGCTGAACCTCAGACGGCAGAGGCCGAGGTAGGGGTGTTGTCCTCAGTGCGCCGGGCGCAGGGTCCTCAAGGGCCGCTGCCACTTCTCCGCAGGGGCCCCCAGAGAAGAGGGCTCAGCACGAGGAAGGAGATGGTGGCCGAAGCAAGGACAAAGAGACGATTGTTATTGAGGAGGAACAAGGAGGAGGAAGGGAAAAGGGACCCGCTGGTGGGGAGGAAGGGAGCTGGGTCCATCCCCAGGAACTCCCGTGGTCTCCCGAGTTCCGTCATTATACTGGTCGACTGTGTAGACACCACCTTGGAGCGGGGCATCGCCATACAGATTGATCGTTGTTTGCTCGTTTGGTTGCTTGCTTCATAAACCAAGATCGTGGACATTCCCATGGCTAGGAACATCGCCACATGATAGCAGTTATCATCAAAATAGAGTCGCCACCCAGTTTATTAAAACTAGGAAAATAGATAGAGATTCCGGGTACAGTAGCCAAAAGTACAATAAAGGGAAGGTGTTAGGCACCCCTCTCTGCCCAGCTGCGAGACTGGCCCATAGTTGTTCAACATAAGACATGTACATGCTTTATTTGATTCTAACACGTAGTCTATTTTTAGCCTTTAAGCAGTTAAGGGTGAGCCAAGATTGTAATTGAAGCATGTATCAGAAAGCAAAACAAAACAAAACTATCCCAGGGGAATGGATCCCCCAGCTGGTGAATAGATGTCAGGGCCGAGGGATCCTCCTGGTTTGATGTACCGGCCGAGGGATCGAAGCCCCGGTCGGTGTTCTTCCTCACACCAAACAGAAGAATTAGTAGACCATCAAAACACTATGATTAAGCATAAAAATAAAAAATAAACCAAACCAGAGGCCGTTGCGCCTCACCACCTTGATCCCTCAGTTGCTTGATTGCTTCGGATCGATTGTGATTGGCTGATTTGCTCCTTTAATAACCCTAGGGTTAGGGTTTGAACTCCGAGGTTTGATCGTCGGATTAGTGGCTGCCTTCGGGAGGTCAGGGCTTTTGCAGAGGGGATTTGAGAGTGTATATTGACAGAGTTTCGTGGCTTGAGAGAATGTGGAAGTATATGAATTTTTTGTGTTTTGTTGTTGAACCCAAAGGCCCTTTATATAAGGCAATTGGTGACTCACTCCAACCAATCGAAATGCACGATTAATATTGGAGTTAGAGGGTGATTCTAACTCTTCATGGCAATCCTCTAATGTAGCCCAAACGCATCGGGATTTGGCTGCTAGGGTTTTGTGATCAGATCAAATGTATGACAGAACATTCCAAAATCTGAAAAAAGGACGATTTGGCAGCCGAGCCATCGATCTGGCAGCCGAAGATTGGATGTTGCGGCCGAAGGATAGATCTTGCGGCCATTGATCTCTCAGGGAGATTTTCAGGTAGCAGGTTGCTCGGGTGAAGAAATGATGTTTAGGCCGTGAGATCAATGTTACAGCCGACAGATGGATTCTCCTGGGATACTGTATTTTCGTCTAATGGGCTATATGGCTCTGGATTGGGTCCTCTAAATGGCTCAAAGTTCTTACCATAAGTCCATGGATTCACAAGAAGTCAATTAGCAATCACTGTATCCATTTCATCATCGGGATGGTCCCTAAGGTGGGACTTGAAATAATCGTTAGGCGAAATTGGGTGTCTACAGGCTGATTCATCATGCTGACACCGTGTCCAACCTCGGTGTTGCCTATGGGATGCTCCAAGGTTGCATTCTTCCTCGGGATGCCTAGGCCGTGGAGGGCCTTACCGAGGACATTACTGCGGAGATTGCACAATCCCTGTTTACCGTAAGTTTATTGTTGTTCTGCACCTTATTCACTTGGGTTAGATGTCCATACTTGTAATACAATCTTCTAACTTGTATTGGCAGTTCGGTGCTCGGGCGCTTGTGATTAACAACCGGTGTAAAGCCCAGGAATGGGAGATTGAGGAGCTGAAGAAGGCCCTAGCCCAGAGGGAAGATGCCCTGAGGGTGGCCCGGGAGACCTACAACCTTTATCTAGCGGATTTCCAGAAGTACGACGGGGAAAGGGTGCTTGCAGAGGGCAGGGCCGCCAAGGTCAAGGAGGATGCCAACACTCTGAGGGCCACCTGAGCTCAGGAGGTGGAGGGCGCGCTGAAGGCGGGATATGACGACCGCTCGGACGCGGCCGGAGTGGAATATAAAAAACAGGTTCGGGTATACAGAATGAGCTGTTTAGGGATCAACTCTTGGACGGACTTCGGTTCGGCCATGAGGCTCTTCTAAAGAAGCTCGATCTCTCGAAGGACTCAGAACTCCGAGCCTTTCCCGAGGCTCTTCCCAAGGAGCTAGTTATGCCGGAGGAGGGAGAACAAATCCCCGACCCCGAGGCAGAGATTTTCCTAAAGGTTCAGACCGAGCCCCAGACTGCCGCTCCATCCAGCGATGCAATCCAGACTCCCCCTCCTCATAACACTTAGGATCCTTTCTCCTTTTTAGTTTTGTTGCTTGGCTAGATGGCTCCGAACATTTGGAGTTTGCCGTTCCAGAGCTTGTAAATATTTGTTGCTGCTACAGGCACCGAACAGATGGCCGAAGCTTGATTACGTGTAGCAGTTTAGACAGAGCTTTAACTTTGCAGTTCAATTTAAATCTTGCGTGAATGAATGCTCTTTTTCCTTGGATACTATGTTTATCTTTAAGGTGTTTGTATGAATTTACTGCTTGATGCTAAGGAGTTGTTCCCCCTGCTTCGGTGGAACTTGTGGAATCAGGATACAAGGTTTACCGAAGCATGAGCCAAAGCATATTGCCAAAACATACTCAAAAAATGTTAACTTAGGAAAAAGATTGGTTGTGAATGCATTCTGCTTTGGGCGACTCTGCCAAACAGACAAGCAAGGAAATAACTGAAGCAAATGTGCCATGTACCGAAGCCGTTTCAGAAAGGGTGTCGAGTCACCTAATCCAATGCAAGTAAAAAAAAAGCGTTGAATTTCTGGTGCCCCTACTTCGGGCTAGGTGCCTCGGTCTCCTGTTAAGAAGTTGGCCTGACAGATAGACATAGGTAAGGTGGTCTGCGAGGGGATTTAGGCACGAGTCCTAAGGTGGCAATGGCGTCGGCCAGGACGTCGGGACACAATAAATCCGAGCAGTGAATGACTTATTGGTGGATCGGTTTAAGGGACTCGGGAAAGGGTCGAGTATCCTTAAGGCGAGCAACCAAAAGTCTGAACGACTGAGGAGGCCGTGGTGACTTGATGAGGATTTTTGTTCAAGGAAAATACCCATGGGAGGACGAAATCCTAAAGTCAAGATAAAACAGTCCGAACATGGACAAACTGAGTAGTAAAAAGTAAATGATGAGATCAATGACACTTAGTAATGATAGGAAAATTCTCATTAAGGGTTGAGTGCAACATGTCATTACATGAGTGAATTGGTCTCCACCAAATAACTTAGAATACAAAAACTAACAGAAAGAAAATGAGGATAGGTCCTCGGCACCGAAGCGTGGCTAGCCATAGAACTTCTTCAGGTTATTAACATTCCAAGTCTTGGCAATTAGCGAACCATCTAGTTTCTCCAGCTTGTAATTCCCCGAGCTTAGGTGCTTTAGGACTCGGAAAGGGCCCTCCCAGCTGAGCATTAGCTTCCTTTTCTTGGATTTCTCTATCACTTTTTTGCAAACAAGCTCATCAGGTTTGAATGACCCAAGCCGGATGCTTCGGTTGTAGCCCTTGGCAACCTCTTGCTGATATGAGGCAAGTTTTATCCTGGCATTCTCACGTTCCTCTTCGGCCAAGTCGAGGTCCGAAGCGATGGTGTCATTATTGACTTCTTCATCGAAGTTCTCAGTGCGGGTTGTGGGAAGACCGACCTGGAGAGGAATGACAGCCTTCATGTCGAAGGCCAAGGAGAAGGGAGTACGACCTGTGGAACGCCTATGGGTTGTCCGGACTCTTGGTAACTCTTCGGCCCATTTGCCCCGTCGGGATTCGAGTCGGCGCTTCAGTCCGGCGAAGATGGCCTTGTTGGCGGCTTCGGCCTGTCCATTGCCCTGGGGATATCCTGGGGTGGATGTGTCCCATTTGATGCCATATTCGTCTAAGAGAGCCCGGTACCTCTGTCCAGTGAATTGCTTCCCATTATCGGTGATGATGGCGAAGGGTACGCCAAAGCGAGAAATGATGTTACGCCAAACGAATCGAATGACGTCAGTTTCTTCGATGGTAACCAAGAGCTCAGCTTCAACCCATTTAAAGAAGTAGTCAGTAGCGGTTAAGAGGAACTTGAATCCACCGGGGGCGACCGGGAGCTTGCCGACGATGTCCATGCCCCACTGTGAGAATGGCCATGGGCTGGTGAGGGGGCTAAAGTCCTGAGCCGGTTGATGGATTATGGGGGCGAACATCTAGCACTTCCGGCAATGCTTGACGAACTCTTTAGAATCCTTCTTCATTGTTGGCCACCAATACCCCTGAGTAATGGCTCGGTGTGCGAGCGATCGTCCGCCGGAGTGACAACCGCTATCGCCAGCATGGAGCTCCTCGATGATGCATGGCACTTGGTAGGGGTGGGCAACTAGCAAGTAGGGGCTAGTAAATGACCTTTGGTAAAGCTTACCATTGGGGTTGAGCCAGAAAAGTGCAGCCCTATTGCGGAGTCAGTGAGCATCCTTCTTATCGGTGGGGAGAACGTTGTCTCGTAGATAGGAGATGATTTCGTCCATCTAGCTAGGATCGAGCTCTATGTTGAGCACCTTGTGGCTCAATGTTTTGAGCTCGAAACTGGGTTGGTCAATGGAGTTGAAAGAAATGGAACGATGTTCTGAAGCGGAGCATGCTGATGCGAGTCCGGCGAGAGCATTTGCATGAGCGTTTTGGTCCCTAGGAATGTGTTCAACGCGAATGGCCTTAAATCCTTTGAGAAGCCGAATGGCAGAGCTAAAGTAGGTACGCATTCGGTCGTCCCGAGCTTCGTATTCTTTCGAGAGCTGGTTGACCACAAGCTTAGAGTCATTGTAGATCATGAACTCCTCGATGCTGAAGGGTTCGGCGATCTTAAGTCCGGTGATAAGTGCTTCGTATTCAGCCTCGTTGTTAGAAGCTGGGAAATTGATGGAGAGAGAGCTTTCATGTAGAATGCCGGAAGGAGAGAGGAGCACAATCCCATCCCCGGCGCCTCGGCTATTAGATGCGCAGTCTACATACATTTTCCAAACGTCGCCGTGGAAGAGTTTCCAGGCGGAGCTCGAATTTGCCTGGAGGACAGCTTCGGTGCCAGGAACAAGAGTTGTGGTATGCACGTCAGCAGGTGTGAGCTTGGCAATGAAGTCGGCGAGGACTTGAGCTTTGATCGCTGTCCGAGGCTGGAAGTGGATTTTGTAATTTGCGAGCTCGACGGCCCACTGGGAGATTCGGTTGGAGAGGTCCGCCTTTCGAAGGCGTGACTTAAGCGGATACTCGGTAAGGACAGTGATGCAGTGGGACTGGAAGTATGGAGCAAGCTTTCGAGAGGCTGAGATGAGGGCGAGAACAAGTTTCTCCAATGGAAGATAGCGCGTCTCAGCGGGGGTCATTGTCTTACTGGAGTAGTAGATGGGTTGGTGGTCACGTCCCTTCTGTCGAACGAGGACCGAGCTGATCGCGTGTGAAGAGACGGCAAGGTATAGGAACAGGTCTTCTTGGTGCCGAGGCGTGACGAGGAGCGGAGCTTCGGAGAGGTAAGTCTTCAACTGCTTTAGGGCTAGGTCACAGTCTTCTGTCCATTGGAAGCTCCGTCGGCTACCCTTCAGAAGGGCAAAAAATGGCTGACACCTATCAGAGGAGCAACTGATGAATCGGTTCAAAGGGCAACCCCGTTAGGCGTTGTACATCCCTCTTGTTATGGGGAGCGGAGAGTTTCTCGATGGCAAGGAGTTGAGCAGGGTCGGCTTCGATACCGCGTCGGGAGACGAGATGACCGAGGAACTTACCCGAGCTTACACCAAAGGCGCACTTCTTGGCATTGAGGCGGAGCTTGTGCTTTTTGAGGATTTCGAATTGTAACGCCCCGAATTTTGGGTAAGTTAAATAAACATTTTATTGAACAACAAAAGAGAGTCTGGCTCTTTATTACATCATAAACTCCCAAAGGGTTCGTTTATTACACAAAAGGGATGGATATCTAAGGTTATCTACAGCTCCTTCTCTTCTTCCATCCTAGCAAGTTCCTCAGCTCCAAAAGCCTCCAAGGTGTACAGCTCCCCTTGTTCATCTAACAAGTCTGACACATTATACCAGCGTCGCCACCAGTATAATATGTCAGGGTCACATAAAGCAACACCGTGAGCTTGAAAGCTCAATAGAGTAATCCAAACCCACTAACCCTTAACATACACATCAAAGATAGTATACGATTTTAACATGCTTTCAAACAACTCATACAATTACACATGCACATTCACTAACGAGCGTTGGTGTCATGTTTTCCGTGTGTCTCCCCTACGCGACTCATCGTCTCATCTTTTATCATCAATTCCGAAAACACACACGCACACAACCATGGGTTACAAGTACCTTGTGTCGCACAACAATGAGCTACCAAGTCCGGCTCATTGCCACAAGGTTACCAACGCACGGCCACAATGGCTACCAAGTCCGGCACATTGTGTCACACACACACACAACCATGAGCATCCAAGACCGGCACCTTGTGTCGCACAACAATGAGCTACCAAATCCGGCTCATTGCCACAAAGGCTACCAAATCTGACTCATGGCCATAATGGCTACCAAGTCCGGCCACAATGTAGCTTCAAAAATCCTTTTTCCAAGTCCAATTATTTCCTTTATCCACACCCTAGGTGTCGTATCTCTACTTTTCCAATTCCATGTGTCTCGTAACATGCATCGACTCCGCGGTGGGACTATTCACATAACTCATGCGATATCATGCTCGTTAAAAGGTCAAAATACAAATACTTCGTTTCAAACGATACTTTATCTTTAAAATGCATTTCCTTCGAGAGGTTCAATAAAGCAACACATGTTTATTGACGAGTTCATACAATCATGTGGTAACTAGGCGATCAAGCAATCAAGTAGTCATAAGATCAAAGTAAACTACGTTCTTTTAAACAAGAAGGTTCTACAAGCTAAATATCACAACAACATTATCATGCTCATGTACTTCAAAGAATTCTACGTCAAACAACATCATGCGATCAACTAGCCAAGTACTACATATTTTTAATCACGCTCATATCATACGATATACGTAGGGTAGGGGTATAGGTATACTACGTAGAGTTAGAGGTATAAGAAGATTCTACAAGCTAAATTCAAGTCAAACATGCATATAACTATTCAAGTACCACATATACTTAGAGATAGCGGGGTCGGAGTATTCTACCTTAATCCGAAACTAGTCGGGGCCGAATAAGCTAGTTGGAAAGTGCTACGGGCGTCGAATGCTCACAATCTGGACCAAACTTTGGATGGCAGTAACTCGGTCAATACTTGGCCGAATAGGATCGTTCTTGAGTCTAAAACGAAGATCTCGAAGTTCTCTACGACTTTCGTGAAGGACGTTATTCCTAGAAACGACTTTCGCCCGGAGAAAAATGGGGATAAGAAAGTGGACAGTGAGCTGTCTGGAATGAAATTTCCAGATTTTTCACTGAACTTTGGAGGTCGATATCTTGGTCATCTCTTGAACGTTTGGGGTGGTTTTTGGGTCTAAACTGAAGCTCTCGAAGTGTTCTACGACTTTCGTGGAGGTCGTTGTTCCTAGAAACGACTTTCGCCCGGAGAAAAAATGGAGTTTTTCAGAGGACAGTAGGCTGTCCAGAAACTGGTTTTTTTTAGAGAGAAGTGAGAGCTATGCTTGGAGGTGTGAGTTGAAAGCACCAAATGGCTTGGTATTTATAGGCAAGCCTCTCCTCTCTCCTCTCATGGCCGAACTCTCTCTCTCTCTCCTATCTCTCATTTTTTTATTCCAAGCCATCTTGCTTCCTTGCAAGAAACAACCTAAAAACTAGGCATGCAAGGCAAGGATGTGTCCTTTGGATTGGATTATGGAAGACTAGGCAAGCAAATGGGATTTGATTCAAGTATAAAATTGGGGTTTGTACAAGAAGGACTAGATTTGATTGTCCTTGGCCATGCTTTCACTTTGAAAGTATATCAAAGAAGGACAAGATGAGCTAAGCTAGGTCAATCAACTTGCACACACATCACACTCTCTCCCTCCCTCTCCATCCGAATCTCTCTCTCTCTCAATCTCTCTCTCGGCCTCTCTCTCCTCTCTCTCTCTCTCTCTCTCTCATGTACTATATATATATATATATATAAATGCACTAGGAAGAACACACATAATATATTATAGATATGGGTACTATGGGTACTTTGAAATCTTGTATTTTAAACCAAAATTAGATTTTCTTATTATAAAAATCTATATACACACATGTGTATTACAATATAATATATATATACATATATATATATACATACAAATACACATATTATATATACAAGCAAGTACTACAATATCTAGACTAGATATGTCACTTTCCAAGATCTAATAAACTAATCTTCTTCTTTCAAAGTACAAGGTACTAAATTATTAACCTAATGAACTAAATCTATTTTAATGGATTTTAACACATGGGCAATCTAGTCTTTAATAATAAGAGAATCCCATGGAAAAATTAAATAATAAACCTTGTACTTGCATGGAAGACATACAATATACTAATATATGTATATGTACTTTGCGTATTTAATAAAATCCACATTTTCAAGTAAATTAGATTTTCTAGTTAAAATATTTAATAACACACATGCCATATACAATAAAATATATATATACAACAAGTACATACATATATATATATATATATACATGTACTACACAATATCTATACTAGATATGACCTAGGACTAATATCTAATATAGTATTCTACTACTTTCAAAGTACCATGTATAATAATACTAACCTAATGTACTAATTGTATTTTAATCAAATAACACACATGGCCAAGTCTAATATTTAAATCAAACAAGTACATGATTGTCAAGACTAACTATTATCCAATGGATAATAGTTTCTCTAATGGTTAATAACCAATGGGTAATAATGGCTAGGATTCTAGTCTATCGTCCAATGGGTAATAAAACTCCTAACGGTTATTATCCAACGGTTAATACCAAAAGTATAATACTTTGCAATTAAGCACTAAACTAGTCTAATCTCGTACTTAGGAAGATTAACCAAGGTTTACCTATTGACTAATGGGTAAAGATTACTCTAGCATCTATCGTCCAACGGATAAATATTATTCTAGGACAAACGCCAAGGCAAAGCGTGGCGTGGCCAAAGCGACTGGTAACAGCGGTGACCAAGCGGCGCCAGCGACCTGGTGGTCAAGCGACAGCGGCCAGCGACCAGTGGCCAAGCGATGGCCAAAGCGACGGTGGCTAGCGATGCCAGCGGCGACCCGCGACCTGGTGGCGACGATTCAAAGCGACGGTGGCAGCGATGGCAGCGGCCAAGCGACGGCCAAGCGATGGCAAAGCGGCGGTGGCCAACGATGGCCAAGCGGACCGGTACAAGCGATATGCGGCGACCACAAAGACTGGTAGCCAAGCGATTAGCGGTGGCCAAAGCGACCTAGTAACGATGGCCAAAGCGCGGTATGCAGCGATGGCCAAGTGGTGGCCAGCGACCTAGTAGCCAAGCAGCCAGGCGGTGGCCAAGCAATGGCCAAGCGATGGCCAAAGCAGCCCAGTGCGACGGCCACGGCGGCGTGAGCATGGCCAAGGCGACCCGCTAGTGAGCATGGCAAAGGCAAAAGCAAGGCGTGACTCGATGCCAAGGCGAACCCGATGCAGCCAGGGCAGAGCAACCCGACGTGACCCGACGCCTAGGCAAGGCAGCCCGACAGAGGAAGCCGACGCCAAGGCAAGGCGAGACCAAAAAATTGGATTTCCAGCCGAGAAAATAAATTCTAGGATTTTTACTACAATTACCAAGTAACTATACCAAGGTCTAAATAGGCATGCTCGTCTACTAGAAAATGACCTTAACGCCCGGACGATGAATTCCAATCTCCTAAGTCATAAACCTAATTATGACGGATTATTAATCGCAAAAAGGGATTTTGTAAAATAATAAAGAATTTTCAAATAAAATGATAAAATTTTATAAGTCGATAACGACCGATTTTTGGATGTTAAAAATGAAATCCGAGTATTAAACCAAAATTCAAATTTTTAGCGAAATTTTTATTGACCAAAAATCAGGGTCGTTACACGAATGCTTAGGCGAGGTGGGTGAGGTGGTCGCCGGCGAGCATGCTTTTGACAAACATATCATCAATGTAAGCCATCATGGTGTCTCCGAGTAATCATTCGAACATCTTGGTTACATTCGTTGAAAAGTTGCCCCGACATTCTTTAGGCCGAAGAGCATGACGAGATATCCAAAGATTCCGTGAGGGGTGATAAAGGCCGTGTTGTCAACGTCTCCTTCACTCATTGCGATCTGGTGGTAGCCTCGGTAAGCATCAATGAAACTGAGTCGGCCGTGGCATCAACGAGCTGGTCCATCAGCGAGAAGAGGAAGAAGTCCTTTGGGCGGCATCATTAAGGTTGGGATAGTCGACACAAACTCGCCACTTGCCATTTTTCTTTTTGACCACTACAATGTTAGCCAACCACTTGGGGTACTAGACTTCTCGGATGGCGTTGAGGAGTCGGTTGACCTCCTCGATGACGGCGTCGGAATGAGTCAAAGAGGATCGCCTAGCTCTTTGTATGACCAGGTGCTTGGTTTGATCAATATTGAGCTCGTGGCAAATGAAGGAGGGATCGACCCCGGGCATCTCATAGGGAGTCCATGCAAATACTTCGATGTTTCTTTTGAGGAAGTCCACCATGTTGTTCCGCTCGGAGTCACTAAGTGAGGAACCGATAAGGAAGAAACGGGAACTGTCTTCGGTTATTGGGATAGTGACAAGATCTTCCACCACTTTCTCATCGACTGGCCTACCAACGTCTTCCAAAACTGGAGCTTCGGGCACTTCAATGAGATTCACCCAGGAAGTCTGTTTACTGCTCCGGACGGCATTAACATAGCATCTCTTGGCCACAATCTGATCGCCATATAGGTCTTCCTGGCGCCCATTAGCTCCGATGAAGCGGACCACTTGATGATAAGTAGACGCGATAGCTTTGAGCTTATGGAGCCAGGTGCGCATGACAATTGCGTTGTAAGGGCTGGGGACATCGACAACCACAAACTCCATATCAAGGACAACCGAGCCTGATCATGCCGAGGGGCCACATCGGGGCCCCATTAAAGCCAACAAGGGGGACTTCGGAGGGGCGAAGGTCAGTGTCTGGGAGCTTTAGGTCTTTGAACAGGGAGTAATACATCACCTCAGCCAAGCTGCGTTGGCAAACGAGGACGCGCCGGACGTTGAAAGTTCCGATGCGTAGTGTGACGACGAGGGCGTCATTATGTGGCAGCTGGACGCGGTCAAGGTCGAGGTCCTTCTCAGTAAAGGTGATTGTCCACTTTGAACCATCGTCCGTGCGGGCTCGCTTGGGTTCGGGACCGATGAGCATGACCTGTTTTGAGGAGAAAGCATCATTCAATTCGGCATGTATCATGCGAGCGGCCTCAGGGTTCAGGGGGCCGTGAATAACATGGATCGTCTGAACTTCTTCTTCGGTTTGGTTCTCGGCGCTCTCTGCCCGAGCCTTGGTCTTCTCGTGATCGATGAGATTACCGAGGTGACCACCTACGACAAGCTGCTCCAAGTAAGCCTTTAAGGGCTTGCAGGCAGTAGTAAAGTGGCCTTGCTCGTATGGTAGCTGCATCAGACAATTGGGTTCTTGATCTTCCCATTCTCGGTGCCGAGTTTCTGGATCGGGAAGAAGAAGAAGGGTTGATCCTTCACCTGGTCAATGATCCGGTAGATAGGAATGGTAAAGACGATTTTCTCGACGTTGAAGTCGCTTGGCTTCGGTCCCTTCCTCGAGGACTGCTTGATATTGTTGACCTGCTTCTTAGGCGTTGAAATAGGTGCGGGAACCGAAGCAGCTGCCGAGATGGATGTTACTTTAGAGCTTGTGGACTTCCCGATGCCCCGTTCAGCCTTGGATTCGATGAGCTGGCACCATCATTCAATGAGGGTCATTAGGTCCTTCATGGAGTTGGGTTTGTGGCGAGCGAGGTCATCGTAGACCTACTCATCTTGTGACGTGAGGCCGAGTTTGAATCCGCGAGCTGATATGACACCGTCACAACCTTCAATTTCGTTAAACAGCTCCCAATAGCGTCCGGCGTACTGTCGGAGCGTTTCATCGGGCCGTTTACGAAGGGCAACGAGGGAGTCGATCTCCTTCTCGTGTTTGTTGCTCGTGACGAACCGTGCCATGAAGGCATCACATAGAGAATCAAACGAGGAGATGGACCGAGCAGGGAGCTGGTTGAACCATGTGAGGCCCAGGTTCCCGAGGCTTGCAGGGAAGACCTTACAGAGGAAGGCATCATCTGAGGGCTCATTGCGGAGGAAAAGAGACATGATGAGTTTGTATTACACCAAGTGAGTATACGCCTCGGTGTTGCCATCGTACTTGGCAAATTTGGGTTGGGTGAATCCTTTTAGGGGGGTGACCGAGTCGATCTCTCCTTGTGAAGGGGGAGGTCGTCAGTCTGTAACGCCCCGAATTTTGGGTACGTTAAATAAACATTTTATTGAACAACAAAAGAGAGTCTGGCTCTTTATTACATCATAAACTCCCAAAGGGTTCTTTTATTACACAAAAGGGATGGATATCTAAGGTTATCTACAGCTCCTTCTCTTCTTCCATCCTAGCAAGTTCCTCAGCTCCAAAGGCCTCCAAGGTATACAGCTCCCCTTGTTCATCTAACAAGTCTGACACATTATACCAGCGTCGCCACCAGTATAATATGTCAGGGTCACATAAAGCAACACCATGAGCTTGAAAGCTCAATAGAATAATCCAAAATCCACTAACCCTTAACTTACAAATAGCAAGTCATGCATATATCATAAAGAGTCATAACAGCACATGCATTAATATAACAATAACAACAACAATGACACATCCGCATTCGCTATCTATCGTTGGTGTCATGTTTCCGTGTGTTTCTCCTACGCGACTCATCGTAAACTGTGTCACCATTTCATTTCAAAATCTATTAACAATCTACACAATGAGCTACCAAGTCCGGCCACGTTATCAAATCTTGCATTGGCTCCTCTCCGCGGATAACCAAGCCCAATTACCAATGAAGCTACCACGTCCGGCTCCGTTAGCAATCTACACAATGGGCTACCAAGTCTGGCCTCATTGCGGTTTTCGCAAGTCCACACAAAGGGCTACCAAGTCCGGCCACCTTGCGGGTTTTCATACTACCATTGGGCTACCAAGTCCGGCCACAATGTAGCTTCAAAAATCCTTTTTATCCATATCATCCACTCCCTAAGTGTCATGTTTCTACTTCTCGGTTGTCGTGTCCCGTAATCATGCATAGACTCCGCGGCGGGACAAATCACTTTAAAGAATTTTGAAACCAACTAGCAAGATCATCCAATTCTATATTACCACAACTAAGGCAAGCAATATGCTATCAAGCTTACAATCTTTGAAAAGGTCAAAATACGAATACTTCGTTTTAAAACAATACTTTATCTTTAAAAATGAAAACGCATAACCTTCTTTTTGGAAGTTCAAAACAACATATGTTTATTGATGAGTTCATAAAGTCATGTGATCTTTCATTCTCAAGGTCATGCTATCAAATATTCACAAGATCAAAGTAAACTACGTAAAGCAATCCTACTAACACATAGCCTTCGATACTTAGGAAATCATGATTATAACTTCTATTATACTTAGAATAGTAGGTTCGAAGAACTCTACAAGATCATGCAATCAACTAGCCTTACGAAGAAAGTATGCTACATATACTTAGAGATAGCGGGGTCGGAGTATTTTTCTTTAATCCGAAACTAGTCGGGGCCGAATAAGCTAGTTGGAAAGTGCTACGGGCGTCGAATGCTCACAATCTGGACCAAACTTTGGATGGCAGTAACTCGGTCAATACTTGGCCGAATAGGATCGTTCTTGAGTCTAAAACGAAGATCTCGAAGTTCTCTACGACTTTCGTGAAGGACGTTATTCCTAGAAACGACTTTCGCCCGGAGAAAAATTGGGATAAGAAAGTGGACAGTGAGCTGTCTGGAATGAAATTTCCAGATTTTTCACTGAACTTTGGAGGTCGATATCTTGGTCATCTCTTGACCGTTTGGGGTGGTTTTTGGGTCTAAACTGAAGCTCTCGAAGTGTTCTACGACTTTCGTGGAGGTCCTTGTTTCTAGAAACGACTTTCGCCTGGAGAAAAAATGGAGTTTTTCAGAGGACAGTAGGCTGTCCAGAAACTGGTTTTTTTTAGAGAGAAGTGAGAGCTATGCTTGGAGGTGTGAGTTGAAAGCACCAAATGGCTTGATATTTATAGGCAAGCCTCTCCTCTCTCCTCTCATGGCCGAACTCTCTCTCTCTCTCCTATCTCTCATTTTTTTATTCCAAGCCATCTTGCTTCCTTGCAAGAAACAACCTAAAAACTAGGCATGCAAGGCTAGGATGTGTCCTTTGGATTGGATTATGGAAGACTAGGCAAGCAAATGGGATTTGATTAAGTATAAAATTGGGGTTTGTACAAGAAGGACTAGATTTGATTGTCCTTGGCCATGCTTTCACTTTGAAAGTATATCAAAGAAGGACAAGATGAGCTAAGCTAGGTCAATCAACTTGCACACACATCACACTATCTCCCTCCCTCTCCATCCGAATCTCTCTCTCTCTCAATCTCTCTCTCGGCCTCTCTCTCCTCTCTCTCTCTCTCTCTCTCATGTACTATATATATATATATATATATGCACTAGGAAGAATACACATAATATATTATAGATATGGGTACTATGGGTACTTTGAAATCTTGTATTTTAAACCAAAATTAGATTTTCTTATTATAAAAATCTATATACACACATGTGTATTACAATATAATATATATATACATATATATATACATACAAGTACACATATTATATATACAAGCAAGTACTACAATATCTAGACTAGATATGTCACTTTCCAAGATCTAATAAACTAATCTTCTTCTTTCAAAGTACTAGATACTAAATTATTTACCTAATGAACTAAATCTATTTTGATGGATTTTAACACTTGGGCAATCTAGTCTTTAATAATAAGAGAATCCCATGGAAAAAATTAAATAATAAACCTTGTACTTGCATGGAAGACATACAATATACTAATATATGTATATGTACTTTGGGTCTTTAATAAAATCCACATTTTCAAGTAAATTAGATTTTCTAGTTAAAATATTTAATAACACACATGCCATATACAATAATATATATATATACAACGAGTACATACATATATATATATATACATGTACTACACAATATCTATACTAGATATGACCTAGGACTAATATCTAATATAGTATTCTACTACTTTCAAAGTACCATGTATAATAATACTAACCTAATGTACTAATTGTATTTTAATCAAATAACACACATGGCCAAGTCTAATATTTAAATCAAACAAGTACATGATTGTCAAGACTAACTATTATCCAATGGATAATAGTTTCTCTAATGGTTAATAACCAATGGGTAATAATGGCTAGGATTCTAGTCTATCGTCCAATGGGTAATAAAACTGCTAACGGTTATTATCCAACGGTTCATACCAAAAGTATAATACTTTGCAATTAAGCACTAAACTAATCTAATCTCGTACTTAGGAAGATTAACCAAGGTTTACCTATTGACTAATGGGTAAAGATTACTCTAGCATCTATCGTCCAACGGATAAATATTATTCTAGGACAAACGCCAAGGCAAAGCGTGGCGTGGCCAAAGGCGACTGGTGGCAAGCGGTGGCCAGCGCCAGCGACTGGTGGCTGATGGCAGCGGCCAAAGCAACCTGGTCAAGCTGGCCAAAGCGGCGGTGGCAGGTAAGCAGCGGCGGCCAGCGACCGGTGGCCAAAGCGACCGGTGGGCAACGATGTGGCGGCGGTGGCAAGTAGTAGCCAGCGGCGACAAGCCTGGTGGTCAAATAGTGGCCAAGCGGTGGCCAAAGCAGCCTAGTGGCCAAACAGTGGCCAAGGCAGCCCGGTAGCCAAGCAGTGGCCAAGTGGTGGCCAAAGCAGCCTAGTGGCCAAACAGCGGCCAAGTGGCGGCCAAAGCAGCCCGGTGGCCAAACAGTGGCCAAGGCGGCCTGCAAGCAAGGCGACGGCCGAGGCGGCGTGAGCATGGCCAAGGCAGTCCACAAGCAAGGCGGTGGCCAAGGCAAAAGCAAGGCGTGACTCGATGCCAAGGCAGAACCCGATGGCAGCCAGGGCAGAGCAACCCGACAGTGACCCGCGCCTAGCCGAGGCAGGCCCGACAGCAAGCCGACGCCAAGGCAAGGCAGGTCCAGCCAAGTAGGATTTCCAGCCGAGAAAATAAATTCTAGGATTTTTACTACAATTACCAAGTAACTATACCAAGGTCTAAATAGGCATGCTCGTCTACTAGAAAATGACCTTAATGCCCGGACGATGAATTCCAATCTCCTAAGTCATAAACCTAATTATGACGGATTATTAATCGCAAAAAGGGATTTATAAAATAATAAAGAATTTTCAAATAAAATGATAAAATTTTATAAGTCGATAACGACCGATTTTTGGATGTTAAAAATGAAATCCGAGTATTAAACCAAAATTCAAATTTTTAGCGAAATTTTTATTGACCAAAAATCAGGGTCGTTACAACCTATCCCCCTTAAAATAATTTCGTCCTCGAAATTGGTGCGTGTCTACGGATTTGACAAAGTCGCTATACTGGTCTTTGAAACGTCGTCTATCCCCCTTAAAAGGAGCAAGTCACACTTAAGTCGCAGGTTAGGCGTAGGTTGGCTATTTCTAGTCCGTACTCGCTACTCACCTTAGACTAACTGCTGCACTCTCCCGAAATGGTGGTGTTACTCGAACTTAGAGGTTTTGTTATGAAGTTAGCACGCAATGAACAAGACAGCTAGATTTTGATTTAGAAAAGATCATTATATTACACGCCTAACGGCATCATTAGATACAAGAAAAAGTAAGTAAAACAGATAATAATGGCTATGGTGCCATTGCTACGCCTCGAGCCGCCATCGATCGTTGAAGGCTTGGAGTGCACGACGTTCGTATTCTTTTCCGAACGCCGCGAGTGCGACGGCCACCGCGGGAATCCAGTACCAGAAGGTAGTAAGGCGGTCGTTCCTGTCGAACCACCGTGGCATGGCTATGGTGATCACGGCACAGAAGAGGACGAAGGTGAAGGGCAGCAACTATATTGCTTGGATCATCGATGTGAGCTCGATTCGCTCCATCTCTCGGAACTGGGCATCCTCCAGGAATCCTCGTCGGTAGATCGCCATGGCTCGGTTTGATTGGATAGTGGTTTGGAGGGGTTAAGATGGTAAGAGAGATATGAAGAGATGAGAAGAAGGGTGAAGAAAAGGGGAGAGGAGTGGGGTATATATAGGGTTGGGTGAGAGGTGTGGAGGAGGGAAAAGTTTGAATTTGAATTTTGGGGGGAGGTTGAGGGTGGTTTACCAGGGCCCCCTTTTTGGGTATGGCCGACGCGCGATTACCGAGCCCCCTTTTTGGGTTATGGCCGACACTTGGCGCTCTCATCGAACTCAAAATAGAAAAAATGTCTAACGATAGTGTGCTACAGCACCCGTAACAAAGAAAATTTTTATAGATAAGCAAAAAGATTACTATCATTTAGCAACTTGCGTCAACCAAAATAATTGTCCTTTGTATTAAGGGTTTATTTACTAAAGTAAAATATTGTATAGCATACAACAGTACTCTTTATTTTAAGAAAATAAGCTTTTCATAGATAAGCAAAGGATTACAAACATAAGCATAGAATTCTATTATTATGGCAAAAAGCGACCTAAAGTTCTTTCTAATACAAGTTGAAACGATCCTATGTACTCCTGCTACGATGCCACTACGACTCGAGGTGTAAAGAGAAAATCGTATACGAATAGGTATAAAATACAAGTCTTTCATTAAATGGAAACAAGTACACATAGATGATCTTACAATTCTTTACTAAAATAGAAATGCATACAACATAGATGGACTCTTAAACAGACAAGGGTGATCCTAATTTTCCAACTTCCTACATCCCGAAGGATTACAATTATTACTCGACTTATCTAAGATACGCCTAATTGGCATCCTCTGCTTTTGGGGTCTCGTCCTCTTCGAGATTCCCTTCATTGACATCCTTACTTCCACTGACTTCTCCCTCCTCAGTCACCTTGTTGGCAACCTTCTCATCTCCGGTTTCTTCTTCAACTTCTTCAATTATAAACCCCTCATCATCTGGAATTGCTATTTGGACTATGACGGGTATAGCTTCATCACCATCTTCCTCCTCATTTTTGGGAAGTGGAATGGCACCATGCTTCTTATAGAAGTCATGAATGTAGGGAAAAGTATAGGGAAAATTGGGATCCTCCACTAGTTGGGTTGTCATGGTTTCTATGGTGTTTCTAAATCGGCGAGCTTCCGCTAGTAGGTTGACTTGGTAAAGGTTCGGTTGGCTCATCTACAAGGAAAGTTTAAACCTCAATTAGTCATGATTTAAAGACAAGGGTTCAATTAACACTAAGGAAAAACTTGGATTCAGCTACGTTCCACATTCGATTCTTGATTTAAGTCATCATCCAATTGTTCAGGAATTCCCAGTTCGGTGGTACTGCCAATTTCCACACCTTACTTCAATCCGAAGATTGTTTTGTCAGAATTCCACCCAATTTGGGACGGTAAACGTAAACTCAAATTCACGTTTGTGCAACGGTCAAACTATCTTATGGTTCTACCCATTCTACCCATGGCCGAGTGTTGAGCCTAAAGCTCTGATACCAAGTTGTAACGCCCCGAATTTTGGGTACGTTAAATAAACATTTTATTGAACAACAAAAGAGAGTCTGGCTCTTTATTACATCATAAACTCCCAAAGGGTTCTTTTATTACACAAAAGGGATGGATATCTAAGGTTATCTACAGCTCCTTCTCTTCTTCCATCCTAGCAAGTTCCTCAGCTCCAAAAGCCTCCAAGGTGTACAGCTCCCCTTGTTCATCTAACAAGTCTGACACATTATACCAGCGTCGCCACCAGTATAATATGTCAGGGTCACATAAAGCAACACCATGAGCTTGAAAGCTCAATAGAATAATCCAAAAATCCACTAACCCTTAACTTACAAATAGCAAGTCATGCATATATCATAAAGAGTCATAACAGCACATGCATTAATATAACAATAACAACAACAATGACACATCCGCATTCGCTATCTATCGTTGGTGTCATGTTTCCGTGTGTTTCTCCTACGCGACTCATCGTAAACTGTGTCACCATTTCATTTCGAAAATCATTTCTCATTCTTTGTTACCAACGGGCTACCAAGTCCGGCCACGTTATCAAATCTTGCATTGGCTCCTCTCCGCAGATAACCAAGTCCAATTACCAATGAAGCTACCACGTCCAGCTCCGTTAGCAATCTACACAATGGGCTACCAAGTCTGGCCTCATTGCGGTTTTCGCAAGTCCACACAAAGGGCTACCAAGTCCGGCCACCTTGCGGGTTTTCATACTACCATTGGGCTACCAAGTCCGGCCACAATATAGCTTCAAAAATCCTTTTTATCCATATCAACCACTCCCTAAGTGTCATGTTTCTACTTCTCGGTTGTCGTGTCCCGTAATCATGCATAGACTCCGCGGAGGGACAAATCACTTTAAAGAAATCTTGAAACCAACTAGCAAGATCATCCAATTCTATATTACCACAACTAAGGCAAGCAATATGCTATCAAGCTTACAATCTTTGAAAAGGTCAAAATACGAATACTTCGTTTTAAAACAATACTTTATCTTTAAAAATGAAAACGTATAACCTTCTTTTTGGAAGTTCAAAACAACATATGTTTATTGACGAGTTCATAAAATCATGTGATCTTTCATTCTCAAGGTCATGCTATCAAATATTCACAAGATCAAAGTAAACTACGTAAAGCAATCCTACTAACACATAGCCTTCGATACTTAGGAAATCATGATTATAACTTCTATTATACTTAGAATAGTAGGTTCGAAGAACTCTACAAGATCATGCAATCAACTAGTCTTACGAAGAAAGTATGCTACATATACTTAGAGATAGCGGGGTCGGAGTATTCTACCTTAATCCGAAACTAGTCGGGGCCGAATAAGCTAGTTGGAAAGTGCTACGGGCGTCGAATGCTCACAATCTGGACCAAACTTTGGATGGCAGTAACTCGGTCAATACTTGGCCGAATAGGATCGTTCTTGAGTCTAAATCGAAGATCTCGAAGTTCTCTACGACTTTCCTGAAGGACGTTATTCCTAGAAATGACTTTCGCCCGGAGAAAAATGGGGATAAGAAAGTGGACAGTGAGCTGTATGGAATGAAATTTCCAGATTTTTCACTGAACTTTGGAGGTCGATATCTTGGTCATGTCTTGACCGTTTGGGGTGGTTTTTGGGTCTAAACTGAAGCTCTCGAAGTGTTCTACGACTTTCGTGGAGGTCGTTGTTCCTAGAAACGACTTTGGCCTGGAGAAAAAATGGAGTTTTCAGAGGACAGTAGGCTGTCCAGAAACTGGTTTTTTTTAGAGAGAAGTGAGAGCTATGCTTGGAGGTGTGAGTTGAAAGCACCAAATGGCTTGGTATTTATAGGCAAGCCTCTCCTCTCTCCTCTCATGGCCGAACTCTCTCTCTCTCTCCTATCTCTCATTTTTTTATTCCAAGCCATCTTGCTTCCTTGCAAGAAACAACCTAAAAACTAGGCATGCAAGGCTAGGATGTGTCCTTTGGATTGGATTATGGAAGACTAGGCAAGCAAATGGGATTTGATTCAAGTATAAAATTGGGGTTTGTACAAGAAGGACTAGATTTGATTGTCCTTGGCCATGCTTTCACTTTGAAAGTATATCAAAGAAGGACAAGATGAGCTAAGCTAGGTCAATCAACTTGCACACACATCACACTCTCTCCCTCCCTCTCCATCCGAATCTCTCTCTCTCTCAATCTCTCTCTCGGCCTCTCTCTCCTCTCTCTCTCTCTCTCTCTCATGTACTATATATATATATATATATATATATATGCACTAGGAAGAATACACATAATATATTATAGATATGGGTACTATGGGTACTTTGAAATCTTGTATTTTAAACCAAAATTAGATTTTCTTAATATAAAAATCTATATACACACATGTGTATTACAATATAATATATATATACATATATATATACATACAAGTACACATATTATATATACAAGCAAGTACTACAATATCTAGACTAGATATGTCACTTTCCAAGATCTAATAAACTATTCTTCTTCTTTCAAAGTACTAGGTACTAAATTATTAACCTAATGAACTAAATCTATTTTAATGGATTTTAACACATGGGCAATCTAGTCATTAATAATAAGAGAATCCCATGGAAAAAATTAAATAATAAACCTTGTACTTGCATGGAAGACATACAATATACTAATATATGTATATGTACTTTGGGTCTTTAATAAAATCCACATTTTCAAGTAAATTAGATTTTCTAGTTAAAATATTTAATAACACACATGCCATATACAATAAAATATATATACACAACAAGTACATACATATATATATATATACATGTACTACACAATATCTATACTAGATATGACCTAGGACTAATATCTAATATAGTATTCTACTACTTTCAAAGTACCATGTATAATAATACTAACCTAATGTACTAATTGTATTTTAATCAAATAACACACATGGCCAAGTCTAATATTCAAAATAAAACAAGTACATGATTGTCAAGACTAACTATTATCCAATGGATAATAGTTTCTCTAATGGTTAATAACCAATGGGTAATAATGGCTAGGATTCTAGTTTATCGTCCAATGGGTAATAAAACTCCTAATGGTTATTATCCAACAGTTAATACCAAAAGTATAATACTTTGCAATTAAGCACTAAACTAATCTAATCTCGTACTTAGGAAGATTAACCAAGGTTTACCTATTGACTAATGGGTAAAGATTACTCTAGCATCTATCGTCCAACGGATAAATATTATTCTAGGACAAACACCCAGGCAAAGCGTGAGCGTGGCCAAAGGCGACTGGTGGCGGTGGCAAGCGGCGCCAAAGCGACTGGTAGCCAGCGATGGCGGCGGCCAAAGCGATGGCCAACGATGGCCAAGCGGCCCGGTGGCCAGCGGTAGCCAACGGCGACCACAAGACCTGGTAACATGCCAAAGCGACCCGGTGGCGGCGACCAAAGCGACCCGGTGGCCAAACATGGCTAAGCGACCGATGGCCAAACAATGGCCAAAAGCGACCGGTGGTGCGGTAGGCGGCGGCCCGCAACGACACTGGTAAAACGGTGCGGTGGCCAAAGCGACTAGTAGCCAAACGATGGTCAAGCGACCCAGTAGCCGCTGGCAAGTGGTAGCCAAGTAGCCTTGTGGCCAATGCCAGCTAGCGATGGCCAAACAGTGGCCAAGGCGGCCTGCAAGCAAGGCGACGGCCGAGGCGGCGTGAGCATGGCCAAGGCAGTCCACAAGCAAGGCGGTTGCCAAGGCAAAAGCAAGGCGTGACTCGATGCCAAGGCAGAACCCGATGGCAGCCAGGGCAGAGCAACCCGACAGTGACCCGACGCCTAGGCGAGGCAGGCCCGACAGCAAGCCGACGCCAAGGCAAGGCAGGTCCAGCCAAGTAGGATTTCCAGCCGAGAAAATAAATTCTAGGATTTTTACTACAATTACCAAGTAACTATACCAAGGTCTAAATAGGCATGCTCGTCTACTAGAAAATGACCTTAATGCCCGGACGATGAATTCCAATCTCCTAAGTCATAAACCTAATTATGACGGATTATTAATCGCAAAAAGGGATTTATAAAATAATAAAGAATTTTCAAATAAAATGATAAAATTTTATAAGTTGATAACGACCGATTTTTGGATGTTAAAAATGAAATCCGAGTATTAAACCAAAATTCAAAATTTTAGCAAAATTTTTATTGACCAAAAATCAGGGTCGTTACAGAGTCTCTTGAGTCGGGCGTCGCGATGAGGTCAGATCGAATGATCGGGACTGTCTGGACGCTCGATCGCGAGGCGTTTCTTCAAAATTAGTTCGTCCGTACTCCTTCCTCTTTGGTGGGATGCTTCCCGATTTTTGAGGAGAGCGCTCGTGTCGGTCTTTCCTGTAGCTATCTCGAGCGTAGGGGTTGAGGCGCTCGGTGACCTGGCTCCCATCACCCTTTTCCTTTGGATGTGAGACAAATGGGATTTTTGCTCAAGCGTTTTTTAGGCGCTCGCGATACCCTTTTGTCTGGAACTCCAGGAGGCCGTGTTCATCGTTGGCAACTTTGGTGAAACTAGGGGTGAGCTCGCGTTGTCCCTTCCCAATCCTGACTGAATGCGTGGATAAGGCAGAGACGCTTCCGGCGCCGAGCCTCTCGAAGGCGGATCGCTTCTTGTGGGGGTCTTTGGGGTTAGGGGAGCAGGAGTGCTCCCTATGCCCAGTGCCTCTCTCAATTCGACCACCCTTTGTACCAGGTGGCTCAAGACAGTATTTGGAAGAGGGTCGAGACTGGTGTTCCACCAAGCGGCCCCCCTCGTGACAGCGAGAAGGGCTATGATGGCTTCTTCTTCTGCCACGGCTTCTGGCAAAATGAGATGTGGAGATCTGAAGGAGATGCTTGATCTCAGTTAACTCGTTGCGAACGTGTTTGTCTCATTCCACGACTGTCGACAAGTCATCGATCTTCCGTTCAAGGTGGCGGATGTAGGTGTGGAGTTCGGTGGCGGCCCCCGCGTCCTGGGTTGAAGTTCCGCCTCCGACTCCGATGGACATGTGAGCCTTACCCAAGGCATCGGCCCCGCCGGAGGCCAGGTTGGGGTCTCCGAACGAGCAGAGTCTGAGGGATGTTTCACTGGGGTGAGGGTCTTCGACTTCCACCACAGCTATTACAGGAGGTCTGGACGGAGCTCTTTGGGTGGAGGGAGATGAACGATTGAGAGATTGGCTGTTCCCCAGCAAAGTCGCCAATTGTAAGGGTTCGATTTATTGGGATCAGGACCATGGCTCTGGTTAGGCTCCTCCCTCCATAACTCCGTGCTCCCGCCGTCTAGACCTGCAACAAGTCACTAGGGCTTGGATTGCCCAGTGACCCTCCGACGATCAAGTTAGATCTCAGGGAAGGAAGTGTAGATCTAAGGTTATGGTAGAATAGCATACCTCTCTCAGGTGAGTATCCCTTTGTATTTATAGACCTTGGTTTACTTGACCTCCAAGCTAGCGGGTGGAGGGTACGCTCGAGTAACCGCCCCGGGTGACATCACACGTGACGTAGGGAACGAAACTATAAGGACCTGTAATTTCAAATTTATTTAAAAGGTTTATTCGATATTATAAATGAGGAAAATACGAAATTTGTTGAGTTTAATTGATTTGGGGTTATTGTGTTAGAGTGTTATATTTGAGGGGATTAGTGTGTGTGGTGTGTATATAGATGTGTGTGTGAGGGAGTAGGGAATAAAATTTCCCCTTTCCTCTCTCTCACTCTCCTGATCTCTCTTTCTTTCAGCTCCCATCTCTCACTCTCACTCTCACTCTTGCTCTCACCCAAAACCACCTCAAACCTCCAAAAAATCACCATCAATCCTTCATCCCATCACACATTGCAGCGCATATGACTCCGGTTTGAGCTCGGTGGAGGTGCCTTTCGTTCAAACTCAAGGATTGGAGCTAGGGCTTGGAAATCCTTTCAAATTCGTTCTTGAATCTTGAGGTAGGGGGTTCTAACTCTCAATATATGTAAATGACTTGTTTCTTGTAGCTTGATTCTTGCCTTTGATCGTGGTTATTGTTGTTGATGTTGTTGTGGCTGAAAAACCCATCTCTGTCTGTCAAAAATCTGCCCGATCCACTTTGTTATCGATAACATCTCAAAGCCCAAAAACTGTTAGTTATCGATAACAATTCCAAACGTTATCGATACCCTCGCGTCTGGAATGTCCATAACCCTGAAGTTATTGATACCTCCCTATTTTGTTATCGATAACACCGTGATTTTTTTTTTTGATCCCAGTCATGAGTAATCGATACCTATTCCATTTGTTATCGATAACTTCAAGTTCGTCCTAACCCCAACCACGAGTCAGTGATGCTTCCTTCCTTTGTTATCGATTATAACTTGTAAATTGCATTGCTAATCCATTTTGGATTCTTAATCCATTATTTTTAGCTTCAATTACTCCCGTCCATTCCGAACACCTCCCACGTGAACCTTAATTTGATTATTTTCTATTACCAAAGCAGTTGGACATTTTTCATGAGTTTTTAACTTTTGTTTAGGCATGACTTTTTACAAAAAAAATGCTTTATGATCTAAATTTGGTTTGAACGGTACGAATTTGACGGTTAAAGGATTTGGAACATTACACACACGACGAGAACGTGTCGTAGAGTGTTTATGAGTGTCGTAGGTTGTTTGAATGTCGTAGTGGGCATAAATGGTAGATGAGAGCGGCATAATGACTTTAATGGTAAGGTAGTAACTTGTATCTTCACAACTCGTTGAACCTCTTGATCGTCCTTGGTACACTTATTACGGGATTCAAGTATAGGAACTAGTAGGTCGGATACTTTGGAAACCGCTTGTAAGTAGCATGTTGCGTACGTGCGGGGATATAATTGGAGGTATGGTGAGGACATGTGTATTAGTCCATAAGCGATACGGTTGATTGTTGACCTTGTAACGCCAAGTGATTGATTGAATGATTCTTGGATTCGATTGAGTGATTTGATGTTCGTGAAATGGAAGTGGAATGAATGTGGATAACAAATGGATAAAGTATTGTAGGATTGTATATAAATGGGCTTAGTACGTCATGTGCGATGCGGATATGTTAATTAACGAATAGGCATGAACATAGGTGTTTGTAGATGTATATAGTGGTTGGTTGAAGAATTGTGGTACAATCGATAGATTGATGATGAAGTTGATTATGAAATGGTGGAGGGTCGGTTAAGCGATGTGCGTTTCCGCTAATCAATGTTTGTTATTGTTAAAGGAATAGACTCGGGGTGACCCTGCGCTCTAGGGAATAGACCCGAGGTGACCCGAATGATTGTTATTGTTGAGGGAAAAGACTCGGGGTGATCCTACGCTCGAGGAGATAGACCCGAGGTGACCCAAGTTATTATTATCAAGCGAATAGACTCGGGGTGACCCTGCGCTCGAGGGAAATAGACCCGAGGTGACCCTAGTGTTCATTGAAGGAATATATCTGATTAAAAGAAAAGAAAGAATCTGTAATGAAGGGATTGAATAATGATGATTGTAGACTCGAGGAAGACTGTAGTATCGTATGAAGGATAATAAAATGATTCGGAATTGGTTATACACTAAAGTGGATTAACGTAAGCTTATCGATGCATCTAGTCTGAGGAGTGAACGGTTAGTGACTTTCCGGTGAAGTCTAGGATCCTTTGATCTAAGAGTATAATTCGGTGGTAATCATTCGTACTTTGGGCGTATCCATCAATATTCACTCACTCATTCATGGTGCATGACTCATTTCATTTTCATATAGTTTGAGCATAGAACTCTCTACTAGGCACGTGTTTTGCTCAACCCTGTCCTTCTTTCAGGTACTCTCGGAGATGGCAACATGAAGTGCTTGGCATGTATTTTGACATCATTTTTTTTTTAAAAGCTGATGCAGGAAATTACTTCAGCATCTTTTGTAAAACTCTTTGGCAGTGTAATATTGATTTCTATTTTAACTATCGTTTGATCATGGAGGACTGTAAACCCTAAACCTTCTTTTCTATCATGTTATTTAAATCTTTGAGCTTGATAAGAAACTTTGAATTTAAGTTGCAATCATGGGAATGAACCTTGATTTGGGATATTATCTGAATTATTGCAAGGTATTGTTATTCAAAAATCTTTATACTTTATGTTGAAAATCAATGGCGTGACAGGAACGGTTACGGAGCACATGGGCATGAATAATCCCAATGATTATACGTGCTGCACGATCCTTGTGGGACCCTTCTGGCGCAACCGTTTCTCTTAGGTCTCCCTGGGACGGTCCAAAGCAGGTACAGAGCCACTAGCAGTACCGCGGCATTCAGTGGTACAGTCTTGAGCATAAAACCGAGCAGCACGCCGAAGGGAAGATTCCTACCTAGCCATATGGTGTGAACCAAAGACTCAAGAGGGTTCAGCTGGTTGCTAGGTTACCAAGCTTGTTATCGAGGCCACCACAAGAAGAGAGTGGGGTTGAAAGGGAGTGGTAGAGACGAAGACAGAGAGAGAGAGAGAGAATGTATAAATGTGAAGAGATTTTATTTGGTCTGACGATATTCACCGGGTTTGATCGACGGGCCGAAGTTCTGTTTTGAAAACAATGTAAAACTCCATTTTTTAGTTTTCATAATTTCTAGAAATTCTAAAAAGGCTTTTTAAAAATAAAAAAATAAAAATATGTTACCAAACAAGTTTTCTTTTTTAGTTTTCAAAAAAATGAAAATAAAAACTGAAAACTGAAAATAAAAAGGTCACCAAAACACCCAGATTTTACATATTCTTTAAAATAAAAATAAAAATAACCCACGTTCACCTTTTCTTTTCTTTTTTTTTTAAAAAAAGAAACCCCCACGTTCAGCTCGCACACACTGTAACGCCCCGAATTTTGGGTACGTTAAATAAACATTTTTATTGAATAAACTTAAAGAGAGTCTAGCTCATTATTACAACATAATTCTCACAAGAGTACTTTTATTCAACAAAGGAGGGGATAAACTAAGGTTAACTACTGCTCCGCCTCTTCTTCCATCCTTGCAAGCTCCTCGGCTCCGAAGGCCTCCAAAGTGTACTGTTCATGCTGCTCATCTATAAAGTCTGACACATTATACCAGCGTCGCCCCCAGTATAATATGTCAGGGTTACCACAAAGGTAACACCGTGAGCTACAAAAGCTCAATAGAATAATCCAACCCGCTAACCCATAACTTACAACAAATAGTCATATAAATAATCACATCTACTCATTTAACAACATAATTAACAATGATACATCCGCATTCACTATCCTGCTTACGTTGGTGTCATGCCTTTCTTGGTTTCTCCTACGCGACTCATCGTATTGTGTCACCATTTCATTTTAAGAAAATCATTTGTCATTCAACGGGCTACCAAGTCCGGCCACGTTGCGAAATCTTGCATTGGCTCCTCTCCGCGGATAACCAAGCCCAATTACCAATGAAGCTACCACGTCCGGCTCCAATGGCAATCTACACAATGGGCTACCAAGTCCGGCCTCATTGCGGTTTTCGCAAGTCCACACAAAGGGCTACCAAGTCCGGCCACCTTGCGGGTTTTCACAACTCACATAAGGCTACCAAGTCCGGCCATTATGTAGTCTCAAAAATCCTTTTTATCCATATCAACCACTCCTTAAGTGTCATGTTTCTACTTTCCAGTTTTCGTGTCTCGTAATCATGCATAGACTCCGCGGCGGGACGAATCACTTTAAAGAAATCTTGAAATTCAACTAGCAAGATCATCCAACTCTATATTACCTAATCGTACTCAAATTATTACTTAAGGCCACTTATGTTTTATCAGCAACAAGTAATGCAACAAATATACATACATGTTCATAATCATCCTCAAGACAATAATATATTACAAAAATCTATTCTTTCTTCCTTTGTGGGAAAACAACATATGTTTATTGACGTAGAATTTCATTATATGGCATGCTCATTCTTCTTTAGTAGTTTAGTAAACAAGTTTTATAAACTAGCTTTGATACCTTAACCGTTTAACTCATGGTTGTATACTTAAAGTAAGTATAATCCAAGCAAGTACATAGCATGTCCATAATCATTACTTAAAGCATAACGCCACATGTGCGGACGCCCTTGGGGTGGTAATCCACCATATGCTTTGTTACTTTACCACAAGTAATACAAGCAAGTACATAGTAGATCCATAACCATTACTTAAAGCATAACGCCACATGTGCGGACGCCCTTGGGGTGGTAATCCACCATATGCTTTGTTATAATATCACAAGCAATGGAATATAAGCTTATAGTTAAGTTAAAAGATCAACATGCGATTACTTCTACACGAAGTTATATCTTAAGTTGATTCTAATCATGCTTAATCATCCAATAGCAATGTTAAGCTCACATGCATCCAACGTTTTAAGAAAATAAACTACCATTATCATGCTTTCCTTTTAACGACTTAGCTAGGTTAAAACTAAGACAAGAAGTAGTGTCTAACATATATTTAGGATTATGGATGATTACACTATATTCAATTCGACATATAATTATAGTGAGGATAAGTAGGTTCGAAGAATTCTACCGTTCTTCTTGGCGGTAGGGTGGCTACGGGAATTTCGTCGGAGTAACGGCTTACGGTGGACTTCCGGTAGCTTCGAAAGAGAAAGGTTTCTCTCGAAACTAAATCTTGACTATACTACTAAACTCTTATGGATCGAAGGGTGGTGGAGTGGTGGTTTAGTGGCGGCTTAGGATGAGCTTCTTGAAGAACAAGGGAAGAACTTCAAGAACACTCAAGAACAAAGCAAGAACAAGCAAGAACACTAAGCTTTCTAGAGAGAGAAGTTGAATGGTGAAGGTGTGAGTTGAAAGGCATGGAATGGATGCTATTTATAGGCAAAATGGAGCTTCCCCCCTCACTCCACTTGGCCGGCCATTACTCTCTCTCTCTCCCCCATAAATTTGCTCCATGGACTAGTCTTATCAAGCAATAGTACTCCATCCAAGTGTATCTAGGTCAAATAGTGTTAAGTACAATCCACATGTCTAAATTCAACCAACATACACCTCACTCTCCCTCTCTCCCTATTCGGCCTCTCTCTCTCTCTCTCTCCTCTCCCATGGATTTGTCTCATAGTCTAGTCTTGTCAAGCAATAGTACTCCATCCAATGCAACTTGGTCAAATAGTGTCAAAGTACTACAACTTGCCAAGGTACAACACACATGCACTTCACCTTCCCTCTCCCTCTCATTCGGCCATGTCTCTCTCTCTCTTCCCCATGGATTTGTTCTATGGTCTTGTCTTGTCAAGCCAAAGTACAACACAAGTGCAACTTGGTCAAATAGTATCAAAGTACAATGCACATGTCCAAGTACAACACACATGCACTCACTTTCCCTCTCCCCTCATTCGGCCCTCTCTCTCTCTCTTGGTCAAAGTATTCTCATGTATATATATATATATATATATATATATGTGTATATCTATATGTACATTTATGGAAAGAACAAGGAAGGTAAGGACAAAACAAGTTAAATGTACACATGGCTTATGATTATTCTCTTTGTATGATAAGGTACACATGACTAGTCTTGTCATTCTATAGTACTCCAACCAAGTGTATCTAGGTCAAATAGTGTCAAAGTACAACACACATGTCAAAATACAACTCACATACACTCACTCTTCCTCTCTCCCAACCGGCCTCTCTCTCCTTTCCCATGGATTTATTCCATGGACTGGTCAAATCAATTCCATAATCATGGCAAGCAACCTAAGTCTAGTCACATCAAGTCCTTCCTCTTTCAAATCAAATCTAGGTAATGATAAGGGTCCAAACAATGATGGAGGTGGTCATGGTGTAGTCTTGTCCTAGGATGGTCTACTTGGAAGAAAGACTAGAATCATTGGCTAGGTTTTGACTAGAAATGGGTTGGTAGGTAGCAAATAGGCTTAAGGCTATCAGGTGGCTTGGACAAGTGGCCAAAGATACATACACACACCTCACTCTCTCTCTCCTCACATTCGGCCCCCCTCTTCTCTCTCCCTAGCCGATTCTCTATCTTGGTCAAAGTACTTATATGTATATATATATATATATGTGTGTGTGTGTGTACATTTGTGGAAGAACAAGGAGGATAAGGACAAGGCTACTTAAATGCACACATGGTTAATGATTATTCTTTTTGTAGGAGAAGGTACTATCATATCTTTCACCAAGAATCCCATGGGAATATTGGACAATGCTATTATCCAAGGGATAATAATTTCCCCAATGGTTATTGTCCAAGGGTCTAACATTTCC
Source organism: Rhododendron molle (assembly GCA_025413875.1). NCBI lineage: Eukaryota > Viridiplantae > Streptophyta > Magnoliopsida > Ericales > Ericaceae > Rhododendron > Rhododendron molle. Next base: position 30,956,664 of record CM046391.1, on the reverse strand, counting down.
CTAGCGGTTATTAACCAATGGGCGAAATAAGTAATGATGAGGAAGCACATGACTTGTCTTGTCATCCTATTTGGCAAATCCTAACATCTATTATCCAATGGGTAAAGTTTTCCCTAGCGGTTATTAACCAATGGGCGAAAGAAGTAATGATGAGGAAGCACATGACTTGTCTTGTCATCCTATTTGGCAAATCCTAACATCTATTATCCAATGGGTAAAGTTTTCCCTAGCGGTTATTAACCAATGGTCCAAGGAAAGTCATCATGGAGTACACTATTTGCTTTTGACTAGACTAATCCAACTACTAGTCAAACTTGGTCTTCTCCCTAACAACTATTGTCCAATGGTCCAAAGATCTTTCTAGCATGTAATAACCAATGGATAAAGACTAGTCATCATGAAGTACACTATTTGCTTTTGACTAGACTATTCCAACTACTAGTCAAACTTGGTCTTCTCCCTAACAACTATTGTCCAATGGTCAAAGGTCTTCCTAGCATGTAATAACCAATGGATAAAGACTACCCTAGTATCCATTGTCCAATGGATAAAGATTACCCTAGTATCTATTGTCCAATGGATAAAGATTACCCTAGTATCTATTGTCCAATGGATAAAGATTAAAAAGGGTAAAATGGTCCATCTAGGGTTAGGGCAGCCTAATTAGACTAAATGGGCATTAGGCTGTTCTAACTAATCGGTTAAAGACTAATGATACTTAATCTAGGCTTTCATTGCTCGAGTGGTATTTTGGGTTTTTATTTAGTAGGAAATTGCCTAGTAACGGAATATTAAAGCCCGACGGTGCCAAACGCCAAGGCAAGGCGTGAGCATGGCCAAGGCGACTGGTAATAGCGGTGGCGGTGGCCAAAAGCGACCAGTGGTAAGCGATGGCCAGCGGTAGCCTAAGCATTGGCCAAGGCAACCCAAGCAATGCCAAGGCAAAAGCGAGGCGTGACCCGATGCCAAGGCGAACCCAATGGCGACCAAGGCGAGCAAGGTAGCCCAAGAACGCTAAGGCAAAAGCGAGGCGCGACCCGATGCCAAGGCGGCCTAGCCACGCAAGGCAGCCCAGCAACGCTAAGGCAAAAGCGAGGCGCGACCGGATGCCAAGGCAGAGCCCAATGGCAGCCAAGGCAGAGCAAGGCCAAAGAACGCCAAGGCAAAATGAGGCGCGACCAAGCCTGGCGAGGCGATAGCGACCCGACGCTGGCGAGGCAGCGCGACAATGAGCCGACGCTAAGGCAAGGCAGCGCGACAATGAGCCGACGCCGAGGCGAGGCAGCCCGACAGAGGCCGCGAGGCGAGGCAGGCGCGACAGCGAGCCGACGCCGAGGCGAGGCAGGCGCGACAGCGAGCCGACGCCGAGGCAAGGCAGGCCTGACAGAGCCGACGCCGAGGCGAGGCAGGCGCGACAATGAGCCGACGCCGAGGCGAGGCAGGCGCGACAACGAGCCGACGCCGAGGCGAGGCAGGCGCGACAACGAGCCGACGCCGAGGCAAGGCAGGCCTGACAGAGCCGACGCCGAGGCGAGGCAGGCGCGACAGCGAGCCGACGCCAAGGCAAGGCAAGCCTGACAGAGGCCCGATGCCTAGGCAAGGCAGGCCTGACAGAGCCGACGCCGAGGCGAGGCAGGCACGACAGCGAGCCGACGCCAAGGCAAGGCAGGCCTGACAGAGGCCCGATGCCTAGGCACCCTAGCCAAGCCAAAGTAGAGCGGTCAAGCCGACGGTCAAGGCAAAAACCAAAATTTTCCTACTAACCACTCCGGCATCGATGCGTCACTAAGCCAAACGGTAGTTAGGGTTTGCTAACTAATCGGTTAAAAGCTAACTATGCTTGCTAAGTAGGATTTCCAGCCGAGAAATATAATTTAAAGATATTATTTACTTATTAGGAAAAATATACGAGTACGTTTACAAGTATACTAGTCATGGGAGAAGGACTAAATTGTCCGGAGTAAAATGATTCAATTTTACAAGTTTCAAATCTAATTATGACGGATTATTAGAATTTAAAAGAAAATTTTAAAGCAATCCAAGCAATTAAAATAAAATTTAAATATTTATCAAAATTTTCATGAGTCAATAACGACCGATTTTTTGGATGTTAAAAATGAAATCCAAGTATTAAAATAAAATTCAAATTTTTAACGATTTTTTTTTTATTTTCCAAAAATCAGGGTCGTTACACACACATCCATATTACTCCTAAAAACAAACTCCCTCCCACGTCTCCTTTCCTCTTTTCACCTGCCCACTACAATCCTCCACGTCAACAAAACCAAAAATAAATGCCCCACATCCTCATTCTCCCCTAATTTTCTCTTCTACTATTTAATCTCTTCTCATTCAACTCCTCACCACTTTTCCCATTCTTTAATCCTCCACAATCCCTATTCTAATTCACAGAATTGTTTCTACTTTTTTGTTCTGCAAATTTTGAAAGTTTGTTCGGCAGATTTTGAAAGCACGAGGCTATGTTCAAGAATTATACTGAATTGGGAGATTGCTCAACGGCTCAAAGGTTTTTTTTTTTTTTTTGCTATTCATGCACTTTCCTCTTTCTTTAATATTCTCACATTTCCTTTTCTAATGGTCTTTTCACTTTTTGGTTTCTAGATTTTTGACTAAGAGGTTGTGATCACACCAACATTTGGTTCCAGTGCTCATCCACTGTTCAAAGGTCTAGTGAATTCTCTTCCCTTGCTTCCACCCATAACAAATAAGAGTGAGCACAAGTTCAAAAGTTTGAGGGCAAATACGTAAACTAAGTAAGCCACAATTGCACCCACATTCTCAAAGCAAAAAACTGCACCCATGTTCCACTTCCCCTTTTTAACTGTTTCAGAAAGCACACATAAAATTTCACAGAACTTGGTAGCTTTGGTTCAAATGGCTCTCATATATAGCTCGATGATTTCATGATTTCATCCACTGTCAACCGTCCATTCAAAGCATCAGAAAAGAAAAAAAAATGACAGTCTCCCCCACGCCCATATACATAGTTGTTTTTCAGTTAGCTTTTTATTTTTTCTACGGTTATTCTAAATAAGTCTTCTTACTTGCATAGGTTGTACATTGTTTCTCGAGTGCTTTTAACTTCAAATAATTAGCGTTGTTCACGTTCGATGCACAGGAAACGGAAAATAATTTAATGGCATATATTTTGTTATGTTATCCCGTGCAGTCGACAACAAGGGAAGAGAAAAGCACGTATGGGTTCGAATTCTCAGCAACTTAAAACCTGATATAGGGAATAAATAAATAAATAAAAAGGGACAATCTATCTATCTATCAATATTCTAAGGGAATGTAGTAGGACCCCCCAAAGCCTCCAAACTCCAATCCCTAAATTCCTACAATTTGTAGTTTTTAAAAAACAAATAAAACCCCACGTTACCTTGATTTCTCATTCTCTTTGACCAAAAAAAAAAATTCCACGTTCCCTTGATTTCCTATTTTCCTTGAAAAAAAAAAATAAACACTCACGCATCCAAACTCATTACCCACGCTCACCACAAAATCAGAAGTTCAGAACACCCCCAACTTCGGCATCCGGCTCTCTCTCTCTCTCTCTCTCTCTCTCTCTCTATAACGCCCCCAAAATTGGGTTCGTTAAATAAACCTTTTATTGAATAAAAGGGGTAGAGTCTGGCTCATTATTACATTGCAAACCCCTAGAGGGTACTTTTATTACACAAAAGGGAGGACGTCTAAGGTTATCTACAGCTCCTTCTCTTCTTCCATCCTAGCAAGCTCCTCAGCTCCATATGCCTCCAAGTTGTACAGCTCTCCTTGCTCATCTATGAGGTCTGACACATTATACCAGCGTCGCCATCGATATAATATGTCAGGGTCACCAAATGTAACACCATGAGCTTGAAAGCTCAATAGAGTAACCCAAAATCCACTAACCCTTAACTTACAAGCCAAAGATAATAACGATTTTCCAAACTTAAGATGCTTCAACAAGAACATATAACAATTACACATGCGCATTCACTACTATCATTGGTGTCATGTTTTCCAGGTTTCTCCTACGCGACTCATCGTATAACGTGTCTCATTCTCATTTCCAAATCAACATTTTGAAAATCACATTTTAACACACCCAACCTCGGTTCCGCCACACCAGGTTCCCGAGTATCCTCACAATGGTTCCGTCGCGCCGGGTTCCCATTGGCACACATTTACATTGGCTCCTCTCCACGGATAACCAAGCTACAGACCCAACCTCTGTTCTGCTGCGCCGGGTTCCCATTGGCACATAACACACACACACACTCATATAATGCATCCACAAATGGTCATTATGTAGTTTCAAAATCCTTTTTATCCATATCAACCACACCCTAGGTGTCATGTTTCTACTTTCCAATTTTACGTGTCTCGTATCATGCATAGACTCCACGGAAGGATTTTTCATATGAAATATGCAGGATCATCCAACTCTATTCTATCATGCTTGTTCATAACCACAAGTAAGGCAAGCAACATGCAACAAGCTCATGATTATCTACAAGGTCAAAATATGAATACTTCCGTTTTGAAACAACACTTCATCTTTAAAGTAAAAACGTATATCCTTCTTTTAGGAAGTTCAATAAAACAACACATGTTTATTAAGGTGACAACGTTTACCAAAAGTAAGAAATCATCACGAGATCATGCCTTCAAGAATTCTAAATATCAAAGTAAACTACGCATTCTTAAAATAAATCGAGATATCTCTAAGATCATATATTTTAACACGCAATATACGTAGGGTAGAGGTCATTGGAGAATCTTCCGTTCTTCTTGGCGGTAGGATGACTACGGAAGGTACGTCGGTGGTTTGGCGGAGTGACTTCCTACGGTAAGCTTCCAGTAGCTTCGAAAGAGAAAGGCTTCTCTCAAAACTAAGTCTCGACCTAAAACTACTTGGCTTTATGGATTGAAAAGGTGTTTAGGGATGAGTTTCTAGAAGAACAAAGGAAGAACAACTCAAGAACAAAGCAAGAACAAGTAAGAACACTAGACTTTCTCAGAGAGAAAAGTTGGAGAATGGAGGTGTGAGTTGAATGGCATGAGATGAAGGCTATTTATAGGCAAACCTTGGGCTATCCCTCTCCCTCTTGGCCGGGCCCCCTCTCTCTCCTTTTGCTCTCATTAATTAGCTCCATGTCTAGTCATTTCATGCTTTTCAAGCATGCCTTGACTTGTCATTTCATGCTTTGAAAGCATGGCAAGTCTTCCATGACTTGTCTCGTCCTAGAATGGGTTAGCTTAAGGCTATTGAGCTAGGTTATCATGAAGGGTTTTGGTTTAGCCACCTCATGCTTTGAAAGCATGCCAAGTCTAGTCATATCATGCCAAGTCTTCCATGACTTGTCTTGTCCTAATCTTTTTAGGCTTAAGGCTAATATACTAGGTTATTATGAAGGGTTTCTAGCCAAGTCTTGTCCTAGGGATGCTTTGCTTGCAAGAAAGCACAAAATCGTTGGCTAGGTAGTCCTTTGGAAGGCTAGGCTTGGTTGTAAAGGAAGTATTAGGCTTAGGGCTATTTTAGATAGCTTGTACAAGTAACCAAGCACACATGCACACACCACACTTCTTCCTCCCTCTTCCAACCGGTCCCCCCTCCCTCTCTTGGCCAAAATTTTCTCTCTCTCTCCCTCCCTCGTTGTGTTGTCCAATCATGCTTCGAAAGCATGCAACTTTCTCCTTCATGTGTCAATCAAAGCATGCCAAGAGTTGTCTTTTTCATTTATGGCTAAGTCCTAGGTTATCATAAGGGGTTTTATGAGTTGTCTAGTCCTAGGGAGGGTTTGCTTGTCAAAGCACAAGGAAGAATCATCATTGGTTGTACTTTGGTCAAAAAAGCAAGGAAGGTAGCTTGTTGGAGTGGCCAAGACACTAGCACACACACTCACCCTCTTTCTCTCTCTCTTGGCCTCCCTCTCTCTCTCTCTCTCTCTATATATATATATATATATATATATATATATATATATATATATATATATATATATATATATATATATATATATATATATATATATATATATATATAGCTATATATATAGGTAGACTAGAAAAGGTAGGCTTTCAAAAAGGTATGGGTATTAACCAAGGGATAATGAAGAGAATCTTGTCATAAAGGAATGATTACAAGCCAAAAGTAATAAAGGTAATGATTACCAAGCCAAAAGTAATTACTTTTGGAATCTCATGATGGTTTTCTATCGTCCAATGGTCCTAGAACGTTAGGAGGATGTAACTAAGTTGGTTTCTAGTTAGGTTAGGCTAACTAACTAGTTAGGATCTAGTTCTACTAACCGATTAGGGTTTCTAGCCGGAAACTAGATTGTCGCGGTCTCGTAACGAATGTTTTAGCGTTCTGATAAATACCCTAGTCCTAAGGGATCGTCTAAGTCTATCGGCGATGGAAAATCAACTTACGAATATCGAATCTAATTAAGACGGATTATAGGAATTTAAAAGGAAATTTTAAATACGATTTTCGATTTAAACAACGAGATTTTTTATTTACTGAAAATTGGAGTTGTTACACTCTCTCTCTCTCCTCAACCGCCACCACCCCACGCTTCTCTCCCACAACCCCACCTCTCTCTCTCTCACCCAATCTTATGGGTTATAAATACTTCTCTTCACTACTCCCTCAATTTTTCACAGATCTGCTGCGCTACCAACCGCCGCCCCACCCCACTCTCTCCATCTGGTAGGTCAACTACCCCTCCTTCACTTCTTTTCTCCCTCTTTTTCATCTTCCCTCATCTAAAATTCTCTCTCATATGCGCCTTCCAGGTTCAAAGGCGAGGTTCATAGGCGAGGTTCATAGACAAGGAGTCAATTGCTAATCACGGGCCTAGCCTTCAGGGATTTCTTGAATTCAACCAAGTAAGTCGATTCAAGAGAATTGATAGATTGGACCCATTCAAGTTTTTTCACTCCAATTCCATTTTCTCTTCAATTTTTTTCCTAAAACTGTAGATATATTTGACTGCCTTTTTCGTGCTCGATAAAATGCTTCACTCATCCATTATGTGTGAATTCATTTGGCAGGTTCAAGGTTTTGACTGAGTTCGGAGGCGAGGGGTCAATTTTAGGCCAGAGTGACCGACTGAAACGATCCCCCACAGGCTCGATTTCTAGGTTTGTTTTCGCACTCTTTATGATCTCTTGATTCATTGTATACCACTGTTAAAATGCATAAGAAAAGTGAGTCTGTGTGCCGAACAATTCATGTTTATGCGTGATTGGTATTCCTTTGTTTATATTTGTGATACTCATCCAATGGTCGTAGTAGACGCTATAAATTGCTCTGTCTTTCTAACTCATCACCATACCTGCTTTACCTACAATTTTTTAATCAGTGTTAATCAGTGTTTAATGATCATTATGGATAATTTTGTACGTAATTGCCAACAAGAAGATATCCAATTAACTGGAAGATGGGATTAAGGCCCGTTGCGTAGAGGTTAGAGGTTTATGCAGAGTCATGAGTAAGGAAGGCTTAATCAGCTTTCCTTTTTTGTTGTTTGGTTTATTGAAAATTTGTTGTTTGTATACTACCACTACTAATCACGGGCCTTTAGGGGTTTCAACCAAGTAAGTTGATTCGACAGAATTTATAGATCGGATCCATTCAATTTTTTTTCCCCAATTCCATTTTCTAAAAAATCTTTGTTTCCAAATTCATTTCGCAGGTTTAGGGTTTTGACAATTGAAAGTAAATCGGATATCGCACGACTCAGTTCTGCTAATCAGTAGGTATGATTTTCTCTCTACTTCATCTATATTTTTTTTTTTGATGAAAAAGATTGAACTCTAGCTGAGCTAATTTTAATCTTTATCTGTTTCCATTAAAACCTCACGTTTCCATATCATCTGAAAGCTAATTTTGCTTTATAAACGAGAAAGGCAAAATGCATGATTTCAATTGGAGTTTTGGGGGTTAATTCATGTGGGTTTGGTGTGGTTTAGGTCATACGTTTATATTTTGTGCCTAATTTGTATACATTCCTTCACTTATCCTTGGGGAAAAAACCAACATTCATCACTCCCCCTATTTCGAACAGGAAATGATACTGGAAAAAGCAAAATTTGTTAATGGGGTTTTTTAACCCACTTAGAATTGACACAGATAACACAAAATGTGATTGATGCTAGCTTATCTACTTCCGGATATGATTCTTTATGTGGTGTCACACCACATATAAAGTCAAACTACTATGTCATGCTAGAACGGGTTAGTATCAGAGCTTTAAGTTCAAACCCTCGGCCTTGGGTAGATTGGGTAGCACTAGGTTTCATGAGTATATGTATTTAATCGTATTATAAATATACAGCCCTCTCATGCGCCATATTATTATTGTCATTTTTTTTTAGTATGAAGATTATACCATTTAAACATTAAATTTTAAAATGTAAGATGCCGAGCTCTTCTTCGTCAAGATCATATGGTACGAGTTTCGATATGTATGGCCGCTATACTCAAATGTCAAGCTGAAAAAAGCATTAATCATGACATGAAGAAGGTGATTGAGGACTCCGCGGTTGTCGAGGAAGAGAAACAAAAGCAACTGGTGTGTCACCGTATAAAGAATCACATCCGGAAGTACCAAGAAGCATATCGGATTCTGAATGATGATGTGAAGTACAATAAATTGAGAGCAGAGGTTTTGGCTCAACTATATGTTTCCTACCGCCAAGCTTCACCCGTGAGCATGAGATCTCATTACTCCGGACTATCGCACCACCCCCAGTCTACGTTGACATATCTTCAGATTCAGAGGACGAAGATTCAGAGGAACAACCATTCGATGAATAGAATCGAGTTGTCTTAGAGCCGGAGGGTAGGATGAAAAATGTCTAGAAGTATTGTGTAGCATGACATAGTAGTTTGACTTTATTGTTATTTAATCGGTGAAGGAAAAATTCAAACCATGTTTGCCTTCTTTGAGTTGTACATTTTTATTGTTGTTTATTGCCATTTGATTGTTGGTGAACTAGCGTTCAACCCATTCTATGCACGGGAAAAACTAACCTATTCTAGCGTTGTGCCCATTCGATACACGGGACAATTAATAAAAGTAGGTTTGAACGAGCACAACGCTAGAACGGATTAGTTTTGCCCATACATAAAACGGGTTGAACGCTAGTTACTAGCTATACAAATGAGCAAAAGAAACTTACTTTTCGTTTATTTACCCAACTTGAATCATGTACAAGTTAATTTTGAGAGAGAACGGAATGTACTTATACATAGTGGCAGAGCCAAAATTTTGATCCGAATCGGGTATATCAGCTGCAAAACTGATATACCTTTGTTTAAAATGCAACCCGTAACTCACATTGAGTGGGGTTGAAAAACTTGTGAATATGCAAACCTAGGTTACCCATAGTTTCATCTCGCACGTAGATGCTAATTGCCCCTAGTCTTGAATCGTTTTTCTCATGTTTCGTTCAATTTTTTTGTATGCATTCTAAAATGGAGTACTTCTCTCTTATGCTTTGGACAAGGATGGTACAGGATGGTGGTTGAGTGGGTCAGGAGGTTGGTTAACAAGGCTAGTTTTGGACTGGTTGTACATATCGGACTTTGGAGTTGAAGAAGAAGAACAGGTTGCACTTGACAGCACTTACCGAGTGGTGGTAAGATACCATCAATACTTTTCACTCTCCTTTTCCTAGGGTTGGGGAGATGACGATGAGTCCTAGTGACTTTGCCTTTCTAATGGGAATTTCGGCAGGAGGTGCTCCTTTTCCTTGTGACCCTATCCTATTCACCCACCCACGGGCTTTGGAGTACTTGCTTGGGAAGAGGTGGGATGAGTTCCCTATTTTTGACATGGCATGGGCTCCATCCCTTATGACAAGTTGAGAGAGATTTTCACAGGTATCGACATGGGCTCCATCCCTTATGACAAGTTGAGAGAGATTTTCACATGTATCTGGGAGGATTCAAACTGCTGAATCTAAAGTATCCAGTAGATGATTAAAATTTGTATGTGATTTACATATTTATCAGTTTTGCGCTGAATGCAGCGATTGCTTTGCAGAAAGAATTAAGAGAAAAGGAACTACCACTTGTTCAGGATGTAGAAGCTGAAGTTAAAGAACTAATCCCGATCATTCCTGGTCTTAACAATCATCAAATGTCCTTGAACGCTTCTATCAAAAAAAAAATGAAGGAGAAGGCCAAAGAAATGCATGAGAAGTTGTGGTTTTGACCTTTTAGTACTACTGAATTTGTTTTTAGTTCATTAATAAAGGGACAAGATGTAAGCTTGTTCTTTGCCTTCTTTTTTAGATCATTAATAAAGGGACAACACATAAGATTTTATGCTCTAGAAAACGAAGCTGTGTTGTCTGAGGGTAAAACTAATAAGCTAATTCCTTGAACTTGTATAAAGCTCATGAAAGCAATTTGTGGTATGTAAGGCTTATGGCATTCTTCATAGAACGTGTTCAGAACTATATCACAAGCAAAAACAACAATTTCGCTATTCCTATTGCATTAAGTTATAAGTTTCCACTCTAAGTTTCATGGCATCACATTCCTGCTTCCTTCCTAACCTTATACAGATTGTGTCTTCGTATTCATATTCCTTATTTCCCTAATATCTTCCATGGGATTATACGCAGGAGTATACCCTTCCAACTTTCTTTTGTACATAATTGTCAGAGGTCTTAGTAAAGAATAGTTGGCAACTGGTGGAATTTTGTATCTCTCTTGTGTTAGTGGTGGCGTTTTGGCCTGTGGTATGAAAAGGATCAGAGTCGCTGAAATTTATGTGTTGGCATTTTGCACCAACAGCTATTTGCAGCTTAAGAGCTTTACCTTCAGCCCCTTATAATAACGTTGAGACATCCCGTTTAGCTTTTACAGAGGACCGAAGCCAAGAATGGAATGGGTGGCCAACTTGGTATATCAAGAAATAACACCGCTGCGCGGAGCTTGCCAACTACGTGGGCAGCATCTCTCTGTTGGCGGTTCTTATCAATCGCAGCGTTTCGGGCATACCCCTTGATGCCAATAGGTAAAAGTAAAAACCTCTGCTTCTTTACTTACTTGCTAATTTTATATACTACTAAAAGCAACACACAGAGTAAGGAAATGGTAAATGGGATGGACAATTCTGATTGTGTTCGTGCATGAGATAAACTTTCTTCGGAAGTTTCAATTTGGTCATCAAAACATATTTAGTTGGTAATTCAGATGACCTGAATTGTGTAGAAGTAAAATTGTATGTTCAAAATGTGTAACGCCCCGAATTTTGGGTACGTTAAATCGACAATTTTATTGAAAATCTAAATGGAGACTGGCTCATTATTACATCATAACTCCCACAAGAGTTCATTAATTACTCAAGCAAGGGAAACTAAGGTTCCTATCTACAGCTCCACCTGCTCCTCCATCCTAGTCAGCTCCTCGACTCCAAAGGCCTCCAAGGTGTACTGTTCATCTTGATCATCTACAAAGTCTAACACAATATACCAGCGTCGCCACTAGTATAATATGTCAGGGTCACCAAAGGTAACACCATGAGCTACAAGAGCTCAGCAGAATAATCTTATACCCACTAACCCTTAACTTACAAGTAGCAAGTCCCATACATATTCAAATAACAATGACACATCCACATTCCTTAATCTAACGTTGGTGTCTGTGATATCTGAGTTTCTCCTACGCGACTCATCGTAGATTGTGTCTCGTTCTCACTTTAACAAATCAACATTTCGAACAACGTTTTTAACACACCCAACCTCGGTTCTGCCGTTTCGGTCTCCCGAGTATCCTTACAATGGTTCCGCCACACCGAGTTCCCATTGGCACAGAAAAACATTCAATTTGGCATTGGCTCTTCTCCTCGGATGACCAATCCACAATTCAAACCCTCGGTTCCGCCACTTCGGGTTCTCGAGTATAGCACAATAGTTCCGCCGGTCCAGGTTCCCATTACACACCCCACACAATGGGCAAGTCCGACCACATTGCAGTTTTAAAACCACATCTTGTCTTTATCACACCCTAGATGTCATGTTTCTACTTTCTCCTTTTTGTGTCTCGTTTTCATGCATAGACTCCGCATTAGGACCTCTCATGTAGGTATCATAAATCATTCATTGAAATCTTGAAACTAAACTAGCAAGATCATCCAACTCTATATTACTTATCATGCTCAAATCACCACTTAAAGCATAACGCCACATGTACGGACGCCTTTGGAGTGGATACCACTTATGCTTTATCACACATCAAAACAAATAATCCTAGTATTCACGTATCCATGCTCATAACCATCCTTAACATCAAAATACAAATACTTCCAATCGAGCTTATATCTCGAGAATCCATTCTTTCTTCCTTTTAAGGAATTTCAAAGCAACATATGTTTTTGTAGAAAAATGAAGTTGGGGCATTCAACATACTCTCCTTCCTTTTCAAAACTTTAGTAAAACATTTTTCAATTTCTCATGCATTTCAACATACAGACAATATACCATGTAACATATAACCTTTCTATATTTAGTGTTAGAAAGTATAGGAAAGGTCTACCGTTCTTCTTGGTGGTAGGGTGGCTATGGAAAAGTAAGTCGGTTGTCGAATGGTCGGTCTCCTACGGTAAGCTTACGGTAGCTTCGAAAGAGAAAGGTTTCTCTCGAAACTAAATCTTGACTTAACTACTAAACTTTTTTGGATCGAGAGGGTGGTCGAGCGGCGGTCTAGTGCTGGCTTAGGATGAGTTTCTTGAAGAACTCAAGAACAAGGGAAGAACAAAGCAAGAACACATGGATTTCTAGAGAGAGAAGTTGAAGGATGAAGGTGTGAGTTGAATGGCAAGTGAGGGGTCCTATTTATAGCAAAATTTGGGCTCTCTCTCTCCCTCTCTTGGCTGGTCATTCTCTCTCTCCCATGGATTTGCTCCATTGTGTAGTCAAATCACATCTTTAGGGCCATGATTTGTCATCCAATTTTAGGATCAAAATCTAGGTTATCATGAAGGGTTTTTGGCTTGTCTTGTCCTAGCATGGCTTGCTTGTAAGAAAGAACAAAAGAAAGTCTAGACATAGGTTGTCATGTTGTACTTAGGTTGAGTGTGAGGTTGGCTAAAAGAGATTGCTTGTTGGAGTGTATCAAAACACATGCACACACTCACTCCTCTCTCTCCCTCTCTCGGCCTCCCCTCTCTCTCTCTCTCTCTGGTACTTAGTACACACACACACACACACACACACACACACATATATATATATATATACCAATTTGATGCAAGCCAAGACCCGCGAGGTTGGGATAGTCCCGGGAAGTCACTCGACCGGGGGGCAACGAAAGTCACTCAACGTTGCTAATCGCGGAAGACACTCACGCGACCAAGTCACACACTTGATTGTCGGAGGAATCACTCACTCTCAAGCAAGAAATACTTGCATAGTATTTTCATAAACTCAATTTGATGCAGGCCTAGACCCGCGAGGTTGGGATAGTCCTGGGAAGTCACTCGACCGGGGGGCAACGAAAGTCACTCGACGTTGCTAATCGCAGAAGACACTCACGCGACTAAGTCACACACTTGATTGTCAGAGGAATCACTCACTCTCAAGCAAGAAATACTTGCACATATTTTTATAAACTCAAAACTCTTCTCCATTTCATTTCATTAGATCAACTATATATAGGGATTTCAAAGATGATTAGACTCTTCAAGACTAGTACTAAGTACTCCACATTTCCAACACAAACCTTCCAAACACCTAGACCACTATTAACCAAAGACACAACTTACTAGATAGTCAAAACACATATTTTTAGACCAGAAATTAAAAGACATTGACTAGAAACTAAAAGACACATTGAACTAATTAAGATAACCCTTCGTTTTTCCGATTATCATTATTTTGCTCCTGCATCATACTCCGTTTCTTCGAAAAAACTCTACCTCGAGTTTAACTTCCCACGGTCCACGGGTTGACTAATGAGCCTTTTCATCCTTAGATGTTGCTTGAACATAGGTTTGCGACCAATGAGCAAATAGAACACTTTCATGACTCCTGAAACTTGGCCATTAACAACCTCTATTGGAACTTCAAAGCCAGACCAAAAATCAACTTTTCTTGAACTACTCCTTGCCATTTTACCCCCATAACTATTTGCATTTCTAGCCAATAAAAGCAGCTCGCTCAGGACTTTCTTAACCAAGTCTTCTTTTGAACACACTAACCAAAAAGGATCCTTGCAATGTTGGGATGGTTTTGCTGCATGTAACTCCAAGTTATTAATCGTTTCATGATTAACAACTTCAACAACACCTACTTTTTCACCTTTCAAGTTATAAAACGTATCCTCTCCGACAAATTTCAAATCTTTAGAATTCACCATGTTACCAAAATCACATTTAATAGTGATTAGGAAACCATCGTCCGTATACTCATCGTACCTTGGAGGTAGAGTCCAATCAACTTCTTGTAGAGGGGACGGGTCACTCCTCAAGAAAATCTCCTCCAAATTCATTCCAAGAAATATAATGGCATCATCCGTCTCCCATGGCATCAAAGTTGCATCAAATTGGTATCAAAGTGGTGATCCTGCCCTGCTGAGTTTTCATCCTGTGGCATTTTGAGATAAAATGTTGCGCGTGAATGAAAGACCGAGGATATATATATATATATATATGTCTATGTATATATGCATATAGAAGTACACTTCAAGGGTCATGAAGTCTAGTCAATGGGCTTTCAAGTGTCAACTCCACAAGATATGGTCAAGACTTCCCCAGAAAAATAATGCCTGTGAAGTACATATACCTATGTATAAATATATTTGTGTACTTAGAAAACCTAGGAAAGTGACTTTGGTGGGAAATCTAGGTTTAGGGCTATAACTCTAGGTTTATCCAAGGGATAAAAGTTTCCTTAAGATTTATTATCCAATGGGTAGGAGATAAAGGTGACAAGTATGGTCTTGCAATGACTTGTCAAGTTTGGGTACTCATTGGATAAATGTTAATTAACCTTACTTCTATTGTCCAATGGTTAGAGAGGAAATGATGAGAATGAATATTTTTTGGAAGGGATATCTTTTTAAAAGTGACATTTCAATGGAGAGAATATTGTACTTTCTAGGAAAGTGATTTAAGAAAGCATAATGACAAGTCAATGGTAGTACTATTTTCTAGTCAACAGGATATCTTATTTCTATTACTCAAAGGATAAAGTTTTCCCTATGAAATATTGCCCAATAGGTAAAGAGATAAAGATATACTTGGAAGAAGTAAATAAGTCTTGAAATGACTAGTCATGTGAGTCAAATGATTTTCTAGTCTAGGGTTGGAAAGGTTCGTAAGGTTCAAAATGGTTGGAAAGGTTCATCTAAGGTTAGGAGAATGCAACTATGTTGAAATGGTAGTTAGGTTTCTTCAACTTGTTGGTTAGAAGCTAACTATATTAGCCAAGTAGGATTTCTAGCCAAGAAATATAATTTTAAGACTTTATTTCAATTACTAGGAAAATATACAAGTGCTTCTATAAGCATACTTATCTTTAGAAAATGACTAGATTGTCTGATACGAAAAGATATAATTTTATAAGTCCCAAATCTAATTATGATGGATTATATAAATAAAATTTTAAAAAGCAAATTAAAGTAATTAAAATAAAATTCAAATATTTAACAAAAATTTTATTTACCAAAAATCAGGGTCATTACAACCTATCCCCCTTAAAATAATTTCGTCCTCGAAATTGGTACGTGGCTACAGATTAGACCTTGTCGCTATACTGGTCCTTGAATCATCGTCTACCCCCTTAAAAATAGAAGTCACCATCAATTCTTTACATAGTTTGTTACTCGAATTAAGCCTCATTACTTTCTTAACAAGATGGGGTTGAAGTTACTTCAGCCGTCAAACGATTTGCCTCATTGTAGGCCTTTGATAAAGTTTCCATTGTAAAC
This sequence comes from Rhododendron molle, assembly GCA_025413875.1. Taxonomy (NCBI): domain Eukaryota; kingdom Viridiplantae; phylum Streptophyta; class Magnoliopsida; order Ericales; family Ericaceae; genus Rhododendron; species Rhododendron molle. Next base: position 30,940,703 of record CM046391.1, on the reverse strand, counting down.
ACCAACGCCAAATGCAAAACTTCTACCAAATCATCATGCGGACCCGTGCCTCCTTATCCCGACCCTTCTTTCTTCCTTACGAATAATGCTGGGGTTCCCTACGGTGACGTACATGGCCTAATGAATCCTTCGTCCAAAAGCTTTTACAATTGGTTCTTGAGCTTCTTTAGCTTAGCGGGGGCCATTTGGTACGGTGCCGTTCCTGGTTGGAGTTCTATAGAGAAGTCTATGTCTCTTTGGGGTGGTAAGCTAGGAGGTTCTTCAGGGGAAACATCCTCGCAAATGATGTGTGGTAATCCCGCTTCCATTCTATCGGCTTCTTCCAATTGGAGGCTAGCTAGCCATCCACACAGTTGGTTTTGTTATCTTGGCCTACTTGTCATCGAACTCGCTGTTTGCTTATCCCCCTTAAAAATAGAAATGAGTCCCTTCTAAGGTATGAGCTGTCACCATCTTCCGGTGACAGTCTATGACTGCTCGATATGCTGATAGCCAATCCATCCCCAAGATCACGTCGAAATCTGCCATGTCGATCACTCTAAGATCGTAGGTCAGGCGCAGGTTGGCTACTTCTAGTTTGCACTCTCTGCACACTAAACTAACATCTATACTTCCCCTCATCGGTGATGTTACCTTTACACTCATATTTGGGGGTTCTGTTTCTAGTGCTAGCGCAGTTATACAGGTAGAAGATATGAATGAATGCGATGCTCTAGAGTCAAACAAGGCTTGTAGGCAAGTACTATATAACAATAGTGTACCTTGGATCACAGAAGGATCCTGCTCTTGTTCTTCAGCATGCAATGCAAAGATACGCCCTCCAGTGTCTTGTGAGGTTCCCATGGGCTGCTTTCCATTGTTTTGTCCATTCTGATGCAGCAATGGACCTCCAGGGTTCTGTTACACAAAACCGGCCTATCCAGGTTGTTGAGCTTTCTGATTTTCAAAGCTCCCATTCCTTTCTTGTTGAAATTGGGGGCAGTCGCACTTATAGTGACCCATAGCCTGGCAGTTGAAACACTGAACTGTCGCTATGTCTCGACCACCTCTCTTTGGTTTGCCACTTCTGGGAATAGCAGTCCTCTAGGGTTGGTTATTTTGAGGCGAGTTAGAGGGTTTGGTGGGGTAGAGTTCACGGTTGCTATTGGGTGGTTGGGTTCGGATTGGTCTACCGGTGCTATTATTCACCTTCCTCCATCGAGTTTTGAAATTAGTCTCCTCACTCTCTAGCCGGAGAGCACACTTCACAACTTCGGCATAGGTGGTAAAGGCTGAGCCACCACAGCCCTTCGAGCAGTTTTCAGCCCCCACTTGAACCTTCTTGCCTCCTTGTCTTCTGTTGCTATGGAGGTTGGGGCGTAACGAGATAATTCCTCATACTTGGCCGCATACTGGGTAACGGTCATCGTTCCTTGTTTCAGGTTCAGGAACTCCTGTTCCTTGGCTAGGCGAAGGGGGGTGGGAAAGTACTTGTCGAGAAATAGAGTTTCGAACTCAGCAAAGGTCATTGTGGCTATGGTATGGGTAGCCGCCATCAAGTCCCACCAGTAGCGGGCTTCTCCCTTCAATTGATAAGTGGCTAAGGCCACACGGTCTCTGTCATGGGTAATCCCTAGGGTTCTAAAGATCATCTTGACCTCATTCAGCCATGTCTTGGCCACGACAGGGTTGGTGTCTCCGTGAAAGGTCTGGGGTCATCGTTTGCAAAACTCGTTCATTGCTTGGGTTCGGGTCATGGGTCCGTCGTCGTGGTTTTGGTTTTGGCGGTTAGTGTTCAAAGCGACAATGAATGCTCACATGATTTGGGTTAGGTCGGGGTTTGCGTTAGAGGATTCCTCATTCTCGTATCCTAATCCGTTGCGCCTATTCACAATCTACGAGTAAAAATCGAAAGGGGGAGGTTTAAACCTACTAAAAGAATTTTCCTATTGCAATTAGTGTTTTCTTTCTAAATAAGAAGCGATTTATCAAATAGTATGCAACAGTACTCTTTTAAATAAAGCATGCTTTTCATAGATAGGAAAAAGTACAATAGAACGCATAGAGTTCTACTATAAAGAGAATTATATACTAGGCTTAACAATGTAAGGTACATCCATGCACATCAGTAGGCAGACACAAGGATAGGTGTGCGTACACGAACAAGTACCAAAAAGCAGCTTCATATAAGTAGTAACCGAAATAAGTCTTTTATTATCAAGCATAGCAATAGTACAACTTAGGAAACATTAAACAAGCAACGGTGATCCTAATCTTTAACATCCTACATCCCGAAGGATTACAACTATTGCTAGGTTTATTCAGGTGCGCCTAAATAGTATCCTTGGCTTTCACAGGTCCTCTAGGACCTCGTCCTCCTTGAGATTCCCTTCATTGGCGTCCTTATTGCCATCGACTTCTCCCTCCTCATCTCCAAGCTCAAAGTTTTGCATTGGGGGTAGGACACCGAAAAACTCATGGAAGGCATACAGGATAGGAAACATTCCAGGGAACTAGGGATCTTTCTCAATGGGAATAGGGGTATTCTGCTTTACTCTCTTGAAATCTCGCTTTTCTGCGAGTACAGCAGCAACAAAGTCGGGATCCTCCATTAGTCGAGTCGTCATGGTCTCTATGGTGTTTCTGAGTTGGTAAGTTTTGACTAACAGGTCGACTAAGTGGCTCATCTACAAGGAAGAAGTTTTAAACCTCAATTAGTAACGTTTTAAGACAGAGTTTTGCAAATCACTAAAGAAGCTTTGGAGTTCTAAGTTCCACATTCGATTCTTGATTTAAGTCATCATCCAATTGTTTGGGAATTCCCAGCTCGGTGGTACTGCTAATTTCCACTCCTTGCTTCAATCCGAAGATTGTTTTGTCAGGATTCCACCCAATTTGGGACGGTAAACTTAAACTCAAATTCTCGTTTGTGCAACACTCAACTTATCTTATGGTCTACCCATCCTACCCATGGCCGAGGGTTGAACCTAAAGCTCTGATACCATTCTGTAACGCCCTGAATTTTGGGAACGTTAAATAGACAATTTTATTGAAAATCTAAAGGGAAAATTTTAGAAATGGTCCCCCTAGTTTGCACGAATTCTCATTTTCGTCCCTCTAGTATCAATTGTGTTACTTTTAGCCTTATAGTTTGCATTCTGCTCCAATTTGGTCCCTCTCGCTTACGGCGTTAATGAAACTAACGGAATTGGAGGACAAAATTGTCATTTCACCTCACAGATGGACTAAATTGAGATTTCATGCAAACTAGAGGGACTATTTCTATAATTTTATTTTTTACTTTTGTTTTTGTAAATAAATTTAAAATACATCATATGTAATATGTTTCTCATCTCATTTATTTTGAATAATCAAAATATGTTGAAATTTTTTAAAGTTTTTATTATATATATCACAAAAAATATGAGAAAATTCGAAAATCAACCCCTATGTTAAATGTCTTGGTATTGTATTTTTTTTTTCAATTGAATTTTCACTCTCGTTATTTTTTTTGTGACATGATTAAAAAGAAAAAGTTGTTCAGTAGTATTTAGAAATCAGAAAAGCGATAGGGACCGACGGGTCCCGTAGGGAAATCGTACCGACGGCCGGCCGAGCCGTCTCCGGCCACCTGACGGCCGATCCGAGCCGTCCAAAAATTCTATAAAAAAAAGGTTTTCATTATGAGGGGGCTTGCTCAAGAATCAACGGCATCCGATGTGTGTAGGGTTATTGATCCAAACACCTTATTTTTTTTATAGAATTTTTGGACGGCTCAGATCGGCCGTCCGGTGGCCGGAGACAGCCCGGCGCGGCCGTCGGTACGATTTCCCTATGGAACCCGTCGGTCCCTACACACATCGGATGCCGTTGATTCTCGAGCGGGCCCCCTCATAATAAAAACCTTTTTTTTATAGAATTTTTGGACGGCTCGGATCGGCCGTCAGGTGGCCGGAGACGGCCCGGCGCGGCCGTCGGTACGATTTCCCTACGGGACCCGTCGGTCCCTATCGCTTTTCTGATTTCTAAATACTACTGAACAACTTTTTCTTTTTAATCATGTCACAAAGAAAATAACGAGAGTGAAAATTCAATTGAAAAAAAAATACAATACCAAGACATTTAACATAGGGGTTGATTTTCGAATTTTCTCATATTTTTTGTGATATATATAATAAAAACTTTAAAAAATTTCAACATATTTTGATTATTCAAAATAAATGAGATGAGAAATATATTACATATGATGTATTTTAAATTTATTTACAAAAACAAAAGTAAAAAATAAAATTGTAGAAATAGTCTCTCTAGTTTGCATGAAATCTCAATTTAGTCCCTCTGTGAGGTGAAATGACAATTTTGTCCTCCAATTCCGTTAGTTTCATTAACGTCGTAAGCGAGAGGGACCAAATTGGGGCAGAATGCAAACTATAGGGCTAAAAGTAACATAATTGATACTAGAGGGACGAAAATGAGAATTCGTGCAAATTAGGGGGACCATTTCTAAAATTTTCCCAAATCTAAATGGAGTCTGGCTCATTATTACATTATAACTCCCACAAGAGTTCATTAATTACACAAGGAAAGGAAACTAAGGTTCCTATCTATAGCTCTGCCTGCTCCTCCATCCTGGCCAGCTCCAAAGGCCTCCAAGGTGTACTGTTCATCTTGATCATCTACAAAATCTAACATATTATACCAGCGTCGCCACCAATATAACATGTCAGGGTCACCAAAGGTAACACCATGAGCTACAAGAGCTCAGCAGAATAATCCTATACCCACTAACCTTTAACTTACAAGTAGCAAGTCCCATGCATATTCAAATAACAATGACACATCCACATTCCTTAATCTAACATCGGTGCCTGTGATATCTGAGTTTCTCCCACGTGATTCATCGTAGATTGTGTCTCGTTTTTACTTTCACAAATCAACATTTTGAAAAGCGTTTATAACACACCCAACCTCGGTTCTGCCGTTTTAGTCTCCCGAGTATCCTCACAATGGTTCTGTCGCACCGGGTTCCCATTGGCACACAAAAACATTGAATTTGGCATTGGCTCCTCTCCTCAGATAACCAAGCCACAATTCAAACCCTCGGTTCTACCGCTCCGGGTTCCCGAGTATCCCACAATGGTTCCGCCGCTCTTGGTTCCCATTTGGGTTTTTGAAAATCATTAAAACAATTATGTTGGCTCCTCTCTACCACAGTTCATCCCTCGGTTCCGCCGCTCCGGATTCCCAAGTATACCACAATGGTTCCGCGCACTCCGGGTTCCTATTTAGGTTTTCGAAAATCATTAAAACAATTGTGTTGGCTCCTCTCCACCACAATTCATCCCTCGGTTCCGCCGCTTCGAGTTCCCAAGCAAACCACAATGGTTCCGCCGGTCCGGGTTCCCATTGGGTTTTTAAAAAAATCATTCCTCTACACACACACCCCACACAATGGGCAAGTCCGGCCACATTGCGGTTTCAAAACCACATCTTGTCTTTACCACACCCTAGATGTCATGTTTCTACTTTCTCATTTTTGAGTCTCGTTTTCATGCATGGACTCCGCGTTAGGACTTCTCATGTAGGTATCATAAATCATTCATTGAAATCTTGTCTAACGACCCTGATTTTTGGTAAATAAAAATTTCGTTAAAATTTGAATTTTATTTTATTACTTGGATTGTATTTTCATAACCAAAAATCCATCATTATTGACTAATAAAAATCTCGTTGTTTATTCGATAATTCTTTTATTACTCTTGGTTGGTTTATAATCAACTTCTAATTGCTTATTATCTGTCATGGTTGCATTAAAGCCTTGTAATTACGATTCTTGGTTGGAAATCCTACTAGACTAGTATAGTTAGTTTTAACCAACTAGTTAGAATAACCTAACTACCGTTTTATCTAATTACTTTCTCCTAACCCTTGGTGAACTTCTTGAACCTTTTAACCCTAGGTAAACCTTTTGAACCTTCCTATGTGAACCTTTTGAACCTTTAGCTTTACCCATTGGACGATAAATGTTAGGGTAATCTTTACCCATTGGACAGTAGGAAAACTTAGATTATTCTACCAAAAGTACTTCACTAGATTTTGTTAGTACATAGATATAGTATTATATAGCTATATATACACATGTTAAAAGTATATAAGTATTGATTAAGTATAGAAAGTACCCCATCCTTTACCCATTGGTCAATAACCGCTAGGAGGATTATTACCCAATGGATAATAGGTTAAGTCTTGCCAAAAGTACTAGGAATTATTAATTTAGTCATTCATTAGATTTTCCATGTGATTGAAAGACTAAAATAGATATAAGTACTTAGTACCTTAGTTGATTTTAATATATGTACTAGTAGTACTATATTGTAACAATCCATGTGCTTATTAGAATAATTAATTAGGATTTGAAATCTACCTAGATTATGTAGTACCCTAAAGAACATACCTATATATATATATATATATATGTATGTACTTGATTGTGTATATATATATGGATATATATATATATACACATATATATTATTGTAAGTACACGTGTGTATATATATATATATATATATATATATATATATATATATATATATATATATATATATATATATATATATATATATATATATATATATATATATATATATATATATATATATATATATATATATATATATATATATATATATATATATATATATATATATATATATATATATATATATATATATATATATATATATAGAGAGAGAGGGGGGAAGAGAATGAGAGAGAGAGGGAGGGAGATTGGGTAGTACCTAGCCTTAACCTTCTTGCATGGTACTTTGGTTGAATACAATCCAAGATTGTATACTTCTTCAAGCCAAATCTTTGTACAATTGTCCTTAAATGTGCAAAGTATTAGCCAAATCTTGTACAATTCTCCTTTCCTTCACCAAAATCCTCCATAATCTAATCCAAGTACCAAAATCTAGCCATGTAAGAACTAGGTAGAAGATACGCAAGCACCCTTCAAGATTTGCCCCTTTATCCATTGGACAGTAATTGTTAGGGGAAAATTTATCCATTGGACGATAAGCCAAGCCTTGGCCTATAAATAGCATGCTCATTCAAGCCATTCTCACACCTTCCCTCCTTTACTCTCACTTCTTTCTAGAAACCACTTTCATTTTCCAGTCAGCTTACTGCCCTTCACAAATCCTCATTTTTCTCCTGCTTAAATTAGTTTTTGGAACCAACTTCCTTCGGAAAAGTTGTAGAGCACTTCGAGATCTTCAAGTTAGACCCAAGAACCATCCCAATCGGTCAAGAAATGACCAAGATATTGACATCCGAAGTTCAATAAAAATCTCGGAATTCCAGTTCCAGACAGCAAACTGTCACTTCCTTTATCAGCATTTTTCTCCTACCTAAAGTAGTTTTTAGGATCAACTTCCTTCAGAAAAGTTGTATAGCACTTCGAGAACTTCGATTTCGACCCAAGAACGATCATATTCGGCCAAATATTGACCGAGTTACTGCCATCCAAAGTCTGGTCCGAATTTGTGTGTTTCACCGCCCGTGGAATTTTCCAATTAGCTTATTCGGCCCCGACTAGTTTCGGATCAAGGTAAATTAATCTCTACTCATTTTCCCTAGCATAACTTTAGTTATGTTTGCTTATGATAAAACTAGTTAAAGTATAGAATTCGTATGATCGTGACTAGAAGCTAGTTTTCATTTCTTACAATGTTTGGATGCATGATTGTTAGTATACTTGTTTGGCTAATAGTGATATTAACATGTTGAACAAATGACTTTTACTTCAATAAACATATGTTGTTTTGAACTTTCCAAAAGAAAGAAAGTACGGATTTTAAAATATAAGAATGTATTACTTGAATGGAAGTATTCGTATTTTGATCCTAAGGATGGTGATGAGCTTGTTTACATGTTGCTTGCATTACTTGTAATTGTTAATAAAGCATAAGTGGTTTTCCACTCCAAAGGTGTCCGTCCATGTGACACTATGCTTTAAAATGTGTGTTAAATGTTGAGCATGATTATGTGATAATGTTGGATGATCTTGCTAGTTTAGTTTCAAGATCACACTGAATGATTTATGATTTCGTCGTTAGAAGTCCTGCCGCGGAGTCTATGCATGAAAACGAGACACGAAAATCGAGAAAATGGAAACATGACACTTAGGGTGTATTAAAGACAAGGTGTGTTTTGAAATCGCAATGTGGTCGGACTTGCCCATTGTGGAGTTGTGTTAGCAAAGGATAAAATATTTTTGAAATTACATAATGACCAAGTGTGAAGATCATTATATGGTGTGTGCGTGTGTGCCAAAGGGAACTCGGGACGGCGGAACCATTGTGAGGATACTCGAGAGACCAGAACGGCGGAATCGAGGTTGGGCGTGTAGCTTAGTTATCCGTAGAGAGGAGCCAATGCTAATGTGTGCCAATGGGAATCCGGGACGGCGAAACCATTGTGAGGATACTCGGGAACCCGGAACGGCGGAACCGAGGTTGGGTGTGTTAAAAATGGATTTTTGGAATGATATTCAAAAATATTGTTTTTGGTAAAGTGGAAATTGGAGACATGGTCTACGACGAGTCGCGTAGGAGAAACACAGAATACATGGACACCAATGATAGATAGCGAATGTGGATGTGTCATTGTTGTTATCTTTATCAAGTATTGTATGTGATGTTCATGACCTTGTAAGATATATGCATGACTTGCTATGTGTAAGTTAAGGGTTAGTGGGTTTATGATTATTCTGCTGAGCTCTTGTAGCTCATGGTGTTACCTTTGGTGACCCTGACATATTATACTAGTGGCGACGCTGGTATAATGTGTCAGACTTTGTAGATGATCAAGGAGAGCTGTTCACCTGGGAGGCCTTTGGAGCCGAGGAGCTACCTAGGATGGAGGAGCAGGTAGAGCGGTAGATAGGAACCTTAGTTGTCCTTCCCATGTATAAATATTGAACCCTTGAGGGGGTTATGATGTAATAATGAGCCAGACTCCATTAGTTTTATCAATAAAATATTTATTTAACGTACCCGAAATTGGGGGCGTTACATCTTGAAACTAAACTAGCAAGATCATCCAACTCTATATTACTTATTATGCTCAAATCACCACTTAAAGCATAACGCCACATGTACGGACGCATTTGGAGTGGATATCACTTATGCTTTATCACACATCAAAACAAATAATCCTAGTATTCATGTACACATGCTCATAACCATCCTTAAGATCAAAATACGAATACTTCCAATCGAGCTTATATTTCGAGAATCCATTCTTTCTGCCTTTTAGGGAAATTCAAAACAACATATGTTTTTCTGGAAAAATGAAGTCGGGGCATTCAACATACTCCCCTTCCTTTTCAAAACTTTAGTAAAACACTTTTCAACTTCTCATGCAGTTCAACATACAAACAATATACCATGTAACATATAACCTTTCAATATATTGTGTCAGAAAGTATAGCAAAAGTCTACCGTTCTTCTTGGCGGTAGGGCAGCTACGGAAAAGTAAGTCGGCTATCGAATGGTCAGTCTCCTACGGTAAGCTTACAGTAGCTTCGAAAGAGAAAGGTTTCGCTCGAAACTAAACCTTGACTTAACTACTAAAGTTTTTTGGATCAAGAGGGTGGTCGAGCAGCAGTCTAGTGGCGGCTTAGGATGAGTTTCTTGAAGACACAAGAAGAACTCAAGAACAAGGGAAGAACAAGGCAAGAACACAAGGATTTCTAGAGATTGAAGTTGAAGGATGAAGGTGTGAGATGAATGGCAAGTGGGGGTCCTATTTTTAACAAAATTTGGGCTCTCTCTCTCTCTCCCTCTCTTGGCTGGTCATTCTCTCTCTCCCATGGATTTGCTCCATTGTGTAGTCAAATCACATCTTTAGGCATGCCATGACTTGTCATCCAATTTTAGGTTCAAAGTCTAGGTTATCATGAAGGGTTTTTGGCTTGTCTTGTCCTAGGATGGCTTACTTATAAGAAAGAACAAAAGAAAGTCTAGACATGGGTTGTCATGTTGTACTTAGGTTGAGTGTGAGGTTGGCTAAAAGAGATTGTTTGTCGGAGTGTATCAAAACACATGCACACACTCACCCCTCTCTCTTCCTCTCTCGACCTCCCCTCTCTCTCTCCCTCTTGGCTTCTCTCTCCTTCTCTCTCTCTCTCTCTCTCTTTCTCTCTCAAGTACTTAGTACACACACACACACACACACATATATAGGGATGGCCCCGACCCAACCCGATCCGTTCCCCGCCCCAAATTGGTAGGGGATTCGGGGATTATTTGGTGATCGGGTAGGGTATGAGGATAATTTTTTTTAAAAAGTGGGGAACGGGTAGGGGGTGGGTATGAGTTAGTCCCCGCCCCGATCCCCACCCCGCCCCACTAGCCTACTATATATAATAATTATATATACATAAGTTAGGGTTCCCGAGCGTCATCCCACTAGCCCATTATATATATACATAATTTTTACTCTGATTCCTGTAGTTGGACTATTTTGTGTTAAATGGCAGTATGAAACATTTTGGTTATTGTACTCCTCCAATTAACCAATGAACAAATGGTTCATGTCAAAAGTATTACATGAAGCGTTTTTTTAGAGGCTTTTTGTTTCCCAAAACTTGATGAAAGTTGAAATTAACACTGATTATCAATTGTAATGGCAGCCTAGATTGTATTTTTTTTTTTTGGAATTTAGTTTCATGGTTTTTATTTTCTAATGGCATGTGACTTTTTTTTTAAAAAGTTTTGGAATCTTTGGATCCCCGATTCCCCGTGGGGATCCCCGTTTCCCGTTTGGGGCGGGGATGGAGGGTAAAAATAAATCCGCGGTGGGGATCGGGGCGGGGATGGGGAGGGATTTGGGTTCAGGGATCGGGGACAGGGATAGTGGTATCCACCCCCGACCCTCCCCGTTGCCATCCCTATATATATATATATATAAGTACACTTCAAGAGTCATGAAGTCTAGTCTATGGGCTTTCTAGGAAAGTGATTTAAGAAAGCATAATGACAAGTCAATGGTAGTACTATTTTCTAGTCAACAGGATATCTTATTTCTATTACTCAAAGAATAAAGTTTTCCCTATGAAATATTGCCCAATAGGTAAAGAGATAAAGATATACTTAGAAGATGTAAATAAGTCTTGAAATGACTAGTCATGTAAGTGAAATGATTTTCTAGTCTAGGATTGGAAAGGTTTATAAGGTTCAAAATGGTTGGAAAGATTCATCTAAGGTTATGAGAATGTAACTAGGTTGAAATGGTATTTAGGTGTCTTCAACTAGTTGGTTAGAAGCTAACTATATTTGCCAAGTAAGATTTCTAGCCAAGAAATATAATTTAAAAACTTTATTTCAATTACTAGGAAAATATACAAGTGCTTCTATAAGCATACTTGTCTTTAGAAAATGACTAGATTGTCCGATGCGAAAAGATATAATTTTATAAGTCCCAAATCTAATTATGACGGATTATATAAAAAAAATTAAAAAGCAAATCCAAGTAATTAAAATAAAATTCAAATATTTAACGAAATTTTTATTTACCAAAAATCAAGGTCATTACAAAATGTGATTCGCTTATTTCCCTTAAATTGTTTGAGAAATGCATATCTTTGCACAATGAGAAAATCCAACGAGTGTGGAGTTTTGGCATGACCATTGGAGAAGAAAAAATGGGACTCCTAGATTGATGATTGGTTAGTTAAAGCAATGAGAAATTATGTATTAACCATAAGATTTGAATGCTTTCATAAGAGAGCAATTTTAAAGCTTCAACCATTTACATAATTCATCAATACCAGTATGCAGCCACAGAAATGCAGAAATATCAGTTATAGAGATGTAAAGGATAGCAAAAGCATTAAACAGCACTCCCAAATCAAAGCCAGTTTAAGTATTGTATAGTTCATCAAACTTATGTAGCTTATGCTTTCAAAAATATATAACACTATTCAATTCAACGTGCATGACGGACAGGCCTTGCACGTCACGATGTACCTAGTATATATATAGTCCGGTTCAAATTAACACCATCTTACGGTCCGCACCTGTCATTTCCTGATAAAATTTTGATGATCCGAACTATTCAATGTGTTTAAAATGTGATTTTAAAAGTCCCCGCAAGAAATGGACAAAAAAAATATTAAGAATGGCTTGATCCGTGCAATTTTTCATATATACACACACACACACACACAAATCTTCACCTAAGGGTGTCCGCATTGTGTTAAAGTGCAGACGTCCCTTTTTCCAATCGAATTTCAATGATCCGAGCCGCTCAATGTGTTCAGAACGTGATTTTAAGGGTACTCGCGAGAAATCGACAAAAAAATAACTCGGAAGGGCTCCATTCGAGTACTTTTTTTGAACCGTTCAATAAAAACTACTCGGATGAAGCCCTTCCCAATCTTCTTTTTTTTGCTGATTTCTCGCGAGAACCTTAAAATTACGTTCTAATCACATTAAGCGGCTCGAATCATCGAAATTCGATTGGAAAGAAGAGATCTGCACTTTGCTGAGTGATATATATATTGTTCCATTTAAAAAAAAAACCATATATAGTTAAAACTTTAACCAATTACTCTCTCTAACCGTTTTTAAGTCTTCACTACGGTTTTGCGTGCTATTTTTAATTTCTTATATCTCTTAATGTATATTTTTTAAAATATGCAATATGAATTTTTTTTAACTGATCTCAATTATTTTTACGAGACAATAATTTTAAAAACATAAAATATAATATAAGTCGAGAGATAAAAGCTATTGAAAATGGCACACAAAAACATAGTGAACACTTAAAAAGATACGGAAGGAGTATAACTATCGGTGTGCATATCCAATTTAAGAAAATATTTTTGAAACCTACTCGTTGAGATCTTTAAAACAAGATCCATTTTGAATATAAAATTGTGTACACATACGAAAAAAGTAATTTTATACTCTATAATTAGGAATTCCCACCCTCCAAAAATAAAATAAAAAATTCACACCCTCAAATACAGAGTTCACACCCCCTCGACACAACTCACACCCCAAGATACACAGTTTACGTCTCAAAATGCAGAATTCACACTCACTATAATAGACAATTCACACCACCTGTTATACATAATTCACACCCTTTATAAAAAACAATTCACACTTATTTAAACTCATGTTGTGCACAATTCACACCCTTGTTATACATAATTCACACCCTCTATAACAAACAATTCACACCCCTAAAATATTTTAAAACTCCTTTTGTACAATTCACACCCTTAATGACACAATTCCCACCCTAAAATACAGAATTCACACCCGCTGTTATACACAACTCACACCTTCTATAACAGACAATTCACACCCTTATAAAATATTCACACCCTCTATTATACACAATTCACCCTTAAACAACCATTTACACTCCTATAAAAGAGAATTCACACCCCTAAAACTCCTTTTGCACACAATTCATACTTCTATACAACGATTCACACCTCCTATAACAGATAATTCATACCTAAAAAATGCACAATTCTCACACCCCTATAACAGATAATTTACACCCATTATTATAGAGAAATAATAATACCAAAACTGTTTTTGTTGGTACCAAAATTCTAATGCACAAAAAGCTTATATCATGTGCAGTGAACATATTTTTTATGCTTTGGAGTTTTAGCACCAATAAAAATAGTTTTAACATTATCATTACCCTTATTATATACAATTCATTGTCCATATTTACACAATTCACTGTCCATATTTACACAATTCACTCTCCAATTTTATTTTTTTTCTCCACATAATTTTGTATCCAATATAGGCCTTGTTTTGCATATCAAAATACATATATATAGGCCTTGTTTGATAGATCTCGTTGAGTATGTTCTAAAAATCTAAATCTTAAAAATTTAATATATATAATAATAGCTATCGAATATTAAATTTTGTAATGCAAAAAATAACAAAACATTATACCCATCCAAGCCCTCTCCACAACACTGCACTTCCTTCTAGGCCCATTTTTTCCCAATGTACATGCACTAACATTAGAAATTATCCTATGCGGATCCAACATTAGATTGTGGTGCTCAATTCATATATAGCTAAAACTTCAAATAATTACAACAGTGTTGTGCATATCTGATTTTGAAAAAATAATCTGGAATTTACTCAACGATATTTTTCAAACAAGATTCATTTTGAATATGAAATTATGTACACGTAAAAAAAGTTATTTTATATCCCTTAATGAAGAATTCACACCCTCCTCTAGACAATTTGGATAATTCACACCCACCAAAGAAAAAAAATTCACAACCCTCAAATGCTGAATTTACACCCCTATAAGAGACAATTCACATCTCCTCTTGTACACAATTTACACCCATATACAACAATTCATACCCTCCTATAATAGACAATTCGCACCCCCTCTTATACACAATTTAACAATTCGCACTCCCCCATAATAGACAATCCACACCTCCTATATCACACAATCACACCCTCTGCAACAGATAATTCACACCGCCTTAAACTCATATTCTACACAATTTACATCTCTATACATAAAATTTGTGTCCCCTATTATTATACGCAATAATTCACACTCATATACAACAACTCACACTCCCATTAAGAGAGGGTTCACAAGCAAAATATACACAACAATTCACACCCCCAATAACAGACAATTTACACCCATTATTATACACAATTCACGTCCATATATAGAAATTCACACCTTTTATAACAGACAATTCACGCCCTATAAAATATTTCTACACATAATTTCATATCCAATATGGGTCTTATTTGATAGCCTCGTCGAGTAGATTCTAAAAATATTGCATTTTACAAAAAAAAAAAAAAAAAGGATATATAGAATAAAAAATATTGCATTTTAAAGTTTGTAATGCAAAAGATTATACAATATATATCCACATCAGCATGAGTCCACGTGCCAAGGCCTATGCGGAAGGGAGATACAATAAAGGGCTTGCATGGGATAAAATTCTAAAAGCGCAGAAAGTGAGATGGAGGATTCGAAACACTACAACACATGAACCCAGATGGAACTTCGTTGGACCAAAAAGTGAGCATAAGCTAGACTAGAACACCAAACTCCGGCAATATAAAGAGGCAAATTGGAATAAGAAAACTTGTTATACAGGAACACTAATCTGAAAAAAAGGAAGCCAGAGATTTAAGTCAGATGAAAATGCAAACATAACTCTGCAAAGACATGGAGACAGAACATTAAAGCACTGGATGCAACAATTTCTCTATCCTACATGGTGTCCAAAAATACTGGAAATCTCAGATATGTAGGAGTCTCCCAGATAACCAGCAAAATTTGGGTTACTTATTGGTTAATGACACCGTGTTGCAATAACACGCACAGCCATTCCACTCAAACAACAACATGAATGAATGACAGCCAGCTAGGAATCAGTACACCAACGTTTTTGAAGGTTTTCAACAAATATTGAAATCTCCTTATAACTTCTAAAATGGTCCCTATATCTTTGAAATAACAAACTATGCATTCCAGAACTTGTCCATGTACTACATACTTTTCGGACAAACATAGCTATATCCCAAATTAAGGGGATCTAGGAGATATGATTCTTAGACACATGCAATGAGAGGCAAAGAAAAGTCGTCAGAGTTTGTGTACCAGTGTCCGACAGGAATACTCTTTGGACACAACAAACACATGTTTGACACTCAAATCAAAAGTGTCTGACTTTTTTTTTTTCATGTGGACAATCTCTTCTTATCCTTCTATGCACCGCCCAAGTTGACTTCATCAAATTGACAGCCGTCTCAATAGTAACATTCCTAGTTTAAGAAGATTCCTCCCCTTGAAAATTTTTAGCTTGGTTCCTACATAAATACTCCTTCCGTCTCAAAAAGTTGGGGACACTTTTGTTCTTTTGCTTGTCCCATAATATTTGTCTAGTTTGAAAAGTCAATAGGAAATCTTGGTGAACTTCCCATTTTACCCTCTTTTTTTTTGCACATTAGACAACAATCAATTCAAGTAGAGAAAAGTAATTTACCCAAAAAAAAAAAGTAGAGAAAAGTACACATTTCATTACACATAGTGCGTAGTTTGCCACCACGTCTCTGCAAAGTGCAGAGTAATCAATTGAAGTAACACCAACGTTTTTGAAGGTTTTCAACAACTATTGAAACCTCCCTATAACTTCTAAAATGGTCCTTATATCTGTGAAATAACAAACTATGCATTCCAGAACTTGTCCATGTACTACATACTTTTCGGACAAACATAGCTATATCCTAAATTAAGGGGGATCTAGAAGATCCGATTCTTAGACACATGCAATGAGAGGTACAGAAAAGTCGTCAGAGTTTGTTTACCAGTGTCCGACACAAATACTCTTTGGACACAACAAACACATGTTTGACACTCAAATCAAAAGTGTCTGACTTTTTTTTTTCATGTGGACAATCTCTTCTTATCCTTCTATCCACCGCCCATGTTGACTTCATCTCATTTGCAGCTGTCCCAATAGTAACATTCCCAGTTTAAGAAGATTCCTCCCCTTGAAAATTTTTAGCTTTGTGGTTCCTACATAAATACTCCCTCCATCTCAAAAAGTTGGACACTTTTGTGCTTTTGCTTGTCCCATAATAGTTGTCTAGCTTGAAAAGTCAATCGGAAATCTTGGTGAACTTCCCATTTTACCCTTTTCTTTTGCACATTAGACAACAATCAATTCAAGAAGAGAAAAGTACACTTTTCATTACACATAGTGCGTAGTTTGCCATCACGTCTCTGTAGAGTGCAGAGTAATCAATTGAAGTACATCAATTGAAGGCAAAAGCTGACAGTTTTTAGCTCCAAAACATAATTTTGGAAGCCAAATTTGAAATCTTCAAGTACTTGTGAAAGTACACTGGTAATATTGGAAAGATTGCATTTCAAGTGTACAATTTTTTTCTCTTAAAAAAAAAAAAGTTGGAATTCCCTAAAGTGTAAAACTTTGCAGGAAGGAGGGAGTATCTCTTTTGATCCCTTCATGAAGGAATCTGAGTTATTGAAAAGTTTTGAAGGGAAGCCTGGGTGGAATCCTCTTAAACGTGCAAAGTCTTGTCTAACGTGTTGTGTTGTGTGACTTGTGTCCTCTACCTTTTAGAAATTTGTGTGTCTCATTTTTGGGTAGAAATATGTGTCCACTACCTGTCCCGTGTCCATGGCTCTCAGTATTGGTATTGTGTTGTGTGTCCTTGGCACCTATCTGGAAGGTAGTTATCGAGTGTGAAACTGAATCAAGTGAGCGTAACTATAGGGAAAACCAGAGGACAAAACCCGCTACAGGGAAAAATGCAGCTATGTAACACTAAAATGTAGAACAAAAACAAACCAGAAAGAGTATTTTCTCGCATACATATGAGAGTTTTGTAACAGCAAAAGCTTCACACCAATCATGATAACTATCTTACATAATGGTCACAGATCTCTTGCTCAACTAGAGCAGCTTTTGGTGATATACATACAAGAAACAAACATCAACAAAATTTAAACCTTTGATTCTCATCTCAACCTGGGATATTACTCAGAGCTATACCCAGCGTTGCAGAACCACAACTGCAAATTTAAGCAACACCCACGAAAACACTAAATATAGAAAGGAAAACTCACTTTTTTGATCTTCTTACAGACTGGCCTTCCCCTCTGGATTCTGCTAGCCTTGAGGTCAAACCACTTCCCTGCAGTGTAGTTGGTTTCTCCTGGATTGTATTGCAAGGATCACGTGAAGGCCAAGCCTGCCTCCATTGCCTAGTTGGACTACCATAGTCTTCTCTCAAAGGTCCTACCCTTGAACTAGCCAATATTTGGTCCCTAAGACTTTTTACTGTTTTGTATCTCATAATATCATCCTCACAACTTCTCCTTTGAGCTTGTTTCTCAAGCTCATAGAGCCTCTCCCGATCTAAGCCAATGCCTATGTTCTGAATACTTTCAACTCCATCGGATATGCTCCTTTGAAGAAAAGTGCTTATCCTCGATCCTCTCCCAGATCTTAAAATTTGTCCTTCGGTTTCATCATCAATCAAAACTCTCCTAGAATAATGATTTCCGTTTGAGGAACTTTTCCCTTTGCAGGTCTTGGAATTGTTGGCCGTGTTCAAGTCTACAGAACGAGTATCACTTACGTCAGACTCTTCTTCAGAACCAACTCCATCCTCCACTTCCCCATACCCTTCTTTAATATCACTCTCATGGGTAACAAAATGGGTTCCCCTTAAATAGGCACCATTATCATCATCGTTGCCACGACTTGGAATCGGAGAAAGGCATCCCTTTTGCTTACCTCTTTTCATAAAGGCTTCAAGTTGACTCCTTAACTTGTCAACAATAGTATTTTTCTCCTCAAATTTATTCTTAGCTTCCAAAAGTTTCATTTGGGCTCTCTCCTCCTTTAATTTATCGGCTATATGAAGTGTCTCCCTTTCATTCTCAACCGCTTCGTTGATTCTTACAGACTCTCTCTTCATTTTCTGGACTTCATCTGTGTCATCACCAATATCTCTAGCTAAATCATCACACATTTGTTCCATTATTCCTCTTGCTCTCTTCTCACTCTCAAGTTCTTTCAATGCCTTCAAAAGTGATGATTTTGTCTCTGCTAATTCATTTCCCAGTTTTTTATTCAAACTCTCAAATCGCCGCCTCAGCTTCCTTTCAACCTCAAGTTCACCTGCGACCGATTCAATAGCTGCTTCCACCACATGTTTCTCCTTGTTTTTCCATGCCACTTTCTCTTCAGCAAAACACTTGACAAGACAATTGATTTCATTTTCTTCTAGCCACTGTTCTTGGATCAGTTGATTGACCAACAAGCGAGCCCTCTCAAGCTCCGCATGTAAGGCAGATATTAAGGACAAGCTTGATGAAGGCTGATCATCACGAGACCAGACACGGTTGATTATTTTCAGTAGCTCTTTAGATGTTGTCAAGGCATTACTAATATCCTTCAAACGTGGCATACCTCCGACCATGGACCCGCTAGGAGTCTGACCTCGGGATCTAGTCTCAATCTGCATTATAATTGACATGAGAAATACAGTTATTGCCACACAGTGTATAACTCTCTTCACTCTTCAGAAATGACCTACGTATTGTAACATAAATGGTTCACATTTTCCAATGGTTTGAAAAGAAAAATAGACTTCAATTCAAAATTCTTAACATTAAGCTCAAAATAGGTATTGGTAATAAACAGGGGCAGGTGCACAGGCACACACTAAATTGTGGTACATAAGAGAGTAAGGGTAGGCTGTTATAAATAACATAATTACTAGAATGTTCGTTGTTAAAAGACAGACAATTAAGAAACGTGAAAACTTTAAACTTTTTGAGTCAAGTTGATTCGACTTTTTTCGAGTAAAAATCCAATGAAACCAAGTACTATATTATAGTTCAGATTATTTAAGCACATATCCACATTTTGAGGAGCATAATGACCAAGTTCTTCCACATTTATCTTTGCCGAAACCTCACTCACACTACAATTTCAAGTTAATAATATTGCATTTTGATTGGAGGAAAGAGCTTATATATTGCACATCCTCACTAATTTGGAAAGAAGCTAAGTGTAGAAGAAGACTTGGAACCTATGGCCGGCCCTCCCCTGACCTGCTGGGTTGGGGGCCCGGGTTTGCACCCCTCATCATATCTGTACCTGAAACAGATGTGCTGCGCTACCCAGCGCGTAACCTTGTCTCCCCTAGCCCTCTTCGGGTTGTGCCATTACCAATTGCGGGACCGGGTGTTCCCTCTCCGTTCTAGCTTTCTAAATAAGTCAGATCGGTGCGGGAAAAACTCCTAAATCAATAAATCCGGAAGTTCCTGCCTTCCCCAGAGTTCTTCCAACGAGGGTTGGCACAAAAGCAGCAGATATTTTCACTAATAGCAAAGAATTCCATTTCCTCGAACCATATTCTATTAGATCTTCCATTTCCCATATTACTCAAACTTCAAAATTCTAGATTGCATGTTTACATGTCATATAGGATAACAAAACGTAACTAATTAGGAAAATTCTTAATTGACATGCACTACACGCATATTCTCAACCAACATTATTTATCAAGCACTTTTCCACTAGCTCAACATAAGCACCCCACTACTTGACTTAAGTCCCACTAACAACACTAACACCATTAACATGCAAAGACATTTTATTACAATGCAATGTTAGAGGAAAATCCAGTTGCCTAATTGATTGATTGAAGATACTTGATTGTAGTATAGGAATATTGTATATTTATTCTTTCCTAGTTTAGTTTCTTTGTATATAAAGGGCTTCGTATCTTTGTAAATAATTCATTCAAGAAATACAAAAATATTCTCTCAATATTTCGTTCTCCTAAATTCAACATAGTATCAGAGCTAGGGTTCTATACCTAGCATTTTTTCCCCACCGTGGTTATTTTTCTCCGTCAAAACTGGATACAAGTTTTGATTTTTCTGAAGCCTTTCATTCTCTCGATCAACCTATCATGGGAGATGACAGTGCTTCTTTTAGTCTCAAACTAGGGCTTGACCCGTCAAGTCGTCATTATTTCCATAACTCAGATAGTTCCGCCACCAAGCTTTGCTCTCAACTACTGGATGGCAAAAATTGGGCAACATGGAGAAAATCCGTTGAAATTGCTCTTTCTGTTAAGAACAAATTAGGCTTTGTTACTGGAAAGTTCAAGAAGCCCTCCAAGTCTACCGATCCCAATGAGTTTGACCTATGGGAAAGAGCCAACCATATGTTGATCTCATGGTTTTCTCATTCAGTTTCACTGGATCTAGTTCCAAGTGTGATTTTTGGTCCCATAGCCCAACACATTTGGGAGGATTCTCAAGCCCACTTCACTCAAGGTAATCTGCCCCGAATATTTCAAATCAAAAGTTGCATTGGTTCACATGTTCAGGGAACTATGTCAATAGCAAACTACTACATGAAGTTGCATGGATTTTGGGATGACTTAGATTCTTACCGCGCTCTTTCCACGTGCGATTGTTGTCAAAGCGGTGAAGGAAGTAAGAGGCATCACATCATAACGAGGATCGTCTCATGCAATTTCTCATGGGGTTCAACAATACTTACAATCCCTTTCGAGGCCAAATACTACTTCTGAAGCCGGTACCCGATAGTCGGGAAGCTCAATATGGTGACCCAGGACAAGATACAACAAGAAATTGGGAACAATTCGCTCACGGAAAATTTCTTAGTTGCAGCGACTGTGCGGTTTTCTAAAGGCTCCAATCCAAACAAGTTCTCTGGTAACTCGTCTTTTTCACCTTCCAATTTCAATACTGAAGGTTTATTTTGCAGATATTTTAAAAAGGATACACATACCATTAAAAACTGCTACAAGTTGTACAGATTTCCACTTGGGCACCCACGGTATGATCCCAATTTTAAACCAAAAAGCAACTGTCCGAGACACCAAAATCAGCAACATGTTGCTCGTTCCTGCTGCTTCAAATGCCGCATCTCCCAACGGTGCCACTCCGCCTCTTCCAGGGCTTCCTGCTAAGTAGTATCAACAATTGACCACTGCAATGGCAAATGCGCCACAATTATCGAAGGGTAATAATGATGTTTATGCAAATGTCGCAAGTTTGTGTAATCATCCCTCTGTTAATTCTATCTCCTCGAATTGCTGGACTTTAGATAATGGTGCCACGGACCATATTTCTTTCGATTCTTCTTTATTCATTCACTCTCATCTGCCCCACACACCTTGTGTTAATTTACCCACCGGTTCCACTGTACCCATTAACTCTATTGGCACACTCCTCTTCAACAAAGATGTTGTTTTAAAAGATGTTCTCCATGTGCCTTCCTCGATTAAATCTTTTGTCTGCCAGTAAGGTTACCCAATCCTTAAACTGTTGTGAGATTTTGTTTTCGGATTTCTGTGTTTTGCAAGACTTGGCTATGGGGAAGATGATTGCCTGGGGTAAGCAAATGGCAGCCTCTATTACATGTCACCAGATCGCACCTTGCCAACTGCTTGCCATAGTACCCATCCCAATGCTACCTAGCACCATCACCTTGGCCACCCATCACATGCCTGTCTACGCCTCATCTCTAAGTCCAATTCTTCTGTTTCTGTTCCTTTTGAAAAAATTTGTAATGTTTCCAAACAGACAAGTTCTATTTCTTCTACCTTGCCCTTTCAATTAATCCATTGTGATATTTGGGGTTCACATAGACATCAAACCCATTCTGGTGCTCGTTATTTTTTAACCATTGTGGATGACTTTACTCGCTGTACATGGTTATTTCTTATGTCTCATAAATCTGATGCTTCTTCCTTACTTAAATCATTTTTTACCTTTGTTCACAACCAATTTAACGCACACATTAAAATCGTTCGGAGTGACAATGGTAGTGAACGTCTTTCTCTACAATCAATTTTTATAACTCAAGGTGTTGAATTTCAGACCTCTTGCGTCTCCACTCCACAACAAAATGGAGTTGTCGAACATAAGCATGGTCATATATTGCGAGTTGCTCGTGCTCTCCTTTTCCAATCTCATATACCCATTCGTTTTTGGGGTGAGTGTGTTACCACCGCCGTTTATTTAATCAATCGATTGCCTACTCGACTCCTTTCTTACATTACACCTTTTGAACGCTTGTATGGTCATCTACCCACTTATGACCACCTTTGTGTTTTTGGAAGTTTATGTTATGCTATTGTTGTCAAACCTGTTTCTAAATTTGCTCCTCGTGCTAAGGCGTTGCGTTTTTTTGGGCTATCCAACAGGCTAAAAGGGTTACAAATTGTTAGATTTAGATTCCTACAAAAAATTTGTTAGTAGGGATATCTGTTTTCATGAGCATATCTTTCCAAGGGAAGTCTTCTCCTGATTTTCACCCCGTTCCTACACCTGCACCCGACCTCAACTACACGACACCTTTACCAAATTCTACTGCCCCCCTACCCACGATACACCAACCGATTCAATTGCCCCACATACTCCACCAGACTCAACCGATTCATCATTCGATCAGTCTACCAACACTCCACTACCAATCACTCAACCGATAACACTACTAGACCCACTACCTTCCACTACTACTTCCACACCACCCAATGCTCCCCGTCACTCCAACTGACCTCGAGCTCGACTTGCATGGCATGCCGACTATCAAATGCACTTTGCCCATACTGCTTCTCCACAATCATCCATTCCGTCATCAAGTCCAACCCAAGGTACAAGACACCATCTTTCTAATTCTCTCACTTATTCACGTATTTCTCTGGCCCATTATTCTTTTCTTGCTTCTATCTCTGGTCTCCGTGAGCCTACTAAATATGATCAGGCAATTCTTGACCTAAAATGGAAGGATGCTATGCAAGCTGAACTTGATGCCCTTACTCGCAATAATACTTGGTCTCTTGTTCCTCTACGGTCATAAACCCATTGGCTACAAATGGGTCTACAAAATCAAATACAATTCAGACGGGTCTATTGAACGTCACAAGGCCCGCCTAAGCCGCCTCATTGCTAAAGGTTACACTTAAATTGAAGAAGTTGATTATATAGAGACTTCCTCTCCCACTGTCAAACTGACCATTGTGCACTATATATTAGTGGTGGCTATTTCTCACAATTGGATCCTCCATCAAATGGATGTTCATAACGCCTTTCTGCAAGACGATCTTGATGAGGTTGTCTACATGGACATTCCTTCTGGCCTTCGCCGACAGGGGGAGAATATGGTATGTCGGCTCCATAAGTCATTATTGTCACCAGCAATAATGAACAGGCAATCAAGTCTCTCAAAGACTTTCTCTTGCAACAATTCCACATCAAAGATCTTGGCGCCCTCAAATATTTTCTTGCCATTGAAGTCTCCTGGTCCACAAAGGGAATTTTCATTTCCCAACGGATATATGCATTGGATATTCTAAACGATGTGGGTTTATTAGGATCCCGTCCCAATTCTTTCCCAATGGAATCATATTTGAAACTAAATCCCGATGATGGCGATCCGTTATATGATCCAACGAAAAACTGAAGATTGGTTGGGTCATTGATTGACCTAACAGTAACAAGGCCAGACTTAGTATACTCTGTGCAAATTCTAAGTCAATTCAAGCAGAATCCTCAGAAACCACATTGGGAAGCTGCTCTAAGAGTTTTATGTTTCATCAAAGGGAATCATGGTCAAGGATTATTCTTTCCTTCTTTCAATGATCCTACATTAGGCTTGTTGTGATTCAGATTGGGCAGGTTGTGAGACAACTCGACATTCGATTACAAGATTCTATGTATTTTTGGGAAATTTTTTAATTTCTTGGAAGTCAAAGAAGCAAACCAATGTAGCTCATTCTTCTGCTGAAGCCGAATATCAAGCCATGGCTGCAACATGTTTGGAAATTACATGGACACAGCACATTTCAGAAGATCTCAAAGTTCCACAAAGCTAGCGAGCATCCTTATTTTCTGACAACTAGGCAGCTCTCCACATTGCCAAAAATCCCGAACGCACGAAACATATAGAGATTGATTGCTACATTGTTTGGGAAAAATTACAAGCCGGGGTAATTGCACCATCCTATGTTCAGTCAAGATCTCAACTTGCAGACATCTTCACCAAACCTTTGGGAAAGGAACAATTTCAATATCTAAGTGACAAGTTGGGACTTCATGATATTCACTCTCAAATTTGAGGGGAAGTGTAGACTGTAGAGGAAAATCCAGTTGCCTTATTGATTGATTGAAGATCCTTGATTGTAGTGTAGGAATATTGTATATCTATTCTTTCCTAGTTTAACTTCCTTCCTAGTATAGTTTCTTTGTATATAAAGGGCTCCGTATCTTTGTAAAGAATTCATTCAAGAATTACAGAAATACTCTCAATATTTCTTTCTCCTAAATTCAACATGCAACTCCCATTATACAAATAAAACTAAGTTTATGCTTGCAACTTTTCACTAGAGTAATGGCGTTCCTTGGTAACACAGCTCTGTCTAAACCAATTCTTGTAAAACGCCCTAAAAAGCAGTATGTTGGCAGTGTAAAATGATTACTAGTCAACCAGAAGCGAGAAAGCTCTGTTCTAAATGGCGGCCGCCGAGGCCGCCTAGGCGCTTGGAGGTGCCCTGCCGCCACGCCAATACCCTTTGGCGTTTGATTTGGCGCCCAGGGAGGTTTGACGGTGTTTGGCGGCCGCCTAGGCGGCCTTGGCGGTCTCGGCGGCCTTGGGGTCTTGGCGGCCTTGGCAGCGTCGTCGGCGTCTTTGGAGGCCTTTGGCGGCCTAAAATGTATAGTATTAAACTAATGGAGATCAAGTTTTGGAGGGGTATGGAGGAGAAGAGTTAAGAGGAAGGAGATGAACTTTGAACTTGGCATTAGGGATCTCCGATCTCGTTTATTTCTACTTATTGTCTTATTCAACTTATTTGCTAGTTGCTACTACTTAATTTTATTTGGGTTTGTACTTTGAAGTTTGAACTTACATTATGAATACATGGAATATAGTTTTATTGGATAATGGTTTGTAAAAAATATATATATATCCGCCGAATTGCTTGGCGCAGCCTAGGTGGCTTGGCGCTTGGAGGTGGGTCTCCGCCCGACTACCTCCGAGCGCCATTTAGAACATTGCGAGAAAGATTGTGTGAAGGACTGAAAATAATGAATCCAAAGGACCAAAAGGATTAAGAAGTTTGTGTCAGAGAATGGAAATATTTAGGTGTAACCTCCATTAAACTGGCACTGCTAAGTGAATCCAAAGGGCCAACATTCTTGTCTGCAAGCCTGATCCTATGAGATATTGATGAAGTCCTCCTATGGCGACTACCTGTACGATCCATCCTCTGCAACATCCGAAAGAATCAAAAAATTAGAAGGGAAACCAGCAATTTGGTAACAGATACAATCAATAGGGAAAATAAAAAACAACATAATCCATCTTCAAAGCACAAGCAATAGAAAATTTGCAATAATGCTAGCCTCCATTCCACTTTAAGAAGTTTACTTCTGTGTTTCCTATAATTTGTAGAGAAAATGGATACGAATAATTATGCCGCAGAAGAAATTTTTTAACTGCATACCCTAGGTAACCAATTTGGAACCATATTCCAAGAAAACTTCTCAATTAGCAATACACGAAGCTTCAATTAGTAATTTCAGAATTTCCAGCCATTGAAAAATACTAGATAAAACTTGCTCCCTCTGTCCCACTTTAAATGTCCCATATGGGGATCCATGCATTTTCAAGCCCAAAAAAAAAAAATTTCTACATATTTTTTTATTCTTAACACCAAATTAAAGTACTCAATGAGCACTTTAATTTGGTGTCAGGAATTAAGAAAATAATATGTAGAAATATGTTTTTTTGGGATTTGAAATTGCACGAATTCCTGTAGGGAACATTTAAAGTGGGACAGGAGTATGTTGATTTTAAGGTGAACTATTTCTCCTTTGAGAAGCATATCAAACCAACCAAATGACATCAAATTGAAGTCAAAATAGTTATGCACCAGAATCAGGCCCAAAATATCTAAGTCCTCATAGCCCACTTATACTTCCAATTGTAAACAACAGACAAACAAATATACGAAAATATTTATTGTAGCAGCCAAACATAAACTTTTAGAGTGCTCGTTTACACATTTTTTGTTTCCTACCATTTTCTCACCAACCAAACAACCGCAAACAACCACTAAAAACTCAGGCCCTGAAGAGGACAGAGGAAACATAGCTCGAGCACGTGCATAACACATGGCTGCATAGGAGCTCTACGTGAGGGTGCATGGTACAGCCTAACAAGTGCCCTGGCAGGCGGCACCATGTGAGGATGCTAGGCGATGATGCCTAATAGGTTCACTAGTAGGCGGCACCATGTGAGCTTGCTAGGCAATGATGCCTAACAGGTGTGCTGGTAGGCAGTACCATGTGAGCGTGCTAGGCGATGATGCCTAACGGTGCACCGGTAAACAAGACCACGTGAGCGTGCTAGGCGATGATGCCTAATAAGTGTGCTGGCAAGCGGCACCATGTTAGGGTGCTAAGAGATAATGCTGAACACGTACACAACACCTGAGGTTGCTAGGCATACACTTGAGGTTGCTAGGCATGTTGCCTAGCAGATGACGCATGTGCACAGTTGTTAGTATGCTCCATAGTGTATAAGAGACACATGAGGTTGCTAGGCCGTGACGCCGAATACATACTATGGTCGGGTTTACCACAAAAAGGTGCTCGTTGGTATGGCCGAACAAATGATGTTGTTCAATGAGTTAGCCTAACGCGTGATGTAGGTGCACAATGGTTAGCGTGCACCATAACGCACAAAAGATAAACCCTAGGTGAACTGCCTAAAGTAGTGTGGCAATATAATGTTCTGGAAGGTCATAGAATAAGGATCCTACATGATAAGAAAGTATCCCATGAAAATAGAGATTGAGATTGAGTAATCATATGGGAGGGAATTCCAAATGGGGGAATGATTCCTAATGTGGAAGGAATCCTAGGGCAGCAAGTCTAATTGGGGAGCAAGTAAGTCTATAGCTATAAATAAGAGGTGTTGGGGAGCAAGTAAGTCTATAGCTATAAATAAGAGGTAACACCCAAGAAGAAACGTACGTGGTCATTCGTCATTTTACCTATTGTGAATTAGGGTTTTGTGAGCACAAAATACTGACTTTGGCATTGGAGGGCCTTTGCCGACGAGAGGCAAAGTTGCGCTCACGGTGTCTTGTTTTGCAGAACTAGGGTTCCAGCAAGAAGGCATGTGTGTTAATCTCAAGAGGCGTTAAAACACTACTGAGTGGATTTTTTCCCCTTACAATTGGCCCATCCATGGGAAACGAAGTACTTCTATGCCATCAACAATGTTTTTGGAAGCACAAAGACTCCACAAATGGAGCATGATCCAATAGGGAAAAGGAGGCAACTCCCTCTCCACCTGGTGCACAGAGTGGGGCTAAGAGTAAGTCCGTTGATGATGTATGCTCCAAGGATTGGGGGAGCAAATTAAGATCCCGAGATCGAAAGCGGGGATTTGGTCTGATCGTAGGTGATCTCGAGGAGTCTGAAGCTGCTAGGTGAGCGCGCAGAGCAGTCTGAATCTGCTAGGCAATTACGCAGAGCAATCTGAATCTCCTAGGCAATTGCATAGAGCAATCTGAATATGTTAGGCAATCGCATAGAGCAATCTGAGTATGCTAGGCAATCTCGAGGAGCAGTTCAAATCTGTTAGGCGACCCGTGTAGAGCAATCTGAATATGCTAGGCGACCACGTAGAGCAGTCCGAATTTGCTAGGCGACTAAGCAGAGTAGTCTGAATCTTCTAGGTGATCACATAGAGCAATCTGTATATGCTAGGCAATCTCAAGGAGCAGTCGAAATCTGCTAGGCGATCGCACAGAGCTGTCCAAATCTATTAGGTGATCGCGCAGAGCAATCTGAATCTGCTAGGCGACTCTTGAAACGATCTAAGTCAGTTAGGCTATCATGAAGACTAATCTGAGTCTGTTAGGCGATCATGAAGACCAATTTGAGTCTGTTAGGCGATCACGAAGATCGATCCAAGTTTGTTAGGCGATCACAAGGTACTCGGGACTATGAAAGGTCTCGAAGAGATGCAAGCATATGAAGAAACGAGAGCAAGAAATCAAAGACTTAAAGAAAGACCTACGAAAGGCGGAGAATTCTGGTAGTGCTTGAATAGGAGAATTATGGTCGAGCACCTTTACAGACAAAAACTGAGAAAGTGTGTAGTTGCCGCACAACCATGCTCTCGTCATAACCCCACGAGTGGGAGATTATGAAGTAGGGAGAAGTCTTTCAAGCAAGATCCAAAGGAGTGAAAAGTATACAGTTCAGTTCAGGAGCAGGAATCGTGATATGCTCTCGATCTGGTGTTGGAACAAGCTGTTTAGCATAGTTTTAATACCTCAAACACTGTAACTAAGTACGAAGTTTCGCTTGCTGAACTGCGCAGTGTCAAAGTCTTGAAGATTAAGAAAAGGCTTGAGAAGAAGAAGGGCAAGTGGCCAGACAAGCAGTCAACCGTCTTCTAGGCGTACCGAACTACGCCAAGAAGGTCGACCGGTGAAACACTATACTCATCGATATACGGGAGTGAGGCAGTCATCCCTCTCGAAGTAGGGATGCCCCCCAACAGAAGAACAACTCTGGTGGAAAGTTAGGGCAACGATGAAGCCCTAGCTACCTCGAGCAAGGTGAAGCATGGGACGATCAGGCTCTACGAGACGAGCATAGATCTCGTTTCTCACATCCAGCACTATCAGCAGACCATGTTCATGCTTGCAGGTGATGATGCCCTTTTTTAACAAATGTTTCCCTCGAGTTTGGGGCAAGTAGCTCTGGCCTAGTTCTATAAGTTGGCTCCCAATTCCATTAAGAGCTGGAAGCAGATCTCCGAAGAGTTTACTGCATGATTGTTGGCGAGCTGAACAATTCCAAAGACTTTTCAGATGTTGGCCTCAATGAGACAGAAGGAGGGCAAAACGATAAGAGAGTACGCGAAAAGGTATTGCTTTTAATGAGAAAGTTAAGTAGTGGAATTACTAGTAAGATTTAGAGTTCAATGTTTCTCTGAGCTACGAGTTGCTTTTTGGTAGAATTATGATTCTGTTTTGCTTGAAAGAAATTATTTCCAGCATTTTTATTGTATATATTCGGTCCTAGCAAGAACTAGCTGAATATGGACCCAAGGACACTTTGCCTCCATGCTGAGGAGCAGAGAGTATCATAAGAAAATCGATTGAGTACAATCAAACTCTGAATTTGGCCAAGTGTAAATAAACTTCGGCCATGGCAATGAACAATGCCAAAATCCGATTGAGTACGATCAAACACGGAATTTGGCTAAGTGTGAATAAACTTAGGCCATGGTAAGGAAGAATGCCAAAATCCAATTGAGTGCGATCAAACTCTGAATTTGGCCAAGTGTGAATAAACTTAGGCCATGACAAAGAACAATGCCAAAATCCAATTGAGTATGATCAAACTCCGAATTTGGCTAAGTGTGAATAAACTTAGGTTATGGAAATAAACAATGCCAAAATTTGATTGAGTATGATCAAACTCAGAATTTGGCTAAGTGTGAATAAACTTAGGCCATGGCAATTGAACAATGCCAAAATCCGATTGAGTACGATCCAACTCATAATTTGGTTGAGTTATGAATACACTTTGCTCGATAGCAACGAAGAATGCTAAGATTTGGCTAAGTACGAATACATTTAGTCCGATAGGAACGAATGATGCTGAGGTTTGGCTAAGTATGAATACACATAGGCCATAGCAATGAATAATGCTTGATGATTTGGCTAAGTATGAATAAACTTAGGCTATAGCAAAGAGTGATACTAAAATGTCTGCTTAGGCTACAGCAATGGACAATGCTGAGAAACTAGCTAATTTTCTGCTAAAACTTAGATTAAAGTAGTGGACGAGTGTGAAAGAACTCGACCACAAATATGCCTAGCGAAAGGCAATCGAAGGAAACTTGCCTAGCTGATGGCAACGTGTACTGCCAGAGAATTCCAAAGTATGCGCAGATTTAGGTGAAGGGACTTGTTGCTAAGCATGAATGGACTTTGAGCAAAATATAGCGGTAAGAAACTTCTAAGGCATTGAAAGCCTGACAAAAAAGTGCGCATATACGCAGTTTGCCATATGGGCAGCCCGAGCAAAGATACCAAACAATGCCATGAGAGATGCGCAGAATAAAGTTAAATGCCATGAAGGGCTAATTAAAGAATGAAAGCTATGCGCCGCGCAGGGCGAAATACCAAATGGATATAAAGAAGTCTAAACTGCCACAAAGTGCAGAAGTACAAAGGGTAAGACTAAAGTTCGATCACGACACCCAAACACTCTTTCGACCAGGACAAGGACCCGGCTATCAAGTTGCAAAATGGGAGGCCGAGCACCACAGAGGCCGAGCAAAATAAGGAGTAGCTTTATTCCATCAATTCCGAACAACAATGACGGATAAAGTTGGGGAGCAATTGAAGAGGGATTTTCCCAAACAGAGGGAACACAGCCCGAGCAAGTGCATAACACATGACCGCATAGGAGCACTACGTGAGGGTGCACAGTACAGTTTAACAAGTGCCCTAGTAGGCGGCATCATGTGAGGGTGTTAGGCGATGATGCTTAACAGGTGCACTGGTAGGCAGCACCATGTGAGCGTGCTAGGAGATTATGCCTAACAGGTGCGTTGGTAGGCGGTACCATGTGAGCGTGATAGGTAATGATGCCTAACAGGTGCACTAGTAGGCAGGACCACGTGAGCGTGCAAGGTGATGATGCCTAACAGGTGCGCTAGTAGGCGGCACCATGTTAGGGTGCGCTAGTAGGCGGCACCATGTTAGGGTGCTAGGAGGTAATGCCGAACACATACGCAACACCTGAGGTTGCTAGGCATGTTGCCGAACAAATGATGCATGTGCACAGTGGTTAGTATGCTCCATAGCATATAAGAGACACGTGAGGTTGCTAGGCAGTGACGCCGAATACGTGCTATGGTCAGCTGTACCACATAAAGGTGCTCGTTGGTATGGCCGAACAAGTGATGTTGTTCAGAGTTAGCCTAACATGTGATGTAGGTGCACAGTGGTTAGCGTGCACCATAACATACAGAAGATAAACCCTAGGTGAACTGCCTAAAGTGGCATGGAGTGCCGGTATAATGTTCTAGAGGTCATAGAATAAGGATCCTACGTGATAGGAAAGTATCTCATGATTATAGGGATTGAGATTGAGTTATCATATGGGAGGGAATTCCATATGGGGAAGGATTCCTAATGTGGAAGGAATCCTTGGGCAGCAAGTCTACTTGGGGAGCAAGCAAGTCTATATCTATAAATAAGAGGAAACACCCACGAAGTAAGGTACATGGTCATTCGTTATTTTACCTACTGTGAATTAGGGTTTTGTGAGTGCGAAATACTTTGGCATCGGAGGGCCTTTGCTAATGAGCGGCAAAGGTGCGATTACGGTGTCTTTTTTTGCAGAACTAGGGTTTCGGTCAGAAGGCATATGTGTTGATCAACTTGATCTCAAGCGGCGTTAAAACACTATTAAGCGGGTTTTTTTTCCCCTTACAGGCCCCATATAGCTGCATTGAAAGGAAATAAAAGGAAAGCACGGTAGCATTTAACTTTCCTGCATATTTAGCATTTTTAATGTGTTCAATTAGTAGGAAAAATGTGCATTTAACTTCCTGCATTTTTAACTTGTTCAGTTAGTAGGAAAATTGTGAAAGTGACGTCTCAAACTTTCCCAATTAGCTTTCCCACAAAACTTGCCCAACAAAACAAGCAAGATTTTGC
The DNA here is from genome assembly GCA_025413875.1 of Rhododendron molle. Taxonomy (NCBI): domain Eukaryota; kingdom Viridiplantae; phylum Streptophyta; class Magnoliopsida; order Ericales; family Ericaceae; genus Rhododendron; species Rhododendron molle. The sequence goes on along the minus strand of CM046391.1, from coordinate 30,908,334 downwards.
ACGAATATTGCTTCTACACTAGTGTCTACACAATTAAACTACGACTCTTCAACTTCCCCTTACATTTACTTGTATCAAATGAACGCATCTTCACCTCAATTTTCTCGGGATTAATTTTCCTGCACTAATTTCTTGACAAGTGAACGGAGTTACAAGAAATGTTAACCCACCTCAGAAACAGGACTGTGAGAGGGATCAGACAAATGCGGAGGAAGCGAACCCGAGCCCGAATGTGTCGACCTGGCCCCAACTCTCTCTCTAACCCTCATCATCTCTCTCTTCTTCTTCACCTTCTCCCTCTTGTTCTCCTCCTCTTCCTCCAATCTCTCTCCAACCTTGGGCGACGGAACCTCGTTCATCTCCCACAGTGTCGCCGCCAGCTTCCTCGCAGACACCGCTGCCCTCCCGCCCCCGCTCCGCGACGGCGCCGCCTCCTCCGGCGCCGCAGCATTTCTCCAACTCGGGACCGGCGTGCCGGATCTCGATCTCCAACCCGTACTCGCCAAGATGGCCCGCTTAAACTTGCAGTTCTGGAGGACAGACGACGTCGTCGAAGACGTCGGCGAGCAACCCCTCTTCCGGATCTTGCACGACCCGGGTATCAACCCGTCCACCACCCGGTTCGGCCTAGGCATATTAATATCTAGACCAGACTAGACTAGAGAGGTTTGAGAGTACTCCAATAAGAATGACAATGAGCAATGTTGTTGTGATCTACTCTGGGTTCGAACGAATCTGTATCTGCTGTTGCTGTATATGCTTTTCATAGCTGGAGGAGTGATGTAATCAGGCCCCGTTCCAATTTTTAAAAAAAGAAGGTTTTAGAAAAAGAAGATAATTTCAAGTCTAAAAATTATGTGTTTACGTAAATAATTTTTCTACCAATATGGATCTTGTTTCATAGATTTCATTAAGATCTTTTATACGGTGTAAAAAAAATCAAAAAATTATTTTTTATTTTCATTATATTTAAATTTAAAAATTGAAGAAAACTGAGGTTTAGAAAAAGAAGGGAAACTGGAACGGGTCTCAGTCCACCAGGAGACGCTTGACGGGGGAACAAAAGGAAAAGATGAAGCATCTCGTCTGATACGTGGCTGGAAGTGATTGGTGCGGTTGACTTTTTGATTTCTGGGTTTTGAACTCCGACTTGGAAGGACTCTTATTCTGTCGTCTTGCTATTGCTTGCCCTTACTCCACTAGTTACTCTTTACTTTAGTCAAGGTCACAGACACAGTCACATTTCCCAGTAGTTTATCATAATTAGCAGACAATTTAGGGCTTTGCCTCAAAATCTTACTTAATTATATTGTTTTTACTAAAACTTTTAAACAAAGCAGAGGAGGCTCAAATTTTTCACCAAAGTAAAGGAGGCTCAATTTTTTGTTCCAGAACACAAATAAGAACTTATTTTTTGTTCAATAATAAGGCTTGTTCCACAAAAATAAGAAGAAGATGGGAATTTTTTCAAAATTTATATAGGTACCAATAGACGCCGGGGAGGGAAATCGTACCGACGGCCGCGCCGAGCCATCTCCGGCTACCGGACGGCCGATCCGAGCCGTCCAAAAATTCTAAAAAAAAAAACCGAGGGGGCCAACGGGGAAATCAACGGCATCCGAGGTGTATAGGGTGCTTGATCCGAGCACCCCTCTTCCGTATTCTTCAACCTATTTCATATATACACAGAAAAGGGGTGCTCGGATCAAGCATCCTACACACCTCGGATGCCATTAATTCTCACATCGGCCCCTTCGGTTTTTTTTTTTAGAATTTTCGGACGGCTTGAATCGGCCTTCCGGTGGCCAAAGACGGCCCGGCGCGGCTGTCGGTATGATTTCCCTCCCCAGCGCCCATTACTCATAGTACAACTCCTTATTTTTTAAGAAGGCTATTTCAAACTCAAAAATCATATGCTTACGCAAATAATTTTCTTATCAATATAGATCTTGTGTGATAGATCTCATTGAGTTCTTTAATACGGTGCCAAAAAAATTAAATTTTTTTTTCATTTACATTATTTTTGAGTTTGAAAATGTGAAATAAACTTTTATTTGGGTTTTGTGGAATGACTCTTCTTATTTTTAACAAGAAGTTCTAAAATAAGTACTTATTTTTTAAGAAACGTTCTGAAACGGAGTCTCAAATTTTTCACCAAAGTAAAGGAGGCTCAATTTTTTCTCAAATTTGTGTCCGATTATGTTGTTCATAAATTGCAACTATGTTATTAACGAAGTTTTTACTCAAATCCAAAAGTTATCATGTGAGATTGTGGGCTCCCGTGCCCTTTTTCGAAGAGTCGTCACCCGGATTTTTGAGATGGATGATCCGAGAAACCGAGAACTCGTTTGGAAAAGTCTTTTAGTCTAGCAAAAACGTTGAAATTTTGGTTCGGGGGCCACGTTACGAATGGGGAATGTTTTTCTTTAAAAAGCACCCCACTCACCCGGTAAAACTGGTCTCTACTTATGTTTTCAAAAAGAGAAAATCTTGAATATCATTTGGAATATCAAGCTCTTTAACAAAAGCAAGTAGAGGGGAAGGGTCATGGGGAATACATCACATTGACGTACATGTGGTGATGTCTGTACACTAGTGATAAAATGATGTGAACAAATAGAATAAACAGCATTCAGCAAACTATCTGGACCTTAGTCATACTATGCACGGCACACTGGGATGCCGCGCGCGGCACCTCAACATGCCGTGGGGGACGTCTACCCTGCTGTCAGACTGTTACAGGTTTTCAAAACATCATCTAGCTCATTATTTTCTCCGTACATCTTTTGAAAAACTCATTAGAAACCCCATGACAGTCGGATCATCCCAAAGATGTCGTTGCTTTCTCAAAACATTGGCCCAAAACAGCTTTTAACGCACTTGATCATTCGGGATGATCTAGAAAACCTTTTTGAAGAGCCAAAACATGGCTTGTAGATATAGTCTTGTTTTGAAAGAAACAAAATAGTAAACAGAAGATACAGACAGTCACAACAGAGAATAACTCAGATCTAGATAGCTTGTCTACGATAATTCCAACATATAAGACGCTATGCGCTGCAGATCAAGGTGCCGCGCGCCTGGTCACCCAGTCGTGCGGTACCTCAATCGTAGCACAGTACCGACTTTATTTTAGGAAAATGAGTTTTAAGTCAGAATCTAGCCAAAAGGGATTAGACCTGATGACAGAAAAGTCCCCTCAGGACCAGAACTGAGTCTAGCCTAAGGAAACTTGTTTTTACCTTTGATGTTAAGCTTGATCAAGGATGGTTGATGCAAAATGAGGATGGAAAGTGACGGATGTGGATGGAGGAGGTTGAATGAGGCAAAGAACGTATGGGTGTGAGAGAAGGTTAGGTATTTTGGGAGATGGGACTTTGGAGTTAATGGGAGATCAACTTCAATGATGAAAAGGGAGTGAGTGAAAGTGCTTAAAGAATGTCTTTTGGGAATGACATTCTTTAAGACTTGGAAAATAGAAATGGAAATGGGAATGTGGGTATAAAAGCTAGAGAGAGAAAACTTATGGAGTAAGAATGCTCAAAAGCCAAGAGAAGAGCCAAAAGGAGAGCCGATTTCCCTTGAGTAGAGGGGTTAATTTATAGGCAAAAGGCCAAGGATTTTGAATTTCAAATAGTGGAGGTATTTTCTGGGCGGGTCAGAAGTGCACTTTCGGCTGAGCCATTCATCAGCTGTGGCTCAAACTGGCGTGGCCGACAGCTTTCTGAGCCAGTCAGAACTTTTCTCAAGGTGTCGTGCAGTACATGTTGGTCGCGCACGGCCCCTTGAATTTCAACCTGCCATGCACTTATGTTGTCGTTCCGCGCGGTACCTCATGTCCAGTCTAGAGGCTTTTGGGCTTTATCTGGGCCTTATCTGGGCTTTTGGTTTGTTTGGCTTAAATGGGCTTAGGGAAATCATTTTTCAAGCTCACAAAGGTGCCGTTTCCTTTATTTCATCATCGGGGCAGACAAACACTCTCTGAGATCTCTACAGAGATCTATTTCGAGGTTTCACATAATTTTTCTAAGCCGTTTAATGATTTTAAATTAATTGTTCGACTGATCTTCTAAAAAATTAGCTCAATTGTATCATTGTAAGTAATTGATCCAACCTTCCAATTTTTAATTTAGAATTTGGGATTCTAAACTTCGAAAAGAATTTTGAGAAAAAGTTAGATAATAGTGTGTCGAGTATTCCCTTATCTCCGTAGGGCTTGATAAAAAAATGGTATCTTGATTGAGTATCAATGTAACGTCCCGATTTTTGGGCACGTTAATTAAATCATTCTTAATTGATTTAATAATTCAGAAAATTTATTTAAGAAATGAAATTCTACTAAACAAAGTTTAGCAGTGAAAATCTCAAATACTAAATTCAAAATTACTTAATTGTCTTACAACTCAACAAAAATAAAACAAAATTTGACTAATGAGATAATACTTTTGAAAATTTAAATAACAGTATTTCAAATTAACAGAACTTCTAAGGGTAAGACATCCAAGATTCGACAAACTCCCCTTCCTCAGCTGGGAGGTCCTCACCCTGGTACTGATCAACTTGCAGAGGATACTGTTCTTCGGTCTCCTGGTAACCTGCACCCTCTGGCAAACTAATTGCCAAAGTAGTCAATTTACTAGGATACAAACGTATCCGCGAGTAATAATTCACCCAGTAGAATAATCCTAACCCTACCAACCCTTACTCTACAATTAGCAGTTCAACAATATAACAATTGATAATATACAGATGGTATAGAATAATAGCACACCATCTTTTTCTTTACTATCCATCATCTTACATGAAATCTAAGGAACCTCTCCATGAGATCCTTTCTTCCCACATCCACCAACTTTGACCGTCCCATGGAATAACTCTTCCTTTATTGGTCCTGCACCAGGGTTCTAAGCGAATACTACTAAATTATGTACTCAATCTGGATTCGCCTACAACCATAATAAAAGAATAGCTCACCATGACAACTCAGCATTAAGGGTCGCACTATCTCATTGTCAGGATCCTTCACAGTCTCTCAACTCTACACACTGGGAACTTTACCGTACTCCTAATCTACACACTGGTACTATACCGTATTCAGGGATCCTTTACCGTTTCCCAAAATATTGTACCCGGAGTCCTTTACCGTCCTCCACACACACATTGAGCACTGTACCGCATTTAGGATCCTTTATTGTATCCCAAATACTGTACCCGGAGTCCTTTACCGTCCTCCACACGCACATTAGGCACTGTACCGCATTTAGGATCCTTTACCGTATCCCAAATACTGTACCCAGAGTCCTTTACCGTCCTTCACACGCACATTGGACACTGTACCTCATTTAGGATCCTTTACCGTATCCCAAATATTGTACCCGGAGTCCTTTACCGTCCTCCACAAACTCTAAGTACTTTACCATACTCGAGGTCCTTTACCGTTCCCCAACTCAACTAAAGGTACTTTACCGTACCAGGGTCCTTTACCGGCACCCAACACCCTCAATCAACTATACCATTTTTATCCTTTACTTATCCACATCTATATGTTCACTACCCGAAACCATCTCATGAATCTACGTCCGACTAGCAAGTACAACATGGTAATTCCAATAACACTCAATTAATAAATGAGTAGATTTCAATGTGAACACAAGCAAAACAATTTATAAGTGCAAATAATTAAACACGTAAAAGTTCGGATTGACCGATGACTTTTGAATCATTTAAATTTTATTGAACAAGAATGTTACTCTTATTAACTCTGAGGATCTCCTTCGTAATCCTTAGCATTTTTTTTATATTATTTGTAATGTAATATAATAAACTTACGTAGGCTTATTGATAGCAACTACAAAACTATACACTTTTCCATCCATTAAGTTATTAGTGATGAACTAAAATAGTTTTATTAATCTTTGTCTATTTGTTACTCAACTAATAAAAAAGTTGAACTTCTTATATTATATTATAGAAATTCTAGTTTCCAATAATTCCGAGCTTATTCTTAATCCATAATGTAGATTAAATACGAATTTACTAGGAACACATAATATCACATGAACATTCTTCACAGAAATAGTAATTTCTAGTAACTTGCTCCATAAGCCAGTGGTCCATTTAATAAGATGGAAGATCTGTTAATTCATTAATAACAATTTCTGGGGCCGAAATATAAAGAATCATAAGAATAAGGGTTAAAGTGTAATAACCATATAAGACTTAAGAATCCTCCCGTGCATGTACAGTAGCCTTTCCGTTCCTTTGGCAAAACAGAGCACATGAGTGTTTTCATAATTTTGATGCATGGTTACTATTTCCCGCATCATAACTTGTTAAAATCCACATAAAGGGAAGAAATATACTTGGGAGAAAGTAGGGAAACAATTCCTCTACCTCGGTTCCGGCCGAAAAAACAGCTAACGGTATTCCGGACGGTTTCGGTAAAACGGGGAAGACAACGGAGCAACGGGACGCCGGGATTGACTTCGGGTAATTAAGGATTGGTTCGGAGATGCTCAGGTTGTTCTAGAAGATGGGCAGTCGAAATGGGTGCTCGGATAAGTGTAGGATCGAAACCGACTTTTACTTTCTCTCTCTAAACCACCATTGTTGGAGCTCAAAAATCTCTCTCCTTTTTGCTACTGGATTCAGTTGTATGAGTGTAGGGTTTTGTGTGTAAATCTCTGGTTAAATTCCATGTGGTGGTATATATGGAGGAGTGAGTCATGAGGAGGGAGAGGGATGGTTTGGAGGAGTAATGGAGGAGGTGTGGCTGAAATTTTCGTGGGATAAGGATGGCGGCTGAAGATAAGGGATAGGGAGTAGTGGTTTGGCTGGAGAGAGAGAATTGGAGAGATAAGGGAGAGGGATTAAAAGCCTAATTTCATGCATAAATTATGGGATGGTTACAAATATCTATTTCATAGATATATAGACACACACACACACATATATATATATAGTTACAAGCTAATTAAAATTTTGCTAAACTAATTTTATTCACGAAAAATTAATTTAGGTTTTAGTTTAATGTAATTACACTTTTAAATAATTAATCTATTGTGATAGACTAATTGATTAAAAATAATTTCTTTATTCGAAAAAAATAGGGCAAAAATTTGGGTCTTTACAATCAATACGTATAAAAACACAAATATTAATTCTATAAATTATTTACATACTTATCAATGTGCTTTTTTTTATACGAATCAATGTCTGGTCATGATAATTTTTTTATGAATGTTCTTCTCAACAAGCTTTACAATATTTGCGGTTCAGATTAAGGAGATACCCAACACACAATCAGGGCTGGCCCAGGGGTAAGCTCCACAAGCCCGTGGACTTGGGCAACCCCCAAGGATAGGGCAACAAAAAATAAAATTTCCATGTGTGTATATATATATATATACTAAGTAATCTGTAAGTTGTTTTTATTCCTATTGAATTTTCAATTAGTATTTTAATTCTGCTATAATCGTTTGAGCATTCTGTAAATGGCCACCCAAGTTGCTATCCATCCGTATGTGTAAGTCCTAGTGTGAGGCAGTCGAGAAGGATAGGATTAAAACTAGGGTATGTGTGTATATAGGATAGGTCTTAAACATGGTAATCTAGGATTAAAATATTGAAAGAAGAATCTCTAGGATTAAACACAATGAATAGATTATTTAAGTGTAGTTCTTCAGCCAGCCCCTCAATGGCTTCGTTATCTGAATTTCCAGACATAGTCAATCAAGAAGAACATGAGTATCAAGATTTAAATATAAAATTAGGAAATTGGAATATACCCAAAATCCCAGTAAAAGAAATTTACAAAACAAGTTTTTTAGAAGAAACTTTTAGAACTGATCAGATAGCAAAACTGTAGAACAGGTTTACGCTATTACTAAACAAGAAGAAAGATGCACACATCTTAGTAAAGAATTAGTCAAACGACACCTCGAAAGAGGATATAACTATATTCATGTAGGATTAGTACAAGTAGCTATTAAGCCCCTTAACTTTGAATATTCAAACTGTCGGAGCAATTACTCAAATGCTCGAAGGATGTCAATCAATTGCTTTAATTTACCGTATTTATTATAAGTGTATGAAAACCAATTTAAATATTCATGCCTTAGTGAAAAGTCCAAAAGATAAAACTATACTTATACAAAGTAGTACTAATGCTGATATACAAATACCCAAAACTATCTCCTGGAGTGATATCCAGTTACCAGCTAGTTGGATTAGTGAAAATGAAAGTTACCCACAAAAAATGCAAAATGATACGATTGATTTAGATTATATTTAACAATACCTAAATGGTACGGTTAGGATAAGTTTTGATCAACAAAGAGTAAATCCTCCTCTTACGATTAAAGAATTAAGTAGGTCAAATAGTTCAATCGCTATGCCTAGGCAAGATAAAAATTTACTTGATCCTAGAGTTAAGCTAAAGGGTGTTGAATCAAGCTCACAAATTAGTAAACCTTATTATTCTACACAGTCAAAATTTGATGATGAAAACACCTCCCAAGGGTCTCCAACTCAAACTGATTTTGAAGAAGGAACACCAACCCCTGTTGATCCTTCACTATGTATCATAAATAAAGATTTTGATATCGATATTGACAAATTTATACATAGAATTGAAGTCAAAAGGAAATAAGCAAAAAAGAAAAGAATATGCTAGTAAATATACACCTAGTCAACAATATAAAATAATAGTTCATTGGGAAAGATTCATGGAAGACACAAGAGCTGAAGTTTATTTTTTCGATTATCTAGAAAATTTCTATAAAAAAGTCAACACTATTACAAAAATGAAATGGAAAAAGTCGGATAACACTATCATAACCTCTAGTCATCCTCCTTTAGATTCAATAATTATTGATTACAAGGGTTCTTCTATAACAACATCTCCATTTAAACTACCAAATGAGAGAGCTGAGTGCAAACAAATAGTTGAACAAATCAATTACACCAATCAGTGTCTCAACACTATAAGTAAACAATTGGATAAAATAGAAACTAAAATCGAGGAAGGATCGTCTTGTAGCATCCCCTCATCTAGTAAAAATATAGAAAAACCCCATGTACACCTTCCTGAAAAAAGATCAAGAATTAGCATAAACCAGAATCAAAATATTCAAAAAATTGAAGAAATACTGGCAAAATTAGCTATCAAATTGGAACCAGAAACATCTCAAGTTACCACAATTACAAAAAATTATAATACTAGTACTTCTAGTCAAACTTCACCCACTTCTTCTGATGAAGAAATTTCACAATTACAAAGACAATTTTCTGGCCAAAGGATAAATCGTCTTTTCAACCCCCCAACAAATCTTACTAGTCTTACCAAAAATTGGTACTCTAGGCCAACACCCACCCACACCCCCTGACTTACAGTATGAAGAAAATAATTTAACTAATCAATTTTCTGTTTCCTCTAATAAGTTATATGAGTGGAATATTGATGGTTTAAGTGAACACCAAATATTAGAAAAGCTAAATCACATATCAATGGTTGCCAATAGTTACTTGAGTATCACTGACCTGAATCAACCACAAATTGTTGATTTATTAACTTCTAGTTTTACTGGAATGTTAAAAGCATGGTGGGATAAATACCTCACCAATGAGTCACGTGAAGAAATAAAACATGCCGTTCAAATTGATGAAAATGGTCTCCCAATTTTTGATAATGATATTGGTATGGGAGCACCAGATGGAGTCAATACTCTAATCTATACCATAATTAAACATTTTATTGGACAACCTAGTAACATTACTTCTAGAATACATGATCAATTAAGTAATTTGCATTGTCCAACACTAAGTGATTTTAGATGGTACAAAGATGTTTTTACATCTAGAGTTATGCTTAGAGATGATTGTACAAAGTCATTCTGGAAAGAAAAATTCATTAATGGACTTCCTAATTTATTTGCTCATAAGATTAGAGACGTCTTTAGTCAACCAATAGGAGTAATTGAATACGATAAGTTAACATACGGTGATACCATCCAAAAAGAAGGATTATGAATGTGTATTGACATGAAAATCAGTAAACAAGCCCAGAGAGATAAAAATAAAGCCAAGTATAAGCTAGGAAACTTTTGTGAATAATACGGTCTACTGCCAGTAGCACCATCACGAAGAAAACATAAACATCATAAAAAAGTTGAGAACAAAAGTAAAAGTTACAAATATTCTAGAAATAATAAACTACAATCCTCTAAAGATAAAATTACAAAAAACCTAAAAGTCAAAAGATAAAAAGAAAAATACGGCCAGTGACGTAAAACATGACAAGAGTAATATTACATGTCACAACTGTGGTAAAAAAGGGCATTACAAAAATGAATGTAAGGTCAAAGCTAAAATCAGTCAACTTAATATATCTGATACTGACAAACAACAGATTTTAGAAATTTTTAGGATAGAAAATTTAAGTAATTTAGATAGTGGAGAAGAAATTATTAAATCCTCAGAATACCATTCTCTTAGTGATAGTCCAAGTGACGATCAAATAGAGATTGGATGTACTGACAACTGCTGCAAAAAAATAAATGTACTTACCAAAGAATTACCAGAAGAAGAATTATTAAATGATCCTATCAGTAGAATAGATGATTCCGAGTTAAAGCAACAATATGTTAAAAAACTTAAACAACTCCTAGTACAACAAGGTAAAAAACCCCAATACAATAAACCAATAGTAAGTCTTAATGCTAATATAGAGCGATTTAGTAAAATTCATAAAGAAGTTACCTTGCAAGATCTACAGCAAGAGATAGATCTTATTAAAAAAGAAATCACAAAAATCAAAGACCAACTTCCACAATCAAGAAAAAAGTTTGTTAAGTTTAAAATGGATAGCCAATCTTCTGATGAATCCTTAGAAGATAATGAAATTAGTAATCATGAACAACATTCTGATCAAGAAAAAGATATTGATCACCCAAACAGTTATCAAGAAAGTAATAGATTAAACATAATAAATCGGATAAATATACAAAAATGGCATGCTCATGTCAAATTGATAATAGGAAATTATGAAATTGAAGTCGCTGCTCTTATCGATACAGGAGCAGATCTAAATTATATCCAAGAAGGAATAATACCAAGTCAATATTATCAAAAAACAACTAAACGGTTGAGTTCTGCAAATGGTAGTAAAATGCTAATTACGTATAAATTGCCTGAAGTTAGAATTTGTCAAGATAAAATTTGTTTTAAAACCTCATTTGTTCTAGTCCAAAACTTAACTGACAAAGTAATCCTAGGCATACCCTTTATTTACTTGCTTTATCCGTTCACAGCTACTATTGATAAAATTACCACTACATCTTTTGGTCAACAGATAAAATTTGAATTTTTATCAACACCAGAACAAAGTGAATTAAGTCAATTAAGAAATTGTTCTATTTACCCTACTAATGATTTATTTGATTCCCTTATAGATGTCTCACAACCAACAGAAAGTCATTCCCTTTGGGAAAATCATCCTGCCAGTGTTTTCGGACGGAGCAAGCACAAAGTTTAGGAAGCTAAATTACTTAGACAGCATGGATGAAACCCAGCAGTGTCTCCTAGATAACCTCTGGAATACGCGTGGGGATAATCGCAGATTCCTAGACAGCCTAAATAGTTTGAATATTTATTTTAATCAACAAAATAAGAATAAGTAGACTAGTGGAGTTATTTTCCCTAGTTCTTTGGGTGGAGTTTCCATAAACCCATCTCTAGCCAGCAGTAGTTCTTATACTAACTTTCCATCTTGTGAGCATTGTGAAACAATGGCTCGCAATTTCATAGATTTAAATTACAGGCATCACCATCAATTAAATGAGAATAACCAGCTCAGAGCAGAAGTCAATATATTACAGCACCAGTCAAGAAGAGTAAAAAAGAAGACCGCTTTTACCCCTCTGGGAAAAAGGCAATCATCCCTACTGGAAGATGGTAAAAGCGTGACTGTACCTGAAACCTTTCAAAAGATGGCCTCCAAAACCCTAGCTTTACCAAAATCCTTATCCCTCGTTCCCGATTCACTACCATCAGAAATAGTAAACCACATTCAGCATCTAGCCAGACAGGATGGTCACCATTTTCAAGAATTTCTATTTGAAACCCTTACTAAAATTGCGAGCCAACCACCTTTGAGATTATCCATCACTTGGGAAACCCACTATTATAAAGACCAAGACAGAGTCAGTTGCCCTAAAACTAATCCATTATGCCAAGAAATACCATTAGAAAGAATGAGTTGCCCGTGTCAGTTAATCTTTAGTGTCCCCAAAGCCTATATTGACATGCAGTATTTTCAAGAGCATGTTCTTTTATACAAGGGAAAAATTATCCAAGTCAGTCCAATGACCCTACTTGATCATGGGTTCCTTAGACAGATAATCTTCACTTCTCCGGAACAAACTGATCGAGTGACCCGAAAATTGGCAATATGTGTCAACAATCTCTTTGCAAAATATGGAGCATTGAGATGCCAAGTCTTGATTAGAAGTAAAATGCCAGAATGGACGAATACAGGAAATGTGATACTAGCACAACACATCATGTAACTCTCAGCAAATTGGCCATTCAGCAGGGTGCATCCACCAATTGAACTTATTCAAGATGAATGTCCCTAGCCATGTTCCAAGATGATTAGAGCACAAATCAGGCATCACAGAGCCGAGTCAATTGCAAGTAATCTTGGGGATAATGATTATTTCCTTGAGAGTATTTACAAATTAATTTGTGAAGACCCCATTCAAAAAATCAGGTCTACTGAGCATATTCAAGAAGTTCCATTCATTTTTTATACCAAGTTTCAAAATCTAGTCAAAGAATACCAAAGTCACCAACTTGAAGACCGAGAAGACCAGGAGATTGACCAAGAGATCACCAGTGAAGATAATGGGCAATGTTATTGGAATAATCTGACGTGTGAAGAATAACAAACATTGATAACATGATGGAATTCTAGTCAAAAGTGGTCATGATGGCAAAAGCACTATTTTTGGCATTACCGAAAGTAAACTGCTTTTAGTCCTATCAGCACCGAAAGCAGAGACAGGCAGCATCTTCTGTCCTGCTTTAGTCATTTCTCCACCGAAAGAGAAAAAGTTACCAACTTTAGTCACATGGCTGAGTCATCTAGCATTTGTAAATCTCAGGTCCTTATTCTATAAAAGGAACTGAGAATGATGTAGAAAAAAGGTCAAGTTAGACAGAGAAGTCAGTATTAAAATTTTAGAGTTTGAAGCTCTGCTTCTTTTGTATTCACCCTAGTCAAAGAGCTGAGTTTGATTATACTCTAGCTGTCCTACCCATTAAACCACTTGTAAACCCTCAATCATGTATCTTTCCTGATTCAACAATTGAAATCGGACGGATTTAGTAAGTGCTTTCTTACTTAATTTGAATATTATATGAACTTAGATTATTTTTAAGAATATGTTATACAAATAATATATACTATACTTTATAGAATATAATATACTATATAAAGTAATGCTATGATTTCCCATTAACAATTGTAAAATAAAATATTGATGTGTTCACATTACTAGTTTGCAATTGCACGGTTGAAAGAGTTCCATGATTGAATATTATATGTCATTATAATGACTAGTGCTTTCTTTCCATCTTTTTTCCAATTCTAGCATACTAGTCATCTACTGCAATTGGAAAAAAGATGGAAAGAAAGCACTAGTCATTATAATGACATATAATATTCAATCATGGAACTATTTCAATCGTGCAATTGCAAACTAGTAATGTGAAAACATCAATATTTTATTTTACAATTGTTAATGGAAAATCATAACATTACTTTATATAGTATATTATATTCTATAAAGTGTAGTATATATTATTCATATAACATATTCTTAAAAATAATCTAAATTACTTACTAAATCCGTCTGATATCAATTGCTGAATCAGAAAAGATACATGATTGAGGGTTTACATGTGGTTTAATGGGTAAGAAAGCTGGAGTATAATGAAACTCAGCTCTTTGACTAGGGTGAATACAAAAGAAGTAGACCTTCAAACTCTAAAATTTTAATACTGACTTCTCTCTCTAACTTTACCTTGTTTACTCCTTTTATAGAATAAGGACCTGAGATTTACAAATGCTAGATGACTCAGCCATGTGACTAAAGTTGGTAACTTTTCTTCTTTCGGTGGAGATGTGACTAAAGTAGGTTCTTGCTGTCGTTTGAAGATGCTGACTGTCTCCACTTTTTCGGTACTGATTTGACCAAAAGTAGAATTTTACTGTTCTTCAAAAGCGAAAAGAACTTGCTTTTTGTAGTGCTTGCTGTCATAATTCTTCAGACTATAAGCCAAATGGGTCCTGAGCATCTTGGAAAGCTGATCCATATGGATTTTTGTGGGATGTTGTCGTGGCTGATTCTTCTAAGGAATCATCATCCTCATCTTGACTGGCTTGAGCTATTAGTTGTTGAGCTAACATTAATAATTGTAAGCACTTAGTTTTTGACTTGGATTTTGAAGGTCTAGAAGAACTAGGTGTACGGCTTCTCAGCCTGATGGTGGAAAATGTAGGTGAGCTTGGTTGTGGAAGAACAGCTGCCTGCTTACTTGGTTGAATTTGTGCAACTTGAATTGGAACCTTGACTGGGAACTGGTCAATGATCGCTGATACTTGTACACATCCCACCATTTTACGAGATATTGGCGAGTGACTGTTTTGTTGATGATATTATAACCCCATTTGAAAATCCATGGCACTTTGTATTTTGCCATGAACAGTAAGAGAGCAGGAAACTGACTAGTGTGACTATTTACTTGATATATGGAGGAAAAGTAATTGACTTGGTACATAAGCTCAAGGGGTAAGAGGTCAGGAATGGCGCCATTCTGATTCCACCATTGAAAGAACCCAAGATGGAATCATAGATTTGAACTTATGGTCAAATGAAAAGAACCAAGAATGGGTATGTCACGCCCTCGATTTTCAAGATAAATAAATAAATCATATCAAAATAATCCTCGCATCACAAGAGTAATACCCAAAAGAGTTTTCCACTTGTTTAATTCATAAACAAAGTCCCCAAGTTTAGATAATTACAACCTTGGCACTACAGCCCAAATCAACTTAAATACAAGTACGGACCTATTCAGAATAATACAGACTTTTAGTCAAAGGAATTCAAGAATAATTAGTTACAACCCATCTTTGTCAAAAGAAAGTCATTACAAGATGTTTAAGTAACAAAAATGAAGTTAACTCCCAAAAAGTCTTCATGTCCGAGCACGCGAATGCATACAATCTATAGCATGGTGTTTTGTCCTGAAAAGAAAGATTAGGTTGAGCTACACTAGCCTAGTAGGAAAATCTTTGCCAATATTATGTATAAATATGAAGACAAGTGCCAAATGAGTTAACATGGAGATGTACTTCTCTCAAGAGATAACAATTGATTCATATGTGTATCGGCTTTCATTATGATCATTCAAAGGTATGCCAACATCATAATTAGCTACACAATTCACAAGACTCACGCACACTCCAATCTCAACACAACTCACTATCCCAAATTCCCACCATTAGTATTTCCACCCTTTGTGTTACCGTATAACTCCAAGAAGATCACCGTGTTGCCACCCCTTGTGTCACGGTGGCCCCTAATGACTTGGCTCATCGTATTACCACCCCTTGTGTTACGAGAACCGTCTAAGTCTCCGTATTACCACCCCTTGCGTTATGAGACTTTCTAGCCCACCTTCTGACTCACATACCTACTTTCGTACCCAACAAGCAAACCAAGACTTTATATCGATCACACTTTCACATGAAACATCATACGATATGCCAACAATATCACTAATGCACCATGAACAATCACAAATACCCACAATCAATAGAATGCACTTAAATGACGTTTTAACTTAGTAACTTCTTACCCGTTCCTTACTAACGAGAGACCAACAAAACAAGGACAACATCGAATATTCAAAGGAAGTCAATTAGACGAGCTTAAGATAGGTTAGGAGGTGTCCAAGAGGATTTAGAAGTGATTGGGGGTCGAAACAATCGACGGAGAAGCAACATGAGCAAAACTGGAGTTAAGCTTACTGTATCGATACGCCACAAAATCCGTATCGATACAACAGGGGTTCGGGTAACGATTTCAGCAGATTTTCAAGGCACGAACTACAACCAAAATCAAACAACCCAAGGCACGAATCTAGACCAAATCAACATATAAACACATAGTAAAGGTAAAGAAGTCCCTACCTTGCAACAAGGGCCAAGATCCACGCGATACAAGCGAGCCCTAGCTCCACGAACTTCAAAATCAACAAAGCTTTCCTCCGACCTTTACCAAACGAAACCCGGGCTCAAGAACAAGCAAACAAGGTGGAAAGAAGGTGGATCTTGTGGGTTCTTGAGGGATTAAGTGGAGTTTCAAGTGGGAGGGTAAGAGAGAGAGATGGAGATACGGTAGATAGAAAGAGAGAGGCGTGGGAGAGGGAGAGATATAAGGAGATAATTTATCTCATACACACACACACACACACACACACACTATATAGATACCCACACAAAAGTAAATCACGCATTCACTCCCTTTAGTTTCTATTCCATCACTTTAAACCTCAATACAACCACCATCTTATTCGTATTTTCCCATTTCCAACATTAATAAGACATTTCGATAATTAAAAATATACGGGTCTCGACATTCTATCCTCCTTAAAGAAATTTCGTCCCGAAATTTAAGCAAAGCAATGAAGACACCTGATCAAGAATCCTAATCTCAAAGGCCGTGCCTACTACACGACGCTTCATATCCACCAACTTTCGTGTCCACAACGCCAGGAAACTCGATAATAGTGCTGTTTACTAGCATAACTTCTTATCGAAACAATCACCAAGTTCCAACATTAACACATATCCAACCACGATGTCATAGAACTCGCACGATTTGTAATCATGTTTTAACCAATTCCGGTCTCACAACTCGTATCCCCTCATTTCACTTTCAACTGATCAATTTTGATTTCCCAAACTATGTTCAAACACATGGTAGAATTTCAGACGTTGTAACTCAACAACCTCGCCAAGTAAGACTTAATCAACAAGCTCTAATGATTTTTGACACTAACTAGAGACAAGCTCCCCCGAATTAGCGAATGCTAACTCGACGTTAATGTGCCTATCACGATAAAGTCTAAACTGAAAGATGATCAAAAGTTTCCAACTTACAATTTCCAAAGCATGAGCGTAGTGTCATAGGTCATTAAGTAGTTTTGACGAATATCTAACCTTGTTGAAGATTCAAACCTGAGTAGTTTAAAAGTTCTCGTAATATGCCCATCCGTGACAAAATTTTACAAAAATTTGAAAAGGAAAGTTTGTTTTTGAAAGACATTAGCAACAATCACACAAAACACCGCATATGGTTATTTCAGAATAACCGCAATCTAAATGACATAGTAAAGAATTAGCAATGGGGCTGACTCCACTATAATGCAACTAACTCCACGATGGCACCATTTTTAATTCCAAAAATGGACTATTTGAAAGAAACCAATTTCATGAGGCATTACCCCTTTCAGAAAATCTTGAGACAATAGTTCACTAACCCACATGTAAAAGTCGCTTGGCACCCCAAGTAAAAGTCTCAATTCAGGTTCAACATACGCCCTCAACGTCCAAACTAGTCTAGCTCGATCAATATCTTACGAAGAATTAACTAAGCTATCACTAGTCCCACTAAGACTATAGTTAAGAAATTGAGAGACACGCAAAATCATCATTAAACCATGAGCTGAAACAGAACAAGGAGTTGGGACAAGAGGTTCCAATTATCACATAGCGTTACATCTGACTAAGAGGTTCGAGTCACCTACACGAACACCTTCAAACACACGCACGCCTTCCATCCTAGCATCAAATCTATCCTCTAACCAAGTTTTCCTTTTGTTAGGTTTCTCTTATAAGTCAAATACACAAGTACCGTCATAAACCTTTCTCAATACGTGTATCATATCACAATTACCAAGCATGCATTCATACCAATTAAAAGTCTATACCGACATCATAACAATAGGTTGCAGTAATTGAAAAGTCTATAAGACAACAAAACTAGTATCGGCGTCTCAAGCGATCCTAGGTGTCAAACCAAGTTCAATGTTCACAATTTCTCTTCTGAATACCTCACGCTTTTTTTTTTAATTCCTTTCATAAACCACAAACATTCACATTCGAAGTTAATAGCATGCAACCAAGGTGTAAATAACGATCTCATTTCACAATTTGAATCCAAAGACACATATTCACCGACCATTGCATTTCCACCCCTTTGCAGTAAACATTACCCATCTGTTGGGCCTTTGCATTACCACCCCTTGCGTTGTTGTAATCCTCACATTCCAATTCTTAACTACGGTCTCTCAAATCACACTAGTCTAGCAGCTTCACCATTTGACATTTTCTCAAATCAATACATAACAAAGCACGACAACAAAACTAATTCATGGAGCAAACACACGTAAATAATCTAATTGTTTCAATTTCAATAAGGATACAAAATTCCACATCTTTCACCTAAGAAATCAACCTTTGTTTCACATCTCTTTTTACCACCTAACGGATCCCCTTCATGATATCCCCACACGTTAAGAGTCTAACTTGCCAACACCTTAAAGACCTTTAGCTATATAGCACCCATTAACACTTATCAACCATAAGTTCTTGCCAAGCAATTTTACCAAATTCTATTCATCATACTACAAGTGTCAAATAAGCGCTCTACTACCCAACGTCATGTCACGATATCAATTAACTTATACATCAAGTCAACCACTCAATTGTCGAGTTGTCGTCAAAAGTATAATCCATTTTCTATTCCAATTGCTTCATTAGATATCCAAATCTTCATTTCATAAAAAAGAAAATCCTCATTTATGCCACACATGAATTTTATATAATATGGTTATCCCCATTTCTAACTTTAATCCAACCATCAACCATTTCACATTACCTATCCCACTATGGATGACAACCCTCCACCAATTAAACCCTCTTGTCTTTGTACAAGACATAGAGTAAAGCAATCTCTCATCTTTCAAACACATATTAGCTATGGGTAACATAGGACTATTTCACATTCCTCTACCTGAATCATAAAGTTTCCATAGTCATTACACATCACTTTCACATAAATAAACGAGTTATCCAACACTACAACTTGACCTCACTTAGTCTAATAACTTGGGGAGAAAAGATACGTTTGGTGGTCTCAAGACTGCACAAAGCGTTCAACTGTTAACGACACTACTGCTCTAATTGTCTGTATATATATATAAATATAACTAACAAGTAAGACTTAAGGTGCACCTAGCCACTCTCTAGGTGTAGCCACTCCAAAACAGCAGCTAGACAATTGAAATTTCTCCCCCCCCCCTCCCTTTTTTTTTTTTGTAACCGCAAGTCCCCTCGCATTTTATCCTACAAACTCCACTCATTGACCTCACAAGGTTCCCAACTCGGGCCCAGGTCACTTTGACAATTTGTCATATCACTATAACAACTCACTTTATGTCTAGGCCTAGATTCAACTGCACACAGCCCCTAGGGGTGCCGATTCACTCTCAAGCAAGTAAGATCACATAAGCATATACTCTATATAGCACGAAGCACGTAAGCATGTAAGTGTCAGGCAAGAGGGCACATAAGTACATTACTTACAAAAGACAATCGCCAGTCAATCATTTAACAGGACATACATTAGAGATCGAATCCTCTCCCTTCAAGGTTTAAGACTAGAGATGTTCAAGGGTTCTTCACTATCATAAAAGTGATTTACTCCACTATGTTCCCAATTTCATAAAGATAAGAAGACAAGGTATCCTAAAAGCTTCTCTTGTTTTCCCACAATCCACCAATCAATCCACTAATTTCGGTCTAGATCCTAGTAAGCATTCGGCCCCTCCAACACTAACACTCTACACCCTGTCATGATATTGCGTCAAACTTCAGAAAGTCACTATCAACAACTCTTTTCCCCAACTTATTTGTAAACCGAACAGTTTTCACTAAGACATGATAACACACCTCTTTAAAATATAAAGACACATTCACAATGAACTCACTAGACAACACGAGGTCATTAAGCATGCATACTCGATATAATGATACTCTTTGTTTTTTTTTTTTCCAACTCGAATTTACATATCAAGGTATTCCCATATACGAAAGCATGAAATCAACGAGGAAATAAAATTTTTTTTGACTATGACATTGCATGATCTATCTGGATTCAGTTTTAATAGAAAAATGCAAATCTTGTCATTGTTTATCATGTTTAAGGAGCATCTCTTCTAGATATTCAATCATGAAGTCACGATGGCCAGTCGCACTTCAGGTTGAATATCCGGAATTAGATTCTTAAAATCTTAGAAAAATGAGTTTCACACATATCATATACATCCACCTTTAGTAATCGAAACATCTCTTAACATAAACATATTAGACACGCTATAGATTCAAACTCCATCACTCAAGATAACACAAACAGGCACCAAGTGTATTTAGCATAAGACAAAGATAAACACACAGAGTACTCATAAGAACATAAAAATCACAAAGTCTAATCACCTCACATCGATCACACTAAGACCTAACTTTCTACAAACACACGTATTCGCAGAACAAGTAATTTCATGCCATCACAAGAGTTTAAGAAAAAAGGGGAGGGGGAAGGGGGTAATCAATGGCAACCAAAGCACCAACAAGGTCAAGCCTCCAACTCCTAACACAGGTTGACAACAACATGTCCTTCTATTCAAATGTAAACGCAATGTCACTTACTATAATGTATGTTGATCACACAAGTGCACATGATTTATGCAGAAAGTTGTGATATTTTGAACCCATGAGACTAAACGTCCTCCCACGGTCTCAAAGTATTCAAACCTAGACGCTCTGATACCAATTTGTCACGCCCTCGATTTCCAAGATAAATAAATAAATCATATCAAAATAATCCTCACATAACAAGAGTAATACCCAAAAGAGTTTTCCACCTGTTTAATTCATAAACAAAGTCCCCAAGTTTAGATAATTACAACCTTGGCACTATGGCCCTAATCAACTTAAATACAAGTACAGACCTATTCAGAATAATACAAACTTTTAGTCAAAGGAATTCAAGAATAATTAGTTACAACCCGTCTTTGTAAAAAGAAAGTCATTACAAGATGTTTAAGTAACTAAAATGAAGTTAACTCCCAAAAAGTCTTCATGTCCGAGCACACTAGCCCAAAAAGTCTTCATGTCCGAGCACACTAACTACAATCTATAGCGTGGCGTTTTGTCCTGGAAAGAAAGATTAGGTTGAGCTACACTAGCCCAATAGGAAAATCTTTGCCAATGTTATGTATAAATATGAAGACAAGTGCCAAATGAGTTAACATGGAGATGTAGTTCTCTCAAGAGATAACAATTGATTCATATGGGTTCGACTTTCATTATGATCATTCAAAGGTATGCCAACATCACAATTAGCTACACAATTCACAAGACTCACGCACACTCCAATTTCAACACAACTTACTATCCCAAATTTCCACCATCGGTATTTCCACCCCTTGCGTTACTGTATAACTCCAAGAGGTGTAGACACCCCAATTTGGCCTAACGATTATTTCAGGTCCCACCTTGGGGACCATCCCGATGATGAAATGGATACAGTGATTGCTGATTGACTTCTTGAGAACCTTGGGACTTTCGATAAGAACTTTGAGCCACTTAGAGGACCCAATCCAGAACCAAATAGCCTTTCAGATAGGAATACAGAATCCTAGGATAATCCATCTGCCGGCTGTAACATTGATCTCACAGCCTTAACATCATTTCCTCAATCGAGCAACCTGTTGCTTGAAAATCTCCTTGAGAGATCCATCCCACGGTCGCAATATCCATCATTCGGCCGCCATATCCTTTCCTCGACCGCCAGATTGTCCTTTTTCCAGACTCTAGAACGTTCTGTCGATTGTTTGATCTAACTACACTACCTCTTTGATGCGTTTGGGCCACATTCAGAGATCACAACAAGGAGTTTGTATTGCATTGCAATTGCAATCATGCGTTTTGATTGGACCGAGTGAGTCATCAATTGCCTATATAAAGGGGCCTTTGGACTCTGAAAAGAACACGAAATACATCAGATTCATACCCTCTCAAGCCACGAAACTCTGTCAACATATACTCTCAAACCCTCTCTACAAAAGCCCTAACATCCCGAAGGTAGCCATCAATCCGACGATCAAACCCCAAAGTCTCAAACCCTAACCCTAGGGTTTTTAAAGAAGCAATCAGTCAATCCTGATTAAATCTGAAGTAATCAAGCTACTGAGGGATCAAGGTGGTGAGGCCCAAGGGCCTCTGGTTTGGTTTATTTACTGTTTTTATTGTTAATTGTAGCTCTTAATCATCTGCTAACTTTTCTGTCTGGTGTGAGGAAGAACATCGACCGGGGCTTCGATCCCTCGGTCGGTACATCAAACCAGTGTGATTACTCGGCCGTGACATCCATTCACCG
This sequence comes from Rhododendron molle, assembly GCA_025413875.1. Lineage (NCBI taxonomy): Eukaryota > Viridiplantae > Streptophyta > Magnoliopsida > Ericales > Ericaceae > Rhododendron > Rhododendron molle. The sequence goes on along the minus strand of CM046391.1, from coordinate 30,885,763 downwards.
GCCGAGTAATCGATTTCCTGGGACAACTCTATTTTACTGCTTTCTGATGTATGATTTACTTACCGTCTCGGTTCACCTTATTTACTGTTTAAAGGCATAAAAATAGATTATGTGTTAGAATTAAATAAAGCATCTATATGTCTTATGTTGAACAACTATGGGCTAGCCTCACGGCTAGGCAGAGAGGGGTGCCTAATACTTTCCCCTTACTGTACCTTTGGCTTCCGTATCCAGAATCTTTATCTATTTTCCTAGTTTTAATAAATTGGGTGGCGACTCTGTTTTGATGATAACCGTTATCATGTGGCGATGTTCCTAGCCATGGGAATGTCCATGATCTTGGTTTACGAAGCAAGCAACCAAACAAGTAAACAATGATCAATCTGTATGACGATGCCCCATTTGGGAGGTGTCTACAGTTTTTTGGCGACTCTGCTGGGGATATGAGAGCCATAACCAGAAAGTTCAACATAAGACTAATACAAGCCTTATTTAATTCATTTATCATGTGCATCGAACAGGCAAACCTCGTTGAGTTCACCTAATATCCCGGCATGACACGGGCTATGTTAGGGGTTCCAGCAAACTCCACAGTCACTTGTACCTATTGGTATATCAAAAAGGAATCACCCAATCGCCACCTATAATGGGCTGATGAAAGGGCTGGTGCCCTTTGACAACGGAGCACCCTAAGACTACCTAAACCTTACATGTGTTAGAAAGCCATAGAACCTATCAAACTAAGACAGGAACCCGCAGGTTGAGAAAATTTCTTGCATTCTATTTCCAAGTTCTTCCTCACACCCATTGTACATATGTATGTTGTAAAGTCTTCTTTTGCAGGTTAAGCCTTAGGGTCCTTTCTAAACCAAATGGAAGTGGGTAAGCTAAACTAATCTAACTAAAGCAAAAACTTTTCAGGAAAAATGGCCACCTCATTGTTCATGTTCGATTCGCACTTTCAAATTGTCATCAAGCTGTCTGGTCCGCCCCACTCTGCAGTCAAGGATTTCGATCCCTCCAAATACATCACTCCGATAGAACAACCAAGGCCTGTGGTAACTATCCTTGAAGACAATCATGTCATGTTCGCAAGAACAGTCTATGAAGAAGAAGTAGAAGAATTTGGCAGGTTCCCAATCTACTTCTATGACCCTTATGCACCTACCAATGACTACTGGCCAATCGATGAGGTCAACAACTCTGGATGAGGTCAACAACTCTGAAGCTAAAGAAGCAAGGGAAGAAGAAGCCGCTGACAATGATCCACTAGATGAAATATCACTAAATCTACTCTTTGATGAGAGGGTCACCAACAACGAAATAAGGGTAATCCGTCCCATCATAGATAGATTTGGTAATTGGTGGGGATTTGTTGGCACACGAAGAGTCGACAACAGCGACGAAGCAGAAATTGAAGCTCAACTAGAGGAAATGACGGCAATAGCAAATCAAATGGCCCTCTAAGACTTGCAGGGTGACAATGATGAAAGTGCGAATCAAAGTGACAACGAAGTGCTGATGATCAACCTTGGTTATGAAAAAGACTGCTCTGAGCTGATTGTGGATGCTGAAAAAGGGGCTTACCCCAACTGGACCATGGAATACACTCTAAAATACCAAAATTTCGATTTTGATCTTAGTTCTGATTCCGACTCCAAATCAACTCAGTCCGAGTCTAGTTCTTCATCTTTCCAAACTACTGAGTCTAGTGAGGAAAACCTGGTCAAAGTGCCAAAGAATAACATCTATTTTGAGTTTAACTCTGAAATGTCTTTTGACAATTTTAGCAATGAGAAGGAAAATTTAGAGTATTTCACTTTGCCTATAATAAACTATGTGGATTCCAACAATCCAAATTTTGAGGAAGAAATTCCCAAAGAAATTCTAGAATTCATTGAAAGAGAAGAAGAAAGGCACGCTAAACCTTTTTCCGAGGAAATAATTACAGCAAACATAGGCTCCGAAAACGAGCCCAAACTGGTTAAAATTGGTGCAACACTATCTTCTCAAGAAAGTGAAAAATTAATCCTTTTGCTAAAAGAATACAAAGATGTTTTTGCTTGGTCTTACAAAGACATGCCTGGGATAGACCCTGAAATTGTTCAGCACAAAATTCCTCTTCATCCTGATGCAAAACCTGTTAAACAAAAGCTAAGAGGTATGCGCCCTGATTGGGTCTTAAAAATAAAAGAAAAAGTCACTAAGCAAATCAACGCTGGTTTTCTCATAGTCACCGAGTATCCACAGTGGGTAGCCAACATTGTTCTAGTACCAAAGAAAACTGGAGGAATCAGGGTCTGTGTAGATTTTCGAGATCTCAACAAAGCCAGCCCAAAGGATGACTTCCCACTACCACACATAGACGAGCTCGTGGACAACACCGCGGGACATGCACTGCTATCTTTCATGGATGCGTTTTCTGGGTATAATCAGATTTTGATGTCTCCCAAAGACAGAGAGAAGACCACCTTCACCACACCATGGGGAACTTACTGTTACCGAGTGGTGCCATTCGGATTGAAAAATGCTGGAGCCACTTACCAAAGGATGGCAACCACACTGCTACATGATATGATGCACAAGGAAGTAGAGGTGTATGTCGATGAGATAATAGTCAAATCAAAGGAAAGGGAGGGACACTACGAAGCACTTCAAAAGTTCATTGAGAGGATTAGGCAATACAAGCTACGTCTCAATCCTCAAAAATGCACTTTTGGGGTGACGACTGGCAAAATGTTAGGATTTCTCATCACTCAAAGAGAAATCGAGGTAGACCCTTCCAAAATACAAGCCATCATGGAGATATCACCGCCAAAGACGAAAAAAGAGGTAAGGAGCTTTCTAGGGAAAGTGCAGTTCATCAGCAGGTTCATTGCTAAGCTCACAGCCATCTGTGAACCTCTTTTCAAGCTTCTGAACAAGGGTACTGATTTTGAGTGGAGTCAAGACTGTCAGCAATCGTTCGAGGCAATCAAAGAATATCTCCAGAACCCACCTGTGCTATCGCCACCCATTCCTGGGAAGCCATTGATTCTATATCTTTCAGTAACAGACACATCCATGGGATGCATGCTAGCACAAGTAAACGACGCCAAAGTGGAATGCGCCATATACTACCTCAGCAAGAAGATGATGGACTATGAAACAAGGTATACTCTCCTAGAGAAGACCTGTTGGGGGCTAGTGTGGGCCACGAAGAAACTGAGGCACTACCTATTAGCACATCCGGTAGTGTTAGTTTCTTGTTTAGACCCAATCAAATATCTTTTCGAGAAGCCAACACTTATTGGAAAGCTAGCTAGGTGGCTGCTGCTCTTAGCAGAATTCGACCTCAAATTCATGACAAGGAAATCAGTGAAAGGAAGGGCTGTGGCGGAATTCTTGGCAGATCACCCTGTAACAGAAGCCGAAGCAGAGGACTTCATGTTCCCTGACGAAGACATCTTATGTCTCCTAGACGACACCTGGCAGCTATACTTCGATGGAGCATCGAACCAAAGTGGCTAGGGCATAGGGATACTGCTGGTTTCCCCAAACAACTCTCATATCCCCTTGTCATATAAACTAAGGTTTGAAGTCACCAACAACCAAGCTGAATATGAAGCTTGCATCACTGGAATGGAGGCAGCCCTGGAACTAGGGGCAAGAAAGGTAGAAGTCACTGGAGATTCAAACCAAGTAGTGTCCCAAGCAAGAGGAGACTGGAAGGTCAAAGAAGATACACTGAAGCCATATCACTCTGTATTGGAGAACCTGATTCCACAATTCGACTCAGTCATCTTCACGCACACTCCCAGAGAAAGCAATAGATTCGCAGATGCATTGGCAACGCTGGCCTTTATGGTCGAAATACCCTTGGGATTCACAATGTGTCCCCTTGTGATCGAGTAGAAGGTCAAACCAACGTGTGAGTGCACTTTCATTGAAGAGGGTGAAGATGATGGTAAGCCCTGGTATGACGACGTGAAGAAATTCTTGGAAGAAAGAGAGTACCCCTCTGAAGCCACTTCAAAAGACAAGGTGGCTCTACGAAAGTTTGCCACTCGATTTGTAAGCTGTGGGGGAGCATTGTACCGAAGAGCGTATCTAGGTCCCAATCAGCTTTGTGTCACGACAGAGGAAAGTCGTAAGATAATGGAGGAAATACATGAGGGAATCTGCGGGCCGCACATGAATAGGACCACAATAGCAAAGAAAATCCTGTGTCAGGGGTACTACTGGACTACGATGGAAGCCGACTGTGCTTACTATGTTCGCCGATGTTACAAATGCCAGGCTCACGCTGATCGCATGCGTATTCCACCTACGGAATTGTACAACATGACATCTCCTTGGCCATTCTCCACCTGGGGGATAGACGTCATTGGGAGTATAAACCCAAAGGGAAAATACAAGCATCAGTTCATTTTAGTAGCCCTCGACTATTTCACCACGTGGGTAGAAGCAGCCTCCTATGCCACCCTCAAGGCTACTCATGTGACTAAGTTTATTCGCACCAATATCATTTATCGATATGGAGTACCTCACAAGTTCATCTGCAATAATGGATCACACTTCAAAGGGGCAACAAAGAAGCTTTTTGCCGAATTTGGGATACAGAATCATCGGTCATCTACTTATTGACCGCAAACTAATGGAGCAGTTGAGGCTGCAAACAAAAACATCAAGAGGATTCCACGGAAGACTACCGACACTTACACGGACTGGCCAGAAATGCTGCCTCTAGCACTATGGGTTATCGAACAACTGAAAGAACTTCAACTGGGGCCACTCCTTACTCCCTAGTATATGGGATGGAAGCTGTCTTACCTATCAAACTAGAACTACCCTCATTAAGGGTTCTGGCCGAGACTGGTATGATCGAAGAGGATTGGATTCAAAACCGCTATGACGAGCTAGCATTGATAGATGAAAGGAGACTGAGAGCGTTATATCATGTGCAAGGGTATCAACGCCGCATCGCACGAGCATTTAACAAAAAGGTGAAGCCACGAGACTTCAAAGTGGGGGATATGATGCTCAAAGCAATCCGTCGCCACGTTTCAGACCCGAGAGGCAAGTCTAGACCAAACTGGGGAGGACCCTACCTTATCAAGCGCATACTGTCTGGAGGAGCAGCCTACATTGCAGACCTAGATGGGATGGAATTCGCAACATCAGTCAACATTGACAAGCTGAGGAAGTATTACCCCTGAGAGATGCTCATTGGGCCGAAAATCACAAGGGTGGGCGGACCCAAGCAAAAATTAGAGCAAGCCTGCTAGGTCGAAAACCCGCGAGGGGGGCTTAGGCAAAAACAAAGGCATAAATAAAAGCGTTCGCTAGACTGAAAACCCGCAAGGGCGGTTTAGGCAAAATCAAGAGCACAAAAGGAGAGAAAAATACCTGAGTGAACCCTAACTAAAACAAGCAAACTTTGTTGGAACTACGATTATGGCCTGATTCCCTCCATGGGATACGTAGACAATCTCTGAATTGAGATTCGTCCACTACCATCATTATCACTTCCAAATTTCTAGGTCTATCCTCAAAGCATGTTAACTGTCAAACCATGGCAACAACATTTTCAAAATAAAGCAACCAATGTTTTATTATTTCCAAGGGAAAAAGGAAAAGCAAGCTCAAACAATTCCCAGTCTATGAAAACTAGAATCAAATCCTTTAAAAAACATAAGCAAAGTGTCAATCTCTAGGTCCTCCTTCTCTTTGCACTTTTGTCCTTCAAAAGGTTTTTCTCTAACCAATGCTTATACGAACCTGATAGTTTGTCAGCAAAATTCTCAGCAACCTCTTGCATTATTCGATTTGGCCATAAACGAAGCACATTACGATGAAGGTTGGCGTCATGAACCTTAGAAACAGCACACTCAGGGTCACCCAAAACTTTAACCTGTTTAGCCCCAAATTGCCTCTGGAAACGAGCAGGGAAATAGAAGGTAACTTGAGTGATACCAATCACTGCTACACCAAAATGGTTCATGGTACTTGCAGTCATGCTCTCTACACCATACCAGGGCAAACCCATTGGATTCGATCACCCTTACGAGTCTCCATCCATGCTTTCCAAGCAGCTTTAGTGGGAAACTGTCTGATTACACGATGCTCCATGCAGTGATCTGAACTATAGGGTAGCCGCTTTGGCACATCCAACACCTTCAACTTCTCATAAAGCCATACCTATAGAAAACAAGGGAAAATTGCGAGTTGTGAGAACACGTGAGTCAAAACAAAAGAGTGACGAGCGAAAAGATAAACTTGGCAAAAGAAAAAATAGGTAAAGAGCGAACCTGCAGTAACAAAGGGCTGCCTGAAAACTGGGTTGTAGGATTACCCCTTACCATATCAAGGCCTATCAAGGTCTCTGCCAACACCAAACCGTAAAACCTATGCGATTTCCCACCTGTTGAGCAAAATCAAGCAGCATGGAATCAACATGGCCAGAGGAAGGACCAAGCAAGTAATAATGGAGAAGACAGATGCACAGCGCATGAAAGCACGCTTTCTGTTGAAGAATTTGACGATGAGCTTCAGCTGTACCAAAATGCTGGACAAGCTGTAGAGTTTCCAACCTTCCATTCACCATGAAAAACCTAGCCTCACGTTTCTGAACTTGGAGCAAATCCTTTAAGAGATTGCCTCGATTAAACAAAGGGTTAGGAATAATGAGACCTTCTCTATCCGAATGACCCATGATAGCTGCAAATTCCTCGACAGTAGGATGCAATTTCTCTCTTCTAAATTGAAAGACATGAAAAACAAGGTCCCATAGGCTAGTGGCTGCCCGAAGGAAAGCAAAATTCATAGAAATTTGGCGAAGGGAGAAGATGAAGTCCATACCAAAGGACTTAAAGTGCAAATGGTCGAGGCCGTTAAAGGAATCCAAGCACTGATCAAGGACTGGTTTTGCCATGGAATCATTGCTGACAAAGGCCATCGAGTTCGTAGAACGTATACTTATAGGCTAGGTTGAGTCCTAGTTCGAATCGGAATCAGATTCTAAAACTCTCAGAAATCAAGTCGGTCTCTCGGCCGGTACTTTGATATAGCGGCTGCTTTCATCGGCCAATCAAAGATCAGGTAAGAAGAATCGATCTTTCGGCCACCATATCGAAGGTTCGACCGCTTAATCAAAAGGTCGGCCGCCAGAATGACCTTTCTACAAAAAAATTTCACGGTTCTGTTCAGTTTGCCAAAATTTCTATCAAACCAATTTTACGCCATAACAAGTATAAACAAAAACGTACACAGTCACGTATTAGAGCAAAATGTTTTGTTTCATATAACAAAAGTTCTTTTACATCACAAGGTGAATCATCCCAGATTTTCTAAACAAGCTATACATCGGTTTCCTATCAAACTAACCTATGTAGGAAAGCAAAAAGAAGGAGAAGAGGATGCCGAATTCTCTAGTGGTCCAAACACCAGAGACCAGCTGCAAAAAAGAAAAGGATACCTCGGGGCAACGTGTACCAAAGAAGCACTCAGTGCAGAAGAGACATCACGCAGCCCAGAAAAACCATCATACCGCGTACAAGCGCCACCCCAGAAGCTCCGCATCATGGAAGCAAGCCACCCATGCAAGGGTCCCTAATCAAGCAATAAGACAGAACCAAAAACAACGCGGACTCCCTTCGCAATCACTGGCTGCACATCGCCCATCCCCTGGACCCAATGGGAACGAAACAGAGAAAAAGAGGGGAGAATCCTCGGTGGAGTTCTCGGGGAAGAGAGAACGAAGAAAGGAAGAGGAGAAAATGAAAACAAAACATCGAAGCTGTAGCCTTTTATAACGCTCTGAAAATAAAGCGATTACTCGGCCGGTTGATCGATAGATCGGTCGCAATATTAGTTACTCGGCCGAAGGATCAATCTCCTGGCCTCCTGATCAATCTCCCATAGCAACGTCAGACCTTGCCCTTTGCAACAGTTCAAGCCATTATGAAGTTTTGGGTCCATGACCAACAAAACCAATGATCAAATCAACCTTGGGGCATACCCAAGCACAAAGAAGCTCTCTCTCCACCACGAACAACAAATTCACAGCTACTGGTCGTTTGATCACCAGGGATCATCAAATTCAAGCTCTTGCTCTAGCCTCACACTCAAATAGCAGCTCTAATCGATGTCATGCTTATCATCACCACCATCAACAACCATTACTTTCAGCATATCAAAGCTTGCTACTTCAACAATTCCAAGCCCATGTCTATCATCTCCGCGGCTCTAAGCACCAAGCCCATCTATCAAATAGGCTCCTCGTCTACCTTATCAACGACTCTACGCCTGTACCAATCATCTCAGCAGCCCCAAGCTCGCAACTGCTTAGCGGCTCTGTGCCCATATCTATCAAACTCAACAGACTCCACGGCTTCGCCCCCATTATCCTAGTCAACTCAGCGGCCTTACGCCCATCTGTCAAAACGGGCTCCTCGCCCACCATCTCAACGGCTCATAGCCCATTATCTCAATGGCTCCACGCCCACTATTTCAACTGGTTCTACGCCGTAACTATTCTCAACAGGCTTTACGCCCATCAACTCAACTGGCTCCACGCCATAACAACTATCTCAACTGGCTCCACGCCATAACAAGCAATCCTCAGCAGACTCTACGCCACCCCAATCAAGACAATTCTCAAGCTCTACGCTTGAATGCTCAAAATCCAACATTTTGAATGCTCGAAGCTCTTTCGAATGCCCAACCACTGTGTAGTGGATGCTCAAGTTCTACACTTGAATGCTCATGCTCTATGCTTGGATGCCCAACCACTGCGTACTGGATGCTCAAAGCCTGTACTTTGAATGCTCGGATTCTGCCATCCGAATGCTCGAGCTCTATGCTCCGAGTGCTCAAGTCCAGAACTTGATAGAAGCTCTAAGCTTAAATCAAACACACACGCACGGGCCCGTGCACATTTGCATCAATTGCATCACTGTTATCACATCGAGTCTGCATCATCATATCTGCTCACATCTAACCACCATCATCACATACATATTCTGCATATCTCTCTTATTCATGAAACAGGTCAATCCTGCAATCAACCGGCTCCGCGCCTCAGTTTTTATTGATCGGTCTAGAACCTCGATCCTTTGGCTCCATGCCAAAATTTATGATGAGAAAGCTCCATGCACAGACCATCAGAATACAACCAGCTCCGCACTTCGGTTCTATCTCCCAGGCTCTGTCGCCTTATGATCAACACCAGCTCCGCGCTTCGGTTTCATCAAAAGCTCCACGCCTATAAATTGGCTTCGTGCCTCAGTTCCTTCATTCCAATGCTCCGTGCTTAAGTTACTGGCCCTGCGCCTCCCATATCTCCAAGAAACGACATCTAACTCATCTCCGGAAGATGGCTTGGGTTCCACCCCATATCTCAAAATCGGCATCCAATTCATCCCCAATAGACGGCTTGGATTCCACCCCAATTACATCAATTCCTTCCAGCTCATTCGCAAGGATAGGCTACTCTACCGAGTTTCCCTCAGTTAAAGTCAGGATGATCAAGAAAAGCAAATACACCCGCTGTGTATTGATCTACCCCAAAATACCAAGGACGCTCTCTGCAAAAACATCCCCGGCAACCCTGCACTCCTTCAACTACTCTTTGTCAAAATCCTGGCTCAGTCTAGGTACGTCACACTATGGCTTTTAAAGCCCGAAGGTACGTCTTCTGTCTCTAATCCTCCAAACCTTTTTTTCTTTTACTGCCCCCAAACTACGTTTGGTCTGAATTTCCCTTGTGGAATACGTAGGCAGCCTCCCGGCCCGACCATAACAAAAACCTTTTTCAAAAACCCTTGGAATAATGGTTGGACCAAATTGAGTTGCTTTTACAGCTTTGACTTTTACTCAAACATGTCTCGCGATCCGTCTGAGCTCAGTCAAAGAAGGGCATCTGTAGACACCCCAATTTGGCCTAACGGTTATTTCAGGTCCCACCTTGGGGACCATCCCGATGATGACATGGATACAGTGATTGCTGATTGACTTCTTGAGAACTTTAGAACTTTCGGTAAGAACTTTGAGCCACTTAGAAGACCCAATCCAGAGCCAAATAGCCTTTCAGACGAAATACAGATTCCTAGGAGAATCCATCTGCCGGCCGTAACATTGATCTCACGGCCTTAACATCATTTCCTCAATCGAGCAACCTGTTGCTTGAAAATCTCCCTGAGAGATCCATCCCACGGCCGCAAGATCCATCATTCGGCCGCCATATCCTTTCCTCGGCCGCCAGATCCATGGCTCGGCCACCAGATTGTCCTTTTTCCAGACTCTGGAATGTTCTGTCGATTGTTTGATCCAACTACACTACCTCTCCGATGCGTTTGGGCCACGTTCAGAGATCACAACAAGGAGTTTGAATTGCATTGCAATTGTAATCGTGCGTTTTGATTGGACCGAGTGAGTCACCAATTGCCTATATAAAGGGGCCTTTGGACTTCGAAAAGAAGAACACGAAATACATTAGATTCATACCCTCTCAAGCCATGAAACTCTGTCAACATATACTCTCAAACCCTTTCTACAAAAGCCCTAACCTCCCGAAGGTAGCCATCAATCCGACGATCAAACCCTGAAGTCTCAAACCCTAACCCTAGGGTTTTTCAAGAAGCAATCAGTCAATCCAAATCAAATCCGAAGCAATCAAGCTACTGAGGGATCAAGGTGGTGAGGCCCAGGGGCTTCTGGTTTGGTTTATTTACTGTTTTTATTGTTAATCGTCACTCTTAATCATCTTCTAACTTTTATGTCTGGTGTGAGGAAGAACATCGACCGGGGCTTAGATCCCTCAGCCGGTACATCAAACCAGTGTGATTACTCAGCCGTGACATCCATTCACCGGCCGAGTAATCGATTTCTTGGGACAGCTCTGTTTTACTACTTTCTGATGTATGATTTACTTACCGTCTCGGCTCACCTTATTTACTGTTTAAAGGCATAAAAACATATTATGTGTTAGAATTAAATGAAGCATCTATACGTCTTATGTTGAACGATTATGGGCTAGCCTCACGGCTTGGCAGAGAGGGGTGCCTAATACCTTTCCCTTACTATACCTTTGGCTTTCGTATCAATAATCTCTATCTATTTTCCTAGTTTTAATAAACTGGGTGGCGACTCTGTTTTGATGATAATCGCTATCATGTGGGGATGTTCCTAGCCATGGGAATGTCCATGATCTTGGTTTATGAAGCAAGCAACCAAATGAGCAGACAATGATCACTCTATATGGCGATGCCCCATTTAGGAGGTGTCTATAAGAGGATCACCGTGTTGCCACCCCTTGCGTCACGGTGGCCTCTAACGACTCGGCTTACCGTATTACCACCCCTTGCATTACGAGAACCGTCTAAGTCTCCGTATTACCACCCCTTGCGTTACGAGACTTCCTAGTCCACCTCTGACTCACATACCTACCTTCGTACCCAACAAGTAACCAAGACTTTATATTGATCACACTTTCACATGAAACATCATACGATATGCCAACAATATCACTAATGCACCATGAACAATCACAAATACCCACAATCAATAGAATGCACTTAAACGACGTTTTAACTTAGTAACTTCTTACCCATTCCTTACTAATGAGAGACCAACGGAACAAGGACAACATCGAATATTCAAAGGAAATCAATTAGATGAGTTTAAGATAGGTTAAGAGGTGTCCAAGAGGATTTAGAAGTGATTGGGGGTCAAAACAATCGACGGAGAAGCAACATGAGCAAAATTGGAGTTAAGCTTGCTGTATCGATACGCCGAAAATCCGTATCGATACGCGATTAACTGTTCTAAAAGATAAGCTTACTGTATCGATACGCCACAAAATCCGTATCAATACAACGGGGCTTCGGGTAGCGATTTCAACAGATTTTCAAGGCACGGACTACAACCAAAATCCAACAACCCAAGGCACGAATCTAGACCAAATCAACATATAAACACATAGAAAAGGTAAAGAAGTCCCTACCTCGCAACAAGGGCCAAGATCCACGCGATACAAGCGAGCCCTAGCTCCTCGAACTTTGAAATCAACAAAGCTTTCCTCCGAGCTTTACCAAACGAAACCCGGGCTCAAGAACAAGCAAGCAAGGTGGAAAAGTGGTGGATCTTGTGGGTTCTTGAGGGATTACGTGGAGTTTCAAGTGGGGGAGTAAGAGAGAGAAAGAGAGAGAGAAAGAGAGAGGGAGATACGGTAGAGAGAAAGAGAGAGGCGTGGGAGAGGGAGAGATATAAGGAGATATATTTATCTCCTACACACACACACACACACACACACACACACATATATATATATATACACACCCACACAAAAGTAAATCACACATTCACTCCCTTTAGTTTCTATTCCATCACTTTAAACCCCAATACAACCACCATATTATTCGTATTTTCCCATTTCCAACATTAATAAGACATTTCGATAATTAAAAATATACGGGTCTCTACAGGGTAAAAGATTCATTTTCATGAAGGATGACTTTAAACCATGAATCAATATATCGTAATAATTATATTGAATCGGATGATTAGGAAGATCCCTGAGTAGAGATGGGTGTCCCCATTCATCCAAGCTGACAATGTTATGAATATAGAAAGAATGGTAAATGACTTTACTTGGATTGACTCTATCTGTAATGAGTTTGATTACAATGGATTTGTGATGTAGAAGAATATCCTTGTAAAAGGAAAGTGTCTTGTCTGGGTGAGTAGGGATGAAATGCCATCCAAGAGGGAAACAGGCTTTTACTAGTTCAATTGGGTCGTGAATATTTTTGTGGATTGGTTCTATGGAGAATAAGTTGGTGCTGATTGGTTTAAGAACATATTCTGTGGTTCTTGCAGGGTAAGGGAACTTTGGTTGACTGGGTTGAATGGATTGGTTTGAACAAAAGGGGTCAACTGAAATGTTTTGGCTGGATGGTGCAACACTTTGACTGGATGACGAAGCATATGCTAATGCAGAATTTAACCCAATTTTGGGGATTTGCCCAAGAAGTTGATACCTGTTTGCTAAATCAGCTGGAGGGAGAGCAAGCAGGTTTTTGGTGGTTTGAACTGGTTTCTTACTTTTTTCTGCCATGGTTGAACTGCAGATACAATAATAATTATTGTTTACCAAATAAAAATTCTCTAGTAAGAAAATTAGGAATGGAATTTTGATCTCCTTTAATATATTCAATATTAAAATAAAAAATACTTAAAATTGACTGCCATCTGGCAAAGATTTGTTTGCTGGCTATATTTTTAGCATCTTTTTCTAAAACGTATTTTGCACTTTTGCAATCAACTCTGACTAAAAACTTTTGATTTAATATATCATCTTGAAATTTTGAAATGCATAACACGATTGCTAAAATTTCTTTTTTAATAGTACTATAATTGCTTTGTGCTTTATTCCAAAGACCAGAATGGGAATAAACAATCTGTTCAGAAGAAGTAGGATGGACATTTTGGAGAAGAATGCCACCATATCTAATATCGGAGGCATCAGTTTGAATAATTTTAAAGGAATTGATTGTAGGAATACCTAGACATGGTAATGTCTTAACATATAGTTTGACTTTCTGGATTAGAGAAGTATGTATGGATGACCAAGGAGGGGGATTGTCTCTTAGTCTCTCAAGTAAGGGTTGACATGTTTTTCTAAGGTCTTTATAAAATTCTGCTATATAATTTAAGGTTCCTAAAAATCGTTGTAATTGATTTTTATCAGTTGTAGACACCCCAATTTGGCCTAATGATTATTTCAGGTCCCACCTTGGGGACCATCCCGATGATGAAATGGATACAGTGATTGCTGATTGCCTTCTTGAGAACCTTAGGACTTTCGGTAAGAGCTTTGAGCCACTTAGAGGACCCAATCCAGAGCCAAATAGCCTTTCAGACAGAAATACAGAATCCTAGGAGAATCCATCTGCCGGCCGTAACATTGATATTATGGCCTTAACATCATTTCCTCACCCGAGCAACCTGTTGCCTAAAAATCTCCCTGAGAGATCAATCCCATGGCCGCAAGATCCGTCCTTCGGCTACAATATCCTTTCCTTGGCCGCCAGATTGTCCTCTTTCCAGACTCTGGAACGTTCTGTCAATTGTTTGATCCAACTACACTACCTCTCCGTTGCGTTCGGACCACGTTCAGAGATCACAACAAGGAGTTTGAATTGCATTGCAATTGCAATTGCAATCATGCGTTTTGATTGGACCGAGTGAGACACCAATTGCCTATATAAAGGGGCCTTGGCCGAAAATACTACATGAAATTCATATCATTATACCCACTCTCTAGCCATAAAACTCTGTCAATATATACTCTCAAACCCTTTCTACAATAGCCCTAACCTCCCGAAGGCAGCCATCAATCCAACGATCAAACCCCGAAGTCTCAAACCCTAACCCTAGGGCTTTTCAAGAAGCAATCAGTCAATCTCGATCAAATCCGAAGCAATCAAGCTACTGAGGGATCAAGGTGGTGAGGCCCAGGGGCTCGGGTTTGGTTTATTTATCGTTTTTATGCTTAATCGTAGCACTTTGATAATCTGCTAACATTTCTGTATGGTGTGAGAAAGAACATCGACCGGGGCATTGATCCCTCGGCCGGTACATCAAACCAGGAGGATCCCTCGGCCGTGACATCCATTCACCGGCCGCGGGATCCATTCCCCTGGGACAGCTTTGTTTTGTTTTCTGCTTTTTGATGCATGATTTACTTATCGTATCGGTTCACCTTATTTACTATGTAAAGGCATAAAAACAGATTATGTGTTAGAATTAAATAAAGCATCTATATGTCTTATGTTGAACAACTATGGGCTAGCCTCACGGCTAGGTAGAAAGGGGTGCCTAACACCTTCCCCTTACTGTACCTTTGGCTGCCGTATCTAGAATCTCCATTTATTTTCTTAGTTTTAATAAATTGGGTAACGACTTTGTTTTGATGATAACCGCTATCATGTGGCGAAGTTCCTAGCCATGGGAATATCCATGATCTTGGTTTACGAAGCAAGCAACCAAACAAGCAAACAATGATCAATCTGTATGGCGATGCCCCGTTCGGGAGGTGTTTACAGTTTTCTGGCGACTCTGCTGGGGATATGAGAGCCATAACCAGAAAGTTCAATATAAGACTAATACATGCCTTATTTAATTCATTTATCATATGCATCGAGTAGGCAAACCTCGTAGAGTTCACCTAATATCTCGGCATGACACGGGCTATGTTAGGGGTTCCAGCAAACTCCACAGTCACTCCATAGAACCTATCAAACTAAGACAGGAACCTACAGGTTAGGGACCTATTTGCATTTACTTGCAAGTTCTTCCTCACACCCTGTATCATTCATTGTTGTAACATCTCTTTCTGTGTAGAAGGGTTGGGATTTTCAGCCCAAATCCTAACCCTCTACAGCCAAATACTGACTTGCAGGTACTTTTACTTTTAAAACAAGCACGATAGGTAGATCAAAGAAGCAACTTCAGCCAGTTTTATACTCTTACAACACCCGAAGCTCCGCCAAACAGAGGTCTTTACAGCCATCTTGCCTGTCATCGCCGCCTATCAAAACACCTTCACCGCAACGGTCCCAGTCACTTCCTCGGACTTCGCGGTTATCTTCTCAAAAAATCCAATTATCTACCCGATCCCAAGCTTCACCAAGCAATCCTCCTGCTTCTATCCCAAGGATGGCAGACAATGACACTACTATCGCCGAGCTCCGAGCCCAAATTGCCTATTTACTAGTCGAGAAAGTAGCAAGAGATGCTGACGACAAGTGTGGGCTACCACAGCCCCGGGTGGAATCGGGGCGGCTAGAAAAAGAGGCACCACGCCGTTTTTGTTTTTGAAATGATTTTGAAGAGTCGCCACCCGGATTTATGGTTCGCTACCCGAGAAACCGTTTTGTTTGAGAATGATTGATTTGAATTGAAAACCAGAGATTTAGAAAAAGGGTTCAGGAGCCACGTTACGAGGGGGGAAGGGTTTTACGGCACCCCCCTCGCTCGATACGAGATCGGTCTCTACTAAATATTTGTGGGATTTTTTTCTAAAGGATTTTATTTCATCAAACAGTTAGCATGCATTTACAGATGCATCAAGTACAGTGGGTGCATGCATGTGCAAGGTGTACAATGAATGAATGAAAAAAATGATAATGAAATGGAAAATGCTAGGAACAGGAAAATCTAGTCACTGATACACTCTCGAGCGCTCGGAAGCACTCCCGAGCGCTTGGGGTCATGCGTGTCCAACCTGCAAATCATGTTAGTCCAACAGAATATAACAGAATATGATGCTGAAAATGCAAACTAGCATGTCATTGATCATGTCACGGGCCAAACTGAAGGCTTAGCAGAATGGGATCAGTCTAGTAGACTGGGAACAAACCCCATTCTTCCAAACCATGCCTCCCTGCCCTTCTGAAAAATGGTTTAACAGCTCTGAGAGGCTAAAAGGGATGCATGCAAGGACATGCAAAGGCAGTGTGAGAGTAAAACTGTAAGAAGGGAGGACTGAGCTCGCATGCAAACACTCTCGAGCGCTTGGAAGTAAACTCGAGCGCTCGGGAGTGTTCCACACCCCAGGACTGATGTCGACCAACTAATCCATTAAATGCAGTATGCTGGCACACTGGATCTGACATTTCAAAGTGAGAAAAAGGATTTTTCTTTTTAGATCCGGATTAAAACTCTTTCGCATGCCTTAAATGCAAATGATTTATTTTATTTTTCTCTAAAAACAGCACATCACTTGTACCTACACACCTTACAAAGAGTTAAAAAAAATAGTTTTAAAAACACACCCTACCCATGCATGTCCATTTAAACGCTCAACAAAAAGGAAGCAGAACTGTAGCCACTCTCGAGCGCTTGGGAGTAGTCCCGAGCGCTTGGGAGTGTTTCTAGTAGGCTGAACACAGAAAACACCTCTGCACCCCTTTGCTCTTATTTTTACACCAAGGTCTCTCAACCCATGCTCAGTATTGAAGACTGAGAGGGCTGAGGGACCTCCCTCAGAAAAGAGAAACAGCCTTGTTTTTGTTGGTTTTTGACACTAAGGTAAAAAAGCTTCTACCTTTTTAGTTTAAGACCTTGCTCCTTGGAAAAAGCTTCAGAAAGTGGGATAAGGAAGGGAGATCAGGTAGATCAGGACTTGAGCATGGTCTGACCCTCTTGCATGTCTTTGATTCCTTGAGTGTTTGTTGCTTTGTTTTTGAAAATCAAGTTTTTTGAAAGAGATGGAGAACAACACTGTTTTAACAGTCAAAGAGGTTTTTAGAGAGAGAGAATTCGTCCTCCTCATAGCTGAAGACCAGCCACTATTTATAGGCAAAATTCCCATCACATGCATTTGAAACAAGTATTTTTTTAAGGGGAAAACTGCTGGTCTAAGGATTTTTTGACTGAGGTTGAGTGTGGACCGAGCTTCAGCTGGCTCAAAAAGTTTGTAATGATGAATTGCATGGGTAGTGGGAAGGCTTGCCACCCATTGGCCAGCATAGAAGACTCGAGCGCTCGGGAACACTCTCGAGCGCTTAGGAGTTTACTTTCGAGCGCTCGAGAGTTTATCCAATCCCAGGTTTTGAAAATGGTTTGGAGCGCTTGGGATTGATCCAGAGCGCTTGGGACTGATTTTGACATTTTATTTTCCCTTTCAAAGTCTTCAAGAAGCAAAGTCCTGACTGGTCTAGGGCTTGTCTCGATCCAAATTCCTCATCGGGGAGCCTCCGGGCCATAAATTAAGGAAATTCGAAGTGTTCAAATTGGGGTGTCTACAGTTGCCCCTCTTTGGATGGCGCTCGACATCATGTCTGGATGCGAGTGACATTCAAAGATTGAGATAGCCCAATTCGAGCCACGTCAAACCCTTAATCTCAAGCACAAATGCAAATAAAAGAGTTTGATG
The DNA here is from genome assembly GCA_025413875.1 of Rhododendron molle. Taxonomy (NCBI): domain Eukaryota; kingdom Viridiplantae; phylum Streptophyta; class Magnoliopsida; order Ericales; family Ericaceae; genus Rhododendron; species Rhododendron molle. The sequence continues at coordinate 30,867,843 of CM046391.1, read as the reverse complement.
CACGTGGTCGCGTCTTTTCAGACTGCCTACGTACCCTTTTCTGTGGGGGATCAGACCAGCGTAGTTCTTTGGGGCAAATGTAAGCACGTGTGATGCATGCACGAGAAAGATTGACAATACCTTAACAAGATAAACATGCAATGGGTCCAGCTGTTACTCTGTTTGGCGGACAGCAAATGCAAGCACGTGTGATGCATGCACGAGAAGTGATCGACACGAGTTTGATAATATAAATGTGCAATGGGTCCACCTGTTGCTCTATTTGGCGGACAGCAAATGCAAGCACGTGTGATGCATGCACGAGAAGTGATTGACACGAGTTTGAAAATATAAATGTGCAATGGGTCCACCTGTTGCTCTGTTTGGCAGACAGCTAATGCAAGCACGTGTGATGCACGCACGAGAAGTGATCGACACGAGTTTGATAATATAAATGTGCAATGGGTCCACCTGTTGCTCTGTTTGGCGGACAGAAAATGCAAGCACATGTGATGCATGCACGAGAAGTGATCGACACGAGCTTGATAATATAAATGTGCAATGGGTCCACCTGTTGCTTTGTTTGGCGGACAGAACGAGGATAAAGTAGCACCTGTAAGGTAGAAATACCTGCAAACCTGTTGAAATTAGTATAAATAGGCAAATTTTTGATCGACTATCAGCCAAGTAAGATACAAAATCGCGGAGTGTGAACCCAAAAACACATTTATCGACTAAAGATTGCCTCCCACAGTTTCGTTCGGCGCGGACGAAGCCAGGACTGAGATTCATTTTGTAAAAAGCAAAGGGGAAAGCCAAGGAAGTCACGGAAGCGGGAAAATGCACGGGACGACGGAGGATTGGCTCGGGGGCTGAGGATAGACCTCAGCGCTCAGAACCACTCCCAAGCGCTCGGGAGTGGTCTCGAGCGCTCGAGACCACTGCTGGGGGCCACTGTCCTTTTCATCTTCTTCGCTCGTTCAAGGGTTCAAAACCCATTCTCGAGTGCTTGAGAACCAGAGCAGCCGTACACACTCTGAAACTCTATCGCACTCACTCTGTTTCTCAGGCAAACTCTCTCTCACTCACTCGACTGATCTCTCTCTCTCCTCTGCATCTCAGACTCTCTCATTCCCCCAAAACGGATCGGGCTCGAGACCTCGAGATCTCTACGATCTTCCACTGGGCTGTTGTGTGCCAGGAGGTGCGGATAAAGAGAAGAAAAAAGGGTTGGGGATTGGAAGAAACAGCGATGGCGAGCAGTGGTGACAGGGAGACGCCCAGCCACGAGGCGGTGGCGATCGAGGAGGTGAGTAGGGTCAGGGGCGAGGACGCGGCGACGGTGGTTGATGCTGGTGAGGTTCGAGAGGCGAGGGATGACGCTGGTGGAGGCGATGAAGGGCTGCCCAGCCGCGAGGAGGCAGCGGCTATGGTGGCGACCGAGGAGACCAGTAGCAGAGCTGCTATGGCTGCTTATGAAGGGGTGGTCAGTGAGGATTTGACGGCGGTGAGGTGTGCTGGGGAGGGTCTTGCTGCAGTAAAGAGTACTAGTGGGGGTTTGGCGGCGGCAGAGGGCATCAGTGATAGTGGGACCGTACGAGGAGAGGGCGGTGAGCTGGCCATGAGCAGCAGAAGTGCGTTGGGTGGTGGAGGAGATGGGACGAGTAGCGGGGGAGGCGGTACGAGTAGTGGGGGAGGTGCTACGGGCACTCCTCATACTCCTACAGTAGAGGATCTGCTTGTGGCCGCGGAGCGGGCCGGGGACGAGGTGGTGATAGCCGGGCGCGTCATCGCGACGCCGGTACTGAGGGCGAAGTCTGCTGAGCCGAGGGTCGGGGACAGCGGGATCGGTGCTTCACATCCGGTCCCATTCACAGAGGGGGACTTCTTGGACACGGCGAGGCCGCGGGACATACTGGACGCCCTCGGTCTCGACGCCGGGATTAGAGAGGTGCTGAGGGGTGCAAGGACCCCTGAGGATCAGACTTCAGCACTGCTGCTAGGAGCGATGCTCAGCGGTGCAGGGACGGTGGCAGATACGGGGTCGCCAGAGATGGCTGATTTGGGGCAGGAGGAGGAGGTGGTGATCGAGGAGCACGTTACAGCGGCCGACGAGGCGAAGGCCTACCTGGCCAGCGCACGTCCTGGGTTTGAGTCGGGGACTTACACTCCACGGTCGCACTTCTATGAGCCGACGGGGATGACCGGCTACGTTCCAGCCCGGGATGACTATCCTGAGGACTTGCTTCTTCGAGATCGGGCCACACACATCTCTTTTGGATGGACCACGGTATGATTTCAATGTTTTACTTTTTGCATTAGACTTGCTTCCTTGAATTATTGTGTTGCTTACTGATGCTATTTCTTTGCTCTGTTGAAACAGCGTACCAAAGATATTTACGGCCACGGAGGCTTAGGCCACTCATTGAAGTATTTCAGAGAGCTGCCTCGGAGGGTGCGCGAGTTGGTGGAGGAGGCTAGTTTTGGGCCATTCATTCAGCTGCTGATGTTGGTGAGGGTGGATCGTGCCGTTATGACAGCACTGGCAGAGCGGTGGTGGGACACCCCCAACACGTTCCACTTCCGCTTCGGGGAGATGACAGTGACGCCTCTTGACTTCGCAGCGATCACGGGACTTTGGGTTGGAGGTGAGCCGATTCCATACGACCCGAGCATAGATCTGGACGATGCGGCTTTGAGGTGGTTCCTTGGACGGGTCCCGCGCCACAGCGGAGGGGTAGCAGAGTACGGGCAGTTTATGACGTACTGGGATCACGAGCCAACAGACGATGCTGAGGCGGCCCAGATGGCCAAGGCTTACTTGCTGTACCTGTTCGGGGCTTCTCTGTTCCCGCTTAGACGATCCCGGGTTCACTTCAGCTACCTGGCGGGCTTGGTGGATCTAAGACAGGCCGGACGGTTCGACTGGGGCGGTGCTGCTCTGTGCATACTCTACTGCTTTCTGGGAGCTGCCTCACGCGGAGTGGGGGACACCATAGGCGGATACTGGAGGGTGATTGAGGTATGACTCGAACCATTGCTTTGAATTGCTTTGATTGATTGAATTGAATTGCACGAATCCACACTTGCTTCCACGTGCACTTGCATGGGGCAAGGAGTACAGGAGAGCCAAAGAGCGACGGGGGCAAGTGATGACTTTCTGGCGCTGGCTGGATAACATCACTGGGGTTACGGTACAAACATCGACCTTTCTTTCTTTTCATGCCTGTGCTTTCCTTTATGAAATTTGATCATTAATGTATAATCGACCGGATGCAGGTTCACTGGGATCGATGGGCGAGGCTGGAGGTTGACTTCCTTCCGAGGAGCCGGGAGGTGACTAGGAGCTGAGTCCTGCTGGAATGCCCGTTGGGTTGGCAGTGGTACCTGGGGGATCGGGTGACGCGACAGTCACTCGGTCTTCCAGAGTTTGTCGTGCCGGGGCCACTCCCTCCACGGGTGCAGCGGACCGAGACTTATACACGAGCTGAGCTGGAGTGGTATACAGTGCCTGACATTGATCTGGAGCGGCATCTGCGGCGCACGCTGGACTACATGGCCTATAGAGACAGGTACCTGGCCACCAGCTTGGGTGTGGAGAGGGAGCTGGAGCGGCGCATGGCAGAGTCTGAGGCCAGGAGGGCCAGGGGCGAGGCTGCCGGTGAAGTTGGAGATGAGGCTGGAGCCGAGACTGGAGGGCGGGGTCGCGGCGGTTGCCCTCCACGTGGTAGAGGTCGGGGTGCCAGGCCTCCTGCTGGTGGGAGAGGTGCTAGCTCCTCGGGCCGAGGTGAGGGCAGCTTCCAGGTTCCGGAGACAGCTGAGGCGTCTACTCCAGCTGAGCTGCCTACGTTGGACTGGGTGATAGGGTTGAGGGATCCCTCTGGAGCACGTGCATTGTTGGACATTCCACGCCTTCTGCAGCCGCGGATGCAGCTTCCTGCGCAGGTATACCACAACTTTGTTTCTTTCCATGCTTCAAATGCTTCTTGTCCCTGCATTTGTTGTTCTTGATTCTTGAATTATTGTACAGGTGCCGCGAGAATGGGCGGAGAAGGCCATTATGCTGATGGCGGGGATCAGCGATTCTTGTCAAGGATCGCTAAGGGAGGATGCTCCAGACTAGACCTGTCCCTGAGCCTGCTTTACTTGTTGCTTCTCAGGTATGAAAATGCATGCATGTTCTTTTTGTTGGATTTAAAATATAAATGGAATGAATGAATGTTTATGATGTGCAGGTGCAACCACGACGCTCGACCAGGACACAACCACAGGGTACCACGAGCCTGCCAGCTTCTGCCAGCACGAGAGGCCGGGGTACACAGAGGGTGTCACGGTCCGCTACAGGGGCTGGGCAGTTTGAGGTGATTCCTAGGGCAGCGCCCCGGCGGAGGCCCGCTCCTGAGGAGTCGGAGGAGGATACAGAGGAGTCGCTCGAGTCACGAGCTCTAGGGTCTACGGACTGGAGTACTGCGTCAAGGCCTTCCGATGATGACGATGACGGTGACGGCGGCGACGAGGTTGAGAGCAGCGAGTCTGAGGGACACCAACAGAAGAGGATCCGCCTGGGCTGAGCTTTAGGTTTTTGCTTTGTTAGTCTTTTCTTTTGCATGGGCCTGCATGCCAACACAGTTGCAGTTCCCAGGCCTGCGTGCCTTGGTTTTGTTTGGTTTGGTCCTGCGTGCCCCGGGTAGATAGGATTGGGCGTGTGTTTACCCCAGCTCATGTACTCCCCTCTTTATTCATTGTAGATGCTGTATTTGTTTTATGAAAATTTGCGCTTTTCTCCATTTGCATTCGTTTGCACTCCCTTCAAGAATTGTATTTTATGAAATATGTCCGTCTAGCTTTGAAAGAAAGCAAAGAGCACGCGGATTTCAACCGACACTCTCAAAGTGAGAACGCAAACTTGACATCGACACATAACCGCCAATTTTTGAGCTTTTGATCGTAAACCAGTGCATCGTATAGTTGGCGGTGAGCGCCGTGACCTGCGAGGATTGCTAGAATTACGAAAATGGTCTTGACACGATGGTTGACATACACATAGACCTGAAAACGATGATTTCGGGCCGATTGGGCGACAAAAATTTGAACTAAGATCGCCAATGCGCGTTTGAATACGCCAAACAGTCACTAATGCACATTGTGACTTATACGCGACGCTGGATCCAATAAACGCACGCTACATGGAATTCGACATACCCGAGGGTCAAAAACGTTGGGAATCTTGGTATTTTTCGAAGAACAAGGATAAATACACGAGAGAATCCGCGACGAAAACCGCTGTATCCCCTGGGAACATGTTGGGAGCCTTCTGATTTGAGCTGAAGGTGTTTGTGGCATTGAACTAAGGCTGGAATGCTGAGAATCAGAAACTGCAGAAAATAGCAGCACTCCCGAGCGCTCGAGAGTGGTCCCGAGCTCTTGGGACTTCACTCCCGAGCGCTCGGGACTTCTGTCATTGGCAGATCAGTGTTGCTTCCCCATGCCACTCACTAGCTACCCTTATGTCCTTTTCTTACGCCTGTATGTTTTCAAGGTGTCTCAATGGCCTTCCACCAGCTGCTTCCCCAGGGAAAACAATTTCCCAAGGTTAGACTTGTGCTTTTCCAATGCTTTTCCAAATTTCCAAAGTTTAAAACTTTGAAAATACAAGAGAATGGCTTTGAAAATGTCAAGTTGCTGAGTTTCAAGGCTGGTGTGAGAGGGATTGCCTGGTCCAGCCCTCTATAAATACCAAGAGTTGCTTTGTCACTTCATTCCCATCTCATCTATCACTTTTCTTTCCAAAACTTCCTTTCTCATGGCTTTGTTGAACCAAGCTTTGCTCCGGCCTTGGTTGGACAGCCTTGAAGGCATCGATTGGCTGAACTTCCGAGGGCATCGCCTTTATGCCTTGAAGTACCTCCGTGAAATCGCCATCCGTCCTGTCCTGCTGCACGCGGCTGTACGCTTTTGGGATCCCGAAGTGCATGCCTTTCGCTTTGGTTCTCAAGAGCTATGTCCCACAGTTGAGGAGTTCCATGCCTACATGGGGAGCCACGACTCCACCGAGCCAATTGTTCCAATGCTTAGGGAGAGTATGAAGAATATCCTAAAAACCAAGCTGGGCGTTAGCGGGAACGTTGCTGAGTTCTTGACCTGGGGTAACGCTATCAACATCGTGCAGCTGTATGAGAGATTTAGTCCACCTGGAGACTTAACAAACTTCGAGTATCAAGGTCGCCGGATGATGGCCTGCTGTATCTGCCTCTTAGCGGCCTTCCTGTTAGTTCCGCCTGTTGGTCAGCCCAGTTCTCTATTGATTGGAGTCGCTGTTCAGATTGAGGCTCGCAAGGATGTTGCGCCTTTGGTCCTTGCAGAAACCTTGATGGGGTTGGATGCTGTTCATGCCGATCGCACGAGGGTTTTTGGTGGTAGCCCGCTATTGCTGCAGGTTAGGGACCTCACTCAGCTCTCCTTTTTCTGTTTCTCACAATCATTTTACCTCGACACTCGGTTTAGGCTTTATCTGGCTCCTTGTTTTCTCTCTCTTCTTCTTTTTGACAGGTGTGGCTTTGTGATAAGCTAAACTTGCTGACTCCTTCGGCCAATGATTGGTGGTACTGTGCTAGCGGATGGAATCGTCCTTTCCAGGTGATGTACGGCAGTGAAGATGACTGGGCTGATTTCTTCGCTTCCATGGATGATGATGACATTGCTTGGCAATGTCACTAGCTGAGGCTTCCTACAATGACTGTGAGCAACATGGGCTCGTCACAGGTGTTCGTGGCAGGCTTGGCTGGGTTCACTTTCTATTCACCATTCCGCATTCTACGTCAACTTGGACTCAGCCAGAAGGTGCCGCCCCCGGGTTCAGAAGTGCTTCGTCTCCCTCCCTTCACCATTCCGGGCCTTCGGAACTATGTTCGAACATGGGAGGCCCGCAGGACTGAGCCAAGCGATCCTCTTTATTCCATTGCTTTGACTGGCAGGTACCGGAAATGGCTGAGGAGAGATGTGGAAGCAAAGAGGAGTTAAAAGCTTATTTTGCCATTTTTTTTTGAAATAAAAGTTAGGTCTCGTTGCATGTTTTTCTTTTTCATGCTCAGCTTGTAATAAAGAAGTAATCTGAATAAAATCGACTGATTAAGGGTTTCCCCCTTTCGGTTCGTTAATCGCATGTGCCTTGAAAGAAAGTACCTTGATTTGTCAATTTGGATTTGATTTTTGAGATTTAGGACCGAACCTCAGAGTGAGATTGCCTACGTATCCCTTACGAAAGGGAATCAGGCCCATACGTAGTTCGGGCTAGGGTTCGCTCGGGTATTAACACTCTCCTTTTTACGCTCTGAATTTTGCCTAGTACCGCCCTTTCGGGGTCTTCGGCCTAGCGAGCTCTTTTTCGACTTTTTGCCTTAACTGTTGCCTAGGCCGCCCTTGCAAGTTTTCGACCTAGCAGGCTTGCTCTAATTTGTGCCTGGGACTGCCCGCCCTTGCGGTTTTCGGCCCAGTGAGCTCTCTCAAGGGTAATACCGTTTAAGCTGATCCAAATTGACAAGGTTCGAAAATTCGTTGCCATCGAGGTCGATGATCGATGCTGCTCCTCCGGAAAGGATAGACTTGATGATGTACGGTCCCGCCCACTTTGGTCGGAACTTCTCTCGCAAATCGAAAACCGGAGCACGGATTTCCTTGACTACCATATCCCCCTCTTGCAGGTCCCTCGACTTCACCTTCTTGTTGAATGCTCGGGCGATTCTCCGCTGATAACCCTGAATGTGGTACAATGCTCACAGTCTCCTTTCGCCAAACAACATGAGCTCTTCGAACCTTCCACTGACCCAATCGGCCTCATCTATTCCTTGTTCAGCCATGACTCTGAGCGATGGAACTTCTAGCTCGATGGGGAGAACGGCTTCCATACCGTACACCAAAGAATAGGGTGTTGCCCCTGTCGGTGTGCGGATAGACGTTCGGTATCCCCACAAAGCTAGCGGTAGCAGTTCGTGCCAATTCCTAGCTGATTCAACGGTCCTCTCGAGAATTGACTTGATAGTCTTATTGGCTGCTTCTACTGCCCCATTCATTTGCGGTCGATAAGTGGTCGAATGATGCACTTGAATCTTAAATTCGTCAAAGAGCTCTAAAACTTTCCCCTTGAAGTGGACACCATTATCAGATACGAAGGCTTGAGGGACTCCATACCGATAAATGATGTTTTGCCAGATAAAATGAGCCACTTGAACTGCCGTCAAAGTCTTGTACGAAGTTGCTTCGACCCATTTGGTGAAATAATCGACCGCTACCAAGATGAACCTGTGACCATTAGAAGCCGCAGGCGTGATCCTTCCGATGACGTCGATGCCCCAGGCGGAGAATGGCCATGGCGTCGCCATTGAATGTAATTCCGAAGGCGGGATGTGGATAAGATTAGCATGAGTCTGGCACTTATGACACCGGTGCACATACTCAATGCAATCTGTCTCCATAGTCGACCAATAGTAGCCCAACCTCAAAACTTTCTTAGCCAGCATCATCCCATTCATGTGCGGCCCATAGACTCCTTCATGCACCTCTTCCATTACAGCTCTCGTGTTGTTACCATGAATACACAACTTGTGAACTCCGCACGAAGATCGTCGGTACAATTGTCCATCACAAATAATATATTGAGATGCTAGTCGTTGCAAGGCAATTCGATCTTTCTTGGTAGAATCTGCAGGGAACTCTCCCTTTTCGATGAGATTCCAAATATTGTGAAACCAAGGGAGTCCATCATCAGGCTCGTCGATGTTCATGACGTAGTCGTACACGTGCTTGCCTCTTTGCTCAATCATGACAGGCCTCAATTTCACCCCAATCGGAAGTTCCAGCATGGATGCCAAGGTAGCGAGTGCATCGGCGAAGCGATTCTTCATCCTCGGGATATGCGTGAAAGTCACCTTTTGAAAATTCGGGATAAGCTCGTCGAGCTGCTGATGATACGACTTCATCTTCTCATCTTTAACCCTCCATTCCCCGTTTGCATGTGATACAACCAAGTTGGAGTCCCCCACAACTTCTAATAATTTGACTCCAATTTCCAGTGCGGCTTCCATTCCCATGATACACGCTTCGTACTCTGCCTCATTATTCGTGACCTCGAAGTTCAGCTTGAAAGCAAGGGGAATATGCGACCCCTCGGGCGAGACCAACAGTATGCCAATCCTGAAGCCCTTCTGGTTAGCAGCTCCGTCGAAGTACAACATCCATGTTGTAGACACCCCAATCTGAATCTCCCGATCGTTTTACGGTTTCTTGTTTCCCCGATGATGAATTTGGATTAAGAATAGACTTGAGTTTGGAATGGTTTGAGCGTCGTGTGTGTGTAGCCCTCCTTGAACCTTTTTACCCGCAGAAACCCTAGGTCAAAACCCTAAAAGATGGGGTTGACCATCGCGCGTGGGTTTGGAACCCTCACGCGAGTGTTCTGTGCCAGGTGTGGGTCAAAGTCAATCTGTTGACCGTTGACCCTCGCGTAACCTTTAGAATCCTCGCGCGCGTGTTTAGAACGCTCGCGCGATTGTTCTCTTCTGTCCCCATCCTTAATTTCCAACTGGATTTTGTGATGATTAGGGGTCTAGTAAGCCTGTGGAACCCCGTTTTCCACCAGCACAGCTGTTGTAGACTGCAGGGTTGGCTCTTCCCAACACAACCACTCCCTTCACCTTGTTGGAGGCCTTCTCCACCAAGTCTGATTGACCAGCCTTGTTGGCTGATTATTGGGCCATGTCTACCACCCATGCATTTCCCTATATATACCCCCATTGCTTCCAAAGCTAAAGAGACACACAATATCAAGCAAAAAAGGCTTACAAACCCTAACCTCACTTGCAATTCTCTCACTTTTGTGCTCTACATACACTCATTTTCCAAGTTACACCATCTTGTTCAAGCCATTTCAAAACAACTCAAGAAAAGGTATAAACATTTACCTGCTTTCTGTTCTGATCCCTAAGGGGGGCTGGCAGGGCCAAGGCTGGTAATCAATACCAGTTCTGGCCCTAAAGTTAGCAAAGCTACAAGAAGCATGTGACTGGGAACCCTCGCGCGATGGTTTAGAACACTCACGCGACATTTTGTGTGTTTGTGAGATGCAACCTTGTGGGGAAGGGTATCCTGGTTTTTCAGCTTTTTATACTTCTATTACTGTTTTGAAGCATGTTAGAACTTTTAGATCACTGTGCTGCATGAAAATAGCCATGGTTAGCCTATATCACTACAAATGTTTGGTTTGGAATGCCTCTAGGAAGCTTCTGAGCATGTTTCAGAGCCTCAGACATGCAAAGCAATTCCTGGAAGTCCACTCAGAACATGCGCGCGTGTATTCTCAATACTCGCGCGATGGTTCTCCACTTTCCAGTAACTGCCCTTGCATGGCAACTAAGGCTTAAAGCCTCTGTTTATTCACCCCCACTATTTAGGGGTTGTCTTTCTATTCATTTGGCTTCTCTTTGAGTTAATTTGTAATAATTAGTCAAATTCCAATACATATACAACTGCTTGGTTTGCCCCCCCTGGGTGAGCACTGGTCCTTCCAGAGCCCAAAGGGGGTCAAAATCCAACTTGTGGTGGGAACAAACACGTGCGCGAGGGTTTGGAATTATTGCGCGATGGTTCTTTGCATGTACGTAGATCCATGCATGCAAAGGTGGCCGTTGTGTTCAGCAAATTTGAAACCTTGTGCAGTACTGTTGTTCTGGTCAGAGGGTTGGGTTTTTATCCCATTTTTCATAGTATTCCATCCATCTATGCTCAATATAATACATCTTGCAACATGTTACAGTTTTAAATCCCCGATTAACTGTTTCCCCGTCCTAATTGGCTAAAATTGGTTAAAAAGAAGAAGAATCACAAAAGTTTTCACAAAATGCCGAAGTAAAGACCGATCTCCGGATTGGGCGAGAGGGGTGCCTTAAAACCCTTCCCCTCTCGTAACCTAGCTCCCGAACCCAGATATGGTTATGAAGGACTGGTTTCCTTCACTTTTTCAAATCAAATAACGCGGCAGGTGCTTCGAAATACGGTTCCTTGGGTGTCGGACCTTCAAACCCAAGTGGCGACTCTGTATTTTTGCGAGCGCCTGCTTCTCCGCTCGCGCTCCCTCGATTATGGGCCCTTGCTTCGGGGAACGAAATTCCCGAAGGCTTGCATCTTGGAATCCGGAAATTCCAGGGCATGCTGTCCACAGTGGCAACTCTGCTGGGGATAATCGAACCAATATTAATTCATACTTAGAGTTTAATACACTTGTGAACAATTCCTAAAAAGTCTGTCAAAACGGTGAGCTTCGCGGTGCCGAAGGTTGGGATGGTGATTTAACAGGACCTTGTGTCCGGCCAATCTGATTTGGGACTTTTTCGGTTGTTCACTTGCGTAGTTTCCTCTAAAGATGGACTAAATAAAGTGAGCCGAGCTTGAAAAGGCATTTTGTGATTTTGTGATTCTTCTTCTTCTTAATCAATTTTTAGCATCTCATTTGCATCGATGTGGGATAAGCCTCCTTGGATCGTTTTGGCAATCCGGCACGGTTTACCGGAGCCCGGGGACCCCGAATGACTAACAACCTTCGACGATGATGGGTCATGCTACCGTTTGACCGTTGCTCTGTGAATCGCGGGCAATGGGAGGTATATCTGTGGCCCTAGTCCGAGGAACCCGTTACAAACCAAAACCGGCCATTGCATATACAAAGCATTAGAACTTTCCAAACTAAGACAGGTACCTACAGGGTAAGATCTATTTGCATCTAACCCCATAAACTGCCTTTGTGTTACTGCTTTCCTTATCGCATGCCCTGTTCATTCATACCATCCTGCGTAGGAGCATGTTTTAGGGCAACTTCTAGGTTCCCGTTTAGAGACAAGTCTGTCTTAAAATTACCGGGACACTGCTATGACCCGATGAAGAGTCGTGCATCTCATTGATGCACGTGTTCATTCCAAATCCTTGGGGAGGAGGGACTTTGGGAAATCGGAAATTTCTACACCCTCGTCTTTACACCTGTTTAGGGTTTCAAATAGAGAACAAGGAACAATAGAAAGAATGCCATGATGCTTACACCAAAAAGGGGGTAACAAGTGTCTCGTCACTTACATCGCCTGGCTAAACAGCGCCCTGCCGCTCCTGCCATTATGGTTATGGTATCATGACGCTCATACATTGTTCCAGCTTCAAAAGTTGAAACCTTAAGCAGCGGGATTGCCGAAGGTATAGGATTCTTTTGGCATCTTTTAGTCCTGTTTGCCTCAAACAAGGATACATACCTGAAAAGAATTCTGAGGTTTCTGACAGTATTCGAATAATTTGAGACGGACTCGTTTTTTTTAGTTCTAGAGTCTAGGGGACACGGACGACGCAAGCCGCATCTACGCTTTAGTCTTTTATTTAGATTAAAGTAGCAGCAGGACCCTTATCTTGGTATTCTCTTTTTCTGCAAGAAAAGTTCTGAGCCATTGCACCTCCAAGGAAAGTATCGAGGCAAGACCGTAAACCCGCTTGGGAACGTCTGCAACAGAATCCGAGTCAGAGGCTTGTTAGGTTGCAATCTCAGTCAGTCGCAACGGAGGACTCCCCGCTCTCTTCATTGGCCGCTTTACAGGCAAGCTCAACATCAATCTTCGAGGAACTAGTGACTCCAACCCCTTCTTCAGCTGCAAATACTCTCAAAAATCCCAACATGGCTGGAACACCGCCCCATCAACCGCTCACCGTTGAAGACATGCTCAAGAATCTCCAGAATAGTATCACTAGATGCAGCAGAGATCAACTCAGACCGATGCCAATATCACCCACCTGAATAACCTTATCAACACTCGTCTTTCGCCTCCGCTTGAGACCGAAGACGAGGATGATGAGGATAACCAGGAGCAGCCCGTCATGGTCCCAGATCCGAATCACGAGGGGCGTCTCATTGTTCAACCCAACCTTAGGGTAGCTCGTGTACCTACTGTCAACGAGAATCCTGCAGGCAAAGCCCTGAATCCGCACATAGCTGCTCTTACAACTAAGATGGCTTTTCTTGAGGAATCCATTGCCAAGGCAGAAAAGGTCAAAGCTGGAGGGATTGACCTGGATCGTCTCAGTTTGTATTCTAATGCCAAACTCCCTGAGAAATTCAAAATGCCTGACCTGGCAAAGTTTGATGGAAGTGGTGATCCACGGACCCACCTCTACAGTTACCATGCTGCTATGAAGCTCCTGTCAGTTGAGCCCGAAGCCATGTCACAACTCTTTCCCCAAACCCTTTCAGGCCCTGCTTTTCATTGGTTCTTGTCACTCGACATAGACAAAAGGAGGACTTGGGAAGTTATTGGGGCTGCGTTTATTTCGCAGTATAGCTACAACTCTCAGCTGAAAATGACCACACGGGAGTTGGAATCTACAAAGATGGAAGCAAAGGAGACCTTTGCTGACTTTGTCAAAAGATGGAGAGTCAAGGCCGCGTTGATGACTGATCGCCCCAGCGAGAAAGACCAACTTCGTATCATCTCTCGGAACCTTCAGCCAGATTATGCTAAGCACTTGGTTCTCGCTCAAGCATCTGCAAACTTTGAAACCTTCTTCGATTCTGGCCTGGCCATCGAAGATGCACTGCAGAGCGGGATACTATCAAGAGGGGAGTCTTCTGACCCTCCGAAAGCAAAGCCCCGCGCTTACTCTGGCAACACCAATGCTCTGTTTGGGAGTGGAACTTACTCAAATACAGCAACCAGCCGCACAAATGCCACTTCCTCTAACACCGCCAACCACATCTCCGATGTCAATCAGGTGCAAACACCACAAAACAGCCGGGCCCGCGGTCAGCCCCGCAGGTTCTCTGCAATTGAGGCGCCTCTGTCCCCAGTTTTGGAGAAGTTAGTCAAGTCAGGGCATCTCAAACCCCTGGATCCAATTCCTTTACCCAAGAACCCACCGCCAACCTTCAAGGCCAACCTGTACTGTGCCTACCACCAGGGAGCTGGTCATCTCACAGATTCCTGTTTTCGCCTCCGACATGCGATTCAGGATCTCATAGATGACGGGATTCTCCAGGCGCCACCTCCACCCTCTCAAAAGCCAAACATTCTCTCCAATTCCTTGCCTAACCATAAAGCTGTCCCCCATATCAACCAAATATCTCTCAGCTCTGCTCAAATCAATCCCAACTCTACCTCATTTGACCCTACAAGCCATACAGTCTCCACAGATCAGCCCAGGCCGGTTGTATCTTCTCCACCTGAATCCTTGGCCGAAGTCTCGTACTTACGAGTAGAGGAAGGCCAGATTTTTGACTCTGATGTACCTCTGGAACGCTTGCAGAATGGGGTATTTGTCCTTGGCGCATTCGTCAGTGATCTTTCTCGCCAGCCGATTCCTGCTGTGTAGCTCAGTTCTGCCTCTTCCCTTGACAGTCCATATTTCACTGCAACGGATCTTAACCCGTCTCTCAGTTTGACGAATCGGATGCCATTTAGTGCACCTCCCCCAGAAGCTGACATGCAAGCTATAAGTTGGGCCATCTCCGACAACATGGATTATGCCGCTCCAATAATCAATGAGTGGACAGCACTCGAGCTAGAGGGGTTCCTGCAGCAGCCTGAATACCTCCCGTTCGATCAAGCCTGGTATGATGGGTGGATGGCTGGTCATGAAGCTGCTATGATCGATCCTTTGGATGAGTTCTCTCTTTACATGTTGTTCCATCAGGCTGAACCTGTCATCCCTGAAGAAGAGTACAATTAGGACCCCGAACCGATCTGGCAGGATCCTATGGTTTTGGATCCTAACCCTCAGCAAGGCTATGCTATACCTGCCTATCTGCAGCATTACGTAGAGGATGACTTGGTTCAGGAAGAGCCTCGGGTCTTGGGGGAACATGTTTCCTCTTTCAACTCAGTCTTCGACTCGGTTTGTGATGCTGATCACGACCCTTGCTCCTACATCATTGATGAGAGACTCCCCCGTCCTGTGGTTCCTTATCCCAGCAATAGAGACTGCAGTATCATGGTAACCGATCTTGTTCCTCCAGCTAACCTGTGGGATGTCGACGAGGTTATCGATGTCCAAGTAGGGAATGAAGTCTGGGCGGTTAACCGCTCCTTGGCAGAGGGCGGACTGTGGGATGTTCCATTTATGGCTAATCCGGAACCCATTATCGAAGTAGCAACAGTCGCTGATTTGAATTTCTGGGACTCGCTCTTGATGAAGGACCTGGCAGAAGACCTGGGGCTGGACATGGAGGTACCAAAATCTGTAACGGCCGCTGATAAAGGGAAGCGTATGCTGGGGGAAGTCCCTACTGATCTCTGGGATGTGAATGAAGATCCTCAAGTTGTGCCTTCTTCAGGAAACGTGCATAATGTTACGAGGAGTGGACGGATTTTCCAACCTGCAAATCTGCAAACTGGGACTTCGTCCAACCCTTCTAACCCAAGGAATGTACCCATTCCTTTCCCAAGGACTGCGCCACTTGAGTTGCCAAGCACGGATCTTATTCAGAAGCAGCTTGAGCGAATTCCTGCCGCTATATCCATCTGGGGACTGATCTGTTCCTCCTGGGAACACCGTCAGATGTTATGCCATGCTCTTTCTCGTCTCAAGATTCAAGCCGACATCACTCCTGAGGCGATGATGTCTCTCATTCTCCCTCCTACTTCTAACCACACTGTGGTTTTAAGGATCTGCAAGTTGAAGGGGTTGATCACAACGCCCCCTCCACATTACAGTTAAATGCCGCGGACTCTGGGTCCCAACTGTCCTCATTGACAACGGCTCTGCTATTAACGTCTGTCCTATGAGGGTGGCCTATCGTTTGGGTTTTGCCAAGAAAGACTTTGCACCTTCTAACCTGGCTGTCAAGGCATATGACGGCACCCGCCGCATGGTCGAGGGCACTTTAATGCTTAAGCTCGATGCAGAGGGCTTTGAAATGGACGTTGAGTTCGATGTAGTTGACATTCCTGCCACTTTCAACCTGCTACTGGGCAGGCCGTGGCTTCATCGGTCCGACATCATGGCTATGCCGTCAACTCTCCATCAGAAAGTCATGTTGGGACTATCTACTGGCACGCTGACCATTTGCGGGGATTCTGGAATCCGCCCGCTTAAAGAAGATGGAACTCCTGTTTTGGGTATCATGCATGGTGAGGAAGACGTTGACCTCGGGGGTTTCTCGTTTGACACTTCTGGGTCTGTTTTGGCTATCAATGTGGATGGGGACTTTCTTATCAGCTCTGTTGCAATGGACATCATGCTAAGGATGTCTTATTTTCCTGGTCTGGGTTTAGGAATTCGCCACCAGGGAGTCCCGGAGTTCCCTATCTTTCCTTCTTGTGAGGGGCGTTTCGGTTTGGGGTACACTGCCTCTGCTAATAATGCCAAAAGAAGGAAACATACGGGAAAACCTCGTACTCTCTATGGCGATCCTGATAGCTATTTTGTGTGCGAAGTCGGGAAAGCAGCTTATACTGGGCAGGCAGAGCCGTTTATAATCCTGAGACTGGAGAACTGCTTCCGGGTTTCGAGGTTTTTGCTGATGACACCTAGTCATCTACTGATGAGGAGCCAGAGAAGATGGAATTCAAGAGGAAGCTTGCTCAGCCAAAGTTGAAGACTGGCTGGCTGGGGACTTTTGATCAGGGGAGCTTGGAACTGTTATTTCAGGAATTCTCTTAAGCGGGTTTAACTGAGAAAGCTGAGGAAGCTGAAGTGTTCGTGCTCGGGTCAGATGTTTTGGAGGATCCGACATTGCTCATTGTGGAAGCCAAGGGCAGTCTTAAAAATTGCATTTTCAAACCACGCTTAACTTGCATTGATGACACTTCTGAGTCTGAGTCTATGTCCAGTCGAGTCCAAAGGAGTCGCCTAAATTTAGCTCGAAGCCGGAGTTTGTGCTACCGGGCCCTCCACGCCATAGCTTTTATTTCGAGTTTGATTCACTTGTACAACCCCGAGGGGTTTTGTGAAATGAATGACTCGTCTTCTGACTACTTTCATGATCTCTATATAAACTGTGTTGACCCCGACGATGAAGGGATAGATTTCGATGGGGATATTCCCAAGGAAATCCGTGCCCTCATCGACAGGGAAGACGAAAGGCAAGCTCAGCCATTAAAAGAAGAAGTAGTTTCTATAAACTTGAAAGATGAGAATGATCCCCGAATGGTTCAAGTAGGCTCAACGCTTTCACCAGAGGAGCATCGTGACTTCAAAGCCTTGCTCACTGAATACATTGATGTCTTCGCATGGTCTCATCAGGACATGCCAGGTATCGATCCCGAGATAGTGGAGCATCGTATCCCCCTGTTACCAAATGCTAAACCTGTCAAACAGAAGCTCAGGCGGATGAGGCCGGATTGGGTACAGAAGATCAAAGAGGAGGTTACCAAGCAGATTGACGCCGGTTTTCTCGTGGTTTCTCAGTATCCTACTTGGGTTGCCAACATTGTTCCTGTTCTTAAAAAGAATGGGTAGATACGGGTCTGTGTTGCTTTCAGGGACTTGAATAAAGCAAGCCCCAAAGATGATTTTCCCTTGCCACATATCGATGTGCTTGTGGATAATACGGCGGGGCATGCCTTGATCTCGTTCATGGATGGATTTTCAGGCTATAACCAAATTCTTATGGTACCCGAGGACCGTGAGAAGACAACGTTCATCACTGAGTGGGGGACTTACTGTTACTTGGTCATGCCGTTTGGGTTGAAGAATGCCGGACCTACCTATCAACGGGCTGCTACAACCATCCTGCATGACATGATGCATAAGGAAGTGGAGGTCTATGTCGATGACATGATTGCCAAATCTAAAACTCGAGAGGGACACATCCCTGTTCTGAAGAAGTTCTTCGAGAGGCTTCGTAAGTTTCGTATGCGGCTTAACCCACAGAAATGCACTTTTGGGGTCACAGCTGGCAAGATGCTCGGTTTCATGATTACTACTCGCAGCATCGAAGTTGATCCATCAAAGATCAAGGCAGTACTGGAGATGAAGCCCCCAGTATCCGAAGAAGGAGTCCGAAGCTTTCTGGGAAAAGTACAATTCATCAGCAGATTCATCGCCAAGTTGACCTTAACTTGCGAACCGATGTTTCGTCGCCGTTTGTATGGTCTGATAGGTGTCAAGCAGCTTTCGAATCTATTCAGAACTACCTGCAGAATCCTTCGGTTCTGATGCCGCCCCTGCCAGGGAGGCCCTTGATACTTTATCTGTCTGTGAATCCTACATCTATGGGATGCTTGCTAGCTCAGGAAGGGGATAAAGGTGTCGAAAAGGCCATTTACTACCTGAGTAAGAAGATGGTAGGCTGTGAGGAACGCTACACAGCTTTGGAGAAGACGTGTTGGGCTCTTGTCTGGGCTTCTAAAAAGTTGAGACACTACATGCTGGCTTACCCAGTGAAGTTGATTTCTCGGATGGATCCTCTCAAGTATCTATTTTTGAAACCAGCACTTACTGGTAAGTTAGCACGATAGTTGCTCTTGCTGGCGGAGTTTGATCTCGAGTATGTCACCAGGAAGTCCGTCAAGGGCCGTGCGGTGGCAGAATTCCTAGCTGATCATCTTGTCGATGGGCCAGAAGATACAGACTTTGTGTTTCCAGATGAAGAGGTCCTAACAGTAGTGGATGACGTATGGACTCTCTACTTTGATGGGGCAGCCAACCAGAAAGGATATGGGATTGGGGTCTTGCTAATAACGCCCGACGGTTCTCATATCCCGCTTGCGTTCAAACTCAAGTTCGACGTTACAAATAACCAAGCCGAATATGAGGCCTGTATTGTCGGCATGGAGGCTGATTTAACACTTGGTGTTGAAAAGCTCGAGGTCATTGGCGATTCTAATCTTGTTGTTTCTCAGGCCAATGGGGACTGGAAAGTTCGTGAGGAGAGATTGAAGCCTTATCATCAGGACTTGGAAGATCTTATTCCTTGTTTTAACAAGGTGACTTTTACTCACATTCCCCGCTTGAAAAATCAGTTTGCCGATGCCTTGGCGACTTTGGCCTCCATGGTTGAACTTCCATTGGGCGTTAAGTTTCGTCCCGTCCTGATTGAACAGCGAGACTGCCCCGCTTATCAATATGTTAGCACTATCGACGATATCAATGATGGCCTACCCTGGTACCATGATATATGGAACTTCGTTGAAAGGGGTGAATATCCAGCTGGGCTGTAACGCCCCGAATTTTGGGTACGTTAAATAAACATTTTTATTGAATAAACTAAAGAGAGTCTAGCTCAGTATTACAACATAATTCTCACAAGAGTACTTTTATTCAACAAAAGAGGGGATAATCTAAGGTTAACACTGCTCCGCCTCTTCCTCCATCCTTGCAAGCTCCTCGGCTCCGAAGGCCTCCAAAGTGTACTGTTCATGCTGCTCATCTATAAAATCTGACACATTATACCAGCGTCGCCCCCAGTATAATATGTCAGGGTCACCACAAAGGTAACACCGTGAGCTACGGAAGCTCAATAGAATAATCCAACCCGCTAAACCATAACTTCTAACACGAAGGTACATAGGCAATTACACATGCTCATTCAACAACATAACTAACAATGACACATCCGCATTCATTATCTTGCCTACGTTGGTGTCATGCCTTTCTTTGCTTCTCCTACGTGACTCATCGTAAACCGTGTCACCATTTCCAAATCAACATTTTGAAAATCATTTCTCATTCTTTGTTACCAACGGGCTACCAAGTCCAGCCACGTTATCAAATCTTGCTTTGGCTCCTCTCCGCGGATAACCAAGCCCAATTACCAATAAAGCTACCACGTCCGGCTCCGTTAGCAATCTACACAATGGGCTACCAAGTCCGGCCTCATTGCGGTTTTCGCAAGTCTACACAAAGGGCTACCAAGTCCGGCCATTATGTAGTTTCAAAAGTATTTAACCAAGTCCAATTATTTCCTTTATCCACACCCTAGGTGACATGTTTCTACTTTCTCGATTTTCGTGTCTCGTAATCATGCATAGACTCCGCGGCGGGACAAATCACTTTAAAAAAATCTTGAAACTAAACTAGCAAGATCATCCAACTCTATTTAATCATGCTTGTTTACAACCACAAGTAAGGCAAGCAACATGCTATCATGCTTACAATCGTTTAAAAGGTCAAAATACGAATACTTCGTTTAAAACAACACTTTATCTTTTAAAACGAAAACGTATAGCCATCTTTTTGGAAGTTCAAAACAACACATGTTTATTGACGAGTTCATACAAGCAACTAACATGAGATCGAGCAATCAAGTAGTCATAAGATCAAAGTAACCTACGTAAAACAAATCATGCTACACATATGGCTTCATGTTCATACAATACAATATACTTAGAGGAAGTAGTTAAGAAAAGTCTACATTTAATTCGAACAGGCATACAACTATACTTAGGATAAGTAGGTTCGAAGAACTCTACCGTTCTTCTTGGCGGTAGGGTGGCTACGGGAATTTCGTCGGAGTAACGGCTTACGGTGGACTTCCGGTAGCTTCGAAAGAGAAAGGTTTCTCTCGAAACTAAATCTTGACTATACTACTAAACTCTTATGGATCGAAGGGTGGTGAAGTGGTGGTTTAGTGGCGGCTTAGGATGAGTTTCTTGAAGAACAAGAGAAGAACTTCAAGAACACTCAAGAACAAAGCAAGAACAAGCAAGAACACTAAGCTTTCTAAAGAGAGAAGTTGAAGTGAAGGTGTGAGTTGAAAGGCATGGAATGGATGCTATTTATAGGCAAAATGAAGCTTCCCCCCTCACTCCACTTGGCCGGCCATCTCTCTCTCTCTCCCCCATGGATTTGCTCCATGGACTTGTCTTGTCAAGCAATAGTACTCCAACAAGTGCCACTTGGTCAAATAGTGTCAAAGTACTTCAACTTGTCAAAGTATAGCACACATACACCTCACTTTCCCCCTCCCTCTCATTCGGCCATGTCTCTCTCTCTCTCTTCCCCATGGATTTGCTCCATGGTCTTGTCTTGTCAAGCCAAGGTACAATAACAAGTGCAACTTGGTCAAATAGTATCAAAGTACTTCAACTTGTCAAAGTATAGCACACATACACCTCACTCTCCCTCTCCCTCTCATTCGGCCATGTCTCTCTCTCTCTCCCCCATGGATTTGCTCCATGGTCTTGTCTTGTCAAGCCAAGGTACAATACAAGTGCAACTTGGTCAAATAGTATCAAAGTACAATGCACATGTCCAAGTACAACACACATGCACTCACTCTCCCTCTCCCCCTCCCCCTCATTCGGCCCTCTCTCTCTCTCTTGGTCAAAGTACTATCATGTACATATATATATGTATATCTATATGCACATTTATGGAAAGAACAAGGAAGGTAAGGGCAAGACTACTTAAATGCACACATGGCTTATGATTATTCTTTTTGTAGGATAAAGTACACATGACTAGTCTTGTCATCCTATTTGGCAATCCTAACATCTATTGTCCAAGGGGTAAAGCTTCCCCTAGCATGTAATAACCAATGGTCCAAGGGAAGTCATCATGAAGTACAATATTCACTTTCGACTAGACTATTCCAACTACTAGTCAAACTTGGTCTTCTTCCAAACAACTATTGTCCAATGGTCAAAGATCTTCCTAGCATGTATTAACCAATGGATAAGGATTTCCCTAGATCTTATCGTCCAATGGATAAAGATTACCCTAGCATCTATCGTCCAACGGATAAATGTTACCCTAGCCTTTATCGTCCAATGGATAAAGACAAAAAGGGTAAAATGGTCCATCTAGGGTTAGGGCAACCTAATTAGGTTTGGAATCCAAGTGATTAGGTTGAATGGGCATTAGGCTATTCTAACTAATTGGTTAAAGACTAACGATACTTAATCTAGGCTTTCATTGCTCGAGTGGTATTTTGGTTTTATTTAGTAGGAAATCGCCTAATAACGGAATATTAAAGCCCGACGGTGCCAAATGCCAAGGCAAGGCGTGAGCGTGGCCAAGGCAGCCTGGTGGCAAAGCGGTGACCAAGCGGTGGCCAAAGCAGCCCGGTGGCCTTTGCTGGATACGAGAGCGAGGAGATACCTGATTGAGGGGTGACTTGGCTGATTTGTAACGCCCCGAATTTTGGGTACGTTAAATAAACATTTTTATTGAATAACTTAAAGAGAGTCTAGCTCATTATTACAACATAATTCTCACAAGAGTACTTTTATTCAACAAAGGAGGGGAGAAACTAAGGTTAACTACTGCTCCGCCTCTTCTTCCATCCTTGCAAGCTCCTCGGCTCCGAAGGCCTCCAAAGTGTACTGTTCATGCTGCTCATCTATAAAGTCTGACACATTATACCAGCGTCGCCCCCAGTATAATATGTCAGGGTCACCACAAGGGTAACACCGTGAGCTACAAAAGCTCAATAGAATAATCCAACCCGCTAACCCATAACTTACAACAAATAGTCATATAAATAATCACATCTACTCATTTAACAACATAATTAACAATGATACATCCGCATTCACTATCCTGCTTACGTTGGTGTCATGACTTTCTTGGTTTCTCCTACGCGACTCATCGTATTGTGTCACCATTTCATTTTAAGAAAATCATTTGTCATTCAACGGGCTACCAAGTCCGGCCACGTTGTGAAATCTTGCATTGGCTCCTCTCCGCGGATAACCAAGCCCAATTACCAATGAAGCTACCACGTCCGGCTCCAATGGCAATCTACACAATGGGCTACCAAGTCCGGCCTCATTGTGGTTTTCGCAAGTCCACACAAAGGGCTACCAAGTCCGGCCACCTTGCGGGTTTTCACAACTCACATAAGGCTACCAAGTCCGGCCATTATGTAGTCTCAAAAATCCTTTTTATCCATATCAACCACTCCTTAGGTGTCATGTTTCTACTTTCCGGTTTTCGTGTCTCGTAATCATGCATAGACTCCGCGGCGGGACGAATCACTTTAAAGAAATCTTGAAATTAAACTAGCAAGATCATCCAACTCTATATTACCTAATCGTACTCAAATTATTACTTAAAGCCACTTATGTTTTATCAGCAACAAGTAATGCAACAAATATACATACATGTTCATAATCATCCTCAAGACAATAATATATTACAAAAATCTGTTCTTTTTTCCTTTGTGGGAAAACAACATATGTTTATTGACGTAGAAATTTATTATTTGGCATGCTCATTCTTCTTTAGTACTTTAGTAAACAAGTTTTACTAACTAGCTTTGATACCTTAACCGTTTAACTCATGGTTGTATACTTAAAGTAAGTATAATCCAAGCAAGTACATAGCATGTCAATCATTACTTAAAGCATAACGCCACATGTGCGGACGCCCTTGGGGTGGTAATCCACCATATGCTTTGTTACTTTACCACAAGTAATACAAGCAAGTACATAGTAGATCCATAACCATTACTTAAAGCATAACGCCACATGTGCGGACGCCCTTGGGGTGGTAATCCACCATATGCTTTGTTATAATATCACAAGCAATGGAATATAAGCTTATAGTTAAGTTAAAAGATCAACATGCGATTACTTCTACACAAAGTTATATCTTAAGTTGATTCTAATCATGCTTAATCATCCAATAGCAATGTTAAGCTCACATGCATCCAACGTTTTAAGAAAATAAACTACCATTATCATGCTTTCCTTTTAACGACTTAGCTAGGTTAAAACTAAGACAAGAAGTAGTGTCTAACATATATTTAGGATTATGGATGATTACACTATATTCAATTCGACACGCATATAATTATAGTGAGGATAAGTAGGTTCGAAGAATTCTACCGTTCTTCTTGGCGGTAGGGTGGCCACGGGAATTTCGTCGGAGTAACGGCTTACGGTGGACTTCCGGTAGCTTCGAAAGAGAAAGGTTTCTCTCGAAACTAAATCTTGACTATACTACTAAACTCTTATGGATCGAAGGGTGGTGGAGTGGTGGTTTAGTGGCAGCTTAGGATGAGCTTCTTGAAGAACAAGGGAAGAACTTCAAGAACACTCAAGAACAAAGCAAGAACAAGCAAGAACACTAAGCTTTCTAGAGAGAGAAGTTGAATGGTGAAGGTGTGAGTTGAAAGTCATGGAATGGATGCTATTTATAGGCAAAATGGAGCTTCCCCCCTCACTCCACTTGGCCGGCCATTACTCTCTCTCTCTCCCCCATAAATTTGCTCCATGGACTAGTCTTATCAAGCAATAGTACTCCATCCAAGTGTATCTAGGTCAAATAGTGTTAAGTACAATCCACATGTCTAAATTCAACCAACATACACCTCACTCTCCCTCTCTCCCTATTCGGCCTCTCTCTCTCTCTCCTCTCCCATGGATTTGTCTCATAGTCTAGTCTTGTCAAGCAATAGTACTCCATCCAATGCAACTTGGTCAAATAGTGTCAAAGTACTACAACTTGCCAAGGTACAACACACATGCACTTCACCTTCCCTCTCCCTCTCATTCGGCCATGTCTCTCTCTCTCTTCCCCATGGATTTGTTCTATGGTCTTGTCTTGTCAAGCCAAAGTACAACACAAGTGCAACTTGGTCAAATAGTATCAAAGTACAATGCACATGTCCAAGTACAACACACATGCACTCACTTTCCCTCTCCCCTCATTCGGCCCTCTCTCTCTCTCTTGGTCAAAGTATTCTCATGTATATATATATATATGTGTATATCTATATGTACATTTATGGAAAGAACAAGGAAGGTAAGGACAAAACAACTTAAATGTACACATGGCTTATGATTATTCTCTTTGTATGATAAGGTACACATGACTAGTCTTGTCATTCTATAGTACTCCAACCAAGTGTATCTAGGTCAAATAGTGTCAAAGTACAACACACATGTCAAAATACAACTCACATACACTCACTCTTCCTCTCTCCCAACCGGCCTCTCTCTCCTTTCCCATGGATTTATTCCATGGACTGGTCAAATCAATTCCATAATCATGGCAAGCAACCTAAGTCTAGTCACATCAAGTCCTTCCTCTTTCAAATCAAATCTAGGTAATGATAAGGGTCCAAACAATGATGGAGGTGGTCATGGTGTAGTCTTGTCCTAGGATGGTCTACTTGGAAGAAAGACTAGAATCATTGGCTAGGTTTTGACTAGAAATGGGTTGGTAGGTAGCAAATAGGCTTAAGGCTATCAGGTGGCTTGGACAAGTGGCCAAAGATACATACACACACCTCACTCTCTCTCTCCTCACATTCGGCCCCCCTCCTCTCTCTCCCTAGCCGATTCTCTATCTTGGTCAAAGTACTTATATGTATATATATATATATATATATATATATATATATATGTGTGTGTGTGTACATTTGTGGAAGAACAAGGAGGATAAGGACAAGGCTACTTAAATGCACACATGGTTAATGATTATTCTTTTTGTAGGAGAATGTACTATCATATCTTTCACCAAGAATCCCATGGGAATATTGGACAATGCTATTATCCAAGGGATAATAATTTCCCCAATGGTTATTGTCCAAGGGTCTAACATTTCCCTAGCGGTTATTAACCAATGGGCGAAAGAAGTAATGATGAGGAAGCACATGACTTGTCTTGTCATCCTATTTGGCAAATCCTAACATCTATTATCCAATGGGTAAAGTTTTCCTAGCGGTTATTAACCAATGGGCGAAGAAGTAATGATGAGGAAGCACATGACTTGTCTTGTCATCCTATTTGGCAAATCCTAACATCTATTATCCAATGGGTAAAGTTTTCCCTAAGCGGTTATTAACCAATGGTCCAAGGAAAGTCATCATGGAGTACACTATTTGCTTTTGACTAGACTAATCCAACTACTAGTCAAACTTGGTCTTCTCCCTAACAACTATTGTCCAATGGTCCAAAGATCTTTCTAGCATGTAATAACCAATGGATAAAGACTAGTCATCATGAAGTACACTATTTGCTTTTGACTAGACTATTCCAACTATTAGTCAAACTTGGTCTTCTCCCTAACAACTATTGTCCAATGGTCAAAGGTCTTCCTAGCATGTAATAACCAATGGATAAAGACTACCCTAGTATCCATTGTCCAATGGATAAAGATTACCCTAGTATCCATTGTCCAATGGATAAAGATTACCCTAGTATCTATTGTCCAATGGATAAAGATTACCCTAGTATCTATTGTCCAATGGATAAAGATTAAAAAGGGTAAAATGGTCCATCTAGGGTTAGGGCAGCCTAATTAGACTAAATGGGCATTAGGATGTTCTAACTAATCGGTTAAAGACTAATGATACTTAATCTAGGCTTTCATTGCTCGAGTGGTATTTTGGGTTTTTATTTAGTAGGAAATTGCCTAGTAACGGAATATTAAAGCCCGACGGTGCCAAACGCCAAGGCAAGGCGTGAGCATGGCCCAGTACTGGTAATGCGGTGGCGGCGGTACAAACACCGGTGGCCAAACAAAGGCTGGCAGGTAGCCCTAGAGCCAAAGGCGGCCAAAGAATGCCAAGGCAAAAGCGGCGTGACCCGATGCCAAGGCAGAACCCAATGGCGGCCAAGGCAGAGCAGGCAGCCCAGGAACGCCAAGGCAAAAGCGAGGCGAGACCCGATGCCAAGGCAGAACCCGATGGCAGCCAGGGCAGAGGAAGGCAGCCCAGCAACGCCAAGGCAAAAGCAAGCCGCGACCCGATGCCAAGGCAGAACCCGATGGCAGCCAGGGCAGAGCAAAGCAGCCCAGCAACGCCAAGGCAAAAGCAAGCCGCAACCCGATGCCAAGGCAGAACCCGATGGCAGCCAGGGCAGAGCAACCCGGCAGTGTCCCGACGCCTAGGCGAGGCAAACCCGACAGCGACCCGACGCCGGGGCGAGGCAAAGCGACAATGACCCGACGCTCGGGCGAGGCACCGACAATGAGCCGACGCCAAGGCAAGGCAGCGCGACAATGAGCCGACGCCGAGGCGAGGCAAGCGCGACAGTGAGCCGACGCTGAAGGCGAGGCAGCTCGACAGAGGCCCGATGCCTAGGCACCAGCCAAGCCAAAGCAAGGCGGTCAAAGCCAACGGCAAGGCAAAGACCAAAATTTTCCTACTAACCACTCCGCATCGATGCATCACTAAGCCAAACGGTAGTTAGGGTTTGCTAACTAATCGGTTAAAAGCTAACTATGCTTGCTAAGTAGGATTTCCAACTAAGAAATATAATTTAAAGATATTATTTACTTATTAGGGAAAATATACGAGTACGTTTGCAAGTATACTAGTCATGGGAGAAGGACTAAATTGTCCGGAGTAAAATAATTCAATTTTCCAAGTTTCAAATCTAATTATGACGTATTATTAGAATTTAAAAGGAAATTTTAAAGCAATCCAAGCAATTAAAATAAAATTTAAAAATTTATCAAAATTTTCATAAGCCAATAACGACCGATTTTTGGATGTTAAAAATGAAATCCAAGTATTAAAATAAAATTCAAATTTTTAACGAAATTTTTATTTACCAAAAATCAGGGTCGTTACACCAAAGCAGCCCGGTGGCCAAACAGTGGCCAAGGCAGCCCGATAGCCAAGCAGTGGCCAAGCGGTGGCCAAAGCAGCCCGGTGGCCAAACAGTGGCCAAGGCAGCCCGATAGCCAAGCAGTGGCCAAGCGGTGGCCAAAGCAGCCCGGTGGCCAAACAGTGGCCAAGGCAGCCCGATAGCCAAGCAGTGGCCAAGCGGTGGCCAAGGCGTAGCCAAGGCAAGGCTGCCCAGCAACGCCAAGGCAAAAGCAAGGCGCGACCCGACGCCAAGGCAGAACCCGATGGCGACCCGACGCCTAGGCGAGGCAGGCGCGATAGCGAGCCGACGCCAAGGCAAGGCAGGCGTGGCAGCGAGCCGACGCCAAGGCAAGCCAGGCGCGACAGCGAGCCGACGCCGAGGCGAGGCAGGCGCGACAGCGAGCCGACGCCAAGGCAAGGCAGGCGCGACAGCGAGCCGACGCCGAGGCAAGGCAGGCGCGACAGCGAGCCGACGCCAAGGCAAGGCAGGCGCGACAGCGAGCCGACGCCGAGGCAAGGCAGGCGCGACAGCGAGCCGACGCCAAGGCAGGCGCGACAGCGAGCCGACGCCGAGGCAAGGCAGGCGCGACAGCGAGCCGACGCCAAGGCAAGGCAGGCGCGACAGCGAGCCGACGCCAAGGCGAGGCAAGCCCGACAGAGGCCCGATGCTTGGGCGAGGCAGGTCTCACAGCGACCCGATGCCTAGGCAGCCTAGCCAAGCCAAAGCAAGGCGGTCAAGCCGACGGTTAAGGCAAAGACCAAAAATTTCCACTAACTACTACGGCATCGATGCATCACTAAGCCAAACGGTAGTTAGGGTTTGCTAACTAATCGGTTAAAAGCTAACTATGCTTGCTAAGTAGGATTTCCAGCCGAGAAATATAATTTAAAGATATTATTTATTTATTAGGAAAAATATACGAGTACGTTTACAAGTATACTAGTCATGGGAGAAGGACTAAATTGTCCGGAGTAAAACGATTCAATTTTACAAGTTTCAAATCTAATTATGACGGATTATTAATCGCTAAAAGGGATTTATAAAACAAATAAAGAATTTTCAAATATAACAACAAAATTTTTATAAGTCCATGACGACAGATTTTTGGATGTTAAAAATGAAATCCAGGTATTAAAATAAAATTCAAATTTTTAACAAAATTTTTATTTACCAAAAATCAGGGTCGTTACATGGGGCATCCAAGAAGGATCAACTTGCATTACGAAGGCTAGCAGCCCAATACATCATTTGCGGAGGGAAGCTTTACAGGAGGTCCCATTGTGGGATGCATAAGCTGTATGTTAGTGGTGCCGAAGCCACCAAAATAATGGAGGACATTCATGAAGGAGTCTGCGGTCCTCACATGAGTGGTGTCATGCTTGCTAGGAAGATCTTACGGCAGGTTACTTTTGGTCTACTATGGAATCACAGTGTATGGATTATGTTTGCCGCTGTCACAGGTGCCAGATCCATGCCAATCTTATGCATGTTCCACCTTCTAAGCTGTTTGGCATGACGTCACCTTGGCCTTTTGCTGTATGGGGTATTGATGTCATCGGCATGATTAGGCCATCTGCTTCAAACGGTCACCGCTTCATCTTGGTCGCGATAGACTATTTCACCAAGTGGGTGGAGGTCGAATCTTACAAAACCCTGACTGCAGTTCAGGTGGCTCAGTTCATCAGGAAGAACATTATCTGTCGATACGGTGTTCCACAGGCATTTGTGTCAGATAATGGAGTTCACTTCAAGGGCAGGGTTTTGGAGCTCTTCGATGAGTTCAAGATCCAGATACACCATTCAACGGTCTATCGCCCACAGGCTAACGGGACAGTTGAGGCCGCCAACAAGAACATTGAAATGATCATCAAGAAGTCCGCAGAGTCCACCAGGGACTGGCACGAACAGCTACCTCTAGCTCTTTGGGGGTATCGAACATCAATTCGAACGTCAACAGGGGCAACTCCCTACTCTCAAGTTTATGGGATGGAAGCGGTACTCCCAATTGAGCTTGAGGTACCATCTTTGAGGGTCATGGTAGAATCAGAACTCACCGAATCCGAATGGCTCAGTGTGGGCAGCATGCCCTTGGAATTTCCGGATTCCAAATGCAAGCCTTCGGGAATTTCGTTTCCCGAAGCAAGGGCCCATAATCGAGGGAGCGCGAGCGGAGATGCAAGCGCTCGGAATACAGAGTCGCCACTCGGGTTTGAAGGTCTGACACCTAAGGAACCGTATTTCGAAGCACCTGCCGCGCTATTTGATTTGAAAAAGTGAAGGAACCAGTCCGTCATAACCATATCTGGGTTCGGGAGCCAGGTTACGAGAGGGGAAGGGTTTTAAGGCACCCCCCTCGCCCAATCCGGAGATCGGTCTCTACTTAGGCATTTTTGAAAACTTTGTGATTCTTCTTCTTTTTAACCAATTTTAGCCAATTAGGGCAGGGAAACAGTTAATCGGGGATTAAAACTGTAACATGTTTGCAAGATATGTATGTATTTGAACATGGATGGATGGAATACTATGAAAAATGGGATAAAACCCAACCCTCTGATCAGAACATCAAGAACACTGCACAAGGTTTAGGCATGCCAACACCATGGCCAACTTTGCATGCATGGATCTACGTACATGCAAAGAACCGTCGCGCAACAATTCTAAACCCTCGCGCGAGTGTTTGTTCCCACCACAGGTTGAATTTTATCCCTTCTGGGCTCTGGAAGGACCAGTGCTCACCCAGGGGGCAAACCAAGCAGTTTAATAAGTACTGGAAAGTAAATAATTATTACAAACAGAGTGAATGGAATAGAAACACAACCCCTAAACAGTGGGGGTGAATAAACAGAGGCTTAAGCCTAGGCTGCCATGCAAGGGCTATTACTGGAAGATGAAGAACCATCGCGCGTGGGTTTAGAATACTCACGCGAGTTTTCTTGATTGGACTTCCAGGAATTGCTTTGCATGCCTGGGGTTCTGAAACATACTCAGAAACATCCCAAGGGCATTCCAAACTAAATAAGACAATAAATTAAGCTAAACTATGGCTTTTACATGCAGCACAGTGATCTAAAAGCCTAAACATGCTCCAAAACAGTAAGAACTATTTATAAAACACAAAGAACAGGATACCCTTCCCCCACGAGGTTCATCATCACACTGACACAAAGTGTCGCGCGAGCATCAAGAACCGTCGCGCGAGGGTTCCTTCTTCATTGCTTCTTGTAACTTTGCTGACTTTAGGGCCACGACTGGTATTGATTACCAGCCTTGGCCCTGCCAGCCCCCCTCAGAGATCAGAACAGGAAAACAGTAGGTATGCTATACCTTTGGTTAAGTTTGAAAGAGCGCTTGAACTTGAGTTGAAAGAGTGCTTGAGCTTTGAGTTGATTTGAGGTTGAATACTTTTGAGTGGTGGAAACACGGTGTGAAAATAGGTGTAAAATTTTGTAACCTTTTTTTTCCAACTCAAGGTGTATGGATTTCTAAGCCTTTATGCTTTGAAATTTTTGAACCCTTTAAAAAGACTAACATGGGGGGTATTTATAGGGCAAGACCCTTCCATTAATGGAAACCCTCCATTAATGGAAACCCTCCATTAAAAGAAACTATTCCATTAATGGAAACCATCCATTAATGGAAAACATCCCAATAATGGAAACATTCTAGAATCCTTCTAATAATAGAAAGTTTCCAGAAATGGAAAGTTGCAAATTTAACCAGCGCGCGGATCGAAAATCGACGCGTTCCAGTAGGGTTCCGGGAATTTTAAAGAGTTTTGAAAACACTCAAAGCTCAAGCAAGCCATCACTCCCGGGGTGTTCTTGATCCATTTCATCATCGGGGAAACAAAAACCGTAAGTAAACTAATTTGGAAGCCCAGATTGGGGTGTCTACAGTAGCCCCTCTTTGACGGCACTTGAAGCACCATTGACTTGGTACAAGTGACGTCAAAGAATTCTAGACACCCCTCAAGGCAATCCAGAGCAGAACATATTAAAGTAGACAAGCATACTTACAGAACCTGATTGGTTGACTGGACGTGCGATCCATTGCCAGGGATGGAAGTAGAAGTGGACGATTGCATCGCCGCTTGTTGATCGAATTTGGACAGGACAAGCTGTCGCTATAGATGTGGACGGGACAGGCCGTCGTTGCTGGGGATCAAGCTATCCTCGGCACAAAGTATTCCAACAAACACGGGTAGGTTGTGTCAGGCAGGTTAAATTCCAACTGTTGGGAATCAGAGCCAATCTCCTTATCAAAGACCATCCAAGACAGAGCAATAACCCTGCTGGAAGATGCACTTGCGGCTAGACTGAGGGGGATTGTCGTTCGAGACAGGCCGAGACGGACTCTCCTGGAGAACAATCAGTTGCGGATGAACAGACCATTGGACGATATTCTGATCGTCGTCGTGGATTGAATGGAATAGGTATGATATGGCTGATCGTCGTGGACGGATTGAAAGAGACGACATGGCTGATCGTCGGCGATGACATGGCTGATCATCGTTGATTCTTTGAAAGAGACGACATGGCTGATCGTCGGCGATGACATGGCTGATCATCGTTGATTCTTTTAAAGAGACGACATGGCTGATCGTCGGCGATGACATGGCTGATCATCGTTGATTATTTGAAAGAGACGACATGGCTTATCGTCGGCGATGACATGGCTGATCATCGTTGATTCTTTTAAAGAGACGACATGGCTGATCGTCGGCGATGACATGGCTGATCATCGTTGATTCTTTGAAAGAGACGACATGGCTGATCGTCGGGGATGACATGGCTGATCATCGTTGATTCTTTTAAAGAGACGACATGGCTGATCGTCGGGGATGACATGGCTGATCATCGTTGATTCTTTTAAAGAGACGACATGGTTGATCGTCGATGACATGGTCGATCATCGTTGATTCTTTTAAAGAGACGACATGGTCGATCGTCGGCGATGACATGGCCGATCATCGTTGATTCTTTTAAAGAGACGACATGGTCGATCGTCGGCGATGACATGGCTGATCATCGTTGATTCTTTGAAAGAGACGACATGGCTGATCGTCGGCGAAGACATGGCTGATCATCGTTGATTCTTTTAAAGAGACGACATGGCTGATCGTCGGGGATGACATGGCTGATCATCGTTGATTCTTTTAAAGAGACGACATGGCTGATCGTCGGCGATGACATGGCTGATCATCGTTGATTCTTTGAAAGAGACGACATGGCTGATCGTCGGCGATGACATGGCTGATCATCGTTGATTCTTTTGAAGAGACTGTGGGCAGCATGCCCTGGAATTTCCGGATTCCAAAGCGAGCCTTCGGGAATTTCGTTTCCCGAAGCAAAGGGCCCGTAATCGAGGGAGCGCGAGCGGAGAAGCAGAGCGCTCGTAAAAATACAGAGTCGCCACCTGGGTTTGAAGGTCCGACACCCAAGGAACCGTATTTTGAAGCACCTGCCGCGCTATTTGAATTGATTTGGAAAAGTGAAGGAAACCAGTCCGTCATAACCATATCTGGGTTCGGGAGCCAGGTTACAAGAGGGGAAGGGTTTTAAGGCACCCTCTCGCCCAATCCGAGATCGGTCTCTACTTAGGCATTTTGAAAACTTTGTGATTCTTCTTTATTAACCAAATTTTAGCCAATTAGTATGGGAACAGAATCGGGGATTAAAACTGTAATAAGTTTGCAAGATGTGATAGATAGCATGGATGAGCAAGTTAGTATAGGATGAGAACAGATTGCTGTGGGTTTTACAGGTGAGCCCACAACCCACGACTCTTATTCTCAAACCTTCGGGGCTCTGAAGGACCAGTGCACATCAGGACAAACCAAGCGCTTTATAGCAGCTTTAAATATACAGTTTAAAATAATTCTAAAAGGCTATAGAGCAACAAAATTACTAAAACACCCTTAAACAGTGAGGGGACAAAATAACAGAGCCTAAAAACCAAATTAAACATGCATGGCAAGCTTCTGGTCGGGGAAACCGTCGCGCGAGGGTTTCAAATTGTTGCGCGAGGGTTTAGAATCATCGCGCAGGTTTAGAACCATCGCGCGAGGGTTCGGGTCAACCTTCCAATGTTTGGTTTTGCTCATCTTGGATTCTGGGACAGGTCCAGAA
The DNA here is from genome assembly GCA_025413875.1 of Rhododendron molle. Classification (NCBI taxonomy): domain Eukaryota; kingdom Viridiplantae; phylum Streptophyta; class Magnoliopsida; order Ericales; family Ericaceae; genus Rhododendron; species Rhododendron molle. The sequence continues at coordinate 30,834,233 of CM046391.1, read as the reverse complement.
TGATCCCAGAGGTACTCCACAGTAATATATTGAAATACAGCGAGCAGTTTAAACTAAGAAAAGTAGTAAACTGGTTATTAATATGCTTGCAGAGTGGTCTATATGCAAAGGAATATATAAAACAGCAAGACACCCATCCCCACGCTGTCCTGCACGTGCAACCACGAAGTGTCGCGCGAGTATGTGGGACAGTCGCGCGCGGTTTCTTGCCATGACGGTTTTGAAACTTTGCTAGCTTTAGGGCCAGGATTGGTATTGATTACCAGCCTTGGCCCTGCCAGCCCCCCTCAGAGATCAGAACAGAGAGCAGAACAAAGGTAAGCTATACCTTTGGTTCTTGGGGTTTGAATTGCGTTTGAGCTTTGAGTTGAATTGAGGTTGCTTGAGTTGTTTATGTTGCTTTGAGTAATGAAGGAGAAAGAACAAGCTATGTTCTTGGATTGACTTTGTGTCTCTTTTATTAGCTTAAAAGAGTACAAAGTAGTGCTCCTTTGAAAATGGAATTCTTGTAACCCTTTAAAAGAGAGACAATGGGGGAGTATTTATAGGGAAAATGGTGGAAATGGTGTATGGAGGAGAAAGAACCAACCAAGTGAAGGTTAACTTGGCTTGGTGGCCAAATTGCCTTTTATGGAAAGCTTGCAAGGAGAGAAGCCCAGCCAGTCCACGAGGTCTGGCTGAAAATTACTTGGTGATTAAGCTGCCTAGCTGAAAAAGGTGAAAGGGACAGGAGAGAACCGTCGCGCGATGGTTTGGAATTGTTGCGCGAGGGTTCTCCCTGGCACGCGATGGTCAACGGTCAACAGTTTGACTGTTGACCACACCTGGCAGCTTGACCCTCGCGCGATGGTTCTACACCCTCGCGCGACAATTGGTGTTTGGCTTTTTGATGTGGTTTTTGGCTAGGTTAGGTTCAAGGGTTCTTCAAACACTCAAAGCTCAAACACTCGACATTCCCGAAGTGTTCTTGATCCGTTTCATCATTGGGAAATCAAAAACCATAAATAAGCTAATCTGAAAGCCAGATTGGGGTGTGTACAGTAGCCCCTCTTTGACGGCACTTGGAGCACCATTGACTTGGTACAAGTAACGTCAAAGAATTCTAGACACCCCTCAAGGCAATCCAGAGCGGAACATGGTAAAGTAGACAAGCATACTTACAGAACCTGATCGATTGAATGGACGGGTGGACCGTCGCTAGGGATGGAAGTAGAAGTGGACGAGGGTATCGCCGCTGGTTGATCACATTTGGACAGAACAGGCTGTCGCTGTAGATCTGGACGGGACAGGCCGTCGTTGTTGGGGATCAAGCTATCCTCGGCACAAAGTATTCCAACAAACACGGGTAGGTCGTGTCAGGCAGGTTGAATTCCATCTGTTGGGAATCAGAGCCAATCTCCTTATCAAAGACCATCCGAGACAGAGCAATAAGCCTGCTGGAAGATGCACTTGCGGCTAGACTGAGGGTGATTGTCGTTCGGGACAGGCCAAGACGGACTCTCCTGGGGAACAATCAGTTGCGGATGAACGGACCATTGGACGATATCTGATCGTCGTTGTGGACTGGATGGACGATGTGTTGATTGCCGTTTGATGAATTTGACAGGACTGGCTGCCATGAAGGCGGACGGAGAGATCAATGTGCTGATTGATCAAACCGCTGGGGAACTTTGACAGGACCGGCTGTCGTGAATGCGGACGGGAAGATCAATGTGCTGATTGATCAAACCGCTGGGGAACTTTGACAGGACCGGCTGTCGTGAATGCGGACGGAAAGATCAATGTGTTGAATGATCAAACCGTTGGGGAACTTTGACAGGACCGGCTGTCGTTGAAACGGCTCCGCAGGATAGCATCCTTTGGTTTACAAACCGAGATTAGGGAGATTTCCATGGCCTCCACTAACAAATTGAACCAAAACCGTAGGAGATTGCATCGCATCCTTCGGCAAACCAAATCGAGAGTTAGGGAGATTTCCATCGCATCCGCTAACCAACGATAACAAGACCGCAGGAGATTGCATCGCATCCTTCGGCAAACCAAATCGAAAGTTAGGGAGATTTCCATCGCATCCCCTAACCAACGATAACAAAACCGCAGGAGATTGCATCGCATCCTTCGGCAAACCAAATCGAGAGTTAGGGAGATTTCCATCGCATCCACTAACCAACGATAACAAGACCGCAGGAGATTGCATCGCATCCTTCGGCAAACCAAATCGAGAGTTAGGGAGATTTCCATCGCATCCACTAACCAACGATAACAAAACCGCAGGAGATTGCATCGCATCCTTCGGCAAACCAAATCGAGAGTTAGGGAGATTTCCATCGCATCCACTAACCAACGATAACAAAACCGCAGGAGATTGCATCGCATCCTTCGGCAAACCAAATCGAAAGTTAGGGAGATTTCCATCGCATCCACTAATCAACGATAACAAAACCGCAGGAGATTGCATCGCATCCTTCGGCAAACCAAATTGAGAGTTAGGGAGATTTCCATCGCATCCACTAACCAACGATAACAAGACCGTAGGAGATTGCATCGCATCCTTCGGCAAACCAATCATATGACGGCAACCATGCTGGCCATCTTCCTGCTTTCAACATTTAATGTACACAATATGCAATGATGTATACGAAATTGAAAATGCAGATGCAAGCTAAGGACGGCACCTAGGAGGACAACGACGCCTAAGGACTACCACTGAGCCTCATTATTGTACTGTCTGTTACTTCTGAGATGCGCACCCAGATAGAGAGACATTGAACGGGCTGGCATGCCCCAGTTGACGAATTTGGGCATGTGTGCCCTCTCTTCGATGCTTGGGCGGACGTGCCCCAGAGATGCTTTGCTTGGCCTTGGGCTGACGAGCCCTTGGTGTTCATGAGATTCCATAGCTTGTGGATTACAGGAGCTAGGGGTAGCAATGTAAAAGTTGCATTTTCTAGCCGCTAATATCTAACTTGCATTGACAAGTGACCTGAAATGACACACAGACATGCGCTCATGTACAGACTCGCCTAGCTCAAACGAAAAGGGAGAAAGAGTCCCAGGGTACAATGCGAACCCTTAGACACACAGAACACAATGAAATTTTGGGCATTAAGCGGCCAAAACTCACAACATTCCTTAGACAGGTGAAACTGACATTTACGAAAGTGCAAAAGGTACAAAGACCTGTACAAACAAAATTGAGAAAAGCATCTCAACATGACAATTGATTGAAAAACTGGAAAAATATCGCAAAGATGGACATAAGACGCATATGTTGACTCATATAGGCCCGGACTGAAACCAACACCCCTGTGCAGTCACATTAAGTCCATATGACTCGCATGGTATGACAAGACTTGGCAAAAGCCCCTGGAACGTCATTCGAGGGCAGTAGCAGGCTACCGCTGGAGTTGAAAAAGCATGCACGCGAGGCTACAGCTGCTCATACTCGCCGAACTTAGAATAAACTGTGAGCCATTAGGCTTTTAGCATTTCGTTCGCTTTTGATGCTTCAAATATTTTTAAGACTTATGCTCACCCCGTAATAGAAGAAGTACTTTGCAATAAAATTGAAAGACAAAGGTTTTCCCTTTTCTGGTTCCTCCATGCAGCTTGATCTGACCTTTGATCCTCTTCGACCTTTGATGTGTACCAAAATGTCAACCATGGATCCACTTTGATAGAGTGTGACCGAGTCTCAATGAGAAACTGCCTACGTATCCCAAGCTAGGGAATCAGGTCAAAACGTAGTTCAGGCTAAGGTTCACTCGGGTGTTTACCTCTCCTTTTGCGCTCTAACTTTTGCCTAGTACCGCCCATTCGGGTCTTCGGTCTAGCGAGCTTTCAAATATTGCCTATTTACTTTTGCCTAGACCCCCTTCATAGGTTTTCGGGCTAGTAGGCTGCTCTAACTTTTGCTTGGATTTGCCCACCCTCGGGGTTTTCAGCCCAACGAGCTTCTCTCAGGGAAAAGTTGCGTTTGAATTGATCCAAGTTGACCATGGTATTGAATTGGTTGCCGTCGAGGTCATCGATCTTTGGCCGCAGCCCCAGATACAACGGCTTTGATGACGCAGGGTCAGGAGTGCTTTGGTTGTAAATGCCTTGCTCCGGGCCATTTTGTACACTATCTCATTGGTACTCGGTGGAACGCCACTATTGTTGCTTTTGAACATGGTATGAGGCTTGGAGCCTTCTGAGCCTCTGCTTTCTGGCTTGGCACCCGGTAGCAGGGGATTTGATACTTCTTTTTCTCAGGATCAACGCCAGGTGCGTCTTTTGTGAGACTACGACAAGACGTCGATGAATTCTTGAGCCTGTTTGACCGGGCGCAATGCTCCTCTGGGAATAGCTTTGAACCAATGGAACCATTGGGAGGTTATCCTTGCCTTTCAAGTTTATAGAAACTACTTTTTCTTTTAATAGGCTGAGCACACCTTTTGTCTTCCCTTTCGGCGAGGGAACACATTTCCTTGGGGATGATCCCATCGAAATCTATCCCTTCGCCGTCAGGGTCGACACAGTTTATATAAAAGCCAGCGAAGTACTTAGAAGCAGAATAATGCAAATCATAAAAACCCTCGGGATTTGCCAAGTACAGCAGACTCAAAACTTGAAATGAAAGCTACGACGTGAAGGGCCAAGAGGCTCAAACTCCGACTCAGAGCTAGAATAGACAAACGCAAAAGACTATGTCATACTCAGACAAGACACCAATGCAAACTAAACGCGGTTTTGAAAATGCAACTATTGAAAAGCTACCCTTAGCTTTTACAAAAGAGGTAGGATTCAGCGGGTGTCAGGCCCAAGCAACAGCACTTCGGCCTCCTTTGGCTTATCGACCAAACCTACTCGGTGCTCCTTTGATCAATGGACCTCAGCCAGTCAGTCTTCTCCCTTGTAAGCCCCTCATCACTATCAAACCAGATGTTGGTAGTGAAAACCTTAATTGCCCAACCTACTGCCATCATATTAACCTCCGGCTCAGATGGGATGGATACGATGGGTTTGGGTTGATGTGCTGGGACGATGTAGTGGCTAGGGTTGAATATGGTGGAGCTTGGGTTAATTTGAGTGGAGGTGATAGATACCTGACCAACCAGAGGGTTAGACCCGTGTTGAGGCAAAGAGTTGGAAATGATGTTGGGCTTTGGTGGAACTTGAACCGTGCCATCATCAATAAGATCTTGAATCTCATGTCGAAGACGATAGCACTTGTCAGTGTGATGGCCAGGCATTTGGTGGAAGGCACAGAAGAGGTTAGGATTATAACCAGCAGGTAAGACCTTGGGAGGGGAAGTAGGGGTCAAAGGTTTGAGATGCCCAGACTTGACGAGTTTCTCCATCATCGTGGATAAAGATGCCTCAAAGGCAGAGAAACTCCGGGGTTGGGTTCGGGCCCGGAAGCTTTGAGCGTTTTGAACCTGATTGATGTCGGCTGTAGGATTAGGGGAAGCAACAGCGTTGTCCCCACTTGTAGCCGTGCTAGCGTAATTGCTACTCGCCAAACAGTGCACTACTATTTCCAGAGTAAGCCTTCGACTTTGATTTCTGGGGATTGGAAGAAGAGGATTCCCCTCTTGGCAGAAATCCCACTTTGCGGCGCATCCTCGATGGCCAGGCCGCGTCAAAGAAGGTTTCAAAGTTGGCGGACCTGAGCAAGCACCAGGTGCCTGGCATTGTCCGGCTGGAGATTGCGGGAAATGATGCGGGTTGGTCTCTCTCATTTGGGCCTTTCGATCATTAGAGCGGCTTTGGCTCTCCACCGCTTGACAAAGTCCGCAAAAGACTCCTTAGCTTCCATCTTCGTGGATTCTAACTCCCGTGTAGTCATCTTGAGCTGAGAGTTGTAGTGGTATTGAGCGATGAAGGCAGCCCCAATGTCTTCCCAAGTTCTTCTTTTGGAGATGTCGAGCGACAGAAACCAATGGAAGGCAGGCCCTGAGAGAGTTTGAGGGAAAAGCTGAGACATGGCCTCACTTTCTAGTTTGAGTAGCTTCATGGCGGCATGATAGCCGTAGAGATGAGTCTTGGGATCACCACTCCCGTCAAACTTGACCAAGTCTGGCATTTTGAATTTGTCTGGCAGTTTAGCATTAGGATACAGGCAGAGACGATCCAAGTCTATTCCGCATGTGCTGATCTTTTCAGATTTTGTGACGGATTCTTCTAGCTTTGCCATCTTGGCCATAAGAGCAGCTATGTCAGCGTTTTGAACAAGTTCCCTACCCGCAAGATTCAAGTTTGCAGCAGGCGCATTAGCCTTCCTAGGGTTGGGCTGAATATTGAGACGCCCCTCGTGATTCGGATCTGGGACCATGATAGGCTGCTCCTGGTCATCCTCGCCTTCCTCTTCGAGTGGAGGTGGAAGACGAGTGTTGATAAGGTCATTGAGACGGGTGATGTTAGCATCGGTCTGGATGGCCTTTTGCTGCATCGCAGTGATACTGTTCTGGAGGTTCATGAGCATGTCTTCCAGAGAAAGTGGTTGAACCTCTGGCTGACCTGACATGGTAGGTGATTCAGAAGTGCTCGATGCAGAAGATGAGGATGCTGGTTGCCCTTCCTGTACAACCGGTGGTGACCCTGACTGTAGAGCAGCCAACAAAGAGCGCGGAGAGCCTTCCGTTGTGACTGATTGGGATTGTAACCTGACCAACCTTTGACTCGGATTCTGAAGACGTTCCCAAGTAGGTTTGGCTCTTCCTTTCGGTACTCTCTTACTCGGCGCAATGGCTATGAACTAGACAGTAAAATAAGTGAAAGCTCAGTGGTGTTCTTACAGCAATTAGAATGCAATGCACACATCGCTATCGGTGTCAAACCTAGACTCTAGAGCTAGAGACAAGTCTGTCTCATGATGTTCGGACACTGCCAAAATCCTCAGATTTCTTTTCGAGGGTGTATCCTTTGAATAGATCAAACTGATCCTAAGAGATGCCAAAACAGACTAAATCTTTGGTTAGTCCCTTTTGAAGATTCGACTTTGAACTTGGAACAACTCGGTATTGATGGCGTGACACCTTTACCGGGGTGGCTTCAGCGACAACGCGCGTTAGCCGGAGCGGTGTACGTGCTGCGCACGATAACCAAAATGACATCAATATCACGACATCAACACTTTGTGGTTCCTTATCTTTGGTTGAATCTTCAACCGGGCATGAGCCAAGGATTTAATAAGGTTTGATTTCCCAAAGTCTCGCTGATCTTGGGACTTGAAAAATTAACAACATGCACCATCGAGATGCACGACTCTTCATCGGGTCTAGCAGCGTCCAAATTAGCATAAGACAGACTCGAAAGCGAGAGACAACCTAGAAGCCGCCCTAAACATGCTCCTATGCAAAACGACATGTATGTATGTACAGCTGGAGACGAGTTTGCCTCACGAATTTCAGACGTTGCCAGAATCCTCAGAATTCTTTTCGGCGATGTGTCCCCATGTAGATCGACAGATCCTAAGAGATGTCAAAATAGACTAAATCTTCGTCTAGTCCCTTTTGAAGATTTAACTTTGAATTAGAAACAACTTGGCATTGATGACATGGCACCTTAACCTTGAACAACGTGGTGTATAGTGACAACGCACTTCAACCTGGGTGGCGCCAGTGACACAGCATCAATACTTTGTTGTTCCTTATTGTCGGTTGAATCCTCAATCAGGCATGAGCCGAGGATTTAGCAAATTTTGATTTCTCAAAGTCTCATTGAACTAAGGACTTTGCGATTGATAACGAACATTCGACAGAATGAACGATTCCTCATCGGGTCCAACAACGTCTCAGACAGCGTAAGACAAACTTGAAAGAAAGAACTGCCCTAAGCATGCTCCTATGCAAAATGACATGTATGTACAGTGCATGCGATAGGGAAAGCAATAACACGTAGACAGTATATGGGGTTAGATGCATTTAGATCCTACCCTGCAGGTTCCTGTCTTAGTTTGGAAAGTTCTAATGCTTTGTATATGCAAAGGCCGGTTTTGGTTCGTAACGGGTTCCTCGGACTAGGGCCACAGATATACCTCCCGTTGCCCGCGATTCGCAGAGCAACAGTCAAACGGTAGCATGACCCATCATCGTCGAAGGTTGTTGGTCATTCGGGGTCCCCAGGCTCCGGTAAACCGTGCCGGATTGCCAAAACGATCCAACGAGGCTTATCCCACATCGATGCAAATGAAATGCTAGAAATTGATTAAGAAGAAAAAGAATCACAGAATCACAAAATGCTTTTTCAAATTTGGCTCACTTTATTTAGTCCATCTTTAGAGGAAACTACACAAGTGAACAATCGAAAAAGTCCCAGATTAGATTGGCCGGACACGAGGTCCTGTTAAATCACCATTCCAACCTTCGGCAGTGCGAAACTCACCGTTTTGACAGACTTTTAAGGAATTGTTCACAAGTGTATTAAACTCTAAGTATGAATTAATATTAGTTCGATTATCCCCAGCAGAGTCGCCACTGTGGGCAGCATGCCCTGGAATTTCCGGATTCCAAAGCGAGCATTCGGGAATTTCGTTTCCCGAAGCAAAGGGCCCGTAATCGATGGAGCGCGAGCGGAGAAGCAGAGCGCTCGTAAAAATACAGAGTCGCCACCTGGGTTTGAAGGTCCGACACCCAAGGAACCGTATTTTGAAGCACCTGCCGCGCTATTTGAATTGATTTGGAAAAGTGAAGGAAACCAGTCCGTCATAACCATATCTGGGTTCGGGAGCCAGGTTACAAGAGGGGAAGGGTTTTAAGGCACCCCTCTCGCCCAATCCGGAGATCGGTCTCTACTTAGGCATTTTGAAAACTTTGTGATTCTTCTTTTATTAACCAAATTTTAGCCAATTAGGCGGGGAACAGATTAATCGGGGATTAAAACTGGAACAAGTTTGCAAGATGTGATAGATAGCATGGATGAGCAGTTAGTATAGGATGAGAACAGATTGCTGTGGGTTTTACAGTAAGCCTAAACCCACACCTCTTATTCTCAAACCTTCTGGCTCTGGAAGGACCAAGTGCACACCCAGACAAACCAAGCGGTTTATAGCAGTTTAAATATACAGAGTTTAAAATAATTCTAAAAGGCTATAGAGCAACAAAATTACTAAAACACCCTTAAACAGTGGTGGGGACAAAATAATGACCTAAAAACCAAGTTAAACATGCATGGCAAGCTTCTGGTCGGGGAAACCGTCGCGCGAGGGTTTCAAATTGTTGCGCGAGGGTTTAGAATCATGCGAGGGTTTAGAACCATCGCGCGAGGGTTCGGGTCAACCTTCCAATGTTTGGTTTTGCTCATCTTGGATTCTGGGACAGGTCCAGAATGATCCCAGAGGTACTCCACAGTAATATATTGAAATACAGCGAGCAGTTTAAACTAAGAAAAGTAGTAAACTGGTTATTAATATGCTTGCAGAGTGGTCTATATGCAAAGGAATATATAAAACAGCAAGACACCCATCCCCATGCTGTCCTGCACGTGCAACCACGAAGTGTCGCGCGAGTATGTGGGACAGTCGCGCGCGGTTTCTTGCCATGACGGTTTTGAAACTTTGCTAGCTTTAGGGCCAGGATTGGTATTGATTACCAGCCTTTGGCCCCTCGCCACTCGTAGATCGAGCAGAGAGCGTAACAAAGGTAAGCTATACCTTTGGTTCTTGGGGTTTGAATTGCGTTTGAGCTTTGAGTTGAATTGAGGTTGCTTGAGTTGTTTATGTTGCTTTGAGTAATGAAGGAGAAAGAACAAGCTATGTTCTTGGATTGACTTTGTGTCTCTTTTATTAGCTTAAAAGAGTACAAAGTAGTGCTCCTTTGAAAATGGAATTCTTGTAACCCTTTAAAAGAGAGACAATGGGGGAGTATTTATAGGGAAAATGGTGGAAATGGTGTATGGAGGAGAAAGAACCAACCAAGTGAAGGTTAACTTGGCTTGGTGGCCAAATTGCCTTTTATGGAAAGCTTGCAAGGAGAGAAGCCCAGCCAGTCCACGAGGTCTGACTGAAAATTACTTGGTGATTAAGCTGCCTAGCTGAAAAAAGGTGAAAGGGACAGAAGAGAACCGTCGCGCAATGGTTTGGAATTGTTGCGCGAGGGTTCTCCCTGGCACGCGATGGTCAACGGTCAACAGTTTGACTGTTGACCACACCTGGCAGCTTGACCCTCGCGCGATGGTTCTAAACCCTCGCGCGACAATTGGTTTTTGGCTTTTTGATGTGGTTTTTGGCTAGGTTAGGTTCAAGGGTTCTTCAAACACTCAAAGCTCAAACACTCGACATTGCCGAAGTGTTCTTGATCCGTTTCATCATCGGGAAATCAAAAACCGTAAATAAGCTAATCTGAAAGCCAGATTGGGGTGTCTACAGAGACGACATGGCTGATCGTCGGGGATGACATGGCTGATCATCGTCGTCGGCGATGACATGGCTGATCATCGTTGATTCTTTGAAAGAGACGACATGGCTGATCGTCGGCGATGACATGGCTGATCATCGTTGATTCTTTTAAAAAGACGACATGGCTGATCGTCGGCGATGACATGGCTGATCATCGTTGATTCTTTGAAAGAGACGACATGGCTGATCGTCGGCGATGACATGGCTGATCGTCGTGGATTGAAGGAGCGGACGATATGGCTGATCGTCGTTGATGGATTTGACAGGACTGGCTGTTGTGAAGGCGGACGGAAAGATCAATGTGTTGAATGATCAAGTCGCTTAGGGATTTTTTGACAGGATCAGCTGTCGTTGAAACGGCTCCGCAGGATAGCATCCTTTGGTTTACGAACCGAGAATTGGACAGGAGAGATTTCCATCGCATCCGCTGACCAATGATAACAAAATCGCAGGAGATTGCATCGCATCCTTCGGCAAACAAATCATATGACGGCAACCATGCTGGCCATCTTCCTGCTTTCAACATTTAATATACACAATATGCGATGATGTATACGAAATTGAAAATGCAGATGCAATCTAAGGGCGGCTCCTAGGAGGACAACGACGCCTAAAGACTACCACCGAGCCTCATTATTGTACTGTCTGTTACTTCTGAGATGCGCACCCAAATAGATAGACGCTGAACAGGCTAGCATGCCCTAGTTGACATAGTAACGGCATTGGGCCCGTGTGCCCATTCTTTGATGCTTGGGCAGATGTGCCAGACACATGCTTTGCTTGGCCTTGGGCTGACGTGCCCTTGCTGCTTATGAGATTTCCACAGCTTGTGGATTACAGGAGCTAGGGTAGCACATGTAAAAATTGCACTTTCTAGCCGCTAATATCTAATTTGCATTGACAAGTGACCTAAATTGACACACAGACATGCGCACATGGATAGACTCGCCTAGCTCAAATGGAAAGGGAGAAAGAGATCCCCAGGGTACAAAGCGAACCCTTAGGCACACATAACATATTGAAATTTGGGCATTAATGTGCCAAAACTCACAACATTTCTGAACAGATGAAACAGACACTTACGAAAGTGCAAAAGGTACAAAGACCTGTACAAACAGAATTGAGAAAAGCATCTCGACATGACAATTGATTGAAAAACTAGAAAAATTCCGCAAAGATGGACATAAGACACAAATGATGACTCAATAGGCCCGGACTGAAACCGACACCCCCGTGCAGTCACATTAAGTCGACATGACTTGCATGGAATGACAAGACTTGGCCCAAGCCCCTGAAACGACATCTGAGGGCAGTAGCAGGCTACTACTGGAATTGAAAGAGCATGCACAGGACTGAAACCAACGTGAATCACTTTGAACGAACACGCATGACTATAAGCTAGCACACGAGGCTGCAACTGCTCATACCAGACTTCGCTGAACTTAGAATAAACTGTGAGCCATTAGGCTTCTAGCATTTCGTTCTATTTTTGATGCTTCAAATATTTTTAAGGCTTATGCTCAGCCTGTAATAGAAATAGCAGTTTGCAATAAAATTGAAAGACAAAGGTTTTCCCCCTTCTGGTTCCTCCAATTCAGCTTGATCTGATCTTCGATCCTCTTCGACCTTTGATGTGTACCAAAATGTCAACCATGGACCCAATTGATAGATTTGTGACCGAGTCTCGAAGAGAGACTGCCTACGTATCCCAAGCTAGGGAATCAGGTCAAAACGTAGTTCAGGCTAAGGTTCACTTGTGTGTTTACCTCTCCTTTTGCGCTCTAACTTTTGCCTAGTACCGCCCAGTCGGGTCTTCGGTCTAGCGAGCTTTCGAATATTGCCTATTACTTTTGCCTAGACCCCCTTCATAGGTTTTCGGGCTAGCAGGCTACTCTAACTTTTGCTTGGAACTGCCCACCCTTGGGGTTTTCAGCCCAACGAGCTTCTCTTAAGGAAAAGTTGCTTTTGAATTGATCCAGGTTGACCATGGTATTGAATTTGTTGCCGTCGAGGTCGACGATCTTTGACCACAGCCCCAAATAGAATGACTTTGATAATGCAAGGTCCAGCGCACTTCGGTTGGAAATGCCTCGCTCCGGGCCATATTTATACTTTCTCATTTGTACTTGACGGAACGTCACTGTTGCTGTTTTTAAACATAATGAGAGGCCCAAAGCCTTCCGAGCTTCTACTTTCTGGCTTGGCACCCGGTAGCAGGGGGATTTGATACTTCTTTTTCTCAGGATCAACGCCAGGTGCGTCTTTTGTGAGACCACGCCAAGACGTCGATGAATTCTTGAGCCTGTTTGACCGGGCGCAATGCTCCTCTGGGAATAGCTTTGAACCAATGGAACCATTGGGAGGTTATCCTTGTCTTTCAAGTTTGTTAAAATTACTTCTTCTTTTAATAGGCTGAGCATGCCTTTTGTCTTCCCTTTTGGCGAGGGAACACATTTCCTTGGGAATGATCCCATCGAAATCTATCCCTTCGTCGTCAGGGTCGACACAGTTTATATAAAAGCCAGCGAAGTACTTAGAAGCAAGATAAAGCATATCATAAAAACCCACGGGGTTTGCCAAGTACAGCAGACTCAAGACTTGAAATGAAAGCTATGACGTGGAGGGCCAAGAAGCACGAACTCCGACTCAGAGCTAGATTTTAGACAAACGCAAAAGACTCTATGTCAGACTCAGACATATCGCCAATGCAAACTAGACGCGGTTTTGAAAACGCAATATTTAAAAAGCTACCCATAGCTCCCAAAATAAAAGGTAGGATTCAGCAGTGTCAGGCCCAAGCAACAGCACTTCGGCTTCCACAGCTTCTTTGACCAAACCTACTCGATGCTCTTTTGATCAATGGACCTTAGCCAGTCAGTCTTCTTCTGTGTAAGCCCCTCATCACTATCAAGCCAGATGTCAGCAGTGAAAACCTCGATTGCCCAACCTACAGCCATCATGTTAACCTCCGGTTCAGACGGGATGGATACGATGGGTTTGGGTTGATGTGCTGGGACGATGTAGTGGCTAGGGTTGAATATGGTAGAGCTTGGGTTGATTCGAGTGATTTGAGTGGAGGTGAGGGTCAGACCCGTGTTGAGGCAAAGAGTTGGTAACGATGTTGGGCTTTGGCGGAACTTGGACCGTGCCATTGTCAATAAGATCTTGAATTTCATGTCGAAGACGATAGCACTTGTCAGTGTGGTGGCCAGGCATTTGGTGGAAGGCACAAAAGAGGTTAGGATTATAACCAGCAGGTAAGACTTTGGGTGGAGAAGTTGGGGTCAAAGGTTTGAGATGCCCAGACTTGACAAGTTTCTCCATTACCGCGGATAGAGATGCCTCAAAGGCAGAGAAACTCTGAGGTTGGGTTCGGGCCCGGTAGCTTTGGGCGTTTTGAACCTGATTGATGTCGGCTGTAGGATTAGGGGAAGCAGCAGCGTTGTCCCCACTTGTAGCTGTGCTGGCGTAATTGGTACAGCCAAACAAAGGCACCATCAAGCTTTCAGTAAGCCCTCGACTTTGATTTCTGAGGATTGGAAGAAGAGGACTCCCCCCTTGGCAAGATTCCACTTTGCAGTGCATCCTCGATGGCCAGGCCAGCGTCGAAGAAGGTTTCAAAGTTGGCGGACGCTTGAGCAAGCACCAGGTGCCTAGGATAGTCTGGCTGGAGATTGCGGGAAATGATGCGGAGTTGGTCTCTCTCGCTGGGGCGCTCAGTCATTAGAGCGGCTTTGGCTCTCCACCGCTTGACAAAGTCCGCAAAGGACTCCTTAGCTTCCATCTTGGTGGATTCGAGCTCTCGTGTAGTCATCTTGAGCTGAGAGTTGTAGTTGTATTGAACAATGAAGGCAGCCCCTATGTCTTCCCAAGTCTTTCTCTTGGAGATGTCGAGCGACAGAAACCAGTGGAAGGCAGGCCCTGAGAGAGTTTGAGGGAAAAGCTGAGACATGGCCTCACTTTCTACTTTGAATAGCTTCATAGCAGCATGATAGCCATAGAGATGAGTCTTGGGATCACCGCTCCCATCGAACTTGACCAAGTCAGGCATTTGGAATTTGTCTGGCAGTTTAGCATTAGGGTACAGGCAGAGACGATCCAAATCAATCCCTCCTGCACTGATCTTCCCAGATTTTGAGACACCGTCTTCTAGCTTAGCCATCTTAGCCATAAGAGCTACCATATCAGGATTCAAAACAGGCCTACCACCTGTCGAATCTAGCTTTGTAACAGGTGCGTGAACCTCCCTAGGGTTAGGCTGAACAATGAGACGCCCCTCGTGATTCGGATCTGGGACCATGACAGGCTGCTCCTGGTTGTCCTCATCGTCCACGCCTTCCTCTTTGAGTGGAGGTGGAAGACGAGTGTTGATAAGGTCATTGAGACGGGTGATGTTAGCATCGGTCTGGATGGCCCTCTGCTGCATAGCGGTGATGCTATTCTGGAGGTTCATGAGCATGTCTTCCAAAGAGAGCGGCGGATTTGCCATTGCAGGTTTTGACAATGTTGAAGAAGGGGAAGCCGACGGCGTGGCTTTTTGCAAAATCGATGGCGAACCCGACTGTAGGGCAACCAACAATGAACCTGGAGAAGCCTCCGTTGCAACTGACTGGGTTTCTAGCCTGACAAGTCTTTGAATCGGATTCTGAAGACGTTCCCAAGTAGGTTTGGCTCTTCCTTTCGGTACTCTCTTGGTTGGCGCAATGGCTATGAACTAGACAGTAAAATAAGTGAAAGATCAGTGGTGTTCCTACAGCAATTAGAATGCAATGCATACGTCGTTGTCGGTGTCAAACCCTAGACTCTAGAACTAGAGACGAGTCTGTCTCATGATGTTCAGACGCTGCCAAAATCCTCAGATTTCTTTTCGAGGGTGTATCCTTTGAATAGATCAAACTGATCCTAAGAGACATCAAAACAGACTAAATCTTTGGTTAGTCCCTTTTGAAGATTCGACTTTGAACTTGGAACAACTCGGTATTGATGGCGTGACACCTTTACCGGGGTGGCTTCAACAACAACGCGCGTTAGCCGGGGCGGTGTACGTGCTGCGCACGATAACCAAAATGACATCAATATCACGACATCAATACTTTGTGGTTCCTTATTTTTGGTTGAATCTTCAACCGGGCATGAGCCAAGGATTTAATAAGGTTTGATTTCCCAAAATCTCGCTGATCTAAGAACTTTGAAAATTTACAACATGCACCATCGAAATGCACGACTCTTCATCGGATCTAGCAGCGTCCAAATTAGCATAAGACAGACTCGGAAGCGAGAGACAACCTAGAAGCCGCCCTATACATGCTCCTACGCAAAACGACATGTATGTATGTACAGTTCCAGAGACGAGTTTGCCTCACGAATTTCAGACGTTGCCAGAATCCTCAGAATTCTTTTCGGCGATGTGTCCCCATGTAGATCGACAGATCCTAAGAGATGTCAAAATAAACTAAATCTTCGTCTAGTCCCTTTTGAAGATTTAACTTTGAACTAGAAACAACTCGGCATTGATGACATGGCACCTTAACCTTGAACAACGTGGTGTATAGTGACAACACACTTCAACCTGGGTGGCGCCAGTGACACAGCATCAATACTTTGTTGTTCCTTATTGTCGGTTGAATCCTCAATCAGGCATGAGCCGAGGATTTAGCAAACTTTGATTTCTCAAAGTCTCATTGAACTAAGGACTTTGCGATTGATAACGAACATTCGACAGAATGAACGACTCCTCATCGGGTCCAACAACGTCTTAGACAGCGTAAGACAAACTCAAAAGAAAGAACTGCCCTAAGCATGCTCCTATGCAAAACAATGTATGTACAGTGCATGCGATAGGGAAAGCAGTAACACATAAACAGTTACGGGGGTTAGATGCAAATAGATCTTACCCTGTAGGTACCTGTCTTAATTTGGAGAGTTCTAGAGCTTTGTATATGCAAAGGCCGGTTTTGGTTCGTAACGGGTTCCTCGGACTAGGGCCACAGATATACCTCCTGCTGTTCGCGATACGCTGAACAACAGTCAAACGGTAGCATGACCCATCATCGTTGAAGGTTGTTAGTCATTCGGGGTCCCCGGTCTCCGGTAAACCGTGCCGGATTGCCAAAACGATCCAACGAGGCTTATCCCAAATCGATGCAAATGAAATGCTAGAAATCGATTAAGAAGAAAAAGAATCACAAAATCACAAAATGCCTTTTTCAAATTTGGCTCACTTTATTTAGTCCATCTTTAGAGGAAACTACGCAAGTGAACAATCGAAAAAGTCCCAGATCAGATTGGCCGGACACGAGGTCCTGTTAAATCACCATTCCAATCTTCGGCAGCGCGAAACTGACTGTTTTGACAAACTTTTTAGGGTTTGTTCAAAAATGTATTAAATTCTAAGTATGAATTAATATTGGTTCGATTTTCCCCAGCAGAGTCGCCACTGTGGGCAGCATGCCCTTGGAATTTTCGGATTCCAAATGCAAGCCTTCGGGAATTTCGTTTCCCGAAGCAAAAGCCCATAATCGAGGGAGCGCGAGTGGAGATGCAAGCGCTCGGAATACAGAGTCGTCACTCGGGTTTGAAGGTCCGACACCTAAGGAACGGTATTTCGAAGCACCTGTCGCGCTATTTGATTTGAAAAAGTGAAGGAACCAGTCCGTCATAACCATATCTGGGTTCGAGAGCCAGGTTACGAGAGGGGAAGGGTTTTAAGGCACCCCCCTCGCCCAATCCGGAGATCGGTCTCTACTTAGGCATTTTTGAAAACTTTGTGATTCTTCTTTTTAACCAATTTTAGCCAATTAGGGCGGGAAAACAGTTAATCGGGGATTAAAACTGTAACATGTTTGCAAGATATGTATGCATTTGAACATGGATGGATGGAATACTATGAAAAATGGGATAAAACCCAACCCTCTGATCAGAACATCAAGAACACTGCACAAGGTTTAGGCATGCCAACACCATGGCCAACTTTGCATGCATGGATCTACGTACATGCAAAGAACCGTCGCGCGACATTCCTAAACCCTCGCGCGCGTGTTTGTTCCCACCACAGATTGAATTTTGATCCCTTTCTGGGCTCTGGAAGGACCAGTGCTCACCCAGGGGGCAAACCAAGCAGTTTAATAAGTACTGGAAAGTAAATAATTATTACAAACAGAGTGAATGGAATAGAAACACAACCCCTAAACAGTGGGGGTGAATAAACAGAGGCTTAAGCCTAGGCTGCCATGCAAGGGCTATTACTGGAAGATGAAGAACCATCGCGCGTGGGTTTAGAATACTCGCGCGAGTGTTCTTGATCGGACTTCCAGGAATTGCTTTGCATGCCTGGGGTTCTGAAACATACTCAGAAACATCCCAAGGGCATTCCAAACTAAATAAGACAATAAATTAAGCTAAACTATGGCTTTTACATGCAGCACAGTGATCTAAAAGCCTAAACATGCTCCAAAACAGTAAGAACTATTTATAAAACACAAAGAACAGGATACCCTTCCCCCACGAGGTTCATCATCACACTGACACAAAGTGTCGCACGAGCATCAAGAACCGTCGCGCGAGGGTTCCTTCTTCATTGCTTCTTGTAACTTTGCTGACTTTAGGGCCACGACTGGTATTGATTACCAGCCTTGGCCCTGCCAGCCCCCCTCAGAGATCAGAACAGGAAAACAGTAGGTATGCTATACCTTTGGTTGAGTTTGAAAGAGCGCTTGAACTTGAGTTGAAAGAGTGCTTGAGCTTTGAGTTGATTTGAGGTTGAATACTTTTGAGTGGTGGAAACACGGTGTGAAAATAGGTGTAAAATTTTGTAACCTTTTTTTCCAACTCAAGGTGTATGGATTTCTAAGCCTTTATGCTTTGAAATTTTTGAACCCTTTAAAAAGACTAACATGGGGGGGTATTTATAGGGCAAGACCCTTTCATTAATGGAAACCCTCCGTTAATGGAATTTATTCCATTAAAAGAAACTATTCCATTAATGGAAACCATCCATTAATGGAAAACATCCCAATAATGGAAACATTCTAGAACATTCTTGAATCTTCTAGAACATTCTAGAATCCTTCTAATAATAGAAAGTTTCTAGAAATGGAAAGTTGCAAATTTAACCAGTGCGCGCGGATCGAAAATCGACGCGTTCCAGTAGGGTTCCGGGAATTTTAAAGAGTTTTGAAAACACTCAAAGCTCAAGCAAGCCATCACTCCCGGGGTGTTCTTGATCCATTTCATCATCGGGGAAACAAAAACCGTAAGTAAACTAATCTGGAAGCCCAGATTGGGGTGTCTACACTCAGCGGGAGGTTTGTTGAACTCATGCTCTTTGACGAGAGGAGGCTCCGTGCCTTGTATCATGTTCAGGGATATCAGCATCGCATTGCTCGGGCTTTCAACAAGAAGGTAAAGTCTCGCACCTTAGTCGAAGGAGACATGGTTACAAAGGAAATCCGGGCTCCCATCTTTGATCTCCGCGGGAAGTTCCGTCCGAAGCGCTCAGGGCCTTACCTCATCAAGACTATCCTCTCTGGGGGAGCAGTTCAACTCATGGATCTGGACGGCAACGAGTTCAACACTCTGGTCAACCTGGATCAACTCAAGCATTACTATCCCTGAGAGAGGCTCGCTGGGCCGAAAACCACAAGGGTGGGTGGTTCCGTGCAAAAATTAGAGCATGCCTGCTAGACCGAAAACCTAAGGAGGCGGTCTAGGCAAAAATACATAGGCCAAAATCAAAGCTCGCTAGGCCGGAAACCCGAATGGGTGGTCCTAAGCAAAAATTAGGGCGTAAAAGTTGAGTTAAAATACACGAGCGAACCTTAGCCTGAACTACGTTTTGACCTGATTCCTTGAAAAGGATACGTAGGCAATCTCTCCGTGAGATTCGGTCATAATCAATCAACTTGATCCAGGGTACCTTGTTCCGAAGGGTGTTTTCGATATGCAGCGCGGTGTTCAATACTTGGACCCAAAAGGGGAAAGTCCTTAATCTTTCGATCTCATTCAAACTACTACTTCTATTATACAGGCTGAGCAAGCTTTCAAAACAGTTAAAGCATAAAAACAGAATAAAATGCTAGCGGCCCTCATGGGCTCACAGTTTATTCTAGATCATCAGGGTCGTGTCTGGAGTCAGTCTGCATTTTGTCTTCTGATAATTTCTCTTCTTAACCATGCCTTATAACGATTTGTTAGCTCTGTGCTGGAACCTGGATCTGGTCCGCCGAGCTCCCTCGAGCCCCAGTTGCATTCATACCCAAGCAGGTTTTGTGCAGTGAAGGCAGGAACATGAAAGATCTCCGCTCCGGCTCTGTGAAATCCTTGGCTTATCCCGAGCTGCCGAAGGATACGGCCAGGAATGTAGAATGTGAAGCTAGACAGACCAGCAATCACCACTCTCTCATAACCTGCAGATTTTACGGCCATATCTGGGATATCTAACTCTTCGTGCCTCCAGGTGATTTCTTCTGATGGTAGCTCGTTCATGAATCTAACCCACTCAGCTATGGGCATCTCTGGGTACAACATCTCTCTCTGGTGCATTTGCCTGCGTAAGCGGGGCCAGTTCGCTACTGGGGCTGCAATCAACCCGAGCTTGTCTGATAGCCACAACTGCATGAGTAGCAAAACAAGTAAGGAGCCACATAAAACTTGAGCGAAAAAAAAAAACAGGTAAGGAGCTCTGATATAGCCTTAGTCGAGTGTTGAGGTAAAAACAGAATGTCTGAAAACCGGAAAAAGGTGAGTTGAGTGGGAGTTTACCTGCAATAGCAGCGGACTGCCACTGAATATCATCGTTTGCCCGCTTGCTACTAAATCTAGCCCTATGAGTGTCTCAGAGAGAACCATTGGCACCACGTTCCTCCGACCGCCCAGTTGAGTGGCCACGCTCACTAGAGAGGGGTTGACCTGTCTAGTCGGATATACCAACAAGTACGCGGCCAGCACACTGATCACCAGTGCAAAATGACGGCGAGCTTGCCAGGCCATGTCTCTGGTATCGCCTTCAGGCCCATACCACTCCATCAAGCGCATGATGTTTATCTGCCCGCCGCTTAGCAGGCTTTCAGCCGCACCCGTAGTGATATCCAGACTGGTTTTTAAAAGTTTGGACATGCTCTTTCGGTATGGTGGTATGACAATTAGGTGAGATGCAAAGCCTTGGAGGTACCCTTGGAGTTCCTCCACAGTCGGACACAGCTCATCATCCCCAAATCTGAACACATGGACATCCGGGTCCCAAAACCGTACAGCTGACTGCAAAATTGCGGGTTGCAGTCGTATGTTTCGAAGGAAACGGACGGCGGCTAGCCCATGAGTTCGGAAGGATAGCCAATCAGTTGCGGCAAAGGCTTCTAGCCATGGATCAATTAGTGCTGGAAGATGATTTGCCATTTGTTTGTGATTTGCAAGGTTTTCTGTGGGAGAGGTGCTTTGTATACCTCCGAGGAGTCCTCTTTTATAACCAAATGAAGGGAAAATATCCCTGTGCCCATGTAGAGTATCAGGCAAGGTGGCATACCTTTTCACTCAAAGGTCACACTTATTGGAGCATCTCTGAATCTCCAGGACGACCAAAGTGCTGTTAGGGCCCACATCCCTTTGCTTTTTGAATGAATCAAAGCTGGCACTCGAGACTGAAGTGAATGCTCGTGCGACTATTCCGAAAGCTCGCGCGATGGTTCAGCCTCTTTTGGCCAGGAATAAGCAGCCTACTGACTTTTGGAGGGTGGTTCTTCGCATTTCGACCCGAGTCAGTTTTCGGACGTTGAATGTTTCCAACGGGCCATTGTGGATATTCGTGGTGTTATGGAAGTCTTAATTGCCAAATTATGTTTTTAATGATGGGTTTCGGGCTCAGAGAAATGGTGTCGGTTCTTGGTCAGCGTACAAGTTCTTATTTCATTAAACAAGCCAGGCTTAAAGGCCATACAACTCACATAATAAGCATACGAAAGGATGGAACGTGGCTCAAACAGTCCAACCACTTGGAACTTATTTCTGGTACAAACTCGGTTCTGGTGGACTTCAGAAGTATTCCCTTAATTTGGCATAGACTTCTCTGCGAAGCCATTTCACGTAACGGCTCTCCAGCCATGTCAGGGGATCAGGGAAAGCCTCCTCCAGTTCTCTGTTGGTCCAGCTGTACTCGTAGGCTTGCAAGTTGTGGCTGTCAAATGTGGGAAGCCTGAAACGCTCCCTCCCAAAGCACCTGCTCTTTTGATTTCTGCCCAGCTGTCGAAGCGTCCATCCTAGGATATAGAAAGTGAAGCTCGTCAGCCCAGCAAGGATCACTCGTGTGAACCCCGCAGATTTTACGGTCATCGCCGGCAGGTTCAGCCATGGGCATCTCCAGACTATGTCTTCTGATTGCATGTCATTCAGAAAGGCATACCATATATCAACCGTCAGCTCAGGGTACACCATTGGTCTCTCGACCAGTTGCCTCAGGAAATCTTCGAAGCCGGCCTCCAGAGCTTCAAGTACACCCACCTTGTCTGAAAGCCAAAGCTGAGTGTAAAAACAAGTAAGAATTCAAATATAGCCAGAGTAAAAAAAATAAGTAAGGTTTGTCGAGCGTTCCTAGCCTGAGTGTGAGGTAAAACGAGAAAGTATGTGCATAAAGAAAAGGTGAGTTGAGTGAGAACCTACCTGGAGCAGGAGAGGACATCCGCTGAACCAACTTGCCTGGCCGCTTTTCACTAAATCCAAGCCTATGAGGGTTTCCGCTAGAACGGTGGGCATGATATTCTTTCGAGCATCCATTTGCAGCGCCATGCTCACTATGCTTGGGCTAACTTCTCTGTTAACAGGGATCAGCATGTAGGCAGCCAGCGCGCAAACCGAGAGCACTAAGCGTCTGTGGGCTTGTCCAACGTAATCTCCTAGGGCACCTTCGGGACCGTACAGCTCGATAAGACGGACAATGTTGAGATTGCCGTTTTGGATTATGCTTGCTGACAGTTCTTCGGGAATGTTGAGCTTTGCCTCTAAGAGTTGACTCATATCCTCCTGGAACGGAGGGATGGCGAGAACTTCACAGTCAGTGAATCCTCGAAGGTAGGCTTGGAACTCCTCCACTGTCGGGCACATTTTGTCATCGTAAAAGCGAAAAACGTGTATGACAGGATCCCAATACACCAATGCAGCTTCAAGAAATTCAAGTTGTGCCTCCATGAATCGGAGGTCGCGAATGGAAGATAGGCATTGGGAACGAGGGCTTTCCCAGTCGATGGTTTCGGGCCGTGTCAGCCACGGATCGAGTATGGCGGCTAGCGGATTTTCCATTTTAGGTAAAGTGGATATTCTTGGGCTTCAGGGGAAGAGATGCTTCTGGCATTGCTGTGCATACCATGCTTTTATAGGCAAAATCTCCAAAAATATCATCCTCGGTTTTCATAACCAAGGGTTATAGCTTCATGAAAGGTTGGGACACCTTGCCATGCAAGGACACACAACTCTGCAAACTGCAGAATGGTCTGCCGGACGTTTGTGAATGATGACAGGGCCTCTGGTGCCTTCAAAAGTTGGTTTGGTCAAAAGAGGGTGGCCTGACAGGGACAAACCCTCGCACGAGCATTCAAGAACCCTCGCACGATACAAAACACGCGCGCGACTATTCTGAACCGTCACGCGATGGTTCTCCTGCAATTTTGACAGATTTTGGCAGCTACTGTCCATTTTTGGTCGTTTTGGGTTCCAGAGGGTTTTTGGCATTTTGGTTGATTCCAGCAAGTCATAATGGGTATATATGACTGTGTGCAAGCATCGGATTCAATTTATCGCGCTTAACGAAGATTGCGGACCGTCAGCGGCCCGTTTTAAGCAAAAATCAAGATTTCAAGAGGGCAAAACTCGTTCTATGCATTTTTCGCAAGTTCTATCATGCCATACTGGTCATATGGAACTTATGTGACTGTATGGAGGTGTCGGTTTCGGTCCGGGTCATATTTGAGTTTCTGCGTCGCGTGTCCCTTTTGTGTCTGTTGGGCACTTTTTGGGCTGAATTTCATTCCGGAGAGTTTTTCTTCATTCCGTCGACTTATGCAAGTCATGTTATGCGTGTTTGACATTGCAGAAGTGTCATATTGTTCAGTTTCAAAGTATTTTGAATTTTGGCCTATTAATGCCTGAAAATTCATTATATTTCCCGTATCCTCATATCCTGGCTGTGTCCTGGGGGTATTTCCCGTTTTCTTTCAAGCTAGTCACTCTTGTACGTATGTGTGTATCTGTGTGTAGTCTCGGTGTGTTATCAACGCAAGTTTGGTATTAGTGGCCGATGTTTACCTCTTTTATGCATATAAAGAGCGGATAAACCATGAAAATGCAAATTTCATAACTAAACTATGCTGTGTCATACCCAAAACCAAAGGAAAGCTACTGTATCTGTGGCACATCTGCCGAGCAAAATCATCAAAAGTAGTTCGGGCACATCCGCTCATCCATCAAAAAGGCACACAGGCCTCCAAAATCCATGTCAAGTATCAGTGCTAGGGCACACCTGCCTTCCATCTACCTACTTGGGCACGGAGGCCCCCAAAAATAAAGCTAAATGCAGAAAATAAAAAGTCCCGCTCTAAACCTCAATCCTCGCCTCCGAACCAGTCCTCCAGGCCAGTACGGCCACCATCATCGTCACTACCATCATCATCGTCATCAGCTCCATCCTTGGGATCCTCCTGGTACGCCGGATCATCAACTGAGTCATCGGAGTCGCTACGGGCGGGTGAGTGCTCCTCCTCCTCTTCTTCCTCCTCCTCGTCTACCTTCTCATCTCCGTCATCTTCCTTCTCGTCCTCGAAAGTCGGGAGCAATACCAGCTTGGGTCTCTTGTGGGCCCGTTGCTCCTCCAATGATGGTCTTTTGCGCACCGCAATGCGGAATTGCTCCTCAGCACGTGCCATGGTTTGTCCAACTGGTTCTTTGCCTGCAGCTACCTGTGAGCTCCTGGTCTGTTGCTATGGTGTGGCTGTCGGTACAGGAGTCCTGGCTGCTAACTTCTTCTGCGGAGGCGGCCATGTCCTCTTGCTCCTAGAAGTCGCCTGTCCCTGTGTCTGCATTGTCGTATTATGTAAAGCATTAGTATACATTGTGCATATTGTATATTGTATATATCAAATGTTTGAATGACAGGTGCATTTTGTTAAAAGCAAGAAAAGCATATGTATCGAAAGCAGAAGTACATCGTCAAGTATCAAAAGCAGGAATGTATTGCTATATACCTGAAGCTTCTTGGCAGTAGCTCCTTGAGCCTGTGGAGCAGTAGGTACTGGATAGCGCAATTCCAATTGAAAGCCACCTGCTGCTTGCCTAACTAAGTTCTCCAAGGCCAGCATACGGCGAACAGCCTCATTCACCCACTCAGCGGGCGCCTGCAAAGGCATTTCAGTATCATCCAGCATATTCAATAATGGTGCATGTATTAAAGTGTAAACATGATTCATACCGGAACAGTCACAGGCTGTGGCTCGACTCTAGCAGGCACTAAGTGTATCTCAGCTAGATTTCCTTGTGCATCTGTAACTGGAATTACCCATGACATCTCTGGGGGTCCGCCTCTCACAGGTACGCCTGCATGGTGCCTAACACGGCCTTCACCGCCCGTCGCTCTCTCTCTAGCACCTCTCCTCCCTTCCGCAGCTCCGCGTGCCTGACTCCGCACGACTCTGAAAGCCCGTATACCCAGTGGCGCAGGAAGCGTCTTAGCTCTGTGTCTGGCTGCGTGAACCTCTCTAGCTCAGTCCGGGTGTAGGTGCTCGTATGAGATGCTCGAGGCGGACGTGGCCCTGGCACTTGGAACGCCGTATAGCCAAGAGACTGGCGTGTCACTCGATCTCCAAGGTACCACTGCCAGCCAAAGGCCGACTCAAGCAGTACCCTACTGGCGGTAATGGCCTTGCTCCTGGCCAGGTACGTAGGCTCTGCTCCTGCCACTCTCCAAGGGTTCCAGTTTGTAACGACCCTGATTTTTGGTCAATAAAAATTTCGCTAAAAATTTGAATTTTAGTTTAATACTTGGATTTCATTTTTAACACCCAAAAATCGGTCGTTATCGACTTATAAAATTTTGTTATTTTATTTGAAAATTCTTTATTTATTTTATAAATCCCTTTTTGCGATTTATAATCCGTCATAATTAGGTTTATGACTTAGGAGATTGGAATTCATCGCCCGGGCATTAAGGTCATTTTCTAGTAGACGAGTATGCCTATTTAGACCTTGGTATAATTACTTAGTAATTGTAGAAAATCCTAGAATTTATTTTCTCGGCTGGAAATCCTGCATGGCAACCGATTAGTTAGCAAACCCTAACTACCATATGGCTTAGTTGCATTTCCCCTAACCTAGAGCATTGCATCGATGCCAAAATGGTTAATATTTAGTCCTTGCCTTGACCGTTAACTTGACTGCCTTGCCTTGGCATCGGCTCGCTGTCGCGCCTGCCTCGCCTAGGCGTCGGGTCACTGCCAGGTTGCTCTGCCTTGGCATGCTCACGCCGCCTCGGCCGTCGCATTGCTTGCAGGCCGCCTTGGCCACTGCTTGGCCACTAGGCTGCCTTGGCCATGCTCACGCCGCCTCGGCCGTCGCCTTGCTTGCAGGCCGCCTTGGCCACTGCTTGGCCACTGCTTGGCCACCGGGCTGCCTTGGCCACTGTTTGGCCACCGGGCTGCTTTGGCCGCCGCTTGGCCGCTGCTTGGCCACCGGGCTGCCTTGGCCACCGGACTGCTTTGGCCACCGCTTGGCCACCGCCTCGCCACCAGGCTGCCTTGGCCACGCTCACGCCTTGTCTTGGCGTTTGACCTAGGGTAATATTTATCCGTTGGACGATAGATGCTAGGGTAATCTTTACCCATTGGTCAATAGGTAAACCTTGGTTAATCTTCCTAAGTACGAGATTAGATTAGTTTAGTGCTTAATTGCAAAGTATTATACTTTTGGTATTAACCGTTGGATAATAACCGTTAGGAGTTTTATTAACCATTGGACGATAGACTAGAATCCTAGCCATTATTACCCATTGGTTATTAACCATTAGAGAAACTATTATCCATTGGATAATAGTTAGTCTTGACAATCATGTACTTGTTTGATTTAAATATTAGACTTGGCCATGTGTGTTATTTGATTAAAATACAATTAGTACATTAGGTTAGTATTATTATACATAGTACTTTGAAAGTAGTAGAATACTATATTAGATATTAGCCCTAGGTCATATCTAGTATAGATATAGTCTAGTACATGTATATATATATACATATGTATGTACTTGTTGTATATATATATTATATTGTATATAGCATGTGTGTTATTAAATATTATATTTAGAAAATCAAATTCACTTGAATACTTAGATTTTATCAAAGACCCATAGTACATATATATATATATGTATACAAGTAGTCTTTCATAGTACATACAAGTGGGAGAGAGAGAGAGAGAGAGGGAGAGAGAGAGAAAAGCCGAGAGAGAGAGAGAGAGAGAAGGAAAAGAGAGAGAAAGATGTGATGTATTGCTTGACTTTTGTCTATCAAACCCTAGATACATGTATAGGTTAGTACTTGTACTAAGTGAAAGAAGTAGGAAGGAGAGGATGGGAGAGAGATTTGAAGTACAAATCTCCTACAAAGTCAAACCCTTCTTGTCCTTATATATATATATATATATATATATATATATGTACATAGTACAATGTACCAAGTGGAGAGAGAGAGAGAGAGAGAGGAGGAGAGAGAGGCCGAGAGAGAGAGATTGAGAGAGAGAGAGGTTCGGATGGAGAGAGAGGGAGAGAGTGATGTGTGTGCAAGTGGATGACATGCTTGGGTCATCTTTGTCCTAGTTGTGTATGCTTTCAAGTGAAAGCATAACCAATGCCATCCAATCTTGTCCTTCCTTGTACAAACCCCAATTCTATACTTGAAACAAATCCACTTGCTTGGCCAATCTTCCATAATCCAATCCAAAGGACACATCCTAGCCTTGCATGCCTAGTTTTTAGGTTGTTTCTTGCAAGGAAGCAAGATTTGATGAAATAAAAAAAATAAGGTATAGAGAGAGAGAGGGGAATTCGGCTAGGGAGAGAGAGAGGGAGTTCTTGGCCTATAAATAGCAAGCCACTTCTTCATTTGAACTCACACCTTCACCTCATTCTCCAACTTCTCTCTAAAATCTCTAAGAAACCAGTTTCTGGACAGCCTACTGTCCTCTGAAAAACTCCATTTTTTCTCCGGGCGAAAGTCGTTTCTAGGAACAACGACCTCCACGAAAGTCGTAGAACACTTCGAGAGCTTCAGTTTAGACCCAAGAACCACCCCAAACGGTCAAGAGATGACCAAGATATCGACCTCCAAAGTTCAGTGAAAAATCTGGAAATTCCATTCCAGACAGCTCACTGTCCACTTTCTTATCCCCATTTTTCTCCGGGTGAAAGTCGTTTCTAGGAATAACGTCCTTCACGGAAGTTGTAGAAAATTTCGAGATCTTCGTTTAAGACTCAAGAACGATCCTATTCGGCCCAGTTGTGACCGAGTTACTGCCATTCAAAGTTCGGTCCAGATTGGAGAGTTTCACCGCCCGTAGAATTTTTCAACTAGCTTATTCGGCCCCAACTAGTTTCGGATTAAGGTAGAATCTTCTTATACCCCTACCCTACGTATATCGTATGATATGAGCGTGATTAAGAATATGTAGTACTTGGCTAGTTGATCGCATGATGTTGTTTGACGTAGAATTCTTTGAAGTATATGAGCATGATAATGTAGTTGTGATATTTAGCTTGTAGAACTTTCTTGCTAAAAGTACGTAGTTTATTTTGATCTTATGGCTACTTGATTGCTTGATCGCCTAATTACCACGTGATTGTATGAACTCGTCAATAAACATGTGTTGCTTTATTGAACTTCTCGAAGGAAATGCGTTTTAAAGATAAAGTGTCGTTTTGAAACGAAGTATTTGTATTTTGACCTTTTAACGAGCATGATAGTATAGAGTTGGATGATCTTGCTATTTGATATCGCATGAGTTATGTGAATAGTCCCACCGCGGAGTCTATGCATGATTTCGAGACACGACAACCGAGAAGTAGAAACATGACACCTAGAGTGTGGATAAAGGAAATAATAGGACTTGGTAAAATATTTTAGAAACTACGTAATGGCCGGACTTGGTAGCCTCACGTTGGTATGCGTTACCAATGGGGCCGGACTTGGTAGCTTCATTGGAGGTGTGTGACTTGGTTATCCGCGGAGAGGAGCCAAGATGTGACACAATGTGCCGGACTTGGTAGCCATTGTGGCCAATAAGCCGGACTTGGTAGCTTCATTGGAGGTGTGTGACTTGGTTATCCGCGGATATCTGCCAAGATGTGACACAATGTGCCGGACTTGGTAGCCATTGTGGCCAATAAGCCGGACTTGGTAGCTTCATTGGAGGTGTGTGACTTGGTTATCCGCGGAGAGGAGCCAAGATGTGACACAATGTGCCGGACTTGGTAGCCATTGTGGCCAATAAGCCGGACTTGGTAGCTTATTGATTGTGTGCGTTCATAATGTGCCGGACTTGGTAGCTCATTGGTGTGTGCGTGTGATTTTTGGAAATGATGTTGAAAGATGAGACACAAAATGATGAGTTACGTGGGAGAAACACACAGAAACATGACACCAACGATAGATAGCGAATGCGGATGTGTCATTGTTGTTGTTATTGTTATATTAATGCATGTGCTGTTATGACTCTTTATGATATATGCATGACTTGCTATTTGTAAGTTAAGGGTTAATGGGTTTTGGATTATTCTATTGAGCTTTTGTAGCTCACGGTGTTACCTTTTTGGTGACCCTGACATATTATACTGGGGGCGACACTGGTATAATGTGTCAGATTTTATAGATGAGCAGCATGAACAGTACACCTTGGAGGCCTTTGGATCTGAGGAACTTGCTAGGATGGAAGAAGAGAAGGAGCTGTAGATAACCTTAGATTATCCCCTCTTTTGTTGAATAAAAGTACTCTTGTGAGAATTATGTTGTAATAATGAGCTAGACTCTCCTTGACTTATTCAATAAAAATGTTTATTTAACGTACCCAAAATTCGGGGCGTTACACAGTTGATCTGCACACAGATTAACAGACAATAAAGGCAATTGGTCAGCGACAGCATTAAAGCAATTGAAGCACATACACATTTTGAGATATTGAGGGTTTTATGGTATACCTGTGAGGCTCTGAGCTCGTCTAGGTACAGTCTATAGGCGTTCAGGTCGCCCCTACCTTCCTTCGGCCCCATGTATTTCTTACTCCATATCAGCGCACGAGGGAGGGTGCTCAAGTCGGGATGCTTGCATTGAGGCGGATACATCCGCAGGACTTCGTAGGCCCAAAGCTGTTCAAATTCAAGCACGTTCATGCGTTAGTCACAGGATATTGTGCAGATATGTATTCAAACCGGCTATGGAAATAGACAAATAAACAATGCAAGCATAATAGAAGTTGTGTTGTGTTATTTTACCTCCCAGACTCGCCAATAGCCAGCAGTGCTCTTCCCTGTCCTTGAAGAGTTGCCCAGGAAGGTGTAAGCTGTAGCCAGTGCTGCTCCACCCCAGTCAAAGCGTGAAGCTGTCCTCAAGTCTCTCAGGGCTGGCAGATAAGAGAAGTGTACTCTGCTACGCCTGTTTGGATACAGGGTAGCACCAAAGAGATACAGCAGGTATGCCCTGGCCATTTGTTCCGCCTCCCGCTCTGTAGTCACCTTCTTCTTCAATTACTTCTTGAACTGCTCGTATTTCGCCATACCCTCCTCAATCTTGGGTGCATCACCCAGAAATCACTCCAGTGCAGCCTGATCATTCTAAATGCTGGAGTCAAAAGGGATGGGCTCTCCTCCCACTCTCAGCCCCGTGATCGCTGCGGAATCTGCCGGTGTCACTGTCATCTCTCTAGGGGGAAGGGGGAAGGTATTGGTAGTGTCCCTCCATCTCTCTGTGAGTGCTACCAGCATGGCATGATCAATCCTACTCCGGGTGAGAGTCCGTATGAAATCCCCAAAGCCTGCAGCATCCACTAAATCTCTCACCACTTGGGGCCTCGTACAGCACCAGGGATTTGCATGCACCCCCAAATCCTCGAATACCCCTCTGAGCTGCTCCCTCCTGTTTCAAGTACACAGTTGAGCAACAGGACAAATGTTAGCATGCATAGCTTTCATTTTCAAGTTCTAGGTTATCAATGCAGCGGTGTAACAATGGCTCTTCGATTCGTGCTATTACATGCATGGCCTAAGGGTCATGTCGTCAGGCAACAGGACAAATGTTAGCATGCATGGCTTTCATTTTCAAGTTCTAGGTAATCAATGCAGCGGTACAACGATGGCTCTTCAGTTCATCTTATTGCATGCATGGTCTATCAAGGTTATATCATCGTGATTCTGGCTTAGGTGCAGGCAGTATTCAGATGGTTGGTTTAAGTTATTATTCTACATGGCATGCATTCTATATGGCGTGCGATTCAGTAGTTCCATTATCATGGCTGAGTTGTTTCATGATAGTTGCAGGGGTATTTCATGCTTGTCAATACAATCTACTAAATATACAGGAAAGTGGAAATTGAAGTACAAAGGTAGTTTTCAGGAATTACCACGGCCCAAGTGTTCGCAATGTGAACCAGAGGGTCTCTCAACACTGTCTCGTCATCATACTCTGACCGCTGCGGCGTGTATGATGAGAAACCTGATGGTACAAACAAATGTGGTATAAGGGGCACGTATGTCTCCGATGTATAGTCGGGCCGTCTCACCACTGCTGCCTCTGCCACGGTTGTCACCCTAGGTCCCAGTGCCTCCTCGGCAGCCCTCTCCTCGGTCTCCATGTCTCTCAGTGGCTCCTCTCTATCCTTCCTCTCTCTCTCGGCCCTCTCAGCGGCCTCGGCAGCCTCAATGGCCCGTGCCCGATCCTCTTTGGCTTTTAAAACAATTTCGCCAATATCGGGACGCTCCTCCAAAAGTCTCGCTAGTATCGCATCAGGCGTATACTCAGCAAGATCGTCATAGGTGATCGGCATGTGACGTTACGATGTGGCCGCCATTGCCGGAGGCCTGAACGCGATATCCACCTCACGGATCTCAATATTCTCCTCGCGGATCTCAACAGGGGCAGCCTCTATCGTCTGCTCCTTCTCAATGGGCTCCTCCACTACAATAACGACGCCCTTGCCTTTCGCCGAGTCTCTCAGCGGAGACCCATTTGGCCCGGGGTCATCACCCACGGCTCCACTCCCGCCAACATCACCAGAACTGTCACCGACCATGGGCGAGCCCTCCGCCACTACGCCCGGGCCTTCTGCTTCAGAAATGGCCCCCACGGCCCCAGTAGGAACCCTCGCGCGAGGATTCTCCTCGGTCGCTTGAGGATTCTCTTCGTCTCCAGCCTCCTGCTCGCGGCCTTCTCCGCCATTGCCACTGCCTCCCACCGTTGCACTGGTGTCTACAATAGCTTCGACTGACTGCTGATCTCTGGCTTCAACCGAGTGTTGATCTTCTATACGGATTTCCATGGGTCCTCCCCGATCTTCTGACTGATCAACCACTTCTCCGGTACCCCCATTGCCACCGTGATCTGCCATACGTGCGTGGGAGTGTTTACTTTGGCTGGATTGTGGGAACAAACTTAGGGTTTGAGAGAGTTTCGTAAGAGAGTAAGAAGATTTCGTGGGGTTTCAAAACTGCTGCTAAGCGGTTTTTCTGAAACGTCCTCGCTGATATAATAGCGAAAACGGGCCCGGGCCGGGTCTGGGCCGTTTCAGATCCAAGCCCTAAGAAGCAAATCCTCGCGCGATGGTTTAGAACGCGCGCGCGACGGTTCTTTTGGGCTTCAGGCCCATTTCCCCAGTAGTGCGAGCCCGATCATGCATGTCCTTATCATTGTGACTCATAATGTGTTGTTATGCTTTTGGGTCATTTTTGGGCATTCTTTGGGATTAAGCCCGTCAAAATTCGAGTCATTTTCTATCCCCAGCAGCGGTCCGCCCACGTACGCCAGAGCAAAAATTCCAATCAGCGACGATCTATCCGTCCAATTACCAATCAGCGACGATCTATCCGTCCAATTATCAAATCAGCGACGATCTATCCGTCCGATCATTAAATCAGCGACGATCCATCCGTCCACTTTCAAATCAGCGACGACCCATCCGTCCAATCATTCTTCGGTGCACGGTATTTTTACACATCTGTGCGTTTTTCATTAAATCGACTTTTGGGCAGATTTGGTGGGTGTCTAGAAACCTTTGACGTTACCCGTGCCAGTCAATGGTGCTCCGCGTGCCGTCAAAGGGGGACTACTGTAGACACCCCAATCTGAATCTCCCGATCGTTTTACGGTTTCTTGTTTCCCCGATGATGAATTTGGATTAAGAATAGACTTGAGTTTGGAATGGTTTGAGCGTCGTGTGTGTGGAGCCCTCCTTGAACCTTTTTACCCGCAGAAACCCTAGGTCAAAACCCTAAAAGATGGGGTTGACCATCGCGCGTGGGTTTGGAACCCTCACGCGAGTGTTCTGTGCCAGGTGTGGGCAAAGTCAATCTGTTGACCATTGACCCTCGCATAACCTTTAGAATCCTCGCGCGCGTGTTTAGAACGCTCGCGCGATTGTTCTCTCCTGTCCCCATCCTTAATTTCCAGCTGGATTTTGTGATGATTAGGGGTCTAGTAAGCCTGTGGAACCCCCGTTTTCCACCAGCACAGCTGTTGTAGACTGCAGGTTTGGCTCTTCCCAACACAACCACTCCCTTCACCTTGTTGGAGGCCTTCTCCACCAAGTCTGATTGACCAGCCTTGTTGGCTGATTATTGGGCCATGTCTACCACCCATGCATTTCCCTATATATACCCCCATTGCTTCCAAAGCTAAAGAGACACACAATATCAAGCAAAAAAGGCTTACAAACCCTAACCTCACTTGCAATTCACTCACTCTTGTGCTCTACATACACTCATTTTCCAAGTTACACCATCTTGTTCAAGCCATTTCAAAACAACTCAAGAAAAGGTATAAACATTTACCTGCTTTCTGTTCTGATCCCTGAGGGGGGCTGGCAGGGCCAAGGCTGGTAATCAATACCAGTTCTGGCCCTAAAGTCAGCAAAGCTAAAAGAAGCATGTGACTGGGAACCCTCGCGCGATGGTTTGGAACACTCATGCGACATTTTGTGTCTTTGTGAGATGCAACCTTGTGGGGAAGGGTATCCTGGTTTTTCAGCTTTTTATACTTCTATTACTATTTTGAAGCATGTTAGAACTTTTAGATCACTGTGCTGCATGAAAAAAGCCATGGTTAGCCTATATCACTACAAATGTTTGGTTTGGAATGCCTCTGGGAAGCTTCTGAGCATGTTTCAGAGCCTCAGACATGCAAAGCAATTTTTGAAAGTCCAGTCAGAACACGCGCGCGTGTATTCTCAATACTCGCGCGATGGTTCTCCACTTTCCAGTAACTGCCCTTGCATGGCAACTAAGGCTTAAAGCCTCTGTTTATTCACCCCCACTGTTTAGGGGTTGTCTTTCTATTCATTTGGCTTCTGTTTGAGTTAATTTGTAATAATTAGTCAAATTCCAGTACATATACAACTGCTTGGTTTGCCCCCCCTGGGTGAGCACTGGTCCTTCCAGAGCCCAGAAGGGGATCAAAATCCAACTTGTGGTGGGAACAAACATGCGCGCGAGGGTTTGGAATTGTTGCGCCCTGGTTCTTTGCATGTACGTAGATCCATGCATGCAAAGGTGGCCGTTGTGTTCAACAAATTTGAAACCTTGTGCAGTACTGTTGTTCTGGTCAGAGGGTTGGGTTTTTATCCCATTTTTCATAGTATTCCATCCATCTATGCTCAATATAATACATCTTGCAACATGTTACAGTTTTAAATCCCCGATTAATTGTTTCCCCGCCCTAATTGGCTAAAATTGGTTAAAAAGAAGAAGAATCACAAAAGTTTTCACAAAATACCAAAGTAAAGACCGATCTCCGGATTGGGCGAGAGGGGTGCCTTAAAACCCTTCCCCTCTCGTAACCTAGCTCCCGAACCCAGATATGGTTATGACGGACTGGTTTCCTTCACTTTTTCAAATCAAATAGCGCGGCAGGTGCTTCGAAATACGGTTCCTTGGGTGTCGGACCTTCAAAAGTGGCGACTCTGTATTTTATGAGCGCTTGCTCCGCTCGCGCTTCCTCGATTATGGGCCCTTGCTTGAGGAACGAAATTCCCGAAGGCTTGCATCTTGGAATCCGGAAATTCCAGGCATTCTGCCCACACAACTAATAAAGTAGTTAAAAGGAAAGCACGGCCATGAGATGAAATTCTGAGTGTTTCGGCCCTTCGATTGGTTGATCTACCAGAAATTTTGCAACCGCTCTCCCTTTCACCGACTTTCGAGTGACATTTGATTTCGAACTCGGACAACAAAAGCAACCAACGTGCTAACTTACCGGTAAGTGCTGGTTTCTCGAATAGATATTTGAGGGGGTCCATCCGAGAAATCAGTATCACCGAATAAGACAGCATGTAGTGTCTCAATTTTTTTGTGGCCCAAACGAGCGCCCAACACGTCTTCTCCAATGAAGTGTACCGTTCTTCGCTTCCGACCATCTTCTTGCTCAGGTAGTAGATCGCCCTTTCAACCCCATCATCTCCTTCTTGCGCGACCATGTACCCCATTGATGAGGGCGTGACAGACAAGTATAGGATCAAAGGTTTTCCCGGAATGGGTGGCATCAAGATTGGCATATTCTGAAGGTAAGTTCGTACTGCTTCAAAAGCCTTTTGACACTTGTCATTCCACTCGAATTTCACATCCTTCTTGAGCATACGAAACAACGGTTCACAGGTCAGAGTCAGCTTGGCGATGAATCGACTGATAAATTGAATCTTTCCTAAGAAACACTGGACTTCCTTCTCGGATTGAGGTGGCTTCATCTCAAGAATGGCTTTAATCTTAGAAGGATCCACCTCGATCCCCCTGGTTGTGATCATGAACCCGAGCATTTTGCCAGCAGTGACCCCGAAAGTGCACTTTTGCGGATTAAGACACATCTTGTACTTTTGAATTCTCTCAAAGAACTTTCTCAGTGCTGGGAGATGGTCCTTCCTTTCCTTTCCTTTCACTATCATGTCATCGACGTATACCTCAACCTCCTTGTGAATCATGTCATGCAACAGTGTGGTGGCAACCCCTCTGATACGTAGGACCGGCATTTTTCAACCCAAAAGGCATAAACCGATAGCAATATGTCCCCCACTCAGTGATGAACATGGTCTTTTCCCTGTCTTCCGGAGCTAGGAGAATATGATTGTACCCCGAGAAGCCGTCCATGAAGGATAGTAGGGCGTGTCCTGTAGTGTTATCAACAAGCACGTCTATATGCGGCAATGGAAAATCGTCCTTAGGGCCCGCTTTGTTTAAATCTCTGAAATCGACACACACTTTGATTTTTTCGTCCTTTTTGGGGACGGGAACGATGTTGGCTACCCAAGTGGGGTACTCCGTTACGATTAGAAAACCGGTGTCGATTTGCTTCGTGAGTTCTTCTTTTATTTTCAGTACCCAATCAGGCCGCATTTTTCTTAGTTTTTGCTTAACAGGTTTGGTGTCAGGGTAGAGAGGGATTCTGTGCTCGACTATCTCCGGGTCGATTCCAGGCATGTTTGCGTGGGACCAAGCGAAAATTTCTTTGAATTCTTTTAGTAAATCTTTGAGCTCTTGAAGCTCAGTGGGAGACAGCCCAGAACCTACCTGAACCAATCGAGGGTTCTCATCTTCACCCAAGTTTATGGAGATTATTTCTTCTTTTAAAGGCTGAGCATGCCTTTCATTTTCGCGATCAATGAGGGAACGGATCTCCTTGGGAATGTCCCCATCGAGATCTATTCCTTCATCGTCGGGGTCCAAACAGTTTATTTCAAAAGTCGGCAAGTAAGCAAAAACATCATCCATTTCATTAACCAGTTCAGCAGACGGGGGGAATACAGCGGTTGACTCGAATTCAAAGTAAAAGCTACGATGTGGAGGGCCGATGGGCACAAACTTTGACTCGGTACTAGACGACGAGTCAGTGTCGGACTCGGACTCAGACTGAGACTCAGTGCAGGTGCTGTGAGTGCGAGTTACATGTGGTACAAAAGTGCAATTATCAAAAATGCCTACAGCCTCCACAATGAGTTTGGAAGGGTCTTCAATTTCTTCTTCATCTTCGAGCATCAGCACAGCAGGATCTTCCATTATACCCCCTGATTCCTCGCCCTCGAACAGGAATTGGAGACCGCCCAAACTAAAAGCCTCCAGCCAGTCAAATGCCTCAGATAGCTCCTCTACCTTTGCAGCCTCTTCATCACTCTCCCATGTATCATTGGCGAAGATCTCGAAGCCAGGATACTTCATTTTCGTTTTGAGGTCCACAAAGGGCTCAGGTTCTCCTTGGTACAGCGCCTCCTTCTCTTTCAATTTCATCTCCGTTGCACGGCCCAGGGCGCAATTGCGCCATTTCTTTGCTGAGTCGCTTTTCTTGGCCTCATATCCTAGACCAAAACGTTCGTTACTTCCAGGGAAGTCAGGGAACTCAGGGACTCCTTGAGCATAAAGTCCCAGGCCCATGCCCGGCAGATACTTCATCCGTTTCATAATTTCCAGCGCTGCGGAACTCACCAAGAAGCCGTCCTCGGCTCGGATGGTACACACTTTCGAGGTCATTACTGCAAAGCCCCCCATGGCAATATCTTCCTCTCCATGCATAATCTCTAGAGCGAGGAATTGTCCTCGGAGTGCGGACGAATGCCTGAGTCTCCATGGATGATAAGGGTTCCAGATTCCAAACCCAGAATGAGTTTCTGATGCAATGTTGAGGGCACACCCATGACGTCCGGGCGATGTAGCCAAGGCCTTCCCAACAGGAGATTGAATGATGCAGGTATTTCCAACACACAGAATTCGACGGTGGTCTTAAACTTGCCAGTTGCGAGTTCCAAGTTGATTGTCCCCAAAACATCACGGCGTGTATTATCATAAGCACGGACGCTCAAATTCGACGGCGCAAAGTCCTTGTTCTTGAGGCCCAAGCAATAAGCAGTGCGGAGTGGACACACGTTAATGGCGGAGCCATTATCAACAAGGATTGCCGGGACCCACTTTCCCTGGAATTTCATGGTGATGTGAAGGGGCTTGTTGTGGTCAGCTCCTTCAGGCGGCAGGATTTTCTTAATGAAGGATAAGGTGTGCTGGGTGAAATTCGGGGTTATAAGGGCGATGAGGGCTTCTGGAGCAATATCAGAGGGGACTTCAAATCTGGAAAGGGTGTTCACAAGCCTGCGACGGTGCTCGTGGGAGGCAGCATACACTCCCCACATAGACATGCGAGAGGGGGTTTCCTGGAGTTGTCGGATAATAGGGTCAGTGAAGGCTTCAGGGTCGGATTCAGGGAGGGAGTTGAGGTCGATGGACAGTTTGGGCTGAGAAGGCGGGTTAGGTTTAGTAGAGCTAGGAGGGTTGTTTTGTGGAGCTCGCGGGAGGGGGGTGTTCAGGTTTGTGGGGTTAACAGGGGCATTCTGTTGCGGAGGAGGGGCTCGGGATGAGCTACCCTGCTATAGGTTGGTAGGCTGGTAGACTCTTCCACTCCTGGTAAGGTTGCTAACTGTTTTGGGAATGGGTTCCCACCAAGTACCTTCCCAGAAATTGGAGAAGTCAAAGTCACAGTCGTCCGCCTTACGTTTCCCTTTGTCAAGTGCCGTCTTCTCCAAAGTTTCATTGAGAGTTTCCATTTCCAGGGCGTGCCAGATGCTGTCCTCTTCCAAAGAATTCCAGAAGTTGGCATTGTTGCTGCTGTTGCCAATGCTAATCTGCAGAGATCCTTCATCCAACACGGCCTTATTGACAGTCAGTTCCTCGCCGTTCATCCATACATTCACCAATTCAGACTTTCCCCATAGATCTGTTGGATCCAATACGCAGATGCTGGGCTCATCAGGGATTTGAACTGCAGGTTGGGGGAAGAACTCCTCAATAATGTATTCCTGCGGGAGGAAAAGATAGTCCATGGCACGTTCCAGAGTATCGCAATCTCGAGTGAGGTTAACAATGGTTCTGACGGTGAGCCCTGAGAACATACGGGGATTCATCAGATCCATTTCTTCTACCACTTCTTCTTCTTGAAAAAGGTACGCCAAAGATGTTTCATCCAGAGGATCAGAATCGTCCATCCAGTGCCATCCGTTGGGCTCGGGCTCCCATTCCCATTCATCTTCCTTCTCGACAGGTTCAGGTTTAGTGAATAGTGCAAACAGGGAATACCCATCCAAGGGATCGGCCATCATCTCTTCCCAGTCCTGCCTCCATTCTCCATGTTCCAATTCCTCAACTTGGCTGGGGTTAAGTGCCACGGGCCATACTCCAGTGATAAAAGCCCTGTCTTCCACTGTCAAGAAATCTGGCGCCAGGTCTTCCCACCTTCTTTGAAAGTCCCATTCCACGGTCTCAAGTGCGCAGACTGTATCCTCAACTGGTAGCTCGACGGTTGGTTTGGGTTGGGTGGCAGGAAAGATGTAAAGGCTGGGGTTAAAAGGTTGGCTCATGGAGATAAGGTTGGTGCGGGCATTGGAGTGCTTTGGGAGTGGGTTTGAGACAGTGTTTGGTTTTTGTGGTGGCATAGGGAAGGTTTTGTTGTCTATCAGGTCTTGGATTGCATGGCGGAGACGGAAGCAATTGTCGGTTAGGTGGCCCACATTCTGATGATAGGCACAGTATGCATTAGGGTTGTGGGATGCGGGGAGTTTCTGAGATAAGGGGGTAGGGTTAAGTGGCTTGAGGGTGTCGCTTTCGACCAATTTCTCGAGCACGGCAGAAAGTGGTGTTGAGAATTGCGCAAAAGTGCGGGGTTGGGTACGCGGTTGACTGGTTTGGGTGGCTATTTGGTTCACCGGCTCGGCTTGGGCTGTGTTTGTGGAGGTGTTGGGCAGGTTGGTGTAGTTTGAGTTGCCAAACAGAGCGTTGCTGTTTCCGGAGTAAACCTTCTTGGGCTTGGGAGTAGGCTCGGGCTTGTCGAGGATCCCCAATTGAACTGCTTCTTTGACGGCTAAGCCTGTATCGAAGAATGTTTTAAAGTCTGAGCATGCTTGGGCCATAACCATGTGCCTCGCAAGAGTGGGTTGAAGGTTACGGACAATCATCCGGATTTGGTCCCTGTCGCTCGGTCTATCTTTCATCTGTGCCGCCTTTGCCCTTCACCTTTTCACGAAATCGGCGAAGGCCTCCTTTGCTTCCATCTATGTTGACTCCAATTCACGAGTGGTTACCTCCAACTGAATATTATAATCATACTGCGCCACAAAAGCCGCGCATATATTCTCCCAAGAACGCTTCTTTCTCTCATCCAGTGAAGTGAACCAGTGCAGAGCATGTCCCACCAAAGTCTGTGAGAACATCTGTGCCATAGCATCCTTCTCGACTCCCCACATGGAAAGTGCTCCAATGTATCCCGTCAGGTGTGCCTTTGGATCTCCTGTTCCGTCAAACTTAGCAAAGACGATTGGCCTGAGCTTATCCGGAAGCTTTGCGTTAGGAAACAGGCAAAGCTTGTTGATGTCAAAACCAGTCGACGCTATCTTCTCATTTCTTGCAACGGATTCCTCTAGTTGGGTGAGCTTTGCCAATACCGCTGCCATCTCGGGGTTTTGCGGAGTTTCCAAATCAAAGACCAGCTGCTCTTAGTTCGCATTCGGGTTAGGGTTAGGATTGAAGTTTAAGTTGGGAATTGGGTTTGGGTTTGGGATTGGATTTGGGTTAGGAATAGGAATTGGATTTGGGTTTGGATTCGGGTTTTGTGGTGGGAGACGTCGCGCTACCCCAGTAATCATCATCATGAGTTGGGCAATTTGGTTGTCAGTGCGTTCGCCCAGGCGTTGGATACCCTCTCTGATCTGTCCCATTTCTTCGTACAGATTTCCCGGGTTTGGGTTAGGATTTGGATGAGGATTGGGGACGGGATTTGGATTTGGATTTGGCTCGCCTCCGTTTGGGTTTGGGTTAGGGTTGCCTCCGTCTGGGTTGACACTTGGGTTAGGATTCGGGTTTAGGTTACCTCCGTTTGGGTTTAGCGTGGGGTTCGGGCTTGGGTTTAAGCCTCCAATCAATAGATCCATTTCCACCCCCAAATCTGATGCACTGACGGAGTCTGCTTGCAGTTGGAGCCGTTCCAATCTCTGCCCCAAGGGTCTGGTCCAGGAGGGTATGATGTTCTTCTTTTTCGGCCCAATTGCTTAGAACTGACAGCAAAGCAAAAATTTGTTCTCAGACGCGGCTCCTGCTTGCATTTTTATGAAATTTGTGCATGATTTTTGAAAAATGAGTGCCTCATCGTCACCGTCATCGACTCCGATTTTTTTTTGAACAATCGACTTATGGGAGGTTGCCTTGATCCTCTGATTTTTGCGGTGTGTCCTCATTTAGGAACGGTCGATTCCTAAAAGATGCTAAAATAAGCTAAGTATTTGGCTAATATTCCATCGACAATTTGACCGTTGGTTCGGAATGGCTCGGGGTGAACGATGTGATACGATTACCGAAGTGGCGTAAGCGGTACACTTGATTTTAGCCTGGATGGTGTTGGCATCACAATGTTCTGCTCCCCTATCATTCCTTTCCTTTGGTTAAATCTTGATTAAACACTAGTCAAGGACTTAGCAAAATTTTATTTTCCTCTAGGTCCGAGTTCGAGGACTCATGTGATTTAGCAACACGCATTAGGGTGCGTGACTCTTCATCGGGTATTGGCAACTTTCCGAAGACCGCGCGAGCGAGTCTCGAGAATCGTGGCTGACAGCACGACAATGCAAAATCCAATGCAGCATCTAATTAGAATATAGCACGTAATCCTACCCTGTAGGTTCCTGTCCTAGTTTGGAAGGTTCTACGGCTTGCTAAACATGTACAAAGGCCGGGTTTTGGCTTGAAGAGGGTTCCCCGGACAAGAGTCAAAGTATACCTCCCGTTATTGAGCGTACACCCAGTAACGGTACAAACGGTAGGGATGACTCATCGCGGTCGAGGGTTGCTGAGCA
The DNA here is from genome assembly GCA_025413875.1 of Rhododendron molle. Taxonomy (NCBI): domain Eukaryota; kingdom Viridiplantae; phylum Streptophyta; class Magnoliopsida; order Ericales; family Ericaceae; genus Rhododendron; species Rhododendron molle. The sequence continues at coordinate 30,792,766 of CM046391.1, read as the reverse complement.
TTCTGGAATTCCCTATCACCGGCAAGCCGGGTAGGACTGCCGAAACACAACAGCGAGGCTGCACAAGATATATATAAGAAATAAAAAGTGAAATAAAATCCTTTGAAAATCCCACAAATGTTTTTCAAGCTTGGCTCACTAATTTAATCAATGCTTAAGGAAATCAGGCCATTTTGTCAACGTACTGATTTTTCTCAAGTATTAATTAAACCATTATCCCCAACAGAGTCGCCACTGTGGGCTACCACAGCCCCGGGTGGAATCAGGGCGGCCCGAAAAAGAGGCGCCACGCCATTTTTGTTTTTGAAATGATTTTGAAGAGTCGCCACCCGGATTTATGGTTCGCCACCCGAGAAACCGTTTTGTTTGAGAATGATTGATTTGAATTGAAAACCAGAGATTTAGAAAGAGGGTTCGGGAGCCACGTTACGAGGGGGAAAGGGTTTTACGGTACCCCCCTTGCCCGATACGAGATCGGTCTCTACTAAATATTTGTGGGATTTTTTTCAAAAGGATTTTATTTCATCAAACAGTTAGCATGCATTTACAGATGCATCCAAATAAAGGAGTGCATGCATGTGCAAGGTGTACAATGAATGAATGAAAAAATGATAATGAAATGGAAAATGTTAGGAATAGAAAAATCTAGTCATCGATACACTCTCGGCGCTGGAAGCACTCCAGCGCTTGGGATCATTACATGTCCAACCTGCAAATCATGTTAGTCCAACAGAATATAACAGAATATGATGCTGAAAATGCAAACTAGCATGTCATTGATCACGTCACGGGCCAAATTGAAGGCTTAGCAGAATGGGATCAGTCTAGTAGACTGGGAACAAACCCCATTCTTCCAAACCATGCCACCCTGCCCTTCTGAAAAATGGTTTAACAGCTCTGAGAGGCTAAAAGGGATGCATGCAAGGACATGCAAAGGCAGTGTGAGAGTAAAACTGTAAGAAGGGAGGACTGAGCTCGCATGCAAACACTCTTGAGCGCTTGGAAGTAAACTCGAGCGCTCGGGAGTGTTCCACACCCCAGGACTGTTGTCAACCAACTAATCCATTAAATGCAGTATGCTGGCACACTGGATCTGACATTTCAAAGTGAGAAAAAGGATTTTTCTTTTTAGATCCGGATTAAAACTCTTTTGCATGCCTTAAATGCAAATGATTTATTTTATTTTTCTCTGAAAACAGCAGATCACTTGTACCTACACACCTTACAAAGAGTTAAAAAAAACAGTTTTAAAAAACACACCCTACCCATGCATGTCCATTTAAACGCTCAACAGAAAGGAAGCAGAACTGTAGTCACTCTCGAGCGCTTGGGAGTAGTCCCGAGCGCTTGGAAGTGTTTCCAGTAGGCTGAACACAGAAAACACCTCTGCACCCCTTTGCTCTTATTTTTACACCAAGGTCTCTCAACCCATGCTCAGTATTGAAGACTGAGAGGGCTGAGAGACCTCCCTCAGAAAGGAGAAACAGCCCTGTTTTTGTTGGTTTTTGACACTAAGGTAAAAAAGCTTCTACCTTTTTAGTTTAAGACCTTGCTCATTGGAAAAAGCTTCAGAAAGTGGGATAAGGAAGGGAGATCAGGTAGATCAGGACTTGAGCAAGGTCTGACCCTCTTGCATGTCTTTGATGCCATGAGTGTTTGTTGCTTTGTTTTTGAAAATCAAGTTTTTTGAAAGAGATGGAGAACAGCACTGTTTTAACAGTCAAAGAGGTTTTTAGAGAGAGAGAATTCGTCCTCCTCATAGCTGAAGACCAGCCACTATTTATAGGCAAAATTCCCATCACATGCATTTGAAACAAGTATTTTTTTAAGGGGAAAACTGCTGGTCTGAGGATTTTTTGACTGAGGTTGGTGTGGACCGAGCTTCAGCTGGCTCAAAAAGTTTGTAATGATGAATTGCATGGGTAGTGGGAAGGCTTGCCACCCATTGGCCAGCATAGAAGACTCGAGCGCTCGGGAACACTCTCGAGTGCTTGGGAGTTTACTTTCGAGCGCTCGAGAGTTTATCCAATCCCAGGTTTTGAAAATGGTTTGGAGCGCTTGGGATTGATCCAGAGCGCTTGGGACTGATTTTGACATTTTATTTTCCTTTTAAAAGTCTTCAAGAAGCAAAGTCCTGACTGGTCTAGGGCTTGTCTCGATCCAAATTCCTCATCGAGGAGCCTCCGGGCCACAAATTAAGGAAATTCGAAGTGTTCAAATTGGGGTGTCTACAACAAGAAAGACGAGGAAGAAGCAGAAAATCCCCGTGAAGTAGTATTACTAGGAAATTCAGAATTAACTAAGCAGGTTAAGAGAATTAAGCATGCACTGGCCCGTTCACAGGGAGATCAAATTCTGGATTTTGAAGGACTTTTGCCTCTTTCCAGACTCTCAACTGCTTGAGAAGTTCAAAATGCCAAACATTGAGAAGTTCAATGGAGCTGGCAATCCTACCAGGCATGTTCGTCATGTCATCAATACCCTAAAGCCGATGGGTCTGAATGATGAGCTCATCGCTCAACTGTTTCAAAGAACTCTCACTGGGAGTGCTCTCGATTGGTTCCTCACTTTGGAGTTTGAACACTATCATACTTGGCCAGAAATTGCCAACGCTTTCATCAAGCAATATGCATACAACGTCCAAGTTGAGCTAACTACTTGAGATTTGGAAATGACCAAGCAGGAGTCAAACGAGGACTTTGTTACTTTCGTGGCTAGATGGAGGGAAAATGCTGCCAAAATGAAGAATCGCCCCTCTAAAGAAGATCAAGTGAGGATAGTCATCAAAAATCTGCAATCCAAGTATCTCAAGCATATCTACACACAGTCCATCACTGATTTCAAGCATTTGCATGCTACTGGGCTGCAGATTGAAGAAGGGCTCAAACTGGGACTCATTGGGAACGAAGAAACTCCTCCACCCAAGAAAACCTTCTCGACTCGTACATTTCATGCCTCCGTCAACACCTTTAACTCAGCCTCACCACAAGACCCTTTTCAAGCTAGCTCATCCCGAAGCTTAAACCGGCCTCGCCGCAATTTTGACCCTCTCTATATGACCCCGTCCCAAGCCTTAGCCATCCTAAGCCGTCAAGGGCATCTCAAGCCCCTGAACAACCCACCCCCTCTGCCACCTTATGGTCCAAGCTATGACGCCAATAAACAATGCACTTACCACCAGCACCCTGGACATGAGACAGACCGCTGCATGCGTCTTCGTCATGACATCCAAGATCTCATCGATAGTCAAGCCATAAAACCCCCCAAACCTAATGTATAAACCAATCCACTCCTTACCCACAATGTTGAACCACAGCCTCAAAGCATCAATCTTATAAACCTCTCCGATAACTCCACATATAATCCTACCCAGTACATCACCCTGAATACCAAAGCCAAACCACCCCTCACCTTTCCTGAAGGTAATGTCCCTTGTATCTATCTAATTGACAATGGAGATTGGTGGTTGGAAATGGACCAAGCTCTGCCAAGTGATTGGAAAGTTGGGAGGATTGAACCTGCTGATCCTTGGGGCATTCAAGAAAAGGAGATAGGTCATCTCACCAGAAGTGGAAGAGTATACAAACCTCCCAAACTAAGTGGAGAGGGCTCAACCTCTACACGAGTAATGGAAGAAGAAGAAGAGGACAGTCAAAGGATCGAACCTGAGGAAGACAGAGTGCTAAGACAATTGAAGAAAATCCAAGCTGATATCTCTATCTGGGGATTGCTTATGTCCTCCTATGAACATCGCAATTCCTTCTTCAAAACTCTAGGGAAAGCTAAAGTTCCCATCGACATCACTCCTGAAGATTTAGTAGGCTTCATAACAACGTCCAAAGCTCTGAAGCCGACAATAGCTTTCACCGATAAGGATTTGCCTCCTGAAGGTCTTGCACACAACAAGCCTCTCTATATTTCTCTCAAATGTCTCACTAAATGGATCCCACTAGTCTTGGTGGATAACAAATCCGCTTTGAATGTGTGCCCTTAAAGGACTCTCGACAAGCTGGGAATTGATACGCCTTTCCAGCCAAGGTGTAAGGGGATACAATAATTCAAAGAGGAGAGTGGTTGGGTGTGTCACCCTACCACTAGAAGTGGAGAAGATCAAAAGAGATGTAGAATTCCATGTAATGGACATACCAGCCACCTTCAATCTCTTGCTGGGAAGGCCATGGTTACATGACGCTGGGGCAGTACCTTCCACTTTGCATCATCAAAAAGTCAAGTTCGCAGCATATGGGAAGGTCATCACCATCCTAGGGGACTCATCAATCCAAACCCACTCCGACACACCTGTACAAGAAGTAGGAACTGAAGAAACTTTCCTTACTAGATTCAGCCTTGAAGAAGCGACTGCTGTGCAAGCTCTGATGGCTGAAAGAAGCTTTTACATAAGCACCCCTGCCATACGGATGATGAAGAAACATAACTACTGTCCTGGGTTGGGTTTAGGCAAAAGGTCACAAGGCATCCCACAAATGATTGATCCTTCGCATAATCAATACGCCTTTGATCTTGGCTACACCCCGACAGAAGCTGAGATAGAGAAGAAGAGAAGCATGGAAAAAATTAAGGCAAGAGGAAGAAGGATCAAAGAGGAGAAACTCATGGTCCCAAAAACACTCAACGGTTGGTTTGTAAGAGAAGGAGAAGACTTCCTATTTTGCAGTTTCGCAGAAACATGGGAAGATGAAACTACCAAACAAAGGTATCTTGGAATGCAAATCTTCTTTGATCAAGAATGGACTAATAGTGATAGGTAAGAGGAGCCAACAAATCCTTCTCCCGAAGATTGGACTGAGGTGCTGGCTGAGTTTGACCTAAAGATTCTATTTGGCAAAGAAGAGGATGAAGAAGAGTATAAAACTGAGAAAGGCAAGGAAAAAGGGGCAACTCCTGAGATGCTGCAGTAATTGCATGACATGGCAAAAAAAAAAAACATTATTTTTACCTCCTAAATCAAGCTAGGATTTATTTTGAGCCCCTGTTTGGGCATCTGTCTACAACTAAACTTTCGTTTTATCTTTCCATTTTATGCTTAATGAATGATTCATTCTTCGAAATGCAATAACTGCATACTGCAATCTCTTTGCCAAGGAAAAGGGAGTTATAAGAATCAAATTCTTCGTGTTGCTAACAAAAGCAAAGAAGGGACGAACCCTGATTATTTAGAACTAGGTTTTTGTCAAAACTTAGGAAGATGACGCTATCTCCGTGAGAACACTTAGAGTTAGCTTGCCTATTGCGAAGGTACAAACACAAAAGGGAGATTCAGAAAAATATCTCCATCAAATTCCTTTCCAAAGCGGGAAAAAAACATCTCCATCAAATTCCCTTCCAAAGTGAGACTCAGAAAGCCATTCTTGAGAAAAGTGCTCGTTGGGTGACCAAACAACCCAAGCAAAAATAAAAGCAAAGCCTCCTAGGGCAAGAAAACACGAAATTGCAGCCTAGGAAAAAGTTAAGGCATTCAAAAGCCCGCTAAGGACTCAACCTCCATCAGGTAACCTAGGCAAAATCAAGGGCATGTGAGAAGAAAAAAACCAAGAGTGGAAACCCAACCCCAAAGGTGGTAATCTTGGAACTACGTAAAAGGCCTGATTCCCTGATTGGGATACGTAGGCAATCTCACGTTGAGATGCGGCCCAAACATTTGGAAAGAAGGAAAAATGACAAATTTGTACTCAATGGTAGGCATAGCTAACTTTGTGTATTAAGCTCACAAAAGATGAGTTAGTCATTTTTCAAAGGATTGGCAAAAAACAAAAAGTCACAAGAATCATTGCTCGTCCTCTCTGACTCAAAAGTCATCGACATAAGGGACGAGATATCCCAAAAATCCCATAACATGGCAAAGAGATTGTGGAAGTAGCAAAAGCAAATCAAAGACATGAATTTGATTTAGACATAAGAGGGAAGAAATGCCACTTGGCTAAAAGCAAAAGTCCAGCTTCTTTAGGAAGTAATGGTCGAAGAATGGAATCCTCGGCCGAGTAATCCATTCCCGAGCCCATGTTTCAATCTGTTACTGTTTTGACATTCGTAAAGATTTCAAACCATAGCATACAAATTTGAAGTATCTCAGGATAAAATACAATACTTGCCGAAACATACTGAAGTTGCTTCATAAAAAAACAATATCATTATCAGTTTTGGAAACTAACAAATACAGGGATCAAGAAAAGGGCAAACTACTGTCCGCGACCCCTCTTGGGCGCATGACGAGAAAAAGAAGGACAAAAACGCTCAGGAACTGGAACAGTGATCCTCTGTCCTTCATCTCCATCATCAGCATCTCCATCACCACCTCCAACACCTCATTCACCAGCTCTGGTACTCTTACCTTCACTAACGCCAGCACTCTGAGTGACTGACACCGTTGGCACTTGCTCTGCTTCAAGCTGCAAAGAACAGAATATGGACATTCAGGTTCACATAGAATACGGGGTGGAAAGAGAAGAAATCAGAAGATATATACCGCAACTATCCGACTCCGCTGCTGTCGAACCAAGGCTTCTGCACTCTGAAATGCACGCAGCCACTCCTGAACAACATCAGCAGGCACCTGTGGGAGAAATAATCATACATATAGCAAAACATGGGAGCTACAGAAACCAAAGCAAAAGTCCATAATGGTTACTTGTTGAACTCCGGCAGGAAGCATATACAACTGGGAAGCACATGGTGTCAGCTGCAGACGCTCCTCTTCTCCATTAGCATTGTGGAAAGAGATAAAACTGGGGACCCGTGGCCAAACAGGAGTAACAGCAGCAGTAGCAGGCTGGGCCAGCGAAGCCAAGCGAAAGGCCGAGTAATCTCCCACCTGGAGAAACCCACGGATGGCTGCCTCTCAAGAGCGAGAAGCAAACCCTTTCCTGTCAAGAGATGAGTCGACCTCATGCCAGCTGGAGGAGGAAGAGGAACAAGCTGCAATGCCTCCGAGCGTGGAAAGTACTGACTCGCCACCCTTTCTCCAAGGTTCCAAGCCCTCGAGAAAGGTCCCTCCAGAAGGAAATGTTGGCTATCCAAAGCCCGAGCCGAGGTCAACTCCAGAGGAGCATTGTCAAGTAGGGTACCCCAGGGATCAAAACGCACCTGTCATAGGCAAGAGATATCAATACAACAAAATGGGGGAATTATACAAAGCTAAGAGAAGTAGGGGGTATCCTACCTGATCCATTGTCAAACGATCCAAAACTCGCCTCCAGGCTAATAGGTCCATAGTAGGCGATCGCATCTTCCGAACCCCTTTCAACCAACGAGCCACCCGTGGAACGAATCTAGGCTCTTTATGCCTAGTCGGAGGAGGGAATTGCAACAAATGCTCAAAAGCCCAGAGTTGCAAGCAAAGACCAGAGATCAGCACAAGTTACAAAATTAAAGCAATAAAGAAACAACAAGGAAAGCTAGAACAAATACCTCGAGAACGCGGTGGTGTCCACCTAGTGAAAGGCTGACACCTCGAGAACAAGCACTCAAGTGCCCGTATAATGTAGCCAAAGCCGGAGTCCCCCAATCAAACTCTACTATAGCATCCAGATTCACTAAAGCAGCCAGATGTAGGGAGGTATTCCAGAACAGGCATTCCCATGTGCCGAACATGTGCAATGAGAAAAGTAATGAAGGGCACCATAATGGCGGACGGTAGGGACCGGTGATCCGAAATGGATACCGAGCACTGGCTGTTCGAGTATAGGGACTTGAGACGTCCTAAAGAGGTATCAAGCTGTTCGGTAGTGAATGGACCAATGGCAGAGGAAGTCATTAGGTGATACGATCTATTCGGCAATGAGAGTGCCGGACAGATGGAGTTATCGATAAGGGACAAAGTCTTAGGTGACAAGACGGTGTGAATGTTCCAGAAGGGGGACCCCGCATTCAGATGAGATAAGTCCAAGACAGTCCTATTATGGAACGAATCCCATAAAGGTAAGAATCCTTATAAGAAGAGGATCTCGGTTGATTGGATAGATGAATCCCCAGAAAGGCCAGATTTCCTATACGAGGTAGGAGACCTAGGGCCACAAGGATGCTTGGGGGACAAGCATACGTTAGTCTATAAATATAAGGTGAACCGAGAGGCAAAAGGTACGCAATACATTGCATTCATTCTATACTTACCTACTATTAGGGTTTGATACAGGACGAAATACTGAGGCATCGGAGGGCCTTTGCCTCGGGAGGCAGAGGTGTGCTCACCCCTTGTCTGTCTTGCAGATTAGGGTTCAGGCGAAGGCAATCGAGTTCCGTTCAAACACCACGTGTAGCAGCAATAAATCTGTGCTATTTCAAGAACCAGTTAGCTTTTTCCACCTACAATTGGCGCCGTCTGTGGGAAACGAGCGAGTTCCATTTAAAAAACGACCATGGTGGAAGTAGATCCAGTCACACCGCTCGCTCAGAAGAACTAGGCTGGTGGGGAAGGAGACGAATCCCCTCCAGGTGCTCCAGAAAAGCATGCTGGTGGCCATAGCAGGAGGACGACGAGTAAAGATCATCCCCTGACCATCCAAGATGATCCCAAGAACAAGGAAGGTAGGACTGCTACGGACTCCACGAGAAGGAGCAAGTCCCACCATAGAGGAGAGGCATTTGCGCATTCAAAAAGTGTGCATAACAATAACGACATCCTCTATAGGAAGAGGCAAGAAATCGAGGAGGCTGCTCGATCAATCAAGAAACGAGAATATGAGATCCGTGAGATGGAAAGGATCAGAGACTACCCTGAAGATTCTGGACTGTCATGAGGACAGTCTGGAAGGGAAAAAGGGGCGATGGTGAGATACAGGGCCGCTCATTCGCACCGAAGAAGCAGGAGCAGAAGTCCTTCTCCAAGAAGGAAGAAGGTTTCTTCACAAAGAAGAAGAAGTAGGAGTCCGAAGGAATGAGGGCTTTCTCCACGAAAAAGGAGAAGCAGTAGTCGAAGTTCCTCTATTGAGGAAGATACCCGAAAGCACCATAGGGACAGGTATGAAGGACCTGAGTCCGATTGGGATAGGGTTCGGACGCATAAAAACAGAGAACAAGAGGCTGGAACAATGACTACACGAGAAGCAGCAAGGAAAGCCCTAAGTAATCTAGCAACATCTCCCTTCTCGAAGAAGTTACAAGAAGCACAATTGTCGAGCAGCACGGGGCGTTCGTACTTTACGAGACAAATACGGACCCAGTTGCTCACATACAACACTACCAGCAGGCTATGTTTATGCATGTTGGGGATGATGCTATATGAGGATGGACACAACTGGCCGAGGAGTTCACTGCGCGGTTCTTAACAAGTAGAAAGGCTCCCAAAACGTTTGAAAACCTCTCAACGATAAAGCAAGGGGATAATGAGCCGATCAGAGACTATGCTAAAAGGTATTGGGAGACCTTTAATGAGATTGATAGTTGTAGCGAAGAGTATGCGATTGCTACGTTCAAAACGGGCCTTCCTGTTCGAGAGGAGCTTCGTCGGTCGTTAAACAAACATCCTGTGTCGACATTGGCACACTTGATGGAACGAATTGAGCAGCATGCTAGGATGGAGGACGACATTCTCCGAGAAGACGGCAAAGTGATTGCCGAACAGCCAAAAATGCCAGCAAAGAAGGTTGATAAACCGGAGCCCAAGACTTATAAGGAGAGAAAGGAGTATGGGCAGGCTAAGAGAGAGCCATACAAGGAAAAGCCAGCGCTAGACCCCAATTCGTTCTTTTCAATCACAACAGTCTGGAAAGAGCCTATTTACAGAATTCATTACCGAATAAAGAATCAACCCTACTTCAAGTGGCCCTCGAGTCTAGGAGGAGACAAAGACGCGAAACGTGCTACGAATCAGCACTGCAGTTACCATAAAGATTGGAGCCACATGACTGAAGATTGTGAAATGTTCAAGAGACATCTTGATGATCTGGTCTCTCGAGGCTATTTAAAGGAATATATCCAGGAGGAACCCAAAGAAAAAGGGAAGGCTATGGAGATGGATTACGAACAGAATCCTAGAGGGGTAATCCATATGATACATGGATTGGCCGCACCTTATACGAGGAATGAGGTTAAGCTACTCCAAAGGCAAGCCAAGCATGACCAACATGTTATGAGATTGGGAAATAAGTGGGGACGAGAAACCAATGGAAGCAACGAAGGCATAGTCCTTACAGATGAGGATCTCAGAGATGTCCAGGTGCCTCATAATGACGCTTTGGTCATTACCCTACGAATAGGGGAATACGACATTGAGAGGATCTTGGTGGACTCTGGGAGCTGCACAGAGGTCTTGTACTACGATGCGTTCAAAAAATTGGGATTAGCTCAGTCAGATCTGGAACAGTCAATAACACCTCTGGTTGCGTTTGGAGCAGGCGCAATCTGGCCCCTTGGAAAGGTAATGCTGCCCGTTCGTGCTGGTTCTGTAGTTTTAAGAATCGATTTTTTAGTAGTTGATGTCCCATCTTCCTATAACGCGATTATAGGGAGGACGTGGTTGCATAAAATAAGGGCTATTTCCTCTACGTATCATCAAATGGTGAAATTCCCTGGTTCCAATGGAATCGAAAAACTAAGGGGAAATCAGAAGGCAGCACAGCAGTGCTTGATCTCCATCATAAAGAAAATTTCAAAAGCCCATCAGGTTCATGCGGTGGAGGTCCCAGATCAACCAACTATCGAGGACATCGGGAGAAATCCAACAGAAAAGGTGGTTGAAGGCTTGAAGAAAATACAGATCAATGAAATTGATCTTGAGAGGTATTTCTTGATTGGGGAATCACTACTAGCGCAGGAAGAGGACGAACTGGTAGGGTTATTAAAAGAGTATGTTGATGTTTGCTTGGGTACCAGAAGAGATGCCCGGTGTAGGTGCAGACGTGATCTGTCACCACTTAAATGTAGATCCCCAGCACAAGCCTGTGATTCAGAAGAAAAGGAAGGCGGCTGTGCAACATGTTGATGCTGTTATTGAGGAGGTAAAACGACTACTGGAAGCCAAAGCAATATGTGAAGTCTACTATCCAAAATGGTTGTCCAATACTATTGTAGTAAAAAAGAAGAACGGGAAGTGGCGTGTCTGTGTGGATTTCACAGATTTGAATAAAGCATGCCAGAAGGACAGCTTCCCCCTTCCCAGGATTGATCAGTTGGTTGATGCGACTGCTGGGTATGAACGGATGAGTTTCCTTGATGCATATCGAGGATATCATCAGATCGCCATGTTTGGGCCTGATCAAGAGAAAACTTCTTCATTACACCACGAGGGTTGTACTGTTATAATGTAATGCCTTTTGGGTTGAGGAATGCAGGGGCAACATATCAGAGGCTGGCAACCATTATGTTCAAAAAGTTGCTTGGCAAGACTATGGAGGTTTACATAGATGATATGGTTGTGAAAAGCAAGACCATACAAGGTCACGTGGCAGACTTGAAAGAAGCCTTTGATATCCTGAGAAAAAACAAGCTAAAACTCAACGCCTTGAAGTGCGCGTTTGGGGTTGGTTTAGGAAAATTCTTGGGACATCTCATAACCATAAGGGGGATCGAAGAAAACCCAGATCAGATATCAGCATTGCAAGGATTATAGAGTCCCAAGACGACGAAAGAGGTACAAAGGTTAACTGGGATGGCTGCTGCCCTCAACAGATTCATCAGCCAGTCGAGTGACAAATGTAGGCCCTTTTTTCAGCTTTTGAAGAAAAGAGAAGGATATGAATGGGGAGCAGAATGTGAACAGGCATTCCAGGATTTGAAGCAATATCTGGCTAAAGCCCCACTTTTGTCAACTCCAGACGCGGGTGAGTCTTTGATTTTATATTTGGCAGTTTCTGGGCATGCTGTTAGTGCTGTTTTGTTAAGAAGTAAGGGATCAGAGGAAATCCCGGTTTATTATGTGAGTAAGATGTTGTTGGACGCAGAGACGAGATATCTGCCCCTTGAAAAATTGGTCCTTGCATTAAGGACAGCGACAAGGAAGTTACCTCATTACTTCCAAAGCCACAAGGTTGTGGTTTATACTGAGTATCCATTAAAGTCACTACTATGAAGGGCAGACTTTTTAGGACGGATCTCAACATGGTCTGTTGAGTTGAGCCAATATGATATTGACTTCCAGCCGCGCACGGCAATAAAAGGCGTTGTTAGCTGATTTTATACCAGAATTTTCACCAATGGTAGCACCCCGGCCACCTCGAGAAAGGAACGATCTGTTCAACAACCAAGCAAGAAAAGAAAGATGCCTGTCGAACAGGACCCTCTGGAATGGAAGTTATTCGTTGATGGTTCGGCTTGTAACACTGGTTCTAGAGCTGGCATCGTTCTGTTCCCTCCTGACGGGGTAATGGTTGAGCTCTCTGTTCGGCTGGGATTCAGCGCATCGAACAACGTGGCAGAGTACGAGGCTCTATTGATCGGCCTTAGGAGTGCAAAAACCTTGAAAGCAGAGAGATTAAGGATTTATTGTGATTCTCAGTTGGTGGTATGTCAACTGTTCGGGGAATACGAGGCCCGGAGTGAGAAGATGGCAGCTTATATGGAGGCGGCCAAAGATTTACTTGATACCTTTGAAAAGGTATGTATTGAACAGATTAGCTCGGGATAGAATGCCCATGCGGATTCTTTGGCTTGGTTAGCTGCTGCTGTTCCTACTGAGTTGAAGAGGAAAGTAGCAGTTGACTATCTTGATGAACCAAGCATTGGGAAAAGTGTGGAACTGGTCCTGGACGTGAACCAGGGGCCAAGTTGGATGGATCCAATCATAAGGTTTCTACGAGATGAGGCTCTTCCTTCTGATAAAAAGGAAGCCCATAAGATCAAAACCAAATCAGCAAGTTTTTGGTTGTCTCCAGAAGGAAAGTTATATAGGAAGTCTTTTACTGGGCCGTTGTAACGACCCTGATTTTTGGTCAATAAAAAATTTCGCTAAAAATTTGAATTTTATTTTAATACTTGGATTTCATTTTAACGTCTAAAAATCGGTCGTTATCGACTTATAAAATTTTGTTATTTTATTTGAAAATTCTTTATTTATTTTATAAATCCCTTTTTGCGATTAATAATCCGTCATAATTAGGTTTATGACTTAGGAGATTGGAATTCATCGCCCGGGCATTAAGGTCATTTTTTAAAGACGAGTATGCCTATTAAGACCTTGGTATAGTTACTTGGTAATTGTAGAAAATCCTAGAATTTATTTTCTCGGCTGGAAATCCTGCATGGCAACCGATTAGTTAGCAAACCCTAACTACCATATGGCTTAGTTGCATTTCCCCTAACCTAGAGTGTTGCATCGATGCCAAAATGGTTAATATTTAGTCCTTGCCTTGACCGTTAACTTGACTGCCTTGCTTTGGCTTGGCTAGGTCGCCTTGGCGTCTGTCGCGACTGCCTTGCCTTGGCGTCGGCTCATTGTCGGGCCTGCCTTGCCTTAGCGTCGGCTCACTATCGCGCCTGCCTTGCCTTGGCATCATGTCGCTGTCGGGCCTGCCGCCTTGGCGTCGGGTCGTTGTCGGGTTGCTTTGCCTTGGCGCCATCGGGTTACGCCTTGGCGTTTAGTCGCGCGCTTGCTCGCCTTGCCTTGGCGTTCTTTGGCTGCCTTGCTCGCCTTGCCTTAGCTACGCCTTGGCCACCGCACCGCTGGTACCGGCTGGCCAGCCTTTGTTTGGCCATCGGTCGCTGGCCGCCAGCTGGCAACCGCTTGGCCACCTGTTTACCGGTGGTTTGGCCGCCGCTTGCCGCTGCCGCGCCATGACCAACTGTTTGGCCACCAGGTCGCTTTGGCGCCGCAGCTGCTTGGCCACCGGGCTGCCTTGGCCACTGTTTGGCCACCGGGCTTCTTTGGCCACTGTTTGGCCACCAGGCTGCTTTGGCCACCGCTTGACCACCGCTTTGCCACCAGGCTGCCTTGGCCACTGTTTGGCCACCGGGCTGCTTTGGCCACCGCATTGCCACCAGGTTGCCTTGGCCACGCTCACACTTTGCCTTGGCGTTTGACCTAGGATGATATTTATCCGTTGGACGATAGATGCTAGAGTAATCTTTACCCATTAGTCAATAGGTAAACCTTGGTTAATCTTCCTAAGTACGAGATTAGATTAGTTTAGTGCTTAATTGCAAAGTATTATACTTTTGGTATTAACCGTTGGATAATAACCGTTAGGAGTTTTATTAACCATTGGACGATAGACTAGAATCCTAGCCATTATTACCCATTGGTTATTAACCATTAGAGAAACTATTATCCATTGGATAATAGTTAGTCTTGACAATCATGTACTTGTTTGATTTAAATATTAGACTTGGCCATGTGTGTTATTTGATTAAAATACAATTAGTACATTAGGTTAGTATTATTATACATGATACTTTGAAAGTAGTAGAATACTATATTAGATATTAGTCCTAGGTCATATCTAGTATAGATATTGTGTAGTACATGTATATATATATATATATATGTATGTACTTGTTGTATATATATATTTTATTGTATATGGCATGTGTGTTATTAAATATTTTAATTAGAAAATCTAATTTACTTGAAAATGTGGATTTTATTAATGACCCAAAGTACATATACATATATTAGTATATTGTATGTCTTCCATGCAAGTACAAGGTTTATTATTTAATTTTTCCATGGGATTCTCTTATTATTAAAGACTAGATTGCCCATGTGTTAAAATCCATTAAAATAGATTTACTTCATTAGGTTAATAATTTAGTACCTAGTACTTTGAAAGAAGAAGATTAGTTTATTAGATCTTGGAAAGTGACATATCTAGTCTAGACATTGTAGTACTTGCTTGTATATATAATATGTGTACTTGTATGTATATATATATGTATATATATATTATATTGTAATACACATGTGTGTATATAGATTTTTATAATAAGAAAATCTAATTTTGGTTTACAAGATTTCAAAGTACCCATAGTACCCATATCTATACTATTATATATGTTTTCATCCTAGTGTGTGTATGTATATATATAAATATATATATAGTACAAGAGAGAGAGGAGAGAGAGCCGAGAGAGAGATGGGAGAGAGAGAGAGATTCGGATGAGAGAGGGAGGGAGAGAGTGTGATGTGTGTGCAAGTTGATTGACCTAGCTTAGCTCATCTTGTCCTTCTTTGATATGCTTTCAAAGTGAAAGCATGGCCAAGGACAATCAAATATAGTCCTTCTTGTACAAACCCCAACTTTATACTTGAATCAAATCCCATTTGCTTGCCTAGTCTTCCATAATCCAATCCAAAGGACACATCCTAGCCTTGCATGCCTAGTTTTTAGGTTGTTTCTTGCAAGGAAGCAAGATGGCTTAGAATAAAAAAATGAGAGATAGGAGAGAGAGAGAGAGTTCGGCCATGAGAGGAGAGAGGAGAGGCTTGCCTATAAATACCAAGCCATTTGGTGCTTTCAACTCACACCTCCAAGCATAGCTCTCACTTCTCTCTAAAATAACCAGTTTCTGGACAGCCTACTGTCCTCTGAAAAACTCCATTTTTTCTCCGGGCGAAAGTCGTTTCTAGGAACAACGACCTCCACGAAAGTCGTAGAACACTTCGAGAGCTTCAGTTTAGACCCAAGAACCACCCCAAACGGTCAAGAGATGACCAAGATATCGACCTCCAAAGTTCAGTAAAAATCTGGAAATTCCATTCCAGACAGCTCACTGTCCACTTTCTTATCCCCATTTTTCTCCGGGCGAAAGTCATTTCTAGGAACAACAACCTCCACGAAAGTCGTAGAACACTTCAAGAGCTTCAGTGTAGACCCAAGAACCACCCCAAACGGTCAAGAGATGACCAAGATATCGACCTCCAAAGTTCAGTGAAAAATCTGGAAATTCCATTCCAGACAGCTCACTGTCCACTTTCTTATCCCCATTTTTCTCCGGGCGAAAGTCGTTTCTAGGAATAACGTCCTTCACGGAAGTTGTAGAAAATTTCGAGATCTTCGTTTTAGACTCAAGAACGATCCTACTTGGCCAAGTATTGACCGAGTTACTGCCATCCAGAGTTTGGTCCAGATTGTGAGCATTCGACGCCCGTAGCACTTTCCAACTAGCTTATTCGGCCCCGACTAGTTTCGGATCAAGGTAGAGTATCCTTACTCTCTACCCCTAAGTATAGATAAGATGTGTGTTGAGCTTTTCAAACTATTTCTTTAAGAAAATAAAGTTAGTTGAATGATTTAGCTTGTAGAACTTTCTTGTTTAAAAGAACGTAGTTTACTTTGATCTTATGACTACTTGATTGCTTGATCGCCTAGTTACCACGTGATTGTATGAACTCGTCAATAAACATGTGTTGCTTTATTGAACCTCTCGAAGAAAATGCATTTTAAAGATAAAGTATCGTTTGAAACGAAGTATTTGTATTTTGACCTTTTAACGAGCATGATATCGCATGAGTTATGTGAATAGTCCCACCGCGGAGTCGATGCATGTTACGAGACACATGGAATTGGAAAAGTAGAGATATGACACCTAAGATGTGGTTGATATGGATAAAAAGTGTTTTGGAATTGCATAATGGCCGGACTTGGTAGCCATTATGGCCATGAGTCAGATTTGGTAGCCTTTGTGGCAATGAGCCGGACTTGGTAGCTCATTGTTGTGCGACACAAGGTGCCGGTCTTGGATGCTCATGGTTGTGTGACACAATGTGCCGGACTTGGTAGCCATTGTGGCCGTGCGTTGGTAACCTTGTGGCAATGAGCCGGACTTGGTAGCTCATTGTTGTGTGACACAAGGTACTTGTAACCCATGGTTGTGTGCGTGCGTGTTTTCGGAATTGATGATAAAAGATGAGACACAAAACGATGAGTCGCGTAGGGGAGACACACGGAAAACATGACACCAACGCTCGTTAGTGAATGCACATGTGTAATTGTATGAGTTATTTGAAAGCATGTTAAAATCGTATACTATCTTTGATGTGTATGTTAAGGGTTAGTGGGTTTGGATTACTCTATTGAGCTTTCAAGCTCACGGTGTTGCTTTATGTGACCCTGACATATTATACTGGTGGCGACGCTGGTATAATGTGTCAGACTTGTTAGATGAACAAGGGGAGCTGTACAGCTTGGAGGCTTTTGGAGCTGAGGAACTTGCTAGGATGGAAGAAGAGAAGGAGCTGTAGATAACCTTAGATATCCATCCCTTTTGTGAAATAAACGAACCCTTTGGGAGCTTATGATGTAATAAAGAGCCAGACTCTCTTTTGTTGTTCAATAAAATGTTTATTTAACGTACCCAAAATTCGGGGCGTTACAGCCGTACCTGCTCTGTGTGCACCCCGAGATGGTACAGAAATTTCTTCACGAGATTCATGAAGGGACATGTGGAAGCCATGCAGGGGGCAGGTCTATAGCCCACCGAGCAATCACTCAAAGCTATTGGTGGCCACATATGTAAGAGAATGCAAAGGTTTATGTGAAAATTTGTGAGAAATGCGATAAGTTCTCACCGATGATCAGAACACCAGCTGAAGACCTAGTGCCCTTGACTAGCCCCTGGCCATTTGCTCAATGGGGGATGGACATCATGGGTCCACTCCATAAGGCTATCGGGAATCGAAAATTCCTGTTGGTAGCAACAGATTACTTCACAAAGTGGATTGAAGCCGAACCTCTAGCCAAGATCACTGAACCTATCATAGAAAGGTTTGTCTGGAAGAGTATCATTACTCGTTTTGGGGTCCCGTATTCATTGATTACAGATAATGGTTCCCAGTTCCAGAAGAAGTTTAAAACTTTTTGTGCCCAGTATGGAATAAGAAATTATTACTCGACCCCTACTTACCCTCAGAGTAATGGGCAAGTAGAGGCATCCAATAAAACCATTCTGGATGGGATCAAGAAGAGGTTGGATAAAGTAAAGGGCCAGTGGCCTGATGAGTTACCACTGGTGCTATGGGCACACCGAACGACACCAAGGAGGTCTACGGGAGAGACCCCCTATTCTTTGGCTTATGGCACAGAAGCAGTCATTCCATTAGAGGTTGGTCTGCCCACTAATAGGACTGCACTAGTTGAAAGTGGGGGGAATGATAGGGCCCTTGAAATCGAGCTCGACCTTGCTGAGGAAGGAGGGAAAGGGCCCTGGTGTTGACACCTCCCAAACGGGGCATCACCATACAGTTAGATCATCACCGTGTTTGCTCGATTGGTTGCTCGCTTCATAAACCAAGATCGTGGATACTTCCATGGCTAGAGGTATTGCCACACGATAACGGTTATCATCAAAACAGAGTCGCCACCCAGTTTATTAAAACTAGGAAAACAGATAGAGATTCTGGGTACGGAAGCCAAAAGTACAGTAAGGGGAAGGTGTTAGGCACCCCTCTCTGCCTAGCCATGAGGTTAGCCCATAATCATTCAACACAAGACATATAGATGCTTTATTTAATTCAAACACGTAATCTGTTTTTATGCCTTAAACAGTTAATAAGGTGAGCCGAGACCGTAAATAAATCATGCGTTAGAAATTAGAACAAAATAGAGCTGTGCCAGCAGATCGATCACTCGGACGGCGAATGGATGTTGCGGCCAAGGGATCACGCTGATTCAATGTACCGGCCGAGGCATCGAAGCCCCGGCTGGTGTTCTTCCTCACACCAGACAGAAAGTTAACAGATGAGCAGAAAGCTACGACTAATGAAATAAACGAGAATTAAACCAAACCAGAGGCCATTGGGCCTCATCACCTTCATCCCTCAGTTGTTTGATTGCTTCGGATCTATCGGGATTGACTGATTGATTGCTTCTTGAGCTAAACCATAGTGCTAGGGTTTAAACTCCGGGGTTTGATCGTCGGATTTGGGGCTGCCTTCGGGAGGTTGGGGCTTTTGTAGAGAGGGGTTTTAAGAGTATATAGCTAGAGTTTCGTGGCTTAAGGGTGTATAGATCTGAGGAATTTCGTATCTCTTTGTTGTATCCGAGGGTCTCTTCATATAGGCAAGGGGTGACTCACTCGGTCCAATCAAATCACGGGGTTGCAATTGCAATTGCATTGCAACACAAACTCTTCGTTGCAATCTCTGAACGTGGCCCGAACGCATCAGAGAGGCGGCGTAATTGGATCAAACAACCGACAGAAGGTTCGAGAGTCTAGAAAAGGGCCGATCTGGCGGCCGAGTAAAGGATGTCGCGGCTTGGAAATGGATGTGGCGGCCGAGCCATTGATCTGGCGGCCGAGGCTTTGATCTCTCAGGGCGATTTTGCTAGCAACAGGTTGCTCGGGTGAGGAATGGATGTTAAGGCCGTGAGGTCGATGTTGCAGCCGACCAATGCATTTTCCTAACACTCTATGTTTCTGTCTGAAAGGCTATTTGGCTCTGGATTGGGTCCTCTAAGTGGCTCAAAGTTCGTACCATAAGTCCAGGGGTTTCACAAGATGGCAATCAGTAATCATCGAATTCGTATCATCATTGGGATGGTCCCAAGGTGGGAGTTGAAATAATCGTTGACTGAGCTCAGACGGATCGCGAGACATGTTTGAGTGATAGTCAAAGCTGTAAAAGCAACTCAATTTGGTCCAACCACTATTCCAAGGGTTTTTGAAAAAAGTTTTTGTTATGGTCGGGCAAGGAGGCTGCCTATGTATTCCTCAAGGGAAATTCAGACCAATCGTAGTTCAGAGAAAAAAGATTTTGTTATGGTCGGGCCAGGAGGCTGCCTATGTATTCCTCAAGGGAAATTTAGACCAATCGTAGTTCGGAGGCAATAAAAAAGAAAAAGTTTGGAGGGTTAGAGACAGAAGACGTACCTTCGGGCTTTAAAAGCCGCAGTGCAACGTACCTGGGTAAGGCCAGGGTTTTGGCGGGAAGTAGTTGAAGGAGCGCGGGGCTGTCGGGCATGCTTTTGCGGAGAGTTACCTTAGTATTTTGGGGTGTACACGGCAGGTGTGTTTGCTTTTCTTGATCATCCTTACTTTGACTGAGGGGAGCTCGGTAGAGCAGCCTAACCTTGCGAATGAGCTAGAAGGAATTGATGTAATTGGGGTGGGATCCAAGCCATCTTCTAGAGACGAGCTGGATGTGGTTTCTTGAGATATGGGAGGTGCAGGGGCCAGTAACTTGAGCACGGAGCATGGGAATGAAGGAACCGAGGCACGGAGCCGGTTGGAGGAGCTTGATTGAACTGAGACATAGAGCCGGTTGCATTCTGATGGTCCATGCACGGAGCTTTCTCATCATAAGTTTTGACATAGAGCCAAAGGATCGAGGCGCCGGGCTGATCAATAAAACCGAGGCGTCGAGCTGGTTGATTGCAGGATTGACCTGTTTCATGAGTAAGAGATAGATGCAAAGCATAGTATATGTGTATGATGATGGTTAGATGTGAGTAGATATGGTGATGCAGACTCGATGTGATTGATGCAATATGTGCATGGGCCCGTGCGTGTGTGTTTGATATAAGCATAAAGCTTCTTTCAAGTTCCGGACTTGAGCACTCGGAGCATAGAGCTCGAGCATTCGGAGGGTAAAATCCGAGCATTCAAAGTACAGGCTTTGAGCATCCAGTACGCAGTGGTTGGGCATCCAAACGTAGAGCTTGTGCATTCAAGGTATAAACCTTAAGCATTCGAACGTCGAGTTCGAGTGTCTAGTACACAGCGGTTGGGCATCCAAACGTAGAGCTTGTGCATTCAAGTACAGGCTTGAGCATTCAAAGTACAGGCTTTGAGAGTAGGTGATATGGCGTTGTTGAGTAGTGAGTTTATAGAACTGTTGAGCTGTTAAATATTCCATCTTCCACGGGGTTTGATTTGTTCTTCTTGCTTGGAATGCTTCCAAGGCTAGTTCTAAGTATGCTCGGGACTCCCCCCAAGGCTAGTTCTGAGTATGCTCGGGACTCCCCCCAAGGCTAGTTGTGAGTATGCTCGAGACTCCCCCCAAGGCTAGTTCTGAGTATGCTCGGGACTCCCCCCAAGGCTAGTTGTGAGTATGCTCGGGATGTTTCCAAGGCTAGTCTTGACCCTATTCCGCTTCGATTCTGTCGACTTGTTGACCCAAAATGGCAGAAGAATTATAAAACGCTTTGGCTGATATGGCCTTCAGAGATTTCTATCACCTCGACTAATGGGGTGATCCACACATATGCTCTAGGAGATTTCCATCACCTCCTTTTGGTAAATTCAACTTATTTTTGGGAGATTTCCATCGCCTCCATTAACGGGGTACCTTTCAGAGGTTGAACACTTTCTCGGAGCTGGCAATACAAACGCTTTCTGAAAGCTAGCAACACAAATGCCTTCTGGAGGGCTTTAGTAATACGGATGTCTTTTGAAGAGCTGAAGTGTGCACTAGGTTATCGTAAGCTTTATACTGGTGCTTTTTCTTGTTGGCTATTGACTCAGAGCTGCTGAGCGCGAGGTTGCCTAAGTGTGGAGTTGCTCGAAGTTCATGAAACCTGACATGGTCATGAATACGACAAGGTATGTGCATGGTTCTACTGAGGTTTCTGAGTTATGAAGGCAGAGTTGCTGACATGGAGATGAAAGCGTGAAGCAAGGAGCTTTGGAGATATAAAGTGCGAAGCCACTTTAATGTTGCTGATATGGTGCCATTTGCTCGAAGCTATCTTTCAGCTTCTTTGAATTGGCTCTGTTGGTCATAGATACAAAACTTGGTATGGTCGGTTCAAGGACCGAAATCTAGGAGAGTCCTGCAATCCACATTTGAATAGTTTAGAAAACAGCAATGGATAAGAAAACAACATGCAACAGGCTTGGAGTCGACCACGGGCCGAAGTCCTTTTATGCTGACTGCTAGGGGCAGGACCATCACATTTGAAGAACCCTAGTTCAAGAGCTTGAACGATTTTGGGTGACCTAGATTTGCAATGTAACATATATGCATGTTAGTTTGAGTAAAGAAATGCAAGCCCCCTGTTTGGGCGCTGGATGCTTGATTCTAGCTTAACCGTGCAGGATGACAATGAACTAATTGCCCTTAGCATAGAAACATGAGATGTAAATAACAATGAATATGAGTGCAATGTTTTTGTTTGGCAGAAATCTTGGCATGCCCTTGACAGTGCTCTGTGACAGCACTTCACAAAATGAGTTGAGGTTGTTCCCCTAGGATATGATGCTTCTCAGGCTGAGCTTTCTTCAAGTGTGTTGACAGGGAGGTAGACTTTACAATGCATCCCTTTGTTGCCCTTTATTCCTTGTATAGAGATGATAGTTATGATGCCTTGATGAACCTGCCTTACTTGAGCATAAGAATACCTCATACTTGGGGTTAGATCGTGCAACCAAGACAACTACTTTCATTAAGCAACCATAATGACATACACATGAAATATACAAAAGATAGGGTGATAATGATATGCAAACAAATCCACAATGTATTCGGACATCTCAACTTTTGCGTATTTGATAACGGCTTATGGCTTTTCTTTGATTTAGGGAGACCAAGATCGACTTTAAACTGGTTAAGTGACTATGAAAAGACAGACTACAATAGTCTAGCGACATTGCTGAAAATATTGTTTGGCCTAGGGCCCATCTAGTTACACTCCTCATGAAATGAGAAACTCATTTTATCACCTCAAAAGTTTGTAAAAGCAATTATGCTTGTATTGCTGTGTCAAAAATGTTTAGGATGAAATCAACTTTGAAAGCTTTTCCTCGAGGATTTCAAGGTCATATCATTCTATCCATGTTCCACACTCACGTCATTCAATCATCAAAGAACATAGAATTATTTTGCAAACCTATGCCCCTAGTCAATTAGGAGAGTTTGTTGCTTTGAGCTTGATTTGGTTGGCTTGAGTTGGATTGATAAGCATCCTCTGAGACCCACATAAGAGGTTGGATACTTTTGAGAGAAATGCATAAAGGGGAACATAGCCATGCCCTTTGTCTCATGTAACTCTCCATGTTGTGTGATTTGCCAAGATGATGCAAATTCCAGGACTCCTGCCCTTCGAGTTAAGTCCCACATTGGTAATGCCCTAGTGTCTAGGACCTTGCCACTAAGTCGTGTTCACCAATCTGAGAGGACTTTGTTATGGACCATAATGTAGGCTTGGGGTTTTGGTTTGAGACAGAAGTGGATGTAAGGGCTTAAACCTAATTTCTACTCACGCTTGGGTTTTAAAAGCTAGCAGCCATCTTTAACATTTTTATAAACTCTTGTCGTCTCTTATCTCACTTTGTGTGAAAGAGTTGTTTTCTTCAAAAATGTCCTTTGTATGTATTGGAAGAAATGTTTCTTTCAAAATGCCCCTTTCTTGACACGGCGCTCATTCTTTCATTTGATTTTTCTTTCATGTCTCCTTGCATTTTTTCGTGTATGCCCCAGTGTAGGGGATGACTGTCTAGCAGGCTTTTCAAAAGAATTATCCAGAGGCTCAACGTGGCGAGCACAGGATAAGTGTTTGGGATAGAGAAATGAATGCCTTTCGTCATCTCAAAACACACGACAAAGTGGCGAAGATCCTAATTAAGAGATTAGGGGCTTCGATGCTTAACCAAGTGGATTTTCTAAGATTTGAAGACAATCCTTCGAGATACATAGTAGATGCATGGAAACATGGCTAATTTTTCACTTTGTTCGTGCTCTAACTTTTGCCTAGACCGCCCTTACGGGTTTTCAATCTAGCGAGCTCATCAGTTTTCTTCTCTTCATTTTTTTCTTTTCTTCTTTCTCCTCTTTTCGACTCTTCATATTCAACAGCATGTCGTGCTTACAAGTGATCTCTGTGAGGGTTCAGAGATGTGTCAACTCCTTCTTAGCTCAACAGAAATGACGCGGGTCATAGCTTTGAAAAACTCATTTCATGCTTTTGACAATTCAAGGGATTATGATGTGTTTCAAAAGATGTTATAAGATTATTTTGAAACTCTTGCGGATTGTTTTCAACGTTTGATGTTATCATGAGCATTCTATAGCAGCAACTCATCACATGGGAAAATAGTTTTAAGATTGTGGCCGACCATAAGGCCTACGTATCTCGAAGAAGTGAATCAGGCCATTCGTAGTTCAAGTCCGAGGGGACTCTTATTTTAGGTTCACATTTCATGCTAGGTGCAAAAAGCGGACTTACGACCAAAATAAACTCAAGACATAGACCTATAAAAAGGAAACAGATAAAATATTAGCTAGGACTAGCTAGATAAGACTCCTCAAAAGATTAACTCTTGGCCTAAGACGTGATAGGCATGGATGCTGCTGCTGCCCAGCGATCAAACTTAGCTGGATCAATCTTCTCTTGATCGATGAGGTCTTGGATCGCATTCTTGAAAGCCCCACATTCTCTGATAGAGTGGCCATTTACTTGGTGGTACTTGCAATACCCTCCGCCTTTTTGTATAAAGTTTGGAAATTTTGGCTGTAACGGCTTCAGTACCCCTTTTGCTTCCAAGATACAGAACACCTCTTCCAAGTTCATTCTAAGAGGAACAAAGTGTCTCTTTTGCCTGCGGTCGAGATGGGATCCCACCATTTTAATATTACTGTTGCTTATGTTCATCTTACAGTTGTTTTTCTCTTTGAGAGATTCCTGGTTTAGATTGATGGTTTTGAGAAGAAGTTGCTTTTCATGTTGTTGCTGCAGATCGTCCACCACCATTTCAATTTGGTTGTCCTTAATGGAATGAGTTTCTCTCTGAGTTGCCCTTTTCAGCCATCTAGTAGGGGGAAGTGGAGGTGGAGCTTGAGCTTGTGGAAGACTTCTTTGCAAGCTGTGAACAACAGTGGCTAGGGCAGCCACTGATTCAACCAATACATTAACTTTAGCAGCCAGAGCTTCAATCTTCTTGTCGGCCATTGCTATCACGTCTAAGACCAAACCCAAAATTTTGGAAAAGCAAGAACTTAGCTATGCTCTGGTTGAGATGTCCAAAATCAAATGTCTATGCAACGCATACATTAAACACACTTATTGCCCTTAAAATGCAAATCTAGCATGATGGGGGGCTTAACCAAATGATAATCGATGTTGACATGTGATCATGCAATGTGCTATAAGAAGAAATGAGGGTAATTGACTCCTCTTTTGGTTTAGTCCCCTGTATGGTTAGAGAAAGGCAAACAAAATGATATACATAGCACCATAGCTACTTTCACAGATTATGGATGAGGCATGCATAGCAATTCGTTTTGTATGCACGAGTTTATCGGATAGCGTAGATAGCCAGCAACTTGTTGTTTACAAATACTGCAGGTCACTTAAGATCCTACTTCCAAGCCAATATACATTTATGAGGCAGACCGAAAAAAAATTGAGCAGACGACCTCAACGGAGAGTAGACTCGGAGTTCATTGCTGTGCTAGCAGCTATTTGGATGTTCCACTTGTTGGTTTTAAGAAAAACTTGTTGTTTGAGGATTTCATCATCATTAGTTATTTTCACTTAAGAAAAGTTTTGAAAATTTTATCTCTTTCAATTCTTGGTTAGGGAAAATTTTTTCATTACAAATAATGCTAACGTGATTCTACCAGCTTCAGGCTATTCTTTCAGCAAGTTTTTATCAAAACTTATTTTTACCAAAGCACATCGGAGTTGATTTATCAGAAACTCATTTAACAAGTTTTTTCCTTTTCTCTTTCTCAAAACATGATTGAGGTAATTGAGATCCATATGATTACCTGCCAGCACATTGACAAACTCCTAAATCTTACCGGCTCATTACGGTAAGCATGCTCAAAATTTTGAATTTTGAAAGATGGGTTGCTAGGCCGATTTGAAAATAGGAACCAAAGTCCTACACTTGTCATGTTGAATCATCCATCGATTATTGCAAGTTCTATTCATAATATCCTTGACTTTGCATACAATCATCCATAACCTGCTCTACTACCTTACACTCCCTCTTTCCTTTAGCCTCGCACGGCGAAGATTGCTAAAGCAATCCCTAGTTCAATTGCCGACGAGGCGGCCAGTGTTTGATTTCATTTTAGAAATCCATGCTTTGTGGTGCTTTAAGTAAAGTGGGAGTGTTAAGCAAGCAATGATGCTTTCAACTTACCAAAAACATACCTTGCAGGCAATGGCATGCCCTAGTGCTTAGCTATAAAGACTTAGAGTTAGGGCTCTTAGTTCATGCCCCAACCCTTCTGCATAGAAAGCGATATTAAAACAACATATACAGGGTGTGAGGAAGAACTTCTAAAAAAGATGCAAGTAGATTCCTAACCTGCAGGATCCTGTCTTATTTTGATAAGTTCTATGGCTCTCTAACACATGTAAGGTTTAGGTAGTCTCATGGTGCTCCGTTGTCAAAGGGCACCAATCCTTTCACCAGCCCATCATAGGCGGCGATTGGGTGACTCCCTTTTTGATATATCACTAGGTACAAGTGATTGTGGAGTTTGCTGGAACCCCTAACATAGCCCGTGTCATGCCGGGGTATTAGGTGAACTGAACGAGGTTGCCCGCTCGATGCATATGATAAATGAATTAAATAAGGCAAGTGTTAGTCTTATGTTGAACTTTCTAGTTATGGCTCTCAATCCCCAGCAGAGTCGCCAAAAACTGTAGACACCTCCCAAATGGGGCATCACCACACAGTTAGATCATCACTGTGTTTGCTCGATTGGTTGCTCGCTTCATAAACCAAGATCGTGGATACCTCCATGGCTAGAGGTATCGCCACACGATAACGGTTATCATCAAAACAGAGTCGCCACCCAGTTTATTAAAACTAGGAAAACAGATAGAGATTCTGGGTACGAAAGCCAAAAGTACAGTAAGGGGAAGGTGTTAGGCACCCCTCCCTGCCTAGCCGTGAGGCTAGCCCATAATCATTCAACACAAGACATATAGATGCTTTATTTAATTCAAACACGTAATCTATTTTTATGCCTTAAACAGTTAATAAGGTGAGCCGAGACAGTAAATAAATCATGCGTCATAAAGCAGAACAAAATAGAGCTGTGCCAGCAGATCCATCAATCGGCCGGCGAATGGATGTCGCGGCTGAGGGATCACGCTGATTCAATGTACCGGTCGAGGCATCGAAGCCCCGGCTGGTGTTCTTCCTCACACCAGACAGAAAGTTAACAGATGAGCAGAAAGCTACGACTAATGAAATAAACGAGAATTAAACCAAACCAGAGGCCGTTGGGCCTCACCACCTTGATCCCTCAGTTGCTTGATTACTTCGGATCGATCGGGATTGACTGATTGATTGCTTCTTGAACTAAACCCTAGGGCTAGGGTTTGTAAAGAGGGGTTTTAGGAGTATATAGCCAGAGTTTCATGGCTTGAGGGTGTATAGATCTAAGGAATTTCGTATCTCTTTGTTGTATCCGAGGGTCTCTTTATATAGGCAAGGGGGTGACTCACTCGGTCCAATCAAATCACGGGGTTGCAATTGCAATTGCATTGCAACACAAACTCTTCGTTGCAATCTCTGAACGTGGCCCGAACACATAGGAGAGGCGGCGTAATTGGATCAAACAATCGGTAGAAGGTTCAAGAGTCTGGAAAAGGGCCGATCTGGCGGCCGAGTAAAGGATGTCGTGGCCTGGAAATGGATGTGGCGGCCGAGCCATTGATCTAGCGGCCGAGGCTTTGATCTCTCAGGGAGATTTTGCTAGCAACAGGTTGCTCGGGTGAGGAATGGATGTTAAAGCCGTGAGGTCGATGTTGCGGCAGACCAATGAATTTTCCTAACACTCTATGTTTCTGTCTGAAAGGCTATTTGGCTCTGGATTGGGTCCTCTAAGTGGCTCAAAGTTCGTGCCATAAGTCCAGGGGTTTCACAAGAAGGCAATTAGCAATCATCGAATCCGTATCATCATCGGGATGGTCCCAAGGTGGGAGTTGAAATAATCGTTAGGCCAAATTGGGGTGTCTACACCTGGTACATCTTGCTTCCTATCCGGAGCAGCTCATGAAAAATTACAACAAGCATGTTCATCCTCGAGAATTTGGTGTTGGGGACCTTGTGCTACGAAAGGTGCTTGGCAACACCAAGGTGGCAAATGAGGGCAAGTTGGGGGCCAATTGGGAAGGCCCATATCGAGTGACTGAAATTGTGAGCATTGGAGCCTACAGATTGGCGGACTTGGATGGGAACCCAGTGCCGAGTCCTTGGAATGTCCATAATTTAAGGAAGTTCTTTGTTTAAAGACTTCGTTTGTTTTTATTAATCTGTTTAGGATTGCGTGATTGTGTGGGAATTATGAGTAAAATTCCCTTGTGTTTCATTTCTTAGTTGCATAGGGTACGCATAACGACCCCTTGAGTTTCCAAGATTATGAATAAAGTCACATTTTCTGCACTATCTTGATTTTCCAGAAATTTTGTTTCTTATATTCCATGCTTGTTTTCCTCTCTGTAAATACGATCAATGGCCCTTCTCTCCTTTTATTCGTATTGGGGAGCAGGTGGTGAGCATGAATAAACATGGTACGTACGAATACACGTATCAACTATTTAAGTACGTTAAACTTAAATTATACTAGTATGAACAAACTTGTATTAGGTTAAAAACTTTTAATTTCAGTATGAAATACTTGCTTCTTTTCCAGGTATGAGAAACTTGGGCATAGACATAATGAGATATGTCTATACAAAGCCTTGCAACGTATGAATATATGTATTAAAAGTACGAGAAACTTACTAAGTACGATAACGCTTAGATTTGCCAAGTACGAGAAACTTACTAAGTACGATAACACTTAGATTTGCCAAGTATGAAAAAATTGGATACAAACATAACGAAATTATGAACATGATAAAGTTAGATAAACTAAGTACGAAATACTTAGTAAATTCTAAGCAAGATTCAGATAAACACACGCATTTGATCATAAGTATCTCAACAAACATACGTACGAAATACGTAACCAATAGTTTCTGGCCACGAAGGGCCGCGCAAAACGCTTAGGCCTTGAAATGGCCACCTAAATACTTAGTAAATGTTGTGCCACAGCAGGGCAAAATATCTGCATTATCATAGTTTAAATGTACTAATGCCATGCAGAGCTAAGAACTACGGTCACGCAGAACCCGACAAAACTAACTACCAAAATGTTCGGAAGGTTGGGAAAAACTTACCAGACTTAGTCTAGGTTTTGGACCTCGGGTTGGATCTCGGCTGGCACCTCAGTGGTTGTTCTAGCATTGATGTTGCCATCAGCAGTTTGCTCCCCCAAATCTATGGGTTCATGAGTTGTTATCTGCACTTGTGATTGCTCAACAAGAGCATCATGAGTCCCGGTTGGTCCACCCTGTGACTCCATCTGGATGTTTTCCTCAACATCTGCAAAATTGTCAATCTCTTGGTCAACATCATCCACATGAGGCTCTTTGGACCCAAGATCAGCAGCAGAACGTTTGCTTGGCAGGTCATTGTCTACCTAGAAAGGAGAATCATCTGGGGCCCCAATCTTCGTCAGACATGCCTCCCAGCCTGCTGCCCATATCTGGTCCTGAATAGCTGGCATCTATTCGACGTAGCTGGCTATTGCAGCATCACAACCCTTTTGGTACCCATCATCGTAAGCAGCTTTTTTGCTGCTGTCAATCTCGCCAAGGGCCTAATTGAGGCTGTCTTCTGCTATTTCAAGCTTGCCTTTCGCCTCGTTGCAGTCAGCTTTTGCCTTGTCCTTTTCCCTTCCAACCTAGTCACTGTTCGGAGCAGTCTGGTATTATCATTCAGAAGTCTGATTCTCTCGGACTCAACATCTTGGAATTTTTGGCCCAATGCGACCATCTTTTGGATAAACTAAGTACAAATAAGCATAGTTCAAAGTTAGCACACTACCACGAGGAAGGAAAAGCATAAATTGTGGGATAAATTGGATTACCTTTATTCCACTGACGAGTACAGTGGAAACCAGCCGGTCACCAGAAGATGAGGATTCCTTCTCCATGTCAACAGGCAGTAGTAGGCCTTGTGCTAAGGCCAGTGCAGTCTCTCAAGAGCTTGCACTATCACCAACATTAACTGGACGGTCACCTCTGGTGAGCAGAGGGGTCCAAGCTGCTTGAGTTACGGTGGTGCTCGGTGCAGGAGTCTCCAGAGTGGATCTAGCAGCCAATGCATCGGATTCCTTGGTTTTTTGGATCCTGGGGCGTCTGTCCCGGTGAGCTTCAGCAGCCTCCAGGGAACTATCGCGTTCTCGAGGAGAGGAAGAGGATCGTGTTGAACCTCCCCTGTTGCGAGAAGGTGGCAGGGGAGCATGACCGGTCGATGGGGCTTGACCGGAGGTACCACGACCTCGGGATGACACAGTAAAAAGGGAGCTTAGGTTTAAGGGTTTGCGAGTCATTGTACCTGAGTGTGGTGGAGACGGAGAGTAACCAGATGAAGACGATTGGGAGGTGTTACGATCGACAACTGGTTGTTCGGGTTGTTGCTGAGAAACAGCTATC
Source organism: Rhododendron molle (assembly GCA_025413875.1). Lineage (NCBI taxonomy): Eukaryota > Viridiplantae > Streptophyta > Magnoliopsida > Ericales > Ericaceae > Rhododendron > Rhododendron molle. The sequence goes on along the minus strand of CM046391.1, from coordinate 30,762,437 downwards.
TCCGAGAAGGTCTCCTAACTTCCACACGAGGAAGTGGTACCTCTTCAGAGATGGGAACTTTCCCTGGCTGTCCGGCAATGGTTACTCCTACGTTGGGTCTTGAATTCCTTGGTTGGGGAGCAGTTGACGTCGATGCTGTGCCGGTACTTGGGTTGGCTAGTCTTCGATCTATGAAGCTTCTATACACAAGACCGTAGCCCAATAGAACGCTTGCATCTCGTCCCCGACCAGCTGACAGCGTGCCAGTAACCCCTGTGTATTTCAGTATCCTATTGATCTCCACTGTTCGGACGTAACTAGGCTCACGTCTGGGACGTTTGTTTGTGTTATCCGCTGCAAGTTTGGAAAAGGCAAACATGAATCAGAAGCCTGTTGGGATTTGATAGGTGAACAGTGAATGAAAATTAAAACAAAAGCGAATTAGGAGCATACGTGGGTAGCCCCATACGTGGGGGCAATGGAATCCCACCACTTGGCCATCTTCCCCCCTTGGCTCGAAAGCTCCGGTAACATAAAGGAAATCCATCTCGTGATCACGAGTAGAATCTGGCAAGTTAAGCAAGGGACGCTTTTCTGCTTTCCTTACTTTGAAATAGTAAGTGTTGTATTCAGGGTTTACCACAATACTGTACCACCATTAGATATCCCAGATTCCTAGCTGGGTCCCTAAGATCCTATTTAGGGCAACGATTCCCATCACTAATCTGAAAAAATTGGTGGACACTTGCATGGGAGTAAGTCTATACCAGTTTAAAACTCGACGAAGTAATGGGTCGAGGGGGAAACAAACTCCACCCTCGACGATAGCTACGATGGGGATTCCCATCCTCTCCCATGTTCCAACGTCTCTGTCCGCTCTAAGGGGGGCAAGTTCGAGTGCAACATTATCAGGAATGTTGTATTTCGTTCTAAAAGCCGCCATGGCAGTAGGGGTCTCGCAAAGCTGCCTAAATTTGCTGGGTTTGGGTCCATTATCATTCTCGTCCGCCATGGATGCTAAAGAAATATAGTAGACAGAATGAAATCTGGGGCTAAGATTGATTGAAACCCTAAAGGCAGACGACTGAGAACGAAATCTCAGAAGAAAATAGAAAATGAGTGAGAAGGAGAGTCTTATAGGGATATCGTGGAGTTTTCCTGAAATGCGGTCGATTTTGCAAACGGCGGCGATGGCGGTCGTGAGGAAGGGATAGTCGCTTGGTTTTTAGAGAGAGAAAGATAAGATTCAAAAGGTTGGGTTTTTGCGTATAAAACCCAAAAAGGTAACCCTTTTTTGGGATAAAGGGGAAAGAGACGGAGACGAACCGTCTCCCCTTACGCCGTTACATAGAAAAGTAATGGAGGATGGACCGTGGAAGACAACGTTCTGACGCCGTAAGTCAAAACGTCAGGTCGAGTTTAATAAGAGGCGTTCGAAATCTGCCGCGTGGAGTCCATGGTTCGAAGAGATCATAATGACTAAACCGCCAAAACTTCAATAGATATCCATACTATATCTGCATGGCGCTTCAAGAAGTTCGGCCCAGGGTTTGTTCTTAGCAACTTTACCCATTGCCCCGAACAGAAGCATTGGGCAAAGCTGGGGAGCAATTGTAGGGAGGTATTCCCGAACAGGCATTCCCATGTGCCGAACACGTGCAATGAGAAAAGTAATGAAGGGCACCATAATGGCGGACGATAGGGACCGGTGATCCGAAATGGATACCGAGCACTGGCAGTTCGGGTATAGGGACTTGAGACGTCCTAAAGAGGTATCAAGCTGTTTGGTAGTGAATGGACCAATGGCATAGGAAGTCATTAGGTGATACAATCTGTTCGGCAATGAGAATGCTGGACAGATGGAGTTATCGATAAGGGACGAAGTCATAGGTGATAAGACAGTGGGAATGTTCCAGAAGGGGGACCTCGCATTCAGATGAGATAAGTCCAAGATGGTCCCATTATGGAACGAATCCCATAAAGGCGAGAATCCTTATAAGAAGAAGATCTCGGTTGATTGGACAGGTGAATCCCCAGAAAGGCCAGATTTCCTATACGAGGTAGGAGACCTAGGGCCACAAGGATGCTTGGGGGACAAGCATACGTGAGTCTATAAATATAAGGTGAACCGAGAGGCAAAAGGTACGCAATACATTGCATTCATTCTATACTTACCTACTGATAATTGGGGTTTGATACAGTACAAAATACTAACTTAGGCATCGGAGGGGCCTTTGCCACGAGAGGCAGAGGTGCACTCACCCATTGTCTGTCTTGCAGATTAGGGTTCAGGCGAAGGCAATCGGGTTCCGTTCAAACACCAAGTGCAGCAGCAATAAATCTGTGTTGTTTCAAGAGCCATTTAGCCTTTTCCACCTACACCAGAAACTGTACGTGCACCGAGTTTTCCTTGTTGCAAAATACAGTTTACCCAATGAGGTAAAGGACGAAAGCTCGTACCAGCTGAGAAAGAGATACTTCTGTTAGAATTCCCGCATGATCAAACTGCTCCCGAAGCCAGGAATAAGTAATATGACCGCTCTCCGACACAACAGGAATCCTCCCCAAAAGATACTCAAAAGCACTTTCCCGGTTGGTGAATCCGCGGGTCAATCGGAAGAGGATCACTGTAACAACTCTGATTTTTACTAAATAAAAATTTCGTTGTTAATATTTCGAAAACTCTTAATTAAGTTTTTAATCGTCGTTAACTATCGATCTTTCCGTCGTTTCTAGGATTGAGTCTTAAGATCCCACATCTCGGTTGGAAATCCTATCTAGCAACCCTAGCTAGCTTTTAATCGACAATTCGACCTAGCAATCGTTTGACCTAATTACCAATCGTTCCTAAACCTCCGTGAACCTTATGAACCCTTGACTCGTGAACCTTTTGAAACCCTTGAGTTTGGTAACCCTAGATTAACCTTTTGAACCGTTTGAACCTTTTAGCTATCGACCATCGGACAATAGTGTTAGGGTTTTCTTTATCCATTGGTTAGTAGGATAACCCTAGTTAACCTTCCCAAGTACGAGATTAGATTAGTTTAGTGCTTAATTGCAAAGTATTATACTTTCTAGTAGTAACCGTTGGATAATAACTGCTAGGAGATTTATTATCCATTGGATGATAGGCCAAAGTACTTGCCATCCTTAACCATTGGTTATTAACCACTAGGGAAACTATTATCCATTGGATAATAGCTTTACTTGCCAACCAAGTACTAGGTTATTAAAATAATGGATTTGGTCATGTGTTAAAATCCATTAGAATACAATTAGTACATTGGGTTAGTAATAATATACATAGTACTTTGAAAGTAGTAGATTAGTTTATTAGATATGGGATTTGGATGTACCTAGCCTAGATTGTATGTACTTGCTTGTATATATATTATATAGGTACTTGTGTGTGTGTGTATATATATATATATATATATATATAATATTGTATATAACATGTGTGTAGTAGAGTATTATATTTATAAAATCTATTTTGCTTGAAAGTATAGATTTTACCAAAGACCCATAGTACTTATATATGTATTAGTATATATATATATATATATATATATGCTTTCAAGAGAGTACAAGTGGGAGAGAGAGAGAGAGAGAATGCCGAGAGGGAGAGAGAGCGAGAATCCGAGAGAGAGAGAAAGAGAAGGAAAGAGAGGGAGAGATGTGATGGATTGCTTGATTTTTGTCTACCAAATCCTAGATATATGTATCTATTAGTACTAATACTTGTGAAAGAAGTAATGTAGAGTAATATGGGAGAGATTTGATGTACAAATCACTTACAAACCAAAACCCTTACTCTTCCTTTGTCATCCACCAAACCCTTGTCCTTCCATATCTTATATATATAGTTATATATATATATATAAACCTAGTACTTTGTACCAAGACAAGAGAAAGAGAGGGAGAGAGAGGCCGAGAGAGATTGAGGGAGAGGGAGAGAGTTCGGATGGGAGAGGGAGAGAGAGAGTGATGTGTGCCTTCCCTTGATTGACCATGCTTGATCATCTTGTCCTATTTGATATGCTTTCAAATGAAAGCATGACCATTGCAAGCAAGATCTTGTACTCTTGTACAAAACCCTAATTCTTTACTTGAATCAAATCCCCTTCCTTGATCAATCTTCCAAAATCCAATCCAAAGTACCACATCATAGCCTTGCATGCCTAAGTTTTAGGTTGTTTCTTCCAAGCAAATGAGATTTGCTAGATTAAAAAAATGAGACATTGGGAGAGAGAGAGAGGGCCGGCCAAGAGAGGAGAGAGGAGAGCTTGCCTATAAATACCAAGCCATTTGGTGCTTTGAACTCACACCTCAATCCATTCTCCAACTTCTCTCTAGAAAGTATAGCTTGTTCTTGTTGTTCTTGCTTGGTTCTTTCTTTGTTCTTGAGGTTTCTCAAGAGACTTTCTTTTGCCACCACTAAACCAACACTCGACCACCACCTCGATCCAAAAGTAGTAGTAGTTATAGTTAGGATCTAGTTTCGAGAGAAACCATTCTCTTTCGAAGCTATCGAAAGCTTACCATAAGCCGTTACTCCGTTTGTTTGCCGACTTTCTTTCTGTCGTATTTTCGTAGTCTTTTCTGTCGTATTTTCGTAGTCTTTTCTACCGCCAAGAAGAAAGGTAGAGTTCTTCGAACCTACTTCTCTAAGTATAGAGTTAATGATGTGTAGTTAATCCTTACCTACTTTCTCTAAGTATAGTGGAATGCATGTTAGCGTAAAGTATTAAACTTGTAGATCTATTTTCGTTAAAAGATAAGTAGTTTACTTTGAACTTATGGCTACTTGATTGCTTGATCTCGTGATAGTTGCTTGCTTAAGTATGAACTCGTCAATAAACATATGTTGTTTTGACTTTCCAAAAAGAAGGATGTGTGCTTTTGAATTAAAGATAAAGTGTTGTTTTCAAAACGAAGTATTCGTATTTTGACCTTTTCGAGGAAAGTAAACTTGATCGCATGATTGCTTGCCTTACTTGTGGTTATGAACAAGCATGATTAAATAGTGTACGAAGTCCCGCCGCGAAGTCTATGCATGATACGAGACACATGAAATTGGAAAGTAGAGACATGACACTTAAGATGTGGTTGATATGGATAAAATACTTTTGAAACTACGTAATGGCGGACTTGGTAGCCTTACGTTGGTGTGCGTTGCCAATGGAGCCGGACTTGGTAGCTTTATTGGAGGTGTGTGACTTGGTTATCCGCGGAGAGGAGCCAAGATGTGACACAATGTGCCGGACTTGGTAGCCATTGTGGCCAATAAGTCAGTCTTGGTAGCCTTTGTGGCAATGAGCCGGACTTGGTAGCTCATTGTTGTGAGACATAAGGTGTCGGGCTTGGAAGCTTATTGGTTGTGTGCATTCACAATGTGACGGACTTGGTAGCCATTGTGGCCAATGAGCCGGACTTGGTAGCTCATTGGTGTGTGCGTGTGTGTTTTTGAAAATGATGATAAAAGATGAGACACAAAATGATGAGTCGCGTAGGAGAAATACACGGAAAACATGACACCAACGCTCGTTAGTGAATACGCATGTGTAATTGCTATGTGTTCTTGTTTAAGCATGTTAAGTTTGGAAAATTGTGTCTATACTATCTTTGACTTGTATGTTAAGGGTTAGTGGGTTTTGGGTTACTCTATTGAGCTTTCAAGCTCACGGTGTTGCTTTATGTGACCACATATTATATCCGTGGCGACGCTGGTATAATGTGTCAGATTTTATAGATGAGCAGCATGAACAGTACACCTTGCAGGCCTTCGGAGCTGAGGAACTTGCTAGGATGGAAGAAGAGAAGGAGCTGTAGATAACCTTAGATGTCCATCCCTTTTGTGTAATATAAGTACTCTATGAGGAGTTTGATGTAATAATGAGCTAGACTCTTCCTTGTTTATCTAATAAAATGATTATTTAGCGAACCCAATTTTGGGGGCGTTACAATCACCACCAACTCTCAAACCCGTAAGCAAAGCAAAATCACCCGGCGTGATTGTCATCTCTCCGGCCTCAGGAAGGTGAAAAGTGTTTGTGGTATCCCACCACCGCTCCACTAGTGCCGTGGTCAATCCCAGCTCCGCTTTCGGAAGATGAAAGCCAAGAATCAGCTGCTCAAAGCCAGCCAACGCAACTGCATCCTTGGCACCCTGAGGAAGCCTCTCATACCATTCAAACACCTGAGGACCGCTTCCCCACACATGCAATTTCTCATTTGCTTGTAAGATACAAGAAGAAATCAATACAAATAACAAACAACGCCTAAACAGGGGGCAATTATTGAGAACTCAGTTTCAACTTTGAAAGTCAATTATGGCTACACAATTCTAATGCAAACAAAAATATTTGCAGGGAAAAATTTACCTTCCGGTTGGTGGAACCGAAATGCTGCTTCAGCTCCCTGCACAAAACCTCAGACGAAACATTACTGAGAGGAGGAAGGTATCGCAACGAACCACCACCCCCGATAATGTGAACTAAAGGGGCGTATGTGGCAGCCTCAAATGGCGGCAAGGTGTCACTACCCACATTGAAGGCAGTCTCGAACTCGGCGTTGGGAGGGTTCAGTTGCGAAGAACTCCCCCCCAACTGAGGGTGTACGGCGGGCTGAACGAAGAACACGGGTATTTGAAACCCCGCCCAAAACCGTGGCCTTAATAGCCGGAGTCTTACCCGAATCTCTCGGTACAACAGTGGAAGAAGAAGGGGCGCCAGTGGTGGAGTCAATCGGAGGAAGAGGAGGAGAAGAAGCCATAGCAATACACGGCAGCAGATCAGAGGGGAGAGAGAAACGACGGCGGCGGTCAGAGGATGGAGTGGTTTCGGTTGGGGGAGAGGTCTTGAACGAGAGAAAGAGAGGAGGAGGAAAAAGATTGAATGAGCTGTGAGATCGATCGAACTCAACTTAAATCGATTTTCTGACTTTTTGCTTTCTCACGGCCGAGACATCGATTCCTCGGCCGCAACATCCATTACTCGGCCGAGAGATCGATCTCCAGGTCCCCCAATCCATTCTTCTCAATAGCACCAGATCTTGCTCAATGCACCACCTCAAGCCATTATGAAGTTTGGGTCCATGACCAACAAAACCAAAGATCAAATCAGCCTTGGGAGCATGCCTAAACGCGAGAAAAATCAAGCATCATCAAGACCCTCTCCATATCATAAGCAAAACTCGCAATCGCTCGCCCACCAAAAACTGTCAGCCCCGAGCTCTTTAAGTTATCATTTCCATCGAAGTCACTCGACAACAGCTTCAAGCTAACACACTCAACAGATTCCAGGCCCATATTCATCATCTCATCAGCACCATAAACTCGCCCTCACCCTCACGCCCATATCTACCAACTTGGTGGCACCAAGCCCATTATCTCAACAGGCTCCACGCCCATATTCAACTGTTTTAGCAGCTCCGAGCTCATAGTCACTCAACAGGTCCAAATTCAAGCCCTGTGCTCGCCATCAGCGGCTATACGCTGGCCCAATAGCCCTGTACCCAGGTTATTCAACGGCTTCGCGTCCATGTTCATTACCAGCAACTCTATACTCACAACAATTCCGTAGCTTCAACTCAGCGGCTCTACGCCCGTACCAATCGTCTCAGCAGCCCCAGGCTCGCAACTGCTCTGCGGCTCCGTGCCCATATCTATCAACTAAACAGGCTCCATGACCATTATCCCAGTCACCTCAGCGACTCCACTATTCTCAACAGGCTCTACGCCCATCAACTCAACTAGCTCCACGCCATAACAACTATCTCAACTGGCTCCACACCATAACAAGCTATCTCAACAGGCTCTACGCCACCCCAATCAAGACATCATCAAAATCTCAAGCTCTATGCTTGAATGCTCAAAATCCAACATTTTGAATGCTCGAAGCTCTTCGAATGCCCAACCACTGTGTACTGGATGCTCAAGTTCTACACTTGAATGCTCAAGCTCTATGCTTGAATGCCCAACCACTGCATACTGGATGCTCAAAGCCTGTACTTTGAATGCTCGGATTCTGCCATCCGAATGATCAAGCTCTACGCTCCGAATGCTTAAGTCCAGAACTTGATAGAAGCTCTATGCTTAAATCAAACACACACGCACGGGTCCGTGCACATATTGCATCAATTGTATCGCCATTATCACATCAAGTCTGCATCATCATATCTGTTCACATCTAACCACCATCATCACATACATATTCTGCATATCTCTCTCACTCATGAAACAGGTCAATCTTGCAATCAACCGGCTCCGCGCCTCGGTTTTATTGATCCTTCCAGAACCTCGATCCTTTGGCTCCACGCCAAAATTTATGCTCAGTCTTTTAGGCTCTCGCCTTATGACCAACACCAGCTCCGCGCTTCGGTTCTATCTTCCAGGCTCTCGCCTTATGATCAACACCAGCTCTGCACTTCGGTTTCATCAAAAGCTCTACGCCTTAATCCTATAAGCCAGCTCCGCGCCTCGGTTCCTTCATTCCAATACTTCGTGCTCCAATCACTGGCCCTGCGCCTCCCATATCTCAAGAAATGGCATCCAACTCGTCTCCAGAAGATGGCTTGGGTTCCACCCCATATCTCAACACCGACGTCCAAAACATCCCCAACAGATGGCTTGGATTCCACCCCAATTACATCAATTCCTTCTAGCTCATTCGCAAGGATAGGCTACTCTACCGAGTTTCCTTTAGTTAAAGTCAGGATGATCAAGAAAAGCAAATACACCCGCCGTGCATTGATCTACCCCAAAATACTAAGGACGCTTTCTGCAAAAACATCTCCGGCAGCCCCGCGCTCCTTCAACTTCTCTCCGCCAAAATTCTGGCTAAGCCTAGGTACGTCACACTACGGCTTTTAAAGCCTGAAGGTACGTCTTCTGTCTCTAATCCTCCAAACTTTTTTTCTTTTATTGCCCTCGAACTACGGTTGGTCTGAATTTCCCTTGTGGAATACGAAGCAGCCTCCCGGCCCGACCATAACAAAAACCTTTTTTCAAAAACCCTTGGAATAGTGGTTGGACCAAATTGAGTTGTTTTTACAGCTTTGACTCTTACTCAAACATGTCTCGCGGTCCGTCTGAGCTCAGTCAAGAGGGGCATCTGTAGACACCCCAATTTGGCCTAACGATTATTTCAGGTCCCACCTTGGGGACCATCCCAATGATGAAATGGATACAGTGATTGCTGATTGCCTTTTTGAGAACCTTAGGACTTTCGGTAAGAGCTTTGAGCCACTTTGAGGACCCAATCTAGAGCCAAATAGCCTTTCAGATAAAAATACAGAATCCTAGGAGAATCCATCTGCCGGCCATAACATTGATCTCACGGCCTTAACATCATTTCATCACCCGAGTAACCTGTTGCCCAAAAATCTCCCTAAGAGATCAATCCCACGGCTGCAAGATCCATCCTTTGACCGCAATATCCTTTCCTCGGCCGCTAGATCCATGGCTCGGCCGCCAGCTAGGGTCATAGGTTCATGGAACAGTTTCACGTGTCTTGACGACTGAGTGATTTGAATGTGAATCATGTAGGTAAAATGATATGGTTTTGAAATCCTCAAGGAGAAACTTTCAAAATTGATTTTATCCCAAGCATTTTTGACACCGCAATACAAGCACAATTACTTATTTACAAATTTTCATGGAGATAACATGTTTCCCATTTCATGAGGATTGTAGCTAGAAGGTCCCTTAACCATACAGTGTGTTAGCAGCGTCGCTAAAGTGTTGCAATCTTTCGAGTCTTTTGAGTCTCATCGTCTTCTTTGTCATAGCCATTTGGCTAGTATAGAGTTTGTTGTCATCTTATGGTGTAGGAAGCACTAGCTTGAGTATGCAAAAGTTGCGATGACCCAAAACACTTGTTTGCATATCACCCCAATCACGTAGTTGCTTGATGTATAGTTTAGGCAGTTGTATTGGCCTCTTGGCCCGCATAGTTGATTTGTTTACATGAGCACCTCACTGTTTAGTCTTATCTAGACATTTCCCTGGGCCTCCTTGGCCCGCGCATTTGATTTGCTCTCATGTCTTTGTGTTTGTTGTGGCTATTTGGTCTTGCATTGGTCTCTTGATCTAATACTTGATGTTGCTTGCATTATAAACGTGTTTAATTATCTATCGATATGATGCCTCTTGGCTCTGAAGAGAAAAGATAATAATAATAAGCTCTATTTCTTGATACATTGGGTTTCTCAACCACTACCCCTCTTAGCATTTGCATCTCTCGATGTATGGGGTCTTTCGACCACTATGCCTTTTGGCATTGCATATCTCGATGTATTGGGTCTCTCGACCACTATGCCTCTTGGCATTGCATCTCTCGATGTATTTGGTCTCTTGACCTATACACCCCTCGGTGTTGCGTCCCTTGATGCCTGAGTCTCTTGACCTACATGCCTCATGGCCTTGCATCTCTTAATATGTTGTGTCTCTTGACATGTTGCGTCGCTTGGCCCCTAAATGATGTGGTATTGTGGTGTACTATGCCTCTTGACATATTTTGCCCCTTGGCATCTATTAATGTGGTATGACCTATTTTACTCTAAGCATTCTATTAACAAAAAAAATGTGCACATACCTCTTACACCATTGTCTTGAATAATGTGGCTTGTAGTGGTTGATGTCTTTGTTGCATGTCACTTGACATAAGCTAATCACATGTCCAACAATTCGAAGCATAATGAGTGTTACATTCTAAATTCCAAATAGAGTGCACAGATGTCAAAATTACGTCTCTTGTCTTATACGCTTCATGGCATTGTATCTCTTGATGCATTATGATGATGTTTGTGAGTCACTAGGCTTATTTTTCCTGAACATTCCCTTGAATGAAACCTGGTGCTACACTCATAGGATTCACTAGTTGAGTGCATTTTGCTATCAAATATACCTTGTGTTTGCATTTGAAATAGGTTACAACCGGCTCTACGCCTCATTTCTATCACTTCAAGCTCCAAGCTCTGATTCCTCAGGCTCTTGCCTTATGATTAATACTGGCTCTACGCCTCGGTTCTATCACTTCAAGCTCCGACTCCTCAGGCTTTTGCCTTATGATTAATACCGGCTCTACGCCTCGGTTCCATCACGTCAAGCTGCAAGTTCTGATTCCTTAGGCTCTCGCCTCATGATTGCAAACGGTTCCGTGCCTCAGTTCTCCCGTTCAAACACTCCATGCTCCAATTACTGGCCTTGTGCCCCCCATCTCAAAACCGACATCCGATTGTCTCCAGAAGATTGTTGGATTCCACCCATTTACGTCTATTCCATCAAGCTCATTCACAAGGATAGGCTGCTCTACCGAGCTCCCTTCAGTCAAAGTAAGGATGATCATTAAAAGCAAACGACTCACCTGCTATGTATTGATCTACCCCAAAATACTGAAGATGCTCTCCGCAAGAATTTCCCCGACAGCTCAGCGCACCATTAACTACTTTCCGCCAAAATCTTAGCATAGCTCAAGTACATCGCTCGAAGGCTTGGTATGGCCCGATGGCAAATTTCTCCTCTAAAGCACTGCACTTTTGTTTTTGGTTGCCCCCGAACTACGGTTGGTCTGAATTTCCTCTGTGGAATACGTAGGCAGCTTCCTGGCCCGACCATAACAAAAACCTTTTTCAAAAAACCCTTGGAATAGTGGTTGGACCAAATTGAGTTGCTTTTATAGCTTTGACTCTTACTCAAACATGTCTCGTGATCCGTCTGAGCTCAGTCAAAGATGGGCATCTGTAGACACCTCAATTTGGCCTAACGATTATTTCAAGTCCCACCTTGGGGACCATCCCGATGATGAAATGGATACAGTGATTGCTAATTGACTTCTTGTGAACCTTAGGACTTTCGGTAAGAACTTTGAGCCACTTAGAGGACCCAATCCAGAGCCATATAGCCTTTCAGACAGAAATACAAAATCCTAGGAGAATCCATATGTCGGCCGTAACATTGATCTCACGGCCTTAACATCATTTCTTCACCCGAGCAACCTGTTGCCTGGAAATCTCCCTGAGAGATCAATCTTGCGGCCGCAAGATCTATCCTTCGGCCGCCACATTGTTTCCTCAGCCGCCAGATCCATTGCTCGGCCACTAGATTGTCTATTTTCCAGACTCTTGAACCTTCTGTCGATTGTTTGATCCAACTACAACACCTCCACGATGCGTTCGGGCTACGCTCAGAGATCATCACGAAGAGTTTGCATTGCATAACAATGCAATTGCAATCATGCATTTCGATTGGCCGGAGTGAGTCACCAATTGCCTATATAAAGGACCCTTTGGGTTTCGAAATATACACACACAAAACCACGAAATTCACATACTTTCTCACTCTCTCAAGCCACGAAGCTCTGTCAATATACACTCTCAAACCTCTTCTACAGAAGCCCTAACCTCCCGAAGGCAACCACTAATCCGACGATCAAACCCCAAAGTCTTAAACCCTAACCCTAGGGTTTTTCAAGAAGCAATCAGTCAATCACCCTCAATCCGAAGCAATCAAGCCAATAAGGGATCAAGGTGGTGTGGCCCAGGGGCCTCCGGTTCAATTTATTTACTGTTTTTATGCTTAATCGTAGCATTTGATTATCTGTTAACTTTTCTATCTGGCGTGAGGAAGAACATCGATCGGGGCTTCGATCCCTCGGCTGATACATTAATCCAGTGTGATTACTCGGCCGTGACATCCATTCACCGGCCAAGTAATCGATTTCCTAAGACAGCTTTGTTTTGTTTTGCTTTCTGATGCATGTTTTAATTACAGTCCTGGCTCACCATTAACTGCTTAAACGCTAAAAACATACTACATGTTAGAATTAAATAAAGCATGTATATGTCTTATGTTGAATAACTATGGGCCAGTCTCACTACTGGGCAGAGAGGGGTACCTAACACCTTCCCCTTATTATACTCTTGGCCCCCCGTACCTGAAATCTCTGTCTATTTTTCCTAGTTTTAATAAACTAGGTGGCGACTCTATTTTGATGATAACCGTTATCGTGTGGCGATGTTCCTAGCCATGGGGATATCCACGATCTTGGTTTATGAAGTGGAACCAAACAAACGTGATCAATTTGTATGGCGATGCCCCGTTTGGGAGGTGTCTACAGTGATGGAACCTATGGGAAGAGAGGCAGTCACTAATGACGTCATATGCATGTGCCTGACGTCACGGTACCCCTTGGCTTGGAGAGCAAGTAGATTGCCTATATAAGGAGAGGGTTAAACCCTAAAGAAGGTACGCAACCTTACACACTCTCAATACTCTACTCTCACCTATTTTATTGACTTGCTCGTCGGAGGGGCGAGAGGTAGCCAACTGCCTAACGCCTTGGTGCAGGTACCCCGCGGAGCAGAGGAGGGTCATCCCAGAGAAGCCGTGATGAGAAACCACCCCTCCTACAATTGGCACCGTTCCCGGGGAGACGCTTCCCTGTATATTGGTTTCTTGACACCTACGGTGTTATTTGAAGTACGTTCGATTCCTGTTTTGATGAAATGGTGGAGATTCACGATGAACGGCCACCCTAGGCCACGACCAATGAAGGAGTCACCGGATTCAACGGTCCAATCCCTTCAGTGGATCTAAGCGTCCGTTCGAATGCGATTACAGCTCTGGAGCTACACTCTCCGACAAAAATCCCAGCTGTTCTGAGGAGCAATCCTCAAGTCCTGGAATATCTTCGCCAGCTCAATGACCGGATGGCGAAAAAAGACCGAATGATCAATGCGCCCCGTAAAGACGTCCAGCTGGTCGCCATGGCTATCTGCCGTTAGTATCCCTCTCTAAGCCGAGAGCGATATCATTCGCCCTTGCCAAGGCAGACGGCGGGAAGAGGCGTTAATGTGAAGGAACGACTCGATAGAAGAGTGGCCCCGTATGATGAGAGGGTGCCAAGCAAGTCTCCAGACTGGTCTTAGGTTCGAGGCGATGTAAAAGATCGCCTCGGCCGACCTAAGGACAATTTTAGGTATGAGGTCCTGGAGGAGAGCTCCGGTTCATTCTACAATCTGGCATACCAGCTAGCCACGAAACGACAGTCGACCGACAAAGGGAGCGTCGACATTGTGAACAAAATGATCTAGCTTGGCGCCGAGACCGAGAACGAAGGGACCGAGAGTGGGATCGTTATAATCGACGTGAACGTTCACCCTCCTAAGAATATAAGGGGAGACACCACCGAGAGGAGGTTTGTGATCGACGCCCCGCTTGGGCTGCAAATCCTCCGATGGTAACTACCCTGAAGGCTCCACAGATAAAGGTGGAAATGGTGTTGGAGCAGCTAGTATCATCTCCGTTTACCGACACCATCAAGAGTGCTCAGCCCCTGAAAAACTTCACGGCCCCGAAGTTCAACCAGTATGACCCGAAAACCGGGGATGCCATTGCCCATTTAATCCACTACCAACAGATGATGTTGCTCCATCACGTTGATGATCCGCTCATGTGTAAAATATTTCCGTCAAGCCTCTGGACCCTCGGCGTGCTTCGGTTTAACAAATTGCCAAGCAAGTCGGTCCCCAATTACAAGGCCCTATCAGCTCTGTTCTTACAACACTGTTTTTACAACATTTTGTCACGTCGCAGAAGATAGAGAAGGACATGAACTCTCTATTGAGTCTGAAGAAAACCGAAGAGGAGTCCCTTCGGTAGTACCCTAATTGCTACTGGGACATGTTTAACAAAATTGAAGGATGTGTGCAGTACCAGAAAATCGCCATAAGCTCCTTCAAAAACGGCCTCGATGAGTCAACCAGAGAAGCTTACCAAGACTTCTACCTCCACCCACCCAAAGACATGGAGGATCTAATGGTTTGTATCGACCAACATTGCCAAATGATCGTGGACATGGCAGCTCAATGGAAAACCACTGGAGGGTCGAGAAAAATCGAGCCCGATAGGGGTGGTAAAGTAGTGCACAACATCCAGAAAGGCAAGGTGAACGATTAGTAGAGAGAACAAGGAAGCGGTGGATTTCAGAGGGACTATGTCCGGGGACCGAAGCCTCACGAGTTTGAGGCCGGCCCTATTGTGTTTAACGACCCTCTGCATGAGCTCCTCAAGAAGATCGAACACAAGCCCTTCTTTAGCCTCCCCGCCGACAATATTCCATGCCCGAAGGTCAAGGATAACAAGTATCGGTGCTCTTACCACACGAAGCGCGGTCACCTAACCAAATGGTGCCCACAGTTTAAAGAATATCTACAGGACTTGGTTTGAAAAGGGCACTCGGCCCAATACATCAACCAAGAGAAGACTAAGGAGAAAGCAAGCGAGCCGAAGACTCTAAAGCAGGGGGCTCAGGCGAGATAGGGCAAGGCCGCAAGCAGCCCAATCTCCATGTTATCAATGTCATCCATGGTATGATGGATTCAAAAGCCGAAGCTCGGCTTAAAGCCAAACTCCGTGTAGCAACCAAAGCTCTACAAGTTATGTCAATTGTCCCAGCCCCGAAGAAGCTCTACTGAAGCCCTTCTCGGCAGATAACCTTTGATGATAGTGATCTCGACCGACTCATGCTTCCGCACAATGACACACTGGTGGTGAGTCTCCAGATAAATGACTATACAGTTCGGCAAATCCTCGTTGATCAGGGGAGTTCGGCCGAAATCATCTATTACTCCCTCTTCAAAGACATGGGCCTTTCTGAAATCGACTTTCAGCCCTGCACGGTCCTGCTCATAGGTTTCAGCGGGGCACTAGTCTGGCCCCTCGGCCACATAACTCTCCCAGTCACTGCCGGGACTCGAACGATTGATGTGGAGTTCGTCGTGGTAAAAGTCCCGAGCCCATACAATGCTATTGTCGGTCGTAATTAACGGCATAAGATGGAGGCCGTAGCATCGACCTATCACCAAGTCATACGTTTCATTGGCCGATATGGATAGGAAGATGTACTGGGGGACCAAGTGGCCACAAAGTATTGCTACGTCTCGGACATCCGAGGGAAAATCAAGCCCTCGAAGTATAGATTATTGAACAACAGGAGATCGAGGAAGGAAAACCCATGACAGAGAGAGCAGTTGAGGATCTGATCATTTTCGTTCCGGTCGCCGAAGGTTTTGATCGCTATTTCTTGGTAGGTTCCGGTTTATCTGATGAGGAACGCAAGGAAATACTGAGCCTCTTGCGCGAAAATATTGAATTGTTTGCATGGACCCCCAGGAGATGCCCGGGGTGGACCCGGAATTTATCAGTCATCATTTGAACGAAGATGTGAACACATGGCCGGTTGTGTAGCGTGGTCGGCGATCGGCAGCTTCACATGTCGACGTCGAGGTCAAGGAAGTTGACCTACTGCTAAAGGCTCGGGCGATTAAAGAATTGCAATACTCCACCTGGTTTGTAGAGACCCAAATTTTTGGTCCGTAATTTTTTTTTAAGGAATATTGTAATTGTCGAGTAGAAGCGTAAATTGAGGAAATACAAATAGTGTCATGGTTATAAGATTAGGGGATCAATGTGATATAATTGCAAGTGCAGGGGTGAAACTGTGATAAGTGTATATATATGTATATGGACGTACAGGGGAAAATCCCATTTTCCCTTTTTCACTTTTTTTTCTCTTTCTCTCTCTATTCTCTCGGCAGTCTCTCTCTCATCTTCTCCTCCGAAAACTCTCTCCTCTCTTCTCTCTTCGATTTCAACACCTTAGAGCGTGATTCCGGACGAAATCCAAGAATTAAAGTTGCTATACGGAGCAAGGGCTTTCCGAATATCCAAGAAAATTCATGATCGCACCTCGTTGGAGCTCGGTTGACTTGGTCAAAGGTTCGGGTTCTGCTCAAAACCCATGAGGTAGGGATTCTTACTCTCGTTATGCGTTTATATGGTGTTTATGTACTTAGATTGTGCCTTGTTTCGTTGCTTGAAGTTGTTTCTTTCATTTCTGAAAATCAGCAGAACAGGGCATGCATTTTTGGGGTTTTATGCCCTCCTAAGCTCAGATTTGAATTTTGGTTCCTTTGTATGAAATAGAGTAGACTTAGAGGTCGTTTTAATGCCGCAAGAATCACCCGAAACCGTTGAAAATTGAATTTATGGTGATTTTTAGAAAACTGGTCTGCAATCTGTCTCGTGTTCTGGATTCAGCCCAATTCGAACGGACATAACTTCCTCGTCCGATGTCCGTTTCAAGCAAATTTGATATCGATTCGAACGTCTTGAAGTCGGCTTTGTATTGCTACTGGAATCGCCTTAAAACTCTTAGTACACCGAAAGTTATGACCATTTGAGTGAAGGTGTGTCAGCTGCCTCATTTTCTGCTATTGCTGTCATTTTTTTTTGGATTTTTGCCCAGCTTCGACTGGCCATAACTTCCTTGTCCAAAGTCCATTTCGAGCATATGATATATCAATTTCGAGGTTTTGAAGTCATCTTTTAATTGCCACTGAAATTGCTTTGATAGGTTAAGTATACAAAAAGTTAGGACTATAGGAGTGGAGGGTGGTTAGTTGCCGCAACTTAAGAATAAGTTTAATAGACCTTAAATATTGCACAAAGGTTGAGTTATGAATTTATGATGAGTGTTGGTTAAAATGTGGTATGAAGACACATGAATAATTACTATGAAATGATGACGATCGTTGAAAATGCGAGATTGGCGTGATTGTTATACTCGTTGGTATGTGGGTGTTGCCCCCTTAATGAAGTCGTATCGACAAGTTTACATCGTCAATAATTGTGATGATGGGAAAAGACCCGGGTAAAGCCGCGGTGACCCTATTATGCTGTGAAAGAGGGAATAGACCCGGGTGAAGCCGTGGTGACCCAACTGCTCTCCGAATTTGAGAATAGACCCGGGTGAAGCCGTGGTGACCCAACTGCTCTCCGGATTTGAGAATAGACCTGGGTAAAGCCACGGTGACTCACTTCTGGTTTGACTTAGGGAAAAGACCCGGAAAATGCCGTGGTGACTCTAAGGGCGATGTTGGTTGTATTGAATTAAGAATTTGGGATATTATTGTAGTGTATGGTGACTTGTGGTAACGGATTTCGTGTGGGATTTTAACTATGCTATTTTTATTATTAATTGTTGTTCGATTTTTCATTTGGTAAAGTGTTTGCCAAAGAGACATAGATGACCTACCGTAGTGTGACACATTGAGGAAGACCAGTATAAGCATTCGCATGTTAGGCTATAAACGGAAGCTAATTGTGGCGTTCATTGAGGAGTCTTAAGACGATTTGAAGAATTGTCGTGGGTTACTTAGATTGATGTGTGCCTAATGCAATCCCTAGTTTGATGTACGAGTGGTTAGAGATATCTTTGAGATGGATAGAATCTTGTAGTCGTAGTTCGTCGGTTCTTCATGACATTCCATCGTATCTCAAGTCGTTCATTGAAATTCATTCACTCTTATTGCATATCTCATCGCATTTACATGTAGCTTGAGTATAGAATTACTTACTGGGCTAGTGTAGCTCAACAAAATCCTTCTATTCAGGTCCGAATGCTGGGCAATAGCTTGCATTGCTTCGTGTGCTCAGTGTGGAAGACATTTTTGGAAGCTAACGAAATCTTGTTATTTAATCATCTTTGTAAATTACTTACTTTTGTTAATGATGATTTTGTAACTTATTCATTCTTGAGTTATCTTCTGATTTAAGCTTTTATTATTCTAAACACTTGTACTTGTATCTATGTTAATTTGGGCCTGTTTGCCAATGTTGACTAATTGAAAACTTGGGGACTTCGTTTGTAATTTAAACAGGTGGGAAATCATTTTGGGTATTATCATCTTATGTGAGGTCCCTTTTACCGAAATGGTTTATTTTATAATGTTAAAAATCAAGGGCGTGACAACTTGGTATCATAGCCTAGGTTTAGAATACCTAGAGACCGTGCGGAGGCTTTTAGTCTCGTGGGTTCAAAATCCGCTGCATATACTTTACAAAACACACGTGTGCTTGCATGATGGACTCGGTACATCATTGAGGTGCTGAATTTTGTACTATGGCAGAGTGACATTTAGTTGTGGACCCGTGTTGAGAAGTTCGAGGCTTTGACCTCATTGCAGTGATTGTGGTTGCGATTGTAGTTATTGATATCATTACAGTTTGTGGTCTTGGTCTTGTACCATTTGTGGTAAGATGCCTTTTGTGTGAGATGTTAGATGGGTATGTGTGGTGACGATATTGAGGGGTGAAAGAGGATATTTGTTAGCATGTGATAAAAGGGATAGAATGTTGATATGACTTACGAGATGAGTGTTAGATATGTTTTAATTGAATTGCTTGGATTATGTATTAAGATTCAAATGTGTTAAGTTAAGCCTATATGTGATGAGCTGTATAGGGTACAAGTATAAAGTGAGTAATATATGCGTTAGGAATTGAGTTAGCGCGTGTCTTGAATGTGTTTGGAAAGGTAAAAGCCTGTTGTGGTGATAACTGTGATTGATTGTTGTAGTGATAGTTATTGAGACGGTTATGGTAAGCATAGGTAGGGCAAATCGAGCGTACATAGGGAGATATATGTATCTAAGGTCAATATAGGAGAATGAGAGTTATAGGTAGGGTGTCGGGATACTGTATGTGTCTTCTGGACACCCAAGCGACTACCGATGAGATCCAATTGGAAGAGGCGCTTGATCACCGCACCTTCTAGATGGAAGTCTCGGAATGTCAATTGGACGTTAGGGTTATGTATAGGGGTTAAATCCCTAGGCTCGAGATAGATGGCTGTATATAGTAATTTCATAGAAGAAGGGAAGTGTCGTGGTGTTATTGTCGTCGTTGTTGAGAGGATTGTTGTGGTGTGTCATTATGATAGGTTGGTAGAAAATAGTGATGGTATTGTTTGGAAAGAAAGAAAATAGGACTCGAGGTGGACCATATTGATGTGGCGTAAGTCGAGTGATTGTTGTAAGTGTGTGGTGAGAAATTGTTTGGATTGGGGACGATGTAGATGTAAATTGTTGTGATTGATAACGAGATGAAGTGTGATAGGTGTTCGGAATTGAAATGGTAAGGGTATTGAAAGCAATTGGCATGTGGAGAGACAGTACGTTGTGAGTTGAAAGGCTTGAGTGCAGAGATTATGTTTAGAGTTTGGAAATGTAGACTAGACTGATGATAATAGGAGATAGGTTGGAGTAAGTCGTTGAGATGATAGGATTGTTTGAAGGGGGATTAAAGGATAAGGGTGATACTGATAGTAGTGATGATAATGGGGATAGTGTGGTTGTCATTATCGAGGTCGAGTGTAGATGTGGCGAATGTCTTTGAGGAATGATTAGTATTAATGATACGTGTATTTATGATGTGAAGTTTTGAGATTGTGAATGTGAAAGATACGTGATTTAATTTGACTAAATGAATGAGAAACCTCAAGATTGGTAAAGTGAATAGACATTGTATAAGGTATTATGAGGGTAAAAGGAATGAGATAACTGTTGGGCTTCTAAAGCCATGAATTGTGAAGTAGTGGATACTTGGCGAGTCCGTTGGACACTCGGGAGTTCGTTGGATACCCTTTTGAATCCGTTGGATACTGAGTGAGTCTGTTAATGTGTGAATATGTGGCTGATGTTGTGTAAGTCATTAAACTGTGTGGTTGATTTTCTAGAGATATTTCATACAAGTGTTGATATTTCATTTTAAGTGCTTGATCTATTGTGTAATTTGAGTGTGTTGAATTTGCCCTTAAAATGCAGTCCAGAATTGGTAAAAAGAGTTATGGGGATACAAAGAGATGTGAGTTAGAGATTGTGGTTAGCAGTTTTGATTTATGTGTATTGAGTATCTATATATGAAATTGTTGGTGTTCGGTTAATGGAAGTGTCCTATTGATATGTCTGAAGATCGGGTGGAACTCAAAAATTTCTTTTCCTTTTCTAAATAAGAGTGATGCCGTATGAAAGTTGATTCTTAGTTTAGTTCATTTTGGAAAATGATAAACGATAAAAGTTTGAAGTCGGTTATATCATGATGATGTGAACCTTATTTTAAATTCATTACCATGTTGTCTAAATTGTCGTTATCCTTAAAGACTAGGTGAGGTGCATAAGATTGATTGGTGATGATATCTTTCAAACAAAAATTTACTAAACTTTTCCTGTTAAACTCTTTAAAACTTCGCCACAAGGTGGACGTGTTTCAATGATTTATCAACTACGGGAACTAAAAAGTTTCAATGGACTAAGTATTTTTTTCAACAAAACTACTTGGAGGCGTGTGATATTACACTTTTGCTATGAGAATGGTGAGTGGGAAACTCATGATTGTTGTTTGATTCTGATCTCATTGTGTCGGACACGTAGACTTTGAACTAACGTATGCCTTTAAAGGGAACTTGTCTGGAGTTAGCGTTAAGGGTCATTAGAGCTTTGCTTATGTGAGTTTGAGTGCGAGAGTAAGTTGAATAATAAGAAAGGAAGTGAAATAGAAACGTACGAGAGTTGACCACTTTATTAGCATACATGAAAATTCTTATGAACCTCGAGGGAGAGAAGGTAAAATCTTAAACTTGTAATTGTATATGGCTTGGCAAGTTGTTGAGTTACGATGTCGTAAATTCTCCTTTGTGTTTGGATGTTATCCTTAGAACCAGAACTGATTAATTGGAAAGAGTGAAAATGGATACGGTTTGGGAGATCAAAATGGATTACTAACACGAGTAAGATTCATACGAATACGGCAGCTCCTTCATCTGATGTGTGTGAACCTTAGGATCTGACAATCGTTTTGGTAATAGGTGATACAAATTGATTGTGGCATTGTAGAGTTCATTGCGTCTTGGACACGAAAGTTGGGTACGAAACGTCATGAGTGGACACGGTCTTGTGGATTAGAATTTCTTTGATGATGTGTTTTCGTAGGCTTGGTTTAAATTTCGGGGACGAAATTTGTTTGAGGGTAGGATGTAGAGACCCAAATATTTGGTCTGTAATTTTTTTTTAAGGAATATTGTAATTGCCGAGTAGAAGCGTAAATTGAGAAAATACGAATAGTGTCATGGTTATAAGATTAGGGGATCAATGTGATATAATTGCAAGTGCATGGGTGAAAGTGTGATAAGTGTATATATATGTATATGGACGTACAGGGGAAAATCCCATTTCCCTTTTTCACTTTTTTTTCTCTTTCTCTCTCTATTCTCTCGGCAGTCTCTCTCTCATCTCCTCCTCCGAAAGCTCTCTCCTCTCTTCTCTCTTCGATTTCAACACCTTAGAGCGTGATTCCTGACGAAATCCAAGAATTAAAGTTGCTATACGGAGCACGGACTTTCCGAATATCCAAGAAAATTCATGATCGGACCTCGTTGGAGCTCGGTTGACTTGGTCAAAGGTTCGGGTTTTGCTCAAAACCCATGAGGTAGGGATTTTTTACTCTCGTTATGCGTTTATACAGTGTTTATGTACTTAGATCGTGCCTTGTTTCGTTGCTTGAAGTTGTTTCTTCCATATCTGAAAATCAGCAGAACAGGGCCTGCGTTTTTGGGGTTTTATGCCCTCTTAAGCTCAGATTTGAATTTTGGTTCCTTCGTATGAAATAGAGTAGACTTAGAGGTCGTTTTAATGCCGCAAGAATCACCCGAAACCGTTGAAAATTGAATTTATGGTGATTTTTAGAAAACTGGTCTGCAATCTGTCTCGCGTTCTGGATTCAGCCCACTTCGAACAGACATAACTTCCTCGTCCGATGTCCGTTTCAAGAAAATTTGATATCGATTCGAAGGTCTTGAAGTCAGTTTTGTATTGCCACTGGAATCGCCTTCAAACTCTTAGTACACCGAAAGTTATGACCATTTGAGTGAAGGTGTGTCAGCTGCCTCGTTTTCTGCTATTGCTGTCATTTTTTTTTGGATTTTTGCCCAGCTTCGACTGGCCATAACTTCCTTGTCCAAAGTCCAATTCGAGCATATGATATATCAATTTCAAGGTTTTGAAATCATCTTTTAATTGCCACTGAAATTGCTTTGATAGGTTAAGTATACAAAAAGTTAGGACGATAGGAGTGGAGGGTGATTAGTTGCCGCAACTTAAGAATAAGTTTGGTAGACCTTAAATATTGCACAAAGGTTGAGTTAAGAATTTATGATGATTGTTGGTTAAAATGTGGTACGAAGACACATGAATAATAACTATGAAATGATGACGATCATGGAAAATGCGAGATTGGCGTGATTGTTATACTCGTTGGTATGTGGGTGTTGCCCCCTTAATGAAGTCATATCGACAAGTTTACATCGTGAGTAATTGTGATGATGGGAAAAGACCCGGGTAAAGCCGCGGTGACCCAAGTGCCTTGCGAATGCGGGATTAGACCCGGGTAAAGCCGTGGTGACCCTATTATGCTGTGAAAGAGGGAATAGATCCGGGTGAAGCCGTGGTGACCCAACTGCTCTCCGGATTTGAGAATAGACCTGGGTAAATCCACGGTGACTCACTTCTGGCTCGACTTAGGGAAAAGACCCGGGAAATGCCGTGGTAACTCTAAGGGCGATGTTGGTTGTATTGAATTAAGAATTTGGGATATTATTGTAGTGTATGGTGACTTGTGGTAACGGATTTCGTATGGGATTTTAACTATGCTATTTTTATTATTAATTGTTGTTCGATTGTTCATTTGGTAAAGTGTTTGCCAAAGAGGAATAGATGACCTACCGTAGTGTGACACGTTGAGGAAGACCGGTATAAGCATTCGCATGTTAGGCTATAAACGTAATCTAATTGTGGCGTTCATTGAGGAGTCTTAAGACGATTTGAGGAATTGTCGTGGGTTACTTAGATTGATGTGTGCCTAATGCAATCCCTAGTTTGATGTACGAGTGGTTAGAGATATCTTTAAGATGGATAGAATCTTGTAGTCGTAGTCCGCCAGTTTTTCATGACATTCCATCGTATCTCAAGTCGTTCATTGAAATTCATTCACTCTTATTGCATATCTCATCGCATTTACATATAGCTTGAGTATAGAATTATCTACTGGGCTAGTGTAGCTCAACAAAATCCTTCTATTCAGGTCCGAATGCCGAGCAATAGCTTGCATTGCTTTGTGTGCTCAGTGTGGAAGACATTTTTGGATGCTAGCGAAATCTTGTTATTTAATCATCTTTGTAAATTACTTACTTTTGTTAAAGATGATTTTGTAACTAATTCATTCTTGAGTTATCTTTTGATTTAAGCTTGTATTATTCTAAACTCTTGTACTTGTATCTTTGTTAATTTGGGCCGGTTTGCCATTGTTGACTATTTGAAAACTTGGGGACTTCGTTTGTAATTTAAATAGGTGGGAAATCATTTTGGGTATTATCATCTTATGTGAGGTCCCTTTTACCGAAATGGTTTATTTTATAATGTTAAAAATCGAGGGCGTGACATGGTTGGCGAACATGGTGGTTGTGAAAAAGAAGAACGGGAAGTGGCAAGTTTGTGTGGATTATACAAACCTCAATGACCCCTACCCAAAGGATTGCTTCCTGCTCCCAAAGATCGACCAGTTAGTTGATGCGGTCACTGGACACGCCCGACTAAGCTTTATGGACGCATATCGGGGATATCATCAGATCGCAATGTTCGGCCTAGATTAGGAGAAAACCGCATTTATCACACCAAATGGCATATTTTGTTACACAGTCATGCCTTTTGGTTGCCGGACCGACCTTCCAGAGGGCAATTTTCACAATGTTCGAGGCACAGCTTGGGGTTAATATGGAGGCTTACATCGACGATTTGGTTGTCAAAAGCCGAGAGTTGACCGTTCACCTCGATGACCTCCTGGAAGTCTTTCGTATCCTCATCAAGCATAAGCTTTGTCTGAAAGCCGAGAAGTGTGCGTTCGGGGTCGAGTCCGATAAATTCCTCGGTCACCTAGTGACCCGAAGAGGTATAGAGGCCGACCCTGTTCAGATCTCGGCGATTCAAAGCCTCGTCCCACCCACCTGAGTCAAAGACGTCCAAAAGCTCACTGGCATGGTGGCCACCCTCAATTGCTTTGTTCGTCGGTCATCAGATATGTGTCGGCCATTCTTTAACACCTTAAAAGGGTGTTGACAAAATTTCCTTTGGACCAAAGACTGCAACATTGCCTTCGAAGAGCTCAAATCCCATCTTCAATCTCCCCCTTACTCACGACACCCATTGACGGAGAAGACTTATACCTCTACCTTTCGATTTGGCTAATTCGATAAGCTCAGTCTTGGTTCACTAGGACGGTTTGGAGCAACAATCGATAAACTATACCAGCCAGACCCTAATAGATGCTGATACGAGGTATCTTCCACTGGAAAAGCTCGTACTCGCTTTGGTGATCGCTTCCCGGAAGCTCGTCTAGTATTTTCAGAGCCACGTTATCATCGTTCTCACCGAACATCCAATCAAAACGCTGCTCCGACGGGCTAACCTGTCAAATCGTATATCAAAATGGGTGTAATGACTCTGATTTTTGGTAAATAAAAATTTCGTTAAATATTTGAATTTTATTTAAATTACTTGGATTTGCTTATGAAATTCCTTTTTAGTCCTTAATAATCCATCATAATTAAATTTGAAACTTATAAAAAATTGAATCTTTTAACCCCGGCCAATATAGTCATTTTCTAAAGACAAGTATGCTTGTAAAAACACTTGTGCATTTTTCTAAGTGAGTAAATGATATCTTCAAATTATGTTTCTTGGCTAGAAATCCTACTTGCCAAGTAGAATTAGGTTCTAACCAATTAGTTAGAGAAACCTAACTACCAATTCATGTAGTTACTTGCTCCTAACCCTAGATGAGCCTTTTGAACCTCCTTGAACCTTATGAACCTTCGAAATCCAAATAGGACCCTTTGGACCAAAGGAGTACTATATATATATTTATACATAAATACTTATATAAATTCTTGACTAGATTTTTCCAAAGTACTCATGTTTGTTTATATATAAGTACATAGCCTATTATTAAATTCTAAGGAATCCTAGACCACATCTAGAACCTTTATTCATTGGACAATAAAAGTTAGGGAAACTTTTATCTCTTGGACAATAGAAAACCTAGACTTTCCACCTAAGATACTTTTCTAGATTTGATAAAGTACATATAAAAGATTATATATAGACATATATAAACATGCATAAAGGACATATAATCATTTCAAGATGTAAGTATATATTACCTCACCCCTTTAACCGTTGGTCAATAAATGCTAGGAAAAACTTTACCCCTTGGGTAATGAGGTTAGTTTTACCAATAAGTACTAGGATAAATTAAACAAGTCACTCCCTAGATTTCCCATGTGCTTATATACTTAAAGATATGTATATGTACCATATAAATTTATTACCATAGATTCACTAGGTACACAAATATAGTATTCTAAGTGGAGCATGTGCTTAATAGACTATTTTATTAAGAGAATCTTGACCCTATCCTTTTTAGTGGCATTTGAAAGATCGCTTAGTACCTAAATGTACTAATATATATACTTGGACACATATATTTATACTCATACAAAGTACAAGGGAGAGATAGGAGAGAGAGAGAAGAAGATTTTTGTTGTACCATTTTGGATTCTCTTCTACCAACTCAAGTTATATATATATATATATATATACAGTGCAGATCTGGTTCGGGAGTCCGGACTGTGGCTTCCATCCGCACTTCCCTTATAAGCCGTTGGATTTAATCCAATGGCTGGGAAATAAAATGGTTTCCAAAGCCTCCCACGCGCCAACAAAATTCCCATTCTCAATTCCTTCTATCAGACGCGTAAAGAGAGAGAAAGAAAGAGAGAGAGAGAGAGAGAGAGAGAGAGAGAGAGAGAGGAGGCTGTAGACACCTCCCAAAAGGGGCATCGCCATACAGTTTGATATCGTTTGTTTGCTCGTTTGGTTGCTTGCTTCGTAAACCAAGATCATGGACATTCCCATGGCTAGGAACATTGCCACATGATAGCGGTTATCATCAAAACAGAGTCGCCACCCAGTTTATTAAAACTAGGAAAACAAATAGAGATTCTGGATATGGAAGCCAAAGGTACAGTAATGGGAAGGTGTTAGGCACCCCTCTCTGCCTAGCCGTGAGGCTAGCCCATAATCATTCAACATAAGACATATAGATGCTTTATTTAATTCTAATGCATAATCTGTTTTAATGCCTTTAAACAGTAAATAAGGTGAGCCAAGACGATAAGTAAATCTTGCCTCAGAAAGCAGAAAACAAACAAAGGTGTCCCAAGGGAATGGATCTCGCGGCCGATGAATGGATGTCACGACCGAGGGATCCTCCTGGTTTAGATGTATCGACCGAGGGATCGAAGCCCCGGTCAATGTTCTTCCTCACACCAGACAAAAAAGTTAGCAGATTACCAAAACGCTACGATTAATTATAAAAACGATAAATAAATCGAACCAGAGGCCCCTAGGCCTCACCACCTTGATCCCTCAGTAGCTTGATTGCTTCGGATTTGATTGGGATTGACTGATTACTTCTTTGAGAAACCCTAGGGTTAGGGTTTAAGACTTCGGGGTTTGATCGTCGGATTGATGGCTGCCTTCGGGAGTTTAGGGCTTTTGTAGAGAGGGTTTGAGAGAGTAATGCTGCAGAGTATTATGGCTAGAAAGGGTGTAGATCTGATGAATTTCGTGTGTCTATTTCAGAGTCCAAAAGCCCCTTTATATAGGCAATTGGTGACTCACTCGGTCCAATCAAAATGCACGATTGCAATTGCAATTGCAATGCAATTCGAACTCTTTGTTGTGATCTTTGAACGTGGCCAGAACGCATCGGAAAGGTGGTGTAGATGGATCAAACAATCGACAAAACGTTCCAGAGTCTGGGAAAAGGATGATCTGGCGGTCGAGGAAAGGATATGGCGGCCGAGGAAAGAATCTTGCGGCCGTGGGATGGATCTCTCAGGGAGATTTTCAAGCAATAGGTTGCTCAAGTGAGGAAATGATGTTAAGGCCGTGAAATCAATGTTACGGCCGGCAAATGGATTCTCCTAGGATTCTGTATTTCTGTCTGAAGGGCTATTTGGGTCTGAATTGGGTCCTCTAAGTGGCTCAAAGTTCTTACCAAAAGTCCTAAGGTTCTCAAGAAGTCAATCAGCAATCACTGTATCCATTTCATCATCGGGATGGTCCTCAAGGTGGGACCTGAAATAATTGTTAGGCCAAATTGGGGTGTCTACAGATGCCCCTCTTTGACTGAGCTGAGACGGATCGCGAGACATGTTTGAGTAAAAGTCAAAGCTGTAAAAGCAACTCAATTTGGTCCAACCACTATTCCAAGGGTTTTCGAAAATGGTTTTTGTTATGGTCTGGCCGGGAGGCTGCCTACGTATTCCACAGGGGAAATTCAAACCAACCGTAGTTCGGGGGCAATAAAGAAAGAAAAAGTTTGGAGAGTTAGAGACAGAAGACGTACCTTCAGGCTTTAAAAGCCATAGTGCGACGTACCTAGACTGAGCTAGGATTTTGGAGAAGAGTAGTTGAAGGAGCGCAGGGCTGTCGGGGATGCTTTTGCGGAGAGCGTCCTTAGTATTTTGGGGTAGATCAATACACGGCGGGTGTGTTTGCTTTTTTCATCATCCTGACTTTAACTGAGGGAAACTTGGTAGAGTAGCCTATCCTTGCGAATGAACTGGAAGGAATTGATGTAACTGTGGAAATCTAAGTCATCTGTTGGGGATGTTTTGGATGCCAGCTTTTGAGATATGGGGTGGGATCCAAGCCATCTTCTGGAGACGAGTTGGATGCCGTTTCTTGAGATATGGGAGGCGCATGGCCAGTAACTTAAGCACGGAGCATTGGAATGAAGGAACCGAGGCACGGAGCCGGTTTATAGGATTAAGGCGCAGTGCCTTTGACGAAACTGAAGCGCGGAGCTGGTATTAATCATAAGGTGAGGGCCTAGAGAGATAGAACCGAAGCGCGGAGCTTGTTCTTGACGAAACTGAGGCTCGGAGCCGATTGATATTTTAAAGAGCTTTGCCTTCTGGAGGTGAGAGCTTAAAATGTCAGAGCTTTGAGCTTGACGTGATTGAACCGAGGCATAGAGTCGGTTGTATTCTGATGGTCTGTGCGCAGAGCTTTCTCATCATAAATTTTGGCGTGGAGCCAAAGGATCGAGGTTCTGGACCGATCAATAAAATCGAGGCGCGGAGCCGATTGATTGCAGGATTGCCTTGTTTCATGAGTAAGAGAGATATGCAAAAATGTGTATATGATGATGGTGGTTAGATGTGAACAGATATGATTATGCAGACTCGATGTGATTGTGGTGATGCAATTGATGCAAATGTGCGCGGGCCCGTGCGTGTGTGTTTGATTTAAGCATGGAGCTTCTATCAAGTTTTGGACTTGAGCATTCGGAACGTAGAGCTCGAGCATTCGGACGGCAGAATCCGAGCATTCAAAGTACAGGCTTTGAGCATCTAGTACGCAGTGGTTGGGCATCCAAGCATAGAGCTTGAGCATTCAAATGTAGAACTTGAGCATCCAGTACACAATGGTTGGGCGTTCGAAGAGCTTCGAGCATTCAAAATGTTGGATTTTGAGCATTCAAGCATAGAGCTTGAGAATTGATGATGCCTTGACTGGGGTGGCGTAGAGCCAGTTGAGGTAGCTGTTATGGCGTGGAGCCAGTTGAGGTAGCTGTTATGGCGTGGAGCTAGTTGAAGTGATGGGCTTGGAGCCGCTGAAATGATTGGCTTGGAGCAGTTGAGATAATGGGCTAGGAGCCGTTGTTGCGAGATTGGAACTACTGAGATGATGGGCATGGAGCCTATTAAGGATTGTTACGGTGCAGAGCCAGTTGAAATAAGGGGCACGGAGCCGCTGAGGTGACCGGGATACTGGGCACAAAGCCGCTAAGATGATAGGCATGGAACCTGTTGAGGATTTATTGTTACGACGTGGAGCCAGTTGAGGTAATGGGATTGGAGCCGCTGAAGTGGTGAATATAGGCTTAGAGCCGCTGAGATGGTAGATATAGGCCTGAAGCCGCTTGGATGATAGGCAAGTAGCCTGTTGTTTTGAAGCTTTTGAGATGGCAGGCTCAGGGCTGCAGTGAATAACAGAGCTGCCGGGTATCTTGATTTGCTGTAGCAAAGGCTTCGGCCAGCGGTTTGTGGAGAGAGAGTTTCCTTTATGCTCGGGCATGCTCCCAATGCTAATTTTGATCACATTGTTATTGGCTCAGCGATGCCCCCAAGGCTAATCCAATCTTTGGTTTTGTTGGTCATGGACCCAAACTTCATAATAGCTTGAATTATTGCACTGGGCAAGATCCACTGGGGGCTGAAGGAAATTGATTTGGAGGGCCTGGAGATCGATCTTGTGGCCGCATAGTGGATATCTCGGCCGAGTTTATTGATGTCTCGGCCGCGGCATCGTTTTATTTCCAGGGGCCTATAAAAGGCCATGGCCTCGGCCGTTTCATTTCATTTTACTTTCTTTCTTCTCTCTTCGTTCACGCCCGAGAGTTCTACCAGAGATTTCTTTCTCCTTTTTGCTTTGTCTTTGCCGGGGCCTGGTCATGGGTGACGTGCGGCCAGTGATCGCAGAGGGAGACCGCGATGTTCTTGGTCTTGTCTTGCTGCTTGATTAGGGACCCTTGCATGGGTGGCTTGCTTCCGTGATGCGGAGCTTCCTGGGTGGCACTTGTACGCAGTATGATGGTTTTTCTGGGCTGCGTGATGTCTCTTCTGCACCGCAGTGCTTCTTTGGTACACGCTGCCCTGGGGGTTTCCTTTTCTTTTTTTGCAGTTGGTCTCTGGTGTTTGGACCACCAGAGAATTCGGCATCCTCTTCTCCTTCTTTTTGCTTCTGTGCGTAGGTTAGTTCGATAGGAAACCGATGTATAGCTTGTTTAGGAAATATGGGATGATTCACCTTGTGATGTAAAAGAATTTTTGTTATATGAAACAAATCCTTTGCTCTGATATTGTGATTTTGTAAGCTAGTCTTGTACGATAAAATTGTCAATACGTTGAAAAATGAGAACCGTGGAAGTGCTCTGGAAAGTGGTCGTTTTGGTGGCCGAGCCATCCATTTGGCCGCCGAGGGATCGATTTGTCTTCCCTGGTTGATTTTGAATCCGCTTTGATTTTTTATGGGCCGAAGAATCGATCTAATGGCCGTTATATAGATCTGGCGGCCGGAAAACCGACTAGGTCGATGACGCGTTAGAATTCGATTCTGATTCGAACTAGGACTCATCCTAGCCTATAAGTATACGCTCTACGAACTCAATGGTATTTGTCAGCAACGATTTCATGGCACAACCAGTCCTTGATCAGTGGTTGAATTCCTTTAACGGCCTTGACCGTTTGCACTTTAAGTTCTTTGGTATGGACTTCATCTTCTCCCTTCGCCACATTCCTGTGAATTTTGCTTTCCTTCGGGCAGCCATTAGCCTGTGGGACCCTGTTTTCCATGTCTTTCGATTTAGAAGAGAGGAATTGTGTCCCACTATTGAGGAATTTGCAGCCATCATGGGTCATTCGGATAGAGAAGGTCTCATTATTCTTAACCCTTTGTTTAATTGGGGCAATCTCCTAAAGGATCTGCTCCAAGTTCAGAAACACGAAGCTAGGTTTTTTATGATGAATGGAAGGTTGGAAACCTTACAGCTTGTTCAGCGCTTTGGCTCAACTGAGGCTCATCGTCAAATCCCTCAACAGAAGGCGTGCTTTCATGCGTTGTGCATTTGTCTTCTCCATTACTACTTGCTTGGACCTTCTACTAGCCATGCTAACTCTATGCTACTTGACTTTGCCCAACAGATGGGAAACCGTGTAGGTTTTGCTGGTTTAGTGTTGGCAGAGACCTTGATGGGTCTTGACATGGTAGAGGGTAATCCTATAGCCTAGTTTTCAAGCAGCCCTTTGTTTTTGCCAAGTTTATCTTTTCGCTCCTCACTCTTTTGTTTTGACTCACATGTTCTCACAACTCACATTTTTCCCTTGTTTTCCATAGGTATGGCTTTATGAGAAGTTGAGGGTGTGGGATATGTCGGAGTGGCTGCCTATAGTTCAGATCACTATGTGGAGCGTCGTGTAATCAGACAGTTTCCCACCGAAGCTGCTTGGAAAGCATGGATGGAGAATCGTAAGGGTGACCGGATTCAATGGGTGTGGCCCTGGTATGGTATCGAGAGTATGACTGCAAGTACCATGAACCATTTTGGTGTAGCAGTGATTGGTGTCACTCAAGTTACCTTCTATTTCCCTGCTCGTTTCCAGAGGCAATTTGCGACTGAACAGGTTAAAGTTTTGGGTGACCCTGAGTATGTTGCTTCTAAGGTTCATGATGCCAACCTTTGTCGTAATGTGCTTCATTTATGGCCGAATCGAGTAATGCAAGAGGTTGCTGACAACTTTGCTGACAAACTATCGGGTTCGTATAAGCGTTGGTTAGAGAAAAACCTTTTGGAGGGCAAAAGTGCAAAGAGAAGGAAGACCTAAAGATCGACATTTTTCTTATGTTTTTTTTTTGAAAGATTGGATTCTAGTTTTCATAGACTGGGAATCGTTTGAGCTTGCTTTTCCTTTTTCCTTGGAAGTAATGAAACATTGGTTATTTTATTTTGAAAATGTTATTGCCATGGTTTGACAGTTAACATGCTTTAGGATAGACCTAGAAATTTGGAAGTGATAATAATAGCAGCGGCTGGATCTCAATTCAGAGATTGCCTACGTATCCCATGGAGGGAATCAGGCCATAAACGTAGTTCCAATAAAGTTCGTTTGTTTTAGTTAGGGTTCACTCAGGTATTTTCCTCTCCTTTTGCGCTCTTGATTTTGCCTAAACCGCCCTTGCAGGTTTTCAGTCTAGCGAGCGCTTTTATTTATGCCTTAGTTTTAGCCTAAGCCGCCCTTGCGGCTTTTCGACCTAGCAGGCTTGCTCTAATTTTTGCTTGGGTCTGCCCACCCTTGTGGTTTTTGGCCCAATGAGCATCTCTCAGGGGTAATACTTCCTCAGCTTGTCAATGTTGACTGGCGTTGCGAATTCCATCCCATCTAGGTCTGCAATGTAGGCTGCTCCTCCGGACAGTATGCGCTTGATAAGGTAGGGTCCTCCCCAGTTTGGTCTAAACTTGCCTCTTGAATCTGAAACGTGGCGACGAATAGCTTTGAGCACCATGTCTCCCTCCTTGAAGTCTCGCGACTTCACCTTTTTGTTGAATGCTCGTGCGATGCGACGTTGATACCCTTGCACATGGTATAACGCTCTCAATCTCCTTTCATCTATCAATGCTACCTCGTCGTAGCGGTTTTGAATCCAATCTTCTTCGATCATACCAGTCTCAGCTAGAACCCTTAATGAGGGTAGTTCTAGTTCGATAGGTAAGACAGCTTCCATCCCGTAGACCAGGGAGTATGGAGTGGTCCCAGTTGAAGTTCTTTCAGTTGTTCGATAACCCCATAGTGCTAGAGGCAGCATTTTTGGCCAGTCCATGTAAGTTTCAGTAGTCTTCCGTAGAATCCTTTTGATGTTCTTGTTTGCAGTCTCGACTGCTCCATTAGTTTGAGGTCGATAAGTAGATGACCGATGATTCTGTATCCCAATTCAGCAAAAAGCTTCTTTGTCGCCCCTGTGAAGTGTGATCCATTGTCGCAAATGAACTCGTGAGGTACTCCATACCGGTAGATGATATTGGTGCGAATGAACTTAGCCACATGAGTAGCCTTAATGGTGGCATAAGAGGCTGCTTCTACCCATTTAGTGAAATAGTCGATGGCTACTAAAATGAACTGATGCTTGTATTTTCCCTTTGGATTTATACTCCCAATGACGTCTATTCCCCAGGTGGAGAATGGCCAAGGAGATGTCATGCTGTACAATTCCGTAGGTGGAATACGCATGTGATCAGCGTGAGTCTGGCATTTGTAACATCGGCGAACATAGTCAACGCAATCGGCCTCCATTGTAGTCCAATAGTATCCCTGACGCAGGATTTTCTTTGCCATTGTCGCCCCATTCATATGCGGCCCGCAGATCCCTTCATGTATTTCTTCCATTATCTTACGACTTTCTTCTGTTGTGACACAAAGCTGATTGGGGCCTAGGTACGCTCTTCAGTATAATGCTCCCCCACAGATTACAAATTGAGTGGCAAACTTTTGTAGAGCCACCTTGTCTTTTGAAGTGGCTTCAGAGGGGTACTCTTTTTCTTCCAAGAATTTCTTCACGACCTCATACCTGGGCTTACCATCATCTTCATCCTCTTCAATGAAAATGCACTCGCATGCTGGTTTGACCTTCTGCTCGATCATAAGGGGTCGCATTGTGAATCCCAAGGGTATTTCGACCATAGAGGCTAGTGTTGCCAATGCATCTGCGAATCTATTGCTTTCTCGGGGAGTGTGCGTGAAGATGACTGAGTCGAATTGTAGAATCAGGTCTTCCAGTACAGAGTGATTTAGCTTTAGCGTATCTTCTTTGACCTTCCAATCTCCTCTTGCTTGGGACACTACTAGGTTTGAATCTCCAGTGACTTCTACCCTTCTTGCCCCTTGTTTCAGGGCTGCCTCCATTCCAGCAATGCAAGCTTCATATTTAGCCTGGTTATTGGTGACTTCAAACCTTAGTTTGTATGACAAGGGGATATGAGAGTTGTTTGGGGAAACTAGCAGTATTCCTATGCCATATCCACTTTGGTTCGATGCTCTATTGAAGTATAGTTGCCAGGTGTCGTCTAGGAGATATAAGATGTCTTTGTCAGGGAACATGAAGTCCTCTGCTTCGGCTTCTGTCACAGGGTGATCTGCCAGGAATTCTGCCACAGCCCTTCCTTTTACTGATTTCCTTGTCATGAACTTGAGGTCAAATTATGCTAGAAGCAATAGCCACCTAGCTAGCTTTCCAATAAGTGCTGGCTTCTCGAAAAGATATTTGATTGGTTCTAAACAAGAAACTAACACTATCGGATGTGCTAATAGGTAGTGCCTTAGTTTCTTCATGGCCCAAACTAGCCCCCAACAGGTCTTCTCCAGGAGAGTATACCTTGTTTCATAGTCTATCATCTTCTTGCTTAGGTAGTATATGGCGCACTCTACTTTGGCGTCGTTTTCTTGTGGTAGCATGCATCCCATGGATGTGCCTGTTACTGAAATATATAGAATTAATGGCTTCCCAGGGATGGGTGGTGACAGCACAGGTGGATTCTGAAGATATTCTTTGATTGCCTCGAACGATTGTTGAAAGTCTTGGCTCCACTCAAAATCAGTACCTTTCTTCAGAAGCTTGAAAAGAGGTTCGCAGGTGGTTGTGAGCTTAGAAATGAACCTGCTGATAAACTGTACTTTCCCCGGAAAGCTCCTTATCTCCTTTTCTGCCTTAGGTGGTAATATCTCCATGATAGCTTGTATTTTAGAAGGGTCTACCTCGATTCCTCTTTGAGTGATGAGAAATCCTAGCATTTTGCCAGCCGTTACCCCAAAAGTGCATTTTTGAGGATTGAGGCGTAACTTGTATTGCCTAATCCTCTCAAAGAACGTCTAAAGGGCTTCGTAATGTCCTTCTCTTTCCTTCGATTTGACTATCATATCATCAACATATACTTCTACTTCTTTGTGCATCATGTCATGCAGCAATGTGGTCGCAATTCTTTGGTAAGTGACTCTAGCATTCTTCAACCCGAATGGCATCACTCGGTAGCAGTAAGTTCCCCATGGTGTGGTGAAGGTGGTCTTCTCTCTGTCCTCGAGAGACATCAAAATCTGATTATACCCAGAAAACCCATCCATGAAAGATAGCAATGCATGCCCCGCGGTGTTGTCCACGAGCTCATCTATGTGTGGTAGTGGAAAGTCATCCTTTGGGCTGGCTTTGTTGAGATTTCGGAAATCCACACAAACTCTGATTCCTCCAGTTTTCTTTAGTACCGGAACGATGTTGGCTACCCACTGTGGATATTCGGTGATTATGAGGAAACCGGCGTTGATTTGCTTAGTGACTTCTTCTTTTATTTTTAAGACCCAATCAGGGCGCATACATCTTAACTTTTGTTTAACAGGTTTTGCATTGGGATGAAGAGGAATTTTGTGCTGAATAATTTTAGGGTCTATCCCAAGCATGTCTTTGTAAGACCAAGCAAAAACTGTAACAACTCGGATTTTTACTGAATAAAAATTTCGTTGTTATATTAGAAATTCTTTAATTAATCTTGTTGTCTTAATAATTCTCTTTTAATTTTAATAACCCGTCATAATTAGGTTTATGACCTAGGAGATTGGAATTCATCGCCCGGGCTGCCTTGGCCACTGTTTGGCCACCGGGCTGCTTTGGACACCGCTTGGCCACCGCTTTGCCACCAAGTTGCCTTGGCCACTGTTTGGCCACCAGGCTGCTTTGGCCGCCGCTTGGCCAATGCTTGGCCACCGGGCTGCCTTGGCCACTGTTTGGCCACCGGGCTGCTTTGGACACCGCTTGGCCACCGCTTTGCCACCAGGATGCCTTGGCCACGCTCACGCCTTGCCTTAGAGTTTGGCACCGTCGGACTCCAATATTCCGTTATTAGGCAATTTCCTACTAAATAAAACCAAAATACCACTCGAGCAATGAAAGCCTAGATTAAGTATCGTTAGTCTTTAATCAATTAGTTAGAATAGTCTAATGCCCATTTAGCCTAATCACTTCTCCCTAACCCTAGATGGACCATTTTACCCTTTTTGTCTTTATACATTGGACGATAAAAGCTACAGTAATATTTAGCCATTGGACAATAGCGTTAGAGTTTCCTTTACCCATTGGTCAATAGGTAAACCTTGGTTAATCTTCCTAAGTACGAGATTAAATTAGTTTAGTGCTTAATTGCAAAGTATTATACTTTTTGGTATTAACCGTTGGATAATAACCATTAGGAGATTCTTTACCCATTGGGCGATAGACTAGAATCCTAGCCATCATTACCCATTAGTTATTGACCGCTAGGGAAACCATTATCCAATGGATAATAGTTAGTCTTGACAATCATGTACTTGTTTGATTTAAATATTAGATTTGGGCCATGTGTGATAATCCATTAAAATACAATTAGTACATTAGGTTAGTATTATTATACATGGTACTTTGAAAGTAGTAGAATACTATATTAGATATTAGTCCTAGGTCATATCTAGTATAGATATAGTGTAGTACATGTATATGTATATATATATATATGTATGTACTTGTTGTATATATATATTTTATTGTATATAGCATGTGTGTTATTAAATATTTTATTTAGAAAATCTAATTTACTTGAAAACTTAGATTTTATGAAAGACCCATAATACATATATATATATTAGTATACTAGTATACTTTCCAAGAGAGTACAAGTGGGAGAGAGAGAGAGAGAGGGAGAGAGAGAG
The DNA here is from genome assembly GCA_025413875.1 of Rhododendron molle. NCBI lineage: Eukaryota > Viridiplantae > Streptophyta > Magnoliopsida > Ericales > Ericaceae > Rhododendron > Rhododendron molle. The sequence goes on along the minus strand of CM046391.1, from coordinate 30,725,157 downwards.
AGCAAAGCCGAGAGAGAGAGAGAGAGAGAACCCGAGAGAGAGAGAGAGAGAGAAAGAGAAGGAAAAGAGAGGGAGAGATGTGATGTATTGCTTGATTTTTGTCTACCAAATCCTAGATATATGTATATGTTAGTACTTTTACTAGGTGAAAGAAGTAGAAAGGAGAAGATAGGAGAGAGATTTGAGGTACAAATCTCTTACAAAGTCAAACCCTTACTCTTCCTTTGTCATCCACCAATCTTGTCTTTATATATATATATATATGGTTGTATATATATATATATGTACATAGTACAATGTACCAAGAGGAGAGAGAGAGAGAGGCCGAGAGAGAGAGATTGAGAGAGAGAGAGATTCGGATGGAGAGAGAGAGGGAGAGAGTGATATGTGTGCAAGTGATTGACATGCTTTGGTCATCCTTGTCCTAGTTTATGTATACTTTCAAGTGAAAGCATAACCAATGCCATCCAATCTTGTCCTTCTTTGTACAAACCCTAATTTTATACTTGAAACAAATCCACTTGCTTGGCCAATCTTCCAAAATCCCATCCAAAGGACACATCCTAGCCTTGCATGCCTAGTTTGTAGGTTATTTCTTGCAAGGAAGCAAGATTTGCTTGAATTAAAAATTGAGAGAAAGAGAGAGAGAGAGGGCCGGCCATAGGAGGAGAGAGTGGGAGGCCTTTGCCTATAAATACTCACCTCATTCTTCATTTAAACTCACACCTCTTCATTCTCCAAGTTCTCTCCTTGAAAGCATAAGAGTTCTTAGTGTTCTTGAGTAGTTCTAGCTTGTTCTTGAGTTTTCTTTCCATCTCCGCCACTAAACCACCATACGACCACCACCTCGATCCTAAAGTAGTAGTAGTATAGGTTACGATCTAGTTTCGAGAGAAACCTTTCTCTTTCGAAGCTATCGGAAGCTTATCATAGGACGTTACTCCGTTCGAGTGCCGACTTTCTTTCCGTCGATCTTTCGTAGTCTTCCTACCGCCAAGAAGAAAGGTAGATTTTTCCTATACTTCCTAACCTTAAGTATACGTAGATTTTCCCGATCTACTCTTCCTAAAATATAGATAAGATGTGTGTTGAGCTTTTCGAACTATTTTCGCTAAAGGAAATAAAGTTAGTTGTATGAATTAGCTGGTAGCACTTTCTTACTAAAAGTACGTAGTTTACTTTGATCTTGAGAATAATTGAATGCATGGTTTAAAGAATCTTCCCAACTTGATTAACTCGTCAATAAACATATGTTGGTACGATAAAGTGTTGTTTCAAAACGAAGTATTCGTATTTTGACCTTTTCAAGGATTGTGAACTTGATCGCATGATTGCTTACCTTACTTGTGGTTGTAAACAAGCATGATTAAATAGAGTTGGATGATCTTGCTAGATTACTTTAAAGTGATTCGTCCCGCCGCGGAGTCTATGCATGCTTACGAGACACAAGAACCGAAAAGTAGAAACATGACACTTAGGGAGTGGTTGATATGGATAAAAAGAATTTTTGAAACTACATAATGGCCGGACTTGGTAGCCTTATGTGAGTTGTGAAAACCCGCAAGGTGGCCGGACTTGGTATCCCTTTGTGTGGACTTGCGAAAACTGCAATGAGGCCGGACTTGGTAGCCCATTATGTAGATTATTAACGGAGCCGGACGTGGTAGCTTCATTGGTAATTGGGCTTGGTTATCCGCGGAGAGGAGCCAATGCAAGATTTGATAACGTGGCCAGACTTGGTAGCCCGTTGGTAACAAAGAATGAGAAATGATTTTTGAAATGAAATGGTGACACAGTTTACAATGAGTCGCGTAGGAGAAACACACGGAAACATGACACCAACGTAAGCCAGATAATGAATGCGGATGCATCATTGTTAATTATGTTGTTGAATGAGCATGTGTAATTATTTATATGACTCTTTGTTGTAAGTTAAGGGTTAGTGGGTTTTTGAATATTCTATTGAGCTTCTGTAGCTCACGGTGTTGCCTTTTCGGTGACCCTGACATATTATACTGGGGGCGACGCTGGTATAATGTGTCAGATTTTATAGATGAGCAGCAGGAACAGTACACTTTGGAGGCCTTCGGAGCCGAGGAGCTTGCAAGGATGGAGGAAGAGGCGGAGCAGTAGTTAACCTTAGATTATCCCCTCTTTTGTTGAATAAAAGTACTTTTGTGAGACTTATGTTGTAATAATGAGCTAGACTCTCCTTAATTTATTCAATAAAAATGTTTATTTAACATACCCAAAATTCGGGGCGTTACAAAAACATCTTTGTATTCTTTTAGCAAATTCTTGAGAAGATAATGTTGCACCAATTTTAACCACGTTGGGCTCGTTTTCAAAGCCTATGTTTGCTGTAATTATTTCCTCGGAAAAAGGTTTAGCGTGCCTTTCTTCTTCTCTTTCGATGAATTCTAGAATTTCTTTGGGAATTTCTTCCTCAAAATTCGGATTGTCGGAATCCGCACAGTTGATTATAGGCAAAGTGAAATACTTTAAGGCTTTGTTCGTTTACCTTTTTAGTTTTAATTTTAGATTAGTTTTCAATCATTACTCTATTTCTTTCTCCAATCATTACCCTATTTTTTCAATTATTACTTTCTCATCTCTCTCTATCTCTCTCCAATCATTACCTCTATTTTCAATCATTACTCTATTTCTCTCTCTACCCATCACCAAAACTAAACTAAACTAAACTCTCAACCAAACACAACCTAAATTTTCCTTCTCATTGCTAAAATTGTCAAAAGACATTTCAGAATCAAACTCAAAATAGATGTTATTCTTTGGTACTTTGACCAGGTTTTCCTCACTAGACTCAGTAGTTCGGGAAGATGAAAAACTAGACTCAGATTGAGTTGACCTAGAGTCGAAATCAGAATCAGAGCTAAGATCGGAATCAGCATTTTTCGTTTTGTATTTTAGAGTGTGTTCCACGGTCCAATTAGGGTAGGCCCCTCTTTCAGCATCCACAATCAGCTCAGAACAGTCTTTTTCATCACCAAGGTTGATCATTTGCACTTCGTTGTCACTTTGATTCGCACTTTCATCATTGTCACCCTGCAAGTCTTGGAGGGCCATTTGATTTGCTATTGCCGTTATCTCCTCCAGTTGAGCTTCAATTTCTGCTTCGTCACTGTTGTCGATTCTTCGAGTGCCAATAATTCCCCACCAATTACCAAACCTATATGTGATGAGATGGATCACCCTTATTTCGTTGTTGGTGACCCTCTCATCAAAGAGTAGGTTTAGTGATACTTCATCTAGTGGATCATTATCAGCAGATTCTTCTTCCTTTGCCTCTTCAACTTCAAAGTTGTTGACCTCATCGATTGGCCAGTAGTCATCGGTAGGTGCATAAGGGTCATAAAAATAGATTGGGACCCTGCAAAGCCCTTCTTCTTCCATCATGTCGTTTATCTCTTTTTCATAGACTGTTCTTGTGAACATGACATGGTTGTCTTCAATGATAGTTACCACAGGCCTTGGTTGTTCTATCGAAGTGATGTATTTGGAGGGATCGAAATCCTTGACTGCAGAGTGGGGCGGACCAGACAGCCTGATGACAATTTGAAAGTGCGAATCGAACATGAACAGCGATGTGGCCATTTTTCCTAAAAAGTTTTTTATTAGCTTAGCTAACCCATTTTTGTTCGGTTTAGAAAAGGCTCCTAAGGTTTAGCCTGCAAAAAGAAAATTTAACAACATACATGTATACAATGGGTGTGAGGAAGAACTTTTGCAAGTAGATGCAAATAGGCCCATAGCCTGTAGGTTCCTGTCTTAGTTTGATAGGTTCTATGGCTTTCTAACACATGTAAGGTTTAGGTAGTCTCAGGGTGCTCCGTTGTCAAAGGGCACCAATCCTTTCGCCAGCCCATCATAGGCAGCGATTGGGTGATTTCCTTTTTGATATACCAATAGGTACAAGTGACTGTGGAGTTTGTTGGAACCCCTAACATAGCCCGTGTCATGACGGGGTATTAGGTGAACTAAACGAGGCTTGCCTGCTCGATGCATATGATAAATGAATTAAATAAGCTATGCATTAGTCTTATGTTGAACTTTCTAGTTATGGCTCTCATATCCCTAGCAGAGTCACCAGAAAACTGTAGACACCTCCTAAACGGGGCATCACCATACAGTTTGATATCGTTTGTTTGCTCATTTGGTTGCTTGCTTCGTAAACCAAGATCATGGACATTCCATGGCTAGGAACATCGCCACATGATAGCAGTTATCATCAAAACAGAGTCGCCACCCAGTTTATTAAAACTAGAAAAACAAATAGAGATTCTGGATACGAAAGCCAAAGATACAGTAAGGGGAAGGTGTTAGGCACCCCTCTCTGCCTAGCCGTGAGGCTAGCCCATAATCATTCAACATAAGACATAAAGATGCTTTATTTAATTCTAACACATAATCTATTTTTATGCCTTTAAACAGTAAATAAGGTGAGCCGAGACGATAAGTAAATCATGCATCAGAAAGCAGAAAACAAACAAAGTTGTCCCAGGGGAATGGATCTCGCAGCCGGTGAATGGACGTCACGGCCGAGGGATTGAAGCCCCGGTCGATGTTCTTCCTCACACTAGACAGAAAAGTTAGCAGATTACCGAAACGCTACGATTAAGTATAAAAACGATAAATAAATCGAACCAGAGGCCCCTGGGCCTCACCACATTGATCCCTCAGTAGCTTTATTGCTTTGGATTTGATCGGGATTGACTGATTGCTTCTTTGAGAAACCCTAGGGTTATGGTTTGAGACTTCGGGGTTTGACCGTCGGATTGATGGCTACCTTCGGGAGTTTAGGGCTTTTGTAGAGAGGGTTTGAGAGAGTAATTCTGCAGAGTATTATGGCTAGAGAGGGTGTAGATCTGATGAATTTCATGTGTCTATTTCGGAGTCTAAAAGCCCCTTTATATAGGCAATTGGTGACACACTCGGTCCAATCAAAATGCACGATTGCAATTGCAATTACAATGCAATTCGAACTCTTTGTTGTGATCTCTGAACGTGGCCCGAACGCATTGAAAAGGTAGTGTAGTTGGATCAAACAATCGACAGATCGTTCTAGAGTCTGGGAAAAGGATGATCTGGCGGCCGAGGGAAGGATCTTGCGGCCGTGGGATGGATCTCTCAGGGAGATTTTCAAGCAACAGGTTGCTCGGGTGAGGAAATGATGTTAAGGCTGTGAAATCAATGATACGGCCGGCAGATGGATTCGCATAGGATTCTGTATTTCGGTCTGAAAGGCTGTTTGGGTCTGAATTGAGTCCTCTAAGTGGCTCAAAGTTCTTATCGAAAGTCCTAAGGTTCTCAAGAAGTCAATCAGCAATCATTGTATCCATTTCATCATCGGGATGGTCTCCAAGGTAGGACCTGAAATAATCGTTAGGCCAAATTGGGGTGTCTACAGAGGCGAACGAACCAGAACGAGGAACCAGAGAGCCCGATGCACGACGGCGACTACGGCGACGAACACACCGACGACGAAGAACACACCAAGGTATCTCTCTCACTCTCTATCTCTCGTTCTTTCTCTCAGATTATCTCGAACAAAAATCTGGCTCACTCTTTATCTCTCGCTCTTTCTCTCTCTCGAATTTGGGGTTATTCAAGTTCAAATTTTGGATGAACAATTTAGGGTTTTTCTTGATTTTAATAGTTTAGGGTTTTTTTGCTACGATATACTGTGAAACTAATGGGGAAAATAAAGGGTTTCACCTTAGTAATACTCCATTTCGTTTGGTAATGGAGAAAAGATGCACACATCGAAGGCTTTTCAGGTATGATCCATTGGGAATCGCAGGAATCTCAAAACCCAAAATTAGGGCTTTCTTATTGTTGTTGACTGATTGGGGATTTCTTGATTGAATTCAAAATAGGGCTTTTTTGGAATCTCGAATTTAGGGCTTTTTTATTGTTGTTGACTGATTAGGTATTTCAAGTTCCTCGAGTAATTGGTGTTTGTTTTCAAGGAAAAAAAATGCTCAATTAGCATATCTAAGGCAATAGGAAATTATTTAAATCTATCGCATTCATATTTCAGATTAAATCAATAGTGGACTTTGTCACTTTGGGCTGATGAAATGTAGGAGATACGTCTCTTGAGATCATCGAGCAATAACACTCACTGTATTTGCTTTTTCCTTTTATTCTGATCTGTAGCTCCTCTCAAGCGCACAAGCAATTGGTCTTTTGATGAGAAGCTTCTTGCAGACACTTTACAAGGTACTCCTGCAGCCCCATTTTTATTTGTCCACTTTTCCTAGTTGGGAGGTCCCAAAGGCATGTCCACTTTGAGAAGTTGAAGCATAAAACTTTGTAATTTTCCAAAAGTATTCATCAGAGATATTTTGAATGTTTTAAAAAAGTGGGGATAAAGAGCAATGATGGTATGCAATACCTTTTGTGTCAACTAAATATATATGTAGTTTGTCAAGGTCCAAGTCAATTTAAATGATAATACTTCAGCTGACCCACAAACCAAAATGCACCAAATATTGTTGACTGAACGATGTACTAACACAGATGTAAGCTTGAACATAGTTTCTTGTTATGCATTTGCACATTTTCATATTAATTTTCCCGTGTCCCTGGTTATATCCATGTATGGTAGAGATGTCTTCTTCTTTCACCCATTTCAATAGCATAAATGAAGGCCCTCCTTGCAAATGTGGGATACCGGCACCTATAAGAACTTCAAAAACAGAGGCTAATTGGGGGAGAAGATTCCTAGGTTGTATAAACTATAAGTTAATATGCTCTTTTTTTTTTTGGGTTATGGATTATTTATTCCATGCATTTCTGACTATGTCATTATTTGAAAATTTATCCGGCTACCAAATGCATATGGCTTCTTCTATTGGATTGACCCCGAAAGGGACACGGAAAAAGAAATGTTGGATGCTAACAACAAGGATATGCGAAGGCAAATTTCAGTCTTGACCAAAAAAGTGGAAGAAATTATAAGAGAGAATAAAGTGTTGAGAAAAAAGAACGAGAAGCTGACAAAAAAATTACAAGAAGCTGAAGCTCAAGTGTTTGACTACAAAATGAAATGATTGATCATATTTGTTGTATGCATTGTTGTGTGGTTTACGAAGAACATAGTAGCTGTTCCGAACATGAGGAACTTGAAATACCTGTTGTAGATGATTGATAGATACTAATGTGATGGTATTATGGTTGTGGATTAATGCGGTATTTACCAGGTCTACCATCATCCCCTAACAAAACGGCATTTACTACCCCCACATAAAACTCCATCCTCAAAGGGGGTGGTTGGTTTCCCACTCATTTCCCACCAGCCTTTCCATCCCAATACAAGAAAAAAATCAACCACAGATCCCAAATTCAAGGGGAATTTTCCATTAAGCAATTGTTACTTATCCCTTTATTCGAATCCTTATCAATTACGTAGGGTTTCGATCTATCAGGGTCAGGACCAAGGCTCTGGTTAGGTTCCACCTCCCGTGGCTCTGCGCTTCTGCTGCTGGGACCTGCAACAAGTTACTAGGGCTTGGATAGCCCAGTGACCCTCCGACGATCAAGTTAGATCTCAGGGGAAAGTGTATAGGTCTAGGGTTAGGGTAGAATGGCATACCTCTCTTAGGTGAGTATCCTTTTGTATTTATAGACCTAGGGTTGCTTGGCCTTCAAGCTAGCGCGTGAAGAACCGCTTCTGGTGACATCATATGTGACGAGAGGGACGAAGCAGTTATGAAGCACATGGGAAGGAACGTCCCTAATGATTAAACCTGCAGCACAATCCTCATGGGTCCCGCATGGTGTAACAACTTTTCTTAGCTGTCCTCGGGAATATCCTGAGCAGAGATAGGGTCAATGACAGCAACACAGCATGCAGAGGCTTGACTCCGGGCACAATGCCGAACAGGTCACTGAGGAATAAAACCTGCGCCAGGCTTCGGATCAAGTTTCCTCAAGAGTCCAAGTCACATAACATGGCCAGGTTACCGAGCTGGTAACCGAGGCCACCACAATAGCCCCTCAACTCTTTGGAGCGTAATGCCTTCAGCTCTGGGGAGTTGACCCTTCTCTTGAACCGGCACACCCAGGGCTTCCATTATCCAAGGCGCCATGGAGTAAATTGGCTTCAGTAGTTACCGGGTTGCTAGCCCCAGCCTTTGGAGCCACGTGTTAGCCATCGCCGAAGCACCGAAGGCGAAAGGCTGCCTCGGCACTTGATGTGTCAGGTGATTGGTATGAGGTGTCATATTGAGGACACGTGTCAGAGCGCTAATGGCTCAATTAATGGCGCCTTTGACCCTGGTACACACTGTTGGCTGCTGTCCGTCCGATGGAGACGCGTGTCACAGATCCAACGGCTCGGTGCACGACGCTTCGTTTCCCGCACAACCCCTCATCCGCCCCATTATAAAAATGGAGGAACAGGAGAGAGGGAGTTACTAAACCTTCAGAGGACGTCGAACAGCTGCCGCCGTGACATTCAACCTTTGATCGAGCTTTTGTAGCGATTTGGGAGGAGATCTGTGCACGAAAACCAAGTATGCTGATCTTTAGATCGTAATCCACAAGTTTTGGTAGTTTATGCAAGCTTTTTCATTGTTTTAATCGTATATTGGGGTGGAGACGCCGCTCGCCGGCATTTGGTTCGCGGGGGCGCTAGCTTTTCCAATCGTTGTTCATGCTCTTCCCCAGCCCCAAATTCTTCTCGAGGCCTATCTTCAATCCGAAGTCATAGAAGCCACTTAAGGATTTAGGGACTCTTCCCGAGGAAGAGTATCCTAACAAAGACCGAGGCCCAGAAACCCCAAACAATGATGACCATTTCGTTCCGAGAGTTAGATCCTCTTGCTTTCCCCTTAGGCACATAGCTAACGGGTTCTTGCACATTTTCTTTGTTCAGGCAGGGGCGAATGGTCATTGAGCTCACCTCGGACAGCTCCAGTAGTTCTGACTCATCTTCGATCGAAGGCATCTTCCAAGAGGTTTGGAACCGAAGGTTTTACCGAACCTCAATCGACTTTATCGAGCCCCTCGACCCTCTACGAACCGCTCGGCAAGTAACCACCTTTGACCCAACCATGACGGAGGCCCCGAGCACCTCAGATCAAGGCCCGGGACCCTTTGCGAATTCTCCTGAGGAGGTTCGGGGACAAAAGAGACCGATGAGGCCATGCCCCTTTTTGGGACAATACTTCAATGGTACCTCGGCGGCGTATGCCAAGTTCAAGAGGGTTTTCAGTATTCCTCCAAATGTTGAGGTCCGACTACTACCGGACAAGGACCTCGAGAACCTCCATCTTCGGCAGGGGGAGTTGATCTTCCCTTTGATGGCAATCACCGAAGGAGGTATTAGATTCGCCCTTCACCAATTCGTGAGGCGGGCGGTCTGAACCCTAAATCTCAACTCCTCCCAGCTCACGGTGAATTCTTCCCGGATTATTACGAGCATCATAGAGCTAAGGCGACAGTTCAACTTAACGTTCGGATTGGAGGAGCTCTTCGGAGTATACGTGTTAGGAGTCAACCGAGAACACGGCCGGTACTATCTTTCTTATCGATCTGGGAATGAAACTTTCCTTATCGACCGTCTTCCCGATTTTGAAGAGTGGGCGAGCATCTATGTCTTTGTTACCGGGGACTTTATGTTCGGACCCGAAGAGAGCGTGGATACCGTTACCACGGTTCCATTTGAGATCGGAACACCTGGTAGGTATACATATTCCTCGGTACATAACTCTACTTGCTTCATGTTTTATGTTTCGCAAAAATGCAGATTTCCTTGTCGTTGGTTCCCCTTTGCAGCTGAGGGAATCGTACAGGAGCTCCGGGAGAGAGCCGTCAGAGCATGAATCACTGCTGCGTACGCGATTCCCCTTACAAGTCGGTATGCGCCAGATCTCCTTGGGTACAAACCAACCTACACCAGTTACCTGAAGAAGAAACTGAGGCAACCGGGAGTCCTGAGGGCCGGCCTAGGACGAGGTCGAGGGAGAGGGAAAGGTGCAGGGAGTGAAGGAGCGGGCGATCCCGAGGCCAAGGGGAGCAACTCAGGACCTCGGGGGGTTATCCGCGAGGAGCTAGACCGCTAGACTTCTGAATCGACCGGCCTAAGCCCTGAAATGTCTGGCCGAGGCAGAGGGGTACAAAACTTAAGGCACCAGAGGCCACGGGGCTGAGGCGCCGGCGTGGCAGCCGGTACTCCTGGAGCCGGAACCTCAAGGGTGGCGCATGTCTCTCCGCAAGATTGCCCAGAGAAGAGAGCTCGGCCTAACGAGGATGTGGGTACCGAGGGCGTAGAACCGAAGACAATCCTCATCAACGAGGATGAGGAGGAGCGGAGGGCGGGAACCTGAGGGGAGGGGACAGATATCGAGACAAGGGTTCTGGCGAGGGAGATTCCCTGGGCCCCCAAAGTTTGCCGCTACGCTGGGCGCCTGATTCATCATGCTGACTGTGCTGCTACCAACATTGGGACGGCGTTTGGGCTTCTTCGGTCGACTATCCTTCCTCGGGACGCCAATACTGTCGGCAACTGTACCGAAGACCTTACCGGGGAGATTGCCCAAGCTCTTCTAGTTGTAAGTTGCTATCATTCTTTGCTTGTTGTCTCTGATTTAAAGTTTGCACTTGTAATGTTTTTCGTTTCTTGCTGGCAGGCTGGTGCTCGGGCTTTAGCCATCAACGACCGAAGCAAGGCTCAGGAGGCGGAGATAGAGGAGCTAAAACAGGCCCTTGCCCAAAGGGAGGATGACTTGAAGATGGCCCGTGAGACATGCGACCTCTATCTCGTAGACTTCCAGAGGTGTGACCGGGAGAGGGCGCTTGCCGAAGGCCGAGCCGTAAAAGCCGAGGAGGATGCGACTACTCTGCAGATCACCCGAGCTCGCAAGGTAGAGGACGCAAAGGCTAAAGGCTATGATAACAATTGTGATACGGCCGTAGCGGAGTATAAGAAACAAGTTCGGGAGATCGAGAACGAGTTGTACAGAGATTGCTTCTTGGACGGACTACGCTTCGGCCATGAAGCTCTTCTGCAGAAGCTTAATCTCCCAGAAGACTCGGAGCTCCGAGCTTTGCCCGAAGCGCCTCCTGAGGAGCTCGTGATGCCCGAGGAAGAGGGTGAGCAGGCCCTGAATCCCGAGGCAGAGATTCTTCCCGAGGACCAAGCTGCTTCCCAGACTGCCACTCCAACCAGGGATGCAATCCAAACTCCCCCCCCCCCCCCCCCCTCAGAACACTTAGGATTTTTTTCCTCTTTTTAGCCTCTATTTTTGGCTGGACGGCTCCGGACATTTGGAGTTTGCCGTTCCAAGAATTCGTAAATACTCCTGCTGACGGGTGCCGAACAATTGGCCGAAGCCTGACTGGATGTAATAGTTTGACGTAGGAATCTCTATCTTCAAACATATTTCCTTTTTGTTGAAGGGATGTTTCCTTTTTTGAACACCGTTTTTGCCTTTTGAGATGCTTGTATGGTTTTATAGTTGTAACCGAAGGATGCCTCTGCCCCTGCTTCGACTAAACTTTGGATATCTCATAGATGTAAAGAGGTGTTCAAGAAATAGAGTGTTTGCTAGCCTTTGCTGTCGGTAGGCTTTCGTTGTGGATAGCCAAGCGTTGACCGAAGCGGTAGAGTGCACTACCAAAGCCTTCTTCCGAAAGGGTGCCAAGTCGCCTAACCCGAAGGAAGTAAGAAACAACGTTGAATTTGTCGTGCCCCTGCTTGGGGCTAGGTGTCTCAGTCCGCTGTTAAGGAGTCAGCGTAAGCGATAGACATAGTCAAGGTATGTTGGTCTGCTAGGGGATTTAAGCTGGAGTCCCGAGGTGGTAATGGCGTCGGCCAGGACGTCGAGACACAACGAATCTAAGTAGTGGATGACTGATTGGTCGGTCGGTCTAAGGGACTTGGGAAAAGGCTGATTATCCTTAAGGTGAGCAACCGAAAGTCCGAATCGATCGAGGAGGCCATGGTGACTTGGTGAGGATTTTTGTCCGAGGGGAATACCCATGGGAGGACAAAATCCCGAAGTCAAGATAAAATGGTCCGAACATGGACGAACCGAGTAGTAAAAGGGTAATGACGAGATCAATGACACTTAGTAATGATAGAAAAATTCTCATTAAGGGTTGAGTGCAACATGTTATTACATGAATGAACTGGTCTCCACCAAATATCTTGGAACATAAAAACTAACAGAAAGGGAATGGGGATAGGTTCTTGGCTCCGAAGCGTGGCTAGCCATAGAACTTCTTCAGGTTATTGGCATTCCAAGTCTTGGCAATTGGCGAACCATCCAGTTTCTCCAACTTGTAATTCCCCGAGCCTAGGTGCTTTAGGACTCGGAAAGGGCCCTCCTAGTTGGGCATTAGCTTCCTTTTCTTGGATTTCTCTATCACTTTTTTCCAGACAAGGTCATCAGGTTTGAATGACCTAAGGCGGACGCTCCGGGTGTAGCCCTTGGCGACCTCTTGCTGATATGAGGCGAGTTTGATCCTGGCATTCTCATGTTCCTCCTCAACCAAGTCGAGGTCTGAAGCAATGGTGTCATTATTGACATCTTCATCGAAGTTCTCAGTATGGATTGTTGGAAGGCCGACCTGGAGAGGAATGACAGCCTCCATGCCGAAGGCCAATGAGAAGGGACTGCGACCCGTGGAGCGCTTGGGGGTTGTCTGGTAGCCCCAGAGGACTCTTGGTAACTCTTTATCCCATTTGCCCCGGCGGGATTCGAGTCGGCGCTTCAGTCCGGAGGAGATGGCCTTGTTGGCGGCTTCGGCCTGTCCATTGCCCTGGGGATATCACGGGGTGGATGTGTCCCATTTGATGCCATATTCATCTAAGAGAGCCCGGTACCTCTGTCCAGTGAACTACTTCCCATTATTGATAATGATGGCGAATGATACACTGAAGCGAGAGATGATGTTATGCCAAACGAATCGAATGACGTCGGCTTCTTCAATGGTAACCAAGGGCTCGGCCTCAACCCATTTAGAGAAGTAGTCAGTAGCGGTTAAGAGGAACTTGAATCCACCGGGGGCGACCGGGAGCTTGCCGACGATGTCCATGCCCCACTGTGAGAATGGCCATGGGCTGGTGAGGGGGTTGAGGTCTCAAGCTGGCTGATGGATTATGGGGGCGAACATCTGGCACTTTCGGCAATGCTTGACGAACTCCTTAGAATCCTTCTTCATTGTTGGCCACCAATACCCTTGAGTAATGGCTCGGCGTGCGAACAAGCGCCCGCCGGAGTGACAACCGCTGTCGCCAGCATGGAGCCCCTCGATGATGCCAGGCACTTGGTAGGGGTGGGCAATCAGCAAGTAGGGGCCGGTAAATGACCTTCGGTAAAGCTTACCATTGGGGTTGAGCCAGAAAAGAGCAGCCTTATTGCGGAGACGGTGGGCTTCCTTCTTATCGGCAGGGAGGATGTCGTCCTTCAAGTAACCGATGATCTCATCCATCCAGCTCGGGCCGAGTTCTATGTTAAGAACCTCGTGGCTTAATACTTCGAGTTCGAAACTGGGTTTGTCGATGGAGCTGAAGGAGATGGAACGATGTTCCGAAGCAGCACAGGCCGAAGCAAGCCCAGCGAGGGCATCGGCATGAGCGTTCTATTCCCTGGGAATATGTTCGACACGAATGGCCTTAAAGCTTTTGAGGAGTCAGACGGCCGAGTTGAGGTAGGTGCGCATTCGGTCGTCCCGAGCCTCATACTCTTTGGAGAACTGGTTGACCACCAACTGAGAGTCGCTGTAGATTACAAGCTCCTCGATACCTAGGGCTTCTGCGGTCTTGAGTCCGGAGATGAGTGCTTCGAATTTGGCCTCGTTGTTGGAGGCTGGGAAATTGATGGAAAAGGAGCTTTCATGTGGAACGCCAAAAGGAGAGAGGAGCACAATCCGAGCTCCAGCACCTCGGCTATTAGAGGCACCATCGATATACATTTTCCACACATCGCGTGGAAGAGCTTCCAGGCGGTGCTCGGATTAGCCTGGAGGACGGCTTCTGGTCGAGGAGCGGGAGTTGCAGCAAGCACGTCGGCGGGTGTTAGCTCGGCGATGAAGTCAACAAAGACCTGGGCTTTGATTGCTGTCCGAGGCTGGAAAAGGATTTCGTAATTCGCGAGCTCGACGGCCCACTGGGAGATACGGTTGGAGAGGTCCGCCTTTCGGAGGAGTGATTTGAGCGGGTACTCGGTAAGAGCAATGATGCGGTGGGACTGGAAGTATGGGGCAAGCTTCCGAGATGCTGAAACGAGGGCGAGAACAAACTTCTCCAATGGAAGATAGCGTGTCTCGGCGGGGGTCATTGTCTTGCTGGAGTAATAGATGGGTTGGTGGTCCTCGTCCTTCCTGTCGAACGAGAACCGAGCTTATCGCATGTGGAGAGACGGCAAGGTACAGGAACAGGTCCTCCTGTTCCCGAGGCGTGACGAGGAGTGATGCTTCGGAGAGGTAAATCTTTAATTACTGCAGGTCTCGATCACAGTCTTCTGTCCACTGGAAGCTCCGTCGGCTGCCCTTCAGTAAGGCGAAAAATGGCTGGCATTTGTCGGAAGAATGACTGATGAATCGGTTCAAAGTGACAGCTATGCCCGTTAAGTGCTGTACGTCCCTCTTGTTATGGGGAGCCGAGAGTTTCTTAATGGCCAGGAGTTGAGCAAGGTCGGCTTCAATACCGCGTCGAGACACTAGGTGTCCCAAGAATTTATCGGAATTGACACCGAAGGCACATTTCTCGGCGTTGAGGCGGAGGTTGTGCTGTTTGAGGATTTTGAAGGTTTCGGAGAGGTGGGTGAGGTGATCACCGGCGAGCATGCTCTTGACCACTATATCGTTGATGTAAGCCATCATTGTGTCTCTTAGGAGACGCTCGAATATCTTGGTTATCATTCGTTGAGAAGTTGCCCCGGCGTTCTTTAGTCCAAAGGGCATGACGAGATATCCGAAGATTCCGTGGGGGGTGATGAAGGCCGTGTTCTCGACGTCTCCTTCACTCATGGCAATCTGATGGTAGCCTCGATATGCGTCCATAAAATTGAGTCGGTCGTGGCCGGCCGTGGCATCGACAAGTTGGTCGATTCGTGGGAGGGGGAAAAAGTCCTTCGGGCAGGCGTCATTGAGGTTGGAATAATCAACGCAGACGCGCCACTTGCCATTCTTCTTCTTGACAGCCACGGTATTGGCCAACCACTTGGGGTATTGGACCTCTCGGATGGTGTTGGCATTGAGGAGTCGGTTGACCTCCTCAATGACAGCTTCGGAATGAACCGGAGAGGAGCGCCAGGCTTTCTGGACTACTGGGTGCTTGGTTCGGTCGATGTTGAGCTCTTGGCAGATGAAAGACGAATCGACTCCGGGCATCTCATAGGGAGTCCATGCAAATACTTTGATATTCTTTTTCAGGAAATCCACCTTATCATTCCGCTCGGTGTCACTAAGTGAGAAACCGACAAGGAAAAAACATGATCCATCTTTGGTAATGGGAACGGTGACAAGTTCTTCTACTGCTTTCTCGTCGACTGGCCTGCCGACATCTTCCAGTACTGGGGCCTCGGGGACCTCAATGAGATTAACCTGGGAAGTCTTCTTACTACTTCGGACGGCGTTGACATAGCATCTCTTCGCCCCGGTTTGATCTCCGTACAGGTTCTTCTGACGTCCGTTAGCGCTATGAAGTGGACCACCTGATGATAAGTGGAGACGATGGCCTTCAGCTTATAGAGCCAGGTACGCCCGACGATTGCGTTATAAGGGCTAGGGACGTTGACTACCACAAATTCCATATCAAGGATCATCGAACCGGCATGGACAGGAAGAGTGATCATGCCGAGGGGCCATACCAGAGCCCATTGAAACCGATGAAGGGGACCTCGGATGGACGCAGGTCGGTGTCCGAGAGCTTGAGGTCCTTGAACAAAGAGTAGTATATGACCTCGGCTGAGCTACCCTGGTCAACGAGTACGCGTCGGACGTTAAATGTGGCGATGTGTAGCGTGACTACGAGGGCGACGTTATGCGGGAGCTGGATGCGGTCGAGGTCCTTCTCAGTGAATGTGATTGTCCACTTTGACCCGTCATCAGTGTGGGCGCACTTGGGCTTGGGACCGATGAGCATGACCTGTTTGGAGGAGGAAGCGTCATTCAACTCGGTACGGATTATGCGAGCAGGTTCAGGGTTCAAGGGGCCGTGAATAATATAAATCGTCTGAACTTCTTCTTTGGTTCGGTTCTTGGCGCGCTCTACCCGAGCCTTGGTCTTCTCGTGATCGATGAGATTACCGAGGTGACCACCTGCGACAAGCTGCTCCAAGTAAGCCTTGAAGGGCTTGCAAGCAGTAGTGAAGTGGCCTTGCTCATTATGGTAGCTGCATCGGACGATTGGGTTCTTGACCTTCCCATTCTCGGTGCCAAGCTTCTGGTTCGGGAAGGATAAGAAGGGTTGATCCTTCACCTGGTCAATGATCCGGTAAATAGGAATGGTAAAGACAATTTTCTTGGCGTTGAAGTCTCTTGGCTTCGGTCCCTTCCTCGGGGACTGCTTGATGATATTGTTGACCTGGTTCTTAGGCGTTGAAACAAGTGTGGGAACCGAAGCAGCTGCCGAGACGGATGTTACTTTGGAACTCGTGGACTTCCCGATGCCCCTCTCAGCATTGGATTTGATGAGCTGGCACCAGCCTTCAATGCGGGTCATAAGGTCCTTCATGGAGTCGGGTTTGTTGCGAGCGAGGTCGTCGTAGAGCTGCTCGTCTTGTAACGTAACGCCGAGTTTGAATCCTTGGGCCGAGATGACACCATCACAACCTTCGATTTCATTAAATAATTCCCAGTAGCAACCGGCGTACTGTCGGAGCATTTCATCGGGCCGCTTGTGAAGGGTGAGGAGGGAGTCGATCTCCTTCTCGTGTTTGTTGCTCGTGACGAACCGTGCCATGAAGGCGTCGCATAGAGAATCGAACGGGGAGATGGACCGGGCGGGGAGCTGGTTAAACCATGTAAGGCCCAGGTTCCCGAGGCTTACGGGGAAGACCTTACAGAAGGCGTCATCCGAGGGCTCATTGCAGAGGAAAATAGACATGACGAGTTTGTATTGCACCAAGTGAGTATATGCCTCGATCTTGCCATCGTATTTGACAAATTTGGGTTAGGTGAATCCTTTTAGGGGGGTGACTGAGTCAATCTCCCTTGTGAAGGGGGAGGTCGTGAGTCGGGCATTGCGATGAGGTCGAATCGAACGGTCGGGACTGTCTGGACGCTCAGTCGCGGGGCGCTTCTTCGTAACCAACTCGTCCAGCCTTCCGTACTCTTTCCTCTTCGGAGGGATGCTTCCCGACTTCTGAGGGGAGCGCTCGTGTCGGTCCCTTTTCTAGCTATCTCAAGCGTGGGGCTCAAGGCGCTCGGTGATCTGGCTTCCGTCACCCTTTTCCTTTGGATGTGAGACAAATGGGATTTTATCTCGAGCATTCTTGAGGCGCTTGCAATCCCCGTTTGTCTGGAACTCCAGGAGGTCGGCTTCATCATTGGCAACTCTGGTGAAACTAAAGGTGGGCTCACGGTGTCCCTTCCCAATCCTGACCGAGTGCGTGGAGGAGGCGGAAACGCTTCTGGCGCCAAGCCTCTCGAAGGCGGATCGCTTCTTGCGTGGGTCTCTAGAGTTAGGGGAACAAGAGTGCTCCCTATGCCCAGCGCCTCTCTCAGCTTGACCACCCTTCGCACCAGGAGGCTCGAAACGGTCTTTGATAGAAGGATGAGGCTGGTGCTCCACCAAGCAGCCCCCCTCACGACTGCGGGAAGGGCTATGACGGCTTCTTCTTCCGCCACGACTTTCGGAGGAATAAGATGTGGAGATCTGGAGGAGATGCTTGATCTCAGCTAGCTCATCGCGGACGTGCTTGTCTCGTTCCACGACTGTTGACAAGTCGTCGATCTTCCGCTCCAGGTGGCGGATGTAGTTGTCGAGTTCAGTGGTGGCCCCCGCGTCCTGGGTTGAGGTTCCAGCTCCAACTCCGATGGACATGTGAGCCTTCCCCAGGGCACCGGCCCCGCCGGTGGTCAGATTGGGCTCTTCGAACTGGCCGAGTCCGAGGGTTGTTTCACTGGGGTGAGGGTCTTCAACTTCCACAATAGTTGTTACGGGAGGTATGGACGGAGCTCTTTGGAGGGAGAGAGATGAACAGTTGAGAGATTGGCTGATCCCCAGCAGAGTCGCCAATTGTAGGGGTTCGATTTATCGGGGTCAAGACCAAGGCTCTGGTTAGGTTCCACCTCCCGTGGCTCCGCGCTTCCGTCGCTGGGACCTGCAACAAGTCACTAGGGCTTGGATAGCCCAGTGACCCTCTAACGATCAAGTTAGATCTCAGGGGAAAGTGTATAGGTCTAGGGTTAGGGTAGAATGACATACCTCTCTCAGGTGAGTATTCCTTTGTACTTATAGACCTAGGGTTGCTTGGCCTTCAAGCTAGCGTGTGAAGGGCACGCTTAGGTAATCGCTTCCGGTGACATCATATGTGACAAGAGGGACGAAGCGGTTACAAAGCACATGGGAAGGAACGTCCCCAATGATTATGCCTGCAACACAATCCTCATGGGTCCCGCATGGTGTAACAACTTTTCTTAGATGTCCTTGGGAATATCCTAAGTAGAGATAGGGTCAATGATAGCAACGCAGCACGCAGAGGCATGACTTCTGGCACAATACTGAACAGGTCACCGAGGAATAAAACCTACGCCAGGCTTCAAATCAAGTTTCCTCAAGAGTCCAAGTCACATAACATGGCCAGGTTATCTAGCTGGTAACCGAGGCCACCACAAATTATATGATAGCAAACCTACAATCCAACCGGATTATCCTTGGGGCTTATTGTCAAAATTAAATAAGTCATAGAGTTTGAGTCTGGAGGTAGCAAGCAGGAGGATAAAATCCGATTAAGCTTTGTTTCCCCACAGGTGATGCCGGGCCATCCAAGCTTCAAACCCATGGATAACTTCCTCAAAGGGAATAGCTGTATCATGCCAAACACTGCAAATCTACATAAATTACACACCTTACAATCACAAATAAAGCTAATTTAAATTTTTTTTCCTTTAGGGACACAATCAAGCTGAGTTTCTAGTCTAGTAACTTTTTTGGAAGACAAAAAAACAAGGACCAAGGGTATAATCTCGAGAGTCCACAAGAGAAACCAAGGAATACAATGTCCAATACAAAGAAATCACATCAAGGACCCATCCTGAAACACAACCTCGCCTTGCCATTACCTCCATCCCTATCTCCGCACGTCACCATCTTGTCAACCTCGCGTTTTCCCATGCTGAAACACAACTAACTCATAATATGAACAAAGCTACAATAATAAAGACCACAAGTATATGAACACAGCCCCTTTTTTTATAAGCTACAATAATAAAGCCCTCAACAAATGTGTTTTCCTCGGGGTCGTAAGAGGGTGGCAATGATCCTTGACAAAGTTGGGGACAACAAACCCTTCACCTGATCGGGCTTTCACGACAACTAATTTTGCACCACAATTCTCTCTAGTCAAACCCCGACGACGTGTAATGGTGGCCTTAGAAATTCTCCTCTCCCCTTCTTTGAAACCAACATAATCCTTCCAACTGGTTTCACCATTCTTATCCGTCTTGCTTGAATTTATTCGCACACTAAATCCAGCATGAAATGCATAACTGTTGTTGAAGGAATACACATCTTCTACGTTGCGAAGTTGTTGGTTAATTCTCGGTATCAGTTCATTTTTAACTTGAGGAGTGTAAAGTTGACAAGAATTAGTAGACTCTTCACTCAATTGAGATAATGACGGTGAAACTAGTTGTATAACATCCAAAGTCTGTGTTCTAAAAACCAAAAGCAGAATCAATAACTACACCAATTCATTTCTTATGCCTATCCATATCTATATAAGTAGAGAGGCAGAGAGAGATACCTTGGTGGTGGTAGTCGAAACAAGGGGGTTGGATTGATGCTCACACTATCTTCTTCTTCCATTTCTTTTCAATCTGCAACACAACCCCACTATCAGAACTTTAATCTACAAGCCCTAACGAGTTCAAAACAAAATACACAAAATTTGACACTTGGTCAATCTAATAAATAGCTGAATTATGTGCAGTTCAATACACCAGTAACTAAACAAAACTTCAAACTACTGAATCATGGTCTGAAGTAAGTTCATTCCCATTGATTACGTCCAACAATCTATCAAGAAGCTGCTAAAACAAAACCAATCACAGTTGCAATAAAGATCAACCAGACCTGACTCTTCAAACCATGTGAAACACAATCGAATAGCTTGACAACCTGATTTATCAACAAATTGAACAGCTAACCGAATCATAACCATTGAAAGAGGTTTATACTCATTTGCCTTGAAGACAAAACACTGTGCTCATCGTTTTCCATCTAGAGTCGATAAACAAGCCAAGTATTGAATTGTTCAAGATTGAAGCCAAGTCAAGAAAATCGATCTCAAATTAACTTTTATGGAGCCAATCACGACCCAATCTCAACTAGCTTAATTTTGGTAAACATCATAAACTGAACAAGCCAAATAGTACCTTGTTCAAGACTGATTTGAAAGCTCAAGTACAAGCTTGATTTATTTATGTAACAAACCAATCTAGAACAAGCAAACACGAGCTCAAATTCGGGATTCCAAAAAAGCCTTAAATTCGAGATTCCAAAAAAGCCCTAAATTCAAGATTCAATCAAAAAATCCCCAATCAGTCAACAACAATAAAAAAGCCCTAATTTTGGGTTTCGAGATTCCTGCGATTCCCAATGGATCATACTTGAAAAGCCTTCGATATGTGCATATTTTCTCCATTATCAAACGAAATGGAGTATTACTAAGGTGAAACCCTTTATTTTCCCCTTTAGTTTCATAGTAAATCGTAGCCAAAAAAACCCCTAAACTATTAAAATTGAGAAAAATCCTAAATTGTTCATCCAAAATTCAAACCTGAATAACCCCAAATTCGAGAGAGAGAAAGAGCGAGAGATAGAGAGTGAGCCAGATTTTTGGTTCGAAATAATCTGAGAGAAAGAACGAGAGATAGAGAGTGAGAGAGATACCTTGATGTGTTCTTCGTCATCGGTGTGTTCGTTGCCATCGTCGTCGTCGTGCGTCGGGCTCTCTGGTTCCTCGTTCTAGATTGTTCGCATTCGCCTCCTCTCTCTCTCTCTCTCTCTCTCTCTACGCGTCTGATAGAAAGAATTGAGAAGGGGAGTTTTGTTGGCGCGTGGGAGGCTTTGGAAACCATTTTATTATCCAGCTGTTGGATTAAGGGAGGTGCGGATGGAAGCCACAGTCCGGACTCCCGGACCAGATCTGCACTGTATATATATATATATATATTCACACTTGTACTAGAGAGGGAGGGAGAGAGGAAACCCTTGGCCTATAAATAGCCAGCTCACTTCAAGCCATTCTCACACCTTCACTCATTTGCTCTCACTTCTCTCTAGAAACCATTTTCATTTTTCAGACAGCCTACTGCCCTTCACAAATCCTCATTTTTCTCCTGTGTAAAGTAGTTCTTAGAACCAACTTCCTTCGGGAAAGTTGTAGAGCACTTTGAGATCTTCAAGTTAGACCCAAGAACCACCCTCATCGGTCAAGAAATGACAAAGATACTTACATCTGAAGTTTAGTAAAAATCTCGGATTTAGTTCCAGACAGCATACTGTCTCTTCCTTTATCACCATTTTTCTCCCACCTAAAGTAGTTTCTATGTAACGCCCCCAAAATCGGGTTCGTTAAGTTAAACATTTATTAGATAAACAAGGGAGAGTCCAGCTCATTATTACATCACAAACTCCCAAAGGGTTCTTATATTACACAAAAGGGATGGACATCTAAGATTATCTACAGCTCCTTCTCTTCTTCCATCCTAGCAAGCTCTTCAGCTCCAAAGGCCTCCAAGGTATACAGCTCTCCTTGCTCATCTTAAAGGTCTGACACATTATACCAGCGTCGCCACCAGCATAATATGTCAGGGTAACATAAAGCAATACCGTGAGCTTGAAAGCTCAATCGAGTAACCCAAAACCCACTAACCCTTAACTTATAGCAAGTCATGCATATATCATAAAGGGTCATAAACAGCACATGCAGTGGTATAACAACAACAATGACACATCCGCGTTCGCTATCTATCTGTGGGCAGCATGCCAGAATTTTCGGATTCCAAAGCGCACGGGCCCAAAAATCGAGGGAGCGCGAGCGGAGAAGCAGGCAAGCACTCGGAATATAGAGTCGCCATTCGGGTTTGAAGGTCCGACACCCAAGGAACTGTATTTCGAAGCACCTGCCGCGCTATTTGATTTGAAAAAGTGAAGGAACCAATCCGTCATAACCATATTTGGGTTCGGGAGCTAGGTTACGAGAGGGGAAGGGTTTTAAGGCAATCCTCTCGCCCAATCCGGAGATCGGTCTCTACTTAGACATTTTGCAAATGATTGTGATTCAATTTCTTCTTTAACCAATTTTAAGCCAATTAGGGCGGGAGAACAGTTAATCGGGGATTTAAAACTGTAACACGTTTTGCAGGATGTGATTGAATATGGCATGGATGACTAGCAAATATGAAACGGGATAAAACTTAACCCCCTTATCAGAATAAACCAAGCTGCTCATGGAATAGGTGTATCACACATGACAGCCACCTTTACACGCATGGATCTACGTGCATGCAAAAAGGACCATCGCGCGATACACCCACTCCCTCGCGCGAGTGTTCAAGTCTCACCACAGGTCGAATTTTATCCCCTTCTGGGCTCTGGAAGGACCAGTGCACACCCAGGAGGCAAACCAAGCAATTTATAGGTACTGAAAGTAAATAATTATTAGAAATTATTATAAACAGGAGCTAAATAAATTGAAATACAACCCCTAAACAGTGGGGGTATTAAAACAAAGGCCAAGGGCTGCCGCTCATGCAAGGGCAATCATCGAATTAGGAGGACCATCGCGAGACAAGTGAGTCCTCGCGAGAGTCCTCGACCGGACTTCCAGAATCGCTTTGCATGCTCTGGGCTCTGGTACATATCCAGAAGCAACCCAGAAGCATTCCAACAAAGTAAATAAGCAATAAAAGCTAAGCTAAGAGTTTTAACATGCAAAACAGTGAGCTAAAGCCTAACATGCTCTGTAAACATAGACATAACAAAATCAAGAATATGTCCAGCATCCCAAACCCCACGTGGACTGTCGGGAGCAACTGAGAACAGTCGCGCGAGTGAGCAAGTCCATCGCGCGAGGGAGTGCTTGGCACGGATTCTTGTATTTCTGCTGACTTTAGGGCCAGGACTGGTATTGATTACCAGCCTTGGCCCTGCCAGTTCCCCTCAGAGATCAGAATAGAGAGCAAAACAAAAGTAAGTTATACCGTCGGCTTTTGAGGTTTGAAAAGTGTTTGAACTTTGAGTTGAATTGAGATTGATTGAGGTGTGAAAATGGGGAGAAAGAACAAGATTTGTTCTTGGGGTGTAAGCCTTGAATGCCAATTTTTGTTAACCCTTTGAAAGAGAACAAATGGGGGGTATTTATAGAGTTAGCACCTTCCATAAATGGAGAGGGGGAGGTAGATCTGGTGCAAAGAGACGTGTAGGTTGTGGGTTACTTCATGGCTAAGTTTTCCCAACTGATAAAGGTGACTGTGACAGGTTTGGGACCGTCGCTCGATGGAATGGGACCATCGCGCAAGTGTGACAGCTGTCGCGCGTGGGTCAACAGTCAAATCTTTGACTTTGACCCAGGATGACTCTCGCGCGAGGGAGTCAGTCTGTCACGCGAGGGTGCGCCCATGGCGCGGGACGGTTGCGCCCTGGCACAAGATGATTGCGCCTTGGCGCGGGTCAGTAGGGTTTTTGGCTTTTGGAAGTGGCTTAGGTTAGGTTGGGTTTAAGGGTTTCAAACACTCAAAGCTCAAACACTTGACATTCCCAGGGTGTTCTTGATCCGTTTCATCATCGGGGAATCAAATACCGTAAGTAAGTAATCTGGAAGCCCAGATTGGGGTGTCTACAGTAGCCCCTCTTTGACGGCACTTGAAGCACCATTGACTTGGTACAAGTAACGTCAAAGAATTCTAGACACCCCTCAAGGCAATCCAGAGCAGAACAGTAAAGTAGACAAGCATACTTACAGAACCTGATTGGTTGAATGGACGGACGGATCTTCGCTGGGGATGGAAGTAGAAGTGGACGATCGCATCGCCGCTTGTTGATCGAATTTGGACAGGACAGGCTGTCACTACAGATTTAGACGGGACAGGCCGTCGTTGCTGGGGATCAAGCTATCCTCGGCACAAAGTATTTGTAGACACCCCAATTTGAACACCTCGAATTTTCTTAATTTGTGGCCCGGAGGCTCCCCGATGATGAATTTGGATTAAACTAGCCCTCGACCAATCGAAACAACGCTTCTTGGAAGGCTTTAAAAAGGAGAGTAAAGTGTCAAAGCCACTTTCAAGTGCTCAGGAGCAGTCCCAAGCGCTCAAAACTATATCTAAAAACCATGGGCCAGGCCAACTCTCGAGCGCTCGAGAGTGCAGTCCCAAGCGCTCGAAACCATTCCCGAGCGCTCGAGACTTCTGTGCTGCCCAATGGATGGCAGGCCTTCCCACTACCCATGCAACTCATCATTGCAACTTCTTTGAGCTGGGTGAAGCTCAGTCTACACTCAACCTCAGTCAGAAGAAGAGTCAGGCCTGAGGATTTTATTTGATTCTAAATTTCATTTTCTAAATAAGACCATAGATTATGTTTTGCTATAAAAGGAGCTCTTCAGCTCAGAATAGAGAAGAGTTTTCTCTCTCTAAAAAGACCCCTCTGACTATTCAAACAGGGCTGTCTCCCATCTCTCTCAAAAAAAACATCATTTTCAAAAACAAAAACAACTAAGAAACTCAAGGCCACAAGAACATGCAAGAAGTTCAGTCCATCTTGAAGTTCTGATCTTCTTGATCTTTCTTTCTTCATTCACTTTCTAAAGCTTTTCCAAGGAGCAAAGTTCTAACTAAAGGTAGAAGCTTTCTTTTATTATTAGTGTCAAACAAAAACAGGGCTGTTTTCCTCTCTGAGGGAAGTCCCTCAGCCCTCTCAGTCTCCAATACTGAGCATGGGTTGGGAGACTTCAGTGTAAAAGCAAGAGGAAAAGGGGTGCGCATACATTTTCTGTACCAGCTTACTGGAAGCACTCCCGAGCGCTCAGGACTACGCTTGAGCGCTCGAGAGTGGCTCCAGTTTAGTTTTTTCCTTCTTTCAAGCGTTTATATGGACATGCATGAAGAGTAGACTGTGTTTTCAAACATTTCAACTCCTTTGAAGGGCGTTGGTGTAGATGATCTTCTTTTAAAAAGAACGAATAAGGGAAAAATCGTTTTTATTTAAGAACATGCAAAAGGGTTTTGCTCTGAATTTGAAAAGAGAAACCTTTTTCATACCTCAAAAACACAAGATCCAGTACACCAGTGCACTGCAATGAATGCATCAGGTGATTGAAGTCAGTTCTGGAGTGCAGAACACTTCTAAGCGCTCGGGATCACTCCCAAGCGCTCGAGAGTGTCTGCATGCAACTCCAGTCCATCTTTCTCCCAGTTTGATCCTCTTACTATTCTTGCATGTCCATGCATGTGTCCTCTTACTCCTTTTTGAACTATAAAACCATTTTCCAGAAAGGCAAGGTTGCATAGCTTAGAAGAACGGGGCCTAATCCCAGTCTACTGAGTCATCTGTCAAGCCTATAATGTGTTTAATGTTATTCCAGTTTAAATTTTCAGTATTGTACTCAATTGTACTAACAAGCTTGCAGGTTGGGCATGCAATACTCCCAAGCGCTCGGGAGTGCTCCCGAGCGCTCGAGACTGAAGTCAGTGCCAGGATTTCGGCTTCCTTCTATTCTGCATTTCATCATTATCTTCATCACTTCCTATACATATACACATGCATGCACTTCCCTACCTGACATATCTGTAAATAAATGCTAGCTGTTTAACGAAATAAAATCTTTTGAAAAATCCCACAAATGTTTAGTAGAGACCGATCTCGCATCGGGCGAGGGGGGTGCCGTAAAACCCTTCCCCCCTCGTAACGTGGTTCCTGAACCCTAAAACAATCTCTGGTTTTCAACTCAAATCAATAATTTTCGAATAAAACGGTTTCTCGAGTGGCGAACCATAAATCCGGGTGACGACTCTTCAAAATTTTTCAAAAAAAAAAATCTAAAAATGGTGTGGCGCCTCTTTTTCGGGCCGCCCAATTCCACCCGGGGCTGTGGTAGCCCACAATGGCGACTCTGCTGGGGATCATGATTTAATTGATACTTGAGAAAAATCAGTACATTGACAAAATGGCCTGATTTCCTTAAGCATTAATTAAATTTGTGAGCCAATCTTGAAAAACATTTGTGGGATTTTCAAAGGACTTTATTTCACTTTTTATTTCTTGTATATATATCCTGTGCAGCCCCGCTTTTGTGTTTCGGCAATCCTACCCGGCTTGCCGGTGATAGGGAATCCCGGAATGCTCAGCAACCCTCGACCGTGATGAGTTATCCCTACCGTCTGTACCGTTACTGGGTGTACGCTCGATAACAGGAGGTATACTTTGACTCTAGTCTGGGGTACCCTCTTCAAGCCAAAACCCAGCCTTTGTACAAGTGTAGCAAGTCATAGAACCTTCCAAACTAGGACAGGAACCTGCAGGGTAGAACTATGTGCTATAATCTGTTTAAGTGCTGCATTGCATCTTGCATCATCATCATGCTGTCAGCCACGATTCTCGAGACTCGCTCGCGCGGTCTTCGGAAGGTTGCCAAAACCCGATGAAGAGTCACGCACCCTAATGCGTGTTGATAAATCACATTAGTCCTCGAACCCGAACCTAAAGGAAACTAAAATTTTGCTAAAGTCCTTGACTAGTGTTTAACCGAGATTTAACCAAAGGAGAGGGATGATAGGGGAGCAGAACGTTGTGATGCCAACACCATCCAGGCTAAAAGCAAGTGTACCGCTTACGCCACCTCGGTTATCGTATCACATTGTTCACCTCGAGTTATTCCGAACCAATGGTCAAATTGTCGATGGAATATCAGCCAAATACTTAGCTTATTTTGGCATCTTTTGGGAATCGACCGTTTCTAAATGAGGATACGCCCCAAAAAATCTAAGGATCAAGGCAACCTCCCGTAAGTCAATCGTTTTTGAAAAGTCGAGTCAATGACGTTGACGGCGGTGCACTCAATTTCTAAAATCAAGCATAAATTTCCATAAAAATGCAAGCAGGAACCGCGTCTGAGTACAAGTTTTTGCTTTGCTGTCAGTTCAGAGCAATTGGGCCGAAAAAGAAGAACATCATACCCTCCTGGACCAGACCCTTGGGACAGAGATTGGAACGCCTCCAACTGCAAGCAGACTCCATCGGTGCATCAGACTTGGGGGTGGAAATGGATCTCTTGATCGGAGGCTTAAACCCAAACTTGAATCCCAATCCAAACCCGAGCGGAGGCAACCTAAATCCGAACGCTGGTAATCCGAACCCCAACCCGAATCCGAACCCAAACGGAGGCGAGCCAAATCTGAATTCGAATCCCAATCCAAATCCAAACCCAATCCCCAATTTAAACTTCGACCCTAACCCAAATCCGAATCCAAACCCGGAGCAGCTGGTCTTTGATTTGGAAACTCCGCAAAACCCCGAGATGGCAGCAATATTGGCGAAGCTCACCCAGCTAGAGGAATCCGTTGCAAGAAATGAGAAGATAGCGTCGACTGGTTTTGACATCAATAAGTTTTGTCTGTTTCTTAACACAAAGCTTCCGGAAAAGTTCAGACCAATTGATTTCGCTAAGTTTGACGGAACAGAAGATCCAAAGGCCCACCTGACGGGATACATTGGAGCACTTTCCATGTGGGGAGTCGAGAAGGATGCTATGGCAAGTTGTTCTCGCAGACTTTGGTGGGACATGCTCTGCATTGGTTTACTTCACTGGATGAGAGAAAGAAGCGTTATTGGGAGGATATATGCGCAGCTTTTGTGGCGCAGTACGACTACAACATTTAGTTGGAGGTGACCACTCGTGAATTGGAGTCAACAAAGATGGAAGCAAAGGAGACCTTTGTCGATTTCGTGAAGAGATGGAGGGCTAAGGCAGCGCAGATGAAAGATAGACCGAGCGACAGGGACCAAATCCGGATGATTGTCCATAACCTTCAACCCACTCTTGCGAGGCACATGGTTATGGCCCAAGCATGCTCAGACTTTAAAACATTCTTTGATACAGGCTTAGCCGTCGAAGAAGCAATTCAATTGGGGATCCTCGACAAACCCGAGCCTGCTCCCAAACCCAAGAAGGTTTACTCCGGAAACAGCAAAACAACCTGTTTGGTAACGCCAACTACACCAACCTTCCCAACACCTCCACAAACACAACCTAAGCCGAGCCGGTGAACCAAATAGCCACCCAAACCAGTCAACCGCGTACCCAACCCCGCACTGTTGCTCAATTCTCAGCACCTCTTTCCGCCATGCTTGAGAAATTGGTGGAAAGCGGCACCCTTAAGCCACTTAACCCTACTCCCTTGCCTCAAAAACTCCCTGCTTCCCACAACCCTAATGCATACTGCGCCTATCATCAGAATGTGGGCCACCTAACCGACAACTGCTTCCGTCTCCACCACGCAATCCAAGATCTCATAGACAACAAAACCCTCCCCATGCCTCCACAAAAACCAAACACCGTCTCGAACCCACTTCCAAAACACCCCAATCCCTGCACCAACCTTATCTCTATATGCCAACCCTTTGACCGCAGCCTTTACATCATCCCTGCAACCCAGCCCAAGCCAACCGTCGAACTGCCAGTTAAGGATGCTGTCTGTGCGTTGGAAATTGTGGAATGGGACTTTCAGAGAAGGTGGGAAGACCTGGTACAGGATTTCTTGGCAGTAGAAGAAAGAGCTCTTGTCACTGGAGTATGGCTCGTGGCACTTAACCCCAGCCAAATTGAAGAATTGGAACATGGAGAATGGAGGCAAAATTGGGAGGAGATGATGGCTGATCCGTTGGATGGATATTCTCTATTTGCGCCGTTCATGGAGCCTGAACCTGTAGAAGAGAAAGATGAATGGGAATGGGAGCCGGAGCCTAACGGATGGCACTGGATGGATGATTCCAACCCTCTAGATGAGACGTCATTGGCATGCCTTTTCCGGGAAGAAGAAGTGGTGGAAGAAATGGATCTGATGAATCCCCGTATGTTCTCAGGACTCAGCGCCAGGACCATTGTCAGCCTTACTCGAAACACCGATGCTTTGGACCGCGCCATGGACTATCTTTTCCTCCCGCAGGAATACATTATTGAGGAGTTCTTCCCCAAGCCTGTAGTTGAAATCCCTGATGAGCCCGACATCTGTGTGCTGGATCCGAAAGATCTGTAGGGAAAGTCTGAATTAGTGAACGTGTGGATTGATGGTGAGGAACTGGCTGTCAATAAGGCCATGTTGGATGAAGGATCTTTGCAGATTGGTGATAGCAACAAGGATAACGTCAACAACAATGTCAACTTCTGGAATTCTCTGGAGGAGGACAGCATTTGGCAAACCCTGGAAATGGAAACTCTCAGTGACACTCTGGAGAAGACCAAGCTGAATAAGGGAAAACGTAAGGCCGATACCGATCTCTCCGACTTTTGGGAGGACTCTTGGTGGGATTCCATCCCCGAGACAATTAGGAACCTTACCAGGAGTGGAAGAGTCTACCAACCTCCAACACGGTAGCTCATCCCGAGCCCCTCCGCCGCAGCAGAATGCCCCTGTCAATCCAACAAACCTGAACATTCCCATCCCTCAAGCTCCACAAAACAACCCTCCTAACCCCATAAAACCAAACCCACCTCCTTAGCCCAAACTGTCCATCGACCTCAACTCCCTCCCTTAATCTGACCTTGAAGCCTCCGCTGATCCCATTATCCGTCAACTCCAGGAAACCCCTGCTCGCATGTCCATGTGGGGAGTGTTAGCTGCTCCCGCGAGCACCGCCGTAAGTTCGTGAACACCCTTTCCAGGTTCGAGGTCCCCTCTGATATTGCCCCAGAAGCTCTCATTGCCCTTATAACTCCAAACCTCACCCAGCATACCTTGTCCTTCACCGAGAAAGACCAGCGGCCCGAGGGAACTGATCATAACAAACCCCTCCACATCACCATGAAGTGCTTGGGAAAGTGGGTCCCGGCAATCCTTGTTGATAACGGCTCCGCCATTAACGTGTGCCCTCTCCGCACCGCCTATTGTCTCGGCCTTAAAAACAAGGATTTTACACCATCAACTCTGGGCGTCCGTGCTTATGACAATACCCGTCGTGATGTCTTGGGGACAATCAACTTGGAACTCGCGACTGGCAAGTTCAAAACCACCGTCGAATTCTGTGTGCTGGAAATACCTGCATCTTTCAATCTCCTATTGGGAAGGCCTTGGCTTCATCGCCCGGATGTCATGGGAGTGCCCTCAACATTGCACCAGAAACTCATCTTGGGTTTAGACTCTGGAACCCTTATCATCTATGGAGACTCAGGCATCCGTCCGCACGCCGAGGACAATTCCCCGTTACTGGAAATTATGCATGGAAAGGAAGACATTGCCATGGGAGGCTTTGCGGTTATGACCTCGAAGGTATGTACCATCCGGGCTGAGGATGGCTTCTTGGTGAGCTCTGCAGCACTGGAAATTATGAAAAGGATGAAATATCTGCCGGGGATGGGCTTGGGACTTCATGCTCAAGGTGTCCCCGAATTTCCTGACTTCCCTGGAAGTAACGACCGTTTCGGTCTAGGATATGAGGCCAAGAAGAGTGATCCAGCAAATAAGTGGCACAATCATGCCCGAGCCCGTGCAATTGAGACGAAGTTGAAGGAAAAAGAGCCGCTGTACCAAGGAGAGCCTGAGCCCTTTGTGGATCTCGAAACGAATAAGAAGTATCCCGGCTTCGAGACCTTTGCCAATGATACTTGGGAAAGTGATGAAGAAATTGCAAAGATAGAGGAGGTATCTGAGGCACTTGACTGGCTGGAAGCTTTTGGTTTGGGCAGTCTCCAACTCCTGTTTGAAGGCGAGGATCCGGAGGGTATGGTTGAAGACGCTGCTGTGCTTGTGCTTGGAGATGAAGAAGAGATTGAAGACCCCTCCAAACTCATTGTGGAGGATGTAGGCATTTATGATAATTGCACTTTTGTACCACATGTAACTTGCACTCACAGCACTGACACTGAGTCTGAGTCTGAGTCCGAGTCCGACACTGACTCATCGTCTAGCACAGAGTCGGAGCTTGTGCCCATCGGCCCTCCACGTCGTAGCTTTCACTTCAAATTCGAGTCAACCGTTGTTGTAACTCATCTGTTGGTGGTTAGTGAAAGTTTTAGTTTTCGCTTACTTGCCGATTTTTGAAATAAACTGTTTAGATCCCGACGATGAAGGAATAGATCTCGATGGGGACTTCCCCAAGGAGATCCGTTCCCTCATCGATTGCGAAAATGAAAGGCATGCTCAGCCTTTAAAAGAAGAAATAATCTCAATAAACTTGGGTGATGAGGGGAACCCTCGATTGGTTCAGGCAGGTTCTGGGCTGTCTCCCACTAAGCTTCAAGAGCTCACAGATTTACTAAAAGAATTCAAAGAAGTTTTCACTTGGTCCCACGCAGACATGCCCGGAATCGATCCAGAGATAGTCGAGCACAGGATCCCTCTCTACCCTGACGCCAAACCTGTTAAACAAAAACTAAGAAAAATCCGACCTGATTGGGTGTTAAAAATAAAAGAAGAACTCACGAAGCAAATCGACGCCGGTTTACTAATCGTAACAGAGTACCCCACTTGGGTAGCTAACATTGTTCCTGTCCCCAAAAAGGACGGAAAAATCAGAGTGTGTGTCGATTTCGGAGATCTGAACAAAGCAAGCCCTAAAGACGATTTTCCATTGCCGCATATAGACATACTTGTTGATAACACTGCAGGGCACGCGCTACTATCCTTCATGGATGGCTTCTCGGGGTACAATCAGATTCTCCTAGCTCCGGAAGACAGGGAAAAGACCACATTCATCACCGAGTGGGGGACGTATTGTTATCGGGTTATGCCATTTGGATTGAAGAACGCCGGTCCTACGTATCAGAGGGGTGCCACCACACTGTTGCACGACATGATTCACAAGGAGGTCGAGGTTTATGTCGATAACATGATAGTGAAAGGAAAGAAAAGGGAAGACCATCTCCCGGCATTGAGAAAGTTCTTTGAGAGGATTCGAAAGTACAGAATGCAACTCAATCCGCAGAAGTGCACGTTCGGAGTCAGGCTGGAAAGATGCTTGGATTCATGATCACGACCAGAGGAATCGAGGTGGATCCTTCTAAGATTAAAGCCATTCTTAAGATGAAGCCGCCTCAATCCGAGACGGAAGTCCGATGTTTCTTGGGAAAGATTCAATTCATTAGTCGGTTCATCGCCAAGTTGACTTTAACCTGTGAGCCATTGTTTCGTCTGCTCAAGAAGGACGTGAAGTTCGAATGGAACGACAAGTGCCAAAAGGCTTTCGAAGCAGTGCGAACTTACCTACAGAATCCACCGATCTTGATGCCACCCATTCCGGGAAAACCTTTGATCCTATACTTGTCTTCACGCCCTCGTCAATGGGGTGCATGCTCGCACAAGAGGGAGATGATGGGGTTGAAAGAGCAATCTACTACCTGAGCAAGAAGATGGTGGGAAGCGAAGAGCGATACACTTCATTGGAAAAGACATGTTGGGCGCTCGTTTGCGCCACAAAGAAATTGAGACACTACATGCTGTCTTACTCGGTGATACTGATTTCTCGGATGGACCCCCTCAAATATCTATTCGAGAGCCCAGCACTCACCGGTAAGTTAGCACGTTGGTTGCTCTTATTGGCCGAGTTCGAAATCAAGTTCGTCACTCGCAAGTCAGTGAAAGGAAGGGCAGTAGCAAAATTTTTGGCTGATCGCCCGATCGAGGGGCCGGAACACACGGAGTTTCAATTTCCTGATGAAGATGTAATGACTGCAGTCGATGAGACATGGACGTTGTACTTCGACGGAGCTGCTAACCAGAAGGGCTTCGGGATTGGCATACTGCTGGTCTCGCCCGAGGGGTCGCATATTCCCCTAGCTTTCAAGTTGAACTTCGAAGTCACTCATATCCAGACATGATATCGAGCAACGCCCAAAGAGGGGCAACTATAGACACCCCAATTTGGACAATTCAAATTTCCTTGATTCGTGGCCCGGAGGCTCCCCGATGATGAATATGGGATCGAACAAGCCTTAGACCAATGGAACGATGCTCCTTGAAGGACTTTAAAAGGGAAATAAAATGTCAAAAATCATTTTCAAGCGCTCTGGATCAATCCCAAGCGCTCCAGGCCTTTTCCAAAACCATTGACCAGTCAACTCTTGAGCGCTCGAGAGTGAAGTCCCAAGCGCTCGAGATCACTCTCAAGCGCTCGAGACTTTTGTACTGCCCAATGGATGAGGGAGCTTCCCCACTATCCCTGCAGTCATCATTTCAGCCGTTTGAACGGGTCTTAGCCTTAGACCTCACTCAACCTCAGTCAGAGGATGAGTCAGAGCTGAGATTTCTTTTGATTCTAAATGATATTTTCCAAAATAAAACCATATGCTACATTTTGCCTATATAAGGCCTTCTTCAACTAAAACAGAGCACAAGCTCTCTCTCTCTAGAAGCCCTCTCAGACTGTTCAAAGCAAAAAAAAAAAAAAGCTCCCTTTCCAAAAGCAAGAATAAACCAAACATCCAAGGCATCAAGAAGATGGAAGGAATACATACTATCACCAGCATCTGATCCCTTGGAGTTTCTATCTTCCAAACCTTTTTTTTTTAAGGAGCAAAGTTCTAAGCAAAAGGTAAAAGCTTCATACCTTGGTATTGAGCAAGAAACAAGGCTGTTTTCTCCTTCTGAGGGAGGCTTCCCAGCTCATTCTGGTCCTCAATACTGGAAGTGTGATGGGAATGCCTTGGTGTTAAAGCAAGAGCAAAGGGATACGAGTGTATTTTCCATGCATGCATCACTGGAAACACTCCCGAGCGCTCGGGAATACTCTGGAGCGCTCGAGAGTGAGACCAGTTGCATTTTCCATTTTTTCTGGCATCTAAACTAACATGCAGGCTGATCCCAAGCAAAATGGCTTTCTTGAAATGTTTTGATGTGGTTGGTCTAATTTTCAAAAGGGTAAGAATCATTTTCACATAAAGAAAGTGTAAAAGCATGTCTTTCAGCATGATGAAAAGAGTAATTTCTCACATTCAAAAGAAAGAGGTAGATCTACCACATCAGAATGTCAAAATAAGGTGTCAGTTGGTGGTGATCAGTCTGGCAGTGTAAAAGATCGTTCTCGAGCGCTTGAATCCATTCCAGAGCGCTCGGGAGTATGCTGCATGTCATCTTACTCAAATTTCTTCCCATCTTAATTCTTGTACTGCATTTGCATGGTCATGCATGTATCTCTTGTGGCCTCTTATAGCTGTTAAACCATTTTCCAGAAAGGTAAGATTGCATGGCCCAGAAGAGTGAGACCTGTTCTCAATCTATTGGGTCATCTGTCAAACCTGTAGAGTACTTAATAACATTCTAGTTTGTGTTTCCAATATTATATTCCATTGTATTCTGTTGGACTAACATGAGTGGCAGGTTAGACATGCAATACTCCCAAGCGCTCGGGAGTACTTCCGAGCGCTCGAAAGTATATAAGTGACAGGATGCTCCAGCTTCTAGCGTTCTTGCATGTTATCACCATTTCTCATCTACCCACTGTTCACATGCACATGCATGCACCTTTCTATACTTGACATAACTGTAAATACTTGCTAATTGCTTAATGAAATAAAATCTTTTGAAAAATCCCACGAATGTCCAGTAGAGACCGATTTCGAATCGAGCGAGGGGGGTGCCGTAAAACCCTTCTCCCCTCGTAACGTGGCTCCCGAACCCTTTTCGAACGAATCTCTGGTTTTCAAATTCAAATCGATCATTTTCAAATAAAACGGTTTATCGGGTGGCGAACCACAAATCCGGGTGGCGACTCTTCAAAAATTTTTTAAATCGATTCTAAAAGGCGAGGCGCTTCTTTTACGGGCCGCCCCGATATCCACCCTGGGCTGTGGTAGCCCACAGTGGCGACTCTGCTGGGGATGAAATTTAATTAATACTTAAGAGAAAATTGGCACGTTTCCAAAACAGTTCGTTCGTTTTCTTTGAATATTAATTAAATTAGTGAGCCAAGCTTGAAAAACATTCGTGAGATTTTCAAAGGATTTTATTTCACTCTTTATTTCTTGTATATATATCCTGTGCAGCCCCGCTGTTGTGTTTCGGCAATCTTGCCCGGCTTGCCGGTGACAAGGAATCCTGGAATGCTCAGCAACCCTCGACCGTGATGAGTCATCTCTACCGTTTGTACCATTATTGGGTGTACGCTCAATAACAGGAGGTATACTTTGACTATAGTCCGGGGGACCTATTTCAAGCCAAAACCCGGCCTTTGTACATGTATAGCAAACCATAGAACCTTTCAAACTAGGACAGGAGCCTGCAGGGTAGGGCTATGTGCTATAATCCGTTAAACGCTGCATTGCATCTTGCATCATCATCATCATCTGTCGACCACGATTCTCGAGACTCGCTCACGCGATCTTCAAGGTTGCCTAGACCGATGAAGAGTCACGCACTCTAATGCGTGTTGATAAATCTCACCAGTCCTCGAACCCGAACCTAGAAGAAACTAAGATTTTGCTAAGTCCTTGACTAAGTATTCAATCGGGATTTAACCGCTAAGTCCTTGACTAAGTAGGGGAGCAGAACATTGTGATGCCAACACCATTTAGGCTAAAAGCAAGTGTACCGCTTACGCTACTTCGGTTATCACATCACATTGTCCGCCTCGAGTCATTCCGAACCAATGGTCAAATTGTCGATGGAATATCAGCCAAATATTTAGCTTATTTTTAGCATCTTTTGGGCATCGACTGTTCCTAAATGAGGATACACCCTAAAAATCTGAGGATTGAGGCAACCTCCCGCAAGTCAATTGTTTTTGAAAAAAAAAAAAATATCAGAGTCGATGACGTGACGATGAGACACTCATTTTCTAAAATCATGCACAAATTTCATAAAAATGCAAGCAGGAACCACGTCTGAGCTTAAGTTTTTGGCTATGCTGTCAGTTTTGAGCAATTGGGCCGAGAAAGAAGAACATCATACCCTCCTGGACCAGACCCTTGGGACAGAGATTGGAACGGCTCCAACTACAAGCAGACTCCGTCAGTGCATCAGATTTGGGGGCGAAAATGGATCTATTGATCGGAAGCTTAAACCCGAACCCAAGCGGAGGCAACCCAAATCCGAATCCCAATCCAAACATTAACCCAAACGGAGGCAACCCTAACCAGAATCCAAGCGGAGGCGAGCCAAATCCGAACCCAAATCCTGTTCCTAATCCCCGTCCAAACCCTAACCCAAACCCGGGAAATCTGAACGGAGAAATGGCTCAGATCAGGGAAGATATTCAACGCCTGGGCGAACGTACTGATAACCAAATTGCCCAACTCATGATGATGATCACTGGAGTTGCACGACGCCTTCCACCACAGACGCAGAATCCGGTACCTAACCCAATTCCTATCCCAAACCCAATTCCTATCCCAAATCCAAATCCAAATCCAAATCCAAATCCCAACCTAAACTTCAACCCTAACCCTAACCCGAATCCAAACCAAGAGCAACTGGTCTTTGATTTGGAAACCCCGCAGAATCTCGAGATGGCAGCAGTATTAGCGAAGCTCACCCAGCTAGAGGAGTCTGTTGTAAGAAATGAGAAGATAGCATCGACTGGCTTTGACATCAATAAGCTTTGCCTATTTCCTAATGCAAAGCTCCCAGAAAAGTTCAGGCCAATTGATTTTGCTAAGTTTGACGGAACAGGAGACCCAAAGGCACACCTGACGGGATACATTGGAGCACTTTCCATGTGGGGAGTCGAAAAGGATGCTATGGCACAGATGTTCTCATAGACTTTGGTGGGTCATGCTCTGCATTAGTTTACTTCACTGGATGAAAGAAAGAAGCGTTCTTGGGAGGATATATGCGCAGCTTTTGTGGCGCAGTACGATTACAACATTCAGTTGGAGGTGACCACCCGTGAATTGGAGTCAACGAAGATAGAAACAAAAGAGGCCTTTGCCGATTTCGTGAAAAGATGGAGGGCTAAGGCAGCACAGATGAAGGATAGACCGAGTGACAGGGACCAAATCCGGATGATTGTCCGTAACCTTCAACCCACTCTGGCAAGACATATGGTGATGGCCCAAGCATGCTCAGACTTTAAAACATTCTTCGACACAAGCTTAGCCGTCGAAGAAGCAGTTCAATTGGGGATCCTTGACAAACCCGAACCCGCTCCTAAGCCCAAGAAGGTATACTCCGAAAACAGCAGCAACCTATTCGGCAACGCCAACTACACCAACCTTCCCAATGCCTCCACAAATACAACCCAAGCCGAGCCGGTGAACCAGATAGCCACACAAACCAGTCAACCGCGTACCCAGCCCCGCACTTTTGCGGGCTCAAGACCACTCTCCACAGGCTCGAAATTGGTCGAAGCGGCACCCTCAAGCCACTTACCCCTACTCCCTTACCTCAAAACTACCCGCATCCCATAATCCTAACGCATACTGTGCCTATCACCAGAATGTGGGCCACCTAACCGACAACTGCTTTCGTCTCCGCCATGCAATCCAAGACCTGATAGACAACAAAACTCTCCCTATGCCACCACAGAAACCAAACACCGTCTCAAATCCACTCCCAAAGCATTCCAATGCCCGCACCAACTTCATCTCCATAAGCCAACCTTTTAACCCTAGCCTTTACATCATTCCTGATACCCAACCCAAGCCAGCCATCGAGTTGCCAGTTGAGGATACGGTCTGCGCGCTTGAGACCGTGGAATGGGACTTTCAGCTAAGGTGGGAAGATCTGGTGCAAGATTTCTTGGCGGTGGAAGAAAGGGCTTTTATTACTGGAACATGGCCTGTGGCACTTAAGCCTAGCCAAGTTGAGGAATTGAAACATGGAGAATGGAGGCAGGACTGGGATGAGATCATGGTTGATCCGTTGGATGGATATTCTCTGTTTGCGCTATTCATGGAGCCCGAACCTGTCAAGGAGGAAGATGAATGGGAATGGGAGCCCGAACCCAACGGATGGCACTGGATGGATGATTCTGACCCCCTAGACGAAACATCATTGGCATACCTTTTTCAAGAAGAAGAGATAGTGGAAGAGATGGATCTGATGAATCCCCGTATGTTATTAGGGCTCAACGCTAGGACCATTGTCAACCTTACTCGAGACTCCGATGCTCTGGAACGTTCCACGGATTATCTTTTCTTCCCACAGGAATTCATCGTCGAAGAGTTCTCTTCCAAACCAGTAGTTCAAATCCCTGATGAGCCCAACATCTGCGTGTTGGATCCAGAAGATCTGTGGGGAAAGTCTGAATTGGTAAATGTGTGGATGAATGGTGAGGAGCTGACCGTTAACAAGGCCATGTTGGATGAAGGATCTCTGCAGATTAGCAATGACAACAGCAGCAACAATGCCAATTTCTGGAATTCTCTAGAGGAGGATAGCATCTGGCATGCTTTGGAAATGGAAACTCTCAACGAGACTTTGGAGAAGACAGCAATTGACAAGGGGAAGCGTAAGGCGGATGATTACCACTTGGACTTCTCTGATTTCTGGGAAGGTACCTGGTGGGAGCCATTCCCCAAAATAGTTAGTAACCTTACCAGAAGTGGAAGGGTCTACCAGCCTACCAACCTCCAACAGGGTAGCTCATCCCGAGCCCCTCCACCGCAGCAGAATGCCCCTGTCAACCCCACAAGCCTGAACATCCCCACCCCTCAAGCTCCAGAAAATAACCCTACTAGCTCCACTAAAACTAACCCACCTACCCAGCCCAAATTGTCCATTGACCTCAACTCGCTCCCTGAACCTGATCCGGAAGCCTCCACTGATCCTATTATCCGTCAACTCCAGGAAACTCCCGCCCGCATGTCTATGTGGGGAGTGTTAGCTGCCTCCCGCGAGCACCGCCGCAGGCTGGTCAACACCCTTTCCAGACTCGAGGTTCCCTCTGACATCGCTCCAGAAGCTCTTATTGCCCTTATAACCTCGAACCTCGCCCAGCATACATTATCCTTCACCGAGAAAGATTTGCCGCCTGAAGGAGCTGACCATAACAAACCCCTTCACATCACCATGAAGTGCCTGGGAAAGTGGATTCCAGCAATCCTGGTTGATAATGGCTCCGCCATTAACGTGTGTCCACTCCGCACTACCTATTATCTCGGTCTCAAAAATAAGGATTTTACACCATCGAACTTGGGCGTTCGTGCTTATGACAATACTCGTCGAGATGTTTTGGGGACAATCAACTTGGAGTTGGCAACTGGCAAGTTCAAAACCACCGTCGAATTCTGTGTGATGGAAATACCCGCATCTTTCAATCTCATGTTGGGAAGGCCTTGGCTACATCGGCCGGATGTTATGGGTGTGCCCTCAACACTGCATCAAAAACTCATCTTGGGTTTGGAATCCGGAACTCTTATCATCTATGGAGACTCAGGTATCCGTCCGCACGCCGAGGACAATTCCCCGCCGCTTGAGATTATGCATGGAGAGGAAGATGTTGCCATGGGAGGTTTTGCGGTCATGACCTCGAAGGTGTGTACCATCCGAGCTGAGGACGGTTTCTTGGTAAGTTCTGCAGCATTGGAAATTATGAAACGGATGAAGTATCTGCCGGGCATGGGCTTGGGACTTTACGCTCAAGGTGTCCCCGAATTCCCCGACTTTCCTGGAAGCGTTTCGGTCTGGGATATGAGGCCAAGAAGGGTGATTCAGCAAAGAAATGGCGCAATCGTGCCCGGGCCCGTACAACGAAGATGAAATCAAAGGAGAAGGAGCCGCTATACCAAGGAGAACCTGAACCCTTTGTGGATCTCGAGACAAAGATTAAGTATCCTGGCTTCGAGATCTTTGTCAATGATACCTGGGAAAGTGATGAAGAGGTTGCAAAGGTGGAAGAGATATCTGAGGCACTCGACTGGTTGGAAGCTTTCGGTTTGGGCAGTCTCCAACTCTTGTTTGAGGGCGAGGAATCAGGGGGTATGATGCAAGATCCTGCTGTGCTTGCGCTTGGAGATGAAGAAGAAATTGAAGACCCTTCCAAACTCATTGTGGAGGCAGTAGGCGTTTATGATAATTGCACTTTCATTCCACATGTAACTCGCACTCACAGCACTTGCACTGAGTCTGAGTTTGAGTCCAACACTGACTCGTCGTCTAGCACAGAGTCGGAGTTTGTGCCCATCGGCCCTCCACTTCGTAGCTTTTATTTTGAATTCGAGTCAACCGCTGTATTCCCCCCATCTGCTGACTTGGTTAATGAAATGAATGACGTTTCCGCTTACTTGCCGATTTTTGAAATAAATTGTGTGGATCCCGACGATGAAGGAATAGATCTCGATGGGGACATTCCCAAGGAGATCCGTTCCCTCATCGATCGCGAAAATGAAAGGCATGCTCAGCCTTTAAAAGAAGAAATAATCTCAATAAACTTGGGTGATGAGGACAACCCTCGATTGGTTCAGGTAGGTTCCGGGCTGTCTCCCACTGAGCTCCAAGAGCTCACTGATTTACTAAAAGAATTCAAAGAGGTTTTTGCTTGGTCCCACGCAGACATGCCCGGAATCGACCCGGAGATAGTCGAGCACAGAATCCCACTCTACCCTGACGCCAAACCCGTGAAGCAAAAATTAAGGAAAATGCGGCCTGATTGGGTATTAAAAATAAAAGAAGAGCTCACAAAACAAATCGACGCTGGTTTTCTAATTGTAACAGAGTACCCCACTTGGGTAGCCAACATTGTTCCTGTCCCCAAAAAGGACGGAAAAATCAAAGTGTGTGTCAATTTCAGGGATTTGAACAAAGCAAGCCCTAAGGACGATTTTCCATTACCGCATATAGATGTACTCGTGGATAATACTGCAGGACACGCTCTACTTTCCTTCATGGATGGCTTTTCGGGGTACAATCAGATTCTCCTAGCTCCGGAAGACAGGGAAAAGACCACATTCATCACCGAGTGGGGGACATATTGTTATCGGGTTATGCCATTTGGATTGAAAAATGCCGGTCCAACGTATCAGAGGGGTGCCACCACATTGTTGCACGACATGATTCACAAGGAGGTCGAGGTTTACGTTGATGACAAGATAGTGAAGGGAAAGGAAAGGAAACACCATCTCCCGGCGTTGGGAAAGTTCTTCGAGAGGATTCGAAAGTACAGAATGCGACTCAATCCGCAGAAGTGCACGTTTGGGGTCACGGCAGGAAAGATGCTTGGATTCATGATCACGACCAGGGGGATTGAGGTGGATCCTTCTAAGATTAAAGCTATTCTCGAGATGAAGCCGCCTTAGTCCGAGAAGGAAGTCCGGTGTTTCTTGGGAAAAATTCAGTTTATCAGCCGGTTCATCGCCAAGTTGACTTTGACCTGTGAGCCATTGTTCCGTTTGCTCAAAAAGGACGTGAAGTTCGAATGGAATGACAAGTGCCAAAAGGCTTTCGAAGCAGTGCGAACTTACCTCCAGAATCTGCCCATCTTGATGCCACCCATCCCGGGAAAACCTTTGATCCTATACTTGTCCGTCACGCCCTCATCCATGGGGTGCATGCTCGCACAAGAGGGAGATGATGGGGTTGAAAGAGCAATCTACTACCTGAGCAAGAAGATGGTGGGGAGCGAAGAGCGATATACTTCATTGGAGAAGAAATGTTGGGCGCTCGTTTGGGCCACAAAGAAATTGAGACACTACATGCTGTCTTATTCGGTGATACTGATTTCTCGGATGGACCCGCTCAAATACCTATTCGAGAAGCCAGCACTTACCGGTAAGCTAGCACGTTGGTTGCTCTTATTGGCCGAGTTCGAGATCAAGTATGTCACCCGCAAGTCAGTGAAAGGAAGAGCAGTAGCAGAGTTTTTAGCAGGATCGAGGGGGCCAGAACACACTGAGTTCCAATTTCCCGATGAAGACGTAATGACTGCTATCAACGAAACATGGACATTGTACTTCGACGGAGCTGCCAATCAGAAAGGTTTCGGGATTGGCATACTACTGGTCTCACCCGAAGGGTCACATATTCCCTTAGCTTTCAAGTTGAACTTCGAAGTCACGAATAATGAGGCAGAGTACGAAGCGTGTATTGTGGGAATGGAAGCTGCATTGGAAATTGGAGTCAAGGTGCTGGAAGTCGTGGGGGATTCCAACTTGGTTGTGTCACAAGCAAACGGGGAATGGAAGGTCAAAGACGAGAAGATGAAGCCGTATCATCAGCAACTCGACGAGCTATTCCGAATTTTCAAAAGGTGACTTTCACGCATGTCCCGAGGATGAAGAATCGCTCGCCGACGGACTCGCTACCTTGGCATCCATGCTTTGGAACTTCCGATTGGGGTAAAGCTAAGGCTGTCATGATTGAGCGGAGAGGCAAGCACGTGTACGACTACGTCATGAACATCGGCGAGCACGATGATGGGCTCCGCTTGGTTTCCACGATATTTGGAATTTCATCGAGAAGGGAGAGTTTCCTGCGGATTCTACCAGGAAGGATCGAATCGCATTACAACGATTGGCATCTCAATACATTATCTGTGGTGGAAATGATCTCCGTGCGGAGTCCACAAGTTGTGTATTCACGGTGATGACACGAGAGCAGTGATGGAAGAAGTCCATGAGGGAGTTTGTGGACCCCACATGAATGGAATGATGTTAGCGAAGAAAGTTATGAGGTTGGGTTACTATTGGTCGACTATGGAGACAGATTGCATCGAGTATGTGCGCCGATGTCACAAGTGCCAAACTCATGCTAATCTTATTCATGTACCTCCCTCAGAGTTACACCCAATGGCGACACCATGGCCATTCTCCGCCTGGGGCATCAATGTCATCGGAAGGATCACGCCCGCAGCTTCTAATGGT
Organism: Rhododendron molle; assembly: GCA_025413875.1. NCBI lineage: Eukaryota > Viridiplantae > Streptophyta > Magnoliopsida > Ericales > Ericaceae > Rhododendron > Rhododendron molle. The sequence continues at coordinate 30,682,006 of CM046391.1, read as the reverse complement.
CACAGGTTTATTTTGGTAGCGATCGATTATTTCACTAAGTGGGTTGAGGCAGCCTCGTACAAGACTCTGACAGCAGTTCAAGTGGCTCACTTTATCAGGCAGAACATCATTTATCGGTATGGAGTCCCTCAAGCTTTCGTATCTGATAATGGTGTTCACTTCAAAGGAAAAGTTCTAGAGCTCTTTGACGAATTCAAGATTCAAGTACATCACTCAACCACTTATCGACCGCAAACGAATGGGGCACTCGAAGCAGCTAATAAGACCATCAAGTCAATCCTCGAAAGGACTGTCGAATCAGCTAGGGATTGGCACGAAAAGCTACCGCTAGCTTTGTGGGGATACCGGACGTCCATCCGCACACCGACGGGGGCAACACCCTATTCTTTGGTGTACGGTATGGAAGCCGTTCTCCCCATCGAGCTAGAAGTTCCATCACTCAGAGTCATGGCTGAACAAGGAATAGATGAGGCCGAATGGATCAGCGAAAGGTTCGAGGAACTCATGTTGTTTGACGAAAGGAGACTGCGAGCCTTGTTCCACATCCAGGGTTATCAGAGGATCGCCCGAGCATTCAACAAGAAGGTGAAATCGAGGGACCTGCGAGAGGGGGACATGGTAGTCAAGGAAATCCGTGCACCGATCTTTGATCTTCGAGGAAAGTTCCGACCAAAGTGGGCTGGTCCGTACATCATCAAGTCGATCCTTTCCGGAGGAGCAGCCTCGATCATTGATCTTGACGGCAATGAATTCTCAAATCTCGTCAATTTGGATCAACTCAAACGGTATTACCCCTGAGAGAGCTCGCTGGGCCGAAAACCGCAAGGGCGGGCGGTACCAGGCAAAAATTAGAGCAAGCCTGCTAGGTCGAAAACCCGAAAGGGCGACCTAGGCAAAAGTTAAGGCAAAAAGTCAAAAAAGAGCTCGCTAGGCCGAAAACCCGAAAGGGCGGTTCTAGGCAAAATTTAGAGCATAAAAACGAGAGTGTTAATACCCAAGCGAACCCTAGCTCGAACTACGTATGGGCCTAATTCCCTTTCTTGAGGGATACGTAGGCAATCTCACTCTGAGGTTCGGTCCTAAATTTCAAAAATCCAAATCCAAATTGACAAGTCAAGATGTTTTTCTTTCAGGGCGCATGCGATTAATGAACCGAAAGAGGGAAACCCTTAATCAGTCAATTTTATTCAGATTACTTCTTTATTACAAGCTGAGCATGAAAATAGAAAACGCACAACGAGACCTAACTTTTGTTTCAAAAAACGGCAAAGTAAGCAATCAACCCATTCTCGCTTCCACATCCCTCCTTAGCCACTTGCGATACTTTCCGGTCGAAGCAATTGAGAAGAGTGGGTCATTCGGCTCAGTCCTACGAGCCTCCCATGTTCGGACATAACTTCGAAGGCCCGGAATGGTGAAGGGAGGGAGACGAAGCACTTCAGCTCCTTGCAACGGCACCTCCTGGCTGAGCCCAAGCTGACGAAGGATGCGGAAGGGTGAATAGAAAGTGAAGCCTGTCAAGCCAGCCACAAACACGTGCGTTGAGCCCATGTTACTCACGGTCATCGCAGGAAGCCTCAGCCAATGGCACCGCCAAGCAATGTCATCTTCCTCTGCAGATGCAAAGAAATCAGCCCAGTCATCTTCGTTGCTGTACATCACCTGGAAGAGACGGTTCCATCCGCTCGCTCGATACCACCAGTCATTCGCCGGCGGTGTCAGCAAATTCAACTTGTCACAAAGCCATATCTGTCAGAAAAAGAGAGAAAACAAGTAAGGAGCCAGATAAAGCCTAAACTGAGCGTCGAGGTAAAATGAATGTGAGAAATAGAAAAAGGAGAGCTGAGTGAGGTCCCGACCTGCGCAACAATGGGCTGCCACCAAAAACCCTCGTGCGTCCACCACGAACAACATCCAACCCCATCAAGGTTTCCGCAAGGACCAAAGGCGCAGCGTCCTTGCGAGCCTCAATCTGACGGCGACTCCAACCAGAAGGCTGGGGTGACCAACAAGAGGAACGGCGAAAGGCGCGAGGAGGCAAATCTGACAAAGTCATTCGGCGACCTTGGTACTCGAAGTCCGTTAAGTCTCCAGGGGGACTGAATCTCTCGTACAGCTACACAATGTTGATAGCATTACCCCGGGTCAAGAACTCAGCAACGTTCCCGCTGACACCCAGTTTGGCTTTTACGATATTCTTCATGCTCTCTCTAAGCATTGGAACAATCAGCTCCGGAGTCGTGGCTCCCTAGGTAGGCGTGGAATTCCTCGACAGTGGGGCATAGCTCTTGAGAACCAAAGAGAAAGGCATGCACTTCGGGATCCCAAAAGCGTGTAGCCGCGTGCAGCAGGACAGGACTGATGGCGATCTTGCGGAGGTACTTCAAAGCATGAAGGCGGTGCCCTCGGAAGTTCAACCAATCGATGCCCTCGAGGCTGTCCAACCAAGGGCGGAGCAAGGCTTGGTTCAACAAGGCCATGAGAAATGAAGTTTTGGAAGGAAAATGATGGTTTGAAGTGTGAATGATTTACCAAAGATGGGTTCAGTATTTATAGAGGACTGGAAGGGGGCAATCCTTCACACACCAGCCTTGAAACTCAGCAAACTTGTATTTTCCAAAACTAATTGCTTGCATTTTCAAGATTTCAAACTTCAGAAACTTAGAAAAGCTTTGGAAATACACTAGTCTTGCTTTGGGAAGCCACTGATTCCTGGGAAACAGCCCATGCACATTTACAAGGCGTTTGGGAAGTGTGCATACAGAAGAAAGCAGCATGGTAGAGCTAGAAACTGACCTTGGGAAGCTGCAGAAGTTTGCAGACCACAGAAGTCCCGAGTGCTCGAGAGTTAATTCCCAAGCGCTCGACAATACTCTCGAGCGCTTGAGAGTTCTGCAATTTTCAGCAGGTCTAAATTCTTGGTTCTTGGCCCCAACGCAGCACCGTAACCTCAATATGCCCGGTTCAGCAGCTTGCAATCTCTCTTAGAGGGAATACAGCACTTCCAGTTGTCAGTTTGTTCAGATGTTCATACATATTCCTTGAAAAGCCTCGAAATTTCAATGGTTGCCTTCCCATCGATGCGTCAAAACTCGTGTCGAGAGCATTTATTCAATTCCGATGGCATACGTAATTTTTTAATATGTGCTAGTGACTATGTGAAACGGTCAAACGCACGTCAAAGCTTATGTAATCAATTGTCGCCCTCAAACGCCCCTGTTTCATTGCTCATGGTGGCATTAGAAGCACGCACTCAGAATGAATGCTCTCGTATCCCATTCTCGTGTTTAAGCCCGGTCGAGTGTAGTCATTGTCTTCCTTAATAGTCACAAATTCCATGTTAGGGGCATTCTTGTCATTTCAAATCAAAATTCCATGGGTCGAATTGATTGTGTCAAGTTTTGTCATGTTTTAAGAGTATCGGTTGAAATTCGTGTACTCTTTGCTTTCTTTCAAAGCTAGACGGATATATTTCATAAAATGCAATTCTTGAAGGGAAGTGCGAATGAATGCAAATGAAGAAAAGGGCAAATTCTCATAAATCAATACAGTGTTTACAATGAGTAAGGAAGGAAGTGCATAAGCTGGGGCAAACACACGCCCAATCCTATCAACTAGGGCACGCAGACCCCAAACAAAATCAAGGCACGCAGGCCCCGGGCACTACAACTATGCTGGCACACAGGCCAATGCAAAAGAAAAGCCTGACAAAGCAAAAAACTGAAAGCTCAGCCCAGACGAGTCCTCTTCTGCTGACGTCCCTCGGACTCTGAACTCTCGACCTCGACCTCGTCATCATCATCATCGTCATCGTCAGAAGGGCCTGAGGCGCTACTCGAGTCAGTAGACCCTAAGGCTCGTGACTCGAGCGACTCCTCTGTGTCCTCCTCAGACTCCTCGCGAGCGGGTCTCCGCCGAGACACTGCCCTAGGAACCACCTCGAACTGTCCAGCCCCTGCTCTCTGTCTACCCTGGCCTCTCGCGCTAGTGGAAACTGGAAAGCTCGTGGTAACCTACGGCTGTGTCCTGGCTGAGCGTCGTGGCAGCACCTGCATATCATAAGCATTCATTCATTTGATACATGTTTTAAAATGCAATAAAATATATATGCATGCATTTGCATTTTTCATACCTGTGCAGCAACAGGTAAGGCAGGCTCAGGAACAGGTCTGGTCTGAAGGGTCCTCCCCTTGGCACAATCCTTCAACAGCTGCCGCATCCCCACCATCAGCATAATGGCCTGCTCAGCCCATTCTCGCGGCACCTGCAATGGTTCAAAGGTCAAAACAACATGTGCATGAATAAGGAGCATTTAAAGCAGGGAAAGAAGCAAAGTCATATTATACTTGTCTGGAAGTCGCATCGATAGATGCGGAAGGCGTGGAATGTCCAACAACGCACGTGCTCCAGAAGGGTCTCTCACCCCTATCGTCCAGTCCAGTGTCGGTAGCCCGGCTGGGTAGAAGTCTCGGCTGCCCTCGGAACTTCTGTGCTACCCTCACCTCGTCCTGAAGTGCCAACACCTCTCCCAGCAGCAGGAGGCCTAGCACCTCGCCCCCTACCGTGTGAAGAGCGACCGCCGCGGCCCCGCCCTCTGGTCTCAGCTCTAGCCTCGTCTCCAATCTCACCTCCAGCCTCACCCTTGGCCCTCCTGGCCTCAGCCTCCGCAACCTGTCTCTCCAGCTCTCGCTCTACACCCAAGCTGGTGGCCAAGTACCTGTCTCTGTATACGGCATAGTCCAGCGTCCTCCGCAGATACCGCTCCAGATCGATATCGGGCACCGTGGAATCGCTTCCAGCTCGGCCAGTGTAGGTCTCCGTCCGCGCACTCGTGGGGAGTGGCCCGGCCACGATGAACTCGAAGTACCGAGTATCCGTGTCACCCGATCCCCAAGTACCACTTTGCCACCCAGTGCACTCCAAGACCACCTGCTCCTTGTCACCTCCGGCTCCTGGAAAGGAAGTCAGCCTCCACCCTGGCCCACCGGTCCCAGTGAACCTGCATTTGGTATTCTGGCATCAGCAAGCAAAGAATTTCATTTTGGACAATACATGAAGGGAAAGAAAAGGTTGATGTTTGTACCGTAATCCCAGTGATGTTATCCAGCCAGCGCCGGAAAGTCATCACCTGTCCCCGTCGCTCCTTCGCCCTCTGGTACTCCGTACTCCATGCAAGTGCACGCGAAAGCAGGTTCGGATTTGTACAAGTGTTCTCGGGTGGGAACATGCCCAAGACCTCGTAAGCCCAAAGCTGCAAGTCATAAAGATCAATTCAATTCAAATCAATGCGAGTTCAATTCAACAAACCAGTCGATCAATCAATCAAAGCAATTCAAAGCAATAACGTCGAGTCATACCTCTATCACCCTCCAGTATCCGCCAATGGTGTCCCCACCACCGCGTGTGGCAGCCCCAAAAAGCAAGAGAGCATGCACAGAGCGGCACCACCCGGTCGAACCGTCAGGCTGCCTCGGATCGGCCGGACCCACTAAGTAACTCAGGTGAACCTGGGATCGCCAGAGCCGAACGAAGCCCCAAACAGTATAAAGAATAGCCCTAGCCATCTGGGCCACCTCGACGTCAGTCGTCGGCTCGTGATCCCAATACTTCGTGAACTGGCCGCATACTCAATACACCTCCTGGCGCGGGACCCATCCAAGGAACCACCTCAGGGCTGCATCATCTAGCGCTATACTCGGGTCGAATGGAATCGGCTCACCTCCGACCCGGAGCCCTGTAATCGCTGCGAAGTCAAGAGGCGTCACCGTCATCTCCCCGAAACGGAAGTGGAACGTGTTGGTGGTGTCCCACCACCGCTCCACTAGTGCTGTCATCACCGCACGGTCAACCCTCGCCGATGTCAGCAACTGGATGAACGGCCCGAAGCCAGCCTCCTCCACCAGCTCCCGCACTCTCCGGAGTAACGCCAAGAAGTGCTGCAATGAATGACCTGAGCCTCCGTGACCATAAATGTCTTTTGTAACTACCCTGATTTTTGGTCAATAAAAATTTCGTTAAAAATTTGAATTTTATTTTGTCACTTGGATTTTTATTTCCATAACCAAAAATCGGTCGTTACTGACTAATAAAAATCTCATTTTTATTCGAAAATCTTTAAATTATATTTCTTGACTGGAAATCCTACTTAGCAAGCATAGTTAGCTTTTAACCGATTAGTTAGCAAACCCCAACTACAATTGGCTTAGTTACATTTCCCTTACCTGGAGTGATGCATCGATACCGAAGTGGTTAGTAGAAATTTTTGGCCTTTGCCTTGACCGTTGGCTTGACTGCCTTGCTTTGGCTTGGCTAGGCTGCCTAGGCATCGGGTCGCTGTTAGGCCTGCCTTGCCTTGGCGTCGACTCGCTGACGAGCCTGCCTTGCCTTGGCGTCGGCTCGCTGTCGGGCCTGCCTCGCCTAAGCGTCGGGTCGCTGTCGGGTTGCTCTGCCTTGGCTGCCATCGGATTCTGCCTTGGCATCGAGTCACGCCTTGCTTTTGCCTTGGCGTTGCTGGGCTGCCTTGCTCTGGCCCTACCTTGGCTACGCCTTGGCCACCGCTTGGCCACTGCTTGGCCACCGGGCTGCTTTGGCCACCGCTTGGCCACCGGGCTGCCTTGGCCACTATTTGGCCATCGGGCTGCTTTGGCCACTGCTTGGCCACCAGGCTACCTTGGCCATGCTCACGCCTCACCTTGGCCACTGCTTTGCTAGCAGGCCGCCTTGGCCACCACTTTGCTTGTAGACTGCCTTGGCCACCGCCTTGCTTGTAGGCCGCCTTGGTCACTACTGTGCTAGCGGGCCGCCTTGACCACCGCTTAGCTAACGGGCCGCCTTGGCCACTGCTTTGCTAGCGGGCCACCTTGGCCACTGCTTTGCTAGTAGGCTGCCTTGGCCACGCTCACGCATTGCCTTGGCGTTTGACACCGTCGGGCTTTAATATTCCGTTAGTAGGCGATTTCCTACTAAATAAAATCAAAATACCACTCGAGCAATGAAAGCCTAGATTAAGTATCGTTAGTCTTTAACTAATTAATTAGAATAGCCTAATGCCCATTTAGCCTAATCACTTCTTCCTAAACCTAGTTGGACCATTTGAACCTTTTGTCTTTATCCATTGGACAATAGCGTTAGAGTTTCCTTTACTCATTGGTCAATAGGTAAACCTTAGTTAATCTTCCTAAGTACGAGATTAGATTAGTTTAGTACTTAATTGCAAGTATTAGACCTTCTAGCATTAACCGTTGGTTAATAACCGTTAGGAGATTCTTTACCCATTAGACGATAGACTAGAGTCCTAGCCATCTTTACCCATTGGTTAATAACCGCTAGGGAAACTAATATCCATTGGATAATAGCCTTACTTGCCCACCAAGTACTAGGGTTAATAAAATACTAGACTTGCCATGTGTGGTAATTGAATTAATTATAATTAGTACATTAGGGTTATTATTTAATTACTTAGTACTTTGAAAGACTTACATTAATTTATTAGCTATGGGATTCTTTCATATCTAGTCTAGATTGAGAAGTACATGGCTTGTATATATTATATATGTACTTTCATATATATATATATATATGTATATATATATTATATTGTAGATAGCATGTGTGTATTGTATTATTATATTTAGAAAATCTATAATTTGTTTTAAATACTAGATTTTTAAAGACCCAAAGTACTTTTATATATATTAGTATATATGTAGTCTTTCATAGTACAAACAAGTGGGAGAGAGAGAGAGAGAGAGATTTGGAGAGAGAGGCCAAGAGAGAGAAATTGAGAGAGAGAGAGTTTGGATGGGAGAGGGAGAGAGAGAGTGATGTGTGTCCAAATCCTTGGTCAATCTTTTTACCTCACCATATCTAGGGTTTTATACTTACATATCTAGCCTAAATCTCCTAAGGACTAAACCTAGACTTTCTTATTAGATTCAAGGACTAGACAAGACCAAAACCCCAATAAGATAACATAGTTTTGTCCAAGTTCTTGGAGTTCAAGGAAAGCAAAATCTTCCATAGCCATGCAAGCCTAGTTTTTTTAGGATGATTCTTGCAAGAAATCAAGATTTGGTGGAATAAAAAATTGGGAGAAAGAGAGAGAAAGAGAGGCCAGCCAATAGAGGAGAGAGGAGAGGCTTTGCCTATAAATACTTGCCTCATTCTTCATTTGAACTCACACCTTCACCTCATTCTCCAACTTCTCTAAGAAACCAGTTTCTGGACAGCCTACTGTCCTCTGAGAAACTGAATTTTTTCTCCAGGCGAAAGTCGTTTCTAGGAACAACGACCTCCACCAAAGTCGTAGAACACTTCGAGAGCTTCAGTTTAGACCCAAGAACCACCCCAAACGGTCAAGAGATGACCAAGATATCGACCTCCAAAGTTCTGTGAAAAATCTGGAAATCCCATTCCAGACAGCTTACTGTCCACTTTCTTATCCCCATTTTTCTCCGGGTGAAAGTCGTTTCTAGGAATAACGTCCTTCACGGAAGTTGTAGAAAATTTCGAGATCTTCATTTTAGACTCAAGAACGATCCTATTCGGCCCAGTTGTGACCGAGTTACTGCTATTCAAAGTTCGGTCCAGATTTGAGAGTTTCACCGCCCGTAGAATTTTTCAACTAGCTTATTCGGCCCCGACTAGTTTCGGATTAAGGTAGAATCTTCTTATACCCCTACCCTACGTATATCGTATGATATGAGCGTGATTAAGAATATGTAGTACTTGGCTAATTGATCGCATGATGTTTGACGTAGAATTCTTTGAAGTATATGAGCATGATAATGTAGTTGTGATATTTAGCTTGTAGAACTTTCTTGCTAAAAGTACGTAGTTTACTTTGATCTTATGGCTACTTGATTGCTTGATCGCCTAATTATCACGTGATTGTATGAACTCGTCAATAAACATGTGTTGCTTTATTGAACTTCTCGAAGGAAATGCGTTTTAAAGATAAAGTGTCGTTTTGAAACGAAGTATTTGTATTTTGACCTTTTAACGAGCATGATAGTATAGAGTTGGATGATCTTGCTATTTGATATCGCATGAGTAATGTGAATAGTCCCACCGTGGAGTCTATGCATGATTTCGAGACACGACAACCGAGAAGTAGAAACATGACACCTAGAGTGTGGATAAAGGAAATAATTGGACTTGGTAAAATATTTTAGAAACTACGTAATGGCCGGACTTGGTAGCCTCACGTTGGTATGCGTTACCAATGGGGCCGGACTTGGTAGCTTCATTGGAGGTGTGTGACTTGGTTATCCGCGGAGAGGAGCCAAGATGTGACACAATGTGCCGGACTTGGTAGCCATTGTGGCCAATAAGCCGGACTTGGTAGCTTCATTGGAGGTGTGTGACTTGGTTATCCGCGGAGAGGAGCCAAGATGTGACACAATGTGCCGGACTTGGTAGCCATTGTGGCCAATAAACCGGACTTGGTAGCTTCATTGGAGGTGTGTGACTTGGTTATCCACGGAGAGGAGCCAAGATGTGACACAATGTGCCGAACTTGGTAGCCATTGTGGCCAATAAGCCGGACTTGGTAGCTTATTGATTGTGTGCGTTCATAATGTGCCGGAGTTGGTAGCTCATTGTGTAGATTGTTAACGGAGCCGGACGTGGTAGCTTCATTGATGATTATGTGGGAGAAACACACGGAAACATGACACCAACGATAGATAGCGAATGCGGATGTGTCATTGTTGTTGTTATATTAATGCATGTCTTGTTATGACTCTTTATGATATATGCATGACTTGCTATTTGTAAGTTAAGGGTTAGTGGGTTTTGGATTATTCTATTGAGATTGTAGCTCACGGTGTTACCTTTTGGTGACCCCGACATATTATACTGGGGGCGATGGTATAATGTGTCAGATTTTATAGATGAGCAACATGAACAGTACACCTTGGAGGCCCTTGGAGCTGAGGAACTTGCTAGGATGGGAGAAGAGAAGGAGCTGTAGATAACCTTAGATTATCCCCTTTTTTGTTGAATAAAAGTACTCTTGTGAGAATTATGTTGTAATAATGAGCTAGACTCTCCTTGACTTATTCAATAAAAATGTTTATTTAACGTACCCAAAATTCGGGGCGTTACAACTTGGTATCAGAGCTTTAGGTTCAAAACCTCGGCCATGGGTAGAATGGGTAGCCTTTAAGATTAGTTTTAAGATAAGTTGACCGTTGCACAAACGTGACTTGATTTTTAAGTTTACCGTCCCAAATTGGGTGGAATTCTGACAAAACAATCTTCGGATTGAAGTAAGGTGTGGAAATTGGCAGTACCACCGAACTGGGAATTCCCGAACAATTGGATGATGACTTGAATCAAGGATCGAATGTGGAACGCAGAAAATCTCTAGTTTCCTTAGTACTAGTTAAAACTCTGTCTTTAACCGTGACTACTTGAGTTTAAAAATCTTTCCTCGTAAATGAACAAGCTTGTCAACCTGTTAGTTAGAACTGCATGAATGGTTGAGAGAGATTTATAGGAATTGTTTTACCCTAGAGTGGAGTACTAGCGGTGTAGGTTAGAACCTGATAACCTATAGAACCTTGTAGTAGGAGTACATAGGATCGTTTCAACTTGTAAGAACCTTAGGTCGCTATTCGCCATTGTAGTAGAATTCTATGCTTATGATTGTATCTCTCTTTTATCTTTAAAAAAAGCTTGTTTCCTTCAAAAGAGTACTGTTGCATACTATGTGATAAAACTGCTTTTGACTTTGAGAAAGAAACACTATTTGCAAAAGGAAAATTTATTTAATAAACCTCCCCATCTCGATTTCAATTCGTAGATGGTGAATCGACGCAACGGATTAGGACACGAAACTGGAGAGTCCTCGAATGCAAACCCCAACCTAACCCCGATCATACAAGCGTTTGTGGCCGCTTTAAATGCCCACCGCCGAAACCAAAACTGCGATGATGAACCTATGAACCGAACCCGAGCGATGAACGAATTTTGTAAGCGCCGACCCCCGACTTTCCATGGAGATACCAACCCCACCGTGGCTGAGACATGGCTAAAGGAAATTAAGGTGATCCTTGACACCCTGGGAATTACCCAAGACGGAGATCGTGTGGCCTTAACCACTTACCAACTAAAGGGAGAAGCTCGCTATTGGTGGGACCTGATGGAAGCAACCCATACCGTGGCCACAATGACCTTTGCCGAGTTTGAAACCCTGTTTCTTGACAAATACTTCCCTACACCCCTTCGCCTGGCCAAGGAACAAGAGTTCATGAATCTGAAACAAGGAACAATGACCGTAACCCAGTATGCGGCCAAGTTTGAGGAACTATCCCGCTACGCCCCAAATGCAGTAGCAACTGAGGATAAGAAGGCAAGAAGATTCGAGTGGGGGCTGACAACCGCTCGAAAGGCTGTGGTGGCACAAGACTTTACCACCTATACCAGTGTCGTAAAATGTGCTCTTCGACTGGAGAGTGAGGAGGCGGACTTCAAGACCCGCTGGAGGAAGGCAACTGGCAACACCGGCGGACCAATCCGGACCCAACAACCCAACAACAACCATAGACCCTACCCCTCTAAATCGCCTCAAGACAACCAACTTTGGGAAACCGCTACACTAGGACGTGACAAACCACAGAGAGGTGGACGGGACTTATCGACAGTTCAGTGCTACAACTGTCAGGCTATGGGCCACTACAGGCACCAATGCCCGCAACCTCAAAAGAAGGAGAATGGGAGCCTTGGACCAACCGAATTTGGGGAACAAAGCGGTCGAAACCTAGCAACAGTTAGGTGTTACAACTGTCAGGCCATGGGCCACTATAGCCGTCAATGCCCGCAACCTCAGAAGGAGAGGAACGAAAGCTTTAGACTGACCAATTTTGGGAAACAAAACCCTGGGGGCCAATCGCAGCAGAAAAATGGGCAAAACAAGGGAAACTAGCCAAGCACTAGAGGGCGTATTTTCGCTCTGCAGATTGAGGAACAGGAGCAGGATCCCTCTGTGCTCCAAGGTACGCCACTATAATACCTGCGTACAAGCTTTGTTGACTATGGAGCATCGCATTTATATTTATTGCTTGCGTAACTGCTCTAGCTCTTGAAACAGAACCCTTAATTACGAGTACAAAAGTAACATCGCCGTTGGAGGGAAGCATGCTGATTCAATAAGGGCGTCGCGAGACATGGGCTGCATGATGATTTAATAGAAGTTTTGCATTTGGCATTGGTGTTTACAAGGGATTAAGAGTGGCTTGCTTCTATTTTAAGGGGGATAGACGATGATTCCGAGGCCTGTATAGTAATTAAGCCTAACCCGTAGTCACGGTCATTATATAGTTTCGAAAATATTTCATCATTTGTGTAACGACCCTGATTTTTGGTCAATAAAAATTTCGTTAAAAATTTGAATTTTATTTTATCACTTGGATTTTTATTTCCATAACCAAAAATCGGTCGTTACTGACTAATAAAAATCTCATTATTATTCGAAAATCTTTAAATTATATTTCTTGACTGGAAATCCTACTTAGCAAGCATAGTTAGCTTTTAACCGATTAGTTAGCAAACCCTTACTACAATTGGCTTAGTTACATTTCCCTAACCTGGAGTGATGCATCGATACCGAAGTGGTTAGTAGAAATTTTTGGCCTTTGCCTTGACCGTTGGCTTGATTGCCTTGCTTTGGCTTGGCTAGGCTGCCTAGGCATCAGGTCGGTGTTAGGCCTGCCTTGCCTTGCCGTCGACTCACTGACGAGCCTGCCTTGCCTTGGCGTCGGCTCGCTGTCGGGCCTGCCTCGCCTAAGCGTCGGGTCGCTGTCGGGTTGCTCTGCCTTGGCTGCCATCGGATTCTGCCTTGGCATCGAGTCACGCCTTGCTTTTGCCTTGGCGTAGCTGGGTTGCCTTGCTCTGGCCCTACCTTGGCTACGCCTTGGCCCGCTAGCCTTTCGCCAATTTGGCCCAGCTGCCACCAGTGCTGGCCAGCCTTCTTGGCCAATGCTTGTGCCACCGGTCGCTTTGGCCACTATTTGTGCCATTGCTTTGCTCACCGCTTACCACGCTACCTTGGCCATGCTCACGCCTCACCTTGGCCACCCATTGCTTTGCTAGCGGGCCGCCTTGGCCACCACTTTGCTTAAGCGCTTGGCCACCGCCTTGCTTGTAGGCCGCCTTGGTCACTACTTTGCTAGCGGGCCGCCTTGACCACCGCTTTGCTAACGGGCTGCCTTGGCCACTGCTTTGCTAGCGGGCCACCTTGGCCACTGCTTTGCTAGCAGGCTACCTTGGCCACGCTCACGCCTTGCCTTGGCGTTTGGCACCGTCGGGCTTTAATATTCCGTTAGTAGGCGATTTCCTACTAAATAAAATCAAAATACCACTCGAGCAATGAAAGCCTAGATTAAGTATCGTTAGTCTTTAACTAATTAATTAGAATAGCCTAATGCCCCTTTAGCCTAATCACTTCTTCCTAAACCTAGTTGGACCATTTGAACCTTTTTGTCTTTATCCATTGGACAATAGAGTTAGAGTTTCCTTTACCCATTCGTCAATAGGTAAACCTTAGTTAATCTTCCTAAGTACGAGATTAGATTAGTTTAGTACTTAATTGCAAGTATTAGACCTTCTAGCATTAACCGTTGGTTAATAACCGTTAGGAGATTCTTTACCCATTGGACGATAGACTAGAATCCTAGCCATCTTTACCCATTGGTTAATAACCGCTAGGGAAACTAATATCCATTGGATAATAGCCTTACTTGCCCACCAAGTACTAGGGTTAATAAAATACTAGACTTGCCATGTGTGGTAATTGAATTAATTATAATTAGTACATTAGGGTTATTATTATTTTACTTAGTACTTTGAAAGACTTACATTAATTTGTTAGCTATGGGATTCTTTCATATCTAGTCTAGATTGAGAAGTACATGGCTTCTATATATATTATATATGTACTTGTGTATATATATATATATATGTATATATATATTATATTGTATATAGCATGTGTGTATTGTATTATTATATTTAGAAAATCTATAATTTGTTTTAAATACTAGATTTTTAAAGACCCAAAGTACTTTTATATATATTAGTATATATGTAGTCTTTCATAGTACAAACAAGTGGGAGAGAGAGAGAGAGATTTGGAGAGAGAGGCCGAGAGAGAGAAATTGAGAGAGAGAGAGTTCGGATGGGAGAGGGAGAGAGAGAGTGATGTGTGTCCAAATCCTTGGTCAATCTTCTTACCTCACCATATCTAGGGTTTTATACTTACATATCTAGCCTAAATCTCCTAAGGACTAAACCTAGACTTTCTTATTAGATTCAAGGACTAGACAAGACCAAAACCCCAATAAGATAACATAGTTTTGTCCTAGTTCTTGGAGTGCAAGGAAAGCAAAATCTTCCATAGCCATGCAAGCCTAGTTTTTTTAGGATGATTCTTGCAAGAAATCAAGATTTGGTGGAATAAAAAATTGGGAGAAAGAGAGAGAAAGAGAGGCCGGCCAAGAGAGGAGAGAGGAGAGGCTTTGCCTATAAATACTTGCCTCATTCTTCATTTGAACTCACACCTTCACCTCATTCTCCAACTTCTCTAAGAAACCAGTTTCTGGACAGCCTACTGTCCTCTGAAAAACTCCATTTTTTCTCTAGGCGAAAGTCGTTTCTAGGAACAACGACCTCTACGAAAGTCGTAGAACACTTCGAGAGCTTCAGTTTAGACCCAAGAACCACCCCAAACGGTCAAGAGATGACCAAGATATCGACCTCCAAAGTTCTGTGAAAAATCTGGAAATTCCATTCCAGACATCTCACTGTCCACTTTCTTATCCCCATTTTTCTCCGGGCGAACGTCGTTTCTAGGATTAACGTCCTTCACGGAAGTTGTAGAAAATTTCGAGATCTTCGTTTTAGACTCAAGAACGATCCTATTCGGCCCAGTTGTGACCGAGTTACGGCTATTCAAAGTTCGGTCCAGATTTGAGAGTTTCACCGCCCGTAGAATTTTTCAACTAGCTTATTCGGCCCCGACTAGTTTCGGATTAAGGTAGAATCTTCTTATACCCCTACCCTACGTATATCGTATGATATGAGCGTGATTAAGAATATGTAGTACTTGGCTAGTTGATCGCATGATGTTGTTTGACGTAGAATTCTTTGAAGTATATGAGCATGAAAATGTAGTTGTGATATTTAGCTTGTAGAACATTCTTGCTAAAAGTACGTAGTTTACTTTGATCTTATGGCTACTTGATTGCTTGATCGCCTAATTACCACGTGATTGTATGAACTCGTCAACAAACATGTGTTGCTTTATTGAACTTCTCGAAGGAAATGCGTTTTAAAGATACAGTGTCGTTTTGAAACGAAGTATTTGTATTTTGACCTTTTAACGAGCATGATAATATAGAGTTGGATGATCTTGCTATTTGATATCGCATGAGTTATGTGAATAGTCCCACCGCGGAGTCTATGCATGATTTCGAGACACGACAACCGAGAACTAGAAACATGACACCTAGAGTGTGGATAAAGGAAATAATTGGACTTGGTAAAATATTTTAGAAACTACGTAATGGCCGGACTTGGTAGCCTCACGTTGGTATGTGTTACCAATGGGGCCGGACTTGGTAGCTTCATTGGAGGTGTGTGACTTGGTTATCCGCGGAGAGGAGCCAAGATGTGACACAATGTGCCGGACTTGGTAGCGATTGTGGCCAATAAGTCGGACTTGGTAGCTTCATTGGAGGTGTGTGACTTGGTTATCCGCAGAGAGGAGCCAAGATGTGACACAATGTGCCGGACTTGGTAGCCATTGTGGCCAATAAACCGAACTTGGTAGCTTCATTGGAGGTGTGTGACTTGGGTATCCGCGGAGAGGAGCCAAGATGTGACACAATGTGCCGGACTTGGTAGCCATTGTGGCCAATAAGCCGGACTTGGTAGCTTATTGATTGTGTGCGTTCATAATGTGCCGGACTTGGTAGCTCATTGGTGTGTGTGTGTGTGATTTTTGGAAATGATGTTGAAAGATGAGACACAAAACGATGAGTTACGTGGGAGAAACACACGGAAACATGACACCAACGATAGATAGCGAATGCGGATGTGTCATTGTTGTTGTTATTGTTATATTAATGCATGTGTTGTTATGACTCTTTATGATATATGCATGACTTGCTATTTGTAAGCTAAGGGTTAGTGGGTTTTGGGTTATTCTATTGAGCTTCTGTAGCTCACGGTGTTACCTTTTTGGTGACCCTGACATATTATACTAGGGGCGACGCTGGTATAATGTGTCAGATTTTATAGATGAGCAGCATGAACAGTACACCTTGGAGGCCCTTGGAGCTGAGGAACTTGCTAGGATGGAAGAAGAGAAGGAGCTGTAGATAACCTTAGATTATCCCTTCTTTTGTTGAATAAAAGTACTCTTGTGAGAATTATGTTGTAATAATGAGCTAGACTCTCCTTGACTTATTCAATAAAAATGTTTATTTAACGTACCCAAAATTCGGGGCGTTACATCTTTGGCGCGCTGTTTCAACAAAGCAAGGAAATAGCATCAGCGAACAAAGTAATGATTCAACGAAGCAAGTCTAATGCAGGAAAGTAAAGCATTAAAGTCATACCGTGGTCCAGCCGGAAGAGATGTGGGTGGCCCGATCTCGGAGAAGCAGGTCCTCTGGATAATCCGTCCGAGCAGGAGTATAGCCAGTCATCCCCGTCGGCTCGAAGAGGTGAAGCCGTGGAGCATAGGTCCCCGACTCAAACCCAGGGCGCGCGCTGGCTAGATAGGCCTTCGCCTCGTCGGCCGCTGTAACTCGCTCCTCGATCACCACCTCTGCCTCCGGCTCCTCCCCCAACTCTGTATCCTCCATCTCTGACTCCGCTCCGAGTCCTCCCGCACCTGATACCCCAGCGCCACTCAGCAAAGCTCCTAATAGCAGCGCTGAAGTCTGATCCTCAGGGGTCCTCGCACCCCTCAGCACCTCCCTCACCCCAGCGTCGAGACCAAGGGCGTCCAGAATGTCCCGCGGTCTCGCTGAGTCTAAAAAGTCCCCCTCCACGAATGGGACTGGCTGCGAAGCCCCGATCCCACTGTCGCCTACCCTCGGCTCAGCAGCCGTCGCCCTCAGAATTGGCGTCGCAACGATGCGCCCACCTACCACCACCTCGTCGCTGGCCTGCTCTGCGGCCACAAGTAAATCCTCCACCGTAGGAGTACCGGGAATGCCTATAGCACCTCCCCCGCTGCTCGTGCCATCTCCTCCACCACTCAATGCATCTATACTGCTCGTGACCAGCTCATCGCCCTCTCCTCGTACAGTCCCACTATCACTAACATCTCCTATCGCCACCAAACCCCTACTAGTACTCTCTACTACAGCAAGACCCTCGCCAGCACACCTCACTGCCGTCAGATCCTCGCTGACCACCCTCTCCTGAGCAGGCGTAGCAGCTCTGCTACTGGCCTCCTCGATCACCATCGCAGCCGCTGCCTCCTCGCGGTTGGGCAACCCCTCATCGCCTCCACTAGCCTCAACCATTGCATCCAAATCCTTGCCAACCACCTCCTCCTACGCTGGTGCAGCAGCACCACTGTTGTCCACCTCC
The DNA here is from genome assembly GCA_025413875.1 of Rhododendron molle. NCBI lineage: Eukaryota > Viridiplantae > Streptophyta > Magnoliopsida > Ericales > Ericaceae > Rhododendron > Rhododendron molle. The sequence continues at coordinate 30,664,399 of CM046391.1, read as the reverse complement.
GTCGCCGCCGTGGTCGTCGCTGCCGCCGCCTCCTCGCGGCTGGGCGTCTCCCTGTCACCACCGCTAGTCGTCGTCGGTTCCTCCATTCCCCAAGCCTTCTCCTTCCTCATGATCCTTACCTCTTGACACACATTGGCCCACCGTTGGATCGAAGAGATCTCGAGATCTCCGATTCGATCCGTGACTGTGAGTAGAAGTTTGTTTCGACTGGAGTTTTGTTCGAGAGAGAGAGAGAGAGAGATCGACTGCGAGAATGAGAGAGAGATCGAGCAAGAGAGAGGAGAGATTGTACGAGAATCGTCGTCTGTACCGTACACTGGTTCTCGAGCGCTCGGGTATGAGTTTGAACCCCAGACCTGATGAAGAAGATGTAAGGACGGTAGGCCCCAGCCAAGGTCTCGAGCGCTCGAGACCACTCCCGAGCGCTTGGGAGTGGTTCTGAGCACTGAGGTTTGTTCCCAGCCCTCGTGCCAACCCTCTTTCGTCCGGTGCTTTACCCCTCTTTCGAGACTTGCTTAGCTTCCTTTTTACAAAATCAATCTCAGTCCTGGCTTTGGCCGCGTCGAGCGAGATAGCAGGAAGCAAACACTAGTCGATGTCTTGATTTTGAGCTCACGCTCCTCAACTTGGCATTTTACATGGTAGTCGATTGAAATTTTGTCTATTTATGCTAATCTCAAGATGTTGGCAGGTATTTCTACCCTACAGATGCTACTTTATCATCGTTCTTTCCGCCAAACAGAGCAACAGGTGGATCATTTACATGTTTATCTTATTAAACTCGTGTCGATCATTTCTCGTGCATGCACCGCACATGCTTCTTTCCGCCAAACAGAGCAACAGGTGGATCATTTACGTGTTTATCTTATTAAACTCGTGTCAATCATTCCTCGTGCATGCACCGCACATGCTTCTATCCGCCGAACAGAGCAACAGGTGGACTATTTGCATGTTTATCTTATCAAACTCGTGTCAATTGTCTCTCGTGCATGTACTGCACGTGCTTGCATTTGCTGTCCGCTAAACAGAGCAACAAGTGGACTCTTCATGCATTCACCTCATCACACTCACGTCGATCATTTCTCGTGCATGCATCACACGTGCTTGCATTTTCCATTCGCCAAACAGAGCAACAGGTGGATCATTTACATGTTTATCTTATTATACTGGTGTCGATCATTTCTCGTGCATGCACCGCACGTGCTTCTTTCCGCCATACAGAGCAACAGGTGGACCATTTGCATCAAAATTGTGTCGATTCTTTCTCATGCATGCATTACACGTGCTCGCTTTTGCCCCGAAGAACTACGCTGGTCTGATCCCTGCAGAAAAAGGTACGTAGGCAGTCCGAAAGGACGCGACCTCATGCATTGAATGTGCTGTTTTGCATTTGTTTGTGGAATTGAGGATTTTGACTTGGCTCGAATTGGGTTGTCTCAATCTTTGGACGTCACTCATATCCAGACATGATATCGAGCAACGCCCAAAGAGGGGCAACTGTAGACACCCCAATTTGGACAATTCAAATTTCCTTGATTCATGGCCCGGAGGCTCCTCGATGATGAATATGGGATCGAACAAGCCTTAGACCAATGGAACGATGCTCCTTGAAGGACTTTAAAAGGGAAATAAAATGTCAAAAATCATTTTCAAGATCTCTGGATCAATCCCAAGCACTCCAGACCTTTTCCAAAACCATTGACCAGTCAACTCTCGAGCGCTCGAGAGTCCCAAGCGCTCGAGATCACTCTCAAGCGCTCGAGACTTTTGTACTGCCCAATGGATGAGGGAGCTTCCCCACTATCCATGCAGTCATCATTTCAGTCGTTTGAACGGGTCTTAGCCTTAGACCTCACTCAACCTCAGTCAGAGGATGAGTCAGAGCTGAGATTTCCTTTGATTCTAAATGATATTTTCCAAAATAAAACCATATGCTACATTTTGCCTATATAAGGCCTTCTTCAGCTAAAATAGAGCACGAGCTCTCTCTCTCTAGAAGCCCTCTCAGACTGTTCAAAGCAAAAAAAAACAGCTCTCATCCTTTGGCAAGCAAAAAAAAAAAACTCCCTTTTCAAAAGCAAGAATAAACCAAACATCCAAGGTATCAAGAAGATGGAAGGAATACATACTATCACCAGCATCTGATCCCTTGGAGTTTCTATCTTCCAAACCTTTTTTTTAAGGAGCAAAGTTCTAAGCAAAAGGTAAAAGCTTCATACCTTGGTATTGAGCAAGAAACAAGGCTGTTTTCTCCTTCTGAGGGAGGCTTCCCAGCTCATTCTGGTCCTCAATACTGGAAGTGTGATGGGAATGCCTTGGTGTTAAAGCAAAAGCAAAGGTATACGAGTGTATTTTCCATGCATGCATCACTGGAAACACTCCCGAGCGCTCGGGAATACTCTGGAGCGCTCGAGAGTGAGACCAGTCCCATTTTCCATTTTTTCTGGCATCTAAACTAACATGCAGAGGGAATGCAGGCTGATCCCAAGCAAAATGGCTTTCTTGAAATGTTTTGATGTGGTTGGTCTGATTTTCAAAAGGGTAAGAATCATTTTCACATAAAGGAAGTGTAAAAGCATGTCTTTCAGCATGATGAAAAGAGTAATTTCTCACATTCAAAAGAAAGAGGTAGATCTACCACATCAGAATGTCAAAATAAGGTGTCAGTTGGTGGTGATCAGTCTGGCAGTGTAAAAGATCGTTCTCGAGCGCTTGAATCCATTCCAGAGCGCTCGGGAGTATGCTGCATGTCATCTTACTCAAATTTCTTCCCATCTTAATTCTTGTACTGCATTTGCATGGTCATGCATGTATCTCTTGTGGCCTCTTATAGCTGTTAAACCATTTTCCAGAAAGGTAAGATTGCATGGCCCAGAAGAGTGAGACCTGTTCTCAATCTATTGGGTCATCTGTCAAACCTGTAGAGTACTTAATAACATTCTAGTTTGTGTTTCCAGTATTATATTCCATTGTATTCTGTTGGACTAACATGAGTGGCAGGTTAGACATGCAATACTCCCAAGCGCTCGGGAGTACTTGTAACGCCTCGAATTTTGGGTACGTTAAATAACATTTTATTGAACGACAAAAGAGAGTCTGGCTCTTTATTACATCATAAACTCCCAAAGGATTCTTATATTACACAAAAGGGATGGATATCTAAGGTTATCTACAGCTCCTTCTCTTCTTCCATCCTAGCGAGTTCCTCAGCTCCAAAAGCCTCCAAGGTATACCGCTCTCCTTGTTCATCTAGAAAGTCTGACACATTATACCAGCGTCGCCACCAGTATAATATGTCAGGGTCACATAAAGCAACACCGTGAGCTTGAAAGCTCGATAGAGTAATCCAAAGCCACTAACCCTTAACATACACGTCAAAGATAGTATACGATTTTCCAAACTTAACATGCTTTCAAATAAACTCATACAATTACACATGCACATTCACTAACGAGCGTTGGTGTCATGTTTTCTGGGTTTCTCATACGCGACTTGTCGTTTTGTGTCTCATCTTTTATCATCAATTCCGAAAACACGCACGCACACAATCATGGGTTACAAGTACCTTGTGTCGCACAACAATGAGCTACCAAGTCCGGCTCATTGCCACAAGGTTACCAACGCATGGCCACAATGGCTACCAAGTCCGGCACATTGTGTCACACACACACAACCATGAGTATCCAAGACCGGCACCTTGTGTCGCACAACAATGAGCTACCAAGTCCGGCTTATTGCCACAAAGACTACCAAATCTGACTCATGGCCATAATGGCTACCAAATCCGGCCATTATGCATTTCCAAAACACTTTTTATCCATATCAACCACATCTTAGGTGTCATATCTCTACTTTTCCAATTCCATGTGTCTCGTAACATGCATCGACTCCGCGGTGGGACTATTCACATAACTCATGCGATATCGAATAGCAAGATCATCCAACTCTATACTATCATGCTCGTTAAAAGGTCAAAATACAAATACTTCGTTTCAAAACAACACTTTATCTTTAAGCCGCATTTTCTTCGAGAGGTTCAATAAAGCAACACATGTTTATTGACGAGTTCATACTATCACGTAGCAATGAGGCGAGCAAGCGATCAAGTAACCACAAGATCAAAGTAAACTACATACTTTTAACAAGAAAGTTCTACAAGCTAAATCATACTACTAACTTTATTTAAAGAAAATAGTTCGAGAATAATATCATGCCAACAACCATTCAAGCACTACATATACTTAGGAAGGGGGTAAGGACTAATCTACCTTGATCCGAAACTAGTCGGGGCCGAATAAGCTAGTTGAAAAATTCTACGGGCGGTGAAACTCTCAAATCTGGACCGAACTTTGGATGGCAGTAACTCAGTCACAACTGGGCCAAATAGGATCGTTCTTGAGTCTAAAACAAAGATCTCAAAATTTTCTACAACTTCCGTGAAGGACGTTATTCCTAGAAACGACTTTCGCCCGGAGAAAAATGGGGATAAGAAAGTGGACAGTGAGCTGTCTGGAATGGAATTTCCAGATTTTTCACTGAACTTTGGAGGTCGATATCTTGGTCATCTCTTGACCGTTTGGGGTGGTTCTTGGGTCTAAACTGAAGCTCTCGAAGTGTTCTACGACTTTCGTGAAGGACGTTATTCCTAGAAACGACTTTCGCCCGGAGAAAAAATGGAGTTTTTCAGAGGACAGTAGGCTGCCGGGCAAAACAGAATGGGTTTTAGAGAGAAGTTGGAGAATGAGGTGAAGGTGTGAGTTCAAAGCACCAAATGGCTTGGTATTTATAGGCAAGGCCTCCCTCTCTCTCTCTCTTGGCCGGCCACTCTCTCTCTCTCTCTCCTTCAATTTTTAATTCAAGCAAATCAAGTTTGCTTGCAAGAAACATCCTAGAATCCTAGGTATGCAAGGCTATGGTATGTCCTTTGGATTGGATTTTGGAAGACTAGGCAAGCAAATGGGATTTGATTCAAGTATAAAATTGGGGTTTGTACAAGAAGGACTAGATTTGATTGTCCGTGGCCATGCTTTCACTTTGAAAGTATATCAAAGAAGGACAAGATGAGCTAAGCAAGGTCAATCAACTTGCACCCACATCACACTCTCTCCCTCCCTCTCCATCCGAATCTCTCTCTCTCTCAATCTCTCTCTCGGCCTCTCTCTCCTTCTCATGTACTATATATATATTATATATGCACTAGGAAGAATACACATAATATATTATAGATATGGGTACTATGGGTACTTTGAAATCTTGTATTTTAAACCAAAATTAGATTTTCTTATTATAAAAATCTATATACACACATGTGTATTACAATATAATATATATATACATATATATATACATACAAGTACACATATTATATATACAAGCAAGTACTACAATATCTTGACTAGATATGTCACTTTCCAAGATCTAATAAACTAATCTTCTTCGTTCAAAGTACTAGGTACTAAATTATTAACCTAATGAACTAAATCTATTTTAATGGATTTTAACACATGGGCAATCTAGTCTTTAATAATAAGAGAATCCCATGGAAAAATTAAATAATAAACCTTGTACTTGCATGGAAGACATACAATGTACTTTGGGTCTTAAATAAAATCCACATTTTCAAGTAAATTAGATTTTCTAATTAAAATATTTAATAACACACATGCCATATACAATAAAATATATATATACAACAAGTACATACATACATATATATATATATACATGTACTACACAATATCTATACTAGATATGACCTAGGACTAATATCTAATATAGTATTCTACTACTTTCAAAGTACCATGTATAATAATACTAACCTAATGTACTAATTGTATTTTAATGGATTTAACACACATGCCAAATCTAATATTTAAATCAAACAAGTACATGATTGTCAAGACTAACTATTATCCAATGGATAATAGTTTCTCTTATGGTTAATAACCAATGGGTAATAATGGCTAGGATTCTAGTCTATCGTCCAATGGTTAATAAAACTCCTAAAGGTTATTATCCAACGGTTAATGCTAGAGAGTCTAATATTTGTAATTAAGCACTAAGCTGATCTAATCTCGTACTTAGGAAGATTAACCAAGGTTTACCTATTGACCAACGGGTAAAGGAAATCCTAACGCTATCGTCCAACGGATAAATATTACCCTAGCTTTTATCGTCTAATGGATAAGACAAAAAAGGGTAAAATGGTCCATCTAGGGTTAGGGAGAAGTGATTAGGCTAAATGGGCATTAGGCTATTCTAACTAATCGGTTAAAGACTAACGATACTTAATCTAGGCTTTCATCGCTCGAGTGGTATTTTGGTTTTATCAAGTAGGAAATTGCCCAATAACGGAATATTAAAGCCCGACGGTGCCAAACGCCAAGGCAAGGCGTGAGCGTGGCCAAGGCCGCCTGGTGGCAAAGCGGTGGCCAAAGCAGTCCGGTGGCCAAACAATGGCCAAAGCGACCCGGTAATAGCGATGGCTGGCGGCGACCAGCGACCCGGTTAGCGATGGCAGCGGCCAGCGACTGGTGGCGACAAAGGCTGGCGGTGGCCAAAGTAACTGGTAGCCAACAAAGGCCAAAGCGGCCAGAGTCAGCGAGGCCAAGTGATGGCCAGCGACGGTAAGCGATGGCCAAAGCGACCAGTAGCAAGCGATGGCAAGTGGTGGCCAGCGACCTAGTAGCCAGCGATGGCGGCGACTGCAAAGCGACGGCAACCAAGCGGCGTGAGCATGGCCAAGGCGGCCTAAGCAAGCGGTAGCCAAAGCGGCCGATGCGGCGATGCAGCGGTAGCCAGCGATGGCCAGCGGATGGCAAAGCGGCTGCAAGCAAGCGGCCAAGGCGGCATGAGCATGGCCAAAGCGACCCTGGCAAGCGGTGGCCAAGGCAGCCCGATGGTAGCCAAGGCAAAGCAACCTGGCAGTGACCCGTAGGCGAGGCAGGCGCGACAACGAGCCGACGCCAAGGCAAAGCAGGCTCGTCACCGAGCCGACGCCAAGGCAAGGCGACAGTTAACTGTCAAGGCAAGGACTAAACATTAGCCATTTGGCATCGATGCAACGTTCTAGGTTAGGGGAAATGTAACTAAGCCAAACGGTAGTTAGGGCTGCTAACTAATCGGTTGCCATGTAGGATTTCCAGCCGAGAAAATAAATTCTAGGATTTTACTACAATTACCAAGTAACTATACTAAGGTCTTAATAGGCATACTCGCCTTTAGAAAAAGGACCTTAATGCCCGGGCGATGAATTCCCATCTCCTAAGTCAAAAACCTAATTATGACGGATTATTAATCGCAAAAAGGGATTTATAAAATAAATAAAGAATTTTCAAATAAATAACAAAATTTTATAAGTCGATAACGACCGATTTTTGGACGTTAAAAATGAAATCCAAGTATTAAACAAAAATTCAAATTTTTAGCGAAATTTTTATTTACCAAAAATCAGGGTCATTACAGTACTTCCGAGCGCTCGAAAGTATATAAGTGACAAGATGCTCCAGCTTCTAGCGTTCTTGCATGTTATCACCATTTCTCATCTACCCACTGTTCACATGCACATGCATGCACCTTTCTATACTTGACATAACTGTAAATACTTGCTAATTGCTTAATGAAATAAAATCTTTTGAAAAATCCCACGAATGTCCAGTAGAGACCGATTTCAAATCGGGCGAGGGGGGTGCCGTAAAGCCCTTCCCCCCTCGTAACGTGGCTCCCGAACCCTTTTCGAATGAATCTCTGGTTTTCAAATTCAAATCGATCATTTTCAAATAAAACGGTTTCTCGGGTGGCGAACCACAAACCCGGGTGGCGACTCTTCAAAAATTTTTTAAATCGATTCTAAAAGGCGAGGCGCTTCTTTTACGGGCCGCCCCGATATCCACCCGGGGCTGTGGTAGCCCACAATTGGAAATTGGGGTCAAGTTGCTGGAAGTCGTGGGGGACTCCAACTTAGTTGTGTCACAAGCAAACGGGGAATGGAAGGTCAAAGACGAGAAGATGAAGCCGTATCATCAGCAGCTCGACGAGCTTATCCTGAATTTTCAAAAGGTGACTTTCACACACGTACCAAGGATGAAGAATCACTTCGCAGACGCGCTAGCTACCTTGGCATCCATGCTGGAACTCCCGATTGGGGTGAAACTAAGACCTGTTATGATTGAGCAGAGAGGGAAGCACGTGTACGACTACGTCATGAACATCGACGAGCCAAACGATGGACTCCCGTGGTTTCATGATATTTGGAATTTCGTTGAAAAAGGAGAGTTCCCTGCAAATTCAACTAGGAAGGATCGGATCGCTTTACAACGATTGGCATCTCAATACATCATCTGCGGTGGAAAATTGTACCGGCGATCTCCATGCGGAGTTCATAAGTTGTGCATTCACGGTGATGACACGAGAGCGGTAATGGAAGAAGTCCATGAGGGAGTTTGTGGACCCCACATGAATGGAATGATGCTAGCAAAGATAGTTCTGAGGTTGGGTTACTATTGGTCGACTATGGAGACAGATTGCATTGAGTATGTGCGCCGATGTCATAAGTGCCAAACTCATGCTAATCTTATCCACGTACCTCCCTCGGAGTTACACCCAATGGCGACACCATGGCCATTCTCCGCCTGGGGCACAGATGTCATCGGAAGGATCACGCCTGCAGCTTCTAACGGTCACAGGTTTATCTTGGTAGCAGTTGATTATTTCACCAAGTGGGTTGAAGCAGCCTCGTGCAAAACTCTCACGGCAGTTCAAGTGGCTCACTTCATCAGGCAAAACATCATTTATCGGTATGGGGTACCTCAAGCCTTCGTATCTGATAATGGTGTTCACTTCAAAGGGAAAGTTCTAGAGCTTTTTGACGAATTCAAGATTCAAGTGCATCACTCGACCACTTATCGACCGCAAACGAATGGGGCAGTCGAAGCAGCGAACAAGACCATCAAGAGCATTCTCGAAACGACCGTTGAATCGGCTAGGAATTGGCATGAACAGCTACCGCTAGCTTTGCGGGGATACCGGACATCTATCCGCACACCGACAGGGGCAACACCCTATTCTTTGGTGTACGGTATGGAAGCTGTTCTCCCCATCGAGCTAAAAGTTCCATCACTCAGAGTCATAGCTGAATAAGGGGTAGACGAAGCTGAATGGATCAGCGGGCGGTTCGAAGAACTCATGCTATTTGATGAAAGGAGATTGCGGGCGTTGTACCATATTCAGAGTTATCAGCGAAGAATCGCTCGAGCATTCAACAAGAAGGTGAAGTCGAGGGATCTGCAAGAGGGGGACATGGTAGTCAAGGAAATCCGTGCGCCAGTTTTTGACTTGCGAGGGAAGTTCCGACCAAAATGGGCTGGGCCGTACATCATCAAGACTATCCTTTCTGGAGGAGCAGCATCAATCATCGATCTCGATGGCAACGAGTTCTCAAAACTTGTCAATTTGGATCAACTCAAACGGTATTACCCCTGAGAGAGCTCGCTGGGCCGAAAACCGCAAGGGCGGGCGGTCCAGGCAAAAATTAGAGCAAGCCTGCTAGGTCGAAAACCCGCGAGGGCGGCCTAGGCAAAAGTTAAGGCAAAAAGTCGAAAAGAGCTCGCTAGGCCGAAAACCCGAAAGGGCGGTACTAGGCAAAATTTAGAGCACAAAAAGGAGAGTGTTAATACCCGAGCGAACCCTAGCTTGAACTACGTATGGGCCTGATTCCCCTTTCTTAAGGGATATATAGGCAATCTCACTCTGAGGTTCGGTCCTAAATTCCAAAAATCCCAGTCCAAATTGACAAGTCAAAATGCTTTCTTTCAAGGTGCATGCGATTAACGAACCGAAAGGGGGAAACCCTTAATCAGTTGATTTTATTCAGATGATTTCTTTATTAAAGGCTGAGCATGAAAAAGAAAAACGCACAACGAGACCTAACTTTTATTTCAAAAGATGGCATAGTAAGCTTTTAACCCCTTATTGCTTCCACATCTCTCCTTAGCCACTTCCGGTACCTACCAGTCAAAGCAATGGAGTAAAGAGGATCACTTGGCTCAGTCCTACGAGCCTCCCACGTTTGAACATAGCTCCGAAGGCCCGGAATGGTAAAGGGAGGGAGACGAAGCACTTCGGATCCTTGCGGCGGCACCTCCTGGCTGAGCCCAAGCTGGCGCAGTATACGAAATGGTGAATAGAAAGTGAAGCCTGTCAAGCCTACCACGAACACCTGCGACGATCCCATGTTACCCACAGTCATTGCGGGAAGTCTCAGCCAATGGCACCGCCAAGCGATGTCATCTTCCTCTGCGGATGCAAGGAAATCAACCCAGTCATCTTCACTGCTGTACATCACCTGGAACGGACGGTTCCATCCGCTCGCTCGATACCACCAGTCATTCGCCGGCGGTGTCAGCAAATTCAACTTGTCATAAAGCCACATCTATCCAAAAAGAGAGAAAACAAGTAAGGAGCCAGATAAAACTCAAACCGAGCGTCGAGGTAAAATGAATGTGAGAAATAGAAAAAGGAGAGCTGAGTGAGGTCCCTAACCTGCAGCAACAGCGGGCTACCACCAAAAACCCTTGTGCGACCTGCATGGACGGCATCTAACCCCATCAAGGTTTCAGCAAGGACCAAGGGTGCAATGTCTTTGCGAGCTTCGATCCGAGCAGCAACTCCCACCAATAGAGCACTGGGCTGACCAACAGATGGAACCAGCAGGAAGGCCACCAAGAGGCAAATGCAGCAGGCTGTCATCCGACGACTTCGATACTCGAAATCCGTTAAGTCTCTAGGTGGGCTGAATCTCTCCTACAGCTGCACGACGTTGATGGCATTGCCCCTAGTCAAGAACTCAGCAACATTCCCACTGACACCCAGCTTGGCTTTTAGTATGTTCTTCATGCTCTCCCTAAGCATCGAAACAATTGGCTCGGCGGATTCATGGCTACCCAAATAGGCGTGGAATTCCTCGACGGTGGGGCATAGCTCTTGAGAACCGAAGTGAAAGACATGCACTTCAGGATCCCAAAAGCGTGCCGCCGCGTGCAACAACACAGGACGGATGGCAATCTCACGAAGGTATTTCAAGGCATGACGGCGATGCCCACGGAAGTTCAGCCAGTCGATGCCCTCGAGGCTGTCCAACCAAGGGCGAAGCAAGGCTTTGTTCAACAAAGCCATGAGAAATGGGACTTTTGAGAGATGGATGATGGAATGGAGTGTGAGTGACTTACCAAAGTGAGTCTGGTATTTATAGAGGCCTAGGGGAGACAACACCACTTCCCCACCAGCCTTGAAACTCATCATGTTCCACATTTTCAAAATATTTTCAAGATTCAAACTTTGGAAAGCTTGAAAAAGCATTGGAAAGGCGCTAGGCTTGCTTTGGGAAGCCACTGACCCTTGGGAAGCAACACAAGGTGAATTACAAGATGCATGGGGAAGGTGCATACAGAAGAAAACAACTTGCTAGGGCTGGGAAATCATCTTAGAAGAGAACACAAACCTGCAGATCACAGCAGTCCCGAGCACTCGGGAGTTAATTCCCAAGCGCTCGACAATACTCTCGAGCGCTCGAGAGTTCTGCAATTTTGACAGCAAGTTTCTTCCTTGGTTTTTGGTCCCGAGATAACACCTCAAGCTTGGTTCATCCAATTTAACAAGTTTCAACCTACTCCTAAGGGAATACAGCGTGTCCAGTTATCCGTTTGTCTGAGTATTCATGAATATTCCTCGAAAAACCTCAAAATCCCAATGGTTTCCTCCCCGTTAACGTGTCAAAATTCGTGTCGAGAGTATTTATTCAAGTCTAATGGCATGCGCGAGTCTTAATGCGGGCTAGTGACTGAATGAAGCGATAGAACGCGCGCCGAAGCTTACAAAATCAATTTTTGCCTTCAAACGCCCCTATTCCGTTATTCATGGTGGCGTTGGAAGCATGAACTTGGATCAAATACTCTTGTGTCCCATTCCCACGCCCGATCTCGGTCAAGTTTAATCATTATTCTCCTTAATGATCGCAAATTCCGCATTAAGGGCATTTTTGTCATTTCAAATCAAATTCCATGAGTCGAGTCGATTGTGTCAAGTTTATTCCGTTTTGAGAGTATCGGTTGAAATTCACGTGCTCTTTGCTTTCTTTCAAAGCTAGACGGACATATTTCATAAAATACAATTCTTGAAGGAAGTGCAAACGAATGCAAATGGAGAAAAGCACAAATTTTCATAAAACAAATACAACATCTACAATGAATAAAGAGGGAAGTACATGAGCCGGGGCAAACACACGCCCAATCCTATCTACCCGGGGCACGCAGGCCCAAACCAAACAAAACCAAGGCACGCAGGCCCAGAAGCTACAACCGTGTTGGCACGTAGGCCCATGCGAAAGAAAGACTAACAAAGCAAAAACCTAAAGCTCAGCCCAGGCGGATCCTCTTCTGCTGGTGTCCCTCGGACTCAGAGCTCTCAACGTCGTCCCCGTCGCCGTCATCGTCATCGTCGTCATCGGAAGGGACTGAGGCAGTACTCAAGTCCGTGGACCCCAAAGCTCGTGACTCGAGTGACTCCTCTGTATCCTCCTCTGACTCCTCAGGAGCGGGTCTCCGCCGGGACGCTGCCCTAGGAACCACCTCGAACTGCCTCGCCCCTGTACCGGACCGCGATGCTCTCTGAGTACTCCGGTCTCCTGCGCTTGTGGAAGCTGGAAGGCCCATAGTGTCCTACGGCTGTGACCTAGCCGAGCGTCGTGGCTGCACCTGCATATCATGAGCATTCAATCATTTGATACATGTTTTAAATCCAATAAAAGGTATGCGCATGCATTTACATTTTCATACCTGTGAAGCAACAGGTAAAGCAGGCTCAGGAACAGGTCTAGTCTGGAGGGTCCTTCCCTTGGCGCAGTTCTTCAACAGCTGCCGCATCCCCACCATCAGCATAATGGCCTGTTCAGCCCATTCTCGCGGCACCTGCGTGATGATTCAGAGGTCAAAACAACATGTGCATGTGCAAGAAACATTTGAAGCATTGAAAGGGACAAAGTTGTGTTATACCCGAGCAGGAAGTCGCATCGGCGGCTGTGGAAGGCGTGGAATATCCAGCATCGCCCGTGCACCAGAGGGGTCCCTCACCCCTATCACCCAGTCTAACGTCGGCAACCCAGCTGGGATAGACGTCTTAGCTGTCTCAGGAACCTGTGAGCTGCTCTCACCTCGGCCCAAGGAGCTAGCACCTCTCCCGCCAGCAGGAGGCCTAGCACCTCGCCGCCTACCGCGTGAAGAGCGACCGCCGCGGCCCCGCCCTCCGATCTCGTCTCTAACCTCACCACCAGCCTCACCCCTGGCCCTCCTGGCCTCAGCCTCCGCTACCCGTCTCTCCAGCTCTCGCTCTACACCCAAGCTGGTGGCCAAGTATCTGTCCCTGTATGTCGCATAGTCCAGCGTACGTCGCAGATATCTCTCCCGATCGATGTCCCAGCGAATCTGCTCGGCTCGGCCGGTGTAGGTCTCAGTCCGGTGCACCCATGGAGGGAGTGGCCCCGGCACGATAAACTCCGGAGAGCCGAGTGACTGTCGCCGCACCCGATCCCCCAGGTACCACTGCCAACCCAAGGGACACTCCAGCAAGACTCGACTCCGTGCCACCTCCCGGCTCCTCGGAAGGAAGTCAGCCTCCACCCTTACCCATCGATCCCAGTGAACCTGTATTCGGTTGTTGTACATTAATGATCAAATTTTGTAAAGGAAAGTACAAGGCATGGAAAGAAAGAAAAGGTCGATGTTTGTACCGTAATCCCAGTGATATTATCCAGCCAGCGCCGGAAAGTCATCACTTGTCCCCGTCGCTCCTTCGCCCTCCGGTACTCCGTACTCCATGCAAGTGCACGTGGAAGTAGGTTCGGATTCGTGCAAGTTTTCTCGGGCGGGAACATGCCCAAGACTTCATAAGCCCAAAGCTGCAAATCATGAAGATCAACTCAATTCAAATCAATGCAAGTTCAATTCAACAAACCAGTCGATCAATCTATCAAAGCAATTTAAAGCAGTAGTGTTGAATCATACCTCGATCACCCTCCAGTAGCCGCCTATGGTGTCTCCCACTCCACGTGAGGCAGCTCCTAGAAAGCAGTAGAGCGTGCACAGAGCAGCACCGCCCCAGTCAAAGCGTCCAGCCTGTCTCAAATCCACCAAGCCCGCCAAGTAGCTCAAGTGAACCCGAGATCGCCTGAGCGGGAACAGAGAAGCCCCGAATAGGTACAACAAATAGGCCCTCGCCATCTGGGCCACCTCAACGTCGTCCGCCGGCTCGTGGTCCCAGTATGTCGTAAACTGCCCATACTCTGCTACCCCTCTGCTGTGACGCGGGACCCGTCCAAGGAACCACCTCAAAGCTGCATCATCCAGGTCTATGCTCGGGTCGAAAGGAATCGGCTCGCCTCCAACCCGTAGTCTCGTGATCGCCGCAAAGTCAAGAGGCATCACCGTCATCTCCCCGAAATGGAAGTGGAACGTGTTGGTGGTGTCCCACCACCGCTCCGCCAGGGCTGTCAATACTGCACGGTCAACCCTCACCGCCATCAGCAGCTGGATGAATGGCCCGAAGCCAGCCTCCTCCACTAGCTCCCGCGCTCTCCGGGGCAACACCTTGAAGTGCTTCAATGAGTGGCCCGAGCCTCCGTGGCCGTAAATATCTTTTGTACGCTGTTTCAACAGAGCAAGGAAACAGCATCAGTAATCAATGCGATGATTCAAGGAAGCAAGTCAAATGCAGAAAAGTAAAGCATTAAAGTCATACCGTCATCCATCCAGAAGAAATGTGTGAGGCCCGATCTCGAAGGAGCAGATCCTCAGGGTAATCCGTCTGAGCAGGGACGTAACCTGTCATCCCCGTCGGCTCGAAGAAGTGTGGTCGTGATGCGTTTGTATCCGCTGTGAACCCGGGGCGTCCCCTGGCAAAGTAGGCCTTTGCCTCTGCCGCCGCCGTAATCCGCTCCTCAATCACTACCTCCTCCTCAGGCTCCTCTCCTAATCCCAAATCGGCCGTCCCTGGCGACCTCGTATCTGTCGTCGTTGCCCTCACGCCACTGAGCAACGCTCCTAGCAAAAGCACCGAAGCCTGATCCTCCGTCGTCCTTGCATCCCTCAGCACCTCTCTTACCCCAGCTCCAAGGCCAAGCCCGTCCAGAATGTCCTGTGGCCTTGCGGTGTCTAAAAAGTCCCCCTCCGTGAATGGAACCGGGCGCGAAGCACCGATCCCGCTATCACCACCTCTCGACTCTACGGTCGTCGTCCTCAGCACTGGCGACGCGACGACGTGACCAGCCGTCACTACCTCCCCACTAGCAACATCCCTCCGCTCACCACCGGCCCGCTCCGCGGCCGCGAATAGATCCTCTATCGTGGGAATATCGGGAGTAACAGTAGCACCTCCTCCACTACTCGAGACCCCCACCTCACTGCTCGATGGGCCCCTGCTACCCGTGGCGGACTCCTCGCCATCTCCTCGCACCACCTCGCTGTCACCGAGATCCCCCACTGCCGCCACACCTCCGATAGTACCCTCTAGTGTCTCTGCACCCTTACCAGCTTCAACTACTGCCCTCAGATCATCACCAACCACCTCCTCCTGAGCTTGAGCAGCAGCACCACTGCTTTCCACCTCCATCGCCGCCGTGGTCGGCGCCACCGCCGCCTCCTCGCGGCTGGGCATCTCCCTGTCACCACCGCTCGCCATCGCTGGTTCTTCTACCCCCCAAGCCTTCTTCTTCCTCTTGATTCGTGCCTCTTGGCAAACGACAGCCCACTGGAAGATCGTGGCGAAATCAAGATCTTGAGCTCGATCCGTTTTGGAGAGAGAAGGGTCGTCTGAACGAGAGAGAGATTGACCGAGAGGGGAGAGAGATCAGTCAAGTGAGGGAGAACGATCGCCTGAGAGAAGGAGTGAGTGCGGTCGAGTTTCAGAGATGTACGGCCTTTCCTGGTTCTCAAGCGCTGCGATTTGGGGTTTAAAACCCAAATCTGTCGAAGAAGGTTAACAGAGCGATGGACCCCAGCAGTGGTCTCGAGCGCTCGAGACCACTCCTGAGCGCTCGGGAGTGGTTTTGAGCGCTGGGATCTTTCTCCCAGCCTCCGTGCCAACCCTCCTTCGTCCTGCGCCTTACCCTCCTCCGAGACTTGCTTAGTTTCTTCTTTCTTTTTACAAAATCAATCTCAGTCCTAGCTTCAACTGCATTGAACGAGACTGCAGGAGGCGAACCTCCATCGATGACGCGATCTCGGGCTCACGTCCCGCGATTTGGAATTTTACTCGATAGTCGATCGAAGCTTTATCTATTCATGCTAATTTCAACTTTTTTGCAGGTATTTTTGCGCTACAGGCGCTGTTTTATTCACATTTCCATCCGCCAAACAGAGCAACAGGTGGACTTTCATGCATTCGTCTTATCAAACTCGTGTCGATCATTTCTCATGCATGCATCACACGTGCTTGCATTCCCCATCCGCCAAACAGAGCAACAGGTGGACTTTCATGCATTCGTCTTATCAAACTCGTGCCGATCATTTCTCATGCATGCATCACACGTGCTTGCATTCCCCATCTGCCAAACAGAGCAACAGGTGGACTTTCATGCATTCGTCTTATCAAACTCGTGCCGATCATTTCTCATGCATGCATCACACGTGCTTGCATTCCCCATCCGCCAAACAGAGCAACAAGTGGACTTTCATGCATTCGTCTTATCAAACTCGTGTCGATCATTTTTCATGCATGCATCACATGTGCTTGCACTTTCTATCCGCCAAACAGAGTAACAGGTGGACCCTTTGCACATTTATCTTGTCAAGGTCTTGTCAATCTTTCTCGTGCGTGCATCACATGCGCTTGCATTTGCCCCAAAGAACTACGCTGGTCTGATCCCTGCAGAAAAGGGTACGTAGGCAGTCTGAAAAGATGCGACCACGTGCATCAAACATTTTTACTCCTATTTGTCTTTGAAATTAAGGGTTTGACGTGGCTCGAATTAGGCTGTCTCAATCTTTGGATGTCACTCGCATCCGGACATGATGCTGAGCACCATCCAAAGAAGGGCAACTGTAGACACCCCAATTTGAACACCTCGAATTTTCTTAATTTGTGGCCCGGAGGCTCCCCGATGATGAATTTGGATTAAACAAGCCCTCGACCGATCGAAACAATGCTTCTTGGAAGGCTTCGACATGGCTGATCGTCGGCGATGACATGGCTGATCATCGTCGATGGATTGAAAGAGACGACATGGCTGATCGTCGGCGATGACTAGGCTGATCATCGTTGAATGACTGATATGGCTGATCGCCATGGATGATATGGCTGACCATCGTTGAATGACTGATATGGCTGACCGTCATGGATGCTATGGCTGACCATCGTTGAATGACTGATATGGCTGACCGTCATGGATGATATGGCTGACCATCGTTGAATGACTGATATGGCTGACCGTCATGGATGATATGGCTGACCATCGTTGAATGACTGATATGGTTGACCATCGTTGAATGACTGATATGGCTGACCGTCATCGATGATATGGCTGACCATCTTTGAATGACTGATATGGCTGACCGTCACGGAATTGGAGACGGGCGGATCAGTGTGCAGAATGATCAGGCCGTTGAAGATTGGACAGGACCGGCTGTCGTTGAAAGAGATAGGCAGATCAGTGTGCTGAAAGGTCAAGCCGTTGAGAAACTGGACAGGACCAGCTGTCGTTGATTTGATCCAAGAAGCACAAGCAGTGGTTATCCTTGATAATAGCATGGATAGAGGCAAGGCGGACTGCAGCTGGGGAGAGATTGGTGATAACTGCTGATTGGGCCTCAGGCCCGAATTTACCTGCGCGTGCTAAGTACAGGTCGCAGGCTTTGACGGTTGCCATGGAAAACAAGATAAGGAAAGCGGCGTGTGACACCCCTCTCATAGCTACATCATCCCAAAGAAGAGGTTCCGGCCGCAGTTACAAAAGTGACCAGGCAACAGGCTTGATCCCCAAAATCCTGTTTACTTGCTGGCTTTGATACTGGACAGGCGTGCTTTGACACTTGATAGAATTTTCCTGCTTTCAACATTTGATATACAATATGCAATAATGTGTAAACAAATGCACAATTTTGAAAATGCAGATGCAAGCTAAGGGTGGCTCCTAAGAGGACAACGATGCCTAAGGACTACCATTGAGCCTTATTACTATACTGTCAGTTACCTCTGAGATGCACACCCAGATAGATAGACATTGAGCAGGCAAGCGTGCCCCAGTTGATGTTTAGCAATGAGATTGGGCCTGCATGCCCCCTTTCTTCGATGCTTGGGTAGATGAGCCAGACAGATATGCTTTGCTTGGCCTTGGGCTGACGTGCCCTTGCTGCTTATGAGACTTCCACAGCTTGTAGATTACAGAAGCTAAGGTAGTAAATGTAAAAATTGCAATTTCTAGCCACTAATATCTAATTTGCATTGACAAGTGACCTGAATTGACACACAAACATGCGCACATGTACAGACTCACCTAGCTCAAATGAAAAGGGAGAAAGAGTCTCAGGGTATAATGCGAACCCTTTGACACATAGAACACAATGAAATTTTGGGCATTAAGCGACCAAAACTCACAACATTCCTTAGACAGGTGAAACTGACACTTATGAAAGTGCAAAAGGTACAAAGACCTGTACAAACATCATCGAGAAAAGCATCTCGACATGACAATTGATTGAAAAACTGGAAACATGCCACAAAGACGGACATAAGACGCAGATAATGACTCATATAGGCCGGGACTGAAACCGACACCCCCGTGCAGTCACATTAAGTCCATATGACTTGCATGGTATGACAAGACTTAGCAAAAGCCCCTAGAACGACATTCGAGGGCAAAAACATACTGCTTTTATCTGCTGCAAAAATTGAAAAAGCACGCGCAGGTTTGAGACCAACGCGCATCACTTCGAACAAACGTGCGTGATTATAAGCTAGCACGCAAGGCTGCAGCTGTTCACACCAGACTTTGCTGAACTTGGAATAAACTGTGAGCCATCAGGCATCTAGCATTTCGTTCTGCTTTTGATGCTTCAAATATTTTAAGACTTATGCTTAGCCTGTAAATTGAAGAAGCAGTTTGCAATAAAATTGAAAGACAAAGGATTTCCCCCTTCTGGTTCCTCCATCGCAGCTTGACTTGATTTTCAATCCTCTTCGACCTTTGATGTGTACCAAAGCGTCAACCATGGACCTAATTTGATAGCTTGTGACAGAGTCTCAATGAGAAACTGCCTACGTATCCCACTTTGGGGAATCAGGTCAAAACGTAGTTCAGGCTAGGGTTCACTCGTGTGTTTACCTCACCTTTTGTGCTCTAACTTTTGCCTAGTACCGCCCATTCGGGTTTTCGGTCTAGTGAGCTTTGAATATTGCCTATTACTTTTGCCTAAACCGCCTTCATAGGTTTTCAGTCTAGCAGGCTGCTCTAACTTTTGCTTGGAACTGCCCACCCTTGGGGTTTTCAGCCCAACGAGCTTCCCTCAGGGAAAAGTAGCTTTTGAATTGATCCAGGTTGACCAAGGTATTGATTTTGTTGCCATCGAGGTCGAAGACCTTTGGCCGCAGCCCCAGATAGAATGGCTTTGATGACGTAGAATCAAAAGTGCTTCGGTTGGAAATCCCTCGCTCCTGGCCGTTTTGTACACTTTCTCATTGGTACTCGGCGGAACGCCACTATTGTTGCTTTTGAACATGGTATGAGGCCGGAGCCCTCTTGAGCTTCTGTTTTTTGGATTGATACCCGGTAGGAGGGGGTTTGATGCTTCTTTATCTCAGGATCAACGCAAGGCGTGACTTGATGAGACCACGCCAAGACGTCGATGAATTCTTCGAGCCTGTCTGACCAGGCGCAATGCTCCTTTAGGGGGGGTGCTTGGACCAACTTTGAACCTTTCGGGAGATTATACTTGTCTTTCAAGTTTATAGAAACTACTTCTTCTTTTAATAGGCTGAGCATGCCTTTCGTCTTCCCTTTCGGCGAGGGAACACATTTCCTTGGGATGATTCCATCGAAATCTATCCCTTCGTCGTCAGGGTCGACACAGTTTATATAAAAGCCAGTGAAGTAATTAGAAGCAGAATGATGCATATCATAAAAACCCACGGGGTTTGCCAAGTATAGCAGACTCGAAACTTGAAACAAAAGCTACGACATGGAGGGCCAAGAGGCACGAACTCCGACTCAGAGCTAGACTTAGACAAACGCAAAAGACTCTGTGTCAGACTCAGACATATCGCCAATG
Source organism: Rhododendron molle (assembly GCA_025413875.1). NCBI lineage: Eukaryota > Viridiplantae > Streptophyta > Magnoliopsida > Ericales > Ericaceae > Rhododendron > Rhododendron molle. Next base: position 30,644,090 of record CM046391.1, on the reverse strand, counting down.
CAAACTAGACACAGCTTTGAAAATGCAATTTGTTAAAAAGCTACCCGTAGCTTCCACAAAAAGAGGTAGGATCCAGCGGGTGTCAGGTCAAAGCAACAGCACTTCGGCTTCTTCAGCTTCTTCAACCAAACCTACTCAATGCTTCTTTGATCAATGGACCTCAGCCAGTCGGTCTTCTCTTTTGCAAGCCCCTCATCACTGTCAATCCAGATGTCGGTAGTGAAAACCTCATTCGCACAAACGGCTGCTAGCAGGCTGTCCTCAGGCTTGGACAGGATGGGTACAGTTGGCCTGGAGCTCGGGTTGATTTGAGTAGAGTTGATAGTTATCTGACCAACCAGAGGGTCAGAGCCGTGTTGAGGCAAGGGGTCGGAGGTGACGTTGGGCTTTGATGGAACTTGAAACGTGCCATTGTCAATTAGGTCTTGTATCTCGTGTCGGAGACGATAACACTTATCAGTGAGGTGGCCAGGCATTTGATGGAAGGCACAGAAATGGTTGGCATTGTAGTTGGCTGGTAAGACTTTAGGTGGGGAAGTCGGGGTCAAAGGCTTGAGATGCCCGGATTGGAAAAGCTTCTCCATTTCTGCAGATAGAGGTGCCTCGAAGACAGAGAAATTTCGAGGTTGGGTTCGAGCTCGGAAGCTTTGAGTGTTTTGAACCTGATTGACATCGGCTGTTGATGGAGGTGGGGTTGTGATGGTGCCACAATCGATGAGATCTTGAATGGCATGTCGAAGCCGAAAGCAGGCATTGGTAGAATGGCCAGGCATTTGATGGTAGGTGCAATAGAGGTTATATTTGAAGTTGGCAGAGGGTTTCTTGGGTAATGAAGTTGGATTGAGGGGCTTGATGGAACCAGCATCAAGGAGCCTCTCATAGATCGAGGCCAAAGGTGCATCGAAACATGAGAAAGTCCTTGGTTGATTTCGGCGACCGGATTGAGAATTCAAATTAAGACCCCTGTTTGCTTTGCAGTTGCAACACATTGCCTCATCAACAGGATGCATTCTTTTGCCTTCGGAGCTAAAATCATCACTAAGCATGTCTTCCCCTTCGGCCATGGTTGTGAATAAGGACCCAGCATCCTCCTTTGGGTAAGTCCTGGCCTCATGACATTCAGCCAGGTCTTTGAACATGTCCTTCGAGCACAACTTGATCCCAACCGCAGAAGCGTGGCAGACTTGAGAGGGTTCCTTGACTTGTCCCATATCTGTTTGTAGGGTTGTAGAGGTAAAGAGGCCTACCGGTCCCTGGACCATAATCATTTGTTTGTCCATCTTGTGACCCAATTCCTCCACAGCTTTCTTGAGCTCAGTCAGCTCCATTTGTGCTGCTATTCTGGATTGATGAATGAGGAAGGTGATATGACCTTGGAAGCAAAGGTGTAACAGCCTTGGCAGACGTTCCCAAACAGGTTTGGCTCTTCTTTTCAGTACCTCTCCGACGATGCAATGACCCAAATCTTCTGACAGTAAAGTAATGAAAGCTCAGTGACGTTCTTTCAGCAGTTTATTAAAAGAATTGAAAGAGCAAAAATGCACAGGCAGCGTCATCGTTGTCCTCCTAGACTCTAAAACTAGAGACGAGCTTGTCTCATGATGTTCTGACGCTGCCACTCTGATTTCTTTTCGAGGGTGTATCCTTATTTAAATCAACTAACACTAGGAGATTTCAAAATAGTCTAAGCCTCTGACTACTCCGTTCTCGAAGTTTCAACTTTTGGAGTCGGAACAACTCGGTGTAGATGACGTGATACCTTAACCGTGGTGGCGTGAGCACTTAGTGCTTTAGCCTAAACGGTGTACATGCGTAGCATGATAACCAGGGCGGTACAAGCATCACGACATTCTCTCTGTTGTTCCTCGTTTTCTGTTTGAAACCTCGACCGGGCATTAGACAAGGACTTAGAAAATCTTGATGTCCCAAAGTCACATTGATCTAAGGATTTTGAAAATTAATCAACGTGCACCATCGAGATGCACGACTCTTCATCGGGTCTAGCAGCATCCTAATAAGCATAAGACAGATTCGAAAGTGAGAGACAACTTAGAAGCCGCCCTAAACATGCACCTACGCAAAACAACATGCATGTATGTACAGTTCCAGAGACAAGTTTGCCTCACAAGTTTCAGACGTTGCCGGAATCCTCAGAATTCTTTTTGGCGATGTGTCACCGTGTAGATCAACAGATCCTAAACGATGTCAAAATAGACTAAATCTTCGACTAGTCCCGTTTGAAGGTTCAACTTTGAACTTGGGACAACTCGGCATTGATGGCGTGACACCTTTACCAGGTTGGCGTGGGCAACTTAGTGCTTTAGCTGGGGCGGTGTACTTGCTTAGCATGATAACCAAAATGATATCAATATCACGACATCAACACTTTGTGGTTCCTTATTTTCGGTTGGATCCTCAATCGGGCATGAGCCGAGAATTTAGCAAATTTTGATTTCTCAAAGTCTCATTAAACTAAGGACTTTGCGATTTATAACGAACATTCAACAGAATGAACGACTCCTCATCGGGTCCAACAACGACTTAGACAGCGTAAGACAAACTCGAAATAAAGAACTGTCTTAGGCATGCTCCTATGCACAACAGTGTATGTACAGTTCATGCGATAGGGAAAGCAGTAACACGTAGACAGTATATGGGGTTAGATGCAAGTAGATCCTACCCTACAGGTACCTGTCCTAGTTTGGAAAGTGCTAGAGCTTTGTATATGCAAAGGCTGGTTTTGGCTTGCAACAGGTTCCTCGGACTAGGGCCACAGATATACCTCCCGTTGCCCGCGATATCGCTGAGCAACAGTCAAACGGTAGCATGACCCATCATCGTCGAAGGTTGTTGGTCATTCGGGGTCCCCAGGCTCCGGTAAACCGTGCTGGATTGCCAAAACGATCCAACGAGGCTTATCTCACATCGATGCAAATGATATGCTAGAAATTGATTAAGAAGAAGAAGAATAACAAAATCGCAAAATGCCTTTTCAAGCTCGGCTCACTTTATTTAGTCCATCTTTAGAGGAAACTACGTAAGTGAACAATTGAAAAAGTCTCCAGGTAGGATTGGCCGGACACGAGGTCCTGTTAAATCACCATTCCAACCTTCGGCAGCGTGAAGCTAACCGTTTTGACAGACTTTTAAGGAATTGTTCACAAACGTATTAAACTCTAAGTATGAATTAATATCAGTTCGATTTCTCCCCAGCAGAGTCGCCACTGTGGGCAGCATGCCCTGGAATTTCTGGATTCCAAAGCGCACGGGCCCAAAAATCGAGGGAGCGTAAGCGGAGAAGCAGGGAAGCACTCAGAATACAGAATCGCCACTTGGGTTTGAAGGTCCGACACCCAAGGAACCGTATTTCGAAGCACCGGCCGCGCTATTTGATTTGAAAAAGTGAAGGAACCAGTCCGTCATAACCATATCTGGGTTCGGGAGCCAGGTTACGAGAGGGGAAGGGTTTTAAGGCACCCCTCTCGCCCAATCCGGAGATCGGTCTCTACTTAGACATTGTGCAAATGATTGTGATTCGATTTCTTCTTTAACCAATTTTAAGCCAATTAGGGCGGGGGAACAGTTAATCGGGGATTTAAAACTGTAACACGTTTTGCAGGATGTGATTGAATATGGCATGGATGAATGGCAAATATGAAACGGGATAAAACTTAACCCCCTGATCAGAATAAACCAAGCTGCTCATGGAATAGGTGTATCACACATGACAGCCACCTTTGCACGCATGGATCTACGTGCATGCAAAAAGGACCATCGCGCGAAACACCCACTCCCTCGCGCGAGTGTTCAAGTCTCACCACAGGTCGAATTTTATCCCCTTCTGGGCTCTGGAAGGACCAGTGCACACCCAGGAGGCAAACCAAGCAATTTATAGGTACTGAAAGTAAATAATTATTACAAATTATTATAAACAGGAGCTAAATAAATTGAAATACAACCCCTAAACAGTGGGGGTATTAAAACAAAGGCCAAGGGCCAAGCTGCTCATGCAAGGGTGTAGACACCCCAATTTGAACACTTCGAATTTCCTTAATTTGTGGCCCGGAGGCTCCCCGATGAGGAATTTGGATCGAGACAAGCCCTAGACCAGTCAGGACTTTGCTTCTTGAAGACTTTGAAAGGGAAAACAAAATGTCAAAATCAGTCCCAAGCGCTCTGGATCAATCCCAAACGCTCCAAACCATTTTCAAAACCTGGGATTGGATAAACTCTCGAGCGCTCGAAAGTAAACTCCCAAGGGCTCGAGAGTGTTCCCGAGCGCTCAAGTCTTCTATGCTGGCCAATGGGTGGCAAGCCTTCCCACTACCCATGCAATTCATCATTACAAACTTTTTGAGCCAGCTGAAGCTCGGTCCACACTCAACCTTAGTCAAAAAATCCTCAGACCAGCAATTTTCCCCTTAAAAAAATACTTGTTTCAAATGCATGTGATGGGAATTTTGCCTATAAATAGTGGCTGGTCTTCAGCTATGAGGAGGACGAATTCTCTCTCTCTAAAAACCTCTTTGACTGTTAAAACAATGCTGTTCTCCATCTCTTTCAAAAAACTTGATTTTCAAAAACAAAGCAACAAACACTCAAGGCATCAAAGACATGCAAGAGGGTCAGACCATGCTCAAGTCCTGATCTACCTGATCTCCCTTCCTTATCCCACTTTCTAAAGCTTTTTCCAAGGAGCAAGGTCTTAAACTAAAAAGGTAGAAGCTTTTTTACCTTAGTGTCAAAAACCAATAAAAACAGGGCTGTTTCTCGTTGCTGAGGGAGGTCCTTCAGCCCTCTTAGTCTTCAATACTGAGCATGGGTTGAGAGACCTTGGTGTAAAAATAAGAGCAAAGGGGTGCAGAGGTGTTTTCTGTGTTCAGCCTACTGGAAACACTCCCAAGCGCTCGGGACTACTCCCAAGCGCGCGAGAGTGGCTACAGTTCTGCTTCCTTTCTGTTGAGCGATTAAATGGACATGCATGGGTAGGGTGTGTTTTTAAAACTGTTTTTTTTAACTCTTTGTAAGGTGTGTAGGTACAAGTGATCTGCTGTTTTCAGAGAAAAATAAAATAAATCATTTGCATTTAAGGCATGCAAAAGAGTTTTAATCCGGATCTAAAAAGAAAAATCCTTTTTCTCACTTTGAAATGTCAGATCCAGTGTGCCAGCATACTGCATTTAATGGATTAGTTGGTTGACATCAGTCCTGGGGTGTGGAACACTCCCGAGCGCTCGAGTTTACTTCCAAGCGCTCGAGAGTGTTTGCAAGCGAGCTCAGTCCTCCCTTCTTACAGTTTTACTCTCACACTGCCTTTGCATGTCCTTGCATGCATCCCTTTTAGCCTCTTAGAGCTGTTAAACCATTTTTTAGAAGGGCAGGGAGGCATGGTTTGGAAGAATGGGGTTTGTTCCCAGTCTACTAGACTGATCCCATTCTGCTAAGCCTTCAGTTTGGCCGGTGACATGATCAATGACATGCTAGTTTGCATTTTCAGCATCATATTCTGTTATATTCTGTTGGACTAACATGATTTGTAGGTTGGACACGTAACAGTCCCAAGCGATCAGGAGTGCTTCCGAGTGCTCGAGAGTGTATCAGTGACTAGATTTTCCTGTTCCTAGCATTTTCCATTTCATTATCATTTTTTTCATTCATTCATTGTACACCTTGCACATGCATGCACCCACTGTACTTGGTGCATCTGTAAATGCATGCTAACTGTTTGATGAAATAAAACCCTTTTGAAAAAAAAATCCCACAAATATTTAGTAGAGACCGATCTCGTATCGGGCGAGGGGGGTGCCGTAAAACCCTTCCCCCCTCGTAACGTGGCTCCCGAACCCTTTTTCTAAATCTCTGGTTTTCAATTCAAATCAATAATTCTCAAACAAAACGGTTTCTCGGGTGGCGAACCATAAATCCGGGTGGCGACTCTTCAAATTTTTCAATCCCATTCTAAAAACGAGGCGTTTCTTTTCGGGCCGCCCCGATTCCACCCGGGGCTGTCGTAGCCTACAGTGGCGACTCCGCTGGGGATGCGATTTAATTAATACTTGAGAAAAATCAGTACGTTGACAAAATGGCCTGATTTCCTTAAGCATTGATTAAATTAGTGAGCCAAGCTTGAAAAACATTTGTGGGATTTTCAAAGGATTTTATTTCACATTTTATTTCTTATATATAGCTTGTGCAGCCTCGCTGTTGTGTTTCGGCAATCCTACCCGGCTTGCCGGTGATAGGGAATCCCGGAATGCTCAGCAACCCTCGACCGTGATGAGTCATCCCTACCATTTGTACCGTTACTGGGTGTACGCTCAATAACGGGAGGTATACTTTGACTCTAGTCCGGGGAACCCTCTTCAAGCCAAAACCCGGCCTTTGTACATGTTTAGCAAGCCGTAGAACCTTCCAAACTAGGACAGGAACCTACAGGGTAGGATTGCGTGCTATATTCTATTTACATGCTGCATTGCATTTTGCATTGTCGTGTTGTCAACCACGATTCTCGAGACTCGCTCGCGCGGTCTTCGGAATGTTGCCAAGACCCGATGAAGAGTCACGCACCCTAATGCGTGTTGCTAAATCACATGAGTCCTCGAACTCGAACCTAGAGGAAACTAAAATTTTGCTAAGTCCTTGGCTAGTGTTTAATCGAGATTTAACCAAAGGAAAGGAATGATAGAGGAGCAAAACATTGTGATGCCAACACCATCCAGGCTAAAAGCAAGTGTACCGCTTACGCCACTTCGGTTATCGTATCACATCGTTCACCCCGAGCCATTCCGAACCAACGGTCAAATTGTCGATGGAATATTAGCCAAATATTTAGCTTATTTTAGCATCTTTTGGGAATCGCCCGTTCCTAAATGAGGATACACCGCAAAAATCCGAGGATCAAGGCAACCTCCCGTAAGTCGATTGTTCAAAAAAAAATCGGAGTCGATGACGGTGACGATGAGGCACTCATTTTTCAAAAATCATGCACAAATTTCATAAAAATGTTAGCAGGAGCCGCGTCTGAGCACAAGTTTTTGCTTTGTTGTCAGTTCTAAGCAATTGGGCCGAAAAAGAAGGACATCATACCCTCCTGGACCAGACCCTTGGGGCAGAGATTGGAACGGCTCCAACTGCAAGCAGACTCCGTCAATGCATCAGATTTGGGGGTGGAAATGGATCTATTGATTGGAGGCTTAAACCCAAGCCCAAACCCCACGCTAAACCCAAACGGAGGTAACCTAAACCCGAATCCTAACCCAAGTGTCAACCCAAACGGAGGCAACCCTAACCCAAACCCAAACGGAGGCGAGCCAAATCCAAATCCAAATCCCGTCCCCAATCCTCATCCAAATCCTAACCCAAACTCGGGAAATCTGTACGAAGAAATGGGACAGATCAGAGAGGGTATCCAACGCCTGGGCCAACGCACCGACAACCAAATTGCCCAACTCATGATGATGATTACTGGGGTAGCGCGACGTCTTCCACCACAAAACCCGAATCCAAACCCAAACCCAAATCCAATTCCTATTCCTAACTGTAGGGGGAAAATTCCAAACAGCGTTCAGAACGACATTGAATGATAACAGCTGCACGTGCTGCCTCGCCGGAACCCTAATTTGCTGCCGAAACCCTAGCCTGCAAAACAGACAGGGGTGAGCGCACCTTTGCCCCTCGTGGCAAAGGCCCTCCGATGCTAAAGTCAGTATCACGTACTTATGATCAAAAACTCGATTAACAGCAGAATACTGCAATATGAATACGGAATATTGCGTACCTTTACCTCTAGGTTTACCTCGTATTTATAGACCCATGTCTACTTGCTGTCCAAGCCATCTTGCTGCCATAAGTTTCCCTTCTCGTAAAGGGAACCCAGAATATCAGGGATTCTCATTCCCTTAACTGCATATTTCCTTTTAGACCATTTAGGAACTTCTTCCTTAATTGGCTGTTCACCCCATTCCCGTTGGGTATCTCGTCCAGATTCCGTTTCCTTACTGAGTACTGCCATTCTTGGACCCCTCCGGAGCGTCCTCCAGAATGCTGCTCCTGTTCGGCTTCCTTGTTGCCGAACAGCTTACCTGGACCAGTGACTTCTCATGTCACTTTACCCGGTCCAGCAATTCCTCGTGCTTATCGAAACATGCCCCTGTTCGGCCAAAGACATCTCATGGCTCTGTCCTTTATTGCCGGACAGATCGTATGTTCCTAATGACCCCTTCTGTCACCGGCCTTTAACCACTGCCCGGCGGCACTTCTCATTCAACGGCTCACGTGATTTCCCGAACATCACATGTTCAGTTACTACTCTCGTCCGTTCGGGATTACCTCCCTACAATTGCTCCCCAGTTTTGCCCTTATACCACTGTTTGGGGGTATAGGGTGAAACTTAAAACCGATGTTTAAGTATCTTGGTCCTGATGGGGTATAATCATTCGTGTCCTCTGAAGTCTTATTTTTGGCGGCTTCAATCATCATTATTTCGGAATAAGGGATCCACGTGGCGTATTTCGTACGCTCCTCATTTAATTCGAACTGATGCCTTAGATAACGGCGTCAAGTCGTTCTTCCTTCCCCGTTGCTTTTCATATCACGGAGTTAGAGGAGACGTTTCGTCTCCGTCTCACCCCCTTATTCCCCCCAAAAGGGATCTTTTTGGGCTTTTCACAGAAATTTCGAAACCCAACTTTCTCTTTCTAAAAACCAGGCGACTACTCCCTTCTCACGACCGCCATTGCCGCCGCTTGTAAAACCAGCTGTTCTCCTGGAATTCTTTGCCAAATCTTTGTAAGACTCTCGTTCTTATCTCTTCTTTAAGCTCTAATCTGAGAATCTCTTTCTCAGATCTTCATTTCGTTTTCAAAGATTGATTCGAACCCATTTTCTGATTCTACTCCATTTGTAACCTTTTTAGAACACATCCATGGCGGATGAAGGTAACAATGAACTTAAACCTGGTAAGTTTAGAAAACTCTGCGAAACCCCCACAGCCATGGCCGCCTTTAGGTCCGAATATCATGTTCCTGACAATGTAGGGCTTGAACTCGCTCCTCTAGGTGCAAACACAGAGGATATGGGATAGAATATATATCCCAATCGTAGCCATAGTTGAGGGCGGAGTCCGATTCCCCCTTCACCCCTTACTTTGTCGAGTCTTGAATTGGTATAAACTTACTCCCATGCAAGTTTCATCCAACGTTTTTAGGCTCGTAATGGGAATGGTAGCTTTAAATGAAATTCTGGGAACAGAACTGGGAATTTGAGAGTTACAATGGTGGTATAGCATTGTACTCAATCGTGAGTACAACACCTACTATTTTAAAGTTAGGAAGGTAGACAAGCGTTTCGTGCTGAATCTTCCAGACTCTGCTCGGGATCATGAGATTGACTTTCTATACGTCACTGGAGCCTATGAGCCACAAGGGGAAGACGGCCAGGTGGTGGGCTTTCATTGCCCCCACATATGTATGCTCCTAAATTTTCCCTTTTACTTTCGGTACTTCCAAACTTTAGTCATTGTTGTATTTTTGTGTAACGCTTTCCTTCATTCTGTTTTGCAGCAACAAACGCGAACAAAAGGCCAAGCAGGGAGCCAAGTTATGTCCGTACAGAGGACATCAACAAGGTTTTAAAATACAAGGGGGTGCCGGGCACGCGAACCGTTGGGCGAGGTCTTGACGCCTGCGTATTACTAGGATACAACCCAGCTTACAAGGGATTTATTGACAGAAGATTATCCACCCCAAGCACAGACGGTGCTTCTACTTCTGCGGCTCCCCAGACAAGGAGTCATAGACGCAGCTCGGGGGTCACCGTAGCCGGGCAGCCAGGAGAGGTGCCCATCTCAGAAGGGGTCCCCTTGCCTCGCTTGGTGCTCTGAAGATCATAACTTCGTACCGAGCAATCAATTCCTGATAGAGACACCAGCCAATCTTCATCACAGGGATATTCTCCTTCCCCCCCATACTCCGAAATGACTACTCGTCAAACGGTAAATCTCAGCACTCTCCTCACTGTTTCCTCACGTGGCCGTGGTCCCACTGGCCGGGCAGCATCCACTGGGCAAGCTCCACCCCCTCCAAGGCGCACCAGAGGGGGTTCAGTTCGTGCATCCTCTTCCCCACGGGAAAGAGATGCTGCTTTGGAAGCCGGGGATGCTCATGGGGACAAACGCTCCCGAGATCAATCTGCCGAAGACGCGATAGGTCAAGCCGATGTGTCGCTTAACCAACCTCAGCCTGTCAACACCCAGCCCCCTCCTCAAATCTGGGCCCCTACTCTCACCCGAGGTGATAGGGCCGTGCATGTCGGGGACAGTGCCAGCTCTTCGGAGACAGCAATGGCCCTCGCACAAGCTCTCCTTTTACCTGTCAATATGCAAAAGGAGTCTACATCTCCGTCAGACAAGGTGCTTTCCACTGGGCTCGTCAGTGGTATAAAGGTACGTCTAGTCATCTCGTGACTTGCATTCTCTCTTTAAATGAGTACCTAATCCTAGGTAATCACTCTGCACTCCTTTTTGCTGTAGTTTATTCAAAAAATGGTCACCCTTGGCCAAAAACTGCAAGAAGTAGAGGCTGAACGGAACAACCTCCTGAATGACAACACTAGGTTGCTCCGTACAGTGACTAGGCTGGAAAGGGAGAGGGATAATGCCAAGACCGACTATCTTGATGCAAAGGAGAGGATGGAGACTGCTGAAGGCAATCTCAAACTGGCTCTGGCTGAGATTGATACCACAAAGAAAGAAGCCTTCGATGCTGGGTACGAGAAAGGTTTTGATGCTGCCACAGCAGATTATGTGGGTCAGATGCCAGCCATTCAAGACCAAATCTGGGTAGCCGACTGGGAGGGCTGTTTGATCAAAATGGGAGCTGTAGATGACTGCCCTTTGTGGGTAAACAATGACCTACCCAGCCGCCGTGCAGCTGCATCCCAAGCCCCAAATGAAGCTCTGACAGATGACGTGGATCAACAGATCGATGACTTTGTTGATACGGATGAGAATGTTGAGATGGAGACCTTGGAGGTTCAGACGGAGCTGCAAGTTGCCAATCTTGGGGAGATCGATGTGCAGGCAACAACACAAGAGCCAGGTAACTTGGAGGGGCAAGCTACTGAAGGCAATACTGAGACTGGAACACGCACAGAGGCTCCAGACAATATCCAACCAGAAGCCCAGAATCTGGACTAGACTCGGTAAGTTTGTTTTTGATTTAATCTTCTTAAACACTTTGGCATCATGTTTGACAGGTCCTGCGTGACCGTGGTATTTTGGCCCTGTGTGGCATCAGTTTACTTTAAACTTTGATGATACAGGTATTCGGCCCTGTGTGGCAAAAACACTTTGCTCTTTGGTGGCCATTTCGAGGCCTTTATTTATTTTGCTCGGCCCTTCGTGGCTGGATAGTTGTTGGTGGTATCTCGTACCTTGTTTATGTACGTCATACGTAGTAGTGATCAGATTCGTATGTCTATCTGTGTTTTTTGGAATCTCATAAGTATTTCATACTTGGAATTGCCTAAGTCTCTCGTGCTTAGTCTGTCTAAATGTCTCGTTTTTTCAAATATAATTATGTTTTTTTTTTTTGTTCAAATAATTCGTACTTGGCATGTCTAAGTATCCTCGTACTTAGCATGTTTTACGTACTTAAGTATTTGTTAAGTATCACGTACTTAAACAATTGCTAAGTATCTCGTACTTACATAATATTTAAGTTTCTCATACTCAAATAAGGTTTTATATACTAAGTATATTCGTACTTGTATATTTTTGAGTATCACGTACCTTTATACCCAAGTGTTTCAGACTTGGTAATTCTACGATTTGCATTTTTTCGTATGCAAACCCGAGTGTTTCATACTTGGGAATTTCATAATCGTAATTTTTGAGTATCTCGTACTTTCGTATATTAAAGCTTTTTCATGCATAGATAATTGAAACGTGTATTCGTACCCATTCCCTGCTCCCCAATACGAAGAAAGGGATTGGAAGGCCGTTATTCGTATTTATAGATCAAAACAATCCATAAGTAAAACGGAATTTCCCATGCAACTAAAAAGGGAAACACAAGGGAACTGTATTCATAATTCCCACACAATCACAATTCTAAAACAGAATAAAGTAAGCCGAATTCTTTCAAACAAAGAACTTCCTCAAGTTGTGGACATTCCAGGGCCGTGGCACTGGGTTCCCGTCCAAGTCTGCCAAACGATAGGCCCCAATGCCCACAACCTCAGTAACTCGATATGGGCCTTCCCAATTAGCTCCTAACTTGCCCTCATTGGCAACCTTGGTGTTGCCGAGCACCTTGCGGAGCACAAGGTCTCCAACACCAAACTCTCGTGGGTGGACATGCTTGTTGTAGTTCCTCATCAACTGTTCCTGATAGGAGGCCAAATGCATCAGGGCTCTCTCTCTCCTTTCCTCGGCAAGGTCGAGCTCAATTTCAAGAGCCCTGTCATTTCCCCCACTTTCGACCAAAGCAGTTCTGTTGGTAGGAAGGCAAACTTCCAATGGAATGACTGCCTCTGTTCCATAAGCCAAAGAATAGAGGGTCTCTCCCGTAGACCTCCTAGGCATTGTTCGGTGCGCCCACAATACCAGTGGTAACTCGTCAGGCCACTTGCCCTTTGCTTTATCCAGCCTCTTCTTGATCCCATCCAGAATGGTTTTATTGGATGCCTCTGCTTGCCCATTACTCTGAGGATAAGCAGGGGTTGAATAATAATTTCTTATTCCATATTGGGCACAGGAAAGCCTTGAACTTGTTTTGAAGCTGCGACCCATTGTCAGTGACCAAAGAATAAGGGACCCTGAAGCGGGTAATGATACTCTTCCACACAAACCTCTCTATCATAGGTTCGGTAATTTTAGCCAAAGGCTCGGCTTCAATCCATTTCGTGAAGTAGTCAGTTGCTACCAGAATTTTCGGTTCCCAGGAGCCTTGTGAAGTGGACCAACGATGTCCATCCCCATTGAGCAAATGGCCATGGACTAATCAAGGGCACCAGATTTGGCTGGTGTTCTAATCATCGGAGAGAACTTCGGCATTTCTCACAAATCTTTACATAAACCTTCGCATCTTCCTGCATATGTGGCCACCATAACCCTGCGTGATTGCTCGGTGGGCGATGGACCTGCCCCCAGGCTTCCACATGTTCCCTCATGAATCTCGCGGAGGAACTTGCACCATCTCGAGGTGCACGCAGAGCAGGTATGGTCCTATAAAGGACTTTCTATATAGCTTTCCTTCTGGGGATAGCCAGTAGCGGACTTGGTTCTGATTTTGTGGGCCTCCTTTTTGTCAGTAGGAAGTGTCCCGTCTCGTAGGAATCCCACAATTGGATCCATCCAACTTGGCCCCTGGTTTACGTCCGGGACCATTTCAACACTCGGCCAATGCTCGGTGGGTCGGGTAATCCACCGCTACCTTCCTCCACAGATTACGTGAGTGCGGTGCAACCAACCAAGCCAAGGAATCGCGTGGGAGTTTTGCCCGAGCTTATCATGCTCAATGTAAACCTTTTCAAGGTGTCGGCGGTCTTTAAATTTCTTCCACGTAGGCCGCCATTTTCTCACTTCGGGTCTCGTATTCCCCGGACAGTTGACGTACCACCAATTGTGAGTCGCAGTAGACCCTGACCTTTTTCGCCCCCAAAGTTTTTGCATTTTTAAGGCCGATCAAGAGTGCTTCATATTCTGCCACGTTGTTCAAAGCGCTGAATCCCAGCCGGACAGAGAGCTCTATCATGACTCCCTGGGGAGGGAACAGGACGATGCCAGCATCGGAACCGGAGTTACACGCCGAGCCGTCGACAAATAACTTCCATTCCTCGGCGTTCTGTTCGGCTGATACCTCACTTCTTTTGTTCGAAGTCCCCGTTCGGCGCTCCTTCCTCGTTGGAGGCTGGGGTGCTACAGAAGGAGAAAACTCTACTACGAAATCAGCCAATACCTGGCCTTTAATCGCGGTGCGCGGTTGATAATCGATGTCGTTGTAGACACCCCAATCTGGGCTTCCAGATTACTTTACTTTCGGTTTTTGACTCCCCGATGATGAAACGGATCAAGAACACCTCGGGAATGTTGAGTGTTTGAGATTTGAGTGTTTGAAACCCTTTGAACCCTTTGAACCCTTAAACCAAGAAATTAAAGATGGTCAACACTGGGTCTGGAGTTGACCCTCGCGCGAGGGAGTGATTGCCTCGCGCGAGAGTCTGCTTTGCCAGGTGTGGTCAAAGTCAAACATTTGACTGTTGACCCACGCGCGACAGGTGGAACACTCGCGCGAGAGTCTCACTGTCTCGCGCGATGGTCCTAGGCTGTCCCTTTCACCTTTTGCCAGCCACTTGGTTGCTTGCCAGGGGGGCTACAGGGCTGCTTAACCCCGTTTTTCTCCACAGGGTACTGTACAGTGCAGGCCTTGGGAACACACCCTCACACAACCCTTCCCATCACCTTTTCACCAAGCTTAGTCACCAAGTTTGGTCCTAAGGGGGTGTTTGCCACCACCTTTGGCCCTTGGCTTCCCCTATAAATACCCCCCATTTGTTCACTTTCAAAGGGTTAACAAAAATTGGCATTCAAAGGCTTACACCTCAAGAACAAAGCTTGTTCTTCCTCCTCCATCACTCAAATCCCCCTTTTCATCTCAACTCAACTCAAAGTTCAAACACTTTTCAAACCAAAAGCCAAAGGTATAGCTTACCTTTGTTTTGCTCTCTGTTCTGATCTCTGAGGGGAACTGGCAGGGCCAAGGCTGGTAATCAATACCAGTCCTGGCCCTAAAGTCACAAGAATCCGTGCCAAGCACTCCCTCGCGCGATAGACTTACACACGTGCGCGACAGTCCACTGTCTCGCGCGACAATCCTCGTGGGGTTTGGGGTGCTGGTTATTCTTGTTTTATCATGTTATTCATTGTTTTGAAGTATGATAGGCCTTTTAGCTCCCTGCTCAGTATGTTAAAACACATAGACTAGCTTTTCTTGCTTATTTACTTTGTTAGAATGCTTCGGTTGCATCCGACTGTCTTAGAGCTCGAGCATGCAAAGCGGTTCTGGAAATCCGGCCCGGGACACTCGCGCGATGGACTCACTGTCTCGCGCGATGGTCCTCGTGATTCCAGTAGCTGCCCTTGCATGAGCAACTTGGCCCTTGGCCTTTATTTTGATACCCCACTGTTTAGGGATTGTATTTCAATTTGTTTAGCTCCTGCTTATAATAATTTGTAATAATTATTTACTTTCAGCATACATATAAACCGCTTGGTTTGCCTCTGGGTGTGCACTGGTCTTCTAGAGCCCGAAGGGGATAAAATTCAACTGTGGTGAGACTTGAACACTCGCGAGGGAATGGGTGTATCGCGCGATGGTCCTTTTGCATGCACGTTGATCCATGCGTGCAAAGGTGGCTGTCATGTGTGATACACCTATTCCATGAGCAGTTGGTTTATTCTAATCAGGGGGTTAAGTCTTATCCCGTTTCATATTTGCCATCCATCCATGCCATGTTTAGATCACATCTTGCAAACTTGTTCCAGTTTTAATCCCCGATTAATTGTTCCCCCGCCCTAACTGGCTAAAAAATGATTAAAGAAGAGGAAGAATCACAATATTTTCACAAAATGCCTAAATAGAGACCGATCTCGGATTGGGCGAGAGGGTGCCTTAAAACCCTTCCCCTCGTAACCTGGCTCCGAACCGAGATATGGTTATGACGGATGGTGCCTTCACTTTTTCAAATCAAATAGCGGCAGGTGCTTGAAATACTGTTCCTTGGGTGACGGACCTTCAAACCAGGTGGCGACTCTGTGTTTCACGAGCGCTGCTTCTTCGCTCGCGCTCCCTCGATCTATCGGGCCCTTGCTCGAAACGAAATTCCGGAGGCTCGCTGGAATCCGGAAATTCAGGGCATCTTGCCTGATAATGGCGACTCGGCGGGATAATCGAACCAATATTAATCCGTGCTTAGAGTTTAATATGTTTGTGAACAATCCCTTAAAAGTCTGTCAAAGCGGTGAGCTTCGCGCTGGCGAAGGTTGGAATGGTGATTTAACAGACCCGTGTCCGGCCAATCCGATCTGGGACTTTTTCGATTGTTCATTTGCGTAGTTTCCTCTAAAGAAGGACTAAATAAAGTGAGCCGAGCTTGAAAAGGCATTTTGCGATTTTGTGATTCTTCTTCTTCTTAATCAATTTCTAGCATATCATTTGCATCGATGTGGGATAAGCCTCGTCGGATCGTTTTGGCAATCCGGCACGGTTTACCGGAGCCCGGGGACCTCGAATGACCAACAACCTTCGACGATGATGGGTCATGCTACCGTTTGACTATAGCTCGGCGATATCGCGGGCAACGGGAGGTATATCTGTGGCCCTAGTCCGAGGAACCCGTTACGAACCAAAACCGGCCTTTGCATATACAAAGCATTAGAACTCTCCAAATTAGGACAGGTACCTACAGGGTAGGATCTACTTGCATCTAACCCCATATACTGTCTACGTGTTACTGATTTTCCTATCGCATGCACTATACATACATTGTTTTGCATAGGAGCATGCTTAGGGTAGTTCTTTCTTTCGAGTTTGTCTTACGCTGTCTAAGACGTAGTTGGACCCGATGAGGAGTCGTTCATTCTGTCGAATGTTCGTTATCAATCGCAAAGTCCTTAGTTCAATGAGACTTTGAGAAATCAAAATTTGCTAAATCCTCGGCTCATGCCTGATTGAGGATTCAACCGACAATAAGGAACAACAAAGTGTTGATGCTGTGTCACTGGCGCCACCCAGGTTGAAGTGCGTTGTCACTATACACCACGTTGTTCAAGGTTAAGGTGTCATGTCATCAATGCCAAATTGTTTCTAATTCAAAGTTGAATCTTCAAAAGGGACTAGACGAAGATTTAGTCTATTTTGACATCTTTTAGGATCTGTCAAGCTACTCAAGGACACATCGCCGAAAAGAATTCTGAGGATTCTGGCAACGTCTGAAATTCGTGAGGCAAACTCGTCTCTGGAACTGTACATACATACATGTCGTTTTGCATAGGAGCATGTTTAGGGCGGCTTCTAGGTTGTCTCTCGCTTTCGAGTCTGTCTTATGCTAATTTGGACGCTGCTAGACCCGATGAAGAGTCGTGCATCTCGATGGTGCACGTTGTCAATTCTTAAAGTCCTTAGGTCAGCGAGACTTTGGGAAATCAAACCTTATTAAATCCTTGGCTCATGCCCGGTTGAGGATTCAACCAAAAATAAGGAACCACAAAGTGTTGATGTCGTGATATTGATGTCATTTTGGTTATCGTGCGCAGCACGTACACTGCTCTGGCTTTGTCGCTGAAGCCACCCCGGTAAAGGTATCACGTCATCAATACCGAGTTGTTCCAAGTTCAAAGTTGAATCTTCACAAGGGACTAGTCGAAGACTTAGTCTGTTTTGACATCTCTTAGGATCAATTTGATCCTTTCAAAGGATACACCCTCGAAAAGAAATCTGAGGATTTTGGTAGCGTCCGAACATCATGAGACAGATTTGTCTCTAGTTCTAGAGTCTAGGGTTGACACCGACAACGATGCATGCATTGCATTCTAATTGCTGCAGGAACACCACTGAGCTTTCACTTATTTTACTGTCTAGTTCTGAGCCATTGCACCGAGCAAGAGAGTACCGAAAGGAAGAGCCAAACCTACTTGGGAACGTCTTCAGAATCCGAGTCAAAGGTTGGTCAGGTTACAATCTCAATCAGTCACAACGGAAGGCTCTCCGCGCTCTTTATTGGCTGCTCTACAGTCAGGATCACCACCGGTTATACAGGAAGGGCAACCAGCATCCCCATCTTACGCATGTGCTACGAAGGGAGATTTGACACCAGAGGTTCAACCACTTTCTCCGGAAGACATGCTCATGAACCTCCAGAGCAGTATCACCTGCGATGCAACAAAAGGCCATCCAAACCGATGCTAACATCACTGCGTCTCAATGACCTTATCAACACTCGTCTTCCACCTCCACTCGAAGAGGAAGGCGAGGGCGATGAGGACGACCAGAGCAGCCTGTCTTGGTCCCAGATCCGAATCACGAGGCGCGTCTCATTTTCAACCCAACCCTAGGAAGGCTCGTGGGCTTGCTGCAAACCCAAATCTTGCGGGTATGGGACTTGTTCAAAACCCTGACATAGCTGCTCTTATGGCCAAGATGGCAAAGCTAGAAGAATCCGTCACAAAATCTGAAAAGATCATGCGGAATAGACTTGGATCGTCTTTGCCTGTATCCTAATGCTAAGCTGGCAGACAAATTCAAGATGCCTGACTTGGTCAAGTTCGATGGGAGCGGTGATCCCAAGACTCATCTCTATGGCTATCATGCCGCCATGAAGCTACTCAAAGTAGAAAGTGAGGCCATGTCTCAGCTTTTCCCTCAAACTCTCTCAGGGCCTGCCTTCCACTGGTTTCTGTTGCTCGACATTTCCAAGAGAAAGACTTGGGAAGACATTGGGGCTGCCTTCATTGCTCAATACAACTACAACTCCCAGCTCAAGATGACTATTCGAGAGTTAGAATCCACGAAGATGGAAGCCAAAGAGTCCTTTGCGGATTTTGTTAAAAGGTGGAGAGCCAAAGCCGCTCTAATGATTGAGCGCCCGAGCGAGAGGGATCAACTCCGCATTATCTCCCGCAACCTGCATCTCGACTATGCTAAGCATCTCGTGCTGGTTCAAGCATCTGCCAACTTCGAGACTTTCTTTGAATCTGGCCTGGCCATCGAGGATGCACTGCAAAGTGGGATTTTGCCAAGAGGGGAGTCTTTTTCTTCCAATCCTCAGAGACCAAAGTCGAAGGCTTACTCTGGAAACAGTAGCACACTGTTTGGCGGTAGCAATTATGCCAGCACGGCTACAAGTGGGGATAACGCTGCTGCTTCCCCTAATCATACAACCGATGTCAATCAGGTTCAGAACACCCAAAGCTACCGGGCCCGAACCCAACCTCGAAGTTTCTCTACTTTTGAGGCATCTCTATCCGCGGTGATGGAGAAACTTGTCAAGTCTGGGCATCTCAAACCTTTGACCCCAAATTCCCCTCCCAAAGTCTTACCTGCTGGTTATAATCCTAACCTCTTCTGTGCCTTCCACCAAATGCCTGGCCATCACACTGACAAGTGCTATCGTCTCCGACATGAGATTCAAGATCTTATTGATGATGGCACGGTCCAAGTTCCGCCAAAGCCCAACATTATTTCCAACTCCTTGCCTCAACACGGGTCTGACCCTCTGGTTGGTCAGGTATCTATCAGCTCCACTCGAATCAACCCGAACTCCACCATATTCAACCCTAGCCACTATATCATCCCAGTAAATCAACCCAAACCCATCATATCCATCCCGTCCGAGCTGGAGGTTAACATGATGGCTGTAAGTTGGGCAATAGAGGTTTTCACTGCTGACATCTGGTTTGATAGTGATGAGGGGCTTACAAATGAGAAGATTGACTAGCTGAGGTCCTTTGATCAAAGGAGCATCGAGTAGGTTTGGTCGAGAAGCCAAAGGAAGCCGAAGTGCTGTTGCTTGGGCCTGACGCCCGCTGGATCCTACCTCTTTTGTAAAAGCTATGGGTAGCTTTTTAAATATTGCGTTCTCAAAACCGCGTCTAGTTTGCATTGGCGATATGTCTGAGTCTGACACAGAGTCTTTTGCATTTGTCTAAAAACTAGCTCTGAGTCGGAGTTCGTGCCTCTTGGCCCTCCACGTCGTAGCTTTTGTTTCAAGTCTTGAGTCTGCTGTACTTGGCAAACCCCGAGGGTTTTTATGATATGCATTGTCTTGTTTCTTAGTACTTCGCTGGCTTTTATATAAACTGTGTCGACCCTGGCGACGGAGGGATAGATTTCGATGGGATCATCCCCAAGGAAATGTGTTCCCTCGCCGAAAGGGAAGATAAAAGGCATGCTCAGCCTATTAAAAGAAGAAGTAATTTTCAATAAACTTGAAAGACAAGTATAACCTCCTGAAAGGTTCAAAGTTGGTCCAAGCGACTGCCCAGAGGAGCATTGCGCCCGGTCAAACAGGCTCAAGAATTCATCGGCGTCTTGGCGTGGTCTCACAAAAGACGCACTGGCGTTGATCCTGAGATAAAAAGCATCAAATCCCCTGCTACCGGGTGCCAATCCAGAAAGTAGAAGCTCGGAAGGCTTCGGGCCTCATACCATGTTCAAAAGCAACAACAGTGGCGTTCCGCCAAGCACAAATGAGGAAGTGCACGAAACGGCCTGGAGCAGGGCATTTCCAACCGAAACACTTTTGACTCTGCGTCATCAAAACCATTTTATCTGGGACTGTGGTCAAAGATCGTCGACCTTGACAGCAACAAATTCAATACCATGGTCAACCTGGATCAATTCAAAAGCAACTTTTCCTGAGAGAAGCTCGTTGGGCTGAAAACCCCAAGGGTGGGCAGTTCCAAGCAAAAGTTAGAGCAGCCTGCTAGCCCGAAAACCTATGAAGGGGGTCTAGGCAAAAGTAATAGGCAATATTCGAAAGCTCGCTAGACCGAAGACCCGAATGGGCGGTACTAGGCAAAAGTTAGAGCGCAAAAGGAGAGGTAAACACACGAGTGAACCTTAGCCTGAACTACGTTTCGACCTGATTCCCTAGCTTGGGATACGTAGGCAGTCTCTCTTTGAGACTCGGTCACAAATCTATCAATTGGATCCATGGTTGACATTTTAGTACACATCAAAGGTCGAAGAGGATCAAGATCAAGCTGCGATGAAGGAATCGGAAGGGAAAACCTTTGCTTTTCAATTTTATTGCAAACTGCTTCTTAATTTACAGGCTGAGCATAAGTCTTAAAACATTTGAAGCATCAAAAAACGAACGAAATGCTAGAAGCCTAATGGCTCACGATTTATTCTAAGTTCAAGCGAGGTCTGGTATGAGCAGCTGCAGCCTCGCGTGCTAGCTTATAGTCACGCGCATTTCTTCAAAGTGATTCGCGTTGGTCTCAGTCTTGTGCGTGCTTTTTCAATTCTAGCGATAGCATGCTACTGCCCTCGAATGACGTTCCAAGGGCTTTTGCCAAGTCTTGTCATACCATGCAAGTCATATGGAGTTAATGTGACTGCACAGGGGTGTCGGTTTCAGTCCGGGCGTATATGAGTCATCATATGCGTCTTATGTCCATCTTTGCGACATTTTTCCAATTTTTCAATCAATTGTCATGTTGAGATACTTTTCTCAATTTTGTTTGTATAGGTCTTTGTACCTTTTGCACTTTCGTAAGTGTCAGTTTCACCTGTCTAAGGAATGTTGTGAGTTTTGGCCGCTTAATGCCCAAAAATTTCATTGTGTTCTGTGTGTCAAAGGGTTCGCATCGTATCCTGGGACTCTGTTTCCCTTTTCTTTCGAGCTAGGCGAGTCTGTATATATGTGCGCACATCTGTGTGTCGACTCAAAGCTCTTGTCAATGCAAATTAGATATTAGCGACTGGAAATTGCAATTTTTACATGTGCTACCCTAGCTCCTGTAATCCACAAGCTGTGGAAATCTCACAAGCAGCAAGGGTATCTCGGCACAAGGCCAAACAAAGCATTTCTAGGGCACGTCCGCCCAAGCATTGAAGAGAGGGCACACAAGCCCAAATTCGTCAACTGGGGCATGCCAGCCCATTCAGCGTCTATCTATCTGGGTGCGCATCTCAGAAGTAACTGGCAGTACAGTAATGGGGCTCAGTGGTAGTCCTTAGGCGTCATTGTCCTCCTAGGAGCCGCCCTTAGCTTGC
This sequence comes from Rhododendron molle, assembly GCA_025413875.1. NCBI lineage: Eukaryota > Viridiplantae > Streptophyta > Magnoliopsida > Ericales > Ericaceae > Rhododendron > Rhododendron molle. The sequence continues at coordinate 30,622,311 of CM046391.1, read as the reverse complement.
ATCTGCATTTTCAATTTCGTATACATCATTGCATATTGTGTATATTAAATGTTGAAGCAGGAAGATGGTCCAGCATGGTTGCCGTCTTGATTTGGTTTGCCGAAGGATGCGATGCAATCTCCTGCGGTTTTGTTATCGTTGGTTAGTGGATGCGATGGAAATCTTCCTAACTCTCGATTTGGTTTGCCGAAGGATGCGATGCAATCTCCTGCGGTTTTGTTATCGTTGGTTAGTGGATGCGATGGAAATCTCCCTAATTCTCGATTTGGTTTGCCGAAGGATGCGATGCGATCTCCTGCGGTTTTGTTATCATTGGTCGTGGATGCGATGGAAATCTCTCTTTCAATTCTCGGTTCGTAAACCAAAGGATGCTATCTTGCCGTCCGCATTCAACGACAGCCGGTCCTGTCAAAGTTCCCCAGCGGTTTGATCAATCAGCACATTGATCTTCCCGTCCGCATTCACGACAGCCGGTCCTGTCAAAGTTCCCCAGCGGTTTGATCAATCAGCACATTGATCTTCTCGTCCGCATTCACGACAGCCGATCCTGTCAAAGTTCCCCAGCGGTTTGATCAATCAGCACATTGATCTTCCCGTCCGCATTCACGACAGCCGATCCTGTCAAAGTTCCCCAGCGGTTTGATCAATCAGCACATTGATCTTCCCGTCCGCATTCACGACAGCCGATCCTGTCAAAGTTCCCCAACGGTTTGATCAATCAGCACATTGATCTTCCCGTCCGCCTTCATGGCAGCCAGTCCTGTCAAATCCATCGATGGCGATCATTGTATCGTCCGCATTCAGCCACAACGACGATCAGATTATCGTCCAATGGTCTGTTCATCCGCAACTGATTGTTCCCCAGGAAAGTCCGTCTTGGCCTGTCCCTAAAGACAATCACCCTCAGTCTAGCCGCAAGTGCATCTTCCAGCAGGCTTATTGCTCTGCCTCGGATGGTCTTTGATAAGGAGATTGGCTCTGATTCCCAACAGATGGAATTCAACCTACCTGACACGACCTACCCGTGTTTGTTGGAATACTTTGTGCCGAGGATAGCTTGATCCCCAGCAACGACGGCCTGTCCCGTCCAAATCTGCAGTGACAGCCTGTCCTGTCCAAATTCGATCAACAAGCGGCAATGCAATTGTCCAATTCTACTTCCATCCCCAGCGACGGTCCGTCCGTCCATTCAACCAATCAGGTTCTGTAAGTATGCTTGTGTACTTTACTGTTCTGCTCTGTATTGCCTTGAAGGGTGTCTAGAATTCTTTGACGTTACTTGTACCAACTCAATGGTGCTCCAAGTACTGTCAAAGAGGGGCTACTGTAGACACCCCAATCTGGGCTTCCAGATTACTTTACTTTCGGTTTTTGACTCCCCGATGATGAAACGATCAAGAACACCTCGGGAATGTTGAGTGTTTGAGATTTGAGTGTTTGAAACCCTTTGAACCCTTTGAACCCTTAAACCAAGAAATTAAAGATGGTCAACACTGGGTCTGGAGTTGACCCTCGCGCGAGGGAGTGATTGCCTCGCGCGAGACTCCTTTCCAAGTGTGGTCAAAGTCAAACATTTGATTGTTGACCCACGCGCGACAGTGGAACACTCGCGCGAGAGTCTCACTGTCTCGCGCGATGGTCCTGGGCTGTCCCTTTCACCTTTTGCCAGCCACTTGGTTGCTTGCCAGGGGGGCTACAGGGCTTCTGAACCCCGTTTTTCCCCATAGGTACTGTACAGTGCAGGCCCTTGGGAACACACCCTCACACAACCCTTCCCATCACCTTTTCACCAAGCTTAGTCACCAAGTTTGGTCCTAAGGGGGTGTTTGCCACCACCTTTGGCCCTTGGCTTCCCCTATAAATACCCCCCATTTGTTCACTTTCAAAGGGTTAACAAAAATTGGCATTCAAAGGCTTACACCTCAAGAACAAAGCTTGTTCTTCCTCCTCCATCACTCAAATCCCCCTTTTCATCTCAACTCAACTCAAAGTTCAAACACTTTTCAAACCAAAAGCCAAAGGTATAGCTTACCTTTGTTTTGCTCTCTGTTCTGATCTTTGAGGGGAACTGGCAGGGCCAAGGCTGGTAATCAATACCAGTCCTAGCCCTAAAGTCACAAGAATCTGTGCCAAGCACTCCCTCGCGCGATAGACTCACATACGCGCGCGACAGTCCACTGTCTCGCGCGACAGTCCTCGTGGGGTTTGGGGGTGCTGGTTATTCTTGTTTTATCATGTTATTCATTGTTTTGAAGTATGATAGGCCTTTTAGCTCACTGCTCAGTATGTTAAAACACATAGACTAGCTTTTCTTGCTTATTTACTTTGTTGGAATGCTTCTGGGTTGCATCTGGACCTGTACCAGAGCTCAGAGCATGCAAAGCAGTTCCTGGAAATCCAGCCAGGACACTCGCGCGAGGGACTCACTGTCTCGCGCGAGGGTCCTCTGAGTCCAGTAACTGCCCTTGCATGAGCAGCTTGGCCCTTGGCCTTTATTTTGATACCCCCACTGTTTAGGGGTTGTATTTCAATTTGTTTAGCTCCTGTTTATAATAATTTGTAATAATTATTTACTTTCAGTACCTATAAACTGCTTGGTTTGCCTCCTGGGTGTGCACTGGTCCTTCCAGAGCCCAGAAGGGGATAAAATTCAACCTGTGGTGAGACTTGAACACTCGCGCGAGGGAATGGGTGTATCGCGCGATGGTCCTTTTTGCATGCACGTTGATCCATGCGTGCAAAGGTGGCTGTCATGTGTGATACACCTATTCCATGAGCAGTTTGGTTTATTCTAATCAGGGGGTTAAGTTTTATCCCGTTTCATATTTGCCATCCATCCATGCCATGTTTAGATCACATCTTGCAAACTTGTTACAGTTTTAATCCCCGATTAACTGTTCCCCCGCCCTAACTGGCTAAAAAATGATTAAAGAAGAGGAAGAATCACAATATTTTCACAAAATGCCTAAATAGAGACCGATCTCCGGATTGGGCGAGAGGGGTGCCTTAAAACCCTTCCCCTCTCGTAACCTGGCTCCCGAACCCAGATATGGTTATGACGGACTGGTTCCTTCACTTTTTCAAATCAAATAGCGCGGCAGGTGCTTCGAAATACGGTTCCTTGGGTGACGGACCTTCAAACCCGAGTGGCGACTCTTTATTCCGAGCGCTTCCCACTTGGGCTCGCGCTCCCTCGATTTTCGGGCCGCTTTAGAAAGGAACGAGGCTCGCTTTGGAATCCGGAAATTCCAGGGCATGCTGCCCACAGTCGTACTGGCTCAACTCAACGGACCAGGTGGAGATCCTTCCCGAGAAGTCTGCTTTCCGTAGCAAAGACTTCATTGGATATTCCGTGTAGACTACCACCTTGTGGCTCTGGAAGTAGTGGGGTAATTTCCTTGTGGCTGTCCTTAAAGCAAGGACGAGTTTTTCAAGGGGCAGATACCTCGTTTCTGCGTCCAGGAGCGTCTTACTCACATAGTAAACTGGAATTTGCTCAGCCTCCTTATCCCTTAACAGAACCGCACTCACTGCATGCTCAGAAACCGCCAAGTACAACACCAAGGTCTCTCCTGGTTCTGGGGTTGATAGGAGCGGGGCAGAAGCCAGGTATTTCTTTAAGTCCTGGAAAGCCTGCTCACATTTTGCTCCCCACTCGAATCCTTCTCTTTTCTTCAACAATTGAAAGAACGGTCTGCACTTGTCGCTCGAACGGCTAATGAGTCGGTTAAGAGCTGCAGCCATTCCAGTCAGTCTCTGGACTTCTCTCGTTGTCCTAGGGCTCTGTAGCCCCTACAAGGCTGCTATCTAGTCAGGATTTGCCTCGATCCCTCTTATGGTCACCAAGTGGCCTAGAAACTTTCCAGAGCCCACTCCGAACGCGCACTTCGAGGCGTTGAGCTTTAACTTGTACTTCCTCAGGATTTCGAAGGCCTCTTTGAGGTCTGCTATGTGACCATGTTTGGCTTCGCTTTTCACAACCATATCGTCTTTGTAGACCTCCACAGTCCTGCCAAGCAACTTCTTGAACATAATGGTTGCCAGTCTTTGATATATTGCCCCTGCATTCCTCAATCCAAAAGGCATTACAGTATAACAGTACAACCCCCGTGGCGTGATAAAAGATGTTTTCTCTTGATCCGGCCCATACATGGCGATCTGATGATATCCTCGATATGCGTCGAGGAAACTCATCCGCTCGTATCCAACGGTTGCATCAACCAACTGATCTATCCTTGGGAGAGGGAAGCTGTCTTTGGGACACGCTTTATTCAAGTCTGTGAAGTCCACACAGACACGCCATTTCCCATTCTTCTTCTTCACTACTACAGTGTTGGACAGCCATTCTGGATAATAAACTTCTCGTATTGCCTGGGCCTCTAGCAGATGATCCACCTCTTCGATAACAGCATCGACGTGTTGCCCTTCTCTTTTTTTGGATCACGGGCTTGTGCTGGGGATCTACGTTTAAATGGTGGCAGATCACATCTGCATCCACCCCGGGCATCTCTTCTGGTACCCATGCAAAAACATTGACATGTTCTTTTAAGAAACCCACCAATTCGGCTTCTTCTGATTCTGTTAGTGACTCCCCAATCAGAAAATACCTCTCCGGATCAGTCTCGTTGATCTGTACTTTCTTTAGGCCTTCCACCACTTTCTCCGCTGGATTCCTCCCGACGTCCTCGATAGTCGGTTGATCAGGTACTTCCACTGTATGGACGTTATGGGCCTTTGGCATTTTCTTGATGATTGAGATCAAACATTGCTGTGTCGCCTTTTGGTTACCCCTGATCTTTTCAATTCCATTAGACCCCGGGAATTTCACCATCTGGTGGTAAGTAGAAGAAACAGCCCTCATCTTGTGTAACCAAGTTCTCCCTATAATCGCGTTATAGGAAGACGGGATGTTTACAACCAGAAAGTCAGTTCGCAGGACTACTGAACCTGCACGGACAGGGAGGGTTATCTTCCCTAGAGGCCAGACTGCCCCTGCTCCAAAGCCCACTAAGGGTGTCTTTGACTGCTCCAAATCTGCTTGAGTCAAACCCATCCTTTTGAATGCTTCGTAATATAATATCTCTGTACAGCTTCCTGAGTCTACTAGGATCCTCTCGATATCATACTCCCCAATTCGTAGGGTTATGACCAAGGCATCGTTATGGGGCACCTGGACTTCTTTCAAATCTTCGTCTGAGAAGACTGGGCCTTCGTTGCCTACGTCATTCTCTCATCCTCTCTTCTTTCCCAATCTCATGACATGTTGGTCGTGTTTGATTTGTCTCTGGAGCAACCTTACCTCATATCTCGTATAAGGCGCGGCCAACCCATGTATCATATGGATTACTCCTTTAGGATTCTGTTCGTAATCCAACTCCATGGCCTTCCCCTTATCCTTGAGATCCTCCTGGATGAACTCTTTAAGGTAGCCCCGAGAGACCAAATCGTCAAGGTGCCTCTTGAACATCTCGCAGTCTTCAGTCATGTGACCCCAGTCCTTATGGTAGCTGCAATGCTGATTCGTAGCACGTTTCGCATCCATATCCCCCCCCAGGGGTTGGGGCCATTTGAAATAAGGCTGATTCTTAATTCGGTAAAGAATCCTGTAGATGGGCTCCTTCCAAACTGTAGTAATCGAAAAGAATGACTTTGGATCAGGGGGTGGCCTTTCTCTGGCTCTCTCTTGGTCTGCCCGAATTCCTTCCTTTCCTTGTATGTTCTCGGGCTCGCTTATCCGCCTTTTTGCATAGACCCCTTGACTTGCTCGGCGGTCAACTTGCCATCTTCCCGCAGTATGTCATCCTCGTTCCTGGCGTGCTGCTCAATTCGCTCCATCAGCTTTGCCAGTGTGCTCACTGGACTCATGTTTAGGGACTTTTGAAGCTCCCCCCGAACAGGTAGCCCAGTCTTGAACGTTGCTATTGCATACTCTTCACTGCAACTTTCAATCTCGTTGAAAGTTTCCCAATACTTTTTGGCGTAGTCTCTGATAGGCTCGTTCTCTCCCTGTTTCATAATTGAGAGGCTTTCGAAAGTCTAAGGCTGTTTTCTGCTGGTTAGGAACCGGGCAGTGAATTCTTCGGCCAACTGCCTCCATCCTCGTATGGTGTTCGGCTCCAATTTATGGAACCAAGATAAGGCCACTTTTCCCAGACTCGACGGGAACATCTTGCACATGATCTCGTCGTCGCCATCATGCATGAACATTGCCTGTTGGTAATGCCGTATGTGTGCCACGGGGTCAGCATTAGTTTCATATGGGACAAAGGTCCCGTGCTTCACCCTGCTTGGCAACCTTGCCTCCTTCAATCTCCTCACAAAAGGAGAAGAGGCTATGTTGCTAAGAGCCTTCCGTTTTGCTTCTCGTGCAGACATGGTTGCTTCTTCTTGCCCCTTCGCGATCTTAGCAGCATGCCTCTCCCAATCGGAATCAGGTCTCTCGTACCTGTCCCTGTGGTGCTTCCTGGTCCCACCTTCTTCTGGGGTGGAACTTCTGCTCTTGCTTCTCCTTTTTCGTGAAGAAGTCCTTGGCCGTTTCGGGGTGAGGCTCCTTTTTCTTCGTGGAGAGGCTTTCTTATACTCCGCCACAGCTAGCCTCCCTCCTCTGGACTTTCTTCGTGAAAGTCCAAAATCTTCCGGATGTTCTCGTATCCGTTCGAGTTGTTGGATTTCGTATTCTCGCCTCTTAATCAGACGAGCGTATTCCTCTATCTCCTGTCTCTTCTGGTCCAGGATATCCTTATTGCTGCGCGCACTTTTCGAATGTGCCACCGATTCTATCCCATGGTGGGACCTGCTCCTTCTCGTGGATTCTGTGGCTGTCCCACCTTCTTTGTTTTTCGGATCATCATGGAAAGCCATGGGACGATCTTTGCTCGTTATCCACTTGATATGGCCACCAGCATGCTTTTTCGGAGCACCTGGAGGGGATTCGCCTCCTTCCCCACCAGCCTGGTTCTTCTCTGCAAGCGGCGTGATTGGGTCTTCTTCCACCATGGTCGTTTTTCAATGGGATATCCTTCGTTTCCCACAGACGGCGCCAATTGTAGGGAAGAAAAAATGAACAGTATCCGAAACAGCACTGGTTCGCAACAGCCCCACGTGCTATTCGATCGGAACCCTAACACCTTTGCCGGAACCCTAATCTACAAGACAGAGAAAGGGTGAGTGCACCTCTATCTCTCGTGGCAAAGGCCCTCTGATGTCTAAGTTAGTATTTCGTACTGTATCAAACCCTAATTATCAGTGGGAAAGTATGGAATGAAAGCAACTTATTGCGTACCTTTTGCCTCTAAGTTTACCTTGTATTTATAGACTCAAGGATGCTTGTTGCCCAAGTATCCTTGTTGCCATAAGTTTCCCTTCTCGTAAAGGGAACCCAGAATATCGTGAATTCTCATTCCCTTAATCGCATATTTCCTTTTAGACCATTTAGGAACTTCTTCCTTAATTGGTCGTTTCACCCCATTCCGTTGGGTATCTTCTCCAGATCTCGTTTCCTTCCTGAGTACTGCCATTCTTGGACCCCTCCGAAGCGTCCTCCACTGCTGCTGTTCGGCTTCCTTGTTGCCGAGCAGCTTACTTGGACCGATGACTTCTCATGTCACTTTACCCGGTCCAGCAATTCCTCGTGCTTATCGAAACATGCCCCTGTTCGGCCAAAGACATCTCATGGCTCTGTCCTTTATTGCCGGACAGATCGTATGTTCCTAATGACCCCTTCTGTCACCGGCCTTTAACCACTACCCGGCGGCACTTCTCATTCAACGGCTCACGTGATTTCCCGAACATCACATGTTCAGTTACTACTCTCGTCCGTTCGGGATTACCTCCCTACAGAGGAGATGGCACGAGCAGCGGGGGAGGTGCCACAGGCATTCCCGGTACTCCTACGGTGGAGGATTTACTTGTGGCCGCGGAGCAGGCCAGCGACGAGGTGGTGGTAGGTGGGCGCGTCGTTGCGACGCCACTGGTGGCGAGGCTGGCCGAGCCGAGGGTAGGCGATGGGATCAAGCCGCAACCACCCCATTCGTGGAGGGGACTTTAGACTCAGTGAGACCGCGGGACATTCTCGACACCCTTGGTCTCGACTGGGTGAGGGAGGTGCCGAGGTGCGAGGACCCCGAGGATCAGACTTCAGCTACTATTAGGAGCTTTCTGAGTGGCGCTAGGGTATCAGGTGCGGGAGGACTCGGAGCGGAGTCAGAGATGGAGGATCAGAGTTGGGGAGGAGCCGGAGGCGAGGTGGTGATCGAGGAGCGAGTTACGGCCGACGAGGCAAAGGCCTATCTAGCCAGCGCGCGCCCTAGGTTTGAGTCGGGGACCTATGCTCCACGGCTTCACCTCTTCGAGCCGACGGGGATGACTGGCTATACTCCTGCTCGGACGGATTATCCAGAGGACCTGCTTCTCCGAGATCGGGCCACTCACATCTCTTCCGACTGGACCACGGTATGACTTTAATGCTTTACTTTCCTGCATTAGACTTGCTTCGTTGAATCATTACTTTGTTCGCTGATGCTATTTACTTGCTTTGTTGAAACAGCGCGCCAAAGACATTTATGGTCACGGAGGCTCAGGTCATTCATTGCAGCACTTCTTGGCGTTACCCCGGAGAGTGCGGGAGCTGGTGGAGGAGGCTGGCTTTGGGCCGTTCATCCAGTTGCTGACATCGGCGAGGGTTGACCGTGCGGTGATGACAGCACTAGTGGAGCGGTGGTGGGACACCACCAACACGCTCCACTTCCGTTTCGGGGAGATGACGGTGACGCGCCTTGACTTCGCAGTGATTACAGGGCTCCGGGTCGGAGGTGAGCCGATTCTATTCGACCCGAGTATAGCGCTGGATGATGCAGCCCTGAGGTGGTTCCTTGGACGGGTCCCGCGCCACAGCGGAGGTGTATCAGAGTATGGGCAGTTTACGGTGTACTGGGATCATGAGCCAGCGGACGACGTTGAGGCGGCCCAGATGGCCAGGCCTATTTGCATACTGTTTGGGGCTTCTGTTCCCACTCAGGCGATCCCGGTTCACCTGAGTTACTTGGCGGGTCTGGCCGATCCGAGGCAGCCGACGGTTCGACCAGGCGGCTTTGCTCGCACGCTCTCGCTTTACGAGCTGCCACCGCGCGGGGTGGGGGACACCATTGGCGGATACTGGAGGGTGATAGAGGTATGACTCAACGTTATGGCTTTGAATTGCTTTGATTGATTGATCAACTGGTTTGTTGAATTGAACTCACATTGATTTGAATTGAATTGATCTTTATGACTTGCAGCTTTGGGCTTACGAGGTCTTGGGCATGTTCCCGCCCGAGAACACTTGTACAAATCCGAACCTGCTTCCGCGTGCACTCGCATGGAGTACGGAGTATCGGAGGGCGAAGGAGCGACGGGGACAGGTGATGACTTTCCGGCGCTGGCTGGATAACATCACTGGGATTATGGTACAAACATCGACCTTTTCTTTCCCTTCATGTATTGTCCAAAATGAAATTCTTTGCTTGCTGATGCCAGAATACCAAATGCAGGTTCACTGGGACCGATGGGCCAGGGTGGAGGCTGACTTCCTTTCCAGGAGCCGGGAGGTGACAAGGAGCAGGGTCTTGCTGGAGTGCCCGCTGGGGTGGCAGTGGTACTTGGGGGATCGGGTGACACGGCAGTCACTCGGTACTCCTGAGTTCATCGTGCCGGGGCCACTCCCCCCACGAGTGCAGCGGACGGAGACCTACACTCGGGCTGAGCTGGAGCAGTTCACGGTGCCCGATACCGATCTGGAGCGGTATCTGCGGAGGACGCTGGACTATGCCGTATACAGAGACAGGTACTTGGCCACCAGCTTGGGTGTAGAGCGAGAGCTGGAGAGACGGGTAGCGGTGGCTGAGGCCAGGAGGGCCAGGGGTGAGGCTGGAGGTGAGATTGGAGACGAGGCTGGAGCTGAGACCAGAGGGCGGGGCCGCGGCGGTCGCTCTTCACGCGGTAGGGGGCGAGGTGCTAGGCCTCCTGCTGCTGGGAGAGGTGTTGGCACTTCAGGACGAGGTGAGGGTAGCACAGAAGTTCCGAGGGCAGCCGAGACTTCTACCTCAGCCGGGCTACCGACACTGGACTGGACGATAGGGGTGAGAGACCCTTCTGGAGCACGTGCGTTGTTGGACATTCCACGCCTTCCGCATCTACCGATGCGACTTCCAGCACAGGTATAATATGACTTTGCTTCTTTCCCTGCTTTAAATGCTCCTTATTCATGCACATGTTGTTTTGACCTTTGAACCATTGCAGGTGCCGCGAGAATGGGCTGAGCAGGCCATTATGCTGATGGTGGGGATGCGGCAGCTGTTGAAGAATTGCGCCAAGGGGAGGACCCTTCAGACCAGACCCGTTCCTGAGCCTGCCTTACTTGTTGCTGCACAGGTATGAAAAATGCAAATGCATGCATATATATTTTATTGGATTTTAAAACATGTATCAAATGAATGAATGCTTATGATATGCAGGTGCAGCCACGACGCTCAGCCAGGACACAGCCGCAGGTTACTACGAGCTTTCCAGCTTCCACTAGCGCGAGAGGCCAGGCTAGACAGAGAGCAGGGGGATGGGGCTTCGAGGTGGTTCCTAGGCAGTGTCTCGGCGGAGACCTGCTCGCGAGGAGTCCGAGGAGGACACGGAGGATCGCTCGAGTCACGAGCCTTAGGGTCTACTGACTCAACTGCCTCAAGCCCTTCCGACGATGACGATGATGATGACGAGGTCGAGGTCGAGAGTTCAAAGTCCGAGGGACGCCGCCAGAAGAGGACTCGTCTGGCCGAGCCGCTTTTTTGCTTTGTCAGGCTTTTCTTTTGCATGGGCCTGTGTGCCAGCATAGTTGTAGTGCCCGGGGCCTACGTGCCTTGATTTTGTTTGGGGTCTGCGTGCCCTAGTAGATAGGATTGGGCGTGTGTTTGCCCCAGCTTATGTACTTCCTTCCTTACTCATTGTAAATGCCGCATTTTATTTATGAAAATTTGCTCTTTTATCCATTTGCATTCGTTTGCACTTTCCTTCAAGAATTGTATTTTATGAAATATATCCGTCTAGCTTTGAAAGAACACAAAGAGTACGCGAATTTCAACCGATACTCTTAAAACATGACAAAACTTGACACAATCAATTCGACCCATGGAATTTTGATTTGAAATGACAAGAATGCCCCTAACATGGAATTTGTGACTATTAAGGAAGACAATGACTGCACTCGACCGGGCTTAAACACGAGAATGGGATACGAGAGCATTCATTCCGAGTGCGTGCTTCTAATGCCACCATGAGCAATGAAACAGGGGCGTTTGAGAGCGACAATTGATTACATACGCTTTGACGTGCGTTTTACCGTTTCACATAGTCACTAGCACATATTAAAAAATTGCGTATGCCATCGAAATTGAATAAATGCTCTCGACACGAGTTTTGACGCATCGATGGGAAGGCAACCATTGAAATTTCGAGGCTTTTCAAGGAATATGTATGAACATTTGAACAAACTGACAACTGGAAGTGCTGTATTCCCTCTAAGAGAGATTGCAAGCTGCTGAACCGGGCATATTGAGGTTACGGTGCTACGTTGGGGCCAAGAGTATTGTCGAGCGCTTGGGAATTAGACCTGCCGAAAATTGCAGAACTCTCGAGCGCTCGAGAGTATTGTCGAGCGCTTGGGAATTAACTCTCGAGCGCTCGGGACTTCTGTGGTCTGCAAACTCCTGCAGCTTCCCAAGGTCAGTTTCTAGCTCTACCATGCTGCTTTCTTCTGTATGCACACTTCCCAGACGCCTTGTAAATGTGCATGGGCTGTTTCCCAGGAATCAGTGGCTTCCCAAAGCAAGACTAGTGTATTTCCAAAGCTTTTCCAAGTTTCCAAAGTTTGAAATCTTGAAAATGCAAGCAATTAGTTTTGGAAAATACAAGTTGCTGAGTTTCAAGGCTGGTGTGTGAAGGATTGCCCCCTTCCAGTCCTCTATAAATACTGAACCCATCTTTGGTAAATCATTCACACTTCAAACCATCATTTTCCTTCCAAAACTTCATTTCTCATGGCCTTGTTGAACCAAGCCTTGCTCCGCCCTTGGTTGGACAGCCTCGAGGGCATCGATTGGTTGAACTTCCGAGGGCACCGCCTTCATGCTTTGAAGTACCTCCGCGAGATCGCCATCCGTCCTGTCTTGCTGCATGCGGCGGCACGCTTTTGGGATCCCGAAGTGCATGTCTTTCGCTTTGGTTCTCAAGAGCTATGCCCCACTGTCGAGGAATTCCACGCCTACCTAGGGAGCCACGACTCCACGGAGCCGATTGTTCCAATGCTTAGAGAGAGCATGAAGAATATCGTAAAAGCCAAACTGGGTGTCAGCGGGAACGTTGCTGAGTTCTTGACCCGGGGTAATGCTATCAACATCGTGCAGCTGTACGAGAGATTCAGTCCCCCTGGAGACTTAACGGACTTCGAGTACCAAGGTCGCCGAATGACAGCTTGCTGTATTTGCCTCCTGGCGGCCTTTCTGCTGGTTCCTCCTGTTGGTCAGCCCAGTTCTCTGTTGGTTGGAGTCGCTGCTCAGATTGAGGCTCGCAAGGACGTCGCTCCCTTGGTCCTTGCAGAAACCTTGATGGGGTTGGATGCTGTTCGTCTTTGGGACGACGAGGTTTTTGGTGGCAGCCCACTGTTGCTGCAGGTTAGGGACCTCACTCAGCTCTCCTTTTTCTATTTCTCACATTCATTTTACCTCGACGCTCAGTTTAGGCTTTATCTGGCTCCTTACTTGTTTTCTCTCTTGTTCTGACAGATATGGCTTTGTGACAAGTTGAATTTGTTGACACCGCCGGCGAATGACTGGTGGTATCGAGCGAGCGGATGGAACCGTCTCTTCCAGGTGATGTACAGCAACGAAGATGACTGGGTTGATTTATTTGCATCTGCAGAGGAAGATGACATTGCTTGGCGGTGCCATTGGCTGAGGCTTCCTGCGATGACCGTGAGTAACATGGGCTCAACGCAAGTGTTTGTGGCTGGCTTGACAGGGTTCACTTTCTATTCACCCTTCCGCATCCTTCGTCAGCTTGGGCTCAGCCAGGAGGTGCCGTTGCAAGGAGCTGAAGTGCTTCGTCTCCCTCCCTTCACCATTCCGGGCCTTCGAAGTTATGTCCGAGCATGGGAGGCTCGTAGGACTGAGCCGAATGACCCACTCTTCTCAATTGCTTCGACCGGAAAGTATCGCAAGTGGCTAAGGAGGGATGTGGAAGCGAGAATGGGTTGATTGCTTACTTTGCCGTTTTTTGAAACAAAAGTTAGGTCTCGTTGTGCGTTTTCTATTTTCATGCTCAGCTTGTAATAAAGAAGTAATCTGAATAAAATTGACTGATTAAGGGTTTCCCCCTTTCGGTTCATTAATCGCATGCGCCTTGAAAGAAAAACATCTTGACTTGTCAATTTGGATTTGGATTTTTGAAATTTAGGACCGAACCTCAGAGTGAGATTGCCTACGTATCCCTTAAGAAAGGGAATCAGGCCCATACGTAGTTCGAGCTAGGGTTCGCTCGGGTATTAACACTCTCCTTTTTATGCTCTAAATTTTGCCTAGAACCGCCCTTTCGGGTTTTCGGCCTAGCGAGCTCTTTTTCGACTTTTTGCCTTAATTTTTGCTTAGGCCGCCCTTTCGGGTTTTCGACCTAGCAGTCTTGCTCTAATTTTTGCCTGGTACCGCCCGCCCTTGCGGTTTTCGGCCCAGCGAGCTCTCTCAGGGGTAATACCGTTTTGAGTTGATCCAAATTGACGAGAATTGAGAATTCGTTGCCGTCAAGATCAATGATCGAGGCTGCTCCTCCGGAAAGGATCGACTTGATGATGTACGGACCAACCCACTTTGGTCGGAACTTTCCTCGAAGATCAAAGATCGGTGCACGGATTTCCTTGACTACCATGTCCCCCTCTCGCAGGTCCCTCGATTTCACCTTCTTGTTGAATGCTCGGGCGATCCTCCGCTGATAACCCTAGATGTGGTACAAGGCTCGCAGTCTCCTTTCGTCAAACAACATGAGTTCCTCGAACCTTCCGCTGATCCATTCGGCCTCATCTATTCCTTATTCAGCCATGACTCTGAGCGATGGAACTTCTAGCTCGATGGGGAGAACGGCTTCCATACCATACACCAAAGAATAGGGTGTTGCCCCCGTCGGTGTGCGGATAGACGTCCGGTATCCCCACAAAGCTAGCGGTAGCTGTTCGTGCCAATCCCTAGCTGATTCGACAGTCCTTTCGAGGATTGACTTGATGGTCTTATTAGTTGCTTCGACTGCTCCATTCGTTTGTGGCCGATAAGTGGTTGAGTGATGCACTTGAATCTTAAATTCGTCAAAAAGCTCTAGAACTTTCCCCTTGAAGTGAACACCATTATCAGATACGAAGGCTTGAGGGACTCCATACCGATAGATGATGTTTTGCCTGATAAAGTGAGCCACTTGAACTGCCGTCAGAGTCTTATACGAGGCTGCCTCAACCCACTTAGTGAAATAATCGACCGCTACCAAAATGAACCTGTGCCCGTTAGAACCCGCAGGCGTGATCCTTCCAATGACGTCAATGCCCCAGGCGGAGAATGGCCATGGTGTTGCCATTGGGTGTAATTCCGAGGGAGGTACATGAATAAGATTAGCATGAGTTTGGCACTTGTGACATCGGCGCACATACTCGATGCAATCTGTCTCCATAGTCGACCAATAGTAACCCAACCTCAGAACTTTCTTCGCTAGCATCATTCCATTCATGTGGGGTCCACAAACTCCCTCATGGACTTCTTCCATCACTGCTCTCGTGTCATCCCCGTGAATACACAACTTGTGGACTCCGCACGGAGATCGCCGGTATAATTTTCCACCACAGATAATGTATTGAGATGCCAATCGTTGTAATGCGATTCGATCCTTCCTGGTAGAATCCGCAGGGAACTCTCCCTTCTCGACGAAATTCCAAATATCGTGAAACCAAGGGAGTCCATCATCAGGCTCGTCGATGTTCATGACGTAGTCGTACACGTGCTTGCCGCTCTGCTCAATCATGACAGGCCTTAGCTTTACCCCAATCGGAAGTTCCAGCATGGATGCCAAGGTAGCGAATGAGTCGACGAAGTGATTCTTCATCCTCGGGACGTTTGTAAAGGTCACTTTTTGAAAATTCGGAATAAGCTCGTCGAGCTGCTGATGATACGGCTTCATCTTCTCGTCTTTGACCTTCCATTCCCCGTTCGCTTGTGACACGACCAAGTTGGAATCCCCCACAACTTCCAGGACCTTGACTCCAATTTCCAATGCAGCTTCCGTTCCTACAATACACGCTTCGTATTCTGCCTCATTATTCGTGACTTCGAAGTTCAACTTGAAAGCTAAGGGAACATGTGACCCTTCGGGTGAGACCAATAGTATGCCGATCCCAAAACCTTTCTGATTGGCAGCTCCGTTGAAGTACAATGTCCATGTTTCGTTGATAGTAGTCATTACGTCTTCATCGGGAAATTGGAATTCAGTGTGTTCTGGCCCCTCGATCGGGCAATCTGCTAAAAACTCTGCTACTGCTCTTCCTTTCACTGACTTGCGGGTGACATACTTGATCTCGAACTCGGCCAATAAGAGCAACCAACGTGCTAGCTTACCGGTAAGTGCTGGCTTCTCGAATAGGTATTTGAGCGGGTCCATCCGAGAAATCAGTATCACTGAATAAGACAGCATGTAGTGTCTCAATTTCTTTGTGGCCCAAACGAGCGCCCAACATGTCTTCTCCAATGAAGTATATCGCTCTTCGCTCCCCACCATCTTCTTGCTCAGGTAGTAGATCGCTCTTTCAACCCCATCATCTCCCTCTTGTGCGAGCATGCACCCCATTGATGAGGGCGTGACGGACAAGTACAGGATCAAAGGTTCTCCCGGGATGGGTGGCATCAAGATGGGCGGATTCTGGAGGTAAGTTCGCACTGCTTCGAAAGCCTTTTGACACTTGTCGTTCCATTCGAATTTCACGTCCTTTTTGAGCAAACGAAACAACGGCTCACAGGTCAAAGTCAACTTGGCGATGAACCGGCTGATAAACTAAATTTTTCCCAAGAAACACCGGACTTCCTTCTCGGACTGAGGCGGCTTCATCTCGAGAATAGCTTTAATCTTAGAAGGATCCACCTCAATCCCCCTGGTCGTGATCATGAATCCAAGCATCTTTCCTGTCGTGACCCCAAACGTGCACTTCTGCGGATTGAGTCGCATTCTGTACTTTCGAATCCTCTCGAAGAACTTTCTCAACGCCGGGAGATGGTCTTTCCTTTCCTTTCCCTTCACTATCATGTCATCAACGTAAACCTCGACCTCCTTGTGAATCATGTCGTGCAACAATGTGGTGGCACCCCTCTGATACGTTGGACCGGTGTTTTTCAATCCAAATGGCATAACCCGATAACAATATGTCCCCCACTCGGTGATGAATGTGGTCTTTTCCTTGTCTTCCGAAGCTAGGAGAATCTGATTGTACCCCGAAAAGCCATCCATGAAGGAAAGTAGAGCGTGTCCTGCAGTATTATCCACGAGTACATCTATATGCGGTAATGGAAAATCGTCCTTAGGGCTTGCTTTGTTCAAATCCCTAAAATCGACACACTCTGATTTTTCCGTCCTTTTTGGGGACAGGAACAATGTTGGCTACCCAAGTGGGGTACTCTGTTACAATTAGAAAACAAGCGTCGATTTGTTTTGTGAGCTCTTCTTTTATTTTTAATACCTAATCAGGCCGCATTTTCCTTAATTTTTGCTTCACGGGTTTGGCTTCAGGGTAGAGTGGGATTCTGTGCTCGACTATCTCCGGGTCGATTCCGGGCATGTCTGCGTGGGACCAAGCGAAAACCTCTTTGAATTCTTTTAGTAAATCAGTGAGCTCTTGGAGCTCAGTGGGAGACAACCCGGAACCTACCTGAACCAATCGAGGGTTGTCCTCATCACCCAAGTTTATTGAGATTATTTCTTCTTTTAAAGGCTGAGCATGCCTTTCATTTTCGCGATCGATGAGGGAACGGATCTCCTTGGGAATGTCCCCATCGAGATCTATTCCTTCATCGTCGGGATCCACACAATTTATTTCAAAAATCGGCAAGTAAGCGGAAACGTCATTCATTTCATTAACCAAGTCAGCAGATGGGGGGAATACAGCGGTTGACTCGAATTCAAAATAAAAGCTACGAAGTGGAGGGCCGATGGGCACAAACTCCGACTCTGTGCTAGACGACGAGTCAGTATTGGACTTAAACTCAGACTCAGTGCAAGTGCTGTGAGTGCGAGTTACATGTGGAATGAAAGTGCAATTATCATAAATGCCTACTGCCTCCACAATGAGTTTGGAAGGGTCTTCAATTTCTTCTTCATCTCCAAGCGCAAGCACAGCAGGATCTTGCATCATACCCCCTGATTCCTCGCCCTCAAACAAGAGTTGGAGACTGCCCAAACCAAAAGCTTCGAACCAATCGAGTGCCTCAGATATCTCTTCCACCTTTGCAACCTCTTCATCACTTTCCCAGGTATCATTGGCAAAGATCTCGAAGCCAGGATACTTCATCTTTGTCTCGAGATCCACAAAGGGTTCAGGTTCTCCTTGGTATAGCGGCTCTTTTTCCTTTGATTTCATCTCTGTTGTACGGGTCCGGGCACGATTGCGCCATTTCTTTGTTGAATCACCCTTCTTGGCCTCATATTCCAGACCGAAACGCTCGTTATTTCTAGGAAAGTCGGGGAATTCTGGGACACCTTGAGCGTAAAGTCCCAAGCCCATGCCCGGCAGATACTTCATCCGTTTCATAATTTCCAATGCTGCAGAACTTACCAAGAAACCGTCCTCAGCCCGGATGGTACACACCTTCGAGGTCATGACCGCAAAACCTCCCATGGCAACATCTTCCTCTCCATGCATAATCTCAAGCAGCGGGGAATTGTCCTCGGCGTGCAGACGGATACCTGAGTCTCCATAGATGATAAGAGTTCCGGATTCCAAACCTAGGATGAGTTTTTGATGCAATGTTGAGGGCACACCCATAACATCCGGCCGATGTAGCCAAGGCCTTCCCAACAGGAGATTGAAAGATGCGGGTATTTCCAGCACACAGAATTCGACGGTGGTTTTGAACTTGCCAGTTGCCAACTCCAAGTTGATTGTCCCCAAAACATCTCGACGAGTATTGTCATAAGCACGAACGCCCAAGTTCGATGGTGTAAAATCCTTATTTTTGAGACCGAGACAATAGGCAGTGCGGAGTGGACACAAGTTAATGGCGGAGCCATTATCAACCAGGATTGCTGGAATCCACTTTCCCAGGCACTTCATGGTGATGTGAAGGGGTTTGTTATGGTCAGCTCCTTCAGGCGGCAAATCTTTCTCGGTGAAGGACAATGTATGCTGGGCGAGGTTCGGGGTTATAAGGGCAATAAGAGCTTCTGGAGCGATGTCAGAGGGAACCTCGAGTCTGGAAAGGGTGTTGACCAGCCTGCGGCGGTGCTCGCGGGAGGCGGCTAACACTCCCCACATAGACATGCAGGCGGGAGTTTCCTGGAGTTGACGGATAATAGGATCAGTGGAGGCTTCCGGATCAGGTTCAGGGAGCGAGTTGAGGTCAATGGACAATTTGGGCTGGGTAGGTGGGTTAGTTTTAGTGGAGCTAGTAGGGTTGTTTTAGTGGAGCTTGAGGGGTGGGGATGTTCAGGCTTGTGGGGTTGACAGGGGCATTCTGCTGTGGTGGAGGGGCTCGGGATGAGCTACCCTGTTGGAGGTTGGTAGGCTGGTAGACCCTTCCACTTCTGGTAAGGTTACTAACTGTTTTGGGGATTGGCTCCCACCAGGTACCTTCCCAGAAATCAGAGAAGTCCAAGTCGTAATCATCCGCCTTACGCTTCCCCTTGTCAATTGCTGTCTTCTCCAAAGTCTCGTTGAGAGTTTCCATTTCCAAAGCATGCCAGATGCTATCCTCCTCCAGAGAATTCCAGAAATTGGCATTGTTGCTGCTGTTGTCATTGCTAATCTGCAGAGATCCTTCATCCAACATGGCCTTGTTGACGGTCAACTCCTCACCATTCATCCACACATTTACCAATTCAGACTTTCCCCACAAATCTTCTGGATCCAACACGCAGATGTTGGGCTCATCTGGGATTTGAACTACTGGTTTGGAAGAGAACTCTTCGACGATGAATTCCTGTGGGAAGAAAAGATAATCCGTGGAACGTTCCAGAGCATCGGAGTCTCGAGTAAGGTTGACAATGGTCCTAGCGTTGAGCCCTAATAACATACGGGGATTCAACAGATCCATTTCTTCCATTATCTCTTCTTCTTGAAAAAGGTATGCCAATGATGTTTCGTCTAGGGGGTCAGAATCATCCATCCAGTGCCATCCGTTGGGTTCGGGCTCCCATTCCCATTCATCTTCCTCCTTGACAGGTTCGGGCTCCATGAATAGCGCAAACAGAGAATATCCATCCAACGGATCAGCCATGATCTCATCCCAGTCCTGCCTCCATTCTCCATATTCCAATTCCTCAACTTGGCTAGGGTTAAGTGCCACAGGTCATGTTCTAGTAATAAAAGCCCTTTCTTCCACCGCCAAGAAATCTTGCACCAGATCTTCCCACCTTAGCTGAAAGTCCCATTCCACGGTCTCAAGCGCGCAGACCGTATCCTCAATTGGCAACTCGATGGCTGGCTTGGGTTGGGTATCAGGAATGATGTAAAGGCTAGGGTTAAAAGGTTGGCTTATGGAGATGAAGTTGGTGCGGGCATTGGAATGCTTTGGGAGTGGATTTGAGACGGTGTTTGGTTTCTGTGGTGGCATAGGGAGAGTTTTGTTGTCTATCAGGTCTTGGATTGCATGGCGGAGACGAAAGCAGTTGTCGGTTAGGTGGCCCACATTCTGGTGATAGGCACAGTATGCGTTTGGATTGTGGGATGCGGGTAGTTTTTGAGGTAAGGGAGTAGGGGTAAGTGGCTTGAGGGTGCCGCTTTTGACCAATTCTCGAGCACGGAGAGTGGTCTTGAAGCCCGAGCAAAAGTGCGGGTGAGTCTGTGATTGGTAGCTGTGTGGCTATCTCGGTTCCACTCGGCTTGGGTTGTATTTGTGGAGGCATTGGGAAGGTTGGTGTAGTTGGCGTTGCCGAATAGGTTGCTGCTGTTTCCGGAGTATACTTTCTTGGGCTTAGGAGCGGGTTCGGGTTTGTCAAGGATTCCCAATTGAACTGCTTCTTCGACGGCTAAGCATGTGTCGAAGAATGTTTTAAAGTCTGAGCATGCTTGGGCCATCACCATATGTCTTGCCAGAGTGGGTTGAAGGTTACGGACAATCATCCGGATTTGGTCCCTATCACTCGGTCTATCCTTCATCTGTGCTGCCTTAGCCCTCCATCTTTTCACGAAATCGGCAAAGGCCTCTTTTGCTTCCATCTTTGTTGACTCCAATTCACGGGTGGTCACCTCCAACTGAATGTTGTAATTGTACTGCGCCACAAAAGCTGCGCATATATCCTCCCAAGAATGCTTCTTTCTTTCATCCAGTGAAGTAAACCAATGCAGAGCATGACCCACCAAAATCTGTGAGAACATCTGTGCCATAGCATCCTTTTCGACTCCCCACATGGAAAGTGCTCCAATGTATCCCGTCAGGTGTGCCTTTGGGTCTCCTGTTCCGTCAAACTTAGCAAAATCAATTGGCCTGAACTTCTCTGGAAGCTTTGCATTAGGAAACAGGCAAAGTTTATTGATGTCAAAGCCAGTCGACGCTATCTTCTCATTTCTTGCAACAGACTCCTCTAGCTGGGTGAGCTTCGCTAATACTGCTGCCATCTCGGGATTTCGCGGGGTTTCCAAATCAAAGACCAGTTGCTCTTGGTTTGGACTCGGGTTAGGGTTAGGGTTGAAGTTTAGGTTGGGATTTGGATTTGGATTTGGGTTTGGGATAGGAATTGGGTTAGAGATAGGAATTGGGTTAGGGATAGGACTTGGGTTAGGTACCGGATTCTGGGTCTGTGGTGGAAGGCGTCGTGCAACTCTAGTGATCATCATCATGAGTTGGGCAATTTGGTTATCAGTACGTTCGCCCAGGCGTTGAATATCTTCTCTGATCTGAGCCATTTCTCCGTTCAGATTTCCCGAGTTTGGGTTAGGGTTTGGACGGGGATTAGGAACGGGATTTGGGTTCGGATTTGGCTCGCCTCCGCTTGGATTCGGGTTAGGATTGCCTCCGTTCGGGTTAATGTTTGGATTGGGATTCGGATTTGGGTTGCCTGGGTTCGGGTTCAAGCCTCCGATCAATAGATCCATTTCTGCCCTCAAATCTGATGCACTGACGGAGTCTGTTTGTAGTTGGAGCCGTTCCAATCTCTGTCCCAAGGGTCTGGTCCAGGAGGGTATGATGTTCTTCTTTCTTGGCCCAATTGCTCAAAACTGACAGCAAAGCCAAAAACTTAAGCTCAGACGTGGTTCCTGCTTGCATTTTTATGAAATTTGTGCATGATTTTAGAAAATGAGTGTCTCATGTCACGTCATCGACTCTGATTTTTTTTTTTTTTTCAAAAACAATTAACTTGCGGGAGGTTGCCTCAAAATCCTCAGATTTTTAGGGTGTATCCTCATTTAGGAACAGTCGATGCCCAAAAGATGCTAAAAAATAAGCTAAATATTTGGCTGATATCCCATCGACAATTTGACCATTGGTTCGGAATGACTCGAGGCGGACAATGTGATGTGATAACTGAAGTAGCGTAAGCGGTACACTTGCTTTTAGCCTGAATGGTGTTGGCATCACAATGTTCTGCTCCCCTATCATTCCTTTCTTCTGGTTGAATCCCGATTGAATACTTAGTCAAGGACTTAGCAAAATCTTAGTTTCCTCTAGGTTCGGGTTCGAGGACTAATGAGATTTATCAACACGCATTAGAGTGCGTGACTCTTCATTGGGTCTTGGCAACCTTCCGAAGACTGCGCGAGCGAGTCTCGAGAATCGTGGCTGACAGCATGATGATGATGCAAGATGCAATGCAGCGTTTAACGGATTATAGCACATGGCCCTACCCTGCAGGCTCCTGTCCTAGTTTAAAAGGTTCTATGGTTTGCTATACATGTACAAAGGCCGGGTTTTGGCTTGAAATAGGTCCCCCGTACTAGAGTCAAAGTATACCTCCCGTTATTGAGCGTACACCCAATAATGGTACAAACGGTAGAGATGACTCATCACGGTCGAGGGTTGCTGAGCATTCCGGGATTCCTTGTCACCGGCAAGCCGGGCAAGATTGCCGAAACACAACAGCGGGGCTGCACAGGATATATATACAAGAAATAAAGAGTGAAATAAAATCCTTTGAAAATCCCACGAATGTTTTTTCAAGATTGGCTCACTAATCTAATTAATATTCAAAGAAAACGGACTGTTTTGGAAACGTGCCAATTTTCTCTTAAGTATTAATTAAATTTCATCCCCAGCAGAGTCGCCACTGTGGGCTACCACAGCCCTGGGTGGATATCGGGGCGGCCCGCAAAAGAAGCTCCTCGCCTTTTAGAATCGATTTAAAAAAAAATTTTGAAGAGTCGCCACCCGGGTTTGTGGTTCGCCACCCGAGAAACCGTTTTATTTGAAAATGATCGATTTGAATTTGAAAACCAGAGATTCGTTCGAAAAGGGTTCGGGAGCCACGTTACGAGGGGGGAAGGGTTTTACGGCACCCCCCTCGCCCGATTCGAAATCGGTCTCTACTGGACATTTGTGGGATTTTTCAAAAGATTTTATTTCATTAAGCAATTAGCAAGTATTTACAGTTATGTCAAGTATAGAAAAGTGCATGCATGTGCATGTGAACAGTGGGTAGATGAGAAATGGTGATAACATGCAAGAACGCTAGAAGCTGGAGCATCCTGTCACTTATATACTTTCGAGCGCTCGGAAGTACTCCCGAACGCTTGGGAGTATTGCATGTCTAACCTGCCACTCATGTTAGTCCAACAGAATACAATGGAATATAATACTGGAAATACAAACTAGAATGTTATTAAGTACTCTACAGGTTTGACAGATGGCCCAATAGATTGAGAACAGGTCTCACTCTTCTGGGCCATGCAATCTTACCTTTCTGGAAAATGGTTTAACAGCTATAAGAGGCCACAAGAGATACATGCATGACCATGCAAATGTAGTACAAGAATTAAGATGGGAAGAAATTTGAGTAAGATGACATGCAGCATACTCCCGAGCGCTCTTGAATGGATTCAAGCGCTCGAGAACGATCTTTTACACTGCCAGACTGATCACCACCAACTGACACCTTATTTTGACATTCTGATGTGGTAGATCTACCTCTTTCTTTTGAATGTGAGAAATTACTCTTTTCATCATGCTGAAAGACATGCTTTTACACTTCCTTTATGTGAAAATGATTCTTACCCTTTTGAAAATCAGACCAACCACATCAAAACATTTCAAGAAAGCCATTTTGCTTGGGATCAGCCTGCATTCCCTCTGCATGTTAGTTTAGATGCCAGAAAAAATGGAAAATGGGACTGGTCTCACTCTCGAGCGCTCCAGAGTATTCCCGAGCGCTCGGGAGTGTTTCCAGTGATGCATGCATGGAAAATACACTCGTATCCCTTTGCTCTTGCTTTAACACCATGGCATTCCCATCACACTTCCAGTATTGATGACCAGAATGAGCTGGGAAGCCTCCCTCAGAAGGAGAAAACAACCTTGTTTCTTGCTCAATACCAAGGTATGAAGCTTTTACCTTTTGCTTAGAACTTTGCTCCTTAAAAAAAAAGGTTTGGAAGATAGAAACTCCAAGGGATCAGATGCTGGTGATAGTATGTATTCCTTCCATCTTCTTGATGCCTTGGATGTTTGGTTTATTCTTGCTTTTGAAAAGGGAGTTTTTTTTTTTTTTGCTTGCCAAAGGATGAGAGCTGTTTTTTTTTTGCTTTGAACAGTCTGAGAGGGGTTCTAGAGAGAGAGAGCTCGTGCTCTGTTTTAGCTGAAGAATGCCTTATATAGGTAAAATGTAGCATATGGTTTTATTTTGGAAAATATCATTTAGAATCAAAAGAAATCTCAGCTCTGACTCATCCTCTGACTGAGGTTGAGTGAGGTCTAAGGCCAAGACCCGTTCAAACGGCTGAAATGATGACTGCATGGATAGTGGGGAAGCTCCCTCATCCATTGGGCAGTACAAAAGTCTCGAGCGCTTGAGAGTGATCTCGAGCGCTTGGGACTTCACTCTCGAGCGCTCGAGAGTTGACTGGTCAATGGTTTTGGAAAAGGTCTGGAGCGCTTGGGATTGATCCAGAGCGCTTGAAAATGATTTTTGACATTTTATTTCCCTTTTAAAGTCCTTCAAGGAGCATCGTTCCATTGGTCTAAGGCTTGTTCGATCCCATATTCATCATCGGGGAGCCTCCGGGCCACGAATCAAGGAAATTTGAATTGTCCAAATTGGGGTGTCTACACACCCCAATTTGGCCTAACGATTATTTCAACTACCACCTTGGGACCATCCCGATGATGATACGGATTTGATGATTGCTGATTGCTTTCTTGTGAAACCCCTGGACTTATGGTTCGAACTTTGAGCCACTTAGAGGACCCAATCCAGAGCCAAATAGCCTTTCAGATAGAAAGATAGTGTGTTAGGAAAATCCATCGGACGGCCGTAACATCGATATCACGACCTCAACATCCATTCCTCACCCGAGCAACCTGTTGCACCAAAAATCTCCCTGAGAGATCGAAGCCTCGGCCGCCAGATCAATGGCTTGACCGCCACATCCATTTCCAGGCCGCGACATCCTTTGCTCGGCCGCCAGATCGGCCTTTTTCCGCCAAACCCTATCGGTTGTTTGATCCAATTCCGCCGCCTCTCCGATGCGTTTGGGCCACGTTCAGAGATTGCAATGAAGAGTTTGAGTTGCAATGCAAGTGCAATTGCAACCCCGTGATTTGATTGGACCGAGTGAGTCACCCCCTTGCCTATATAAAGAGACCCTCGGATACACCCAAATAGACACGAAATTCCTGAGATCCATATACATTCAAGCCACGAAACTCTGGCTATATACTCCCAAAATCCCTCTCTACAAAAGCCCTAACCTCCCGAAGGCGGCCATCAATCCGACGATCCAACCCCGGAGTTCCAAACCCTAGCCCTAGGGTTTCGTCCAAGTAGCAATCAATCAGTCGATCCCCATCGATCCGAAGCAATCAAGCAACTGAGGGATCAAGGTGGTGAGGCCCAACGGCCTCTGGTTTGGTTTATTTAATGTTTTATGTCGTTAATCGTAGCTTTCTGATCGTTTGTTAGTTTTTTGTCTGGTGTGAGGAAGAACACCAGCCGAGCTTCGATGCCTCGGCCGGTACATTGACCCAGTGTGATCCCTCGGCCGCGACTTCCATTCGCCGGCCGAATAATCGATTTGCTGGCACAGCTTTGTTTTGACTCTTGCTTTCTGATGCATGCTTATTTACAGTCTCGGCTCACCTTATTAACTGTTCAAGGCATAAAAACAGACTACGTGTATGGAATTGAATAAAGCATCTATATGTCTTATGTTGAATGATTATGGGCTAGCTTCACGGCTAGGCAGAAAGGGGTGCCTAACACCTTCCTCATCGTACTTTTGGCTTTCGTATCCAGGAATCTCTATCTGCTTTCCTAGCTTTAACAAACTAGGTGGCGACTATTTTGATGATAACCGCTATCGTGTGGCGATACCTCTAGCCATGGAAGTATCCACGATCTTGGTTTTTGAAGCGAGCAACCAATCGAGCAAACACAGTGATGATACAACTGTATGGCGATGCCCCGTCTGGGAGGTGTCTACAGTTTTCTGGCGACTCTGCTGGGGATATGAGAGCCATAACCAAAAAAGTTCAACATAAGACTAATACATGCCTTATTTAATTCATTTATCATATGCATCGAGCAGGCAAGCCTCGTTGAGTTCACCTAATATCCCGGCATGACATGGGCTATGTTAAGGGTTCCAGCAAACTCCACAGTCACTTTTACCTTTTGGTATATCAAAAAGGGAATCATCCAATTACTGCCTATGATGGGCTGGTGAAAGGACTGGTGCCCTTTGACAACGGAGCACCCTGAGACCACCTAAACCTAACATGTGTTAGAAAGCCATAGAACCTATCAAACTAAGGCAGGAACCTAGAGGCTAGGAACCTACTTGCACTTTGCTTCCAAGTTCTTCCTCACACCTTGTATCATACTGTATTAACTCTTTCTGTGCAGAAAGGTTGGGATTTTTAGCCCAAATCCTAGCCCTATACAAGCCAAGTACTATTGACTTACAGGTACTCTACTTTTCAAGCAGGCACACTAGGTAGATCAAAGAGGCAACTTCAGCCAGTTTTATACTCTTACAACACCCGAAGCTCCGTCAAACAGAGGTCTGTACAGCCACCTCGCCTGTCATCATCGCCTCTCAAAACACCTTCACCGCAACGGTCCCGGTCACTTTCTGGGACTTTGCGGTCATCTTCTTAGCAATATCAACCATCTACCAAATCCCAAGGCTCACCAAGCAATCCTCCTGCCTCTATCCTAAGGATGGCAGACAATGACACTACTATCGCCGAGCTCCGAGCCCAAGTTGCTTATTTATAAGCCGAAAAAGCAGCAAGAGATGCTGAAGATAAGAATGACGAGGAAGCAGCAGGAAACCCGCGTGAAATGGTATTGGTAGAAAATTCAGAATTAACTAAACAAGTCAAGAAAATCAAGCATGCTTTAGCTCGTTCCCAAGGAGACCAAATTCTGGACTTTGAAGGACTTTGGCTCTTCCCAGATTCTCAACTGCCTGAGAAGTTCAAAATGCCAAACATCGAGAAGTTCAATGGAACTGGCAACCCTACCAGCCATGTCCGTCATGTTATTAACACCCTAAAGCCAATGGGTCTGAATGATGAACTCATCGCACAACTATTTCAAAGAACTCTCACTGGGAGTGCTCTCGACTGGTTCCTCACCTTGGAATTTGAACATTATCACACTTGGCCTGAGATCGCCAATGCTTTCATTAAGCATTATGCATACAATGTCCAAATTGAACTAACCACTCGAGATTTGGAAATGGCCAAGCAAGAGTCCAACGAGGACTTTGTCACTTTCGTGGCTGGGTGGAGGGAAAAGGCTGCCAAGATGAAGAGCCGCCCCTCTAAGGATGATCAAGTAAGGATAGTTGTCAAAAATCTACAACCCAAGTATCTCAAGCACATTTACACGCAGGCTATCGCCGATTTCAAGCGCTTGCATGCTACTGGGCTGCAAATTGAAGAAGGGCTCAAACTGGGACTCATTGGGAAAGAAGAAACCCCTCCACCCAAGAAAACCTTTTCAACCCTTACACCCAATGCCTTTGTCAACACCCTTAACTCAGCTTTGCCACAAGACCCTTTCCAAACTGGCCCATCCCAAAATTCAAACCGGTCTCGCCGTTACTTTAACCCCCTCTATATGACTCTATCCCAAGCCTTAGCCATCCTAAGCCGTCAAGGGCATCTCAAGCCCCTAAACAACCCTCCTCCTCAGCCACCTTATGGTCCAAGCTATGACGCCAATAAACAATGCACCTATCACCAGCATCCTGGACATGAGACAGATCGCTACATGCGCCTTCGTCATGATATCCAAGATCTCATCAACAATCAAACCATAAAGCCACCCAAACCCAATGTGCAAACCAATCCACTCCCTACTCACAATGCTGAGCCACCACCTCAAAACATCAATCTTATAAACCTTTCCGAAATCTCTCCATATAATCCTACCCAAAACATCACCCAAACCAAACCATCCATAACCTTTTCCGAAGATAGCCTCCCTTATGTCTATACAATTGACGATGGAGATTGGTGGTTGGAAATGGGCCAAGCCTTGCCAAGTGATTGGGAAGTTGGGAGGATTGAACCCGCTGATCCTTCGAGCATCCAAGAAGAAGAAATAGGACATCTCACTCGAAGCGGCAGAGTATACAAACCTCCTAAACTAAGTCGAGAAAGCTCAACTTCAACACGAGTAGTGGAGGAAGAAGAAGAGGAAAGTCAAAGGGTCGAACCTGAAGAAGACAGAGTGTTAAAACAATTGAAGAAAATTCAGGCTGATATCTCTATCTGGGGATTGCTTATGTCCTCCTACGAGCATCGCAATTCCTTCTTCAAAACTCTGGGAAAAGCTAAAGTTCCCATTAACATCACTCCTGAGGATCTAGTAAGCTTCATAACGGCGCCCAAAGCCCTGAAGCCAACAATAGCTTTCACTGACAAGGATCTGCCTCCTGAAGGCCTTGCACACAACAAACCCCTCTATATCTCTCTCAAGTGCCTCACTAAATGGATCCCGTTAGTCCTAGTGGATAATGGGTCTGCTCTAAATGTGTGCCATCAAAGGACGCTCGACAAGCTAGGAGTCAATACTGCAGATATACGCCCTTCCAGCCAAGGCGTAAGGGGATATGATAATTCAAAGAGGAGAGTGGTTGGGTGTGTTACCTTACCACTAGAAGTGGAGAGGATTAAGAGAGATGTGGAATTCCATGTAATGGACATACCAACTACCTTCAATCTCTTGTTGGGAAGGCCGTGGTTACATGACGCTGGGGCAGTACCTTCTACCTTGCATCAAAAAGTCAAGTTCGCAGCAGATGGGAAGGTCATCACCATCCTAGGGGATTCATCAATCCGAACCCATTCCGACACACCTGTACAAGAGGTAGGAACTGAAGAAACATTTCTCACTGGATTCAGCCTTGAAGAAGCAATTGTCGTACAAGCTCTAATGGCCGAAAGAAACTTCTACATAAGCACCCTTGCCATACGAATGATGAAGAAACACAACTACTATCCTGGATTGGGTTTAGGCAAAAGATCACAAGGCATCCCGCAAATGATCGATCCTCCGCATAATCAATACGCCTTTGGTCCTGGCTACACCCCGACAAAAGCCGAGATAGAGAAGAAGAGAAGCATGGAAAAAGCTAAGACAAGAGGGAGCAGGATCAAAGAAGAGAAACTCATGGTCCCAAAAACACTCAACGGCTGGTTTGTAAGAGAAGGAGAAGACTTCCCATTTTGTGGTTTCGCGGAAACATGGGAAGATGAAACCACCAAACAAAGGTATCCTGGAATGCAAATCTTCTTTGATCAAGAATGGACTGACAGTGATATGGAAGAAGAACCAATAAACCCTCTTCCTATTACTCCTAAAGATTGGATTGAGGTACTGGCTGAGTGTGACCTAAAGACTCTGTTTGGCAATGAAAAGGGTGAAGAGGAGTATAAAACTGTGAAAGGCAAAGGAGCAACTCCCGAGACGCTACATTAATTGCATGTCATGACAAAAGCATTACTTTTATTTCCTGAAATGAGCTAGGACATGTTTTGGGCCCCTGTTTGGGCATCTTCTGAAATTAAACTTTCATTTTACCTTTCCATTATATGCTTAATGAATAATTCATCCTTCGAAATGCAATAGCTACATGCTACAAACTCTTTGCCAAGGAAAAGGGAATTATAAGAATCAAATTCTTTATGTTGCTAACAAAAGGAAGGAAGGGACGAACCCTGATTGCTTAAGACTAAGTTCCTGTCAAAACTTAGGGAGATGACGCTATCTCCGTGAGAACACTTAGAGTTAGCTTATCTATTACGAAGGTACAAACACAAAAGGGAGATCCAAGAAAACATCTCCATCGAATTCCTTTCCAAAGCAAAAGGAATCTGTTCTAAAAGATACAACGAAATTTCTTGAGAGGATATGCTCGTTGGGTGACCAAGTAGCCCAAGCAAAAGTAAGAGCAAAGCCTGCTAGGGCAAGAAAACGCGCAATGCAGCCTAGGCAAAAGTTAAGGCACTCAAAGAAAAGCTCGCTAGGGACTCAACCTCCGCCAGGTAACCTAGGCAAAACTTAGAGCATGTGAGGAGAAAAACCAAGAGTGGAAGCCCAGCCTCAAAGGTAATCTCGAAACTACGTTTATGGCCTGATTCCCTGATTGGGATACGTAGGCAGTCTCACATTGAGATACGGCCCAAAACATTTGGAAAGAAGGAAAAACATCAACATGTTTGTACTCAGTAATAGGTATATAGCTAACCCTGCGTATTGAGCTCACAAAAGATGAGTTAGTCATTTTTCAAAGGATTGGCAAAGATAAAGGTCACGAGAATCATCGCTCGTGCTCTCCGACTCAAAAGTCACCAGCATAAGGGACAAGATATCCCGAGAGTCCCGTAACCTGGCAAAGAGATTGTGGAAGTAACAAAAGCAAACCAAAGACATGAATTTGATTCAAGCACAAGAAGGAAGAATGCCACCTGGCTAAAAAGCAAAAGTCCAGCTTCTTTAGGAAATAAGAAGTAGCGGCCGAAGAATGGAATTCTCGGCCGAGTAATCCATCCTTCGGCCCATGTTCCAATCTGCTACTGTTTTAACAATCATAGCAGTTACAAATTTTCAAACCATGCAAATTTGGAATATCTCAGGATAAAACACAATACTTGCCAAGCATGCTGAAGTTGCTTCGTAAAAAAAAAAAAATACATATCTGTTTTAAAACTAACAAGTACAGGTACAAAGAAAAAAGGGAAGCTACTGCCTACGACCCCTCTTGGGGGCACGACTAGAAGAGGAAGGACGAAAACGCTCAGGAACTGGAATACTGATCCTCTGTCCCTCATCAGCATCTTCATCACCAGCTCTGGCACCAGCTCCAGCACCCCCGTCATCAGCTCCAGCAGCTCCATCACCAGCCCTAGTGCTCCCACCCTCACTGACTCCAGCACTCTGGGTGACTGATACTGTCGGCACCTGCACCGCTTCAAGCTACAAAGAACAGAACATAGACATTCAGGTTCACATAGGATATGGGATGGAAATAAAAGAAATCAAGGGATACATACTGCAACTATCCGACTCCGCTGTCGCCGAACCAAATCCTTTGCACTCTGAAATGCACGTAGCCACTCCTGGACTATGTCAGCAGGCACTTGCAAGGAGGATCATCATATAGCAAAGCAAAGGAAAAATGTTGAAAAGAAACACTAAATATCCGCAATATTACCTGAGGAACCCCAGCAGGAAGCATATATAGCTGAGAGGCACACGGTGTCAGTGGTAGACGCTCCTCTTCCCCATTAGCATTATGGAAAGAAATGAAACTGGGAGCCCGTGGCCAAACAGGAGTGGCAGCAGCAGCGGCAGCAGTAACAGCAGGTAGAGTCAGCGAAGCCAAACGAAAGGCTGAGTAATCTCCCTCCCGAAGGAAATCTACAGCCAGCTGTCTCTCAAGAGCAAGAAGCAAGCCTTCTCCTGTCGAAAGATGAGTCGTCCTCATGCCCACTGGAGGAGGAAGGGGAACAAACTGCAATGCCTCAGAATGTGAGAAGTACTGGCTCGCTACCCTCTCCCCGAGATACCAAGCTCTCGAGAAAGGCCCCTCCAGGAGGAAGTGCTGGCTGTCCAAAGCCCTAGCAGAGGTCAACTCCAAAGGAGCGTCATCAAGAAGGGTCCTCCACGGATCAAAGCATACCTGCGATAAGGACGAATAGCATTAAAGATAGCAAAAACAGAGGAACTACATGGAAACCAAAAAATAGGTACAGCATACCTGATCTACTGTCAGACAATCCAAAACTCGTCTCCAAGCCAGCAGATCCATAGCAGGTGACCTCTTCTTTCGGATTCCCTTCAACCAACGGGCTGCCCGTGGAACGAATCTAGGTTCTCTATGATCAGTGGGAGGAGGGAACTGTAACAAATGCTCAAAAGCCCACAGCTGCAAGCAAAGATGGAAGGCAAACATGAGTTACAGAAATCAAAACAAATGAAGGAATAACCAAAAGTACTAAGCATACCTCAAGGACACGGTGGTGTCCACCCAGTGATAGGCTAACGTCTCGCGAGCAAGCGCTCAAATGACCATACAGTGTGGCCAAAGCAGGGGTCCCCCAGTCAAACTCTGCTATGGCCTCCAAGTCCACCAAAGCGGCCAAGAACTGAACATGCACTGAGTTCTCCTTGTTGCAGAACAGAGTCTGCCCAAGAAGGTAGAGGAGGAAAGCTCGTACCAGCTGAGGAAGAGATACCTCTGTCAAGATCCTCGCATGATCAAACTGCTCCCGAAGCCAGGTATAGGTGATGTGGCCGCTCTCAGGCACAGTGGGGGTCTTCCCCAAGAGATAGTCAAAAGCATCTCTCCGCTCATGGATCCGCGGATCAATCGGGAGAGGGTCACCGCCCACTCTCAAACCTGTAAGCAAGGCAAAGTCACCCCGCGTGATGGTCATCTCTCTAGCCTCAGGGAGATGAAAGGTGTTGGTGGTATCCCACCACCTCTCCACGAGTGCCGTGGTCAAGCCGAGCTCCGCCTTCGGAACGGGAAAGCCTAGTATCAGTCGCTCAAAACCAGCCAAGGCAACTACATCCCTGGCACTCTGAGGAAGCCTCTCGTACCACTCAAACACCTGTGGACCACTTCCCCACACACGCAGCTTCTCATTTGCCTGCAAATTACGAGAAGAAATCAATACAATAGCAAAAATGCCTAAACAGGGGGCAAATCTAAAGAACTCGATTTCCAATTCAAATATCAATTACAACTATATTGCAGGATAAAATGTACCTGCCGGTTGGTGAAACCGAAATGCTGCTCTGGCTCCCTGTGCAAAATCTCAGCTGAAGCGTCACTGAGAGGAGGACGGTATCGCAACGAACCACCGCCCCCGATAATGTGAACCAAAGGGGCATACGTGGCAGCATCAAACGACGGCAAAGCACCACTACCCACGTCAGAAGGAGTCTCGAACTCAGTATTAGGAGGAGTGGGCTGCGAAGAACTCCCCCCGACAGCCGGCCTACGTCGGCTAGAACGAAGAATGCCGGTACTTGAAACCCCACCCAGGACTGTGGCCTCCACGACCGGTGTCTTGCCCATATCTCTCGGAACGGCAGTAGAAGATAAAGGACCACCAGTGGTAGAGTCAATCGGAGGAGGATGAGAGGAAGCCATGGAAGATGGCGGTCGGAACAGTGGCAGTCGGGGGACGGCGGCGGTCGATTGGAGGAGGAATGAAGGGAATCGCTCGGTCGGAGGAGAGGAGGAGAGAAGTGATGAGTTGTGAAATAAACCGTGAGATCAATTGCCCGTAACTTAAATCGATTTTCTGATCTTTGGCTTTTACATGGCCGAAACATCGATACCTCGGCCGTCAAATCCATTATTCGGCCGAGAAATCGATCTCTTGGCCCTCCAATCGACTTCCTTCAACCCCAGCGGATTTTGCTCAGTGCACTAACTCAAGCTATTATTCTGGGTCCGTGACCAACAGAAGCATTGACTAAACTAGCCTTGGGGGCACGCCCAAGCACAAAGAGGCTCACTCTCCATAAACTGCAGACCAAAGCTCATCACGATCAAGCCTGTTATATCAGTGGCTTCATGCCAATTATCAACTTAGCGGCTCTAAGCCCATTATCTTAACGGATCCAAGACCCCTACTTATCATCAGCAGGCTCCTTGCCTATTTTCTCAACGGCTCTAAGCCTGTATTCACCGCCTCAGCAGGCTCCTTGCCTATTATCGCAACGGCTCCTCATCTAGCACCTCAAATAGCTCTCCGCCCGTACTAATTATCTCAGTGGCCCCACGCCCATTTTCAACACAGGCCTCTTATCCCAACGGCTCAACGCCCGTGCTCAAGCTATTCAGCGGCTCTAAGCCTATCAATTCAGCAGCTCAATGCCTATACTCATTATCAGCAGCTCTACGCTCACTAAAAGGGATCAACGGCTCTATGCCCGCATCTACCAATTTAGCGGCTCAAAACCTATTATCATGATGGCTCCATGCCCGTATTCACTACCAGCAGCTGTATGCTCGTTCAAGAGGCCCCATGCCTACTATCAATTCAGTGGCTCAAAGCCCATGTCTCAACGGCTCCACGCCTATTGTCAATTCAACGGCTCTACGCTCGTTATCATCTCAACTGGCTCAAAGCCGTAACTATCTGGCTCCACGCCGTAATTATCTCAGTGGCTCGAAGCCCACCACTCATGCGGCTCGAAGCCCATTACTCAACGGCTCTACGCCTGTTATCGACTCAGTGGCTCAAAGCCCACCATTCAGCGGCTCAAAGCCCATTATCTCAACTGGCTCAAAGCCGTAACAATTCTCAAACAGGCTCTACGCCATCCCAATCAGCAACAATTATCAAGCCCAACCACTGTGTACTGGATGCTCAAGTTCTACACTTGAATGCGCAAGCTCTACGTTTGAATGCCCAACCACTATGCGTGTATTGGATGCTCAAAGCCTGCACTTTGAACGCTTGGATTCGCCGTCCGAATGCTCGAGCTCTACGCCCCGAATGTCCTGAACTTGAAAGAAGCTCTAAGCTTATATCAAACACACACGCACGGGCCCGTGCACATATTGCATCAAACACATCGAGTCTGCATAATCATCACTATCACCTTAGCTGTTCACATCTAACAAATACTATCATACATACATGCTATGCTTTGCATCTGTCACTCACTCGCAGGTCTATCTTGCAATCAACCGGCTCTACGCCTCGGTTTTATTGATCGGTCCAGAACCTCGATCCTTTGGCTCAAAGCCAAATCTTTATGATGAGAAAGCTCTGCGCACAGACCATCAGAATACAACTGGCTCTACGCCTCGCTTCAATCACACCAAAGCTCGAACCTCTCAAGTTCTTACCTCCGGAAGGCAAAGATTTTTGAACTATCAACACTAGCTCCGCGCTTCGGTTCCATCTCCTAAGCTCTCGCCTTATGATCAAAACCAGCTCCACACTTTGGCCCAATCAAAGCTTCAATACCTCAAGCTCCCCGCCTGACAAACCGGCTCCGTGCCTCAGTTCCTTCATTACAACACTCCGTGCTTCAGTCACTGGCCCCTTGCCTCCCGCATCTCGAACAACGGCATCCAACTCATCTCCGGAAGATGACTTGGGTTCCACCCCTTATCTCAAAACTGGCATCCGATTCATCCCCGCAGATGGCTTGGATTCCGCCCCAACTACATCAATTCCTTCCAGCTCATTCGCAAGGATAGGCTACTCTACCGAGCTCCCCTCAGTCAAAGTAAGGATGATCAAGAAAAGCAAACACACCTGCCCTATACTGATCTACCCCAAAATACTAAAGGTAACTCTCCGCAAAAACTTCCCCAGTAGCCCCGCGCTCCTTCAACTACTTTCCACCAAAACCCTGGCATTACCCAGGTACGTTGCACTATGGCTGTTCAAGCCCGAAGGTACGTCT
Source organism: Rhododendron molle (assembly GCA_025413875.1). Lineage (NCBI taxonomy): Eukaryota > Viridiplantae > Streptophyta > Magnoliopsida > Ericales > Ericaceae > Rhododendron > Rhododendron molle. Next base: position 30,586,959 of record CM046391.1, on the reverse strand, counting down.
TCTGTCTCTAACCCTCCAAACATTTTCATTTCTAGGCTTTCATGAGGGTTTTTTGGCCTTGTCTTGTCTAGGATAGGCTTTGCTTGGAAGAAAGCATAAGATCATAGGCTTTTTAGGTATATCCTAGGTAATTATACCCTAGGTTGGCAAGCCTTGCAAGTAAGAAGGAAATGATGGCTAGGCTAATGTGTAGTCTTCCCATGTTTAGTGGAGACACCCCAATTTGGCCTAACGATTATTTCAACTCCCACCTTGGGACCATCCCGATGATGATACGGATTCGATGATTGCTGATTGCTTTCTTGTGAAACCCCGACTTATGGTTCGAACTTTGAGCCACTTAGAGGACCCAATCCAGAGCCAAATAGCCTTTCGGACAGAAAGATAGTGTGTTACGAAAATCCATCTGACGGCTGTAACATCGATATCACGGCCTCAACATCCATTCCTCACCCAAGCAACCTGTTGGACCAAAAATCTCCCTGAGAGATCGAAGCCTCGGCCGCCAGATCAATGGCTCGGCCGCCACATCCATTCCAGCCGCGACATCCTTTGCTCGACCGCCAGATCGGCCTTTTTCCGCCAAAACCTTCTGTCGGTTGTTTGATCCAATCCCGCCGCCTCTCCAATGCGTTCGGGCCACGTTCAGAGATTGCGATGAAGAGTTTGAGTTGCAATGCAAGTGCAATTGCAACCCCGTGATTTGATTGGACCGAGTGAGTCACCCCCTTGCCTATATAAAGAGACCCTCGGATACACCCAAATAGACACGAAATTTCTAAGATCCATATACATTCAAGCCACGAAACTCTAGCTATATACTCCCAAAATCCCCCTCTACAAAAGCCCTAACCTCCCGAAGGCGGCCATCAATCCGACGATCCAACCCCGGAGTTCCAAACCCTAGCCCTAGGGTTTCGTCCAAGTAGCAATCAATCAGTCGATCCCCATCGATCCGAAGCAATCAAGTAACTGAGGGATCAAGGTGGTGAGGCCCAACGGCCTTTGGTTTGGTTTATTTAATGTTTTATGTCGTTAATCGTAGCTTTCTGATCGTTTGTTAGTTTTTTGTCTGGTGTGAGGAAGAACACCAGCCGGGGCTTCGATGCCTCGGCCGGTACATTGACCCAGTGTGATCCCTCGGCCGCGACTGCCATTCGCCGGCCGAATGATCGATTTGCTGGCACAGCTTTGTTTTGACTCTTGCTTTCTGATGCATGCTTATTTACAGTCTCGGCTCACCTTATTAACTGTTTAAGGCATAAAAACAGACTACGTGTATGGAATTGAATAAAGCATCTATATGTCTTATGTTGAATGATTATGGGCTAGCTTCACGGCTAGGCAAAGAGGGGTGCCTAACACCTTCCCCTTACTGTACTTTTGGCTTTCGTATCCAGAATCTCTATCTGTTTTCCTAGCTTTAACAAACTAGGTGGCGACTCTGTTTTGATGATAACCGCTATCGTGTGGCGATACCTCTAGCCATGGAAGTATCCACGATCTTGGTTTATGAAGCGAGCAACCAATCGAGCAAACACAGTGATGATACAACTCTATGGCGATGCCCCGTCTGGGAGGTGTCTACAGCCTCCTGATTCATTTTTCCTTGCAATAGTCCATGAATGGAGTGTAGATGAATTCGCCACCACGATCTGTTCGAAGTGTCTTTATTTGTCTTCCGTTTTGTCTCTCCACCAAGGCTTGAAATTTGAGGAATACAGAGAAAGCTTCTGATTTTTTGTCAAGGATGTATAGCCCACATCATCTTGTATAGTCATCAACAAAGAGGAGAAAATATCTTTTTTCCACCAAGAGATGGTGTTCTGGTAGGGCCAAAAATATCAGAATGCACCAATTCCAAAGGCGCTTTAGCTCTTCAAGCGAACTTTGGAAATGGGAGTCTATACATTTTTCCATATATACACCCCTCAGAAACTTTATCAATTTTATCAATATTTGGTAGCTCTTTCACCATATTTTTCTCCTTTAGCAATCTCATGCCCTTGTAATTTAAGTGGCCATATCTTAGTGGCATTATTAATGGAAAAACTTTGTTTGGAGTCATTTTGACTTTTGCCACTTTAAAATTTTTCTTTTTGTCAATGATGGTGCACTCATCATTGTCAAAGTTAAGTGCATAACCTTTTTGCAGTAACTGCCCTACGCTTAATAAGTTTTGAGTAAGCCTAGGAACATAAAGGACATTTGAAATTAATTTTTGTTACCTCCCTTTGTGTAGACAGCAATAACTCAATTTCCTTTCACATTTTGCAGCTTCCCATCTCCCAACTTCACTTGTGAAGAGATTTTATCATCAAGCTGCACGAACTTTTCACGATCGCTTGTCATATGATTACTGCATCCACTATCCAAATACCAAATGTTATCTGACTCTTGTTGAGCATTCATGCAATAGAATAGGTGTTCCGCTTCACTTTCTTCTCAAAAATTAGCTTTGTTTTTTTCTTGATTGAACCAGCAATCTCGATCAGAATGATTAGAAACCTTGCATCTCTTGCATTTAAATCTGTAATCTTTGGATGCATGATTAGATTTTTTACAAATAATGCAAGAAGAGTTAGAGTTACCGCCATTAGGATTCCTTTGATTGTCGTATCCTTTTCCTTTGTTCCGGGCTTGAAATGCATTTTGGCCTCCACGTGTATTTCCGGTCATGCCTCCTCCTCGAAATGAGCCCTTCGCTTGACCTTCTTGGATCTTTCCTCCAAAATTGATTTTGCTTTGAAATGCTTGCTCCAAGGATTGATTTGTGAACCTACTCATTCTTTGTTCATGGGCCTCGAGAGAACTCATTAGTTCCTGTCGAGTAAGTTTAGACAAATCCTTGGATTCTTCGATAGCGGCTACAACATGATCAAACTTTGGGGGCAAACTCTTAAGAACCTTTTCAACGATTCTTTTATCCGGAAGGGTATCTCCATAACTTCGAATTTGATTGATAATTCCAGCAACTCGAGAAAAGAACATTTGAACGGATTCATTTTCCTTCATTGCTAGATTATCAAAGTCTCTTCATAGTGTTTGAAGTTTAATGGAGATAACCTTATCATAACCTTGATATTAAATTTTTAATATCTCCCATGCTTCTTTTGAAGTTTTTGCACCCATAATTTTTGAAAAGATAGATTTGCTTACCCCACGTTGAATGTTGAGGAGAGCCAAAGCATCTCGCTTCTTGTTCTCCTTGAACTTCTTCTTCCTTGCTTCCGTCCAAGTTGCTTCTTCTTCAGCATTTGCCGGTGCCTCGTATCCGCTTTCAACAAGATCCCACAATTCATATGAGACAAATAAAATTTGCATTTGGATGCTCCAATAGTCATAGTTCTCTCCCTCAAATATAGGAATGAGATTTTGTGCATAGATGAAAGTGGAAGAGTTGGTCTCCATGGTGGTTGAAAGAAGGACAAGGATGGATCGGTTATGTTAGCCCTGATACCAAAATTGTTGGGGTGCTTAGTTATATTTTGAATGAAATTGGAGAAGAGAAGGAGGTTGTAAGAAAGGAAGGGATGATTGATGCAATTAGAACAAAGGAGTCAAAGGCTTTTTAGCTTGTATTCATACATGGAAAAGTACACCAATGCTCTATTTATAGAGCTACTCCACCAACCCTTTTCTTCTAGAAAAATCTAGTTAAGCACATGTGCTTAATTACATGAAAGATCTTTTATGTTCTCGAATTTTCTAAATCTATCCATGTGCATAATTACAAAAAACCTTTCATGCTTCTTCTAGAATTATCTAGTCCTACCCATACAAATATCTTCTAGTGTAATTATTACTTCTACACACTTCTAATTATTTTAAACTTAGATATTTAAATACTTATTCATCGTTATTCTAGAAGATTACAAATTATATTTTCTAACACAAATGGCTCGGGAAAAGCAGAGGGCAAACTCTATGGTCTTGCACATTTGTCATACATGCTTATTGTCATAACTATATTCTAATTTAGTGTTCTCTCACGTAACCAGGTCATTATCCATGTGTTCGGAGTTGGTACGTAAAAGTTGATACAAGGACATGTCGGACAGTTACTATGAAGATGTTTGGAGAAGTTCATGTGTGTTGTTTTTGTGGGCCGACTTTTTTAGGGGAGATTATCTGGATTTTTTTTTTCTATTTGTTTCTTTTCTTTAATATGACAAATTTTTCTACGTTCTTTTTTATATCTCGTCAAGCACGCATTATGTTTTGTTGTGTGGCATTTTTTTTATTTTCATTGCTGTTTTGGATGGGGTGGGATCGTTAATAACTTCAAATTTTGTGCGGTTTAATGTGTGAAATCTAAGCATGCTAAAGTTTGGGATTGGTATATCGTTTGTTCTTTGTTTGTTTTTTTCTTCTTTGTTTGTTGAGTCAATTTAATGGGGCTAATGACTCATTGACGTTTCAAAAAGTTATGATGAGGATGTTGGACACAATCAACGTTAGTTGTGTTTGCGGACATGATCAACATTATGATAGCCTTTTCTAGGGAGACTGTTAGTGTTCATTTTTTATCTTTTGGCTTTTTTTTTTTTTTTTGAATATGACATGTTTTGCTATATTCTTTTTTTTTTAATCTACTCGAGGTACGCAATTTCGTCGTTGTGTATCGTTTCTTATTTCCATTGGTGTTTTGGATAGCCTTTTTTTTATTTTATCAAGTTTTACACGTTTGAGTTGGGGAATGCAAAAAGTTAGAGATTGAAAAATTGTTTATTCTTTAATTGTTTCGAGTTAACCAGGTCAATAAATATGCTTGGGTTATTGTTTTTCGCATAGTTGGATTCGTTGGGCAGGAGTTCATTTATTGCATGTGAGTCCAATATTTATTTGCTTGTCAATTATTCAAGTCATGCCTTCAGGCATGGGCATGTGCTAGTGTGTGTGTATATATATATATATTATAGGCACCAATTTAAAAAACTGCAATGAAAAAATTAACCATTTTTTAAGTCAGGTTTGTATTTTTTCAAATTGATCCATAATATTTCGAAATGAAAGTTCAAATAAATAGAAGCCCATCATTTTTTTCTTTAAATCTGATCATATCATAAAGCACTGTAACCCAAATTCCATTTTAATTTTAATTTTTTGATAGAATTCAAACTAAAAGCACATTTTAACCTTCATTTTTTTTGTTGGCTTGTATTTTATTTTATTTTTTATGACTTAAGTGGGCAACCAAGTTTGAGATCGGGTTTGGACAACCCAAACGCCATGGCCAGCACTGCACATAATTGTCTAACTTTTCTTAAAAATTCATTTAGAATTAGGAATTTTGAACGAAAAATTGAATTAAGTATTTCCAATAATATGATTGAGCTGATTTTTTAAAAGACCATTTGAACAATTCTTTCAAATTATTGAAGGGCTCATTATTTGTGTGTGCCTCGTAAACAAGAGAGAGCAATGTTACATAGTTGAATAGGAGGCGGGGGGCCTGCTCCCCCCCTTCCTGCTCCGCCCGGAGTGGGGCCCACTCCAGGTCTCGCTCCGATGATCGGGATCGTTTACTTTGTAGAGCTCGTCGAGTAGAACAACCATGGAAAAATCAGCTTAATTGGATATCATTAAGTGCCTGATCGGAACCTTTTTATCTTGAAAAGAATGGATCCGAAACACTGGATCAAATCCACTTGAACCCATGGACCGAGAGTTATATGGGTTCCGATCAGGCACTTAATGATATCCAATTAAACTGATTTTTTGCATGGTTGTTCTACTCGACGAGCTCTACAAAGTGAACAATCCCGATCATCGGAGCGAGACCCGGAGTGGGCCCCACTCCGAGCGGAGCAGGAAGGGGGGGAGCAGGCCCCCCACCTCCAGTTGAATAAGCTTGGTTGTGTCCCCGTTCAAGTATGAGCTAGAGCCAAACTAGAATTTGTTTGCGAGATTGGTCAATAGCAAGAAATGATACTTCCTTCGTTCCTTTTTAATTGTTCAATTTTGTAATTCCAACATATTAAAGAGACATCATATTACATCTGTCACATCAACTTTTTCTACTTACTCTTTATGGAAACATCACCATTACATTTTTACTCACTAACTTTTTAAAATAAAATCTACTTTTATGAGCAAAATAGAAAATGTATCAATTTTTACGCACTAACTTTATTAAATGGACATTTATTACTTAGGAATAGCCCAAAATAGAATACTGAACTCTAAAAAATGGACGGACGGTGTACTTCACTTTTGCAGTTTTTAGAAAGCGTTACGCACTACTTCCTTCGTCCCTTATTTAAGAGTCCAGTATTTCATTTGGAACTGTCCTTTAATAAGTGTCCATTTTGTAAAGTTAGTAGATAAAAATTGGTACATTACTTATTTTGTCCCTTAAAGTAGATTCCATTTTTTAAAGTTAGTGAGTAAAATTATAATAATGATTGATAAGTAAGAAAAGTGGAGGAAAAATTGATATGAAATGTATAATGATGATATCTTTTTAATAAGTTAGAATTACAAAACATGACACTTAAAAATGGATGGAAGGAGTAGTCGATAGATGACATTTTCCATCCAAATTGAACAATGAACCTAGTTTGTTTAACAGATAAAATATTTAATTTCAGATGCAAAATTACTATCCATTTTCATTTCCAAAACCATAATTCAGCTTGTTGTCCCAAATAACTCCATCAAGTTACTTCCTGTACAAGATCACAGCCCATATCATATTATATCATTGCATCTTCCAGTGCAAAAATATTTCACTAGGAGTTGAGTTGAGATCTTTCAATAAATAAATAAATGGAGTAAATAAAATCTTGGCCAGTTCCATACCTATGTCAAAAAATAATACACCTTCGTTTGATTTATTCGTTGCTTAAGTGAAAAAAATAGACGTAACCAGAAACAGATACATCCTTGAAACAATAACAATCGATATTTCAAGTACCGCAATTAAATCATTCGTCTAGTGGTGTTCTGGGTGTGGGGTCCTATAGTTAATCAGATGCAATTGGATCACAAAACTTGTATCAGAGCGAGTGTCCCTTGAATTCGAGCAAAAACTATTTAAGTTCTGTCATTGGGAGAATGAATTCCGATTCCCAGGAAGTTGAGACTATCTGAAGCAGCTCGCGGTTGATGTACTGTTGGAACATGAAGTTATATGAGATCCACTTCGCTGGGAAACAAACAGGTAGCACAAACAAGCACATGAATATCAAGTATAGTGGCTGTATGACAATTATAAACAGAATTACTTTTAAAACAAACGCATACACAGGCGTAATGGCTCCCGCTCACGAGGGTGACCAATGTGCTGGGACAGGGTCCTTGGATATAGCCCAATAGGCTGCAAATTTGATATATCCGTACTTTGACTATCCATCCTGACTAAAGCGAGCATTACAAATCAAATCAAAGATAACTGACTAGGAAAACCAAAGAATCAAACTGTACTTCAACTTTAAATCCTCGTGATAAATCATTCTTTGATTATGGCCATTATGCAATAACCTCGCCATGCAGCTCCAGATAGGACGTGTAGGGAAACATTTTAATTTTGCTCCAGAGAGGATGCGTATGGAAACCTTTTAATAGTGAATGGGGGGACAAGAGAGCTAACGAGAAAGACGTATTCACAGGAAACTTTGGACCATTATGTAGTTGTGAAACTTACTCAAGAGAGAAATATCGAACGTTGAAAACTTGAAATCCTACAAGTAGCATTTTCTGGAACAGTGGCAAGCTCGTGTGAAGTTGAGCTTTATTATAGGTTACACGGAAGTTGTTATGCGACTGTAAAGAAAAAACTTGCTCAAGCAATGTCGAGCTTGTTAATCGGGAATGAGATGAACTCTAAACTGAAACTGAAATACAAGGCTTGGGATAAAAACTATGCCCAGTCAGTCCCCAAATGATAGTCCGCAATAGTCTCGAAACAAAAGCTAAGAAGTAAGAAGCCTTTCATAATTACGAGTTTTGAACCGAATACAAACGTATAATTCATGCCCTTCCATAGATGCAAGCATATTTACTATTTAGCGCTCTAATGTCATACAAGTAAATTAAGCATTTTAAAAGAGAAAATCACAAATACAGAGAATGTAGAATGTTCTCCAGTACGTAAGCAGAGCACTAGTCACTTATTTATCTAACACAACACAATAGTCATGCAGACTTTGTTCCTCCTATGTAAATGAAGTTGCAGGTGTAATACGTTTTGCAAACAGCTGTTACAATGAGGACTGATCCCAAGCAGGCCAGGTACAGGACAGATCCACATAAACAAGTAGATTTGAACAATAACAATAATTCAAATTAACCACAAAGTAACAATCCATTTTGCACATTTCATCAATGAAAACGATAACTGAGAAGTTTGAAATACCTATTGACATAATTATAACCACGCCATTGAGATAGGTGAAGAAACATGATAACATCGAAAGTAGCAGTCTTAGTAAAGTACCTGATGTCAGTCCCTTTTCTTATTTCTCTTTCTTTAGTTCCTTCAATTCATAACTGATGCAGTGTGGTTGTCTCTGATATCATTTTACACTCATATGTCAGATGTTCAGATAACTGGATCGGAACAGAGAATAAATAGAACATTAGGAAAATTATTAAACTTTTGGGCTCCAAGATGAATATGTGCTTGAAGAGGCGAGGAAATACAGACATATCCACAAAAGATATGTAATAATGATCAAGTTATTCCTCTGTGTTGATGTATTAGGTTGGACTCAATTCTATTGTTTCTAAGCATGGCCTAACAGGAACGAAGCAGTGTCTGTTAAAGCATCCACCTCAAAATCAATTGGCAATGTGAGGAGAGGCCGCCTAAGCTCATATACTAGTTTTCGAGTAGATAATTAATCGATGCGGGACAATTTCTAAGCATCCACCTCAAAACCAATTGGCAATTAGAGGAGAGGCCGCTCAGGCTCATATACTAGTTTTCGAGTAGATAATTAATTGATGTGGGACAATTTCCAACAGTGTCTAGTAGTTCTTGCTATATATCAACATATGGAGAAACCACCAAATGTAGAGGCACCAACCTTGTTGAGGAATACAAAAGCATACTGATAACCAGATAAATTGAACATAGAGAACCCAAGTCAAACAGTATAATAATAGAAACACGTTCTACCTGTTGGCAACCAAAAAAAAAGACTCCCTCCGTCCCAAAAAGAATAACAATTTGTGAAATCCGTGTCATTTTTCATCGCTTATATCTTTCAATCTATAATGTTTTTCATGAGTTTGAAAATTTTGTATAATAGAATTAATCGAGAACTATCAAACAAGATGCATATTGCATATTTTTTGAGATCCGTATTAAAAGACATAAGGAGTTGAAATTGGCACGGATATCAAAAATTGACATCCATTATGGGACAGAGGGAGTAATACTCACCATTAAATGCGGCAAATTAATTGCAATTATGAGATTTATGAAGATGGATCCCTTCAAGGAGGAGAGATCTAGCCCTGTTGATTGCAGCAAAGCATAGGCATATGTGTTCCTCAAGATCCATGAGCTGGCTAAGGAAATTGAGATGATTTTTCTGAAGCTGCTTTGCGATCTCATGGATGGGATGCCTGTCGTTGCCCCTCTCCAATCCGAGTCGAATCAGAAACTTGTCACCCTCAACGGCTGTATACAGGCGCTCAACCAGGCGATCAATCGTGTCAAGGTCGTTGTGAAGGACATAAGTACCCTTTGCTACTGCATCAAGCTGTGCCATATGGACCATCTCCTTCTTAGTTATCTTGGAGGGGAGGACCGCGGGGAGTAGTGGGCCTGCAACAAGGACAATAAGAGCGTGAGAAGCTATGGCCACGGCTGTTATGCAAACACCAACAGCAGTACCAATGAGGCAGACGGTGGAGCAAGTGGTGGCACGGCGGAGGAGGCGGACCCTAGAGCGGGACTTGCAGAGGCGGCGATGGAGTTGGTCATTGAGCTGGGAAAAGCAATGGCGCATGTCGTGGAAGTTGTGGGAGTCTGGACAGGGGAAGGGATTGTCGAGGCGGTCAAATTTTAGAAAGATGTCAAATGCCCAGTCGCACTGAGACTGGGTGAGGAAGTTGGGGTCAGAATCTAGGGGGAGAACATCGAGGAGGTTATGAAGGTTGCGGTAAGTTAAGCGGGCCCGGCGGACACTGTCGTGGAGAATGAGGCAAAGATGGGAGGTATTTTCACTGTGGTCAAAGTAGGTGGAGACAAGATGGGTAAGGGTAGTTGGCCTAGCATGCTGAAGTGCTTTGTCGACACACTCTCGGCTAGGGTTAAGGATCTGTTCCAATGACTGATGTTCTTCAAGGGCCTCCCCTTCCCCTAAGTGTCCTTCTTCATAAGAAGGGTCATTGGGATGGATTCTAGACCATATCTCGCTGTAGGAAGTCGTCTGGATGGCAAGGGTGTATTCGCTTGTGAGATTGATGGTGGGAGAGGGTTGAGTGCTTGAACTCGGTGTATCTTCAGCTGAACTTCCTACAATTTGTTCACAAAGCAGTGTAAGATTGGTAACACATTAGAGCTTCATTAACTACAGGTCCTGTTTGTTTGTCCAAATTAAAGCACTAGATTGCTCAATAAATCCAAGGAACCACATACCTGACATTAATCTTTTGCAGCTAGGATATTCCACCAAACATGTGATATACAACACCTTGGGGCATGGCATTGTTGATTCCCTCACTATTAATCTGATAAGGTTACTTATTTTATGTAGTTTTATATCCCTACACTATATGCCCAACCAAACAAACAAGGCCCTAGATTAAAGGAAAGGGAATAGCATAATAGGAATTTACCTTGCAGTGATGGGAGGGATGAATTGGGATTTTGTCTTCTTTTTGACGATGATGGTATCACACAATGCAGCATTTGGTTGAGCCTCCAACAGGGGTGGCAGGTTTAATAAACTCAAATAAAGTATAAGATTGTGAATTGGCATCCAAGTACTTCAATCAAAGCTTCATAGCAAGTAGATGATCTAAAAGAACAGAGTTAGCTTTTAGTCTTCTTGTGACCGTGAAAGCAAAATGGCAACCGTAAGGAGTGAAAATTATAAAGATTGTACTACAAAATAACAGAACAATACATGTTTGGGAACACTCCAATATTTTCAATACTTTCACGTGTCCCAGATTAGCATACAGGACGTATCTAACCACGAAAAAAGTACCCTAAGATTGTGACAATATATAATCAAGAGCATAACTTAAAACATAAAAATGGCATGCACAAGCTACATATTCGACTAAATCCATCTCACATAACCAATAATTCATAACTAGCTTTTAAGCTCATCAACACAACAACAACAACAACAACAACAACAACAACAACAACAAGAGAATGACCAACGACACAACAACAACAACAACAACAACAACAACAACAACAACAACAACAACAGAACCCATGTAGTCCCCAATCATTGGGGTTATGGGCAAGAGAAGATTGGAGACAAACCTAACCTTTGGTAATATGCACAAGTGGCTGCTCTCATAATACAACTGAAACGGTGGCCCCCTTATACCTGTTTTGCTGCGAAACAATGCCCCCAAATCAAAGCCAAATGGCATTACAGAGGGCAGGCCTAGAGGCCCAATTCAATTTCTATGCACATTACCATGCTTCCTTCATTGATAGTCCAGAGCATCGGTATGCACAATAAGGGAATGACCAACCAAAAGTAATAATCATTAGATGGAGTCATTCAGCATCAAGCATCCTACTCCTGCTCAAATTGCTATTCTATCCCAATGTGTTTGTCCAACTGTGGAATCGAACTTTCTTAGGGAACACAAATTGTGCACGTAAAAAATCAACCTATGAAGCACCGACACTCCAAATAGGTCGCCGTACCCGTGTCGGGAGACGGTGACACACCATGTCACTTGTCCCTTAAATTTAATTCACTTTTGGAGGGGGACATGCCGGTGGCAATATTGTTTTCTTTCCAAATAATTTCAATTTTTTTTTTTTTTTTTTTGGGGGAAGCGTTATTGGAATACCCTTTTACCACCCTAAAACCAGTATAAATATCGATTCATATCAAAGTGCACACACTTTCTCTCTCTCTCTCTCTCTCTCTCTCCATATATATATGTGATGTATGGTTTACTTGTATGACTCATTTTGCAGAACACTTAAAACACACCATTTTCCAATTTTTTATTTTATAGTAAAATTATTTCCAAGAACATGCAAGCATCTTTTTGATGTTTTCCAGTTGAAGAGTTCCTTTGCCATATTTTTCTGAAAAAAAGAACATTTCAAAAACTGTCGACAAATTAAGTTTTCAGAGTTTTGAAAAAATGAATGCAAAGTAAATTATCAATACTACACACTGCAACGTATACAAAAATTGTCTTACTCCGAATTTAACGTAATGTAGCAGACTTGACCTAAGTATCCTCTTCGCTACACCAATCAGTCCAACATCAAATAGCATGTTTGGCATAGGGAAACATGCTACAAGGATGATCAACACCATTATCAGGAGTCAGATGCATGCTCACATATGGCAAACTGCGTAAACTGTGCTAAAGTGAAGTCGTACATATGCTGCTTTCCACCAAATCAATAGATCCCCATCAACTCCACTGAACCTGATGGGTGGATGGCTTTTGCACATAAACAGACTAAACACTTTATTTTTGGTGAAAATATACAACACGTGATATTAGGTATTTAGGTAGGTGCAACTGCAAGTGCATGAAGTGTGTCATCCTCCGCACAAAGATAAGTGAAAGTGGGTTTTGAGATTCCTTGTTATGAAGGCAGGCCGTTAATTGTAACTAGCATAGGTGAGTCTCAGGGGATGGTTTATATTGTTCCTATTTTTACTCTACTACATCTATGTACCACAGTAACAGTCAACTTGGACACAAAGATTGAAACTCGAGAGATAAAATGTAAACGGAGAATAAAAACACATATTGCATGATTACAAAATTTGAAGTATGTACACGAGCACACTACACAAACGTCGATAGAATAAAACCTACCAGTAGGAGGTATGGGCTGGGACATCACTAAAAATATATTTTATAATTTGAAGGAATACATTTGATGTGACAATGAGAAAATAACCAAACGAAATAATTAGTTAATGGCTTCATTGATAAAGGATCCAAGACAAAACAGAGTTCAAAGTCAATAGTAAGTTATGTACCTATGTTAGATGTCGTTTACGTAAAAGCTCGTAGAACACAAAGCTTACTTCTAAGAACATGCTAAGCACAAAACAGGGGAAGTGTTTTGCGTATCTGATAGCTTGCAGATGTACAATGCAAAGTACCGGTATGCAGTATTTACCTGGTACCAAGTGCAGATCTAGCTTATAGCTGGAGGGTTCTAACTTCTAATGTACCTATTGGGTTCAAAGAAGACATTTAACTTTTCCGGTTTTGTAAACTTATATTTGTACTCACTGAAGCACTAGTATTGTTGGAACTGGGCCAAAGTAAATTAAAATCCACTTGAAGTTAAGAGTAGGTAGATAATGGAGCCCAAAAAATTGAAAAATTAACCTAGCCCGAGAAATTTGTTAATGAAAAAGAACTTAGCAGCATTCCATTGAAGCTTCTCGTTAAAATAAAAGGCGGAAGATGAACAGACCGAAATATGGCATGGTGCGCTCTCTCTCTCTCTTTAAGCAACCGGTTAGTGCCTACCGACAAGGTTGGTACCGTGCATCCTGCACAACAGATGTTGAATATCACGTTGTTGCATGGCAAGGGACTGCGCCACATGGTACCATCAAACAATGCCTTGTGGTTGGACCGTACATTTACTGTGCGCATATTGTTGTATGTTGCATGGTCAGACAGAATTGCTCCGTACTGGCACACCTGATTTCCACTGTAGTTCACGGACGTGACCCGATCCGACACCTTGGACCGACTACTGCGCGGCTGGACGGAGCAGCCCAGCGGACCCTCCTATTGGAAGTGATGGGGTTATCCACTTTGGACCCATTTGGGTGATTTGGGTTATGGATTATATTCTGGACCACTACAGGTTTGATAGCCTGAAAGAAAGCTATTATGAAACACTTTCAACATACGAAAAATCGTCGTGCAACTGTTAAGTTTTATATGCTTGTGTGCTGTTGTAGAAAACAAGGGCATCTACACGTTAAACTTCCATTTTTCTCATCATTTGAAATGCTTATTCAGGATTGTCTCTTTATTTGACAGACATCATCATTAAGTGTGGTTTTTTCTTTTTACTACTAAATTTCTAGCAACAAATGTTTTGCATGTTTTTGTCACAGCTGACTTGAAGTTCTGGCACAAGATGCTTTTTTGATGTACACAAGCAGCTTCATAGATTAAAAACACAGCTATTTAATTCTAATCCCCTGAATGTATGAACACCACCACTAGAATGGCAAAAGATTGAAAATATAACTTGGTTAGACTATTCAAAAGACGACCGAATGCTTCCATGGAAAAAAAAAAAAATGGGACCCCTTTGTTTTCTTGACTCCGGACTTTCGACAAACATGTGTTGCGCAATAACAGTCATCGAGGAAAAAAAACCCACAACCCCTGATCCTCGTTGAATGAAAACATACAAACAACAAACTATCAAAAAGACGCCAAACAAGATCATCCATTACGCAATTATAGCATGTATGCAAGCATCCATACAAAGATAAGTACAAGTAAACATTAAGAGTGGGTAGAATTTAACATACCTAGTGGACTAGAGTAAGAAGGGTTGATGCTTAAAGTTAGATCACGTGGGTTTTAAAGCTATATGTTTGGTGGGGCTAATCTTGGAGAAACTTTCGAAGGCGATCTTCGACCAAATCGTTGCGGGCCTTGGTGCGAGCTTGTTGAGGGGCTACGTTGGCGAAGGAGAGGTGGGCTCCGATGGCGAAGAAGGCGGCGCCGGTGACGAAGCAGCCGATTGTGGCGGCCAGTTGCTTGGGCGTTGGCGGGCACGACCACAGGACCATATCCTCCTGAGTGGGAGTTTTTTTTATGAAAGTAATCTTTTTTTTTTTTTTAAACAATTGGTTGAAGTGCTCTGATTTTCAAATTATTTTTAAAATTAGTCGGTAGCGTCACTTCAAGTGCCGCTACCCAACTAGCGTTATTCTAATTGGCGCTACATGCCATGTGGCGCTATCCTGGGCCACGGTGGAATGGGCTAGCGCTATTTTAACGCTATTTAAAATAGTGCTAGCCAATTCGATAGCGCTATTTGAACAAGCACTACCCAATCAAGTAGCGTCATCTCAACTAACGCTACCTCTTATAGCTCGATTAGTCAAATGGTTCAGCCTTCATGAAATACAGACTCTTTCAGCC
Organism: Rhododendron molle; assembly: GCA_025413875.1. Lineage (NCBI taxonomy): Eukaryota > Viridiplantae > Streptophyta > Magnoliopsida > Ericales > Ericaceae > Rhododendron > Rhododendron molle. The sequence goes on along the minus strand of CM046391.1, from coordinate 30,571,644 downwards.
TCATCCATTCAGCTTTTTTAGTTACATATAGTTAAGTTTCTCAAATTTATTTCATATATTCTCATTATAATGTGATACTAATTTTGTTATTTTAATAGGCAATTTAACAATCGAACACTTAAGCGCTACAAAAATTAATAACCATAATAACTTTGCATTACATAACTCTAACAACAATACATCATTAACAACTTCCATGAAACAAAATAAAAACTGAACATTACAAGTTACAGATCCATTTTAGCACTTGAAAAGTTAAGCAGATGCATAGTTTTAAACATTACAAGTTACATATTTGCTGTTGAAGATGACGCTTCTTCCCTCTTTGAACATTTTGGCTTGTTATTCCCATGTCCACCACACAAGCTACAGGACTGTTTCTGTGATGGTTGCCCTTCAAGCCATTCATCTATTATATCCATCTCATTTTCGAAATCGATTTACTTGTGGACATCCTCAACTCCTAAGACGTTCTTCATTAGGATGAATTATTGGCTTTTCGTAGGGACGCCAATGTGGTTTGTCACGCAGTGGTACCAACGTTTCAGAGCTATAAATGGCTATGTTTGAGGCAATCATCCAAACATCGCCAAAGAATCGACTAGGGTCCATGGCCATTCTGTTACACACTGCAATCACATGCGAGCACGGCATTCGCCATTGCTGCATCTTGTTGCAAGTGCATGTCTGCCTTGAAGTCTATTGTGTGCCTATGGTTTCCTTTGTATGGGCCTGTTGGATTCAATGGAGTTCGCACCTCGTAGATTCCCGTCTCTCTGTCAAACTCAATCACTTCATGCCTTCTTGCCTTCTTGCCTTCTTCCTCCATTCATCGTACTTTTCCGTTGCAAATTTGCTGAATGTTTTGCCTAATTCGATCCCTTCCCTTGCTTTGATGGCATAGTCATTGAAATACCTAACACACTTATAGAATGTCGTCCTATTTGTAGCCACTATGGGGAGGTGTTGGGCTTCTTTGAGGACTCCAAGCTCTCAGACAGGTTTGTAGTGCGCGATCCGTATCGCATACCCCCATCGTGTCCATAGGACCACTTCCGTAGGGGTAGCTTCTCAAGATCCTTATTGACTGCACTGTCGGAAAACCTTTGAAGTTTTTGCATCTCATTCTCAAACTTTCTAACTTGTATTTCACAAGCTGCTAGTTTTACTTGGTCACCCACAATTTTTACTGTACCTCCGTACATAGTTTGCCCCTAAGTGGCGGGCATAATATCTGTGGTATGCCCATGGGGGTCTCCATTCTAGAGCATCTTTCAGATATGAAAGAAGGCCTGTGTGCCTGTCTGAAATGAGACACAAGTCTTGACGTTGAGTAGCATAAAACCTTACGCAATCGAGGAACCACCCCCACCATTCCTTGTTCTCCTTCTCGACGATAGCGAATGCAATAGGGAAGATTTGATTCTCAGCTGTAGACACCCCAATTTGGGCCTATTAAATATCCTTAATTTGCGCCCTCGAGGCTCCCGATGATGAATAGGGTCAAAACAGGCCTTGGAAAACTTGGACGATACTTCTTGGACTTTTTCAAAATCAAAACATTCCTTTTTCCCGACACCCTGAGGGTAAATTGGCACACATTTCAGCACATAAAATACCTTTGAATGAAACCAATTGGGTTAGAAAGAGGACTCAATGAGCTTTTCAACGCTTTGAAAAACACCCAAAACCGAGTTTGGGAGTGTCCGTGGCGCCCTTCTGAAGTTGGGCAGCCACTCCCAAGTACTCGAGACCACTCTAGAGCGCTCGGGAGTGCCACTCTAGAGCGCTTTGGAGTTCTGACAGGGCCAATGCATGTTGAGCTTGACCATTGACCATGGCTTTTTCAGACATTTTTTAGACTTTTTCAGTCCATTCAACGTTCAACCATGCTCTAGGTCAATACTTAGACTGCATGATCAGAAGACCAGCAGACATGTGTTCCCCCCAAATATTTTTCTACTTATTTTTGATTTATTTTTCAAATTTCAAACCTAATTTCCCCCACCCCTATATATATGGGTGTTTGGCTGGTTGAATGGGCACAGAAATTTCTCTCTCTCACTCCCCTATTTTCAGAAACTCTAGCTCTCAACCACCCTCAAACATTTCCCAACTCAAACATTTTTCAACTTTTATCTTTAAATATTTTTCAAGGAAAATCCAAACATCACAAAAGCAAATGAAGTCTTAGACTTCATTTTTTCTACTGTTTTTCAGCCCTCAATCAAGTATTCAAGTCAATCCAAGAAATCTTGTTCAAGCACAAAGGTATAAAATCTCATTTTATACTTAAGAGCTAATGTTTTTCCACTTCTGAAGAAGATCAGAGGCTCACACCAGTTTTCCATATTGGTTGTGACTTCTTTTGATCTTAGTTTAATAGCAAGAGCAAGAGGAATACAAAGAAACAAAACTTTTTCTGGGCACTGGATGCACTCCTGAGCGCTTGGGATCACTCCGGAGCGCTCGGGAGTGCTGCTGCTCACCAAAATCTTCTTTTGTCATCAAATGCTGCATTTTCTGTTCCTAGTAGACACTAGGTGTGCACTGGTCCTTCCAGAGCTCAATTAGGTTTATTTACAATTGCAAGGATGCAAAGTTTGAATGGTTAAAACCAGTTCTTAGCTGTTTAAGCTTCTGGCTGAGCACTTATGTACTTTGATTTCCTTTTGTCTTGCAGGCATTGTTAGCATGTGGATATGTTTAACCAAATTTGCAGGATGGCTTAACAGTGGTCCCGAGCGCTCGAGACCACTCCCAAGCGCTCGGGAGTGATTCCAGTGACAATTTGTTCTGTTATATTGTTCTGATATTTTACTTCATCATTCTATCGCACCTTGTACACCTTGCACATGCATGCACTGCTATCGTTTGGTGTTTGTACATACTTGCTAGTTGGTTTAATGAAACAAAACATTTTTATTAAAAATCCCATAAACATTGAGTAGAGACCGACATCGCGTCGAGCGAGGGGGGTGCCGTAAAACCCTTCCCCCCTCGTAACATACTTTCGAACCCTCAAAGGAATCTCTGGTTTTCAATTCAAAAAATCAATTTTCAATCAAAGCGGTTCCTCGGGTGGCGACTCTTCAAATTTTTCAACTCGATTCGTAAAAGGTATTATTTTTCGGGCCGCCCCGATCGACCCGGGGCTGTGGTAGCCCATAGTGGCGACTCTGCTGGGGATTGTGTTTAATTGATACTTGAGGAAAAATTTGGTGTGTTGACAAAACAGCCCGCTTTCCTTAAGCATCAATTAATCAAGAGAGCTAAGCTTGAAAAATGTTTGTGGGATTTTTAAAATATTTTGTTTCATTGTCTATCTTTTGTATGTATATTCTGTTCAACCTCGCTGTTGTGTTCTGGCAATCCTGCCCGGCTTGCCGGTGATAGGGAATCCCAAAATGCTCGGCAACCCTCGACTATGATGAGTCATACCTGCCGTTTGTATCGTTATTGGGTGTACGCTCGATAATCGAGAGGCATACCTTGACTCTAGTCCGGGGAACCCTTTCTAAACCAAAACCCGGCCTCTATACATGTGTAGAAAGCAATAGAACCATCCAAACTAGGACAAGAACCTGCAAGGTAGGACTATATGCTATATCCTGCCTACATGTTACTGCTTTCTGCACCTCATCGTGCATCTCATCCATGTCATGCCATCATGCTGTCTGTTCAATTTCAAGTCTTGTGCTCTTAAAACTCGATTGCGCGGTCTGTAGAAGGTTGCTGAGACCCGATGAAGAGTCGTGCACCTCAATGTACGTTGTCTAAACTACATGAGTCCTCAGAACAATGAGACTTTGGGAAATCAAAACATACTAAGTCCTTGACTAATGCTTAATTGAAGATTCAACAGAGAATAAAGAATAGCAAGGAAACGACACCGTGATGCCACGTCACTTACACCACTTCGGCTAATGGCGCCATGCCACGGACGCCACTTTGGTTATGGTATCACGTCATCTATACTAAGCTATTCCAAGTTCAAAATTGAAACTTCGAATGAGGACTAGTTGAATACTTAGTTCATTTTGACATCTCTTAGAACTTGTCGTTCTAAACAAAAGATACACCCTAAAACAAATTTTGAGGAATGAGGCAACCTTCGAAAGACTGTAATCTTATCCCGCTCGCACATCGCACCTTGCATCTTATGCTGTCCGTTTGCTTTTGGGTATAACTCTTAGACTCGCTCGCGCGGCTTGTTTAGGATTGCTTGGACCGATGAAGAGTCGTGCTTTTTAAAGGCACGTTGTTGGAATTAATTAGTCCTTGGAACGATGAGGTTTTAGGGATATCGAAATTCATTAAGTTTTCAATACATTTTTCAATCATGGATTCAATGAAGATTAACGAAACAATTAGGCTACAATGTCGTGATACCCACACCACTCAGGTTATAGTGCGAAGTCACTTATACCGCTTAGGCTAATGGCGCCATGCCACCTACGCCACCGCGGTTACGGTATCATGTCATTTACGCCAAACGTTTTTTTGAAACCAAAACATAAATTCCGGGTGGAAAATGTTAAAGACTTAATTTGTCTTGATATCTCCTAAGTCTTGTCATTCCTAATCAAAGGATACACATTCAAAAGAATCTCTAAGGACTAAGGCAATCCTTCATAGATTGCCATTTCTTGAGTCGGGGTCTAGGAGACCATAAATCCATGGAGTTTGGGATACCTCCAGTGTTCGCCGTGCTCGAACGGCTCCCTCTAGCCTTAAGTGCATCTTCCAGCAGTCTTATTGCTCTGTCTCGGATGGTCTTAGATAAGGAGATTGGCTCCGATTCCCAACGTACGGAATTTAACTTGCCTGACAACGACCTACCCGTGACTGTTGGAACTATCTGTAAAGTTGGATCCCTTGAGTCGACGATGGCAACACGTGAATAACAATTCTTTTATTCATACATATTTTTTTCCAATAAATCACGACAGGGGCACATTCTGAGTTCGCTTCTTACTTTACTGTCAGCACTGGGCCATCCATCCTACAGAAAAACCATACCCTCATGGACTCAGAATTTGTGGGAAGATATGGAACAGCCGGTGGGAATTTTGAATGGGGAACATCCGGACGGGGAACCGCCAACAGGGAATCTGAATGAGTTTGATCAAATCCGAACCTCTATCCGACAAATGGGTGAGCGAACAGAAAACCAGATTACCCAGTTGATGCTCATGATAACCGGGGTTGCCAGACGACTTCCACCTCCTCAAAATCCAGAAACACCCCTCGAAAATAATCGTGAACCACCTTCTGAACCAAACCCCCAAAGCCCAGAAATGGCTGCCATCAAAGCCAAATTAGCCCAACTTGAGCAGTCCTTGCCCAGAAGCGAAAGGATCACCTCAATCGTTTCGACATCGATGAACTCTGCCTCTTCCCAAATGCCAGACTACCCAAGGAATTCAAGCCAATCGACTTTGCTAAGTTCGACGAAACCGGTGACCCGAAGGCACACCTCACCAGCTACATTGGGGCACTTTCCATGTGGGGCGTGGAGAAGGACGCTATGGCCCAAATGTTTTGTCAAACATTGGTTGGACATGCCCTGCAGTGGTTCACTGTCTTGGAAACGACGAAGAAGAAATCTTGGGAGGACATCTGTGAGGCTTTCATGGCCCAGTTCGACTACAACATCCAACTTGAGGTCACCATCCGAGAGTTGGAATCAACAAAGATGGGATCGGAGGAGTCTTTTATGGATTTTGTCAGAAGATGGAGAGCAAAGACTATTTAGATGAAGGAGAAGCCCTCTGAGAAAGATCAAATTCGGATGATTGTCCGAAATCTCCAGCCCGCACTTGCCAGCACATGATCTTAGCTCAAGCCTCTTCCGATTTCAAGACATTCTTCGAAACAGGCCTGGCCGTCGAAGAAGCCATTCAGTTGGGCATCCTTAAAATACTGACAACCCCAATGCCTTCTGCGCCTTCCACCAAATGCCCGGTCACGCTACCAATGACTGTCACCATCTTCGTCATAAGATCCAAGACTTAATTGATGACGGAAGCATCCCAATGCCGAACCTTAGGTTTGAAGGAGGATTTCGAGTGCAGTAAAGTCAATCCATGAATGGAATCTGTCACGAGTTGGGGAAGTTTATGAGTTTCAAGTCGAGTCTTCGTCTTTCAAATTCGAGTCAGTTTGTACATCGAGTCTTTTATTCTTTCGTATGCTTTCAAATTCAAGTTTGTAGTCGAAAAAGAAAATCCAAAAGAGAGTCAGTTTCGTAGTCCCGAACTATGTTATGACCTGATTCCTTCGTAATTAAGAAGGATACGTAGGCAGCCTCATCCTATGGCCCGGTCATGTTCATTCGAGTCAATCCAAAAATTCGGTCATGATCTTTCAAGTCGATCCTTCTTCGGTCCGTCTCATCTTTCGAAATCAATCTCAAGCTTCTTGTGTCGAAATTGTGATGATAAACTTGTGTTTTATGATAATCCCTTAACTTGGTATTGTTTTGCACCATCAATTGAGAAGTCAAAACACGAGACACTTTGCCATTGCGAGAAGAAGAATTTCATGGGACTACTCCCTGGCACTGTCAAGAAGCGACGCCTTGGCCCGAAGAAAAGCTCGCTAGATCAAAACCTCAAAATGTGATCGAGGCAAAAGTTAGAGCACACAAATCTCTTAACTTGCATCTAGGATCTAGTTATCAAGTTGTGCAATTCAAAATGACGAAAGGCATTCTTTTCTTTTATCAAACGCTTGAAGATACATATCCATTGATAACCCCTTTGAGCTTAAATTGATTTATTTGGAAGAACCCAGCTAGGCAACTATCCCCCACACCGGGGTGAAATGAGGAGGACAAATGTGCCAAACACATGGTTATCATCTGCGCATCAGAATTCAAAGCGTGAAAGTGCCAAATACATGGGCACAATGAGATGCAAAACTTTGAAGAAAAATCAGAGAAAACTTAAAATCAATGAAAGTGCCAGACACATCGGCACAACAAAGTGTAAAGCAAATCAAGTGAAAGAAGGCACCCATCAAAAGCAAAAATGGCACAAAAATGTTCAAGTTGACTGCTAGCTCTCAAAACCCAAAGAAAATGAAATTTTTTGAGCCTATTATCCTTTTTTTGTTAAGCCAAACCTTGGCCACGTTACAACCCGAATAAAGTCCTTTCAGATTGGAAGACACAACTTGATAACAAAAATTCTAGACAATAGGAGAAAACAAGAAGGAGTGACAAGGCATTTCGTGAATCCCGCATAATCCTAACTGGGGCATTTTCAAAATTCATGGGTTGTCATCAGCAATCTAGGGCATGGTTTGTGGTAAAAATCCTCGTGTTTTGACAAGACAAGATCAAGAAAAATCCTGAATAAGCATCACTTGATGGAGCTAAAACAATTTCAAAACCCCAATTGGGAAAATCATCGAAACTTGATTTTATCATGACAATTTCAAACATCAATTGTGGGGCATACTCCATGTCCAGTCAAATCAAACTCCTTATCCAGTCAAAGTCATCATGGAGAGTCAGTCCTCTCATAAATGGTCTTTCTTGTTCTTCGAGTCATCTGAGCCTTGTCCAAATTCACAAGGTCACGTGTCTAGTCAGTCATATTGATCTTGAGGCCCTAACTCATGAGAGAAACTCCAATACATGGAAGAACCCGCGCTTGCACTCATGATAAAACTAGTTGCCGAAACTATCAGTGGAATCAAGGAAAAGAATCGGAACTAAGGTCCGTCACTCACTGGGGCACATCAGCCCAATGCCATCAATCATTGTAAGCATACAGCCAACATCAAGACGGGGGCATGAATGCTCAAAACTCAAGCCCTGATCAAGGTCAACCTTAAACCAACTCCAGCTCAAGCCCTGGGTCCAGCTAAAACCCAATTTACATCCAAAGACAAACTCCATCCCAAATCCTAAGATCCTGAAAATACCAGCCCTTTGGCCAAAAACAGTAAAGCAGAAAGGGTACTCGGACATGTCCTTGGTTTTTCAAAAAAAATAAAAAAATATCATCATTGTTGTCAGATGTCGAAACACGAGTCTCACTTTCTAGCCTCTACCTCTTATGGTCACATTCATCTATCATATTTGTCAACATGACTGCTTGACTTTTGCCATAGATTTGGCATTGTCCTCTTGGACATCATTCAATCATCTTCTGCCATCGATTTGGCACCGTCCTCTTGGACATCATTCAATCATCTTCCGCCATAGATTTGGTATTGTCCTTATTGACATCTTTCAATCACCTTTCGCCATAGATTTGGTTTTAATCCTTTCGAGACAAACTAATTTGTCCCGTTGGATGGCACCCCTCTCGGTGTATTCAATTTTCATCCCTTCGAGACAAACTAACTTGTCCGTTGGATGGCACCCCTCGCGGTGTATTCAATTTTTATCCTTTTGAGACAAACTGACTTGTCCCGTTGGACAGCACCCCTCGCGGTGTATTTTATGCTGGTTTTGAACCCGGCCTTTCTTTCTCTACGATAATCTGAATTATTCCACCCACTGAGACAAAGCAATCAGTGGGTGCTCCTCAATCAATTTGCCTTGTCAATTATTTGCTTGCATATTTTTATGCCTTCTACAGCATGCATGTTTGCATTTGCCCCGAAGAACTACGCTGGTCTGATCTCTGCAGAAAAGGGTACGTAGGCAACTCAAAAGAGCACAACCTCATGTTCCGAATGCTTGTACATCTTTACTTGCATTTGATTTTGAATTAAGGATTTAGTAGGGCTCGAATTGGGCTATCTCAATCTTTGGATGTCACTCATATCCAGACATGATGCCGAGCGCCATCCAAAGAGGGGCAACTGTAGACACCCCAATTTGGACCTATTAAATATCCTTAATTTGCACCCTCTAGGCTCCTCGATGATGAAATATGCTCAAAATAGGCCTTGGAAAACTTGGACGATCTTCTTGGACTTTTTCAAAATCAAAACATTCCTTTTTCCCGACACCCTGAGGGTAAAGTTTGCACACATTTCAGCACATAAAATACCTTTGAATGAAACCAATTGGGTTAGAAAGAGGACTCAACGAGCTTTCCAACGCTTCGAAAAACACCTAAAACCGAGTTCGCGAGTGTCCGTGGCGCCCTTCTGAAGTTGGGCAGCCATTCCCAAGCGCTTGGGACCACTCTAGAGCGCTTGGGAGTTCTGTCACAGCATGTGATGAGTTTGACCATTGATCATGGCTTTTTCAGTCCATTCAACGTTCAACCATGGTCTAGGTCAATACTCAGACTGCATGATCAGAAGACCAGCAGACATATTTCCCCCAAATATTTTTCTACTTATTTTTTATATATTTTTCAAATTTCAAACCTGATTTCCCCCACCCCTATATATATGGGTGTTTGGCTGGTTGAAAGGGCATGAAAATTTCTCTCTCTCACTCCCCTATTTTCAGAAACTCTAGCTCTCAACCACCTTCAGACATTTCCCAACTCAAACATTTTTCAACTTTCATCTTCAAATATTTTTAAGGGAAAATCCAAACATCACAAAAGCAAATGAAGTCTTAGACTTCATTTTTTCTACTGTTTTTTAGCCCTAAATCAAGTATTCATGTCAATCCAAGAAGTCTTGTTCAAGCACAAAGGTATAAAATCTCATTTTATACTTAAAAACTAATGTTTTTCCACTTTTGAGGGAGATCAGAGGCTCACACCAGTTTTCCATATTGGTTGTGACTTCTTTTGATCTTAGTTTAACAACAAGAGCAAGAGGAACACAAAGAAACAAAACTTTTTCTGGGCACTGGATGCACTCCTGAGTGCTCGGGATCACTCTGGAGCGCTCGGGAGTGCTGCTGCTCACCAAAATCTTCTTTTGTCATCAAATGTTGCATTTTTCGTTCTTAGTAGACACTGGGTGTGCATTGGTCCTTCCAGAGCTCAGTTTGGTTTATTTACAATTGCAAGGAAGCAAAGTTTGAATGGTTAAGACCAGTTCTTAGCTATTTAAGCTTCTGGCTGAGCACTTATGTACTTTGATTTCCTTTTGTCTTGCTGGCATTGTTAGTATGTGGATATGTCTAACCAAATTTTCAGGATGGCTTGACAGTGGTCCTGAGCGCTCGAGACCACTCCCAAGCGCTCGGGAGTGATTCCAGTGACAATTTGTTCTGTTATATTGTTCTGCTATTTTACTTCATCATTCTATCGCACCTTGTGCACCTTGCACATGCATGCACTACTATCTTTTGGTATTTGTACATACTTGCTAGTTGGTTTAATGAAACAAAACATTTTTATTAAAAATCCCACAAACATTGAGTAGACCGACATCGCGTCGGGCGAGGGGGGTGCCGTAAAACCCTTCCCCCCTCGTAACATGGCTTCCGAACCCTCAAACGAATCTTTGGTTTTCAATTCAAAAAATCAATTTTCAATCAAAGCAGTTCCTCGGGTGGCAAACCATAAATTCGGGTGGTGACTCTTCAAATTTTTCAACTCGATTCATAAACGGTATTATTTTTCGGGCTGCCCCGAACCGCCCGGGGCTGTGGTATCCCACATTAGCGTCTTGACTTACAGCAACAGGCAACGTTCCCTTGTATTTTCTTGTCAAGAAAGTACCATCAACACTAATTACAGGGCGACAATGCTTGAATCCTTCAATGGCGAGCCCGAATGCCCAAAACACAACATCAAATATAACATGTCCTGGCCTACCCGTCTCCTTTGTTATGATATGGGTTTGAGTACCCGGATTCCTCTCTTTAATAGCTTCCAGGTATTGAAGGAGTTCTGCGAATGATTCTTCCCAGTCACCGTAAATGGTTACTATAGCCATTTGTTTTGCAGCCCATGTCTTTGCATATGATGGGTAGTAACCATCGCACTTATCTTTCACCATTGCTTGAAAAGCCTTGACCTTCGTACTTGAGTCTGCTTCTAGGGTTGACATAATCGTATTGGCAATGTAGCGAGCGTCGAGCATCTGATGATCTGTGGTGACACTAAAAGCCAAGCAGTTGTGGGGTCTTGCATATCACGTAATTTTCCAGACATCCTGATCCTGCTTCTTTATTGCTCGAAGTCGCCACGAACATGGGTTTTGGTTTGCGCATTTGTAGACCAACAAACAGGTTGTGGACTGTTCTGTCTTTGCCACATAATTCCTGTTGATGCTATATTTCTTCACTGTATTTTTAACCTCAAGTTTCGAATAGAACATCTGCGGATAGAGGTAAGAAAATGCAATATTTTTCATGAAAAACCACATTTTACATATGAAATGTACGATGATATATAAAATGGGGGAGTTATGTTCAAAAAAACACATGTCCCTCAAAAAGCTCAGTCCTCTCGTCCCACCCAATGTGACTACTCGTTGGCATTGGTGGACTAGAGTCGACGAGGTTGGTCCATGTGTCTTGTGTCATCATGGTGGGTGGTTGTTCGAACATCCCTATTGGGTGTTCTTCACCTTCGTCGGCCTTTAATCCTGCATCAACATCTTCCTCCGAGCTGCGTGAGGCCTCGTCAATGTCTCTAATATGCACTTCAAACGCTCCAATGTCTGTAATGTCATCGTGGACTCCTTCAGGTATGATACGTCTGTTGTCAACGTCTTCAACATTCTCCTCGTTTTGAATGAAAGTGTTGTCATTTTGCCGGTGTTGAGGAAAATTTGGCCGCGATTGTCGTTGCGACCGATGACTCGAACATTGGTGCACGACACTTGCTTGGCTACATATGGCATCCATCGTTTTCGTGAACAGAACGAAGGTGTAGCCGGTGATTTTATCAGCTACATCGAACATAATTCCGATGCTACTACCATTCCCATCAACTCCAGCGTACTGGTATGTCGCATGAGGATAGCTCATAATTGGGAAGGGGTATGTTATTTTCATCAGTGTTCCCGGCATACCTGCTGCATTCCAAATCATCTCTTGCAAGTCATTAAAAGTTATCCCTCTCATAATTGGCAAGGGGATTGTCCTACCACCGACGTAGGACGGACCATTTGTTTGTTGGATAACACGTCCACATATGTAAACTAATACGTATATAGGATTTGAACCGCTCATTTTTTTTTACCGGAAGACTAAATTAGTAGTTCACCTTGCGGGTGAATTTGTTGGGAGAGTTGGAATCTTGACAATTATAGAGCCAAGTAGCGCATTATGAAGTGGCGCTACTCAAGTCAGTAGCGTATTTTGAAAGTGCGCTACTTGTCTGAAAAAATCTGTCATCTGTATGCTCTGCAAAGATTCATCTGTAGGCTCTGGCCAAGATTCGATCCAATCAAGGGTAGCGATAAGGCGCTAAATAACGGCAAGCGTTCATTCAGATGGCACTACATGGTAACACATGTTCTAGGTAAATTAATTTTTTCCCTGTTTCAAATCAATAGATAGTAATGAGTTTTTTTAGATTGTGAAAAAAATTTAAATTCCCTAACGAAAAAAATGCATATTTTGTAAGGCTAAGTTTGCGCACCGAACATGTAACGACCCTGATTTTTTGTCAATAAAAATTTTGCTAAAAATTTGAATTATATTTTAATACTTGGATTTCATTTTTAACATCCAAAAATCGGTCGTTATTGACTTATAAAAATTTTGTTGTTATATTTGAAAATTCTTTATTTGTTTTATAAATCCCTTTTAGTGATTAATAATCCGTCGTAATTAGGTTTAATGACTTAGGAGATTGGTATTCATCGCCCGGGCATTAAGGTCATTTTCTAAAGACGAGTATGCCTATTAAGACCTTGGTATAGTTACTTGGTAATTGTAGTAAAATCCTAGATTTATATTTCTCGGCTGGAAATCCTACATGGCAACCGATTAGTTAGCAACCCTAACTACCGTTTGGCTTAGTTACTTTTTCCTAACCTAGAGCGTTGCATCAATGGCAAAGTGGTTAAATTTTAGTCTTTGCCTTGACCATTGACTTGACAGCCTCGCCTTGGCGTCGGCTCGCTGTCGCGCCTGCCTTGCCTTGGCATCGGCTCGCTGTCGCGCCTGCCTTGCCTTGGCGTCGGCTCACTGTCGGGTCTGCCTCACCTAGGCGTCGGGTCGCTGTCGGGTCTGCCTCGCCTAGGCGTCGGGTCACTGTCGGGTTGCTCTGCCTTGGCTGCCATCGGGTTCTGCCTTGGCGTCGGGTCGCGCCTTGCTTTTGCCTTGGCGTTGCTGGGCTGCTTTGCTCTGACCTTGCCTTGGCTACGCCTTGGCCACTGTTTGGCCATCGGGCTGCCTTGGCCACCGCTTGGCCACTGCTTGGCTAGCGGGCCGCCTTGGCCACCGTTTTGCTAACGGGCCGCCTTGGCCACCGCTTGGCCACCGCTTTGCTAGCGGGCAGCCTTGGCCACTGCTTGGCCATCGCTTTGCTAGCGGGCTGCCTTGGCCACCGCTTTGCTAGCGGGCTGCCTTGGCCACACTCACGCCTTGCCTTGGCATTTGGCACCGTCGGGCTTTAATATTCCGTTATTAGGCGATTTCCTACTAAATAAAACCAAAATACCACTCGAGCAATGAAAGCCTAGATTAAGTATCGTTAGTCTTTAACCAATTAGTTAGATTCCTAATAGACTGTTAACCTAATCACTTGGATCCCAAATCTAATTAGGTTACCCTAACCCTAGATTAACCCTTTGAACCTTTTAGTTATCGACCAGTGGACAATAGCATTAGGATTTCCTTTACCTATTGGACGATAACGTTAGGGTTATCTTTACCCATTGGATAATAGGATAACCTTAGTTAATCCTCCAAAGTACAAGATTAGATTAGTTTAGTACTTAACTATAGTATTAGTGCAAGTATTACACTTTCTAGTATTACCCGTTGGGTAATAACCGCTAGGAGAATTATTACCCATTAGATGATAGACCAAAGTACTTGCCATCCTTAACCATTGGTTATTAACCGCTAGGGAAACTATTATCCATTGGATAATAGCTTTACTTGCCAACCAAGTATTAGGTTAATAAAATATTAGATTTGGCCATGTGTGAAATCCATTAAAATAGAATTAGTACATTAGGTAATATGTTATAAGTACTTGTACTTTGAAAGTATATCATAGTTTATTAGGATATTAGATATGACATATCTAGTAGGATTTTGTAGTACATGGCTATATATATATATATATATTGTGTGTGTACTTGTATATATATATAGTTATATATATAATAATAAGATCTTCCACATGTGTTAATTGATTAAATTATAGTTAGTACATGGATTTAATATCATTAGTACCTAGAACTTTGAAAGTATAAGTTAGTTTATTAGGAAAACTAGATTTGGAAGATATAGTCTAGATTAGGAAGTACGTACATATATTTATATATAGGTGTACTTGTATATAGATATATATATATATATATAATAATAATAATGAAAGTACACATGTGTGTGTTTGTATATTTTATTTGGAAAATCTAGATTATTTGTAAAACCTAGATTATGTAGTACCCATATCTACATTATTATATATGTTTGCTTTCTAGTATGTGTATATATATAGTACATGAGAGAGAGAGAGAGAGAAAGCCGAGAGAGGGGAGAGAGAGATTGGGTCGAGAGAGAGAAAGGGAGAGAGAGAGAAAGAAAGGAGGAGAGAGAGATAGTACCTTGGATTGATTTCTTGTGCTTCCATTGTACTTTAAAAGCATGCAATCTATGGGATTCTCTTTTACAAGCAAAAATCTATACTTTCAATGTACAACTTGTACATTTTCCCATTTTATTACTTGATCAAATCTCCTTTCTCCCATTCAATCTTCCATAATCCCATCCTAGGACAACAATATCTAGATTTCTATTATTTAAAGTACTAAGACTAGACTAGAAACCCATTAGAATAACCTAGTTTTGTCCTAGTTCTTGGAGTGAAAGAAAAGCAATATCTTGGTAGCCATGCAAGCCTAGTTTTAGGCCTTGAGCTTTCAAGCAAACTTGACATAAAATAATTTAAAAATGAGATATGGAGAGAGAGAGAGTGGGCCGGCCAAGGGGAGAGAGAGAGGGCCAATCCTTGCCTATAAATAGCAAGTCATTCCTCCATTTCATTCACACCTCTCCATTCTCCAAGTTCTCTCCTTGAAAGCATAAGAGTTCTTAGTGTTCTTGAGTAGTTCTAGCTTGTTCTTGAGCTTTCTTTCCATCTCCGCCACTAAACCACCATACGACCACCACCTCGATCCTAAAGTAGTAGTAGTATAGGTTACGATCTAGTTTTGAGAGAAACCTTTCTCTTTCGAAGCTATCGGAAGCTTATCGTAAGCCGTTACGCCGTTCGAGTGCCGACTTTCTTTCCGTCGTATTTCCGTAGTCTTTTTCTACCGCCAAGAAGAAAGGTAGATTTTTCCGATCTACTCTTCCTAAGTATACGTGATTTTATGTTAGTGTAGAGTTCTTCGAACCTAATTATCCTAAGTATAGTTTATGAGCATGATAGAAAAATATGTAGTATACTTGGATAAGTTGATCGTATGCTTTTATTTTACGTAGTTTACTTTGATCTTATGACTACTTGATTGCTCGATCTCGTGGTAGTTGCTTGTTTATGTATGAACTCGTCAATAAACATGTGTTGTTTGAACTTCCAAAAAGATGGCTATACGTTGTCGTTTTAAAAGATAAAGTGTTGTTTTAAATGAAGTATTCGTATTTTGACCTTTTAAACGATTGTGAGCATGATAGCATGTTGCTTGCCTTACTTGTGGTTATAAACAAGCATGATTAAATAGAGTTGGATGATCTTGCTAGTTTAGTTTCAAGATTACTTTAAAGTGATTCGTCCCGCCGCGGAGTCTATGCATGATTACGAGACACGAGAACCGAAAAGTAGAAACATGACACTTAGGGTGTGGATAAAGGAAATAATTGGACTTGGTAAAAAGGATTTTGGAAACTACGTAATGGCCGGACTTGGTAGCCTTACGTTGGTATGCGTTGCCAATGGAGCCGGACTTGGTAGCTTCATTTGGAGGTGAGTATGTGACACAATGTGCCGGACTTGGTAGCCATTGTGGCCAATAAGCCGGACTTGGTAGCTTATTGATTGTGTGCGTTCATAATGTGCCGGACTTGGTAGCCCATTGTGTAGATTGTTAACGGAGCCGGACGTGGTAGCTTCATTGATTGATTGGGCTTGGTTATCCGCGGAGACGAGCCAATGCAAGATTTGATAACGAGGCTGGACTTGGTAGCCGTTGGTAACAACGAATGAGAAAAGATTTTCAAAATGTTGATTTGGAAAGTGAAATGGTGACACGGTCTACGAAACGCTACGTAGGAGAAACTCTGATGACACGGACACTTACGCCGATTGAGTAATGAATGTGCATGTGTTATTGTACATCTCTAAATGTGAAGTTATTGAATGCACATGTGTTAGTTTGATTATTATCATGTATCTATGACCTGCTATGTGTAAGTTATGGGTTAGCGGGTATGGGATTGTTCTGCTGAGCTTTCGTAGCTCATGGTGTTACCTTTGGTGACCTTGACATATTATATCGGTGGCGACGCTGGTATAATGTGTCAGACTTTGTAGATGATCAAGATGGACAGTACACACTGGAGGCTTTTGGAGCCGAGGAGCTGGCTAGGATGGAAGAGCATGCGAAGCTATAGTTAGGAACCCTAGATCCCTCCTTGTATAAATATTGGACCCCAATAGGAGTTATGATGTAATAAAGAGCCAGACTCTCTTTTAATGTTCAATAAAATGTTTATTTAACGTACCCAAAATTCGGGGAGTTACAGAACACTTATCTAGGGACGGAGGGAGTATTTTCAAAGTACTTAAGTACCTCACAAAGTCAGTTTTCTTTAATGACCTTGAATAGTATATGGTAGAAATGCAGCGTGAAAACGCCCAAACTGTGCCTAAAACGCATTTCAGTAAACCAGAGAAGCACAAACCATATTTTCAGATAAATCATAACTATGCTACTTTTAAACGTTTAGCAGCTTCTAGGTCCTAGGGTGTTTGATTGGAGCAGTGGCACTCTAGAAAGCACATGTATTTGTCCTAGCTCCATACATGGGTTAACACATCAAGAAAAGGTACCAGCAATCACTACAAGAAAAATGAGAATATGTGACGAAATGGTGGTGACGAAAGTAGTTTTTGTATCCAAATATACCTATTTTGTGAGGAAAATATTTTTTCGTCACCAATTAAGAGGGCAAAAAGATTTAAGGTGAGGAAATTTTATTTTGTCACCAAATATAGTTAATCAATGGCGACAAAATAAATTTTGTTTGCAAAAGAGTAGAAAAAAATATAAGGTGACGAAAAAATAAATTTCGTCACCAATCCGTATCCTCCACATATACTTGCAACCATTTCGTGACAAAATAATTCCTCACAAAAGGAAATGCTTTGGGTGACAAATTCTTTTTGTCTTCCATTTTAAAGGAGGGATTTAAACAATTAAAAAAAATAGAGCTGGAAATTTTGGCGGGTTTCAGGGGCGGGGAAAAATTTGGGCGTTCATCCCAAAGTTCCCCCTTTCATCAGCATCAGACCACCCTATCTCTCTCAGACTGCTCCCCAGCCTCACTACAAGAAATTGGAACAATACCAGCGCTTTTTCTACCCGTGCTTACAAAAAGCGCTACAATAGGAGGTATACACCAATGCTTTTCCTAAGCATTGCTAAAATGAGGCTTTCCCAGCTCCTAAAGCAAAAGCGCTGGCATAGGCTGATCATTTCCCAGCGCCCAAGCAAAAGGTTGAAATAGATCCCCAAATTACCAACGCTTAGAAAAAGCGTTGGAATATACCCCTCATTTCCCAACGGCTTAGAAAAAGCACGGAAATAGACCCTATGAAAAAAATTTTGATCGACCAAAATCTAATAATATTACTGTATGTTATACATTTTTAATACTCTTCGCTACGACTATTTAACGGATCTCAATAAAACAAAACAATTTTAACAGTTGAGGCCGTTGATTTCGTTGTGCTTATTGATTAAATCATTATCGTAGAAAATTTTACTCGAACGGATTTAGAAAGCTCCTTGATTGGGATGAAATTAGTTTTTTGGATTATAATTATCGTCCGATCAAATGTGTAACAATACCTGATCTACTTTAGTCTTCGTACGATTGATGAATTGCGTGATATGTAAAAGATAAACAATTCGGATTGAAAAATAAAGACTCCAATGTGGTCGGGTCCCGCAATCTAATACTTTAATGACTCGGGATGCATCAAATGTTGCCCGATCAGGCGGTCGCCGAGATCCGATAATCTCTGATTTTGGTGACAACAACAGAATAAGTGAGACGTGAAATCTTAACGGTTCAGATCGACCACTGTAAAAATTGAGTTGGTAGCTACTTTTAAATTCTATACGTTCAATGCAACTGTTAACAAACTAAGTCTTGTGTTGTACTTAAACGTACGGTAGCCATTCAATCAGGATACATTTACGACAATCTAGACCGTTGATTTTGATTTCCTTGTTGATTATATCATTCTCCTAAAAATGTGTCTCGATCGGGTTTTGAAAGCTTTTTTTAACAAGACACGATTTCATTAACGATTGTCCAATCGAGTGTGTAGCGATACCTGATTGACTTCGTTTTTTGTACGACTGATGTACTCCATAATATGTAAAAGATGGACGGTTCCGAGTTTAAAAAAAGACTCAAGTGGGGTTGAGTATTGTAATCTAATACTTTAATGCCTTAGGATGCCTCAAATATTGTCTGACCAGGCAGTCGCCAATATCCGAAGATTTTTTATTTTGGTGATAATGATGGAATCAGTATGACGTAAATCCTGATGATTCAGATCGACTATTGTTAAAATATAATTGACTGATTAAG
This sequence comes from Rhododendron molle, assembly GCA_025413875.1. NCBI lineage: Eukaryota > Viridiplantae > Streptophyta > Magnoliopsida > Ericales > Ericaceae > Rhododendron > Rhododendron molle. The sequence continues at coordinate 30,552,815 of CM046391.1, read as the reverse complement.
TATAAAATTTGTTCGTACTACGTTATACGTTATATGAGGGCGCTTAATATTTTGGCGCTAATTGTCCAAAATAATTGAAACCCCAAAATCTGTTCATTTCCCCCGAAAACTAACGTGTTTGTCTCTTCCTGGTTCTCTACAAATTGTCTCTGCTGTTAGAATTTTTGCTACTACTGATCTTTTTCCCCCAAATGGCACGCTAAAAACAAATTCCCCCAAATGAAGAGAAATCCCCAAATCCCATTGTCTCCCTCTCTCTCTCTCTTTCGCTCTCTCCTTCCTGCGTAATCGTATGCCCTCACACCCATACTCAATTTCTTCCACATTCATTGTCTCCGGTGATACACCATAGCCAAGGTACATCGGACTCTCTCTCTCTCTCTCTCTCTCTCTCAGAAAATTGCGTTTGTATAGGTGGACTGAGATTCTCAATTCAAGGGTTTGGGATTTTGTTTGGTTGTTTACAAATTAAGGTTTCGAGAATTGGGGGTTTTGTAGTGGTTCTGAGCCATTGGGTCTGTATATTTCGTCCCCAATACTCCCTTCTCTCTCTTTGCGTATATGTATCCATGTACATATGTACGTAACTCTGTATATCTGTTATCCCTAAATTCAAAGTTTTAAACTCTATTTTTTTCATCCCGTATGCTGCATTTGCAATCTTCTTTGGAATGGGATCTACACTCATCTGAGATATGTTAATGGCAGAAAGGGGTTTTGCATTCATACTCTGTTATATGAAGGGGTTTCTTATATTCGATTGAAATGCTTTCGGAAATTTCGTACAGATGGTGGTGTATACACATTTTTATGCTGGTAAGTGAATTTTGTGTCCAACGAAGTGTTTGACAAATTGTGTAGAAGAGCAATTATGCTTCTATCCTTTCTGTTATTTCGGATGCCTACCAAGTGTTTGATACATTGTGTAAAAGAGCAATGATGTAGGCCCTATTTCCTCTTCTTCTTGTTTACTAATTCTTTCATAATTTCTAAAACGTTCAAAGGTGTTTATGATAAAGTGGTGCAATCCTAAGAATCTTATTGGTGAATGGTTGTTTGATTCAAATGCCATTTTCCAATACTTACGAGTTCACCGGTTTCTATTTTCTGAAATTGTTGGAAGTAAGCTGTGCCCATAACAATTTAGATGTGTTTTGTAAGTGCTCCGGCCTTGTTTGATTATCCAAACCCCTGGGCATGGGGGAAGTGGGGAATATGCTTTTTCCTCCCGGAGTCCCCTGCCCCTTATCCTATGAAACCACCATGGTCAATTGAGAAAATGAGAAAGGAGTTACATGTTTGAAGAATAAATTCTCTGATGCCAACTCTTATGGCCAGACACACTTATCATTGTCGAATGCTGTTTACTGTGATGTTTAAAGAATATGCTTAAACCAGCTGCATTGGCCTCATTATGTCATCATGCTATATAATGGCAAATCGAGGACAAAGCATCCATGTTTTTGTAGACTGTTAATCCTTCTATCCGTCTTTCTTTCCCTCTCCTTCCCCCTTCAAGCAATGGAATAGAGGTTTTTATTTCAACCTAAACTGACTTGCATTGCTTCTTAATAACTTTGATTTTACAAAGAATAGGCTGTCCTGAATCTTTAGTTTCCATTTGTCCTAGTTGTTAATCAGACTTAAAGTGAATCATTAAGAGGTTGAGTAATACTAGTATGTTTTAATCGAATGAAGGTTGGAGATAAAGCAAGCAAACGGGGGCACCAAGGAAGTCCCGGGACTTGTTGAAGTTCATGTTTGTGATACTGATGCAGTATGGAAGTTGCTCAAGCATGGGAGCAGAGCCAGATCTACTAATGCTAATCAGCTTAGCAGTCCCTCGCATTGGTAGTTCTAGTTCTAATTCCTTATATGTACCGAGCTAATTGTAGAGTAACAATACGAACAGATTTAAGCATCCCTAAAGCTTGGCTTGAATACTTGATCCAATCCATTGTTCATAAAATGAACTATGTTCCCTTAATTTTCCTTTGTCACAGTGAATCTCTCTCTCTCTCTCTCAAAAACACACACGCCTACACACATTAGAATACAAATTCATTTCCTTGACACTATTTCTTTCTATCTAAAACTGGAATTCGAGGATGACTCAGATGTTGTAGAGCTCTCTAGGTGAGTTTCTTGAGTGTTTCTGCGACTTTTTAGTTGAAGTGAAAAGTCTGTGAAGTGATTCAGAGAGTATACAAATCATCGGGACGAAGATAGCTTTTTGTTGGTATAACTACGGACAGTCACTCCAAGGCAAGGAATAAATTGCACAGGATCTCAATCTAAAACATAAATATTGTAATGGAAACTCACTTGTTTTATTTATATTGCAGCTAATCTCTCATCAAGTGAAACTTACTGCAACTTTCCAGGGGGAGATTACAAAACTCTAATGATTGTTCAGATCAACACAAGTGCTACTGATCTTAGAGAAACCCTTAGTTGTCTTAAGTTTGCTAACCGTGTCCGAGGTATTGAGCATGGACCTGGTCGGAAACGGACGGACATCTTAGAGCTTTTCAAGTACAAGCAACAGGTATGCATAAATTTAACTTCTATTCAAAGATTTCCTTTTTCTTCTTTGCATACTTCATTTACTCTTTATGGTATTAGAGTAAGGCAAGCAGTTTTCAGAATTCTTTCCAAATAAAGGATGTAGTTTTAAAAATTCTTTTCCTTGGGAATCTGAAAATAAAATAGCTTCACTTGAGTATAGTTAGCAATTTGTTGCCTAAACCATTTTTGGTTTCTCGTCAGGTTGTGCTTGGGATGCTTATTGCAGAAACAACAAAGTCATGGCTTGATGCTATCTAAATGGTTAATTACCCATTATCTGCTGTAAGTGTGCTTTAAGTACATTGGATAACCCATTATTTGCTGAAACTGACTATATATGCTGAAAATATGAACCGAATTGCTGGAAATGTTGTTTAGAGGCATAAATCACCCTTGTAGGTGCTGAAATTGAACTCTAATGGCTAAAAACTGATCTGATTTGCCTAGAATATATATGGCTGGAAGAATTGGGATTCAAGTTCATATTGTTGGAAACTGAAAATTAGTTGCTAGTGTGTCCAATATGTATTTGGGCATGTCCCCGCCGTGTCCCCGTGTCAGTGGACACGGCACCCGTTTGGAGTGTCGGTGCTTCATAGGGTTTGGTAGATTTGTTGGAATTGGTGTTTCAATTGCTATATTTTGTTGATGCTACATATTTCATCAAGTGTACGGCTATTGTTGCTACTTATGAGATCTGTTGGTGCTTTCATTTTTTGGTTTTGCTATCCATATGTGTCGTATGTTGATTTTGAGTGTTGATGTTGCAACTATATTGCTAGTTTTTGCGCTCTATTGAAGCTGTTGTCTGCTGGAACATGTTGTTGATAAGACTTAGAACTAGTGTAGCTTGTAAGCTGCATTTCTAGACATTGATATACTGATTGGATTTTGAAAGAATCATGAAAAGGAACTTGAATCGACCTTCAAAGATTTTTCATTTCCATAAATAGTATTTGATAGACTTTGGGACACAACTTAGTTTTCTTAGATATGAACTCTAAATTTCTTAGATATAAATAGTATTTGATAGACTTTGGGTAGATCAGCTTGAAATATAAAAAAAGCTAACCGAATATACATCCTACAAGGGGCATACTCCAGAAGGAAAAAGAAAACAAAATAAGAACTTAGAAAATGCCTAGAAAACGAATGTTTCAAGCCCCTCTAGATAGAGGGGAAGGAAACACTCTACAAAAGGAACATATGTGAACTAATACAACTAGAAGATAACAAAAGTGAGCTAAGCATGATTCATAACTCGACACCATTTAAGAACTTGCTTGAAGCAACAACAAAATTGATTGGCTGCTTGAAGAACACACACAACAGCTTACACTTGGAAATTGACTGGCTGGAATTGCAAAATGATGCACACAGCTTATATAGTTCTGTGGAACCTAGATACAGCAGCCGAAAGGGCTCTGGTACAGCAGCAGTTTGCTGCCATTACAGTAACAGCCAGCAGCAACCAGGATGCAGTAGTAGCAGCGAAGCAGAACAATAGCAGGCAGCCACTACTGGACAACAGCAGGCAGGCTAGCAATGAGAATGAGCATGATACACCACATGAGCAGTCAAAAACAAGCCAGGAAATCAAAAGATAACTAGGGACATGCCCCCTAGGAAGGCTTAAACAACCCAACGGACACCGCCTAAGGGTAGGTACAAATAATGGGACAACCCCCAAGCTCACAACTACAACATACAGCTTGATATTGTATACAACATAAAGACTGCCATCACAGTGAGCACTTTCAATGAATGATCAGCTAGACCAACAAAGCACCAGTGGTCCTCTATGTTAAACCCTTGCTACGCTACACACAGTGAAGCATAGGCAAAAGAGAACCTGCTCAACACTTGAAAACCAACACAATTGAGCTATACTGAGCAACTACAATTGAGCTATAGAGACAACAAACAATCCATCTGAGATGCACACAAGCCATCTTAAACAAACCCTACTGGACTCACATGCACCACATTATCCCTTGGTTAATACCTAAACCTTTTTAAAAACCTACCTTTTCTAGTCTACCTATATAAAGCTATATATATATATATGTATACTTTAGGAGAGGAGAGAGAGAGAGAGAGAGTGGAGAGAGAAGGCTGAGAGAGGAGAGAGAGAGAAAGAGAGTGCTAGTGTGTGCTAGTGTTTGGTCACTCCAACAAGCCACCTTCCTTGCAACCAAGTACAACCATCATGACCCTTTTCTTATGCTTTGACAAGCAAACCCTCCCTAAGACTAGAAAACTCATAAAACCCCTTATGATAACCTAGGACTTAGCCATAAATGAAAAAGACAACCCTTGGCATGCTTTGATTGACACATGAAGGAGAAAGTTGCATGCTTTCAAAGCATGACTTGACAACACAATGAGGGAAGGAGAGAGAGAGAAATTTCGGCCAAGGAGAGGAGAGGGGGGCCGGTTAGGAGAGAGAGGGAGAGTGTGGTGTGTGCATGTGTGCTTGGCTACTTGTACAAGCTAACCAAATAGCCCTAAACCTATTACCTTCTTTACAACCAAGCCTAGCCTTCCAAAGGACAACCTAGCCTATGATCTTGTGCTTTCTTGCAAGCAAAGCAACTCTAGGACAAGACTTGACTAGAAACCCTTCATAATGACCTAGTTTATTAGCCTTAAGTCTAAAAAGATTAGGACAACACAAGTCATGGAAGACTTGGGACGATATGACTAGACATGGCATGCTTGTAAAGCATGAAGTGACTAAACCAAAACCCTTCATGATTACCTAGTTCATTAGCCTTAAGCTAACCCATTCTAGGACGAGACAAGTCATGGAAGACTTGCCATGCTTTCAAAGCATGAAAAGACAAGACAAGGCATGCTTGGTAAGAATGAAATGACTAGACCATGGAGCTAATTAATGAGAGTAAAGGGAGAGAGAGGGGGCCGGCCATGAGGGAGAGGGAGAGCCCAAGAGTTTGCCTATAAATACCTTCATCACTTGCCATTTCAACTCACACCTCCATTCTTCCATTTCTCTCTAAGAAAGTCTAGTGTTCTTACTTTGTTCTTGCTTTGTTCTTGAGTTATTCTTGAAGTTCTTCACTTGTTCTTCCATAAACTCATCCCTAAACAAATTTTCAATCCATAAAGCCAAGTAGTTTTAGGTCGAGAATTAGTTTCGAGAGAAACCTTTCTCTTTCGAAGCTACTGGAAGCTTACCGTAGGAAGTCACTCCGCCCAATCACCGACGTACTTTCCGTAGCCGCCTACCGCCAAGAAGTACAGTAGAGTTCTCCGAACCTACTTACTCTAAGTATTGAAAGCGATATGTTTTGTATGATCTTGTAGAGTGTCCTTACTCTCTACCCCTAAGTATAGTTGTATGCATGTTTGAATTGAATATAGATATCCCTATCTACTTCCCTAAGTATAGAAAGCTTTATGTTTAGTACAATCTTGTTTTACGTAATTACTTTGATCATAGGAATACTTGAAAAGCATGATCTTGAGAATGATTGTTTGCATGACTTATAGAATCTTTCTAACTTGATTTCTTCGTCAATAAACATATGTTGTTTCCAAAAAGAAGGATATACATTTTTGTTTTAAAGATAAAGTGTTGTTTGAAAGGAAGTATTCGTATTTTGACCTTTTCAAAGATCGTAAGCTTGATTGCATGTTGCTTGCCTTACTTGTGGTTATGAACAAGCATGATAGAATAGAGTTGGATGATCTTGCATATTTCATATGAAAAGTCCTACCGCGGAGTCTATGCATGATACGAGACACGTGAAATTGGAAAGTAAAAACATGACACCTAGGGTGTGGTTGATATGGATAAAAAGGATTTTTGAAACCACATAATGACCATCTGTGGGTGCATTATGTGTGTGTGTGTGTGCCAATGGGAACCCGGCGCGGCGGAACCATTGTAAGGATACTCGAGAACCCGGCGCGGCGGAACCGAGGTTGGGTGTGTAGCTTGGTTATCCCCGGAGAGGCGCCAATGCAAATGTGTGCCAATGGGAACCCGACGCGGTGGAACCATTGTGAGGATACTCGGGAACCCGGCGCGGCAGAACCAAGGTTGGGTGTGTTAAAATGTGATTTTCAAAATGTTGATTTGGAAAATGAAAATGAGACACGTTATACGATGAGTCGCGTAGGAAAAACCCGAAAAACATGACACCAACAATAGTTAGTGAATGCGCATGTTTAATTGTTATATGTTCTTGTTGAAGCATGTTAAGTTTGGCAAAACCGTTATTATCTTTGACTTGTAAGTTAAAGGTTAGTGGGTTTTGGGTTACTCTATTGAGCTTTCAAGCTCACGGTGTTACCTTTGGTGACCCTGACATATTATATCGGTGGCGACGCTGGTATAATGTGTCAGACCTCATAGATGAGCAAGGAGAGCTGTACAACTTGGAGGCATTTGGAGAAGAGGAGCTTGCCAGGATGGAAGAAGAAAAGGAGCTGTAGATAACCTTAGATGTCCTCCCTTTTGTGTAATATAAGGACCCTCTGGGGGTTTGTGATGTAATAATGAGCCAGACTCTACCCCTTTTATTCAATAAAATGTTTAGTTAACGAACCCGATTTTGGGGGCGTTACAGCTTGGTATCAGAGTTTTAGCTTCAAAACCTCGGCTTTGGGTAGAATGGGTAGCCTATAAGATAAGTTTGACCGTTGCACAAACAAGACTTGAGTTTAAGTTTATCGTCCCAAATTGGGTGGAATTCTGACAAAACAATATTCGGATTGAAGCAAGGTGTGGAAATTGGCAGTACCACCGAGCTGGGAATTCCCGAACAATTGGATGATGACTTAAATCTAGAATCGAATGTGGAACATAGAAATTTCGTTGTTTCCCTAGCGCTAGCAAACTTTGTCTTAAACGTCACTAATTAAGGTTTAAAACTTTCCTTGTAGATGGATCACCTAGCCAAATTGACTATTGGAGCTCACCAACTCGAGGTCACCCTAGAAGCTATGACCATCCAACTGATGGAGAGGCCTGACTACATTGTCACCATACTCGCAGAAATCCGTGATTTCAAAAGAGTACAGCGTCATACCCCTACCCCCGTGGAAGATGACCCCTGGTTTCCTATGATGTTCCCAATCCTGTGTTCCTTCTATGGATTCTTTGGAACCCTACCTCCGATGGAAAACTTCACGTATGGTGAAGAAGAAACCGAAGATAAGGAGGTTGCTAATAAGGCGACTAAGGAGGAGGAAGATAGTGGGAGCAAAGAAGAGGCCGAGGAAGTTGAGGTTCTAGCCAACCTGTGAAGCCAAGGATGCTACTTAGGCATACCTAAATAAGCCTAGCAATAGTTGTAATCCTTTGGGATTAAGATTGTTAAACTAGTATCACTGTCACTTATCTTCTAAGCCGCTTAGGAATGCCTAAGCTATCATTAGACTTTTGGTGTGTAGTAGGAAACTTAGGCTAATGAGTCTATCCTTGTATTTGCTTCTGTAGGCTGTGTTGTACTTGTCTCTACTTTAAGCAAGTCTTTGTGGTAATCCTTGATGTACCTATTTTTATTAAGTAATGAAATTATGTGTTTCTTTCCTAAGTATGATTACTGCTTATGTGAATACCTACTTTTAGGGTATGTCCGCCTTACGCCGTTAAGTCTAATATATAACTCTTCATTTGTTATAGATGTCGAACCCACGCCGAAGAGATGCCCACCTTTCACCCCGTGAACCCGAGCCAACTACCGATCATTGCTAGCACCTGAGTACACCGGACCAACACTCCCACATATGGATGACATGGAACTTTATGAAGTCCCAATCACTTGGGAGGAACCCCAACCCGTTGCAATTCCTGAGAACCTTCCACCTACCCAACTCCCTGCACCACCTATCGAAAACTTCGAGCAACCATTTAGCTTCTCTACCTTTGGTTTGGAGATTGACCTAAAACTTGAGATGGCGATGCTAGGATTTTCCCAATACTACCCAGAACCATTGGAAGAACCACTTGTCCTGATTTGGGAGGAAATACTTAAGCAAGAGCGAGAGTATTTCCAGAAAGTTGAAACCGAAGCCGAGAAGAACTACAAAAAGTGGCTGAGAGAGATGTTCGGAATAGTCCTTCCCTAGATTGTAGTAGCGATGTAGAATAAGCCTGTTGGTCGATAAGATCATGAGGTAGTAGTGCGTAGTAATATTCCAGTTGTATTAGGAAACCTTATTTTAGGTTCTTATCTGCCTCTTTGTAGTAGAATTCTATGCTTATGTGTGTAACCCTTTGCTTATCAATAAAAAGTCTACTTTGTTTGGAAAAAGTATGGTTGCTTACTACTCGATATTTTGCTTTAGTGGATGAAACGCTATCTACGAAAAGCAATAGTTTAACATAGACTAAACCTCCCCCTTGCGATTTCAACTCGTAAATGGTGAACCGATGCAGTGGATTGGGATTTGAGACTGGAGAAACCTCTAACGCTAACCCCAACCTAACCCAGATCATGCAAGCTTTCATGGCTGCTTTGAATGCCAACCGCCAAAACCAAAACCGCGATAATGAATCGATGACCCGAACCCGAGCGATGAGCGAGTTCTGCAAATGCCGACCCCCAACTTTCAATGGAGACCCTAACCCCACTGTAGCCGAAGCATGGCTTAAGGAAACCAAGGTGATCCTGGACACCTTGAAGATCACCCGGAATGGGGATCGTGTGGCCCTCACCACGTACCAACTGAAGGGTGAACCCGTTATTGGTGGGAGTTGATGGAAGCAACTCATACTGTAGCCACCATGACGTTTGACGAATTTGAAACCCTGTTCCTTGACAAATACTTTCCCACACCCATTCGTCTAGCCAAGGAGCAAGAATTCATGAACCTTAAGCAAGGGACCATGACTGTTACGTAGTACGCAGCAAAGTTCGAGGAGTTGTCTCACTATGCCCCGAACGCTGTGGCAACTGAGGATAAGAAGGCAAAAAGATTCGAGTGGGGACTGACGACTGCTCGAAGGGCCGTGGTGGCATAAGAGTTTCCCACCTATTCCGACGTTGTCAACTGTGCCCTCCGATTGGAGAGTGAGGAGGTGGACTTCAAAACCCGCTGGAGGAAGGCAATCGGCAACACTGGTGGACCTATTCGAACCCAACGCCCCAACAATAACCTTGGACCTTACCCCACCAGAAACCCTATCCCACCCCAGAACAACCAACCCTGGAGAACTGCTACGTCTGGGCACGGCGGACCACAGAGAGGTGGTTAAGACAGAGCCACTGTTCAGTGCTTCAACTGCCAGGCCATGGGTCTCTATAGCGTGATTGCCCCCAACCCCTGAGGGTGAGGAGTGGAAACTTTGAGAGCCAGAGAGCTCAACCATCCGGGCAGGCTAGCTTCGTGAAACAGAACCCTGGAGGCCCATCTCAGCAGCAGAATGGGCAGAACAAAGGAAAGCAGCCCATGGGAAACCAACAGAACACGATAAGGCGTATCTTTGCACTACAAACTGAGGAGCAGGAGCAGGAGCTGGATCCCTCTATGATCCAAGGTATGCTGCTGCTATTTAGTACCTGCGTGCAAGCATTGTTTGATTCTGGAGCATCGCATTCGTTTATATCTTCTGCCTGCGTAACTGCACTAGCACTAGAGACAGAACCCCTTAGTACGAGTACGAAAGTAACATCGCCTTTGGGGGGATTATAACTGTTAGTCTAGTATGTAGAGCGTGCGAGTTAGAAGTAGCCAACCTGCGCCTGAGCTGCGATCTTAGAGTAATCGACATGACGGATTTCGACGTAATCCTAGGAATGGATTGGTTATCAGCACACCGAGCGATCATAGACTGTCATCAGAAGACAGTAACAGCTTATACCCAGAGGGAACTCGTTTCCGTTTTAAGGGGGATAGACAGACCGCGAGTTCTTTGACTAAGAGGTCAAGGTGGCAGAATCAACTATTTGGATGGCTAGCTAGTCTCCAAATGGAAGAAACTGACTGGATGGAACTGGGATTATCACACATCGTGTGCGAATACGCCGATGTATTTCCCGAGGAACTTCCTGGTCTACCACCTCCGAGAGAAATAGACTTCTCTATAGAACTCCAACCCGGAACCGCACCGATTTCTATGGCACCCTATAGAATGGCCCCTGCAGAGCTAAAGGAGCTCAAGACCCAATTGAAGGAACTATTGGATAAAGGATATATTAGGCGTAGTACGTCACCATGGGGAGCGCCCGCACTGTTCTTGAAGAAGAAGGAAGGAACCCTTCGACTATGCATCGACTACCGAAAGCTGAATCAAGTCACGATCAAGAACCGGTATCCCTTGCCTAGGATCGATGACCTTTTTGATCAATTAAGAGGAGCAACCTGCTTCTCGAAAATTGATCTTTGGTCTGGTTATCACCAACTGAGGATCCGAGACGAAGACAGCGCCAAGACAGCCTTTCGTACCAGATATGGACACTACGAGTTTGTAGTGATGCCATTTGGGCTGACGAATGCTTCGGCAGTATTCATGTGTGTCATGAACAAGGTTTTCCAACCCTACTTAGATAAGTTTGTAGTGGTGTTCATTGACGACGTCTTGATATACTCCGCCAACAAGGAGGAGCACGAGGGACATCTACGGATAGCACTACAAGCACTCCGAGATAACCAACTTTACGCCAAAGCAAGTAAATGCAAGTTTTGGCTGGAAGTGGTTAAGCTCTTGGGTCACGTAGTATCCAAAGACGGAATCGCCGTAGACGAAGACAAGGTTGAGGCAGTGCTGAAATGGAAACAGCCAACCTCTGTGTTTGAAATCAGAAGTTTCTTAGAATTGGCTGGGTATTATCGAAGGGTCATACCCGACTTCTCTAGTCTCGCCATGCCTATGACGAAACTGACGCAGAAAGGAGTGAAGCTGGATTGGAATGAAGCTTGCGAAAGTCCTTTCAGGAGCTGAAGAAGAGATTGACCAGTGCGCCGATACTTATCATTCCTGAGAGGGGTGTAGACTATACGGTCTACTGCGACGCATCAAGAGATGGTTTGGGATGCGTGCTGACGCAGAATGGGAAAGTTATAGCTTACGGATCCCGACAACTCCGACCTCACTAGAAGAACTACCCCACCCATGACTTAGAATTGGCCGCAGTAGTATTCGCCCTCAAGTCCTGGCGTTACTATCTGTGGGGAGAACAATTCAAAGTTTTTACCGACCACAAGAGCCTCAAGTACCTTTTCACTTAGAAGGAGTTGAACTTAAGGCAGCGTCGATGGATGGAATACCTGGAGGATTACAAGTTTGCGCTTCAGTATCACTCGGGCAAAGCTAATGTGGTAGCTGACGCTCTGAGTCAAAAGGGTAAGGCACATAAGATCAAGAATGCCATTAAGGAATGGGAGATGGTGGATACTCTTAATGAGTTCAACCTTCGACCATCGTCGGAGAATGGGAATGCGCGTCTGTATGCCCTAGTAGCTGAACCGGCACTCCACCGGGAGATTTTACTAGCTCAGACCTGCGAGCAAGATTGAGAGTTCATCCGGTATCGAATCCGAGAAGGAAAGGCATTACCAGGATGGACAATCGAGGAGGACAATAGTCTGAGATTTAAGGGAAAGGTATTCGTACCTAACATCAGAGCTTTCAGAGAAGCTGTACTTTAAGAAGCACACCATTTGAACTTCGCAGTACACCCTAGCGGTACGAAGATGTACCATGACCTGCGAAGGACGTACTGGTGGGAAGGAATGAAGAAGGACGTAGCTCGATTCGTATCAACCTGCCTGGTGTGTCAGCAAGTCAAAGCCGAGCATTAGAAACCTGGAGGAGACCTTCAACCCCTACCAATTCCTACTTGGAAGTGGGAACACATCTCGATGGATTTTGTGACTGGCTTACCAAGATCTGCCAAGTCCAACACCGCTATTTGGGTGATCGTGGACCGACTCACCAAATCTGAGCACTTTTTGCCTGTCAAGATGACAGAGAACGTGGAACAATTGAGCCTGTTGTACATTAGAGAGATCGTACGACTACACGGAGTACCTATCTCGATAGTGTCTGACAGAGACCCACGTTTTGTATCGCATTTCTGGAAGGGATTGCAGAAGGCTTTGGGAACAGATGTAAGGCTTAGCACGGCCTTCCACCCTCAGATAGACGGACAAACGGAGAGGACAATCCAAACGTTGGAAGACATGTTGAGAGCCTGTGCCTTAGATTTCTCTGGGAACTAGGAATAACATCTACCTTTGGTGGAGTTCACTTACAATAACAGTTACCAGGCGAGTATTGAAATGGCACCATACGAAGCCTTATATGGCCGACCCTGTCGATCTCCCGTCTGCTGGACAGATGCTGGAGAAACGGGATTGATTGGACCTAACCTAGTACGAGATACTACCGAGAAGGTTAAGGTTATTAGACAAAGGATCCTAAACGCTCAAAGCCGACAGAAGAGTTATGCGGACAAGAGGAACCGACCTCTAAGTTTTGAAGTGGGAGATCACGTGTTCTTGAAGATCCAACCTAAGAAAGGAGTTATTAGATTTGGGAAGAAAGGAAAGTTATCCCCGCGCTATATTGGACCTTTCGACATTGTGGAGAAAATCGGGAAGGTTGCGTATCGTTTAGCCTTACCACCGCAGCTAGATAGAGTGCATAACGTGTTTCACGTTTCAATGCTGCGCAAGTATCTCACGTTGCCAACCCATGTTCTCAATTGGGAGGACATCTCCGTCGAAGAGGATGCGACGTATGAGGAGGAACCGATTCGGAACAAGACCATCAAGTTAGTCTGAGTTTTGTGGAAACATCGCGGAGCTGGAGAAACCACTTAGGAGAGGGAAGAAACCATGAGGGCAAACTATCCTCACCTATTCGAATCCGAGCGTACGCCTAATTTCGAGGACGAAATTGTTTAAGGGGGATAGGTTGTAACAACTCCGATTTTCAGTAAATAAAAACCTCGTTGTTTAATTGAAAATCGTATTTAAAATTTCCTTTTAAATTCCTATAATCCGTCTTAATTAGATTCGATATTCGTAAGTTGAATTTCCATCGCCGGTAGACTTAGACGATCCCTAAGGACTAGGGTATTTATTAGAATGCTAGAATATTCGATACGAGACCTTAACGTTCTAGTTTCGACTAGAAAACCCGAATCGGTTAGTGGAACTAGCTTCCAACTAGTTAGTTAGCCCAACCTAACTAGAAACTAACTTAGTTACAACCTCCTAACATTCTAGAACCATTGGACGATAGAAAACCATCATGAGATTCTAAAAGTAACTACTTTTGGCTTAGTAATCATTACCTTTATTACTTTTGGCTTGTAATCATTATGACCAGATTCTTTTCCATTATCCCTTGGTTAATACCCAAACCTTTTTAAAAACCTACCATTTCTAGTCTACCTATATATAGCTATATATATATATATATATGTATACTTTAGGAGGAGAGAGAGAGAGAGGAGAGAGAAGGTCGAAAGAGGAGAGAGAGAAGGAGGCCGAGAGAGAGAGAAAGAGAGTGCTAGTGTGTGCTAGTGTTTGGTCACTCCAACAAGCAACCTTCCTTGCAACCAAGTACAACCATCATGACCCTTTCTTGTGCTTTGACAAGTAAACCCTCCCTAGGACTAGACAACTCATAGAACCCCTTATGATAACCTAGGACTTAGCCATAAATGGAAAAGACAACCCTTGGCATGCTTTGATTGACACATGAAGGAGAAAGTTGCATGCTTTCAAAGCATGACTTGACAACACAATGAGGGAAGGAGAGAGAGAGAAATTTCGACCAAGGAGAGGAGAGCGGGGCCGGTTAGGAGAGAGAGGGAGAGTGTGGTGTGTGCATGTGTGCTTGGCTACTTGTACAAGCTAACCAAATAGCCCTAAACCTATTACCTTCTTTACAACCAAGCCTAGCCTTCTGAAGGACTACCTAGCCTATGATCTTGTGCTTTCTTGCAAGCAAAGCAACCCTAGGACAAGACTTGACTAGAAACCGTTCATAATGACCTAGTTTATTAGCCTTAAGTCAAAAAAGATTAGGACAAGACAAGTCATGGAAGACTTGGCATGATATGACTAGACATGGCATGCTTGTAAAGCATGAAGTGACTAAACCAAAACCCTTCATGATTACCTAGTTCATTAGCCTTAAGCTAATCCATTCTAGGACGAGACAAGTCATGGAAGACTTGCCATGCTTTCAAAGCATTAAAAGACAAGACAAGGCATGCTTGGAAAGCATGAAATGACTAGACCATGGAGCTAATTAATGAGAGTAAAGGGAGAGAGGGGGGGACCGGCCACGAGGGAGAGGGAGAGCCCAAGAGTTTGCCTATAAATACCTTCATCACTTGCCATTTCAACTCACACCTCCATTCTTCCATTTCTCTCTAAGAAAATCTAGTGTTCTTACTTTGTTCTTGCTTTGTTCTTGAGTTATTCTTGAAGTTCTTCACTTGTTCTTCCATAAACTCATCCCTAAACAACTTTTCAATCCATAAAGCCAAGTAGTTTTAGGTCGAGAATTAGTTTCGAGAGAAACCTTTCTCTTTCGAATCTACCGGAAGCTTACCGTAGGAAGTCACTCCGCCCAATCACCGACGTACTTTTCGTAGCCGCCTACCGCCAAGAAGATTGGTAGAGTTCTTCGAACCTACTTACTCTAAGTATAGAAAGCGATATGTTTTGTATGATCCTGTAGAGTGTCCTTACTCTCTACCCCTAAGTATAGTTGTATGCATGTTTGAATTGAATGTAGATATCCCTATCTATTTCCCTAAGTATAGAAAGCTTTATGTTTAGTACGATCTTGTTTTACGTAATTACTTTGATCATAGGAATACTTGAAAAGCATGATCTTGAGAATGATTGTTTGCATGACTTATAGAATCTTTCTAACTTAATTTCTTCGTCAATAAACATATGTTGTTTCCAAAAAGAAGGATATACGTTTTTGTTTTAAAGACAAAATGTTGTTTGAAAGGAAGTATTCGTATTTTGACCTTTTCAAATATCGTAAGCTTGATTGCATGTTGCTTGCCTTACTTGTGGTTATGAACAAGCATGATAGAATAGAGTTGGACGATCTTGCATATTTCATATGAAAAGTCCTTCCGCGGAGTCTATGCATGATACGAGACACGTGAAATTGGAAAGTAGAAACATGACACCTAGGGTGTGGTTGATATGGATAAAAAGGATTTTTGAAACCACATAATGACCATCTGTGGGTGCATTATGTGTGTGTGTGTGTGTGTGCCAATGGGAACCCGGCGCGGCGGAACCATTGTGAGGATACTCGGGAACCCGGTGCGACGGAACCGAGGTTGGGTGTGTAGCTTGGTTATCCGCGGAGAGGAGCCAATGCAAATGTGTGCCAATGGGAACCCGGCGCGGCAGAACCATTGTGAGGATAATCGGGAACCCGGCGCGGCGGAACCGAGGTTGGGTGTGTTAAAATGTGATTTTCAAAATGTTGATTTGGAAAATGAAAATGAGACACGTTATACGATGAGTCGCGTAGGAGAAACCCGTAAAACATGACACCAACGATAGTTAGTGAATGCGCATGTGTAATTGTTATATGTTTTTGTCGAAGCATGTTAAGTTTGGCAAAACTGTTATTATCTTTGACTTGTAAGTTAAGGGTTAGTGGGTTTTGGGTTACTCTATTGAGCTTTCAAGCTCATGGTGTTACCTTTGGTGACCCTGACATATTATATCGGTGGCAACACTGGTATAATGTGTCCGACCTCATAGATGAGCAAGGAGAGCTGTACAACTTGGAGGCATTTGGAGCTGAGTAGCTTGCCAGGATGAAAGAAGAAAAGGAGTTGTAGATAACCTTAGATGTCCTCCCTTTTGTGTAATATAAGGACCCTCTAGGGGTTTGTGACGTAATAATGAGCCAGACTCTACCCTTTTATTCAATAAAATGTTTCGTTAACGAATCCGATTTTGGGGGCGTTACAATATCAATTCCCTTTTGCATTTTGGTGCTCATGTTTGTTGTTGCTATTCTTAATTTTTTGAATTGCTTGGCTGATCTTTGCTGATGGTTTTTGACTGTTTTTTGCGTTCCAACTCACTTGGCACCCACACAACACACACCAGTAATGAAATCCATACCTTTAGAGGACACAACACACCTTTAGTGGACACAGCACACACAACTCACACCAACACACACCTTTAGTGGGCACAACACACCCGACACATAACCTGTGCAAATTGAATACGCATAAGGTGTACTGTGCAGATTGTTAAGTTTCCATAATGTTTTGTGTTCTATTAACATCATAACCAAAATACTTTGTCCTACTTTTTATGTGCAAATTGAATACGCATAAGGTTGGTAGCGGGGAAGATGGTATATATACGCTCTTCTATGAAGACTTTTTGCTTGGATATATGAAGACTCGTTTTTGGGATGCAGGTCCGAGTCTTCTTTTTTGGATATATGCTTCTATGAAGACTCCTTTTTGGGATGAAGATCCGGGTCTTCTTTTCTGAATATATGCTTCTATGAAGACTCCTTTTTTGGATGAAGTTCCGAGTCTTCTTTTTTCATTTTAATGATGCTACCGAACTATGATGAACATATATGGTATGGTCTACCTTTCATGTTTTTGTCATGGGAATATTGATGCTTTAGATCCTATGGTTGAATGGACATTAATTTGGTGTAGAATACATAGTTCTTGTGATTAATGGATATCTAGTTTGGCACATGATTATAATGGTTTATGAAGATGTATTGGCTATTATGGTGTAACTTATAGTTCATTTGTTTGGCTGAGTATTGAATTCCAAAATGAATAGGATGATATTGTGTTGTAAGAAAAGTGTTAGTGACAATTTATTTGTCACTTTTACTTTCTATACACATATTTAAGGTGACAATTTTTTTTTTATCACAAAAGATGTTTCTCTCATCAACTTTTCATTGACTATATCTTTCGTCACTAATTGGCTTTAATTGGAAATTTTAGGTGACAAAATATTTTGTCACAACTATTATTTTTAATTAATTTCTTTGGTGACGAAACTTTTTTTGTCACCTATGTATTTACATTGTTCAATCACCTACCATAATTAGTGACGAAATTGAAAATGGGTGACAAATAATTATTAGAATGGTGACGAAATATTTCGTCATCAAAAAAAATAATAGGTGACAAAAAAATTTCGTCACCAAGTGATTTTTTCGTGACGAAATTTTTTGTCATCAAAAGACACCATAGGTGACGAAAAACAAATTTCGTCACGATGTAGGAATCCTTGACAACCTTTAGTCGACAATTTTTTTTGTCACAAATACTATTTGTGACGAAAAATATGCAATTTGTGACAATTTTCATTTGTCACCTAATGCAAATTTTCTTGTAGTGAATGCTGAGGAAAACTGTAAGTAAATAAGTTGTTCTTTTCCCCGTTGAAACAAAATGAAAACCGATAACCATTCTAGCCCCGCTACCACCTAAACCCACATATCGAAAGCAAATTCAGTGAAACGTTTCCATTTGTTTCAAGCTTCAGTAGGCAATAAAATCAGTGGCAAGCTTATTAAGAAGATGACCAAACTAAGAAATCAACATTTCCAAGCTTATTAAGAAGATGACCAAACATTTCCATTGAGAACGCCATTAGATCACGAATCTCATTTGACAAGAGTTGGACAAAAGTAAGCCTAGAAGGTCAATCACATATACTACAACAAGATCACAATACTTGGCCCTTGCATTCGGTAGAAAGTTTCCACTAATTAGTTTTAATAACAAAAATAGAAGTTGCATGTCCAATTTTTCATCAGCGAAAGTGGTTCTCATCAACAAAAAATAAATAACTAGTGGTGCAAAAATAGCATGAGTTAATGAGCACCCAAAACAATCCTTCCCTTTTCTTCTCACAATCTGCAAAAAGAATGTGAACAACATTAATTCAAGCTTTTATCGTACTTTGAAAAGAATCAAAACATGATAGTTTACGAGAATAAGGTAATTAAGGCATTTATATACTCATAGTGGTTAATAGAGTATAAACGAGTGATGTCTAGCAAGAGGGTAGCTTCACGGCTCCAATTCAACCCCTATTAATTTACCAAGATACGAACAATCAAGGAACATTCGGCCAATTTTGAAAACAAGGCTCTTTCGATCAATCAATGTCCAAACCGACACCTCTTGATATAAAAATCATAACTAATTCATTCAAGATCCAAAAAGGCTAATTCATTCCCAATCAACACATCATTGCCCATTTTCTTTCTTTCTTCTGATTTGCTTTCTAATGTTATTATCTCTTACCTGTTTCTCACATGTAACTTAGAAAACTCGAAATACCCTCCCAAGTGTCTGGTGTATGACGCACTTTTAAGATTTTCTAGCACAAATAAGTAACAACCTATAGTATCAAACATAAGAGCAAGATTAATCGTACATTTATTAAGCTACTAAGGATTGGATTGTTATAGGATGAAACATGTAAACGAAAAGTTCTAACCCTATTAGCCATCAACATTTGTTACCGAGGACACGCAATCATCATCTGCAGCATCATTTAATTTTTTAAATCAATATTCTTAAAACAAAATGTAGTGTCTTCGTAAAAAATGCTTAATGTTCAAAGCCATATTCTTATAAAAATATAACTTACCTTTTCGGCTTACTCTTCTTCGTCTTACCCCTTCCAACGTGGCTGCTATGGGTGCCACCGGTACCATAGTGTGTTTTCTTACGGTGACGTGTACCCCTATGTTGACCAGTCACTGGTGTCGTAGTAGTGGCAGCTTACGTGACCTTTCCTCCGACTATCTCTCTGCTCACAATTTGTTCGTCCACATTCAGGTATATGCCATCATCCTCATCCTTATCACCGTTATCATCTGAGTCTACATCCAGCACCTCCGCTTGAGCATCCGCTACTGCATCCTGTGTGACCACCCCATCTCCAAGCGATAACCTAACATCACCTAAATTACTCTCCCCAATCCTCCTATTCTTTGCCTCAACCAAACTATCATAACTTATTCCACTAGGAGAAAAGTCGAACACCTCCAAGTGCTCCCAAGATACCTCTGGCTGAAAGGAGGAACTCCCGTTGGCATGTGGAGTGAGCCCGGGAGACTCAAACATGGAAGGACTCAACACATACGAGCCAAGTAATGGGTAAGGTGACGCAATAGGTACAGATGGTGGTGGTTGGGTTGCATCCGGTGGTTCGGTCTAGTATGTACCGCCTTCTACACGAGGCTCGTCCTGACCCTGACCGGCCACCTAGTGCTGTGATTCTGGCTACTGTGCGGATTCTTCTCTACCCTAAGCCAACTCCTCGCCACCTGCTGTCGGCTGCTCAAAAATATGGTGGTCTGGGGGTTTAAGGCGCAAAAACTTTTTCCAACATCAACAAGTGTTGAAGTCTCGCCAAGCCAACGGCTCGATAGGTCTCAGGTACCCCGGGACAATTGAGGGTCTTGAAACAACGAGTCTGCAATAGAACATGTAACATTCTTATATTTAAGTTAACGTAGATTCAATACAACCAATATGGCAAAACAGGAATAAAGTATAACAAAGTTTTATCGCGTCAAATTTTTATATCGCTCGATCAATACCAGCACCGACCCGACTAATACAACGCCTTGTAATCCTTTCATACCAAACCACGTAAGGGTCGTCAAATTGGTACGCAGGCAAGTCAGGAGAGACAACATGTTGCATCCTCTGATCCCATGTTTTCACAGTCGCTGAATGCTCGATGGCAGAATCCTTTTGTCCACTTTGAAGCATCTTTCCGTGTGGCCACTCTCTAGCTCTTGAGGGAGGGGGATGCCCTGGTGGAACCCAAATTGTCAAAGGACTCTCTCCGGTTGGTGATACTCCACAAAAGAATAAAATATCAGTCACAGTAGCCCGCCAAATAGCTTTGCCAGTCCGACAATAATGTGGAAGAGATTGAACCACCTCGTCACTGTACGGGGTCCAATTCACCTACAAAAATGAAGCCTTTTTTAGTTAGGCGCAGTAAAAACCAATCCAACGTAAACCTAATACTAGTAAAAGATAGGATATTAAAGTTCAACTTATGTACATACCTCATTGTCTCTCTAGATGTCAAGGTGATGTCAGTAAGCTCCTACAACATGGGTCACCAAATTTGGGGAGTGAAAGTCGTCGTCCCAGCTGCACATTATTCAAGTTTAACATAAGTAACTGTATGCATTATTAGTAAATGTACATGACATATCATTGTATAAACTGATATTGAGATTTGAAACTCAAACTCATAACAGGAAGAGAAATGCTTAGTATACCCAAAGTTAATGGAAATAGAAGTAGAGAAAGATGAACTGGAAAAAAGTTAAAGTGAATGCCAAGGTTCTTTGAAAGCATCTAAGGTTCAATTTTAAGGAAGTTACAAGAAAGCTTCATGCCATTTTAGGTACCCATGTTTTTTGCATTTTGATTGTGTTCCCTTATTTAGATTAATTTATTAAATTAGCCAAACATTTCGAACATAGGGAATATAATTTTCTCTCATAATGTTTCCGTCTATTTTGTATAATTTTTATTGTCTTTGAAGCAATTAATAATGAAATGAACATACCGTCCTAAAAGCGGAGCACCGGGCTGAGGGGCGCATTTCCCTCTACGTCCAGGGGCAAGATACGGGAACCGCTCCCAAGCCCAAACCTGCACAAGTACGAACGGTCCTGTCATCTGTTTCGATTTAATCGTAGCTCCGTGACACAACCCTCTGTGAAGTCAGCAAAAATTGTTCTCCCAAGCAACAATAACAAGTAACCCCGTGCATGGCGTGCAACCACCTCTGTAGTTGCCCCATCCTCTATAATGTCGTTAAACCTATCACGTAAACATTTCAACTTCACCTTCCCCCCTTTCTTATCACGATCCCCAGGAGCTTCATCCAAAAGACGAAGGCACAAATCATCAGGATCGATATATGTAGTGCCAGTCACTGGTCGCCCGCCGACAGGTATGCCTAACAAAATCTCGACATCCTGTAGCGTGATTGTCAACTCGCTTGGACGCATGTGGAAAGTGTGCATCTCAAGACGCCATTGCTCAACAAGGGCCGTAATCAGAGCCCAATCCAAGGACAAGAAAGGCATTAAACAAAGTCCCTCCAAGTGGGCACGACATATCAAGTCCATAACAGCAGGTGACGACTGTTTTCTCTTACGTATCTGTGACTCGACCCGACGAATTCTCATGCTTTCACAATCATCCGGCCATGTGCACTGAATTAAAGTAATTAAAGGTTACATTGACGAATTTATAAAGAATGAAATGAAGTACAACTATGCTCTACATTTTGGAATTGTAAATGTATTAACTTATGTCAGCGTCCCAAACTTTCTTGGAGCGGTGCTGCTGTTGTAAAACAAGTATCGACCCATATATGGGCCGGGTTAGCACTATGAAGCAAGTCAACGTCCAAGTCCGTAGTCAGGCTGCTAGCAAAGCCATAAATTGATTAACAAAAGGGCATAACAGAGCTAATTCAAATACTTAAGTGCAACATTGTTCCTCTAGGTAGAACACTCAAAAGAAACCACATTCTTGTTAGTAATTTAATTTAATCAACGGGTAGCTGTAATCTTAACGTGGGGAGATTAATAAGTATTTAATATCATGGAGCTCGTAATATAATTGAGATAAGGACGGGAGTGCAATTATAATTCTGTAGTGGGGTGAATTATAATTAGTGAAATAAGAAATAGAATCCTGGTGGGATTAGGTTTTCTTATTTACACTGGGAGCCCAGACTTATTACTCCTTAGGTCCCTATCGTAACCCTATATATACACGTTATGCTCTCTAGGTCGAAAAAAAACGTTTTCACGTTTTCTATTATTCACGAAATAGAGGCAGGCTTAGAGAGCAAACAGATCGCGAGAGAGTCCACACTCGGTTCGTGTTCTAGACGTGCAGGGAATACGATAGAAGATCGTAAGGTACGGCCGAGCAATATTCGTGGTTTATAGCAAGACGTGCTATAACAAGTTCAACCAGCGTTCGTGTCGCAAGGAGTTGAGGTGAAACCCTAATTCCGCCTTGTAGGGTTTTACTTATTTTTATTGTTTAATCTGTACGCATAATTACTGGGTTCTGGGATTCGTTTCCCAACAGTGGTATTAGAGCGGGCTGTAATCATGCGTATGGATTAAGCAAGCCATGTTGTCCGTAGAACATAGATATAGAACTGTGCTAACCGTTTTGCAGAGTTTTAGCTTGTTCTAACGTCTGTTTTGCAGAATCGATTATCCCACTATTATGGTCACGCATATTTTTGATTGTGTGATTAGATCCCACGCTTTGTAATTGTTTTATGCGTGGTTACTATTACTGTTTTTTGATTACAAGTTTAGTTTTGTAATCTGTAATAGTAGTATGTGGGAGGCATAAGTTTTTTGATGTAATTTTTGTTCCTCCAGTTGTATCATTATTCGATATCTAGAACTGTTGTAAGATTACAAGTCATGCAGTATGTATTTTAGATCCAGATTATGTGAACTCTGTAAAGGAGGCATAGGATTGATGTATAAAATCATAGTTTCTGTATGGTGGCCGAAGTTGCTGTTTGGAGGTCGAATATCAATTTTTTAAAGGAGCAGATGCGCTTTTCAATGAAGAAACGGCTCGACCCCCTGTGCCTGCATCAACCTCTAACTTGGTGTGGAAGATGCGGCTGCAATCTTGGTTGTTTTTTGGAAACAAGGATATTGACCATAATAGTTGGGATGCATATTTTATTATGTTTCCTTATTTATGTTTATGCATAATGTTTCCATGAGTGTTTGCAATTGTGATAGTTTTACCATATTGGACAACATGGTAATATTTGGCTTTGACCTAGATCATGGTTTTGCAATCTCGAAAATTTTGATAACCCTTACAAATTTTTTTTTAAATAACTAAGTGGGAGAGGGAGTTTATTTTTATAAATCCCACGGTCTCCATTACTAGTATGTAGATGATGTAATTAGTTTTGTGTGATGGTTTTAGAACCTTCCCCCCCATCGGGCAAAATTAATTATGGTATCATCAGTACAGACTTCCTCAAATGGATAGGTCTGTGATAATTGTTGTGTGAATTACTTCTCCATTTGAGGTAATTCATAACGGAACAATGGGTCATGGGGCTAGGTAATGGTATACACTTAGTTGTAAATAATAGTATCCTCACCATCTGAGTCACTATTATTATTTACAGGACCGAAGCTATATTGGCTATTTAGTTTTGCTTGGCATGGTATAGTGTCTGGATAGTAAAATTAAAAGGTTGTGCCTATCTACACGAATGATGAAGAGTAGACGACCTTCCCATCGAGGCATGCTCTTCACGGTGTGTAGGGTTGCCAATGTTTTTCTTTTAACATATGGTTGAGGGAACCAATTTTAAAATGAAATTCAAAGTTTTTTTATTGCCCTTCGTAATTGTTGTTATGTTATTTGATTCTCAGATTCAAAAATGGGCTCTTTCAATCCACTTGCCATTATTCTCAAAGAAAATAAACTTACTGGACCAAACTATGTTGATTGGAAAAGAAACTTGGATATTGTGTTAACTGCTGAGGGCCACAAATATGTGCTATCTACGGCGTGCCCTCCTGTACCTGAACAGAATGCCACCGAACAAGAAGCAAAGCCTTATAAAGATTGGGTTAAGGCTGATGAGATGGCGCGGTGTTATATTCTGGCTTCTATGTCAAATATATTGCAACATCAGCATCAAGCTATGGAAACTGCTTCCGATATGATGCTGAACCTCAGAGAAATGTTTGGGGCTCAGAATCGGGCAGCAAGGCTAGTTGCTATGAAAGAATTGGTGAGTATCACCCATGTTGAAGGGACCCCGATTAGGGATCATGTTCTGAAGATGATAGCTCTTCTTAATGAACTAGAGATCTTAGGAGCTGAAATTGATGGTTAAACCCAGGTCGATTTTGTTCTTAACTCACTGCAATCTGAGAGTTTTAAGCAGTTTCGCCTGACTTATTCTATGAACAAAATGCATTTATCTTTGGCGGAACTTCTTAAGGAACTCCAAGCAGCTGAGGGTCTTTTGGCTGGGAAGAAATCACCATCAGTGTTAGTGGCAGAGAAGGCTTCTACTTCTAAGCCGAAAGGCAAGAAGAAGCAGAACAAGTCTCAGAAAAAGATTGTGGAGGCAGTTCATGCGCCTCAAGGTGGAGTGAAAAAGCCTGCGGGCAAGTGTTTTCATTGCAAGCAGAAAGGACAATGGAAAAAGGAATGTCCGGTTTTTCTCAATAAAGTGAACAAACAAGGTAAATCTTATTCACTAGTTGTTGAAACATGTTTAGCGGTGTTATCTACCGATACCTGGTGTGTAGATACGGGAGCCACTAATCATGTTTGCAATTCATTGCAGGGGTTCCAGGAAACCAGAAAACTCAGTGATGGGGAGATTTATCTACATATGGGAAATGCTACGAGAGTGGCAGCAGTTGCAGTAGGAAATGTTTTCTTAAATTTTAGTAGTAATAGGAGTTTAATTTTAAGAGATTGTCTTTATGTTCCTACTATTAGAAGAAACTTGGTTTCAGTTTCTAAGTTAATTAAGGATGGATATTTGGTTTATTTTAGTAACTCTGTGGTTATTCAGTTAAATAAACATTTTATCTGTTCTGGTTCATTGGTGGATGATCTCTACATTATTAATCCTATGTTTCCTACAGTACAACTGCATGAATTGAATAATACTAATAATTTACCATGTAAGAGAAAAGAGCCTTCTAAATTGAACCAAACGTATCTTTGGCACTTACGTCTTGGTCATATTAATCAGAATAGGATTTCTAGACTGGTTAGAGATGGACCTTTAGGTTCATTACAAGTTGAGGAACTTCCAGTTTGTGAATCCTGTTTGGAAGGTAAGATGACCAAAAGGCCTTTTTCAGCAAAAGGATATAGAGCCAAAGAGCCGTTGGAATTGGTTCACTTTGATTTGTGTGGGCCTATGAATGTCCAAGCTAGAGGTGGTTTTGAGTACTTTGTCACTTTTATTGACGATTACTCAAGGTATAGATACATTTATTTGATGCACCGTAAGTCCGAATGCTTTAAGAAATTCAGGGAGTATAGGACGGAAACGGAAAAGCGTTTGGGTAAATGTCTCAAGACACTACGATCTGATCGTGGTGGCGAATACCTCTTGGGAGAGTTTAGGGACTACTTGTCAGCTGAAGGGATTACATCCCAGTTGTCAGCTCCAGGTATGCCACAACAAAATGGTGTAGCAGAGAGAAGAAATAGGACTCTTATGGATATGGTAAGATCAATGATGAGTTATTCAGAATTACCAATTTCGTTTTGGGGACATGCACTAGAAACAGCAGCGTACATTCTTAATTTGGTACCATCTAAGTCAGTACCATCTACACCCACAGAACTATGGACTGGGCGCAAACCTAGTCTGCAACATGTTCGGGTTTGGGGTAGTCCAGCACATGTGCTAAATGGGAAAGCAGATAAATTGGAATCAAGGACAGAAGTTTGCTTGTTCGTGGGGTACCCTAGAGGAACGAAAGGTGGACTGTTTTATAGTCCTACAGATAAGAAGGTCATTGTTAGCACTAATGCCCGGTTCTTAGAAGAGGACTATGTGATAGACCACAAGCCCAGAAGTAAAATTGTTCTAGTGGAACTGAGAGGAGAGAGACCGACACAAACTTCTTTACCAGCAGTAGTCCAAGAGGAAACGCCACAAGGGATATCTGTAGAGGCACCTATTCACACACCGATACCTCGTCGTAGTGGGAGGGATATTGTTCCACCCAGTCGGTATACGTTGTTGGGAGAGTCTTTTGAAATGATCCCTGATGATCAATGTGCCGAACCCTGTAACTACAATGAGGCACTTCAAGATAAAGATGTGGAACTTTGGCAAAAGGCTATGAAATCAGAGATGGAGTCTATGTACTCTAATCAGGTCTGGGATCTTGTAGAACCACCTGAAGGGATTAAACCCATTGGATGCAAGTGGATCTACAAGAAGAAAAGAGGGGCGGACGGGAAGGTTCATACCTTCAAAGCTAGGCTTGTTGCGAAAGGGTATACTCAGAAAGAAGGGATCGACTATGAGGAAACTTTTTCGCCAGTAGCCATGCTTAAGTCCATCCGGATTCTCTTATCCATTGCGGCTCATCTCGATTACGAGATTTGGCAAATGGATGTCAAGACCGTGTTTCTTAATGGAAATCTGGATGAGTGTATCTATATGGTGCAACCAGATGGATTCATAGCAAAAGGTCAAGAGCACATGTTGTGCAAGCTCAAGAAGTCCATTTATGGGCTTAAGCAGGCATCTAGATCTTGGAACATCCGTTTTGATCAAGTAATCAAGTCTTTTGGTTTTGATCAATGTCCGGATGAGTCATGTGTGTACAAGAAGCGCAACGGAAAAGTTGTGGTGTTTTTAGTACTGTATGTCGATGATATCCTGCTCATCGGAAACGATGTGGGAGTGTTGTCTTCAGTGAAAGAGTGGTTATCCAGCCAATTCGAAATGAAGGACTTGGGAGAAGCCGGTCACATCCTAGGGATTAAGCTTATACGAGATCGCAAGAATAGGATGTTGGGCTTATCACAAGCTATTTATATCGATGCCATTCTTGCCCGTTTTAGCATGCAAGACTCCAAGAAAGGGTTCCTCCCTTTTAGACATGGAATCTACCTTTCCAAGGATCAGTGTCCTAAAACACCTGAGGAGATGGAGAAAATGAAGGCAGTTCCTTATGCCTCGGCAGTAGGAAGCCTGATGTATGCTATGTTGTGTACTAGACCTGATATTTGCTTTGCCGTTGGCATGGATTTCAGTCTAATCCAGGGAAAGAACATTGGACTGCAGTGAAACATATACTCAAGTATCCGAAAAGAACTAGAGATCATATGTTGGTGTTCCAGTCAGATAGTATGGTACCTCATGGGTACACAGACTCAGACTTTATGTCAGATAGGGATTTCAGAAAGTCTACCTCGGGATATGTGTTTACCTTGGGAGGTGGAGCCATAAGTTGGAGGAGTGTCAAACAATCTTGTATTGCTGATTCTACCATGGAGGCAGAGTATGTGGCAGCTTCTGAAGCAGCCAAGGAGGCCGTTTGGCTCAGAAACTTTTTGTTGGATCTGGAAATTGTCTCTTCAGTGCAATCAGCCATTACACTCTATTGTGACAATAGTGGTGCAGTTGCTAATTCGAAGGAACCAAGGACTCACAAGAAGGGCAAACACATCGAGCGTAAGTATCATCTGATTCGAGAGATCGTACAGAGAGGTGATGTTGCTGTAACCAAGATTGCGTCGGCAAACAACCTAGCAGATCCTTTTACGAAAAGCTTACCGGCTAAGACTTTTGATAGTCACGTAGAGGGAATGGGAGTAAGATGCATGGCAGTACGGTTTTGAGTCTTAGTGGGAGTTTGTTAGGAGGTTATGTAAAAATTACGCTTTTTATATGATGGATTAATATTTAATTATTAATCTGGTTTATCCCTTTTTGATGAGAATATTTTATGGGCAATATTTGCATATTTTTTTATGTTGTGCATGTTTGTCTTTTATTCTACATAGTAGATAATCCAGTGTGTAGAGTACGGCTTACACACAGAAGATTGGATCATCGGTTCTTGTAAAATATAAGATATAGTTTACAGTCTTAGATGGAACTGGACACACCATCGGTAGGACTGTAGTACAATGTTTAGTAGGTCTGTCTTGACTACAGGGAACAGTTTAGTTCTAACTCATTGTGCTAGTACACTTTGTGTGTATTGAATGGGACCGCACTGAGGTAATTGTCTTTGTACTAACTTTATAAGACAGTTGGAACCTCATGGTTATTATGAATGCTTATGCTCTTAATCCAAAGATAATTATTAGAGGTATATATTTAATGTTGTTGACTTTGATTCATTAAAGAGTGAGATCTTTATACGGTCAATAGTCTCGGTGAGTTAGGTCGCAATATTATGTATATGACAACTATTAATTATTAATGGAATCCACCTCCCGATAGGGATTGATGATACCCTTTGAGTAAGCTTATAAGTTTCGATTATGTCAAACCCTGCAGGTGGATATTTGTATCTGACATATCGAATAAGTTAAGTGGATAGTCTCAAGTTAAGATGTTGATTAAGTGGGAGATTGTTAGTAATTTAATTTAATCAACGGGTAGCTGTAATCTTAACGTGGGGAGATTAATAAGTATTTAATATCATGGAGCTCGTAATATAATTGAGATAAGGACGGGAGTGCAATTATAATTCTGTAGTGGGGTGAATTATAATTAGTGAAATAAGAAATAGAATCCTGGTGGGATTAGGTTTTCTTATTTACACTGGGAGCCCAGACTTATTACTCCTTAGGTCCCTATCGTAACCCTATATATACACGTTATGCTCTCTAGGTCAGATGTACGTTTTTCACGTTTTCTATTATTCACGAAATAGAGGCAGGCTTAGAGAGAGCAAACAGATCGCGAGAGAGTCCACACTCGGTTCGTGTTCTAGACGTGCAGGGAATACGATAGAAGATCGTAAGGTACGGCCGAGCAATATTCGTGGTTTATAGCAAGACGTGCTATAACAAGTTCAACCAGCGTTCGTGTCGCAGGGAGTTGAGGTGAAACCCTAATTCCGCCTTGTAGGGTTTTACTTATTTTTATTGTTTAATCTGTACGCATAATTACTGGGTTCTGGGATTCGTTTCCCAACAATTCTAACCTCAACACCAAAGCTTCACATTTCATCAGATCACTAAATATAGTAAAACATGTGGCAATTATGTAGGAGGAACTCATATTTTAAATGCGGGGGTCATGACAATTTAGTTCCCTCTTCATTCTAGTGACACTTCGCAAAACCAACTGTCAAAATGAGGATTTGTTAAAGAGAACATGCTTCTTTTGGTGACCACTTTCCCTAGGGAGGTTGCTCTAGTAATATTTGAAAATCCAATTAAGATGCAGGTGTTACCTTATACTAGTGTCACTTATCTTAAACATGGTGTTCTTAACTGTTCAATGGATTTAGAAGTCTGACAATAACGAAACGAACGGGGTGTAAGTGTCACTTTTCTTACGAATTTGCATCTCAAGGAAAAGGGGACAGAGAATTGAGAGATGCAATTGAGACATGATCAAAACCTGCATAAAAGCTAGGACAAACAATTGAACAATCTCTACAAAACAAATTCTTAATCTCAGATTAAATTTGACGAAAAACAAAGATTTATTGCAGGAATCTTGGGTGAATCGGTAAGAAATAATGAATATATATGTCCAAGTTTAATTATACTGAATGTGGACAAATGCCTTTGTTCATAACCTTAGCTAGTCAATTTGATTCCTTCTTGTTTGATTGAGTTCTTTTATAAGCCTTGCTAAAAGTATAAGGATTTTTTGTCTTTCCGAAACCTTCCATTGAATTACTTTACACATCCAAACAGGTTCTTTGTCGACGAAACTCCGATAAGGGTGTTAACAAACACCGACTACGCCAACAACTTCTTCCATAAAACAAAGCCAATGTACCTCTTCTCGAGCATCTGGTGCAGAGACACATGGGCCACGGAGGGTGGCCTCGTCAAAACGAACTAGACCTACGCCCCATTCGTTTCCTACTACACCGACTTCTAAACAATACGAATTTCTAAAGCAACGACTTCGCCAAGCAGCTTAATGTTCAGGCGCAAAGAGAGAGAGAGAGAGAGAGAGAGAGAGAGAGAGAGGCATAGCAGATTAGGTGATGGTGTGTGGCGGTGTTTAGACGTTGGCCGTTCAATGGACGATGAGCTCGCAAAGAGGGGAGGAGAGCTGAGATCGCCCTAGTGCAGAGGGGCAGAGGAGAGAAGTAACGAAGCGTCTTTTGGAAGAGCGTATATAAAGCCCTAGTGCTATCTAAGAAAGCGCTAATTGCTTGCATGGACATTATTGCCACGCAAGCCAATCAATAGCGTTAGTCAAACAGACGCTTCTCTGGTAGCGCCGTTCCAAAAGCCGATACCGAGTAGTTTTAAAAATAGTTTGAAAACCAGAGCACTTCGACCAATTGTTTTTAAAAAGAGATTAGTTTCATAAAATACTCCCTCAGTGGCGGTTACGAATGAGAAGAATCTGTGTAAAGTCAATTGTTATTCTTGAAAACACATATTGGAAAGGGAAAATGACCGGATAGTGGAGCAGGAGGCCCATATTCACCACTTTGATGGTATGAAGATTTCAAATTACAAATACATGATAGCTTCTCTTCTAATTACCAATACATGGTGAGCATGACACCGGTGAAACAATGTGAATAATTTTGCCCCTAAATAATAAACGGCACCAGTTGTAATCAAAATCCCCAAAACCCTCTTCTCATTCTCTCGAACACATGACACATACCAAGTCATCTCTCTCTCTCTCTCTCACTTAGATTTGGTCTCCATAATTGTCCTTTGTGTTCCAGAAGAATCGAAGACGTGCGCATACTCCCTTTGGCCATTGATTCCGTCCCAATCCATTTCAATTGCATTCGAATCTATTTCACACTCGTCATGTTAGTTTTTTTTGGATTAGGATTTAAGATGGATGGGTTTGGGTTTGCAAATCTGTTGGCTATATATATATATATATATATATATATACACACAGTTTCCTTCAGGTCAGGAGGTCCGGATGGAGGGTTTTGTCCGCACCATTAACGTGAGCCGTTGGATCTCATCCAACGGCTGGGAAGTAAAGGGAAACTCGCGGGTTAAATTTCAGGTGATAATTTCTGTCGGGGTTCGAATTATCGGGAACATATCCAAGGCTCAGGTTGGCTCCCCCTCTTGTTGCTCCGTGCTTCCGCCGCCTGAGACCTGCACCAAGTCACTAGGGGTTGGACACCCCAGTGACCCTCCAACGATCAAGTTAGATCTCAGGAAGGGGAAGTAGGTCTAGAGATAGGGTAGAATGGCGTACCTCTTTAGGTTAGAGTCCCTTTGTATTTATAGACCTAGGGTTGCTTGGACTCCAAGCCAGCGCGTGGAGTAAACGCTCTGGTAACCGCCTCGGGTGATGTCATAGATGACGGAAAGGACGAAGCGGTTACGGAGCACATGGTAGAGGCTGTTGGGAATGCCTTGTATTCTTTAGTCCCACATTGGTTAATTATGTTGTTCCCGTTTTTGTAGCCTATTATAAATAGGGCTTTTGGGGGACTTCTATAGATCATCTTTTGGGCTTTCATATTGTGGCCTTTCTAGAATTACGGATTATAGCCGGCTCTTTGTATCTCTTCTTCACGTTGGTTAGTGAATCCTCTCTCTCCTCGCCCGTGGACGTACCCATCTTGGGGAACCATGTATATCTTGTGTCTTTGTGATTTCTTGTTTAGTTTTCAATTTCTCGTTCTTAGGTTGCATTCATAGCGTTCGTTTTAACAAACTGGTATCAGAGCTCTAGGTTGCAAAACTAGGGTTTCGTTTCCGATTGTGGCTATGGCGGCTAAATTCGAGATTGCGAAGTTTGATGGGCAGAGCAGCAGTTTCAGTCTTTGGAGAGTAAAGATGAAGGCTCTGTTAACCCAACAAGGATTGCATAAGGCTTTGTTAGGCAAGACTGGTTCTGGAATCAAAGAGGAAGATTGGGATGATACGTATGCCAAAGCTCTGAGTTCTATTCAGTTGAGTCTGGCAGATGATGTTCTTCGCGAGGTGGAAGAAGAAACTTCAGCAGCAGGAATTTGGCTGAAGTTGGAAGGCATATATATGACGAAGTCGCTCACCAACAGTTTATATCTTAAACAACGTCTTTATACATTTCGTATGCGAGGTATACCTATTAAGGATCATTTAGACGAGTTCAATCGTATTATTATGGATTTGAAAAATATTGATAGTAAAATTGAGGATGAGGACCAAGCCCTAATTTTGTTATGTTCTTTACCGCTTTCGTATGAGCACTTTGTTACAACCCTATTGTATGGCACAGACACAATATCCATGGAGGATGTTAAGGCCAGTTTTTATTCGAAAGAATTAAGGAAAAAGGTGTCAGGTGAGGGTGATGCACATGCGGAGGGTTAGTTTGTTAGGGGAAGAACAACAGAAAGGGAGGAGTCGAGTAATAGGGGAAGATCCAGGTCATCAGGTAAGAAGAAGGGAAAGTGCAATTATTGCAAGAAATCCGGGCACTGGAAAAAGGACTGTTTAAAACTCAAGGAGATGGAAAAAGAAGACCAGAAAGGGGGTAAAGTAATTGCTGGAATTGCTGAAATTTCAGATGAGTCAGATAACGTGTTATCAGTTACAGAGGGCGATTCTCGCTCTAATACCGAGTGGATTATGGATTCTGGATGTTCATACCACATGTGTCCGCATAAAGAGTGGTTTTCTACTTATGAGGCAGTCAACGGTGGTACAGTTTTGATGGGCAACAACATGGCCTGTAAGACTGTTGGTTCAGGAACGATTCAGCTTAGGACGCATGACGGTATTGTTAGGACTTTATCTGAGGTTCAACAAGTTCCGGATTTGAAGAAAAATCTTATATCCCTGGGTGCTCTTGATTCTCATGGTTGCAAATTCCTCGGTGAAGGTGGAGTTTTGAAAGTCTTGAGGGGTGCATTGGTACTGATGAAGGGTCATAAGCGTGGTAACCTCCATACACTCCAGGGCAGTACAGTTCTAGGTGCTGCAGCAACGGTTGCTTCATCCAAGGTTTCAGATTCAGACTTGACTCGTTTGTGGCATATGCGCCTTGGGCATATGAGCGAGAGGGGGATGACAGTTTTGAGCAAACAGGGTTTGCTATGTGGCCAGAAAATTGAGAAGCTGGATTTCTATGAGCATTGTGTCTACGGCAAGCAGTGCAGGGTAAAATTCAGTACAGCTGTTCATCGCACCAAAGGCACGGTGGATTATTTTCACTCGGATCTTTGGGGTCTCGCAGAGGTAACTTCTAAAGGTGGCTTTCGTTATTTTATGAGTATTATCGATGATTTCTCTCGTAAGGTTTGGGTGTATATGTTGAAACATAAGAGTGACGCCTTTAATACATTCAAACAGTTTAAAACTTTGATTGAGAATCAGACTGGTAAGAAAATAAAACGTTTGAGAACTGACAATGGTATGGAGTTTTGTCTTGGCGAGTTTGATAGGTTCTGCAGTGATGAGGGCATTGTGAGGCATCATACAGTGAGAAAAACCCCTCAGCAGAATGGTGTGGCTGAACGAATGAACATGACTCTTTTGGAGAAGGCACGTTGTATGTTGTCCAATTCCGGATTGGGCAAGGAATTTTGGGCTGAAGCCGTTTCCACAACGTGCTATTTGGTGAACAGGTCTCCGTCGACTGCTATTGAGTGTAAGACTCCTTTTGAGGTATGGTCAGGTCATCAAGCTGATTACTCTATGTTGCGTGTGTTTGGGTGTCCAGCTTATGCTCATGTGAATGAGGGTAAGTTAGAGCCACGGGCCAAGAAGTGTATTTTCTTGGTTATCAGGTAGGTGTGAAAGGGTACAGATTGTGGTGTCCTGAAGATTCAAAGTTTTTGATCAGTAGAGATGTTACTTTTGATGAAAACTCTATGATTAAGGGGTCTAAGCAGGTTGATGATACAGTTCAGGAACAGAGTGTTCCAAAGCAGGTGGAGTTTTTTGAGTGAATCTTCTGACTCAGGGAAGAAGCACGTTGAAAAGCCAATTGAAGAGAAGTTCAAGAGTTCAGACACAGAGGTTGATGCGTTAGTTGAGCAACCATGCACTATTGCTAAAGATAGGCCAAGGAGGGAGATTCGGCCTCCTGAAAGGTATTCGGCTTATTCTGAGATGGTAGCCTATGCTTTATCAGTTGCTGAAACAGTTGAGTATGAAGAGCCTTCAAGCTATACGGAAGCTGTTTCGAGCACTGAGTCTGCACAGTGGTTTGTTGCTATGAATGAGGAGATTGAGTCTCTTCAGAAGAATCAAACATGGGAGTTAGTAGAACCGCTGAAAGGGAAGAGGATTGTTGGGTGCAAGTGGGTCTTCAAGCGCAAACCAGGTATTCCAGGGGTAGAAGACGCACGGTTCAAAGCTCGGCTAGTGGCGGAAGGATACAGCCAGAAGGAGGGTGTTGACTACAATGAGGTATTTTCACCAGTTGTAAAACATAGTTCCATTCGCACTTTACTTGCTATCGTTGCATGTTATGATCTTGAGTTGGAGCAACTTGATGTCAAAACTGCGTTTTTGCATGGCGAGCTTGAGGAACAGATTTACATGCGTCAGCCTGAGGGATTTGTTGTTTCTGGCAAGGAGGATCACGTTTGTTTACTTCGTAAGTCTTTGTATGGCCTCAAACAATCTCCTAGGCAGTGGTATAAGCGGTTTGATACTTTTATGATAAGTCAGTCATATTCTAGGAGTGAGTATGACAGTTGTGTGTATTTTTGAAAACTTCCAGATGGTTCATTTGTTTATCTACTGTTGTATATTGATGATATGCTTATTGCTGCCAAGAGTATATCAGAAATCAACAGGTTGAAACAACAGTTAGGTGGTGAATTTGAGATGAAAGATTTGGGTGCGGCGAAACGTATTTTGGGTATGGAGATTTGCAGAGATTGAGTAGCTGGCAAATTATTTTTGAATCAGAAGTCTTATGTTCTTAAAGTGCTTTAGCGCTTTGCCATGCAGAACTCGAAGCCAGTCAGTACCCTTTTGGCAGCACACTTTCGACTTTCAGCTGAGTTGTCACCACAGTCGGAGGATGAGGAAAAGTATATGTCTCAGGTTCCATATTCGTGCGCAGTTGGGAGCCTTATGTACGCCATGGTATGTACTCGTCCTGATATTTCACATGCAGTTAGTGTCGTTAGTCATTATATGGGGCGTCCCGGAAAGGCACATTGGGAGGCTGTGAAATGGATACTACGGTATTTGTGCGGAACTGCAGGTGTTGGTCTTTTGTTTGGGGTTGCCAATTCTGGTGATCATGCTGTTGGTTATGTTGATTCGGATTTTGCCGGTGACCACGACAAGAGGAGGTCTCTGACAGGTTATGTCTTTACTCTGTCCGGAAGTGCCATTAGTTGGAAAGCTACTTTACAGGCTACAGTCGTGCTGTCTACAACAGAAGCGGAGTATATGGCCATTGCTGAAGCTGTGAAAGAGGCATTGTGGATGAGAGGTTTGCTTTGTGAGCTTGGTCTTGCACAGGGTGTTTTTAGTATTTTGTGATTCACAGAGTGCTATACATTTGACTAAAAATCTGATGTATCATGAGAGGACCAAGCATATTGATGTCAGGTATCAC
The DNA here is from genome assembly GCA_025413875.1 of Rhododendron molle. NCBI lineage: Eukaryota > Viridiplantae > Streptophyta > Magnoliopsida > Ericales > Ericaceae > Rhododendron > Rhododendron molle. The sequence goes on along the minus strand of CM046391.1, from coordinate 30,516,968 downwards.
TTCGTTCGGGATATCATCTCACAGAAGCAAGTTGAGGTGAAGAAAGTGGGTACGGCAGATAACCCAGCAGATATGTTGACTAAACCGGTTCCGGTTGCCAAGTTCAAGCATTGCTTGAGCTTGCTTGGTATTTGCAGTTGATCGCCCCTTGGGGGCATTTGGCGAGTGAGAGGTTAGAAGGGGAGAGCTATATTTGGTGATTTGGTTCAGTGGAATTAAAGTCAAGGTGGAGATTTGTTGGGAATGCCTTGTATTCTTTAGTCCCACATTGGTTAATTATGTTGTTCCCGTTTTTGTAGACTATTATAAATAGAGCTTTTGGGGGACTTCTATAGATCATCTTTTGGGCTTTCATATTGTGGCCTTTCTAGAGTTACGGATTATAGCCGGCTCTTTGTATCTCTTCTTCACGTTGGTTAGTGAATCCTCTCTCTCCTCGCCCGTGGACGTACCCATCTTGGGGAACCACGTATATCTTGTGTCTTTGTGATTTCTTGTTTAGTTTTCAATTTCTCGTTCTTAGCTTGCATTCATAGCGTTCGTTTCAACAGAGGGGAATCCCAATGATTACATTTGTTGCATGATCTTTGTGGGGACCGCATGGCGTAACAACATTCTGTTGATTGCCTCAGGATTATCCTCATGAGAGGCGGAGCAGCTGTCACCAATGCAGCATGCGGGGAACTGACCCCGAGGGAAGCACCGAGTAACAAACCGAGGTGTGGAACCCGCACAACAGTTCGACTTAGGGCTCCTTGAGTGCCGGAGTCACCTCATAAGGCCCGGTTACCGAGCTTGTAACCGAGGCCACTACAATAGCCCCTCAACTCCTTTGAATTCAACGCTTGCTTCAGTTCTGGGGAGTTGATCCTTCGCGTGAACCGACCGAACCCGGATCTCGGATATCCTAATCGCCGAGGAGTGAACCGAATGACGGTAATCGCGGCTAGCCAGCCCCAACCTTAGGTGCCACGTGTCGACGTCTGCCGAAGCACTGGAATCCAAAAAGCTGTCTCGGCACGTGAAACGTCAGATGATTTGTACGAACCATCCTATCAGGGACACGTGTCGAAGTATAAAAGGTCCGGGGGACGGCGCGTTTGTCTCGGTTCAGAGACCCGAACGCTGACCGTCCGATGGGGACGCGTGTTAGAGATCTAACGGCCCGAAGCACGACGTTTCGTTTCTCGCGCGCTCCTTCGTCCGCTCCATTATAAAAACGGAAGGAGGAGGAGAGAGAAGGACACCAGAGCTCTGAAAAACGTCGAAGTGCTGCCGCCGTTTCATTCGAGCCTTTGATCGTGTTTTCAAGCGGTTTGAGGGCAAATTTTTGAACGAAACTCAGGTATGTTGATCTCCAAATCATGATCTTCTAGTTTTGGTGTTTTATACGAGTTTTTGCGTTGTTTCTGCCACCCTTTGGGGCGGAGACGCCGTTTGCAACCGCCTGGCCTGCGGTGTCAATGGCGTTCTCCGCCGTGATCCCTGAAACCGAAGCCCCAATGTTCTTCCCGAGGCCTTAGATCTTTCCGAGGCCTGCCCTTATACTTTGACCCATAGGGATTAGTGCGAGACCTGAGGGTGCTTCTCCCGAGGAGGGATCTCCCTGAGACGACCGAGGCCTACCCCCACCGCAGAGTGATGACCATTCCGTCCCGAGCGTCAGATCCTTTTGCCTTCCCCGAAGCACATAGCTGATGGGTTTTTGCACGTTCTTGTCTTTGTTTAGGTTGGGGCGGATGGTCGTTGATATCTCTTCGGACAGCTCAAGTAGTTCGGACTCTTCTACGCTCGAGGGCATCTTTCATCAAGCTTGGAACCGAAGGATATACCGAATCCCAATCGACGTCATCGAACCGGCTGATCCTGATCGAGCTCCTCGCGAAGTGACGTTTTTTGACCCAAATATGACAGAACCCGAGACATCAAACCAAGCCCTGGGGCCATACGCGGGTGCTCCCGAGGAGGTTCGGGGGCGGAGGAGGCCCATGAGACCGTGCCCCTTCCTTGGGCAATACTTCAGCGGCACGCCCGCAGCATATGCTGAGTTCAAGAGGATCTTCAGCATACCTCCGGATGTGGAGGTCCGGTCGCTCTGAGACACCGACCCCTTGAATCTCCCACATAGCCAGGGGGAGCTGATCTTCCCCCTGATGGCCATCACCGAGGGGGGAGTCAGATTCCCCCTCCATCAGTTCGTCCGACGGGTGCTCCGAGCCCTCACCCTTACCTCTTCTCAGCTCACGGTGAACTCATACCGAATCATCACCAGCATCATCGAGTTGAGGAGGCAGTATAATCTGACCTTCGGCCTTGAAGAACTCTTCGGAGTCTATTCGCTAGGCATCAACCGAGAATGCGGCCGACACTATCTGTCGTGCAGACCCGATTATGACACTTTCCTGATTGACCACCTACCGGACTCCGAGGAGTGGGCAGGAATATACGTTGCGGTCTCCGGGAACTTCATGTTCGGTCCCGGGGAGATAGCTGACACGACCACCTCGGTTCAATTCGACGCCGGGAAACCTGGTCGGTAAATCTTTATGCTTCGGTGTTAACGCTGTGTACTTCAATTCTTTTCTTGAATATTTACTAAATTCTTCTCTCCTTTGGTACTTTGTTGCAGCCGAGGGTGTCCTAGCTGGCCTTCGGGAGAAAGCCATAAAAGCTCGGATTGAAGCTGCTTACGCCATCCCCCTCACCAATCGATACGCTCCGGAACTGCTCGGTTACAAGCCGACATACACGAGTTATCTGAAGAAGAGACCGAGGTAGCAAGGCTCTCCGAGGGCTGGCCGAGGTCAGGGTGCAGGGACAGGAAGAGGAAGAAGGAGTAGCCGAGGAAGAGGGTCGGGGGGAAGAAGTGGAGAACAAGTTCCCGAGGCTGAAGGGAGTAGCTCCGGTCCTCGGGGGGTTCTTCATGAGGAGATTGATCGCGAGACACCAGAAAGAACCGGGCTTAGCGACGAAATGGCAGGCCCCGGAACTCGCGAGGTACAAAACCTTCGGCGCCAGAGGCCCAGAGGTCGGGGTATGGGAGCTGCATCCACCGGAGCGCCAGACGACGGGACTTCGGAAGTTACTCCTGTTTCCCCGTAGGAGCCTCCGCAGAAGAGGGCCCGCCCTGAGGAGGGTGATGGCGGCAAGGGGAAGCAACCGGAGGCAATCCTGATTGAGGAGGATCAGCGAGAGCGGGCGCGAGAGGGGACTACCGAAGGGGAGGATGGCACTTGGGTCAACCCGAAGGATCTCCCATGGGCGCCAGAATTCCGCCATTACTCCGGTCGCCCGATCCACCACGCCGACAGCATTGCAAACCTCGGTGTGGCGTATGGTATGCTTCGGGGCACTGTCCTTCCGAGGGATTCAAGGGCGATCCAAGGATTGACAGAGGACTTGACCGGAGAGATAGCACAGGCGTCTGTAAGTTGTAGTCGCTCTTTAACTTTTTCCTTCGGTTAGTTTGCTTATACCTGTGGTGCCTTATTCTTTTTCGTGCTGTCAGGCTGGCGCTCGGGCATTGGACATCAATGACCAGTTCAAGGCGCAGGAGGAAGGGATGGAGGAGCTGAGAAAAGCCCTTGCACAGAAGGAAGACGATCTAAAGGTGGCTTGGGAAACCTGCGACCTTTACCTCGCAGACTTCCAGAGGTGCGACCGAGAGAGGGTGCTAGCTGAGGGTCGAACTGCGCAAGCTGAGGAAGATGTCAAGACTCTGACGGCATCCCGAGCTCTGGAGGTGGACGGGGCGCTGAAGAAGGGCTATGATGATGGGTGGGACGCGGCCGAGGCATCGTACAGACAACAAGTCAGAGAGATTGAGAACGAGCTGTTTTGGGATCGCTTCCTGGACGGCCTTCGGTTCGGTCATGAGGCCCTTCTACAGAAGCTCCATCTCCCAGAGGACTCTCCTCTTCGCGTCCTGCCCGAGGCTCCGCCCGAAGAGCTTGTCATGCCCGAGGAGGAAGTAGAGCAAGCCCAGAATGCAGATGCAAATGCTCAGCCCGAGGTTCAGGCTGCTTCTCAGACTGCTGCTCCTATCAACGCTGCAATCGAAGATCCTTCCTCTCTGAATACTTAGAATTTTTTTTCTTCTTTTGCTTTACTACTTTTGACTGGACGGCTCCGGACATTTGGAGTTTGCCGCTCCAGGGATCATTTTGGTGACAGGCGCCGAACAATTGGCCGAAGCCTGATCATTTGTAATAGCTGAGTAGGATTTTAACTTAGTATTTCAACCTTATCGTTTGTTTTGGATAATTTTCGTCTGTTGAATGAATGCTTCTGTTTTCTGAATTTGATTTTGTCATTTGAGATGCTTGAATGGTTTTCATAGTTACCACCGAGGGGTACCTCTGCCCCTGCTTTGGTTAAATATTTGGAAGAAGCCAAATTGTAACTGAAGCATAGACCGAGGTGCGCTCAAAGACATAGGGTCGTATTTGGAAAACGAAGCGTTGGTTAGCCCCTGCGCCTGGTTAGCATGTTAGGCAGGGAAAGAACCGAAGCGAAGACAACGATCACTGAAGTGCCCCTGTCAAGGGAGACATAGGGACCTAAACCGAAGCAAGGAGGAATCAAAATTTTGAATTGTGCGTGCCCCTGCTTTGGGCTAGGTTCCTCGGTCGCTGGCTGGCTAGGTATCCAGAGTGATAGTTTCTTAGGGGAAATATTCTGCTAAGGGATTAGGGCTAGAGGCCCGAAGGGAAATGGCATAGGCCATAGCTTTGGGATTCTGCGAATCCGTAGCAGTAGATGACGTACAGGGAAGTCGGGATAAGGGGCTCGGGAAAAGGCCGAGTTTCCTTAAGACCAACAACCGAGAGTCCGAACGACCGAGAGGGCCGTGGTGACTTAGTAGGGATCTGCGTCCGAGGGGGAGTCCCATGGGAGGACGGTTTCCCGAAGTCAAGTTAAAACGATTCAAACAAAGTTGAACCGAGTAGCAAAAAGTAAATGATGAGAATAAAAACACATAGTAATAGACAGGAAAATTCTCATTGAAACGAAAATAGGGGATGCCACTACACAGGTATTCTCAGAATCATTTCTTGGAAAAATAAAAAACTAGGAAAGAGTTGATAAGTCCTAGGTGGCCGAAGCCTGGCTAGCCATAGAATTTCTTGAGGTTGTTGGCATTCCAGGTCTTGGCTATTGGGGAACCATCCAACTTCTCCAACTTGTAATTGCCTGAGCCTAGGTGCTTTAGGACTCGGAAGGGACCCTCCCAGTTGGGCATCAACTTCCTCTTCTTTGATTTCTCTATCACTTTCTTCTAGACGAGGTCGTCCGGCTTGAAAGACTTGAGGCGGACGCTTCCGTTATACCCCTTAGCGACCTCCTGTTGGTACGAGGCTAGCTTGATCCGGGCAGTCTCACGCTCTTCCTCCGCCAGGTCGAGATCCGCAGCGATGCTTTCATTGTTGACCTCGTAGTCGAAGTTTTCGGTACGTATCGTTGGAAGACCAACCTGCAGAGGGATAACAGCCTCCATACCGAAGGCCAGAGAGAATGGGGTTCGGCCAGTTGAGCGTCGGGGGGTGGTTCGGTAGCCCCAGAGGACTCTTGGCAATTCTTCAGCCCACTTACCCCGGCGAGACTCGAGTCGGCGCTTGAGGCCAGAGGAGATGGCCTTGTTGGCGGCCTCGGCCTGGCCGTTGCCCTGTGGATAGCCCGGCGTGGAGTTGCCCACTTAATACCATACTCGTCCAGGAGAGCCCGGTATCGCTGCCCAGTAAACTGCTTGCCGTTGTCCGTGATGATGGCGAAGGGGACGCCGAAGCGGGAAATGATGTTGCGCCAGACGAAGCGGATGACATCTGTTTCTTCAATGGTGACCAGGGGCTCGGCCTCAACCCATTTGGAGAAATAATCGGTAGCGGTGAGAAGGAACTTGAAGCCTCCGGGGGCGACAGGGAGTTTGGCAACTATATCCATGCCCCATTGAGAGAAAGACCAAGGGCTAGTGAGGGGGCTGAGATCCCGAGCTGGCTGGTGGATGATAGGGGCAAACATCTGGCACTTGCGGCAACGCTTGACATAGTCTTCGGAGTCTTTCTTCATGGTGGGCCACCAGTACCCTTGGGTAATGGCTCGGTGAGCAGGTGAACGCCCACCAGAGTGGCAACCGCTGTCGCCGGAGTGAAGCTCTTCAATGATGCCGGGGACCTGGTGGGGGTGGGCTACCAACAAGTAGGGACCAGTAAAGGACCGTCAGTACAACTTTCCATTGGGGTCAAGCCAAAACAGAGCAGCCCTGTTGCGGAGTCAGTGCGCTTCCTTCTTATCGACAGGGAGGGTATCATCCTTTAGGTAATCGACGATCTCATCCATCCAGCTTGGTCCGAGCTCGATGTTAAGGACCTCGTGGCTTAGGACTTCGAGTTCAAAGCTGGGTTTGTCGATGGAGCTGAAGGAGATGGAACGATGATCAGAAGCGGCACAGGCAGAAGCGAGGCCGGCGAGGGCGTTGGCATGGGCGTTCTGTTCTCTGGGAATATGTTCGACGCGAATGGCCTTGAAGCTTTTGAGGAGCCGGACGGCGGAGCTTAGGTAGGTACGCATTCGGTCGTCCCGAGCTTCATACTCTTCGGAGAGCTGGTTGACCACCAACTGGGAGTCGCTATAGATGACAAGCTCCTCGATGCCAAGAGCTTCGGCGGTCTTGAGCCCAGAGAGGAGTGCCTCATACTCAGCCTCGTTGTTGGAGGCCGGGAAGTTGATGGAGAGGGAACTTTCATGCAAGACACCGGAAGGGGAGAGGAGCACTATCCCAGCCCCGATGCCTCGGCTGTTGGACGCGCCGTCAACGAACATTTTCCATACATCACCGTGAAAAAGCTTCCAGGCAGTGCTCGGATTGGCTTGGAGGACGGCTTCGGGACGGGGGGGCGGGGTTGAAGCCAAGACGTCGGCCGGAGTGAGCTCGGCGATGAAGTCGGCAAGAACCTGTGCTTTGATTGCTGTCCGAGGCTGGAAATGGATTTCGTAATTTGCCAGCTCGACGGCCCATTGGGAGATTCGGTTGGAAAGGTCCGCTTTTCGGAGGAGTGATTTGAGCGGGTACTCGGTAAGAACAATGATGCAGTGGGACTGGAAATATGGGGCAAGCTTCCGAGATGCCGAGACGAGGGCGAGAACGAGCTTTTCCAAGGGAAGATAGCGTGTCTCGGCGGGGGTCATCGTCTTGCTGGAGTAGTAAATGGGTTAGTGTTCCCGTCCTTCCTGTCGAACGAGAACCGAACTGATTGCATGTGAGGAGATGGCGAGATACAAAAATAAGTCCTCCTGGTCCCGAGGCGTGACGAGAAGCGGTGCTTCGGAGAGGTAAGTCTTCAACTGCTGTAGAGCTCGGTCACAGTCCTCGGTCCACTGGAAGCTCCGTCGGCTGCCCTTCAGGAGGGCAAAGAAGGGTTGGCACTTGTCGGAAGAACGGCTGATGAATCGGTTCAAGGCAGCAGCCATACCCGTCAAGCGTTGCACGTCCCTCTTGTTGTGGGGAGCCGAGAGCTTCTCGATGGCCAGTAATTGAGCAGGGTCGGCTTCAATCCCACGCCGGGACACGAGGTGTCCTAAGAATTTGCCGGAGCTGACACCGAAGGCACATTTCTTTGCGTTGCGGCGAAGTTTGTGCTGTTTGAGGATTTCAAAGGTTTCGGAGAGATGGGTGAGGTGATCACCAGCGAGCATGCTTTTGACCACCATATCGTCAATGTAAGCCATCATTGTGTCACCTAGGAGTCGCTCGAACATCTTGGTTATCATCCTTTGAAAAGTTGCCCCGGTGTTCTTGAGACCGAAGGGCATGACGAGATAGCTGAAGATTCCGTGAGGGGTGATGAAGGCCGTGTTCTCGACATCGCCTTCACTCGTGGCAATCTGATGGTAGCCTCGGTAAGCGTCCATAAAACTGAGTCGGTCGTGGCCGGCCCTGGCGTCAATAAGTTGGTCGATCCTCGAAAGGGGGAAGAAATCCTTCGGACAGGCATCGTTGAGGTTGGAATAATCAACGCAGACGCGCCACTTTCCATTCTTCTTCTTAACAACCACGGTATTCGCCAACCACTTGGGGTATTGGACCTCGCGGATGGCATTGGCGTTGAGGAGTCGGTTGACCTCTTCGATAACAGCTTCGGAATGGACCGGAGAGGAGCGCCGGGCCTTCTGGACTACAGGACGCTTGGTCTTGTCAATGTTGAGCTCTCCTCGATGCCAAGAGCTTCATATTCTCCGGGCATCTCATAGGGAGTCCATGCGAATACTTCGATGTTCTTTTTGAGAAAATCCACCATGTCATTCCGTTCGGTGTCACTGAGTGATGAACCGACAAGGAAAAAACGTGATCCGTCGTCGGTAATGGGAACGGTAACGAGTTCTTCTACTGCATTCTCGTCGGCGGGCCTACCGACGTCTTCTAGTACAGGGGCTTCGGGGATCTCTATGAGATTGACCCGGGAATAGGGCTGTAAGTGAGCCGAGCTACTCGCGAGCTCGGCTCGGCTCGACTCGCTAAGGCTCGGCTCGACTCGGCTCGTTTAGTAAACGAGCCGAGCTCGAGCTCGAGTATCCGGCTCGTTTACTAAACGAGCCCGAGCTCGGCTCGGCTCGTTAGACAAAAGCTCGGCTCGTTAAGGGAGGCTCGGCTCGATAAAGAGAGGCTCGTTAAGTAAATTACTAAGCTCGGCTCGTTAAGGGCTCGGCTCGTTAAGGCTCGAGCCGAGCTCGAGCTCGAGTTTTGGGCTCGTTAAGTTAACGAGCCGAGCTCGAGCTCGCCGAAACTCGGCTCGGCTCGGCTCGTTTACACCCCTACCCGGGAAGTCCTCCTGTTGCTTCGGACTGCGTTAACGTAGCACCGTTTTGCCGCGGTTTGGTCGCCGTACAGGTCCTCCTGTCGGCCGTTAGCGCCGATGAAGCGGACCACCTGGTGATAAGTGGAGGCGATAGCTTTCAGCTTATGGAGCCAGGTGCGCCCTACGATTGCATTGTAAGGGCTTGGAACATCAACGACCACGAACTCTATATTGAGGACCATCGAACCTGCGCGGACTGGAAGAGTGATCAAGCCGAGCGACCACACCGGAGCGCCGTTGAAGCCGATGAGAGGGACTTCGAAAGGGCGAAGGTCGGAGTCTAAGAGCTTTAGATCCTGAAACAGGGAGTAGTACATGACCTCGACCGAGCTGCCTTGGTCGCCGAGGATGTAACGAACGTTGAAAGTTTCGATGCGGAGTGTGACGACGAGGGCGTCATTATGTGGCAGCTGGACATGGTCAAGGTCTTTCTCGGTAAACGTGATTGTCCATCTTGAACCGTCGTCGGTGCGGGCGCGCTTGGTGTCGGGACCGACGAGCATAACCTGCTTTGAGGAGGATGCGTCGTTTAACTCGGCACGGATGATGCGGGCGGCTTCGGGGTGCAGAGGGCCGTGGATAACATGAATCGTCTGAATTTCCTCTTCGTTTCGGTGTTCGGCGCGCTCTGCCCGAGCCTTCGTTTTCTCCTGATCGATGAGGTGATTGAGGTGGCCACCAGCGACAAGCTACTCCAAGTAGGCCTTGAAGGGCTTGCAGGCGGTGGTGAAGTGGCCTTGCTCATTATGATAGCTACATCGGACGATTGGATTTTTGATCTTCCCGTTCTCGGTGCCGAGCTTCTGATTCGTGAAGGAGAAAAAGGGCTGGTCCTTCACCTGATCAATGATCCGGTAAATAGGGATGGTGAAGACAGTTTTCTCAGCGTTGAAATCACTTGGCTTCGGTCCCTTCTTCGGTGATTGCTTGATGTTGTTGACCTGCTTCTTAGGTGTGGAGACAGGTGCGGGAACCGAGGAGTTCGCTAAGACAGAATGGATTTTAGAGCTCGAGGACTTCCCGATGCCCCTTTCAGCTTTGGACTCGATGAGCTGGCACCAGCCTTCGATGCGGGTCATGAGGTCTTTCATGGAGTCCGGCTTGTTGCGGGCGAGGTTGTCGTAGACTTGCTCGTCCTGGGCGGTGAGACCGAGCTTGAATCCACGGGCCGAGATGACACCGTCGCAGCCTTCAATTTCGTTGAATAGCTCCCAGTAACGACCGGCGTACTGGCGGAGCATTTCGTCGGGGCGTTTTCGGAGAGAGAGGAGGAAATCAATCTCCTTCTCGTGCTTGTTGCTCGTGACGAACCGAGCCATGAAGGCATCGCATAGGGAGTCAAATGATGAAATTGATCTTGCAGGCAGCTGGTTAAACCATGTAAGGCCTAGGTTCCCGAGGCTGGCAGGGAAGACCTTACAGAGGAAGGCGTCGTCCGTGGGCTCATTTCTGAGGAAGAGGGACATGACGAGCTTGTATTGCACCAGGTGAGTGTACGCCTCGATTTTGCCGTCGTATTTGGCAAATTTGGGCTGGTTGAATCCTTTTGGGGGGGGGGGTGACCGAGTCGATCTCTCGTGTGAAGGGGGAGGTCGTGAGTCTCCTGAGTCGGGCGTCACGATGAGGTCGGATCGAACGGTCAAGACCGTCTGGACGCTCATGCGCGGGACGCTTTTTTGGGACCGACTCGTCCAGCCTTTCGTACTCCTTCCTCTTCGGTGGGGTGCCTCCTGATCTCTGATGAGATCGCTCCTGTTGGCCCTTCTTGTAGCTATCTCAGGCGTAGGGCCCGAGGCGCTCCGTGGCTTGGCTTTCGCCACCTTTCTCTCTTGGGTGCGAGACGAATGGGCTTTTGTTCGAGCGTTCTTGAGGCGCTCACGATACCTCTTTGTCTGGAACTCCAGGAGGCCCTCTTCGTCGTTGGCAATTTTGGTGAAGCTTAGGGTGGGCTCACGGGTCCCCTTCCCTCTTCTGATCGGGTGTGTGCAGGAAGCGGAGTCACTGCCAACGCCGAGCCTCTCAAAGGCGGATCGCTTCCGTCGTGGATCCTTAGGGTCAGGGGAACGGGAGCGTTCCCTACGCCCAACGCCACCTTCATTTCGACCATCCTTTGCAACAGGAGGCTCGAGGCGGTCTTTGACGGAAGGTCGAGACTGGTGTTCGATCAAACGGCCCCCCTCGCGACTGCGGGAAGGGCTTTGGTGGGTTCTTCTCCCGCCACGACTTCCTACGGAGAGGGATGTGGAGATCTGAAAGAGATGTTTGATCTCAGCGAGCTCGTCGCGGACGTGCTTGTCTCATTCCACGGCTGTTGACAAGTCGTCGATCTTCCGTTCTAGGTGACGAATGTAGGTGTGGCGTTCGGTGCCGGCTCCCATGTCCTGGGTTGAAGTTCCAGCACCGATTCCGACGGACATGTGAGCCTTCCCTGGGGCACCGGCCCCGCCAGGAACCAAGAGTGGTTCTCCGAACGGTCCGAGGCCGAGGGTTGTTTCATTGGGATGTGGATCTCCGACGTCCACCATTGCTGCGACGGGAGGTCTTGACGGAGCTCTACGGGAGGAGGGAGATGAACGGAGGTGGGAGTGGCTGATCCCCAGCAGAGTCCCCAATTGTCGGGGTTCGAATTATCGGGAACAGATCCAAGGCTCAGGTTGGCTCCCTCTCTTGCTGCTCCGCGCTTCCGCTGCTTGAGACCTGCACCAAGTCACTAGGGGTTGGACACCCCAGTGACCCTCTGACGATCAAGTTAGATCTCAGGAAGGGGAAGTAGGTTTAGAGATAGGGTAGAATGGCGTACCTCTTTAGGTTAGAGTCCCTTTGTATTTATAGACCTAGGGTTGCTTGGACTCCAAGCCAGCGCGTGGAGTAAACGCTCTGGTAACCGCCTCGGGTGACGTCATAGATGACGGAAGGGACGAAGCGGTTACGGAGCACATGGTAGAGGGGAATCCCAATGATTACATTTGTTGCATGATCTTTGTGGGGACCGCATGGCGTAACAACATTCTGTTGATTGCCTCAGGAATATCCTCAGGAGAGGCAGAGCAGCTGTCACCAATGCAGCATGCGGGGAACTGATCCCGAGGGAAGCACCGAGTAAGAAACCGAGGTGTGGAACCCGCACAACGCTTCGGCTTAGGGCTCCTTGAGTGCCGGAGTCACCTCATAAGGCCCGGTTACCGAGCTTGTAACCAAGGCCACCACAATTTCCTCGCGGGTCAGGATTCGGGTAAAATACACCCGGTTGAAACCCCCCCTCCCCATTTCACGCTTCAACCTAGAGAGAGCGAGAGGAGAAGAAGAAAATTGCGAACGGCGACGACGACAAAGATCGATCGAACGAGAAGGACTGAGATGACAAAGAAGAACAGGTTCTCTCTCTCTCTCTCTCTCTCTCTCGCTCTCTCTCGTTCAGTACACGAAACCCTAACCCTTGATTTTGGAACTATAGTAGCAGAGAGGATTGAGACGACGAATGATTCACGCCTAGAGATCCAAACGACGACCGCCAAGGATATCGAACTGGTATTTTTTTCTCTCCCTCTCTCTCTATCTCTCATCTGTGTTTTCTGCTAATTAGGATTTTTTTTTGTTCGGACCAGAAAAAAAATGGGCATATCCAAAAGTAGGGCTTTTTTTGAACGACTAATTCGTACCTGAAATTAGGGTTTCTCTATCTGTGTGTGTGTGTGGTGCATTGAACTGGTATTTTTTGTTCGGACCAAAAAAAAATGGGCTTATCCAAAAATGGGGTTATCCAGAAGTAGGGCTTGCATCCAAATATTGTCCTAACCACACTAATTTTTTTACTTTGGAAGAAATAAGATGTTGGATTTACTGGGGTTTCGTCTAGTATATGTTGAAATGGAGTTTGCTTGCTTCCAAATTCTGACTTCATCACTCTGATGTTAAGCTTCTCTTTTTGGCTTTTAGAAAATGTGCTAGTATTTATTCTTCCACTTTTCCCTTGTTTGATTCTTTCTTTCCTTTTCAACGGAAAATGTTGGTAGTGACTCTTACTTGTATGAGGAATGGGAGCCTTAATTGACCACCTTCTCCGTGTTCTTTTTATCCTGTTACTATTTCTGCACTCTTGTTGGTCAAGTGCCTCAAATGATAGAGACACTCTCTGTGTTCTTACTTAATTCTACTGTCAATGCTTCAGAATTTAGGATTTTTACTTACGGAGTAGGAGTAGTATTTCTGTAGAATTTATTTATGTCAATGTACCACATTATTGAAGGCAATTGAAATTGTAACGACCCTGATTTTTGGTAAATAAAAATTTCGTTAAAAAATTTGAATTTTATTTTATTACTTGGATTTTTATTTCCATAATAAAAAATCGGTCGTTACTAACTAATAAAAACCTCATTGTTTATTCGAAAATCTTTTAATTATGCTTGGAAGGTTTTAATCGTCTTCTAACCGCCAATTTTCCCGTCGTTTCTAGAACTAAGTCTTAAACCCTCCATCTCGGTTGGAAATCCTATCTAGCAACCCTAACTAGCTTTTAACCGACTCGTTCACCTAGCAATCATTGACCTAATTACCAATCACTTCCTAATCCTCGATGAACCTTGTGAGCCTTGGCCGTGAACCTTTTGAAACTCTTGAGCTTCGTAACCCTAGTTGAATCTTTCGAACCTTTTGAACCTTTTAGCTATTGACCATTGGTCGATAAGGTTAAGGTTATCTTTACCCATTGGATAATAGGAGAACCTTGGTTAATCCATAAAAGTACAAGATTAGATTAGTTTAGTGCTTAATCATAGTATTATTGTAAGTTTAATAATTTCTAGCATTACCCGTTGGATAATAACCGCTAGGAGAATTATTACCCATTGGACGATAGATTAGAATCCTAGCCATCATTACCCATTGGTTATTACCCGCTAGGGAAACTATTATCCATTGGATAATAGCTATACTTGCCAATCAAGTACTAGCTTTTATTAAAATATTGGATTTGCCATGTGTGATAAAGGATTAAAATAGAATTAGTACATTAGGTTAATAATATAGGACTTAGTAGTTTGGAAGAATGAATTAGTTTATTAGATATATTAGATTTTGACATATCTAGTAGGATTTCAAAGTACATTGTTATATATATTTATGTACTTGCATGTATATATATATATATATATATGTATATATAATAATTGGAAAGTATCATGTGTGTATTGTATTATTTTAATAAAAAAATCTTATTTACTTAAAAGATTATAATTACTTTATTGCATTACCCTTTGATCAATAAATGTTAGGAGATTTATTAACCAATGGACAATAGCTTAGTCTTGCCAAAAGTACAAGGTTTATTATTTAATTTCCCATGGGATTCTCTTATTATTATATAAAGACTAGATTTCCATGTGTGATATTTGATTAAACTATAATTAGTACACTAGGTTAAATATTAAAGTACTTGGTACTTTGAAAGTATACCATAGTTTATTGGATATTAGTACTTTGAAAGTATACCATACTTTGAAAGTACTTGGTACTTTGAAAGTATGCCAAAGTACTAGGCTTTATTAGTTATTCACTTCTTAGATCTACCATGTGCCTAAATACTTAAAGAAATAGATATGTACCATAAGAATATATTATCCTAGAATTCTATATGTACATAATATAGTTTTATAAAGGGAGATGTGCCAATTGGAATAGTTTAATAGAAAATCTAAATTGGAAAATCTTAAATGATTATATAGTAGTACTTATATATATCTATACTTATATATACTTGGGCCTAAGTAGATAGATATATATATATATATATACACACACACAATCTCCTTCAAATAAGGAGGTCCATATTTTAGTTAAAATAAGGACCTTCTCATTTCTCCCATTTTTTGATTGAATTTTGATGATCCGAGCCACTCAATGTGTTTAGAACGTGATTTTAAGGGTACCCGCGAGAAATCGGCAAAAAAAATGACCGGGAAGGGCTTGATTTGTGCAGTTTTTATTTGAACCGTTCGATAAAAAATAAACAAAAACTGTTCGGATGAAGCCCTTTCCGGTCTTTTTTTTGCTGATTTTATGCGAGTACCCTTAAAATCACGTTCTGTACACATTGAGCGGCTCGGATCATCAAAATTCAATCGGGAAAGGGAGGTCCTCATTTTATTAAAATAAGGTGGTCCTTATTAGAAGGGGACTCTATATACACATATATATACATACATATATATATATATATATATGTACTAGGGAGGGAGAGAGTGTAGACACCCCAATTTGGCCTAACGATTATTTCAGGTCCCACCTTGGGGACCATCCCGATGATGAAATGGATACGATGATTGCTGATTGACTTCTTGAGAATCTTAGGACTTTCGGTAAGAACTTTGAGCCACTTAGAGGACCCAATTCAGAGCCATATATCCTTTCAGACAGAAATACAGAATCCTAGGAGAATCTATCTACCGGCCGTAACATTGATCTCACGGCCTTCACATCTTTTCCTCACCCGAGCAACTTGTTGCCCAAAAATCTCCCTGAGAGATCAATCTCATGGCCGTATGATCAATACCTCGGCCGCTTAATCCATAGCTCGACTGCCAGATCCATAGCTCGGCTGCCAGATCATCCTTTTTCCAGACTCTGGAACGTTCTGTCGATTGTTTGATCCAACTACACTATCTTTCCGATGCGTTCGGGCCACGTTAAGAGATCACAACAAATAGTTCAAATTGCATTGCAATTGCAATTGCAATCGTGTGTTTTGATTGGACCGAGTGTGTCATCCCTTTGCCTATATAAATAGCACCATACACACACGAAATTAATCAAATTCATACCCTCTCAAGCCACGAAACTCTGCAGATATATACTCTCAAACCCTCTATACAAAAGCCCTAACCTCCCGAAGTTAGCCATCAATCCGGTGATCAAACCCCGAAGTTTTAAACCCTAACCCTAGGGTTTCTCAAGAAGATATCAGCCAATCCCGATCAAATCCGAAGCAATCAAGCTACTGAGGGATCAAGGTGGTGAGGCCCAGGGGCCTCTGGTTCAGTTTATTTATCGTTTTTATATTTAATCGTAGCATTTTGGTAATCTGCTAACTTTTCTGTCTGCTGTGAGGAAGAACATCGGCCGGGGCTTCGATCCCTCGGCCAATACATCTAAACTAGGAGGATCCCTCGGCTGTGACATCAATTCACCGGCCACAGGATCCATTCCCCTGGGACAACTTTGTTTGTTTTCAGCTTTCTGATGCATGATTTACTTATCATCTTGGCTCACCTTATTTACTGTTTAAAGCAAAAAACAGATTATGTGTTAGAATTAAATAAAGCATCTATATGTCTTATGTTGAATGATTATGGGCTAGCCTCACGGCTAGGCAGAGAGGGGTGCCTAACACCTTCCCCTTACCGTACCTTTGGCTTCCGTATCCAGAATCTCTATCTGTTTTCCTAGTTTTAATAAACTGGGTGGCGACTCTATTTGATGATAACCGCTATCATGCGGCGATGTTCCTAGCCATGGGAATGTCCGTGATTTTGGTTTATGAAGCAAGAAACCAAACGAGCAAACAAAACGATATCAAACTGTATGGCGATGCCCCGTTCAGGAGGTGTCTACAGAGAGAGAGAAAGAGGAAGGAAGAGAGAGAGAGATATGGTGTACTAACTTGGATTTTCTCCTACCAACTCAAGTTATATATATACATATAAGTACGTGTACTTATGAGAGGAAGAGAGATGGGAAGATATATGGGAGATTTAGAAGTACATGATCTTCTTACACCCAACCTTATACACTTTCCCAAATCAACTAACAACCCTTGTCCTTATTTATATATATATATGCATTGTACTAGAAAGAGAGGGAGAGAGAGAGAGAGAGAGAGAGGCCGAGAGAGGGAGAGAGAGGAAGAGTGATGTGTGTGCATGTGTTGCTTACCCAATCTAGTCAAATCTCTTTTGGCCAACTTCCTACACCATCCTAGTACAACCAAATCTAGGTTTTCTTATACTTTCATATCCAAACAAATCTTCTAAGTACTAGACAAGACTAGGAACCCATTAGAATAACCTAAACTTGTCCTAGAATGGAAGTAAAGAAAGGGGTAGATCTTTGTGTGCTTTCAAGGATTGAGATGACAACACAATGGAACAAAATCCATTGGACAAAGAGAGAGAGAGAGAGAGAGAGAGAGAGCCAGCCAAGGAGAAGAGAGGGGGAGCCAAACTTTGGCTATAAATAGCACCCCATGTTTGCCATTCAACAAGCACCTTTCCTTGCTCCAACTTCTCTCTAGAAAGTCTTGTGTTCTTACTTGTTCTTGGTAGTTCTTGCTTGTTCTTGAAGTTCTTCCCAAGTTCTTCAAGAAACTCATCCTAAGCCACCATTAAACCGCCACTCCACCACCCTCTTGATCCAAAAAGTTTAGTAGTGTTAGTCAAGATTTAGTTTCGAGAGAAACCTTTCTCTTTCAAAGCTACCGGAAGCATCCCGTAAGACGTTACTCCGTCCGATAGCCGACTTTCTTTCCGTAGCCGCCCTACTGCCAAGAAGAACGGTAGATTATTCCTAACCACTTTCTCTAAGTATAGAGTTTAATGATATGTAGATTATTCTTTACTCATTAGTCCTAAGTATAGATAAATGTATGATCATATCGTATGTGCATGAGTAGAATTTTCCTATACTTCCTAGCTCTAAATACAAGTATGCGTATTGTGTAGATAATCCTTTACTCGCTTACTCTAAGTATGTGTAGTTTCTTTCCATACACTCTAACGTTAAGTATAGTTAATTGTATGATCTTGTAGATTAGTCTTACCCCTTCCAAAGCATGATTAGAAATGTGTATATTTAAGGATAAAAATGTAGCACGTGATTAGAAGTATTCGTATTTTGATCTTTTAAATGGCTATGAGCTTATTTACATGTTACTTGCATTACTTGTGGTTGTTTGAGAAAGCATAAGTGATTATCACTCCAAAGGCTACATGTGGCATTATGCTTTAAGTTGTGATTTGAGCATGATTAAGTAATATAGAATTGGATGATCTTGTTAGTTTAGTTTCAAGATTACAATGAATGATTTATGTGTACTTATGTGAAAAAGTCCTACCGCGGAGTCTATGCATGAAAACGAGACACAAAAACTGAGAAGTAGAAACATGACACCTAGGGTGTGGATAAAATATTATTGAAACTACATAATGGCCGGACTTGGTAGCCATTGTGTGGATGTGAAAACCCGCAATGTGGTCGGACTTGGTAGCCCTTTGTGTGGACTTGCGAAAACTGCAATGTGGCCGGACTTGGTAGCCCATTGTGAAGATTGCCAATGGGGCCGGACGTGGTAGTCTCATTGGTGATATGGCTTGGTTATCCGCGGAGAGGAACCAATGCAAGATTTGCGACGTTTTGAAACCACAATGTGCCGGACTTGGTAGCCCATTGTGAGAGTTGCCGATGGAGCCGGATTTGGTAGCCTCATTGGTAACGAGAGTTGAAATGATATTTGAAATGTGATTTTGTAAAGTGGAAAATGGAGACACGGTCTACGATGAGTCGCATAGGAGAAACATGGAACTTATGACACCAACGCTCGATGAATAGTGAATGTGGTTGTGTAATTGTTAAACTGCTTGTTAAAGATGCATGTTCTATTTGAAAATCGTTACCTATATGTTCCATTGATTATAAGTTAAGGGTTAGTGGGTATGATTTATTCTATTGAGCTCCTGTAGCTCAGGGTGTTACCTGTTGGTGACCCTGACATATTATACTGGGGTGACGTTGGTATAATGTGTCAGAGTTTATAGATGAGCAGGACGAACAGTACACGTTGGAGGCTTTCGGAGTCCAGGAGCTTGCTAGGATGGAGGAAGAGGCGGAGCAATAGATAACCTTAGATTTCCCCCTTCTTTTAATATAAGCACTCTCTTGGAAGTTATGCTATAATAAAGAGCCATACTCTCTTTAGTTTCTTCAATAAAATGTTTATTTAACATACCCAAAATTGGGGGCGTTACATTTCACCACATTCGCTGACCAAAGAGAACTATATTGCAGGAGATTTCATCTTATTCTTCGGCAAACAAATTGAGGATTAGGGAGATTTCATTGCATCCGCTGACCAATGAGAACAATATCGCAGGAGATTGTAGACACCCCAATTTGGCCTAACGATTATTTCAGGTCCCATCTTGGGGACTGTGGGCAGCATGCCCTTGGAAAAATAGGGATTTCGTTCCCCGTTTTGCCAAAGCGGCCCGGAATTCGAGAGAGCGCGAGCGGAGAAGCAAGCGCTCGTAAATATAGAGTCGCCACTCGAGTTTGAAGGTCCGACACTCAAGGAACCGTATTTCGAAGCACCTGCCGTGCTATTTGATTTGAAAAAGTGAAGGAACTCGCTGTCATAACCATATCTGGGTTTGGGAGCCAGGTTATGAGAGGGGAAGGTTTTTAAGGCACCCCTCTCGCCCAATCCGGAGATCGGTCTCTACTTAGACATTTTGTGAAAATATTTGTGATTCATTTTCTTCTTTAACCAATTTTAAGCCAGTTAGGGCGGGGAACAGTTAATCGGGGATTAAGACCGTAATAAATTTGTACGATGTGATTGAATAATGCAAAAATGACTGGAACACTATGAAAATGAGATGAAATCCAACTCTTTGTTGAGGAATGAACCAAGCTGCACATGAAATGATTGTGCCATACACCATGGCCACCTTTGCATGCATGAATCTACAGTCATGCAAAAGAGACCATCGCGCAACACACCAACTATCTCGCGCGAGGGTTCAAGATTCACCGTAGGTTGAACTTCATCCCCCTCTGGGCTCTGGAAGGACCAGTGCACACCCAGGAGGCAGACCAAGTAGTTTAAAGGGGACTGTAAATAACTAAATATTACAAATTAATATAAACAAGAGCCAAAACAAATGAAATGCAACCCCTAAACAGTGGGGGTGTTAAAACAAAGGCCAATGGACAAGCTGCTCATGCAAGGGCAGCTACTAGATTCAGGAGGATCATCGCACGATACAGTGACTTGATCGCGCGAGGGTCCTGACTAGACTTCCAAGAATTGCTTTGCATGCTCTGGGCTCTGGTACAAGTCCAAAAGCAACCCAGAAGCATTCCAACCAAATAAATATGCATAGAAAGCTAGGCTATGAGTTTTAACATGCTGAACAGTGAGCTAAAAGGCCTAACATACTTTAAAACAAGTAATGACATGATAAAACAAGACAAACCAGCATCCCCAAACCCCACGAGGACTGTCGCGCGAGACAGAGAACTGTCGCGCGAGAGTGTGAGTCTGTCATGCGAGGGTATGCTAGATCCCAGTTCCTTGCAACTCTGCTGACCTTAGGACCAGAACTGGTATTGATTACCAGTCTTGGCCCTGACAGCCCCCCTCAGGGATCAAAACAGTAAGCAGTAAAGGTGTTATACCTTTGCTTGAAGGGTTTTGGAAAAGGTTTGCACAAGATGATGAAGCTTGTGATAGAAAATGGAGTGAAGCATGGAAGAGCAAGTGAATTAGGGTTGAAAGCCTTAGTGTGCTTGCAAGAGTTCTTAATCTCCCAAACTTGAAAATTAATCACCCTTGTAATGAAAGACCAAGAGGGGTATTTATAGAAGGCTTAGAAGGCCAAGAATGGTGGCAATCAAGACCTTAGGGCTAAACTTGGTGATCAAGCTTGGTGGAAAGTTGATGGGAAGGGTTGTGTGAGGGTGTAATCCCAAGGCCTGCACTGCACAGTACTCTATGGAGAAAAACGGGGATCTATAGCCCTGTAGCCCCCCCAGGCAAGTAACCAACTGGTTGGCAAAAGGTGAAAATGACAGGAATGGACCATCGCGCGATGGAGTGGGACCATCGCGGGAGGGTAACAGCTGTCGCGCGTGGGTCAATAGTCAAACACTTGACTTTGACCACACCTGGCAAGGAATACCATCGCGCGAGGGAGTGACATCCTCACGCGAGGGTCAAACCCCTGGCTAGGGTTTTGACTCTGGTTTTCTATTTTTCTTTTAAGGGTTTTAAAGGTTCAAAGGGTTCCGCACACACCAAGCTCAAACCTTTCCAACCTCAAGCCTGCTTTTTGACCTAGTTCATCATCGGGGAAACAAGAAACCGTAAAACGATCGGGATATCCAGATTGGGGTGTCTATAGTAGTCCCTCTTTGATGGCACGCGAAGCACCATTGACTGGTACGGGTAACGTCAAAGATATCTAGACACCTACTAAATCCGCCCAAAAGCCGATTAATGGAAAATACAGAGCAGTATGTAAAACTACTGTGCACCGAAGAATGATTGGACGGATGGATCATCGCTGATTTGAAAGTGGACGGATGGATCGTCGCTGATTGAAGATTGGACGGATGGATCGTCGCTGATTGATATTGGACTGTCAGATCGTTGCTGATTTGAAATTGGACGAATAGATCGTTGCTGATTGATATTGGACGGTTAGATCGCCGCTGACTTGAATTGGACGGATGGATCGTCGCTGATTGAAATTGGACGAATGGATCGTCGCTGATTTGAAATTGGACGGATGGATCGTCGCTGATTTGAATTTGGACAGATGGATCATCGCTAATTGAAGATTGGACGGATGGATCGTCGCTGATTGAAAATTGGACCGATGGATCGTCGCTGGTTTGAAATTGGAGTGTGTGCGGACAGACCACGGCTGGGGATATAAGATGCTCTAGATCGCAGGCGATAATTTGAACATGACCCAAAAATTAAATTTTGAACCAACATTACAATCTGGGATTTTAAATAGAATGGCAATAAAAATATTGGGCCTGCTCGCTGAGGAAATGGGCCTGTGGCCCAAAAGAGTGTCGCGCGAGGCAGTGACTCCCTCGTGCGATGGTGGGTTCTCAGGGCCTGGCTTTTTAAAATCAGCCCAAACCCGGCCCATGCTTGGTTGCTTCGCAAATACATCGGGGACGCCCCAGAACTACTCCATGGCAATTTCAAAACTTCAGAACTCCCCTCCTCTCATAACTCCTCCCAAACTCAACCAAAAACCCTAAGTTTGTGATACGAAATCGAGAACCCACTACCTTACCCCCATCCATGGTAGACCACGACGGTGATGGCGGCAGTGGTGACATTATTGATCGGTCGAAGGACACGGGAGGGCCAATGGCAGCTGAAACAGACGATCAAACGACCACGGAGGCGACCATTGATGGGGGTGCAACGGTGGCAAGCAGCAGCAATGGCATTCAGGGTCGTGAGCAAGAGGCAGCTGATGAAGACGTCCGTCTCGCGACAGAGGAGGAGCCTCGTGCGATGGTCGAGGCCAGTCCAGTGGGCCCAAGCATCGAACCAGAGGGCTCGGGGACTGGAGTAGGAGAGGGCTCAGTGACCGCTAGTGGTAATTTGGGTGATGCCTGTGGTAGCGGTGCTCGAGGTGATGAGTCTAGGCCAAACCAAACCCCATCCGAGGGACCCGGCAAAAGGTAAAAGTGTAGTAGACACGGAGACGGAGACCACAGAGGATGCTACTGTTGAGATCCAAGAGGAGGACATTGCTTTCAGACCACCAGTGACAGCGGCCACATCATCACGTCACGTGCCGATCACTTTAGACGACGTTGCCGAGCACACACCTAACGAGATATTGGCAAAACTCTTGGAAGATAACCCCATCATCGGGGAGTATGTTCTGAAAGCCAAGGAGGACTAAGCAAGGGCCATAGAGGCATCTGAGGCCGCGGTGAGGGCCGAGAGGGAGAGAGCTGGGCCAGGAGGGCTAGCGGCGGATGTATAGGCCGAGGAAAGAGAAGCAGAGGAGGCACAGGGGCCGAGAGTGAGTGCAGTGACCGAGGCGGGTGCTATGACGCACCATGAGTTTTCAGAGGAGGCCTACACGCCTCCAAGACCACACCTGTTTGTACCGTTGGGCTTCGCGGGGTACAAACCGTAGCAGACCGATTATGACGTGGAGCTTGTGTTGAGGGACCCCCGAGTGCACATTGCAAACACCTGGGTTGAGGTATAATTCTTGAAAAACCCCCTTTGTATTTTAACTTGATATTTGCATACTTTGAAAAATCACAGAAGACTTCGCAAGTTCGAACCATGCAATAATGAAATGAACTGTGCTCTGAATGCCATGCATGCAATAACTTGAACCAACCATCTGTCGTAGGCTGAATAGAGAACATGCTAGGATAAGAGAAAACTCGTATAACACGCCATGCACACGATAACTTCCACCAACAAATCATGGTTAAGCTGCACCAAGAACACATCGTGCTAAAAGCATAACTTGAACCAACCACCTAATGGTAGCCGGTGTAGATGTCAAACCACAACGACACAGCCCTTGTATCACACACCATGCACGCAAGGACTTGAACCAAACAACTGTTGAAAATGGGACTGAGTTTCAAGCCACAAAAAGATGGTCTTAGTACTGTAGTCCGTGCACGCTATAATTTGAACAGGAACTTGAACCAATAACTTAGACCGTCCATATGTGGTTACATTGCTGCATTGATTACCTAGAACTTGAAAATGAAAGCTATGCATGCTAACAGTATACCCTAATGCTTGTCTTTCATGCATGGTTAAACTGCTGCATTGATTACCCAAAACTTGAAAATGAAAGCCCTGTATGCTAACATTATACCCTGTTGCTTGTTTTTGTTGTTTGAAATAGGCAGAGCATAGGGATATCCGTGGCTTTGGCAGACCGTGCAGTTCCTTGGCACTATACGAGGGGTTGCCACCGAGGGTGAGAGAGCTAATAGATGCGGCGGGCTTTGGAGAGTTCATACGGACTTTGTCAACACTGGTCAGAAATGACCACGCTGTCTTGGTGGCACTGGCAGAGAGGTGGAGAGATACCACCAACACTTTCCACCTCCCCCTGGAGAGATGATAGCGACACCGACCGACTTCGCTGCCATCACAGGCCTGAGGGTTGGGGGAGATCCCATCCCGTTCGACTCAGGGATATACGAGGATCCAGCGGCACTGGAATGGTTCTTGGGGGAGGTGCCCAAGGTAGAGAGGGGGGCGGCCAGATATGCCTAGTTCAAGAAGTACTTGAAGAAGAAGGTGACCACTGAGCGGGAGGCATAGCAGATGGCCCGAGCTTACTTGCTATACCTTTTCGGGGCTTCACTATTCCCAGGCAGGGGAAGCACTGTACACCTGTCGTACTTGCCTGGTCTGAGGGATCTGAGGACAGCCTCACGTTTCGATTGGGGCAGAGCAGCACTTGTGTAACGACCCTGATTTTTGGTAAATAAAAAAATTTCATTAAAATTTTAAATTTTATTTTAATTACTTGAATTTTTATTTCCATAACCAAAAATCCGTCGTTACTGACTAATAAAAATCTTGTTGTGTATTCGAAAATCTTTAAATTGTGCTTGGTAGGTTTTAATCATCGTTTACTGCCAATTCTTTCCATCGTAAGTCTTAAGACCCCATTTCTTGGCTGAGAATCCTACCTAGTAGGTCTAGTTAGCTTCGAACCAATTAGGTTTCCTAACGATCGTCTAACCTAGTGTGGGCTACCACAGCCCCGGGTGGTTTCGGGGCGGCCCATTTGGAAACGCCACGCCTTTTAGAATCGATTTGAAATAGTTTGAAGAGTCGCCACCCGGATTTGTGGTTCGCCACCCGAGAAACCGTTTTGATTGAAAATGATTGATTTGAATTGAAAACCAGAGATTCGAAAAAGCGTTCGGAAGCCACGTTACGAGGGGGGAAGGGTTTTACGGCACCCCCCTTGCCCGATTCGAAATCGGTCTCTACTAAACACTTGTGGGATTTTTCAAAAGGGATTTTGTTTCATTAAACCAATAAGCAAGTATCCACAGTTATAACACATAAGAAGTGCATGCACGTGCATGTGTACAGGGGTGACAGAATGGGCATGCATGATATTACGACATGACTGAAAATGGAACCCTATCACTGGATTCACTCTCGAGCGCTCGGGAATGGTCCCAAGCGCTTGGGAGTGCTAGAACCCCAATCCTGCAAGTTTTGTTAGTGCCAACAAGACATAATACTAAACTATCAACTGAAGTACTATTAAGTACACTACTGGCTCAGCATAGAATGTGTAAGATTGAGACAGGCCCTCAACCTTTTAGATCATGCATCCCTGCCTCAACAAAATTAGATCTACAAGTTTAAAAGGGTAAATGGGTACATTTATGCATGCAGAAAGTCAGAAAATATAACAAACTGGGGGAAATGGGATGCAATGGCATGCATGCACTCCCGAGCGCTCGGGAACGGTTTGAAGCGCTTGGGAGTGAGCTGCACACCAGCTTGGTTTCAAACAGGAAATGGCACTATTTTGACATGCGAACACCCTTGTTTTAAAGAAAATCATCTTTTAAGTTTAAAGAAACCTTATTCTTGCATGAAAATTTGTGAGAGATGTTTCTGTTTTGGGAAAAATTGATTTCCTGTGCATGCATGTCAAGATGAAACCATTTTACTGAAGAATGTAGCTCACCCCCAACCTGTTGTGTGCCAAGGTGCCATGCATGGGACTGGAAACAGTCCCGAGCACTCGGGAGCACTCTCGAGCGCTCGAGAGTGTTTCCAGTAGGGGTTTTAAGAAAACATTTTTTTTTGTGCACCCATTGCTCTTGTTGTTAAACCTAAGATCAAAGGAACTCACAACCAGTATGAAGAACTGGTATGAGCCCTTGATCCCCCTCAGAAAACAGAAAGGCTTGAAAAGCCTTGTATTATACCTTTTTTTTGTTGCTTGGACTATGCTTCTTGGTCTGTGCTTCTTGGACTGATTTGGATGCTTGAAAATGCTTAGAAAACAGTAGGAAAATGGAGTAGATGAACTAGAGATTTGAGGCTCTTGAAGCACTTGAAGATTGTTTGAAAATTTCCTTTGAAAACACAAGTTTTGGAGAATATTTGAGGGAGGTTTAGAGACTGGTTTTTGGCAGCAGAATGGGGAGAGAGAGAGACTGATTTCGTGCCCTTGGTGATGTAGAATGAAGGGGGTATATATAGGGGTGAAGAAAATAGGATTTTGGCTTGAAAATCAAATGAAAATGAAAAGAAAAAAATGTTTTGGGGAGGGCAAAAGGCATCATGAGATTCCTGCTGGCTCAGGCAGGCCTGGGATATACAGGTTTGAATGTTGAACGGACTAAAAAAACCTGAAAAGCCATGGTCAAAGCCAAGCTCAACATGTATTGGCCTGTCAGCACTCCCAAGCGCTCTAGAGTGGTCCCGAGCGCTTTAGAGTGGCTGTCCCGAGCGCTTGGGAGTGTTCCCGAGCGCTCTAGAGTGGCAGCCCAACTTCAGAAGGGCGCCACGGACACTCCCGAACTCGGTTTTGGGTGTTTTTCAAAGCGTTGGAAAGCTCGTTGAGTCCTCTTTCTAACCCAATTGGTTTCATTCAAAGTTATTTTATAAGCCAAAAAGTGTGACCATTTTGTCCTCAGGGTGTCGGAAAAAGAAGAGTTTTGGTTTGAAAAAGTCCAAGAAGCATCGTTCAAGCTTTAGCCAAGTCCTGTTTTGATTCATTTTCATCTTCGGGGAGCCTCGAGGGCACAAATTAAGGATAATTAATAGGTCCAAATTGGGGTGTCTACACCTAGTTACCGTTCACTAAGTAACCCTTATTACCTTCTTGACTTGTGAACCTTTTGAAATCTTTGAGCTTGTAACCCTAGATTGACCTTTTGAACCGTCCAAACCTTTAAACTATTAACCATTGGTCGATAACGTTAGGGTTATCTTTATCCATTGGACAATAGGAGAACCTTAATTAAGCTTCCAAAGTACGAGATTAGATTAGTTTAGTCCTTAATTATGGTATTAGTACAAGTATTATACTTCCTAGCATTACCCGTTGGATAATAACCGCTAGGAGAATTATTACCCATTGGACGATGGACCATGGACCTTACCATCTTTATCCATTGGTTATTGACCGCTAGGGAAACTATTATCCATTGGATAATAGTTAGTCTTGACAATCAAGTACTAGGGTTAATAAAATACTAGATTTTGCCATGTGTTAATTCCATTAATTTAGAATTTGTACATTAGGATAATATTTTAGTACTTAGTACTTTGGAAGTATTAGATTAGTATATTAGATATTGGATTTTACATATCTAGGTTAGATTGTGAAGTACATGGCTATATATATATATATGTGTGTGTACTTGTATATATATATATATATATATAGATATATATATTATATTATATTGTATATAGCATGTGTGTATTACAATATTATAATTAGAAAATCTAATTTTGGTTTTAAATACAAGATTTTAAAAGACCCATAGTACTTATATATATATATATATATATTAGTATATTGTAAGTCTTTCAAGTAAGTACAAGTGGGAGAGAAAGAGAGAGAGAGAGAGAGGCAGAGAGAGAGAGAGGGAGAGAATCCGAGAGAGAGAAGGAGAGAGAGAGAGAGAAAGAGAAGGAAAGAGAGGGAGAGATTGTACCTAGCTTGACCATGTTCTTCCATTGTACCTTGGTGATTTCTTCCTAGCAAAATCTATGACCTAGTGTCCTAAATGCATTTTCAATTAGGGCAATCTTGTACAATCCCTAGCAATACAAGATTCATACTCTTCCAATCACCAACCCTTTGTCCTTCCATATCTTGATATATATATATGTACATGTAGTACATTGTTCCAAGGAGAGAGAGAGGCCGAGAGAGATAGAGATCGGATGGAGAGAAGAGAGAGAGAGTGATGTGTGTACTTACCTCTTGGCCATTTTTGTATCAATCCTAGTACTACCAAATCTTGGGTTTTCTTACTCTTTCAATCCAAGGACAATCAAATCTTGTCTTTCTTTGTACAAACCCTAATTCTTTACTTGAATCAAATCCACCTACTTTGATCAATCTTCCAAAATCCAATCCAAAGTACCACATCATAGCCACGCATGCCTAGGTTTTAGGTTGTTTCTTCCAAGCAAGCAAGATTTGCTTGAAATAAAAAAATGAGATATAGGAGAGAGAGAGAGAATTCGGCTAGGAGAGAGAGGGAGGAGGCCTTGCCTATAAATACCAAGCTCCATTGAGCTTTGAACTCACACCTCAATCCATTCTCCAACTTCTCTCTAGAAAGTATAGCTTGTTCTTGTTGTTCTTTCTTTGTTCTCACTAGTTCTTCAAGAAACTTTCCATCTCCGCCACCAAACCACCACCCGACCACCACCTCGATCCAAAAGTAGTAGTAGTATAGGTTACGATCTAGTTTCGAGAGGAACCATTCTCTTTCGAAGCTATTGGAAGCTTATCGTAAGCCGTTACTCCGCCGACTTTCTTTCCGTCGTATTTCCGTAGTCTTTTCTACTGCCAAGAAGAAAGGTAGAATACTCCGACCCCGCTATCTCTAAGTTTATGTAGTACTTGAATAGTTGATTGCATGATCTTTTAAATTTCCCGATCTACTCTTCCTGGGTGTAGATAAGAATCGTGTTGAGTTTCTCGAACTATTTGCTCTAAGAATAAAGTTAGTTGTAGTATTTAGCTTGTAGAACTTTCTTGTTAAAGTATACGTAGTTCACTTTGATCTTATGGCTACTTGATTGCTTGATCTCGTGATAGTTACTTGCTTATGTATGAACTCGTCAATAAACATATGTTGCTTTGACTTTCCAAAAAGAAAGACGTATGCTTTTGAATTAAGAATAAAGTGTTGTTTTCAAAACGAAGTATTCGTATTTTGACCTTTTCGAGGAATGTAAACTTGATCGCATGATTGCTTGCCTTACTTGTGGTTATGAACGAGCATGATAATATAGAGTTGGATGATCTTGCTAGTTTAGTTTCAAGATTACTATGATAGTGTTGTACTTGTGTACGAAGTTCCGCCGCAGAGTCTATGCATGATACGAGACATATGAAATTGGAAAGTAGAAACATGACAACTAGGGTGTGGTTAACATGGATAAAAATACTTTTGAAACAACATAATGGCCGGACTTGCCCATTGTGGAGAAGTGACTACAAAGGATAAAATATTTTTGAAACCACCTAATGATCAAGTGTGATAATCATTATGTGATGTGTGTGTGTTCCAAAGGGAATCCGTGGTGGCGGAACCATTGAGGCTGTGTGTGTTCCATTGGGAATCCGTGGTAGCGGAACCATTATGAGGCTGCGTGTGTTCCAATGGCAATCCGTGGTGGCGGAACCATTGTGAGGCTGCGTGTGTTCCAATGGGAATCTGTGGTGGCGGAACCATTGTGAGGCTGCGTGTGTTCCAATGGGAATCCGTGGTGGCGGAACCATTGTGAGGCTGCGTGTGTTCCAATGGGAATCCGTGGTGGTGGAACCATTGTGAGGCTGCGTGTGTTCCAATGGGAATCTGTGGTGGCGAAACCATTGTGAGGCTGTGTGTGTTAAAACTGATTTTGAAATGTTTTGGTAAAGTGAAAACGAGAAACATACTACGAAATGCTGCGTAGGAAAACTCTGATGATATGGACACCAACGATAGATAGCGAATGCGGATGAGTCATTGTTCTTATTATTGTCGATGATTTGCATTTGATGTTTATCACCCTTTATGATATATGCATGACTTGCTATGTGTAAGTTAAGGGTTAGTGGGTTTTGGATTATTCTACTGAGTTTTGTAGCTCACGGTGTTACCCTTGGTGACCCTGACATATTATGCTGGTGGGGACGCTGGTATAATGTGTCAGACCTTTTAGATGAGCAAGGAGGGATGTATACCTTGGAAGCATTTGGAGCTGAGAAGCTTGCTAAGATGGAACAAGAGATGAAGCTGTAGATAACCTTAGATGTCCTTCCCTTTTGTGTAATATAAGTACTCCCTGAGGAGATTATGATGTAATAAGGAGCCAGACTCTACCTAGTTTATCCAATAAAATGTTTATTTAACGAACCCGATTTTGGGGGTGTTACAACTTGGTATCAGAGCTCTAGGCTCAACACTCGGCCATGGGTAGAATGGGTAGAACCATAAGATAAGTTTGACTGTTGCACAAACGTGAATTCGAGTTTAAGTTTACCGTCCCAAATTGGGTGGAATTCTGACAAAACAATCTTCGGATTGAAGCAAGGTGTGGAAATTGGCAGTACCACCGAGCTGGTAATTCTCGAACAATTGGATGATGACTTAAATCAAAGATCGAATGTGGAATTTAGAAACTGAAAGTTCTTTAGAGTTAAGGAAACCCTTGTCTTAAAGACGCTACTACTTGAGGTTAAAATCTTTTCGTGTAGATGAACAAGCTAGTCAGCCTGTTAGTTAGAATTGCATGAAGTGGTTAAGAGAGATTTATAGGAACTGTTTACCCTAGAATGGAGTACTAGCAATATAGGTTAGAGCCTGATAACCTATAGAACTTCGTAATAAGAGTACATAGGATCGTTTCAATGTTAGGTCTCTAATAGCCGTTATAGTAGAACTCTATGCTTAAGGTTGAAATTCTCTGCCTAAAAGTGAAAGGCTTGCTTTGTTTAAAAAGATTACTGTTGCTTACTATTCGATATTTTACTTTAGTTGTTAAGACCCTAATTGCAATAGACAATCGTTTAAAGTAGACTAAACTACCCCCTTATGATTTCAACTCATAGATGGTGAACTGACGGGGTGGATTAGGTCATGAAACCGGAGAGTCCTCTAACCCTAAGCCCGACCTGACCAAAATCATGCAAGCGTTAGTGGCTGCTTTGAATGCCAACCGCCGAAACCCTAACCACGACGATGAACCTATGACCCGAACCCGTGCAATGAACGAATTTTGCAAGCGTCGACCCCCAACCTTTAATGGAGACCCTAACCCCACTGTAGCTGAAACCTGGCTGAAGGAAGTCAAGGTGATCCTAGACACCTTAGCAATCAACCTAGACAGAGATCGGGTAGCCTTAGCCACCTACCAATTGAAAGGAGAAGCCCGTTACTGGTGGGACTTGATGGAAGCCACCCATACCATAGCCACCATGCAGAATTCGAGACCCTATTTCTTGATAAATACGTCCCACACCCCTTCGCCTGATCAAGGAGCAAGAATTCACGAACCTAAAACAAGGAACCACCACCGTTACCTAGTACGCGGCTAAGTTCGAAGAACTATCTCGTTATGCCCCAGAGGCTGTAGCCACTGAGGACAAGAAAGCGTGGAGGTTCGAGTGGGGGCTGGCAACTGCCCGAAGGGCCATGGTAGCTCAAGCTTTCACCACCTATGCTGAGGTGGTAAAGTGTGCGCTCCGGCTAGAGAGCGAGGATGCCGATTTTAAAACCCGCTGGAAGAGGGCGATTGCCAGCACCGGTGGACCTATTCGAACCCAACCACTTAACCACCAACACGGACCCTACTTCACCAAACCATCTAACCCGACTCAAAGCAACCAACCATTGGAGACTGCCACACCAGGACATGGTGAACCACCGAGGGAAGGGCAAGGCACAGCCACAGTTCGGTGCTACAACTGTCAGGCTATGGGCCACATTAGATGCAACTGTCCACAGCCCCAAAGGAGAATGGATGGGTACTTTGGAAACTAGGGAGCTCAACAACTTGGACAGGCCATTTTTGTGAAACAAGATCCTGAAGGCCCATCGCAGCAGCAGAATGGGCAAAGCAAGGGAAGGCAGCCCATGGGAACCCATCAAGGCACTGGAGGGCATATCTTTGTGCTACAGACTGGGGAACAAGAGCAGGATCCCCCTGTGATCCAAGGTAAGCCACTACTTGCGTACGAGCTTTTGTATGACTCTGGAGCGTCGCCTTCATATCCATTACCTGCATAACCACGCTAGCACTAGAAATAGAAACCCTAAGTACGAATACGAAAGTATCATCACCATTGGGGGAAGTATAGTTGTTAGTCTAGTGTGTAGAAAGTGCGAATTTGAAGTAGCCAACCTGCACCTGATCTGCGATCCTAGAGTGATCGACATGACAGATTTTGACGTAATCCTAGGGATGGACTATCGAGCGGTCATAGACTGCCACCAAAAGATGGTGATAGCATATACCCTTAATGGGACTCATCTCAAATTTAAGAGGGATAGATAGACGATGAGTCCGACGATGAAAAGATCTAGATGATAGAACCAACTATATGGATGGGTTGCTAGCCTCCACTTGGAAGAAGCCAACAGAATGGAAGTGGGATTTCCACACATCGTTGCGAGTACGCCGATGTTTTCCCTGAAGAACTTCCTGGCTTATCACACCAAAGGAGAGATAGATTTCTCTATAGAACTCCAACCGGGAACGACACCAATCTCGATGGCACCATAAGGCCCCTACCAAGCTAAAGGAGAGTTGTGTTAAGGAAATATCTGTAGGGTACGAGTCCGCATGATGATTTGATAAAGGTTTTGCATTTGGCGTTGGTCTTTACAAGGAAACATTATCAAAGGTTGATAACGAGACAAGCGGTTCGACGGCGCAAGCCACCTCAACTCCATCTTGTTAAGCAAGTGATGAGGCCAAATTCGATTAACAAAACCTGTAGAGAATTGCCTTAAACACCGTCATACCCATAGGACCTGCTGGAACCTTTAGCCAGTGGCCGTATATGCCATATCGTTTCGGTCGTCTCTTTCATCACAATTGTAAGGGACTAAGAGTGGCTTGCTTCTATTTTAAGGGGGATAGACGGTGATTCCGAGACCAGTATAGTAAGTAAGCCTAACCCGTAGTCACGCATGAATTTCGAGGACGAAATTATTTTAAGGGGGATAGGTTGTAACGACCCTGATTTTTGGTAAATAAAAAACTTTCGTTAAAATTTTAAATTTTATTTTAATTACTTGAATTTTTATTTCCATAACCAAAAATCCGTCGTTACTGACTAATAAAAATCTTGTTGTGTATTCGAAAATCTTTAAATTGTGCTTGGTAGGTTTTAATCATCGTTTACTGCCAATTCTTTCCGTCGTAAGTCTTAAGACCCCATTTCTTGGCTGAGAATCCTACCTAGCAGGTTTAGTTAGCTTCGAACCAATTAGGTTTCCTAACGATCATCTAACCTAGTTACCGTTCACTAAGTATCCCTTATTACCCTCGTGACTTGTGAATCTTTTGAAACCTTTGAGCTTGTAACCCTAGATTGACCTTTTGAACCGTCTGAACCTTTAAACTATTAACCGTTGGTCGATAACGTTAGGGTTATCTTTATCCATTGGACAATAGGGGAACCTTAATTAACCTTCCAAAGTACGAGATTAGATTAGTTTAGTCCTTAATTATGGTATTAGTACAAGTATTATACTTCCTAGCATTACCCGTTGGATAATAACCGCTAGGAGAATTATTACCCATTGGACAATGGACCATGGACCTTACCATCTTTACCCATTGGTTATTGACCGCTAGGGAAACTATTATCCATTGGATAATAGTTAGTCTTGACAATCAAGTACTAGGGTTAATAAAATACTAGATTTTGCCATGTGTTAAGTCCATTAATTTAGAATTTGTACATTAGGATAATATTTTAGTACATAGTACTTTGGAAGTATTAGATTAGTATATTAGATATCGGATTTTACATATCTAGGTTAGATTGTGAAGTACATGGCTATATATATATATGTGTACTTGTATATATATATTATATTGTATATAGCATGTGTGTATTACAATATTATAATTAGAAAATCTAATTTTGGTTTAAAATACAAGATTTTAAAAGACCCATAGTACTTATATATATATATATATATTAGTATATTGTAAGTCTCTCAAGTAAGTACAAGTGGGAGAGAGAGAGAGAGAGGGAGAGAAAGAGAGAGGGAGAGAGAGAGAGGGAGAGAATCCGAGAGAGAGAGAAGGAGAGAGAGAGAGAGAGAGAGAAAGAGAAGGAAATAGAGGGAGAGATTGTACCAAGCTTGACCTTGTTCTTCCATTGTACCCTGGTGATTTCTCCCTAGCAAAATCTATGACCTAGTGTCTTAAATGCATTTTCAATTAGGGCAATCTTGTACAATCCCTAGCAATACAAGATTCATACTCTTCCAATCACCAACCCTTTGTCCTTCCATATCTTGATATATATATATATATATATATGTACATGTGGTACATTGTACCAAGGAGAGAGAGAGACAGAGACAGAGACAGAGAGAGAGAGAGAAAGAGAGATTTGGAGAGAGAGAGGCCGAGAGAGATTGGGAGAGAGAGAGAGAGAGATCAGATGGAGAGAGGGAGAAAGAGACTGATGTGTGTACTTATCTCTTGGCCATTTTTGTATCAATCCTAGTACTACTAAATCTAGGGTTTTTGTACTCTTTCAATCCAAAGACAATCAAATTTTGTCTTTCTTTGTACAAACCCTAATTCTTTACATGAATCAAATCCACCTTCCTTGATCAATCTTCCAAAATCCAATCCAAAGTACCACATCATAGCCACGCAAGCCTAGGTTTTAGGTTGTTTCTTCCAAGCAAGCAAGATTTGCTTGAAATAAAAAATGCGATATAGGAGAGAGAGAGAGAATTCGGCTAGGAGAGAGAGGGAGGAGGCCTTGCCTATAAATACCAAGCTCCATTGAGCTTTGAACTCACACCTCAATCCATTTTCCAACTTCTCTCTAGAAAGTATAGCTTGTTCTTGTTGTTGTTTCTTTGTTCTTACTAGTTCTTCAAGAAACTTTCCATCTCCGCCACCAAACCACCACCCGACCACCACCTCGATCCAAAAGTAGTAGTAGTATAGGTTACGATCTAGTTTCGAGAGGAACCATTCTCTTTTGAAGCTATTGGAAGCTTACCGTAAGCCGTTACTCCGCCGACTTTCTTTTCGTCGTATTTCCGTAGTCTTTTCTACCGCCAAGAAGAATGGTAGAATACTCCGACCCCGCTATCTCTAAGTATATGTAGTACTTGAATAGTTGATTGCATGATCTTTTAGATTTCCAGATCTACTCTTCCTGGGTGTAGATAAGAATCGTGTTGAGTTTCTCGAACTATTTGCTCTAAGAATAAAGTTGGTTGTGGTATTTAGCTTGTAGAACTTTCTTGTTGAAGTATACGTAGTTCACTTTGATCTTATGGCTACTTGATTGCTTAATCTCGTGATAGTTACTTGCTTATGTATGAACTCGTCAATAAACATATGTTGCTTTGACTTTCCAAAAAGAAGGACGTATGCTTTTGAATTAAGAATAAAGTGTTGTTTTCAAAACGAAGTATTCGTATTTTGACCTTTTTGAGGAATGTAAACTTGATCGCATGATTGCTTGCCTTACTTGTGGTTATGAACGAGCATGATAATATAGAGTTGGATGATCTTGCTAGTTTAGTTTCAAGATTACTATGATAGTGTTGTACTTGTGTACGAATTCCCACTGCAGAGTCTATGCATGATACGAGACACATGAAATTGGAAAGTAGAAACATGACAACTAGGGTGTGGTTAACATGGATAAAAATACTTTTGAAACTACATAATGGCCGGACTTGCCCATTGTGGAGAAGTGACTACAAAGGATAAAATATTTTTGAAACCACATAATGATCAAGTGTGGTAATCATTATGTGGTGTGTGTGCGTGTGTTCCAATGGGAATCCGTGGTGGCGGAACCATTGAGGCTGTGTGTGTTCCAATGGGAATCCGTGGTGGCGGAACCATTGTGAGGCTGCGTGTGTTCCAATGGGAATCCGTGGTGGCGGAACCACTGTGAGGCTGTGTGTGTTCCAATGGGAATCCGTGGTGGCAGAACCATTGTGAGGCTATGTGTGCTCCAATGGGAATTCGTGGTGGCGGAACCATTGTGAGGTTGTGTGTGTTAAAACTGATTTTGAAATGTTTTGGTAAAGTGAAAACGAGAAACATACTACGAAATGCTGCGTAGGAAAACTCTGATGATATGGACACCAACGATAGATAGCGAATGCGGATGAGTCATTGTTCTTATTATTGTCGATGATTTCCTTGTGTTGTTTATCACCCTTTATGATATATGCATGACTTGCTATGTATAAGTTAAGGGTTAGTGGGTTTTGGATATTCTACTGAGCTTTGTAGCTCACGGTGTTACCTTTGGTGACCCTGACATATTGGTGGCGACGCTAGTATAATGTGTCAGACCTTTTAGATGAGCAAGGAGGGATGTATACCTTGGAGGCATTTGGAGCTGAGAAGCTTGCTAGGATGGAACAAGAGACGGAGCTGTAGATAACCTTAGATGTCCTTCCCTTTTGTGTAATATAAGTACTCCCTGTGGGGATTATGATGTAATAAGGAGCCAGACTCTACCTAGTTTATCCAATAAAATGTTTATTTAACGAACCTGATTTTGGGGGCATTACAACTTGGCACGGCCTACCTGTTCCTGGGTGACTCTTCGAGGACTGAGCAGAGCACAGCTGGCTATTTGCGAATCTGGGAGGTATGGTTTCAGCATAATTCCCATTATACCTGAAACATTTGATTGTACAGCCTGTTTATCGACTTTATTGCATAACTGTCGATCTTGTGACTGATGCATTTCCATGTTTGATAACTGTGCAGCTCTGGGCATACGAAGTGCTGAAGATGTACCCTCCGGAGTGCAAGCATCCCGACTTGAGCATGCTTCCCCGCGTGCTGATATGGAGCAAAGAGTATATGGGAACCAAAGAAGGGAGAGGCAGCCTCAACGCCTATAGGTTGTATCTGGATGAACTGAGAGCTTCACAGGTTTAACATTTAAAACCCCAAAAGTCAATCATGCATGCTTTTCATGGCTTTAATGCTGTCGTTGATCAATTGTATTGTTGCTTGCTTGTCAATTTGTGCAGATCGTGTGGGATCTCTAGAGGACAAGCGGGCCAGAGCCAGAGTACTTGGCTAGGAGCAGGGCTGTCACAGCCAGCAGGGTGCTTTTGGAGTCAGCCTTTGGTTGGCAATGGTACCTAGGGGATCGAGTGACTCGCCAGTCACTTGGTTACCTCGAGTTCAGGTGCCAGGGCCACTTCCGCCACGAGCTTCACACACAGGAGACTATACACTAGTTGAGCTGGAGAGATTCACTAGACCGGACACTGAGCTGACATGCCATCTGCGTCTTGAGATGGACTATGCAGTTTACCAAAGAGATCACCTGGCGAGGCCACTCAGTGTCAGGGCTAGCAGAGAGGTCCAGGAGCAGGCACGTGAGGCTGGTGCAGAGAGATGGGCTGCTGCTAAGATATAGAGAGGAGGAGAGAGCCGCGGGAAGCGCAGGGTGAGCAGGCCAGTAGTAGGCGGGCCTCCAGAGTTGCTTTGGACTCCCAGGGCAACCCAACTGAGGTGCAGCTTGCACCAGCACGAGTAGAGCCCGCAGCGGTGACTGTTCAGGTAAACCAACTTTCATTTCTGTATTTCCATATTCTTGAATTGTATTTGAAATGTCTGATGGTTGTACAACATTTACAGGTGCCCATTGAATGGGTGAATGAAGCCGTTCGCCGCATGCTTGCTTTAGAGAATGTGGTGAGAAGAGCAGCTAGTGGCATGCCACTGGAGTTACGCTATCTAGCACCCACAACCTAGCCAGCTGAGGCAGTTGCCTCTCGGAGGACCTAGGTATTCAAAACAATACACTCCCTCTTGCTTTCAATACTTACGATACATATCAACCTTCAATACATGCATGCCTGTCATTAGAATATTTGATACAACTGAATAACCGATAGATAGCTGATAGATAGCTTCCACTTGATAGAATGTACCTGTCATTTAAACATTTGATAGACACTATGCTGTAAAATATATACTAATGCAACAAAATAAACATGCAGGCACAGGGATGGGCGGCTTCTAAGAAAAGAGCACGATCTCCGCTAAGAGCCCATACTACTATGCCTCCAACTGCTACACGCCGACATATCAGGAGCTCACAGCCTACCGCAACAAGCAAAGAGGCAGCCAGGAAAGCAGTGGAATGTGAAGAGGAGCGGTACCGGATAGAGATGCGTGAGAGGTCGAGCCAAGATGAACCGGCCCACAAGAAGCATCTCATCTTGTCCCAGCCCCCCAAGGAAGAGGAAGAAGAGGAGAGAGAAGAAGAGGAAGGGGAAGATGAGGCAAGAAGCGACTTCGACGACACGGCTGACGATCCCATGTACTTGCAGGATCCGAGAGAGATTGCCGCTGATGACGACGAGGATGACGACGGCGATGATGGGGACGACGAGGGTGATGTTGAGGAGGACCCCGAGGATACCGACTGGCTCGGGCGGAGTGAGGGCCGATGAAGAGCCCGATGCACTTTATTTCTTGCACTTGACTTTTGAGTTCGGGCCTACGTGCCCAAGTAGATAGATAGATTGCCTAGCGCGCTTCAGTTACACTATTATTGCTTTTGAGAGGCCTGCGTGCCTTGTTGACAGTGGGCGAGTGTGCCGTGTTTTGACTTTGATAGCTTTTGATTGGCCGGAGCGGCCCATGCATAGTACTTTCTTTTGCTTTGGTATGATATAGCACATTTTAGTTATAAAATTTACATTTTCATGGTTTATTCGCTCTTATTATGCATAAAAGAGGCTAAACGCCAACCACTAAGACCAAACTTGCATTGATAACACACCGAGACTGTTCACAGACACACGTGTATGTATAGGAGTGACTAGCTCGAAAGAAAATGGAAAATGTACCCAAGGACACGGCCAGGATACAAGGATACATGAAATATAATGAAATTTTGAGCATTAACAGGCCAAAACTCAAAACACTTGACTTTGATCGAAACCGGCACTTCCGCCAGGTCAAATATGCACAACGTGACTTGCACGAGTTGACGGAACCAAGAAAAACATCCCTGTAGTCACCCCAATTTGGCCTAACGATTATTTCAACTCCCACCTTGGGACCATCCCGATAATGATACGGATTTGATGATTGCTGATTGCTTTCTTGTAAAACCCATGGACTTATGGTACGAACTCTGAGCCTCTTAGAGGACCCAATCCAGAGCCAAATAGCCTTTCAGACAGAAACATAGTGTGTTAGGAAAATCCATCGGTCGGCCGAAACATCGATTTCACGGCCATAACATCCATTCCTCACCCGAGCAACCTGTTGCTAGCAAAATCTCCCTGAGAGATCAAAACCTCGGCCGCCAGATCAATGGCTCGGCCGCCACATCTATTTCCAGGCCGCCACATCCTTTGCTCGGCCGCCAGATCGACCTTTCCGCACTCTCAAACCTTCTGTCGGTTGATCGATCCAATCCCACCGCCTCTCCGATGCGTTCGGGCCACGTTCAGGGATTGCAACAAAGAGTTTGCATTGCAATGCAATTGCAATTGCATCCCCGTGATTTGATTGGACCGAGTGAGTCACCCCTTTGCCTATATAAAGAGACCCTCGGATCCGAAAATAACACACAGAAATCAATAGACCTACACCCTCTCATCAGTCACGAAACTCTGCAGAAACACTTACAAAAAAACCCTCTCTACAAAAGGCCTAACCTCCCGAAGGCGGCCATCAATCCGATGATCCAACCCCGGAGTTCAAACCCTAACCCTAGGGTTTCATTCAAGAGGCAATCAATCAGTCAATCCCCATCAATCCGAAGCAATCAAGCAACTGAGGGATCAAGGTGGTGAGGCCCAACGGCCTCTGGTTTGGTTTATTTCATGTTTACGTCAATAATCGTAGCTTTTTGATCGTCTGTTAGTTTTCTGTCTGGTGTGAGGAAGAACATCAGCCGGGGCTTTGATGCCTCGGCCGATACATTGAATCAGCATGATCACTCAGCCGCGACATCCATTCGTCGGCCGAGTGATCGATCTGCTGGCATAGCTTTGTTTTGTTTTCCGCTTTCTGATGCATGATTTCTTTGCAGTCCTGGCTCACATATTAACTGTTTAAGGCATAAAAACAGACTACGTGTATGGATTAAATAAAGTATCTACATGTCTTATGCTGAATGATTATGGGCTAGCTTCACGGCTAGGCAGAGAGGGGTGCCTAACACCTTCCCCTTTACTGTACTTTTGGCTTCCGTATCCAGAATCTCTATCTGTTTTCCTAGCTTTAACAAACTAGGTGGCGACTCTGTTTTGATGATAACCGTTATCGTGTGGCGATACCTCTAGCCATGGAGGTATCCACGATCTTGGTTTATGAGGCGAGCAACCAATCGAGCAAACACAGTGATGATACAACTGTATGGCGATGCCCCGTCCGGGAGGTGTCTACAGTTTTCTGGCGACTCTGCTGGGGATATGAGAGCCATAACCAAAAAGTTCAACATAAGACTAATACGTGCCTTATTTAATTCATTTATCATATGCATCGAGCAGGCAAGCCTCGTTGAGTTCACCTAATATCCCGGCATGACATGGGCTATGTTAGGGGTTCCAGCAAACTCCACAGTCACTTGTACCTTCTGGTATATCAAAAAGGGAATCACCCAATTGCCGCCTATGATGGGCTGGTGAAAGGATTGGTGCCCTTTGACAACGGAGCATCCCGAGACTACCAAAAACCTTACATGTATTAGAAAGCCATAGAACGTATCAAACTAAGGCAGGAACCTACAGGCTAGGAACCTACTTGCATCTTGCTTCTAAGTTCTCCCTCACACCCTGTATCATACTGTATTAACTCTCTCTGTGCAGAAGGGCTGGGATCTTTAGCCCAAATCCTAGCCTTATACAAGCTAAGTACTACTGACTTACAGGTACTCTACCTTTCAAGCAGGCACAATAGGTAAATCAAGAAAGCAACCACAACCAATTTTATACTCTTACAACACCCGAAGCCACGCCAAACAGAGGCCACAGTAGCCATCTTGCCTGTCGTCTTCACCAGTCCGAACACCCTCACCGCAACGGTCCCAATCACTTCCTGGGACTTCCCGGTCATCTCCTCAGCAACACCAACCCCAAGCTTCGTCAAGCAATCCTCCCATTCCCATGGCAGACAACGACACCACTATCGCTGAACTTCAGGCTCAAATCTCTACTTTGCTAGCAGAAAAGGCAGCAAGAGATGCTGAAGATGAAGAGAGATCAATGGCAAACGAGAATAGGCCCGAAAACCCTGAGTTAGCCAAACAAGTCAAAGAAATCAAACACGCCTTGGCCCGTTCCCAATGAGACCAAATTTTGGACTTTGAAGGACTCTGTCTCTTCCCTGATTCCCAACTTCCTGAAAAGTTCAGAATGCCAAACATCGAGAAGTTCAATGGAACTGGCAACCCTACCAGCCATGTCCGTCATGTCATCAACACTCTGAAGTCGATGGGACTGAATGATGAGCTCATCGCTCAACTATTCCAAAGAACTCTCACTGGGAGTGCTCTCGACTGGTTCCTCACCTTGGAGTTCGAACACTACCACACTTGGCCTGAGATCGCCAATGCTTTCATCAAGCG
The DNA here is from genome assembly GCA_025413875.1 of Rhododendron molle. Lineage (NCBI taxonomy): Eukaryota > Viridiplantae > Streptophyta > Magnoliopsida > Ericales > Ericaceae > Rhododendron > Rhododendron molle. The sequence continues at coordinate 30,475,774 of CM046391.1, read as the reverse complement.
ATATGCATACAATGTCCAAGTTGAGCTAACCACTCGAGATTTAGAAATGACCAAACAAGAGTCAAACGAAGACTTTATCACCTTCGTGGCAAGGTGGAGGGAAAAGGCTGCCAAGATGAAAAGTCGCCCCTCTGAGGAGGATCAAGTAAGGATAGTTGTCAAGAATCTGCAACCCAAGTATCTCAAGCATATCTACACGCAGGCTATCACTGATTTCAAGCGCTTGCATGCTACTGGGCTGCAGATTGAAGAAGGACTCAAACTGGGACTCATTGGGAAAGAAGAAACTCCTCCACCCAAGAAAACCTTTTCAACTCGTACATCTCACGCCTCTGTCAACGCCCTTAACTCAGCCTCACCACAAGACCCTTTCCAAGCTATCCCATCCCGAAACCCAAATCGGCCCCGCCGTAATTTTAGTCCCCTCTACATGACTCCTACCCAAGCCTTGACCATTCTAAGCCATCAAGGGCATCTTAAACCCTTGAACAAACCACTTCCTCCGCCACCCTATGGCCCAAACCATGATCCAAACAAGCAATGTGCCTACCATCAACATGCTGGGCACGAAACAGACAATTGCATACGGCTTCGTCATGACATCCAAGATCTCATTGATAGCCGTACCATAAAACCTCCACAACCTGATACACAAACCAAGACACCCAACACTGAGCCACCTCGAGCTATCAATCTCATCAATCTACCTCACAACCCTGCATATAATCCTGGCCAGTACATCGTCCAAAACAACCAAGCCAAACCAACCCTAACCTTCCCAGAGGAGGATGAGTGTTTCATGGTGGAAGAGGAAGAAGATATTGAGTCTGATCAATCAGAAGTAATTGATCCCTATGTGAGTGACGAGGAAGAACTAAGGAAGTGGAGGGAGCACTCCTGGGCAAAACACAATTTAGAGGATCCCGATATCCCGTTTGTGGAAAATGATGAATGGCTACGTATCTGGTTTGAGAATAGAAAGAAGGAGAAAGAAAGGGTCATTATGATGAGAAGACATGCCCGCTTCGAGCCGGCCCAAATAGTGACACCTATTAGCTGACCTAGAATTCCGACGCCTCCCATTGTCTGGGAAACAATCAATCTCGTAGAAAAGGTGGAGGAATTTCAAATGCAGCCATGGGTCAATCCTTACGAAGAATGCAATTACAGCCAGTGGATAGAAGAAGAAGAGAACCTAGCTAGATTTCACGTGCATAGACCCGTATCAAACAGGGGAGGGGAACTTTAATGAATTGGAAGGAGAATGCGATGATCCACTCGATGGAATCTCCTTGGTATCGCCATTCAGCCAAGAGGGGGTAAATGATTTCCTCCATAACTACACAATTGACAAAGAGGAAGAAGAGGAGAAAATTAGAGCTGACATTTCCCTTTGGGGACTACTCCTGTCTCAAAGAAATAGCTGCCACGCAAGCACTATAGAGGAATCCAATTCATAGGCCCTGTTTGGCAAAGAAGAGGGTGGAAAAGAGTATAAAATTGAAGTCAAAGCAAAAGAAGAGGACCCCTGAATGCTGCAGTCACAACATGGCAAAGAACATTAAAACATTGCTTTTATTAAATCAAGCTAGGATATGTTTTTGGGCCCCTGTTTGGGCATTTCATTTCTGAGTGAATTTCTATTTTATATTCTAAAACTATGCTTATTCAATGGTTTGAAATTTTAAATTGCAATTGCTGGAATGCTATAATCTTTTTGCCAAGCAAGGGAAATTTCAAGGAATCAAGTTCCCTGTATCGACGTCAAAAAAGGAAGAAGGGATGAACTTTAGTTACCTAAGAAACTAGGTTTCTGTCAAAACTTAGAAAGAAGATGCTATCTCCGGGAGAACACTTAAGGTTAGCTTGCCCATTACAAAGGTACAAACACAAGAGAGATTTAGAAAAACATCTCCAAACCAAATTCCTTTCCCAGATCTCTATCAAATACAAAAAACACTTGTGAGAGAAATGCTCGTTGGGTGACCAAGTAGCCCAAGCAAAAGTAAGAGCAAAGCCTGCTAGGGCAAGAAAACGCAAAATGCAGCCTAGGCAAAAGTTAAGGCATTCAAAAGCTCGCTAGGGACTCAACCTCCATCAGGTAACCTAGGCAAAACTTAGAGCATGTGAGGAAAAAGACCCCGAGTGGAAACCCAACCTCAAAGGTTATTATTTTGGAACTACGTTCATGGCCTGATTCCCTGATTGGGATACGTAGGCAATCTCACATTGAGATGCGGCCCAAACATTTGGAAAGAAGGAAAACATCAATGTGTTTGTACTCAGTGATAGGTATAGCTAACCCTACGTATTGAGCTCGCAAAAGATAAGTATGTTGTTTTCAAGGAATTGGCAACGACTAAAGAACACAAGAATTGCTGTTCATCCCTTCTAACTTAAAAGTCATCGATAAAATGAGCAAGAAACTTCGAAAACTTTCGAGTTTGGCAAACGGACTATAGAACATGGCAAAAGCAAAAGACAGGAAATCAAAGACTAAGCAAGAATGCCACTTGGCTAAAGCAAAACCTAGCTTCCTTGGAAAAATAGAAGTAGCGGCCGAATAATCAATACCTCGGCCGCAACAACAAATTTTCAGCCGAGTAATCGATTATTTGGCCAGCATTCCCTTTTCACAAACTACTGGCTATCAGTAAACACTTTCAAAGCCATGCTTTGGCTATCACATGCATTCAGGGACACAAAAAACATTTCATAAAACCATTAAATCAAAACCATTGCTGTGGTTGCTTTCACTATACAAATATAGTTTCTATCTATCTTCCACTAACTATGAACAGGAAAAAAAAAAGGAAGCCCTAAAAGCTAGGCGATCTCTGGGAAGAAGGCAGGGACTGTCCGCTAGCCTCCACGTCCCCTCTATCAGCAACTGGTACTCGCTCAGCTTCAAGCTGCAGCCAAAAGAGGATACAAGTGCTCAAGAATCAAGAAGATATGCAAAACAAACGAAAAACGTGGGACAGTCATACCTCAAGGATCCTACGGCGCTGTCTCCGGACCAACGCCTCCGCACTCTGATAGGCATGCAGCCACTCCTGAACCACCTCCGCAGGTACCTGCAAAGGCAAATCAAATATTTCAAAACATTGAAACAGCAGGCACTAACAAGGAAACAAGTTCAAAAGATATACCTAAGAAGCCCTAGCTGGCAGTGTGTAGAGCTGGGTCACGCAAGGAGTAAGCGCCAGACGCTCCTCCTATCCATCATCAGAATGGAAGGAAACAAAAGAAGGAGCCCGTGGCCAGACAGGGGCAGCAGGAGGAGCTGTAGCAGCAAGAGGAGCTGCAACAACGGGAGGAGCTACAGCAGCAGGAGTCAAGAAAAGGCAGCAGTAGTCCATATAGTCACCCGCCAGGAGAAGTAAGCCTGCCCAATCTCTAAGCCGGGCGTTCTTCAAATCAGCTTTAGACATCGAAGAAGTAGACCTCATCGATGCTGGAGGAGGAGGATGAAAGAACTGTAGAGCCTCAGTACGCGGGCGCCACTGGCTGGCCACCCGATCACCTAGGTACCAGGCTCGACAAAATGGACCCTCAAACAAGCTGCGAGTACGGTCCAAGACTCTAGAACGCGCAAGAGGAGCATCCTCAGGAACACACCCCCAAGGGTCAAACCGTACCTACAAACAAGGTCAAAATCAGCTATGGCATAAAAATATGGAGATCTAAGAATAAGGAAAGGAGAGGAGGAATACCTGATCAACTGTCAATTGGTCCAAGACTCGCCGCCACTCAGGAAGGCTCAAAACGGGTGACCGTGGCTATCGCTGTCCTGCCAACCATCGCCCATAACGAGGAATAGTGTTCATATTCCCATGCCTGGTACCGGTAGGAAATGGGAGGAGATACTCAAAAGCCCAGAGCTGAAAGGAAAAGACAAATTAGCAAACAAGTTCAATACTAGCAAAAAAGCAAACCAAGAAAGGAGGTAAAAGAGAAATGTATGTACCTCAAGCACCCGGTAGTGACCTCCAAGGATGGGACTCTTGTCCCGAGAACAGGCTCCGAGATTGCCATACAAAGTGGCCAAGGTGGCTGCTCCCCAATCGAACCCCCGAATATCCCCCAAATGCTGTAAAAGGACTAAAAACTGTGTATGCACCGAACTGTCCTTGTTGGCAAACAACGTTTGCCCAAGGACATAGAGAAGAAAGGCTCGCGTCAGCTGCTCCACACTCACCTCGGTCAGAATATCAGCCTTCATGTACGTCCTGATAAGCCAGGCAAGATCAATGTGGCCTCGAGAATAAAGAGGGGGCGCCTTGCCCAAGAACCACTCCAGAGCCCCTGCTCGCTCCCAAATCCGAGGGTCAACCCGAAGAGGAATCCCGCCTACCCGCAGCCCGGTCAGCAACGAAAAGTCACTCGGAGTGATAGTCATCTCACCAACAGCAGGGAAGTGGAATGTATTGGTGGTATCCCACCATCTCTCAACTAATGAGGTCATCAGCGACCAATCAACCTTCGGAAGGTTGAGGCTCAGAATGAATGCTTCAAAGCCCGCAGCACGCACTAACTCTCTAGCCTGCTTAGGCAACACCAAAATCCACTTGTGCGCCTCCTTGCCTCCACCACGAGCCTCCAACCTCCTATTTCTCTGCTAAAGACAAAGAGGGAGTTAATTTCATGATCACATAAACAAATAAAAGGCTAGGGGCATCAAACTAAAACAATCTTAATGCATGCATTGCCTAAACATGGGGCATACTTATCTCGATTTCCTTAAACAAAAACAAATCCAACCCGAACTGCGGGTCCTTATCATTTTCGCCCCTGGCTAAAAGGGATTTTATCCCAAGAACAGAAATCAATAGTTGACGAATCAAACTACAGACTAAAGTAAACTTTTTGCTTTTTCAGGAAAAACTTACCAAAACATTGAGGGCACTCAAGTGCTGCTCAGGCTCTCGGCGAACCACCTCGGCTCCTGGGCCGCCAACAGGAGGACGGTACTGCAAAAAACCACCATAGCCCAGCCTACACGAAGGAAAGATGTAAGTAGCAGCTTCAAACGGGCCCGGCTCCTCGATCGTCTCCTCGTCAGACGATGGATACTCACACCCACATGGAGGGTGCAAGGAAGAACCTGCCGCGTCTGTGGAAGATGGCGTAGCCATCGTAACTCAAAGCAAGAAAGAGAACGCAAACAACAACCAATAACGGCCGCGAACGACGGCGAACAGTGGTGGCTGGCCGTGAACAGTGACGCTGGAGGGATGATGGCCGGACGGCGGCAAGAGAGGAGGAAGAACGACGGTGGCCGGCTGGGGAGAGGAAAAACAAAGGAGGAGGAAGGCAAAAAAGAAAATGAACCGCGGAATCGATTAAACGAAACTTAAATCGATTTTTTGACTCTTGACGTTCTCACGGCCGGGTAATCGAATCCTCGGCTGAGACATCCATTATTCGGCCGAGAAATCGACCCGCTGGCCCCCTAATCCATTCTTCTCAGCAGCTTCAGACCTTGCTCAGTGCACCAATTCAAGTTATTATGGATTTCTGGGTCCTCGACCAACAGAATAACCTTAGGGGACATCCCTGAGTCATGGCTTACGTGATTAAAACCAACCTTAGGGGCATGCCCAAGCACAAGGAGGCTCTTTCTCCACAAATTACTGACCGAAGCTCGTCATCATCAAGCTATCCAACAGGCTCCACGGCTTTACGTCTATGCTTAAATGCCCGTTGCCCACGGCACCATCCTCTATGATCATTACCGTCTCAGTAATCATCCAACAGCTTCATTCAGCGGCTCTACGCCCGTATTAATCATCTTGACAACTCAACGCTCATTCAACAGGCTCTAAGCCATTCAGCCCATTCTTCAACGGCTCCAAGCCTGCAAATTCAGCAGCTCCAAGCTCGCTATCATTTGGCAAAAGCTCCGTGCTCACTCAATGGCTCCACGCCTGCAAAATCAGCGGCTCCAAGCTCGCTATCATCCAGCGGCTCTAAGCCCACCGTCAAGCTATCATCTCAGCGGCCTCGTGCCTATATCTATCATCTCAACGGCTCTAAGCCCACCGTCAAGCTATCATCTCAGTACCTCGCTTCTTAATGGCTCCAAGCCTCTAAGCCCACCGTCAAGCTATCATCTCAGCGCCTCGCTTCGTAACGGCTCCAAGCTCATGATCATCATCTCCACAGCTCCAAGCCTGTACACGCCTACTCAGAGGCTCGAAGCCTATTATCATGATGGCTCCATGCCCGCATTCACTACCAACGGCTCTATGCTCGCTCAAGAGGCTCCATGCCTACTATCAATTCAGCGGCTCAAAGCCCATCATCATAGCAGCTCTACATTCGCTCAGCTGGCTCCACGCCGTCATTATCTCTACAGACTCAGCTATCTCAACTGGCTCAAAGCCGTAACCACTTCAACTGGCTCCATGCCATAACAAGCTATCTCAGTAGGCTCTACGCCACACTAATCAATGATCATCAATTCGGCGGCTCGAAGCCCATTACTCAACGGCTCCACGCCTGTTATCAACTCAACGGCTCAAAGCCCATCTCTCAACTGGCTCGAAGCCGTGACTATCTAGCTCCACGCCGTAATTGTCTCGGTCGCTCGAAGCCCACCACCTATGCGGCTCGAAGCCCATTACTCAACGGCTCCACGCCTATTATCGACTCAGTGGCTCGAAGCCTACCACTCAGCGGCTCAAAGCCCATTATCTCAGCTGGCTCCAGGTGTAGACACCCCATTCTGGACTGTCCAGACTAGTTCATATGCGTTTTTTTTTGTTTGTTTTGTTTCCCCGATGATGATTAATGGTCGAGAACCCTCAAGGTTGATGGTGTGTTTGAGCTCTGAGCATCCCGAACCCTTTCAAAAACCCTTTTCAAACCCTTCGAGCCAGAACCAAATGGCCTCAAAGAAACTCCTGGCTCGCACGCCAATGATTGATCGACGACGCCGTTCATTGCCACGTGTCGGGCCATCGGGCATCAGCACCATATCTTGGCGCGACGCCACTTACCTCGCGCACGCCACATATTGCCAGTCAAATCACCTTTTCGACCACTTGCCCGAGACTTTTGTGGCCGCCCTGACGTAGTCTACAGCTCTGATGATGACTTCGTCCAGAGCAGTCTCCCCCTCTCTCCTACACCCTCCATCAAGGCAAGTCTCATGCATTCAATGCATGGAGGCTCCCTTCTCTCTTGCCACCCCAAACAGCCCCTTAGGCCAGGTTGATCAGCCCTCCATCTCAGTCTATAAATACACCCTTGCATTTATTTGCAAAGGGTTCAACAACTTCAATGCTCTCCCTCTCTCTCTCTCTCTAGTTTTTCTTGTCTCCTCCTTTCATGCATTGAAAGAGTAAGCAAGCAACACACCACTCCACTGATCAGTCATACAACCTACATTTCCATCTTCCATTCATCCATCCATCCATCTCAAGGTTCAAACCATCCATCAATCTCAAACCAAAGGTATACCACCTTCTGTTCTGGAATTCATTTCGACCCCTGAGGGGAGTTAGCAGAACCCAGGCTGGTAATCAATACCAAGCCTGAGTTCAAAGCTAGCAAATAAAACAATGTAGTGAAAAATCCGTGGCGCGCGCCAGTCTTGCATGTGCGTGCGCCAGTCATGGCTGCATGGCAGGACTATCATCCTCATTTCAGTTTCTCTTATTTCCGATCACCTTGAAGCATGCTAAAAATCAGTTTACTGCTTTCTATATTTTAGGACTGCGTAGCTTATTATCTGTTTAAACTGTTTAGTAACGCCCCTGGGATCTTTCTGGTCATAGTCCAGAGCCCAGATGAAGCAAAGCCAAGCACTGGACTAAAAGAGCAACTGACGCACGGTGTACTATGACCTGCGTGCGCCAGTGGTCGTGTGTTCCAGTGGCTGGCCCTTGCTTCTCAGCTTAGTTCTGGCCTCTGTTTAATTCCCCCCACTCTGTTTATGGGATCTTCAGTCTATTTGTTACTGTTTGATTTGCTGCTGTACCCTGAAACTGTATATATGTTGCTATATCAACTGCGTGGTTTGTCCTGGGTGTGCACTGGTCCATTCCAGAGCCCAGAGGGTTGAGAGCAGAGTTTGTGGGTTTGGGCTTACTGCAGTGCGCCACTAATAGGTGGCGTGCGCCAGTTGTGTTGGCATGCACTGGCCAATCCAGTGCATGCCAGTACGTTGTTTGCGTATGTCACTTTGTCGCAGCGCACTCCAATCTGTCCAAAACACTCACAGAAGTGCTTGTTCTCAATCTATTATACTTTGTTCATTAAATCATACATCTCATTTTGCCATACGAATATCACTTGTCATTTGTCAATCCCCATTAACTGCTCCCCCGCCCTAATTGGCTGAATAAATGATTAAAAGAGAGAAAAATGCAACTGTTTTACAAAATGCCTAAGTAGAGACCGATCTCCGGATTGGGCGAGAGGGGTGCCATAAAACCCTTCCTCTCTCGTAACCTGGCTCCCGAACCTCAGATATCGAAGGTGACGACGGTCCAGTCTACAAGCCTTTTCAAATCAAACAAACGTGAACAAAAACGTTTTCCAAACCGGTTTCTTGGGTGTTTTCCGCAAAACCCGGGTGGCGACTCTCTCAAAACGGCATTTCGTCATGCTTTCAAACAAAAAGGGCGCAAACCTAACCCCATATACCGAAAATGCGGGGATTTTCAGGGGCGTGTGCCCACACCAGGCCGTAACCAATTCAACTGGCTCAAAGCCGTAACAAACAGGCTTTACGCCGCCAGCAACAATTATCAAGCCCAACCATTGTGTACTGGATGCTCAAGTTCTACACTTGAATGCGTAAGCTCTACACTTGAATGCCCAACCACTGCGTACTGGATGCTCAAAGCCTGTACTTTGAACGCTTGGATTCTGCCGTCCGAATGCTCGAGCTCTACGCTCTGATTGCTCAAGTCCGGAACTTGAAAGAAGCTCTAAGCTTATATCAAACACACATGCACGGGCCCGTGCACATATTGCATCAATCACATCGAGTCTGCATAATCATCTCACATCTAACAAATATTATCATACATACATGCTATGTCTTGCATCTATCACTGCTCAACAGGTCTATCCTGCAATCAACCGGCTCTACGCCTCGGTTTTTATTGATCGGCCCGGCGCCTCGATCCTTTGGCTCGAAGCCAAAATCTTATGATGAGAAAGCTCCATGCACAAATCATCAGAACACAACCGGCTCTATGCCTCGGTTCAATCACATCAAGCTCAAAGCTTCAATATCCCTGACTACTCGAGACTAATGATCAATGCCAGCTCCGCGCTTCGGTTCAAAGCTTCAACACCTCAGACTCTCGCTTTACTTCAACCACGTCAAAGCTCGAAGCTCTAACCTTTCAAGTTCTTACCTCCGGAAGGCAAAGATTTTTGAACTATCAACACCAGCTCTGTGCTTCGATTCCACCTCCTAAGCGCTCGTCTTATGATCAAAACCAGCTCCGCGCTTCGGCCCGATCAAAGCTCAAAGCTCCAAAACCTCAGGCTCTCACCTCATGATCACAACCGGCTCCCTGCCTCGGTACCTTCATCTCAGCACTCTAGGCCCTGGTTACTACGCCTCCTGCAATGGCATCCAACTCGTCTCCAGAAGATGATTTGGGTTCCACCCCCTATCTCAAAACTGGCATCCAATTCATCCCCGCAGATGGCTTGGATTCCGCCCCAACTACATCAATTCCTTCCATCTCATTCGCAAGGATAGGCTACTCTACCGAGCTCCCCTTAGTCAAAGTAAGGATGATCAAAAAAAGCAAACACACCTGCCGTGTACTGATCTACCCCAAAATACTAAAGGTAACTCTCCGCAAAAAACTTCCCCGGCAGCCCCGCGCTCCTTCAACTACTTTCCGCCAAAACACTGGCTCTACCCAGGTACGTTGCACTACGGCTTTTTAAGCCCGAAGGTACGTCTTCTGTCTCTAATCCTCCAAACTTTTTCTTTTTTATTGCCCTCCGAACTATGATTGGTCTGAATTTCCCTTGTGGAATAGCATCTCGGCCCGACCATAACAAAACCTTTTTTTCAAAAACCCTTGGAATAGTGGTTAGACCAAATTGAGCTGCTTTTCCAGCTTTCACTTTTACTCAAACATGTCTCGCGATCCGTCTGAGCTCAGTCAAAGAGGGGCATCTGTAGACACCCCAATTTGGCCTAACGATTATTTCAACTCCCACCTTGGGACCATCCCGATGATGATACGGATTTGATGATTGCTGATTGCTTTCTTGTAAAACCCATGGACTTATGGTACGAACTCTGAGCCACTTAGAGGACCCAATCTAGAGCCAAATAGCCTTTCAGACAGAAACATAGTGTGTTAGGAAAATCCATCGGTCGGCCGAAACATCGATTTCACGGCCATAACATCCATTCCTCACCCGAGCAACCTGTTGCTAGCAAAATCTCCCTGAGAGATCAAAACCTCGGCAGCCAGATCAATGGCTCGGCCGCCACATCTATTTCCAGGCCGCGACATCCTTTGCTTGGCCGCCAGATCGACCTTTTTCCAGACTCTCGAACCTTCTGTCGGTCGTCTGATCCAATCCCACCGCCTCTCCGATGCGTTCGGGCCACATTCAGGGATTGCAACGAAGAGTTTGCATTGCAATGCAATTGCAATTGCAATTGCATCCCCGTGATTTGATTGGACCGAGTGAGTCACCCCTTTGCCTATATAAAGAGACCCTCGGATCCGAAAATAACACACAGAAATCAATAGACCTACACCCTCTCATCAGTCACGAAACTCTGCAGAAACACTTACAAAAACCCTCTCTACAAAAGGCCTAACCTACCGAAGGCGGCCATCAATCCGACGATCCAACCCCGGAGTTCAAACCCTAACCCTAGGGTTTCATTCAAGAGGCAATCAATCAGTCAATCCCCATCAATCCGAAGCAATCAAGCAACTGAGGGATCAAGGTGGTGAGGCCCAACGGCCTCTGGTTTGGTTTATTTCATGTTTACGTCAATAATCGTAGCTTTTTGATCGTCTGTTAGTTTTCTGCCTGGTGTGAGGAAGAACATCACCGGGCTTCGATGCCTCGCCGATACATTGAATCAAAGATGATCGCCACCGCGACATCAATTCGCCGCCGAGTGATCGATCTGGCCGCATAGCTTTGTTTTGTTTTCCGCTTCGATGCATGATTTCTTTGCAGTCCTGGCTCACATATTAACTGTTTAAGGCATAAAAACAGACTACGTGTATGGATTAAATAAAGTATCTACATGTCTTATGCTGAATGATTATGGGCTAGCTTCACGGCTAGGTAGAGAGGGGTGCCTAACACCTTACCCTTTACTGTACTTTTGGCTTCCGTATCCAGAATCTTTATCTGTTTTCCTAGCTTTAACAAACTAGGTGGCGACTCTGTTTTGATGATAACCGTTATCGTGTGGCGATACCTCTAGCCATGGAGGTATCCACGATCTTTGTTTATGAGGCGAGCAACCAATCGAGCAAACACAGTGATGATACAACTGTATGGCGATGCCCCGTCCGGGAGGTGTCTACAATCCCGAGGCGAGATTTACACCGAAAAGTGTCCAAAAGACACAAAAAGGGACACGCGACACAAAACACGACTCATATATGTCCCGGACTGAAATCGACACCTCCGTACAGTCACATACACTCCGTATGACCTGTACATCATGAAAGAACTTGGTACAAAACCTTAGAATGGATTTTGACCTCCCAAAATCTCGATTTTGAGTTGAAACGGGCCACCGAGGGTCCAAAATCTTTGTTAAGTGCGAACTTTCGAAACCGACGCTTGGCTATAGTCACATATGCCCATTGTGACTTGTGGGAATCATCAAATCTGCCAAAAGTCCCCCAGAACCCAAAATGACCAACTAAGATCAGAAGCTGCTGCAAACTGTCAAATTGCAGATTGAACCATCGCGCGATGGTGTGAGACCCTCGCGCGAGGGTTGTCTGTCGCGCGATAGAGTGGGATGCACACGCGAGGGAGCTATGTCGCGCGAGGGAGTGAGACACTCGTACGAGGGTTAGCCACGCCAGGCTACCTTTGTTTGACGAAATCAATCCTTCAAGGTACTAAAAGCTTCAAGAGGCCACCATACGGCATGCACACTGTATGAAACCATAATTGGGGTGTTCCTCATATGCCAAGTGGTAAGACACCTAAGCCTTCAACATTTCTTTCAGCACGACAACCGAGGACCAACATGTCCGAGCAAGTTTCTATAAAATGGAACTCACTGGTAGTAATGTATAGCACATCACCCTCTTTGAAAGCACAAAAACTCATCGGTTATTCAAAATGGAGAGTCTGTTTGCTGCAATGCTTGATCCTTGGTTGGTGAGAACCGAAACCATTGATTAGGCGAGCCCTCGGTCCCGAGGGTTGGCCTCAATTAGAGATCTTCAATATGTGGGGCCACGCCCCGAGCTTCTCGAAGCTGCCATGATCCACTGGGATCCAGTCATGCACGTCTTCCGTAATTATGACAACGAAATGTGCCCAACGGTGGAGGAGTTCCAAGCCTACCTGCCCGACTTTGCAAATTCCGATGTTCTCATTGTTCCCCCGATTTAGGAAAATGTGAGTCATCTGCTGCGGTGAAACTGAATATTTCTGAAGAATTAACAGCCAGTATTATTCATGACGGCGAACTGGACATCCTGCGCTTGATTGAGTTGTACGGGCCTGGCGGCATTTTAGAAAACCATGTCGAGCAGGCGCACCGACGTTTTGCCATCTCAATTTGTGCACTGGCGGCTTACGCACTGGTTCCTGCTAATGGAAGGATTAGTCCCAGTGTGGTGAGCATAGCCTTATAAATGGGAGCTCGAAGAAACATCATCCCAACAATCCTAGCTGAAACACTGATAGGCTTGGATCTGTTCAAAAGACGACAGAGCAATGTCTTCAGTGGCAGTCCGCGATTGCTTCAGGTGAATACTCACTCAGCTCACCTTTTTCCGGTTTTCACACCTTCTTATTTTACCTCAACGCTCAGATAAGGATCACTATGGGACCTTACTTGTCTTTTCGCTCAGGCTTTATCTAGCTTCTCACTTGTCTTTTCACTCATATAGGTATGGCTTTCCGACAAAGTGGGTTGCTCGAGGCTCCCCAGGCAGGCTGGGATCATTTCCCAAGACGGATGCTCGAACGATCCATGCTATACCCCGAGCAGGATATGCTGGGGTGGTATACAATCTTGCATGACATGCAATCCGATGACTTTGTCTGGAGATGTCCATGGCTGATCATGCCTGAGATGGCTGTTAATTTCGCAGGCTTTGAAAGAGTGATAGTTGCTGGCCTGGCGAGTTTTACTTTCTACAACCCGGGCCGCATTCTACGGCAGTTAGGCATAAGTCAAGGGCTACACCGAGCTGGAACCGAGCAATTCCAATTGCCTGACTTCGATATACCGACACTGCGTGACTACCGAAGGTTTGGAGAAGTGGGGTGCTTGAGGGTCCTAGTCCAGATTTCGTGGACTGGCTGGATAGCCGTTACGTGGCCTGGCTTCGTGCAGAAATCCGAGCAAGGCCAGGGGGATACTACTGAGTCGAAGAGAGTCATGTCTGTATCAAGAATAAGTTCAAGAGCTGTTAGGCTATCCGAACAGTTTTCTTTGCTTTTGTTTGACCCTTTAATCCGCTGTATGGCACTTATGCCTGGCATGTCCAATAAAGAATGTCTTCATCGCAATCACAATTTTTGTTTGAAAACAATCAACGGGGCTGAAAAACTTATATAATCACTGAAACGCAAAACGGAAACCTTGATACGTCTGCTTACACCTGTGTTGACCCCCTGGCAATGTACAAAATCCCAAAACTCAGTCCGAGATAAAACATGAATAACAACCCCAAAAAGTCAGTAGGCTGCTCCTCAAACCGTGAAAAGAGACAACCCTCGCGCGAGTAAGTGACTACCTCGCGTGAGACTCACTCACTCGCGCGATTAACCCAGTGTATCGCGCGATGGTTCTGTTTAGTACAGGTGCCAAGTTTGACCCTTTTCAAAAAGTTGAAGTGCTACAGGCCCTATCATCACTGTTGGACGTCCAACAAAGGTTTGGGACAGTCCATAGGTGTACCCTTGAATTGAAGGGACCTATACCAACCTCCATAGATCTTTCCTTTGAAAAAGAGGAAATATCCTTCCATCCTTTTGGTTATAAAAGGCCATGTCCTTGTGAACGTAAGGTACTCATCTCTAGAAGAAAGCTCCAGACAACACTTAAAATGGCAAATCACCTCCCCACTTTAATTGGCCCATGGCTTGAAACGTTCGTTGCAGGCGATTGGCTATCGTTCCGGACTCACGGGCTAGCCGCGTTTTGTTATCTCCGAAGCATAAGATTGCGCCCTGAAATCCTATGGGCTGCAGTGCGGTTTTGGGACCCAGATGTCCACGTGTTCAGATTTGGAGATGACGAGTTATGTCCAACAGTGGAGGAATTTCAAGCATACCTCCAGGGCTTTGCATGCAATGTGATTGTCATACCACCCTATAGGGAAAGTATGCCCAAGCTCTTGAAGTCCAGTCTGAAAATTTCAAAGAGTGCAGCAGACAGCCTGCTTAGTGGACGGCAAATAAACATAATGCACCTGATGGAGTGGTACGGCCCTAAAGGTGACATTACGGACACTGCCGTGCAGGCCAGGCGACGGTTTGCTTTGTCGATCTGCGTGCTGGCTGCATACCTGCTAGTGCCTGCAGATGGACGCGTTAATCCCTCGTTGGTGCATGTTGCCACCCAGCTGGGTGTTCGAAAGAACGTAGTACCAATGGTTCTTGCTGAAACATTCATGGGTTTGGATTTAGCGGCTACAGGCCAGGCAGAAATATTTGGCGGCAGTCCACTTCTACTGTAGGTAAACTCACTCAGCTCACCTTTTTCTGGTTTCCTCACATTCTGCTTTTACCTCAACACTCAGCTAAGGTTATATTGTAGTTTCTGACTTGTTTTTCCGCTCAAGTTTTATATAGCTCTGTGGGCTACCACAGCCCCGGGTGGAATCGGGGCGGCCCGAAAAAGAGGTGCCACGCCGTTTTTGTTTTTGAAATGATTTTGAAGAGTCGCCACCCGGATTTATGGTTCGCCACCCGAGAAACCGTTTTGTTTGAGAATGATTGATTTGAATTGAAAACCAGAGATTTAGAAAAAGGGTTCGGGAGCCACGTTACGAGGGGGGAAGGGTTTTACGGCACCCCCTCGCTCGATACGAGATCGGTCTCTACTAAATATTTGTGAGATTTTTTTTTCAAAAGGATTTTATTTCGTCAAACAGTTAGCATGCATTTACAGATGCATCAAGTACAATGGGTGCATGCATGTGCAAGGTGTACAATGAATGAATGAAAAAAATGATAATGAAATGGAAAATGCTAGGAACAGGAAAATCTAGTCACTGATACACTCTCGAGCGCTCGGAAGCACTCCCGAGCGCTTGGGACTGTTACGTGTCCAACCTGCAAATCATGTTAGTCCAACAGAATATAACAGAATATGATGCTGAAAATGCAAACTAGCATGTCATTGATCATGTCACGGGCCAAACTGAAGGCTTAGCAAAATGGGATCATTCTAGTAGACTGGGAACAAACCCCATTCTTCCAAACCATACCTCCCTGCCCTTCTGAAAAATGGTTTAACAGCTCTGAGAGGCTAAAAGGGATGCATGCAAGGACATGGAAAGGCAGTGTGAGAGTAAAACTGTAAGAAGGGAGGACTGAGCTTGCATGCAAACACTCTCGAGCGCTTGGAAGTAAACTCGAGCGCTCGGGAGTGTTCCACACCCCAGGACTGATGTCAACCAACTAATCCATTAAATGCAGTATGCTGGCACACTGGATCTGACATTTCAAAGTGAGAAAAAGGGTTTTTCTTTTTAGATCCGGACTAAAACTCTTTTGCATGCCTTAAATGCAATTGATTTATATTATTTTTCTCTGAAAACAACAGATCACTTGTACCTACACACCTTACAAAGAGTTAAAAAAAATAGTTTTAAAAACACAACCTACCCATGCATGTCCATTTAAACGCTCAACAGAAAGGAAGTAGAACTGTAGTCACTCTCGAGCGCTTGGGAGTAGTCCCGAGCGCTTGGGAGTGTTTCCAGTAGGCTGAACACAGAAAACACCTCTGCACCCCTTTTGCTCTTGCTTTTACACCAAGGTCTATCAACCCATGCTCAGTATTGAAGACTGAGAGGGCTGAGGGACCTCCCTCAGAAAGGAGAAACTGCCCTGTTTTTGTTGGTTTTTGACACTAAGGTAAAAAAAAGCTTCTACCTTTTTAGTTTAAGACCTTGCTCCTTGGAAAAAGCTTCAGAAAGTGGGATAAGGAAGGGAGATCAGGTAGATCAGGACTTAAGCATAGTCTGACCCTCTTGCATGTCTTAGATGCCTTGAGTGTTTGTTGCTTTGTTTTTGAAAATCAAGTTTTTTGAAAGAGATGGAGAACAACACTGTTTTAACAGTCAAAGAGGTTTTTAGAGAGAGAGAATTCGTCCTCCTCTCATAGCTGAAGACCAGCCACTATTTATAGGCAAAATTCCCATCACTTGCATTTGAAACAAGTATTTTTTTAAGGGGAAAATTGCTGGTCTGAGGATTTTTTGACTGAGGTTGAGTGTGGACCGAGCTTCAGCTAGGTCGAAGAGTTTGTAATGATGAATTGCATGGGTAGTGGGAAGGCTTGCCACCCATTGGCCAGCATAGAAGACTCGAGCGCTTGGGAGTTTACTTTCGAGCGCTCGAGAGTTTATCCAATCCCAGGTTTTGAAAATGGTTTGGAGCGCTTGGGATTGATCCAGAGTGCTTGGGACTGATTTTGACATTTTATTTTCCCTTTCAAAGTCTTCAATAAGCAAAGTCCTGACTGGTCTAGGGCTTGTCTCGATCCAAATTCCTCATTGGGGAGCCTCCGGGCCACAAATTAAGGAAATTCGAAGTGTTCAAATTGGGGTGTCTACAGTTGCCCCTCTTTGGATAGCCCTCGACATCATGTCTGGATGCGAGTGACATTCAAAGATTGAGACAGCCCAATTCGAGCCACGTCAAACCCTTAATCTCAAGCACAAATGCAAATAAAAGAGTTTGATGCGCGTGGTCGCGTCTTTTCAGACTGCCTATGTACCCTTTTCTGTGGGGGATCAGACCAGCGTAGTTCTTTGGGGCAAATGCAAGCACGTGTGATGCATGCACGAGAAAGATTGACAATACCTTGACAAGATAAGCGTGCAATGGGTCCACCTGTTGCTCTGTTTGGCGGACAGCAAATGCAAGCACGTGTGATGCATGCACGAGAAGTGATTGACACGAGTTTGATAATATAAATGTGCAACGGGTCCACCTGTTACTCTGTTTGGCGGACAGCAAATGCAAGCATGTGTGATGCATGCACGAGAAGTGATCGACATGAGTTTGATAATATAAATGTGCAACGGGTCCACCTGTTATTCTGTTTGGCGGACAGCACGAGGGTAAAATGGCACCTGTGAGATAAGAATACCTGCAAACATGTTGAAATAGGCAAATTTCCATCGACTATCAAATAAAGTACCAAATCGTGCAGCGCGAGGATAAAAAAACACATCACCGACGGATGTTTGCATCCTACAGTCTCGTTCGACGCGGTTGAAAACAGGACTGAGATTGATTTTGTAAGAAGGAAGGGAAAGCTAAGAAGGCTTTAGCGGCGGGGATAGGCACGGGACGACAAGGACCGGTACTGAGGCTGAGGATAGATCTCAGCGCTCAGAACCACTCCCAAGCGCTCGGGAGTGGTCTCGAGAGCTCGAGACTGCTGCTGGGGGCCACTGTCCTTTTCATCTTCTCCAGTTGATTTTGGGGTTTAAACCCATTCTTGAGCGCTCGAGAACCAGAGCGACCGTACATCTGTAAAACTCGATCGTTCTCACTCTCTCTTCAGGCAAACTCTCTCTCTCACTCGCTCGATCTCTTCCTCTTGCTCAAACGACACCTATTCTCCATCAAAATGGATCGAGCCCAAGATCTCGAGCTCTCCACGATCCTCCAGTGGGTGGTAGTGTGCCAGGAGGTGCGGATCAACCAAAGGAAGAAGGCTTGGGTGGTGGAGGAACCGAGGATGGCTAGTGGTGGTGACGGGGGAGTGCCCAGCCATGAGGCGGCGGCGGTGGAGGCTGTGGTGGCGACGGAGGAGGCCAACAGGGCCAGGAGCGAGGGCGTGGCGAGGAAGGAGGAGGCCGGTGAAGTTCTGGCAGTTAGGGATGACACGGGTGGAGGTGATGAGGGGTTGCCCAGCCGCGAGGAGGCAGCGGCTGTGGCGGCGATGGAGGAAGACAGCAGCGGAGCTGCTACGACACCAGCTGAGGGGAGGGTTGGAGAGGGTTTAGTGGCTGGGGTTGAGTCTGGTCGGGGCATAGTGGCAGTAGAGGGCAGTGGTGAGGATTTGGCAGTGGTAGGAGATGCGAGTGGGAATGAGGCTATGTGGGGAGATGGCGACAAGCTGGCCATGGACAGCCAGGGTACATCGGGCAGCGGGGGAGATGGTACAAGTAGTGGGGGAGGTGCTACGAGCACTCCTCATACTCCTACAGTAGAGGATCTGCTTGTGGCCGCGGAGCGGGCCGGGGACGAGGTGGTGATAGCCGAGCATGTCATCGCGACGCCGGTACTGAGGGCGACGGCTGCTGAGCCGAGGGTCGGGGACAGCGGGATCGGTGCTTCACATCCAGTCCCATTCACAGAGGGGGATTTCTTGGACACGGCGAGGCCGCGGGACATACTAGACGCCCTCGGTCTCGACGCCGGGATTTGAGAGGTGCTGAGGGTTGCAAGGACCCCTGAGGTTCAGACTTCAGCACTGCTGCTAGGAGCGTTGCTCAGCGGTGCGGGGACGGCGGCAGATACGGGGTCGCCAGAGATGGCTGATTTGGGGCAGGAGGAGGAGGTGGTGATCGAGGAGCGCGTTACAGCGGCCGACGAGGCGAAGGCCTACCTGGCCAGCGCACATTGTAACGACCCTGATTTTTGGTAAATAAAAAAAAAATTCGTTAAAAATTTGAATTTTATTTTAATACTTGGATTTCATTTTTAACATCCAAAAAATCGGTCGTTATTGACTCATGAAAATTTTGATAAATATTTAAATTTTATTTTAATTGCTTGGATTGCTTTAAAATTTTCTTTTAAATTCTAATAATCCGTCATAATTAGATTTGAAACTTGTAAAATTGAATCATTTTACTCCGGACAATTTAGTCCTTCTCCCATGACTAGTATACTTGTAAACGTACTCGTATATTTTTCCTAATAAGTAAATAATATCTTTAAATTATATTTCTTAGTTGGAAATCCTACTTAGCAAGCATAGTTAGCTTTTAACCGATTAGTTAGCAAACCCTAACTACCGTTTGGCTTAGTGACGCATCGATGCCGGAGTGGTTAGTAGGAAAATTTTGGTTTTTGCCTTGACCGTCGGCTTGACCGCTCTACTTTGGCTTGGCTAGGGTGCCTAGGCATCGGGCCTCTGTCAGGCCTGCCTTGCCTTGGCGTCGGCTCGCTGTCGCGCCTGCCTCGCCTCGGCGTCGGCTCTGTCAGGCCTGCCTTGCCTAGGCATCGGGCCTCTGTCAGGCCTGCCTTGCCTTGGCGTCGGCTCGCTGTCGCGCCTGCCTCGCCTCGGCGTCGGCTCTGTCAGGCCTGCCTTGCCTCGGCGTCGGCTCGTTGTCGCGCCTGCCTTGCCTCGGCGTCGGCTCGCTGTCGCGCCTGCCTTGCCTCGGCGTCGGCTCGTTGTCGCGCCTGCCTCGCCTCGGCGTCGGCTCTGTCAGGCCTGCCTTGCCTCGGCGTCGGCTCGTTGTCGCGCCTGCCTTGCCTCGGCGTCGGCTCGCTGTCGCGCCTGCCTTGCCTCGGCGTCGGCTCGTTGTCGCGCCTGCCTCGCCTCGGCGTCGGCTCGCTGTCGCGCCTGCCTCGCCTCGGTGTCGGCTCGCTGTCGCGCCTGCCTTGCCTTGGCGTCGGCTCGCTGTCGCGCCTGCCTCGCCCAGGCGTCGGGTCGCTATCGGGTCTGCCTCGCCCAGGCTTCGGGTCGCGCCTCGTTTTTGCCTTGGCGTTGCTGGGCTGCCTTGCTCTGCCTTGGCTGCCATTGGGCTCTGCCTTGGCATCGGGTCGCGCCTCGCTTTTGCCTTGGCGTTGCTGGCTCGCCTAGGCGTCGGGTCGCCATTGGGTTCTGCCTTGGCATCGGGTCGCGCCTCGCTTTTGCCTTGGCGTTACTGGGCTACCTTGCTCTGCCTTGGCTGCCATTGGGTTCTGCCTTGGCATCGGGTCACGCCTCGCTTTTGCCTTGGCATTGCTGGGCTGCCTTGGCCAATGCTTAGGCTACCGGGCTGCTTTGGCCACTGTTTGGCCACCGGGCTGTTTTGGCCACCGCTTCGCCACCGCTTGGCCACCAGGCTGCCTTGGCCATGCTCACGCCTTGCCTTGGCGTTTGGCACCGTCGGGCTTTAATATTCCGTTACTAGGCAATTTCCTACTAAATAAAAACCCAAAATACCACTCGAGCAATGAAAGCCTAGATTAAGTATCATTAGTCTTTAACCGATTAGTTAGAACAGCCTAATGCCCATTTAGTCTAATTAGGCTGCCCTAACCCTAGATGGACCATTTTACCCTTTTTAATCTTTATCCATTGGACAATAGATACTAGGGTAATCTTTATCCATTGGACAATGGATACTAGGGTAGTCTTTATCCATTGGTTATTACATGCTAGGAAGACCTTTGACCATTGGACAATAGTTGTTAGGGAGAAGACCAAGTTTGACTAGTAGTTGGAATAGTCTAGTCAAAAGCAAATAGTGTACTTCATGATGACTAGTCTTTATCCATTGGTTATTACATGCTAGAAAGATCTTTGGACCATTGGACAATAGTTGTTAGGGAGAAGACCAAGTTTGACTAGTAGTTGGATTAGTCTAGTCAAAAGCAAATAGTGTACTCCATGATGACTTTCCTTGGACCATTGGTTAATAACCGCTAGGGAAAACTTTACCCATTGGATAATAGATGTTAGGATTTGCCAAATAGGATGACAAGACAAGTCATGTGCTTCCTCATCATTACTTCTTTCGCCCATTGGTTAATAACCGCTAGGGAAAACTTTACCCATTGTATAATAGATGTTAGGATTTGCCAAATAGGATGACAAGACAAGTCATGTGCTTCCTCATCATTACTTCTTTCGCCCATTGGTTAATAACCGCTAGGGAAATGTTAGACCCTTGGACAATAACCATTGGGGAAATTATTATCACTTGGATAATAGCATTGTCCAATATTCCCATGGGATTCTTGGTGAAAGATATGATAGTACCTTCTCCTACAAAAAGAATAATCATTAACCATGTGTGCATTTAAGTAGCCTTGTCCTTATCCTCCTTGTTCTTCCACAAATGTACACACACACATATATATATATATATATATATATATATATATACATATAAGTACTTTGACCAAGATAGAGAATCGGCTAGGGAGAGAGAAGAGGGGGGCCGAATGTGAGGAGAGAGAGAGTGAGGTGTGTGTATGTATCTTTGGCCACTTGTCCAAGCCACCTGATAGCCTTAAGCCTATTTGCTACCTACCAACCCATTTCTAGTCAAAACCTAGCCAATGATTCTAGTCTTTCTTCCAAGTAGACCATCCTAGGACAAGATTACACCATGACCACCTCCATCATTGTTTGGACCCTTATCATTACCTAGATTTGATTTGAAAGAGGAAGGACTTGATGTGACTAGACTTAGGTTGCTTGCCATGATTATGGAATTGATTTGACCAGTCCATGGAATAAATCCATGGGAAAGGAGAGAGAGGCCGGTTGGGAGAGAGGAAGAGTGAGTGTATGTGAGTTGTATTTTGACATGTGTGTTGTACTTTGACACTATTTGACCTAGATACACTTGGTTGGAGTACTATAGAATGACAAGACTAGTCATGTGTACCTTATCATACAAAGAGAATAATCATAAGCCATGTGTACATTTAAGTTGTTTTGTCCTTACCTTCCTTGTTCTTTCCATAAATGTACATATAGATATACACATATATATATATATATATATATATATATATACATGAGAATACTTTGACCAAGAGAGAGAGAGAGGGCCAAATGAGGGGAGAGGGAAAGTGAGTGCATGTGTGTTGTACTTGGACATGTGCATTGTACTTTGATACTATTTGACCAAGTTGCACTTGTGTTGTACTTTGGCTTGACAAGACAAGACCATAGAACAAATCCATGGGGAAGAGAGAGAGAGACATGGCCAAATGGGAGGGAGAGGGAAGGTGAAGTGCATGTGTGTTGTACCTTGGCAAGTTGTAGTACTTTGACACTATTTGACCAAGTTGCATTGGATGGAGTACTATTGCTTGACAAGACTAGACTATGAGACAAATCCATGGGAGAGGAGAGAGAGAGAGAGAGGCCGAATAGGGAGAGAGGGAGAGTGAGGTGTATGTTGGTTGAATTTAGACATGTGGATTGTACTTAACACTATTTGACCTAGATACACTTGGATGGAGTACTATTGCTTGATAAGACTAGTCCATGGAGCAAATTTATGGGGGAGAGAGAGAGAGTAATGGCCGGCCAAGTGGAGTGAGGGGGGAAGCTCCATTTTGCCTATAAATAGCATCCATTCCATGCCTTTCAACTCACACCTTCACCATTCAACTTCTCTCTAGAAAGCTTAGTGTTCTTGCTTGTTCTTGCTTTGTTCTTGAGTGTTCTTGAAGTTCTTCCCTTGTTTTTCAAGAAGCTCATCCTAAGCCGCCACTAAACCACCACTCCACCACCCTTCGATCCATAAGAGTTTAGTAGTATAGTCAAGATTTAGTTTCGAGAGAAACCTTTCTCTTTCGAAGCTAGTCCACCGTAAGCCGTTACTCCGACGAAATTCCCGTAGCCACCCTACCGCCAAGAAGAACGGTAGAATTCTTCGAACCTACTTATCCTCACTATAATTATATGCATGTCGAATTGAATATAGTGTAATCATCCATAATCCTAAATATATGTTAGACACTACTTCTTGTCTTAGTTTTAACCTAGCTAAGTCGTTAAAAGGAAAGCATGATAATGGTAGTTTATTTTCTTAAAACGTTGGATGCATGTGAGCTTAACATTGCTATTGGATGATTAAGCATGATTAGAATCAACTTAAGATATAACTTCGTGTAGAAGTAATCGCATGTTGATCTTTTAACTTAACTATAAGCTTATATTCCATTGCTTGTGATATTATAACAAAGCATATGGTGGATTACCACCCCAAGGGCGTCCGCACATGTGGCGTTATGCTTTAAGTAATGGTTATGGATCTACTATGTACTTGCTTGTATTACTTGTGGTAAAGTAACAAAGCATATGGTGGATTACCACCCCAAGGGCGTCCGCACATGTGGCGTTATGCTTTAAGTAATGATTATGGACATGCTATGTACTTGCTTGGATTATACTTACTTTAAGTATACAACCATGAGTTAAACGGTTAAGGTATCAAAGCTAGTTAGTAAAACTTGTTTACTAAAGTACTAAAGAAGAATGAGCATGCCAAATAATGAATTTCTACGTCAATAAACATATGTTGTTTTCCCACAAAGGAAGAAAGAACAGATTTTTGTAATATATTATTGTCTTGAGGATGATTATGAACATGTATGTATATTTGTTGCATTACTTGTTGCTGATAAAACATAAGTGGCTTTAAGTAATAATTTGAGTACGATTAGGTAATATAGAGTTGGATGATCTTGCTAGTTTAATTTCAAGATTTCTTTAAAGTGATTCGTCCCGCCGCGGAGTCTATGCATGATTACGAGACACGAAAACCGGAAAGTAGAAACATGACACCTAAGGAGTGGTTGATATGGATAAAAAGGATTTTTGAGACTACATAATGGCCGGACTTGGTAGCCTTATGTGAGTTGTGAAAACCGCAAGGTGGCCGGACTTGGTAGCCCTTTGTGTGGACTTGCGAAAACCGCAATGAGGCCGGACTTGGTAGCCCATTGTGTAGATTGCCATTGGAGCCGGACGTGGTAGCTTCATTGGTAATTGGGCTTGGTTATCCGCGGAGAGGAGCCAATGCAAGATTTAATAACGTGGCCGGACTTGGTAGCCCGTTGAATGACAAATGATTTTCTTAAAATGAAATGGTGACACAATACGATGAGTCGCGTAGGAGAAACCAAGAAAGGCATGACACCAACGTAAGCGAGGATAGTGAATGCGGATGTATCATTGTTAATTATGTTGTTAAATGAGTAGATGTGATTATTTATATGACTATTTGTTGTAAGTTATGGGTTAGCGGGTTGGATTATTCTATTGAGCTTTTGTAGCTCACGGTGTTACCTTTGTGGTGACCCCGACATATTATACTTGGGGCGATACTGGTATAATATGTCGACTTTATAGATGAGCACAGCATGAGCAGTACACTTTGGAGGCCTTCGAAGCCGAGGAGCTGGTAAGGATGGAAGAAGAGGCGGAGCAATTAGTTAACCTTAGTTTATCCCCTCCTTTGTTGAATAAAAAGTACTCTTGTGAGAATTATGTTGTAATAATGAGCTAGACTCTCTTTAAGTTTATTCAATAAAAATGTTTATTTAACGTACCCAAAATTCGGGCGTTACAAATCAGCCAAGTCACCCCTCAATCAACGGTCGCACTTCTTTGAGCCGACGGGGATGATCGGCTACGTTCCAGCCCGGGATGACTATCGTGAGGACTTGCTTCTTCGAGATCGGGCCACACACATCTCTTCTGGATGGATGACGGTATGATTTCAATGTTTTACTTTCTGCATTAGACTTGCTTCCTTGAATTATTGTGTTGCTTACTGATGCTATTTCTTTGCTTTGTTGAAACAGCGTACCAAAGATATTTACGGCCACAGAGGCTCAGGCCACTCATTGAAGTATTTCAGAGAGCTGCCTCGGGGGGTGCGCGAGTTGGTGGAGGAGGCTGGTTTTGGGCCATTCATTCAGCTGCTGACATTGGTAAGGGTGGATCGTGCCGTTATGACAGCACTGGCAGAGCGGTGGTGGGACACCACCAACACGTTCCACTTCCGCTTCGGGGAGATGACAGTGACGCCTCTTGACTTCGCAGCGATCACGGGACTCCGGGTTGGAGGCGAGCCGATTCCATACGACCCGAGCATAGATCTGGACGATGCGGCTTTGAGGTGGTTCCTTGGACGGGTCCCGCGCCACAGCGGAGGGGTAGCAGAGTACGGGCAGTTTACGACGTACTGGGATCACGAGCCAGCAGACGATGCTGAGGCGGCCCAGATGGCCAGGGCTTACTTGCTGTACCTGTTCGGGGCTTCTCTGTTCCCGCTTAGACGATCCCGGGTTCACCTCAGCTACCTGGCGGGCTTGGTGGATCCGAGAGGCAGCCGGAGGGTTCGGCCCGGGCGGTCTTTGCTCTGTGCACGCTCTGCGCTACGAGCCGCCTCACGCGGAGTGGGGGACACCATAGGCGGATACTGGAGGGTGGTTGAGGTATGACTCGAACCATTGCTTTGAATTGCTTTGATTGATTGAATTGAATTGAATTGAACATGTGTCTGACTTGAATTGAATCGACTTCCAAAATATGCAGCTTTGGGCTTACAAGGTCTTGGGCATGTTCCCGCCCGAGAACACTTGCACGAATCCACACTTGCTTCGATGTGCACTTGCATGGGGCAAGGAGTACAGGAGAGCCAAGGAGCGACGGGGGCAAGTGATGACTTTCCGGCGCTGGCTAGATAACATCACTGGGGTTACGGTACAAACATTGACCTTTCTTTCTTTTCATGCCTGTGCTTTCCTTTATGAAATTTGATCATTAATGTATAATCGACCGGATGCAAGTTCACTGGGATCAATGGGCGAGGCTGGAGGCTGACTTCCTTCCAAGGAGTCGGGAGGTGACTAGGAGCCGAGTCCAGTTGGAGTGCCCGCTGGGCTGGCAGTGGTACCTGGGGGATCGGGTGATGCGACAGTCACTCGATCTTCCAGAGTTCGTCGTGCCGGGGCCACTCCCTCCACGGGTGCAGCGGACCGAGACTTATACACGAGCTGAGCTGGAGCGGTATACGGTGCCTGACATTGATCTGGAGCGCCATCTGCGGCACACGCTGGACTACGTGGCCTACAGAGACAGGTACCTGGCCACCAGCTTGGGCGTGGAGAGGGAGCTGGAGCGGCGCATAGCAGAGTCTGAGGCCAGGAGGGCCAGGGGCGAGGCTGTCGGTGAAGTTGGAGATGAGGCTGGAGCCGAGACCGGAGGGCGGGGTCGCGGCGGTCGCCCTCCACGTGGTAGAGGTTGGGGTGCCAAGCCTCCTGCTGGTGGGAGAGGTGCTAGCTCCTCGGGCCGAGATGAGGGCAGCTCGCAAGTTCCGGAGACAGCTGAGGCATCAACTCCAGCTGGGCTGCCTACGTTGGACTGGGTGATAGGGGTGAGGGATCCCTCTGGAGCACGTGCGTTGTTGGACATTCCACGCCTTCCGTAGCCGCGGATGCAGCTTCCTACGCAGGTATACCACAATTTTGTTTCTTTCCTTGCTTCAAATGTTTCTTGTCCCTGCATTTGTTGTTCTTGATTCTTGAATTATTGTACAGGTGCCGCGAGAATGGGCGGAGAAGGCCATTATGCTGATGGTGGGGATCTGGCGATTCTTTGAAGAAGGCTAGCTAAAGGGAGGATGCTCAGACTAGACCTATCCTCGAGCCTGCTTTACCTATTGCTTCTCAGGGTATGAAAATGCATGCATGTTCTTTTGTTGGATTTAAAATATAAATGGAATGAATGAATGTTTATGATGTGCGGTGTGCAGCCACGGCCTTTCGGCTAGGACACGACCACGGGGTACCACGAGCACTGCCACGCGGCCCGAGAGGCCGTGGTACACAGGGTGTCACGATCCGCTACAGGGGCTGGGCAGTTTGAGGTGGTTCCTACGGCGCCCCAGCGGAGACCCATCCTGAGGAGTCGGAGGAGGAGACGGAGGAGTCGCTCGAGTCACGAGCTTTAGGGTCTACGGACCCGAGTACTGCGTCAGGCCCTTCCGATGATGACGATGACGGTGACAGCGGCGACGAGGTTGAGAGCAGTGAGTCTGAGGGACACCAGCAGAAGAGGATCTGCCTGGGTTGAGCTTTAGGTTTTTGCTTTGTTAGTCTTTTCTTTTGCATGGGCCTGCGTGCCAACATAGTTGTAGTTCCCAGGCCTGCGTGCCTTGGTTTTGTTTGGTTCGGGCTTGTGTGCCCCGGGTAGATAGGATTGGGCGTGTGTTTACCCCAGCTCATGTACTTCCCTCTTTATTCATTGTAGATGTTGTATTTGTTTTATGAAAATTTGCGCTTTTCTCTATTTGCATTCGTTTGCACTCCCTTCAAGAATTGTATTTTATGAAATATGTCCGTCTAGCTTTGAAAGAAAGCAAAGAGCACGCGGATTTCAACCGATACTCTCAAAGTAAGAACGCAAACTTGACATCGACACACAACCGCCAATTTTTGAGCTTTTAATCGTAAACCAGTGCATCGTATAGTTGGCGGTGAGCGCCGTGACCTGCGAGGATTGCTAGAATTACGAAAATGGTCTTGACACGATGGTTGACATACACATACACCTGAAAACGATGATTTCGGGCCAATTGGACGACAAAAATTTGAACTAAGATCGCCAATGCGCGTTTGAATACGCCAAACAGTCACTAATGCACATTGTGACTTATACGCGTCGCTGGATCCAATAAAACACACTCTACATGGAATTTGACATACCCGAGGGTTAAAAACGTTGGGAATCTTGGTATTTTTTGAAGAACAAGGACAAATACACGAGAGAATCCGTGACGAAAACCGCTGTATCCCTTGGGAACATGTTGGGAGCCTTCTGATTTGAGCTGAAGGTGTTTGTGGCATTGAACTGAAGCTGGGATGCTGAGAATCAGAAACTGCAGAAAACAGCAGCACTCCCGAGCGCTCGAGAGTGGTCTTGAGCGCTTGGGACTTCACTCCCGAGCGCTCAGGACTTCTGTCATTGGCAGATCAGTGTTGCTTCCCCATGCCACTCACTAGCTACCCTTATGTCCTTTTCTTACACCTGTATGTTTTCAAGGTGTCTCAGTGGCCTTACACCAGCTGCTTCCCAGGGAAAACAATTTCCCAAGGCTAGACTTGTGCCTTTCTAATGCTTTTCCAAATTTCCAAAGTTTAAAACTTTGAAAATACAAGAGAATGGCTTTGAAAATGTCAAGTTGCTGAGTTTCAAGGCTGGTGTGAGAGGGATTACCTGGTCCAGCCCTCTATAAATACCAAAAGTTGCTTTGTCACTTCATTCCCATCTCATCCATCACTTTTCTTTCCAAAACTTCCTTTCTCATGGCTTTGTTGAACCAAGCTTTGCTCCAGCCTTGGTTGGACAGCCTTGAAGGCATCGATTGGCTGAACTTCCGAGGGCATCGCCTTTATACCTTGAAGTGCCTCCGTGAAATCGCCATCCGTCCTGTCCTGCTGCACGCAGGTGTACGCTTTTGGGATCCCGAAGTGCATGCCTTTCACTTTGGTTCTCAAGAGCTATGTCCCACAGTCGAGGAGTTCCATGCCTACCTAGGGAGCCACGACTCCACCGAGCCAATTGTTCCAATGCTTAAGGAGAGTATGAAGAATATCCTAAAAACCAAGCTGGGCGTTAGCGGGAACGTTGCTGAGTTCTTGACCCGGGGTAACGCTATCAACATCATGCAGCTGTATGAGAGATTCAGTCCACTTGGAGACTTAACAAACTTCGAGTATCAAGGTCGTCGAATGATGGCTTGTTGCATCTGCCTCTTAGCGGCCTTCCTGCTGGTTCCGCCTGTTGGTCAGCCCAGTTCTCTATTGATTGGAGTCGCTGTTCAGATTGAGGCTCACAAGGATGTTGCGCCTTTGGTCCTTGCAGAAACCTTGATGGGGTTGGATGCTTTTCATGCCGGTCGCACGAGGCTTTTTGGTGGTAGCCCGCTATTGCTGCAGGTTAGGGACCTCACTCAGCTCTCCTTTTTCTGTTTCTCACATGCATTTTACCTCGACACTCGGTTTAGGCTTTATCTGGCTCCTTACTTGTTTTCTCTCTCTTCTTCTTCTTTTTGAGAGGTGTGGCTTTGTGATAAGCTGAACCTGCTGACTCCTCCGGCCAATGATTGGTGGTACCGTGCTAGCGGATGGAATCGTCCTTTCCAGGTGATGTACGGCAGTGAAGACGACTGGGCTGATTTCTTCGCTTTCATGGATGATGATGACATTGCTTGGCGATGTCACTGGCTGAGGCTTCCAACAATGACTGTGAGCAATATGGGCTCGTCACAGGTGTTCGTGGCAGGCTTGGCTGGGTTCACTTTCTATTCACCATTCCGCATTCTACGTCAGCTTGGACTCAGCCAGAAGGTGCCGCCCCCGGGTTCAGAACTGCTTCGTCTCCCTCCCTTCACCATTCCGGGCCTTCGGAACTATGTTCGAACGTGGGAGGCCCGCAGGACTGAGCCAAGCGATCCTCTTTATTCCATTGCTTTGACCGGCAAGTATCGGAAGTGGCTGAGGAGAGATGTGGAAGCAAGGAGGGGTTAAAAGCTTACTTTGCCATTTTTTTTTTTTGAAATAAAAGTTAGGTCTCGTTGCACGTTTTTCTTTTTCATGCTCAGCTTGTAATAAAGAAGTAATCTGAATAAAATCGACTGATTAAGGGTTTCCCCCTTTCGGTTCGTTAATCGCATGCGCCTTGAAAGAAAGTACCTTGATTTGTGAATTTGGATTTGATTTTTGAGATTTAGGACCGAACCTCAGAGTGAGATTGCCTACGTATCCCTTAAGAAAGGGAATCAGGCCCATATGTAGTTCGGGCTAGGGTTCGCTCGGGTATTAACGCTCTCCTTTTTGTGCTCTAAATTTTGCCTAGAACCGCCCTTTCGGGTTTTCGGCCTAGCGAGCTCTTTTCGACTTTTTTTTTTTGCCTTAACTTTTGCCTAGGCCGCCCTTGCGGGTTTTCGACCTAGCAGGCTTGCTCTAATTTTTGCCTGGGACCGCCCGCCCTTGCGGTTTTCGGCCCAGCGAGCTCTCTCAAGGGTAATACCATTTAAGCTGATCCAAATTGACAAGGTTCGAAAATTCGTTGCCATCGAGGTCGATGATCGATGCTGCTTCTCCGGAAAGGATAGACTTGATGATGTACGGTCCCCCCCACTTTGGTCGGAACTTCCCTCGCAAATCGAAAACCGGAGCACGGATTTCCTTGACTACCATATCCCCCTCTTGCAGGTCCCTCGACTTCACCTTCTTGTTGAATGCTCGGGCGATTCTCCGCTGATAACCCTGAATGTGGTACAATGCTCGCAGTCTCCTTTCGTCAAATAACATGAGCTCTTCGAACCTTCCACTGACCCAATCGGCCTCATCTATTCCTTGAAAGCAAGGGGAATATGCGACCCCTCGGGCGAGACCAGCAGTATGCCAATCCCGAAGCCCTTCTGGTTAGCAGCTCGGTCGAACTACAACATCCATGTTTTGTCGACAGCAGTCATTACATCTTCGTCAGGGAATTGAAACTCAATGTGTTCTGGCCCCTCGATCGGACGATCTGCCAAAAACTCTGCTACTGCTCTCCCTTTCACTGACTTGCGGGTGACGTACTTGATTTCGAACTCGGCCAACAAGAGCAACCAACGTGCTAACTTACCAGTAAGTGCTGGCTTCTTGAAGAGATATTTGAGGGGGTCCATCCGAGAAATCAGTATCACCGAATAAGACAGCATGTAGTGTCTCAATTTCTTTGTGGCCCAAACGAGCACCCAGCACATCTTCTCCAATGAAGTGTACCGTTCTTCGCTTCCGACCATCTTCTTGCTCAGGTAGTAGATCGCCCTTTCAACCCCATCATCTCCTTCTTGCGCGAGCATGCACCCCATTGATGAGGGCGTGACAGACAAGTATAGGATCAAAGGTTTTCCCGGAATGGGTGGCATCAAGATTGGCAGATTCTGAAGGTAAGTTCATACTGCTTCAAAAGCCTTTTGACACTTGTCATTCCACTCGAATTTCACATCCTTCTTGAGCAGACGAAACAACGGTTCACAGGTCAGAATTAGCTTGGCGATGAATCGACTGATAAACTGAATCTTTCCTAAGAAACACCGGACTTCCTTCTCGGATTGAGGTGGCTTCATCTCAAGAATGGCTTTAATCTTAGAAGGATCCACCTCGATCCCCCTGGTTGTGATCATGAACCCGAGCATTTTGCTAGTAGTGACCCCAAAAGTGCACTTTTGCGGATTAAGACGCATCTTGTACTTCTGAATTCTCTCAAAGAACTTTCTCAGTGCTGGGAGATGGTCCTTCCTTTCCTTTCCTTTCACTATCATGTCATCGACGTATACCTCAACCTCCTTGTGAATCATGTCATGCAACAGTGTGGTGGCACCCCTCTGATACGTAGGACCGGCATTTTTCAACCCAAAAGGCATAACCCGATAGCAATATGTCCCCCACTCAGTGATGAACGTGGTCTTTTCCCTGTCTTCCGGAGCTAGGAGAATCTGATTGTACCCCGAGAAGCCGTCCATGAAGGATAGTAGGGCGTGTCCTGCAGTGTTATAACAAGCACGTCTATATGCGGCAATGGAAAATCGTCCTTAGGGCTCGCTTTGTTCAAATCTCTGAAATCGACACACACTCTGATTTTTCCGTCCTTTTTGGGGACGGGAACGATGTTGGCTACCCAAGTGGGGTACTCCATTACGATTAGAAAAACGGCATCGATTTGCTTCGTGAGTTCTTCTTTTATTTTCAGTACCCAATCAGGCCGCATTTTTCTTAGTTTTTGCTTAACAGGTTTGGCGTCAGGGTAGAGAGGGATTCTGTGCTCGACTATTTCCGGGTCGATTCCGGGCATGTCTGCGTGAGACCAAGCGAAAACTTCTTTGAATTCTTTTAGTAAATCTGTGAGCTCTTGAAGCTCAGTGGGAGATAGCCCGGAACCTACCTGAACCAATCGAGGGTTCTCCTCATCACCCAAGTTTATGGAGATTATTTCTTCTTTTAAAGGCTGAGCATGCCTTTCATTTTCGCGATCAATGAGGGAACGGATCTCCTTGGGAATGTCCCCATCAAGATCTATTCCTTCATCGTCGGGGTCCAAACAGTTTATTTCAAAAATCGGCAAGTAATCAAAAACATCATCCATTTCATTAACCAGTTCAGCAGACGGGGGGAATACATCGGTTGACTCGAATTCAAAGTAAAAGCTACGATGTGGAGGGCCGATGGGCACGAACTCCGACTCGGTACTAGACGACGAGTTAGTGTCGGACTCGGACTCAGACTGAGACTCAGTGCAGGTGCTGTGAGTGCGAGTTACATGTGGTACAAAAGTGCAATTATCATAAATGCCTACAGCCTCCACAATGAGTTTGGAAGGGTCTTCAATTTCTTCTTCATCTCAGACCATCAGCACAGCAGGATCTTCCATCATACCCCATGATCCCTCGCCCTCGAACAGGAATTGGAGACCGCCCAAACTAAAAACCTCCAGCCAGTCAAATGCCTCAGATAGCTCCTCTACCTTTGCAGCCTCTTCATCACTCTCCCATGTATCATTGGCGAAGATCTCGAAGCCAGGATACTTCATTTTCGTTTCGAGGTCCACAAAGGGCTTAGGTTCTCCTTGGTACAGTGCCTCTTTCTCTTTCAATTTCATCTCCATTGCACTGCCCCGGGCGCGATTGCGCCATTTCTTTGCTGAGTCGCTTTTCTTGACCTCATATCCTAGACCAAAACGTTTGTTACTTCCAGGGAAGTCAGGGAACTCAGGGACTCCTTGAGCATAAAGTCCCAGGCCCATGCCCAGCAGATACTTCATCCGTTTCATAATTTCCAGCGCCTCGGAACTCACCAAGAAACCGTCTTCGGCCCGAATGGTGCACACTTTCGAGGTTATAACTGCAAAGCCTCCCATGGCGATATCTTCCTCTCCATGCATAATCTCTAGCAGCGGGGAATTGTCCTCGGAGTGCGGACGGATACCTGAGTCTCCATAGATGATAAGGGTTCCAGATTCCGAACCCAAAATGAGTTTCTGATGCAACGTCGAAGGCACACCCATGACGTCCGGACGATGTAGCCAAGGCCTTCCTAAAAGGAGATTGAATGATGCAGGTATTTCCAACACACAGAATTCGAGGTGGTCTTAAACTTGCCAGTTGCGAGTTCCAAGTTTGTTGTCCCCAAAACATCACGGCACGTATTATCATAAGCACGGACGCCCAAATTCGACGGCGCAAAGTCCTTGTTCTTGAGGCCCAAGCAATAAGCAATGCGGAGTGGACACACGTTAATGGCGGAGCCATTATCAACAAGGATTGCTGGGACCCACTTTCCCAGGCACTTCATGGTGATGTGAAGGGGCTTGTTGTGGTCGGCTCCTCGGCAGATCTTTCTCGGTGAAGGATAAGGTGTCTTTGGGTGAAGTTCGGGTTATAAGGCGATGAGGGCTTCGAGCAATATCGGGGACTTGAACTGGAAAGGGTGTTCACAAGCCTGCGACGGTGCTCGCGGGAGGCAGCTAACACTCCCCACATAGACATGCGAGCGGGGGTTTCCTGGAGTTGTCGGATAATGGGGTCAGTGAAGGCTTCAGGGTCAGATTCAGGGAGGGAGTTAAGGTCGATGGACAGTTTGTGCTGAGAAGGCGGGTTAGGTTTAGTGGAGCTAGGAGGGTTGTTTTGTGGAGCATGCGGGACGGGGGTGTTCAGGTTTGTGGGGTTAACAGCGGCATTCTGCTACGGTAGAGGGGCTCGGGATGAGCTACCGTGCTGTAGGTTGGTAGGCTGGTAGACTCTTCCACTCCTGGTAAGGTTGCTAACTGTTTTGGGAATGGGCTCCCACCAAGTACCTTCCCAGAAATCGAAGAAGTCAAAGTCACAGTCGTCCGCCTTACGTTTCCCTTTGTCAAGTGCCGTCTTCTCCAAAGTTTCATTGAGAGTTTCCATTTCCAGGGCATGCCAGATGTTCTCCTCCTCCAGAGAATTCCAGAAGTTGCTGTTGTTGTTGCTGTTGTCATTGCTAATCTACAGAGATCCTTCATCCAACATGGCCTTATTGACAGTCAGTTCCTCACTGTTCATCCATACATTCACCAATTCAGACTTTCCCCACAGATCTTCTGGATCCAATACGCAGATGCTGGGCTCATCAGGGATTTGAACTGCGGGTTGGGGGAAGAACTCCTCAATAATGTATTCCTGCGGGAGAAAAAGATAGTCCATGGCATGTTCCAGAGCATCGGAATCTCGAGTGAGGTTAACAATGGTTCTGACGGTGAGCCCTGAGAACATACGGGGATTCATCAGATCCATTTCTTCTACCACTTCCTCTTCTTGAAAAAGGTACGCCAAAGATGTTTCATCCAGAGGATCAGAATCGTCCATCCAGTGCCATCCGTTGGGCTCGGACTCCCATTCCCATTCATCTTCCTTCTTGATAGGTTTAGGTTCAGTGAATAGTGCAAACAGGGAATACCCATCCAAGGGATCGGCCATCATCTCTTCCCAGTCCTGCCTCCATTCTCCATGTTCCAATTCCTCAACTTGGCTGGGGTTAAGTGCCACGGGCCATACTCCAGTGATAAGAGCCCTGTCTTCCACTGCCAAGAAATCTTGCGCCAGGTCTTCCCACCTTCTTTGAAAGTCCCATTCCACGGTCTCAAGCACGCAGACTGTATCCTCAACTGGTAGCTCGACGGTTGGCTTGGGTTGGGTGGCAGGAAAGATGTAAAGGCTGGGGTTAAAAGGTTGGCTTATGGAGATAAGGTTGGTGCGGGCATTGGAGTGCTTTGGGAGTGGGTTTGAGACGGTGTTTGGTTTTTGTTGTGGCATAGGGGGGGTTTTGTTGTCTATCAGGTCTTGGATTGCATGGCGGAGATGGAAGCAATTGTCGGTTAGGTGGCCCACATTCTGATGATAGGCACAGTATGCATTAGGGTTGTGGGATGCGGGGAGTTTTTGAGGTAAGGGAGTAGGGTTAAGTGGCTTGAGGGTGCCGCTTTCGACTAATTTCTCGAGCACGGCGGAAAGAGGTGCTGAGAATTGCGCAAAAGTGCAGGGTTGGGTACGCGGTTGACTGGTTTGGGTGGCGATTTGGTTCACCGGCTCGGCTTGGGCTGTGTTTGTGGAGGTGTTGGGCAGGTTGGTGTAGTTTGAGTTGCCAAACAGAGTGTTGCTGTTTCCGGAGTAAACCTTCTTGGGCTTGGGAGTAGGCTCGGGCTTGTCGAGGATCCCCAATTGAACTGCTTCTTCGACGGCTAAGCCTGTATCGAAGAATGTTTTAAAGTCTAAGCATGCTTGGGCCATAACCATGTGCCTCGCAAGAGTGGGTTGAAGGTTACGAACAATCATCCGGATTTGGTCCCTGTCGCTCGGTCTATCTTTCATCTGTGCCGCCTTTGCCCTCTACCTTTTCACGAAATCGGCGAAGGCCTCCTTTGCTTCCATCTTTGTTGACTCCAATTCATGAGTGGTTACCTCCAACTGAATATTATAATCATACTGCACCACAAAAGCCACGCATATATCTCCCAAGAACGCTTTTTTCTCTCATCCAGTGAAGTGAACCAGTGCAGAGCATGTCCCACCAAAGTCTGTGAGAACATATGTGCCATAGCATCCTTCTCGACTCCCCACATGGAAATTGCTCTAATGTATCCCGTCAGGTGTGCCTTTGGGTCTCCTATTCCGTCAAACTTAGCGAAGTTGATTGGCCTGAACTTATCCGGAAGCTTTGTGTTAGGAAACAGGCAAAGCTTGTTGATGTCAAAACCAGTCGACGCTATCTTCTTATTTCTTGCAACGGATTCCTCTAGTTGGGTGAGCTTTGCCAATACCGCTGCCATCTCAGGGTTTTGCGGAGTTTCCAAATCAAAAACCAGCTGCTCTTGGTTCGGATTCGGGTTAGGGTTAGGATTGAAGTTTAAGTTGGGAATTGGGTTTGGGTTTGGGATTGGATTTGGGTTTGGATTCGAGTTTTGTGGTGGAAGACGTTGCGCTACCCCAGTAATCATCATCATGAGTTGGGCAATTTGGTTGTCGGTGTGTTCGCCCAGGCGTTGGATACCCTCTCTGATCTGTCCCATTTCTTCTTACAGATTTCCCGGGTTTGGGTTAGGATTTGGATGAGGATTGGGGACGGGATTTGGATTTAGATTTGGCTCGCCTCCGTTTGGGTTTGGGTTAGGGTTGCCTCCGTTTGGGTTGACACTTGGGTTAGGATTCGGGTTTAGGTTACCTCCGTTTTTGGGTTTAGCGTGGGGTTCGGGCTTGGGTTTAAGCCTCCAATCAATAGATCCATTTCCACCCCCAAATCTGATGCACTGACGGAGTCTGCTTGCAGTTGGAGCCGTTCCAATCTCTGCCCCAAGGGTCTGGTCCAGGAGGGTATGATGTTCTTCTTTTTCGGCTCAATTGCTTAGAACTGACAGTAATGCAAAAACTTGTGCTCAGACGCGGCTCCTGCTTGCATTTTTATGAAATTTGTGCATGATTTTTGAAAAATGAGTGCCTCATCGTCACCATCATCAACTCCGATTTTTTTGAACAATCGAGTTACGGGAGGTTGCCTTGATCCTCGGATTTTTGCGGTGTATCCTCATTTAGGAACGGTCGATTCCCAAAAGATGCTAAAATAAGCTAAGTATTTGGCTAATATTCCATCGACAATTTGACCGTTGGTTCGGAATGGCTCGGGGTGAACGATGTGATACGATAACCGAAGTGGCGTAGGCGGTACACTTGCTTTTAGCCTGGATGGTGTTGGCATCACAATGTTTTGCTCCCCTATCATTCCTTTCCTTTGGTTAAATCTCGATTAAACACTAGTCAAGGACTTAGCAAAATTTTAGTTTCCTCTAGGTTCGAGTTCGAGGACTCATGTGATTTAGCAACACGCATTAGGGTGCGTGACTCTTCATCGGGTCTTGGCAACCTTCCGAAGACCGCGCGAGTGAGTCTCGAGAATCGTGGCTGACAGCAAGACAATGCAAAATGCAATGCAATATGTAAACAGAATATAGCACGTAATCCTACCCTGTAGGTTCCTGTCCTAGTTTGGAAGGTTCTACGGCTTGCTAAACATGTACAAAGGCCGGGTTTTGGCTTGAAGAGGGTTCCCCGGACTAGAGTCAAAGTATACCTCCCGTTATTGAGCGTACACCCAGTAACGGTACAAACGGTAGGGATGACTCATCACGGTCGAGGGTTGCTGAGCATTCCGGGATTCTATCACGCAAGCCGGGTAGGATTGTTCAAACACAACAAATGGGTCCGCACAAGATATATATAAGAAATAAAAAGTGAAATAAAATCCTTTGAAAATCCCACAAATGTTTTTCAAGCTTGGCTCACTAATTTAGTCAATGCTTAAGGAATCAGGCCATTTTGTCAACGTACTGATTTTTCTCAAGTATTAATTAAACCATTATCCCCAGCAGAGTCGCCACTGTGGGCTATCACAGCCCCAGGTGGAATCGGGGCAGCTCAAAAAAGAGGCGCCACGCCGTTTTTGTTTTTGAAATGATTTTGAAGAGTCGCCACCCGGATTTGTGGTTCGCCACCCGAGAAATCGTTTGGTTTGAGAATGATTGATTTGAATTGAAAACCAGAGATTTAGAAAAAGGGTTCGGGAGCCACGTTACGAGGGGGGAAGGGTTTTACGGCACCTCCCTCGCCCGATACGAGATCGGTCTCTACTAAATATTTGTGGGATTTTTTTTTTCAAAAGGATTTTATTTCTTCAAACAGTTAGCATGCATTTACAGATGCATCAAGTACAGTAGGTGCATGCATGTGCAAGGTGTACAATGAATAAATGAAAAAAATGATAATGAAATAGAAAATGCTAGGAACAGGAAAATCTAGTCACTGATACACTCTCGAGCGCTCGGAAGCACTCTCGAGCGCTTTGGACTGTTACGTGTCCAACCTGCAAATCATGTTAGTCCAACAGAATATAACAGAATATGATGCTGAAAATGCAAACTAGCATGTCATTGATCATGTCACGGGCCAAACTGAAGGCTTTGCAGAATGGGATCAGTCTAGTAGACTGGGAACAAACCCCATTCTTCCAAACCATGCCTCCCTGCCCTTCTGAAAAATGGTTTAACAGCTCTGAGAGGCTAAAAGGGATGCATGCAAAGACATGCAAAGGCAGTGTGAGAGTAAAACTGTAAGAAGGGAGGACTGAGCTCGCATGCAAACACTCTCGAGCGCTTGGAAGTAAACTCGAGCGCTCGAGAGTGTTCCACACCCCAGGACTGATGTCAACCAACTAATCCATTAAATGCAGTATGCTGGCACACTGGATCTGACATTTCAAAGTGAGAAAAAGGATTTTTCTTTTTAGATCCGGACTAAAACTCTTTTGCATGCCTTAAATGCAAATGATTTATTTTATTTTTCTCTGAAAACAGCAGATCACTTGTACCTACACACCTTACAAAGAGTTGAAAAAAATAGTTTTGAAAACACACCTGTGGGCTACCACAGCCTCGGGCGGAATCGGGCCGGCCCGAAAAGTAGCGCCACGCAGTTTCTTGGATTTGAAAATTTTTAAAGAGTCGCCACCCGGATTTGTGGTTTGCCACCCGAGAAACCGTTTTATTTGGAAAATAGTTGATTTGAATTGAAAACCATAGATTTTGAAAAGGGTTCGAAAGCCACGTTACGAGGGGGGTAGGGTTGTACAGCACCCCCCTCGCCCGATTCGAAATCGGTCTCTACTAGACATTCATGGGATTTTTCAAAGGATTTTATTTCATTGAGCAGCTAGCACTTATTTACAGATATATCAGGTTGGGAAGTGCATGCATGTGCATATGTACAGCGAATAAATGAAAAATGGTGATGTGATACAAAAATGCTAGAAGCTGGAACACCCTGTCACTTATACACTCTAGAGCACTCGGAAACACTCCCGAGCGCTTGGGAGTATTGCATGTCCAACCTGCCAATCATGTTAGTCCAACAGAATACAATGGAATACACTACTGGAAACATAAACTGGAACGTTATTAAATACACTACAGGCCTGACAGATGACTCAATGGACTGAGAATAGGTCTCATTCTTTTGGGCCATACAATCCTGCCTTTCTGAAAAATGGTTTAACAGTTATAAAGGGGCAACAAGGGACACATGCATGGCCATGCAAAGGCAGTACAGGGACTAAGATGAAGGGAGACTTGGATAAGATGACATGCAGAATACTCCCGAGTGCTCTGGAATGGACTCGAGCGCTCGAGAGTGACCTACACTACCAGACTGATCTCAACCAACTGACACCTTGCTTTGATATTCTGATGTGGTAGATCTACCTCTTTCTTTTGAATGTGGAAAATTTCTCTTTTTATTATACTGAAAAACATGCTTTTGCACTTCCTTTATATGAAAATGATCCTTGTCCTTTTGAAAATCAGATCAACCACATCAAAACATTTCAAGAAAGCTGTTTTGGTTGGGATCGGTCTGCATTCCCCCTGCATGTTAGTTTAGACGCCTAAAAAAATGGAAAATGGGACTGGCCTCACTCTCGAGCACTCCAGAGTAGTCCCGAGCGCTCGGGAGTGTTTCCAGTGATGCATGCATGGAAAATACACTCGTATCCCTTTGCTCTTGTTTGAACACTAAGGTCCTCCCATTACACCCTCAGTATTGAAGACTGGGATGAGCTGAGAGGCCTCCCTCAGAAGGGAAAACAGCCTTGTGGTTGGAAATTAGTACAAAAATTTCTACCTTTGAAATAGAACTCTTGCTCCTGGGATGGCTTTGAGGAAATGAGTGAAGATTGAAACACTTAAGAGATCAGATATGGAAGGTAATCTGAACCCTCTTCATGCTCTTGCATCTTCACACTTGGTTGTTTTGTTTTTTTTTTTCTTGAAAATCAAAGTCTTTCCTCACCCAGAAATGGGAGTGGGAGTGTTTTTGTTTTTGAACAGTCAGAAGAGTGGTCTAGAGAGAGAGAGCTCGTGCCTCTTCTGAGCTGAGAAGACGCCTTATATAGGCAAAAATATAGCATATGGTCTCATATTGGAAAATATCATTTGGAATCAAAATGAAATCTCCATCTCTGACTCATCTCTGACTGAGGTTGAGTGAGGTCTAAGGCTAAGACCCGTTCAAACGGCTGCAATGATGGCTGCATGGATAGTGGGGAAGCTCCATCATCCATTGGGCAGTACAAAAGTCTCGAGCGCTTGAGAGTGGTCTCGAGCGCTTGGGACTTCACTCTCGAGCGCTCGAG
The DNA here is from genome assembly GCA_025413875.1 of Rhododendron molle. Lineage (NCBI taxonomy): Eukaryota > Viridiplantae > Streptophyta > Magnoliopsida > Ericales > Ericaceae > Rhododendron > Rhododendron molle. The sequence continues at coordinate 30,435,379 of CM046391.1, read as the reverse complement.
AATTGGTTGACCCATGGTTTTGAAAAATAGTCTGGAGCGCTTGGGATTGATCCAGAGCGCTTGAAAGCTATTTTTGACATTTTATTTCTCTTTTTAAAGCCTTTCAAGGAGCATTGTTCTATCGGTTCAAGGCTTGTTTAATCCAATTTTCATCATCGGGGAGCCTCCGGGCCATGAATCAAGGAAATTCGAGTTGTCCAAATTGGGGTGTCTACAACACCCTACCCATGCATGTCCATTTAAACGCTCAACAGAAAGGAAGCAGAACTGTAGTCACTCTCGAGCGCTTGGGAGTAGTCCCGAGCGCTTCGGAGTGTTTCCAGTAGGCTGAACACAGAAAACACCTATGCACCCCTTTGCTCTTGCTTTTACACCAAGGTCTCTCAACCCATGCTCAGTATTGAAGACTGAGAGGGCTGAGGGACCTCCCTCAGAAAGGAGAAACAGCCCTATTTTTGGTGGTTTTTGACACTAAGGTAAAAAAAAGCTTCTACCTTTTTAGTTTAAGACCTTACTCCTTGGAAAAAGCTTCAGAAAGTGGGATAAGGAAGGGAGATCAGGTAGATCAGGACTTGAGCACAGTCTGACCCTCTTGCATGTCTTTGATGCCTTGAGTGTTTGTCGCTTTGTTTTTGAAAATCAAGTTTTTTGAAAGAGATGGAGAACAACACTGTTTTAACAGTCAAAGAGGTTTTTAGAGAGAGAGAATTCGTCCTCCTCTCATAGCTGAAGACCAGCCACTATTTATAGGCAAAATTCCCATCACATGCATTTGAAACAAGTATTTTTTTAAGGGGAAAACTGCTGGTCTGAGGATTTTTTGACTGAGGTTGAGTGTGGACTGAGCTTCAGCTGGGTCGAAGAGTTTGTAATGATAAATTGCATGGGTAGTGGGAAGGCTTGCCACCCATTGGCCAGCATAGAAGACTCGAGCGCTCGGGAGCACTCTCGAGCGCTTGGGAGTTTACTTTCGAGCGCTCGAGAGTTTATCCAATCCCAGGTTTTGAAAATGGTTTGGAGCGCTTGGGATTGATCCAGAGCGCTTGGGACTGATTTTGACATTTTATTTTTCCATTCAAAGTCTTCAAGAAGCAAAGTCTTGACTGGTCTAGGGCTTGTCTCGATCCAAATTCCTCATGGGGGAGCCTCCGGACCACAAATTAAGGAAATTCGAAGTGTTCAAATTGGGGTGTCTACAAGCTCCTTACTTGTCTTTTCACTCATGCAGCTGTTTATCAGACAAGCTGGGATTGATTGCAGCTCCAGAGGCGAATTGGCCCCACTTGCCCGGGTGAATGCATCAAAGGGGGATGCTGTACCCAGAAATGTCCACAGAGGACTGGTATGTATTCATGAACAACATGTCGCCACAGGAGATTGTCTGGAGACACCGGGCCCTGGATATCCCGGATATGGCCACAAACTCTATAGGTTTTGAGAGAATGGTGATTGCCGGACTGTCCATTTTTACATTCTACATTCCAGGCCGCATCCTTCAGCAGTTAGGCATGAACCGGGGTTACACCGAGCTGGGGTGGAAGTCTTCCACATTCCTGCTTCTACTGCTCAAAATCTGATTGGATATGAACACAATTGGGGCCTGAGGCAACTTGGAGGAGCAGATCCTGATTTTAGTACCAAACTGCAGCGTCACTACAAAGCATGGCTACAAAAAGAAGTTGCAGAAAGACAAAATTCAGATTGACTCCTGACAAGACTCCCATGATCTAGAACAAACTGTGAGCCTATTAAGGCCTCTAGCATGTATTCTGTTTTTATGCTTAACTGTTTTTTTAAGGCTTTGCTCAGCTGTGTAATAGAGATAATAGTTTGAATAAAATTGAAAAATCAAGAACTTTCCCCTTTTGGCCCGAGTGTTGAACACTAAGCCGGTCTTGAACGTCAGCATTGGTCTGAGGGCGATAGGTCGTTGAATGATGTATCTGGATTTTGAACTCATCAAAAAGCTCCAAAACCCTGCCCTTGAAGTGAACTCCATTATCTGACACAAATGCCTGCGGGACATCGTACCGATAGACAATTTTCTTCCTAATGAACTAAGCCACCTGAACTGCAGCCAGAGTTTTGCAAGACTTAGCTTCAACCCACTTGGTAAAATAGTCTATTGCTACGAGAATGAACTGATGACCATTTGAAGCAGATGGCTTGATCATGCCGATAACATCGATGCCCCACACAGAGAAAGGCCAAGGCGAGGTCATACCAAACAGCTTAGAGAGAGGAACATGCATAAGATTGGCATGAATCTGGCACTTGTGGCAGTGACGGATATAATCCACACACTGTGATTCCATAGTGGACCAGAAATAACCTTGATCAAGGATTTTCCTGGAGAGCATGACACCGCTCATGTGAGGACCGCAGACTCCCTCATGAATTTCCTCCATTATTGTGGTGGCTTCAGCACCGTTGACACAAAGCTTATGCATCCCACAATGGGACCTCCTGTAAAGCCTCCCTCCACAGATGATGTAATGAGCAGCCATTCTCCGCAGTGCGAGTTGATTCTTTTTAGAGGCCTTAGCTGGATATTCGCCGCCTTCTACAAAGTTCCATATGTCATGGTACCAAAAGCAGACCATCATTGACATCATCGATGTTGCTAACATATTGATAAGCAGGGCAATCCCGCTGCTCGATCAGGATAGGACGGAGTTTGACATCCAACGGGAGTTCAACCATGGAAGCCAAAGTTGCCAAGGCATCGGCAAATTGATTTTTCAAACGAGGAATGTGAGTAGAGGTCACCTTGTTGAAACGAGGAATAAGGTCTTCCAAGACTTGATGGTAAGGTTTCAACCTTTCTTCACGAACTTTCCAGTCCCCGTTGGCCTGAGATACAACAAGATTAGAGTCACCAATAACCTCGAGCTTTTCAATGCCAAGTGTTGGAGCAGCCTCCATGCCAACAATACAGGCCTCGTATTCGGCTTGGTTATTTGTGACGTCAAAATTGAGTTTGAACGCAAGCGGAATATGAGAACCTTCGGGTGTTATCAACAAAACCCCAATTCCATATCCTTTCTGGTTGGCTGCCCCATCAAAGTAGAGAGTCCACACGTCGACAACTACCGTTAGAACCTCTTCATCTGGAAACAGAAAATCTGAGTCTTCCGGCCCATCCACAGGATGATCAGCCAAGAACTCTGCCATAGCACGGCCTTTAATAGACTTTCTTGTGACATACTCGAGATCGAACTTAGCTAGCATGAGCAACCAACATGCTAACTTACCAGTAAGCGCTGGCTTCTCGAACAGATACTTGAGCGGATCCATTCGAGAAATCAACTTCACTGGGTAAGCCAGCATGTAGTGTCTCAACTTCTTGGAAGCCCAAACAAGAGACCAACATGTCTTCTCCAGAGCAGTGTAGCATTCTTCACAACCAACCATTTTCTTACTCAAATAGTAAATGGCCTTCTCAACTCCCTTATCTCCTTCCTGAGCTAGCAAGCATCCCATAGAGGAGGGATTTACAGACAAGTAAAGTATCAAAGGCTTCCTAGGCACTGGCGGCATCAAAATCGGAGGATTCTGAAGGTAGTTCTGAATGGACATAAAAGCCGCTTCACACTTGTCTGACCACACAAACGGGGTATCCTTCTTGAGTAGACGAAACATCGGCTCGTAAGTTAAGGTCAACTTCGCGATGAATCTGCTGATGAACTGAACCTTCCCCAAAAGGCTCTGCACTCCATTTTCAAACTCCGGTAGCTTCATCTCAAGCACTGCCTTGATTTTGGATGGGTCAACCTCGATTCCACAAGAAGTAATCATGAACCCGAGCATCTTGCCAGCTGTGACCCCGAAAGTGCATTTTTGTGGATTGAGACGCATGCGAAACTTACAGAGTCTCTCGAAAAACTTCCTGAGCACAAGAATGTGTCCCTCTCTAGTTTTTGCCTTGGCAATCATGTCATCGACATAAACCTCGACCTCGTTGTGTATCATATCATGTAAAATGGTCGTGGCGGCCCTTTGATAGGTAGGCAAAGCATTCTTTAATCCGAAAGGCATGACCAAGTAACAATAAGTTCCCCACTCAGTGATGAATGTCGTCTTCTCGCGGTCCCCGGTGCCATAAGAATTTGATTATAGCCTGAAAAGCCGTCCATGAACGAGAGCAAGGCATGCCCCGCAGTATTATCCACATGCACATCAATGTTGTAAGTGGAAAAAATCTACTTAGTGCTAACTCTAGCTTTTTGGTGAACAGCTTCACGTGCCTCCTCGCCGGAATCCTAGCCTTCCGCCGGAATCCTAACTGCAAAACAAACAGGGGTGAGCGCACCTTTGCCTTCTCGTGGCAAAGGCCCTCCGATGCCAAAGTTAGTATCTCGTACTAGTGAAAACCCTAATTATCAGTAGGTAATGAGCGAATAGCCAAGAATTGCATACCTTTACCTCTAGGTTTACCTCATATTTATAGATCCACATATGCTTGCTTTCCAAGCCATCTTGCTACCCTAAGTTCCCTTTCTCGTAAAGGGGAACCAGAACATCAGGGATTCTCATTCCCATAACTGCATATTTCCTTTTAGACCACTTAGGAACTCTTTCCAAAGCTGTCCGTCCATCACATTCTCGTTGGGTGTCCCCTCCAGGTTTCCTTACAGGGCACTTGCCATATCTGGAACCTTCTGAAGCGCCTCCTGGCACCACCTCCAGATTGCTGCCCCTGTTCGGCCTTCTCGTTGCCGAACAGATCCTCTGGTCCAATGATTTCTCATATTATTGGACCCTCTATCATGCGACCGGCCCAACGACTACCCTTGCTCTTTGGACTACACCCCTGCTCGGGTATTTCAGACCTAGGACCTTTCGTGCCCCCAGCCCTTACTGCCGTTCACCGTACTGCACGGCGGATATTCTAACTATATTGATTCTCGGCCCCACGTACCACGTGTTCGGCCACTCTTTGTACTGTTCGGGATTATCTCCCTACAAATGTGTGGCAAGGGAAAATCATCTTTGGGGCTTGCTTTGTTCAAGTCCCTGAAATCAATACAGACTCGTATCTGTCCATTCTTCTTGGGAACGGGAACGGGAACGATGTTGGCCACCCAAGTTGGGTACTGAGAAACCATAAGAAACCCAGTGTCGATCTGGTTCGTGACCTCATCCTTGATCTTCTGAACCCAATCTGGTCTCATCCATCTGAGCTTCTGTTTCACAGGCTTAGCATCTGGTAATAGAAGGATTCGATGCTCCAGTATATCAGGGTCAATGCCCGGCATGTCTTGATGAGACCATGCAAAGACATCACTGTATTCAGTGAGCAGCTCCTTGAAATCACGATGCTCCTCTGGTGAAAGCGTGGAGCCCACTTGAACCATTCGGGGATCATTTTCATCTTTCAAGTTTATAGAAACTACTTCCTCTTTTAATGGCTGAGCATGCCTTTCATCTTCCCTCTCGATGAGGGCACGAATTTCCTTGGGAATGTCCCCATCGAAATCTATCCCTTCGTCGTCGGGGTCGACACAGTTTATATAAAGATCATGCAAGTACTCAGAAGATGCCTCATCCATTACACAAGACCCCAACGGTTGCCAAGTACAAGAGAGTCAAACTCAAAATAAAAGCTATGACGTGGAGGGCCTAGAGGCACAAACTCTGACACAGAGCTAGACTTAGATGACTCACTGGACTCTGACTCAGACACAGACTCAGACTCAGAAGTGTCATCAATGCAAATTAGGCGCGGTTTGAAAATGCAATTTTTACGCTACCCTTGGCTTTAGTGATAAAAGCAGTGGGGTCCTCGAGGGCGTCAGGCCCGAGCATGAGCACTTCGGCTTCTTCAGCTTCCTTGGCCAAACCCACTTGAGAGAATTCTTGGAAAAAAGCTCCAAGATCCCATGATCAAAGGTTCCCAGCCAGTCAGTCTTCACTTTTGGCTGATCAAGCTTCCTCTTGAATTCCATCCTTGCCGGCTTGTCATCACTTTCAGACAAGGTGTCGTCGGTGAAGACCTCAAAACCAGGTAATAGCTCCCTAGTTTCCGGATTGATGAAGGGCTCAGACTGTCCAGTGTAAGCAGCGTTCCCCATTTCACGTACAAAGTAGCTGTCGGGATTACCATAGAGAGTTCGAGGTTTTCCCGCATGTTTCCTTCTTTTGGCATTTCTAGCAGAGGTTGTGTACCCCAAACCAAAATGGCCCTCAGAAGAAGGAAAGGTAGGGAATTTCAGGACTCCCTGTTGGTGAATCCCCAAGACTAGACCAAGAAAATAGGACATCCTTAACATAATGTCCATAGCGATAGAGCTGATGAGAAAGTCCCCATCCACGTTGATAGCCAGAATAGAACCGAACGTGTCAAAAGAGAAGCCTCTGAGATCGACGTCTTCCTCACCGTGCATGATTCCCAACATTGGTGTTCCATCCTCTTTGAGCGGGCGGATTCCAGAGTCTCCGCAAATGGTTAGTGTACCAGTAGGCAGTCCCAGCATGACCTTCTGGTGAAGAGTGGATGGCATGGCCATGATATCCGATCGATGGAGCCATGGCCTGCCTAGCAGCAGGTTGAAGGTTGCGGGTATGTCGACAACATGGAACTCAACGTCCATTTCGAAGCCCTCAGCATCGAGCTTGAGCACCAGAGTGCCCTCGACCATACGACGGGTGCCGTCATACGCTTTGACAGCCAGGTTGGAAGGTGCAAAGTCTTTCTTGGCCAATCCCAAACGATAGGCCACCCTCATTGGACAAACGTTGATGGCCGAGCCGTTGTCAATAAGGACAGTCGAAACCCAGAGTCCGCGGCATTTGACTGTAATGTGCAGGGGACGGTTATGATCAGTTCCTTCCACAGGAAGATCCTTGTCGGTGAAGACCACGGTATGCTCAGCAGTGGGAGGAAGGATGAGAGACACCATAGCCTCAGGAGTGACATCAGCTTGAACCTCTAGGTGAGAGAGAGTGTGGCAAAGCTTCTGACGGTGCTCACGGGAAGAACAAATCAAGCCCCAGAAGGATATTACAGCAGGAACCTGCTCGAGCTGCTTCTGAATAAGATCCGTGCTTGGTACCTCAAGCAGTGCAGACCTTGGGAAAGCAATGGGTTCATTGCTTTGATTAGAAGGGCTGGACGTAGTCCCAACTTGCAGATTAGCAGGCTGAAAAATTCGTCCACTCCTCGTAACGTTGAGAACGTTACCCAAAGAAGGCACGGCCTGAGGGTCTTGATTCACATCCCAAAGGTTAGAAGGGACTTCCTCTAGCTTACGCTTTCCTTTGTCGGTGGCCAATGCAGCTACCGGTGCTTCCGTGCTCAAACCCAGATCTTCAGCCAAGTCTTTCATTAGTAGTGAGTGCCAGAAGTTCAAATCTTGGACCGCTGCAACTTCATGTTTAGGCTCCGGGTTCGTGGTAAAAGGAACATCCTAGAGGCCACCCTCGGCTAAAGAACGGTTAACAGCCCATACTTCTGCCCGAACCTAGACATCAACTATCTCGTCTACATTCCAAAGATCAGTCGGCGGAACAAGGCCTGTGACCATGTTGCTGCAGTCTTCCGGAGGAGAAACCACGGGGCGTGGTTGATCTTCATCTATGATATTGAGCACAGGGTCATACGCAAGTTCAGCCACCGAGTTGACAAGCCTATCAATGGTAGAAGGGAAGAAACATTCTCCCAAGACACAGGTCTCTTCTTGAACCAGGTCGTCTTCAGCAAAGTGTGTCATATGCTCAGGGAGAGTATAACCTTGGAGAGGCTCAGAGGAATCGACCGGAAATTGCCAAACGGGCTCAGGATCCCAAAAGTATTCCTCCTCAGGAACTTAAGGCTGAGGTTGTTGGAAGAGCATGTACAAGGAAATGCCGTCTAGAAGGTTGAGTGCCATCTGTTCATGTTGGGCGATCCATTCTGCTTCCCATGCCGGGTCGGGTGGAACTTGTTCGAGGTGTAAAGGAAACCCTTCCAACTCAAGTTGAGACCACTCTTGGATCAAAGGAGCAGTGTAATCCTCACCATCGGCTATGGCCCAGCCTACAGCTTGCATGTCAAGCTCTGGTTTAGGTTTAGGCAAGGCTGGCATTGCAGCTCTGAATCGACTTACAAAATCCTGCGAAGGTTCAGAAGGAGCAACAGCAAAAACGGGGAGATTACGGGTTAATGCAGGATCAAGCCGGACCGGTGGAATAGGACCATCGTAAAGATCACCGATGTTGTTATTGTGAAAGTCCAAGCCCACTTGCAACAATCGGGGAGCCGGATTATAAGGTTGCCCTATAAACATGAGTTCGGCATCAGGTTCTGAAGGTATAAGCACTATCGGCTTAGGCTGGTTGACCGGGATTATATGGTCGATGGGGTTAAATGTAGTGGAAATGGGGTTGATATGAGTGGAGCTGAGAGAAATTTGACTGATGTGCAGAACAGCCTTGTGGTTGGGCAAGGAATTGGAGAGGATGTTTGGTTTTTGAGATGGTGGAGGCGGTGCCTGAAGAGTCCCCTCGTCTATGAGATCCAGAATCGCATGTCGAAGACGGAAACAGGAATCTGTGAGGTGACTAGCTCCCTGATGGTAGGCACAATAAAGATTGGCTTTGAAGCTAGCCGGAGGGTTCTTGAGCAAAGGAGTTGGATCCAGGGGTTTTAGATGCCCTGACTTTACCAACTTCTCCAAAACCGAGGACAGAGGTGCCTTAATTGCAGATAAGCTGCGGGGCTGGCCGTGAGGCCGGTTGCTCTGCGATGACTGAACCTGATTGACATCTGCTATGTGGTTCGTAGTATTTGAGGCGGAGGCATTGGTATCGCTGGTTGCCGCGTTAGAGTAAGTCCCACTCCCAAACAGAGCATTGGTGTTCCCAGAATAAGCATGAGGCTTTGCTTTTGGGGGGTTAGAAGGTTCTCCTTTTGACAGAATCCCAATTTGCAGTGCATCCTCGATGGCCAGGCCAGAATCGAAGAATGTTTCAAAGTTTGCAGACGCTTGAGCGAGAACCAGATGTTTAGCATAGTCTGGCTGGAGATTCCGAGAGATGATGCGGAGTTGGTCTTTCTCACTGGGGCGGTAGTCATTAGAGCAGCCTTGGCTCTCCATCTCTTGACAAAAGCTGCAAAGGACTCCTTTGCCTCCATTTTTGTGGATTCCAGCTCCCGTGTGGTCATCTTCAGTTGAGAGTTATAACTATACTGTGAAATAAACGCAGTCCCGATATCCTCCCAAGTCCCCCTTTTGGCGTTGTCGAGTGACAAAAACCAATGAAAGGCAGGGTGTAGACACCCCAATCTGGCTTTCAGATTAGCTTATTTACGGTTTTTGATTCCCCGATGATGAAACGGATCAAGAACACTTCGGGAATGTCGAGTGTTTGAGCTTTGAGTGTTTGAAGAACCCTTGAACCTAGCCTAGCCTAAGCCACATCAAAAAGCCAAACCAATTGTCGCGCGAGGGTTTAGAACCATCGCGCGAGGGTCAAGCTGCCAGGTGTGGTCAACAGTCAAATTGTTGACCGTTGACCATCGCGTGCCAGGGAGAACCCTCGCGCAACAATTCCAAACCATCGCGCGAGGGTTCTCTCCTGTCCTTTTCACGTTTTTTCACCGGGCGCTTTAATCACCAGTAATCTTCACCTGCACTCGTGGACTGGCTGGGCTTCTCTCCTTGCAAGCTTTCCATAAGTGGCAATTTGGCCACCAAGCCAAATTGGTTGTTCTTTCTCCTCCATACACCATTTCCACCACTCCTCCTATAAATACCCCCATGGTGCTTCCATTAAAAGGGTTCCAAAAAAAAAGAAGGGTTAACAATCTTGGGTTCAAGAGAAAAAAAGAAGAAAGTACCAAGGTTCAAGTTCAAAAGGCTACACAACCTTTAATGCACTTGGTATTTCACCACTCTAGCCACCTTCATACACTTATTTTCCAAGCTCTATCACCTTGTTCAACCTCAATTCAACTCAAAGCTCAAACGCATTTCAAACCCCAAGAACCAAAGGTATAGCTTACCTTTGTTCTGCTCTCTGTTCTGATCTCTGAGGGGGGCTGGCAGGGCCAAGGCTAGTAATCAATACCAGTCCTGGCCCTAAAACCAGCAAAGTTACAAGAAGCAGTGGAGCAAGAACCCTCGCGCGACGGTTCCTAACACTCGCGCGACACTTTGTGTCAGTGTGATGATGAACTTCGTGGGGAAGGGTATCCTGTTCTTTGTGTTTCATAAATAGTTCTTACTGTTTTGGAGCATGTTTTAGGTTTTAGATCACTGTTGATGCATGTTAAAACTTGTTTACTGCTTTTCTTAGCTTAAATTGCAAATTCAAAATGTCAAAATGCATTTCTGTTCTGTTGGAACATCCCTGGGATCATTCTGAGCAAAACCAAACACTGGAAGGTTGACCCGAACCCTCGCGCGATGGTTCTAAACCCTCGCGGAACAATTCTAAACCTTCGCGCAAAAGTTTGAAACCCTCGCGCGACGGTTCGTCCTCGACCAGTAGCTTGCCATGCATGGTTAACTAGGTTTTAGGCTTCTGTTTTGTCCCCTCACTGTTTAAGGGGTGTTTTAGTAATTTTATGGCTCTATAGTCTTTTAAAATTGTTTTTGTAACTGCTATAAACTGCTTGGTTTGTCCTGGGTGTGCACTGGTCCTTCCAGAGCCCAGAAGGTTTGAGAATAAGTGCTGTGGGCTCAAACTGTTTAAAAACCCACAGCAGTCTGTTCTCATCCTATACTAACTGCTCATCCATGCTATCTATCACATCTTGCAAACTTGTTACAGATTTAATCCCCGATTAACTGTTCCCCCGCCCTAATTGGGTAAAAATTGATTAATAAAAGAAGAATCGCAATGTTTTCAAAATGCCTAAGTAGAGACCGATCTCCGGATTGGGCGAGAGGGGTGCCTTAAAACCCTTCCCCTCTCGTAACCTGGCTCCCGAACCCAGATATGGTTATGACGGACTGGTTCCTTCACATTTTCAAATCAAACAGCGCGGCAGGTGCTTCGAAGTACGGTTCCTTAGGTGTCGGACCTTCAAACCCGAGTGGCGACTCTGTATTCCGAGCGCTTGCTTCTCCGCTCGCGCTCCCTCGATTATGGGCCCTTGCTTCGGGGAACGAAATTCCCGAAGGCTCGCTTTGGAATCCGGAAATTCCAGGGCATGCTGCCCACACAGGGCCTGAGAGGGTCTGAGGAAAAAGCTGTGACATAGCCTCAGGCTCAACTGAAAGTAGCTTCTTAGCGGCATGGTAACTATAAAGGTGAGTCCGAGGGTCACCACTTCCATCGAACTTCACCAAGTCTGGCATCTTAAACTTCTCAGGAAGCCTGGCCTTGGGATACAGGCAGAGACGATCCAAGTCAATGCCTCCAGCTTTGACTTTCTCCGCTTTGGCAATGGATTCTTCAAGTTTGGTCATCTTGGCCACGAGAGCAGTAATGTCTGGGTTTGCAAGGGGTGCCCCGCCTGCTGGATTTGGATTTGCAGCAGGTGCATGAACAATCCGAGGGTTGTGCTGAACAATGACGCACCCTGGATTGTTTAGATCTTCAACCATGACCTGCTGTATGTGCGGATCTTCTTCGGCCTCGCTTTCCTCATCAAATGGTGGTGGTGGAATGTGAGTGTCGAAGAGTTCATTCAGACGGGTGATGTTAGCATCGGTTTGGCCAGCCTTCTGCTGCATTGCAGTGATGCTGTTCTGAATGTTCATGAGCTTTTGTTCAACAGTCAGTGGCTGGCGTTCTGCCTGTTCCGCCATGTTAGGAGTTTCTGAAGTGCTTGATGCTGAAGAGAGTTTCGGAGATGCTGGCTGTAAGACCTCTTGTACGGCTGGCGACGATGAGCTTGTCCGTAAGGCGGCCAATGCAGAAAGCGGAGAGTCTTCCGTTGCGACTGACTGGCATTGCAACCTAACTAGCCTTTGACTCGGAGACCGTTGCAGACGTTCCCAAGAGGGTTTGCCGACTTGCCTCGATACTTTCCTTGGCGGTGCAATAGCTCAGAGCTTTGCTTGTCAATAAAAAGAAGGCTCAGTAGGGATCCTGCAGTAACTTTAATCTAAATAAAAGACTAAAGTAATGCAGCCAGCGTCATCAGCGTCGCCCTAGACTCTAAGACTAGAAAGCAAGCCTGTCTCAAGCTGTTTGGGCACTGCCAGAGTCCTCAGAATTCTTTCCGGAGGTGCATCATTGCTTTTGAAACAACTGAGACTAAAGGATGTCAAAAGGAGCCTAAACCTTTGGCTATTCTGCTGACCGGAGTTTCAACTTTTGAAGTTGGAACAACTCGGAATGCATGCCAAGATACTATAACCAGAATGGCGTGAGCGGCACTGCGCTGTTAGCCGGGCGGTGTAAGTGACGAGGCACTTGTTACCTGATTGGTGTAAACATCATGACATGTTCTCTGTTGTTCCTCGTTTTCTGTTTGAAATCCTAACCAGGTATAACAGACAAGGGCATAGAAAAACTTGTGATTTCCAGAAGTCCCTACAATTTTAAGGATTTGAAAAAGCTGAAAACGTGCACGACTGAGATGCACGACTCGTCATCGGGCCATGATAATGCCCTAAACAGTTGAAGACATACTTGTAAGAACAAGAACCTAGAAGCCACCCTAAACATGCTCCTACGCAAGACGGTATGGTGTATAGTGCATGCGATAAGGAAGGCAGTAACACATAGATAGTAAATGGGGGTTAGATGCAAATAAATCTTACCCTGTAGGTAGCTGTCCTAGTTTGGAAAGTGCTAGGGCTTTGTATATGCAAAAGCTGGTTTTGGTTTGTAAAAGGTTCCTCAGATTAGGGCCATAGATATACCTCCCGTTGCCCGCGATATAGCTGAGCAACAGTCAAACGGTGGCATGACCCTTCATTGTCGAAGGTTGTTGGTCATTCGGGGTCCCCGAGCTCCGGTAAACCGTGCCGGATTGCCAAAACGATCCAACGAGGCTTATCCCACATCGATGCAAATGATATGCTAAAAATTGATTAAGAAGAAGAATCACAAAATCACAAAATGCCTTTTCAAGCTTAGCTCACTTTATCTAGTCCATCTTTAGAGGAAACTACGCAAGTGAACATTTGAAAAAGTCCCAGAGTAGATTGGCCAGACACGAGGTCCTGTTAAATCACCATTCTAACCTTCGGCAGCGCGAAGCTCACCGTTTTGACAGACTGTTCACAAACGTATTAAACTCTAAGTATGAATTAATATTGGTTCGATTTATCCTCAGCAGAATCGCCACTGTGGGCAGCATGCCCTTGGAAAAATAGGGATTTCGTTCCCTGTTTTGCCAAAGCGGCCCGGAAATTGAGGGAGCGCGAGCGGAGAAGCAAGCGCTCATAAATACAGAGTCGCCACTCGGGTTTGAAGGTCTGACACCCAAGGAACCATATTTCGAAGCACCTGTCACGCTATTTGATTTGAAAAAGTGAAGGAACTAGCCCGTCATAACCATATCTAGGTTCGGGAGCCAGGTTACGAGAGGGGAAGGTCTTTAAGGCACCCCTCTCGCCCAATCCGGAGATCGGTCTTTACTTAGACATTTTGTGAAAATATTTGTGATTCGATTTCTTCTTTAACCAATTTTAAGCCAATTAAGGCGGGGGAACAGTTAATCGGGGATTAAGACCGTAATAAATTTGTACGATGTGATTGAATAATGCAAAAATGAATGGAATACTAGGAAAATGAGATGAAATCCAACTCTTTGATGAGGAATGAACCAAGCTGCACACGAAATGACTGTGCCATACACTATGGCCACCTTTGCATGCATGAATCTATAGTCATGCAAAAGAGACCATCGCGCGACACACCCACAATCTCGCGCGAGGGTTCAAGATTCACCATAGGTTGAACTTCATCCCCCTCTGGGCTCTGGAAGAACCAGTGCACACCCAGGAGGCAGAACAAGCAGTTTAAAGGGGACTGTAAATAACTAAATATTACAAATTAATATAAACAGGAGCCAAAACAAATGAAATGCAACCCCTAAACAGTGGGGGTGTTAAAACAAAGGCCAAGGGCCAAGCTGCTCATGCCAGGGCAACTACTCGATTTAGGAGGATCATCGCGCGAGACAGTGACTTCATCGCGCGAGGGTCCTGACTAGACTTTTAGGAATTGCTTTGCATGCTCTGGGCTCTGGTACAAGTCCAAAAGCAACCCAGAAGCATTCCAACCAATAAATAAGCATAGAAAGCTAGGCTATGAGTTTTAACATGCTGAACAGTGAGCTAAAAGACCTAACATACTTTAAAACAAGTAATGACGTGATAAAACAAGACAAACCAGCATCCCCAAACCCCACGAGGACTGTCGCGCGAGACAGAGAACTGTCGCGCGAGAGTGTGGGTCCATCGCGCGAAGGTACGCTAGATCCTAGTTCCTTGCAACTCTGCTGACCTTAGGACCAGAACTGGTATTGATTACCAGTCTTGGCCCTGACAGCCCCCCTCAGGGATCAAAATAGTAAGCAGTAAAGTTGTTATACCTTTGCTTGAAGGGTTTTCGAAATGGTTTGCACAAGATGATGAAGCTTGTGATAGAAAATGGAGTGAGGAATGGAAGAGCAAGTGAATTAGGGTTGAAAGCCTTAGTGTGCTTGCACAAGTTCTTAATCTCCCAAACTTGAAAATTAATCACCCTTGTAATGAAAGACCAAGAGGGGTATTTATAGGACCCTTAGAAGGCCAATAATGGTGGCAAACAAGACCTTAAGGCTAAACTTAGTGGTGAAGCTTGGTGGAAAGTTGATGGGAAGGGTTAAGTGAGGGTGTAATCCCAAGGCCTGCACTGCACAGTACTCTGTGGAGAAAAACGGGGTTCTGTGGCCCTGTAGCCCCCCAGGCAAGCAACCAACTGGCTGGCGAAAGGTGAAAAGGATAGGAGTGGACCATCGCACGATGGAGTGGGACCATCGCGCGAGGGTTGCAGCTGTCGCGCATGGGTCAACAGTCAAACATTTGACTTTGACCACACCTAGCAAGGAATACCATCGCGCGAGGGAGTGACATCCTCGTGCGAGGGTCAAACCCCTGGCTAGGGTTTTGACTCTGCACACACTGAGCTCAAACCTTTCCAACCTCAAGCCTGCTTTTTGATCTAGTTCATCATCGGGGAAACACGAAACCGTAAAATGATTGGGAGATCCAGATTGGGGTGTCTACAGTAGTCCCTCTTTGATGGCACGCGAAGCACCATTGACTGGTACGGGTAACGTCAAAGATATCTAGACACCTACTAAATCCGCCCAAAAGCCGATTAATGGAAACTAGGAGAATCCATCTGCCGGCCGTAACATTGATTTCATGGCCTTAACATCATTTCCTCACCCGAGCAAGCTGTTGCTTGAAAATCTCCATGAGAGATCCATCCCACAGCCGCAAGATCCTTTTCTCAGCCGCCATATCCTTTCCTCGGCCGCCAGATCTATGGCTCGGCTGCCAGATCATCCTTTTCCCAGACTCTGGAACGTTCTGTTGATTGTTTGATCCAACTACACTACCTTTCCGATGCGTTCGGCCACGTTCAGAGATCACAACAAAGAGTTCGAATTGCACTGCAATTGCAATTGTGCGTTTTGATTGGACCGAGTGAGTCACCAATTGCCTATATAAAGGGGTTTTGGACTCCGAAATAGACAGACGAAGTTCATCAGATTCATACCCTCTCAAGCCACAAAACTCTGCAAGATTAATCTCTCAAACCCTCTCTACAAAAGCCCTAACCACGCGAAGGGAGCCATCAATCCGGCGATCAAACCCCGAAGTCTCAAACCCTAACCCTAGGGTTTTTCAAGAAGCAATCAGCCAATCCCGATCAAATCCGAAGCAATCAAGCTACTGAGAGATCACGGTGGTGAGGCCTAGGGGCCTCTGGTTTGGTTTATTCATCGTTTTTCTATTTAATCTTAGCTTTTTGATTATCTGCTAACTCTTCTGTCTGGTGTGAGGAAGAACATCGATCGGGGCTTCGATTCCTTGGCCGATACATCCAAACCAGGAGGATCCCTCGGCCGTGACATCCATTCACCGGTCGCGGGATCCATTTCCCTGGGACAGCTTTGTTGTGTTTTCTGCTTTTTAATGCATGATTTACTTATCATCTCAGCTCACCTTATTTACTGTTTAAAGGCATAAAAACAGATTATGTGTTAGAATTAAATAAAGCATCTATATGTCTTATGTTGAATGATTATGGGCTAGCCTCACGGCTAGGTAGAGAGGGGTGCCCAACACCTTTCCCTTACTGTACCGTTGGCTTCCGTATCCAGAATCTCTATCTATTTTCCTAGATTTAATAAACTGGGTGGCGACTCTGTTTTGATGATAACCGCTATCATGTGGCGATGTTCCTAGCCATGGGAATGTCCATGATCTTGGTTTACGAAGCAAGCAACCAAACGAGCAAACAAACGATATCAAACTGTATGGCGGTGCCCCGTTTGGGAGTTGTCTACAGTTTTCTGGCGACTTTGCTAGGGATATGAGAGCCATAACTAGAAAGTTCAACATAAGACTAATACTTGCCTTATTTAATTCATTTATCATATGCATCGAGCAGGCATGCCTTGTTGAGCTCACCTAATACCCCGGCATGACACGGGCTATGTTAGGGGTTCCAGCAAACTCCACAGTCACTTGTACCTATTGGTATATCAAAAAGGAAATCACCCAATCGCCGCCTATGAAGGGCTGGCGAAAGGATTGGTGCCCTTTGACAACGGATCACCCTGAGACTACCTAAACCTTACATGTGTTAGAAAGCCATAGAACCTATCAAACCAAGACAGGAACCTACAGGCTATGGGCCTATTTGCATCTAGTTGCAAAAGTTCTTTCTCACACCTTGTATCATTGTTGTAACATCTCTTTCCGTGCAGAAGGGTTGGGATTTTCAACCCAAATCCTAACCCTATACAGCCAAATACTGACTTGCAGGTACTTTTACTTTTAAAGCAGGCACAATAGGTAGGCCAAGAAAGCAACCACAGCCAATTTTATACTCTTATAACACCCGAAGCCACGCCAAACAGAGGCCACTACAGCCATCTCGCTTGTCATCTTCACCTGTCAAAACACCTTCACCGCAACGTTCCCAATCACTTCCTGGGACTTCGCGGTCATCTTCTCAGTAAAACCGATCATTTACCAAATCCCAAGCTTCGTCAAGCAATCCTCTTGTTCCCATGGCAGACAACGACGCCAATATCGCCGACCTTCAGGCTCAAATCGCTATTTTGCTAGCAGAAAAAGCAGCAAGAGATGATGACGATGAAGAAAGATCAATCGCAAATGAGAATAGGCCAGAAAATCCTGAATTGGCCAAGCAAGTCAAAGAAATCAAGCATGCCCTAGCTCGTTCACAAGGAGACCAAATCTTGGACTTTGAAGGACTTTGCCTCTTTCTAGACTCTCAACTGCCCGAGAAGTTCAAAATGCCAAACATCGAGAAGTTCAATGGAACTGGCAACCCTACCAGTCATGTTCGCCATGTCATCAATACCCTAAAGCCAATAGGTCTAAATGATGAGCTCATCGCTCAACTATTTCAAAGAACTCTCACTGGGAGTGCTCTCGATTGGTTCCTCACTTTGGAATTTGAACACTATCACACTTGGCCTGAGATTGCCAACGCTTTCATTAAGCAATATGCATACAACGTCCAGGTTGAGCTGACTACTCGAGATTTGGAAATGACCAAGCAAGAGTCCAACGAAGACTTTGTTACTTTCGTGGCTAGATGGAAGGAAAAGGCCGCCAAGATTAAGAACCGTCCTTCTGAGGAAGATCAAGTGAGGATAGTCGTCAAAAATCTGCAATCCAAGTATCTCAAGCTTATCTACACACAGGCTATCACTGATTTCAAACGCTTGCATGCTACTGGGCTGTAGATTGAAGAAAGGCTCAAACTGGGACTCATTGGGAAAGAAGAAATCCCTCCATCCAAGAAAACCTTCTCGACTCATACATCTCATGACTCCGTCAACAACCTTCACTCAGCCTCACCACAAGACCCTTTTCAAGCTAGCTCATCCCGAAGCTCAAACCGGCCTCACCGTAATTGTAGCCCTCTCTACATGACTCTCTCCCAAGCATTAACCATTCTAAGCCATCAAGGACACCTCAAACCCTTGAACAAACCATCTCCTCAACCACCTTATGCTCCAAACCATGATCCCAACAAGCAATGTGCCTACCATCAACATTCTGGGCATGAGACAGACAATTGCATGCGTCTTCGCCGTGGCATTCAAGATCTCATTGATAACCGCACCATAAAACCTCCACAACCTGATACCCAAACCAAACCGCCCAATACTGAACCACCCTGAAATGTCAACCTTATAAACCTATCTCACAATCCCACATATAACTCGAGCCAGTACATTGTCCAAAACAACCAAGCCAAACCAAACTTAACTTTCCCAGAGGAGGATGAGTGTTTCATGATGGAGGAAGAAGAAGATGTTGAATCCGATCAATCAAAAGTAATTGATCCCGATATGAGTGATGAAGAAGAGCGAGCAAAGGAGCAAAAACTAAGGAAGTGGAAGGACCATTCTTGGGCGAAACACAATTTAGAGGATCCTGACATCCCATTTGTAGAAAATGGCGAGTGGCTACATATCTAGTTTGAGAACAGGAAGAAGGAAAAAGAAAGGGTCATTATGATGAGAAGGCATGCCCGCTTCGAGCCCACCCAAATAGTGGTACCCATTAACCATCCTAGGATCCCGATGCCTCCCATTGTCTGGGAGACAATCAATCTCATAGAAAAGGCGGAGGAATTCTAAATGCAACCATGGATCAATCCCTATGATGAATGCGATTATAGCCAGTGGATAGAGGAAAGAGAAGATCTGGATTTCATATGTCTTGATCCGTACAAAGCAGGGGAGAGCGACTTTGATGAAATGGAAGAGGAATGCAATGACCCACTCGATGGAACCTCCATGGCATCACTATTCAATCAAATATAGATAAAAGCTCAAACTGGCGTTTCCATCTGGGGACTGCTTATGTCCCAAAGAGATAGCCACCATGCAAGTTTCAAAGATGAATCCGTTTCAAAGGCTCTGTTTGGCAAAGAAGAGGGTGGAAAAGAGTATAAAGTTGTGAAAGACAAAGCAAAAGGCTGTAGTAGCCGAGGAAGTCACAACATGGCAAAGAACATCAAAAACATTGCTTTTCGCTTTTTAAATTAAACTAGAACCTGTTTTGGGCCCTTGTTTGGGCATTTTATTTCCAAGTGAACTCCTGTTTTATCTCCCTAATTATGCTTGTTCAACGACCTTATTCTTAAATTGCAATCGCTATATTCCATAATCTCTTTGCCGAACAAGAGAAACTTTAAGGAATTGAGATTTTTGTGTTGGTGACAAAAGGGAAAGAAGGAATGAACTTTAGTTGCTTAAACCTGAGTTTTCGCCGAGACTTAGGAAAAGACGCTATCCCCGTGAGAACACTTAGGGTTAGCTTGCCCATTAGGAAAGTACAAACACAAGAGGAGATTCATAAAATACCCTCGTCAAACTCCTTTCCAAAGGTACAACAAAACTTCTTGAGAAAGAATGCTCGTTGGGTGACCAAGTAGCCCAAGCAAAAGTAAGAGCAAAGCCTACTAGGGCAAGAAAACGCAAAAATGCAGCCTAGGCAAAAGTTAAAGGCATTCAAAAGCTCGCTAGGGACTCAACCTCTATTAGGTAACCTAGACAAAATCAAGAGCATGTGAGAAGAAAAACCAAGAGTGAAAGCCCAACCTCAAAGGTGATGATTTTGGAACTACGTAAGAGGCCTGATTCCCTGACTGGGATACGTAGGCAATCTCACATTGAGATGCGGCCCAAACATTTGGAAAGAAGGAACAACATCAACGAGTTTGTGCTTAATAATAGGTATAGCTAACCCTGCGTACTGAGCTCACAAAAGATGAGTATGCCTTTTTCAAAGAATTAGCAACAACAAAGGACACGAGAATTATTGTTCATCCCCTCTGACTTAAGTGTCGTTAACACAATTAGCAGGATATCTTGAAAACCCTCAAGTTTGGCAAAAAGACTACGGAATATGGCAAAAGCAAAAAGCAAAAAACCAAGTATAAGAAGGAAAAAAAAAAGGATGCCACTTGGCCAAAACGAAAATCTACCTTTTAGAAAATCAAAGTAACGGCCGAAGAATGGATACAGCGGCCGTAAGATTGATTCTTCAACCGAGTAATCGATTCCTCGGCCAGTACTTCATTTTACACAGATTACTATCTATCAGCAAATACTTGTTCAAAAAGCCATGTTCTGACTTTCACATGTATTTAAGGGCGCAAAAAGCTTTTTCTCATTTCATGAACAAAAAGTTTAATTACAAAATTCCCGCTGTGGTTGCTTTTACTATACAATTTATGCTTGCCTTTTTCACTAATTATGAACAGGAAAAGAAAAATCCTAAAAACTAGTCATGATGGCGCCTCTGAAATGGCGCCTCTGAAATGGCCTCTGAGATGAAGATGGGGACGGCTCACTAGCTCCCATACCCTCCCCACCAGCAGCTGGAACTCGCTCAGCCTCAAGCTGCAACAAAAAGAGAATACAAGCACTCAGGATCGAGGAATGATACCAAGCAGATGAAATACATGGGAAAAACCATACCCCGAGGATCCGAAGGCGCTGCCTCCGTACCAAAACCTCCGCACTCTGATAAGCATGCAGCCACTCCTGCACCACCTCAGCTGGCACATGTGAAAGCAAATCGAATATTTCAAGCATTGAAATACCAGATACAAACAGGGAAATGAAGTTCAGAAATAGGATGATACATGTGAAACCCCAGCTGGAATGTATAAAGCTGGGTCGTGCAAGGAGTAAGGGCCAAGCGCTCCTCCTCCCCATCATCAGAATGGAAGGAGACAAAAGAGGGGGCCCGCAGCCAAACAGGAGCAACAGAAGGAGCTGCAGCAGCAGAAGCCAAGAAAAGACGACAGTACTCCATATAGTCACCTGCCTGAAGAAGCAAGCCTGCCCAATCTCTAATCCGAGCATTCTTCAAATCTTTTTTAGACATCAAGGAAGTGGACTTCATCGATGCTGGAGGAGGAGGAGGAACGAACTGAAGTGCCTCAGCACGCGGGCGCCACTGGCTAGCTACCCGGTCACCTAAATACCAAGCTTGACAAAAAGGACCCTCGAGCAAGCAACGAGTACGATCTAGAACCCTGGAACGTGCAAGAAGAGCATCCTTTGGTACACCACCCCAAGGGTCAAACCGTACGTACAAAACAAGATCAAATCAGCCACAATACAAAGATATGGAAATCTAAAGGCAAAGAACATAAAGGGAGAAGAAAGGTACCTGATCGACCGTCAATCGGTCCAAAACTCGCCGCCATTCAGGAAGGCTCAAAACAGGCAACCTCGGCTTCCGCTGCCCTGCCAACCATCGCTCATAGCGAGGTATACAGTTTGCATCTCCATGTCTCGTTTCAGGGGGAAACCGAAAGCCCAGAGCTGAAGAGCAGAATTAACCAAAACAAGTTCAGTACTCAGAGAAGTCAAAACAAGAAAAAAAGCAAAAGAGAAGGATATATACCTCAAGCACCCGGTAGTGACCACCAAGAATGGGACTCTTGTCCCGTGAGCAGGCTCCAAGATTGCCGTATAGGGTGGCCAAAGCAGACGACCCCTAATAAAAATCCCTAACAATCTCCAAGTGCTGCAGAGGGGCCAAAAACTGCGTATGCACCGAACCATCCTCGTTGGCAAACAACGTTTGCCCAATGAGGTAAAGAAGAAAAGCTCGTGTCAGCTGCTCGACACTCACCTAGGTCAGAATATCAGTCTTCATGAACGTCCTGCTGACCCAAGACATATCAACGTGATCGCGTGAATGAAGAGGGGGCACCTTGCCCAAGAACCACTCCAGAGCCCCTGTCCGCTCCCAAAGCCTGGGATCAACCCGAAGAGGAATCCAGCCTACCCGCAAACCAGTCAGCAAAGAAAAGTCACCCGGTGTGATAGTCATCTCGCCAGCAGAAGGGAGGTGGAATGTATTGGTGGTATCCCACCACCTCTCAACTAAAGAGGTCATCAATGACCAATCAATCTTCAGGAGATTGAGGCCCAGAACAAATGCCTCGAAGCCAGCAACACGTACCAGATCCCGAGCCTGCTCTGGCAACGTCACAAACCACTTGTGCACCTCTTTGCCTCCGCCGCGAGCCTCCAGTCTCCTATTTCTCTGCCAAGAACAAAAAGGGAGTTAATCTCATGATTGCATAAACAAACTAAAAAAGCTAGGGGCATCAAATCAACCTTTAAAAGCATGCATTGCCTAAACAGGGGCACACTTATTTTGGTCGTTTCTAACAAAACAAAATTGACTCAAATATGAGTCCTTCTCATTCGCACCCCTGGCCGAAAAAGGGATTTTATCCCGAGAGAAAAAAAAAACAAACAAAAACATTTACATTTTTAAAACTTCGAACTAAAGTAAACTTTTTGCTTTTGAGGACACATACCGTAACATAGAGAACGCTCAAGTGCTGCTCGGGCTCTCTATGGACTATCTCAGCCTCTGGGCTGCCAACAGGAGGGCGGTACTGCAAGAAACCGCCAAAACCCAACCTACACGAGGGAAGAACGTAGGTAGCAGCGTCGAATAGACCAGGCTCCTCAATCATCTCCCCGTCAGGCGATGGATACTCGCACCTGCATGGAGGATGCGCGAAAGAACCCACCGCGTCTGTAGAAGATGGCATAGCCATCACAACTCAAAGCAAGATAGAGAGAAGGCGCGGCATCAGCCCACAGCAGCCGAGAACGGCGGCGAGCAGTGGTGGTCAGAGGAATGACGGCGGTCGGATGACGGTGGTCGGAGGAACAGGGAGGTGAAGAAGCTTCGGACGAGAAGAATAAGAAAGGAGGAGAAAAGATTAACTGAGTCGAGAGATCGATTAAACCGAACTTAAATTGATTTTCTGACTTTTGGAGTTCTCACGGCCGAGCAATAGATCCTTCGGCCACGATATCCATCACTCGGTCGAAAGATCGATCTCCTGGCCCCCTAATCGATCTCCCACAGCAGCATCAGGTCTTGCTCAAATGCACTAACTTGAGCCATTATGGAATTCTGGGTTCTTGACCAACAGAATGATCTTGGGGGCATCCCCTGAACAAATACAGCATGGTCAAAATTAGCTTTGAAAGCATACCCGAGCATAGAAAATGTCCAAGCAACAAGCTCACTAGATATTGATCATTTAACCACTAAGGATTACCAAACCACAGGTTCTTGCTCAATGCTCGCTATTGCCATATCACTCAGCAAACAAGCTCCGAGCTCAGCAGCCCTACGATAGCTTTATGACCAAAATGCTCAAACTCCTTGCTGCCACTTAGTAGCTCTATCAGCAACTTTATGTCTGCACTTGGAATACCAGCAGCTCAAAGCTCACTACCAAGCTATTCAACAAGCGCCACGCCCACCACCAAGCAACCCCATTCTCATCGTTAGCAAAAACTCACATCCATCAACCACTCAAAGCCGCTCTATGCCCACATAATCCCCGTAGCAATCACTCCAGTATCATTCAATAGGCTCTAAGCCCATTTACCAAATAGGCCTCTCGCCTATCTTTTCAACGGCTCTACTTCCGTACCAATCATCTCAGCAACTCCAAGCTCGCTATCATCTCAACGGCTCCTAGCCCGTTATCTCAGCAGCTCCAAGACAATCATCTCAATGGCTCCGAGACAATCATTTCAACGGCTCCGAGCCAATCATTTCAGCGGCTCCAACCCAACTATCTAAATTGGCTCCACGCCATAACAACTATCTCAATTGGCTCCATGCCATAACAGCTATCTCAATAGGCTTCACACCAGTCAATTCTGAGGCTCCAAGCACGCTACTCAGCAGCTCTAGGCTCGCTATCAACAACAACCATAACTATCTGAGCGGCTCCAAATCCGCTAACCAGCGGCCTTACGTCCGCTGTCTTCTCAAATCCGATACCCGACGGCTTTACGTCTGCGATCTTATCAATTCAGCAGCTCCAACCTCATCCCTACCAAGCAACTTAGCAGCTCCAAGCCCATTATCTCAGCGGCTCCAAGCCCGCAATCTCAACTGGCTCTGCTCGAAGCTCTTCGAATGCCCAACCACTGTGTACTGGATGCTCAAGTTCTACACTTGAATGCTCAGCTCTATGCTTGGATGCCCAACCACTGCGTACTGGATGCTCAAAGCCTATACTTTGAATGCTCGGGTTCTGCTGTCTGAATGCTCGAGCTCTACGTTCCGAATGCTCAAGTCCAGAACTTGATAAAAGCTCCATGCTTAAATCAAACACACACGCACGGGCCCGTGCATATTTGCATCAATTGCATCACCACAATCACATCGAGTCTGCATAATCTTATCTATTCACATCTAACCACCATCATCATATACACATTTTGCATATCTCTCTTATTCATGAAACAGGTCCATCCTGTAAACAACCGGTTCCGGCCTCAGTTTTATTGATCGGTCCAGAACCTCGATCCTTTGGCTCCACGCCAAAATTTATTATGAGAAAGCTCCGCGCATAGACCATCAGCATACAACCGGCTCTACGCCTCGGTTCAATCACATCAAGCTCAAAGCTCTAACATTTCAAAATTCCCTCCTCCAAAAGGCAAAACTCCTTAAACTATCAACTGGCTCCGAGCCTCAGTTCCATCAAGAACAAGCTCCGCGCTTCAGTTCTATCTCCTTAGGCCCTCGCCTTATGATCAAAACAAGCTCTGCGCTTCAATTCTATCAAACTTCAATCCCTCAGGCCCTTGCCTTATGATCAACACCAGCTCCGTGCTTCGGTTCCATCAAGCTCAAAAGCTCTACGCCTTAATCCTATAAACCGGCTTCATGCCTCGGTTCCTTCATTCCCATGCTCTGTGCTTAAATTATTGGCCCTGCGCCTCCCATATCTCAAAATTTGTAACGCCCCGAATTTTGGGTATGTTAAATAAATATTTTTATTGAATAAATTAAGGAGAGTCTAGCTCATTATTATAACATAAGTCTCACAAGAGTACTTTTATTCAACAAAAGAGGGAATAATCTAAGGTTAACTACTGGTCCGCCTCTTCCTCCATCCTTGCAAGCTCCTCGGCTCCAAAGGCCTCTAAGGTGTACTGTTCCTGCTGCTCATCTATAAAATCTGACACATTATACCAGCGTCGCCCCCAGTATAATATGTCAGGGTCACCAAAAAGGTAACACCGTGAGCTACAGAAGCTCAATAGAATAATCCAACCCGCTAACCCATAACTTATATCACGAAGGTACATAGGTAATTACACATGCTCATTCAACAACATAATTAACAATGACACATCCGCATTCATTATCTTGCTTACGTTGGTGTCATGCCTTTCTTTGTTTCTCCTACGCGACTCATCGTAAACTGTGTCACCATTTCATTTCGAAATTCATTTCTCATTCTTTGTTACCAACGGGCTACCAAGTCCAGCCACGTTATCAAATCTTGCATTGGCTCATCTCCGCAGATAACCAAGCCCAATTACCAATGAAGCTACCACGTCCGGCTCCGTTAGCAATCTACACAATGGGCTACCAAGTCCGGCCTCATTGCGGTTTTCGCAAGTCCACACAAAGGGCTACCAAGTCCGGCCACCTTGCGGGTTTTCACAACTCACATAAGGCTACCAAGTCCGGCCATTATGTAGTTTCAAAAATCCTTTTTATCCATATCAACCACTCCCTAAGTGTCATGTTTCTATTTTTCGGTTCTCGTGTCTAGTAATCATGCATAGACTCCGCGGCGGGATGAATCACTTTAAAGTAATCTAGCAAGATCATCCAACTCTATTTAATCATGCTTGTTTGCAACCACAAGTAAGGTAAGCAATCATGCGATCAAGTTCACAATCCTTGAAAAGGTCAAAATACGAATACTTCGTTTTGAAACAACACTTTATTTTTAAACGAAATCGTAACAACATATGTTTATTGACGAGTTAATCAAGTTGGGAAGATTCTATAAACCATGCATTCAATTATTCTCAAGATCAAAGTAAACTACGTAAAATAAAAGCATGCGATCAACTTATCCAAGTATACTACATATTTTTCTATCATGCTCATAAACTATACTTAGGATAAGTAGGTTCGAAGAACTCTACACTAACATAAAATCACGTATACTTAGGAAGAGTAGATCGGAAAAATCTACCTTTCTTCTTGGCGGTAGGAAGACTATGAAAAGATCGACGGAAAGAAAGTCGGCGGACGGACGGAGTAACGGCTTATGATAAGCTTCCGATAGCTTCGAAAGAGAAAGGTTTCTCTTGAAACTAGAACCTAACTACAACTACTTTAGGATCGAGGTGGTGATCGTATGGTGGTTTAGTGGCGGAGATGGAAAGAAAGCTCAAGAACAAGCTAGAACTACTCAAGAACACTAAGAACTCTTATGCTTTCAAGGAGAGAAGTTGGAGAATGGTTTGAGGTGTGAGTTCAAAGCACCAAATGGCTTGGTATTTATAGGCAAGCTCTCCCTCTCTCTCTCCCTAGGCCGGCCACTCTCTCTCTCTCTCTTTCCTCCAATTTTTAATTCAAGCAAATCAAGTTTGCTTGCAAGAAATAACCTAAAAACTAGGCATGCAAGGCTAGGATGTGTCCTTTGGATTGGATTATGGAAGACTAGGCAAGCAAATGGGATTTGATTCAAGTATAAAATTAGGGTTTGTACAAGAAGGACTAGATTTGATTGTCCTTGGCCATGCTTTCACTTTGAAAGCATGTCAAAGAAGGACAAGGGTGATCTAGGCTAGGTCAATCAACTTGCACACACATCACACTCTTTCTCTCTCTCCATCTGATCTCTCTCTCTCTCTCTCAATCCCTCTCTCGGCCTCTCTCTCCTCCTCTCTCTCTCTATCCTCCTTGGTACATTGGTACGCAATATATAAATATGACTATATATATAATAGATATGGAAGGACAAGGATTTGGATTGGAAGAGTAAGGATTTTGGCTAGCAAGGGTTTGTACAAGATTTCCCCAATAAGAAATGAATTTAGGACAATTAGGTCATAGATTGCTAGGAAGGAAATCACCAAGAAATCAAGCAATCGTACATCAAGAAGGTCAAGGAGATCAAGGTACAATTCTCTCTCCCTCTTTCCTGCTCTTTCTCTCTCTCCCTCCTTCTCTCTCGGATCTCTCTCATCTCTCTCTCTCGGCAATCTCTCTCCTCTCTCCCTCTCTCTCTCTCTCCCACTTGTACTTGCATGGAAGACATACAATATACTAATATATGTATATGTACTTTGGGTCTTTAATAAAATCCACATTTTCAAGTAAATTAGATTTTCTAATTAAAATATTCTAATGCACACATGCATAATTCAATATTATATATATATACATATATATATATACATACAAGTACACATATATAATATATGTACAAGTAAGTACACACAATCTAGGCTAGATATACCACATGACAATATCTAATTAAGTATTCTACTTCATCCAAAGTACTAAGTACTAACCTAATATACTAATGAACTAATCTTAGTTTAATGGATTATCACACATGCCAAATCTAATATTTAAATCAAACAAGTACATGATTGTCAAGACTAACTATTATCCAATGGATAATAGTTTCTCTAATGGTTAATAACGAATGGGTAATAATGGCTAGGATTCTAGTCTATCGTCTAATGGGTAAAGAATCTCCTAACGGTTATTATCCAACGGTTATTATCCAACGGTTAATACCAAAAGTATAATACTTTGCAATTAAGCACTAAACTAATCTAATCTCGTACTTAGGAAGATTAACCAAGGTTTACCTATTGACCAATGGGTAAAGGAAATCCTAACGCTATTGTCCAACGAATAAATATTACCCTAGCTTTTATCGTCCAATGGATAAAGACAAAAAGGGTAAAATGGTCCATCTAGGGTTAGGGAGAAGTGATTAGGCTAAATGGGCATTAGGCTATTCTAACTAATCGGTTAAAGACTAACGATACTTAATCTAGGCTTTCATTGCTCGAGTGATATTTTGGTTTTATTTAGTAGGAAATCGCCTAATAGCAGAATATTAAAGCCCGACGGTGCCAAACGCCAAGGCAAGGCGTGAGCGTGGCCAAGGCAGCCTGGTGGCCAAGCGATGGCCAAAGCAACAACAAGGTCGGGCAATGGCACAAACAAAGGCTAAGGCACCGGTATCCAAGCATGCCAGCGGTGGCCAAAGCAATGGCACAACAGGGCAAAGGCACCCAGAGCTGCCAAAGCGTGGTACAAACAAAGGCTAAGGCAATGGGTAGCTGCAAAGGCTAAGGCGTAGCCAAGGCAAGGCATGAGCGAAGCAGCCCAGCAACGCCAAGGCAAAAGCATGGCGTGACCAGATGCCAAGGCAGAACCCGATGGCAGCCAAGGCAGAGCAAGGCAGGCGCGACAGCGAGCCGACGCCAAGGCAAGGCAGGCGCGACAGCGACCCGACGCTTAGGCGAGGCAGGCTTGACAGTGACCCGACGCTTAGGCGAGGCAGGCTTGACAGCGACCCGACGCTTAGGCGAGGCAGGCTTGACACCGAGCCGACGCTAAGGCAGCCTAGCCAAGCCAAAGCAAGGCAGTCAAGTCAACGGTTAAGGCGAAGACTAAAAATTAACCACTTTGGCATCGATGCAATGCTCTAGGTTAGGAAAATGTAACTAAGCCAAACGGTAGTTAGGGTTGCTAGCTAATCGGTTGCCATGTAGGGTTTCCAGCCGAGAAAATAAATTCTAGGATTTTACTACAATTACCAACTATACCAAGGTCTTAATAGGCATACTCGTCTTTAGAAAATGACCTTAATGCCCGGGCGATGAATACCAATCTCCTAAGTCATTAAACCTAATTACGACGGATTATTAATCGCTAAAAGGGATTTATAAAACAAATAAAGAATTTTCAAATATAACAACAAAATTTTTATAAGTCAATAACAACCGATTTTTAGATGTTAAAAATGAAATCCAAGTATTAAAATAAAATTCAAATTTTTAGCGAAATTTTTATTGACCAAAAATCAGGGTCGTTACAAAATCGGCGTCCAAAACATACCCAACAGATGGCTTGGATTTCACCCCGATTACATCAATTCCTTCCAGCTCATTGGCAAGGATAGGCTACTCTACTGAGTTTCCCTAAGTTAAAGTCAGGATGACCAAGAAAAGCAAACACACCCGCCGTGTATTGATCTACCCCAAAATACTAAGGACGCTCTCCGCAAAAACATCCCTAGCAGCCCCGCGCTCCTTCAACTACTCTCCGCCAAAATCCTGGCTCAGCCAAGGTACGTCACACTACGGCTTTTAAAGCCCGAAGGTACGTCTTCTGTCTCTAACCCTCCAATTCTTTCTTTACTACCCCCGAACTACAGTTGGTCTGAATTTCCCCTGTGGAATACGTAGGCAGCCTCCCGGCCCGACCATAACAAAAACCTTTTTCGAAAACCCTTGGAATAGTGGTTGGACCAAATTGAGTTGCTTTTATAGCTTTGACTTTTGCTCAAACATGTCTCGCGATCCGTCTAGGCTCAGTCAAAGAGAGGCATCTGTAGACACCCGAATTTGGCCTAACGATTATTTCAGGTCCCACCTTGGGGAGCATCCCGATGATGAAATGGATACAGTGATTGCTGATTGACTTCTTGAGAACCTTAGGACTTTCGGTAAGAACTTTGAGCCACTTAGATGACCCAATTCAGAGCCAAACAGCCTTTCAGACAGAAATACAGAATCCTAGGAGAATCCATTTGCTGGCTGGAACATTGATTTCACGGCCTTAACATCATTTCCTCACCCGAGCAACCTGTTGCTTGAAAATCTCCCTGAGAGATCCATCCCACGGCCGCAAGATCCTTTTCTAAGCCACCATATCCTTTCTTTGGCCGCCAGATCTATGGCTCGGTAGCCAGATCATCCTTTTCCCAGACACTGGAACGTTCTGTCGATTGTTTGATCCAACTACACTACCTTTCCGATGCGTTCGGGCCACGTTCAGAGATCACAACAAAGATTTCGAATTGCATTGCAATTGCAATCGTGCGTTTTGATTGGACCGAGTGAGTCACCAATTGCCTATATAAAGGGGCTTTTGGACTCCGAAATAGACAGACGAAATTCATCAGATTCATACCCTCTCAAGCCACGAAACTCTGCAATATTAATCTCTCAAACCCTCTCTACCAAAGCCCTAACCACCCGAAGGCAGCCATAAATCCGGCGATCAAACCCCAAAGTCTTAAACCCTAACCCTAAGGTTTTTCAAAAAGCAATCAGCCAATCCCGATCAAATCCAAAGCAATCAAGCTACTGAGGGATCAAGGTGGTGAGGCCCATGGGCCTCTGGTTTGGTTTATTCATCGTTTTTCTGCTTAATCTTAGCTTTTTGATTATCTGCTAACGCTTCTGTCTAGTGTGAGGAAGAACATTGATCGGGGCTTCGATCCCCCGGCCAATACAACCAAACCAAGAGGATCCCTCGGCTGTAACATCCATTCACCGGCCGCGGGATCCATTTCCCTGGGACAACTTTATTGTGTTTTCTGCTTTCTGATGCATGATTTACTTATCGTCTTGGCTCACCTTATTTAATGTTTAAAGGCATAAAAACAGGTTATGTGTTAGAATTAAATAAAGCATCTATATGTCTTATGTTGAATGATTATGGGCTAGCCTCAAGGCTAGGTAAAGAGGGGTGCCTAACACCTTCCCCTTACTGTACATTTGGCTTCCGTATCCAGAATCTCTATCTATTTTTCGAGTTTTAATAAACTGGGTGGCGACTCTGTTTTGATGATAACTGCTATCATGTGGCGATGTTCCTAGCCATGGGAATGTCCATGATCTTGGTTTACGAAGCAAGCAACCAAACGAGCAAACAAATGATACCAAACTGTATGGCGATGCCCCGTTTGGGAGGTGTCTACAGAGATTTCATCACATCCTTCAGCAAACAAAGACATGATGGCAACCACTCGGGCATAACTCCCATTAACTGGCTACCTTCCTGCCTTTGATACTTGACAGACTTTCCCTGCTTTCATCATTTGATATACACAATATGCAATGATGTATACTATATGATTGCACAAATTGAAAATGCAGACACAAGCTAAGGGCAGCTTCTAGGAGGACAATAATGCCTAAGTGCTACCATTGAGTCATTACTTCACTGTCTGTTACTATAGACACCTCCCTGACGAGGCATCGCCATACAGATTGATCATGCTTGTTTGGTTCCAATTTATAAACCAAGATCGTGGATATTCCAATGGCTAGGAACATCGCCACACGATAATGGTTATCATTGAACCAGAGTCGCCCCCAAGTTTATAAAAACTAGGAAAAACAAGTAGAGATTCCGAGTACGGGAGCCAAATGTACAATAAGGGGAAGGTGTTAGGCACCCCTCTTTGCCCAGTCGTGAGATTGGCCCATAATCATTCGACATATGATTAGTATTTGCTTTATTTAATTCTACGCATGTAAACTAATTTTAGCCTTTATACAGTTGATACGGTGAGCCAGAACAGTAATGAAAGCATGTATCAAAAATAAGTAGAACAGAGAGACTGTCCCAGCAAATAGATCCCTCGACCGGTGAATGGATGTCATGGTCGAGGAATCCTACTAGATCGATGTATCGGTCATGGGAACAATGTCCCAGCTGATGTTCTTCCTCACACCAGAATTAAAGATTAACATAGAGTCAAAATATTATGATTACAATAGGAAAACACAGAAAAGATCAAACCATAGGCCCCTAGGCCTCACCACCTTGATCCCTTAGTTACTTGATTGCTTCGGATTGAGAGTGATTGACTAATTTTCCTTCTCGAAACCCTAGGGTTAGGGTTTGTACTTCGAGGGTTTGATTGTCGGATAGCGGTTGCCTTCGAGAGGTTAGGACTTTTGTAGAGGGAGTAGGAGAGAGTGTTTCTGCAGAATTTCGTGGCTAAAGAGGGTGAATTGTGTATATTACTTCAGAACCCAAAGGCCTCTTTATATAGACATGGGGTGACTTACTCCACCCAATCACAATGCGCGATTAAATTGGTAGTGTAGGGGAACACAAACTCTGGATGGTAATCTCTTTACGTAGCCCAAATACATCGGAAAAAGGCTGCTAGGATTTTGAGCATCGAATCAAACGATTGACAGAACATTCCAGAATCTTGAAAAAGGACGATTTAGCGGCCGAGGAATGGATGTGGCTTTTAAGTGTAGACACCCTATTCTAGATTGTCCAAATTAGTTTACTTGCGGTCTTTGATTCCCCGATGATGAATAGGATCAAGAACACCCTGAGATTGTTAGTGTGTTTGACCTTTGAACATTCTTAAACCCTTTCAGATCCGTTTTCAACCCTTAAAGCCAGAGGCAAAAAGCATCAGCAATATCCTACATGTGCACGTTGGTGCCCAATTGGCGTGTGTTGGTCCACTGCCACGTGCCAGTCATCGATCAGCTTTGACCATTGGACTGGCGCACGCAGGTCCAGTACTGGCGTGCGCCAGTCAAAGGTAGTCCCATCACCTTTATTCAGCCATGTGCACAAGACTTTTGAGGCACCCCTTTGCTCTGTACAGCCGTATGGAAGTGATCTTGGACAAGGGGATTGTCCCCTCTCTCTCACACCCTCCCCATCACGTTGTCCCATGCATTTAATGCATGGAAGACTTACACTCCTCCCCAACCAGCCCTCCTTCAGCTGGTTAACTCTCCCCATTCGCTCTATAAATACCCCCCTTGCATTTATGTGCAAGGGGTTACCAACTTGAAGAGCTAGTTAAGTTTCAACCCAATTAAGCCTTTTGTTCATCATTTCTTTGTCAAGGAAGTGATCAACAAGCCTCACACACTCCTCCATACAAACATCCCCACCTATATTCTTCATCCAAACCAAGTGCAAAGCTCAATCACTCCAATAAGCTCTAAAACCAAAGGTATACCACCTTTAACAATACTCTGTTCTGATCCCTGAGAGGGGCTGGCAGGGTCAAGGCTGGTAACCAATACCAGTCCTGGCCCTAAAACTAGTAAAGTTTTCAAAGCTGTTCGTGGTTAGAATTGGCGCACGCCAGCTCCAAGTACACGTACGCCAGTCACGGCTGTATGTGCAGAACTGGCATGGGAATCAGTGTCTAGCTATTTTCTATCTTTCAGTTCCTATATCTCACTGTGTGCATGATAAAAACCAGTTTATTGCTTTCCATATACTAGTTTTACTTTTCAATATTCATACATGCTGTTATGGAATACCTCTGCAGTCTTTCTGAACCTGTCTCAAAACCCAGAAAGTGCAAAGCCAAGCACTGGTCAAGTGGCTTAAATTGGCGTACCGCAATGGTTTACCCGCGTACGCCAGTCCAATCCTGACCAGTGGCTAGCCATTACATGGTAGCTAAGCCTTGGCCTTTACTTTTGTCCCCTCACTATTTAAGGGGTGTTTTATTCATTTTGTGGCTCTAAAGCCCTTTTAAACTACCTGTAACTCTATATAACTGCCATATAAGTTGTTTGGTGTGTCCTGGGTGAGCACTGGTCATTTCCAGAGCTCAAAGGGTTTGAAAATAAGAGCTGTGGGCTTAAGCTTACTGGCGTGCGCAGGTTATGGAATGGCAGACGCAGGTGCAGTCAGCATGAAGTGACCCGGCCAGTGCATGTTGGTTTCTTCCTGTGCATGTCACATCAGAACAGCATCTTCGAGTTTGCTTAAGACTCCCACAGAAGTCTATTTTCAAGCTATACTAACTGTTTCAATAAAGCAAGCATGCCATCTACCACATTCTGCCAACATGTTACAGTTTTAATCCCCATTAACTGTTCCCCCACCCTAATTGGCTAAAAAATGATTGAAGAGAGAAAAGTGCAAATGTTTTAGTAAATGCCCGAGTAGAGACCGATCTCCGGATCGAGCGAGAGGGGTGCTTTAAAACCCTTCCCTTCTTATAACCTGGCTCACGAACCTCAGATATCAAAGGTGATGACGGACTAGCCTTCAAAACCTTTTCCAATCAAAACATTGCAAAGGGTTTCAAGTTTGGTTCCTTGGGCGCATACTGCAAAACCCGAGTGGCGACTTTGAATTGCAGCGTTTCGCCGCGCTTTTTCCAAAAAGGGCGCACCCAATTTTCAGGGGCGTGTCCCCAATTTGTCGACTCTGCTGGGGACTCATTGCATTAATCGATATTTGGAAATTAATATACTTGAGAACAATCCTTCAAAAGTCTGTCAAAACAATACGCTCCGCGCTGCTGAAGAACGAAATGGTGGTTTAATAGGATCCTTGTATCCGACCAATCCGAACTGGGACTTTTCCGATTGTTCACTTGTGTAGTTTTCTCCAAGTGTTGATTAATAAAAGTGAGCCAAACTTAGAAAAGGCATTTTTCAAACATTGCATTTCTCTCTCTTGTTACTCATTCTTTGGCATTTCTTTCATGTGCATCGATGTTGGTAAGTCCCGTTGAGGTGTTTTGGGTATTCAGCACAGTTTACTGGAGCCCAAGGTCCTCGAATGCCCAATAATCTTGGACGATGATGAGTTGTACTACCGTTCGACCATTGCTCTGCAATACGCATTGCAGCGGGAAGTATATCATGGCTCTAGTCAGAGGAACCCGCTTAAACCAAAACCAGCCTCTACATATACAAAGCACTAGAACTCTCCAAACTAAGACAGGTATCTACAGGGTAAAGATTACTAGCATCTAACCCCCATATACTGTCTACGTGTTATTGCTTTACCTATTGCATGCACTATACATACATATCGTTCTATGTAGGAGCATGCTAGGGCATCTTTTTGGTTGTCTCTCTTTCGAGGCTGTCTTATGATTATTAGGACGTTGCCATGGCCCGATGAAGAGTCGTGCATCTTGATGGTGCGCGTTATTGATTTTCAAAGCCCTTGGATCATTGAGACTTTGAGAAATCAAGACTTTTTAAATCCTTGCCTAAACCTGGCCGAGGTTTCAAATAGAAAACTAGGAACAACTGAGAGAATGTCGTGATACTTACACCACCTAGGTTAAGTGCTAAACACTTACACCGTTTTGGCCAAGTGGAGTGTCGCCACCTACGCCGCCCCGGTTCCGGTATCACGTTATCTACACCGAGTTGTTCCAACCTCCAAAAGTTGAAACTTCGAGAACAGAATAGTTAAAGGCTTAGATTGTTTTTGACATCTCTTAGTGTTTGTCGATTCAATCAAAGGATGCACCCTCGAAAAGAATTCCGAGAATTGTGGCAGTGTCCGAACATTGTGAGCCAAATTCATTTCTAGTTCTAGAGTCTAGGAGGACACCGACGACAATGTCTTGTGCATTTTCATTCTTTCAATTCTTTCAAATAAGTTGCTGCAGGAATAGCACTGAGTTCTCATTTGCTTTACTAGCTAGCCGTGAGCCATTGCACCGTTAAAGAATGGTCCGAAATCAAGAGCCAAACCTACTTGGGAATGTCCACTGGGTCCATCAAGGAAAAGGTTGGACAGGGTTGCCCCTCAATCAGTTACAAAGGAAGCTCTGGTTGTTTCACCGTCAAGGGAGGATTCGCGACTGACTACTCCGCATGAGATACCTCCATCCTCTCCAACATCATCACCGAAGTCCATTAAAGCACTCATCATGGCTGACGTTCCGCCTTAGGGGCATGCTGTTATTTTAACAGATCTCCAGCATAACATGGCAATCATGCAACAAAGGGTCGATCAGGCCGAGGCTTCTATGGCCAATCTGTGTGCCTTGATAGAAGAGCGACTCCCTATGAGAAGAGGTAGGGTGAAGATGAAAGGCGCGAGCCCGAGCCCGAGCCTGAAATCCCACATGAAGTTGTTATCCCAAATCCAGATATGGCTACTCTAATTGCCAAAATGGCTAAAATCGAAGAAGTTGTCTCCAAGTCCGAAAAGATTGGTGCTGGAGGATTAGACATGGACCGTCTCTGCCTTTTCCCAAATGCCAGACTTGCCGAAAGGTTCAAGATGCCGGACTTTGTGAAGTTCGATGGAACTGGTGACCCTAAGACTCATCTTTTAGGTTATCATGGTGCAATGAAACTGCATGCAGTCGAAGATGACGCAATGGCACAATTGTTCCCGCAAACACTCTCTGGTCCAGCATTCCAATGTTTTTTGTCTCTCGATGTTTCCAAAAGAAGAACATGGGAGGATATTGGCACAGCCTTCAATGCTCAGTACAGCTATAACTCTCAGCTCAAGATGACTACCCGGGAGGTAGAATCCACCAAAATGAACGCAAAAGAGTCCTTTGCCGACTTTATCAAGAGGTGCAGCAGCAAGGCAGCTCTAATGACTGACTATCCAATTGAGAGGGATTAGATCCGCATTATTTCTCATAACTTGTAGCCAGACTATGCTAAGAACCATGTGTTGGTTCAAGGGGCTAACTTCGAGACTTTCTTTGAGTCCGGCCTCACTATCGAAGAAGCTCTGCAAACTGGAGTCTTGCCAAGGAGTAAACCCTCCTCTTCTGTCTCAACTAAAAAGCTAAGCCCCGCGCTTACATAGGTGTAGACACCCCAATTTGACCTAACGATTATTTCAAGTCCCACCTTATGGACCATCCCAATGATGAATGGATACAGTGATTGCTGATTGACTTCTCGTGAACCTTAGGACTTATGGTGAGAGCTTGTAGCCACTTAGAGGAGCCAATCCAGAGCCAAATAGCCTTTCAGACAGAAATACAGTATCCAAGGAGAATCCATCTGTCGGCCGTAACATTGATCTCACTACCTCAACATCATTCTTTCACCCGTGAAACTTGTTGCTTGAAAATCTCCCTGAGAGATCGATCACTCGGCCGCCAAGTCCATTCCTCTACCGCAATATCATTCCTTTGGCTGCCAGATCCTTTAACCGGCTGCCAGATCGTATATTTTCTAGATTCTGGAATGTTTTGTCATACGTTTGACCAGTTCACAAAACCCTAGCAACCTTTTTCCGATGCGTTCGGGCTACGAAGTAGATCACGTCTAGAGATCTTTTTACCCTAGAATTCCTTTTTGATTCACACCATTTGATTGGTCGGAGTGAGTCATCAATTACTTATTTAAAGGGCCCTTAGGGTTCCGAAATTAACGTAACATTACACCTTCTCTAGCCATGAAACTCTGCAAAAACACTCTCTCAGATCCCCTCTACAAAAGCCCTAACCTCTCGAAGGCAGTGATCCGACGATCTAGACCCCAAAGTTCAAACCCTAACCCTAGGGTTTTGAGAAGCAAATCAGTCAATCACCCTCAATCCGAAGCAATCAAGCCACTAAGGGATCAAGGTGGTGAGGCCCCAGGGCCTTTGGTTTGTTTTATTTACAGTTTATATATGCTAATCATTGTATTTTGATTTTCCATTAATCGTCTAGTCTTGTGTGAGGAAAAGCATTGGCTGGGGAATTAATCCCCCGGCCGATACATAAAACCAGAAGGATCCCTCGGTCGTGACATCAATTCACTGGCCAAGAGATCAATTCTCTGGGACAGCTGTTTTGTTTTATGCTTTTTCTGATGCATGCTTTCTATTATCGTCTCGGCTCACCATTAATTGCGTAAAAGCTAATTAAATAGTCTACTTGTTTAGAATCAAACAAAGCATGTGTTAATTTTATGTCGAACAATTATGGGCAAGTCTCATGACTGGGCAAAGAAGGGTGCCTAACACCTTTCCCTTATTGTACTTTTGGCTCATTTACCCAGAATCTCTATCTATTTTTCCTAGTTTTTATAAACTAGGTGGCGACTCTGTTTTAATGATGACCACTATCGTGTGGCGATGTTCCTAGCCATGAGAATGTCCACAATCTTGGTTTACGAAGCAAACAACCAAACGAACAGCAAGGATCAATCTGCATGGCGATGCCTCGCTTCGGGAGGTGTCTATAGTTTTTGGCGACTCTGCTAGGGACTTGAGAGACATAACCAGAAAGTTCAACATAAGACTAACACATGCTTTCTTTAATTAATTTATCATATACATTTAGCGGGCAACCTCGTTGAGTTCACCTAATACCCCGGCATGTCACGGGTTATGTTAGGGGTTCCAGCAAATTCCACAGGCACTTGTACCTAGTGGTGTATCAAAAAGGAAACCATCCAATCTTCTCCTACGATGGGTAGGTAGAAGGACTGCTGCCCTTTGACAACAAAGCACCCTTGAGACTACCCAAACCTTACATGTGTTAAAGAGCCATAGAACTTATCAAAATAAGACAGGAACCTACAGGCTAGGAACCTACTTGCATTTGTTTGTAAAAGTTCTTCCCCACACCCATTGTATACTTGTATGCTTTAAAGTTTTCTTTTGCAGGTTAAACCTTAAGGGCCTCTTAAGATCAAAAAGAAAGGGGGTAAGTTAAACTAATCTAACTAAAAGAAAAATTTTCAGGTAAAAATGGCTGCATCACTGTTCATGTTCGATTCGCACTTTCAAGTGGTCACCAAGTTGTCTGGCCCATTCCATCCTACTGCGAAGATTCTTGACCCTTCCAAGTACATCATCCCGATGGATCAACCAAAGCCCATGGTAATTATCCCTGAAGATGACCATGTCATGTTCGCAAGAACAGTCGACAATGAAGAAGTAGAAGGCATGATCGAAGAAGAATGGCTTTGTAGGGTCTCAATCTATTTCTATGACCCCTATGCACCTACCGACGACTACTGGCCAATAGACGAGGTCGATAACCTCGAAGATGGCGAAGCAAATGAGGAAGAGTCTGTTGAAGATGATCCACTAGATGAAATATCATTGAACCTACTCTTTTATGAGGGGGTTGCCGACAATCTGTTAGGACCACGGGCCACGGTCTCTCTGTGTTGGCAAATTCCAAGACAAAAACACATTTATTTTGTATCCCTATTTTTCGAGTTGTATTTTATTTTATTTTATTTTTTAGAGTGTCTGTTTAGGAAGTGGAAGGAAATCAAATCTTTTGTAATTGAGAGGTTGAGTTTTTTTTTAGGAAACAAAGTGGAACCAAATCAAGGACAAGGAAATCAATGTGAAGCAAATCAAGGGAAATAAAAGGCAATTAGGGTTGGCACCATCATATATATACAGTTGCCCTGTATCACATTTTGGCACGAAGAAAAAAAGCAACTTCAGATCTTAGTTTATGACTTAGAGAATATTAAAAGGAGGCTGTTGGTTATGGGTCTTGGAGGGTTTTTGAGGGTTATTTACCCGTGAGAATTATTGATAACTCCAAGAAAGTTTTGTCATCTTTGCTTCAACTAATTGAGTTATCTTTCGGTGGATTTCTGGAAGCATCTTGGAAGGCTTGTGGAT
The DNA here is from genome assembly GCA_025413875.1 of Rhododendron molle. Classification (NCBI taxonomy): domain Eukaryota; kingdom Viridiplantae; phylum Streptophyta; class Magnoliopsida; order Ericales; family Ericaceae; genus Rhododendron; species Rhododendron molle. The sequence goes on along the minus strand of CM046391.1, from coordinate 30,396,014 downwards.
TCAAGGCAGCGGCGCTCAAGCATTCAGAGAGGTGTGCGTGGATTCGGCAAGAACGTCTAGGTTTAGGTTTGTGGAGTTCAAACCTATCGTAAGAGTTCTTGTAACCTCGTTTTTAGTAGTGCTTGATTTCTTCCCGTGGTTTTTTCTCGTATTGGGTTTTTCCACGTATATCTTGGTGTTCGTTATTTGTTTGCTTTTAATTTCTGAGATTGATTTTGTTTATCGCATGCTGAATCGTTGATTGAGATTAAAACATAGCAAATCGTTAAACCTAGAGGATCTAGGATTTTTTCAATTGGTATCAAAGCGGGTCGCTCGTAGATTAAGGGTTATTCCTTGAGCGGATCAATTTTTTTTATTTGCTATAGTAATTATGGAAAATTCTAATAACTTTATTGCTAAACCCCCTCTCCTAGATGGTTCTAACTATGCTTTTTGGAAAGCTAGAATGAAAGCTTATTTAAAATCTCAAAATAATCGTGTTTGGCTTTCGGTTGTAAATGGTTATACTGAGCCTACCACAACAATGGAAGGTAAGACTATTAAAAAGCCTGAAGAGTCATGGGATAATGCTGATCATCTGAAAGCAACTCATAATTCTTGTGCCGTTAATGCTATTTTTAGTTGTGTGTCTATGCCTGAATTTCAACGTATTTCCACCTGTGAAATTGCTAAGGATGCATGGGATATTTTATCTATTACTCATGAGGGGAATAATCAGGTTAAGCAACAAAAACTTCAAAGCATCATAACTGAATTTGAGATGATCAGGATGAAAGATAATGAGACGTTTGGTGAGTTTTATGCTAGGTTGAGTGAAGTAGTGAACTCAAGCTTTAACCTAGGTGAGCCTATTTCTCAAGAGAAAATTATTAAGAAAATCATGCGTTCATTACCTCAGAGGTTTATTACAAAAGTTGAAGTTCTAGAATGCATGCCTAATTTTAATTCCATGAAGGTTGAGGAAATTGTTGGTCATTTCTTAACTTTTGAAACCAAATTATTACAATACGGATCTCAAAAAGAGGAGAACAAAAACGAGGAAAAATCTTTGGCTTTTTCTAGTTTTAAGGTCTCGGATAGTGATGACGATGAATTGGACCAAGAAGAAATGGCTTTATTTGTTAAAAAATTTGGAAAGTTTTTTAAAAAGAATAAAACCTTTGGTCCTAGTTCGAAAGATAAGAATGGTGGTGACAAAGGGTCTTCCAAGGGTAAAGAGAGGAAAGAGAGCAAATTATCGGGTCCCCAATGTTATGAGTGTATGGGTTATGGTCACATTGCCCAAGAGTGTACTAACAAGCAAAGAAACAAAGTTTACAATGTTAAGACTTGGGATGATAGTAACTCCGATGAAGAAGCGAACCGTAGGGGGAATAGTAATTTCATAGCTTTTGGAGCTTCTCTACATCCTCATGAGAGTGAGTTTAATTCAGAAAATGAGAGTGAAAATGATGCAAACTCGATCAGTAGTGAGAGTGATGAAGAAAAGAGTTTACAAAAAGCTTATAACATTCTCTACAAAGAAAGCTTAGATTTGAAAAAGACTAAGATCAAGTTACTTAGTGAGATAAAGAAGAGAGATGAGGAGAATGTGAAACTCAAGCAAGAGCTTTTGGAAGCTCAAGCCCGGGTGAGTAAAGAATGTGATAGGGATGTTTTGCACAATGACTTTGTTGAGATTAAAAGCATGAATGATAAACTGCTTGTTGATTTGAATGCCTCTTTAGAGTCTAACAAAATACTTGAATTAAAGGTAGCTAATTTGCAAGTTGAGCTTGACAAGACCAAAGCTACTTTTGTAAGAATGAATGCAGGTTCAAAGAAATTAGATGAAATTCTTGGTGCTCAAAGACAAGCAAGCGACAGGTCAGGCCTTGGCTTTCATGAAGCTTCATCATCTAAACAGCTTGGAGGTAAAATGCATGAACCAAAGCCTAAAGAGGTATTTCTTAAACCACATACTTCGAGTTTTTCTTGCAAAAATAATGGTATGACACCTAGAATTATGAATGCTAAGTTCATATCCATATGTCATTACTGTCAAGTTAAAGGTCACATTAGGCCTAATTGTTTTAAGTTGCATGGATATCGTTATGGTGCACGCTATAATTTCAATAACAAGGAATTTACTATGAGGCATGGTGATAATCGGAGGAGTAGACCAGATTTTTTAAATTATGATGAGGTCAAAAGCATGAAATCTATTTCCTTATCTAAGAATGTGGATAAAATAGTGCAAGTGAAAACTAGACAAATTTGGATTAGAAAAAGTGATTTGGGCTGCATTGGTGGTCATTCTGCTTATGAGACCTAAAAATTATCTTTTTTGTTTTTCTTTTTTTTTCTCATTTCATTTTTTTTTACTTTCGATTTGTTGCTTATGTTTTTGTTATTTTAAAAAAAAAAAGATTCTGTTTTTGTTATATGATAGAAAAACTAAAAAAAATATATATATATTTTCATTTTTTTTCTCTTTGAGTATAAGCTGGGCACTATAGTCTCTGTTGCGGCGTAGTTGATTGTCATGAGTTTTTATGAGTATGAACATTTTGACTTTTATTGTGCATACTCCCTGATTCCTCCACAACGTGAGAAGTTTTGAAGGTTATATGGCATGATTTTTGACATTGTAATGCACACCTGTTCATAACTATGATGGATGGTTTCTTGATTTAGTGTCTTAGTTCTCATGAACTTGGCGTATATCTTGTGACCTACCTTTTGAGATTGACCTATGGCTACCACTCCCTATGTGATGATATCATTTTTATTTGCTCTTCTCTGTTGAAAGCACCTATTCGTTTATTCTCAACCTATCCGGGCGTTCACTTAGTAACCGGACAATTGGAGTGAGGTATTCTCTCTCTAAGCGTTCGCGTCAAAACGTGGATAGACCTTGTGAAGGTATGCTTGTTGGACCACTTGCTTAGTAATCGGGCAGTTGGAGTGAGGTATTCTCCCTCTGAACGTTCGCGTCAAACAGAAGTGGGGCAAGAAAGAAAGAAAGAAAAAGAAAGGAAAAAGGAGAACTTATTATACTAAAGAAAGGGAAATGTGCTGTTGAGGGGGAGTTTTGTGCTCTCTCATTTTCTTTCGACCGCATTGAGGACCTAGCTTGGTTTGACTTCTTAAGGGGGAGTCATCTTGATATGCCTATTGTTTATGAGAATATAGGTCCTAAATTGAGTTAACTTGATATTTGGTCATTGAAACACACACACACAACTTCGTTTGTCAAAAATCATGGTGTGTTGCATTCTTAATGCCTTCCTAGTGGTTTCATCATTGAGCATGTTCTTTGATAGTCTTGATGTTTATTTGCATCGATTCTGATGGCATAATACTTGCTCAATGTTGATCGATTGCTCTTACTCTTACTCTCTCAAGATTTATTTTATTATTGGTTATGAACATCATTACTTCTGGTGGATTTTTTTATTTTCCTACTTCTCCCTTTGTCATTCCGTGACAAAAAGGGGGAGTAATTTGTTGATTAACAGATTGTGCTTCTTTAGTGTTTACAGGACGTGACCTCAATCTGTTAGGGGATAGTTTTTCTGTGTCGAACGTGTTTTGTCATGGAAGTGCCAAAGGGGGAGATTGATAGGACCACGGGCCACGGTCTCTCTGTGTTGGCAAATTCCAAGACAAAAACACATTTATTTTGTATCCCTATTTTTCGAGTTGTATTTTATTTTATTTTATTTTTTAGAGTGTCTGTTTAGGAAGTGGAAGGAAATCAAATCTTTTGTAATTGAGAGGTTGAGTTTTTTTTTAGGAAACAAAGTGGAACCAAATCAAGGACAAGGAAATCAATGTGAAGCAAATCAAGGGAAATAAAAGGCAATTAGGGTTGGCACCATCATATATATACAGTTGCCCTGTATCACATTTTGGCACGAAGAAAAAAAGCAACTTCAGATCTTAGTTTATGACTTAGAGAATATTAAAAGGAGGCTGTTGGTTATGGGTCTTGGAGGGTTTTTGAGGGTTATTTACCCGTGAGAATTATTGATAACTCCAAGAAGTTTTGTCATCTTTGCTTCAACTAATTGAGTTATCTTTCGGTGGATTTCTGGAAGCATCTTGGAAGGCTTGTGGATTCAAGGCAGTGGCGGTCAAGCATTCAGAGAGGTGTGCGTGGATTCGGCAAGAACGTCTAGGTTTAGGTTTGTGGAGTTCAAACTTATCGTAAGAGTTCTTGTAACCTCGTTTTTAGTAGTGCTTGATTTCTTCCCGTGGTTTTTTCCCGTATTGGGTTTTTCCACGTATATCTTGGTGTTCGTTATTTGTTTGCTTTTAATTTTTGAGATTGATTTTGTTTATCGCATGCTGAATCATTGATTGAGATTAAAACATAGCAAATCGTTAAACCTAGAGGATCTAGGATTTTTTCACAATCAAATAAGGGTAATCCACCCAATCACGGATAGTTTTGGTAATTGGTGGCGATTTGTTACAACACGAAGAGTTGACAACAGCGACGAAGCAGAGATTGAAGCTCAACTAGAAGAAATAATGGCAATAGCAAACCAAATGGCCCACCAAGACTTGCAAAGTGACAATGATGTAAGTGTGAATCAAGATAACAGTAAAGTGCTGATGATCAACCTGGGTGAGGAAAAAGACTGCTCTAAGTTGATTGTGGATGCTGCAAAGGGGGCTTACCCTAACTGGACCGTGGAACACACTCTAAAATACAAAATGAAAAATGATGATTCTGATCTTAGTTCAGATTCCGATTCTGACTCCGAGACAACTCAGTCCGAGTCTAGCTGTCCATCTTTTCAAACTATTGAGTCTAGTGAGGAAAACCTGGTCAAAGCACCAAGGCATAACTTTTATTTTGAATTCGACTCTGAAATGTCTTTTGACGATTTTAGCAATGGGAAGGAAGATTTAGAGTATTTCACTTTGCCTATGATTAACTATGTCGATTCTGACAATCCAATTTTTGAGGAAGAAATTCCAAAAGAAATTCTAGAATTCATCGAGAGAGAAAAAGAGAGGCACGCCAAACCTTTTTATGAGGAAATAATCACAGCAAACATAGGCTCTGAAAACGAGCCCAAACTGGTTAAAATTGGTGTAACACTATCTTCTTAAAAAAGTGAAAAACTAATCCTTTTGCTAAAAGAATACAAAGATGTTTTGTTTGGTCTTACGAGGTCATGCCTGGAATAGACCCCGAAATTGTTCAGCACAAAATTCCTCTATCCTGATGCAAAACCTGTTAGACAAAAGCTAAAACATATGTGCCGTGATTGGGTCTTAAAGATAAAAGAAGAAGTCACTAAGCAAATCATCGCCGGTTTTCTCATGGTCACCGAGTATCCACAATGGGTAGCCAACATCATTCCAGTACCAAAGAAAACTGGGGGAATCAGGGTTTGTGTAGATTTTCGAGATCTCGACAAGGCCAGTCCGAAGGATGACTTTCCATTGCCGCACATAGATGAACTAGTGGATAACACCGTAGGGCATGCATTGTTATCTTTTATGGATAGATTTTCTGGGTATAATCAAATTCTGATGTCTCCCGAAGATAAAGAGAAGACCACATTCACCACGCCATGGGGAACTTACTGCTACCAAGTGATGCCATTTGGGTTGAAGAACGCTCGAGCCATTTACCAAAGGATGGCAACAACACTGCTGCACGACATGATGCACAAAGGAGTAGAGGTATATGTCGACGATATGATAGTCAAATCGAAGGAAAGGGAAGGAAACTATGATGCACTATAAAAGTTCTTTGAGAGGACTAGGCAATACAAACTACGTCTTGATCCTCAAAATGCACTTTTGGAGTAACCACTAGAAAAATGCTAGGGTTTCTTATCACTCAAAGAGGAATCGAAGTGGACCTTTCCAAGATACAGGTTATCATGGAGATATCACCACCAAAAGGAAGTAAAGAGCTTCCTGGGGAAAGTATAGTTCATCAGTAGGTTCATTTCCAAACTCACAGCCGCCTGTGAACCTCTCTTCAAGCTTTTGAAGAAGAATATCGATTTTGAATGGAGCCAGGACTGTCAACAAGCATTCGAGGTAGTCAAAGAGTATCTTCAGAATCTGCCTGTGTTATCACCACCCATCCTTGGGAAACCGTTAATTCTATATCTCTCAGTAATAGACACATCCATGGGATGTATGCTAGCAGAAGAAAACGACGCCAAAGTAGAGTGTGCCATATACTACCTCAGCAAAAAGATGACGGACTATGAAACAAGGTACACTCGGAGAAAACCTGCTGGGGCTAGTGTGGGCCACGAAGAAACTAAGGCATTACCTATTAGCACATCTGGTAGTTTTGGTTTCTCGTTTAGACCCAATTAAATACCTTTTCGAGAAGCCAGCACTTATCGGAAAGCTAGCTAGATGGTTATTGGTTCTAGTAGAATTCGACCTCAAATACATGACAAGGAAATCAGTGAAGGAAAGAGCCGTGGTAGAGTTCTTGGCAGATCACCCTATAACTGAGGTCGAGGCAGAAGACTTCATGTTCCCTGACAAAGACATCCTATGTCTCCTAGACGACACTTGGCAGCTTTACTTTGATGGAGCATCGAACCAATGTGGATGTGGCATATTGTTAGTCTCCCCATACAACTCTCATTTCCCTCTGTCATATAAACTGAGGTTTGAAGTCACCAACAAGCAAGCTGAGTACGAAGCCTGCATTGCTAGAATGGAGGCAACCCCTGAACTAGGGGCAAAAAGGGTGGAAGTCATTGGAGATTCAAACTTGGTGGTGTCCCAAGCAAGGGGAGACTGGAAGATCAAGGAAGACACGGTGAAGCTATACACTCCATGCTAGAAACTCTGATTCCACAATTTGACTCAGTCATCTTCACGCATACTCCACGAGTGAGCAATAGGATTGCAGATGCATTGGCAACACTGGCCTTTATGGTCAAAATACCCCTGGGAGATTCACAATGCGGCCTCTCATGATCAAGCAGAAGGTCAAACTAGCATGCGAATGCACCTTCACTGAGGAGGGTGAGGATGATGTGAAACCATGGTACGAAGACATGAGAAAATTCCTAGAAGAGGGACAGTATCCCTCCGAAGCCACCTCAAAGGACAAGATGGCTTTGCGGAAGTTTGCAGCCCGATTTGTGGTCTGCAGAGGAGCATTGTATCGAAGGGCACATTTGGGTCCAAATCAACTTTGCGTCACAACAGAGGAAAGTCACAGGGTAATGGTGGAAATACACGAAGGAATCTGTGGGCCACACGTGATTGGGGCAACAATGGCAAAGAAAATCCTGCGTCAGAGATATTACTAGACTACAATGGAGGTCGATTGTGCTGACTACGTCCGCCGATGTTTCAAATGCCAAACTCATGCTGATCTCATCCGCATTCCCCCTACGGAATTATATAGCATGACGTCTCCTTGGCTTTTCTCGACTTGGGGGATAGACGTCATTGGTAGTATAAATCTAAAAGGGAAATACAAGCATCAGTTCATTCTAGTAGCCATCGACTACTTCACCAAATGGGTAGAAACAACTTCTTAATGCTACCTTTAAAGCCACTCACGTGGCCAAGTTTATCCACACCAATATCATTTATCGGTATGGCGTACCTCACGAGTTCATCTGTGATAATGTATCGCACTTCAAGGGGGTGACAAAAAAGCTTTTTGCTGAATTTGGGATACAGAATCATCGGCCATCTACTTATGGACCTTAAACCAATGGAGTAGTTGAGGCTGCAAAAAAGAACATCAAGAGTATTCTGCAGAAGACTACTGACATCTACACAGACTGGTCAGAAATGCTACCGCTAGCACTATGGGGTTATCGAACAACTGAAAGGACTTCAACTGGGGATACCCCTATTCCCTAGTCTTCGGGATGGAAGCTGTCTTGCCTATCGAACTAGAGCTACCCTCACTAAGGGTTCTGGTAAAACTAGAATGATTGAAGAAGATTGGGTTTAAAACTGCTACGACAAGTTGCTAGATGAAAGAAGGCTAAGAGCATTATACCATGTGCAAGGGTTTCAAAGCCGCATCGCACGGGCATTCAACAAAAAGGTAATGCTAAGAGACATCAAAGTGGGAGACATGGTGCTCAAAGCAATTCGTCGCCACATTTCAGACCTAAGAGGCAAGTTTAGACCAAACTAGGGAGGATCCTACTTTATCAAACACATACTATCTGGAGGAGTAGCGTACATTGCAGACTTAGATGGGAAGGAATTCGTAACATTAATCAACATCGACAAGCTAAGAAAGTACTACCCCTAAGAGATGCTCGTTGGGCCAAAAACCACAAGGGTGGGTAGACTCAAGCAAAAATTAGAGTAGCCAGCTTGGTCGAAAACCCGCAAGGGCGGCTTAGGCAAAAACTAAGGCATAAATAAAGCGCTCGCTAGACTGAAAACCCACAAGGGCGGTTTAGGTAAAATCAAGAGCATAAAAGGAGAGAAAAATACCCGAGTGAACCTTAACAAAAAAAAGAAAAGAATCTTTTTGGAACTACATTTATGGTCTGATTCCCTCCATGTGATACATAGGTAGTCTCCAGATTGAAATTCAGCCACTACTATCACTATCACTACCAAATTTCTAGGTCTATCCTAAGCATACTCACTATCAAACCATGGCAAAGGCATTTTTAATAAAGCAAACAATGTTTTATTACTTCCAAGGAAAAAGGAAAAGCAAGGTCAAACAATTCTCAATCTATGAAAGCTAGAATCAAACAACGAACATCTTTTAAATGCATAAGCAATATGTCAATCTCTAGGTCTTCATTCACTTTACACTTTTGCCTTCCAACAGGTCTTTCTCCATCCAGCGCTTGTACAAGCCTGATAGCTTGTCAGCAAAGTTCTTAGCAATATCTTGCATCACTCAGTTCGGCAATAAACGAAGCACATTGCGACGAAGGTTGGCATCATGGGCCTTGGAAACAGCATACTCAGGATCACCCAAGACTTTGGCTTGTTTAGCCCCAAACTGTATTTGAAGACGAGTGGGAAAGTAGAAGGTAACTTGAGCGATACCAATCATCGCTATGCCAAAATGGTTCATGGTACTTACAGTCATGCTTTCAACACCATACCAGGGGCAAACCCATTGAATTCGATTGCCCTTGCGAGTCTCCATCCATGCTATCCAAGCAGCCTCAGTTGGAAACTGTTTAGTCACACGACGCTCCATACAATGGTCTGAACGACAGGGAAGCTGCTCTGGCACGTCCCATACCCTCAGCTTCTCAAATAACCATACCCGTAGAAAACAAGGAAAAATCGCGAGTTGTGGAACACGTAAGTCAAAACAAACAAGAGCAATGAGTGGAAAGATAACTTAACAATAAACAAATAAAGAGCGAACCTTTAGTAACAAAGGATTGCCTGAGAACTGGGTTGTTGGATTACCCTTCATTGCATCGAGACCCATCAAGGTCTCTGCCAACACTAAAACAGCAAAACCTACACAGTTTCCAATTTGTTGGATGAAATCAAGCAGCATAGAATCAGCATGGCTAGAGGAGGGGCCAAGTAGGTAATAGTGGAGAAGGCAAACACACATCGCATGAAAGCATGCTTTCTGTTGAGAAACCTGATGATGAGCTTCAGTTGCACCAAAACGCTGGACAAGCTGCAGGGTTTCCAACCTTGCGTTCACCATGAAAAACCTAACCTCATGTTTCTGAACTTGGAGCAGAGCCTTCAAAAGGTTGCCACGATTGAACAAAGGGTTAGGGACAATGAGACCATCTCTATCCTAATGCCCCATAATAGCTGCAAACTCCTCGATGGAAGGACACAATTCTTCTCTTCGAAATCGAAAGATGTGAAGAACAGGATACCACAAGCTAGTGGCTGCACGAAGAAAAGCAAAATTCACAGGAATTGGGCGAAGGGAGAAGAGGAAGTCCATACCGAAAGACTTAAAGTGTAGACGGTCGAGGCCATTGAAACAATTCAACCACTGATCAGGAACCGGTTGTGCCGAATGTAAGAAACTGTTGCTGACGAAACCATCGGGTTCGTAGAACGCGTACTTATAGGCTAGGTTGGATCCTAGTTCGAATCAGAATCGAATTCTAAAATCCGTATTAATCAAGTCGGTCTCTCAGCTGGCACTTCAATATTGCAGCTATCGGATCCATTCCTTGGCCCGTGCAAAATCAGGGCTGACTCAAAGTCAACCCCAAGAAAACCAATCAATCCCTCGGTCGCCTAATCGATGGCTCAACCGCCAAAACAACTTATTCATAGAGTTATTTCACGGTTTCGTCCAGTTCAGCGGATATGAATTTCATAATAAACAAAATGGTACAATTGTAGCATACAAAATCACAAATCAGAACAAAAGCTTTTGTTTCATATAAACGAAAGCTTTTTACATCAAAGGTGAATCATCCCACATTTTCTAAACAAACTATACATCGGTTTCCTATCGGACTAACCTATGCAGGAAGAAAAATAGAAAAAAACAAGAAAGAAGGAGAAGAGGATGCCGAATCCTCTGGTGGTTCGAACACCATAGACCAGCTGCAAAAAAGAAGAAGATACCCTTAAGGCGACGTATACCAGAGAAGTACTGTGGTGCAGTAGAGACATCATATGGCTATGGGCAGCATGCCCTGGAATTTCCGGATTCCAAAGCGCAAGGGCCCATAATCGAGGGAGCGCGAGCGGAGAAGCAGGCGCTCGCAAAAACACAGAGTCGCCACTCGGGTTTGAAGGTCCGACACCCAAGGAACCATATTTCGAAGCACCTGCCGCGCTATTTGATTTGAAAAAGTGAAGGAACTAGTCCGTCATAACCATATCTGGGTTCGGGAGCCAGGTTACGAGAGGGGAAGGGTTTTAAGGCACCCCTCCCGCCCAATCCGAAAATCGGTCTCTTCTTAGGCATTTTGAAAACATTGTGATTCTTCTTTTATTAATCAATTTTTTGCCAATTAGGGCGGGGGAATAGTTTAATGGGGATTAAAGCTGTAACAATTTGCAAGATGTGATAGATAGCATGGATGAGCAGTTAGTATAGGGTGAGAACAGACTGCTGTGGGATTTTATAGGCTGAGCCCACAACCCACAGCTCTTATTCTCAAACCTTCTGGGCTCTGGAAGGACCAGTGCACACCCAGGACAAACCAAACAGTTTATAGCAGTTTAAATATACAGTTTAAGACAATTCTAAAAGGCTATAGAGCCACAAAATTACTAAAACACCCCTTAAACAGTGAGGGGACAAAGCAGAGGCCTAAAATCAAGTTAAACATGCATGGCAAGCTACTGGTCGGGGACGAACCGTCGCGCGAGGGTTTCAAACTGTCGCGCGAGGGTTCTCTGATTTCCAGAGAGTGCCCTCGGCAAGACGATGGTTGCGCCTGGCGCAATGGTCAACGCTCCATTTGACCATCGCACGAGGGTTCTCAGTGGACCGCGAGGGTTCAAATCACCTTCCAGTGTTTGGTTTTACTCATCCTGGGTTCTGGGGTAGGTCCAGAATGATCCCAGGGGTGCTCTAAAACTGCTTGTTTAGCATGCAGCACACTGATCTACACCTAAAACATGCTTCAAAACAGTAAGAACTATTTATGAAACACAAAGAACAGGATACCCTTCCCCACGAGGTTCATCATCACACTGACACAAAGTGTCGCGCGAGTGTTAGGAACCGTGTCGACTTTAGGAAGACTCGGTATTGATTACTGTGCTTGGCCTCGCCAGCCCTCGTGATCGAGCAGAGAGCAGAACAAAGGTAAGCTATACCTTTGGTTCTTTTGAGTTTGAAAGGTGTTTGAGCTTTGAATTGAATTGAGATTGAACAAGGTGATAGAGCTTGTAAAATGAGTGTATGGAAGTGGTTTGAGTGAGGGAGTATCAAGGGTATTCAAAGTTGTATAGCCCTTTTTGCACTTGAACTTTGGTAGCTTTCTTTCTTCTTCTCTTCTTTTGAACCATAAATTGTTAACCCTTTTTTTGGAACCCTTGATAATGAAGCACCATGGGGGTATTTATAGGAGGAGTGGTAGAAATGGTGTATGGAGGAGGGATAACCAACAAACAAGGGTTGGTTTGGCTTTAGTGGCCTAATTTCATCCTTTTGAAAGATTGGTGGGAGATAGGTGATGCAAGGAGAGATGCCCAGCCAGTTCACGAGGTCTGGCTGAAGATACTTGGTGATTAAGCTGCCCAGCTAAAAAAGGTGATAGGGACAGGCTTAGAACCGTCGCGCGTGGGTTTCAAATTGTTGCGCGAGGGTTCTCCCTGGAACCATCGCGCGATGGTTCCAAACACTCGCGCGAGGATGCGCCCTGGGGCGCAACGGTTGCGCCCTGGCATGAGACGAATGCGCCCTGGCGCGGGTCAGGAGGGTTTTTGGCTTTTGGAAGTGGCTTAGGTTAGGTTAGGTTCAAGGGTTTTTCAAACATTCAAAGCTCAAACACTCAACATTCCCGAGGTGTTCTTGATCCGTTTCATCATTAGGGAATCAAATATCGTAAGTAAACTAGTCTGGAAGCCCAGATTGGGGTGTTTACAATGGCTCAAAAGAATCACCACATGGCCCAGAAGAATCATCATACCATGCACAAATGCCACCCTAGGAGTTCCGCGTCACGGAAGTAAGCCCCCCATGTGAGGGTCCCTAATCAAGCCTCAAGACAAGACCGAGAACATCGCGGACTCCCTCCGCAATCACTGACCGTACGTTACCCATGGCCCGAACCTGACGGGAATGAAGGGGAGAAGAAGTGAAGAGGTCCTCGGTGGAGGTCTTCAGTAGAATGGAATGAAGAGAGAAGGAGAGAAATAAAAATAAAAACGTCGAAGCCTTGGCTTTTATAGAGCTCTGGAAATCAAGCGATTACGCGGCCGGGACTTCGATCCTTCGGCCGAGATATTCATTATGCGGCCGCTGGATCGATCTCTGGCCTCCTAATCTATTTCCTGCAATAGTAGAAGATTTTGCTTACGGCACCAATTCAAGCCCTTATAGAGTTCTAGGTCCATAACCAACAAAGGCAATAATGGAATTACCCTTAGGGGCACCCCCGAGCACAAAGAATGCTATGCACGAGCATTTAACCCACTTTGGAATTCTCCACAACGGCAAGCTCACGACTACTGGTCACTTGACCATTGAGGGTTATCAAACTCGAGCTCTTGCTCCCAGAGCCCATCATCTCCGCAGGCTCTATGCTAACCATCTCAATAGCTCCCTCCCAGCTGTTCCACTCCTCCCAGTAGCTCTATTTAGCAGCTCTCCGTGCCTATTATCTCAGTAGCTACATGCTCGATACCATCAAAGCTAGTCAATGGCTCCCCTACCTCAGCAGCACCCTGTGCTCAATAGCTCCATACTCGAGTCACTCAGCAAGCTCCATCCTCATTATCCCAACATTTCCATATCCAGCAGCTCCGTATTCATTCAGCAACCCTATGCTCAAGTCGCTCATCAGCTCCGTATTCACTACTCCAGCAGCTTTAAGTTCAAGTCACCATCAACAGCTCTAAGTTCACTTTCACTATCAGCAGCTCTATGCTCAGACTCAGCAGCCCTATGCCCAAGTCACTCAAATAGCTCTGCACTCACCTCAACAGCCTCGTGCCTACTATCTCACCCATTCGGTAGCTCTACAACCCAGCCCCAAGCTCATTATTTTCACAGCTCTGCGCTTACTATCAATAGCACCATGCTCATTGCTTCAAGCTCCATGGTCACTACCATCAAGCTACTCAATGGCTCTATGCTCATGCTCAGCAGCTCTACGCCCATGCTCACCATCTCAGTGGCTCTACTCCTATGCTCATCATCTCGTACATACTATCAAGTTACTGAGCAGCTTTACGCTCGTGCTCGCCATCTTAGCGGCTCTACGCCCGTGTTCACCATCTCTAGCAGCTCTACGCCCTTAAATTCACTACCACTATCAGTGGTTCTATGCCCATGCTCACTATTGCTCAGCAGCTTTAAGCTAACCTTCTCAGTAGCTTTACACTCGCAACCTCAACAGCTTCACATACTTCAAGTCACTCAGTGGCTCTACACCCACAAACTCAGCGGCTCTATGCCCATTATCTTAACTGGCTCCATGCCATAACCAATCAACAAGATATCATCTGTTCTCAAGCTCTATGCTTGAATGCTCAAAATCCAATATTTTGAATGCTCAAAGCTCTTCGAATGCCCAACCACTGTGTACTGGATGCTCAAGTTCTATACTTGAATGCTTAAGCTCTACGCTTGGATGCCCAACTACTGCGTACTGGATGCTCAAAGCTTGTACTTGAATGCTCGGATTCTGCCATCCGAATGCTTGAGCTCTACGCTCTGAAAGCTCAAGTCCAGAACTTGAAAGAAGCTCTACGCTTAAAATAAACACACACGCACGGGCCCATGCACATTAGCATCAATCACATCACCATTGTCATCATCGAGTCTGCATCATCATATCTATTCACATCTAACCATCATCATCATACACATATTTTGCATATCTCACTCATGAAATAGGTCAACCCCGCAATCAACCAGTTCTACACCTCGGTTTTATTGGTCCAGCAACTCGATCCTTTGGCTCTATGCCAAAATTTATGATGGGAAAGCTCTGTGCACAGACCTTCAGAATGCAATCGGCTCTACGCCTCGGTTCAGTCATTTCAAGCTCTAAGCTCCTTTGGCTCTTGCCTTATAATTACAAACCAGTTCCGCACCTCAGTTCAATCACCCCAAAGCTTTAAAGCTCCAACTCCTTAGGCTCTCGCCTCATGGTTGCAACCAGTTTCGTGCCTCGGTTCTCTCATCCAATGCTCTGTGCTCCAGTTACTGGCCTTGTGAGCCCCAATCTCAAAATCGGAGTCCGATTGTCTCTAGTAGACAATTTGGATTCCACCCAATTACATCAATTCCTTCTAGCTCATTCACAAGGATAGGCTACTCTACTGAGCTCCCCTTAGTCAAAGTAAGGATGATCAAGAAAAGTAAACGACTCACCCACAGTGTATTGATCTACCCCAAAATACTAAGGATGCTTTTCGCAAAAATTTATCTGGTAGCGTTGTGCTTTTTCAACTACTATCTGCCAAAATCCTGGCCTAGGTATGTTGCACTACGGCTTTAAGCCCGAAGGTACATCTTCTATTTCTAACCCTCCAAACCTTTTATTTTTCTTTATTGCCTTTCCAAACTACGGTTGGTCTGAATTTCCCTTGTGGAATACGTAGGCAGCCTCCTGGCCCAACCATAACTAAAACCTTTTTCAAAAGCCGTTGGAATAGTGGTTCAACCAAATTGAGTTGCTTTTACAGATTTGACTCTTACTTAAACATTCGCAATTTGTTTATGTTCAGTCAAAAAAGGGCATCCGTAGACACCCGAATTTTTCCTAACAATTATTTCAACTCCCACCTTGGGGACCATCCCGATGATGAATGGATACAGTGATTGATGATTGACTTCTCGTGAACCTTAGGACTTATGGTGAGAACTTTAGCCACTTAGAGGACCATATCCAGAGCCAAATAGCCTTTCAGACAGAAATACAGTATTCTAGGAGAATCCATCTATCAGCTGTAACATTGATCTCACGGCCTCAACATCATTCTTTCACCCTTGAAAGTTGTTGCTTGAAAATCTCCATGAGAGATCGATCACTCGGTCACCATATCGTCTATTTTTCAGATTCTGGAATGTTCTGTCATATGTTTAATCCATTCACAAAATCGTAGCAGCCTTTTTCCGATGCATTCAGGCTACGAAGCGGATCACGTCTAAAGATCTTTTTACCCAAGAATTCCATTTTGATCCACGCCATTTGATTGGCTGGAGTGAGTCATCAATTGCCTATAGAAAGGGCCCTTAGGGTTCTAAAATTAACATAACAATTCACCCTCTCTAGCCACGAAACTTTGCAAAAAACTCTCTCAGATCCCCTCTACAAAAGCCTTAACCTCTCGAAGGCAGCCGCGATCTGACGATCCAGACCCCAAAGTTCAAACCCTAACCCTAGGGTTTTGAGAAGCAAATTAGTCAATCAACCTCAATTCGAAGCAATCAAGCCACAGAGGGATCAAGGTGGTGAGGCCCAGGGGCATTTGGTTTGTTTTATTTACGGTTTATACATGCTAATCATTGTATTTTAATTTTCCATTAATCGTCTGGTCTGGTGTGAGGAAGAACATTGGCTGGGAATCAATTCCTGGCCGATACATAAAACTAGAAGGATCCCTCAGCCATGACATCAATTCACTAGTCGAGAGATCAATTCTCTGGGACAGCTATTTTGTTTTATGCTTTTTTTGATGCATGCTTTCTATTATCATCTCGGCTCATCATTACCTGCGTAAAGGCTAATTAACTAGACTACTTGTTTAGAATCAAATAAAGCATGTGTTAATCTTACGTCGAACAACTATGGGCCAGTCTCACGACTGGGCAAAGAGGGGTGCCTAACACCTTCCCTTTATTGTACTTTTGGCTCCCGTACCCCAGAATCTCTATCTGTTTTTTCTAGTTTTTATAAATTAGGTGGCGACTCTGTTTTAATGATAACCACTATCGTGTGGCGATGTTCCTAGCCATGGGAATGTCCATGATCTTGGTTTACGAAGCAAACAACCAAACGAACAGCAACGATCAAAGCTGGAGGCATCACTGCTCTCGTGGCCAAGATGGCCCAGCTTGAGGAATCCATTGCCAAAGCGGAAAAAGTCAAAGCTGGAGGCATTGACTTAGATCGTCTCTGTCTGTATCCTAATGCCAAACTTCCTGAGAAGTTTAAAATGCCAGACTTGGCAAAGTTTGATGGAAGTGGTGACCCTCGGACCCATCTCTATAGTTACCATGCTGCAATGAAGCTGCTGTCAGTTGAGCCTGAGGCCATGTCACAGCTTTTCCCTCAGACTCTTTCAGGCCCCGCCTTCCAATGGTTTCTGTCACTCGACATTGCCAAAAGGAGGACTTGGGAGGACATTGGGACTGCGTTTATTTCGCAGTACAGTTACAACTCTCAACTGAAGATGACCACACGAGAACTAGAATCCACAAAGATGGAGGCAAAGGAGTCCTTTGCCGATTTTGTCAAGCGATGGCGAGCTAAGGCTGCTCTCATGATTGATCGCCCCAGTGAGAAAGACCAGCTCCGCATCATCTCTCGAAATCTCCAGCCGGACTATGCCAAGCATTTGGTTCTCGCTTAGGCATCTGCAAACTTCGACACCTTCTATGATTCCAGCCTGGCCATTGAGGATGCACTCCAAAGCGGAATTCTGACAAAAGGGGAATCTTCTAATCCCCCAAAGGCAAAGCCCCGTGCTTACTCTGGAAACACCAATGCTCTGTTTGGGACGGGGACCTACTCCAATGCAGCAACCAGTGGTACCAACACCTCTGCTTCCAACACCACAAACCACATCGCCGATGTCCTGTCGGGTGGAGCAGCTCAACTCATTGATCTGGACGGCAACGAGTTCAACACTCTGGTCAACCTGGATCAACTCAAGCATTACTATCCCTGAGAGAAGCTCGCTGGGCCGAAAACCACAAGGGTGGGCGGTCCCAGGCAAAAATTAGAGCAAGCCTGCTAGACTGGAAACCTGCAAAGGCAGTCTAGGCAAAAATAAATAGGCAAATATCAAAAGCTCGCTAGGCTGAAAACCTGAAAAGGCAGTTCTAGGCAAAATTTAGAGCGTAAAAGGAGAGGTAAACACACGAGTGAACCTTAGCCTGAACTACGTTTTGACCTGATTCATTGAAAAGGGATACGTAGGCAATCTCTCTGTGAGATTCGGTCACAATCAATCAACTCGACCCACGGTTTCCTGTTCCAGTATACATGCTGACCTACAAGACCGGCTTGGTGTTCAATACCTGGACCAAAAGGGGAAAATTTTTCACTTTTCACTTTTATTCAAACTGTTATTACATGGCTGAGCAAACCTTAAAAACAGTTAAACATAAAAAACAGAATACATGCTGGAGGCCTTGACAGGCTCACAGTTTATTTTAGATCATGTAGGTTTCGGTCAGGAGTCAGTCTGCATTTTGTCTTCTTGCAACTTCTTTCTGTAGCCATGCTTTGTAGCGACGTTGCAGGATGGTGCTGAAATCAGGATCCGCTCCTCCAAGTTGTCTCAGGCCCCAATTGTGTGCATATCCGTTCAGGTTTTGGACAGTGAATGCAGGAGTATGGAAGGCTTCCACCCCAGCTCGGTGTAACCCCTGGCTCATCCCTAGCTGCCGAAGGATACGGCCTGGAATATAGAAGGTGAAGTTGGACAGCCCAGCAATCACCATTCTTTCATAACCTGCGGAGTGTAGAGCCATGTCTGGAATGTTTAGCGCCCTGTGCCTCCAAACTATTTCCTGTGGTGACAGGTTGTTCATGAAGGCATACCAGTCCTCTGTGGACATTTCTTGGTATAGCATCCCTCGTTGGTGCATTCGACCGGGCAAGTGCGGCCAATTCGCCTCTGGAGCTTCAACCAATCCCAGCTTGTCTGATAACCACAGCTGCATGAGTGAAAAGACAAGTAAGGAGCTATATAAAACTTGAGCGGAAAAACAAGTCAGAAACTCCGATATTTGCCTTAGCTGAGTGTTGAGGTAAAAGCAGAATGTGTGAAAGCCAGAAAAAGGTGAGCTGAGTGAGTTTACCTGCAGTAGGAGTGGACTGCCGCCGAACGTCTCCGTCTGGCCGGTAGCTACCAAATCCAAACCCATGAGCGTTTCCGCCAGAACCATAGGCACAATGTTCTTCCGGACACCTAGCTGAGTGGCCACGTGAACCAATGAAGGATTAACTCGGCCATCGGCAGGCACCAGCAGATATGCAGCCAACACACAGATTGTTAGAGCAAACCGTCGCCTGGCCTGCACAGTGGTATCCGTGAGGTCACCTTCAGGGCCATACCACTCCATCAGGCGCATTATATTTATCTGCCCTCCACTTAGCAGACCCTCTGCTGCACCTTTTGAGATCTTCAGCGCGGATTTCAAGAGTTTGGACATGCTCTCTCGGTAAGGAGGTACAATAATCACGTTGGACGCAAATCCTTGGAGATGTGCGTGAAATTCCTCCACTGTTGGACATAGTTCGTCATTGCCAAATCGGAATACGTGGACATCTGGGTCCCAGAACCGCATTGCAGCCCATAGGATTTCAGGGCGCAATCTCACGCTTCGGAGATAACGAAACGCGGCCAGCCCGTGGGTTCGAAATGATAGCCAGTCGCCTGCAACGAATGTTTCAAGCCACGGGCCAATCAAGGTGGGGAGGTGATTTGCCATTTCTTATTGTCTGGGGTTTTAGTCTGGAGACAAGTGCCTTACATTCATGGAGGGTTAAGCTTTTTATAGCCCAAGCATGGCAGGATACTTCTCTTAGTCAAAGAAAATATCTCTGGGGCTTGGTATACGTCTTTTCAGGTCTCAGACACTTTCTGGACGTCCTCATGTGGGGACAAGGCCTGCAAGCACAGCAACTTTCTGAAAAGGGTCAAACATGGCATCTGAGTTGAACAACATCATCGCGCGACACACTGGGTCTCTCGCGCGAGGGTCTGTTTTCTTTCAGGTTTTAAAATCAGCCTACTGGATTATTTGGAGTGATCATTCACGTTTCATCTTGGGCTGGCTTTTAGGGTTTTGGGCTTTACTAGCAGGTCAATTCAAGTATTTCGACGCGGGGGTTCGAAATATTCATTTTATTCAGCGAACCGAGCAAACAACACCATACAGCAGTTCTGACAATCAAACAAAAGTACAGAAAACTATTCGGATGCCTAACGACTCTCGAACTTATTCTCAATTACAGGCGGAATCCTTTTGCGTTCAGTAATATCCCCCGGGCCTTGCTTGGATTTCGGCACGAAGCCATGCCACGTAACGGCCATCTAGCCAATCTACGAAATCTGGGCTAGGGCCCTCAAGCACCCCCTGTCTCGCGCAGTGAGGGCACATTGAAGTCAGGCAAGTGGAATTCCTCGATCCCGGCTTGGTGCAGCCCTTGGCTTATGCCTAGTTGGCGTAGGATGCGACCCGGGATATAGAAGGTGAAGCTCGTCAAGCCAGCGATTATCACCCTTTCAAGGCCTGTTGTATTGACGGCCATTTCGGGCATGATCAGCCATGGACATCTCCAGACAAAATCATCAGACTGCATGTCATGCAGGATCATACTCCATCCCGTTACGTTCTGTTCAGGATACAGCAGGGGCCGTTCTAGCAATCGCCTCGGGAAATGTTCCCAACCCTCTTGTGGAGCTTCGAGTAATCCCATTTTGTCAGAAAGCCACACCTGTGAGCGAAAAGACAAGTAAGGAGCTAGATAAAGCCAGAGCGAAAAGACAAGTAAGGTCCTGGAGTGATCCTTAGCCGAGTGTCGAGGTAAAATGCGAAAGTGCGAAAACCGAAAAAAGGTGAGTTGAGTGAGTATTTACCTGGAGCAACCGTGGGCTGCCACTGAAGACATTGCTCTGTCCGCTTTTGAACAGATCCAAGCCCATCAGTGTCTCGGCCAGGACCGTCGGGATAATGTTTTTTCGGGCTCCCATTTGTGAGGCCATGCTCACCACGCTGGGACTTACCCTTCCGTTAGCAGCAACCAGTGCGTAAGCCGCCAGCACGCAAATTGAGAAGGCAAAACGTTTGTGAGCCTCTTCAACGTGATCCGTCAAGATGCCGCCTGGCCCGTACAACTCAATCAAATGCGCAATGTCCAATTCGTCATCATGGATAATGCTGGCCGTCAGCGCCCCGGAAATGTTCAGTTTCATCATCAGTAAATGGCTCATATTCTCCTGCACCGGGGGAACGGCAAGGACATTGGGATTTGCGAAGCCGGGTAGGTAGGCTTGGAACTCTTCCACTGTTGGGCACATTTCGTCGTCATAATTACGGAAGACGTGCATGACTGGATCCCAGTAGTTCATAGCAGCTTCGAGGAGCTCGGGGCGTGGCCCCACGTATCGAAGATCTCTGATTGAAGCCAGCCCTCGAGTCCGAGGACTCACCCATTCATAGGTTTCGGTTCTTGCCAACCAAGGATCAAGCATTGCAGCAAGTGGACTCTCCATTTCAGATAACCGATGATGTTCTACACAACTATCAATGGGTTCCATTTATGGGGTTTTGGTTGGAAGTGTCGGTTCCTTATTCATTTGTGTTGAAGGAAGAAGTTAAAAAGTTTTGAATACTTTACATTTGGCAAATGAAGGGCTCCCCAATTATGTTAATTATTGTGTGCAGACCGTTGGAGGCCCCCCTAGCATCTCCTGGTGTCTTCAGAAGTTTATTCCAGTAAGCCAGCCTGACAGGGGTTGACTGTCGCGCGAGAGTCTCACTCTCCCGCGCGACATCTTTCGCGCGTGCATCTCACTCTCTCGCGAGACAGAAATCACTCGGCGAGTGTCCTACTGGCTCACGCGATGGTCCAAGCTGCAGTTTTGACAGCAGCTACTGGTTTGGCTTGGTCATTTTGGGTTCCAGGGTTTATTTTGCCTTTTATGGTTCCTACAAGTCTTAATGGGCATATGTGACTGTACTCGCATCGGTTACGGAAAATTGCGCTTAACGAAGATTTTGGACCTTCGGCGGTTTCAAGTTCAAATGGAGGTTTTGGAGGTTCAAATCCGTTCTAGGGTTTTTGCCAAGTTCTCTCATGCCGCACAGTCATATGGAGCGTATGTGACTGTATGGAGGTGTCGGTTTCAGTCCGGGACATAATTGAGTCTTGTTTCGCTGTCTCGTGTCTCTTTTGTGTCTTAGGACACTTTTTGGCATATTTCTCGCCTCGGGATGTATTTCTTGATTCCGTCAACTCGTGCAAGTCACGTTATGCGTGCTTGACCTTATGGAAGCGTCTGTTTCAGTCAAAGTCAAGTATTTTGAGTTTTGGCCTATTAATGCCCAAAATTTCATAAAATTCGTATCCTCGTATCCTGGCCGTGTCCTAGGGTACGTTTTCCGTTTTCTTTCGAGCTAGTCACTTCCCTACATACATGTGCGTCTGCAGTCGGTCTCAGTATGTTATCAATGCAAGTTTGGTATTAGTGGTTGGCGTTTTGCCTCTTTTATGCATATAAAGAGCGAATAAACCAAGAAAATGCAAATTTTATAAACTAACCTTGCTATATCAAACCAAACCAAAGGAAGGTGTTGTGTCTATGGCACTCCGGCCAACTCAAAAACCACCAAAGTATACCTGGGGCACACTCGCCCGCTATCACAAGGCACGCAGGCCTTCAAAAAGCAAAGTATCAGAGTATCTAAGGCACGTTGGCCTCCATATCTAAACTACTTGGGCACGCAGGCCCGAAATCAAATGCAAGTCATAGAAAGTAAAGAGGCTCCTCAGTCATCCTCATCCCGTCCAAGCCAGTCGGTATCTCTCAAGTCCTCCTCAACATCATCACCACCATTGTCATCATCACTGTCATCTTCATCGGCAGCAGCAAGCTCGTGCGGATTCTGCAAGTACTGAGGGTCATCGGCAGTGTCGTCGGAGTCGCTTCTGGCCTCCTCGTCCTCCTCATCTTCTCCCTCCTCTTCCTCCTGGGGCTGGACCAAGACGAGCTGCTTCTTGCGGGCCGGCTCGCTTTGGCCCAACCTATCTCGCCTCTCTATCCTGTACCTCTCCTCAACGCCGCCGCCTTCTTGGCTGTCTCCTTGCTCACCACGGCAGGCTGTGAGCTCCTGGTGTGTCAAGTAGTAACTGGAGGTGTGGTGGTCTGTGCTCGTGGTGGAGACCGTGCTCTCTTCCTAGAAGCCGCCCATCCCTGTGCCTGCATGTTTATATGTTGTATTAGTATATGTTTTGCAATATGTTTGTCTATCAAATGTTTAAATTGACAGGTACATTCTATCAATTGGAAGCTATCAGCAATGTATTGGTATCAAAGCAAGCATGCATGTATCAAAAGCAGGCATGTATCGTATGTATTGAAAGCAAGAAGGAAGTGTATCATTTTGTATACCTGAGTCCTCCGGGACGCGGCCGCCTGAGCTGGCTGAGCTGTGGGTGCTGGATAACGCAACTGCAATGGCATGCCTTGAGCTGCTCTCCTCACCAAGTTCTCCAATGCAAGCATGCGACGTAGGGCTTCGTTCACCCACTCAGCAGGCACCTGTGAATGTTTTGCAATCATCAGATATTCTAGGTACAATTCAAGGGTTTTGAAGTTATGCAAATGGAAGTTAGCTTACCTGTACAGTCACGGCCACAGGCTCTCTAAGGGCAGGCACAAGCTCTAGCTCAGCTGTATTCCCCTGATGGTCCACTACGTCTACCTTCCAAACCAACTCCGGAGGCCCACCGACTACTGGCTTGCTTTCTCTATGTCTCACGCGGCGCTCTCCTCCTCTCTGTACCTCAGCAGCGGCCCTTCTCTCGGCACCAGACTCGCGTGCCTGCTCCTGGATCTCTCTGCGGGCCCTGACACCAAGTGGTCTCGCCAAGCGATCTCTCTGGTAAGCGCCATAGTCCATCGTCAGACGCAAATGGCGTACCAACTCAGTATCCGGTCTCGTGAACCTCTCCAACTCAGCCAGTGTGTAGTCTCCTGTATGGGAAGCTCGTGGTGGGAGTGGCCCTGGTACTTGAAACTCCGGAAGACCAAGTGACTGACGGACCACTCGATCCCCTAAGTACCATTGCCAGCCAAAGGCCGACTCCAGTAGTACCCTGCTGGCTGTGACTGCCCTGCTCTGTGCCAAGTACTCTGGCTCTGGCCCGCTCGTCCTCCAGGGATTCCATTCAACCTGCATAAAATGGCAAACAGGCAATATGCAAAATTGATCAGCGACAGCATTAAGGAAAGCATGCATGATAGTTCATTTGGGTTCTCTTGTTATACCTGTGACGCTCTCAGCTCGTCCAGATACAGCCTGTAGGCGTTGAGGCTGCCTCTCCCTTCTTTCGTCCCCCTGTACTCCTTACTCCATTTCAACGCACGAGGGAGGATACTCAAATCTGGATGCTTGCACTCCGGAGGGTACATCCTTAGGACCTCGTATGCCCAGAGCTGCAGTATTGTCAAAGAATGGAAATACATCAATCATAAGTGGCACAAGTACGCAGTTTAAAGCTGATACATAATTGTATGCAATCAAGAGATACGATGGAAATTATGCTACAATAATTGAATTCATACCTCCCAGAAGCGCCAATAACCGGCCATGCTCTGCCCATTCCTCGAGGCATCGCCGAAGAACTGGTAGGCAGTGCCTAGTGCCGCTCCGCCCCAATCAAACCGCGAGGCTGTCCTCAAATCCCTCAGCGCTGGCAGGTATGACAAGTGCACCGTGCTTCCCCTGCCCGGGAATAGTGAAGCTCCAAACAGGTACAACAGGTATGCCCGGGCCATCTGTGCCTCCTCATGCTCATTGGCGGGCTTCTTCTTCAAATATCGTATAAACTGAGCATACCTCGCTGCTCCTCTCTCTACCTGGGGCACTTCCCCTAAGAACCACTCCAGAGCCGCTGGATCGGCGTGTATCCCTGAGTCAAACGGGATGGGCTCTCCCAAGCCTCGGCACTGTGATTGCCGCAAAGTCCGATGGCGCCACCGCTATCTCTCCGGAGGCAAGTGGAAGGCATTGGACGTATCCCTCCACCTCTCGGCTAGTGCAACGAGGACAGCGTGGTCATTCCTCGACCGCACTGCCAGTGGTCGGATGAACTCTCAAAGCCTGGCCGTGCATCCACCAACTCCCTCACTCTCGCTGGCAGCCCTAGGTACAGTGCTTGAGAACTGCATGGCCCTCCAAAGCCCTGGATATCCCTCTGCTCCGCCTGTTTTAGACAACAAAGACAAGCAGCAGGATATAATGTTAGCATGCAAAGGCTTTCATTTTCAAGTTCTAGGTAATCAATGCGACAGCTTAGCCACGCATGGTAAACAAGCAATGGAATATGATGTTAGCATGCAATGCTCTCATTTTCAAGTTCTAGGTAATCAATGTATCGACATGACCACAGATGGATGGGTTATGTTATTTGTTCAAGCTCTTGTTCAAGTGATAGCATGCACGCGTCGCAGTATTAGGGTTATCTTGTCATTACTTGGAACTCAGTGCCATTTTTAACAGCTGGTTAGTTCAAGACTTTGCGTACGTAGTATTAATTGCGAGGGCTACATCGTCATGTTTTGGTATCTACACAAGCTATCATGAGATGGTTGGTCCAAGTTATGATTTTGGCGTGATGCGTTCATGGGGCAGCAATGGATTCATTGATGGACGTTCTCGTATGCATGGCATACTTTACGAGCATTCTTTCATCTTGACATGTCTTATACCCAATCTACAACAGATGGTTGGTTCAAGTTATTGCATGCATGGCGTTTGGGACGTAAACATATATCGTTATTCAATTACGAGGTATTCCGTGATTTTCAAAAGCTTACGAATATCAAGAAAAAGCATAAACAGGATGTACCTCGGCCCAAGTATTGGCAATGTGCACCCCGGGGTCCCTCAGTATCAACTCTGGGTCGTAGTCAGTCTGCTGTAGCGGTTTGTACCCCGCAAAGCCTAACGGTACGAACAGGTGAGGCCGCGGAGGCGTATAGGTCTCCTCTGAAAACTTCGGGCGCTCCAGGGCACCCGCCTCAGCCACTACACTCACTCTCGGCCCCAAGGCCTCCTCGGCCTCTTCCTCCTCAGCCTCTATATCAGCCGCCAGCCCCTCTGGCCCGGCTCTCTCCCTCTCGGCCTCTCTCTCAGCCCTCACCGCAGCCTCGGCAGCCTCGACCACTCTTGCCCTATCCTCTTTGGCCTTCAAAATGTATTCCCCGATCTCGGGGTGTTGTTCCAGGACTCTCGCCAATATCTCGTCGGGCGTGTGCTCGGCAATATCATCGTAGGTAATGGGCACGTGACGTGACGATGTAGCCGCGGACGCCGGCGGCCTGAATGCAATATCTTCCTCCCGAATCTCAACGGGGGCAGCCTCTGCGGTCTGTTCTTTCTCCATCTGTTCTTCCTCAACGGGCTCCTCTGCAATAACAGTCTCCTTACCCTTCGCCGAGTCCCTCGGCGGGGTTTGGCTTGGCCCGGCGTCATCCCCAACGGCCCCAGCACCAGAACTCCTGTCAACCACGGGCGGACCCTCGGCCACCATACTCGAGACCTCTGGTTCACTACTGGACCCCACGGCCCCAGCATGGTCCCTCGCGCGAGACTCCCCCTCTACCGCGCGAGGGTTCTCTCCACCATCAGCCTCCTGCTCGCGGTCCTGGATGCCATCGCCGCCGTCCATGAGCACTGCACCTTCAACCCTGGCGGGCTCCGCCGCCGTTTGTTCCATTTCTTCGACTGCCATGGGCTCTCCTCGATCCTCGGCCTGATCAACAACCTCCCCTTCGCCTCCGCCCGTACCGTGGTCTGCCATGGGTGTGTATATGAGAGTGGGTTCGTGGTTTTGTGGTGAGAATCAAGGATTTTGGGGAGAAGAGATGAGACGAGAGAGAAAAGAGTTGGGAGATGTTCAAACTACTGTGGGCGGTTCTGTAAGGTCTTTCGATGTATATGAGAAGAAGCAGCGTTGGGCCGGGTCTGGGCCGTTTCAAAATCCGGATCCAGAAACAGCTCCCTCGCGCGAGGGCGTAAATAGCTCGCGCGACACACCTTTGGGCTCCAGGCCCATTTTCCCCAGCAAGCAGGCCCAAGTCAATTATTATCTCTTTTAATTGAAATCCCAGGTGTAATCATGGTCCTAATTTTTTTTTGGGATCATATTTGGATTAAATTCCCGCCATCTAAAGCACTTATATCCTCAGCGACGATCTATCCGTCCACATTCAAATCAGCGACGATCTATCCGTCCACAGTCGAATCAACGACGATCTATCCGTCCGCATTCGATCAGCGACGATCTATCCGTCCAATTTCAAATCAGCGACGATCTATCCGTCCAATTTCAAATCAGCGACGATCTATCCGTCCACATTCAAATCAGCGATGATCTATCCGTCCACAGTCGAATCAGCGACGATCTATCCGTCCACATTCAAGCGACGATCTATCCGCCCAATTTCAAATCACGATCTATCCGTCCAATTTCAAATCAGCGACGATCTATCCGTCCACATTCAAATCAGCGACGATCTATCCGTCCACAGTCGAATCAGCGACGATCTATCCGTCCACATTCGATCAGCGACGATCGATCCGTCCACATTCGATCAGCGACAATCTATCCGTCCACAGTCGAATCAGCGACGATCTATCCGTCCAATTTCAAATCAGCGACGATCTATCCGTCCACTTTCAAATAAACGACGATCTAACCGTCAATTAGCGACGATCTATCCGTCCAATTTCTAATCAGCGACGATCTATCCGTCCAATTTCAAGTCAACGACGATCTATCCGTCAAGACTCTCTTCGGTGCACGGTATTTTTACATGTTTGTGTGCTTTTTCATTAAATCGGCTTTTGGGTGGATTCGGTGGGTGTCTAGAAACCTTTGACGTTACCCGTACCTGTCAATGGTGCTCCGCGTGCCGTCAAAGGGGGACTACTGTAGACACCCCAATCTGAGTCTCCCGATCGTTTTACGGTTTCTTGTTTCCCCGATGATGAACCGGATCGAAAAGCAGTCTTAAGGTTGGAAAGGTTTGAGCTCGGTATGTGTGGAACCCCCGTTGAACCCTTTTGAACCCTTAAACCAAGAAATTAAAGATAGTCAACACTGGGTCTGGAGTGGACCGTCGCGCGAGGGAATCATTGCCTCGCGCGAGAGTCTGCTTTGCCAGGTGTGGTCAAAGTCAAACATTTGACTGTTGACCCACGCGCGACAGGTGGTACACTCGCGCGAGAGTCTCACTCTCTCGCGCGATGGTCCTGGGCTGTCCCTTTCACCTTTTGCCAGCCACTTGGTTGCTTGCCAGGGCTGTGGCTGCTGAGCCCCGTTTTTCTCCATAGAGCACTGTACAGTTCAGGCCTTGGGAATACACCCTCACACAACCCTTCCCATCACCTTTCCACCAAGCTTAGCCACCAAGTTTGGTCCTAAGGGGGTGTTTGCCATCCCCCTTTGCCCTTACCTCCTCCTATAAATATCCCCCTTGTTCTTTCTTTACAAAGGTCACTAAGTCACAAAAATTCACCACCTTTGAAAGTTTAGGAGATTGAGAATCCTTGCAAGCACAAAGGCTCTCAACTCTAGCTCACATCCTATACCATTCTTCACTCCATTTTCCATCACAAGCTTCTTCAATTTGTTCAAACCTTTCCAAAACTTTCCAAGCAAAGGTATAAACACCTTTACTGCTTACTGTTTTGATCCCTGAGGGGGGCTGTCAGGGCCAGGATTGGTAATCAATACCAGTTCTGGTTCAGCAGAGTTACAAGAAATTGGTTCAAGCATACCCTCGCGCGAGTGACTCACATACGCGCGCGACAGTCCACTGTCTCGCGCGACAGTTCTCGTGGGGTTTGGGGATGCTAGGTTTTCTTGTTTTTCATGTTGTTATTTATTTTACAGCTTTGTAAGCATTTTAGATCACTGTTTTGCATGTTAAAACAAATAGACTAGACTTTTATTGCTTATTTACTTTGTTGGAATGCTTCTGGGTTGTTTCTGGACATGTACCGGAGCCCAGAGCATGCAAAGCAATTCCTGGAAGTCCAGTCAGGACACTCGCGCGAGAGATTCACTGTCTCGCGCGAGGGACCCCCTGGTTCCAGTGATTGCCCTTGCATGAGCAGCTTGGCCCTTGCCCCTGTTTTGACACCCCCACTGTTTAGGGGTTGCATTTCAATTAATTTGGCTCCTGTTTGTAATAATTTGTAATAATCATTTACTTACAGTCAATATAAACTGCTTGGTTTGCCTCCTGGGTGTGCACTGGTCCTTCCAGAGCCCAGAAGAGGATAGAATTCAACCTGTGGTGAGGGATGAACCCTCGCGCGAGTGAATGGTTGTCTCGCGCGACTGTCCTATTTGCATGCATGTAAAGCCATGCATGTAAAGATGGCTGTCATGCATGATTCACCCATTCCGTTTGCCGTTTTGGTTTGTTTCTCACCAGGGGGTTGGATTTTATCTTACTTTCTTTATTTCCATCCATTCGTACCATATTCAATCACATCTTGCAAATCATGTTACAGTCTTAAATCCCCGATTAACTGTTCCCCCGCCCTAATTGGCTTAAAATTGGTTAAAGAAGAATTCGAATCACAAATATTTTCACAAAATGCCTAAGTAGAGACCGATCTCTGGATTGGGCGAGAGGGATGCCTTAAAACCCTTCCCTCTCGTAACCTGGCTCCCGAACCCAGATATGGTTATGACGGATCGTTCCTTCACTTTTTCAAATCAAATAGCGCGGAGTGCTTAATACGTTTCCTTGGGTGACGGACCTTCAAACCCAGGTGGCGACTGCGTTTTATGAAGCTCCGCTCGCGCTCCCTCGATCTATCGGGCCCTTGCTTCGGGAAACGAAATTCCCGGAGGCTCGCTTTGGAATCCGGAAATTCCAGGGCATGCTGCCCACACTCGTCATCGTCCTCTCTCTCTCGGATCCATCTTGTTTCCAGGGTCGTCGAAGGATTCATCGGAGCCACTGCTGAAAAGCAAGCGCTCCTCTTCTTCTTCGTCATCCTCCTCTCCTTCCTTGCTCTTGCTCTCATTCTCTGCGGCCTGGGATGGCACTCCCTTACTCATCTTTTGAGCTGGCCGTTGTGTTGGTTTCTTCTGCACTAGCCTCTTCCTTAGCTGGATCCGGAATTTCCCTGTCGCAACCTATGCTCTCTGCACCTTGCCGCATGTTTACCGCTGGCTGTGAAGCACTCGCCTGTCTCTGGGCCGCGACAGGAGAGGTGGTGGCGCTGGTTGTCTTCTTTTTCTAGATAGGCCGCGCAGCCTTTCGCCTTAAAGCCGCCCTAGCTTGTCCCTGCTTTGTAAATTCATTCAAGTCATTTCAGTATATATTGTGCATATTGTTTATATTAAATATTGAAAACAGGAATCTTACCGGTCCTATGATCCATGCTGGCTCTGTTCTGGCAGGCTCAAACTCAATCGTGGCAGCCTTTCCTTGTGCATCGCATACTGCAAGTGTCCAAGAAAGCTGAGGAAGGTCGGTCGCTGCTGTATAGCCAGACCTCTCCCTCGAGCTGGCCGTCCTGCCCCTCTGACAATGTCTCTCCTGCCCTGCTTCTCTAGCTTCGCTCACAACTGGTTGGTGCGCCATCACCCTAAGTGGTCCTGCTAAGTACTGCCTTCGATTGATGGCATAGTCACACTCTGGCCTTTGGAAGGCTGAAAGGTCTGCCAGAACACTAAAACGTTGCAGCTCGGCCAGCGTGTACCTACCTGTGTCCGGGGCACGAGGCAGAAGTGGCCCAAGGACTTGGAACTCAGACCAGCCAAGCGACTGTCGCGTCACTCAATCGCCCAAGTACCACTGCCACCTGAAAGCTGACTCCAGAAGCACTCGGCTCGCTGTCACAACTCTGCTTCTCGCTATGTACTCAGGCTCAAGCTCAGGCTCCATGCCACTCCACTAGTCCCACTCCACCTACAACACATTCAAAAGCCAGGATAAGGGGCATCAGTGACAACATTAAAGCATTTTAAGGCGAAATCAATCAACAATGGAGTTCTAGTTTACCTGGGTGCTTGACAACTCGTCGAGGTAGGCTCTGAAAGCTAGAAGGCTTCCCTTGAACTTCTTCTTACCCTTATATTGTGACCCCCAAACCAGGGTACGTGGAAGCATCCTCATATCCGGACACCTGCTCTCAAAAGGGTACATCTTCAACACGTCATAGACCCACAGCTGCAAGGTTTTCAAACAAGCAAGGCATCAGAATACAGTTTGTGCAATTCAAAGGTTACAAATGAAATGGAAAGTATAAGTGTGGATAGAATTTGAACTACAAGTTTGAAATTCATACCTCCCATATCCTCTAGTGGCCTACAGTTGCCTTCTTATACCGTGTGAACTCCCTTATAAAACCATAGCACTCCCCTAAGGCTGCTCCTCCCTAGTCATGCCATGGCATGCTTGTTTGGGTACAGCGTGGACCTGAACAAATATAGCAGATAGGCCCTCGCCATTTGCTCCTCCTCTTGCTCCGTGGTCGGTTTCCTCCTCAAGTAGCCCCTGAACTGCTCATACTAGACCATCTCCACTCATTTCTTACGTGCCCATCCCAAAAACCACCTCAGTGCTGCCTCATCTCTATGGATCCTTGAGTCAAACAGGATTGGTTCACCTCCCACCCTCAAACCTGTAATAGCTGCAAAGTCCAGAGGGGTCATAGTCATCTCCCCAATCGAAAAGTGGAAGGTGTTGGATGTATCCTGCCACCTTTTAGCCAGAGTAGTCAACACAGCGTGGTTGCATTTTATCGACGACAGTGTGAGGATGAATGGGCCAAACCCTGTAGCGCCCACCAATTCCCGGACTTGCTTAAGCAGTCCCTTATATAGCTTTAACGAGCTCACTGGACCATTATGCCCCATCGAGCTGGCCACTCTCTTTTGTTCAAAACAATAACAGCCAAAACAAAGGAAATGCGTCAGTACATGTGCAATACAGATACAAAAAAAAAATCAGTCGATCTCAATTATTCAAAGGCATTCTATCCGTCGATTTCAATCATTCAAAGGCTTCCTATCAGTCGAATCAATTATCAAGGCATTCTACAGTCAAATTATCAAGGGCATTAATAGTCAAGTTCAATCATTCAAAGTTGGTTCAAGTTCTAAATTCAAAGTCTAGGCATTCTAAGTCGATTCAGGGCAAATTGTTCAAGGCTTCTACACGACAAGTCAAGTGCAGTTGTTCCAATGACATGCATTACAAGCTTGATAGTTCAATAATAAGCACATGGAAATACAGTAGTGCAAAATGAAAGCTGAGGCAAGTTTTAAAGGTATACCTGTTGCCAAGTCTGCGCCAGGTGCTCTTTAGGGTCCCTCAACACAAGCTCGGGGTCGTAATGCTCCTGTCGAGGCATGTAGCGATCAACCCCAGATGAAGACGTGCGGCTTTAGTGGTGTGTATGTCTTTGCAACAAACTCGGTGCGGGTCTCCTTTAACCTAGCCTCAGCCAATGCCACCATGGACTCCTGCGCCCATGCCGCCTCCTCTTGGGCCTTCTCATCCGTCTCAGTCTCCCGCACGAGCTCCTCGGCATCCCGCCTCAGCCTCTCCTCTTCCTCGGCTAGAGCGATCTACTGCTACCGCTCTTCACAGGCTGCCAGAACTGCTGCAACCACCGTTAGGTTCTCCTCCATCAGCCGGGCAAGCGCGTCTTCGCCCACGAACTCCACGAGGTCACTTTTTGAGATAAGGTCATGCCTTGAGGTTCCCACAGGCGGTATAAACTCAGCCGGCTCCCCTGGCACTTCTCTCGGTGTTTCCTCAATAACCGCTGGACCTTTACCCCTCTCCAGATCCCTCAGTGGCAACACTGAATGTTCGTCACTGCCATCGCCTTTACTGCCACTACTGCTAGCCCCAACCGGCCCTCTGCCTGAAACTACAAGGCCTTCTACTCCACTCCTATAATCCATCTATCGAACCTGAGACCCCTTACCTCGAACCTTATTGGCGTATGCCTCTGGCCCATCGACGTACGCCGATCACCAGCATGACCCTCCTCCATTGTATGGCCACCATGGCCACTATCGATGCTCGAATCCTCCGCACTTTGGCTCACCGAGGCCCTTGTTGTCACTTGATCGTCGATTTTGGCCTTTGGAGCCTTGGCTTTGCCCATCGATCATTCACTGCCCTCGCCTCCGTGGTTCCCATCGCTGCCACTGGTGGGATTTTCCATGGGTGTGCTTTTAATGGTGGATTGATGAAGGATGAGAGATTTGTGAGAGATTAGAAGTGTTGAGAGAGTTTGGGGTTTTAAAAATTGTCGTATGGTAGTTCTGAACATCGATCAGAAGTTTATGAGACGAAGTAGATTAGCTGCATCGGGTTGGGGTCGGATTTGGGCTTAGGTATGCCACAATTATCCGCGTACACTGCTGTAGTACCCGCGTACGCCTATTTTGTTTGGGCTAGAGGCCCAATATTTCTGCATCCATTCTCTCCCTAAATTGCAGCCCATGTTGTCCTAATCCATGATTTCCTCAAAGGTTAATCATCCCTCTGGGCTAACAGAGTCCCATTTTATACCAAAGCAACGGTCTGTCCGTCCAAATTCAAATTAGCGACGATCTATCCATCCAAATTCAAATCAGCGATGATCTATCTGTCTAAATCAAATCTGCGACGATCTATCCGTCCTTCAATCAAGTCAGTGACGATCTATCCATCCAAATTCAAATCAGCGACGATCTATCAGTCCAAATTCAAATCAACGACGATCTATCCGTCCTATTTCAAATCTGCGATGATCTATCAGTCCAATTTTAAATCAACGACGATCTATCCATCCAAAGTCAAGTCAGTGATGATCTATCCTTCCATTTTAAATTAATGACAGCCTACTTCGTCCTTCAATCAAATCAACGGCGATCTATCCATCCAATTTCAAATCAATGACGGCCTGCTCCGTCCTTCAATCAAATCAATGACGATCTATTCGTGCAAATTCGAATCCAGCGGCGACCTGTTGTAGACACCCCAATTTGGACCTATTAATTAT
Organism: Rhododendron molle; assembly: GCA_025413875.1. NCBI lineage: Eukaryota > Viridiplantae > Streptophyta > Magnoliopsida > Ericales > Ericaceae > Rhododendron > Rhododendron molle. The sequence goes on along the minus strand of CM046391.1, from coordinate 30,362,413 downwards.
CCTTAATTTGTGCCCTCGAGGCTCCCCGATGATGAAATTGAATCAAAATGGGACTTTGGCTAAAGCTTGAACGATGCTTTTGGACTTTTTCAAACCAAAACCATCATTTTTTTCGACACCCTGAGGGCAAAATGGGCACACATTTTAGCACATAAAATATATTTGAATGAAACCAATTGGGTTAGAAAGAGGACTCGACGGGTGTAGACACCCCAATTTGGACATTTCGAATTTCCTTAATTTGTGGCCCGGAGGCTCCCCGATGATGAATTTGGATTGAAACAAGCCCTTGACCAGTCAGAACAATGCTTCTTGGGAGACTTTAAAAAGGAAAATAAAATTTCTAAGCCAGTCCCAAGCGCTCCAAATCATTTTCAAAATCTGGGATCTGACAAACTCTCGAGCGCTCGAGAGGGAAGTCCCAAGCGCTCGAAAGTGCTTCCGAGCGCTCGAGACTTCTGTGCTGCCCAATGGGTGCTGGAGCTTCCCCACTTCCCATGCAAGCCATCATTACAGCCGTTTTGGCCGGTTCAAACCTCAGGCAACACTCCACCTCAGTCAGAGATGAGTCAGGCCTGATGGATTTTCAAAGATTCCATATTTCATTTGCCAAAATGAGACCATATACTATTTTGCCTATATAAAGGCCATTCCAGCACAGAACAGACACGAATTCTCTCTCTCTAAAAACCCTCTGACTGTTCAAACCAAACCAGTTTTCACCCCTTTGAAAAACTCTATTTTGAAAAGCAAAACAACCAAGAATCAAAACATAAAGAAGATGGAGGAAGTTCAGATCATCTCCAACTTCTGATCTTCTGAAACTTGCATATCTTTTTCCTCTTTCAAAGCCTTCTCAAGAAGCAAGGTTCCAACTTAAAGGTAGAAATTTTCTACCTTAGTGTCAAGCATAAATATAACAAAGGTTGTTTTCCTTTCTGAGGGAGGTCCCTCAGCCTTCTCAGTCTTCAATACTGAGCATGGGTTGAGAAACTTCAGTGTTGAAGCAAGTACTCCCAAGCGCTCGGGACTACTCCCAAGCGCTCGAGAGTGGCTCCAGACCTGCTTTTCTTCTTTTAAAGTGTTTGAATGGACATGCATGGGGAGTAGGACGTATTTCATAGCCGTTTTAGCTCTTTTAAAGTATGTTGGTGCGGACGATCTGCCTTTTTAAGGAAAAATAAAGAAGAAGGTCTTCATTTAAAGACATGCTAATGAATACTGGTCAGGATTTGAAAAGAGAAACCTTTTTCATACCTTAAAAAAACAGAAGATCCAATGTACTAGCATACTACATTGATTGCATGGGAGGGTTGAAGTCAATTCTGGGGTGTAAACTACTCCCGAGCGCTCGAGATCACTTCGGAGCGCTCGAGAGTGTTTGTATGCAGGCTTCAACCCATCTTTCTTCTAGTTTGACCCCCCTACTGCCTTTGCATGTCCATGCATGCATCCCCTTTTTTGTCTCTTATAACTGTAAAACTGAATTTCAGAAAGGCAAGGATGCATGGCTAGGAAGAGTGGGTCTGATCTAAGTCTACTAAGCCCTCTGTTGAGCCTATGACATGTTTATTGTTATTTCAGTTTATGTTTTCAGTATTATACCCTATTGTATCCTGTTGTACTAACAAGATGTGCAGGTTGGGCATGTAATACTCCCAAGCGCTCGGGAGTGCTTCCGAGCGCTCGAGAGTGGATCAGTGACAGCACCTTCCAGTTTCTAGCATTTTGTATTTCATTACCATTTCTCATTTATTCACTGTACACATGCACATGCATGCACACCTCTGTACATGATATATCTGTGGATACCTGCTAAATGAATTAATGAAACAAAACTCTTTGAAAAATCCCACAAATGTTTAGTAGAGACCGATTTCAAATCGGGCGAGGGGGGTGCCGTAAAAACCCTTTCCCCCTCATAACGTGGCTTCCGAACCCTTTTTCAAATATCTGGTTTTCAATTCAAATCAACCATTTTCAAATAAAACGGTTTCTCGGGTGGCAAACCACAAATCCGAGTGGCAACTCATCAAAATTTTCAAATCGATTCCAAAAAGAGGCACTTCTTTTCGGGCCGCCCCGATTCCACCTGGGGCTGTGGTAACCCACAACGGGCTTTCCAACGCTTCGAAAAACACCCAAAACCGAGTTCGGGAGTGTCCGTGGCAGCCCGCTGAAGTTGGGCAGCCACTCCCAAGCGCTCGGGACCACTCTAGAGCACTCGAGAGTGCCACTCCCAAGCGCTTGGGAGTGCTGACAGACCAATGCATGTTGAGCTTGACCTTTGACCATGGCTTTTTCAGATTTTCAAACCTTCCATTCAAGCCTGCACGAAGCAGAAGCATGCCTGAGCCAGCAGAGCATCTCATGATGCCTTTTTTCCTCCCAAAAACATTTTTCTTTCCATTTTTATTTGATTTTTGGCCCCCTATAAGTACCCCTTCATTACCAGCTGAAATGACCACGAAATTTCCCCCTCTCACTCCCCTGTTTTCAGAAACCCTTGTTCTTTACCACCCTCTAACATTTTTCAACTTCCACCTTCAAATAATTTTCAAAGAAAAATCCAAGAAAATCACAAAAACATTTTCACTCTTAGATACATTCCAAGACTCCATTTCTCACTGTTTTTCAGCCCTCATTCAAGCATTCAAGTCAATCCAAGAAGTCTTGTTCAAGCACAAAAGCTATAAAATTCCTTTTTATACTTGAAAAGTCCACTATTTTTCTCCTTCTGAGGGAGATCAGGGACTCACACCAGTTCCTCATACTGGTTGTGAGCCACCCAATCTTGGTTTAACAACAAGAGCAAAGGGGCATAAAGGTGTTTTTTGTGTTAAGCTTACTGGAAGCACTCCCGAACGCTCGGGACTACTCTGGGGCGCTCGAGAATGACTCTAGTCCCATTTTCCTTCTTTTAAACATTTAAATGGACATTCAAGGGGAGTGAAATGTGTTTTCAAACAGATTAGCTCTTTTGAGGTGTGTTGGTATAGACGATCTTCCTTTTTTGAGAAAAAGAAGGAAAATCAATTTTATTTAAAGACATGCAGAAGAGCTTTGTTCAGAACTTAAAAGGAGAAATTTTCATACTTCAAAAACCAAAGATCAAGTGTACTAGCACACTACAATGAGTGTATTAGTCGGTTGAAAATCAGTTCTGGGTGTAAATCACTCCCAAGCGATCGAGATCACTTCCAAGCGCTCGGGAGTGTCTGCATGCAACTTCAGTCCATCTTTCTTCCAGTTTGACCGATCTACTGCCTTTGGATGTCCATGCATGTGTCCCTTTTTATCTCTTAGAACTGTAAAACCACTGTTTAGAGAGGCAAGGATGCAAAGCTTAGAAGAGTGGGGTCTGATCCCATTTCACTAAGTCCTCTGTGGAGCCTGTAACTTGTTTAAGATTATTCCAGTTTACATTTTTAGTATTGTATCCTGTTGTATTAACATGACTTGCAGGTCGAGCATGCAATACTCCCAAGCGTTCGGGAGTGCTTCCGAGCGCTCGAGAGTGGGTTCTGTGACAGGATTTCAGCCTCTGTTATTTTGTATTTTGTCATTACTCTCATTACTTCCTATACACACGCACATGCAAGCACCCCTGCACTTGATATATCTCTGGATACCTGCTACTTGTTTAATGAATTAAAATCCTTTGAAAAATCCCACAAACGTTGAGTATAGACCGATCTCGTATCGGGCGAGGAGGGTGCCGTAAAACCCTTCCCCCCTCGTAACGTGGCTTCCGAACCCTCAAACGAATCTCTGGTTTTCAATTCAAATCAATCATTTTCAATTAAAACGGTTTCTCGGGTGGCGGACCATAAATCCGGGTGGCGACTCCTCAATTTTTCAATTCGATTAAAAAATGGTGTTTTTCAGGCCGCCCCGATCCACCCGGGGCTATGGTAGCCCACACCTGTCCTGTCCACCAAATACACCCCTAGCAGCATCGATTCATCCAGAACTAGCTCTTCCCAAGGAGAGTCCACCTCCGCAATAGCCTGTTCTGTCTAGTTTAACCAATCTGGTTCTTTAAGTGTTCGTGTCTATTTTTGATAGCATGTTCTGTTCTGGATAGCCTAGAAGGGTGCCTAGAAAACTTTGATGTTACTTGTACCAAGTGAATGGTGCTCCAAGTGCCGTCAAAGGGGGACTATTGTAGACACCCTATTTTGGACTGTCCAAATTAGTTTACTTGTGGTCTTTGATTCCTCGATGATGAATAAGATCAAGAACACCCCGAGATTGTAAGTGTGTTTAAGATTTGAGCATTCTTAAACCCTTTCAGATCCCTTTTAAACCCTTAAAGCCAAAGCCAAAAAGCCTCAGCAAACCCTACCTGTGCAAATGGTGCCCAACTGGCATGTGCTGGTCCATTGCCACATGTCAATCATCGGTTAGCTTTGACCAATGGACTGGCGCATGCAGGTCCAGTATTGGCATACGCCAATCAAAGTTAGTCCCTTCACCTTTATTCAGCCACATGCACAAGACTTTTGAGGCACCCCTATTCTCTGTACAACCGTCTGAGAAGTGATCTCGAACAGGGGGATGTTCCGCTCTCTCTCACACCCTCCCCATCACCTTGTCCCATGCATTAAATGCATGGGAAGCTTACAGTCCAACCCAACTAGCCCTCCTGTAGCTGGTTAACTCTCCCCACTCCCTCTATAAATACCCCCTTGCATTTATGTGCAAAGGGTTACCAACTTGAAGAGCTAGTTAAAGCTTTAACCCATTTAAGCCTCTTGTTCATCATTTCTTTATCAAGGAAGTGATCAACAAGCCTCACACACTCCTCCATACATACATCCCCATCTACATTCTTCATCCAAACCAAGTTTAAAGTTCAATCACTCCAACAAGCTCCAAAACCAAAGGTATACCACCTGTAGCAGTACTCTGTTCTGATCCCAGAGGGGGGCTTGCAGGGTTAAGACTGGTAATCAATACCAGTCCTGGCCCTAAAACTAGCAAAGTTTTCAAAGCTGTTCATGGTTAGAACTGGCACACGCCAGTTCCAAGTACACGTACGCCAATCATGGCTGTATGTACAGAACTGGCGTGGGGATCAATGTTTAGCTATTTTCTATTTTTCAGTTCCTCTATCTCACTGTGTGCATGATAAAAACCAGTTTATTGCTTTCCATAACTAAATCTACTAGTTTACTTTTCAATATTCATACATGCTGCTATGGAACACCTCTATAGTCTTTCTGAACCTGCCTCAGAACCCAGAAAGTGCAAAGCCAAGCACTGGTAAAGTGGCTTAAACTAGCGTACCGCAGTGGTTTACCCACTTATGCCAGTCCAATCCTGACTAGTGGCTCGCCATTGCATGATAACTAGGCCTTGGCCTCTGCTTTTGTCCCCTCACTGTTTAAGGGGTGTTTTATTCATTTTGTGGCTCTAAAGCCCTTTTAAACTGCTTATAACTGTATATAATTGCCATATAAGCTGTTTGGTGTGTCCTGGGTGAGCACTGGTCATTTCCAGAGCCCAGAGGGTTAAAAATAAGAGCTATAGGCTTAAGCTTATTGGCATGTGCTGGTTATGAAATGGCATATGCAGGTGCAGTCAGCATGGAGTGACTCGGTCAGTGCATGCTAGTTTCTTCCAACGCATGTCACTCCGGAACAGCGTCTTCAAGTCTGCTTAAAACTCCCACAGGAGTCTGTTTTCAATCTATACTAAGTGTTTCAATAAAGCAAGCATGCCATCTGTCACATTCTACCAACATGTTACAGTTTTAATCCTCATTAACTATTTCCCCACCCTAACTAGCTAAAAAATGATCAAAGAGAGAAAAGTACAAACGTTTTACAAAATGCTCGAGTAGAGACTGAACTCCAGATTGGGAGAGAGGGGTGCCTTAAAACCCTTCCCCTCTTGTAACCTAGCTCCCGAACCTCAATGTCAAAGGTGATGACAGACTAGTCTACAAAACCTTTTCCAATCAAAATGTAGCAAAGTAATTCAAATTCGATTCTTTGGGTGCATACTGCAAAACCCGAGTGGCAACTCTAAATTGTAGCATTTTGTCGCACTTTTTCCAAAAAGGGCGCACCCAATTTTCAGGGGCGTGTGCCCACATTGAGTAATTAATCTGGCGGTTGAAGAACGGATTGGCTACCGAGGAATCAATCTCTCAGGAAGATTTTTGAACAACATGTTTCACGGGTGAAAGAATGAAGTTGAGGCCGTAAGATGGATCTCGTAGCCGAAATATGGATTCTCCTAGGATTCTATAATTTTTTTCTGAACGACTATATGGCTCTGAATTGAGTCCTCTAAGTGGCTAAAAGTACTCCACAAAAGTCCATGGGTTTACGAGAAGTAAATCAGCAATCACTGTATGCATTCATCATCGGGATGGTCCCCAAGCTGGGACTTGAAATAATCGTTAGGCCAAATTGGGGTGTCTACAGATGCCTCTCTTTGACTAAACTTAGACGGGTCGCGAGACATGTGTAGACACCCCAATTTGGCCTAACAATTATTTCAAGTCCCACCTTAGGGACCATCCCAATGATGATATGGATACAGTGATTGCTGATTGACTTCTTATGAATCGTAGGACTTTCGGTAAGAACTTTTAGCCACTTAGAGGACCCAATCCAGAGCCAAATAGCCTTTTAGACAGAAATACAGTATCCTAGGAGAATCCATTTGTCGGCCGTGACATTGATCACACGGCCTCAACATCATTTCTTCACCCGTGAAGCTTGTTGCTTGAAAATCTCCCTAGGAGATCGATTAGCCGGCCGCCAAGTCTATCCCTTGGCCGCAACATCAATTCTTTGGCCACCACATCCTTTGCTCGGCCGCCAGATCATTTGTTTTCCAAATTCTGGAATGTTCTTTCAATCATTTGATTCGTTCACAAACCCTTGCAGCCAAATCTCGATGCGTTCGGGCTACGTTAGATGATCACTTTAAATAGTTTGTATCACTCTATAACTCCAATTCCAATCATGCGTTTTGATTGGTTGAGTTGTGTAATCACTATGCCTATATAAAGGGGCATTCGGCTCCAAAATTAAGAAACTAACACACCCCCATCAGCCAAGTAATTCTGCAGAAATACACTCTCACATCCCCTCTGCAAAAGCCCCAACCTCCCAAAGGCAGCCATAAATCCGACGATCAAACCCCGAAGTTCAAACCCTGACCCTAGGGTTCTCAAGAAGCAATCAATCAATCCCATTCAATCTGAAGCGATCAAGCAACTGAGGGATTAAGGTGGTAAGGCCCAGGGGTCTCTGGTTTAATTTAATTTTCAGCTTTTACATTTAATCATAGTTTTCTGATTGTCTGTTAGTCATATAGTCTAGTGTGAGGAAGAACATCGGCTGGGTCTTCGATCCATCGACCGTTACATCAAACCAAGAAGATCTCTCGGCTGTGACATCCATTCACCGGCCGCGAGATCTATCTCCCTGGGACATGTTTATTTACTGCTTTTCTGATGCATGTTTACTTATCGTCTCGGCACACCCTATTAACTGTTTAAAGGCTTAATTAATCAATTTATGTGCTAGAATTACATAGAGCATGTTTTAATCTTATGTTGAGCAACTATGGGCCAATCTCATGACTGAGCAGATAGGGGTGCCTTACACCTTCCCCTCATTGTACCTTTGGCTCTTGTGCCCAGAATCTCTATCTATTTTTCCTAGTTTTCTTAAACTAGATAACGACTCTGTTTTGATAATAACCGCTATCGTGTGGCAATGTTCCTAGCCATGGGAATGTCCCCGATTTTGGTTTATAAAGCAAGCAACCAATCAAACAGCAACGATCAATCTGTATGGCGATGCCCGTTCTAGGGAGGTGTCTACAACATGTTTAAGAACTACAGCCGTAAAATAACTCAATTTGGTCGAACAATTATTCCAAGGGTTTTTTGAAAAAGGTTTTTAGTTATGGTCTGGCAGAGAGGCTGCCTACATATTTCAAAAGGGAAATTCAGACCAATCGTAGTTCGCGGGGCGATAAAAAAGAAAAAAAGTTCAGAGGGTTAGAGAAAGAAGATGTACCTTTAGGCTTTAAAAGCCGTATTGCAACGTACCTGGGCTATGCCAAGATTTTGGCAGATAGTAGTTGAAGGAGTGCGGAGCTGCCGGGGAAATTTGGCAGAGAGCATCTGAAGAATTTAGGGATAAATTAACACACAACAGGTGAGTCGTTTCCTTTTCATGATCATCCTTACTTTGATTGAGGAGAGCTCGACAGGGTAGCTTATCCTTGTGAATGAGCTTGACGTAACTGATGTAGTTGGGGTAGAATCCAAACCATCTTCTAGATTGGATGCCAGTTTTGAGAGTTGGGGGGCATGAGGCCAGTAACTGGAGCACGAAGCTTAAAATGAGAGAACTGAGGCGCGTAGCCTATTGTAGTCATGAGGCAAGAGCATGGGGAGTCAGGGCACGGAGCATGAAGTAATCGAATCAAGTGTAGACACCTCCCAGAGCAGGGCATCACCATACAGATTGATCGTTGCTATTTGATTGGTTGTTTGCTTCATGAACCAAAATCGTGGACATTCCCATGGCTAGGAACATCGCCACACGAAAACGGTTATCATCAAAAGACAGTCACCACTTAGTTTATAAAAACTAGGAAAAATAGATAGAGATTTCGGGTACGAGAGCCAAAAGTACAATAAGGGGATGGTGTTAGGCACCCCACTTTGCCTAGTCATGAGACTAGCCCATAATTGTTCGACATATGATTAACTCATGCTTTGTTTAATTCTAAACACGTAAACTGATTAATTAGCCTGTAAACAGTTAATGGTGAGCCGAGACTGTAGTTTGAAAGCATGCATCAGAAAGCAGAATAAAACAAATTTATCCCAGGGAGATGGATCCCGCGGCCGGTGAATCGATGTCACAGTTGGGGGATCCTTTTGGTTTGATGTACCGGCTGATGGATCGAAGACCCAACCGATGTTCTTCCTCACACCATACTAAATAATTAAACAGAGAGTCAAAATCCAACGATTAGCATGCAAAAACTATAAATAAAATGAACCAAAGGCCCCTTGGCCTCACCACCTTGATCCCTCAATGGCTTGATTGTTTCGGATTGAGGGTGACTGATTGATTTGCTTCTCAGAAACCCTAAGGTTAGGGTTTGAACTCCAGGGTTTGATTGTCGAATTGCGGCTGCCTTCGGGAGGTTAGAGCTTTTGTAGAGGGGATATGAAAAAGTGTTTTTGCAAAGTATTGTGGCTATAAAGGATGTATTATGTGTATAATTTCGGAACCCAAATGTCCCTTTATATAGGCATGGGGTTGACTCACTCTGTAACGCCCCGAATTTTGGGTACGTTAAATAAACATTTTTATTGAATAAACTTAAAGAGAGTCTAGCTCATTATTACAACATAATTCTCACAAGAGTACTTTTATTCAACAAAGGAGGGGATAAACTAAGGTTAACTACTGCTCCGCCTCTTCTTCCATCCTTGCAAGCTCCTCGGCTCCGAAGGCCTCCAAAGTGTACTGTTCATGCTGCTCATCTATAAAGTCTGACACATTATACCAGCGTCGCCCCCAGTATAATATGTCAGGGTCACCACAAAGGTAACACCGTGAGCTACAAAAGCTCAATAGAATAATCCAACCCGCTAACCCATAACTTACAACAAATAGTCATATAAATAATCACATCTACTCATTTAACAACATAATTAACAATGATACATCCGCATTCACTATCCTGCTTACGTTGGTGTCATGCCTTTCTTGGTTTCTCCTACGCGACTCATCGTATTGTGTCACCATTTCATTTTAAGAAAATCATTTGTCATTCAACGGGCTACCAAGTCCGGCCACGTTGCGAAATCTTGCATTGGCTCCTCTCCGCGGATAACCAAGCCCAATTACCAATGAAGCTACCACGTCCGGCTCCAATGGCAATCTACACAATGGGCTACCAAGTCCGGCCTCATTGCGGTTTTCGCAAGTCCACACAAAGGGCTACCAAGTCCGGCCACCTTGTGGGTTTTCATAACTACCATTGGGCTACCAAGTCCGGCCATTATGTAGTCTCAAAAATCCTTTTTATCCATATCAACCACTCCTTAGGTGTCATGTTTCTACTTTCCGGTTTTCGTGTCTCGTAATCATGCATAGACTCCGCGGCGGGACGAATCACTTTAAAGAAATCTTGAAATTAAACTAGCAAGATCATCCAACTCTATATTACCTAATCGTACTCAAATTATTACTTAAAGCCACTTATGTTTTATCAGCAACAAGTAATGCAACAAATATACATACATGTTCATAATCATCCTCAAGACAATAATATATTACAAAAATCTGTTCTTTCTTCCTTTGTGGGAAAATAACATATGTTTATTGACGAAGAAATTCATTATTTGGCATGCTCATTCTTCTTTAGTACTTTAGTAAACAAGTTTTACTAACTAGCTTTGATACCTTAACCGTTTAACTCATGGTTGTATACTTAAAGTAAGTATAATCCAAGCAAGTACATAGCATGTCCATAATCATTACTTAAAGCATAACGCCACATGTGCGGACGCCCTTGGGGTGGTAATCCACCATATGCTTTGTTACTTTACCACAAGTAATACAAGCAAGTACATAGTAGATCCATAACCATTACTTAAAGCATAACGCCACATGTGCGGACGCCCTTGGGGTGGTAATCCACCATATGCTTTGTTATAATATCACAAGCAATGGAATATAAGCTTATAGTTAAGTTAAAAGATCAACATGCGATTACTTCTACACGAAGTTATATCTTAAGTTGATTCTAATCATGCTTAATCATCCAATAGCAATGTTAAGCTCACATGCATCCAACGTTTTAAGAAAATAAACTACCATTATCATGCTTTCCTTTTAACGACTTAGCTAGGTTAAAACTAAGACAAGAAGTAGTGTCTAACATATATTTAGGATTATGGATGATTACACTATATTCAATTCGACATGCATATAATTATAGTGAGGATAAGTAGGTTCGAAGAATTCTACCGTTCTTCTTGGCGGTAGGGTGGCTACGGGAATTTCGTCGGAGTAACGGCTTACGGTGGACTTCCGGTAGCTTCGAAAGAGAAAGGTTTCTCTCGAAACTAAATCTTGACTATACTACTAAACTCTTATGGATCGAAGGGTGGTGGAGTGGTGGTTTAGTGGCGGCTTAGGATGAGCTTCTTGAAGAACAAGGGAAGAACTTCAAGAACACTCAAGAACAAAGCAAGAACAAGCAAGAACACTAAGCTTTCTAGAGAGAGAAGTTGAATGGTGAAGGTGTGAGTTGAAAGGCATGGAATGGATGCTATTTATAGGCAAAATGGAGCTTCCCCCTCACTCCACTTGGCCGGCCATTACTCTCTCTCTCTCCCCCATAAATTTGCTCCATGGACTAGTCTTATCAAGCAATAGTACTCCATCCAAGTGTATCTAGGTCAAATAGTGTTAAGTACAATCCACATGTCTAAATTCAACCAACATACACCTCACTCTCCCTCTCTCCCTATTCGCCTCTCTCTCTCTCTCCTCTCCCATGGATTTGTCTCATAGTCTAGTCTTGTCAAGCAATAGTACTCCATCCAATGCAACTTGGTCAAATAGTGTCAAAGTACTACAACTTGCCAAGGTACAACACACATGCACTTCACCTTCCCTCTCCCTCTCATTCGGCCATGTCTCTCTCTCTCTTCCCCATGGATTTGTTCTATGGTCTTGTCTTGTCAAGCCAAAGTACAACACAAGTGCAACTTGGTCAAATAGTATCAAAGTACAATGCACATGTCCAAGTACAACACACATGCACTCACTTTCCCTCTCCCCTCATTCGGCCCTCTCTCTCTCTCTTGGTCAAAGTATTCTCATGTATATATATATATATATATATGTGTGTATATCTATATGTACATTTATGGAAAGAACAAGGAAGGTAAGGACAAAACAACTTAAATGTACACATGGCTTATGATTATTCTCTTTGTATGATAAGGTACACATGACTAGTCTTGTCATTCTATAGTACTCCAACCAAGTGTATCTAGGTCAAATAGTGTCAAAGTACAACACACATGTCAAAATACAACTCACATACACTCACTCTTCCTCTCTCCCAACCGGCCTCTCTCTCCTTTCCCATGGATTTATTCCATGGACTGGTCAAATCAATTCCATAATCATGGCAAGCAACCTAAGTCTAGTCACATCAAGTCCTTCCTCTTTCAAATCAAATCTAGGTAATGATAAGGGTCCAAACAATGATGGAGGTGGTCATGGTGTAGTCTTGTCCTAGGATGGTCTACTTGGAAGAAAGACTAGAATCATTGGCTAGGTTTTGACTAGAAATGGGTTGGTAGGTAGCAAATAGGCTTAAGGCTATCAGGTGGCTTGGACAAGTGGCCAAAGATACATACACACACCTCACTCTCTCTCTCCTCACATTCGGCCCCCCTCTTCTCTCTCCCTAGCCGATTCTCTATCTTGGTCAAAGTACTTATATGTGTATATATATATATATATATATGTGTGTGTGTGTGTACATTTGTGGAAGAACAAGGAGGATAAGGACAAGGCTACTTAAATGCACACATGGTTAATGATTATTCTTTTAGTAGGAGAAGGTACTATCATATCTTTCACCAAGAATCCCATGGGAATATTGGACAATGCTATTATCCAAGTGATAATAATTTCCCCAATGGTTATTGTCCAAGGGTCTAACATTTCCCTAGCGGTTATTAACCAATGGGCGAAAGAAGTAATGATGAGGAAGCACATGACTTGTCTTGTCATCCTATTTGGCAAATCCTAACATCTATTATCCAATGGGTAAAGTTTTCCCTAGCGGTTATTAACCAATGGGCGAAAGAAGTAATGATGAGGAAGCACATGACTTGTCTTGTCATCCTATTTGGCAAATCCTAACATCTATTATCCAATGGGTAAAGTTTTCCCAGTTATTAACCAATGGTCCAAGGAAAGTCATCATGGAGTACACTATTTGCTTTTGACTAGACTAATCCAACTACTAGTCAAACTTGGTCTTCTCCCTAACAACTATTGTCCAATGGTCCAAAGATCTTTCTAGCATGTAATAACCAATGGATAAAGACTAGTCATCATGAAGTACACTATTTGCTTTTGACTAGACTATTCCAACTACTAGTCAAACTTGGTCTTCTCCCTAACAACTATTGTCCAATGGTCAAAGGTCTTCCTAGCATGTAATAACCAATGGATAAAGACTACCCTAGTATCCATTGTCCAATGGATAAAGATTACCCTAGTATCTATTGTCCAATGGATAAAGATTACCCTAGTATCTATTGTCCAATGGATAAAGATTACCCTAGTATCTATTGTCCAATGGATAAAGATTAAAAAGGGTAAAATGGTCCATCTAGGGTTAGGGCAGCCTAATTAGACTAAATGGGCATTAGGCTGTTCTAACTAATCGGTTAAAGACTAATGATACTTAATCTAGGCTTTCATTGCTCGAGTGGTATTTTGGGTTTTTATTTAGTAGGAAATTGCCTAGTAACGGAATATTAAAGCCCGACGGTGCCAAACACCAAGGGAAGGCGTGAGCATGGCCAAGGCGACCCGCTATGGCCAGGCGGTGGCCAAACAGTGGCCAAAGCAGCCCGGTAGCCTAAGCATTGGCCAAGGCAGCCCAGCAATGCCAAGGCAAAAGCGAGGCGTGACCCGATGCCAAGGCAGAACCCAATGGCAGCCAAGGCAGAGCAAGGTAGCCCAGTAACGCCAAGGCAAAAGCGAGGCGCGACCCGATGCCAAGGCAGAACCCAATGGCAGCCAAGGCAGAGCAAGGCAGCCCAGTAACGCCAAGGCAAAAGCGAGGCGCGACCCGATGCCAAGGCAGAGCCCAATGGCAGCCAAGGCAGAGCAAGGCAGCCCAGCAACGCCAAGGCAAAAACGAGGCGCGACCCGAAGCCTGGGCGAGGCAGACCCGATAGCGACCCGACGCCTGGGCGAGGCAGGCGCGACAGCGAGCCGACGCCAAGGCAAGGCAGGCGCGACAGCGAGCCGACACCGAGGCGAGGCAGGCGCGACAGCGAGCCGACGCCGAGGCGAGGCAGGCGCGACAGCGAGCCGACGCCGAGGCAAGGCAGGCGCGACAGCGAGCCGACGCCGAGGCAAGGCAGGCGCGACAGCGAGCCGACGCCGAGGCAAGGCAGGCCTGACAGAGCCGACGCCGAGGCGAGGCAGGCGCGACAGCGAGCCGACGCCAAGGCAAGGCAGGCCTGACAGAGGCCCGATGCCTAGGCAAGGCAGGCCTGACAGAGCCGACGCCGAGGCGAGGCAGGCGCGACAGCGAGCCGACGCCAAGGCAAGGCAGGCCTGACAGAGGCCCGATGCCTAGGCACCCTAGCCAAGCCAAAGTAGAGCGGTCAAGCCGACGGTCAAGGCAAAAACCAAAATTTTCCTACTAACCACTCCGGCATCGATGCGTCACTAAGCCAAACGGTAGTTAGGGTTTGCTAACTAATCGGTTAAAAGCTAACTATGCTTGCTAAGTAGGATTTCCAGCCGAGAAATATAATTTAAAGATATTATTTACTTATTAGGAAAAATATACGAGTACGTTTACAAGTATACTAGTCGTGGGAGAAGGACTAAATTGTCCGGAGTAAAATGATTCAATTTTACAAGTTTCAAATCTAATTATGACGGATTATTAGAATTTAAAAGAAAATTTTAAAGCAATCCAAGCAATTAAAATAAAATTTAAATATTTATCAAAATTTTCATGAGTCAATAACGACCGATTTTTTGGATGTTAAAAATGAAATCCAAGTATTAAAATAAAATTCAAATTTTTAACGAATTTTTTTTTTTATTTACCAAAAATCAGGGTCGTTACACACTCCAACCAATCACAATGCTTGATCAAAATTGGAATTGTAGGGTGATTCTAACTCTTCATGTCAATCTCCTTACGTTGCTCAAACGCATTGGGATTTGGCTGCTAGGGTTTTGTGAACAGATCAAACGTATGATAGAACATTCCAAAATCTGGAAAATAGACAATCTGGCGGCCGAGTGAATGATTAAGCGGCTGAAGGATGGACCTGGTGTTTGAAGGATCATTCTCTCAGGGAGATTTTCAGGCAACAATTTCACGGTTGAAAGAATGATGTTGAGGCCATGAGATCAATGTCACGGCCGATAGATGGATTTTCCTGAGATACTGTATTTCTGTTTGAAAGGCTATTTGGCTTTGGATTGGGTCCTCTAAGTGGCTAGAAGTTCTCACTATAAGTCCTAAGGTTCACGAGAAGTCAATCAGCAATCACTGTATCCATATCATCATCGGGATGGTCCCTAAGGTGGGACTTGAAATAATCGTTGGCCAAATTGGGGTGTCTACAGATGCCCCTCTTTGACTGAACTTAGATGGATCGCGAGACATGTTTAAGTAAGAGTCAAAGCTATAAAAGCAACTCAATTTGGTCCATCCACTATTCCAAGGGTTTTTTGAAAAAGTTTTTTGTTGTGGTTGGGCCGGGAGCTGCCTACGTATTCCACAAGGAAAATTCAGAGCCACTATAGTTCGGGAGGGCAATAAAGAAAAATAAAAAGTTTTGAAGGGTTAGAAATAGAAGACGTACCTTCAGGCTTCAAAAGCCGTGTGCGACGTACCTAGGCTATGCCAGGATTTTGGTGGAGGATAGTTGAAGAAGCGCGAGGCTGCGAGTGAGTCATTTGCTTTTTTTGATCATCCTTACTTTGACTAAGGGGAGCTCGGTGGAGTAGTCTATCCTTGCGAATGTACTGGAAGGAATTGATGTAATTGGGTGGAATCCAAACCAACTTATGGAGACGAATCAGATGCTGGTTTTGAGATTATGGGGTGGAATCCAAGCCATCTTCTGGAGACAAGTTGGACAACAGTTTTGAGATATAAGGGGGCACAAGGCCAGTAATGGGAGCACAGAGCGTTGAGATGAAGGAACCAAGGTGCGGAGCCGATTGTGGTGAGAGCCTGAAGAGTCGGAGCTTAGAGCTTAACGTGATTAAACTGAGGCGTAGAGCCGGTTGCATTCCGAAGGTCTGTGCACGGAGCTTTCCCATCATGAATTTTGGCACAGAGCCAAAAGATCGAGGCGCTGGACCGATAAATAAAACTGAGGTGTTGAGCCGGTTGATTGCAGGATTGACCTGTTTCATGAGAGATATGCAGAATATATATATGATGATGGTGGTTAGATGTGAATAGATATGATGATGATGCAGACTTGATGTGATAATGGTGATGTAATTGATGCTTATGTGCACGAGCCCCATGCATGTGTGTTTGTTTTAAGCATAGAGCTTCTTTCAAGTTCTGGACTTGAGCATTCAGAGCGTAGAGCTCGATCATTCGGACAGTAGAATTCAATCAATCAAAGTACTGGCTTTGTGAAGCCCGGTTTCTAAAAATGCACTTATGTGACACTAATTAGGTTACTAAACCCAATTTATAGGCTAAAAAAAAAGTGATTAAGGTTAAAGGGATATCTTCAGTCGACGTTTTGTTTCAGGACACGACGATAGCACGATATAATTATAGGAGTTCAATACTTTTCTTTAGAAAGCGTACGACATCATAATAAGCTACACATTTTAATTAGTCTACGTTGTAATCTTTTTGAGTTCGGAACCCGGACATGAATAATTGAATCATAACAAATTTTTGTTAGAAAGCAGAATTAAAATTTGGCATTCCAAATTACCTTAGTGTTCCACGTATCATACTAGGAAATTTTGGTTGGCACATGTGTCCACATATCTCATAGGTTAAGAGTTACTCAGGGGTGTTTCACCTCTAAAAATACCTAATACATATATATGCTGGTAAGAGTAAATTAATTGAAGAGTAAAAGAAAAAGAAAAGAAACAATTAGAAGAGAAAGGGAAACGGTGAAGGAAAAGAGAGAAGCACTTCGTGCACCCCCTCTGGTTCGATCTGACTTCCGACATCCTTCGATTACCGTCGGATAACTTAAATGGGTAATTTCCTCTTTCCTCCTCTCTTTTCTCTTTTCCCCACACAGACCACTGCGCGCGGCGGCGGCCCATGCCTTTTTCCCCTTCCTTTTCTCAGCTAGGAAAACGAGGATTAGCGGCGGCAACGTCGTGACAGCTGTTTAGATTGTGTACTGTGTGTGCGTCATGTGCTCTGTTTATCTGTGAATCTAGTGTGGTATGTGTATAACATGTATATATAACTGTAGGCAGATGTATACGTTTAAGTAAAACAAGAGGATTAAGTTCACTCTCAAAGTTAATTAGGAGTGTATATGTTTGTTAAATCTTGTATACAAGCTAATTTTCATTTGTTATTAGTTAATTGTTGGAACTGATGTGCGGGGTCCTATTGAAAAAGAAAAGCACATCATTGAATAGCATAATCTGAAGTAAGATTTCAAGAGTAACTTGTTGACTGCCAAAACAGTAGGTGACCCAAAATATGACTACCTATATGAATTTATTTTGGAGTACAGATATAAGAAGGTAATTGATTTTGGCACTCCAGTTTTTACCACTGGCACTCCATTTTGTGTGTTAATCATGTGAGAAAATAAAACTAAAAGTGGAGTGCCATTGGCTAAATTTGGAGTGCCAAAATCAGTTCCCATATAAGAATGGACCCAAAACTACTTAATGTAGATTCGAAATGATTCTTACGCAACCGAGCCATCTCTAAATCTAGTAGGCCGACTCAAAACCGAAAAGGCCTAATAATATTTCGATTACATTTTTGAACATGTTGTGACACCAAGTAATTGGCAATTAGGCAGGTCCGAGGAACAAGTAAGAGAGTGAGTCAAGTCTTGAGCTTAGTCTCGAGAAGTCAAAGGTGAGATACTTTACCTTGGTTATATTGTTTTTCAAGTAAATTATGTTATGTGTTTCATATGCCTAAAGTTATGATATGTACACAAAGAAAGCATGATTTGATGACATGATTTATGTCTCTCATTTTATGCCATGGAAATATGCTATGAACTCTTTATTCAAAGACGACGATTTTATGAGAATGGCTATGTTTAAGAAGGAATGATTTCATGAACACCGGCATTGCCATCTAAAGGTGACGGTGTAATGTTATTATGATTCTATGAACACCGGCCATACCATCCAAAGGTGACGGTGAACACCGGCCTTGCCAGCTAAAGGTGACGGTGTAATGTAATTACGATTCTGTGATCTCAAAGTTTGATGCATCCAGACAGCGGTGTCCCGAGTCGGGGGGACGGATTTTAAAGATACCATGACCAACAAAGGGGTTACAAGGGAGGAATGTTACGTGGCACCAGCTGCCAGTGATTTGATCATTTCACACCACGTGGGGTCGCTCCCCTATTCATGTTTAGCTCTTGGATGTTTATCACAAGATTATGCAAGTTTTACATGATGCAAGTTGTTCTGATGAGCTTTATGCTGTAGTTATGATAAGCTATGTCTGAGAAGTTTATGAAAGTTATTTCCATGGTAAAACGTATAACTTTAGTATAGTATCTCACATGAGATTTCGGCTTATGAAAATTAATTATTTTCCTATAGGTATTGCCAAGTAGGAATGAGAAACGCTGTTGCCTGGGGGACATGTAAAGCAAGTATTTAGTCAACGTTTTATGAATTTCAAAGTTGGGAATTGACTACTCCCTATTTAATGTAAGGTCAAATTATGTTGTAAAGTCTTTGATTCTTTAAGGCTCTGATGGTGTTTTTATGTCAATAATGCTTCCACACTTTTAAATTTTACAGTCTTTGCATCCTTTTAACTTTTGGGATAAGGTCGTGACAGGCTTTGAGCATCCAGTACGCGTTGTTTGGGCATCCAAGCATAGAGTTTGAGCATTCAAGTATAGAACTTAAGCATCCAATACACAGTGGTTGGGCATTCTAAGAGCTTCAAACATTCAAAATGTTAGATTTTGAGCATTCAAGCATAGAGCTTGAGAACAGATGATATCTTGTTGATTGAGGCGTGGAGCCTACCGAGAATTATTATGCCTTAGAGCCAGTGGAGCTATTGAGATGGTGAACATGGGCGTAGAGCCGCTGAGGTGGTGAGCACGGGCGTAGAGCTACTGAGGTGGTGAAATATGGGCATAGAGCCGCTGAGGTGGTGAATATGGGCATAGAGCCGATGAGATGGTGAATATGGCCGTAGAGCCACTGAGGTGGTGAACATGGGCGTAGAGCCGCTGAGGTGGTGAATATAGGCGTAGAGCAGCTGAGATGGTGAACATGGGTGTAGAGTCGCTGGGGTGGTAAGCATAGGCGTGGAGCCGCTGAGGTGGTGAAATATGGGTGTAGAGCTACTGAGGTGGTGAATATGGACATAGAGCCGCTGAGGTGGTGAGTATAATACTGATGAGTACGTGGTGCTACTGAGATGATTACGGGCATAGAGCCATTTAACGACTTGGGCATTGAGTTACTGATAGAGTGGTTTGATGGTGATAAGCTCGAAATTGCTGGGTGAACTAGAGCTACTGATGGTGATGATGGAGTTACCGAGTGATTGCAATGGAGTTGCTTAGTGGCTTGAAATGGAGCTGTCGAATGACTTGAGCTCAAGGCTGCTAAAGCAGTGAACATAGAGAAGATAGGCACGGAGCTGTTGATTGATTATGAGCGTAGAACCGTTGTACGAGCATGGAGTTGTTGGGTGGCGGTGATGGGGAGCACTGGGCCTCTGAAAGTGAGCTTGGTGAAGTTATCGAGATGGCTTGAGTATGGAACTTTATTGGTAAGGTTGCTGAACGGCTGAGGTAATAGGCATGGGGTTGCTGTAGAGTCATGAAGCTATTGATAGGGAACATATGCTATGAGGGCTGTCGTACTTTCGGAGCATAGTGACTTGGGCATAGAGCCAGAAGATAAGGGTCCGAGAGCCCGAGTTTGATGATCCTCAGTGGTTAAGCGACCAGTAGTCGGAAGCTTGCTGTTCACGGAGAGAGAGAGCCTTTTTATTCTCAGGCATGCCCCCAAGGCTATTTCAATCAACCTTGATTAATGGTTTTGTTGGTCGAGGACCCAAAACCTCATTTTTGCTTGGATTTGGTGCACTGAGCAAGATCGAATGTCATTGTAGGAAATCGATGTGGAGGCCAAGAGATAGATCTCGCAGCCGAATAATTGATATGCCTGCCAAGTTATTGATAAACCGGCCAGGTAATTGTAGACACCCCAATTTGGTCTAACGATTATTTCAAGTCCCACCTTGGGGACCATCCCGATGATGATATGGATATAGTGATTGCTGATTGACTTCTTGTGAGTCTTACGACTTTCGGTAAGAACTTTGAGCCAATTAGAGGACCCAATCCAAAGCCAACTAACCTTTCAGACAAAAATACAATATCCTAGGAGAATCCATCAGTCGGCTATAACATTGATCACACGACCTCAACATCATTTTTTCACCCGTGAAGCTTGTTGCTTGAAAATCTCCCTGAGAGATCGATTAGCCGGCCACCAGGTCTATCCCTTGGCTGCAACATCAATTCTTCGGCTGTCACATCCATTGCTCGGTCGCCAGATCGTCTGTTTTCCAGATTTTGAAACGTTCTGTCAATCATTTGATCCGTTCATAAAACCCTAGCAGCCAAATCCCAATGCATTCAGGGTACATTAGAGCATCGCTTTAAAGAGTTTGTATCACTCTATAACTTCAATTCCAATCGTGCGTTTTGATTAGTTGAGTTGTGTCATCACTATGCCTATATAAAGGGGCCTTCGGCTCCGAAATTAAGAGACCAACACACCCCCATTAGCCAAGAAATTCTACAGAAATACACTCTCACATCCCCTCTACAAAAGCCCTAACCTCCCGAAGGCAGCCACAAATCCGACGATCAAACCCCAAAGTTAAACCCTAACCCTAGGGTTTTCAAAAATCAATTAGCCAATCACCCTCAATCCGAAGCAATCAAGCTACTGAGGGATTAAGGTGGTGAAGTCCAAGGGCCTCTGGTTCAATTTATTGTCTATTTCTATGCTTAATCATAGCTTTCTGATCTTCCGTTAGTCATAAAATCTGGTGTGAGGAAGAACATCGGTATTGATACATCAAACTAGGAGGATCCCTCGGCCGTGACATCTATTCACCGACTGCAAGATCCATCTCCTTGCGACATGTTTTGTTTTATTCTGTTTTTTGATGCATGCTTATAATTACAGTTTTGGCTCACCATTAACTGTTTAAAGGCTGAAATTAAACAGATTATTTGCGTAGAATTAAATAATGTATGCGCTAATGTTATGTCGAACGATTATGGGCCAGTCTCACGACTGGGCAGAGAGGGGTGCCTAACACCTTTTCCTCATCGTACCTTTGGCTCCCGAGCCCAGAATCTCTATTTGTTTTTCCTAGTTTTCTTAAACTAGGTGGCGACTCTGTTTTTATGATAGCTGTAATCGCGTGGCGATGTTCCTAGCCATGGGAATGTTTGCAATTTTGGTTTACGAAGCAAACAACCAACAAATAGCAAAGATCAATCTGTATGGCGATGCCCTGCTTCAGGGAGGTGTCTACAATTTTTGGCAACTCTGCTAGGGATTAGAGAGCCATAACCAGAAAGTTCTACGTAAGATTTACACATGTTTTATTTAATTCTCTTATCATATGCATCAAGCGGGCAACCTCGTTGAGTTCACCTAATACCCCGGCATGTCACGGGCTATGTTAGGGGTTCTAGCAAACTCCACAGTCACTTGTACCTAGTGGTATATTTAAAAGGAAACTATTCGATCGCCGCCTGTGATGGGCACGCGAAAGGATTGGTGCCCTTTGACAACGGAGCACCCTGAGTCTACCTAAACCTTTCATGTGTCAGAAAGCCATGGAACCTATAAAAATAAGACAGCAACCCGTAGGTTAAGGAATTTTCCTGCATTTTGTCTTGAAGTTCTTCCTCACACTATGTATAATTCAATGTTGTAACATCTCTTTCTGTGCAGAAGGGTTGGGATTTTCAGCCCAAATCCTAGCCCTAGCCCTAGCCTTATTCAGCCAAGTATTGACTTGCGAGTATTTTACTTTTAAAGCAGGCACGATAGGTAGATCAAAGAAGCAACCTCAGCCAGTTTTATATTCGTACAACACTTGAAGTCACACCAAACAGAGGTCTTTACAGCCATCTCGTCTGTCACCCTCGCCTATCAAAACACCTTCACCGCAATGGTCCCAATCAGTTCCAGGGACTTCACGGTCATCTTCTCAACAAACCCGATTATCTATCAAGTCTCGAGCTTCACCAAGCAATCCTCTTACTCCCAGAATGGCAGGCAATGACGCCACTGTTGCTGAGCTCCAAGCTCAAATCACCTATTTATTAGTCGAGAAAGCAGTAAGAGAGGCTGAAGACAAGAAAGACGAGGAAGAAGCAGAAAATCCTCAAGAAGAAGCTGGAAGCCTTGATTTGGCCAAACAAGCCAAAGAAATTAAGCATGCTCTGGCCCATTCACAGGGGGATCAAATCCTAGACTTTGAAGGACTTTGGCTTTTTCTAGATTCTCAACTACCTGAGAAATTCAAACATTGATAAATTCAACGGAACTGGAAACCCCACTAGCCATGTCTGTCATGTCATCAACACCTTTAAGCCGATGGGTTTAAATGATGAGCTCATCGCTCAATTATTTCAAAGGACTCTTACTGGAAGTGCTCTTGATTGGTTCCTCACCCTGGAGTTCGAGCATTATCACACTTGGCCAGAAATCACCAATGCTTTCATCAAGCAATATGCATACAATGTCCAAGTTGAGCTAACCACTCGAGACTTGTAGATGACCAAGCAAGAGTTGAATGAAGACTTCGTTACCTTTGTAGCTCGATGGAGAGAAAAAGCTCCCAAGATGAAGAGTTGCCCGTCCGAGGAAGATCAAGTAAGGATAGTTGTCAAGAATCTGCAATCAAAATATCTGAAGCATATCTACACATAGGGCTATCACAAATTTCAAGGGCTTGCATGCTACTGGGCTGCAGATTGAAGAAGGGATCAAGTTAGGGCTCATTGGGAAAGAAGAAACCCCTCCACCCAAGAAAACCTTCCCAACCCGTATATCTCATACCTCCGTCAACACCCTTAATTGAACCCTACCGCAGGATCCTTTCCAAGCTAGCCCATCCAGAAACTTAAATTGCCCCCATCGCAAATTTGATCCTCTTTATATGACCTCATCCCAAGCCTTAGCCATTCTAAGCCGTCAAGGACATCTCAAGCCACTGAATAACCCACCTCCTCAACCACCTTATGGCCCAAGCTTTGAAGCCAATAAACAATGCGCTTACCACCAGCACCCTGGACATGAGACAGACCGCTACATGCGTCTTTGTCATGACATCCAAGATCTTATTGACAGTCAAGCCATAAAACCACCCAAGCCCAATGTGCAAACCAACCCGCTCCCTACTCACAATGCTGAACCACCGCCTCGAAACATCAATCTTATAGCCTCTCCAATAACTCCACATATAATCCTACCCAGTACATCATCCCAAATACCCAAGCCAAACCATCCCTAATCTTTCCCAAAGATGATCTTCATCTTCCTCACATCTATGCAATTGACGATGGAGATTGGTGGCTAGAAATGGGCCAAGCCCTGCCAAATGATTGGGAAGTTGGAAGAATTGAGCCTGCTGATCCTTGGAACACTCAAGAAGAAGAGATAAGTCATCTCACCAGAAGTGGAAGGGTGTACAAACCTCCCAGACTTAGTGGAGAAATTTCAACTTTAACTCGAGTAATGGAAGAAGAAGAAGAGGAAAGCCAAAGGATTGAACCTGAGGAAGACAGGGTATTGAAGCAATTGAAGAAAATCCAAGCTGATATCTCTATCTGGGGGTTGCTCATGTCCTCTTACGAGCATCGCAATTCCTTCTTCAAAACCTTGTAAAAGCTAAAGTTCCCATCAACATCACCCCTGAAGATTTGGTGGGCTTCATAACAACGTCCAATGTCCTAAAACCCGCAATAGCTTTCACCAACAAGGATCTGCCTCCTGAAGGCCTTGCACACAACAAACCTCGCTACATTTCTCTTAAGTGTGTCCTCAAACGACCTTTGACAAGCTAGGAGTCAGTACTACTGATATACGCCCTCGAACCAAGATGTAATGGGCTATGACAACTCAAAAAGAAGAGTTGTTGGGTGTGTTACCCCACCGTGGAAGTGGAGAAGATTAAAAGAGATGTGAAATTCCATGTGATGGATATACCAGCCACGTTTAATCTTTTGTTGGGAAGGCCCTGGCTACATGACACTGGGGCCATACCTTCCACTTTACATCAGAAGGTCAAGTTTACAGTAGACGGAAGGGTCGTAACCATTCTAGGAGACTCGTCCATTTGAGCTCATTCCAACACGCCTGTGCAAGAAGTAGGGACTGAAGAAACCTTTCTTATTGGGTTCAGCCTTGAAGAAGCAACCGCCGTGCAAGCTTTAATGGCTGAAAGGAGTTTCTACATAAGCACTCCTGCCATACAAATGATGAAGAAGTAGAATTACTGTCCTAGATTGGGTTTAGGCAAAAGATCACAAGGCATCCCGCAAATGATTGATCCTCCGCATAATCAATACGCTTTCGGTCTTGGCTACACCCCGACGAGAGTCGAGATAGAAAAGAGAAGCATGGAAAAAGCTAAGGCAAGAGGAAGCAGGGTCAAAGAAGAGAAACTCATGATCCCAAAAACACTCAACGGCTGGTTTGTGAGAGAAGGAGAAGATTTCCCATTTTGTGGTTTCGCAAAATCTTGGGAAGATGAAAGTACCAAGCAAAGGCATCCTGGAATGCATATCTTCTTTGATCAAAAATGGAGTGACAGTGATGTGGAAGAACAATCAAGTGCATCAAAAAGGATCTATAAATTGTTTTGCTAACAAAAAGGATAGCAAGAAGTCTGTTTTAAAACGGAGGTTTGAAGAAATGGATTATTTTGGAGTGTGTTAGAATCTGTATATTGTGTGGCATCTTGAATAATGTTGTACGGGGTAGCCAATGCGTCATGCGATGTTCTGAGCACTAACAAAGGCCTGATAATAGAGCCAGTACACCACATGGTTTACCATAAGGCCGTGCATAGCATTGTGGTAAACTGTGCGGTGTTAGTTGTGATCTGGACAGTTTTATGATCTGTTATTTTATTTTTGTGCATCATTCATTTATCATCCCCTATATAGTAGGTACCATGAGCATGCCAATGTGATGTATTCAATCCCATGTCCCTTCCCCTTACATGTTTATTAAGTGTTTGATTTTCCAAATGATATTAAAATTTTCTCCTTTTTGAAAATGTTAAGTAAAGACCGGTTTTTACCAGGTGAATGGGGTGCTTTTTCGAGAAAACCTTCCCCGTTCGTAACGTGGCTCCCGGACCCAAGATCTTAGCGTTTTCGCTAGACCAAAAGCCTTTTTCTCAAACAAACGTTCGATTTCTCGGATTGTCCATCTCAAAAATCTAGGTGGCAACTCTCGCGCAGGCACGCTTGTCGGGGAGCCCACAGTGGCTACTCTGCTGGGGATGATATTATTTGAAACTTTGGAATTTACTTTTATTTTCTAAAGAGTCGAATAATTTTGAGAGCCAAGCTTGAAAGGCATTTTCAAAAAGGGAAATTTTAATGGTTGTGTTTGGTTGAAAGTTTAGTTTAGTTTAGTTTTGATGATGGGTAGAGAGAGAAATAGAGTAATGATTGAAAATAGAGGTAATGATTGGAGAGAAATAGAGAGAGATAAGAAAGTAATAATTGAAAAAATAGGGTAATGATTAGAGAGAGAAATAGAATAATGATTGAAAACTAAACTAAAACTAAAACTAAAACTAAAAAGGTAAACGAACAAAGCCAATATCATTTGGAAAATCAAACTCTCATCATCCTGCACACTTTGTATTGCACAAGCCTCACTAGTGTGTTCTGGCAATCTTGCCCGGTCCGCCGGCGACAAGCTCTCCCAGGATACCTAGCAACCCTCGACCGTGACGAGATCGTACCGTTTGACCATTGTCTCACAATACACTTGATGAAGGGAGGTACATCTTGACTCCAATCCGGGGAGCCCTGCTAAATCAAAACCGGCCTTTTGCACTTGTACATAACCATAGAACCTTCCCATCTAGGACAGGAACCCATGGTTAGGACTTATGTGATATATCCTGTTTATGTGCATTTCTTTTCTGTACATGCATATCATCCATCCATCATTGCATTCATGCAGGCTAGAGGATAGGATTCCCTTTGGGTTCTTCGTCTTCCTTGTTTTTGAAAGGTTGCTAACACCCAATGAAGAGTCATGCCCCCTGAGGATGCACATTCTTTAAAACCTTTGATGAATTGACAATTGGAGAATTTGAAATTGCACTAGAACCATGATTAAAATCAAAACAAAGACACAGGATTCAATGGATAATTTTTTATTCAAAAGCAATGTTTCACACTTGATATCCTAATTGAAATTCTGCCATTTTTTGAAAACAATGAACCTAAGGTATGGTTCGATTTGAAGCTCCCCAAAACCTCAATGAAACAAAGGATGTATCAATAAAAGATAGCTCTAAGGATAGTCGCAACCTAAAAGTCGTAAAAATCTTTTTCAACCGATCAGTCTAGGAGACTGTACATCAATGGAGTTTGGGATACCTCCGGTGTTTGCTGTGCTTGAATGGCTCCCTTGGTCCAAAACTAACCTTAAGCACGTGCGTATCTGGATTTTGGTGGTCAAATTGCTTTGCCTCGGATGGTCAAGGTAAGGAGATTGGCTTTGGTTCCGTTGATCAGTGGAATTTAACCTGCCTGATAGTACCTACCCGGATCATTGAAAATCTTCTATACAAGCGCCTTAAGTGAGATCTGGGTCACGGTAGTTCTTAGGTTTAGTTTCTACGAGGCATGTAGAAGGTAGGGCGATCATCCGTGATTAGTTGTGAGTCACTCCTTTTTGCTTTATTGCCAATTTTGAAACATTGGTCGTCTGCGAAAAGAGACTGTACCCAATTGGTTTTGTCCACTCCGAAGATTGGTTCGCACAGACACCCTAGAAGGAACTCAATTATTTGAGGTTGAGGTGTTACAAGAAGGACAATCATCAGCAGAGATATTACAAGAACCACTAGCAGCAATACTGCTCGAACATCCCTTATCGATGGCTGACCAAGGAAATGGGGTCGAAGAACTTAGGCAGAATATGGCAGCTTTGGACACTCAGTTCAGGCAATCCGTCACTAACATTGATGCTCAGCTCAAGGTTTCTATCACCGCAATGCAGAAGACATGCTTATGATAACAAAAAGCATACAGGAGGTCAGTGATAACCTGCAGGCTAGGCTCCCCCTGCAATCAAAACAACCCAAGGAAGAAACACCAGTAGCAGATCCTAACCTGGCCGCCCTAGTTGCCAAAATCAGTAAGCTAGAGAAGACTGTTCAAGAAACTAGAAGACTTCGGAAAGGAGAGATAGACATGAACAAGCTATGCTTATTCCCAAATGCCAAATTACCAGAAAAGTTCAAAGGTGTGACTTTGCAAAATTTGATGGCATCGGCGATCCAAAGGCACACCTCCAGGAGTATGTTGGTTCTCTCACTATGAGAGGAATTGAAAAGGAAGCTATGGCACAGTTATTCCATGAATCTCTATCTGGTCCAGCGTTGCAATGGTTTTTTACCCTTGAGCCATCTAAGAAGAGGACTTAGGAATATATTGGGACAGCCTTTGTGGCCCAATATGATTTCAATGTTGACTTGAAAATGACCATGAGGGAGCTTGAAAGTACCAAGATGGGCGAGAAGGAAAGCTTCACTGAATATGTGAAACGTTGGAGAGCCAAGGCCGCCCAAATGCAGTACAAGCCAGATCTGAAGGAACAAATTCGAATCATAACTAAAAACCTGCCAAGTGCCTTTGCACCATACATGGTCCTTTCTCAGGCATCTCCAAATTTCGAGACCTTCTATGATTCTGGGTTGGCTGTGGAGGAGGCCTTACGGGATGGCACTTTGGAGAAAAAGAGGACTGGTTCGAAGTCTAAAAGAGTGTACTCTAAGAACACCAATGTCCTTTTTGGGAATGCCAACCAAGCTGGAACATCATCTGCCAAGCCAGTGGAAGTCAACCAAATCTCCGAAAAACCAAAATCCCAGAATCAGACTTTAACCCAATTCAGTACCCCCAAATCCACCTTGTTCAAAAAGCTTCTTGCAATTGGAGTATGTAGACACCCCGATCTGGATTGCCTGATCGTTTTACGGTTTCTTGTTTCCCCGATGATGAAATTGGATTTAGAACAGACTTGAGTTTGGAATGGTTTGAGCTTTGTGTGTGTGGAGCCCTTCTTGAACCTTTTTACCTCAGAAACCCTAAGTCAAAATCCCAGACCAGAGTTGACCCTCGCGCGTGGGTTTGGAACCCTCACGCGAGTGTTCTCTGCCAGGTGTGGGTCAAAGTCAATTTGTTGACCGTTGACCCTCGCGTGATCTGTAGAACTCGCGCGCGAGTGTTTGAAACCCTCACGCGAGTGTTATCTCCTGTCCCCATCCTTAATTTCCAGCTGGATTTTATGATGATTAGAGGTCTATTAAGCCTGAGGAACCCCGTTTTCCACCAGCACAGCTGTTGTAGACTGCATGGTTGGCTCTTCCCAACACAACCACTCCTTGCACCTTGTTGGAGGCCTTCTCCACCAAGTCTGATTGACCAGCCTTGTTGGCTGATTTTTGGGCCATGTCTACCTCTCATGCATTTCCTATAAATACCCCCATGCTTCCAATAGCTAAAGGGTTACAAAAATTGCACTAATTCAAGCACAAAGCTCACAAAACCTCAACCACTCCAGTTTTTTCTCTCACTCTTGTGTTCTACATACACTCATTTTCAAAGCTACACCACCTTGTTCAAACCAATCCAACTCAAGCAAAAGGTATAAACATTTACCTGCTTTCTGTTCTGATCCCTGAGGGGGGCTGTCAGGGCCAAGGCTGGTAATCAATACCAGTTCTGGCCCTAAAGTCAGCAAAGTTACAAGAGGCTTACAACTACGAACCCTCGCGCGACTGTTCTTTACTCTCACGCGACAGTTCTTGTTTGTGTGATGATGAACATCGTGGGGAAGGGTATCCTGGTTTTTGAGTCCTTCATACTGTTATTACTGTTTTTAAGTATATTAGGGCTGTTAGATCACTGTGTTGCATGAAAAAGCCATAGTTAGCTTATTTTGCAGTATCATTTAGTTTGGAATGCCTTTGGGAAGCTTCTGAGTATGTTTCAGAGCCCCAAGCATGCAAAGCAATTCCTGGACGTCCAGTCAGGAACACTCGCGTGATGGTTCTCCAGCCTCGCGCGATGGTTCTTTATCTTCCAGTAACTTCCCTTGCTTGGCAACTAAGGCTCAAGCCTTTGTTTATTCACCCCCACTGTTTAGGGTTGCCTTTCAATTCATTTGGTTTCTGTTTATCTCAAATTGTAATAATTATTTACTCTCCAGTACATATCAACTGCTTGGTTTGCCCCCTGGGTGAGCACTGGTCCTTCTAGAGCCCAGAAGGGGATTAAAATCCAACTTGTGGTGGAAGAAACACTCGCGCGAGTGTTTAGAATTGACACGCGATGGTTCTTTGCATGTACGTAGATCCATGCATGCAAAGGTGGCCATGGCGTTGGCATGCCTAAACCTTGTGCAGTATTCTTGATGTTCTGATCAGAGGGTTGAGTTTTATCCCATTTTTCATAGTATTCCATTCATCCATGCTCAAATACAAACACATCTTGCAAATCGTGTTACGGTTTAATCCCCGATTAATCTGCTCTCCGCCCCTAATTGGCTAAGATTGGTTAAAAAGAAGAAGAATCACAAAAACTTTCACAAAATGCCTAAGTAGAGACCGATCTCCGGATTGGGCGAGAGGGGTGCCTTAAAACCCTTCCTCTCTCGTAACCTGGCTCCCGAACACAGATATGGTTATGACGGACTGGTTCCTTCACTTTTTCAAATCAAATAGCGCGGCAGGTGCTTCGAAATACGGTTCCTTGGGTGTCAGACCTTCAAACCCAGGTGGCGACTCTGTATTTTTGCGAGCGCCTGCTTCTCCGCTCGCGCTCCCTCGATTATGGGCCCTTGCTTCGGGGAACGAAATTCCCGAAGGCTCGCTTTGGAATCCGGAAATTCCAGGGCATGCTGCCCACAGTGGCGACTCTGCTGGGGATAAACGAACCAATATTAATCCATACTTAGGGTTTAATACACCTGTGAACAATCTCTTGAAAAGTCTGTCAAAACGGTGAGCTTCGCGCTGCCGAAGGCTGGAATGGTGATTTAACAGTACCTCGTGTCCGGCCAATCCTACCTGGAGGCTTTTTTCGATTGATCACTTGTGTAGTTTCCTCTAAAGATGGACTAAATAAAGTGAGCCGAGCTTGAAAAGGCATTTTGCGATCTTGTGATTCTTCTTCTACTTAAATCAAATTCTAGCATTCATTTGCATCGATGTGGGATAAGCCTCGTTGGATCGTTTTGGCAATCCGGCACGGTTTACCGGAGCCCGGGGACCCCGAATGACCAACAACCTTCGACGATGATGGGTCATGCTACCGTTTGACTGTTGCTCTGCGAATCGCGGGCAACGGGAGGTATATCTGTGGCCCTAGTCCGAGGAACCCGTTACAAACCAAAACCGGCCTTTGCATATACAAAGCATTAGAACTTTCCAAACTAAGACAGGTACCCGCAGGGTAGGATCTATTTGCATCACTCCTACTGTCTATGTGTTACTGCTTTCCATATCGCATGCTCTGCTCATTCATATCATTCTGCGTAGAAGCATGCTTTAGGGCGACTTCTAGGTTCTTGTTTAAAGACAAGTCTGTCTTAAAGTTACAAGGGACACTACGGACCCGATGAAGAGTCATGCATCTCAATGATGCACGTTTTTTTTAAAATCAAAACCTCAGGGGGGAAGGAACTTTAGGAAATCAGAAATTGCTACGCCTTTGTCTCTTTACCTGCTTAAGGTTTCAAAACGAAGAACGAGGAATAATGGAGAAAATGCCATGATGCTTACACCAAAAAAGGTAACAAGTGCCTCGTCATTTACACCGCTTGGCTAACGGCGCTGTGCCGCCCACGCCATTTTTTTGGTTATGGTATCATGACATTCATACCGAGTTATTCCTGTTTCAAAAGTTGAAACCCTAATTAGCATAATTGCCAAAGGTGTAGGATTCTTTTGACATCCTGTAGCCCTATTCCCCTCAAGCAAGGATTCTTATCCGAAAAGAATTTTGAGGATTTTTGGCAGTGTTCCGTTAAACTCAAGACAGACTCGTCTTTTGGTTCTAGAGTCTAGGGGACACGGACGACGCAGGCTGCATTTACGCTTTAGTCTTTTATTAAAGTAGCGTGCCCTTTATCTCGGTGTTCTCTTTTCTCTGAAAGCAAAAGAATTCTGAGCCATTGCACCTCCAAGGAAAGTATCGAGGCAAGATTATAAACCCGCTTGGGAACGTCTGCAACGAAATCCGGGTCAAAGGCTTGTTAGGTTGCAACCCCAATCAGTCACAACGGAAGACTCTCCGCTTTCTTCATTGGCCGCTTTACAGGCAAGCTCACCATCAATCTTCGAAGAACCGGTGACCCCAGCTCCTTCTTTAGCTGCAAGCACTCCTGGAAATCCCAACATGGCCGGAACACCGCCTCATCAGCCACTCACTGTGGAAGACATGCTTATGAATCTCCAGAATAGTATCACTACGATGCAATAGAGATCGGCGCAGACTGATGCCAACATTACCCGTCTCAATGACCTTATCAACACTCGTCTTCCGCCTCCGCTCGAGACCGAAGACGAGGACGATGAGGGTAACCAGGAGCAGCCTGTTCTGATCCCAGACCCGAATCACGAAGGGCGTCTCATTGTTCAACCCAACCCTAGGGGAGCTCATGTACCTGCTATCAATGCAAATCCTGCAGGCAACACCATGAATCCGGACATAGCTGCTCTTACGGCCAAGATGGCCCTTCTTGAGGAATCCATTGCCAAAGCAGAAAAGGTCAAAGCTGGAGGGATTGACCTAGATCGTCTCTGTTTGTACCCTAATGCCAAGCTCCCTGAGAAATTCAAGATGCCCGACTTGGCAAAGTTCGATGGAAGTGGTGATCCACGAACCCACCTCTACAGTTACCATGCTGCTATGAAGCTCCTGTCAGTTGAGCCCGAAGCCATGTCACAGCTTTTTCCCCAAACCCTTTCAGGCCCTGCTTTTCACTGGTTCTTGTCACTCGACATAGCCAAGAGGAGGACTTGGGAGGATATTGGGGCTACGTTTATTTCGCAGTATAGTTATAATTCCCAACTGAAGATGACCATACGGGAGTTGGAATCTACAAAAATGGAAGCAAAGGAGACCTTTGCTGACTTTGTCAAGAGATGGAGAGCCAAGGCTGCATTGATGACTGATTGCCCCAACGAGAAAGATCAACTTCGCATCATTTCTCGGAATCTCCAACCGGACTATGCTAAGCACCTGGTTCTTGCTCAAGCATCTGCAAACTTCGAGACCTTCTTCGATTCCGGCTTGGCCATCGAGGATGCTCTGCAGAGTGGGATACTGTCAAGAGGGGAGGTTTCTAACCCTCCGAAAGCAAAGCCTCGCGCTTACTCTGGAAACACCAATGCTCTATTTGGGAGTGGGACTCACTCGAATACAGCAACCAGCGGCACAAACACCACTTCTTCCAACACTGCTAACCACATCTCTGATGTCAATCAAGTGCAAGCACCACAAAACAACCGGCCCCGCGGCCAGCCCCGCAGCTTCTCTGCAATTGAGGCATCTCTGTCCTCGGTTTTGGAGAACTTGGTTAAGTCTGGGCACCTGAAGCCACTTGATCCAATGCCTTTACCCAAAAATCCCCCGGCAAGTTTCAAACCCAACCTGTACTGTGCTTACCATCAGGGAGCTGGTCATCTTACAGACTCTTGCTTTCGCCTTCGACATGCGATTCAGGATCTCATAGATGACGGGACCCTCGAGGCACCACCTCCACCGTCTCAAAAGCCAAACATCCTCTCCAATTCCTTGCCAAACCACAAAGCTGTCCCTCATATCAGCCAGATATCCCTCAGCTCCACTCAAATCAACCTCAACCCTGCCTCATTTGACCCCGCTAGCCATATAATCCCTGCAGATCAACCCAGGCCGGTTGTATCTTTTCCACCCGAGCCTTTTGCTGAAGTCTCGTATTTACGAGTAGAGGAAGGCCAGGTTACTGATACTGACGTGCCTCTAGCACGTTTGCAGAATGGGACTTTTGTATTGACGGCATCTGTCAGTGATCTTTCTCATCAGCCAGTCCCTGCCGTGCAGCTCAGTTCTGCCTCTTCCCTTGACAGTCCATACTTCACTACAACGGACCCTAACCCATCTCTCTGTTTGATAAACTGGTTGCCATTCAGGGCCCCTCCTCCTGAGGCTGACATGCAAGCCATAAGTTGGGCCATCGCCGACAACATGGATTATGCCACTCCGATATTCAATGAGTGGTCAGCACTCGAACTAGATGGTTTCCCACAGCAGCCTGAATATCTTCCGTTTGACCAAGCCTGGTATGATGGATGGATGGCTGGCCATGAAGCTGCTATGATCGATCCTTTGGACGAATTCTCCCTTTACATGTTGTTCCATCAGGCTGAACCTATTGTCCCTCAAGAAGAGTATAATTGGGACCCTGAACCGATCTGGCAGGATCCTGTGGTTTTGGATCCTAACCCTCAGCAAGGTTATGCTATACCTGATTACCTACAGCATTACGTGGAGGATGACCTTTTTCAGGAAGAGCCTCGTGTCTTGGGAGATCATGTTTCTACTTTCAACTTGGTCTTCGACTTGGTCTGTGATGTTGATCACGACCCTTGTTCTTACAACATTGATGAGAGACTTCCCCGCCCTGTGGTTCCTTATCCGAGCAATAGCGACTGCAGTATCATGGTGACCGATCTTTATTCCTCCTGCTAACCTGTGGGACGTTGACGAGGTCGTCGATATCCGAGTAGGGAATGAAGTCTGGGCAGTTAACCGCTCCTTGGCAGAGGGTGGACTATGGGACGTCCCGTTTACGGCCAATCCGGAGCCCGTTACTGAAGTGGCGACGGTTGTTGATGTGAGTTTCTGGGACTCACTTTTGATGAAAGATCTGGCAGAGGACTTGGGGATAGATATGGAGGTACCGAAATCTGTAACGGCCGCTGATAAAGGGAAGCGTAAGCTGGGGGAAGTCCCTGCTGATCTCTGGGATGTGAATGAAGATCCTCAAGTTGTGCCTACTTCAGGAAATGTGCATAATGTTACGAGGAGTGGATGGAATATTCCAACCTGCAAATCTGCAAGTTGGGACTTCCTCCAACCCTTCTAACCCAAGGAAGGAGCCCCTTCCTGGGACTGCGCCACTCGAATTACCAAGTACGGATCTTATCCGGAAGCAACTGGAGCGAATTCCTGCCGCAATATCCATCTGGGGACTGATCTGTTCCTCCCGAGAGCACCGTCAGATGTTATGCCAAGCTCTCGCCTGTCTCGAGATTCAAGCTGATGTCACTCCTGAGGCGATGTTATCTCTCATCCTTCCTCCTACTTCCAACCACACCGTCGTCTTTACTGACAAGGACTTACCAGTCGAAGGGGTTGATCACAACCGTCCCCTCCATATTATAGTTAAGTCTCGCGGACTCTGGGTCCCGACTGTCCTCATTGACAACGGCTCAGCCATTAATGTTTGTCCAATGAGGGTGGCCTACCGATTGGGTTTCGCCAAAAAAGACTTTGCACCTTCTAACCTGGCCGTCAAGGCCTATGACGGTACCCGCCGTATGGTCGAGGGAACTTTAATGCTCAAGCTTGATACAGAGGGCTTTAAAATGGATGTTGAGTTCCACGTAGTTGACATTCCTGCCACTTTCAACCTATTGCTGGGCCGGCCATGGCTTCATCGGTCAGACATCATGGCTGTGCCATCAACTCTCCACCAGAAAGTCATGCTGGGACTACCTACTGGTACGCTGACCATTTGCGGGGACTCTGGTATCCGCCCGCTTAAGGGAGATGGGACTCCTGTTTTGGGTATTATGCATGGTGAAGAAGATGTTGACCTTGGGGGTTTCTCGTTCGACACTTCTGGGTCTGTTTTGGCTATCAATGTGGATGGGGACTTTCTTATCAGCTCTGTTGCAATGGACATTATGCTAAGGATGTCTTATTTTCTTGGTCTGGGTTTAGGGGTTCGTCAGCAGGGAGTCCCGGAGTTCCCTGTCTTTCCTTTTTGTGAGGGGCGTTTCGGTTTGGGGTATACTGCCTCTACCAATAATGCCAAGAGAAGGAAACACACGGGAAAACCTCGTACTCTCTATGGCAATCCTGACAGCTACTTCGTGCGCGAAGTCGGGAAGGCAGCTTATACTGGACAGGCGGAGCCGTTTATCAATCCTGAGACTGGAGAGCTGCTGCCAGGTTTCGAGGTTTTTCCTAATGACACCTGGTCATCAACTGATGAAGAGCCAGAGAAGGCAGAATTCAAGAGGAAGCTCACTCAACCAAGGTTGAAGTTTGACTGGCTGGGGACTTTTGATCAGGGGAGCTTGGAGCTGTTATTCCAGGAGTTCTCCCAAGCGGGTTTAACTGAGAAGGTTGAGGAAGCTGAAGTGTTCATGCTCGGGTCAGATGTTCTGGAGGATCCGACATCGCTCATTATGGAAGCCAAGGGCAGTCTTAGAAATTGCATTTTCAAACCACGCTTAACTTGCATTGACGACACTTCTGAGTCTGTGTCTGAGTCAGAGTCGGAGTCCAGTGAGTCGTCTAAATCTAGCTCTGAGTCAGAGTTTGTGCCTCTGGGCCCTCCACGTCATAGCTTCTATTTTGAGTTTGATTCACTTGTACTTGGCAACCCTGAAGGGTTTTGTGAAATGAATGACGCATCTTCTGACTACTTGCATGATCTTTATATAAACTGTGTTGACCCCGACGATGAAGGGATGGATTTCGATGGGGATATTCCCAAGGAAATCCGTGCCCTCATCGACAGGGAAGACGAAAGGCATGCTCAGCCGTTAAAAGAAGAAATAGTTTCTATAAACTTGAAAGATGAGAACGATCCCCGAAGGGTTCAAGTGGGCTCAACACTTTCACCAGAAGAGCATCGTGACTTCAAAGACTTGCTCACTGAATACATTGATGTCTTCGCGTGGTCTCATCAAGACATGCCAGGTATTGATCCCGAAATAGTGGAGCATCGTATCCCTTTGCTGCCAGACGCTAAACTTGTCAAACAGAAGCTCAGGCGGATGAGGCCGGATTGGGTACAGAAGATTAAAGAGGAGGTTACCAAGCAGATTGATGCCGGTTTTCTCATGGTTTCTCAGTATCCTACTTGGGTCGCCAATATTGTTCCTGTTCCTAAAAAGAATGGGCAGATACGAGTCTGTGTTGATTTCAGGGACTTGAACAAAGCAAGCCCCAAAGATGATTTTCTCTTGCCACACATCGATGTGCTTGTGGATAATACGGCGGGGCATGCTTTGCTTTCGTTCATGGATGGATTTTCAGGCTATAACCAAATCCTATTGGCACCCGAGGATCGTGAGAAGACAACGTTCATCACCGAGTGGGGGACTTACTGCTATTTGGTCATGCCGTTTGGGTTGAAGAACGCCGGACCTACTTATCAACGGGTTGCCACGACCATTTTGCATGACATGATACATAAGGAAGTGGAGGTCTATGTCGATGACATGATTGCCAAATCAAAAACTCGAGAGGGACACATTCCTGTGCTAAGGAAGTTCTTCGAGAGGCTTCGTAAATTTCGCATGAGGCTCAACCCACAGAAATGCACCTTTGGGGTCACAGCGGGCAAGATGCTTGGCTTC
The DNA here is from genome assembly GCA_025413875.1 of Rhododendron molle. NCBI lineage: Eukaryota > Viridiplantae > Streptophyta > Magnoliopsida > Ericales > Ericaceae > Rhododendron > Rhododendron molle. Next base: position 30,325,465 of record CM046391.1, on the reverse strand, counting down.
ATGATTACTACCCGGGGTATAGAAGTCGATCCATCAAAAATCAAGGCAGTACTGGAGATGAAGCCACCGGTATCTGAAAAGGGAGTGCGAAGCTTTCTCGGGAAGATTCAATTCATCAGCAGATTCATCGCCAAGTTGACCTTAACTTGCGAGCCGATGTTTCGTCTACTCAAGAAGAACACGCCATTTGCATGGTCCGACAGATGTTAGGCAGCTTTCGAGTCTATTCAGAAATACCTTCAGAATCCTCCGGTCTTGATGCCGCCAGTGCCTGGAAAACCCTTGATCCTTTACTTGTCTGTCAATCCCTCTTCTATGGGTTGCTTGCTAGCTCAGGAAGGAGATAAGGGTGTCGAGAAGGCCATTTACTACTTAAGCAAGAAGATGGTTGGGTGCGAGGAACGCTACACCGCTTTGGAGAAAACATGTTGGGCTCTTGTTTGGGCTTCCAAAAAGTTGAGACACTACATGCTGGCTTACCCAGTGAAGTTGATTTCTCGGATGGATCCTCTCAAGTATCTGTTTGAGAAGCCAGCACTTACTGGTAAGTTAGCACGTTGGTTGCTCTTGCTGGCTGAGTTCGATCTTGAGTATGTCACAAGGAAGTCAGTTAAAGGCCGTGCTGTGGCAGAGTTCTTAGCCGATCATCCCGTCGATGGGCCAGAAGACTCAAACTTTACGTTTCCAGATGAAGAGGTCCTAACGATAGTGGACGACGTGTGGACTCTTTATTTTGATGGGGCGGCCAACCAGAAAGGATATGGGATTGGGGTCTTGCTGATAACGCCTGACGGTTCTCATATTCCGCTTGCATTCAAACTCAATTTCGATGTTACAAATAACCAAGCCGAATATGAGGCCTGTATTGTCGGCATGGAGGCAGCTTTAGCACTTGGAGTTGAAAAGCTCGAGGTTATTGGCGACTCTAACCTTGTTGTATCTCAGGCCAACGGGGATTGGAAAGTTCGTGAGGAGAGATTGAAGCCATATCATCAGAACTTGGAAGATCTTATTCCTCGTTTTAATAAAGTGACTTTTACCCACATTCCCCGCTTGAAAAATCAGTTTGCTGACGCTTTGGCGACTTTGGCCTCCATGGTTGAACTCCCGTTGGGCGTTAAGCTTCGCCCCATCTTGATTGAACAGCGGGACTGCCCCGCTTACCAGTATGTTAGCTCCATCGACGATATCAATGATGGCCTACCCTGGTACCATGATATATGGAACTTCGTTGAAAGGGGCGAATATCCAGCTGAGGCATCCAAAAAGGATCAGCTTGCATTACGAAGGCTAGCAGCCCAATACATCATTTGCGGAGGGAAGCTTTACAGGAGGTCCCATTGTGGGATGCATAAGCTGTGTGTCAGTGGTGCTGAAGCCACCAAAGTAATGGAAGATGTTCATGAAGGGGTCTGCGGTCCTCATATGAGTGGTGTCATGCTTGCTAGGAAGATCTTACGGCAGGGTTACTTTTGGTCCACTATGGAATCACAGTGTGTGGATTATGTTCGCCGTTGTCACAGGTGCCAGATCCATGCCAACCTTATGCACGTTCCACCTTCCAAGTTGTTTGGCATGACGTCGCCTTGGCCCTTTGCTATATGGGGTATTGATGTCATCGGCATGATCAGGCCGTCTGCTTCAAATGGTCACCGTTTCATCTTGGTCGCGATAGACTATTTCACTAAGTGGGTGGAGGCCGAATCTTACAAAACCTTGACTGCCGTTCAGGTGGCACAATTCATCAGGAAGAACATTATCTACCGATACGGTGTTCCACAGGCATTTGTTTCGGATAATGGAGTTCACTTCAAGGGCAGAGTTTTAGAGCTCTTCGATGAGTTCAAGATTCAGATACACCATTCGACGGTTTATCGCCCGCAGGCCAACGGGGCGGATGAGGCTGCCAACAAGAACATCGAAACGATCATCAAGAAGTCTGCGGAGTCCGCCAGGGACTGGCACGAACAGCTACCTCTAGCTCTTTGGGGGTATCGAACATCAATTCGAACGTCAACAGGGGCTACTCCCTACTCTCTGGTTTATAGGATGGAAGCGGTACTCCCAATTGAGCTTGAGGTGCCATCTTTGAGGATCATGGTAGAATCAGAGCTCGCTGAATCTGAATGGCTCAGCGGGAGGTTTGTTGAGCTCATGCTTTTTGACGAGAGGAGGCTCCGTGCCTTGTATCATGTTCAGGGGTATCAGCGTCGGATTGCTCGGGCTTTTAACAAGAAGGTAAAATCTCGCGACTTAGTCGAAGGGGACATGGTCACCAAGGAAATCCGGGCTCCTATCTTTGATCTCCGCGGTAAGTTCCGTCCGAAACGTTCAGGGCCTTACCTTATCAAGACTATCCTATCTGGGGGAGCGGTTCAACTTATGGATCTGGACGGCAACGAGTTCAACACTCTAGTCAACTTGGATCAACTCAAGCGTTACTATCCCTGAGAGAAGCTCGCTGGGCCGAAAACCACAAGGGTGGGCGGTTCCAGGCAAAAATTAGAGCATGCCCGCTAGACCGAAAACCTAAGGAGGCGGTCTAGGCAAAAATAAATGGGCGACAATCAAAAGCTCGCTAGGCTGAAAACCCAAATGGGCGGTCCTAGGCAAAAGTTAAAGCATAAAAGGAGAGTCAAAATACACGAGCGAACCTTAGCCTGAACTACGTTTTGACCTGATTCCTTGAAAAGGATACGTAGGCAATCTCTCTGTGAGATTCGGTCATAATCAATCAACTTGATCCAGGGTTTCTTTTTTCGAAGGGTGTGTTCAATGTATGGCGTTGTTCAAAACTTGGACCCAAAAGGGAAAATTCTTAATCTCTCGATTTTATTTCAAAACTACTACTTCTATTACACAGGCTGAGCAGGCTTTCAAAACAGTTAAAGCATAAAAACAGAATGAAATGCTAAGCTGCCCTCACGGGCTCACAGTTTATTCTAGATCATCAGGGTCACGTCGGGAGTCAGTCTGCATTTTGTCTTCTTTTAATTTCTCTCCTTAACCATGCTATGTAGCGTTTGGTTAGCTCTGTGCTAAAATCTGGATCTGGTCCGCCGAGCTCCCTCGAGCCCCAGTTACGTTCATACCCAAGTAGGTTTTGTGCAGTGAAAGCAGGAACATGGAAGGTCTCCGCTCCGGCTCTGTGAAATCCTTGGCTTATCCCGAATTGCCGAAGGATACGGCCAGGAATGTAGAATGTGAAACTAGACAGACCAGCAATCACCACTCTTTCATAACCTGCAGATTTCACGGTCATATCCGGGATATTCAACTCTCCGTGCCTCCAGGTGATTTCCTCTGATGGTAGCTCGTTCATGAATCGAAACCACTCCTCTGTGGGCATCTCTAGGAACAGCATCTCTCTCTGGTGCATTTGCCCGGGTAAGCGGGGCCTATTCACCTCCGGGGCTACAATCAACCCGAGCTTGTCCGATAGCCACAACTGCGTGAGTGGCAAAGACAAGTAAGGAGCCACTTAAGACTTGAGCGGAAAAACAAGTAAGGAGCTCTGATATAACCTTAGCCGAGTGTTGAGGTAAAAACAGAATGTCTGAAAACCGGAAAAAGGTGAGCTGAGTGAGAGTTTACCTGCAATAGCAACGGACTGCCACCAAATACCATGGTTTGCCCGTTTGCTACTAAATCTAGCCCCATGAGTGTCTCGGCGAGAATCATTGGCACCACATTCCTTCGACTGCCCAGCTGAGTGGCCACGCTCACCAGAGAAGGTTTGACTTGTCCAGTCGGGGATACCAACAAGTATGCGGCCAGCACGCTAATCAGCAGCGCGAATCGACGGCGAGCTTGCCAATCAGGCCCGTACCATTCCATCAAGCGCATGATGTTTATCTGCTCGCCGCTCAGCAAGCTTTCAGCTGCACCTGAGGTGATATTCAGGCTGGTTTTTAAAAGTTTGGACATGCTCTTCCGGTATGGTGGTACGACAATCATATGGGAGGTGAAGCCTTGGAGGTATGCTTGGAATTCTTCCACAGTTGGGCACAGCTCGTTGTCTCCAAACCTGAACACATGAATACTCGGATCCCAGAACTGCACAGCTGACTGCAAGATTGCGGGGTGAAGCTGTATGTTTCGGAGGAAACGGACCGCGGCTAGCCCATGCGTTCGGAAAGATAGCCAATCGGTTGCAACAAAGGCTTCTAGCCATGGATCAATTAGAGCTGGAAGATGGTTTGCCATTTGCTTGTGGTTCGCAAAGTTTTCTGTGGGAGAGGTGCCTTGAATGCCTCCGAGAAGTCCTCTTTTATAGCCAAATGAAGGGGAAAATATCCCTGTGCCCATGCAGGATGTCAGGCAAGGTGGCATAATCTTACACCCAAAGGGCTCACTTATTGGGGTATCCCTGAACTTCATTTCTTTGCTCTTCCCTACTTTTTGAACTCCAGGACGACCAGAGTAATGTAAGGACCCACATTTCTCTACCTTTTTGAATCAAAGCTGGCAGTTTTGACTGGGATGAACCCTCGCGCGACATTGTGGAATGCTCACGCGACGGTTTGGCCTCTTTTGGCCAGAAATGAGCAGCCTACTAACTTTTGGAGGGTGGTTTTTCGTATTTCGACTCGAGTCAGTTTTCGGACGCTGAATGTTTCCAGCAGGCCATTATGGAACCTCATGGTCATATGGAAGTCTCGTTTGCGTAAATTGCATTTTTCGATGATGGATTTCGGGCTTAGAGAAATGGTGTCGGTTCTTGGTTAGCATACAAGTGTTTATTTCATTGAACGAGCCAGGCTTAAAAGCCATACAACTTACATAATAAGCATGCAGAAGGGTGGAACGTGGCTCAGACAGTCCAACGACCTAGAGCTTATTTCTGATGCAAACTCGGTTTTGGTGGATTTCAGAAGTATCCCCCTAGTCGAGCATAGACTTCTTTGCGAAGCCATTTCATGTAACGGCTCTCCAACCACGTAATGGGATCAGGGAGAGCCTCCTCTAGTTCTCTGTTAATCCAGCTGTGCTCATAGGCTTGCAGGTTGTGGCTATCAAATGTGGGAAGCCTGAAGCGCTCTTTCCCAAAGCACCTGCTTTCTTGGTTTCTGCCTAACTGTCGAAGCGTCCGTCCTGGTATATAGAAGGTGAAGCTCGTCGCCCAGCAAGGATCACTCGTTTGAACCCTGCAGATTTTACGGTCATCGCCGGCAGGTTCAGCCCGGGGCATCTCCAGACTCTGTCTTCTGAATGCTTGTCATTCAGAAAGGCATACCATATATCAACCGTTAGAGCAGGATACTCAATAGGTCTCGACCAGTTGCCTTGGGAAATCTTCGAAGCCGGCCTCCGGAGCTTCAAGTACACCCGCCTTGTCTGAAAGCCAAAGCTGAGCGTAAAAACAAGTACGAAGTCAGATACAACCAGAGTGAAAAAACAAGTGAGGTTTGTCCAGCGATCCTAGCCTGAGCGCGAGGTAAAACGAGAAAGTGTGTGCATAAAGAAAGAGTGAGTTGAGTGAGAACCTACCTGGAGCAGGAGAGGACATCCGCTGAACCAACTTGCTTGGCCGCTTTTCACTAAATCCAAGCCTATGACGGTTTCCGCTAGAACGGCGGGCATGATGTTCTTTCGAGCGTCCATTTGCAACGCCATGCTCACTATGCTTGGGCTAACTTCTCCGTTAGCAGGGATCAGCATGTAGGCAGCCAGTGCGCAGACCGAGAGCACGAAGCGTCTGTGGGCCTGTCCAACGTAGTCTCCTAGGGCACCTTCGGGACCATACAGCTCGATAAGATGGATAATGTTGAGATTGCCATCTTGGATTATGCTTGCTGACAGTTCTTCGGGAATGTTGAGTTTTACCTCTAAGAGTTGGCTCATATCCTCCTGGAACGGAGGAATGGCGAGGACTTCACAATCAGTGAATCCTCGAAGGTAGGTTTGGAACTCTTCCACTTTCGGGCACATTTCGTCATCGTAAAAGCGGAAAACGTGCATGACTGGATCCCAATACACCAATGCAGCTTCGAGAAATTCAGGTCGTGCCTCCATGAATCGGAGGTCACGAATGGAAGATAGGCATTGGGAACGAGGGCTTTCCCAGTCGATGGTTTTGGGACGGGTCAGCCACGGATCAAGTATGGCGGCTAACGGATTTTCCATTTTAGGTAAAGTGGGTACTCCTGGACTTCAGAGGAAGGAATGCTTTTGGCATTGCCATGCATACCATGCCTTTATAGGCAAAGTCTCTCAAAATATCATCCCCGGTTCTCATACCAAGGGTCAAGATTCATGAAAAATAGGGACACCTTGCCATGTAAGGACACACAAATCTGCAAACTGCAGGATGGTCTACAGGACGTTGGTGGTTGGTGACAGGGCCTCTGGTGCCTTCAAAAGTTGGTTTGGTCAAAAGAGGGTGGCCTGACAGGGACAAACACTCGCGCGAGTATTCGAGAACCCTCGCGCGCGACCAAACACTCGCGCGATTATTCTGAACCGTCACGCGATGGTTCTCCTGCAATATTGACAGATTCTGGCAGCTACTGTCCATTTTTGGTCGTTTTTGGTTTCAGAGGGTCTTTGGCACTTTTGTTGGTTCCAGCAAGTCATAATGGGTATATATGACTGTGTGCAAGCATCGGATTCAAAATATTGCGCTCAATGAAGATTTTGGACCCTTAGCGGCCCGTTTCAAGCTAAAATCGAAGTTTTGGAGGTTCGAAATCCATTCTGGAGGGTTTTGCCAGGTTCTTTCATGCCGCACAGGTCATATGGAGCGTATGTGACTGTACGGAGGTGTCGGTTTCAGTCCGGGACATAATTGAGTCTTGTTTCGCTGTCTCGTGTCCCTTTCATGTCCCTTTTGTGTCCTTTGGACACTTTTTGGTATTTTTCCCTTTTCGGGACGTTTTTCTCGATTCCGTCAACTTGTGCAAGTCACGTTGTGTGTGCTTGATATTATGGAAGTATCAGTGTCAATCAAAGTCAAGTATTTCAACCCAAAGTTTCATTAATTTGCCGTATCCTCGTATCCTGGCTGTGTCCTAGGGTACATTTTGCGTTTTCCTTCGAGCTAGTCACTCCTGTACATATATCTGTGTCTGTGGACAGTCTCGGTGTGTTCAATGCAAGTTTGGTATTAGTGGTGCGTGTTTTACCTCTTTTATGCATATAAAGAGCAAATAAACCAATGAAAATGCAAATTTTATAACTAAGGGTACTGTGTCAGACCAAATCAAAGGAAAGTACTGTATCTGTGGTGCTCCGGCCGATCAAAAACCATTAAAAACCATCAAAAGTAGTGCGGGCACATCCGCCCATCCAGCAAAAAGGCGCGCAGGCCTCCAGAAGCTAAAACAAGTATCAGAGTATCTAGGGAACATCCGCCCTCTATCTACCTACTTGGGCACGCAGGCCCCAAAACTAAAGTAAAGTGCAGAAAATAAAGAGGCTCTCAATCTCAATCCTCGCCTCCAAGCCAGTCTTTCAGGCCCGTACGGCCACCATCATCATCACTACCATCATCATCGTCATCAGCTCCATCCTTGGGCTCCTCCCTGTACGCCGGATCGTCGACTGAGTCATCAGAATCGCTACGGGCGGATGAGTGCTCCTCCTCCTCTTCTTCCTCTTCCTCGTCTTCCTCCTCATCTCCGTCATCTTCCTCCTCGTCCTCGGAAGTTGGGAGCAATACCAGCTTGGGTCTCTTTGGGGCTCGATGCTCCTCCGATGATGGTCTTTGGCACATCGCAATGCGGAATCGCTCCTCAGCACGTGCCATCGCCTGTCCAACTGGTTCTTTGCCTGCAGCAGCTGCTTGTGAACTCCTAGTTTGTCGCTGTGGTGTGGCTGCCGGTATAGGAGTCCTGGCTGCTAACTTCTTCTGCGGAGGAGACCGTGTCCTCTTGCTCCTAGAAGTCGCCCGTCCCTGTGCCTGCATTATCATATTATGTGAAGCATTAGAATACATTGTGCATATTGTGTATTGCATATATCAAGTGTTTGAATGACAGGTACATTTTATTGCGAGCAATCTAAAGCATATGTATCGAAAACAGAGGTACATCATCAAATATCAAAAGCAGGAATGTATCGTTGTATACCTGAGGTTTCTTGCCAGCAGCTCGCTGAGCCTGTGGGGCAGTAGGTGCTGGATAGCGCAGCTCTAACTGGAAGCCGCCAGCTGCTCGCCTAACCAAATTCTCCAAAGCCAGCATACGGCGAACAGCTTCATTCACCCACTCAGCGGGCGCCTGCAAAGGCAATTCTGTATCATCAAACATATTCAATATTGGCGCATGTATTAAAGTATAAACAAGATTCATACCGGCACAGTCACAGGCGGTGGCTCGACTCTGGCAGGCACTAAATGTATCTCAGCTAGATTGCCTTGTGCATCCGTAACGGGAATTGTCCATGACATCTCCGGGGGTCCACCTCTCACAGGAACGCCTGCATGATGCCTGACTCGGCCTTCGCCGCCTCTTTCTCTCTCTCCGGCAGCTCTCCTCTCCTCGGCAGCCCCGCGTGCCTCACTCCGCACGTCTTTGAAAGCCCGAACACCCAATGGCCTCGCCAAGCGGTCTCTCTGGTACTCCGCATAGTCCATCTCTGGGCGAAGGTATCGTGTCAGCTCTGTATCAGGCCGTGTGAACCTCTCCAGCTCAGCCCGGGTGTATGTACTCGTATGTGAAGCTCGGGGTGGAAGTCGCCCTGGCACCTGGAACGCGGTGTAGCCAAGCGACTGGCGTGACACCCGGTCTCCAAGGTACCACTGCCAGCCAAAGGCCGACTCAAGTAACACCCTGCTGGCGGTAATGACCCTGCTCTCGGCCAGGTACTCAGGCTCTGCTCCAGCCATTCTCCAAGGATTCCAATTGACCTACACACAGGTCAACAGGCAATTGAGGCAATTGGTCAGCGGCAGCATTAAAGCAATTCATAGTGTTTTAATTATGAGGGTTTTATGGTATACCTGCTCGGCCCTGAGCTCATCCAAATACAGTCTGAAGGCGTCCAGTTGGCCTCTACCCTCCTTCGGCCCCATCATCTTCTTACTCCACTTCAGCGCACGAGGGAGAACGCTCAAGTCGGGATGCTTGCACTGAGGCGGATACATCCGCAAAACCTCGTAAGCCCAGAGCTGTTCAAAGTTAAGCAAACGTATTCATCAATCACAGGATATTATGATATGTATGCAAACAGGCTATGGAAACAGATCAACAAACAATGCAAGTAAATAGAAGTTGTGCTATGTTACTTTACCTCCCAGATTCTCCAGTAGCCAGCGGTGCTCTTCCCCGTCCTCGACGAGTTGCCCATGAAGGTGTAAGCAGTAGCCAGTGCTGCTCCACCCCAGTCAAAGCGTGAAGCTGTCCTCAGGTCTCTCAGGGCGGTAGATAAGACAAGTGTACTCTGCTACGCCTGTTTGGATACAGGGTAGCACCAAAGAGATACAGCAAGTATGCCCTGGCCATTTGCTCCGCCTCCCTCTCGGTAGTCACCTTCTTCTTCAGGTATTTCTTCAATTGCTCATACTTGGCCATCCCCTCCTCAATCTTGGGTGCATCACCCAGAAACCACTCCAGTGCAGCCTGATCATTCTGAATGTTTGAATCAAAAGGAATGGGCTCTCCTCCAACTCTCAGCCCCGTGATCGCTGCAAAATCTGCAGGCGTCACGGTCATCTCTCCAGGGGGGAGATGGAAGGTATTGGTAGTGTCCCTCCATCTTTCTGCAAGCGCTACCAGCACGGCATGGTCAATCTTGCTCCTGGTAAGAGTCCGTATAAACTCCCCAAAGCCTGCTGCATTCACCAAGTCCCTCACCCGCTGAGGTAAACCCTCATACAGTGCCAGTGATCTGCACGCACCCCCAAAGCCCCGGATGTCTCTCTGAACTGCACCCTCCTGTTTCAAATACACAAACAAGAAACAGGGCAAATGTTAGCATGCATGGCTTTCATTTTCGAGTTCTAGGTAATCAATTCAGGGGCGTAACGTCGGTTCTTTGGTTCATGCTTTCGGCATGGTTGTGTCATCAGGCAACAGAGCAAATGTTAGCAGGCATGGCTTTCATTTTCAAGTTCTCGGTAATCAATTCAGGGGTGCAACGATGGCTCTTAAGTTCATCTTATTGCATGCATGGTCTCTCAGGGTTATATTCTCGTGATTCTGGTTTAGGTGCAGGCAGTGTTTGGATGGTTGGTTCAAGTTATTATTCTACGTTGCATGCGTTTTACATGGTTTGCAATTTAGCGATTCTACTACAAGGGTTATGTCATGCTTTTCTCTACAATTTACTGAACATGCAAGTAAAAGCGGGAATTGAAGTACAAAGGGGGTTTTCAGAAATCACCTCGGCCCAAGTGTTTGCAATATGGATCAGAGGGTCTCTCAGCACTGTTTCGTCATCATACTCTAACCGCTGTGGCATGTATGCTGAAATACCTGATGGCACAAACAGATGTGGAATAGGGGGCACGTATATCTCCGATGTGTAGTCAGGCCGTCTCGCTGCTGCTGCCTCTGCTACGGCTGTCACCCTGGGTCCCAATGCCTCCTCGGCAGCCCTCTCTTCGGCCTCCATATCTCTCAAGGGCTCCTCCCTGTCCTTTCTCTCTCTCTCGGCCTTCTCCGCTGCCTCCCATGCAGCGATGGCCCGAGCCCGCTCCTCCTTGGTCCTCAATACCATCTCACCAAATCGGGATTCTCCTCCAACAGCCTTGCAAGCCGATCGTCGGGCAAGTGCTCAGCAATATCTTGTTTTGTGACCGGAGCATGGCGCGACGATGTGGCCGCCGATGCCGCTGGTCGGAATGCTATGTCCTGCTCCCTATACTCAACTAGTATCTCAGTGGGCTCCTCCTCCGCAATAACAGTGCCCTTGCCTCTCGCCGGGTCCCTCGGCGGAGACCCATTCGGCCCGGGATCGTCACCCACTGCCCCTCCGCTGCCAGAACTCCCACCAGCCATGGGCGGGCCCCTGGCCACTGTGCCCGAACCTTTTACTTCAAAAATGGGCCCCATAGTCGCTGACAGAACTGTCGCGTGAGGGTTCTCCTCTGTTGCGCGAGTGTTCTCTTCATCGCTAACCTCCTGCTGCTGGCTTGCTCCGCCATCGCCGCCGCCTGCTACTACTGCACTCACGCCCGCGGCTCCCTCTGACGCCGTCTGATCGCCTGTTTCAGTTCCCATTGGACCTCCTCGATCCTCTACTCGATCAACGACTTCTCCCTCACCACTGCCATCACCGTGGTCTGCCATGGGTACGTGGGTGTGCCTGTTTTTGCTGGATTTCTGAAGGAAGTTTAGGGTTTGGGGGGGATTTTAGGGAGTTTGGGAGTAGAGAGAAGTTTTGAAACTTCGAAACCGTCTGTGAGCGGTTCTGAAAACGTCCCCGCGACGTATATGGGAAGACAACGAGCACGGGCCGGGTCTGAGCCGATCCAGATCCAAACCCTCAGAAGAAAACCATCGCGTGATGGTTCCGAACACGCGCGCGACGGTTTGTTTTGGGCTTCAGGCCCATTACCCCAGCAGTGCAAGGCCAGTCATGCACATCTCTCTGTTATGGTACATGATGTGTTGTTATGCTTTTGAGGCATGTTTGGGAGTTATTTGGGAATAAGTCAGTCGAAATTCGAGTTATGTTCCATCCCCAGCAGTGGTCCGCCTGCACACCTGAGCAAAATTCCAATTTCAATTCGACTATCCATCCGTCCAATTTCAATTCGGCGACGATCCATCCGCCCAATTTCAATTCATTCCATCCGTCCAATTTCAATTCAGCGACGATCTATCCGTCAACTTTAAATCGCAACAATCTAACCAAAGGATTTATCTATCTGTCCTGGTCATTCTTCTGCACGGTATTTTCATATATTTGTCGCTTTCCATTAAATCGGCTTTTGGGCGGATTTGTGGGTGTCTAGAAACCTTTGACGTTACCCGCATTCAATGGTGCTCCGCGTGCCATCAAAGGGGGATATAGACACCCCGATCTGGATTGCCTGATCGTTTTACGGTTTCTTGTTTCCGATGATGAAATTGGATTTAGAAACAGACTTGAGTTTGGAATGGTTTGAGCTTTGTGTGTGTGGAGCCCTTCTTGAACCTTTTAGTCAAAATCCCAGACCAGAGTTGACCCTCGCGCGTGGGTTTGGAACCCTCACGCGAGTGTTCTCTGCCAGGTGTGGGTCAAAGTCAATTTGTTGACCGTTGACCCTCGCGTGATCTGTAGAACTCGCGCGTGAGTGTTTGGAACCCTCACGCGAGTGTTATCTCCTGTCCCATCCTTAATTTCCAGCTGGATTTTATGATGATTAGAGGCCTATTAATGCTGAGGAACCACGTTTTGCTCCAGCACAGCTGTTGTAGTATGCTTGGTTGGCTCTTCCCATCTCAACCACTCGTTGCACCTTGTTGGAGGCCTTCTCCTCCAAGTCTGATTGTCCAGCCTTGTTGGCTGATTTTTGGGCCATGTCTACCTCTCATGCATTTCCTTATAATACCCCCATGCTTCCAATAGCTAAAGGGTTACAAAAATTGCACTAATTCAAGCACAAAGCTCACAAAACCTCAACCACTCCAGTTTTTTCTCTCACTCTTGTGTTCTACATACACTCATTTTCAAAGCTACACCACCTTGTTCAAACCAATCCAACTCAAGCAAAAGGTATAAACATTTACCTGCTTTCTGTTCTGATCCCTGACGGGGGCTGTCAGGGCCATGGCTGGTAATCAATACCAGTTCTGGCCCTAAAGTCAGCAAAGTTACAAGAGGCTTACAACTACGAACCCTCGCGCGACTGTTCGTTACTCTCACGCGACCGTTCTTGACTGTGTGATGATGAACATCGTGGGGAAGGGTATCCTGGTTTTTGAGTCCTTCATACTGTTATTACTGTTTTTAAGTATATTAGGGCTGTTAGATCACTGTGTTGCATGAAAAAGCCATAGTTAGCTTATTTTGCAGTATCATTTAGTTTGGAATGCCTTTGGGAAGCTTCTGAGTATGTTTCAGAGCCCCAAGCATGCAAAGCAATTCCTGGACGTCCAGTCAGGAACACTCGCGTGAGGGTTCTGTATCCGCGCGCGATGGTTCTTCATCTTCCAGTAACTGCCCTTGCTTGGCAACTAAGGCTCAAGCCTTTGTTTATTCACCCCCACTGTTTAGGGTTGCCTTTCAATTCATTTGGTTTCTGTTTATCTCAAATTGTAATAATTATTTACTCTCCAGTACATATCAACTGCTTGGTTTGCCCCCTGGGTGAGCACTGGTCCTTCCAGAGCCCAGAAGGGGATTAAAATCCAACTTGTGGTGGAACAAACACTCGCGCGAGTGTTTAGAATTGACACGCGATGGTTCTTTGCATGTACGTAGATCCATGCATGCAAAGGTGGCCATGGCGTTGGCATGCCTAAACCTTGTGCAGTATTCTTGATGTTCTGATCAGAGGGTTGAGTTTTATCCCATTTTTCATAGTATTCCATTCATCCATGCTCAAATACAAACACATCTTGCAAATCGTGTTACAGTTTTAATCCCCGATTAACTGTTCCCCCGCCCTAATTGGCTAAGATTGGTTAAAAAGAAGAAGAATCACAAAAACTTTCACAAAATGCCTAAGTAGAGACCGATCTCCGGATTGGGCGAGAGGGGTGCCTTAAAACCCTTCCTCTCTCGTAACCTGGCTCCCGAACCCAGATATGGTTATGACGGACTGGTTCCTTCACTTTTTCAAATCAAATAGCGCGGCAGGTGCTTCGAAATACGGTTCCTTGGGTGTCAGACCTTCAAACCCAGGTGGCGACTCTGTATTTTTGCGAGCGCCTGCTTCTCCGCTCGCGCTCCCTCGATTATGGGCCCTTGCTTCGGGGAACGAAATTCCCGAAGGCTCGCTTTGGAATCCGAAAATTCCAGGGCATGCTGCCCACAGAGTACTGAAAGCGCTCTCGCCACCCTTAACTCTCCCGCCAAACCTTAACCAAAATATTATTGTGAGATCCATCAAATGCCTGGCCACACCACAAACAACTCCATCTACCTTCGTCATGAGATCCAAAATCTCATCAACTAAAGGTTATTGACACTTCTCCCTAAGACAAACCAAATACCATCTTAAACCCCTTACCACAACACAACACCCCCTTTTGCATAAACCAAATCACCTTAACCAACGATCCAATTATTAAGGATTTCAACCCAACCCTCTTCATTATTCCTGACAACAAGCCAAAACCTATTGTAGAAATATCCGTGGAAACTGCTCTTTGTTTTCTATGGGAATGGAGAACACATGGGGAAACCTGATCTCTGATTGGGAGGAATTTGAAGCTGCCAACTTCCAGAGAGTAGCTGAACCGCCATTTGAACTTGGGTGGGTTGTTGATTGGCAAAATGTTCATGGCAACCCTCTTGATGGGACTCTCCTTATACATGGTGTTTGAAAACCAGAATGAGAACTATCAAGTCCATCAAATGGCTCCTGAATGGGAATGGGATCCGATCCCAAATGCTAACCAGCTCCTAGCAAGAGATGATCTTATGGATATGTTCTCCTTACCCATGATGTTTGCCGAAGAGTATCCACGTGAGATGGTGGCCTATGATTGGCCAGAGCTTGCTCCACTCCACCCTGATTTCTCCCACTTTAATGATTTTATCATTGATAATCTGTACAACAACGTGGACCTTAACCCGTGGTTCTTGAACCCAGAGCTTGAGGAAGAGACAGCTAGTAACGAGTTTAACCCAATGGACTACATTGTGGATGAAGCTGAGTCAAACCATCGATTACCTTTCTAGAGGACGCTAATGTTGCCATGATGAACCTGTGGGAAGACGAGCCAGGGGCTAGGCCAAATCCGTGGGCAAATTCTGAAATTGTCAATATAAGAGTGGGACATGAGGAATGGACTGTGAACAGGGCAGAGATGGAAACTGAGCAATGGTTGCCAGAGGACCTCTGGGAAGATTTGGCTGCCAACCTCCAGGATACCGCCATTGCATGCAAGCGCAAAGCCACTATCAACTTATGGAGCGAGGAATAGAAATTTTGCGAAATTGACCATCTGACAAAGAGTGGCTATGTCTATCAACCTCCTAATGTAACGCCCCGAATTTTGGGTACGTTAAATAAACATTTTTATTGAATAAATTAAGGAGAGTCTAGCTCATTATTACAACATACGTCTCACAAGAGTACTTTTATTCAACAAAAGAGGGAATAATCTAAGGTTAACTACTGCTCCGCCTCTTCCTCCATCCTTGCAAGTTCCTCGGCTCCAAAGGCCCCCAAGGTGTACTGTTCCTGCTGCTCATCTATAAAATCTGACACATTATACTAGTGTCGCCCCCAGTATAATATGTCAGGGTCACCAAAAAGGTAACACCGTGAGCTACAGAAGCTCAATAGAATAATCCAACCCGCTAACCCATAACTTACAATGAAGAGTCATATAAATAATTACACATGCTCATTTAACAACATAATTAACAATGATACATCCGCATTCACTATCTTGCTTACGTTGGTGTCATGCCTTTCTTTGTTTCTCTTACGCGACTCATCGTAAACTGTGTCACCATTTCATTTCAAAAATCATTTCTCATTCAACGGGCTACCAAGTCCGGCCACGTTATAAAAGCTTGCATTGGCTCCTCTCCGCGGATAACCAAGCCCAATTACCAATGAAGCTACCACGTCCAGCTCCATTAGCAATCTACACAATGGGCTACCAAGTCCGGCCTCATTGCGGTTTTCGCAAGTCCACACAAAGGGCTACCAAGTCCGGCCACCTTGCGGGTTTTCACAACTCACATAAGGCTACCAAGTCCGGCCATTATGTAGTTTCAAAAATCCTTTTTATCCATATCAACTACTCCCTAAGTGTCATGTTTCTACTTTTTGGTTCTCGTGTCTCGTAATCATGCATAGACTCCGCGGCGGGACGAATCACTTTAAAGTAACTAAGCAAGATCATCCAACTCTATTTAATCATGCTTGTTTACAACCACAAGTAAGGTAAGCAATCATGCGATCAAGTTCACAATCCTTGAAAAGGTCAAAATACGAATACTTCGTTTTGAAACAACATTTTGTTTTTTAAACGAAATCGTAACAACATATGTTTATTGACGAGTTAATCAAGTTGGGAAGATTCTATAAGCCATGCATTCAATTATTCTCAAGATCAAATTAAACTACGTACTTTTAGTAAGAAAGTTCTACAAGCTAATTATCACAACTACATTATCATGCTCATATATTTCAAAGAATTCTACGTCAAACAACATCATGGGATCAACTAGCCAAGTATTACATATTCTTACTCACGCTCATATCATACGATATACGTAGGGTAGGGGTATAAGAAGATTCTACCTTTCTTCTTGGCGGTAGGAAGACTACGAAAAGATCAACGGAAAGAAAGTTGGCAAACGAACGGAGTAACGGCTTATGATAAGCTTCCGATAGCTTCGAAAGAGAAAGGTTTCTCTTGAAACTAGATCGTAACCTATACTACTACTACTTTAGGATCGAGGTGGTGGTCGTATGGTGGTTTAGTGGCGGAGATGGAAAGAAAGCTCAAGAACAAGCTAGAACTACTCAAGAACACTAAGAATTCTTATGCTTTCAAGGAGAGAACTTGGAGAATGAAGAGGTGTGAGTTGAATGAGAAGTGTGAGGTCCTATTTATAGGCAAATGGGCTCTCCCTCCCTCTCTTTGGCCGGCTGCCCTCTCTCCCTCTTTCCTCCAATTTTTTTATTCAAGTAAATCAAGTTTGCTTGCAAGAAATAACCTAAAAACCTAGGCATGCAAGGCTAGGATGTGTCCTTTGGATTGGATTTTGGAAGATTGGCCAAGCAAGCGGATTTGTTTCAAGTATAAAATTAGGGTTTGTACAAAGAAGGACAAGATTGGATGGCATTGGTTATGCTTTCACTTGAAAGTATACACAACTAGGACAAGGATGACCAAAGCATGTCAATCACTTGCACACACATCACTCTCTCCCTCTCTCTCTCCATCCGAATCTCTCTGTCTCTCAATCTCTCTCTCTCGGCCTCTCTCTCCTCCTCTCTCTCTCTCTCTCTCTCTCCTCTTGGTACATTGTACTATGTACATATATATATATATATATAACCATATATATATATATAAAGACAAGAAGGGTTTGACTTTGTAAGAGATATGTACCTCAAATCTCTCTCCCATCTTCTCCTTTCTACTTCTTTCACCTAGTACAAGTACTAACATATACATATATCTAGGATTTGGTAGACAAAAATCAAGCAATACATCACATCTCTCCCTCTCTTTTCCTTCTCTTTCTCTCTTTCTCTCTCTCTCTCTCGGGTTCTCTCTCTCTCTCTCTCTCTCTCTCTCGGCTTTTCTCTCTCTCTCTCTCCCCCTGTCTCTCTCTCTCTCCCACTTGTATGTACTATGAAAGACTACATATATACTAATATATATATATGTACTATGGGTCTTTAATAAAATCTAAGTTTTCAAGTAAATTAGATTTTCTAAATAAAATATTTAATAACACATATGCTATATACAATATAATATATATATATATACAACAAGTACATACATATATATATATATATATATATATATATATATAGATGTACTACACAATATTTATACTAGATATGACCTAGGGCTAATATCTAATATAGTATTCTACTACTTTCAAAGTACTATGTATAATAATACTATCCTAATGTACTAATTGTATTTTAATCAAATAACACACATGGCCAAGTCTAATATTTAAATCAAACAAGTACATGATTGTCAAGACTAACTATTATCCAACGGATAATAGTTTCTCTAATGGTTAATAACCAATGGGTAATAATGGCTAGGATTCTAGCCTATCGTCCAATGGTTAATAAAACTCCTAACGGTTATTATCCAACGGTTAATGCTAGAAAGTCTAATACTTGAAATTAAGTACTAAACTAATCTAATCTCGTACTTAGGAATATTAACTAAGGTTTACCTATTGACCAATGGGTAAAGGAAACTCTAACGCTATTGTCCAATGGATAAAGACAAAAAGGGTACAATGGTCCATCTAAGGTTAGGGAGAAGTGAAATGGGCATTAGGCTATTCTAACTAATTAATTAAAGACTAACGATACTTAATCTAGGCTTTCATTGCTCGAGTGGTATTTTGGTTTTATTTAGTAGGAAATTGCCTAATAACGGGATATTAAAGCCCGATGGTGCCAAACGCCAAGGCAAAGCGTGAGCGTGGCCAAGGCGACTGGTGGAAGCGGTGGCAAAACCAGTGGTCAAACAAGGCCAAGGCGACCTGGTGGCAAAGCGGTAATGGCGGTGGCCAAAGCGACTGGTAACAACGGTGGCCAAAGTAAGCCTGGTGGCCAACATGGCCAAAGGCGACCAGCAGCTGGCCAAGTGGTGGCAGCGACCGGTGGCCAAGTAGTGGCCAAGCGACTGGTGGCAAGTAGTAGCGGCCAGCGACCTGGCCAAAGCGCGGTAGCCAAGCGATGGCCAGCGGCGGCGACCGGTGGCCAGCGATGGCAAGCGGCACGGCACAAAAGCGGCGCCAAGGCGGCAAAGCAAAGCAGCGACCAGTGGCAGCAGTGGCCAAACAGCGGCTGGCCAAAGCGGCCAGCGGCGGCGCGCCACAGCGGCTGGTGGACAAACAGAGGCCAAGGCAAAAGCAAGGCGTGACTCGATGCCAAGGCAGAACCCGATGGCAGCACAGGCAGAGCAAGGCAGCCCAGCAACGCCAAGGCAAAAGCGAGGCGCGACCCGATGCCAAGGCAGAACCCGAGGGCCGCCCAGGCAGAGCAAGGCAGCCCAGCAACGCCAAGGTAAAAGCGAGGTGCGACCCGATGCCAAGGCAGAATCCGATGGCAGCCAGGGCAGAGCAACCCGACAGTGACCCGACGCCTAGGCGAGGCAGACCCGACAGCGACCCGACGCCTAGGCGAGGCAGGCGCGACAGCGAGCCGACGCCAAGGCAAGGCAGGCGCGACAGCGAGCCGATGCCTGGGCGAGGTAGGCCTAACAGCGACTCGATGCCTAGGCAGCCTAGCCAAGCCAAAGCAAGGCTGTCAAGCCGACGGTTAAGGCAAAGACCAAAAATTTCTACTAACTACTACGGCATCGATGCAACACTCTAGGTTAGGGAAATGTAACTAAGCCAAACGGTAATTAGGGTTGCTAGCTAATCGGTTGCCATGTAGGATTTCCAACCGAGAAAATAAATTCTAGGATTTTACTATAATTACCAAGTAACTATACCAAGGTCTTAATAGGCATACTCGTCTTTAGAAAATGACCTTAATGCCCGGGCGATGAATTCCAATCTCCTAAGTCATAAACCTAATTATGACGGATTATTAATCGCAAAAAGGGGTTTATAAAATATAAAGAATTTTCAAATATAATAACAAAATTTTATAAGTCGATAACGACCGATTTTTGGATGTTAAAATGAAATCCAAGTATTAAAATAAAATTTAAATTTTTAGCGAAATTTTTATTAGCCAAAAATCAGGGTCGTTACAGCTAACCTCCAAACTGGAGAATCCTCTAACTCTGCAGCTCCACTAGCCAAAGAGCTTTCCAACCCTTTCATTACCCCGACCAAAAACAGTTTTCAACCCTTCGCCCCGCTAGCCAAAGAGCCTTCTCGTCCTGGGAAAAACCTTGAAGGAATGATTAAGCAACAACTTGAGTAGACACAGGCCCAAATGTCTGTTTGGGATGTACTTGTTCATTCCACCAGCCATCGCGAAGGACTTATCCAAGCCCTCTTCCACCTGAAAGTTTCCTCCGATATAACTCTCGATGAGCTCGTGGTGCTCATTAAAACCATTCCCATCAAGCATGCCATAACGTTCACTGATTAAGACCTACCTGCGGAAGGGACTAATCATAACAGACATTTACATGTCACTCTGAAATGCCATGGCAAATGGGTTCCAGTGATTCTGATCAACAACAGCTTCTCAATCAACGTCTGCCCGCTATGTGTTGCCTATTGCTTGGGGTATAAAAATAAGGACTTCTCTCTATCAGATGTCAAAGTCTGAGCATATGACAATACCCGTCGAGATGTGGTCGGAACCCTCATTCTTCCTATGACCTTCGGGTCTTACCAAACCGAGGTGGAATTCCATGTGGTAGGCATCCCCGCTTCCTTCAACCTGCTGCTGGGAAGGCCCAGGCTACATCGATCGGACATCATGGTGTAGACACCCCAATTTGGCCTTACGATTAGTTCAGGTCCCACGTTGGGGACCATCCCGATGATGAAATGGATACAGTGATTGTTGATTGCCTTCTTGAGAACCTTAGGACTTTCGGTAAGAACTTTGAGCCACTTAGAAGACCCAATCTAGAGCCATATTGCCTTTCAGACAGAAAAACAGAATCCCAAGAGAATCCATCTGCCGGCCGTAACATTGATCTAACGGCCTTAACATCATTTCCTCACCCGAGCAACCTATTGCCTAAAAATCTCCCTGAGAGATCAATCCTGTGACTGCAAGATCCATCCTTCGGCCGCCACATCCTTTCCTCAGCCGCCACATCCTTTCTACGGCCGCCAGATCATCTATTTTCCAGACTCTGGAATGTTCTGTCGATTGTTTGATCCAACTACACTACCTTTCCGATGCGTTCGAGCCACGTTCAGAGATCACAACGAGGAGTTTGTATTCCAATGCAATTGCAATTGCAACTGTGCATTTTGATTGGACGGAGTGAGTCACCAATTGCCTTTATAAAGGGCCTTTGGACTCCGAAAATATACACACGAAATTCATATCATTATACCCCCTCTCTAGCCACGATACTCTGCAGAATCATACTTTCAAGCCCTCTCTACAAAAGCCCTAACCTCCCGAAGGCAACCATAAATCCAACGATCAAACCCCAAAGTCTCAAACCCTAACCCTAGGGTTTTTCAAAGAAGCAATCAGTCAATCCCGATCAAATCCGAAGCAATCAAGCTACTGAGGGATCAAGGTGGTGAGGTGCAGAGGCCTCTGGTTTAATTTACTTACTGTTTTTATGCTTAATCGTAGCTTTTGATTATCTGCTAACTTTTCTGTCTGGTGTGAGGAAGAACATCAGCTGGGGCTTTGATCCCTCGGCCGATACATCAAACTAGTGGGATTACTCGGCCGTGACATCCATTCACTGGCCGAGTAATCGATTTCCTGGGACAACTTTGTTTTATTGTTTTCTGATGCATGTTTCAATTACAGTCTTGATTCACCATTAACTGCTTAAAGGCTAAAAACAGACTACGTGTTGGGATTAAATAAAGCATGCATATGTCTTATGTTGAACGATTATGGGCTAGCCTCACGGCTAGGCAGAGAGGGGTACCTAACACCTTCCCCTTACTATACCTTGGCTCCCGTACCCAGAATCTCTACCTATTTTCCTAGTTTAAATAAACTGGGTGGTGACTCTGTTTTGATGATGACCGCTATCGTGTGGCGATACTCCTAGCCATGGGAATATCCACGATCTTGATTTATGAAGCAAGCAACCAAACGAGCAAACAACGAGCAATCTGTATGGCGATGCCCCTTTTTGGGAGGTGTCTACACGTGGCTGTGCCCTCCACTCTCCATCAGAAAATCCATTTAGGGCTCGAGACAGGAATGCTCACCATCCATGGGGACTATGGGATTCGTGCGCCCACTGAGGACAATGCCCCGCTTTTGGAAATTCAGCGTGGAGAGGAAGACATCGCTCTTGGAGGATTCTCACTAGATACTACCAATTTTGTCTTTTCATTCGGAATTGACAACGACTTTGTCATTAGCAATGTCGCCATAAAGATAATGAAGAAGATGTACTACATGCCACGGTTGGGACTAGAAAAGAATTTGTAAGGACTTGCAAAGTTTGAGACTATTGGAGCCCTGATACGCATGACCGGTCTCGGCTATATGCCCTCAAGCGACAATATAGTAAAGAAAGGAGATAGATTGGAAGACTACTTCATTAAGGAGAAAGCGAAGCAGGTCTACCAAGGGCAGCCAGAACCATTCTGGGATAAGGAAACCAACACCTTACTGCCAAGGTTTGAGATATTCGCCAACGATGTTTGGCCAAAAAGTGAAGAAGAGATTGAGACTACGAAAGTAAAGGAAAAAGCAATCGACTGGATTAAGGTCTTTGACATGGGAAGTATGGCTATCTTGTTTGATGAGAACGAACCAATGGGTATAGTCATTGAAGCTGAGGTGCTGATGCTAGGGCAGGAGGCCCTCAAAGACCTAACTTCACTCATCATGGATGCCGCTGGAGAGTACAAGAATTGGACCTTCATACCAAGTTTGACTTGCCATGGGTCTGGTTTTGAGTCCAAGTCTGAGTCATCTGAGTCCTCCCAGCCATCTGAGTCTGTTGAGTCTGAGTTGGTGCCTCTTGGCCCAACTCCTCATGGTCTGTATTTTGAATTTGAGTCTACCCGCATGTATTGTGCCCTCAAGGCCTTTGCTAATGACAAAATAAATGAATCTGATTTCGCTTACTCCCTTGATTTTGAAATAAATTATGCTGACCTTGATGATGAAGAGATCGATTTCGATAGGGATATCCCTAAAGAAATTCGATCCCTAATCGAAAGGGAAGATGAGAGGCATGCTCAACCTGTAAAAGAAAAAGTTATTTCAATAAACTTAAGTGATGAAGAGATTCCTCGGATGGTCCAAATTGGTTCCGCGCTATCTCCAAAAGAGTGCCAAGCTCATATTGATTTGCATAAAGAATTTGAGGACGTTTTTGCATGGTCACATGCTGTATGCCCAGAATCGATCCTGAAATTGTGGAACACCGGATTCCTCTTTATCCCGATGCGAAACCTGGAAAACAAAAGTTGAAACGAATGAGACCCGATTGGGTGCTTAAAATAAAAGAAGTCACTAAACAGATTAATGCAGGATTCCTCATAGAAACCGAATACCCTCAGTGGGTTGCAAACGTGGTGCCCGTCCCTAAAAAGGATGGCAAAATTAGGGTCTGCATTGATTTTAGACATTTAAACAAGGCTAGTCCTAATGATGACTTCCCACTGCCATGCACATATTGATGTACTGGTCGACAATACTGTCGGGCATGCTTTGCTCTCTTTTATGGATGGCTTTTCGGGATACAATCAGATTCTCATGGCCCTAGAAGATCGGGAGAAAACCACATTTGTCACTGAATGGGGAACTTATTGCTACCGGGTTATGCCTTTTGGATGGAAAAATGCATGATCCACTTATCAACGAGTTGCTACAACTTTGATTGCACGACATGATTCACAAGGAAGTAGAAGTTTATGTTGATGGATCGTTAAAGTGAAGGAACGAGAAGGGCACTTACTAGCTGTAGACACCTCCCAAACGGGGCATCGCCATACAGTTTGATATCATTTGTTTGCTCGTTTGGTTGCTTGCTTCGTAAACCAAGATCATGGACATTCCCATGGCTAGGAACATCACCACATGATAGCGGTTATCATCAAAATAGAGTCGCCACCCAGTTTATTAAAATTAGAAAAACAAATAGAGATTCTGGATACGGAAGCCAAAGGTACAGTAAGGGGAAGGTGTTAGGCACCCCCCTCACTACAAGAGAATATGCTATTTGCGTCGACCTATTTGCGTCGGCAAGGACACCTTTTGCGACAGGACCTATTTTTTGCGTCGGCAACGCGTCGACATTTTGGGGGACGAAAATGGGGGGGTCTCAGAAAGTTTTTTGCGTCGGCATGTGCCGTCGCATAGTAATTGCATCGGCATATGATGTCTCTAATAGTTTTTTTGCATCGGCATTCTTCCCAACTCAAAAAATTTGGAAAACATATGATCATTAGCATCGGGACGCCTTGCCGTCGCAAATAGCATTATTTTCGTCAGCCTATGCCGTCGCCAATGGTTCATGTATAAACTTATTCCTTTTACGTCTTGAGTTTGTGCTGTCGCAAAATTGAAAAACATCAGTACGTCCTAGGAGCAATCACTGACCCCTTTTTTTTTTTTTAACTAATTACAGATACTAACCTGCATATATAGTTTTCTGGACATATAAAACAAGGGCTAATCGATCCAGAGCATGTCCTCATCCATTCTAATACAAAACCATCTTTCATTCAAAAGCCAACATTGATCCATTCATTCAATCTCAAGAGGAGATCCATATTACAATATTGCTCCAATTACATGTTCAGGGAATAAAAGCTAAAGTAGGCAATGCCAATAGTACTTACAACATTGTACAACAACGCAAAAAAAAGTGGGATCCAAAATATTGCATCTTCACGATCAGTACACGCTTTAGTCCTCGACAAACACCTGCAACAGAAGATAGATATACGAGAATGAGATGCTGACTTATATTTGTGAATGCATTTGCAATCACGTGAAACAATAAAATTTCATCAGAACATACATAAGAAAACCGCCAAGCAACATTGCAGCCAACAGATCTGTTGATAATCCCAATACATGCCCATATCCAAACTTGCTACTAATGTATCAGTAAGCAAAATCTTCCTACGTATAAATATCAAAACTTCAATTTAAGAGGCTATTGACTAGGGACATCGGTCGGATTAGGGTCAGGTTGGACCCAACTCGACTTTAATCACATTCCCCCAAACTCCATCCAAGACCGACTGACCACTGGTTGGATTCCTGACCGACTGCAGAAACGGATTGGGCGGCCGGGTTCGGTCGGGTTGTAGATCTACAAACCCTTTTTCTGAAAGTGAAAATCAATTACGGAGAGAGAAGGAAAATTCATTAACATCTACAGATTGATCGCTAACACAGTACATAGGAAACACAAGTCCATCAGAATAGTCTGCTAAAAAAAATAGCACATATTCAGTGCAATGCTCAATTGATACCTGCTTGACAGATCTTGAAAGTCATTTGGAATGTTAAGCACATATGATGGAAAAATAATATCACTTCTCCACAGAATCTAGAACTGCATAACACATACTATCGGGAAAGATTTTAACAAACCTCTTGTATCCTTATCTCTGCCTCGGCTTTTGCCTTTTGAAGGTTCTCCCATGCAGTGATTTTAGCATCCTCCCTCTTCATGCACTTTGAATGAATGGATGAACTAAGAGTCATTTATATATCTCACCATACACTTTAGAGAGTATTTCGTAAAGAGAAAGTTAGGTACTCAGCAAAGCTGGCTAGGTTGAACAAGGCGCCAACAAAAGTATTTCGTCAACATGATTTATGATCTACCATCCACGAAATCTGACTAGGTTGAACAAGCTGCCAACAAAACTACACGACAGTGTCCTTGTTAAAATTAATGCCTTTTGTATTTTATTGCAATGTTCCAGTGCTTATGTTAGTTTTGTAATAGTTTAAAGTGTGGTGTCCTATTTAGTCTTTTACCTCCTCCCTATGTAAAGGGCTTTGCCGTAGTAGTTAAAGGAGTAATGGAATGAAAAAGGTAGAGCAGCCCCATTTCACGTTTCTTTTTCCCCTGCTTTCCAGCGAGCAGCATCTCTTTTGCTCTGTTTTCTCAGCAGTATTGACTGCATTTGAGCTGTCAGGTTCTCCTATTTTTCTTAGCTCTTTCGCCACAAAAAATCAAGGTTAGGCTAGGGAAATGCCAACAATCCTGAAGAAAACAAAAATAGTACAACGGTCAAACTAATGATAATGTAACTCTAAAGTCTAAGCTGAGATACCTCTAGACATAATCAAGTACAGCTACACAAAATGGGTCCTGGTCCTGCAAACCTATCTAACACTCTTGTGGCCCATGGTGAGCACAGTCCAGCAAGTATCTAACGTTGCAGTAATACTCTAGCCTCTTTTTATTCATTTTTCCCAGCTCAACTCGATTAACTTATCCAACAAATAAGCACAACGATCACAAGTTGGCAAAGACCAATAATTAATTGCTGCAGGAGAGTGATGCATTTTAATCATTAAATAATCAATGCAAAGCTTTCATTTCAGTCCCTCATACAAGAACATCACTGAAACTAATTTTCCAGAAATGAAACTGAATATAACACCTTATGTAACTCAAACAAGAACTTGGAGAAAATGAAACGGTATTTGCATGAACTGAAACTAAAAGTACCTTTCCATCCAGTTGTGGAGAACATGGCAAAGGAGAGGCAAATAACGGACGAAGCCTAAACAATAATCATGTCACCTTCTTCTCCTTCCATCACCCAACCAATATCTTCATCCTGGTGCCCTATGTTCTCTTAGCGGTGTATGTAAACTATAGTGATTCTCACTTTTTCTACAAGGGCAACTGATGAACAAACTATCAAGCTTAGTGGTGTATTGCGAACTCAAGAAATCTGTCAATTCCATTCAAGTAGTCCCTTGACGTCTTCGGTAAATCAATCCAACTCTTGTCCATGTTTCTACTTCCCTAAATATTTTCTGTAGACAAACATGTACATTCTGCATATATAGACACACCAATGCATACTACCTACTCCAAAATATTCAAGTATGCTCTCAGTTGCTTAAATGAGGAAAGAAAAATAAAGAGCGATAGTGCAACATATATACGTAACAAGTTAGAGTTGAAAGAAAAGAAAGAGCCGCACGAAGAAGAATTTACCAGTGTGCCTGACCGGTTACGTTTGTGAAAGCTGCTAGTACCGACAATGCCTAAATATTGACAATCAGTCAATGTCAGGCACAAAAAACCCCTTACTCTAATAAAATAGAGGAAGTTCGTTTTCTTGTACCTGTGCTTCATGATTGAACCTCAACTGTTGATAGAGCTCTGGGAATCTCAAATCATAGCAAACAGTCACACCCAAACGTCCAAATGGGCTGTCTACCGCAACAATGTCCTTCCCTATAAAACTTCACCTCTTTGAATTGCTTGAATGGTAGACATAAGTTATGCCGGTCAATTATATTTAAGGGGATTTGTCGGGGTTTGAATTAACGGGAACAGATTCAAGGCTCAGGTTAGTTCCTCCTCCTGCTGCTGCTCCGCGCTTCCGCCGCTGAGACCTGCACCAAGTCACTAGGGGTTGGACACCCAGTGACCCTCCGACGATCAAGTTAGATCTCAGGAAGGGAGTGTAGGTCTAAGGTTAGGGTAGAATGGCGTACCTCTTTAGGTTAGAGTCCTTTTGTATTTATAGACCTAGGGTTGCTTGGACTCCAAGCTAGCGCGTGGAGTAAACGCTCTGGTAACTGCCTCGGGTGACGTCATAGACGACGGAAGGGACGAAGCGGTTACGGAGCACATGGTAGAGGGGAATCCCAATGATTACATTCGTTGCACGATCTTTGTGGGGACCGCATGGCGGAACAACAATCTGTTAATTGCCTCAGGAATATCCTCAGGAGAGGCGGGACAGCTGTCATTAACACAGCATGCGGGAAACTGACCCCGAGGGAAGCACCGAGGAACAAACCGAAGTGTGGAACCCCTACGATGCTTCGGCTTAGGGCTCTTTGAGTGCCGGAGTCACCTCATATGGCCCGGTTACCGAGCTTGTAACCGAGGCCACCACAATAGCCCCTCAAGTCCTCAGAGCTCAACGCTTGCTTCGGCTCTGGGGAGTTGATTCTTCGCGTGAACCGGCTGAACCGGGATCTCCGATATCCTAGGTGCCGAGGAGTGAACTGAATGACGGTAACCGAGGCTAGCCAGCCCCAGCCCTAGAAGCCACATGTCAGCATCTGCCGAAGCACTTGAATCCAAAAAGCTGTCTCGGCACGTGAAACGTCAGATGATTTGTACGAACCGTCCTATCAAGGACACGCGTCAGAGTGTGCTAATGATCCGGTCATCCGGCGCTTCTGAATCCTGTGCAGGCCCTTCGCTGATGACCGTCCGATGTGGACACGCGTCGCCGATACAACGGCTCGGTGCACGGCGCTTCGTTTCCCGCATAACCGCTCGTCCGCTCCATTATAAAAACAGAGAAGGAGGGGAAAGAAAGGCATTGAAGCTCTGAAAAGATGTGTGACTGCTGCCCCCGTGTTCTTCGACCTTTTGATCGAGTTTTCAAGCGGTTTGAGGGCAGATCTTCGCACGAAATTCAGGTATGTTGACCTTCAAATCACGATCTTCAAGCTTTGATGGTTTTTGCAAGCTTTTACACTATTTTTAACGCCCATTGGGGCAGAGATGCCGCTCACCACCGCCTGGTTCGTGGCATTGATGGCTTCCTCCGCCGCGAATTCCTGAAATCGAGACCCAATGTTCTTCCCGAGGCTTTAATTCCTCCCGAGGCCCTTCTTGAATTCAGGACCCATAGATTAGAGTAAGACCCGAGGGGGCTCCTCCCGAGGAAGGATTTCCCTTAGATGACCGAGGCTAATCCTCACCGAAGAGTGATGACCATTCCGTCCCGAGTGTCAGGACCTATTGCCTTCCCCGAAGCACATAGCTGATGGGCTTTTGCACATTCTTTTCTTTGTTTAGGTCGGGGCGGATGGTCGTTGATATCTCTTCGGACAGCTCAAGTAGTTCAGACTCCTCCACGCTCGAGGGCATCTTTCGACAAGCTTGGAACCGAAGGATATACCGAATCCCAATCGATGTTATCGAACCGGCTGACCCTGACCGAGCTCAACGCGAAGTGACGACTTTTGACCCGAGTATGACAGAACCTGAGAGCACATAGAACCAAGCCCCGGGGCCATACACAGGTGCTCCTGAGGAGGTTCGGGGGCGGAGGAGGCCGATGAGGCCGTGTCCCTTCCTGGGGCAGTACTTCAGCGGCACGCCCGCGACATATGCAGAGTTCAAGAGGGTCTACAGCATACCTCCGGATGTTGAGGTCCGGTTGCTTCGAGACACTGACCCCTTGAATCTTCCATACAGCCAGGGGGAGCTGATCTTTCTCCTGATGGCAATCACCGAGGGGGGGATCAGATTCCCCCTCCATCAATTTGTTCGACGGGTGCTCTGGACCCTCACCCTTACCTCCTCCCAACTCACGGTAATCTCCTACCGAATAATTACCAGCATCATTGAGTTGAGGTGGCAGTACAGCCTGACCTTCGGCCCTGAAGAACTCTTCGGAGTGTACTCGCTTGGCATCAACCGAGAGTGCTGCCGACATTACTTGTCTTGCAGAGCGGATTATGACACCTTCCTCATTGACCGCCTACCGGACTCCGAGGAGTGGGCAGGGATATACATCATAGTCTCCGGGAACTTCATGTTTGGCCCCGGGGAGATAGCTGACACAACCACCTCGGTTCAATTTGAAGCTAGGAAACCTGGTCGGTAAACTCAGGCTTCGGTATTTATGCTGCATACTTCAACTCTTTCTTGAATATACACTAACTTTTTCTTCCTTTTGGTGTTTTATTGCAGCCGAGGGAGTTGTGACTCATCTTCGGGAGAAGGCCTCCAAAGCCCGGATTGACGCTGCTTACTCCATCCCAATCACCAGCCGGTACGCTCCAGAGCTGCTCGGGTACAAACCGTCGTACACGAGTTATCTGAAGAAGAGACCGAGGCAACAAGGCATATCGAGAGCGGGCCGTGGGCGAGGCCGAGGTTAGGGTGGAAGGACAGGGAGAGGAGGCAGCGGAGGAACCAGGCTCGACACCGAGGGGAGCAGCTCCGGGCTTCGGGGAGTCGTAAGGGAGGAGATTGACAGGGATACTCCGGAGAGAACAGGGCTTAGTGGAGAAATGGCCGGCCCTGGTACCAGAGAAGTGCTCAACCTGAGGCGGCGGCGACCGGGGGGTTGAGGAAGTGGTACTGCTCCCGCTGGTGCGCCGGGCGCCGAGACCTCAGGAGTAACTCCTGTTTCACCGCAGGGCCCTCCTAAGAAGAGGGCTCGGCACGAGGAGGTGGTCGGCGACAAAAGCCGAGAGAAGGAGCCGATCAATATTGAGGACGAGCAGGAGGGAAGGAGAGAGGAGCAACCCACCGAGGGGGAAGATGGGACCTGGGTCCATCCCTGGGAGCTGCCTTGGGCGCCTGAGTTCCGACACTTTGCTTGTCGGCAGATCACGCACGCTGATAGTATTAAGAACCTCGGCGTTGCCTATGGCATGCTCCAAGGTTGCATCCTTCCTCGGGATGCCCAAGCCGCTGACGGTCTAACCGGGGACCTGACTGCGGAGATTGCTCGGGCCCTTTTCATGGTAAGCTGGTTGCTGTTCTGTCTCCTGTTTCCTTCGGTTATAGTTTTTATACTTGTAAAAATTCTTATATACCTCTTGTTGGCAGGCTGGTGCTCGGGCTCTTACGGTCAATCGCCGATGCAAGGCCCGGGAAGCAGAGAACGAGGAGCTGAAGAGGGCGCTGGCCCAGAAGGAGGAGGACCTGAACCTGGCTCGGGAGACATGCGAGCTCTACCTGTCGAACTTTCATAAGTGCGATAGGGAAAGGCTGCTAGCCGAGGGCAGGGCCACCAAGGCCGAGGAGGATGCTAAGTCCCTAAGGGCCGCTCGGGCTAGGGAGCTGGAGGAGGCGATGCAGGAAGGCTACAACCGAGGCTGGGACGCGGCCGGGGTGGAATACAAGAAGCAGGTTCGAGAAATCGAGAATGAGCTGTACCGAGACCGCTTCTTGGAGGGGCTCCGCTTCGGTCATGAGGCTCTTCTCCAAAAGCTGAACCTCCCTGAGGACTCTGCGCTCCGAGCCCTGCCTGAGGCACCACCAGAGGAACTCGTGATGCCCGAAGAGGACGATGAACAGGTGCAGAATCCCGAGGTAGGGATTCCTTCCGAGGGCCAAACCACCACCATAGCTGACAACGAGTCCCAAGCTCCTATGCCCCAGGATACTTAGGATTTTTCCTTACTTTTGTTGTTTTTTGTTTTTGACTGGACGGCTCCGGACATTTGGAGTTTGCCGTTCCAGGAATCACTTCAGTGATAGGCGCCGAACAATTGGCCAAAGCCTGATCACTTGTAATAGCCAAGTAGGATTTTAACTTCACAGTTCTTATCATTTGCTTTGATGAATGCTCTTCTGTTGAATGAATGCTTCAGTTTTCCGAACACTTGTTTGTCGTCTTTATGCATGGGTTTATAATTACCACCGAAGGGTGCCTCTGCCCCTGCTTTGGTTAAATATGTGGAAGAAACCAAATTGTAACCGAAGCATAGACCGAGGTGCGCGTAAAAATAGGGTCGTGTGTAACGAAGCGTTGGTTAGCCCCTGTGCCTGGTAAGCATGGTAGGCGGGGAAATAACTGAAGCGAAGACAATGATCACCGAAGCGCCCTTGTTAAGGGAGGTAGAGGGACCTAACCCGAAGCAAAGAGGAACCAAAATTTGAATTACGCGTGCCCCTGCTTTGGGCTAGGTGCCTCGGTTGCTGGCTAGTTAGGTATCCAGAGTGATAGATACTTAGGGGAGACATTCTGCTAAGGGAATAGGGCTAGAGTCCCGAGGGGAAATGGCGTAGGCCATAGCTTCGGAATTCTGCGAATCCGTAACAGTAGATGATGGACAGGGAAGTAGGGATAAGGGGCTCGGGAAAAAGGCCGAGTATCCTTAAGACCAACAACCGAGAGTCCGAACGACCGAGGAGGCCGTGGTGACTTAGTGGGGATTTGCGTCCGAGGGGGATACCCATGGGAGGACGGTTTCCCTAAGTCAAGGTAAAACGATTCAAGCAAGTTTGAACCGAGTAGTAAAAGTGAAGGACAAGAATAGTAACACACAATGATGTCAGGAAAATTCTCATTGAAACGAAGTAGGACAAACCATTACATAGGTACGCATAAGCGTTTCTTGGGAAAACAAAAACTAGGGAAAAAGGGATAGGTCCTCGGTGGCCGAAGCCTGGCTAGCCATAGAACTTCTTGAGGTTGTTGGCATTCCAGGTCTTGGCGATTGGAGAACCGTCCAGCTTCTCCAGCTTGTAATTGCCCGAGCCTAGGTGCTTTAGGACTCAGAAGGGACCCTCCCAGTTGGGCATCAACTTCCTCTTCTTTGATTTCTCTATCACTTTTTTCCAGACGAGGTCGTCTGGTTTGAAAGACCGGAGACGGACGCTTCAGTTATACCCTTTCGCAACCTCCTGCTGGTACGAGGCTAGCTTGATCCGGGCATTTTCACGCTCTTCTTCGGCTAGGTCGAGGTCCACAGCAATGTTTTCAATGTTGACTTCGTAGTCGAAGTTCTCGGTACGGATCGTGGGAAGACCGACTTGGAGAGGGATAACAGCCTCCATCCCGAAGGCCAGAGAGAATGGGGTACGGCCAGTGGAGCGCCTTGGAGTGGTTCGGTAGCCCCAGAGGACTCTTGGCAATTCTGCAGCCCACTTGCCCCGGTGGGATTCGAGTCGGCGTTTAAGACCGGAGGAGATGGCCTTGTTGGAGGCCTCGGCCTGTCCGTTGCCCTGTGCATAGCCCGGTGTGGAAGTGTCCCATTTAATGCCGTATTCATCCAGGAGAGCTCAGTACCGCTGTCCGGTAAACTGTTTCCCGTTGTCGGTGATAATGGCGAAGGGTACACCGAAGTGAGAAATTATGTTGTGCCAGACGAAGCGAATGACATCAGCCTCCTTAATGGTGACCAGGGGCTCGGCATCAACCCATTTGGAGAAGTAATCAGTGGCAGTGAGAAGGAACTTGAAGCCTCTGGGTGCGACGGGGAGCTTTCCAACTATGTCCATGCCCCATTGAGAGAAGGGCCAGGGGCTGGTGAGTGGGCTGAAATCCCTAGCCGACTGGTGGATGATAGGGGCAAACATCTGGCACTTGCGACAACGCTTGACATAGTCTTCGAAGTCTTTCTTCATGGTGGGCCACCAATATCCCTGGGTAATGGCTCGATGAGCAAGTGAGCGCCTACCAGAATGGCAACCGCTGTCGCCGGAGTGAAGCTCTTCAATGATGCCGGGGACCTGGTGGGGGTGGGCGACCAACAAGTAGGGACCGGTAAAGGACCGTCGGTAAAGCTTTCCATTGGGGTTGAGCCAAAACAGAGCAGCCCTGTTGCAGAGTCGGTGCGTTTCCTTCTTGTCGGCAGGGAGGGTATCATCCTTTAGGTAACCGATGATCTCATCCATCCAGCTCGGACCGAGCTC
Organism: Rhododendron molle; assembly: GCA_025413875.1. Classification (NCBI taxonomy): domain Eukaryota; kingdom Viridiplantae; phylum Streptophyta; class Magnoliopsida; order Ericales; family Ericaceae; genus Rhododendron; species Rhododendron molle. The sequence continues at coordinate 30,292,463 of CM046391.1, read as the reverse complement.
GATGTTAAGAACCTCATGGCTTAGTACGTCAAGTTCGAAGCTGGGTTTGTCAATGGAGCTGAAGGAGATGGAATGGTGCTCTGAGGCTGCGCAAGTAGAAGCGAGCCCGGCAAGGGCGTCGACGTGAGCGTTCTGCTCCCGAGGGATACGTTCGACACGAATGGCCTTAAAGCCTTTGAGGAGCCGGAGGGCGGAGCTGAGGTAGGTGCGCATGCGGTCGTCCCGAGCTTCATACTCTTCGGAGAGCTGGTTGACCACCAGCTGAGAATCACTGTAGATGACGAGCTCCTCGATTCCTAGGGCGTCGGCGGTTTTGAGTTCGGAGATGAGTGCTTCGTATTCAGCCTCGTTGTTGGAGGCTGGGAAGTTGATGGATAGGGAGCTTTCATGCAGGACGCCTGAAGGGGATAGGAGCACGACCCCAGCCCCGGCGCCTCGGCTGTTGGACGCGCCGTCAACGTACATTTTCCATACATCACCGTGAAAAAGCTTCCAGGCAGTGCTTGGATTGGCTTGGAGGACGGCTTCGGGATGGGGGGGCGGGGTTGAAGCCAAGACGTCGGCCGGAGTGAGCACGGCGATGAAATCGGCAAGAACCTGGGCTTTGATTGCTGTCCGAGGCTGGAAATGGATTTCGTAATTTGCCAGCTCGACGGCCCATTGGGAGATTCGGTTGGAAAGGTCCGCTTTTCGGAGGCGTGATTTGAGCGGGTACTCGGTAAGAACAATGATGCAGTGGGATTGGAAATATGGGGCAAGCTTCCGAGATGCCGAGACGAGGGCGAGAACGAGCTTTTCCAAGGGAAGATAGTGTGTCTCGACGGGGGTCATCGTCTTGCTGGAGTAGTAAATGGGTTGGTGTTCCCGTCTTTCCTGTTGAACGAGAACTGAACTGATTGCATGTGAGGAGACGGCAAGATACAAGAACAAGTCCTCCTGGTCCCGAGGCGTGACGAGAAGCGGTGCCTCGGAGAGATAAGTCTTCAATTGCTGCAGGGCTCGGTCACAGTCCTCGGTCCACTGGAAACTTCGTCGGCTGCCTTTTAGGAGGGCAAAGAAGGGCTAGCACTTGTCGGAAGATCGGCTGATGAAACGATTCAAGGCTGCAGCCATACCCGTCAAGCGTTGCACGTCCCTCTTGTTGTGGGGAGCCGAGAGCTTCTCGATGGCCAGTAATTGAGCAGGGTCGGCCTCAATCCCGCGCTGGGACACGAGGTGTCCTAAGAATTCGGAGCTGATACCGAAGGCACATTTCTCTGCGTTGAGGCGAAGTTTGTGCTGTTTGAGGATTTCGAAGGTTTCGGCAAGATGGGTGAGGTGGTCACCAGCGAGCATGCTTTTGACCACCATATCGTCAATGTAAGCCATCATTGTGTCACCTAGGAGACGCTCGAACATCTTGGTTATCATCCTTTGAAAAGCTGCCCCGGCGTTCTTGAGTCCGAAGGGCATGACGAGATATCCGAAGATTCCATGAGAGGTGATGAAGGCCGTGTTCTCGATGTCGCCTTCACTCATGGCGATCTGATGGTAGCCTCGGTAGGCGTCCATAAAACTGAGTCGGTCGTGGCCTGCCGTAGCGTCAACAAGTTGGTCGATCCTCGGGAGGGGGAAGAAATCCTTTGGGCAGGCGTCGTTGAGGTTGGAATAATCAACGCAGACGCGCCACTTGCCATTCTTCTTCTTGACAACCACGGTATTGGCCAACCACTTGGGGTATTGGACTTCTCGGACGGCATTGGCGTTGAGGAGGCGGTTAACTTCCTCAATGACAGCTTTGGAATGAACCGGAGAGGAGAGCCGGGCCTTCTGGATGACAGGGCGCTTGGTCTTGTCGATGTTGAGTTCGTGACAGATGAAAGAGGGATCGACTCCGGGCATCTCGTAAGGAGTCCATGCGAATACTTCGATGTTCTTTTTTAGAAATTCCACCATGTCATTCCGCTTGGTGTCACCGACTGACGAACCGACAAGGAAAAAATGCGATCCGTCTTCGGTAATGGGTATGGTGACAAGCTCTTCAACTGCTTTCTCGTCGGCGGGTCTACCGACATCCTCCAGGACAGGAGCATCAAGGATCTCAATGAGGTTGACCCGGGAAGTCTTCCTGTTGCTTCGGACTGCGTTAACATAGCACCTCTTTGCTGCTGTTTGGTCACCGTACAGGTCCTCCTATCGTCCATTAGCGCCTATGAAGCAGACTACCTGGTGATAAGTGGAGGCGATAGCCTTCAACTTGTGGAGCCAGGTGCGCCCGACGATTGCGTTGTAAGGTCTAGGGACGTCAACGACCACGAACTCCATATCAAGGACCACCAAGCCTGCACGGACGAGGAGAGTGATTAACCCGAGAGGCCATACCAGGGCCCCGTTGAAGCCTATCAAGGGGACTTCGAAAGGACGGAGGTCGGAGTCCAAGAGTTTCAGGTCCTGGAACAAGGAGTAGTACATGACTTCGGCCGAGCTGCCTTGGTCAACGAGGACGCGGCGAACGTTGAAAGTTCCGATGCGGAGTGTGACGATGAGGGCGTCATTATGTGGCAGCTGGACACGGTCGAGGTCCTTCTCGGTAAACGTGATTGTCCATTTTGAACCGTCGTCGGTGCGGGCACGCTTGGTGTCGGGATTGACTAGCATAACTTGTTTGGAAGCGGATGCGTCGTTCAACTCAGCGCGAATGATGCGAGCGGCCTCAGGGTGTAGAGGGCCGTGGATAACGTGAATCGTTTGAATCTCTTCTTCAGGTCGTTGCTCGACGCGCTCTGCCCGAGCCTTTGTTTTTTCGTGATCGATTAAATGATTGATGTGTCCACCGGTGACAAGCTGCTCCAAGTAGGCCTTGAAGGGCTTGCAGGCGGTGGTGAAGTGGCCTTGCTCGTTATGATAGCTGCATCGGACGATTGGATTTTTGATCTTCCCGTTCTTGGTGCCGAGCTTCTGATTCGGGAAGGAGAAAAAGGGCTGGTCCTTCACCTGGTCAATGATCCGGTAAATAGGGATGGTGAAGACAGTTTTCTCAGAGTTGAAATCACTTGGCTTCGGTCCCTTCTTCGGTGATTGCTTGATGTTGTTGACCTGCTTCTTAGGTGTTGAGACAGGTGCGGGAACCGAGGAGTTCACCGAGACAGAATGGATTTTGGAGCTCGAGGACTTCCCGATGCCCCTTTCAGCTTTGGACTCGATGAGCTGGCACCAGCCTTCGATGCGGGTCATGAGGTCCTTCATGGAGTCAGGCTTGTTGCGGGCGAGGTCGTCATAGACTTGCTCGTCCTGGGAGGTGAGACCGAGCTTGAAACCTCGGGCCGATAAGACACCGTCGCAGCCTTCGATTTCGTTGAATAGCTCCCAGTAACGACCGGCGTACTGGTGAAGCGTCTCGTCGGGTCGTTTGAGGAAAGAGAGGAGGGAATCGATCTCCTTCTCGTGCTTGTTGCTCGTGACGAACCGAGCCATGAAGGCATCGCACAGGGAGTCAAACGATGAGATTGATCTAGCAGGCAGCTGGTTAAACCATGTAAGGCCTAGGTTCCCGAGGCTGGCGGGGAAGACCTTTACAGAGGAAGGCGTCATCCGAGGCCTCATTTCTGAGGAAGAGGGACATTACGAGCTTGTATTGTACCAGGTGGGTGTACGCCTCAGTTTTACCGTCGTATTTGGCAAATTTGGGCTGGGTGAATCCTTTTTGGGGGGCTGACCGAGTCGATTTCCCGTGTGAAGGGGAGGTTGTGAGTCTCCTGAGTCGGGCGTCGCGTTGAGGTCGGATCGAACGGTCAAGACTGTTTGGACGCTCTGTCGCGGGACGCTTTTTTAGGACCGACTCGTCCAGCCTTTCGTACTCCTTCCTCTTCAGTGGGGTGCCTCCTGATCTCTGATGAGATCGCTCCTGTTGGCCCTTCTTGTAGCTATCTCGGGCATAGGGCCCGAGGCGCTCCGTGACGTGGCTTCTGCCACCTTTCTCTCCTGGGTGCGAGACGAATGGGCTTTGGGTTCGAGCGTTCTTAAGGCGCTCGCGATACCCCTTTGTTTGGAACTCCAGGAGGCCCTCTTCGTCGTTGGCAATTTTGGTGAAGCTTGGGGTGGGCTCACGAGTCCCCTTCCCTCTTCTGACCAGGTGTGTGGAGGAAGCGGAGTCACTACCAACGCCGAGCCTCTCAAAGGTGGATCGCTTCCATCGTGGATCCTTGGGGTCAGGGGAACGAGAGCGTTCCCTACGCCCAGCGCCACCTTCAGTTCGACCACCCTTTGCAACAGGAGGCTCGAGGCGGTCTTTGACAGAAGGTCGAGACTGGTGTTTGATCAAACGGCCCCCCCCCCCGCGACTGCGGGAAGGGCTTTGGTGGCTTCTTCTCCCGCCACGGCTTCCTGCGGAGTGGGATGTGGAGATCTGAAGGAGATGTTTGATCTCAGCGAGCTCGTCGCGGACGTGCTTGTTTCGGTCCACGGCTGTTGACAAGTCGTCGATCTTCCGCTCTAGGTGACGAATGTAGGTGTGGAGTTCGGTGCTGGCTCCCATGTCCTGGGTTGAAGTTCCAGCTCCGACTCCGATTGACATATCAGCCTTCCCTAGGGCATCGGCCCCGCCAGGAACCAAGAGTGGTTCTCCGAACGGTCCGAGGCCGAGGGTTGTTTCACTGGGATGTGGATCTTCGACTTCCACCATTGCTGCGACGGGGGGTCTTGACGGAGCTCTTTGGGTGGAGGGAGATGAAGGGAGGTGGGAGTGGCTGTCCCCAGCAGAGTCGCCAATTGTCGGGGTTCGAATTAACGGGAACAGATCCAAGGCTCAGGTTGGTTCCTCCTCCTGCTGCTGCTCCGCGCTTCCGCCGCTGAGACCTGCACCAAGTCACTAGGGGTTGGACACCCCAGTGACCCTCCGACGATCAAGTTAGATCTCAGGAAGAGAGTGTAGGTCTAGGGTTAGGGTAGAATGGCGTACCTCTTTAGGTTAGAGTCCCTTTGTATTTATAGACCTAGGGTTGCTTGGACTCCAAGCTAGCGCATGGAGTAAACGCTCTGGTAACCGCCTCGGGTGACGTCATAGACGACGGAAGGGACGAAGCGGTTACGGAGCACATGGTAGAGGGGAATCCCAATGATTACATTCGTTGCACGATCTTTGTGGGGACCGCATGGCATAACAACATTCTGTTAATTGCCTCAGGAATATCCTCAGGAGAGGCGGGACAGCTGTCATCAACACAGCATGCGGGAAACTGACCCCGAGGGAAGCACCGAGGAACAAACCGAAGTGTGGAACCCCTCCGATGCTTCGGCTTAGGGCTCCTTGAGTGCCGGAGTCACCTCATATGGCCCGGTTACCGAGCTTGTAACCGAGGCCACCACAGGATTGTTTTACCTGGAGAAACATGAAACAGAACACAAAGCACATTTATATGTAATTAAACAAGAAAATCATTTCACAAAAAAACCCACACATTGCAATAATTTGCAGGGAGTCGAGCATTTGGTTGTCGCTTGGAGGATTCCAAGAAAAAGGATCCGATGATGCGCACTTGCGTAACACCCATGTATTAATTGATGATGCTGGGAATAGTAGGAGCACATATTCAAAAATGTTCGTGTAAGATATTTGATATTCAGTTCTAAACTCTTCACGATTGATTCTTTCTTTCCATTCTAGTAGTGTAAATGGAATTTAAGCATGAAAACATGCTGTCTTTGGCTTGTTAAACCATGTTCATCAGAGCCAGGTTGATTGTGCTTCCCATATACAGCTGAATTGACATGATATTCAAGAGCTATTTTTGGTTATTGCTGAAGGTTTGATGAGGATGGTCCTGGTGGTATGGTATTCAAGGAGAGCAGCTTTACAGAAGCAGGTATGCACTAAGTCATGATATAGCTGATATGCCCCGTTGGTTTGAGAATTTCTTCCTCTTCTGAAATCCTCAATTTGTTTTAGAATATAAGAACATAAAAAAACAGTTAATTTAGTTTTCTGCATCATGCATGTGATACATATAACTTATTTCTATGCTTTTCTTAGACACCTCTTGGAAAAGATGAACATGTGGATGAAGTAACTATGCACTAAAATCCAACTCCGCCTACCTATCGCTTAACTACACATAATTGCTAACAGAAAGATGTTCTGATGCTTTGGTTTTCCTAGACTACTGAAACATATTGATACCTTTTGGGTGGAAGATGTCTAACCATTACTAATATGCTACCTGTGATAAATGAGCAATTGGGTGTACTAGTTGTTAAAACACCACATTATAAAATTACCAATTTTTAGATTCAGAAGTTAAAGAGATCAATGAATCAGTATTACAAAACTCTTTAAATTACAAATAAACCAAAAAACCATATACTTATATAGGAACGTGCAGATACATAATAGTACTAAAGTCCCACTCTTGTTTGAGACTAATGACTTCACCCTAGGTTTTTGTCTTAATGAGGAACAGAAACTCTAAGCCTAGCTCTATATTTTGTTTCTTTCGATGAGAAACCTATGGGTTTTTTTTTTTTTTTGCTTGTTTTGACATTTTGCCTTTTTTTTGTTTCTAACTGCGCTCTTCTGTAACGCCCTAAAAATCGGGTTCATTAAGTTAAACATTTATTAGATAAACAAGGTTGAGTCTTGCTCATTATTACATCACAACTCCTAAAGGGTTCTTATATTACACAAAAGGGATGGACATCTAAGGTTATCTACAACTCTTTCTCTTCTTTCATCATAGCAAGCTCCTCAGATCCAAAGGCCTCCAAGGTATACAGCTCTCCTTGCTCATCTAATAAGTCTGACACATTATACCAGCGTCGCCACCAGTATAATATGTCAGGGTGATATAAAGCAACACCGTGAGCTTGAAAGTTCAATAGAATAACCCAAAACCCACTAGCTCTTAACATACAAGTCAAAGATAGTATAGATACGGTTTTTCAAACTTAACATGCTTAACAAGAACACATAACAATTACACATGCGCATTCACTAACGAGCGTTTGTGTCATGTTTTCCGTGTGTTTCTCCTACGCGACTCATCGTTTTGTGTCTCATCTTTTAACATCATTTCCAAAAACACACACACACACACCAATGAGCTACCAAGTCCAGCTCATTGGCTACAATGGCTACCAAGTCCGGCACATTGTGAACACACACAACCAATAAGCTACCAAGTCCGGCTTATTGGCCACAATGGCTACCAACTCCAGCACATTGTGTCACATCTTGGCTCCTCTCCGCGGGTAACCAAGTCACACACCTCCATTGAAGCTACCAAGTCCGGCTCCATTGGCAACGCACACCAACATAAGGCTACCAAGTCCAGCCATTATGTAGTTTCAAAAGTATTTTTATCCATATCAACCACATCTTACGTGTCATGTCTTTACTTTCCAATTTCATGTGTCTCGTATCATGCATAGACTCCGTGGCGGGACTTCGCAAACAAGTACAACTCATTCATCGTAATCTTGAAACTAAGCTAGCAAGATCATCCAACTCTATGTAATCATGCTTGTTCATAACCAAAAGTAAGGCAAGCAATCATGCAATCAAGTTCACAATCCTTGAAAAGGTCAAAATACGAATACTTGGTTTAAAACAACACTTTATCTTTAGAACGAAAACGTTTATCCTTTCTTTTTGGAAGTTCAAAACAACACATGTTTATTGACGAGTTCATGAAGTCATGCAATCAATCATTCTCATGCCTTCAAGCACTCATAAGATCAAAGTAAACTATATAAAGCAATCATACAAACACACAGCTTGCTATACTTCGAAATCATGCAATCAACTAGTAAAGTATACTACATATACATAACGATAGCGGGGTCGGAGTAGTCTACCGTTCTTCTTGGCGATAGTAGGCTATGGAAGGTACGACGAAAAGAAAGTCGGCGATCAAACGGCGTAACGGCTTACGATAAGCTTCCGATAGCTTTGAAAGAGATTGGTTTCTCTCGAAACTAGATCCTAACTATAACTACAACTACTTTTGGATCGAGGCGGTGGTCGAGTGGTGGCGATGGAAATATTTCTTGAAGAACTAGAAGAAAGACTTCAAGAACAAGCTAAAACTACTCAAGAACAACAAGAACAAGCTAAACTTTCTAGAGAGAAGTTGGAGCAAGAAGAGGTGTGAGCAAAATGGATGAGAATGGCATGGTATTTATAGGCAAAACTTGGCCTCTCTCCCTCTCTCTAACCAGCCCTCTCTCTCCCTCTTTCTCTCATTGTTTTTATTCCACTGTAGACACCCCAATCCGGACCTTGGAGAGTCTTTGTCCGCCCCGATGATGAAATAGAGAAAACGATACCTTTGCGAGCTTGAAAAAGGATCTCCCTAAGCCCAAATAAAACCCCAAAAACCCAAAAAGGCCCAGATAAAGCCCAGACAAAGCCCAAAAGACCCTGGACCGAAGAAAGAGGCACCGTGCGGAGTAGCACTGGAGCGCACGGCACCTTGAAATTCAAGGGACCGTGCGTGGCAAACCTTCACCGCACGGCACCTTGAGCAAAAGGCTGACTGGCTCAGAAAGCTGTCGGCCACGCCAGTTTGAGCCACAACTGATGACTGGCTCAGCCGAAAATACACTTCTGGCCCGCCCAGAAAATACCTCCACCATTTGAAATTCAAAATCCTTGGCCTTTGCCTATAAATTGACACCCCCCCCCCCCCACCTCCCTTCTTTTGGGTCCCTCTTTGGCCTTTCTTTTGGCTCTCTTATTCCATAAGCTTTCTCTCTCTAGTTTTCACACCCACTTTCCTACTTCCATTTTCATTTCCAAGTCTTAAAGGATGTCATTCCCAAAAGACATTCTTTAAGTGCTTTCACTCACTTCCTTCTCATCATTGAAGTTGATCTTTCATTAACTTCAAAGCCCCATCACAAAAAATACATAACCGTTACTCATACTCATACCCCTTTTGCCTCATCCAACCTCCTCCACCTACATCCGTGACGATCCATCCACATCCTTGCATCTACGGCCCTTAATCAAGCTCGAAACCAAAGGTAAAAACAAGTTTCCTCGCACTAGACTCCGTTCCAATCCTGAGGGGACTCTTCTGTCAGTAGGTCTAACCCATTTTTTGGTTAGATCCTGACTCAAAACCCATTTTCATACAATAAAAACAGTACTGTGCTGAGGTTGGAGAACCGCGCGGCCTGTTGATCAGGCGCGCAGCACCTCAACTCTCAGCGCACGGTACCTATGTATGTTGGTATCATTGTTGGCAGGCTGTCTGGACCTGAGTTTTCATCTGTTGTGGTTGTCTGTATCTGCTGTTTACTGTTTATGTGGCTTTTAAAATAAGACTATATCTACAAGCCATGTCTTGGCTATTTAGAAAAGGCTTTCTAGATCATCCCGAATGATCAAATATGTCGAAAACTATTTTAAAACCTTATTTTAAGAAAACAACAACATTATTGGGATGATCTGACTGCCGTGAGGTTTCTGATGAGTTTTCCAAAAGATGTACAGAGAAAACAATGAGCTAGATAACGTTTTGAAAGTCTGCAACAGTCTGACAGCGGAGCAATTATCACGCATGGCATGTTGAGGTGCCGCGCGCGGCATCTCAAGGTGCCATGAACAGTATGGCTGAGGATCAGACAGTTTGCCGGATGATTTTTATTCCATTTGTTCATGCCATTTTATCACCACTGTACAAACAGCACTACATGCACGTCAATGTGATATATTTTCCATGTTCCTTCCCCGCTATTTGTTTTATTAAAGAGCTTGATATTCCAAATAATATCGAAGATTTCCCCCTTTTGCAAACATTAAGTAGAGACCAGTTTTTTCCGGGCGAGTGGGGTGCTTTTTAAAGAAAAACCTTCTCATTCGTAATGTGGCTCCCGAACCCAAAATCTCAACATTTTCGCCAGATCAAAAGTCTTTTGCGAGCGACTCCTCGGTTTCTCGGATGATTCATCTCAAAAATCCGGGTGGCGACTCTTTCAAAAAAAAGGGCACGGGAGCCCACAGTGGCGACTCTGCTGAGGAAACGTTTTATTCAATACTTTTTAAAAAAAAATATACATATACAAAAAAAAGAAAAAAAAAGGGTATTGAATAATCAAGAGGGCCAAGCTTGAAAGGTGTTTTCAAAAAGGGAATTTTCAAATATTTTTCGGAAGATTAAGCTCTTTTATCCTATAGACCTTGCACCATACAAGCCTCGCTAGTGTGTTTCGGCTACCTTGCCCGGTTTACTGGTGACAAGCTCTCCCGAAATGCCTAGCAACCCTCGACTATGATGAGCCATCGTGCTGTTCGACCATTGTCTTGCAATACACTCGACATGGGTAAGTACATCTTGGCTCTAGTCCGGGGAACCCTTTTGAGACCAAAACCAGCCTTTGCACTTGTACATAGCCATAGAACCTTCCCAACTAGAATAGGAACCCATGGCTAAGACTTATGTGTTATATCCTGTTTACATGCTTTTTATTCCTGTACACGCACATCATTCATGCATCATCGCATTTTGCGGGATAGAGGATTAGGCTCCCTTAGAATTCTTTAGCCCCCCCCCCCCCCCCGGGTCGGTCTAGGAGACCTTAAATCCATGGAGTTTATGATACCTCCGGTGTTTGCCATACCCGAACGGCTCCCTTGATTCGAATCTAGCCTTAAGTGCGTGCGTATCTGGATTCCGGTAGTCACATTACTCTGTCTCGGATGGTCATGGTAAGGAGATTGGCTCTGGTTCCGACCCGCTCGGAACTTAACCTGCCTGACTGTACCTACCCGGACTATCGAAAATCTTCTGTGCAAGCGCCTTAAGTGAGATTTGAACCACGGTAGGTCTACTAGGACGGTCTAGGAGACTTTAAATCTATGGAGTTTGCGATACCTCTGGTGTTTGCCGTGCCCGAACGGCTCCTTTGGTTCGAATCTAGCCTTAAGCGCGTGCGTATCTGGATTCCGGTAGTCACATTGCTCTGTCTCGGATGGTCACGATAAGGATATTGGCTCTGGTTTCGACCCGCTCGGAATTCAACTTCCCTGACGGCACCTACCCGGACTATCGGAAATCTTCTGTACAAACGTCTTAAGTGAGATTCAAGCCACGGTAGGTCTTAGGCCTTGTCTCTAGGAGATGGGTAGAAGTAGGGCGAATATTCGGATCGGTTATGAGTTGCTTCCTTTTGACTTGTTGCCAGTACCGCCAACATTGATCGCCTGCGGAGAAAAGAGGCTGTACCCAATTGGTTTCGTCTGTCCCAAAGACTAGTTCGTGTGGACACCCTGGAAGAAACCTCACTGTTCGAAGTCCAAGTTGCGCAGGAACAACAACCGTCGTTAGGAGAACCCGTAGGAGAATCTATAGTCTCAATCCCACCCGAAAATCCTTTACCCATGGCTGATCAGGGAGATAGAATAGAAGAACTCAGGCAGAACATGGCTAACATGGATATTCAGTTTAAGCAGTCCCTTGCCGGTGTCGATGCGCAGCTTAAGGCCGCCGTAGTCTCTATGAAGAACGACATGAACATGATAATGGAAAGCATGCAGGAAATCACTGACAAGCTCCTAACCAAGACCTCCTTACAACTCGAACAACCACCCAAAGTTGAGATACCAGCAGCTGACCCCAACCTAGTCGCTCTCATGGATAAGATTGGCAAGTTAGAGGAATCTGTCCAAGAAACTAAATGACTTGGAAAAGGAGAAATTGACATGAACAAGCTATGTCTCTTTCCGAACGCCAAGTTGCCGGAAAAGTTTAAAGGGGTGGACTTTGCGAAGTTCGATGGTACCGGCGACCCAAGGGCCCATCTTCAAGGATATGTCGGATCCCTCACTATGCGTGGCATCGAAAAAGAAGCTATGGCCCAACTCTTCCACGAGTCCTTGTCTGGTCCAGCCTTGCAATGGTTCCTCACTCTCGAACCATCCAAGAAAAGGACTTGGGAAGATATCGGGACAGCTTTCGTGGCTCAGTACAATTTCAACGTTGACTTGAAGATGACCACGAGGGAGCTGGAAAGCACTAAGATGAGTGAGAAGGAAAGTTTTGCAGACTTTGTGAAGCGTTGGAGGGCTAAGGCTGCCCAGATGCAGAATAAGCCTGACTTGAAAGAACAAATACGGATAATAACCAAGAACTTGCCTAGCTCCTTTGCTCCTTACATGGTTCTTTCTCAAGCTGCTCCAAATTTTGAGACCTTTTATGACTCTGGACTGGCTGTAGAGGAGGCTTTACGGGATGGAACTTTGGAGAAGAAAGAATCGGGATCTGGGTCAAAATCCAAAAGGGTATATTCGGGAAACAGCAACGTTCTCTTCGGGAACACCAACCAGGCGGGAACCTCATCCACTAAACCTGTAGAAGTCAACCAAATCTCCGAGAAACCAAAGTCCCAAAACCGAACTTTCACCCAATTCAGCACTCCCCGATCCACTCTTCTTAAGAAACTCACAGAAATCGGAAGTGTTGAAGCCTCTTCCGCCGCCACAAACCATTCCACCAAACCTAAACCAGAGTGTCTACTGTGACTTCCACCAAATGCCCGGCCATACCACAGACAACTGCATCCGCCTCCGACATGAAATCCAGAATCTCATCGATAACAAGGTTGTCGACGCTCCACCTGCCGATAAACCAAACACCGTCTCAAACCCTCTACCACAACACAACACTCCCTTCCGTATCAACCAGATCACCATAGCTGAAAACCAAAACATCCTAAAATTTGACCCTACCCTGTTCATTATCCCCGATACCGAACTAGTTGGTGAAATTCCCGGAGAGACTGCCCTTCAATCTATATGGGGATGGGAAGACACGTGGGGAGAACTGATTGCTGATTGGGAAGAGTTTGAAGCCTCCAACTTCCAAAGGAATAACGAACCTTTATTCGAGGCCGGATGGGAGGTTAACTGGCAAAACATCCATGCCGATCCTCTTGATGGATACTCGTTGTATGCGCTGTTTGAAAATCAAGGAGAAGAATACCAAGTTTTCCAAGACGTACCTGAGTGGGGATGGGACCCAACGCCAGACGAATACCAGCTTTTGGCTTGGAACGACCCTCTGGACACCTTCTCCTTGCCAGCACTGTTTGGTTAGGAATATCAGCCGGGATGCCAACCTGAGGTGATGACGTACAACTGGCCCGAGCTCGCTCCACTTCGTCCGGATTTCTCTCATTTTAATGATTTTGTCATTAATAATTTGTACGACAATATGGACCTCACCCCGTACCCGAACCTTCTCGGGTTCGAAGAAGAAGTCGCTAGCAATGGGTTTGACCCAATGGACTACCTTGTAGACGGGACTGAATCCGAACCATCGGCTACTTCTCCCAAAGACGCTGATGTTGCTATGATGAACATATGGGAAGATGAGTCAGGGGCTGGAACAAACTTATGGGCTAACACTGAGGTAGTTAACATAAAAGTGGGAAACGAAGAGTGGACCGTTAACAAGACAGTAAAGGAGGCTGAAAAGTGGAAACCCGAAGATCTATGGGATGACTTGGTCATTGCTGATTTGGCCGCCAACCTGCAGGACACGACTATCGAAAACAAGCGTAAAGCCCTGGCCGATCTATGGAGCGAAGAATCAAAGTATCGTCAGATTGACCACCTGACCAAAGCGGCCGTGTTTACCAACCTCCAAACCTTCAAGTCGGAGAATCCTCCAACTCTGCAGCCCCAGGGCCCTCGGATCCCTTTTCCACCCCAGTTAAAAACACTTTCCGAACCTTTGATCCACCAGCCAAGGAGCCTTCCCGGCCAGAGAAGAATCCCGAAGAAATGATCAAGCAGTAACTTGAGCAAACCCATGCCAAGATGTCTGTTTGGGACGTGCTGGTCCATTCCACACGCCATCATGAGGGGCTTATTCAAGCACTGTCTCAACTGAAAGTTCCCTCCGCCATAACCCCCGATGAGCTCGTGGCACTGATCAAAACCATACCTATTAAGCATGCCATTACTTTCACTGATCGAGACTTACCTACAGAAGGAACTGATCACAATCGGCCGCTGCACATCACTCTGAAATGCCGTGGCAAGTCGGTACCTGCAATCTTGGTTGACAACGGCTCAGTAATTAATGTCTGTCCACTCTGCGTTGCTTACTGCTTGGGGTACAAAAATAAGGACTTCTCCCCGTCAGAAGTCAAGGTCCGAGCGTACGACCACACCCGGAGAGATGTGGTCGGGACCCTTATGCTTCTTATGACTTTCGGACCGTATCAGACAGAGGTAGAGTTTCACGTGGTGAATATTCCTGCCTCTTTTAACCTGCTACTGGGAAGGCCTTGGCTACATCGGCCGGACATCATGGTTGTACCCTCTACGCTCCATCAGAAAATTCGGCTGGGACTAGAAACGGGAATGCTCACTATCCACAGAGACTCTGGGATTCATATCCCTGTTGAGGACAATGCCCCACTCTTGGAAATTCAACACGGAGAAGAAGATATCGCCTTGGGAGGTTTCTCTCTGGATATCTCTAAATCTGTCTATTCAGTCAGAATTGATGAAGACTTCGTAATTAGCAATGTTGCCATCAAGATAATGAAGAAGATGTCCTACATGCCAAGGTTGGGACTGGGAAAGAACCTCCAGGGCCCTACAAAGTTTGAAGCCCAGGGCACTTTGATGCATACGACTGGCCTTGGTTACTCACCCGCAAGCAACAGCAAGGTGAAGAAGGGGAACAGGCTAGAGGATTACTTTGTCAAAGAAGAAGCAAAACAGATTTACCAAGGGCAGCCGGAACCATTTTGGGATGAGGAAACCAATACCTTCCTACCGGGATTTGAAATATTTGCGAACGATGTCTGGCTGGAAAGTGAGGAAGAATCTGAAGTGGAGGAAGGACAGAAAGAGCCCGCTGACTGGATTGAGGTTTTTGCCATGGGTAGTCTTGCAACTCTGTTCAGGGAAGACGAACCAATGGGTACAGCTGTAGAAGTGGAAGTGCTGATGATGGAACAAGATGCTCCTGAGGATCCAACTTTGTTCATCATAGATGCTGCTGGGGAGTACAAGAACTGGACCTTCATACCAAGTGCGACTCACCATGAGTCGGAGCCTGAGTCTGAATTTGAGTCTGTCAAGTCTTCTGAGTCTTCTGAGTCTGTCGAGTCCGAGTTGGTGCCTCTCGGCCTGAACTCTCAGAGTTTGTATTTCGAGTTTGAATCCACCCGTGTGTATGGTGCCCCCGAGGCCTCCGTTAGCAATAAAATGAATGAATCTGATTCTGCTTACTTCCCTGACTTTGAAATAAATCGTGTCGACCCTGACGATGAAGAGATTGATTTCGATGGGGACATCCCCAAAGAAATTCGATCCCTAATCGACAGGGAAGATGAAAGGCATGCTCAACCTGTAAAGGAAGAAATCGTTTTAATAAATTTGAGAGATGAAGGGAATCCCCGGATGACTCAGATCGGTTCCGCGCTATCTGCTGGAGAGCGCGAAGCCCTTGTAAACTTGCTCAAGGAATTCGAAGATGTGTTTGCATGGTCACACGGAGATATGCCCGGAATCGATCCTGAAATTCTGGAACACCGGATTCCCCTTTATCCCGACGCAAAGCCAATAAAACAGAAATTAAGACACATGAGACCTGACTGGGTGCTTAAGATAAAGGAAGAAGTCACCAAACAGATTAACGCTGGATTCTTAATGGTAACCGAGTACCCTCAGTGGGTAGCAAACATCGTCCCCGTGCCAAAGAAAGATGGTAAGATAAGGGTCTGTGTCGATTTCAGGGACCTTAACAAAGCTAGCCCTAAAGATGACTTCCCGTTACCACACATTGATGTGTTGGTTGACAATACTGCCGGCCATGCCTTGCTCTCTTTCATGGATGGTTTCTCGGGGTACAATCAAATTCTTATGGCTCCAGAGGATCGGGAAAAGACTACGTTAATCATGGGGGACGTATTGTTATCAAGTCATGCCCTTTGGATGAAGAACGCAGGATCTACTTACCAAGGGCCCCCACGACGTTACTACATGACATGATTCACAAAGAAGTGGAAGTCTACGTTGACGATATGATCGTCTAACCTTGATCTGGAGCGGCATCTGCGGCGCTCGTGAAAGTTCTTTGAAAGAATCAGGAAGTACAAGATGCGTCTCAATCCCGCCAAATGCACGTTTGGGGTCACTGCAAGGAAAATGCTCGGATTCATGATCACCACCGGAGGCATCGAAGTCGATCCATCAAAGATCAAAGCCATCCTAGAAATGGAGCCACCGCGATTTGAGAAGGATGTAAGGAGTTTCCTTGGCAAGGTGCAGTTCATCAGTAGATTCATCACAAAGCTAACCTCGACTTGCGAACCTCTGTTCTGCCTACTCAAGAAAGGAGTGCCCTTCATTTGGGATGATAGGTGCCAGAAAGCTTTCGAAGCTATCAAAGCCTAGCTACACAAGCCGCCGTTATTGACGCCGCCCGTAACGGGAAAACCTTTGATCCTATACCTGTCAATTACTCTGTTCTCGATGGGTTGCATGTTAGCACAGGAACGAGACGATAGGGTTGAAAGGGCAGTTTACTACCTCAGTAAAAAGATGGTTGGTCCCGAGGAATGCTATACCCCTTTAGAAAAGACATGTTGGGCACTCGTATGGGCTTCCAGGAAGTTGAGGCATTATATGCTGGCCTACCCGGTGAAGTTGATATCTCAAATGGATCCCCTAAAGTATCTATTTGAGAAACCAGCTCTCACAGGTAGGATGGCATGATGGCTGCTGATGTTGGCTGAATTTGAGTTAAAGTATGTCACCCGAAAGTCAGTAAAAGGAAGAGCTATTGCGGAATTCCTAGCTGATTGTCCAGTCGAAGGGGAAGAAGATGCCGAATTCAATTTCCCCGACGAAGACATAATGACAATGACTGAAGAAGTCTGGCAGTTGTACTTTGATGGAACAGCCAACCAGAAAGGGTTCGGAATCGGTGTACTTCTTATTTCACCTGATGGATCGCACATCCCATTGGCATTCAAGCTTAACTTTGAGGTCACGAATAATCAAGCGGTATACGAAGCCTGCATTGTGGGTATGGAGGCAGCCATCGAGATCGGCATAGAAAAGCTGGCGGTTGTAGGGGATTCGAACTTGGTTGTATCCCAGGCGAATGGCGACTGAAAAGTCAAGGAAGAAAAGCTGAAACCATATCATCAGGATCTCGAAGACCTTATCCCTCGCTTCAGCAAGGTGACATTCTCTCATGTCCCGAGGCTCAAAAATCAATTTGCAGACGCTTTGGCAACGCTGGCATCAATGGTTGAAATTCCCGTTGGCGTAAAGTTAAGACCGATTGTGATAGAACAAAGGGATACTCCAGTACACCAGCATGTCATGGTGGTCGACGAACCCGATGATGGCCATCCATGGTATTATGACATTTGGAGGTATGTGGAAAGAGGAGAATACCCCATGGGAGTAAGCAAGAAGGACCGAATTGCTCTCCAGAGGATGGCAGCTCAATATGTCATCTGTGGGGGAAACTTATACCGAAGATCGCCCTGTGGCACGCATAAGCTCTGCATCCATGGAGAAGATGCGAAAAGAGTAATGGAAGAAGTTCACGAAGGTGTCTGTGGTCCCCACATGAATGGCATAATGCTTGCCAAGAAAATCCTTAGGCAAGGATACTTCTGGACCACCATGGAAACGGAATGTGTAGAGTATGTGCGAAGGTGTAGAAAATGGTAAATTCATGCCAACCTCACGCATGTCCCGCCGCATGAGCTGCAACAAATGACCTCACCGTGGCCTTTCTCGACATGGGGAATTGACGTCATCGGAAGGATAGTGCCAGCAGCTTCCAACGGTCATAAGTTTATTTTGGTAGCCATCGATTACTTTACGAAATGAGTAGAAGCTACTTCCTACACCACTTTGACTGCAGTTCAAGTTGCGCACTTCATCAGGCAAAACGTCATTTACCGATACGGGGTCCCCCAGGCTTTTGTGTCCGATAATGGAGTTCATTTCAAAGGATGAGCTCGAGAAGTATTGGATGAGATCGAAATCCAAGTGCACAAGTCGACGACCTACCGACTGCAGACCAATGGGGCTGTGGAAGCAGCTAATAAAACGATCAAAGCCATTCTGGAGAAGACTATTCAATCTGCAAGGGACTGGCATGAACAACTACCCTAGCTTTGTGGGGGTAGCGCACATCTGTGCGAACACCAACGGGAGCAACCCCCTATTCTTGGGTTTATGGAATGGAAGCAGTGCTTTCTATCAAATTAGAAGTCCCATCTCTTCGGACAATGATTGAGTGTGAAGTTCAGGAGGTAGAATGGTTGAGTAATCGATTTGAAGAACTTATGTTGTTTGATGAACGCCGGTTAAGGGCTCTTTACCACATCCAAGGGTATCAATGAAGGATTGCACGGGCATTCAACAAGAAAGTGAAACCCAAAAATTTGGCAGTAGGTGACATGATTTTGAAGGAAATCAAGGCTCCGGTTTACGACCCACGAGGAAAGTTTCGACCAAAGTGGTCCGGGCCGTACATTATCAAGGCTATCCTATCTGGAGGAGCTACGCAACTCATCGACTTGGACGGAAACGAATTCTCAACCCTTGTTAATTTGGATCAACTCAAGCGCTATTACCCCTGAGAGAAGCTCGCTAGGCTGAAAACCGCAAGGGCGGGCAGACCTAGGCAAAAATTAGAGCAAAGCCTGCTAGGATGAAAACCCGTCAGGGCATCCTAGGCAAAAGTTAAGGCATACAATAAATGAGCTCGCTAGACCGAAAACCCGAAAGGGCGGTTCTAGGCAAAAGCTAGAGCGCAAAAGGAGAGAGTTAAAACCAGAGCGAACCCTACCCTGAACTACGTCATGACCTGATTCCTTCGCCAGGCGGATACGTCGGCAGTCTAACATCGAGGCTCGGTCACGATCCATCAAAATAAAAAACAGGTTGAGAAGGCTTGAAGAACAAGAGTCAAGGAAGGGGAAACCCTCCAAAACTCATTTTTATTGACACAATTACTTCTACTATATAAGGTTGAGCAAAGCTTTCAAAACGAAAAGAAGTACAACATAATGAAAATGGGTCCACAATTTATTCAACGGTCAGGGTGGTAGGATCGAGTCAGTTTCCTTGAGCTCTAGCCCTTGCAGCAATGTTCCTCCTAAGCCACTTTCGATAGATCCCGCGTATCGCCACAGAAGGATAGGGATGTGCGTCGGTCACCTCACGCGTCCTCCAGGAGCGCTGGTAATGGCAAAGGACTGAATGGCTAAAGAGAGGCAGAACCACGTCCACGAGAACCTCTGCAGGGGCCTCCTTCCTCAAACCGAGCTGACGCTGGATACGGTAAGAGATGTAGAAGGTGAAGGCTCCCAAACTAGCAAGAACAACCCACTGAGGGTCCATATAGTGCACTGTCATGGGAGGGAGATCTAGCCATCGACACCTCCAAGCAATAGTCTCCGCTCGCCGATGCCTGAGGAAGTCAACCCACTCGACCCTGCTCCTATCCGCAAACTCGAAACATCGCTGAGAATTAACCTTGCCTCATATGACCAGTTGCCAGGAGGAATGGTCAGCACATTCACCTTGTCGCAAAACCAAATCTGTGAGAAGAGAGAGAAAACAAGTAAGAAACCATAGAAAGCCGAGCCGAGTGTTGAGGTAAAATGAGAACGTGGGAGAAAACCCGAAAAAGGAGAGCTGAGTGAGAAGCCAACCTGTAAAAAGAGAGGGCTACCCCTGAAAGTCTCGGTCCCTCCAAAACGAACCTTGTCCAAACCTATCAGAGTCTCGGCCAAAACCATCGGGAGCACGTCTTTTCGGGCATCAACCTGAACGGCGACGCCGACCAGCGCCGAGCTAGCATGACCCTCAGAAGGAACCAAGACATAGGCCACGAGCAAACACATGCAGAGAGCGGTCATGCGTCGAGTCTGATAAGTCATGTCTCCAAGATCACCGGGAGGAGAAAACAGCTCGATGACGCGCATGACATTGAGATGGCCATCTCTAACCAAGTAGCGAGCAGCACCATCGCTCAATCCAAGGGCCGCGGCCAAGACTCTGTGAGCACTCTCGCGCATAGGGGGAATGATGACCTCCCCTGAATCAAAACCCCCGAGGTACGCACAGAACTCCTCGACGGTAGGACAGAGCTCCTGATCGCCAAACCGGAACACATGGACCTCCGGATCCCAGAAACTCACGGCTGCCCTCAAAAGCTCTGGACGAAGACGAATGTTGCGGAGGTACCGCATAGAATAGAGACCATGGGGTCGAAAGTTGAGCCAATCGACGCCTTCCATGGAAGCCAACCATGGATGGAGTGAGCCGATGAGGGAAAGAGCCATTGCAAGAAGTGAGGAGAATGTGGTATGAAAGAGCTTGAATTTATAGGAAGAGTGGAGGGACAACTTCAACTTTCAAAGAGCCTTGGGTTCCAAAAGTGCACATTTTCCATGAGTCCTACATGGGGAAGAGCTTGGTCAAGTCCTAAAAGGTTCAAAACAGACATGCACTGGTTCAGAAATGCCATTGCATGGGTCAAACCTCAACCCCCGAGCAATCTGCCTCGAAAAACAGCAAAACCGGGATCTGTCGGGAAAGACATCTCGCACGGCACCTTGACGCGTTGCATGGCATGTTAAAACCAGGGAAATCCCACGGCAGAGTGATTAAGGTACCGTGTGACAGATTTAGGCCCGCACGGCATCGTGGAGTATCCACACGGCATCTTGACTCTGCATTTCTGCAGTCTTTGGCAGCAACACATCAAGACGAAATCGGGGCACTATGAAGCACCAGCAGGCACCTAAACACACTCTAACGGGTATTTGGGACTTCAGGGATGTTTTGTTTCAAGATAACTCCCGGGATCCGTCATCATGGCATGAAAACTCGATAAAATCCATTTCTTGAGCTATGTCAAGGTGTCTAAATCCGTTTTGAGTCGTTTCAAGCCGTTCTTTCAAATCCCACAGGTCATAATGGTCAAAAGTGACTTAGCCTAAGTTTCGGTTCGTGTCCAGAGTCAAAACTAGAGAATGTCACATGTTAAAGTCTACATTTTCCTACTTTTTGAGTATATTCCAAAAGCCAAGTGGAATTTCCGAGTCTCATATCAAGATTTGAAGGTCGTTATTGTCCCATAGCTGTGTCCGGAGTCGGTTACGAAGGCGTCTATGTAAATTTTCCTATGCGGAGTCAATTTTACAAAGGTTTACCTAATTGCTTTCTTTGTTTTCTATTCCATTGTCAATATGCTTTGGTTGTTAATGTATCACTCCTCGCAAACCTCACATTCAGCTCAATCTCTCGAATCAACGGCTAGTTGCACATTCCAGTTGATGTTTTAGTTATTCAATTTTCTTCATGCAAACGTAAGAAGATTGAATGCCATAAACAATAAAGGAACAAAAACTCTGTATATAAATCCCGAAGGCGTCCATGGGTCAAAGTACAAAAGGGGCATAATGGCCCAATGATCAAAATCCTATCTACCAGAGGCAAACAGGCGCCCTACAAAGAAAGCACGCAGGCTCCATCAAAAAAAAAAACAAAACAAAAGAGGAGCTCAACTCTCGTCATCCCCGTCCTCGCCCTCCTCCTCATCCTCCTCAGAGACCTCTTCGTCTGCTGGAGAGCTGCTCGCCTCTAGGGTGCCAGTCGCTCTGGGCACAGTGCCTCCTGAGGTAACCTCTAGGTCAATGTCCGTAGGCTCAGGAGTCTCGTCCTCAGAGACGTCAATAGGCTCATCCTCGGTCCCTACCGAGTGCCGTGTCCTCTTCGATAGCGGCTCCTCCCGTGAGCTGGCAGAGGAGACCTGTCGTACTAAAGGATGGATAGACTTCCGCCGTAATCCTCGCGAAGCCCCTCCTCTAGCCTGCAATGGTATAATATTCATATAACATTTGCATCATAATCATTATATAAGCAATAGAAATCAAGCAAATAGCTAGGGTTCGAGAGTTTACCATCGTCCCACCAGCGCGAGGCAACACCTCCGGAGGGTGGCCCATGGCATACTGTCTCACCAGCTGCACTAGGCCCATCATGGCCTCTGCCATCTCCTTCACGTACCCTGGAGGAGCCTGCAATGAAGAAATCGATCAGAACGTGCAAAAGGGACGAATTTACGAAGGAATGAAAGCATGTCATACCTGGGCAAGGAACTCTGGAGCCTCAGCTGGAGGGAGTGGCACCACGACCAGGCCAGGGGCTCCCTGAGGGGTCATCACGTCCACTGTCCAAGAAAGGGCAGGGAGGCTGGTACCACTCGGGCCCGTACCCTCGCTGCGACCGCCGTCACCGCGGCCCCCGCTGCCTCCATCGCCTCTATCTCGCTTCCGCTCCCTTCCTCTTCTAGCACCGCCTCGTGCCGCCTGCGCCGCTACCCAAGCAGCGCGTATCCCTAAGCTCGGCATCAAGCACCGAGTACAGTACTCCGCGTAGTCAGCAGCGAGACTGGCACCTGCCTGAAAGATCGGCTCCAACTCGAGGTCTGGCCGTGTGAACCGCTCGACGTCCCTCCGTGTATACTGGTCCGTCCTCTGCACCAGCGTAGCCGCCCAGGGACTCGGTGCGCCCACCTCAACGATCACGTGACACTCGGTCACCCAAGTACCACTGCCAACCGTAAGGGGACTCGAGAAGCACTCTCCTCCTGGCAACCTCCCTACTCTGCGCAACGTAGGGGATCTCGAAGCGATCCCGGACCCGCCAGTGGACCTGTCATCGAAAGTGAGTAATATCAAGGTACTGTTTGAATGGAAATGAACAGGAAAACCATGAAACAAATATGGAAATGCTTGAGTACTTGATCCGGACGCAGCTCGTCCAAGTAAAGACGGAAGGCATCCAGCTTGCCTCTTCCCCTCTTCACGCCCTTGTACTCCATCGACCAGCGTAAGGCCCGAGGGAGTATCGTGTCGTCGGGACACGTGGTCTCGGGAGGGTACATCACAATCACCTCGTATGTCCAGAGCTGCAATTCGAGACATTGAAAGTTAGCACAAGACATACATTGAATGAACAATGAATGGAAAGCTAGCTATTCACAAGAAAGGAAATGAGATATACCTCCCAGACCCTCCAATAGCCACCAAGGCTCACTCCGGCCCCACGAGAAAGAGATCCCATGAAGGCATACCATGTCCCCAGTGCTGCACCTCCCCAGTCGAAGCGGGCGATCTCCCCGACGTCCCTCAAGGCCGAGAGAAGCGAAAGGTGTACTCGGTTGCGCCTGTTGGGAAACAGAGACGCACCAAGTAAGTACAATAAGAAGCACCTCGCCATCTGCTCCTCCACCCTGTCAGTCAGAAGCCCCTCTGTCCAAAACCCCAAGAGCTGAGCATACTTCGCATCGTCAGCCTCCGCCCTCAGCTCATACCCTAACATCGCCCGCTGGAACGCCACTTCCCTCCTTGTGGCAGCGTCAAAAGGAATAGGGTCACCTCCGACCCTGAGACCAGTGATCACCGCAAAGTCCAATGGCGTCACGGTCAGCTCGCCAAATGAGAAGTGGAGGGTGTTCGTCGTGTCCCACCACCTCTCAGCCAAAGCCCTCACCACCGGATGGTCATTGCACACGCCCCTCGCCAGTACCCCGACAAACTCCCCGAAGCCTGCCTGCCTCACTATCCCCTGTACAGCCTCGGGCAACCTCTCCCAAAATGCCGGCATAGCCGTCGAACCTCCGTAGCACGAGAGCGAGATCGCCTGTTGCAACAAATCAGCAGCATTTAGTAAACAAGCATGGCACGCAATACAATGGTATACTTGGATGCAAAGGAATGAAAATACAATGCATTGGAAGTTGAAATACAAATATTTAAAGTATACCTCGTCTCGGCGCAAGGAAAGGTGCTGCTGAGGGTCCCTCAGAACTAGAGTCTCGTCGTAAGCCGGCCTTCTCGGTGTGTAAAGGTCAAAAAGCGAGGGCACCACCACATGCTGGAAGGGCACGTAGGTCGCCTCGTCGTAGGCTCCTCGTCTCTGCAAGGCTAGCGTCGCCTCGCCCACCATAGTACTGCGAGGAGCCATCACCCCTCCGGCCTCCTCGTCAACCCGCTCCTCCGTAGCCTCCGGCTCTCTAACACCCCCAGTCCCGAGCTCGGCCTCCAGCTCTGCCTCGCGCGATGCCAGTAAAGCATCCGCTAACCCAGGAAACCCCCGCACTAGCTCCAGCACATCCTCCATGGACACCGTCGCTAAGTAGTCGCCCATGCCTATAGGGCGTGACGACCCTGCACCTGTGGCGCTGCCCACAAACATGGGCGACGTATCCTCCACTACCAGCTCCGTTACCGGCTCCACCATCGACTCGTCCGCAACAATGGGGGCCTTCCCCAAGTCAGTCCGGGGCTCTCTCACTGGAGAAGTCTCCGCCCCCTCTACCACCTGGTCTAAACTACCACCGCTAGGACCCTCCGTGGTCCTCTCCTCCACACCCGTCGCCGCATCCAATCGGTCTGAAACCTCGGCGCCGCCCCTCGACTCCACTGCACCTGGAGTCTCCGTCCCCTGGCTGTACCCAGCCAATACCACACTGCCACCATCATCACCGCCACTACTGACCACCGCAGCGGCCGGGGCAATGACCTCCTCGGCCAATGCCGCCTGGTCTGAGACCCCCGTGGTCTCTGGCACACCTTCGGCCATCGTAACATCCTCCGGGACGATCGGAGGTGAGGTAACCTCGACCCGTGATGAATGACCGTCACCGGGTGCGTCCCTGGACTCCATGATCGTAATGTATGAGAAAGGGAGAGGGAGAGCAGTCAGGAGAGAAAGAGAGAGTAGCGAGAGAGAGAGAACGGCAAGAGAGAGAGAGAGCAGCGAGATAGAGAGTGATCAAGAGAGGGAGAGAGAGAGCAGTTGGGAGAGAGATGATCGAGAGAGAGAGAGAGAGAGGGAAATTCGAAACGGGTGGGGTGTACTATGTACGCCCCGCGTATATATATAATCCCCCGAACCGGTTCACTGGGAAACCAACTTTGGACCGGGTTCATAGTCAGCCTAGCCGCACGGCACCCCTGGACAGAGCGCAAGGCAAGTTGAATAAACTTGCAGTACTTTCGGTTTAAGGTACCGCGCGTTTCTAGACTCACTGCGCACGGCATGGTGAGTTATTTCAACTGTTCTGCTTTCTGAAGACAGTTTGTGGCAATCTACGTGCAATTCGAGTTTGTTCAAGAAAAGAAGTTTGAATGCAGAGAATGGAAGAAGAAAAGGGACTTCTCATTAAATAAAACCCGGGGTAACCCCCGGGATTTACCATTACATTTCAAAAAACAAAAAAACAAAAAATGGGCCTACTCCCCTTTCTTCTTCTCCTTCTTAATCCTACTTTTTTCTTCTTCATCTCTCCCCTTTCCTCAGTTGCTCCCCCCGTCCGAATGGTCGTCCGAGCCATTCGGATTACCCTCGGAGTCCTCCGCCGTCTCATCTGACTCACGCCCCGGAGCGTACTCGGGGTCGTGTTTGTCGTCCTGCTGGTCGAAGGCGAAATCCTGCAAGTTGGAGACGGCACGATGAAGGGTACGGATGGTGGAGATAAGTCGCTCGATTTGCTCATTAAGCTGTTCGATTTCCCCCCGATAAATGGCCATTGCGGCCTCGAGAGACGCCACCCGTTCGGTCAAGTCGTTGCCTGCCATGACAAATGCGGTTTACTTAAGATGTGTCGAAAGGATTTGGAGAGGCTTGAAAGGTTTTGATTGTATTGCATAGATTGAGGCACCCCCCCCATGCTTATAAAGTCGTTCCAGCCGACGAAAGGGCACGCCCGAATTAATGGGTACCCTTAAACGTGCCAACTGTTCTCGAAAATCGAAGGGGTGTCTGGAAAAACGAGGTGCCGCGCGCCTTCTACACGACTCGCACGGCACCCTGGCGCCAGAAGATTAAATGTCTTCTCGAAAATTGATCCAATCAACCACCAAAATCCTCTTGGAAGCTTAATTTTCAATCGTTTTGCAGTAAAAACCCCTTAGGATGTTGTGCATTGGTCATGGCACCATTTAATCCCCCGAGAATTCGCCATATTCGCCTTTTGCTCGGTATTCGTCCTCCGGGACTCGCCGTGACTGGTTTCTGGATTCGATATATTTTCCCCAGCAGGTCAAAAATTCAAAATTCAATTTTCGCCTTCCGAGGGCTCGTCTCAAAAATTCAGAATTCCATTTTTCGCCTTCCGAGGGCTCGTCTCAAAAATTCAGAATGCAATTCTCGCCTTCTGAGGGCTCGTCTTGCTTTTTCGTCTCTCGAGCCATTGTCTAACGGACCTAATGTCTCTTCTCTCCCGAGCCACGGTCTAACGGACCTAACGTCTCTTGGTCTCCCGAGCCACGGTCTAACGGACCTAACGTCTCTTCGTCTCCCGAGCCACGGTCTAACGGAACTAACGTCTCATCGTCTCCCGAGCCACGGTCTAACGGACCTAACGTCTCTTCGTCTCCCGAGCCACGGTCTAACGGACCTAACGTCTCTTCGTCTCCCGAGCCACGGTCTAACGGACCTAATGCCTCTTCGTCTCTCGAGCCTCGGTCTGACGGACCTGAGGTCTCTTCGTTTCTCAAACTACGGCATAACCAACCTAAAGTCTCTTCTCGCCTCGATTTTCACCTCCTGAGGGCTCGTCTCGATTTTCACCTCTCGAAGGCTCGGCACATGACACCACTAGCACTCTAGTACTGCTTCTCTGCACGATTTTGTCCTCCTGGACTTATTTTCTAGCATTGCATTGTCCCAATTGAACTACGCTGGTTTGATCCCTACAATGGGGTACGTAGGCAGCTCCCCAAGCACGACCACCATCATTACTTACTTGCATTTTTCATTTTGTCTCTGTTCAAAGGCACTATAGCAACGGATTGGGATGCCTATTCTTTAAGCGTCACTCGTACCAACCAATGGTATCCGAGTTACGTTAAAGGGGGACTACTGAAGACACCCCAATCCGGACCTCAGAGAGTCTTTGTCTGCCCCAATGATGAAATAGAGGAAACGATACCTTTGCGAGCTTGAAAAAGGATCTCCCTAAGCCCAAATAAAACCCCCAAAACCCAAAAAGGCCCAGACAAAGCCCAAAAGACCCTGGACCAAAGAAAGAGGCACCGTGTGGAGTAGCACTGGAGCGCACGGCACCTTGAAATTCAAGGGACCGTGCGTGGCAAACTTTCACCGCACGGCACCTTGAGCAAAAGGCTGACTGGCTCAGAAAGCTGTCGGCCACACCAGTTTGAGCCACAACTGATGAAACGACTTAATACACTTCTGGCCCACCCAGAAAATACCTCCACCATTTGAAATTCAAAATCCTTGGCCTTTGCCTATAAATTGACCCCCCTCCCTTCTTTTGGGGTCCCTCTTTGGCCTTTCCTTTGGCTCTCTTATTCCATAAGTTTTCTCTCTCTAGTTTTCACACCCACTTTCCTACTTCCATTTTCATTTCCAAGTCTTGAAGGATGTCATTCCCAAAAGACATTCTTTAAGTGCTTTCACTCACTTCCTTCTCATCATTGAAGTTGATCTTTGATTAACTTCAAAGCCCCATCACCAAAAATACATAACCTTCACTCATACTCATACCCTTTTTGTCTAATCCAACCTCCTCCAACTACATCCGTGACGATCCATCCACATTCTTGCATCTACGGCCCTTGATCAAGCTCGAAACCAAAGGTAAAAACTAGTTTCCTCGGACTAGACTCCGTTCCAGTCCTGAGGGGACTCTTCTGTCAGTAGGTCTAACCTCTTTTTTGGTTAGATCCTGACTCAAAACCCATTTTCATAAAATAAAAACAGTACTGTGCTGAGGTTGGGGAACTGCGTGGCCTGTTGATCAGGCGCGCGGCACCTCGACTCTTAGCGCATGGTACCTGTGTATGTTGGTATCATTGTTGGTAGGCTGTCTGGACCTGAGTTTTCATCTGTTGTAGTTGTCTGTATCTGCTGTTTACTGTTTCTGTGGCTTTTTAAATAAGACTATATCAACAAGCCATGTCTTGGCTATTTAAAAAAAGCTTTCTAGATCATCCTGAATGATCAATATGTCGAAAACTATTTTAAAACCTTGTTTTAAGAAAACAACAACATTTTTGGGATGATCTGACTACCTTGAGGTTTCTGATGAGTTTTCCAAAAGATGTATAGAGAAAACAATTAGCTAGATAACGTTTTGAAAGTCTGCAACAGTCTGACAGCGGAGCAACTACCACGCACGGCATGTTGAGGTGCCGCGCGCGGCATCTTAAGGTGCCGTGATCAGACAGTTTGCCGGATGATTTTTATTCCATTTGTTCACGCCATTTTATCACCACTGTACAAACAGCACTACATGCACGTCAATGTGATATATTTCCCATGTCCCTTCCCCGCTATTTGTTTTATTAAAGAGCATGATATTCCAACTAATATCGAAGATTTCCCCTTTTTGCAAACATTAAGTAGAGACTGGTTTTTACCGGGCGAGTGGGGTGCTTTTTAAAGAAAAACCTTCCCCATTCGTAATGTGGCTCCCGAACCCAAAATCTCAACGTTTTCGCTAGATCAAAAGCCTTTTGCAAGCGACTCCTCGGTTTCTCAGATGATCCATCTCAAAAATCCAGGTGGCGACTCTTTCAAAAGAGGGCACGGGAGCCCACATCCACCAAATCTTGGTTTGTTGCAAGAAAAACCCTAAAAACCTTGGCTTGCATGGCTATGATGTGTACCATGGATTGGATTTTGGAAGATTGATCAAGAAATGGAGATTTGATCAAGTAAACAATTGGGATTGTACAAGGCAGGACTAGATTTGATTGTCCTTAGATTGAAAGAGTAAGAAACCTTAGATTTAGTAGTACTAGGATTTTATACAAAAATGACCAAAAGAGGTAAGTACACTAGCACACACATCACTCTCTCTCCCTCTCTCAACCGGCCTCTCTCTCTCTCTCTCTCAATCTCTCTCGGCCTCTCTCTCCTCCTCTCTCTCTCTCTCTCTGTCTCTCCTTGGTACAAAGTACTATATAATTATATATATACATATATGAATATAGAAGGACAAGGTTGATGGATTGGAAGAGTGAAGATATTGGCTTGCAAGAGATTGACCAATTGAAAATGCATTTAGGACATTGAGTACATAGATTGCTTGTAATATTCCGAAATTTTTAATAAAATAAAAATTCCGTAATATTAGCATGATCTACAATTTAAGATTTGATTGGATTTTATAAAGATTTTGCTAGATATTGTTAGATTCTATAGGATAGGATTTAGATTTTCTAGATTTGATTTGATCTCCTAGATATGACCTAGATTCTATTAATTATGTTTAGATTTTATTAGATTATGTTAGATTTTATTCGATTATATAGGATTTTATTAGATATGTTTTGGATAAGACTAGATTGGATAAGATTTGGTTAGATTTTATTAGATTTGATCTTATCCTTTAGAATCCACTAGATTTTGTTAAGATTTTATAAGATTTTGTTTAGATATTATAAGATTTGATTTGATTTACTAGATTTCCCTCGATTTTATTCTAAGAATATGCTAGGCATCCCTAGATTTTATTCTAGGAATATTCTTGGCATCAAATCCTAGATTTTATTACGGTAAGAATATTCTCGACATTAAACCCTTAGATTTTTATTATTCTAGGAATATGCTTTGGCACAAAAGAATATACTTGGAATTATTCCGTTGGATATTAATTTAGAAAGAAATATGCTTAGAATTATTCCATTTGGTAATAATTAAGAAAGGAATATGCTTGGAATTATTTCCTAATCTTCTACTATAAATAGGCCCCCACTTCCCTCCACCTACAACACACCACACACACTCCACACACGACACAACTAAGGAGAGGAAGAAAGAAAAGAGGGAAAGAAGGAAAAAAGAAAAGAAAAGAAAAGAAAAACTACTTTCTTATTTTCTTCGGTTGAGCCGACACGACGTTACCTCACCCGCCTTTTCACCCGACGTACTCCGTAGCCGCTCTACCGCCAAGAAGAACGGTAGAAACCTCCTATCTACTCACCTAAGTATAATGTTGATGTGCTATATGTTTAACTATTTATTTATTATGTTCATGATATCACATGATTAAATTGTTGAAGTTGGAATGTTGATTTTATTATTGTAAACCTTAATTAATTGCATGTTGATTGATAAGTAGTGATGTTATAATTTTCAAAGTTGTCAAAAAATAAAAATGCATGAAATTCATGATTTATTATCACATGATTGTAGCAAGCTTTGAAAGAATTATGTGAAAGTGAGAAAATGATGCATATTTACGGGACACGAGAAACGAGATATATGGAAAAGATTAATGAATGTGTGTTTGTAATTTTAAATTAATATTATAAGTTGTAATAAAATATTTCTTTCGATAAGGGGAAAAGATTAACAAACTTTGTTAACGAATGAAAGGATTTTCAAAAGAAAGAAAAGAAAGAGCTATCCTTGTGATAAATTATTATTATTATTAAGTAATTGATTTTAAACTATGTAGTAATACGTGGACTATTTTATAAAATCATAAAAATTACTAATTCGTCATTAAAGATAATAAAAATTGTGGAACCCTGTATCATGAATTTCCATAGGTTGTTATTGCTTTGTTGTTGTGGCGTTAACATAGAAATTGGACAATAGGTACCTCGGGTGGTATTCGTATGTTGGAATAAATTGATTAGATGATAAATCCCTAGGGAAAGTGAAATTTTGTTACGGTCAGGAGATAACCAAAGTGGCCGAGGACCGTGGGTTTCCTGAAAGAATGGTCCTCGGTATCGGCACTTGTGGTTAAAGACCGGTGGATTATCATCTTGCAAACCCTGAACATGGCACTGCTGGATTTATCTTCTGGATTTCCGGGGGTGGATTTATTGGATGAAATCGGAGTATGGGTATCATTTCTTGCGGTTGGTTGGTTATCATTCGCTCTTTGTGATGGTACAGCCGAGTTTGACCCGGCATATAGTTTGGTCTTATTCGTCTGGGACCCCAGGCTGGGCAAGCAAGGAGAGGGTAAATCGACAGAGTCGCCATAGTTCACGGGTTGTTCGGGAGGATTATTTCTCATGGTAGAGAAATCTAGAAATCACTAAAAGACTAGATAATTCATACTCTGCTCCTCATTGCTATAACTTTATTCTTTATGCTCATTATTACATTATTGTTTGTATTTTATGAGTTCTGGATTTAGGGGTATTTGCTGGGTGATTTATCACTCACGGATACATTCGTATCCTGGTAAATCGGTTGCTTCGGCGATCAATTTGCTAGAAGCTGCAGGTAATGATGCCATAGAAGAACAGGACCCCAGTTTGGAGCAGTTCATCGCAGGGGAGATTCCAGTGGCGGAGACTGAGCAAGAGTTCGCTTGGGATCCGTATCAGAACTAGAGTCGCTCTGAGTCTTTGCTCTGTGATGTCATGTCACCCAATGGCCTCCGTACATGTGGGGTAGCGCATATTAGCTTCATTTCTAGTTGTAATAAAGGACACTGTTCCGTAGTTTGTAATAAAAGGATATTATTTACGTTAAGTATATATATTAATGCTTTCGAAATTCCCTTGGAAATTCAGGGCGTTACAACGTGGTATCAGAGCATAGGTTCAACCCCTCAGACTTGGGTAGATTGGGTAGATCACATCCGAGAGCGTAACTCGATCGTATCTGTTACATATGTATTTCTTTGAATCTATCCGTACTATATAATCAAGAATGTACGGTGAGAAAACATAAGTCTGACTCCTTATTTGGTTACATACCTGTGTCAATAGTTCATATAGTTTCAAAATAGTTTTGAATTATATAGACCCCCTCTTAACTAGAATTCTGAACACTCATAGATGGTGAACACTCGATCGGGAAACGAAACCCCTAGTGACAGCGGAAACAACCCTCATCGTGCCAGTATGAGTGGCGGAAACAATGGCAACAACCCTACTAGACACCTCAGAGGACTTGACGTGGCACAATTGGCACAAGTGATAGCCGCTGCAGTAGCTGCAGCATTGCCACAGGTTAATGGGGCCCGTCAATCGGAACGGCAGCAGGGCCGTCAAGCCAGAAACAGAGACCAACTATTGGATGCCTTTTGTAAGCGCCGTCCACCTGTCTGGGATGGGGAAGGTGACCCCACTGTCGCTGAGACCTGGCTGAAACAGATTGCAAAATTTCTGGATACGATGAACATCACAAATGCAGAGGATCGCATCGCTCTAGCTGCCTTGCAACTGCAAGGAGAAGCTGACCATTGGTGGGATATGATCAAGGCCACCAACACTGTCGAGACAATGACATGGCAACAATTTGAGAATCTTTTCAATGATAAATACTTTCCAGAGCCAATCAAGGCCGCGAAGCTACAAGAATTTATTGATTTAAAGCAGGGGACGATGACTGTCTCCCAATACATCACGTGCTTCGAAAGTTTATCACGTCATGCTACTAGCTTAGTAGCAACCCCTGTAGTGCGAGCAAAAAGGTTTGCATGGGGACTGCACCCTAGCATCTGGAAGAGTGTGGTATCTCAGAAATTTCACACATATGCCGAAGCGATTGAGTGTGCACTCATAATGGAGCGTGAGAATGCTGACTCCAAGGTTGTATGGAACAACATCAAGAAAGAAGGATCATCGTCTGGAGGGCCGATTCGCAATAACAAAGGGTATGCCAATCAGAGATCGCAGAACAACAATAACCAGTCGCAACAACATCAGATGCAGCCATGGAAGAACCAGGGATCCGGGCAGGGACAGAGTCAATTCCAAAAACCCGAACCAGTCCGTTGCTTTCACTGCTATGAAGAAGGGCATTTCAGGAATCAGTGTCCTAGACTGCAGAACAATAATATGGGGAATCAGCCAAGCTTCCCACCAAGACCTGCTCAACCCTAAAGTAACCAAAATAGGATCGGATGGAATCAAAATAATCAGAACCAGGCAAGAATTGGGTGGCACCAGAATCCAGCATAGAATCAACAGCAGAACCGCCCGCACCAGAGCAATACAGCGGGTAAAGCACCAGCAGGGAATAACCAGGCAAAAGGAGTTGGCAGGATCTTTGCACTGCAAGCGGAAGAGGAACAGAATGATCCCTCTATGATATAAGGTACACTTGTACTTTTTAACACTTGTGTACAAGCTTTAATTGATTCTGGAGCATCGCACTCGTTCATTTCTACTTCATGTACGAAATCACTTGAACTGGACACAAAACCCCTAGGAGCGACGATGCAGGTTACTTCACCATTGGGGGGTAAGATATCTGTGGGATTAGTTTGTAAAGGGTGCGAAATAGAAGTCTCGGGACTGCGAATAACTTGTGATCTTAGGGTCATCGACATGGCAGACTTTGACGTGATCTTGGGAATGGATTGGCTTTCTTCTTATCGAGCTGTCATAGATTGCCATCGTAAAATGGTGACGGCTTATTCAAAGGATGGGACGTGCTTCAAATTTAAGGGGGATAGGCAAGATTCTATCTCCACTTTATCTGCACACAAATCACACAACCAATTGTCGGGATGGCTAGCTAGTCTGTCACTTCAAGAGAATGATCGGATGGACCTAGAGCTACCTCGAGTTGTGTGTGAATACGAAGATGTGTTTCCAGAAGAACTGCCTGGACTGCCTCCGAAAAGGGAGGTAGATTTCACTATTGAACTTCAACCGGGTACTGCACCAATATCTATGGCACCATACAGAATGGCACCAGCAGAATTAAAGGAATTGAAGATTCAATTGCAATAATTGCTAGACAAGGATTTTATTCGACCAAGTACCTCACCCTGGGGAGCTCCAGCACTCTTTGTCAAGAAGAAGGAAGGAACATTGCGGTTATGCATCGACTACAGACAATTGAACCGCGTGACAATCAAGATCAGATACCCACTACCGAGAATCAATGACTTGTTTGACCAACTGAGAGGGTCAACTTGTTTCTCGAAGATCGATCTGAGATCCGGATATCACCAATTGCGTATTAGGGATAGCGATATTCCTATAATCGCATTCCGGACTCGATACGGTCACTATGAATTCTTGGTGATGCCGTTTGGGTTGACCAATACACTAGCAGTGTTCATGTGCCTGATGAACAAGAACTTTCAGCCGTACTTGGACAAATTTGTGGTGGTCTTCATTGATATCTTGGTTTACTCGCCAACGGAGGAAGCACACGAAGAGCACCTGAGAATCGTACTGCAAATCCTTAGAGACAATCAACTATATGCTAAGGCTAGCAAGTGCGAGTTTTGGATGAAAGAGGTAAAACTTCTGGGACACGTTATGTCAGAAAAAAGAATCTCTGTCGACGACAGCAAAGTTGATGCCGTTCTGAGCTAGAAGCGACCAACGACAGTGTTTGAGATTCGGAGCTTTCTGGGACTAGCTGGATACTACAGAAGGTTTATTCAAGATTTCTCCGCTTTATCCAAGCCCATGTTCCGACTGACTCAAAAAGGAGTCAAGTTCGTATGGGATGAAGCGTGCGAGAAGTCATTCCAGGAGCTGAAGAGGAGATTGACCAGTGCGCCGATACTGATCATTCCTAAGAGGAATGTGGGATATTCAGTATACTGTGACGCCTCAAGAGACGGACTCGGATGCGTGCTCATGTAGAATGGGAAAGTTATAGAGGGCTCACATCAGCTTAAGCCGCATGAGAGGAACTATCCCACGCACGATTTGGAGTTAGCAGCAGTGATATACGTTCTTAAGACATGGCGTTATTACTTATATGGGGAAAAATTCGAGGTATTCACTGATCGTAAGAGTTTGAAATATCTGTTCACTCAGAAGGAGCTGAATATGCGCCAACGACGATGGATGGAATACATGGAGGACTACAAGTTGACTTTGTCGTATCACTCAGGCAAAGCTAATGTAGTTGCTGACGCACTTAGCCGCAAGATCGGAGGACAAGTGGCAAGTGTGGCGGTTAGAGAATGGAAGATGATGGAGGAGATCAATGAGTTCAGAATTCAGCCATCACCAGAATCTAGCAGCGCATGCTTTTTCGCCATGATTGCTACACCAGCGTTGCATAGAGAAATCCTACTCGCTCAGACCTTCGATCAGGAGTGCGACTTTATTCGGTATCAGATGGCGACCAACAAAGCAGTTACATGATGGACCATTCATCCCGACAAGAGCTTGAGATTCAAAGACGGAATATTTGTACTAGACATAGGGACTCTCAGAGAAGCAGTTCTAAAGGAATTCCATCATTCAAACTTCACTGTACATCCAGGAGGCAACAAGATGTATCATAACCTGCGCCACCTGTATTGGTGGAGCGGAATGAAGGATGATGTGGCCAAATACGTCTCTACATCCCTCACGTGTCAGCAAGTTAAGGCCGAGCACAAGAAGCCAAGAGGACAACTACAATCTCTGCCTATTCCAGTATGGAAATGGGAGCACATCCCTATGGATTTTGTCACAGGTTTGCCTAGATCAGTCAACAACCACAATGCTATCTGGGTAATCGTCGATCGTTTGACAAAGTCCGCACACTTCTTACCTGTGCGAGTAACAGACTCCATGGACACTCTCAGCCGATTGTACATCAAGGAGATAATCAGATTGCACGGAGTACCAGTATCGATTGTGTTAGATCGAGAGCCACGATTCACTTCAGCGTTCTGGCAAGGTTTACAGAAAGCGCTGGGAACAGATCTCAGGATGAGCACCGCCTTTCACCCTTAAACAGACGGACAATCCGAAAGGATGATTCAAACCCTGGAGGATATGCTCTGAGCCTGTGTACTGGATTTCAAAGGAAGCTGGGAACGACACCTACCCTTGGTAGAGTTTGCTTACAGTAACAGTTATCAGGCAAGTATAGAAATGGCTCCATTCGAGGCGCTGTATGGACGCCCTTGCAGATCACCAGTATGCTGGACCGAAGTGGGGGAGATGCACCTGCTTGGACCAGATCCTGTCAAAGAGACAAATAAGAAGATCAAAGTCATCACTCAATGAATCAAAATAGCATAGAGCCGCCAAAAGAGTTATGCTGACAAGAGAACGCGACCCTTAGAATTTACCGTTGGTGAGCACGTTTTTCTCAAGATCAGACCTAAACGTGAAGTCATCAGATTCGGAAAAAAAGGGAAGCTATCGCCTTGCTACATCGGACCATTTGAGATTCTTGAACGGATTGGAGAAGTTGCGTACAAGCTAGCACTGCCACCGCAGCTTGATAGAGTGCACAACGTCTTCCATGTCTCCATGTTAAGGAAGTACATGGCCCACCCTTCCCACATTATCAACTGGGAAGACGTCAAAGTCGACGAGGACACGACTTTCGATGAGCGACCCATTGCAATCCAGGACCACGGAGAGAAGGTCATCAGAGGAAAAACAATCAAGCTAGTTAGAGTACTCTGGCGACACCGTGGAATAGAAGAAAGTACTTGGGAAAGAGAAGATGTAATGAGAGAGAATTACAAGGAACTATTCCCTACAGAAAGTGCACCTTAAATTTCGAGGACGAAATTTTGTTAAGGGGGATAGGTTGTAATATTCCGAAATTTTTAATAAAATAAAAATTCCGTAATATTAGCATGATCTACAATTTAAGATTTGATTGGATTTTATAAAGATTTTGCTAGATATTGTTAGATTCTATAGGATAGGATTTAGATTTTCTAGATTTGATTTGATCTCCTAGATATGACCTAGATTCTATTAATTATGTTTAGATTTTATTAGATTATGTTAGATTTTATTAGATTATATAGGATTTTATTAGATACGGTCTGGATAAGATTAGATTGGATAAGATTTGGTTAGATTTTATTAGATTTGATCTTATCCTTTAGAATCCACTAGATTTTGTTAAGATTTTATAAGATTTTGTTTAGATATTATAAGATTTGATTTGATTTACTAGATTTCCCTCGATTTTATTCTAAGAATATGCTAGGCATCCCTGGATTTTATTCTAGGAATATTCTTGGCATCAAATCCTAGATTTTATTATGGTAAGAATATTCTCGGCATCAAACCCTTAGATTTTTATTATTGTAGAAATATACTTTGGCACAAAAGAATATACTTGGAATTATTCCGTTGGATATTAATTAAGAAAGGAATATGCTTAGAATTATTCCATTTGGTAACAATTAAGAAAGGAATATGCTTGGAATTATTCCTTAATCTTCTACTATAAATAGGCCCCCACTTCGCTCCACCTACAACACACCACACACACTCCACACACGACACAACTAGAGAGAGGAAGAAAGAAAAGAGGGAAAGAAGGAAAAAAAAAAAGAAAAGGAAAGAAAAGAAAAGAAAAACTACTTTCTTATTTTCTTCGGTTGAGCCGAAACGACGTTACCTCACCCGCCTTTTCACCCGACGTACTCCATAGCCGCTCTACCGCCAAGAAGAACGGTAGAAACCTCCTATCTACTCACCTAAGTATAATGTTGATGTGCTATATGTTTAACTATTTATTTATTATCTTCATGATATCACATGATTAAATTGTTGAAGTTGGAATGTTGATTTTATTATTGTAAAGCTTAATTAATTGCATGTTGATTGATAAGTAGTGATGTTATAATTTTCAAAGTTGTCAAAAATAGAAATGCATGAAATTCGTGATTTATTATCACATGATTGTAGCAAGCTTTGAAAGAATTATGTGAAAGCGAGAAAATGATGCATATTTACGGGACACGAGAAACGAGAAATATGGAAAAGATTAATGAATGTGTGTGTTTGTAATATTAAATTAATATTATAAGTTGTAATAAAATATTTCTTTCGATAAGGGGAAAAGATTAACAAACTTTGTTAACAAATGAAAGGATTTTCGAAAGAAAGAAAAGAAAGAGCTATCCTTGTGATAAATTATTATTATTATTAAGTAATTGATTTTAAACTATTTAGTAATACGTGGACTATTTTATAAAATCATAAAAATTACTAATTCGTCATTAAAGATAATAAAAACTGTGGAAACCTGTATCATGAATTTCCATAGGTTGTTATTGCTTTGTCGTTGTGACGTTAACATAGAAATTGGACAATAGGTACCTCGGGTGGTATTCGTATGTTGGAATAAATTGATTAGACGATAAATCCCTAGGGAAAGTGAAATTTTGTTATGGTCAGGAGATAACCAAAGTGGCCGAGGACCGTGGGTTTCCTGAAAAAATGGTCGTCGGTATCGGCACTTGTGGTTAAAGACCGATGGATTATCATCTTGCAAACCCTGAACATGGCACTGTTGGATTTATCTTTCGGATTTCCGAGGGTGGATTTATTGGATGAAACCGAAGTATGGGTATCATTTCTCGCGGTTGGTTGGTTATCATTCGCTCCTTGTGATGGTACAGCCGAGTTTGACCCGGCATATAGTTTGGTCTTATTCGTCTGGGACCCCAGGCTGGGCAAGCAAGGAGAGGGTAAATCGACAGAGTCGCCATAGTTCACGGGTTGTTCGGGAGGATTATTTCTCATGGTAGAGAAATCTAGAAATCACTAAAAGACTAGATAATTCATAATCTGCTCCTCATTGCTATAACTTTATTCTTTATGCTCATTATTACATTATTGTTTGTATTTTATGAGTTCTGGATTTAGGGGTATTTACTGGGTGATTTATCACTCACGGATACATTCGTATCCTAGTAAATCGCTTGCTTCGGCGATCAATTTGCCAGAAGCTGCAGGTAATGATGCCATAGAAGAACTGGACCCCAGTTTGGAGCAGTTCATCGCAGGGGAGATTCCAGTGACGGAGACTGAGCAAGAGTTCGCTTGGGATCCGTATCAGAACTAGAGTCGCTCTGAGTCTTTGCTCTGTGACGTCATGTCACCCAAGGGCCTCCGTACATGTAGGGTAAAGCATATTAGTTTCATTTCTAGTTGTAATAAAGGACACTGTTCCGTAGTTTGTAATAAAAGGATATTATTTACGTTAAGTATATATATTAATGCTTTCGAAATTCCCTTGGAAATTCGGGGCGTTACATTGCTAGGAAAGGAAATCACCAAGTGATCAAGCAAAGGTACAAAGAAAGCCCAAGGAAGATCAAAGGTACAATCTCTCCCTCTCTTTCCTTCTCTTTCTCTCTCTCCCTCCCTCCCTCTCTCGAATTCTCTCTCCTCTCTCTCTCTCTCGGCAATCTCTCTCCTCTCTCCCTCTCTCTCTCCCAGTTGTACTTACTTGAAAGTATATATATATACTAATATATATATAAGTACTATGGGTCTTGAAAGATCTAAGGGTTTACAAGTAATTTAGATTTTCTAAATATAATAATGCAATACACACATGCTATATACAATATAATATATATACCTATATATAAAAATATATATATATACCTATATATATATATATACACACAAGTACACATATTATATATACATGCAAGTACTACAATATCTAGACTAGATATGTCACATTCCAATATCTAATAAACTAATCTACTTCTTTCAAAGTACTAAGTACTAACTTATTATCCTAATGAACTAATTCTTGTTTAATGGATTTTAACACATGGCAATCTAGTATTTTAATCCAATCTTGTACATGAGTGTCAAGACTAACTATTATCCAATGGATAATAGTTTCCCTAGCGGGTTATAACCAATGGATAAAGATGGCTAGGACTTTAACCTATCGTCCAATGGGTAAAGAATCTCCTAACGGTTATTAACCAATGGATAATACCAAAAAGTATAATACTTGATTAAATACTATACTTAAGTACTAAACTAATCTAATCTTGTACTTAGGTGGATTAACTAAGGTTCTCCTATTATCCAATGGGTAAAGATAACCCTAATGTTATCGTCCAATGGTTAATAGATCAAAGGTTCGAAAGGTTCATCTAGGTTTACGAAGCTCAAGGGTTTCAAAAGGTTCACGGCTAAAGGTTCACAAGGTTCACCAAAGGATTAGGAAACAAGGGTAATTAGGTCAACGATCGATAGGTGAACGAGTTGGTTAAAAGTTAGCTAGGGTTGCTATATTGGATTTCCAGTCATGATGGAAGGCTTAAGACTTAGCCCTAGGAACGACGGAAAATCTAGCGGTTAAAAGACGATTAAACTCTTAATTAAGATTTTCAAATACTAACAACAAGATTTTTATTGAGTAAAAATCAGGGTTGTTACATCTTTAATCTCAATAACAAAAGTTTAATACTCCTATGTGGGGAAGAATTCTTAAAGGACTCTTATATAAATATATATGTATAAAGATATGAAGATCTCTTCCGGTTCTTTTGGGGGCTCCTCTTGGTCCTATTGAAATCACTCCCAACCGAGTTGGGTTCCCAATAACAGTAGCATACATGTGATAAATAGCAATAAGGATTCAAAATACACACAACCATACAACTGGTGAGAGATAGGAAATTAATGAGTGGAATAAAAGTCTCCTTTGAGCATACCAGAATCACGTGGTAGCGAAGGCGTGGTGTGGTCGTCGAAAACCCCTGTGGCTTTGGTCGTCGTTGTGTTGCTCTCCTTGTCTTCAATTAGCAAATGAAAAAAGTTAGGCAAAAGAAAAAAAGTTAGGGCAAAAGAAAAAGGCATAAGAACGATGAGAGAGATTTCTGCTAACGTGGATCGGTGTTGTGGTGCTCTCGTTGTCGTCGATTAGAAGCTGAAAAATGTTAGGGCAAAACGAAAAGGCGTAGGAGACGATGATGGAGATACGATGAAAGAGGGAGGAGACGGTCAATGAGAGAGATTTTGGGGTTTGGGGCTTTTGGGCAAAATCAAAGATTTAACCCTCCAAAAATTAGAACTTCTTTTCGTCCCTGCCAATTTTATTTTAGTCGTGCTCTTTTTTGGGCTGAAAAAGTATTATTTGCATCAGGGAGTACTTTGCAGATGCAAAAAAAAATCTATTTGCCACTAGTTTTTTGCGACGGCAATGTGGCGGACGCAAATTGGTAACATTTGAGACGGGATGCAATGCCGACGCAATTAAGTAGCATTTTGCGACGGCATTCCTTGTCGACGCAAATAGGTCGACGAAAAAAGCATATTCTATTGTAGTGTCTCTGCCTAGCCGTGAGGCTAGCCCATAATCATTCAACATAAGACATATAGATATTTTATTTAATTCTAACACATAATCTGTTTTTATGCCTTTAAACAGTAAATAAGGTGAGCCGAGACGATAAGTAAATCATGCATCAGAAAGCAGAAAACAAACAAAGCTGTCCCAGGGGAATGGATCTCGCGGCCGGTGAATGGATGTCACGGCTGAGGGATCCTCCTGGTTTAGATGTATCAGCCGAGGGATCGAAGGCTCGGTAGATCTTCTTCCTCACACCAGACGGAAAAGTTAGCAGATTACCTAAACGCTACGATTAAGTATAAAACGATAAATAAATCGAACCAGAGGCCCCTGGGCCTCACCACCTTGATCCCTCAGTAGCTTGATTGTTTTGGATTTAATCAGGATTGACTAATTGCTTCTTTGAGAAACCCTAGGGTTAGGGTTTGAGACTTTGGGGTTTGATCGTCGGATTAATGGCTGCCTTCGGGAGTTTAGGGCTTTTGTAGAGAGGGTTTGAGAGAGTAATTCTGTAGAGTATCGTGGCTAGAGAGGGTGTAGATCTAATGAATTTCGTGTCTATTTCAGAGTCCAAAAGCCCCTTTATATAGGCAATTGGTGACTCACTTGGTCCAATCAAAACGCACGATTGCAATTGCAATTGCAATGCAATTCGAACTCTTTGTCGCATTGTGTTGAGATAGCCACTGCTAACTAAGTAGTGAGCAGCGCCACTGCTCAATCCGAGAATCGCAGCCAAGACCTTGTAAATGCTCTCATGCATGGGAGGAATGATGACCACTCCCGAGCCAAAGCCACCAAGGTATGCACGGAACTCCTCCACAGTCGGACAAAGCTCTTGCTCTCCAAAACTAAACATATGGACCTTTGGATCCCAGAAACTCGTCACTGCCTTCAAAAGCTTGGGGCAGAGATGAATGTTGCGAAGGTATCTCATGGAGTAGAGGCCATGAGCCCAAAAGTTGAGCCAATTGACGCCTTCCATGGCAACCAACCATGGGTGAAGCGAGCCGGTGATAGAAAGAGCCATTTGAAGGAAGTGCGAGCTTTTGAAAGATGAAAGATGTGTGGGGTGAGAAGAATTTGAAGTTGAAGATCTGAATTTATAGGAGGAATGGAAGGGACAACTTCAACTTTCAAAGAGCCTTAGGTTTCCAAAAGTGCAAATTTTCCATGAGTCTTGCATAGGAAAAAGCTTGGTCATAGTATAAAAGCACAATGCAGACATGCATTGGCCTGGAAATGTCATTGCATGGGTCAAACTTTAACCATCATGCAATTTGTCTTGGGAAGGAGCAAATTGCAGACTATCAAAAAAATAACCATGAGTGGTATATTGGAGCAGCATACTGCATAATAAATCCAAAAAATCAACACGGTGAAACATCGTTACTCCGCACGGTATTTCAGTGTCTGCATTTTTGTAATTTTTGGTAGCAGAGGATGGAAATGGATTTGAGGCCTTTTGAGGCACTACCAATTGCCAAAACACACTCCAACAAGTATTTGGGACTTTAAGGGTGTCTCGCTCCGGGTCAACGTCCAAAATTCAAGGTCATGGTACAAAAAGCCAATAAAATCCTATTCCTAAGTCAAGTTGGAGTATCAAATCTCATTTCAAGTCATTTCAGGTCGTCCTTTAGAGTCATATAGGTCATAATGACCAAAAGTAACTTAGTCCAAGTTCCGGTTCGAGTCATGGTCTAAAATTTGAAGTCATCACCTATCAAAGTCAATAAATTCCTTGTTTCTAAGCATATTCAAAGCATATGGTCAAACTTTCGAGTTAGATATAGCGTCAATTTTTCAAGATTCATTCGAATACTTCTTTCATTTCTCTTCCTTTGTCAGTATGCTTCTCATTGTAAGCTATGTGTCGAACTCGGTTTCATGACCAATGGCTAGTTGTACATTCCGGTGAAAGTCTTAGTTACTCAATTTTCTTTGTACAACAACAATAAAGGAAATTGAATGACAAGAACAATAAAGGAGCAACTTTTGTATATACAAGCCCAATGTCATTTGGGAGTCACAGTACATAGCAAAATAGGGCGCGCAGGCCCAATGATCAAAATCCTATCTACCGAGGCAAATAGGCACCCTAAAAAGAAAGCATATAGGCTCCACCAAAAAGGCAAAAAACAAAAAGAGGAAACTCAATCCTCATCAACATCCTCGCTCTCCTCCTCGTCCTCTTCAAAAGCATCTTTCTTCGCTTCAGAGGTGACGGCCTCGTGGATGACCGTAGTCTTGCGTACTAAACTCTTAGAGGTATCCTCTAAGTCGATATCCTCTGGTTCTTCAGTTTCCTCTGAGTCGGCGCTAGGCTCCTCCTCAGTAGGGCGTGAACACCTCTGTCTCTTCGAGGGCCGCTTCTTATGATGGCTAGCAATAGAAGCCTATCGTGCAGGCATGCAGATAGACATCCGCTGTTGTCCTTGAGTGGTCCCTCCTCTAGCATTCACATAACATTTGCGTCATAGTCATAAGTAAAGGTGGCAAAAGATAAGTAGCTGAAATACAAGGGTTTACCATCATCCCTCCGACACGAGTCAGTACTAGAGAGGGTGGCCCATGGCATACTATTATACTAGTTGTTCCATGCCCATCATGGCTGCCGCCATTTCTCTAACATACTCCAGAGGTACCTGCACAACCAAAAGTCTTAATTAGAATATGCAGAGGCAGTAACAAATATACAAAGGAATGGAAGCATGTCATACCTGAGTAAGAAACTCTGGAGGTTCAACTATTGGACGTGGGACCTCCACCAAACCGGGGACTCCCTGAGCAGTCACCACCTCCACTGTCCAAGAGAGCGTAGGCAACCTTGCCTCGGTCTGACCCGCGCCTTCGCCTCTTCTTCTACCACTACTACCTCTTCCATCCCCTCTTCCTTCTCCTTTTCTTCCACCTCCACCACCTCTGCCACCTCCAGCACCCCACGCCTATTGCGTGCCTCCCAAGCAACGCATATTCCAAAACCCCTCATTAAGCACCGAGCCCGGTATTCCACATAGTCAGCACCTGTCTGGAAGAGTTGCTTTAGCTTAAGGTCCGGCTGCGTGACCCGCTCGATCTCCCTCAGCGTGTACTGGCTTGTCCTCTGCATGAGAGGAGGTAGTGGTCCAAGGACTAAGAAAGCATCTAGCCCCAAAAACTGATGTAACACCCAGTCACCCAGGAACCACTGCCAACTGTAAGGGGACTCTAGAAGAACTCTCCCCCTTGTCACCTCCCTACTCTGGGCAATGTATGGAATCTCAAAGCGGTCCCAGATGCGCCAGTGAATCTGCAATTGAAAGCAAGCAACATCAACACATTATTCAAAACAGAATGCATGAAAAAGCTTAAATTAAGCAATCAAAAAAGCATTGGTACCC
The DNA here is from genome assembly GCA_025413875.1 of Rhododendron molle. Classification (NCBI taxonomy): domain Eukaryota; kingdom Viridiplantae; phylum Streptophyta; class Magnoliopsida; order Ericales; family Ericaceae; genus Rhododendron; species Rhododendron molle. The sequence continues at coordinate 30,248,048 of CM046391.1, read as the reverse complement.
GGTCTAGACCCAGCTCGTCCAAGTAGAGGTAATAGGCGTTCAAGTCACCTTGTAGAAACCTGTATTAAATTTTTAATAATTTTAATGTTTAATAAATGCTTGAGTTACAAATTATGTGAATAATAATTTGGAGAATGTGTATGAGGGTTTTTGTGCAAGAATTTGAAAGTTTAGGGTGCAAGTGAAATTGATTTGTGTAGTGGTATATAAAGAGGTGGGTCTGTGGTGGAGAATTATTTTTCCTCTCACTTAACTCACATCTCTCTCTAGCTCTCGGCTCCCTCTCTCCCACCCCTCACGATACTCTCTCTCTCTCATCTCCCTCTTGCTCTTACACCTCAAACACTCAAAACCCTTGAAAGTCCAGTCACTCTAGACCGTATCCTACCTCCCTTGATTGGTGGTTCACTTTGTTCGAGCTTGGAAAGAGCGAATCTTGGTGGATTTCGAGTTTGAAGCCCTAGGGTTCGATTGAGCTTGAGCTTTTGCTTCTGAATTTTGAAGTAAGGATTTCTCCTCTCTCTCTACATGCCTATGTGTTGATTATATGTTCAATTTTCCTTTAAAGTCTTGTTCTATGAATAATAGGTCGAACCTCAATTAGATTTTGGTAAAAATTTGGTATTTTATGTTGTGTTGGGTTTGATGTGATTGCGGGAATTTGGACGGTAAAGCTTAGCAATGATAGAACGAGTAAAGTGTCGTGGTTGACCTTGGTTGGGTCTTTGATCGATGTATTTTTTTTTGTTCAAAATCTGTCAAAATATGTGCAAAATGATGTTAGTTTGCTCGTGGTATCGATACCACAAAACGGGGCGATATCGATGCCAGTGTTGAATCTGAAACTTTTGGGCTGACCCCTTTCTAGGCAGTTTGCTGGGGTTTTTTTCCTCTTTGTCCTTTTGCCATCCCAAACAATCATCGATCCTTTGATGCATTCTTGGCACCTCTAAATCCATCCCCTACTCTGCGTTACCAGTTCGAATGATACTATAGGGACATTTAGATTCCGTACGACCTGGGTGTGGAATGAGAATTGATAACCTTTGGCTTGAATTTACATTAAGTCTTCCAAATAGGAATCTAGTTCTCTTTTTTTCTCTCTTATTATGACCGTTGCAGTTTTGGGAACTCATGGTTGTAACTTTCTTTACAAAGGGGAAATTGAAATTGGTTTTTTCTTAGATTCATGAGATGGACCTTTATGGCATAATTGTGATACTTAGTGGTGTGATACTCGTATGTGATCTTTTAGGAGTATTTGTGCATTGTTGTTTTGATCAATGATAATTGCACATGGGTAAGTTTGTTGAGATAATGTGAACAAGTGGACAGGTTTGGTCGTCGTTTTTGTGGTTGTTTGTCTGTTGACTCCGTTATAGTTAATATTGTGCCATCAGAACCACGTATGTATAATGGGTATTGAAAATGGGAAAAGACCCAGGAGAGGCCGTGGTAACCCTAGTATTTGTTGAAATGAGAAAAGGAAATGGAAACTGATGAACTCCTCTGATCATCAAACCTTTTGGTATTCTGCGGATCCAATAAAACGTTTGGTACCTCTATCTTTGGTTATTCTAATGCGAAGTTCAACTTTATTTTATTTTATTTTATTTATTTTTATAAAATAGACGTATTTAGATTGGTGTCACATAGCAGGGAGGTAGTGTGAAAAATCTAAGTGTGAATATGTGGGTGAAGGTGTGTAGGTTTTGATGCAGATTAAACGATGAAGCTGGACAGTCTCCTTTTACTTTAAATGATATCTTACATCGTTGAATCATTCAAATTGTTTTCGGTATCCATCATTCCATATGCATGTAAGGTTATTGGAGATTTTTCTATTGGGCACGTGTTTGCTCAACCTTTCATTTTACAGGTATGAATCCAGAGTTGTGGCATGGAATGACTTGTATGCATTAGGGTGCATCCTTTTTAGAGCAGAAAAAGTGTAAACGTTCAGTGTTCTTCTTTCACAATTTGAAGATGTAATATTTTGAAACTTTATTTTGAGAAGGTCGACAAGAAACTCTTTTCGAAAATGTTTATGGATAAATTGTGAGGGTTTTCTTTATAAAAAATCGTCAATATTTATGTTTAATGTAACGCCCCGAATTTTGGGATCGTTAATAAGGCAATTTTATTTAAAATCTAAATAGAGTCTGGCTCATTATTACATCATAACTCCCACAGACTTCAATATTTACACAAGGTAGGGGAAACTAAGGTTCCTAACAACAGCTCTGTCTGCTCCTCCATCTTAGCCAGCTCTTCATTTCCAAAGGCCTCTAAGGTGTACAGCTTGCCTTGATCATCTACAAAGTCTAACACATTATACCAGTGTCGCCACCAGTATAATATGTTAGGGTCACCAGAGATAACACCATGAGCTACAAGAGCTCAGCAGAATAATCCTATACCCATTAACCCTTAACTTACACATAGTAAGTCAATAAGCCATGATTCATGATAGTAACCAAACTAACGCATGTGCATTCAATAACTTCACATTTAGAGATGTACAATAAAACATGCACATTCATTACTCAACTAGCGTAAGTGTTCGTATCATTAGAGTTTCTCTTACGCAGCATTTCGTAGACCGTGTCACCGTTTCACTTTTCATTTCCAAATCAACATTTCGAAAAACACATTTAACACACCCAACCTCGGTTCCACCGCTCTGGGTTCCCGAGTATCCTTACAATGGTTCCGCCGCTCCGGGTTCCCATGGGAACGCACACAACCTCACAATGGTTCCGCTGCTCCGGGTTCCCATTGGAATACACACACACACACACAATGGCTACCACGTCCGGCCATTGTGTAGTTTTAAAAATATTTTTCCATTGCAACACGTCTTTTCATTAACCACACCTTAGGTGTCATGTTTCTACTTCCTCGATTTTCGTGTCTCGTTTCATGCATAGACTCCGCGGTAGGACTTTTCACATGGGTACACATAAATCATTCATTGTAATCTTCAAACTAAACTAGCAAGATCATCCAACTCTATATTATTTAATCATGCTAATCACAACGTAAAGCATGACGCCACATATACGGACGCCTTTGGAGTGGATACCACTTATGCTTTGTCAACAACCACAAGTAATGCAAGCAAACATATAAACCTGCTCATCACCATCCTTAGGATCAAAATACAAATACTTCTATTCAAGTGATACATTTTTTATCTTCTGAAATCCATTCTTTCTTTTTGGAAAGTTCAAAACTTCGTATGTTATTTCTAATATTTCAACTTGCCTTATCATAAGCAAACATAACTAAAGTTATACTAGGGAAAATGAGTAGAGAATAATCTACTATACTTAGAGAGATTAATCTACTATACTTAGAGATAGGAGTCAAGATTAATCTACTATACTTAGAGATAGGGGTCAAGATTAATCTACCTTGATCCGAAACTAGTCGGGGCCGAATAAGCTAGTTGGAAAATTTCACGGGCGGTGAAACTCGCAAATTCGGACCAAACTTCGGATTGCAGTAACTCGGTCAATATTTGGCCGAATATGATTGTTCTTGATTTGAGATCGAAGCTCTGGAAGTGCCCTACAACTTTCGTGGAGGAAGTTGATCCTAGAAACTACTTTAGATAGGAGAAAAATGGTGATAAAGGAAGAGACAGTATGTTGTCTGGAACTGGAAATCCGAGATTTTTACTGAACTTCGGATGTCAATATCTTTGTCATTTCTTGACCAAATTAGGGTGGTTCTTGGGTCTAACTTGAAGGTCTCGAAGTGCTCTACAACTTTTCCGAAGAGAGTTGGTTCTAAGAACTAGTTTAAGCAGGAGAAAAATGAGGATTTGTGAAGGGTAGTAGGCTGTCTGGAAAACAAAAATGGTTTGTAGAGAAAAGTGAGAGCAAATGAGTGAAGGTGTGAGTTGAATGGTGAGAATGGGGTCCTATTTACAGCAAAAATCTTGGCTATTATCTAAGGGATGAACTTTTCCCTAACAATTATTGTCCAATGGGTAAATTATGATAGGTACGGCCTTGTCTTGTCCTAGGAAAAGCTTGCTTGTAAGAAAGAACAAAATCATTGGCTAAGGTCATGTTTAAAGTTTATTAGAAATGGGTTAGCAACTAGGTTTAGGCTTAAGGGCTATTTAGTCTGGGGTGACATGCATGGCAAGGCTATGGTTGCTTCTTTTGGAAGCAAAAGTATAAGCTTTGGCTTTGACAAGACTAGACAAGTCTAAGTATTCATTGGCATGACTAATTTTTACTCACCAAGGGGTAAAAATTTTCCTAACAATTATTAACCAATGGGTAATGGGGTAAGTCATGAGTGTGGTCTTTGAAAAGACTAATCATGTAGTATGATGATTACTACCTTGGTGCAAAAGGTTCCATTAGGGTTTGGAGGGGTTCATAAGGTTCAAAGAGTTCACCAAGGGTTAGAACATGTAACCAGATGACATGGTAGTTAGGTTACTCTAACTAATTGGTTAGAAACTAACTATACTTGCCAAGTAGGATTTCTAGCCAAGAAATATACTTTTAAGACTTTATTTCAATTACTAGGAAAAGTTACTAGTGCTTTTATAAGCACACGTGTCTTTAGAACATGACTAGATCGTCCGGGGTTTAAAGATATAATTTTATAAGTCTCAAATCTAATTATGACGGATTATTAAGATTTAAAAAGAAATTTTAGAAGGAATCCAAGTAATTAAAATAAAATTCAAATATTTAACGAAATTTTTATTTACCAAAAATTAGGGTCGTTACAATCTATCCCCCTTAAAATAATTTCGTCCTTGAAATTGGTACGTGGCTACGGATTAGACATAGTCGCTATGCCGGTCTCGGAATCATCGTCTATCCCCTTAAAAATTGAAGCAGGTCACCCACAATTACTAGTGGCCTAAACAAGATGCAATACTTGGCAACCTATAAATTGGTTTGGTACCACTCGACTTCAGTTCTAAGGCTCCGACAGGTCCTAGAAGTATTTCGATGTAGTACGTTAATGTTTTAGGCATCCATCTCAATCCTCTACATGTTTTGTTAATCGAATTACTCCTTATCACTTGCTTAACAAGACGGGGTTGAAATTGCTTCAGCCGACGAATAGCTTGCCTCATTGTCGACCTTTGATAAAGTTTCCAATGCCAAGTGCAAAACTTCTATCAAATCGTCATGCGGACTCGTACCCTACAGATGTTTCCTTAGCATGACCCTCCATTCTCATGAATATCGCCGGTGCTCCCCAGGGTGACGTATTTGGCCTAACAAATGCTTTGTTCCACAGTTTCTGCAATTGGGTCTTGAGCTCCTTCAGCGCGGGGGAGGGGGGGGGGGCATTCGGTACGGTACCATAGGGATTGGTGTCGTTCCCGATTGGAGTTCTATACAGAAGTCTATCTTTCTTTTGGGGTGATAAGCCAGGAAGTTCTTCAGGGAACACATTGGCATACTCGCAAACGATGTGTGGTAATCCCACCTCCATTCTATTGGCTTCTTCCAAGTGGAGGCTAGCTAGCCATCCAACCAGTTGGTCTACCACTTAGATCATTTCGTCGTTGAACTCGCCATTTGTCTATCCCCCTTAAATTAGGAACGAGTCCCATCAGGGGTATATGCTGTCACCACCCTCCAATGATAGTCTCTGACCACTCGATGTGCTCCTAACCTATCCATTCCCAGGATTACGTCGAAATCCACCATGTTGATCACCTTAAGGTCGCAGGTCAGGCGTAGGTTGGCTACCTCGAGTCGCACCCTCTACATACTAGACTAATAGCTATGCTCCCCCCCAATGGTGACGTTACTTTCACACTCGTACTTACGGGTTTTGTTTCTAGTGCTAGTGCAGATACGCAGGCAGTAGATATGAATGTGATGCTCCAGAATCATGCAAAGCTTGTATGCAGGTAAAATAGTGGCGTACCTTGGATCACAGAGGGATCCTGCTCTTGTTCCTCAGTCTGTAGCGCAAAGATATGCCCTCTAGTGCCTTGTTGGGTTTCCATGGGCTTCCTTCCCTTACTTTGCCCATTATGTTGCTGCGATGGGCCTTCAAGGTTCTCCTTCACAAAATCGGCCTATCCAGGTTGTTGAGCTTTCTGATTTTCAAAGCTCCCATTCTTTTCTCTTTGAAGTTGGGGGCAGTCGCACTTATAGTGACCCATAGCTTAGCAGTGGAAGCACTGAACTATGGCTATGTCTCGTCCACCTCTTTTTGGTTGGCCACTTTCGAGGATAGCAGTCCTCCAGGGTTGTTTGCTTTGAGGCGGGTTAGATGTTTTGGTGAAGTAGGGTCCGTGGTTGTTGTTAGGTGATTGGGTTCAAATCGGCCCACCAGTATTGCCTGTTGCCTTCCTCCATCAGGTTTTGAAGTCTGCCTCCTCGCTCTCTAGCCGGAGCGCACACTTTACCACCCCAGCATAGGTGGTGAAAGCCTGAGCTACCACGGCCCTTCGAGCAGTTGTCAGCCCCCACTCGAACCTTCTCACCTTCTTGTCTTCTGTTGCTACGGCGGTTGGGGCGTAACGGGACAATTCCTCAAATTTGGCCACGTATTGGGTAACGGCATTGTCCTTTGTTTCAGATTTAGGAACTCTTGTTCCTTGGCTATGCGAAGGGGTGTGGGAAAGTATTTGTCAAGGAACAGAGTTTTAAACTCGGCAAAAGTCATGGTGGCTATGGCATGAGTTGCCTCCATCAGGTCCCACCAATGGCGGGCTTCTCCCTTTAGTTGGTACGTGGCTAAGGCTACTCGATCTCCATCTCGGGTAATCTCTAAGGTGTCCAGGATCACCTTGACTTCTTTCAGCCATGTTTTAGCCATGGTGGGGTTGGTATCTCCGTTGAAGGTCGGGGGTCGGCGTTTGTAGAATTCGTTCATCGCGCGGGTTCAGTTCATAGGTTCATCATCACGGTTTTGGTTTTGGCGGTTGGCATTCAAAGTGGCCATAAATGCTTGCATGATTTGGGTCAGGTCAGGGTTTGCGTTAGAGGATTCTCCGATTTCGTGTCCTAATCTGCTGCGTTTATTCACCATCTACGAGTAAACGTCGAAAGGGAAAGGTTTAATCTACCAAAACAATTTTCCTTTAAATGGTGTTTCCTTCTAATGTCAAAAGCAGTTTATCAAATAATATGCAACTGTACTCGTTTTAAATAAAGCAAGCTTTTCACAGATAAGCAGAGAATTACAATCATAAGCATAGAGTTCTACTACAATGGCAAATAGAGACCTAAGATTAGATTTTTCCTATTACAAGTTGGAACGATCCTACGTACTCCTACCACGTGGTTCTATAGGTTATCAGGTTCCAATCTATACTGCTGTTAATCCTCTCTAGGATAAAGTAATTCCCTAAATCTCTCTCACCATTTCATGTAGTTCCGGCTTTTAGGTTGACTAGGAGTTTTATCTTCAAGGAAAGATTTTAACCTCAAGTAGTAGCGTCTTTAAGACAATGATTTTCTTAACTCTAAGGAATCTTTGAGTTTCTAAATTCCACATTCGATCCTTGATTTAAGTCATCATCCAATTGTTCGGGAATTCCCAGCTCGGTGGTACTGCCAATTTCCACACCTTGCTTCAATCCGAAGATTGTTTTGTCAGAATTCCGCCCAATTTGGGACGGTAAACATAAACTAAACTCAAATTCACATTTGTGCCATGGTCAAACTTATCTTATGGTCTACCCATTCTACCCATGGCCGAGTGTTGAGCCTAGAGCTCTGATACCATTCTGTAACGCCCCGAATTTTGGGATCGTTAATAAGGCAATTTTATTGAAAATCTAAATAGAGTCTAGCTCATTATTACATCATAACTCCCACAGAGTTCAATATTTACACAAGGTAGGGGAAACTAAGGTTCCTAACTACAGCTCCGCCTGCTCCTCCATCCTAGTCAGCTCTTCAGTTCCAAAGGCCTCCAAGGTGTACAGCTTGCCTTGATCATCTACAAAGTCTGACACATTTTACCAGGGTCGCCACCAGTATAATATGTCAGGGTCACCAGAGGTAATACCATGAGCTACAAAAGCTCAACAGAATAATCCTATACCTACTAACCCTTAACTTACACATAGTAAGTCAATAAGCCATGATTCATGATAGTAACCAAACTAACACATGTGCATTCAATAACTTCACATTTAGAACACTTAATTTTTTAACTATATTTTTTAATATATAAACGGTGTTAAAAAAATAAGTGTTCCAATTTTCAATCTGTTTGAACCGGTGCGAATATCATATTTTTCTGTTCATTTTATCTTAAATGGTCATAATGGATTTTTGGCTCTAAGGCCTTTCAATGAGCACCCTAAGACAACCCTGAAACGAAATAAGGAGTCTTCTGGTGCTCGTTGAAAGGCCTTAGAGCCAAAAAGTCATTACGACCATTTAGGATAAAATGATCAAAAAAATAAGATCTTTGCACCGGTTCAACCGAATTGAAAGTTGGAGCACTTAATTTTTTAATCATATTTTTCCGTTAGTTTCGTTAACACCGTTAACAATTTTACCAAATTGAGACGTAAAACAAACTACAGGGACGAAATTCGAGCACTTTAAAACTAGAGGGACGAAAGTGAGACAACCGTAAAACTACAGGGACTATTACGAAAATTTGCCCTAATTTCTATTAACCAAGGGGTAAAAATTTTCCTAACAATTATTAACCAATGGGTAATGGGGTAAGTCATGAGTGTGGTCTTTGAAAAGACTAATCATGCAGTATGATGATTACTACATTGGTTCAAAAGGTTCCATTAGGGTTTGGAGGGGTTCACAAGGTTCAAAGAGTTCACCAAGGGTTAGAACATTAATCTAACTAATTGGTTAGAAGCTAACAATACTTGCCAAGTAGGATTTCTAGCCAAGAAATATACTTTTAAGACTTTATTTCAATCACTAAGAAAATATACTAGTGCTTTTATAAGCACACCTGTCTTTAGAAAATGACTAGATCGTCCGGGGTTTAAAGATATAATTTTTTAAGTCTCAAATCTAATTATGACGGATTATTAAGATTTAAAAAGAAATTTTAGAAGCAATCCAAGTAATTAAAATTAAATTCAAGTATTTAACGAAATTTTTATTTACCAAAAATCTAGGTCGTTGCAATTAAAATCGAGGGCGTGACAACTTGGTATCAGAGCTATAGGTTTAGAACACCTTAGTTCCGTGGGGAGACACTTAATCTCATGGGTCTAGCGGTTGCATTTGGGGCATATGTGTGCATCATGTGGATAGCATTCATCCATCATAGTGGCATTGTGTTTGCGTTTATGTAGAGTTGTATAACAACGTTGTCGACCCATGACAAAAAAAATTCTTTTTTTAAGGCTTGACCTCAGAGTGATATGGTAGTTGATGATAGTTTCTCTTCTTTAACTATTGTAGTAACTGAAAATGGCATGCTTTGTGACTGTGAATTTGTAAAAGTTACGTATTGAGGTGGTTGATGTGAAGTGGTTATGTTTTGTGGTTGTTAAATACCGAGGGGTATTTAGTGCGTTTCACAGGTTCATTTACATTTCACAGAGTTATGTTTGGAGTGTGTCTCCTGGTTATTTTAAGTTGTAAATTTGGAACTCATGGTACATTCAGACATGTGCATGGTAGGTAATATGCCCATTGCTAAAGGTGACTATATTTAGAGTATGTGAAACTCCTATAATTTCTTTTTCTTTTCAAAATTTTTGAGGATCTACTTTCAGATAATCAGTTTGAAGTATGGCTGGCCACCGCAACTTCAGGATTGAATATCTAGAAAAGATGTTTTATTTTTAAACAGGTGAAACGAAATGACTTACTCTCTACCATGAAAAACAAGAGGAAGAAGAAGAGAGAATCATGAGATGTTTTGATTAAAGGTTAGCGCTTAGCACAGCTTCTTGTTTTTGTACTTTTAAATAAGGGAATTAATGCTTTGTTGTAAGGATTCTAGTTGCAACATGATAAAAGAGAAAGATATGTCAACTCAGATCTTGTTCTTATGTGGTGTGCTAATAAGCGAGACAATATTCAATTTTCTTTTACCATATTGAGATAAGTTTAACTAGGAAAAAAATTCTATGGTTGAGCTCATCAATTTATTTGAAAAGGAGTTATGAAGGAGTATGTGTGTCTACGTAGCTTTACTTGTTAAGTCTCCAATAAGTGAGTGTTTTAGGTAATCTATTAAGAAATGAGAATAGATATGTGAAATGATTAAACTCTTTGGAGTCGGAACGCTTCCTCTTATATTCATGAGAATAAGTTGGTATGTGTGTTCTTAATAGTTGGAGATGCAATGGTATGACGCGATGATGTTATGTGATTAATAAGCACTCGTGTGAGACTATGATAGAGTTTAATGTCATGTTGATACTATGTCGTGGGAGATGTTGAATCTAAGGGTTAAGTCATTAATGGAACACTTTAACATGTAGGAACGTAGTGAGTGATACGTAGTTGGATTTGTGCACTTGAATACTGTTTGACACTTATGTCTTGAGGGAATGATTTTGGCGGATGTGTGTTGTATTAAATTTCTTTGGATTGAACTAGAGGCAAAAAGAAGAAGAAGGGAGATGGTAGCTTTCAAAAGAGAAGCGTTTGGCACGTTTAGCAAGCCTTATTTGTTTGATTGGTATTGGGAACATTGGTGTCTTGGCACGTATAAAAATTGATGTATCGTATGAAACCAACGCGGGTCCTATGCTTACGTAGTTAAGCTAGAGTTATGTGAAACAATTGTGGGAGTGAAGTACCTATTCGAGGAAAAGGCCAGGAAAGAGAAATCTATGTGGGAATACTTGAGATTGAGAAAGTGGATAGAGAACAGGTGAAGTCTTAGGATGTTAAAACGAACTTAGATTTTCTTGGGCTTTTTAGAGCCACGAGTTATGAAGGATTGGGCATTGTGTGAGCCTTTGGTTGTATAGGGTACTATGTGAACCCGAGGATATGTAGGGTTCTGTGTGAACTCGTGGTGATATTGGGCACTGTGAGAGCCTGTGATCTTTTGGGTACTTTGTGTGCCCGCTGTCGTATTGGGCACTGTGTGAGTTCTGTTCGCATAGGGTACTATGTAAGCCCGACATCGTACTGGGTAGTGTGTGAGCCTGCTGGGTACTGTGTGAGCCCGATGTCGTACTAGGTACTGTGTGAGCCTACTGGGTAATGTGTTAGCCCGACATCGTACTGTGTACTGTATGGCCCACCGGCGTACTGGGTACTGTGTGAGCCCGATGATGTGTAGATGAGTTTGGTGTTGTGCAATACCATTAGCTTGTACGACGAGTCAGCGGTCAATTGATTTGTTAGGGAATTTTGCATGTGAAATGTGTTGCTATTTAGTTTAAATTTACTTGTTTAACATGTTGCGTAGTCATAGTGTGTGAAACTTGTCCTTTGAATGTGGTACTGGATAGATAACGATGTGATGTGTGGATACTGGTTGCTCGTTAAACAGGTGATTGATAGAAGCGTACTTGAGTAAATTGGCTTGAATCCTTTAGTTGGACATAACGCTACAAGATGATTGGAACTTCTTGTTTCAACTCCTTAATTTATAGCATCTTATTCGTTGATGATAACTTTGCACATCTTTCAATTCTTAGATTATGGCCCTATTGAGAATACTGTTAGCTTAGTTAACTCCTGTAAAGTGTTGAATAAACGAGACTAGTTTGGACGTTGTTGGCATTTCGAACCTGAATTGAGTTCTTTACTTGAGGCATCGGGTGAGAATATTAAGGCATGTGGAGTAGTGAATTTTTGTTTTGAGAGTTGTTTCAGATGTAGATACATTTGAACTCGGAATTTTCAACAAAAAAAGAGAGGGGAAAATGCCTTGTGAAAACTGATTATTCATGTAGGTCACTTTGGAAATGATAACGGTACATGTTTGGAGTCAACTACATGTTAGTAGAGTGAACCGTATCCTTAAATCATCACTATATTATCCAAATTGTTGTTATTTTAAGATGGCCATACGAGGTGTTTTGAGTGGTCATTGATAAAGTCTTAACATTTCCCTTTCAAATTTCTTTATTTAGATTTCTTCACGGATGGACATGTTTGCAAGAATTTTTGAACTACTCAAACTTGAATTTTCAACGCTAATCTTCTCGTCAAAGGTTGCTTAGTGATAACATTACACTTTTTAAAAAAAATGGAACGTTGGAAACTTTTGATCGTTGTTTAGTTTAGACTTCATCGTGTCGGACACTTTAACGTTGAGTTAGCGTTTGTCCCTTTAAGGGAGCTTATCTTGAGTTAGCATTGAGAACCAGTGGAGTTTTACTAGTGTGAGTCTTGGGAACGAGAGTAAGTCAGAACATAAGAGAAGCGAGGTAAAATATATATATACACACGTCTGAAAATTGTTTTTCCTAGTAAATGTACATGAATCATGAGGTAGATGATTTGATATTAAGACTTGTGGATTATATCGTGCTTGACAAAATTGTTGAGTTACACTATTATGAAATTTTGCTATGTGTTTGGACACGGTCATTGGAACCAGAATGGGTGATGTAAATGGGTACGGTTTATGAGATAGGAATTTGTTGGTAATATGACTACGTCGTATGTGAATACAACAACTTTGTGATTTGATGTGTGATTGGAACGTGATGGTTGCCTTGACAAGAGGCTAACCTTGTTGATAGTGGCATTATAGAGTTCTCTTCGGTTGTGACATCGGACTAGCAGATACAAAGCATTATGCAGTGGACACGGTCCTTGGGACTAGAAATTCATTGATGATATCCCTTCATATGTTCTTCTTAAATTTCAAGACGAAATTTCTTTAACGAGGGTAGGATATAGAAACCCGTAATAAATTTTTCATAATTTGGAAAAAGTATATGAGGGTTCTTTGTGCAAGAATTTGAAAGTTTAGGGTGCAAGTGAAATTGATTTGTGTAGTGGTATATAAAGAGGTGGGTGTGTGGTGGAGAATTATTTTTCCTCTCACCCAACTCATGTCTCTCTCTCTATCTCTCGGCTCCCACTTTCCCACCCCTCACGGTACTCTCTCTCTCTCATCTCCCTCTTGTTCTCACACCTCAAACACTCAAAACCCTAGAAAGTCTAGTCACTCTAGATCGTATCCTACCTCCCTCGATTGGTGGTTCACGTTGATCGAGCTTGGAAAATCTTGGTGGGTTTCGAGTTTGAAGCGGTTCGATTGAGATTGAGCTTTTGCTTCTGAATTTTGAGGTAGGGATTTCTCCTCTCACTTTACATGCCTATGTGTTGATTACAAGTTTAATTTTCCTTTAAAGTCTCGTTCTATGAATAATGCGTCGAACCTCGATTAGATTTTGGTAAAATTTTGGTATTTTACGATGTGCTGGGTTGTTGATGTGATTGCAGGAATTTGGACGTTAAAGCTTAGCAATGATAGAACGAGTAAAGTGTCGTGGCTGACCTTGGTTGGGTCGTTGATCAATTTTTTTTTTTGGTTCGAAATCTGTCAAAATCTGTGTGAAACGATGTCAGTTTGCTCATGGTATCAATACCACAAAAGGGGGGTATCGATACCAGTGTTGAATCTGGAACTTCTGGATTGGCCCCTTTCTAGGCAGTTTGTTGGGGTTTTTTTCCTCTTTGTCCTTTTGCCATCCCGAACAATCATCGATCCTTTGATGCATTCTGGGCACCTCTAAATCAATCCCCTACTCTGCGTTACCAGTTCGAATGATACTATAGGGACATTTGGAGTCCGTACTACCTGGGTGTGTAATGAGAATTGATAACCTTTGGTTTGAATTTACATCAGGTCTTCCAAATTGGAATCTAGTTCTTTTTTTTTCTCTCTTATTATGACAGTTGTGGTTTTGGGAACTCATGGTTGTAACTTTCTTTACAAAGGGGAAAGTGAAATTGTTTTTTTGTTAAATTCATGAGATTCACCTTTATGGCGTATTTGTGATACTTAGTGGTGTGATACTCCACTTGACGATATGTTGATTGTGTGTATGTGATCTTTTAGGAGTATTTGTGCATTGTGGTTTTGATCAATGATAATTGATGTCACGTCCTCCATTTTCAACATAAATTATAAGAGATTTTCATAAATAAAACCTCACAACAACGCATACGATACCCAAAAGCTTTCCATATCTCCATAATCATACTCCAAGTCCAAAGGGTCCAAAATATTACATCTTTGGCACAACGGCCCCAGATCAGGATAAACATCAATTGTCAAGAGACTTTAGAGTTTACAAAATATCATGTGGTCAAAGAATTATCAATTAAGTTACTAATACATCTTCAAAAAAAATTTACAAAGATGCCTAAATACCTCTACAAAGGTTAGCTCTCAAAAGACGTGTCTAATGTCCAAACACTCCAGCCATGCTTGCTACTGACCAGGGTTGGTACCTGAAATGAAATAAGGCTTGAGCTACACTAGCCCAGTAGAAATTCTACGCAAACAATGTACGCAAGAGAAATGAAAGAATGATGATACGATGTGAACAAAACGTAGCCCAAGCAATAGACAATAGCTTTGGTTTGACAATCCAATAAGCTTGATATGGGACTTAGAATAACCCTCAACCTTTAACCATTTCCACTTCTCATGTGGCCAAACCGTGTCGCGTCATGTGTCATGAGCCGAAGCTCCTGCCGCGTCAAATAAGGGATCCCGATACCCCCTGCCAGACACCATACCCAACGGTAGGTCCTGAAAGTAGCCAATATGAGCCAAAGCTCCTGCCGGGTCAATTAAGGGATTCCGATACCCCCTGCCAGGCACCCACCCGTCGATGGGTCCTGAATGTTCATCGTTGTGTCAGCAAAGATTTTCGTGTCTCATATTCTCACACATGTCTATTCAATTCAATTCAATTGGTGTTCAAACGATAACCAAGTCAAATTTCATCGAACAAGGGCAAGGAAATATCATGAATGTTCAACGGACTCAACAACAATGATCAACAATGTTTGGGAGTGATTCAGAGGTATTTAAAATGAGTTGAAAGTGATCGGGGGTCAAAAGAATGGGTTTCAGAACCAAAACAATGAAAACTGTCTTAAGGCTCACTGTATCGATACAGACAAAATCTGTATCGATACGGGTAAGATTTGTGGCGGAGCAGAGAATGTTGTATTGATACGGATTAAGGGCTATATCGATACAGAAGGCTTTCGAGCAGTTTTTCAGCAGATTTCAGGGGTCTCAACCACAACTACAACTACAACAACCATAGACGCGATTTAAGGCAAGGAAAGCACATCTATTACATATATTGAGAGTTAGAATCCCTACCTTGAGACCGATGGATGAAACCCATGAAGGTACAAGCCCTAGTTTCTCCGAAAACCTTGATCCAACCGGAAAACACCACACCGAGCTCACACGGATGGGATACGGACCACAATATGCGTAAAGGTTGAAGGATTTAAAGGTTGTTTTGGTGGGTTTTGAGTGAAATTTGGTGAGGGAGCAAGAGAGAGAGTGAGAGGCGTAGGAGAGATGGAGTGGACGGTGAGAAGATGGAGGGGAAAATGATTCCATGCTCTCTCAATCCCCTATATATACTCACATATCCACAAATCACACATTGCACCCTTCCACAATCGATTCTATCATTTCGGCCTCAAATCACATAATGTCAATCATTTCGTTTTCCTTTTCTATAATTATGCATCATTAAAAATATTAACATTCGATAAAATAAATACGGGTCTCTACAATTGAAAATGGGTAAGTTTGTTGAGGTAATGTGAACAAGTGGACTGGTTTTGTAATGCCCCGAATTTTAGGTACATTAAATAAACATTTTTATTGAAAATCTAAATAGAGTCTGGCTCATTATTACATCATAACTCCCACGAGAGTTCATTATTTACACAAGAGAGGGAAACTAGGGTTCCTAACTACAGCTCCGCCTGCTCCTCTTCCTAACTACAGCTCCGCCTGCTTCTCCATCCTAGCCAACTCTTCGGCTCCAAATGCCTCCAAGGTGTTCTGTTCATCTTGATTATCTACAGAGTCTGACATATTATACCAGCGTTGCCACTAGTATAATATGTCAGGGTCACCAAAGGTAACACCATGAGCTACAAGAGCTCAGCAGAATAATCATATACCCACTAACCCTTAACTTACACATAGCAAGTCATGCATATATCATAAATTCTCATAGCACATGCATATTCAATAAATCGATAACAATGACACATCCACATTCCTTAATCTAACGTTGGTGTCTGTGATATCCGAGTTTCTCTTACGCGACTCATCGTAGACTGTGTCTCATTTTCACTTTAACAACTCAACATTTTGAAAAGCAGTTTAAACACACCCAACCTCAGTTCCACCGTTCTGGTCTCCCGAGTATCCTCACAATGGTTCCCCCGCATCGGGTTCCCATTGGCACACAATTTGCATTGGCTCCTCTCCGCGGATAACCAAGCCTTACCTCACCACGGTTCCGTCGGTCCAAGTTCCCATGGGAACGCACACATCCTCACAATGGTTCCGCAGTTCCGGATTCCCATTGGAACACACACATCCTCATAATGGTTCCGCCGTTTCGGATTCCGATTGGAACACACATATTCCCACAATGGGCAAGTCCAGCCATATTGCGATTTCAAAACACACCCTAGGTGTCATGTTTCTATCTTTCTTGATTTTTGTGTCTCGTCACATGTATAGACTCCATGGTAGGACTTTTCATGTACACATAAATCATTCATTGAAATCTTGAAACTAAACTAGCAAGATCATTCAATTCTATATCATTGATACCATGTTATTCTCCCTTAGTTTCACATAGTCATGCTTAAACATCAAGCACAAAATTGGAAGCATGATGTCACATGGACCTTAGGAGTGGAAAACCACTTATGCTTCACCACACATCAAACACGTAATTCAAGTAAACATGAATACATGCTTATAACTATCCTAAGATCAAAATACGAATACTTCCATTTAATTTTATATTTCGAGAATCCATTCTTTCTTCCTTTTAGGGAAATTCAAAACAAGATATGTTTTTCCGGAAATTAAAGTTGGATATTCAACATACTTGTAGACACCCAAATTTGGACCTATTAATTATCCTTAATTTGTGCCCTCGAGGCTCCCCGATGATGAAAATGAATCAAAACAGGCCTTGGACGAACTTGGACAATACTTCTTGGACTTTTTCAAAACCAAAACTCTTCTTTCTCCGACACCCTGAGGGTAAAATGGGCATACTTTTTGGCATATAAAATAACTTTGAATGAAACCAATTGGGTTAGAAAGAGGACTCAACGAGCTTTCCAACGCTTTGAAAAACACCCAAAACCGAGTTCGGGAGTGTCCGTGGCGCCCTTCTGAAGTTGGGCTGCCACTCTAGAGCGCTCGGGAACACTCCCAAGCGCTCGGGACAGCCACTCCCAAGCGCTCGAGACCACTCTAGAGCGCTTGGGAGTGCTGACAGACCAATGCATGTTGAGCTTGGCTTTGACCATGACTTTTCAAGCTTTTCAACTTGATTCAACGTTCAAACCTGCATAACCCAGGCCTGCCTGAGCCAGCAGAGCATCTCATGATGCCTTTTGCCCTCCCCAAAACATTTTTTCTTTTCATTTTCATTTGATTTTCAAGCTAAAATCCTATTTTCTTCACCCCTACATATACCCCCTTCATTCTACACCACCAAGACCACGAAATCAGCCTCTCTCTCCCCCCCATTCTGCTGTCAAAAACTCCCTAAAACTCTCTCTCAAATATTTTCTAAAAGTCTCTTGTTTTCTCAAGTATTTTCTTAAGAAAACCACAAAAAAACATTTTCACTCTTAGATACTTTCTAAGACTCCATGTCTCAGTGTTTTTCAGCCCTCATTCAAGCATTCAGTCAATCCAAGAAGTCTTGTTCAAGCACAAAAGGTATAAAATTCCTTTTTATACTTGAAAAGTCCATTGTTTTTCTCCTTTTGAGGGAGATCAGGGACTCACACCAGTCCCTCATACTGGTTGTGAGCCACCTGATCTTGGTTTAAAAACAAGAGCAGAGGGGCATAAAGGTGTTTTCTGTGTTAAGCTTACTGGAAGCACTCCCGAGCGCTCGGGACTACTCTTGAGCGCTCGAGAATGCCTCCAGTCTCATTTTCCTTCATTTGGGCATTTAAGTGGACATGCAAGGGGAGTGGAATGTGTTTTCAAACATCTTAGCTCTTTTGAGGTGTGTTGGTATAGACGATCTTCCTTTTTTGAGAAAAATAAGGAAAATCATTTTTATTTAAAGACATGCAGAAAAGTTTTGTTCAGAACTAAAAAGGAAATATTTTCATACTTCAAAAATGCAAGATCTGGTGTACCAACATGCTACATTAAGTGTATTGGATGGTTGAAATCAGTCCTGGGGTGTAGATCACTCCCAAGCGCTCGGGAGTGCTTGCATCGCTCCACTCCATCTTTCTTCCAGTTTGATCCTCCTACTACCTTTGCATGTCCATGCATGCGTTTTTTCTGTTTCCTAAGACCGTAGATCAGCTCTTGTAGAAGCATGAATGCATAGTTTGGAAGATTGGGATCTTATCCCAGTTCACCAAGCCCTTTGTTGAGCTTATAACATGTTTAAAATCATCCCAGTTTATAGTTTTAGCATGGTATCCTGTTTGTACTAACATGATGTGTAGGTTGGGCATGCAACACTTCCAAGCGCTCGGGAGTGCTCCCGAGCGCTCCAGAGTGAGATCAGTGACAGGGCCTTCCAGTTTCTAGCACTTTGCATTTCATTGCCATTTTTCATTTATTCACCATACATTTGCACATGCATACACTTCCCTACCTGATATATCTGTAAATAAATGCTAGCTGTTTAATGAAATAAAATCCTTTGAAAAATCCCACAAGTGTTTAGTAGAGACCGATTTCAAATCGGGCGAGGGGGGTGCCGTAAAACCCTTCCCCCCTCGTAACGTGGCTTCCGAACCCTCAAGCAATCTCTGGTTTTCAAATTCAAATCAATCATTTTCAGAACAAAACGGTTTCTCGGGTGGCGAACCACAAATCCTGGTGGCGACTCTTCAAACTTTTTTCAAATCGATTCAAAAAGGTGTGGCGTTTCCTTTTGGGCCGCCCCGATTCCACCCGGGGCTGTGGTAGCCCATAATACTCATACTTCTTTTCAAGACCTTCATAAAACACTTTTCAAGTTCTCATGCATTTCATCATGCAAGTATCATACAATATATATTTAGAGATAGTGGTTAAGATTAATCTATCATTCTTCTTGGCGGTAGGGCGGCTACGGAAAAGTAAGCTGACTATCGAACAGAATGTCTTCTTACGGTAAGCTTCCGGTAGCTTCAAAAGAGGAAGGTTTTTCTCGAAAATAGTTCTTGACTAAACTACTTAAAATTTTTGGATCGAGAGGGTGGTCGGGTGGCGGTCTAGGATGAGTTTCTTGAAGAACTTAGGAAGAACTCAACAACTATAAAGAACAAGGCAAGAACACAAGATTTCTAGAGAGAGAAGTTTTTAGGATGGGAGGTGCGAGTTGAATGCTTGGACAACGGTTTTATTTATAGCAAAAACTTGGCCCCACTCTCTCCCCTCTTTGGCCGACCAATCTCTCTCTCCTATGGTTTTTGCTCCATGGTCTTGTCAAATCATGCTTGAAAACATGCCAAGACTCGTCAGGCTTACGGCTATTTCACTCCAGAGCGCTCGAGTCTACTCCAGAGCACTCGGGAGCTTTCTGCATGCCACTTTATTCATGTTTCCCTTTATTTTTAGTTCTTGTAATGCTCTTGCATGCCTTGCATGTGACCCTTTGGTCTTTAGAACTATAAAATCACTGTTCCTGGAAGGAAAAGACACATGACTCGGTGGAATGGTGCCTGACCCTAATCTACCAGATCTCCTGTCGGGCATGTATCATGTTTGAGGTTATTTTAGTTTACATTTTCAGTACTATATCCTATTGTGTTCTGTTGAACTACATGATTGGCAGGATGGACATGCAATACTCCCAAGCGCTCGGGAGTGCTCCCGAGTGCTCGAGAGTGAGGTTAATCACAGGATTTTCCAGTCTCCAGCATTTTGCACTCAATTTCCATTTCTCTCATCTATTCATTGTACATATGCACATGCATGCACTTCCCAACCTGATATATCTGTAAATAAATGCTAGGTGCTTAATGAAATAAAATCCTTTGAAAAACCCCACAAGTGTTTAGTAGAGACCGATTTCAAATCGGGCGAGGGGGGTGCCGTAAAACCCTTCCCCCTCGTAACGTGGCTCCCGAACCCTCAATCAAATCTCTGGTTTTCAATTCAAATCAATCATTTTTAATCAAAACGGTTTCTCGGGTGGCAAACCACAAATCCGGGTGGTGACTCTTCAAAATTTTCAAATCTATTCCAAAAGCGAGCGAGGCGTTTCTTTACGGGCCGCCCCGATTCCACCCGGGGCTGTGGTAGGCCTTAGTGGCGACTCTGCTGGGGATAATGGTTTAATTGATACTTGAGAAAAATCGGTATGTTGATAAAATGTCCCGATTTCCTTAAGCATTAATTAAATTAGTGAGCCAAGCTTGAAAAACATTTGTGGGATTTTCAAAGGATTTTATTTCACTTTTTTTTTCTTGTATATATATCCTGTGCAGCCCCGCTGTTGTGTTTCGGCAATCTTGCCCGGCTTGCTGGTGACAAGGAATTCCGGAATGCTTAGCAACCCTCGACCGTGATGAGTCATATCTACCGTTTGTACCGTTATTGAGTGTACGCTCGATAACGGGAGGTATACTTTGACTCTAGTCCGGGGAACCCTCTTCAAGCCAAAACCCGGCCTTTGTACATGTTTAGCAAGCTGTAGAACCTTCCAAATTAGGACAGGAACCTGTAGGGTAGGACTATGTGCTGTAATCTGTTTACGTGCTGCATTGCATCTTGCATCATCATTGACATGCTATCAACCACGATTATCGAGACTCGCTCACGCAGTCGTCGGAAGGTTGCTGAGACCCGATGAAGAGTCACGCACCCTAATGCGTGTTGATGGATCACATTAGTCCTCAAACCCGAACCTAAAGGAAACTAAGATTTTGCTAAGTCCTTGACTAAGCATTTGATCGGGATTTAACCAAAGGAAAGGAATAGGGGAGCAGAACATTGCGATGCCAACACCATCCAGGCTAAAAGCAAGTGTACCGCTTACGCCGCTGTGGTTATCGTATCACATTGTTCACCTCAAGTCATTCCGAACCAATGGCCAAATTATCGATGGAATATTAGCCAAATATTTAGCTTATTTTAGCATCTTTTGGGAATCGACCGTTCCTAAATGAGGATACACCCCAAAAATCTGAGGATCAAGGCAACCTCCCGTAAGCCCATCGTTTTTAAAAAAGTTGAGTCGATGACGCTGACGACGGTGTACTCAATTTCTAAAATCATGCATAAATTTTCATTAAAAAAAAAAACATAAGCAGGAACCGCGTCTGAGCACGAGTTTTTGCTTTGCTGTCAGTTCTGAGCAATTGGGCCGAAAAAGAAGAATATCATACCCTCCTGGACCAGACCCTTGGGACAGAGATTGGAACGGCTCCAACTGCAAGCAGACTCCGTCAGTGCATCAGATTTGGGGGCGGAAATGGATCTATTGATCGGAGGCTTGAACCCGAACGCAGGCAACCCAAACCCGAACCCAAACGGAGGCAACCCAAATCCGAATCCCAATCCAAATATTAACCCGAGCGGAGGCAACCCTAATCCAAACCCGAGTGGATGCGAGCCATTCCGAATCCTAATCCCCGTCCAAACCCTAACCCAAACCCAGGAAATCTGAACGGAGAAATGGCTCAGATCAGATAAGATATTCAACGCCTGGGCGAACGTATTGATAACCAAATTGCCCAACTCATGATGATGATAACTGGAGTTGCACGACGCCTTCCACCGCAAACCCAGAATCCGGTGCCTAACCCAATTCCTATCCCTAACCCAAATCAAATTTCTAACCCAATTCCTATCCCAAACCCAAATCCAAATCCCAACCTAAACTTCAACCCTAACCCTAACCCGAATCCGAACCAAGAGCAGCAGGTCTTTGATTTGGAAACTCTGCAAAACCCCGAGATGGCAGCAGTATTGGCAAAACTCACCCAATTAGAGGAATCCGTTGCAAGAAATGAGAAGATAGCGTCGACTGGTTTTGACATCAATAAGCTTTGCCTGTTTCCTAATGCAAAGCTTCCAGAAAAGTTCAGGCCAATTGATTTTGCTAAGTTTGACGGAACAGGAGATCCAAAAGCACACCTGACGGGATACATTGGAGCACTTTCCATGTGGGGAGTCGAAAAGGACGCTATGGCACAGATGTTTTCGCAGACTTTGGTGGGACATGCTCTGCACTGGTTCACTTCACTGGATGAGAGAAAGAAGCATTCTTGGGAGGATATATGCGCGGCTTTCGTGGCGCAATACGATTACAACATTCAGTTGGAGGTAACTACTCGTGAATTGGAGTCAACAAAGATGGAAGCAAAAGAAGCCTTCGCCGATTTCATGAAAAGATGGAGGGCTAAAGCAGCGCAGATGAAAGATAGACCGAGTGACAGGGACCAAATCCGGATGATTGTCTGTAACCTTCAACCCACTCTTGCGAGGCACATGGTTATGGCCCAAGCATGCTCAGACTTTAAAACATTCTTCGACACAGGCTTAGCCGTCGAAGAAGCAGTTTAGTTGGGGATCCTTGACAAGCCCGAGCCCGCTCCTAAGCCCAAGAAGGTTTACTCCGGAAACAGCAACGCCCTATTTGGCAACTCGAACTACACCAACCTGCCCAACACCTCCACAAATACAACTCAAGCCGAGTCAGTTAACCAAATAGCCACCCAGTCAACCGCGTACCCAGCCCCGCACTTTTGCTCAGTTCTCAGCACCACTCTCTGCCGTGCTCGAGAAATTGGTCGAAAGCGGCACCCTTAAGCCACTTACCCCTACTCCCCTACCTCAAAAACTACCCGCATCCCATAACCCTAATGCGTACTGTGCCTATCACCAGAATGTGGGCCACCTAACCGACAACTGCTTCCGTCTCCGCCATGCAATCCAAGACCTAATAGACAACAAAACCCTCCCTATGCCACCACAAAAACCAAACACTGTCTCAAATCCACTCCCAAAGCATTCCAATGCCCGCACCAACCTTATCTCCATAAGCCAACCCTTTGACCCTAGCCATTACATCATTCCTGCTACCCAACCCAAACCAACCGTCGAGCTGCCAGTTAAGGATGCCTTCTGTGCATTGGAAACCGTGGAATGGGACTTTCAGAGAAGGTGGGAAGACCTAGCGCAAGATTTCCTGGCAGTAGAAGACAGAGCTTTTATTACTGGAGCATGGCTTGTGGCACTTAACCCTAGCCAAGTTGAGGAATTGGAACAAGGAGAATGGAGGCAAGACTGGGAGGAGATGATGGCTGATCCCTTGGATGGGTATTCTCTGTTTGCTCTTTTCACTGAGCCTGAACCTGTCGAGAAGGAAGATGAATGGGAATGGGAGCCCGAACCCAACGGATGGCACTGGATGGATGATTCTGACCCCCTAGACGAGACGTCATTAGCGTACCTTTTTCAAGAAGAGGAAGTGGTAGAAGAAATAGATCTGATGAATCCCCGCATGCTCTCAGGGCTCAACGCCAGGACCATTGTCAACCTTACTCGAGACTCCGATGCTCTGGAGCGTTCCATGGACTATCTTTTCCTCCCACAGGAATACATCGTCGAGGAGTTCTTTTCCAAACCCGTAGTTCAAATCCCTTACGAGCCCAGCATCTGCGTATTGGATCCAGAAGATCTGTGGGGAAAATCTGAATTGGTGAACGTATGGATGGATGGTGAGGAACTGACTATCAATAAGGCCATGCTAGACGAAGGATCTCTGCAGATTAGCAATGACAATAGCAGCAACAATGCCGACTTCTGGAATTCTCTGGAGGAAGACAGCATCTGGCACGCTCTGGAAATGGAAACTCTCAATGACACGTTGGAGAAGACAGCACTTGACAAAGGGAAACGTAAAGCCGACGCTTGTGACTTTGACTTCTCCGATTTCTGTGAAGGTACTTGGTGGGAACCCATTCCCAAAACAGTTAGTAACCTTACCAGGAGTGGAAGAGTCTATCAGCCTACCAACCTCCAGCAGGGTAGCTCATCCCGAGCCCCTCCGTCGCAGCAGAATGCCCCTGTCAACCCCACAAACCTGAACACCTCCGTCCCGCAAGCTCCACAAAACAACCCTCCAAGCTCCGCTAAACCTAACCTGCCTACCCAGCCCAAATTGTCCATCGACCTCAACTCACTCCCTGAACCTGATCTCGAAGCCTCCGTTGGTCCCATTATCCAACAACTCCAGGAAAACCCCGCTCGCATGTCTATGTGGGGAGTGTTAGCTGCCTCCTGCGAGCACCGCCGCAGGCTGGTCAACACCCTTTCCAGATTCGAAGTCCCCTCTGATATTGCTCCAGAAGCCCTCATCGCACTTATTACCCCGAACCTCGCCCAGCACACCTTATCCTTCACTGAGAAAGATTTGCCGCCCGAAGGAGCTGACCATAACAAACCCCTTCACATCACCATGAAGTGCCTGGGAAAGTGGGTCCCAGCAATCCTCGTTGATAATGGCTCTGCCATTAACGTGTGTCCACTC
Source organism: Rhododendron molle (assembly GCA_025413875.1). Lineage (NCBI taxonomy): Eukaryota > Viridiplantae > Streptophyta > Magnoliopsida > Ericales > Ericaceae > Rhododendron > Rhododendron molle. Next base: position 30,223,390 of record CM046391.1, on the reverse strand, counting down.
TGCACTGCTTATTGCTTGGGCCTTAAGAACAAGGACTTCACGCTGTCGAATTTGGGCGTCCGTGCTTATGATAATACGCGCCGTGATGTTTTGGGGACAATCAACTTGGAGTTGGCAACTGGCAAGTTCAAAACTACCATTGAATTCTGTGTGTTGGAAATACCTGCATCATTCAATCTCCTGTTGAGAAGGCATTGGCTACATCGCGCGGATGTTATGGGTGTGCCCTCGACATTGCACCAGAAACTCATCTTGGGGTTGGAATCCGGAACCCTCATCATCCATGGAGACTCAGGTATCCGTCCACACTCCGAGGACAATTCCCCGCTGCTTGAGATTATGCATGGAGAGGAAGATATTGCCATGGGAGGCTTTGCGGTTATGACTTCAAAGGTGTGTACCATCCGGGCTGAGGACGGCTTCTTGGTGAGCTCTGCAGCGCTGGAAATTATGAAAAGGATGAAGTATTTGCCGGGCATGGGCTTGGGACTTTATGCTCAAGGAGTCCCCGAGTTCCCTGATTTTCCTGGAAGTAACGAGCATTTTGGTCTAGGATACGAGGCCAAAAAAAGCGATTCAGCAAAGAAATGGCGCAATCGCACCCGAGCCCGTGCGATCAAGTTGAAATCAAAGGAGAAGGAGCTGCTGTACCAAGGAGAACCTGAGCCCTTTGTGGACCTTGAGACGAAAATGAAGTATCCTGGCTTCGAAATCTTTGCCAATGATACATGGGAGAGTGACGAAGAAGTCGCAAAGGTGGAAGAACTGTCTGAGGCACTCGACTGGTTGGAAGCTTTTGGTTTGGGCAGTCTCCAACTCTTGTTTGAGGGCGAGGAATCATGGGGTATGATGCAAGATCCTGCTATGCTGATGCTTGGAGATGAAGAAGAAATTGAAGACCCTTCCAAACTCATTGTGGAGGCTGTGGGCGCTTATGATAATTGCACTTTCATTCCACATGTAACTCGCACTCACAGCACTTGCACTGAGTCTGAGTCTGAGTCCAACACTAACTCGTCGTCTAGCACAGAGTCGGAGTTTGTGGCCGTCGGCCCTCCACTTCGTAGCTTTTACTTTGAATTCGAGTCAACCGCTGTATTCCCCCCGTCTGATGAACTGGTTAATGAAATGAATGAGGTTTTCGCTTACTTGCCGATTTTTGAAATAAATTATTTGGATCCCGACGATGAAGGAATAGATCTCGATGGGGACATTCCCAACGAGATCCGCTCCCTCATCGATCGCGAAAATGAAAGGCATGCTCAGCCTCTAAAAGAAGAAATAATCTCAATAAACTTGGGTGATGAGGACGACCCTCGATTGGTTGAGGTAGGTTCCGGGCTGTCTCCCACTGAGCTCCAAGAGCTCACTAATTTACTAAAAGAATTCAAAGAAGTTTTTGCTTGGTCCCACGCAGACATGCCCGGAATTGACCCGGAGATAGTCGAGCATAGAATCCCTCTCCACCCTGGTGCGAAGCCCATTAAGCAAAAACTAAGAAAAATGCGGCCTGATTGGGTATTAAAGATAAAAGAAGAGCTCACAAAACAAATCGACGGTGGTTTTCTAATCATAACGGAGTACCCCACATGCGTAGCCAACATCGTTCCTGTCCCCAAAAAGGACGGAAAAATCAGAGTGTGCGTCGATTTTAGAGATCTGAACAAAGCAAGCCCTAAGGACGATTTTCCATTGCCACATATAGACGTACTCGTGGATAACACTGCAGGGCACGCTCTACTTTCTTTCATGGATGGCTTCTCGGGGTACAATCAGATTCTCCTAGCTCCGAAAGACAAGGAAAAGACCACATTCATCACCGAGTGGGGGACATATTGTTATCGGGTTATGCCATTTGGGTTGAAGAACGCCGGTCCTACGTATCAGAGGGGTGCCACCACACTGCTGCACGACATGATTCACAAGGAGGTCGAGGTTTACGTTGATGACATGATAGTGAAGGGAAAGGAAAGGAAGGACCATCTCCCGGCATTGAGAAAGTTCGTTGAGAGGATTCGAAAGTACAGAATGCGACTCAATCCGCAGAAGTGCACGTTCGGGGTCACGGCTGGAAAGATGCTTGGATTCATGATCACGACCAAGGGGATTGAGGTGGATCCTTCTAAGATTAAAGCCATTCTTGAGATGGAGCCACCTCAGTCCGAGAAGGAAGTCCGGTGTTTTTTGGGAAAAATTCAGTTTATCAGTCGGTTCATCGCCAAGTTGACTTTGACCTGTGAGCCGTTGTTTCGTCTGCTCAAGAAGGACGTAAAGTTCGATTGGAACGACAAGTGCCAAAAGGCCTTCGAAGCAGTGCGAACTTACCTACAGAATCCGCCGATCTTGATGCCACCCATTCCGGGAAAACCTTTGATCCTATACTTGTCCGTCACGCCCTCGTCAATGGGGTGCATGCTCGCACAAGAGGAAGATGATGGGGTTGAAAGGGCGATCTACTACCTGAGTAAGAAAATGGTGGGAAGCGAGGAGCGGTACACTTCATTGGAAAAGACATGTTGGGCGCTCGTTTGGGCCACAAAGAAATTGAGACACTACATGCTGTCTTATTCGGTGATACTGATTTCTCGAATGGACCCCCTCAAATATCTATTCGAGAAGCCAGCACTTATCGGTAAGCTAGCACGTTGGTTGCTCTTATTGGCCGAGTTTGAAATCAAGTATGTTACCCGCAAATCAGTAAAAGGAAGGGCTGTAGCAGAGTTTTTGGCAGATCGCCCGATCGAGGGGCCCGAACACACGGAGTTTCCATTTCCCGCTGAAGATGTAATGACTGCAGTCGATGAGACATGGACGTTGTACTTCGACGGAGCTGCTAACCAAAAGGGCTTCGGGATCGGCATACTACTGGTCTCACCCGAGGGATCACATTTTCCCCTGGCTTTCAAGTTGAACTTCGAAGTCACGAATAATGAGGCAGAATACGAAGCGTGTATTGTGGGAATGGAAGCTGCATTGGAAATTGGGGTCAAGGTGCTGGAAGTTGTGGGGGATTCCAACTTGGTTGTGTCACAAGCAAACGGGGAATGGAAGGTCAAAGACGAGAAGATGAAGCCGTATCATCAGCAGCTCGACGAGCTTATTCCGAATTTTCAAAAGGTGACTTTCACGCACGTCCCGAGGATGAAGAATTGCTTCGCCGACGCGCTCGCTACCTTGGCATCTATGCTGGAACTTCCGATCGGGGTGAAGCTAAGGCCTGTCATGATTGAGCAAAGAGGCAAGCACGTGTACGACTACGTCATGAACATCGACGAGCCTAATGATGGACTCCCTTGGTTTCACGACATTTGGAATTTCGTCGAAAAGGGAGAGTTCCCTGCAGATTCTACCAAGAAGGATCGGATCGCGTTACAGCGATTAGCGTCTCAATACATTATCTGTGGCGGACAATTGTACCTGCGATCTCCGTGCGGAGTCCATAAGTTGTGTATTCACGGTGACGACACAAGAGCGGTGATGGAGGAAGTTCATGAAGGAGTCTATAGGCCACACATGAATGGGATGATGCTGGCTAAGAAAGTTTTGAGGTTAGGCTACTACTGGTCGACTATGGAGACAGATTGCATTGACTATGTGCGCCGATGTCATAAGTACCAGACTCATGCTAATCTCATCCACGTCCCGCCTTCGGAATTACACTCAATGGCGACACCATGGCCATTCTCCGCGTGGGGCATCGACGTCATCGGAAGGATCACGCCTGCAGCTTCTAATGGTCATAGGTTCATCTTGGTAGCGGTCGATTATTTCACCAAGTGGGTCGAGGCAGCTTCGTACAAGACTCTGACGGCAGTTCAAGTAGCTCACTTTATCAGGCAAAACATCATTATCGGTATGGGGTTCCTCAAGCTTTTGTATCTGATAATGGTGTCCATTTCAAGGGGAAAGTTTTGGAACTCTTTGACGAATTCAAGATTCAAGTACATCACTCAACCACTTACCGCCAGCAGACGAATGGGCGGTCGAAGCAGCCAATAAGACCATCAAGTCGATCCTCGAAAGGACTGTCGAATCAGCTAGGAATTGGCACGAGCAGCTACCGTTAGCTTTGTGGGGATACCGGACGTCTATCCGCACACCGACAGAGGCAACACCCTATTCTTTGGTGTACGGTATGGAAGCCGTTCTCCCCATCGAGCTAGAAGTTCCATCGCTCAGAGTCATGGCTGAGCAAGGAATAGATGAGGCCGATTGGATCAGTGGAAGGTTCGAAGAGCTCATGTTGTTTGTCGAAAGGAGACTGCGAGCATTATACCACATTCAGGGTTATCAGTGGAGAATTGCCAGAGCATTCAACAAGAAAGTGAAGTCGAGGGATCTGCAAGAGGGGGATATGGTGGTCAAGGAAATCTGTGCACCGATTTTTGATTTACGAGGGAAGTTTTGACCAAAGTGGGCCGGGCCGTACATCATCAAGTCAATCCTTTCCGGAGGAGCAGCATCGATCATCGATCTCGACGACAACGAATTCTCAAATCTGGTCAATTTGGATCAACTCAAACGATATTACCCCTGAGAGAGCTCGCTGGGCCGAAAACCGCAAGGGCGGGCGGTCCCAGGCAAAAATTAGAGCAAGCCTGCTAGGTCGAAAACCCGAAAGGGCGACCTAGGCAAAAGTTAAGGCGAAAAGTCGAAAAAGAGCTTGCTAGGCCAAAAACCCGAAAGGGCGGTTCTAGGCAAAATTTAGAGCACAAAAAGGAGAGTGTTAATACCCGAGTGAACCCTAGCCCGAACTACGTATGGGCCTGATTCCCTTTCTTAAGGGATTCGTAGGCAATATCACTCTGAGGTTCGGTCCTAAATTTCAAAAAATCAAAATCCAAATTGACAAGTCAGGGCGCATGCGATTAATGAACCGAAAGGGGGAAACCCTTAATCAGTCAATCTTATTCAGATGATTTCTTTATTACAAGCTGAGCATGAAAAAGAAAAGCACACAACAAGACCTAACGTTTATTTCAAAAAACAGCAAAGTAAGCAATCAACCCATTCTTGCTTCCACATCTCTCCTTAGCCACTTGCGGTACCTTCCGGTCGAAGCAATGGAGTAAAGAGGATCACTTGGCTCAGTCCTACGAGCCTCCCACGTGCGAACATAACTCCGAAGGCTCGGAATGGTGAAGGGGGGAGACGAAGCATTTCAGATCCTTGCGCCGGCACTTCTTGACTAAGCCCAAGCTGACGAAGGATGCGAAAGGGTGAGTAGAAGGTAAAGCCTGTCAAGCCAGCCACAAACACGTGCGTCGAGCCCATGTTACTCACGGTCATTGCAGGAAGCCTCAGCCAATGGCACCGCCAAGCGATGTTATCTTCCTCTGCAGATGCAAAGAAATTAGCCCAGTCATCTTCACTGCTATACGTCACCTGGAAGAGACGGTTCCATCCGCTCGCTTGATACCACCAGTCATTCGCCGGTGGTGTCAGCAAATTCAGCTTATCACAAAGCCATATCTGTCAGAAAAAGAGAGAAAACAAGTAAGGAGCCGGATAAAGCCTAAACCGAGTGTCGAGGTAAAATGAATGTGAGAAATAGAAAAAGGAGAGCTGAGTGAGGTCCCTAATCTGCAGCAACAGCGGGCTACCACCAAAAGCCCTCGTGCGTCCAGCACGAACAGCATCCAACCCCATCAAGGTTTCAGCAAGGACCAAGGGCGCAACATCCTTGCGAGCCTCAACCTGAGCAGTGACTCCAACCAATAGAGAACTGGGCTGACCGATAGAGGGAACCAACAAGAAGGCTGCCAGGAGACAGATACAACAAGCCATCATCCGACGACCTTGATGCTCAAAGTCCGTCAGGTTTCCAGGTGGATTGAATCTCTCGTACAGCTGCACGATGTTGATGGCGTTGCCCTGGGTCAAGAACTCAGCAACGTTCCCACTGACACCCAGTTTGGCTTTTACGATATTCTTCATGCTCTTCCTAAGCATCAGAACAATTGGCTCAGTGGAGTCGTGGCTCCCCAGGTAGGCGTGGAATTCCTCGACGGTGGGGCATAGCTCTTGAGAACCGAAGCGAAAGACATGCACTTCGGGATCCCAAAAGCGTGCAGCCGCGTGCAACAACACAGGACGGATGGCAATCTCACGAAGGTATTTCAAGGCATGAAGGCGATGCCCTCGGAAGTTCAGCCAGTCGATGCCCTCGAGGCTGTCCAACCAAGGGCGAAGCAAGACTTGGTTCAACAAAGCCATGAGAAATGGGACTTTTGAGAGATGGATGATGGAATGGACTGTGAGTGTCTTACCAAAGTGAGTCTGGTATTTATAGAGGCCTAGGGGAGACAACACCACTTCCCCACCAGCCGTAAAACTCATCATGTTCCACATTTTCAAAATATTTTCAAGATTCAAACTTCGGAAAGCTTGAAAAAGCATTGGAAAGGCACTAGGCTTGCTTTGGGAAGCAGCACGAGGTGAATTACAAGATGCATGGGGAAGGTGCATACAGAAGAAAACAACTTGCTAGGGCTGGAAAATCATCTTGGAAGAGAACACAAACCTGCAGATCACAGCAGTCCCGAGCGCTCGGGAGTTAATTCCCAAGCGCTCGACAATACTCTCGAGCGCTCGAGAGTTCTGCAATTTTGACAGCAAGTTTCTTCCATGGTTTTTGGTCCCAAGATAACACCTCAAGCTTGGTTCATTCAGTTTAACAAGTTTCAACCTACTCCTAAGGGAATACAGCGTGTCCAGTTATCCGTTTGTCTGAGTATTCATGAATATTCCTCGAAAAACCTCAAAATCCCAATGGTTTCCTTCCCGTCAACGTGTCAAAATTTGTGTCGAGAGTATTTATTCAAGTCTAATGGCATGCACGAGTCTTAATGCGTACTAGTGACTGAATGAAGCGATCGAACACGCGTCGAAGCTTACGAAATCAATTTTCGCGTTCAAACGCCCCTATTCCATTATTCATGGCAGCGTTGGAAGCATGAACTCGGATCAAATACTCTTGTGTCCCATTCCTGCGCCCGATCTCGGTCAAGTTTAATCATTATTCTCCTTAATGATCGCAAATTCCCCATTGAGGGCATTTTTGTCATTTCAAATCAAATTCCATGAGTCGAGTCGATTGTGTCAAGTTTTATTCCGTTTTGAGAGTATCGGTTGAAATTCGCGTGCTCTTTACTTTCTTTCAAAACTAGACAAACATATTTCATAAAATACAATTCTTAAAGGAAGTGCGAATGAATGCAAAATGAAGAAAAATGCAAATTTTCATAAATAAAATGCGGCATTTACAATGAGTAAGGAAGGAAATACAGAAGCTAGGGCAAACACATGCCCAATCCTATCTACCGGGACACGCAGGCCCAAATAAAACCAAGGCACGCAGGCTTGGAAACTACAACTGTGTTGGCACGCAGGCCCATGCAAAAGAAAGACTAACAAAGCAAAAAAAAAAAACCTAAAGCTCAGCCCAAGCGGATCCTCTTCTGCTGGCGTCCCTCGGACTCGGAACTCTCAACCTCGTCCTCATCACCATCATCGTCATCGTCGGAAGGGCCTGAGGCAGTACTCGAGTCCGTAGACCCTAAAGCTCGTGACTCGAGCGACTCCTCCGTCTCCTCCTCTGACTCCTCAGGAGCGGGTCTCCGCTGGGACGCTGCCCTAGGAACAACCTCGAACTGTCTCGCCTCCGCAGTGGACCGTGACACCCTCTGTGTACCCCGGCCTCTCGTGCTGGCAGAAGCTGGCAGGCCTGTGGTGCCCCGTGGCTGTGCCCTGGCCGAGCGTCGTGGCTGCACCTGCATGTCATGAACATTCATTCATTATATACATGTTTTAGATCCAAAAAGGTATATGCATGCATTTTTTTACCTGTGAAGCGACAGGTAAAGCAGGCCCAGGAACAGGTCGAGTCTGAAGGGTCCTCCCCTTGGCACAGTCCTTCAGCAACTGCCGCATCCCCACCATAAGCATGATGGCCTTCTCCGCCCATTCTCTCGGCACCTGCATGATAATTCAAAGATCAGAACAATGGATGCATGTGCAAGAAACATTTGAAGCATTGAAAGAGACAAAGTTGTGTTATACCTGAGCAGGAAGTCGCATCGGCGGCTGTGGAAGACGTGGGATATCCAGCATCGCCCGTGCACCAGAGGGGTCTCTCACCCCTATCACCCAGTCTAACGTTGGCAACCCAGCTGGTGCAAAAGTCGCAGCTACCTCTGGAACCCGTGAGCTGCCCTCACCTCGGCCCAAGGGGCTAGCACCTCTCCCGCCAGGAGGCCTAGCACCTCGTCCTCTACCACGTGAAGAGCGACCCCTGCGGCCCCGTGCTCTGATCTCCTCTCCTGTCTCCTCTTCACCAGCAGCCTCACCCCTGGCCTCAGCCTCCGCTACCCGTCTCTCCAGCTCTCGCTCTGCACCCAAGCTGGTGGCCAAGTATCTGTCTCTGTAAGCCGCATAGTCCAACGAATGCCGCAGATGCCGCTCTAGATCAAGGTCAGGCACCGTGAACTGCTCTAGCTCAGCCCGGGTGTAAGTCTCAGTCCGCTGCACCCGTGGAGGAAGTTGCCCCGGCACAACGAACTCCGGAGAACCGAGTGACTATGGCGTCACCCGATCCCCCAAGTACCACTGCCAACCCAGGGGACACTCCAGCAAGACTCGGTTCCTAGTCACCTCTCGGCTCCTCGGAAGGAAGTCAGCCTCCACCCTGGCCCATCGGTCCCAGTGAACCTGTATTTAGTTGTTATACATTAATGATCAAATTTCATAAAGGAAAGCGCGGGTATGAAAAGAAAGGAAGATTGACATTCGTACCGTAACTCCAGTGATGTTATCCAGCCAGCGCCGGAAAGTCATCACCTGTCCACGTCGCTCCTTCGCCCTCCGGTACTCCGTACTTCATGCAAGTGCACGTGGAAGTAAGTTCGGGTTCGTGCAAGTGTTCTCGGGCGGGAACATGCCCAAGACTTCATAAGCCCAAAGCTGCAAATCATGAAGATCAACTCAATTCAAATCAATGCAAGTTCAATTCAACAAACCAGTCGTTCAATCTATCAAAGCAATTCAAAGCAGTAATGTTGAAGCATACCTCAATCACCCGCCAGAAGCCGCCTATGGTGTCTCCCACCCCGCGTGAGGCAGCTCCGAGGAAGCAGTAGAGCGTGCACAGAGCAGCACCGCCCCAATCGAAGCATCCAGCCTGTCTCAGATCCACTAAGCGTGCTAAGTAGCTCAAGTGAACCCGGGATCGCCTGAGCGGGAACAGAGAAGCCCCGAACAGGTATAGCAAGTAAGCCCTGGCAATCTGGGCCACCTCGGCATCGTTTGCTGGCTCGTGGTCCCGATCTGTAATCGACCGTACTCTGCTCCTCATTTGTGACGCGGGACCCGTCCAAGGAACCACCTCAGCGCTGCATCATCCAAGTCTATGCTTGGGTCGAAAGGAATCGGCTCACCTCCAACTCGGAGCCCTGTGATCGCCGCGAAGTCTAGGGGAGTCACTGTCATCTCCCCGAAACGGAGATGGAACGTGTTGGTGGTGTCCCACCACCGCTCTGCCAGTGCTGTCATCACTGCACGGCCAACCCTCACCGCCATCAGCAATTGGATAAATGGCTCGAAGCCAGCCTCCTCCTCCACCAACTCCCGCACTCTCCGGGGCAATGCCTTGAAATGCTGCAATGAGTGGCCTGAGCCTCCGTGGCCATAGATGTCTTTGGTTCGCTGTTTCAATAGAGCAAGGAAATAGCATCAGTAAGCAGCAATTGATTCAGGAAATCAAGTCTAATGCAGGGAAGTAAAGCATTAAAATCATACCGTCGTCCAGCTAGAAGAGATGTGTGAGGATCGATCTCGGAGAAGCAGGTCCTCAGGATAATCCGTCCGAGCAGGACTATAACTAGTCATCCCCGACGGCTCGAAAAAGTGTAACCGTGGTGCGTAAGCATCCGACGTAAACCCAGGTCATGCACGGGCCAAGTAGGCCTTCACCTCAGCGACTGCAGTAACTCGCTCCTCGATCACCACCTCCTCCTCTGCCTCTGGCTCCTCCCCCAACTCCATCTCCGACTCTGCTCCGGGTCCTCCAACACCTAATACCCCAGCTCCACTCAGCAGAGCTCCTAGCAGAAAAGCCGAGGTTTGAACCTCCGTGGACCGTGCATCCCTCAGCACCTCTCTCATCCCGGCGTCGAGACCAAGGGCATCCAGTATATCCTGTGGCCTCGCGCTATCCAAGAAGTCTCCCTCCGTGAATGGGACCGGCCGTGAAGCACCAATCCCGCTATCACCACCCCTCGACTCTACAGTCATCGTCCTCAGCACTGGTGTCGCGACGACGTGACCAACCATCACTACCTCCCCACTAGCTACATCCCTCCGCTCGCCACCGGCCCGCTCTGCGGCCGCGAATAAATCCTCTACCGTGGGAGTATCGGGAGCGCCCGTGGCACCACCCCTGCTGCTCATGCCACCTCCCTCACTGCTCAATGGGCCCCCGCTACCCGTGGTCGGCTCATCGTCACCTCCTCGCACCACCTCACTGTCCCCGAGATCCCCCACTGCCGCCACATCTCCGCTGGTACCCTTTGGTGTCTCTGCACCCTTGCCAGCTTCAACTACTGCCCTCAGATCATCACTAACCACCTCCTCTTGAGCTGGAGCAGCAGCACCACTGTTGTCCACCTCCATTGCCGCCTCCTCCTCGTCGCGGCTGGGCGTCTCCCTGTTGCCACCACTAGTCATCATCGATTCCTCCACTCCCCAAGCCTGCTTCCTTCGTTTGATCCGCACCTCCTGGCACACTACCACCCACTGAAGGATCGTGGAGAGCTCGAGATCTCGGGCTCGATCCATTTTGATGGAGAATGGTTGTCGTTTGAGTAAGAGAGAGAGATCAGTCGAGTGAGTGAGAGAGAGTTTTCCTGAGAATGAGAGTGCGCGATCGAGTTTCAGAAGTGTACGGCTGCTCTGGTTCTCAAGCGCTCGAGAATGGGTTTTGATCCCTTGAACGAGTGGAGAAGATGAAAAGGACAGTGGCCCCCAACAGCGGTCTCAAGCGCTCGAGACCACTCCCGAGCGCTTGGGAGTGGTTCTGAGCGCTGAGGTTTGTCCCCAGCCCTCCGTCGTCCCGTGAGTTTCCTACTTTCGAGGCTAGCTTAGCTTCTTCTTCTTCTTCCTTTTTACAAAATCAATCTCAGCCCTCCGTCGTCCCCCTCGAACGGGACTTTGGGACACAAACCTCCGTCGGTGACATGTCTTTCGTCTCGCACTTTGCAATTTGGCGTTTCACTTGATAGTCGATCGAGATTTGGATCTTTATGCTAATTTCAACAGGTTTGCAGGTATTTCTACCCTACAGGTGCTATTTTATCCTTTTTCCGTCCGCCGAACAGAGCAACAGGTGGACCTTTCTTAAATTCGTGTCGATCTTTTCTCTTGCATGCATCACACGTGCTTGCATTTTCTGTCCACCAAACAGAGCAACAGGTGGACCTTTCTTAAATTCGTGTCGATCACTTGTCTTGCATGCATCACACGTGCATGCATCACACGTGCTTGCATTTTTTGTCCGCCAAACAGAGCAACAGGTGGACTTTTCATACAATTATCTTATCAACCTCGTGTCAATCACTTTTCATGCATGCATCACGCGCGCTTGCGTTTTCTATCCGTCGAACGGAGCAACAGGTGGACCCCTGCATGTATTCATCGAAATCGTGTCAATCACTTTTCATGCATGCGTCACGCATGCTTGCATTTGTTGTCCGCCAAACAGAGTAACAGGTGGACCCATTGCATATTTATCTTATCAAAGCTGTGTCGATCACCTTCCATGCATGCATCACATGTGCTTGCATTTGCCCCCACAGAACTACGCTGGTCTGATCCCCCACAGAAAAGGGTACGTAGGCAGTCTGAAAAGACGCGACCACATGCATCAAGCACCTTTACTCGTATTCATGTTTGAAATGAGGATTTTGACTTGGCTCGAATTGGGCTGTCTCAATCTTTGGACGTCACTCATATCCAGACATGATATCGAGCGACGCCCAAAGGGGGGCATTTGTAGACACCCCAATTTGAACAACTCGAATTTCCTTGATTCATGGCCCGGAGGCTCCCCGATGATGAAAATTGGATTAAACAAGCCTTGGACCAATAGAACAATGCTCCTTGGAAGGCTTTAAAAAGAGAAATAAAATATCAAAAATAGCTTTCAAGCACTCTGGACCAATCCCAAGCGCTCCAGACTATTTTCCAAAACCATGGGTCAGCCAATTCTCGAGCGCTCGAGAGTGAAGTCCCAAGCGCTCGAGACCACTCTCAAGCACTCGAGACTTTTGCACTGCCCAATAGATGTTGAAGCTTCCCCATTATCCATGCAGCCATCATTGCAGCCGTTTGAATGGGTCTTAGCCTTGGACCTCACTCAACCTCAGTCAAAGATGAGTCAGAGCTGAGATTTCATTTTGATTTCAAATAATATTTTCCAATATGAGACCATATGTTATATTTTGCCTATAAAAGGCCTTCTTCAGCTCAGAAAAGGAGAGGACTCTCTCTCTCTAGATCACTCCTCTGACAGTTCAAAGCAGAAAAATCAGCTCTCACTCTTTTGCAAGCAAAAATTCCCATTTTCAAAGGCAAAAACAAGCCAAAAACCCAAGGTATCAAGAAGATGGAAGGGGTTCTGATCATCTCCAGCTTCTGATCTTCTGAAGCTTCCATCCCTTTTCCATCTTCCAAACCCCTCTTTCAAGGAGCGAGGTTCCAAGTAAAAGGTAAAAGCCTCGCACTTTGGTGTCGATCAAGAGCAAGGCTGTTTCTTCCCTTCTGAGAGAGGCTTCCCAGCTCACTCCAGTCCTCAATACTGGAAGTGTGAAGGGATAGCCTTAGTGTTAAAACAAGAGCAAAGGGTTACAAGTGTTTTCCATGCATGCAGCACTGGCAGCACTCCCGAGCGCTTGGGACTACTCTGGAGCGCTCGAGAGTGATGTTAGTTCCATTTTCCATTTTTCTAGCACTTAAATAAACATGCAAGGGGTATAAAGACAGGTCTCAAGCAAAAAGGGTCTTCTTAAAATGTCTTTGCTGTGTCTGAACTGATTTTCGAAAGAGGATAAGGATACTTTTCATAGAAGTGCAAAAATATGCTTTTCAGTAGATTAAAAAAAAAAAGAAGAAGAGTCTTTGGCATGCAAAACAATAAATGGATCTGTTGCATTAAGACATTAAAGTCAAGAGGCTTTGATTGGTTGAGACCAGTCTGGGGGTGCAGCTCACTCCAGAGCGCTCGAGTCTACTCCAGAGCGCTCGGGAGTTTTCTGCATGCCACTTTATTCATGTTTCCCTTTATTTTTAGTTCTTGTAATGCTCTTGCATGCCTTGCATGTGTCCCTTTGGTCTTTAGAACTATAAAATCACTGTTCCTGGAAGGAAAAGACACATGACTCGGTGGAATGGGGCCTGACCTTGATCTACCAGATCTCCTGTCGGGCCTGTATCATGTTTGAGGTTATTTTAGTTTACATTTTCAGTACTATATCCTGTTGTGTTCTGTTGAACTAACATGATTGGCAGGATGGACATGCAATACTCCCAAGCGCTCGGGAGTGCTCCCGAGCGCTCGAGAGTGAGGTTAATCACAGGATTTTCCAGTCTCCAGCATTTTGCACTCCATTTCAATTTCTCTCATCTATTCATTGTACATATGCACATGCATGCACTTCCCAACCTGATATATCTGTAAATAAATGCTAGGTGCTTAATAAAATAAAATGCTTTGAAAAACCCCACAAATGTTTAGTAGAGACCGATTTCAAATCGGGCGAGCGGGGTGCCGTAAAACCCTTCCCCCTTCGTAACGTGGCTCCCGAACCCTCAATCAAATCTCTGGTTTTCAATTCAAATCAATCATTTTTAATCAAAACGGTTTCTCGGGTGGCAAACCACAAACTTGGGTGGCGACTCATCAAATTTTTCAAATCGATTCCAAAAGCGAGCGAGGCGTTTCTTTACGGGCCGCCCCGATTCCACCCGGGGCTGTGGTAGCCCACAATATATATATATATATATATATATATGTGGCCTCTCTCTCTCTCCCCCCTTTGGCCGCCCAATCTCTCTCTCCTACGGTTTTTGCTCCATGGTCTTGTCAAATCATGCTTGGAAGCATGCTAAGACTCGTCAAATCCAAGTTTAGGATTATGGCTATTTTAGGCAAGTAGGATCTTAGGTACATCTAGGAAATTATGGTCTAGGTTAACAAGCCTTACAAGTCTAGGCTAGGGTTTGATTAGGCTAGACTATAGCCGTCCATGTTTAGTCATTCGTAGGTCTAGGTTTGTAGTCAAATCCTAGGGTAATCAAAGGCAAGTTTGGAAGCAATCTAGGATGATTAGGGCTAGGACTCTATGCTTGAGAAAGATTAGAATGAGTTGTCAAGTCAATTAGACACAAGGCTAAAAGAGGAAGCTTGTGCAAGAGGGCAAATCAAAGCACACGCATCTCTCTCTCCCACTCTCCCTCGGTCTCCCTCTCTCCACTCTCTCTCTCCCTCTCTTATCTCTTTCTCTTGTACTAAGTACTACAAATACATATATATATGGCCTCTCTCTCTCCCCTCTTTGGCCGACCAATCTCTCTCTCCTATGGTTTTTGCTCCATGGTCTTGTCAAATCATGCTTGAAAGCATGCCAAGACTCGTCAAATCCAAGTTTAGGCTTATGGCTGTTTTAGGCAAGTAGGATCTTAGGTAAATCTTGGAACTTATGGTCTAGGTTAACAAGTCGTACAAGTTTAGGCTAGGGTTTGATTAGGCTAGACTATAGCGCTCCATGTTTAGTCATTCATTGGTCTAGGTTTGTAGTCAAATCCTAGGGTAATCAAAAGCTAGTTTGGAAGCAATCTTGGATGATTAGGGCTAGGACTCTATGCTTGAGAAAGATTAGAATGAGTTGTCAAGTCAATTAGACACAAGGCTAAAAGAGGAAGCTTGTGCAAGAGGGCAAATCAAAGCACACGCATCTCTCTCTCCCACTCTCCCTCGGTCTCCCTCTCTCCACTCTCTCTCTCCCTCTCTTATCTCTTTCTCTTGTACTAAGTACTACAAATACATATATATATGGCCTCTCTCTCTCCCCTCTTTGGCCGACCAATCTCTCTCTCCTATGGTTTTTGCTCCATGGTCTTGTCAAATCATGCTTGAAAGCATGCCAAGACTCGTCAAATCCAAGTTTAGGCTTATGGCTGTTTTAGGCAAGTAGGATCTTAGGTAAATCTTGGAACTTATGGTCTAGGTTAACAAGTCGTACAAGTCTAGGCTAGGGTTTGATTAGGCTAGACTATAGCGCTCCATGTTTAGTCATTCATTGGTCTAGGTTTGTAGTCAAATCCTAGGGTAATCAAAAGCTAGTTTGGAAGCAATCTTGGATGATTAAGGCTAGGACTCTATGCTTGAGAAAGATTAGAATGAGTTGTCAAGTCAATTAGACACAAGGCTAAAAGAGGTAGCTTGTGCAAGGGGGCAAATCAAAGCACACACATCACTCTCTCCCTCTCTCTCTTGGTCTCCCTCTCTCCTCTCTCTCTCTCTCTCTCTCTCTTATCTCTTTCTCTTGTACCAAATACTACATATATATATGTATATATGTGGCCTCTCTCTCTCCTCTCTTTGGCCGACCAATCTCTCCCTCCTATGGTTTTTGCTCCATGGTCTTGTCAAATCATGCTTGAAAGCATGCCAGGACTTGTCAAATCCAAGTTTAGGCTTATGGCTATTTTAAGCAAGTAGGATCTTAGGTAAATCTCGGAAATTATGGTATAGGTTAACAAGTCTTACAAGTCTAGGCTAGAGTACGATTTGGCTAGACTATAGCCTTCCATGTTTAGTCATTCGTAGGTCTAATTTTGTAGTCAAATCCTAGGGAAATAAAAGTCTAGTTTGGAAGCAATCTAGGATGATTAGGGCTAGGACTCTATGCTTGAGAAAGATTAGAATGAGTTGTCAAGTCAATTAGACACAAGGCTAAAAGAGGTAGCTTGTGCAAGAGGGCAAATCAAAGCACACACATCTCTCTCTCCCTCTCTCTCTCGGTCTCCCTCTCTCCTCTCTCTCTCCCTCTTATCTCTTTCTCTTGTACCAAGTACTGCATATATATATATATATATATATGGGAATGGTTCAATGAACACCCTAATAAAACACCCAACGGGGACACCCAAAATCTCAATCTGGTAGTTCCTGATTGAATTTTTATGATCCGAACCGCTCAATGTGTGCAGAATGTGATTTTAAGGGTGTCCGCGAGAAATTAGCAAAACAAATGACCGGGAAAGGCTTGATTTGAGCAGTTTTTATTTGAATCGTTCAATAAATAATTGTTCAAAACTGTTCGGATCAAGCCCTTCCCGGTCATTTTTTTTGCTGATTTTTATCATGTACCCTTAAAATCACATTCTAATCACATTGAGCGGCTCGGATTATCAAAATTTGATCGGGAACCATGGGGTATTTTTTTAGGTGTCCCCGGAACCGGCCCCTATATATATATATGTGGCCTCTCTCTCTCTCCCCCCTTTGGCTGCCCAATCTCTCTCTCCTATGGTTTTTGATCCTTGGTCTTGTCAAATCATGCTTGAAAGCATGCCGAGACTCGTCAAATCCAAGCTTAAGCTTATGGCTGTTTTAGGCAAGTAGGATCTTAGGTAAATCTAGGAAATTATGGTCTAGGTTAACAAGTCGTACAATTCTAGGCTAGGGTTTGATTAGGCTAGACTATAGCCCTCCATGTTTAGTCATTCATAGGTCTAGGTTTGTAGTCAAATCCTAGGGTAATCAAAAGCTAGTTTGGAAGCAATCTCGGATGATTAAGGCTAGGACTCTATGCTTGAGAAAGATTAGAATGAGTTGTCAAGTCAATTACACACAAGGCTAAAAGAGGTAGCTAGTGCAAGAGGGCAAATCGAAGCACACACATCTCTCTCTCCCTCTCTCTCTCGGTCTCCCTCTCTCCTCTCTCTCTCTCTCTTATCTCTTTCTCTTGTACCAAGTACTACATATATATATATATATATGGCCTCTCTCTCTCCTCTCTTTGGCCGACCAATCTCTCTCTCCTACGGTTTTTGCTCCATGGTCTTGTCAAATCATGCTTGAAAGCATGCCAAGACTTGTCAAATCCAAGTTTAAGCTTATCGCTATTTTAGGCAAGTAGGATCTTAGGTAAATCTAGGAAATTATGGTCTAGGTTAACAAGTCTTACAAGTCTAGGCTAGGGTTTGATTAGGCTAGACTATAGCCTTCCATGTTTAGTCCTTCGTAGGTCTTGGTTTGTTGTCAAATCCTAGCGTAATCAAAGGCTAGTTTGGAAGCAATCTAGGATGATTAGGGCTAGGACTCTATGCTTGAGAAAGATTAGAATGAGTTTTCAAGTCAATTAGACACAAGGCTAAAAGAGGTAGCTTGTGCAAGAGGGCAAATCAAAGCACACACATCTCTCTCTCCCTCTCTCTCTCGGTCTCCCTCTCTACTCTCTCCCTCCCTCTTATCTCTTTCTCTTGTACCAAGTACTACATATATATATATATATATATATATATATATATATATGGGAATGGTTCAATGAACACCCTAATAAAACACCCAACGGGGACACCCAAAATCTCAATCTGATAGTTCCCGATTGAATTTTTATGATCCGAACCGCTCAATGTGTGCAGAATGTGATTTTAAGGGTGTCCGCGAGAAATTAGCAAAAAAAATGACCGGGAAAGGCTTGATTTGAGCAGTTTTTATTTGAATCGTTCAATAAATAATTGTTCAAAACTGTTCGGATCAAGCCCTTCCCGGTCATTTTTTTTCCTAATTTTTATCATGTACCCTTAAAATCACATTCTGATCACATTGAGCGGCACGGATTATCAAAATTTGATCGGGAACCATGGGGTGTTTTTTTAGGTGTCCCCGTTGGGTGTCCCCGGAACCGCCCCCTATATATATATATGTGGCCTTTCTCTCTCTCCCCCCTTTGGCTGCCCAATCTGTCTCTCCTATGGTTTTTGATCCTTGGTCTTGTCAAATCATGCTTGAAAGCATGCCGAGACTCGTCAAATCCAAGCTTAGGCTTATGGCTGTTTTAGGCAAGTAGGATCTTAGGTAAATCTAGGAAATTATGGTCTAGGTTAACAAGTCGTACAATTCTAGGCTAGGGTTTGATTAGGCTTGACTATAGCCCTCCATGTTTAGTCATTCATAGGTCTAGGTTTGTAGTCAAATCCTAGGGTAATCAAAGCTAGTTTGGAAGCAATCTCGGATGATTAAGGCTAGGACTCTATGCTTGAGAAAGATTAGAATGAGTTGTCAAGTCAATTAGACACAAGGCTAAAAGAGGTAGCTTGTGCAAGAGGGCAAATCAAAGCACACACATCTCTCTCTCCCTCTCTCTCTCGGTCTCCCTCTCTCCTCTCTCTCTCTCATCTCTTTCTCTTGTACCAAGTACTACATATATATATATATATGGCCTCTCTCTCTCCTCTCTTTGGCCGACCAATCTCTCTCTCCTACGGTTTTTGCTCCATGGTCTTGTCAAATCATGCTTGAAAGCATGCCAAGACTTGTCAAATCCAAGTTTAAGCTTATGGCTATTTTAGGCAAGTAGGATCTTAGGTAAATCTAGGAAATTATGGTCTAGGTTAACAAGTCTTACAAGTCTAGGCTAGGGTTTGATTAGGCTAGACTATAGCCTTGCAAGTTTAGTCATTCGTAGGGCTTGGTTTGTAGTCAAAACCTGGCGTAATCAAAGGCTAGTTTGGAAGCAATCTAGGATGATTAGGGCTAGGACTCTATGCTTGAGAAAGATTAGAATGAGTTGTCAAGTCAATTAGGCACAAGGCCAAAAGCGGTAGCTTGTGCAAGAGGGCAAATCAAAGCACACACATCTCTCTCTCACACTCTCTCTCGGTCTCCCTCTCCCCACTCTCTCTCTCTCTCTTATCTCTTTCTCTTGTACAAAGTACTACATATATATATATATATATGGCCTCTCTCTCTCTCCCCTCTTTGGCCGACCAATCTCTCTCTCCTATGGTTTTTGATCCTTGGTCTTGTCAAATCATGCTTGAAAGCATGCCGAGACCCGTCAAATCCAAGCTTAGGCTTATGGCTGTTTTAGGCAAGTAGGATCTTAGGTAAATCTAGGAAATTATGGTCTAGGTTAACAAGTCGTACAATTCTAGGCTAGGGTATGATTAGGCTAGACTATAGCCCTCCATGTTTAGTCATTCATAGGTCTAGGTTTGTAGTCAAATCCTAGGGTAATCAAAAGCTAGTTTGGAAGCAATCTCGGATGATTAAGGCTAGGACTCTATGCTTGAGAAAGATTAGAATGAGTTGTCAAGTCAATTAGACACAAGGCTAAAAGAGGTAGCTTGTGCAAGTGGGCAAATCAAAGCACACACTTCTCTCTCTCCCTCTCTCTCTCGGTCTCCCTCTCTCCTCTCTCTCTCTCTCTTATCTCTTTCTCTTGTACCAAGTACTACATATATATATATATATGGCCTCTCTCTCTCCTCTCTTTGGCCGACCAATCTCTCTCTCCTACGGTTTTTGCTCCATGGTCTTGTCAAATCATGCTTGTAAGCATGCCAAGACTTGTCAAATCCAAGTTTAAGCTTATGGCTATTTTAGGCAAGTAGGATCTTAGGTAAATCTAGGAAATTATGGTATAGGTTAACAAGTCTTACAAGTCTAGGCTAGGGTTTGATTAGGCTAGACTATAGCCTTCCATGTTTAGTCATTCGCAGGTCTAGGTTTGTAGTCAAAGCCTAGGGTAATCAAAAGCTAGTTTGGAGGCAATCTAGGATGATTAGGGCTAGGACTCTACGCTTGAGAAAGATTAGAATGAGTTGTCAAGTCAATTAGACACAAGGCTAAAAGAGGTAGCCTGTGCAAGAGGGCAAATCAAAGCACACGCATCTCTATCTCCCTCTCTCCTCTCCCTCTCTCTCTCTTCTCTCTCTCGCTTTCTCTTATCCCAAGTGCGATATATATATATATATGGCCTCTATCTCTCACCTCTTTGGCCGCCCAATCTCTCTCTCCTATGGTTCTTGCTCCATGGCCTTGTCAAATCATTCTTCAAAGCATGCCACGACTCGACAAATCCAAGTTTAGGCTTATGGCTATTTAAGGTAAGTAGAATCTTTGGTAAATCTAGGAAATTATGGTATAGGTTAAAAAGTCTTACAAGTCTAGGCTAGGGTTCGATTAGGCTAGACTATAACCATTCATGTTGAGTCATTCGTCGGTCTAGGTTTGTAGTCAAGTCCTAGGGTAATTAAAAACTAGTTTGGAAGCAATTTAGGATGATTAGGGCTAGGACTCTTTGCTTGAGAAAGATTAGAATGAGTTGTTAAGTCAATTAGACACCAGGCTAAAAGCGGTAGCTTGTGCAAGAGGGCAAATCAAAGCACACATATCTCTCTCTCCCACTCTCTCTCGGTCTCCCTCTCTCCACTCTCTCTCTCTCTCTTATCTCTTTCTCTTGTACCAAGTACTACATATACATATATATATATATATATATATGGCCTCTCTCTCTCCCTTCTTTGGCCGACCAATCTCTCTCTCCTATGGTTTTTACTCCATGGTCTTGTCAAATCATGCTGGAAAGCTTGCCAAGACTCGTCAAATCCAAGTTTAGGCTTATGGCTGTTTTAGGCAAGAAGGATCTTAGGTAAATCTAGGAAAATATGGTCAAGGTTAACTAGTCATATAAGTCTAGGATAGGGTTTGATTAGGCTAGGCTATAGCCCTCCATGTTTAGTCATTCATAGGTCAAGGTTTGTAGTCAAATCCTAGGGTAATCAAAAGCTAGTTTGGAAGCAATCTCAGATGATTAAGGCTAGGACTCTATGCTTGAGAAAGATTAGAATGAGTTGTCAAGTCAATTAGACACAAGGCTAAAAGAGGTAGCTTGTGCAAAAGGGCAAATCAAAGCACACGCATCTCTATCTCCCTCTCTCCTCTCCCTCGCTCTCTCTCTTCTCTCTCTCTTTTTCTCTTGTCCCTAGTGCGACATATATATATATATATATATATATATATATGGCCTCTATCTCTCCCCTCTTTGGCCGACCAATCTCTCTCTCCTATGGTTTTTGTGCCATGGTCTTGTCAAATCATTCTTCAAAGCATGCCAGGACTCGACAAATCCAAGTTCGGCTTATGGCTATTTTAGGCAAGTAGAATCTTAGGTAAATCTAGAAAATTATGGTATAGGTTAACAAGTCTTACAAGTCTAGGCTAGGGTTCGATTAGGTTAGACTATAACCATCCATGTTTAGTCATTCGTAGGTCTTGGTTTGTAGTCAAATCCTACGGTAATCAAAAGCTAGTTTGGAAGCAATTTAGGATGATTAGGGCTAGGACTCTATGCTTGAGAAAGATTAGAATGAGTTGGCAAGTCAATTAGACACAAGGCTAAAAGAGGTAGCTTGGGCAAATCAAAGCACACACATATCTCTCTCCCACTCTCTCTCGGTCTCGCTCTCTCCACTCTCTCTCTCTCTCTCTCTCTTATCTCTTTCTCTTGTACTAAGTACAACATATATATATATATATATATATATACTCTCTCCCCTCTTTGGCCGACCAATCTCTCACTCCTACGGTTTTTGCTCCATGGTCTTGTCTAATCATGCATGAAAGCATGCCAAGACTCGTCCAATCCAAGTTTTGTCTTATGGCAGTTTTAGGCAAGTAGGATCTTAGGTAAATCTAGGAAATTATGGTCTAGGTTAACAAGTCGTACAAGTCTAGGCTAGGGTTTGATTAGGCTAGACTATAGCCCTCCATGTTTAGTCATTCATTGGTCTAGGTTTGTAGTCAAATCCTAGGGTAATCAAAAGCTAGTTTGGAAGCAATCTAGGATGATTAGGGCTAGGACTCTATGCTTGAGAAAGATTAGAACGAGTTGTCAAGTCAATTAGACACAAGGCTAAAAGTGGTAGCTTGTGCAAGAGGGCAAATCAAAGCACACACATCTCTCTCTCCCTCTCTCTCTCGGTCTCCCTCTCTCCTCTCTCTCTCTCCCTCTTATCTCTTTCTCTTGTACCAAGTACTACATATATATAGACATATATACAAAAAAAAAATATATATATATATATATATATAAATATATGTGGCCTCTCTCTCTCCCCCATTTGGCCGCCCAATCTCTCTCTCCTATGGTTTTTGCTCCATGGTCTTGTCAAATCATGCTTGAAAGCATGCCAAGACTCGTCAAATCCAAGTTTAGGTTTATGGCTATTTTAGGCAAGTAGGATCTTTGGTAAATCTAGGAAATTATGGTCTAGGTTAACAATTCTTACAAGTCTAGGCTAGGGTTTGATTAGGCTAGACTATAGCCTTCCATGTTTAGTCATTCGTAGGTCTAGGTTTGTAGTCAAATCCTAGCGTAATCAATGGCTAGTTTGGAAGCAATCTAGGATGATTAGGGCTAGGACTCTATGCTTTAGAATGATTAGAATGAGTTGTCAAGTCAATTGGAGACAAGGCTAAAATCGGTAGCATGTGCAAGAGGGCAAATCAAAGCACACACATCTCTCTCTCCCACTCTCTCTCGGTCTCCCTCTCTCCACTCTCTCTCTCTCTTATCTCTTTCTCTTGTACCGAGTACTACATATATATACATATATGGCCTCTCTCTCCCCTCTTTGGCCGACCAATCTCTCTCTCCTATGGTTTTTGCTCCATGGTCTTGTCAAATCATGCTTGAAAGCATGCCAAGACTCGTCAAATCCAAGTTTAGGCTTATGGCTGTTTTAGGCAAGTAGGATCTTAGGTAAATCTAGGAAATTATGGTCTAGGTTAACAAGTCGTACAAGTCTAGGCTAGGGTATGATTAGGCTAGACTATAGCCCTCCATCTTTAGTCATTCATAGGTCTAGGTTTGTAGTCAAATCCTAGGGTAATCAAAAGCTAGTTTGGAAGCAATCTCGGATGATTAAGGCTAGGACTCTATGCTTGAGAAAGATTAGAATGAGTTGTCCAGTCAACTAGACACAAGGCTGAAAGAGGTAGCTTGTGCAATAGGGCAAATCAAAGCACACACATCTCTCTCTCCCTCTCTCTCTCGGTCTCCCTCTCTTCTCTCTCTCTCTCTTATCTCTTTCTCTTGTACCAAGTACTACATATATATATATATATGGCCTCTCTCTCTCTCCTCTCTTTGGCCGACCAATCTCTCTCTCCTACGGTTTTTGCTCCATGGTCTTGTCAAATCATGCTTGAAAGCATGCCAAGACTTGTCAAATCAAAGTTTAGGCTTATGGCTATTTTAGGCAATTAGGATCTTAGGTAAATCTAGGAAATTATGGTATAGGTTAACAAGTCTTACAAGTCTAGGCTAGGGTTTGATTAGGCTAGACTATAGCCTTCCCTGTTTAGTCATTCGCAGGTCTAGGTTTGTTGTCAAATCCTAGGGTAATCAAAAGCTAGTTTGGAAGCAATCTAGGATGATTAGGTCTAGGATACTATGCTTGAGAAAGATTAGAATGAGTTGTCTTGTCAATTAGACACAAGGCTAAAAGAGGTAGAGTGTGCAAGAGGGCAAATCAAAGCACACGCATCTCTATCTCCCTCTCTCTTCTCCCTCTCTTTCTCTCTTCTCTCTCTCTCTTTCTCTTGTCCCAAGAGCTACATATATATATATACATATATATATATATATGGCCTCTTTCTCTCCCCTCTTTGGCCGACCAATCTATCTCTCCTATGGTT
Organism: Rhododendron molle; assembly: GCA_025413875.1. NCBI lineage: Eukaryota > Viridiplantae > Streptophyta > Magnoliopsida > Ericales > Ericaceae > Rhododendron > Rhododendron molle. Next base: position 30,199,626 of record CM046391.1, on the reverse strand, counting down.
TTTGCTCCTTGGTCATGTCAAATCATTCTTAAAAGCATGCCACGACTCGACCAATCCAAGTTTAGGCTTATGGCTATTTAAGGCAAGTAGAATCTTAGGTAAATCTAGGAAATTATGGTATAGGTTAACAAGTCTTACAAGTTTAGGCTGGGGTTCGATTAGGCTAGACTATAACCATCCTTGTTTTGTCATTCGTAGGTCTGGGTTTGTAGTCAAATCCTAGGGTAATCAAAAGCTAGTTTGGAAGCAATTTAGGATGATTAGGGCTAGGACTCTATGCTTGAGAAAGATTAGAATGAGTTGTCAATTCAATTAGACACAAGGCTAAAAGAGGTAGCTTGTGCAAGTGGGCAAATCAAAGCACACACAGCTCTCTCTCCCACTCTCTCTCGGTCTCGCTCTCTCCACTTTCTCTCTCTCTCTCTCTCTCTCTCTCTCTCTCTTATCTCATTCTCTTGTACTAAGTACTACATATATATATATATACTCTCTCCCCTCTTTGGCCGACCAATCTCTCTCTCCTATGGTTTTTGCTCCATGGTCTTGCCTAATCATGCTTGAAAGCATGCCAAGACTCCTCAAATCCAAGTTTAGGCTTATGGCTGTTTTAGGCAAGTAGGATCTTAGGTAAATCTAGGGAATTATGGTCTAGGTTAACAAGTCGTACAAGTCTAGAATAGGGTTTGATTGGGCTAGACTATAGCCCTCCATTTTTAGTCATTCAATGGTCTAGGTTTGAAGTCAAATCCTAGGGTAATCAAAAGGTAGTTTGGAAGCAATCTAGGATGATTAGGGCTAGGACTCTATGCTTGAGAAAGATTAGAATGAGTTGTCAAGTCAATTAGACATAAGGCTAAAAGAGGTAGCTTGTGCAAGAGGGAAAATCAAATCGCACACATCTCCCTCTCCCTCTCTGCTCTCTCTCTGTCTCTCTCTTATCTCTTTCTCTTGTACCAAGTACTACATATATATATATGGCCTCTCTTTCTCCTCCCTTTGGCCGACCAATCTCTCTATCCTATGGTTTTTGCTCCATGGTCTTGTCAAATCATGCTTGAAAGCATGCCAAGACTTGTCAAATCCAAGTTTAGGCATATGGCTATTTTACGCAAGTAGGATCTTAGGTAAATCTAGGAAATTTGGCTCTAAGTTAACATGTCTTACAAGTCTAGGCTAGGGTTTGATTAGGCTGGACTATAGCCTTCCATGTTTAGTCATTCGTAGGTCTAGGATTGTACTTAAATCCTAGGGTAATCAAAGGCTAGTTTGGAAGCAAACTAAGATGATTAGGGCTAGGATTCTACACTTGAGAAAAATTAGAATGAGTTGTCTAGTCAATTAGACACAAGGCTAAAAGAGGTAGCTTGTGCAAAAGGGCAAATCAAAGCACACGCATCTCTCTCTCCCTCTCTCTCTCTCTCTCTCTTCTCTCTTTCTCTTGTCCCAAGTGCTACATATATATATACATATATATATATATGGCCTCTCTCTCTCCCCTCTTTGGCCAACCAATCTCTCTATCCTATGGTTTTTGCTCCATGGTCTTGTCAAATCATGCTTGAAAGCATGCCAAGACTCGTCAAATCCAAGTTTAGGCTTTTGGCTATTTTAGGCAAGCAGGATCTTAGGAAAATCTTGGAAATTATGGTCTAGGTGAACAAGTCCTACAAGTCTAGGCTAGGGTTTGATTAGGCTAGACTATAGCCTTCCATGTTTAGTCATTCGTAGGTCTAGGTTTGTAGTCAAATCCTAGGGTAATCAAAGGCTAGTTTGGAAGCAATCTAGTGTTATTAGGGCAAGGACTCTATGCTTGAGAAAGATTAGAATGAGTTGTCAAGTCAATTAGACACAAGGCTAAAAGAGGTAGCTTGTGCAAGAAGGCAAACCAAAGCACACACATCTCTCTCTCCCACTCTCTCTCGGTCTCCCTCTCTCCTCTTTCTCTCTCTCTCTCTCTCTCTTATCTTTTTCTCTCGTACCAAGTACTACATATATATATACATATGGCCTCTCTCTCTCTCCCCTCTTTGGCCGACCAATCTCTCTCTCCTATGGTTTTTGATCCATGGTCTTGTCAAATCATGCTTGAAAGCATGCCGAGACTCGTCAAATCCAAGTTTAGGCTTATGGCTGTTTTAGGCAAGTAGGATCTTAGGTAAATCTAGGAAATTATGGTCTAGGTTAACAAGTCGTACAAGTCTAGGCTAGGGTTTGATTAGGCTAGACTATAGCCCTCCATGTTTAGTCATTCATAGGTCTAGGTTTGTAGCCAAATCCTAGGGTAATCAAAAGCTAGTTTGGAAGCAATCTCGGATGATTAAGGCTAGGACTCTATGCTTGAGGAAGATTAGAATGAGTTGTCAAGTCAATTAGAAACAAGGCTAAAGGAGGTAGCTTGTGCAAGAGGGCAAATCAAAGCACACGCATCTCTCTCTCCCTCTCTCCTCTCTCTCTCTCTCTCTTCCCTCTATCTCTTGTCCCAAGTGCTACATATATATATACACATATATATACATATGTGGCCTCTCTCTCTCCCCTCTTTGGCCGACCAATCTCCGTCTCCTATGGTTTTTGCTCCATGGTCTTGTCAAATCATGCTTCAAAGCATGCCAAGACTCGTCAAATCCAAGTTTAGGCTTATGGCTATTTTAGGCAAGTAGGATCTTAGGTAAATCAGGGAAATTATGGTATAGGTTAACAAGTCTTACAAGTCTAGCCTAGGGTTTGATTAGGCTAGACTATAGCCTTCCATGTTTAGTCATTCGTAGGTCTAGGTTTGTAGTCAAATCCTAGGGTAATCAAAAGCTTGTTTGGAAGCAATCTAGGATGATTAGGGTAGGACTCTATGCTTGAGAAAGATTAGAATGAGTTGTCAAGTCAATTAGACACAAGGCTAAAAGGGGTAGCTTGTGCAAAAGGGCAAATCAAAGCACACACATCTCTCTCTCCCTCTCTCTCTCAGTCTCCCTCTCTCCTCTCTCTCTTTCTCTCTCTTATCTCTTTCTCTTGTACCAAGTACATATATATATATATATATATATATGTGGCCTCTCTCTCTCCCCCCTTTGGGTGCCCAATCTCTCTCTCTTATGGTTTTTGATCCATGGTCTTGTCAAATCTGGCTTGAAAGCATGCGAAGACTCGTCAAATCCAAGTTTAGGCTTATGGCTATTTTAGGCAAGTAGGATCTTAGGTAAATCTAGGAAATTATGGTCTCGGTTAACAAGTCTTACAAGTCTAGGCTAGGGTTTGATTAGGCTAGAATATAGCCTTCCATGTTTAGTCGTTCGTAGGTCTAGGATTGTAGTCAAATCCTAGGGTAATCAAAGGCTAGATTGGAAGCAATCTAGGATGATTAGGGCTTGGATTCTATGCTTGAGAAAGATTAGAATGAGTTGTCAAGTCAATTAGACACAAGGCTAAAAGAGGTTGCTTGTGTAAGAGGGCAAATCAAAGCACACACATCTCTCTCTCCCCCTTTTCTCTCTCTCTCTCTCTCTATCTTCTCTCTTTCTCTTGTCCTAAGGGCTACACATATATATATATATATATATATATATATATATATGGCCTCTCTCTCTCCCCTCTTTGGCCAACCAATCTCTCTTTCCTATGGTTTTTGCTCAATGGTCTTGTCAAATCATGCTTGAAAGCATTCCAAGACTCGTCAAATCCAACTTTAGGCTTCTGGCTGTTTTAGGCAAGTAGGATCTAAGGTAAATCTAGGAAATTATGGTCTAGGTTAACAAGTCTTTCAAGTCTAGGGTTGGGTTTGATTAGGCTAGACTATAGCGTTCCATGTTTAGTCATTCGTAGGTCTAGGATTGTAGTCAAATCCTAGGGTAAACAAAGGCTAGTTTGGAAGCAATCTAGGATGATTAGGGCTAGGATTCTATGCTTGAGAAAGATAGAATGAGTTGTCAAGTCAATTAGACACAAGGCTAAAATAGTGGCTATGGGTTTTCAAGTGACCATTCAATGAAAAGAAATGATTAAGACTTGAGTAGACTTGAAAGGCTAGGAGTACTACTTATAGAAGCAAAATGATGGGATTTGGTTTGACTTGTCTAGTCAAGTTTGGGTATTCATTGGATAAAAAGCTAACCTTACTTCTATTACTCAAAGGATAAAGATTTTCCTTCGAAATATTGTCCAATGGATAACACTTTTCCTAGCAAGCATATATACATATATATATATATATATGTATAGGTCGAGTAGGCTTTATAAGGCTATGGGAGAGGTAATGATTAAAGTAAGCTTCCAATGACAAGAACATGGTCCAATGGGTAATAGTTTCCTAGAAAGTGAACTAGTCATGATTACACTAAGTCATGAGTGCTACTTTTAGAAGTATCATGATTGCTATCTTTGTCCAATGGTTTATAAATGCTAGGGAAAGGTAACTAAGTCAATTGGTACTTAGGTTTGGCTAACTAAATGGTTGGAAACTAATTCTACTTGCCACGTAGAATTTCTAGCCAAGAAATATAATTTTAAGACTTTATTTCATTTTCTAGAAAAATATACGAGTGCTTCTATAAGCATACTTGTCCTTAGAAAATGAATAGATTGCCAGATGCGAAAAGGTATAATTTAAAAAGTTTCAAATCTAATTTAGACGGATTATTAGAAATTTAAATGGAATTTTAAAAGCAATCGAAGTAATTTGAATAAAATTCAAATATTTAACGAAATTTGTATTTACCAAAAATCGGGGTTGTTATAGGTTTGGTCGTCATTCTTGTGGTCGTTTATCCGTCGACTCCCTTATAGTTAATATTGTGCGATCAGAACCACGTATGTATAATGGGTATTGAAAATGGGAAAAGACCCGGGAGAGGCCGTGGTGACCCTAGTATTTGTTGAAATGAGCAAAGGAAATGGAAACTGATGAACTCCTTTGATCGTCAAACCTTTTTTTAGTCCGCGAATCCAATAAAGTGTTTGGTACCTCTGTCCTTAGTTATTCTAATGTGAAGTTCAGTTTATTTTATTTTAATTTATTTATTTTTATAAAATAGACGTAAGTAGATTGGTGTCACATAGCGGGGAGGTAGTGTGGAAAATCTAATTGTGAATGTGTCGGTGAAGGTGAGTAGGTTTTGATGTAGATTAAACGATGAAGCTGGACAGTCTCCTTTTACTTTAAATGATATCTTACATCGTTGAATCATTCAAATTGTTTTTGGTACCCAACATTCCATATACATATAAGGTTATTGGAGATTTTTCTACTGGGCAAGTGTTTGCTCAACCCTTCTTGTTTCAGGTATGAATCCGGAGTTGTGGCATGGAGTGACTTGTATGCATTAGGGTGCATCCTTTTGAGAGTAGAAAAAGTGTAGACGTTCAGTGTACTTCTTTCACAATTTGAAGATGTAATATTTTGAAACTTTATTTCAAGAAGGTTGACAAGAAACTCTTTTCGAAAATGTTTATGGATATATTGTGAAGATTTTCTTTATAAAAAGTCATCAATATTTATGTTTAAAATTGAGGGTGTGACACGCCTTTTCCCTTCTTCACTCCCCGGTACTCCTTCAGCCAACGAAGAGCCTGCAGAAGTATCACGTCATTGGGACATGAGACCTCTGGAGGGTACATGTCTAGCACCTTGTACGTCCAAAGACTGCAAAGTTCAAAGCATCACAAGTTAGCGCAAGATATTCAAAGGCATATGGAAAGCTAACTAGCAGTGAAAGAAAGAAAAGTTTTGAGTTATACCTCCTAGACCCTCCAGTAGCCGCCAAGGCTCTTCCCCGCTCCTCGAGAAAGAGACCCCATGAAGGCGTAGCACGCCCTCAAAGCTGCACCACCCCAGTCAAAGCAGGCTATCTCCCTGATGTTCCTCAGCGCGGGTAGGAAGGAAAGGTGTACCACATTGTGCCGGTTGGGAAACAGAGATGCACCGAGCATGTACAGCAGAAAGCATCGTGCCATCTGCTCCTCCTGGACTCTCCCCACTGGAGACTCCCTCCAAAGGGTCAATAGCTGGGCGTACTGTGCATCCTCCTTCTTCGTCTTCGGCACATACCCGAAGAGAAGCTTCTGAAACTTCGCATTTCTCCCCGTTATGGTGTCATAGGGGATAGGGTCACCTCCGATCCTCAGACTAGTGATCATCGAAAAGTCCAATGGCGTCATCATCATCTCACCGAAAGAGAAGTGGAATGAGTTCATCGTGTCCCACCACCTCTCAGCAAATGCCCTCACCAACTAGCGACCGTTGCTCACCCTTGCTAGCACTCCTACGAACTCCCCGAAACCTGCCACCCTCATTACCTCCCTCACCACCTCAAGGAGCCACTCCCAAAACTTTGGCACGTCAGCCGCACCACGAGATTGTTATCGCCTGCTGCTGTAAATAGCAGTATACAATAAACAAGCACAACATTCTAAAGCAGGGAATTGAAAAGCATGGTACATTGTATTGAAATGCAAATATTAAAAATGTACCTTGTCTCATCTCTCGGACAAGTGCTACTGCGGGTCCTTGAGGACCAAAGCCTCATCGTACATAGGCCTCTCCAACCTGTAAGCGTCCAGAAGCGAGGGCACTACTACGTGCTGGAAAGGCACGTAGGTTGCCTCATTGTAAGCCCTTCCACTCCTAAGATCTACCGTCGCCTCGTCAACCACTATCCTCTGAGGCACCTTCTCCTCACCCTCTGCCTCAGCCTATCGCTCGTCCCTCTATCCAGCCTCAAGCTCGGCTCGAAGCTCTTGCTCCCAAAGCTCAACCAAAGCCTCTGCTAACCTAGGCACCCCTCGCAAGGTCGCAGCCAAATCGGCAATAGTTGCCACCTCCAAGAAGTCGCCCATACTAATGTGGCGTGACGAACCTTCACCACTACCGATAAAGATCGCTGGCAGCTCTTACTCCTCCAGTAGCTTTTCTTCGACGACCGGGTCCTTCCCCAGGTCAGACCGAGGCTGTTTAACATGAGAGGCCTCCGCTGCCCTCTCCGAACCGCCACCACCGTGAGCCTCCGTGGCTCTCTCCTCCAAGTTAACCGCCACCTCTGATTGGCCCGTGGCTTCCTCCTCGCTCCTTGGTGCAATTGCACATGAGCCTGTTGCCTTTTGATCATCGCGACTGGCCTCATTTCCATCACCATCGCCATTGCCAACCATGGTAGCCGATGTCGTGGTCTCTACGGCCATGGCTACCAAGATCGAGACCCTCGGGGTCTCCGGGGCTTCCTCGATCACCACGTCACTCTCCAGAGGGGCCAGAGGCGGTGTAACCTGGACCCTTGGTGGTTGATCACCATTGGGTCACTATGCCCCATGATCGTTGTGAGAAAGAGATAGAGTCGAGAGAGCAGAGAGAGAGGAACGAGAGAAAGATAGAGAGAGTATAGAGTACCGAGAGAGAGAAAAAGCGCGAGAATTCAAACAGTGGGGCATATTGTGTACGCCTCACCCCGTTTATACCCCTCTCGACCGGTCCTCCCAGAATCAATTCTAGACCAGGTTCAAGTTCTAAAGCAATGCACGGCATATTGGGATATAGCGCACGGTATACCAACCTGGTATATAGAACTTTTGGGTCCTGAACCCTATTCAACAAGTACTTAGAATTCAAAGCATTCACTTCGAGGTCTAGTGTCTATTTACTGATACATTGTTCAAGGTTTTAACGAAGATCAACGGAAGTTGTAATGCCACCCGTGGTTATATACAACCGTGCATTCTTTCTATAGAACTGCACAGTGTAATTGATCTCTGACGATTCAACTCCTGAAACTAGTTTTTGGTGTTCAAGGCCACAACATTCTGTTTGATCGAACTCTACGCAGAAACAGTAAAAGTAGATGAACACCGACGAGAAGGAAGCATTTCGTTGATAAACCAAGGCAGCCCCCGGTGATTCATTACATGAAAAAAAGGAAGAAGAAAAAAAAAAGAAAAAAGATGGGGGGAAGTAGTCCTAAGGCTTCCTTCCTTCTTCTTCATACTCCTTTTAAGTCAATATCGCCCTTGGAGTCAACCCCGTTCGAAGTGTCATTTGCACCATCCGAACTATCATCAGACCTATTCGAATTCCCCTCGTTATCTTCTGCTGTGCCTTCAGACTCCCGCTCTAGCTCAAAGTCGGGATCGAGTTTGTCATCTTGGGTGTCGAAAGTGAAGTCTTGGAGGTTGGAATCGCAAGGCGGAGAGTGCAAATGGTAGTGATGAGTTGAGCGATCTGTTGGTTGAGGCTTTCAATCTCCCACTAGAAAAAGGCCACATCGGCCTCCAAGGGAATGATGCGTGAGATAAGAGCCATGTCTGCCATATATGTCCTTGAAAAGTTGGAAGCAACCTATTCTTGATAAGTTGGAAGAAAGGGGAAGAGACTTGAAGATTCTTAGGGTGGTGGATGGAATGAGGCACCACTTATCTTTATAAAGAGGTTGTAGCCGACGAAAGGGCATGCCTGTATTAATGGGCACCCTTAAAACAACCAACTGTTCTCAGAAATTGAAGAGTTTCATGGAAATTGATATACCGCGTGGCATCATGGTGCACTGCATGACATTTTAGGCTCTAAATTTTAGATTCTTTTCGAGGGTCCATTTGACTTCTCCCCATATCCTCCTTGGGAATGACATTTTCTGGCCGTTTTACATTAAAAATTTGATGGAATGTTATGGCTTGGTCAAAAGGCTTATTTTTTTCCCTCCGGGACTCGTCAAATTTTGCCCTTCGAGGTCTCGTCTCAAAATTCGCCCTTCGAGGGCTCGTCTCAAAATTTTGCCCTTCGAGGGCTCATCTTAAACTTTGCCCTTCGAGGGATCGTCTCGCTCATTTTAAAGCCCTCTAAGGGCTCATCTCATTTTTAGTCCCCTCAGCCGGGACGCATCTCATTCGTGTTAACCCTTCAAAGGGACTTATCTCGCTATTTGCACTCACTTTAGTCCCCAGAGGGCTTGTCTTAAGAGATTTTATGACACTTAGCACTACATGCACTCAATCTTCTTAAGTTTATTGCATGATTTCATAATTTGTCCCCCGAGACTCGTTTTACTTGCATTGTCCATATTGAACTACGTAGGCAGCTCCATGAGCGCGACCACCATCATCATTTGCTTGCACTTTAGTTTTCATGTGTTTTAGTCTATGTTTAAAGACTTTAGAGCAATGGATTGGGATTCCTATTCTTTAAGCGTCACTCATACAAACCAATGGTGTTCGAGTTCCGTTAAAGAGGGACTACTATAGTCACCCCAATCTGGACCTTGAAGCTTCTTTAAATGCCCCGATGATGAAATAAAAGAAATAATACCTCCGAGAGCTTAAATGAGGACTCCCATAACCCAGAAAGCCCAGATAACCGAAAAAGCCAAAAAACCTAGAAAGCTTAAGATTGAACCTTGAATACTGTACGACACATCTCTACAACGCATGGTGAAATAAAAATTAATACACCGCATGACATTTTGGAGAAACGTTCTGATTGGCTCAGTAAGCTATCAGCCACGCCCACTTGAGCCACAACTAGAAAATGGCTTGGCAGAGAAAGCACTTCTAGCCAGCCTCGAAAGCACCTACCCCATTTGCATTGATAATCCCTGGCTCTTGCCTATAAATACACCACTCCACTCAAGTGAAAAGGGCCCTTACACTCATTTTCTACCCCAATTTCTTGTGAAAGTTGTCACTAACATTCTCTAGGCATTTCTCTCTCTCCACAAACATTCCATTCTTCTCCACTTCCAAGGCTTAGTACTCCCCTAGCTTTGGAACCCCCAACACTCACAAGCTTCAAGCCCATATTCATTCTCCATTTTCCGTCCTCATCTACACTCATCTGCCATCATCCATCTTCATTCAAGCTCAACACCAAAGGTAAAAATCAAGTTTCCTCGGGCTAGGCTCTATCCTGGCTCTGAAGGGACTTTCTGTAGTCATGCGTGACCCTTTTGGTTAAGTATCCACTTAAAAACCATCATTACCCTGCTGAGAATAGGTTTGCGCTGTAGTAGTCCAAATCTTATGTGGAGTATCAAGAAGCAGAAAAGTATGATGAATATCAGCCCTCATAGAATTAAACAACCAGGTCATAACTAACGATTTTTTAGATTTAAATTTCTTCAGTTCAAAAGCCTCAACAGGTGGAATAACAGAACCCTCAATAAATTTTGACATCTATAGGTGCAGGAAAACGAAAAGGCCTTTGAACAGCACCAAGATCCAACGGCTACTTTCTTTTCCACACCGGAACCCTAGGCACACCGCCGGAGTTGAACCTGTAAAACAAACAAAGGTGAGCGCACCTTTGCCTTCTCGTGGCAAAGGGCCTCTAATGCCAAAGTTAGTATCTCGTACTAGTGAAAACCCTATTCTCAGTAGGTAATCAGCCAATAGCCAAGAATTGCGTACCTTTACCTCTAGGTTTACCTCATATTTATAGATCCTTGTACGCTTGCTGTCCAAGCCATCTCGCTGCCCTAAGTTTCCTTTCTCGTAAATGGAACCCAGAACATCAGGGATTCCCGTTCCCATAACTGCATATTTCCTTTTAGACCGTTTAGGAACTCTTTCCTTAATTGGCCGTTCACCCCATTCCCGTTGGGTATCTTTTCCAGATCTCGCTTTCTTACTGGGTACTTGCCATTCCTGGACTCTTCTGGAGCATCTCCTCCAAAACGCTGCTCCTGTTCGGCCCTCTCGTTGCCGAACAGACTACCTGGACCAATGATTTCTCATATCACTGGTCCATTTACCATGTGACTGGTCCAACAACTTCCTTTGCTCTTTGGACCATACCCCTGCTCAGGTATCTCGGACCTGGGACCTCTCATGTCCCCGGTCCTCTCTGCCGTTCACCGTGCTGCACGGCGGACGCTCCGATTATGTTTAACCTGGGTCCTACGTACCACGTGTTCGGGCCTCTTTTACACCTGTTCGGGATTCCCTCCCTACAACATCCCTTTGGCCTTAATAGCCAAAGTAAAAGTGTGAGACCAAATCAAATAGTTGGTACCATTCAACTTAATATTGCAAATACCCGGAGAAAAATTATCTTGAGTCCCTACACGACTCAACTCATCCTTATCACTAGCGGAAGCCTTTTTTGATTCCTTTGACATCTTAACAAAAAATTGTAGTATAGAGCTACAAAGCCTCTAAGTAATCTCAGCCTTTGAATAAACTAAAAAACACAAGTACTCAGTGGTGTACAAACAGCCCAGTGTTGTACGAGTAACCCAGACTCAAACGACCAAAAAAAAAAGTTTACAAGATTACCCAGTGCTGGAATGTGGTCAAAGGAGGTGAAATAATGGTCGCCGATGAGTTTCAGAACTGTACTTGATACCACAAGGTCGTCGAGCAAGATCCAGGTAGTGTCGGACGTCGTACAGTGTCGTAAGCCACAACGAAAGCAAATACATGACCTGGTTAGAGGTCGACGGCGGTGGATAAGAAGGTTCAAAGGCTTGTCGGCGGTGGAGATGTTGAAACGAGGGTTGTACGACGCTGGATGAGTTTGTTCGTGGTTGGAAACAATTCGGCGACCAAGATCCAAACCTGTCGGATGTCGTACGGTAGTTCTAAAGGCAACAGGAGGTGTAGAAGCAAAAATGATGTTAGCGAGGATTAGTCGGCATAGCGTAGATCGTCGGTAGGTAAGGCGTTTTATTTGTTTGAGACATCCGATCAAGATCGGTGCTCTGATACCATGTAAAGTATTAACGAGAGAGAGATGATAGAATTGGGAACCCAAAAGATTAGGGTTATGTTCTCTTTACATAAGAGTTATACAAGACTAAGAGAATAATTACACTGAGACTCTTATCTCCTATTCTAATTACACAAGGGCTCAATTACACGCTAATTACACATAATAACTTAACATATTCCCAAGAAAGTGCTCGCCTACAAGATCCACTAATCTCTACTCCGGTACTTCCACAAGTAATTCTTGCTATTGCCAGACCCTCGGTTACCCAAGTCTATGTTCATCGTCCTTTGACTATTACTCTAGTTAATTTTGCTCATTCTCCCCCATCGTCTCCTCTACCGTTTACAAATCCATTGGCTACAGATCCACCTCCAGGTTCCTCTCTTGACCCACCCATTGCAGAAAGGGTACAAGTGCTTGTACATCTTATCTTATTTCTCACTTTGTTTTGTATAATCGTTTATCCTCGTTTCAAGCTTTTTCTCTATCACTTTTCTCTGTTACTATTTCCAAGTCTTACCAAAGCTCTTTCTCATCCTGGTTGGCATTCGGCAATGCAAGAAGAGATGCGTGCTCTGGATTTGAATCATACTTGGGATTTGGTTCCCAAGTCTTCTGAGGCTCATATTGTTGGTTGTCGATGGGTTTTTACTGTCAAACATAACCTTGATGGCACTGTTGATTGTCGGAAAGCTCGCTTAGTGGCCAAAGTTTTTACTCAAGACCTATGGCATTGATTATATCAAGACATTCTCCCTGGTGGCCAAACTAAACTCTATCCGTGTTATTATATCTCTCGCTGCCTGAGAAACACGAATACGGATATAGATACGATACGATACGGATACGCGGATACGTGATTTTTCCAAAAAGTAGGATACGATACGTTGGGGATACGTTGAATATAAAAATAAATAAAAATAAATATATACCAAAAAAAAACCCTAGCAGAATACATCAGATTTTACTGTTAAAAAAAAAACCTAAATTAGACCAGAGAGAGATGAGAGACAATAAGTATAGGCATACAAAAAACCAAATTACTGTATATGTATTAAAAAGAAACCCATTAACTCAGGTATAAAAAAAACCATAACTCAGAGACGAGAGAGAAGAGAGAGAGAGAGAGAGAAAGAAAGAGACGAGAGAGAGAGAGAGCACAAAGCGGCGAGAGAGAGAGAGGAGAGAGACAAGAGACGAGAGAGAGAGCACAGAGAGGCGAGAGAGAGAGAGAGAGAGAGGAGAGAGACAGGAGAGAGACTTACCGTTACAGAGACAGAGACGAGGTTGAGAGCAGATCGACTCCTTCTTATTCCTCTTTAATCCATTTGTTTGAAACATACAGTATGTCCAAAACATATATATATATATATATACACCTAATTGCAGTTTTCACCCTTTAATTTTAAGTAATAACAATTTTAACCCCGCGCGTATCCAAAGCCTCCAAAACGTATCCACAGCGTATCCGAACGTATCCAAAACGTATCGGGGTACCAAAAATTAATGTTAAAATCTGGATACTCTAAAAAACGTATCGGACACGTATTCGGAGCGTATCCGTGTCCGATACGTGTACGGTACGTGATACGTAGGCTAAAATAGAGTATCCGTGCTTCATAGCTCGCTGCTAATCTTGATTGGCCACTCCATCAACTTGATGTCAAGAAAGCGTTTTACCCATCGGGAGAGCTGTTTTTATCAAATGACCTTGTTTTACCCATCGGGAGAGCTGTTTTTATCAAAACAGGAAGTATCTATTAATAGGCCTTTATCGTTTTACTCGTTTGAATATCCGTTTTGGTCAAAAGGGATAAATTTATATCTTTTGGATCCAAAAAAAAAAAAAGGATCCAAAAATAAAAAAAAGAATTTAGAGCTTTTTATTGTTTAATTTATTATCAAAAAAGCGTGAGTTTGTCAATGTAAGCCACTTTTGGTTGATTCCATCTTGTGTTTGGACGAACAGTTGTTGTTTGGGGTGTCGGTGAAATGAGCATGGAAACCATAGAGGGTTTATTGTCATTTCCATACGTGAAGGGGTGTTTGTCATTAAGAAAAGCTTCACGGGTGTCGGTGAAATTTATCCTAATTTTTTAAATAAATTTGAGCTTAACAAAAGAAGAAATTTACGGTAAACTAACCTGCTCCGGCTTTTGGATGCTTTTTATTATGATAAAATTACTGTATCCCAAATTCATAGAATGAAACCTATTTCCTTGGATCCTATTCCCTTCTTGTTTTGGAGGCAACCTAAGGGCCAAGCTTCAACCTCATTCTAGCATATCCCTTACCAATGTGATTTCTCCACGGATAATTTTTCTCAGACATTGGTGGATTAGTAGGAAATTTGGAACCATGCATTTGCTTCTTTGGACAAGTCACCACTCACCATATGTGTTATTTTATTGGCACACAATCCTTGCTGCAAACATCTTACCTCCTGAATTCTGTTTGTTTTTCCCACTAACGTGTTCAAACTTCTGTCTCACTCCTAATTTTGGTTTGGAAGCTCTCTGGAGCTATGCTATATAATGACAAGCTGACAAAGTGAACTGTTTACTACTATCCTCTCAGGCTCCCCCTGGTACGGCAAGGAGGAAAAGAAGGTCAGGAGTTAAGTGGAGGTTTGCAGACTCTGCCCCATTAAGGCCAAAGCCTCGTGGTTTTGGGGGCAAGAAGTGAGTGATAGTTTTCAGCTGTGTTATAGCATCTTTTGCATGCACTATCTTCTGATTGATGGAATGGAGAGTCTCAGGAGTTCTCTCAGCCGGGGGTTCGCACGTGTGCTTTCAATTAAAAAAAAAAATTGGCTTCTTGATATTCGCCATGTTCAACACTGGTACTGACTCTAGATATGCTCTGCAATCACTACTCTCCTTGTTGCATTTGTTAGTGTTGAATGAACATTTGTAATCTTGAATAGAATGAAGGTAATGGGCATATTTTGACCATTTAGTTTGACCATGTAGCTTTGTATTTCTGTTGGTAATGCTGTTAAAACAGAGTTCTTGGAGGAAATTTTTGTATGAAGTGATTTGCAATTTCGGAGTCTACAGACTCATAATTTCAAATTGTCACCGGAGCATCATTCTTGTGGAGACCAGTTTTTATCCATTCACTAGTGATGGGGATTTACTTCTTGAATTTTGGAGGAAGCGATAATCATTTGATCTACCTGGTCTCACTGCAAAACAACAAGGATTAGTGATACTTTGGCCCTTGGTGTTCAACTGAAACTGTACTTTCTTGTTTTTTTTTTTTGATACTTTATACTTTTCGTAATTTTTTTTTAGCTTTTTGTCTTAAATTTTTGGGATTAATCATTCGTTTTGACGAGAGAAATCAAAAAAGTATAAAATAACGATTGAAACAAAAAATACTGTTTGGTATTTTTTCATTTTCAATGAACTTTTTTACTATTTTGGATATAATTTTCTGCTTTTTAGATTTTTTTCATCGAGACAAAAATATAACGGATCTAACAAAAATTCAGAAAAGACCAAAAACAATACCAAATTCAAAAAGACAAAAAAGTTAGGAAAACCTATAAGCAATCAGCATTTTAAGCAAAGTACTTACAGAATTAATATTTCAGAAGTCACTTTAATCTATACCGCTAACGAACGTCCAAAATAAGTTCGCATACAGAAAACATCCCAACATCATGCCATAGCCTACAACATCACAAGTACTTTTTGTTTATACTGTAGAAACTATAAATTTTTTTTGAAAATATTGTATTGGCTATATATATATACAAGTTCATTAAATGTTTCGTAGTTAAAAACCTCGCGATTATTTGGATTGGATTGGGTTCGGCTCAGGTTCGGGTTCGAAAGTTTAGAAAACTGCCTCCATACTCCATAGGGTCAGATCAATTCGGGTACAGGAAGAGGAAAGAAAAAAGTTACCCCATTGAAGGAAAGATTTTCGCGGGACATAATAAAATGGAGGAAACGAATGGAATTCCAGAAGGCTCCGATCACAAATTCACAGTGACTGACGTCGACAAAGAATTGAATCCTGGCCAGAATAAGGATTTCGAGGTCAAGAATAAAAATGTTCAAATGGTGATTTTAAGAAAGAGGAAGAAATGAAGATAGGTCTTCCTTTGGAGGGAGGGTCTCCAAATATAGGGAATGAGAATTGAGTCTCTATTTGGGAGACCCCAAATAAAAATTGGTTGGAAGGCAAGAATCCTCCAAAATGAAGTATTGATGGACCAAATTCACATTAAAAACTATTTTTAATAAAAAAAAAAATGGCAAAAGTAACATTTTATTAAGAAAAACTTGACTGGGTACATCAAGTTTGGGGGAGGGGAGGGGAATCCATCACTAGGTGATGAGTAGGCAACCCTGTGCCGCTGCAAACCCCGCGAGCAAATGTTGGATCCTAGGAAAGATCGCCGAAAAACCGTCATTTCGATCCTCACAAACGGTTTGAGACACAGAGGCTGAGCACTTCCATACCTCAAAAGCTACATTTGAAAATTAGCTAGTCACTTTTTCAAAAGCACATAGAATGAGGCTCACTATTCTAACTTTATTGTATTTAAACTATTTTTTCTTTCTTTCTACTTCTGCTTTTCTATTCAAATATCTTTTAAAAAAACTTCAATTCTTATATTTTTCTACTTTAAAAAAATGTGTTGCCCGAGATCTTCGATCTGAGTCCTTCCTTCGTTGGTTCAAGAGTTGCCTAGCTTCTCCCCTAATCTGTAAAACGAACGCACAACTAAGACCAGGCCGGGGTTTTTCTGGCAAGGCCCTCCGGCGAGAGGATAAGTATGGGTGGAAAGAAAGTGTGAGAAGCTAGTGTAGTGTGTAGAAGCATGTACCTCTTAGGGTTGTCATCCTTTGGTATTTATAGAGGTCCCTTGACTTGCTGTTCAAGCACAGGCATGTGCCTCGCACGGATTGTGTGATGACATTATGACGTCACTGAACAAATCTGATAACCATTTTGGTGTGAGCTGGCACCCTCCATGTTCGCTCATGATTATCTTTTAGCGTAACCATTTCAGCACGTGAAGAGGCACGCGTCACCGTAGGTGACTGAGCACACGCTTGGCCGAGCCTAACACGTGACTCTTCGAGGAAATCATGCCGGCGGGGGCTACTTACCGGAAAGGTGGCCGAGCATGAGTATTAGTCTCACCAAGCGTAGGATACGTGTGGTGTTGTTGGGAAATCGTGGGCGTGGAGCCAAGCCTCAGGTTTGAGCTCGGCCTAGGACGGGCCCAATTTACACAAACGCGAACAACTATGTTCTACCTACTACAATAGCCCCTTAATCTCTGCCGATGCCGAGCGCGTGGTAGGGATTGACATCGAGCCTTGGCCGAACTTGACAAATGCCGAACGTGAATCATCGTTGATATGGATGAGATCCAGTCGAACCTCACCCATTTTTTCTTTCGCAAAGAATCCAACCGTCAGAGGCGCACCCCAATGGAAGAACGCCAGGTGTCACTGCATGGCTGGGTACGGCTGGTGATAGGATGACTGGCGTGGGCGAAGCTTTGCGGGTTGTCCCTTCACTGCCACGTGTCATACGCTGAATGGCCGTCAGTTCGGCTGTGTAGCGCTGGGCGGGAAACTCGAAACCCTAACCTCTCCTATATAAAGGGTAGCGCGAGGAGAGAGAGAGGTTACAAACTCTCTCTCTAGACCTCCAATGCCAGAGCTTCGTTCTGCGTCCGTTCCTCTTATGGTTTCGATTTACAGCATATTGTTCACCAGATCTCGCTAAAATTTCCAGGTATGCGTTTGTTTCCCATCCCTCTTATTGTTTATGCAATTTTTTGCCTTCTTCTCCCTTGTTTCCCTGGGATTATGGGAGGTTTTTGTTTCGCATGAACAGTACGACGCTGGGGGTGAACAGCGATGTTCATCTTCAGCTTCAACCTGTTCTTCCGAGCCCCAGCTCTGATGTTGGTGGGCTTGGCCGACGCTAGAGCTGGCCGAGCCCCATGGTTCGAGTTATCTGTCCCATCCGACCTTGAGTCTTGATAGTGAAGTAGGGTGGGCCAATA
Source organism: Rhododendron molle (assembly GCA_025413875.1). Lineage (NCBI taxonomy): Eukaryota > Viridiplantae > Streptophyta > Magnoliopsida > Ericales > Ericaceae > Rhododendron > Rhododendron molle. The sequence goes on along the minus strand of CM046391.1, from coordinate 30,181,909 downwards.
GGGTAGCCGAGCGTAGTGAGATCCTTGCCTTCTGGCCGATGACGAAGTTCCTCATTATTTTCTTCTTGTTTTGTTAGGTCTGGCTCACCCGATCATAGTCATCTCTTCCGACTCCGAAAGCTCGGGGGATGACTTCGCGGACTTGTTTATCCGAGAGTACTTGGAAAGGCGTAGAAGCCGACGCCAGGCCTCCTCAATTGCTTCAAATATGTCGGGTTCTAGTGACTTCAATGTCGAATGTGACTACGAGTACGGCAGCAAGTTTAATACTGAGCCTGAAATTTCTTTCACACCGTCAATGCATTCCGACGCCGAGCCCCAGCTGGGGCCAGAGGCCAAGTCCAGATTTAATCCTCAAGCCGAGGCCACAGCCTCCACACGGTCTGGGCGTAATGAAGCCCCATCCAAGGATAGAGAGGTCGCCGACCTTTACGAGAGGGGTCAAGTCTGTCCACATGCTCATTACTTTAGTGGGCGTCCCAACGAGTACGAAGATTTTTGCCAGACGTACAATATCCCCAATGACGTTGTCATTAGTCAGGTGGCTAACAACCGAATAAGGGATAAGAGGAAGCACCGCTTATGGCTATCTGTGAGGCTGGACTCCGCTTCCCTCTTCACCCATTTTGAGGGAGCTGCTGGCCCGGTTCGGCATAGTGCCACATTTTTTTGCTATCAACAGTTATAGGACAGTGATGTCAGTGATTAAGTTGAAGGAACTGCACGACCTTGAGTTCACAGTCGCCGACCTTTTTCACACATACATCATGCCCAGGCATGGCAGGACCGACCGTAGGTACTTGTGCACGCATAGTGGTAAGGAGCCACTAATAGATGGGCTGCTTGACATCGACAAGTGGGCTAACTTCTATGTCGAAGTTAGTGGCAATTATGAGTTCGGTGACCAGACGATACAGCTTCATGCTGTGCCGAAGATAAAAGATTTTTGAGGTTCTCCTATCGCTATTTTATTTCGCCGAGCGCGATTTCTTTCTCGAACATTAAGTTTCTAATGTTGTCTGGTCAATGCTTTTTTACAGATCACTGAGCAATTACGAAGAGACAACAAGATTTGGCTATCGAGAAGAACGTCGAGACGTTGAAGGCCCAGACCTGCCGCGACGCGCCGACGCTGTTAGGCTACGATCCCTCATACAAGGGGAAATTGAAGAGGAGGGAGAAAGGAGTTAAGCCGAGCTCGAAAGACGGGGCCAAGAAGAAGGTTGCCGAACAACAGGCGGGGAAAAACAAGCAGCCGAAGCCGAGTGAAAAGATCAAGGAGCCGAGGGTAAAGTTCCTAACTTTTAAAAAGTCAACAGATTTCTGGTTAGGGGAAGATCGGCCGTTTGCTGTTCTCGGTATCAACACACCTCTCTAAACTCTAGTACCCAACTTCGCAGGAGAGATGGGGAGAAGAAATGTCGTGAGGATGAGCATCAGGGATGGTGCCGCGGCTCGGCAGAAAGAAGCTGATGCAGCCGAGCCTGCTGCCAAGAAGCAGGAGGTCACTCAGGACTTCTTCCCTGCTAGGCTGCCGACTCCGATCCCAAGGGAGAAGGACCAAACTGAGTCATCAACTGCTAGTGGCTCGAAAGCTGTGGACAAATCTGGGGGCTCGGCTGATCGTACAATTATGCAGGAGTTCACACCTTCGTTCGCGATGCCCGAGGGCAGAATCGTTTCAATAAACGATAGTGTTAAGCTGGAGCCTGGATTGGCCCCGACGATGCTTCAAGGCTTGGCACTGCCGAACGATATGATGAAGGTTCAGGAAGAACTTCAGCTGAGCCTGGTTCATGCCAGTGCTTACATTGTTCAGGTATCCGTCCGAACCCAGCTTCTTTCCCAGTCTCTCCTCTATCGTGGATATTTATGAGCTTGTGTTCCTGCTGTCGTGTAGGCTGGCCAAGCGATCCTCTGAGCGTACAGCAAAGCCGAGCTCGTGTCAGCTGAACGGGCTTGCTATCACGAGGATCTGAAGGCCGAGCGCGCGAAATCTAGGAGTTACAAGGGGAGACTAAAAACTGCGAAGGCTCAAATTGCTGAGCTAGAGAGGGGGAATGAGGAGATGGCTGAAAAGCTAAAGAAGGCTGAGCGTGAGCTTGGTCAAGTATTGAGGCGAGAGAAAAGAAAAATGAAGGAGGTTGACGAGAAGGCGTATCAAGCTGGATATGATCATGGAGGTTAGGAGTACATTAGGGATGCTCGGTCGATGGTTAATGATGAGGTGAAGATGAGAGTGTTAATTGCATACCGAACCGGCTACAGGGATGGTGTAAAGGCAGTGTGTGGCATCTTGCAGCTCGAAGCAGACATGAACATGAGGAAATCAATTCATGGGCCCATTACTCCCGAGCTCGTCCTCCCTTATTCTGAAGAGGAATGCGCACCTCTTCCTCCGGAGGAGTTTCCCGAGAGTGAGGAGGAGATTGATGACCTCACCGACTTCGTTGCCAAGGGTGGTGATGGCTCTGGTGGTAAGAGGGTGGGTGATGGCGTTAATGTGACGATTACCGAGCGAGAGCCAGTGAATGCTGAAAAGGTTGCTGGGAAGGAGGCTAAAGCTGAAGTTGCGACCTGTAACGCCCCCAAAATCGGGTTCGTTAAATAATCATTTTATTAGATAAACAAGGCAGAGTCTAGCTCATTATTACATCCAATCTCCTTAGAGAGTCTTATATTACACAAAAGGGATGGTTATCTAAGGCTAACTAAAGCTCCTTCTCTTCCTCCATCCTAGCAAGTTCTTCAGCTCCAAAAGCCTCCAAGGTGTACAGCTCTCCTTGTTCATCTAAAAAGTCTGACACAATATACCAGCGTCGCCATCAGTATAATATGTCAGGGTCACATAAAGCAACACCGTGAGCTTGAAAGCTCAATAGAGTAACCCAAAACCCACTAACCCTTAACGTACACTTAGCAAGTCATGTATATATCATAAAGGGTCATAAACAACACATTTAAATCATCGACAATAATAAGAATAATGACACATCCGCATTCGCTATCTATCGTTGGTGTCCATATCATCAGAATTTTCCTACGCAGCGTTTCGTAATAGGTTTCCCGTTTTCACTTTACCAAAACATTTCAAAATCAGTTTTAACACACACTACCTCACAATGGTTCCACCACCACGGATTCCCATTGGAACACACACAACCTCACAATGGTTCCGTCACCACGGATTCCCATTGGAACACACACAGCCTCACAATGGTTCCGCCACCACGGATTCCCATTGGAACACACACAGCCTCACAATGGTTCCGCCACCACGGATTCCCATTGGAACACACACAGCCTCACAATGGTTCCGCCACCACGGATTTCCATTGGAACACACACACCTATCACATTATGATTATCACACTTGATCATTATGTAGTTTCTAAAATATTTCATCCATGTTAACCGTATCTTAGGTATCATGTCTCTACTTATCCAATTCCATGTGTCTCTTAACATGCATCGACTCCGCGGCGGGACTTTTCACGTAAACATGCAATAACAATTAACAAAATCATCCAACTCTATATTAACATGCTTGTTCATATGACAAGAAAAGCAACAATGCATACGATCGTCCTTAAAAGGTCAAAATACGAGTACTTTCTTTTAAAAAAAAAAACACTTTATCTTTAAAAACGGCAACGTATAGCCTTCTTTTGGAAATTCAAAACAACATATGTTTATTGACGAGTTCGTACGACAACAAGCATCTATCATAAGATCAAGCAATCAAGTAGCCATAAAATCAAAGTAACTACGTACTTTTAATAAGAAAGTTCTACGAGCTAAATACCACGACTAACTTTATTTTTAGCGAAAATAGTTCGAAGAATAAGATCATGAAAACAATACAAGTACTACATTTACTTAGAGAAGTAGGTTCAAAGAACTCTACCGTTCTTCTTGGCGGTAGGAAGACTAAGAAAAGAACGACGAAAAGAAAGTCGGCAAACGAACGGAGTAATGACTTACGATAAGCTTCCAAGAGCTTCGAAAGAGACTGGTTTCTCTCGAAACTAGATTGTGACTAACACTACCACTAGTTTTGGATCGAGGTGGTGGTCGAATGGTGGTTTAGTGGTGGCACTAGAAGAGTTTCTTGAAGAACTAAGAAGAAGACTTCAAGAACAAGAAGAAATTAACAAGAACAAGCAAGAACACTTATGCTTTCAAAGAGAGAAGTTGGAGAATGGACAGGTGTGAGTTCAAATGAAGGAATGGCTTGGTATTTATAGTCCAAGAGCTCTCTCTCTCTCACTCTAGCCAAAATCTCTCTCTCTCTCCTATCTCTCATTTTTTTTTCCACCAAATCTTGCTTCCTTGCAAGAAACATCCTAAAACCTAGGCTTGCATGGCTATAATGTGTACTAAAGATTGGATTTCTGGAAGATTTGGCAAGGAAGGAGATTTGTTTCAAGTATAAAACTAGGGTTTGTACAAGATTTGGCTTGTAAGGAGAATCCCATGGGATTTGTATGCTTTCCAAAGGTACAAAATGGAAGATTGGAAGCACACAATCAAATCTAGCAAGGTACATATCTATCTCTTTCCCTTTCTTCCTTCTCTCTCTCTCTCTCTCTCTCGGGTTCCTCTCTCTCTCTCTCTCTCGTGTCTCTCTCTCTCTCTCCCCCTCTCTCTCTCTCTCCCTTGTACTTCCATGGAAGTATACATATATTATAGTATATATATAAGTACTTTGGGTCCTTGAAAATCTTGTATTTTAAACCAAAATTAGATTTTCTAAATATAAAAATCTATATACACACATGCTATATACAATATTATATATTTATCTATATATATATATATATACATCCAAGTACTTATATAATATATCCAAACAAGTAATACAATATCTAGTCTAGATAATCCAATATCTAATAAACTAATCTACTACTTTCAAGTACCAAGTCCTTTATTAATAACCTAAGGTACTAATCCTATTTTAATCAAATAACACACATGACAAAATCTATTATTTTAATATCCTAGTACTTGGTGGGCAAGTAAAGCCATTATCCAATGGATAATAGTTTCCCTAGCAGATAATAACCAATGGGTAATGGATGGTAAGTACTTTGGTCTATCGTCCAATGGGTAAAGAATCTCCTAACGGTTTTTAACCAATGGACAATACTGAAAAGTATAATACTGGATTAAGTACTATACTTAAGTACAAAACTAATCTAATCTCGTCCTTTGGGAGATTAATCAAGGTTCTCCTATTATCCAATGGGTAAGGATAACCCTAACATTATCGACCAACGATTAATAGTTTAAAGGTTCAAACGGTTCAAAAGGTCAATCTAGGGTTACAAGCTCAAGAGTTTCAGAAGGTTCATAAGTCACGAGAGTCATAAGGTTTACTTAGCAGACGGTAACTAGGTTAAATGATCGATAGGTTCAAAAGCTAGCCAGGCTGGCTAGTGTAGACACCCCAATCTGGGCTTCCAGATTACTTTACTTTCGGTTTTTGACTCCCCGATGATGAAACGGATCAAGAACACCTCGGGAATGATAGGTGTTTGAGCTTTGAGTGTTTGAAGCCCTTAAACCTAACCTAACCTAAGCCACTTCCAAAAGCCAAACCCTACTGACCCGCGCCAGGGCGCAATCATCCTGCGCCAGGGCGCAACCGTCCCGCGCCAGGGCGCACCCTCGCGCGACAGAATGACTCCCTCGCGCGAGAGTCAGCCTGGGTCAAAGTCAAAGATTTGACCGTTGACCCACGCGCGACAGCTCTCACACTCGCGCGATGGTCCCATTCCATCGCGCGACAGTCCCAAACCTGTCACAGTCACCTTTATCAGCTGGGAAAACTTAGCCATGAAGTAAACCCACAACCTGCACGTCTCTTTGCACCAGATCTACCTCCCCCTCTCCATTTATGGAAGGTGCTAACTCTATAAATACCCCCCCATTTGTTCACTTTCAAAGGGTTAACAAAAATTGGCATTCAAAGGCTTACACCTCAAGAACAAAGCTTGTTCTTCCTCCTCCATCACTCAAATCCCCCTTTTCATCTCAACTCAACTCAAAGTTCAAACACTTTTCAAACCAAAAGCCAAAGGTATAGCTTACCTTTGTTTTGCTCTCTGTTCTGATCTCTGAGGGGAACGCTGGTAATCAATACCAGTCCTGGCCCTAAAGTTAGCAGAAATACAAGAAACCGTGGCCTAGCATTCCCTCGTGCGATGGACGCATTCTCCCGCGCGACAGTCCTCTGTCTCGCGCAACAGTCCTCGTGGGGTTTGGGGATGCTGGCCTTTTCTTGTTTCATCATGTTATTATTTATTTTTGAAGTATGTTAGGTTTTAGCTCACTGTTGTGCATGTTAAAATACATAGTTTAGCTTTTATTGCGTATTTACTTTGTTGGAATGCTTCTGGGTTGTATCTGGATCTGTGCCAGAGCTCAGAACATGCAAAGCAATTCCTGGAAATCCAGTCAGGACACTCGCGCGAGGGACTCACTGTCTCGCGCGACGGTCCTCTGATTTCCAGTAGCTGCCTTTGCATGAGCAGCTTGGCCCTTGGCCTTTGTTTTGGTACCCCCTCTGTTTAGGGGTTATATTTCATTCATTTAAGTTCCTGTTTGTAATAATTAGTCTTAATTATTTACTTTCAGTCTATATAAACTGCTTGGTTTGCCCCCTGGGTGTGCACTGGTCCTTCCAGAGCCCAGAAGGGGATAAAATTCAACCTGTGGTGAGGTATGAACCCTCGCGCGAGGGAGTAGTTATATCGCGCGATGGTCCTCTTTGCATGCGCGTAGATCCATGCATGCAAAGGTGGCTGTCATGTGTGATACACTCATTCCATGAGCAGCTTGGTTTATTTCTGATCAGGGGTTAAGTTTTATCCCATTTTCATAGTATTCCATCCATTCATGCCATATTCAATCACATCCTGCAAACATGTTACAGTTTTAATCCCTGATTAACTGTTTCCTCGCCCTAATTGGCTTAAAATTGATCAAAGAAGAATTCGAATCACAAACATTTGCAAAATGCCTAAGTAGAGACCGATCTCCGGATTGGGCGAGAGGGGTGCCTTAAAAACCTTCCCCTCTCGTAACCTGGCTCCCGAACCCAGATATGGTTATGACGGACTGGTTCCTTCACTTTTTCAAATCAAATAACGTGGCAGGTGCTTCGAAATACGGTTCCTTGGGTGTCGGACCTTCAAACTCGAGTGGCGACTCTGTATTTTCGCGAGCGCCTACTTCTCCGCTCGCGCTCCCTCGATTACGGGCCCTCGCTTTGGAATCCAGAAATTCCAGGGCATACTGCCCATAGTGGCGACTCTGCTGGGGATAATCGAACCGATATTGATCCATACTTAGAGTTTAATACACTTGTGAACAGTTTCTTAAAAGTCTGTCAAAACGATGAGCTTCGCGCTGCCGAAGGCTGGAATGGTGATTTAACAGGACCCCGTGTCCGGCCAATCTGATCTAGGACTTTTTCGATTGTTCACTTGCGTAGTTTCCTCTAAAGATGGACTAAATAAAGTGAGCCGAGCTTGAAAAGGTATTTTGCGATTTTGTGATTCTTCTTCTTCTTAATCAATTTCTAGCATCTCATTTGCATCGATGTGGGATAAGCCTCGTTGGATCGTTTTGGCAATCCGGCACGGTTTACCGGAGCCCGGGGACCCCGAATGACCAACAACCTTCGACGATGATGGGTCATGCTATCGTTTGACCGTTGCTCTGCGAATCGCGAGTAACGGGAGGTATATCTGTGGCCCTAGTCCGAGGAACCCGTTATCAAACCAAAACCGGCCTTTGCATATACAAAGCATTAGAACTCTCCAAACTAGGACAGGTACCTGCAGGGTAAGATCTACTTGCATCTAACCCCATATACTGTCTACGTGTTACTGATTTCCCTATCGCATGCACTGTACATACACTGTTTTGCATAGGAGCATGCTTAGGGCAGTTCTTTCTTTCGAGTTTGTCTTACGCTGTCTAAGACGTAGTTGGACCCGATGAGGAGTCGTTCATTCCGTTGAATGTTCGTTATCAATTTCAAAGTCCTTAGTTCAATGAGACTTTGAGAAATCAAAATTTGCTAAATCCTCAGCTCATGCCTAATTGAGGATTCAACCGACAATTAGGAATAACAAAGTATTGATGCTGTGTCACTGGCGCCACCAGGGTTGAAGTGCGTTGTCACTATACACCACGTTGTTCAAGGTTAAAGTGCCATGTCATCAATGCCGAGTTGTTTCTAATTCAAAGTTAAATCTTCAAAAGGGACTAGACGAAGATTTAGTCTATTTTGACATCTTTTAGGATCTGTCGATCTACATGGGGACACATCGCCGAAAAGAATTCTGAGGATTCTGGCAACGTCTGAAACTTGTGAGGCAAACTTGTCTCTGAAACTGTACATACATACATGTTATTTTGCATAAGAGCATGTTTAGGGCGGCTTCTAGGTTGTCACTCGCTTTCGAGTCTGTCTTATGCTAATTTGGACGCTGCTAGACCCAATGAAGAGTCGTGCATCTCGATGGTGCATGTTGTTAATTCTTAAAGTCCTTAGGTCAGCGAGACTTCGAGAAATCAAACTTTATTAAATCCTTGGCTCATGCCCGGTTGAAGATTCAACCAAAGATAAGGAACCACAAAGTATTGATGTCGTGATATTGATGTCATTTTGGTTATCGTGCGCAGCACGTACACCGCCCCGGCTAACGCGCGTTGTCGTTGAAGCCACCCCGGTAAAGGTGTCACGCCATCAATACCGAGTTGTTCTAAGTTCAAAGTCGACTCTTCAAAAGGGACTAGTCGAAGACTTAGTCTGTTTTGGCATCTCTTAGGATCAGCTTGATCTATTCAAAGGATACACCCTCGAAAAGAAATTTGAGGATTTTGGCAGCGTCTGAACATCATGAGACAGAATCGTCTCTAGTTTTAGAGTCTAGGGTTGACACCGACAACGATGTGTGCATTGCATTCTAATTGCTGTAGGAACACCACTGAGCTTTCACTTATTTTACTGTCTAGTTCATAGCCATTGCACCGAGCAAGAGAGTACCGAAAGGAAGAGCCAAACCTACTTGGGAACGTCTTCAGAATCCGAGTCAAAGGTTGGTCAGGTTACAATCCCAATCAGTCACAACGGAAGGCTCTCCGCGCTCTTTATTGGCTGCTCTACAGTCAGGGTCACCACCGGTTATACAGGAAGGGCAACCAGCATCCCCATCTTCTGCATATGTGCTACGAAGGGAGATTTGACACCAGAGGTTCAACCACTTTCTCTGGAAGACATGCTCATGAACCTCCAGAACAGTATCACCGCTATGCAGCAGAGGGCCATCTAGACTGATGCTAACATCACCCGTCTCAATAACCTTGTCAACACTCGTCTTCCACCTCCACTCGAAGAGGAAGGCGAGGACGATGAGGATGACCAGGAGCAGCCTGTCATGGTCCCAGATCCGAATCACGAGGGGCGTCTCATTGTTCAGCCCAATCCTAGGAAGGCTCGGGCGCTTGCTGCAAACCCGAATCTTGCGGGTAAGGAACTTGTTCAAAACCCTGACATAGCTGCTCTTATGGCCAAGATGGCAAAGCTAGAGGAATCCGTCACCAAATCTGAAAAGATCAACACAAGCGGAATAGACTTGGATCGTCTTTGCTTGTACCCTAATGCTAAACTGCCAGACAAATTCAAAATGCCTGACTTGGTCAAGTTCGATGGGAGCGGTGATCCCAAGACTCATCTCTATGGCTATCATGCCGCCATGAAGCTACTCAAAGTAGAAAGTGAGGCCATGTCTCAGCTTTTCCCTCAAACTCTCTCAGGGCCTGCCTTCCACTGGTTTCTGTCGCTCGATATTTCCAAGAGAAAGACTTGGGAAGACATTGGGGCTGCCTTCATTGCTCAATACAACTACAACTCCCAGCTCAAGATGACTATTCGAGAGTTAGAATCCACGAAGATGGAAGCCAAAGAGTCCTTTGCGGATTTTGTTAAAAGGTGGAGAGCCAAAGCCGCTCTAATGATTGAGCGGCGAGAGGGATCAACTCCGCATTATCTCCCGCAACCTGCATCTCGACTATGCTAAGCATCTCGTGCTGGTTCAAGCATCTGCCAACTTCGAGACTTTCTTTGAATCTGGCCTGGCCATCGAGGATGCGCTGCAAAGTGGGATTTTGCCAAGAGGGGAGTCTTTTTCTTCCAATCCTCAGAAACCAAAGTCGAAGGCTTACTCTGGAAACAGTAGCACACTGTTTGGCGGTAGCAATTATGCCAGCACGGCTACAAGTGGGGATAACGCTGCTGCTTCCCCTAATCATACAACCGATGTCAATCAGGTTCAAAACGCCCAAAGCTACCGGGCCCGAACCCAACCTCGGAGTTTCTCTGCTTTTGAGGCATCTCTATCCGCGGTGATGGAGAAACTTGTCAAGTCCGGGCATCTCAAGCCTTTGACCCCAACTTCCCCTCCCAAAGTCTTACCTGCTGGTTATAATCCTAACCTCTTCTGTGCCTTCCACCAAATGCCTGGCCATCACACTGACAAGTGCTATCATCTTCGACATGAGATTCAAGATCTTATTGATGATGGCACGGTCCAAGTTCCGCCAAAGCCCAACATTATTTCCAACTCCTTGCCTCAACACGGGTCTGACCCTCTGGTTGGTCAGGTATCTATCAGCTCCACTCGAATCAACCCGAACTCCACCATATTCAACCCTAGCCACTATATCATCCCAGTAAATCAACCCAAACCCATCGTATCCATCCCGTCCGAGCCGGAGGTTAACATGATGGTTGTAAGTTGGGCAATAGAGGTTTTCACTGCCGACATCTGGTTTGATAGTGATGAGGGGCTTACAAATGAGAAGATTGACTAGCTGAGGTCCATTGATCAAAGGAGCATCGAGTAGGTTTGGTCGAGAAGCCAAAGGAAGCCGAAGTGCTGTTGCTTGGGCCTGACGCCCGCTGGATCCTACCTCTTTTGTAAAAGCTATGGGTAGCTTTTTTAAATATTGCGTTCTCAAAACCGCGCCTAGTTTGCATTGGCGATATGTCTGAGTCTGTATGACATAGTCTTTTGCGTTTGTCTAAAAAACTAGCTCTGAGTCGGAGTTCGTGCCTCTTGGCCCTCCACGTCGTAGCTTTTGTTTCAAGTCTTGAGTCTGCTGTACTTGGCAAACCCCGAGGGTTTTTATGATATGCATTGTCTTGTTTCTTAGTACTTCGCTGGCTTTTATATAAACTGTGTCGACCCTGACGACGAAGGGATAGATTTCGATGGGATCATCCCCAAGGAAATGTGTTCCCTCGCCGAAAGGGAAGATAAAAGGCATGCTCAGCCTATTAAAAGAAGAAGTAATTTTCAATAAACTTGAAAGACAAGTATAACCTCCTGAAAGGTTCAAAGTTGGTCCAAGAACTGTTCCCAGAGGAGCATCAGACCCGGTCAGACAAGCGTCAACGTCTTGGAGTGGTCTCATCAAAGATTCGCTTGGCGTTAATCCTGAGATAAAAAAGCATCAAACCCCCTGCTACCGGGTGCCAATCCAGAAAACAGAAGCTCAAGAAGGCTCCGGGCCTCATACCATGTTTAAAAGCAACAACAGTGGCGTTCCGCTGAGTACAAATGAGAAAATGCACAAAACGGCCCGGAGTAAGGCATGTCAACTGAAGCACTTTTGACTCTATGTCATTAAAGTCGTTGTACCTGGGGCTGCAGCCAAAGATCGATGACCTCGACGGCAACAAATTCAATACCATGGTCAACCTGGATCAATTCAAACGCAACTTTTCCCTGAGAGAAGCTCGTTGGGCTGAAAACCCCGAGGGTGGGCAGTTCCAAGCAAAAGTTAGAGCAGCCTGCTAGCCCGAAAACCTATGAAGGGGGTCTAGGCAAAAGTGATAGGCAATATTCGAAAGCTCGCTAGACCGAAGACCCGAATGGGCGGTACTAGGCAAAAGTTAGAGCGCAAAAGGAGAGGTAAATACTCGAGAGTTAACCCTTAGCCTGAACTACGTTTTGACCTGATTCCCTAGCTTGGGATACGTAGGCAGTCTCTCTTTGAGACTCGGTCACAAATCTATCAATTGGATCCATGGTTGACATTTTAGTACACATCAAAGGTCGAAGAGGATCGAAGATCAAGCTGCGATGAAGGAATCAGAAGGGGGAAAACCTTTGCCTTTCAATTTTATTGCAAACTGCTTCTTCAAATTTACAGGCTGAGCATAAGTCTTAAAATATTTGAAGCATCAAAAACAGAACGAAATGCTAGAAGCCTAATGGCTCACAGTTTATTCTAAGTTCAGTGAGGTCTGGTATGAGCAGCTGCAGCCTCGCGTGCGTGCTTTTTCAACTCCAGCGGTAGCCTGCTACTGCCCTCGAATGACGTTCCAAGGGCTTTTGCCTAGTCTTGTCATACCATGCAAGTCATATGGACTTAATGTGACTGCACGGGGGTGTCGGTTTCAGTCCGGGCCTATATGAGTCATCTTTTGCGTCTTATGTCCATCTTTGCGGCATTTTTCTAGTTTTTCAATCAATTGTAATATCGGGATGCTTTTCTCGGTTTTGTTTGTACAAGTCTTTGTGCCTTTTTGCGTCTCTTGCAAGTGTCAGTTTCACCTGTCTAGGAAATGTTGTGAGTTTTGGCCGCTTAATGCCCAAAATTTCATTATATTCTGTGTGCCTAAGGGTTCGCATTGTACCCTGGGACTCTTTCTCCCTTTTCATTTGAGCTAGGTGAGTCTGTACATGTGCGCATGTCTGTGTGTCAATTGTCAATGCAAATTAGATATTAGCGGCTAGAAAGTGCAATTTTTACATGTGCTACCCTAGCTCCTGTAATCCACAAGCTGTGGAAATCTCATAAGCAGCAAGGGTATCTCGGCCCAAGGCCAAACAAAGCATTTCTAGGGCACGTCCGCCCAAGCATTGAAGAGAGGGCACACAAGCCCAAATTCGTCAACTGGGGCATGCCAGCCCATTCAGCGTCTATCTATCTGGGTGCGCATCTCAGAAGTAACTGGCAGTACAGTAATGAGGCTCAGTGGTAGTCCTTAGGCGTCGTTGTCCTCCTAGGAGCCGCCCTTAGCTTGCATCTGCATTTTCAATTTCGTATACATCATTGCATATTGTGTATATTAAATGTTGAAGCAGAAAGATGGTCCCAACATGGTTGCCGTCATACAGATTTGGTTTGCCGAAGGATGCGATGCAATCTCCTGCGGTTTTGTTATCGTTGGTTAGTGGATGCGATGGAAATCTCCTAACTCTCGATTTGGTTTGCCGAAGGATGCGATGCAATCTCCTGTGGTTTGTTATCGCTGGTTAGTGGATGCGATGGAAATCTCCCTAACTCGATTTGGTTTGCCAAAGGATGCGATCGCGATCTCCTGCGGTTTTGTTATCATTGGTCGGCGGATGCGATGGAAATCTCTCCGCCCAATTCTCGGTTCAGAAACCAAAGGATGCTATCTGCGGAGCCGCTTTCAACGACGTACCGATCCTGTCAAAGTTCCCCAGCGGTTTGATCAATCAGCACATTGATCTTCCCGTCCGCATTCACGATAGCCAATCCTATCAAAGTTCCCCAGCGGTTTGATTAATCAGCACATTGATCTTCTCGTCCGCATTCACGACAGCCGATCCTGTCAAAGTTCCCCAGCGGTTTGATCAATCAGCACATTGATCTTCCCGTCCGCCTTCATGGCAGCCAGTCCTGTCAAATCCATCGATGGCGATCATTGTATCGTCCGCATTCAACCACAACGACGATCAGATTATCGTCCAATGGTCTGTTCATCCGCAATTGTTTGTTCCCCAGGAGAGTCTGTCTTGGCCTGTCCCGAACGACAATCACCCTCAGTCTAGCCGCAAGTGCATCTTCCAGCAGGCTTATTGCTCTGTCTCGGATGGTCTTTGATAAGGAGATTGCCTCTAATTCCCAACAGATGGAATTCAACCTACCTGACACGACCTACCCGTGTTTGTTGGAATACTTTGTGCCGAGGATAGCTTGATCCTCAAAGAACGACGGCCTGTCCTGGCCCAAATCTGCAGGCGACGGCTGTCACGCCCAAAATCGATCAACAAGCGGCGATGCAATCGCCCACTTCTACTTCCATCCCTAGCGACGGTCCATCCGTCTGCTCAACCAATCGTTACGTAAGTATGCTTGTGTACTTTACTTGTTTCGCTCTGGATTGCCTTGAGGTGTCTAGAATTCTTTGACGTTATTTGTACCAACTCAATGGTGCTCCAAGCATCGTCAAAGAGGGGCTACTGTAGACACCCCAACTGGGCTTCAGACATTTTACTTTCGGTTTGACTCCCCGATGATGAACGGATCAAGAACACCTCGGAATGATAGGTGTTTGAGCTTTGAGTGTTTGAAGCCTTTGAACCTAACCTAACCTAAGCCACTTCCAAAGCCAAACCTCATCGACCGCGCCGAGCGCAATCATCCTCGCGCCAGGGCGCAACTGCCCCGCCAGAGCGCACTGGCGACACGACTCCTCGCTGAGAGTCACCGGGTCAAAGTCAAAGATTTGACCGTTGACCCACGCGCGACAAGTCACACTCGCGCGATGGTCCCATTCCATCGCGCGACAGTCCCAAATCTGTCACAGTCACCTTTATCAGCTGGGAAAACTTAGCCATGAAGTAACCCACAACCTCCACGTCTCTTTGCACCAGATCTACCTCCCCCTCTCCATTTATGGAAGGTGCTAACTCTATAAATACCCCCCATTTGTTCACTTTCAAAGGGTTAACAAAAATTGGCATTCAAAGGCTTACACCTCAAGAACAAAGCTTGTTCTTCCTCCTCCATCACTCAAATCCCCCTTTTCATCTCAACTCAACTCAAAGTTCAAACACTTTTCAAACCAAAAGCCAAAGGTATAGCTTACCTTTGTTTTGCTCTCTGTTCTGATCTCTGAGGGGAACTGGCAGGGCCAAGGCTGGTAATCAATACCAGTCCTGGCCCTAAAGTTAGCAGAAATACAAGAAACCGTGGCCTAGCATTCCCTCGCGCGACGGACGCATTCTCCCGCGCGACAGTCCTCTGTCTCGCGCGACAGTCCTCGTGGGGTTTGGGGATGCTGGCCTTTTCTTGTTTCATCATGTTATTATTTATTTTTGAAGTATGTTAGGTTTTAGCTCACTTTTGTGCATGTTAAAATACATAGTTTAGCTTTTATTGCGTATTTACTTTGTTGGAATGCTTCTGGGTTGTATCTGGATCTGTGCCAGAGCTCAGAACATGCAAAGCAATTCCTGGAAATCCAGTCAGGACACTCGCGCGAGGGACTCACTGTCTCGCCCGACGGTCCTCTGATTTCCAGTAGCTGCCTTTGCATGAGCAGCTTGGCCCTTGGCCTTTGTTTTGGTACCCCCTCTATTTAGGGGTTATATTTCATTCATTTAAGTTCCTGTTTGTAATAATTAGTCTTAATTATTTACTTTCAGTCTATATAAACTGTTTGGTTTGCCCCTGGGTATGCACTGGTCCTTCCAGAGCCCTGAAGGGGATAAAATTCAACCTGTGGTGAGGTATGAACCCTCGCGCGAGGGAGTAAGTGTATCGCGCGATGGTTGTCTTTGCATGCGCTTAGATCCATGCATGCAAAGGTGGCTGTCATGTGTGATACACTCATTCCATGAGCAGCTTGGTTTATTTCTGATCAGGGGTTAAGTTTTATCCCATTTTCATAGTATTCCATCCATTCATGCCATATTCAATCACATCCTGCAAACATGTTACAGTTTTAATCCCTGATTAACTGTTCCCTCGCCCTAATTGGCCTAAAATTGATCAAAGAAGAATTCGAATCACAAACATTTGCAAAATGCCTAAGTAGAGACCAATCTCCGGATTGGGCGAGAGGGGTGCCTTAAAAACCTTCCCCTCTCGTAACCTGGCTCCCGAACCCAGATATGGTTATGACGGACTGGTTCCTTCACTTTTTCAAATCAAATAGCGCGGCAGGTGCTTTGAAATACGGTTCCTTGGGTGTCGGACCTTCAAACCCGAGTGGCGACTCTGTATTTTCGCGAGCGCCTGCTTCTCCGCTCGCGCTCCCTCGATTACGGGCCCTCGCTTTGGAATCCGGAAATTCCAGGGCATACTGCCCACAGCTAGATAGGATTTCCGGCCAAAACGAAGGCTTAAGACCTAGTCCTAGAGACGACGGGAAAATGGTGGTTAAACAGCGATTAAAACCTAATTACGATTGTCCAACGAGATTAGTAACGACCGATTTTTGGTTATGGAAATAAAAATCCAAGTAGTAGAATAAAATTCAAATTTTTAATGAAATTTTTATTTACCAAAAATCAGGGTCGTTACACGACCGATGCTGCTGCTGATGTTGCTGTAGATACTACTGCTCAAGTTTGAGCATATTGTTGCCAGCTTCATTTTGTTATTTGAACTTTTTGTTGGGCTGGACGGCTCTGAACTTGGAATTTGCTGTACCAGGTGTAATAGTTGATGGGGGGCGGCACTGAACGGTTTACCAAGCCGTACCTTCCTGTTAGGATTTTCTGCAATGCTTTTGTTTTTTCCATGATCGAATTCACGTCTGATTTTTGTTTGCAATCTGTTCTGTTGAGCTTAAGTGAATGTTTGCGTGCCTTGGAAAAATTTGGTAATCTTGTTTGTTAGGATGGTAGATATCCATAGCCCCCACTTTGGTCTGGGTTCGGCTAAGTCGTTGGATTTTTGATGAGTGTGGAAGTTAACTGTGGTGTTGTAACTGCCGAGCCTTGACCAAAGTAGTGGACGAGATTTAGTAGGTCGCCGAACGTGAAACAATCTTGGACTATGCTTCAATTATTGTGTATGAGTCTTGGATCAACATAAGAGTGCGAGGTGCCTCATTGCCTGTGGCTGGGGCATGGCCAAAGTGCCAGCCCCAGGCCAAGGTAAGATGGACTTTGAGAGTTTTGAATGTTTTGTGGGTGGTTTGCTCGCCAGTAGTGCGAGTTTAACCTTTCGGTGGCTGACCATGGTGTCATGCCAAACTGAACCGAAGCCTAAGTTCCATCAGTGATGTGTGTTTTAGGTTCGGTGGACCATATGTCTGTTGTTTGCTTCTTTGGGCGGTAGTAGTGGTTGAAGCTAAAGGCTTAAGAGCCGTTTGTGGGTGTGACCAAAGTTATCGTTTGAGGGAGGCAATTCTGCCGAGAGTGAATTTGTATGTAAGTGATAAGAAAATGTTAGATTAGTACCGAAGATCCTACAATGCCGAACACAAAAGTCATCCATTCATTTAAGAAACTTTGGGTTACAAGATGTAAAGTGGAGAAAGAAATTTATGGGTCGTAGCCATTTGTGGAAATAAAGAACATAGATAAGAAGGCCGAAGCCAAATAAAACTTAAAAGTTTGTTAACCCGGAGGTTTAAACCAAGGATAGGGTGTAGCCGAATTAGAAAACTTCACATGTAAGTGGTTCACATGTAGGCTTTTTTGAGATTTTGTGCATTCCAAGGGTTGGTAAGCATCTTCCCATTCATATCCTCAAGGACGTAGGCACCTTCACCAGCAACTTTGACGACATGAAAAGGCCCTTCCCAGTTGGGCATAAACTTCATTTTCTTGCTTGCTTGCACCACCTTTCGCCAAACGAGATCATCTGGTTTGAACTTCTTGGTCCGTACGCTTTGGTTGTACCCTTTGTCTACTTGCTGTTGGTAGTCGGTGAGCTTGAGCTGAGCGTCGTCACGCTTCTCTTTGGCGAGTATAAGCTCTTGTGCGACAGCCTCGTCATTTGTCTTCGGGTCAAATGTCTCCGTTCTGAGGGTAGGGAACTTTGATTCCAATGGAATGACGGCCTCCATGCCGAAAGCCATTGAGAAGGGAGTTTGGCCAGCAGAGCGTCGTGGTGTTGAACGGTAGGCCCATAAGACCTTGGGTAGCTCTTCTACCCATTTGTCACGCTTGGAGTTTAATCGACGTTTGATCCTAGTGCAGACGGTCTTGTTTGAGGCCTCGGCTTGGCCATTCCCTTGAGGGTATGCTGGAGTGGAGTTGAAGAATCGGATGCCAAATTCTTCCAAGAGACTGGAGAGGCCGTTGCCAATAAACTGAGTGCCATTGTAGGAGACGATGGCGTAAGGGACGCCGAACCTGGTGATGATGTTCCTCCAGACAAATCGTCGGATGTCGGCCTCGGTCGTTGTTACGAGAGGTTCAGCTTCAGCTTCCACCCAGTTTGAGAAGTAATCGGTTGCCGTGATCAGGAACTTAAAGCCTCCAGGAGCCATTGAAAGTTTCCCTACGATATCAAGCCTCCATTGGGCAAAAGGCCAAGGACTTGTGATGGGGGAGAGGTTCTGAGCAGGCTGCTTTGGAATTGGGGAAAATAGTTGGCATGGTCGGCATTTGTGGACGAGTTCTTCACAATCTTTCTTCATGTTCTTCCAGAAGTATCCCTGACTTAATGCGCGTTGGCAAAAGGAATGACCTCCAGAGTGGCAGCCGCAGTTGCCTGAGTGGAGCTCATTGAGAATCACGGGTACTTGGGTAGGGTGGACGACGAGGAGATAAGGCCTAGAGATAGATTTTCTGTAAAGCTGGCCGCTGTCAGATAGCCAATAGTAGGCGGCCTTGTTCCGAATACGGTAGGCTTCCTTCTTGTCGTCGGGTAAAATGTCATTTTTGAGGAACTCAATGATCTCGTCCATCCAACTTGGGCCAAGTTCGATGCTCAGTACTTCTGGAGTGGTGTCAAAGCTTGGGTGATCAATGCTGTCGAAATTGATAGTGCAGAACTCGAAGGCTTTCGAGGCTGAGGCAAGACTAGCAAAGGCGTCTGCGTGCGCATTGTTTTCACGGTTGACTTGTTCAATCTTGAAATTCTTGAACTGCGTGATGAGTTTGGCTGCTGTTGCCGGTACTTCATCATCCTAGGGTCCCTAGCTTCGTAGTCCCCCAACACCTGGTTGACAATTAATTGGGAATCACAATAAACAGCTAAATCATTGACTTTCATTGCGATAGCCGAACGTAGACTAACGAGGAGGGCTTCGTATTCTGCTTCGTTGTTGGTGGCAGGGAAGTCTATACTGATAGAGCTCTCATGAAGTGTCCCACAAGGGGAGACCAAGACAACACCCGCACCCGTGCCGTTGCTATTGGAGGCACCATCGACTTGAAGTCGCCAAGTGTCTCCTTGAAAAAGGAGCCAAGGTTTCGTACCTGCTGTGGGTTCAGCGACGAATTCCGGTTGGGAAGGTTTGTTGAACTCTTCAGTATCGTTGGGAGTTAGTTCCGCGATGAAGTCAGCGAGAACTTGTCCTTTGGGTGTTGTCCGAGGCTCGAAGTGGATGTCAAAATTTGCAAGTTCGACGGTCCACTTGGAAACACGATTGGAGAGGTCGGCTTTACGAAAGAGAGCTTTAAGAGGGTACTCCGTCAAAACAGTGATTGTGTGGGATTGGAAGTACGTGCTGCTGAGACAAGGGCGAGAGCTAACTTCTCCAGGGGGAGGTAGCGTGTTTGCACTGGTAGGAGTGTTTTGCTGGTGAAGTAGATAGGCATGTCCTCTGCTTCATTTCATCGGACCAATGCTGAGCTGACCGCGTGGGCAGAAACGGCTAGGTAAAGATAGAGAGTCTCGAACTCTTTGGGCTTTACCATTAGCGGTGCCGAGCTTAGATATTCCTTGAGTTCGGTTAGAGCTGCATCACAATCTGGCGTCCAATCAAAGCTTCGCCGGCTCTTTCCCTTCAGGGTGTGAAAGAAGGCGTGGCACTTGTCAGATGACTTGCTAATGAAGCGGTTGAGGGCGGCTACCATGCCGGTGAGCTTCTGTACTTCCCTAATTGTGCGTGGTGGCCGTAAGTCTACCACTGCCTTGATTTGGTTGGGGTCGGCCTCGATCCCTCGTCTAGTCACCAGATGGCCAAGAAATTTCCCCGCACTTACGTCGAATGCACATTTTTCTGGGTTCAGGCGGAGTTTGTGGTGTTTGAGAACTTCAAATACTTCTGCGAGTTCGGTGAGGTGGTTGTGCTCATTCTGACTTTTTACGACGAGGTCGTCGATGTAAGCTTCCAAGATGTGGCCTATCTGTGCATGAAGCATCTTGAAGATTGCGCAGTTGAAGTTGGCTCCTGAGTTCTTGAGCCCAAAAGGCATGACGCGGTAGCAGAAAATACCATGTGGTGTGAGGAAAGTCGTTTTCTCCATGTCTTCCGGGTCCATGGCTATTTGGTGGTAGCCGCGGTAGGCGTCAAGGAAACTTAGCCGAGCATGGCCTGCGGTGGCGTCAACCAACTGATCTATCTTTAGGAGTGGGAACCACTACAAGAAAAATTGCATTAGGTGACGAATGAAAATTGTCACAAAATGCATGTTTTTCGTCACAAATAGTATGCGTGACGAAAAGAAATTTGTCGACTAAAGGTTGTCGAGGATTCCTACCTCGTGACGAAATTTGTTTTTCGTCACCTATGGTGTCTTTTGACGACGAAAAATTTTGTCACGAAAAAATCACTTGGTGACAAAATTTTTTTGTCACCTATTATTCTTTTTGACGACGAAATATTTTGTCACCATTCTAATAATTATTTGTCACCCATTTTCAATTTCGTCACTAATTATGGCAGGTGATTGAACAATGTAAGTACATAGGTGACAAAAAAAGTTTCGTCACCAATGAAATTAATTAAAAATAATAATTGTGACAAATATTTTGTCACCTAAAATTTTCAATTAAAGCCAATTAGTGACAAAAGATATAGTCTTTGAAAAGTTGATCGGAGAAATATCTTTGGTGATAAAAAAAAAAATTTGTCACCTTAAATGTGTGTAGGAAGTAAAAGTGACAATAAATTGTCACTATCACTCTTCTTACAAGACAATATTATCCTAATCACTTTTGAATTCAATACTCAGCCAGACAAATGAATTATATGTTACACCATAGTAGCCAACACATCTTCATAAACCAATATAATCATGTAAACTAGACATCCATTAACCACAAGAACTATGTATTCTACACCAAATGTCCATTCAACCATAGGATCTAAAGCATCAATGTTCCCTGACAAAACCATGAAAGGTAGACCATACCATATATGTTCATCATAGTTCGGTAGCATCATTAAAATGAAAAAAGAAGACTCGGAACTTCAACCAAACAAGGAGTCTTCATAGAAGCATGTATCTAGAAAAGAAGACTCGAAACTTCATCCAAAAAAGGAGTCTTCATAGAAACATATATCCAAAAAAGAAGAATCGGACTTTCATCCAAAAAAGGAGTCTTCATAGAAACTTGTATCCAAACAAAAAGTCTTCATAGAAGAGCGTATATATACCATCTTCCCTGCTACCAACTTTATGCGTATTCAATCTGCACATATAAAAAGTAGGATAAAGTATTTTGGTTAAGATGTTAATAGAACACAAAACATTATAGAAACTCAACAATCTGCACACACCTTATGCGTATTCAATCTGCACATGCAAAGTATTTTGGTTGTGTGTTGGGTGCATTGTGTCCACTAAAGGTGTGTGTTGGTGTGAGTTGTGTGTGTTGTGTCCTCTAAAGTGGTGATTTTTGCAATAGGGAAGGTCAAAATCTGCAGGAAATGGTCGACTCTGGATTTTCCCAGTTTTAGCCATCAAAGCTGAGAAAGTTAATGACTTCAGTGGGAAATCTATATGGACAATTTCGTCTACCCACCTCTTCATGAACCTGGATTGCTTAGAGGCTCAAACCTTAAGGATTTGGTTTGATCGAGGTAGAAAAAATACCACATCTCAATCCATCTCTAGAGACATTATTCCAGGAGGCCCAAAGAATGAGATACGTAAATCTGTGTCCCAAATAAAGGACGAAGGCTTGGGAAGATCAGATAAACCAGACTGGATTACTGTGAAAGCAACCATGCATATCTTTCATCAAAACGGACACGTTTTGCTACACAGCTTGTCCATTGATGATCAGAGATAGGCAGTGTAATAAGAAAGTGACTAGGTCAGGAAATTCAAGGTGGTAATGCGACCGGTGTAATCAGGAAATCGAGGAGTGTGATTACAGGTACCTTCTTCAAGCTCAAGTTCAGAACAACACTGGGTTGACATGGGTAACAGCTTTTCAGGAATCTGGCGAAGAGATTTTGGGTTGCTCGGTTAAGGATTTATACTTTTTGAAACGAAGAGGATGATGTTAAGTTTGCAGAAATCGTCCGTGGAAGCCTCTTCGCACAATATCTTTTTAGGCTGAAAATCAAAGAGGAATTGTATGGTGATGAACAGAGGGTGAAGATTACAGTGGTTAAGGCGGAGAAGGTAATTCTGTGGAGACCAAACACATGCTTGATTGATTGCTAAGGTTCATTATCGCTGAAATTGTTATCCGAAACAAAATTTAGTGGTTTTAGTATCTTTAGTTGTTGTAAAGATGATTGATACGATTCTAAGTACGACAAACAAGCATTCAAATTGCAGTGAGTGATACTATTGACAAAACTTGACAAACCAGTTTTTGTGCATGCCAAGAACAAGGTCTGGTGTCCATTATTATTTAGGGCGTGGAAGTTGAACCAGCAACCTAGAAGTGCAGCCATCAGACCTCTATTTAGGTGTCCATTACTATTAGACTCAAGACGGCGTTGTGTAACTAGACTATTTTAGTGTAACTTGTTTCAACCATATAAGATGTAGAGATCAATTAATCAAGAAGGAACAAATAGTTAACTTCAAACCAGAGCATATAAAAACTTTCATAATCTCTCTAAATAGAAAACCTATGCTGAAAAAGGGCAAAAAATCAAACCAACAAAAATATATAGCCCACTTCCAGTTTTCTCATTTAGAATATAAATAGGGAATATCCCAAATTCTGCCCCTTGGACAGTGAGGAAGTCATTTACCCTTAGACCTTTAATCCAACCATGGATCTCCCATATTGTTGGCAATGGAAAACAGACTTTTCTAGGGCTTGATAATTGGCATTCTTTAGGGCCTTTGTTTGCGAATATGGCACAGGGGTGGTGTACAACTTGGGAAGGAATTTGCATGCTAAGGTGGAATCTATAATTGTCAATCAAGAATGGAATTGGCCTAGATGCAGGAATGCTGTAACCAGGGATATTATTTGTAATACTCCTGCTTCTCTTAAACCTAACATAGCTCAGGAGGACTGCATAAGGTGGAACCTAACTGCTACAGGGCATTTCTCTATCAAATCAGCTTGGTCTTCTATTAGGAGACAGGCTCCTCAAGTTAGGTGGGCCAAAGTGGTATGGTTCAAATATGCAGTGCCTAGATGGTCTATCATTCAATGGTTGGCTATATTAGGCAGGTTGTCCACTCTAGATAGGCTTCATCAATGGGGGATTGTCATGGACTCTCAATGCACTCTTTGCTCAGCTGCTACTGAAAATCATAGCCATCTATTTTTCAACTGTCCATTCTCCTCTCAAGATTGGCAATCTATCTAGTCCAAAAATAATACTTGCTGCTTGTCGAATAGTATTATCCACATTATAGATTGGCTAATCCAGCATGAATCTAGATCTCAGTTTGGGTATTTGATAGTTAAACTATCCTTTGCTGCAGTCATCTACCACATATATGGGGTGAAAGAAACAAGAGGATTTTCTAGCACCATTCTAGTACTGTGCAACAGGTAGGGATTAGCATTTGTACTGATATACGTGCTTGTGTTAGTTCTTGGAGAGGGTGTTAAAAGGACATGCAAAAATGTGGCTCTGTGTTCTATTTGAAATTTTCCTGAGAAGATCTTAGTTAGAGCTTGATCTTTGAAGTCTGACTCTATGTACTTCTATCTCTGGTTTTGTCTGGTTTAGGCAATTGTTTTGCCTGATAGTTAGGTGGTGTTCTAAAACATGTGTGGCTCCTAGGAGCTAGTTGGTTGTACATCTAGGGAATGCCCATGTGCCTTTGTAACTACCAAAAAAAAAATGTATATATATATATATAAATAGGGAAAGCATGATGTACTAACAAGCAAGTTGTTAACCGGTGAATCCTTGTTGTTTAAGATATGCCATAACACTAGCCAAAGTCTTCCCCTGTTCCTCTAGCTTATTGTTTGCTGCTTCAATTCCTTCTGCTTGCTCCTGAATTTTCTCAGCTTGCTCTTGCACCTTTTCCTCGAGGTGTGTTACATACTCCCCGTTCACAATCCTAATGGAGGAGGAAAGCCTAATGCCAAGTCCCCTCACATAGCCTGACCTTGCCTTGAGTCCTTTAACGGAGAGCGCCTCTTGCGCAATCGGGATTGCACCTTCCTGCGCATTATGTTCAGTTTATATTTGTACCAACTTATCCTGTCATTTTAAAGTAAATGCCAAATTTAAGTTTTGACAATTTAGTTGAGACAAGTTCTAATAATTTAGAAGACACTAGTACACCACAAAAATACTTAATACACGTACATAGAGAACTTCGGATTCTGAAGAGATCCATTTTTGCGTGTCCTTATTGAAGTCGGTGGATTTGTACATCTCTGTTACCGCGGGCACAACACCTCCATTATCTTGTATCTGATATATTATTTTCTCATCAAATGAGTTAATAAAGTATGTTGACATTGTAAAAAAAGTGAATGCCAATATAATGGAAAACTCACCGCAGCGGCAACCCTAACTGGGAGTGACTTTGATCCACATCTATGTTTTGTCTTAGACCAAGACCTGTTTTTTGTTTTTTTATATTGGCAAAAGAAACATATATCGATAAAATAGAAAAGGAGTTACAAAGAGAAGAAGATATTAAACTTTTTATCTAAGAAAACGCAATACCATAACATTATCTGCCATTAGAAGACAATCACAACAATGAACAGCTTTAGACAGCAGAGAATCTAAAAAAGACATTGTAACACAGGGAGAAAGAAAGATGCAAAAGATGGACATTCATATTAGAGCTTGTGTAAGCTCTTGGCGAAGGGTCAGAAGGCAACTATAGGCCTTTGCTCCTCTTGGAATTTCTCTGATAGAATATTTAGCAGTGCTTAGATTGTTGTTTTCTTTAGCTCTGTTTCCTATCCTCATGCTCCAAGATCCAATACCAGCTTGTTGTGATTGGTTATTGGTCTGTTTTGACTTTTGTTTGTCTGGGGTATGCCCCTGTGCTTTGTAGCCCAGGTTTCTTCTAATAAAATTTCACCTTACCCAAGAATTTTTTTTGGCAAACTCCACTTTAATTTGTTCAAAACATATGTACGAGACCATTATTTCAGCAATTGTGCAAGACAGGCAAGTACTTTTAGTTTGCTCAATAGCATGATGATTGAGCTAGAAAGAAACATCTACTATTGTTCCTATGTGGAGTCAAAAGGTTGAGGTTGCCTGAGTTGACATGTATTCCTTATTGTGTGTCAAATAAACACTGAAGCACATACAAGGAAGAGAAATGAACTCCATCATCCCACATAACCAATTAAAGTGCAACAAAAAGGCTACATTTTGATGAGTTTTCTTTTATTTTTGGTTCGTGCCTCCTCTGAGAATTAGGCAAATATCTTAAAAGTGAAATAAGAAAACAAATGAAAAAGTACAGAAATGATGAAACTATTAGTCATGCAAGGATGATATTAGCAGCACAAGACGGTCCCTGCAACAGGGCAGGGCCATGAGTACTACAAGTTTGCTCAGAGCGCATGCTAAGGAAGAAGGAAAATTTAAGATATCTTACTGCCAGTGTAGGGTCAAAAGCTTCTGGTTGCTTGAATTTGCATGCGTTCTTTCAATGGGTGTCAAACAAGGAAGAAGAAGAAATGAAATGTGAAATGAAATCAATCTTCAAATGCAGGGAAAAGATTGATGATACAACCTCAATTAGAAAATTTTAGATATCTACACTTACGTGCAATTGCCTATGGGTAGCAGCAAACATTTTTCACAAAGTTGTTAAAACACCAAACTCCCATTTTGTCAAACCAACATTATCCTTCAGCAAACATTTTTCACAATACATGGCTCTACGAAGGAAGTGGATGGGTTAGGAGCATTTTCAAGACAAATGAACTTTGATTATCAACTTCGATCCTTATAATCCTTACACTTGTAGGATTCTCCCTACCGTTTTCTTTCAAGGCTTTTATGTATCTTCCAAAAATGCAAAAGGCCCATAACGGCTCGTCGGCTCCTAAATGGTATTGACAAAATTAATTCTAACTCATTACCCTTCATGTGATTGGTGGAAATTGTATGGGTTCCATCACAAATTAACACACTACAAAACACATCCTCTCACGTAACATTATCTGCTATTAGAAGACAATCACAAGACACATGTTCTCAAATTGTTGTGATATGAGCAGCAACAAATAGCATCAGGGGGAATTTTAACATTTTGGAAGTGCCGTGTGCATGTGGAACACAATACATTAGGTAAAATGCATACTTCAAGCTTAAAAATTCTGAATACGTGTGCATGTGGAAGAATTGCTGTCATCTACTACCTCTTAAAGTAAAAAAGCAAACATGGTTTACAATTTAACAAGTAAATACTACATTAAACAACTATTGGTCAAAAGGTCATCTACATCACTTTGGTTAAGATTTCGTATGCCTTCCAGTCCTCATGGCAGCTTTTATTTCGAAGGATTGTTTAGTCCCAACATATTTCTATACCTCAATGGCTACTCTTATTTCAGCAATTCCTATGTACATACAAGCTTGGTGGCGGTAGCCGCTGTACCATATAGTTAGAGGGTTCAGCTGAACCCCTAAATATGAACTGTACCTATGAAGTTTTAAGTACGAATGACAGTGAAGGTTCGATTGAACATGCTGAATTCTGTTTAAACCACATGAATGTTCTGAGTTAATGGTGAAAATTCAGAATTTCTATTTCCAATTAAGGACAATTTCCTCTACCCTATATAGGCTGTCCGTATTACTCCCAACCCCTCTCTTCTATGTAGGCTGCTAATTACCAAACGTGCTCTCTCGAGTTATGGGAGTAAGAAAAGAATATAGTCCAAAGAAAAATGCCTAAATGAAGATAAAAAAACCCCCTAAGACCCTACAAAAAAAAGACCCTAAAACCAGATGAAATAAACTCTGAAATCATCTCTAAAACCAGTCCCAAAACAGCCCCCAAGCAGCCATAGCCCCACCCTTATTCTTAGGTGAGCCTTCATCATTTGGATAGCGACGCAGGAAAAGCTCAACACCATATGGATATATAGGCTATTGGTGTGGAGTTTTGTGAATGATACAGCATCTCTTTTTTTGCAGAGGCAGCAACGAGTCTCGTAAAAGGGAGGAAAAAATTGTTTGGTTTACTACACTCTCTAAAAGGGAGGAGCTTCAGTGAATCTATTCTTAAACTTTCTCTATCAGCAGCTACGTGCTGGTTATCATATTTGGTGTAAGAGGAATGGAAGGATTTTTCAGCGTAAGGCTTTAGGTTCCTATGCTCTTGGTACCATTACAGATCTAGGGCTTTACTAATTCTTCGAAGTAAGAAATTTGGAACCTAATCAAGAAAAATCGAGAGAGAGAGAGAGAGAGAGAGAGAGCTCACCAGAATCGGACATTGATGATGCCACTGCAAAAAAAAAAATGTAGTAGAGGCTAGAAATCGTGGGAGGAAAGTGATGAAGGGGATCCATAGAGGAGAAGAGAAATAAGTTGAATACCATACCTTGAGAGAGAGATTCGGAGTCGCAGAGATGGCGGGGAGAGCGATGTGAGTGATGGAGTTGCAGAGATGGACGGGGGAGCGGTGTGAGAGAAGATCGAGAGTGCTGGGGTTTGTGAGAGAAATAGAGGGGTGTAAATTTCAGCTGTAATTTTGGGATCAATGCCCAATTTTCACCGCCCTTTGAACCCGCCAAAACTCTCCCTCAACGACGACCAAAAAAAAAATCCTCACCCAAAGCCATCCTTTTTGTGAGGAATTAATTTGTCATGTAATGGTTGTAAGTATCTGTGCAGAGAATGAAGGGAACAAATTAGTGACGAAAGTAAATTTTTCGTCACCTTATATTTATTTTGTCAACCCTTTAGGTGACGAAATTTATATTTTCCTCGCTAATTAATTATTTTTGGTGACAAAATAAAATTTTGTCACCTTAAATTTGTCTGCCCTCCTAATTAGTGACGAAAAAAAAAATTCCTCACAAATAGGCACAATTGGAGACGAAATCTATTTTCCTCACAAGCATTTCGTCACTTATTCTCATTTTTGTTGTAGTGAACCAATCCTTTGGACACGCGTCGTTGAGGTTGGTGTAGTCGACGCACACTCGCCATTTGCCGTTCTTCTACTTGACAACCACAGTGTTGGAAAGCCAAGTTGGATACTATACTTCCTGGATGGCATTTGCTTCCAATAGTAGGTTAACCTCTTCTACGACAGCGTCGGCGTGTTTCGGTGCCGAGCGTTGAGCCTTCTGTACCACCATTTTGAATCCTTCCTGATGTTGAGACAGTGGCAGATGAAGTTGGGGTCGACCCCCGGCATCTCATTGGGGGTCCAGGCAAAGACTTCTATGTTGTCTTTGAGGAATTGAAACATCTCTTCACGCTCGGCGTCGCTGAGGGAGGAGCCAAGTAAGAAGAAGTGTGAGCCATCCTCATTGATGGGCATTTTGACCAAATCTTCTTCCTCCTTATCTTCAGCCTTTTAACCGACGTCATCAATGATGGCCATGTCTGGAACTTCAACCCGCTATACCTGCTTGGCCTTGGTGGAGTTGTGGACGGCTGAAACGTAGCATTTTTTGGCTGCCACCTGATCTCCATGCAGATCCTCTTGCCTTCTGTTGGTGCCGATGAAGCGAACGACTTAGTGGTAGGTGGAGGTGACTGCCTGTATTCCGTGGAGCCAGGTTCGGCCGAGAATGGAGTTGTACGGGCTCGGTGCGTTAACAGGTGCTCCGTTAAAACCGATGAGGGGCACGTCGGCTGGCTGTAAGGCTGATTCTGGGAGATCAAGTTTCTTGAAATGGTCGTAATACATGACCTCGGCCGAGCTTCCTTGATCAATGAGGACTTGCTTGACGTCGTGAACATCGATCTGAATGGTGACAACGAGAGCGTCGGAATGTGGAGTTTGCACATGTTCCAGGTCACGTTCGGTGGATGTGATTGTCCACTTTGGCACATCTTGCGGGCATTGACGCTTGGATCCGCACCCGACGGCGAGCACCTGCTTTGATGTGGAAGCACGATCGAGGTCGGCACGGAGTGTGCCTTCGAACTCCTTTGTTACTGGACCGTGGATAATATGTATCAATAGTTGCTGTTCATTGGGGTTAGGATTGCCTGTTGGTTGTTGAGCGAGTGTTTTGGTTCGGTCGATATATTGATCGAGATGGCCTTGAGTGGTGAGTTTCTCCAGGAGAGCCTTGTATGGAGCCCAGGCTGTAGTGTAATGGCCAAGCTCGTTGTGGTAAAAGCACTTCTTCCTTGGGTTCTGATCCGACTGTCCGGTGTCCGTGCTGAGCTTGCCCGTCGGCCATTCGAACCATGGTTGCCTCATGATCTCTTTCAAGAAAGACCAAATGGGCTCTTTAAAGTACGTGGTCTCGGCAACGTAGTCGTGCACCTTCGGCTGACGCTTCTTCCCTTCATTGATGGTTTTAACGTGTTTCTTCGGCTGAGGTTGTTGGGAGATGATTGGTGCAGGTAGCTGTGGGGTGGTAGAGGGGAAGATTGTGGTGGAGCTCGGCATGCCTTGTGGTGCCCGATCCGCATAGAATTCTTCGAGAGCATAGAACCGCTCGACAACGAGCATCAACTCGTCCATGCTATGTGGCCGGCGGATGGCGAGTTCGTCAAGGATCTTGCTGCCAGTTTCCAAGCCGTTTTTGAAGGTGCATGCAGCCCAGTACTCTGTCGATGCAGGGAATTTCATTGAATAACTGCCAGTAGCGCTCGACGTATTGTCTGAGAGTTTCGGACGAGAGTTTCCTCATCTGAGAAAAGGATTCAGGCTCTTTGGCTATTTTGTTGCTCTTGATGAAGCGGGTGTTGAAGGCTTGTTCAAGGTCGACAAGGTTTTGTATGGATCCAGTGGGCAACTTGTTGAACCACTGGAGCCCAAGGGAGCCGAGGCTGGATTGGAGTGCTTTGCATTTGACTTTATCCTTTTGGGTGCAGAGTTCGACGGTCTGGCGGAAGTGGATAAGGTGAGTGTAAGCCTCACAGGTGGCTGGGTCAAACTTCGTGAATTTGGGTAGGTAGAAGGTGGATTCAGGTGGCGTGTTGATGATGTGGGAGGTGAATGGTGAGACGCCAAGGTCCTTCAGCTGTCGTTCGAATCCTGGGCGCGGCGGTTTGCCGTGCTCATCTGTTTTCGTTCGTTTGGGGTCCTTTCCCTTGGGCTCCTTTGATGAAGTCTTCTCGTCGTCTCTATGTCTCAGCTTGTCTCTTAAGTCGGCGGTCATTCAGCGTGGGCCATCGATGGACTTTTCTTTGTCACGACGGGTTTTGTTATCGTCATTCGCGCCTTTAGTCCTTACGCCTTTCCCGTTCTGCCGTCCATGGTGCTCAACATCAAAATTCTCAGGCGGGATGTCCCGAGATGTTTACAGACATGGCGTCTGGTGTCACGCCCTCGATTTTAAACATAAATAAATAATCCATTTCATTAAAAGTTCCTCACATATCATAGATAGATACCCAAAAGAGTTCCCAACTGTTTAAGATTTACAAACAGATTCCCAAGATTAAAGGAATTACAACATTGGCACACCGGCCACCAAATAAACTTAAGTACGAGTACAATTCGGTTCAAGATATTACAAGCATTTCAGTTAAAAGGAATTCAAGAAATATTTAGTTACAAACCCATCTTAAATAAAAAATAAGTCAAAACGAAGATGATTAAGTAACTAAATCAGTTAGCTTCCAAAAAGTCCTTTACTACCAAGCACACGATGCACACTAGCTATTTCACAGCATTTGAACCTGAAAAGAAAGATTAGGTTGAGCTACACTAGCCCAGTAGGAAAATCTTTAACAATTCTATGTATGAATATGATGGTACATGCAATAGGATGAAGACAAGGGATTTAATGCAATCGATGTACAATAATTAACTCACAAGTGCGCCAACGTTCAACATACTCATTCTAAGATATGTCATAGCCATGGTGTGCCAACGAGTTCATAAGACGTCAATAACTCAAGCTATGTCGACAAGACTCTCTATCACCAACTTCTACCATAGGTATTTCCACCCCTTACGATACCTTATAACTCCAAGAGGATCACCGTGGTACCACCCCATGTGTCACGGTGTTTCCCAACAACTTGGGTCTTCTTTGTTCCACCCCTTGCGCTACGGAACCCACCCAGGTCTTCGTAGTTCCACCCCTCGCGCTACGAGACTTCCTAGACCAACTTCCGACTCAAACAACAAGTTTCTCATTCTATATGCAATGTCAAAACCTTACCAAGCTCATATTTATACACTGAACATCTTACAATATGCCAACAATATCACAAACATGCCACAGATGTTCACAGATAGCCAATCAATCGCAAGTTGCATTTTATTAACATTATAACCAAGGAAACAATTATTCGTTCATCACTAACGGGAGGCCGACGGATCAAGGACAATGTCGATTAATCGAAGAAAGTCAATAGAACATGCAAAGAATAGGTTTGCAAGTGTCCCAAAGGGTTTAGAAACGATCGGGGTTCAAAACCATGAAAAGGGAAACTTTTCAGAATTTTCAGTTTGGTACATGTAGCAGTGAAAAGGCGCTACATGTAGCCAGCGAACAGAATGTAAAAATCTGGGTTTGCTACATGTACCGGGGTAAACACTGGTACATGTAGCACCTGGGTTTTTTTTAGCATGTTTTGACAGATTTTCAAATGAACAAAGGGAGACGATCAAAGCTCGATTCATGCACCAAATCAACATATAAACACATAAAAGAGGTAAAGAAGTCCCTACCTCACGACGAACACCAAGATCTACGGGATATGAGCAAGCCCTAGCCTTTTCAAACCTCAAGACTTCGATTGAAGCTCGGCCCAAAGAATTCCAAGCTCGAGAATGTGATTGCAAGGCCGGAGGGAGGTTGTTTCTTGGTGTTCTTGAGAAATGGAGTGGAGTTTTGGTGAGAGAGCAAGAGAGAGAGAGAGAGAGCTTCGGCTAGAGAGAGAGAGAACATATGAGAGAAAGAGAGATGGGAGATGAAATGATCCCATACAACACACACACCCCTTTATGTACTCTTACATCTATAAATTACACATCCACTCCCTTAATCTTCTATTCTTTCACTTAATTCCTCAATTCACATAACCCCCAATAAACCACATTCTTTCAATTAACCATTTAATAAACATATTAATGTTTATGGATTTTCCGGGTCTCTACATCTGGTCTGTACGAAATCTCAGCTACGGTGCAAAACCGTTGTGCGAGAGAATTCCGCACGACCAGTCGAGTACGTGCTCGTGAATGACTCGGTATCCCTTGTTCTGGTTCGCTCGTGATGACTTCTAGAACGATGTGTTCCAGATGTGGTGGGTTGCTTGTAGAGGATTATTTCCCTGCCGTCGCCAAGTGCTGGGGTGAAGCCAAGGCGGTTTTTCACGGAGCTGCGTTGGCCTATCTCGTGCGGTCGCTCTTGTTTTGGTGGTGGAGGTGGTGAGGGTGGTGTCTGCCTTCGTCGCCCCCCGCTTCCATTAGATCTGGACATGGCGGGGGCTGCAGTTTGCTGCATGTGTTGTTTCACTTGAGCCACCTCCACCCTAAGCGCCGCCAGTTCGTTGTCTCACTCGTCGTCATGACGCTATAACAGGTGGATGTAGGCCGCCATTACGTCCTCCGTGGCCGGTGATAGCCCGGAGCTTGTGGGGATGGAGATGGACATGATCCTTCCGGGGGCTGTAGGATGATGTTTCCACTGGCGTCCTTGGCCCCCGAAATGGTAACGTTCGTCAGATCTCTGCCCATGGTGGTTGAATTTGTGGTTGTTTATGGGAGGAGGAAGGTTGATTTGAATGAAGTCTGAGCCGTTTGAATCAGAAGCGATTCACGTCGGGTTCACCAATTGTGTGGCCCGAGATCTTAGATCTGAGTCCTTCCTCCGTTGGTTCAAGAGTCGCCTAGCTTCTCCCTTAATCTGCAAAACGAACGCACGACTAAGACCAGGCCGGAGTTTTCCCGGCAAGGCCCTCCAGCGAGAGGATAAGTATGGGTGGAGAGAAAGGGTGAGAAGCTAGTGTAGTGTGTAGAAGCATGTACCTCTTAGGGTTGTCATCCTTTGGTATTTATAGAGCTCCCTTGACTTGCTCTTCAAGCACAGGCATGTGCCTCGTACGGATTGTGTGATGACATTATGACGTCACTGAACAAATCTGATAACCGTTTTGGTGTGAGCTGGCACCCTCCATGTCCGCTCATGATTATCTTTTAGCATAACCGTTTCAGCACTTGAAGAGGCACGCGTCACTGTAGGTGGCCAAGCACACGCTTGGCCAAGCCTAACACGTGACTCTTCGAGGAAATTGTAACACCCCCCAAAATCAGGTTCGTTAAGTTAAACATTTATTAGATAAACAAGGTAGAGTCTAGCTCATTATTACATCACAAACTCCCAAAGGGTTCTTATATTACACAAAAGGGATGGATATCTAAGGTTATCTACAGCTCCTTCTTTTCTTCCATCCTAGCAAGCTCCTCAGCTCCAAAGGCCTCGAAGCTATACAGCTCTCCTTGCTCATCTAAAAGGTCTGACACATTATACCAGCGTCGCCACCAGCATAATATGTCAGGGTCACGTAAAGCAACACCGTGAGCTTGAAAGCTCAATAGAGTAACCCAAAACCCACTAACCCTTAACTTACACATAGCAAGTCATGCATATATCATAAAGGGTCATAAAACAGCACATGCAGTGGTATAACAACAACAACAACAATGACACATCCGCATTCGCTATCTATTGTTGGTGTCAAGTTTTCCATGTGTTTCTCCTACGCGACTCATCGTTTTGTGTCTCATCTTTCAACATCATTTCAAAAACCACACACACATACCAATGAGCTACCAAGTCCGGCTTATTGGCCACAATGGCTACCAAGTCCGGCACATTGTGAACACACACATCCAATAAGCTACCAAGTCCGGCTTATTGGCCACAATGGCTGCCAAGTCTGGCACATTGTGTCGCATACACACCTCCAAATGAAGCTACCAAGTCCGGCTCCATTGGCAACACACACCAACGTAAGGCTACCAAGTCCGGCCATTACGTAGTTTCAAAATATTTTTATCCATATCAACCACATCTTACGTGTCATGTTCTACTTTTCCATTTCATGTGTCTCGTCTCATGCATAGACTCCGCGGCGGGACTTCGTAAACAATTTCAACATAATCATAGCAATCTTGAAACTAAACTAGCAAGATCATCCAACTCTATGTAATCATGCTCATTCATAACCACAAGTAGGGCAAGCAATCATGCGTTTAAGTTTACAACCCTCGAAAAGGTCAAAATACGAATACTTCTTTTAAAACAACACTTTATCTTTAAAATAAAAAACGTATATCCTTCTTTAGGAAAGTCAAAACAACATATGTTTATTGACGAGTTACTCAAGTCGGAAAGATTCTACAAAGTCATGCGATCAATCATTTTCAAGTTCATGCTTTCAAGTATTCATAAGATCAAAGTAAACTACATAAAACAATCATACTATCACATAGCTTTCTACACTTAGGTAAATCATGCTTATAACATCTATTATACTTAGAGAAAGTAGATTAAGGCTAATCTACCGTTCTTCTTGGCGGTAGTGACGACTACGGAAGGTACGTCGAAAAGAAAGTCGGCGATCGAACGGAGCAACGGCTTACGGTAAGCTTCCGGTAGCTTCGAAAGAGAATGATTTCTCTCGAAACTAGAACTTAACTACAACTACTACTACTTTTGGATCGAGGTTGTGATCAGTGGTGGTTTAGTGGCGGCGATGGAAGGTTTTCTTGAAAACAAGAAGAAAGTAAGCAAGAACACTTATACTTTCTAGAGAGAAGTTGGAGCAAGAAGAGGTGTGAGCAAAATGGATGAGAATGGCATGGTATTTATAAGCAAAACTTGGCCTCTCTCTCCCTCTCTAGCCGGCACTCTCTCTCCCTCTTTCTCCCAATCTTTTATTCCATCTAGGCTTGCATGGCTATGTATGTGTACCATTGAGGTGATCATGGAAGATTGAACAAGGAAAGGAGATTTGATTCAAGTAAACAAATGGGGTTTGTACAAGATGTACAAGATCTTGCTTGTAATGGTTGTGCTTTCATTTGAAGGCATATAAAAAATAGGACACGGGTGTTCAAAGCATGGTCAATCAAGGTAAGTACACTAGCACACACATTACTCTCTATCTCCCTGTAACGACCCCGATTTTTGGTAAATAAAAAAGTTTCGTTAAAATGTTAAATTTTAATTTTAATTACTTGAATTTTTATTTCCATAACCAAAAATCCATCGTTACTGACTAATAAAAATCTTGTTGTGTATTTGAAAATCTTTTAATTGTGCATGGCAGGTTTTAATCATCGTTTACTGCCAATTCTTTCCGTCGTAAGTCTTAAGACCCCATTTCCTGGCTGAGAATCCTACCTAGCAGGTCTAGTTAGCTTCAAACCAATTAGGTTTCCTAACGATCGTCTAACCTAGTTACCGTTCACTAAGTAACCCTTATTACCCTCGTGACTTGTGAACCTTTTGAAACCTTTGAGCTTGTAACCCTAGATTGACCTTTTGAACCGTCTGAACCTTTAAACTATTAACCGTTGGGCGATAATGGTAGGGTTATCTTTATCCATTGGACAATAGGAGAACCTTAATTAACCTTCCAAAGTACGAGATTAGATTAGTTTAGTCCTTAATTGTGGTATTAGTACAAGTATTATACTTCCTAGCATTACCCGTTGGATAATAACCGCTAGGAGAATTATTACCCATTGGACGATGGACCATGGACCTTACCATCTTTACCCATTGGTTATTGACCGCTAGGGAAACTGTTATCCATTGGATAATAGTTAGTCTTGACAATCAAGTACTTGGTTAATAAAATACTAGATTTTGCCATGTGTTAAATCCATTAATTTAGAATTTGTACATTAGGATAATATTTTAGTACCTAGTACTTTGGAAGTATTAGATTAGTATATTAGATATTGGATTTTACATATCTAGGTTAGATTGTGAAGTACATGGCTATATATATATATATATGTGTGTGTGTGTGTGTGTGTACTTGTATATATATATATATATATATATATATAGATATATAGATATATATATATATTATATTGTATATAGCATGTGTGTATTACAATATTATAATTAGAAAATCTAATTTTGGTTTAAAATACAAGATTTTAAAAGACCCATAGGACTTATATATATATATTTGTATATTGTAAGTTTTTCAAGTAAGTACAAGTGGGAGAGAGAGAGAGTGAGAGAGAGAATGCCGAGAGAGAGAGAGAGGGAGAGAATCCGAGAGAGAGAGAAGAAGACAGAGAGAGAAAGAGAAGGAAAGAGAGGGAGAGATTATACCTAGCTTGACCTTGTTCTTCCATTGTACCTTTGGTGATTTCTTCCTAGCAAAATCTATGACCTAGTGTCCTAAACGCATTTTCAATTAAGGCAATCATGTGCAATCCCTAGCAATACAAATTCGTACTCTTCCAATCACCAACCCTTTGTCCTTCCATATCTTGATATATATATATATATATATATATATGTACATGTAGTACATTGTACCAAGGAGAGAGAGAGAGAGAGAAAGAGAGAGAGAGATATTTGGAGAGAGAAAGGTCGAGAGAGATTGGGAGAGAGAGAGAGATCGGATGGAGAGAGGGAGAGAGAGAGTGATGTATGTACTTACCTCTTGGCCATTTTTGTATCAATCCTAGTACTACTAAATCTAGGGTTTTCTGACTCTTTCAAGCCAAGGACAATCAAATCTTGTGTTTCTTTGTACAAACCCAAATTCTTTACATGAATCAAATCCACCTTCCTTGATCAATCTACCAAAATCCAATCCAAAGTACCACATCATAGCCATGCAAGCCTAGGTTTTAGGTTGTTTCTTCCAAGCAAGCAAGATTTGCTTGAAATAAAAAAATTGAGATATAGGAGAGAGAGAGAGAGAGAATTCGGCTAGGAGAGAGAGGGAGGAGGCCTTGCCTATAAATACCAAGCTCCATTGAGCTTTGAACTCACACCTCAATCCATTCTCCAACTTCTCTCTAGAAAGTATAGCTTGTTCTTGTTGTTCTTTCTTTGTTCTTACTAGTTCTTCATGAAACTTTCCATCTCCGCCACCAAAAACCACCACCCGACCACCACCTTGATCCAAAAGTAGTAGTGGTATAGGTTACGATCTAGTTTCGAGAGGAACCATTCTCTTTCAAAGCTATTGGAAGCTTATAGTAAGCCGTTACTCCGCCGACTTTCTTTCTGTCGTATTTCCGTAGTCTTTTCAACCGCCAAGAAGAAAGGTAGAATACTCCGACCCCGCTATCTCTAAGTATATGTAGTACTTGAATAGTTGATTGCATGATCTTTTAGATTTCCCGATCTATTCTTCCTGGGGGTTAATAAGAATCGTGTTGAGTTTCTCGAACTATTTGCTCCAAGAATAAAGTTAGTTGTAGTATTTAGCTTGTAGTACTTTCTTGTCAAAGTATACGTAGTTCACTTTGATCTTATGGCTACTTGATTGTTTGATCTCGTGATAGTTACTTGCTTATGTATGAACTCGTCAATAAACATATGTTGCTTTGACTTTCCAAAAAGAAGGACGTATGCTTTTGAATTAAGAATAAAGTGTTGTTTTCAAAACGAAGTATTCGTATTTTGACCTTTTCAAGGAATGTAAACTTGATCGCATGATTGCTTGCCATACTTGTGGTTATGAACGAGCATGATAATATAGAGTTGGATGATCTTGCTAGTTTAGTTTCATGATTACTATGATAGTGTTGTACTTGTGCATGAAGTCCCACCGTGGAGTCTATGCATGATACGAGACACATGAAATTGGGAAGAAGAAACATGACAACTAGGGTGTGGTTAACATGGATAAAAATACTTTTGAAACGACATAATGGCCGGACTAGCCCATTGTGGAGAAGTGACTACAAAGGATAAAATATTTTTGAAACCACCTAATGATCAAGTGTGATAATCATTATGTGGTGTGTGTGCGTGTGTTCCAATGGGAATCCGTGGTGGTGGAACCATTGTGAGGCTGTGTGTGTTCCAATGGGAATCCGTGGTGGCAGAACCATTGTGAGGCTGGGTGTGTTCCAATGGGAATCCGTGGTGGCGGAACCATTGTGAGGCTGCGTGTGTTCCAATGGGAATCCGTGGTGGCGGAACCATTGTGAGGCTATGTGTTCCAATGGGAATCCGTGGTGGCGGAACCATTGTGAGGCTGCGTGTGTTCCAATGGGAATCCGTGGTGGCGGAACCATTGTGAGGCTGTGTGTGTTAAAACTGATTTTGAAATGTTTTGGTAAAGTGAAAACGAGAAACATACTACGAAACGATGCGTAGGAAAACTCTGATGATATGGACACCAACGATAGATAGCGAATGCGGATGAGTCATTGTTCTTATTATTGTCGATGATTTGCATGTGCCGTTTATCACCCTTTATGATATATGCATGACTTGCTATGTGTAAGTTAAGGGTTAGTGGGTTTTGGATTATTCTACTGAGCTTTGTAGCTCACGGTGTTACCTTTGGTGACCCTGACATATTATGCTAGTGGTCACGCTGGTATAATGTGTCAGACCTTTTAGATGAGCAAGGAGGGATGTATACCTTGGAGGCATTTAGAGCTGAGAAGCTTGCTAGGATGGAACAAGAGACGGAGCTGCAGATAACCTTAGATGTCCTTCCCTTTTGTGTAATATATAAGTACTCCCTGAGGGTATTATGATGTAATAAGGAGCCAGACTCTACCTAGTTTATCCAATAAAATGTTTATTTAACGAATCCGATTTTGGGGGCGTTACGACATGGTATCAGAGCTCTAGGCTCAACACTCGGCCATGGGTAGAATGGGTAGAACCATAAGATAAGTTGACCGTTGCACAAACGTGAATTTGAGTTTAAGTTTACCCTCCCAAATTGGGTGGAATTCTGACAAAACAATCTTCGGATTGAAGTAAGGTGTGGAAATTGGCAGTACCACCGAGCTGGGAATTCCCAAACAATTGGATGATGACTTAAATCAAGGATCGAATGTGAAATTTAGAAACTGAAAGTTCTTTAGAGTTAAGAAAACCGGTGTCTTAAAGACGCTACTACTTAAGGTTAAAATCTTTTCGTGTAGATGAACAAGCTAGTCAGCCTGTTAGTTAGAATTGCATGAAATGGTTAAGAGAGATTTATAGGAACTGTTTACCCTAGAATGGAGTACTAGCAATATAGGTTAGAACCTGATAACCTATAGAACTTCGTAATAAGAGTACATAGGATCGTTTCAATCTTAGGTCTCTAATAGCCGTTATAGTAGAACTCTATGCTTAAGGTTGAAATTCTCTGCTTATATGTGAAAGGCTTGCTTTGTTTAAAAAGAGTACTATTGCTTACTATTCGATATTTTGCTTTAGTAGTTAAGACCCTAATTACAATAGACAATCGTTTAAAGTAGACTAAACTACCCCCTTATGATTTCAACTCATAGATGGTGAACCGACGAGGTGGATTAGGTCACGAAACCGGAGAGTCCTCTAACCCTAACCCCGACATGACCCAAATCATGCAAGCGTTAGTGGCTACTTTGAATGCCAACTGCCGAAACCATAACCATGATGATGAACCTATGACCCGAACCCGTGCAATGAACAAATTTTGCAAGCGTCGACCCCCAACCTTTAATGGAGGCCCTAACCCCACTGTAGCTGAAACCTGGCTGAAGGAAGTCAAGGTGATCCTAGATACCTTAGGAATCAACCTAGACAGAGATCGGGTAGCCTTATCCACCTACCAATTGAAAGGAGAAGCCCGTTACTGGTGGGACTTGATGAAAGCCACCCATACCATAGCCACCATGACCTTCGCCGAATTCGAGACCCTATTTCTTGATAAATACTTTCCCACACCCCTTCGCTTGATCAAGGAGCAAGAATTCACGAACCTAAAACAAGGAACCATGACCGTTACCCAGTACGCGGCTAAGTTCGAAGAACTATCTCATTATGCCCCAGAGGCTGTAGCCACTGAAGACAAGAAAGCGAGGAGGTTCGAGTGGGGGCTGACAACTGCCTGAAGGGCCATGGTAGATCAAGCTTTCACCACCTATGCTGAGGTGGTAAAGTGTGCGCTCCGGCTAGAGAGCGAGGAGGCCGATTTTAAAACCCGCTGGAAGAGGGTGACTGGCAGCACCGGTGGACCTATTCGAACCCAACCACTTAACCACCAACACGGACCCTACTTCACCAAACCATCTAACCCGATGCAAAGCAACCAACCATTGGAGACTGCCACACCAGGACATGGTGAACCACCAAGGGAAGGGCAAGGCACAGCCACAGTTCGGTGCTATAACTGTCAGGCTATGGGCCACATTAGACGCAACTGTCCACAGCCCCAAAGGAGAAGGGATGGGTACTTTGGAAACCAGGGAGCTCAACAACTTGGACAGGCCGTTTTTGTGAAACAAGATCCTGAAGGCCCATCACAGCAGCAGAATGGGCAAAGCAAGGGAAGGCAGCCCATGGGAACCCATCAAGGCACTGGAGGGCGTATCTTTGCGCTACAGACTGGGGAACAAGAGCAGGATCCCCTTGTGATCCAAGGTACGCCACTACTTGCGTACGAGCTTTTGTATGACTCTGGAGCGTCACCTTCATATCCATTACCTGTATAACCATGCTAGCACTAGAAATAGAAATAGAAACCCTAAGTACGAATACGAAAGTATCATCACCATTAGGGGAAGTATAGTTGTTAGTCTAGTGTGTAGAAAGTGCGAATTTGAAGTAGCCAACCTGCACCTGACCTGCGATCCTAGAGTGATCGACATAACAGATTTCGACGTAATCCTAGGGCTGGACTAGCTATCGAGCGGTCATAGACTGCCACCAAAAGATGGTGACAACATATACCCTTAATGGGACTCATCCCCAATTTAAGAGGGATAGATAGACGATGAGTCCGACGATGAAAAGATCTAGATGACAGAACCAACTGTATGGATGGGTTGCTAGCCTCCGCTTGGAAGAAGCCAACAGAATGGAAGTGGGATTTCCACACATCGTTGCAAGTACACCGATGTTTTCCGTGAAGAACTTCCTGGCTTATCACACCAAAGGAGAGATAGATTTCTCTATAGAACTCCAACCGGGAACGGCACCAATCTCGATGGCACCATAAGGCCCCTACCAAGCTAAAGGAGAGTTGTGTTAAGGAAATATCTGTAGGGTACGAGTCCGCATGATGATTTGATAAAGGTTTTGCATTTGGTGTTGGTATTTACAAGGAAACATTATCAAAGGTCGATAACGAGACAAGCGGTTCGACGGCAGAAGCCACCTCAACCCCATCTTGTTAACCAAGTGATGAGACCTAATTCGATTAACAAAACCTGTAGAGAATTGCCTTAAACACCGTCATACCCATAGGACCTGCTGGAACCTTTAGACAGTGGCCGTATATGCCGTATCATTTTGGGCGTCTCTTTCATCACAATCGTAAGGGACTAAGAGTGGCTTGCTTCTATTTTAAGGGGGATAGACGGTGATTCCGAGACCAGTATAGTAACTAAGCCTAACCCGTAGTCACGCACGAATTTCGAGGACGAAATTATTTTAAGGGGGATAGGTTGTAACGACCCTGATTTTTGGTAATTAAAAAAATTTCGTTAAAATTTTAAATTTTATTTTAATTACTTGAATTTTTATTTCCATCACCAAAAATCCGTCGTTATTGACTAATAAAAATCTTGTTGTGTATTCGAAAATCTTTTAATTGTGCTTGGTAGGTTTTAATCATCGTTTACTGCCAATTCTTTCCGTCGTAAGTCTTAAGACCCCATTTCTTGGCTGAGAATCCTACCTAGCAGGTCCAGTTAGCTTCGAACCAATTAGGTTTCCTAACGATCGTCTAACCTAGTTACCGTTCACTAAGTAACCCTTATTACCCTCGTGACTTGTGAACCTTTTGAAACCTTTGAGCTTGTAACCCTAGATTGACCTTTTGAACCGTCTGAACCTTTAAACTATTAACCGTTGGGCGATAATGGTAGGGTTATCTTTATCCATTGGACAATAGGAGAACCTTAATTAACCTTCCAAAGTACGAGATTAGATTAGTTTAGTCCTTAATTATGGTATTAGTACAAGTATTATACTTCCTAGCATTACCCGTTGGATAATAACCGCTAGGAGAATTATTACCCATTGGACGATGGACCATGGACCTTACCATCTTTACCCATTGGTTATTGACCGCTAGGGAAACTGTTATCCATTGGATAATAGTTAGTCTTGACAATCAAGTACTTGGTTAATAAAATACTAGATTTTGCCATGTGTTAAATCCATTAATTTAGAATTTGTACATTAGGATAATATTTTAGTACCTAGTACTTTGGAAGTATTAGATTAGTATATTAGATATTGGATTTTACATATCTAGGTTAGATTGTGAAGTACATGGCTATATATATATATGTGTGTGTGTGTGTGTGTGTGTGTGTGTGTACTTGTATATATATATATATATATATATAGATATATAGATATATATATATTATATTGTATATAGCATGTGTGTATTACAATATTATAATTAGAAAATCTAATTTTGGTTTAAAATACAAGATTTTAAAAGACCCATAGGACTTATATATATATATTAGTATATTGTAAGTTTTTCAAGTAAGTACAAGTGGGAGAGAGAGAGAGTGAGAGAGAGAATGCCGAGAGAGAGAGAGAGGGAGAGAATCCGAGAGAGAGAGAAGAAGACAGAGAGAGAAAGAGAAGGAAAGAGAGGGAGAGATTATACCTAGCTTGACCTTGTTCTTCCATTGTACCTTTGGTGATTTCTTCCTAGCAAAATCTATGACCTAGTGTCCTAAACGCATTTTCAATTAAGGCAATCATGTGCAATCCCTAGCAATACAAATTCGTACTCTTCCAATCACCAACCCTTTGTCCTTCCATATCTTGATATATATATATATATATATATGTACATGTAGTACATTGTACCAAGGAGAGAGAGAGAGAGAGAAAGAGAGAGAGAGATATTTGGAGAGAGAAAGGTCGAGAGAGATTGGGAGAGAGAGAGAGATTGGATGGAGAGAGGGAGAGAGAGAGTGATGTATGTACTTACCTCTTGGCCATTTTTGTATCAATCCTAGTACTACTAAATCTAGGGTTTTCTTACTCTTTCAAGCCAAGGACAATCAAATCTTGTCTTTCTTTGTACAAACCCAAATTCTTTACTTGAATCAAATCCACCTTCCTTGATCAATCTACCAAAATCCAATCCAAAGTACCACATCATAGCCATGCAAGCCTAGGTTTTAGGTTGTTTCTTCCAAGCAAGCAAGATTTGCTTGAAATAAAAAAATTGAGATATAGGAGAGAGAGAGAGAGAGAATTCGGCTAGGAGAGAGAGGGAGGAGGCCTTGCCTATAGATACCAAGCTCCATTGAGCTTTGAACTCACACCTCAATCCATTCTCCAACTTCTCTCTAGAAAGTATAGCTTGTTCTTGTTGTTCTTTCTTTGTTCTTACTAGTTCTTCATGAAACTTTCCATCTCCGCCACCAAAAACCACCACCCGACCACCACCTTGATCCAAAAGTAGTAGTGGTATAGGTTACGATCTAGTTTCGAGAGGAACCATTCTCTTTCAAAGCTATTGGAAGCTTATAGTAAGCCGTTACTCCGCCGACTTTCTTTCCGTCGTATTTCCGTAGTCTTTTCAACCGCCAAGAAGAAAGGTAGAATACTCCGACCCCGCTATCTCTAAGTATATGTAGTACTTGAATAGTTGATTGCATGATCTTTTAGATTTCCCGATCTATTCTTCCTGGGTGTTAATAAGAATCGTGTTGAGTTTCTCGAACTATTTGCTCCAATAATAAAGTTAGTTGTAGTATTTAGCTTGTAGTACTTTCTTGTCAAAGTATACGTAGTTCACTTTGATCTTATGGCTACTTGATTGTTTGATCTCGTGATAGTTACTTGCTTATGTATGAACTCGTCAATAAACATATGTTGCTTTGACTTTCCAAAAAGAAGGACGTATGCTTTTGAATTAAGAATAAAGTGTTGTTTTCAAAACGAAGTATTCGTATTTTGACCTTTTCAAGGAATGTAAACTTGATCGCATGATTGCTTGCCATACTTGTGGTTATGAACGAGCATGATAATATAGAGTTGGATGATCTTGCTAGTTTAGTTTCATGATTACTATGATAGTGTTGTACTTGTGCATGAAGTCCCACCGTGGAGTCTATGCATGATACGAGACACATGAAATTGGGAAGAAGAAACATGACAACTAGGGTGTGGTTAACATGGATAAAAATACTTTTGAAACGACATAATGGCCGGACTAGCCCATTGTGGAGAAGTGACTACAAAGGATAAAATATTTTTGAAACCACCTAATGATCAAGTGTGATAATCATTATGTGGTGTGTGTGCGTGTGTTCCAATGGGAATCCGTGGTGGTGGAACCATTGTGAGGCTGTGTGTGTTCCAATGGGAATCCGTGGTGGCA
This sequence comes from Rhododendron molle, assembly GCA_025413875.1. Classification (NCBI taxonomy): domain Eukaryota; kingdom Viridiplantae; phylum Streptophyta; class Magnoliopsida; order Ericales; family Ericaceae; genus Rhododendron; species Rhododendron molle. The sequence continues at coordinate 30,137,148 of CM046391.1, read as the reverse complement.
GAACCATTGTGAGGCTGGGTGTGTTCCAATGGGAATCCGTGGTGGCGGAACCATTGTGAGGCTGCGTGTGTTCCAATGGGAATCCGTGGTGGCGGAACCATTGTGAGGCTATGTGTTCCAATGGGAATCCGTGGTGGCGGAACCATTGTGAGGTGCGTGTGTTCCAATGGGAATCCGTGGTGGCGGAACCATTGTGAGGTCGTGTGTACTCAAACCGATTTTGAAATGTTTTGGTAAAGTGAAAACGAGAAACATACTACGAAACGATGCGTGGGAAAACTCTGATGATATGGACACCAACGATAGATAGCGAATGCGGATGAGTCATTGTTCTTATTATTGTCGATGATTTGCATGTGCCGTTTATCACCCTTTATGATATATGCATGACTTGCTATGTGTAAGTTAAGGGTTAGTGGGTTTTGGATTATTCTCTTGAGCTTTGTAGCTCACGGTGTTACCTTTGGTGACCATGACATATTATGCTAGTGGTCACGCTGGTATAATGTGCAGACCTTTTAGATGAGCAAGGAGGGATGTATACCTTGGAGGCATTTAGAGCTGAGAAGCTTGCTAGGATGGAACAAGAGACGGAGCTGCAGATAACCTTAGATGTCCTTCCCTTTTGTGTAATATATAAGTACTCCCTGAGGGTATTATGATGTAATAAGGAGCCAGACTCTACCTAGTTTATCCAATAAAATGTTTATTTAACGAATCCGATTTTGGGGGCGTTACGACATGGTATCAGAGCTCTAGGCTCAACACTCGGCCATGGGTAGAATGGGTAGAACCATAAGATAAGTTGACCGTTGCACAAACGTGAATTTGAGTTTAAGTTTACCGTCCCAAATTGGGTGGAATTCTGACAAAACAATCTTCGGATTGAAGTAAGGTGTGGAAATTGGCAGTACCTCCGAACTGGGAATTCCTGAACAATTGGATGATGACTTAAATCAAGGATCGAATGTGAAATTTAGAAACTGAAAGTTCTTTAGAGTTAAGAAAACCCTTGTCTTAAAGACGCTACTACTTGAGGTTAAAATCTTTTCGTGTAGATGAACAAGCTAGTCAGCCTGTTAGTTAGAATTGCATGAAGTGGTTAAGAGAGATTTATAGGAACTGTTTACCCTAGAATGGAGTACTAGCAATATAGGTTAGAACCTAATAACCTATAGAACTTCGTAATAAGAGTACATAGGATCGTTTCAATCTTAGGTCTCTAATAGCCGTTATAGTAGAACTCTATGCTTAAGGTTGAAATTCTCTGCTTATATGTGAAAGGCTTGCTTTGTTTAAAAAGAGTACTATTGCTTACTATTCGATATTTTGCTTTAGTAGTTAAGACCCTAATTACAATAGACAATCGTTTAAAGTAGACTAAACTACCCCCTTATGATTTCAACTCATAGATGGTGAACCGACGAGGTGGATTAGGTCACGAAACCGGAGAGTCCTCTAACCCTAACCCCGACATGACCCAAATCATGCAAGCGTTAGTGGCTACTTTGAATGCCAACTGCCGAAACCATAACCATGATGATGAACCTATGACCCGAACCCGTGCAATGAACAAATTTTGCAAGCGTCGACCCCCAACCTTTAATGGAGGCCCTAACCCCACTGTAGCTGAAACCTGGCTGAAGGAAGTCAAGGTGATCCTAGATACCTTAGGAATCAACCTAGACAGAGATCGGGTAGCCTTATCCACCTACCAATTGAAAGGAGAAGCCCGTTACTGGTGGGACTTGATGAAAGCCACCCATACCATAGCCACCATGACCTTCGCCGAATTCGAGACCCTATTTCTTGATAAATACTTTCCCACACCCCTTCGCCTGATCAAGGAGCAAGAATTCACGAACCTAAAACAAGGAACCATGACCGTTACCCAGTACGCGGCTAAGTTCGAAGAACTATCTCATTATGCCCCAGAGGCTGTAGCCACTGAAGACAAGAAAGCGAGGAGGTTCGAGTGGGGGCTGACAACTGCCTGAAGGGCCATGGTAGATCAAGCTTTCACCACCTATGCTGAGGTGGTAAAGTGTGCGCTCCGGCTAGAGAGCGAGGAGGCCGATTTTAAAACCCGCTGGAAGAGGGTGACTGGCAGCACCGGTGGACCTATTCGAACCCAACCACTTAACCACCAACACGGACCCTACTTCACCAAACCATCTAACCCGATGCAAAGCAACCAACCATTGGAGACTGCCACACCAGGACATGGTGAACCACCAAGGGAAGGGCAAGGCACAGCCACAGTTCGGTGCTAACACTGTCAGACTATGGGCCACATTAGACGCAACTGTCCACAGCCCCAAAGGAGAAGGGATGGGTACTTTGGAAACCAGGGAGCTCAACAACTTGGACAGGCCGTTTTTGTGAAACAAGATCCTGAAGGCCCATCACAGCAGCAGAATGGGCAAAGCAAGGGAAGGCAGCCCATGGGAACCCATCAAGGCACTGGAGGGCGTATCTTTGCGCTACAGACTGGGGAACAAGAGCAGGATCCCCTTGTGATCCAAGGTACGCCACTACTTGCGTACGAGCTTTTGTATGACTCTGGAGCGTCACCTTCATATCCATTCCCTGTATAACCACGCTAGCACTAGAAATAGAAATAGAAACCCTAAGTACGAATACGAAAGTATCATCACCATTAGGGGAAGTATAGTTGTTAGTCTAGTGTGTAGAAAGTGCGAATTTGAAGTAGCCAACCTGCACCTGACCTGCGATCCTAGAGTGATCGACATAACAGATTTCGACGTAATCCTAGGGCTGGACTAGCTATCGAGCGGTCATAGACTGCCACCAAAAGATGGTGACAACATATACCCTTAATGGGACTCATCCCCAATTTAAGAGGGATAGATAGACGATGAGTCCGACGATGAAAAGATCTAGATGACAGAACCAACTGTATGGATGGGTTGCTAGCCTCCGCTTGGAAGAAGCCAACAGAATGGAAGTGGGATTTCCACACATCGTTGCAAGTACGCCGATGTTTTCCCTGAAGAACTTCTTGGCTTATCACACCAAAGGAGAGATAGATTTCTCTATAGAACTCCAACCGGGAACGGCACCAATCTCGATGGCACCATAAGGCCCCTACCAAGCTAAAGGAGAGTTGTGTTAAGGAAATATCTGTAGGGTACGAGTCCGCATGATGATTTGATAAAGGTTTTGCATTTGGTGTTGGTATTTACAAGGAAACATTATCAAAGGTCGATAACGAGACAAGCGGTTCGACGGCAGAAGCCACCTCAACCCCATCTTGTTAACCAAGTGATGAGACCTAATTCGATTAACAAAACCTGTAGAGAATTGCCTTAAACACCGTCATACCCATAGGACCTGCTGGAACCTTTAGACAGTGGCCGTATATGCCGTATCATTTTGGGCGTCTCTTTCATCACAATCGTAAGGGACTAAGAGTGGCTTGCTTCTATTTTAAGGGGGATAGACGGTGATTCCGAGACCAGTATAGTAACTAAGCCTAACCCGTAGTCACACACGAATTTCGAGGACGAAATTATTTTAAGGGGGATAGGTTGTAACGACCCTGATTTTTGGTAAATAAAAAATTTCGTTAAAATTTTAAATTTTATTTTAATTACTTGAATTTTTATTTCCATCACCAAAAATCCGTCGTTATTGACTAATAAAAATCTTGTTGTGTATTCGAAAATCTTTTAATTGTGCTTGGTAGGTTTTAATCATCGTTTACTGCCAATTCTTTCCGTCGTAAGTCTTAAGACCCCATTTCTTGGCTGAGAATCCTACCTAGCAGGTCCAGTTAGCTTCGAACCAATTAGGTTTCCTAACGATCGTCTAACCTAGTTACCATTCACTAAGTAACCCTTATTACCCTCGTGACTTGTGAACCTTTTGAAACCTTTGAGCTTGTAACCCTAGATTGACCTTTTGAACCGTCTGAACCTTTAAACTATTAACCGTTGGTCGATAACGGTAGGGTTATCTTTATCCATTGGACAATAGGAGAACCTTAATTAACCTTCCAAAGTACGAGATTAGATTAGTTTAGTCCTTAATTATGGTATTAGTACAAGTATTATACTTCCTCGCATTACCCGTTGGATAATAACCGCTAGGAGAATTATTACCCAATGGACGATGGACCATGGACCTTACCATCTTTACCCATTGGTTATTGACCGCTAGGGAAACTATTATCCATTGGATAATAGTTAGTATTGACAATCAAGTACAAGGGTTAATAAAATACTAGATTTTGCCATGCGTTAAATCCATTAATTTAGAATTTGTACATTAGGATAATATTTTAGTACTTAGTAATTTGGAAGTATTAGATTAGCATATTAGATATTGGATTTTACATATCTAGGTTAGATTGTGAAGTACATGGCTATATATATATATATATATATGTGTGTGTGTGTGTACTTGTATATATATATATATTATATTGTATATAGCATGTGTGTATTACAATATTATAATTAGAAAATCTAATTTTGGTTTAAAATACAAGATTTTAAAAGACCCATAGTACTTATATATATATTAGTATATTATAAGTCTTTCAAGTAAGTACAAGTGGGAGAGAGAGGGAGAGAGAGAGAGAGAATGCCAAGAGAGAGAGAGGGAGAGAATCCGAGAGAGAGAGAAGGAGAGAGAGAGAGAAAGAGAACGAAAGAGAGGGAGAGATTATACCTAGCTTGACCTTGTTCTTCCATTGTACCTTGGTGATTTCTTCCTAGCAAAATCTATGACCTAGTGTCCTAAACGCATTTTCAATTAGGGCAATCTTGTACAATCCCTAGCAATAGAAGATTCATACTCTTCCAATCACCAACCCTTTGTCCTTCCATATCTTGATATATATGTATGTACATGTAGTACATTGTACCAAGGAGAGAGAGAGAGAGAGAGAGAGAGAGAGAGAGAGGCCGAGAGAGATTGGGAGAGAGAGAGAGATCGGATGGAGAGAGGGAGAGAGAGAGAGAGAGTGATGTGTGTACTTACCTCTTGGCCTTTTTTGTATCAATCCTAGTACTACTAAATCTAGGGTTTTCTTACTCTTTCAATCCAAGGATAATCAAATCTTGTCTTTCTTTGTACAAACCCAAATTCTTTACTTGAATCAAATCCACCTTCCTTGATCAATCTTCCAAAATCCAATCCAAAGTACCACATCATAGCCATGCAAGCCTAGGTTTTAGGTCTTTTCTTCCAAGCAAGCAAGATTTGCTTGAAATAAAAAAATCAGATATAGGAGAGAGAGAGAGAATTCAGCTAGGAGAGAGAGGGAGGAGGCCTTGCCTATAAATACCAAGCTCCATTGAGCTTTGAACTCACACCTCAATCCATTCTCCAACTTCTCTCTAGAAAGTATAGCTTGTTCTTGTTGTTCTTTCTTTGTTCTTACTAGTTCTTCAAGAAAATTTCCATCTCCGCCACCAAACCTCCACCCGACCACCACCTCGATCCAAAAGCAGTTGTAGTATAGGTTAGGATCTAGTTTCGTGAGGAACCATTCTCTTTCAAAGCTATTGGAAGCTTATCGTAAGCCGTTACTCCGCTGACTTTCTTTCCGTTCGTATTTTCGTAGTCTATCTACCGCCAAGAAGAAAGGTAGAATACTCCGACCCCGCTATCTCTAAGTCTATGTAGTACTTGAATAGTTGATTGCATGATCTTTTAGATTTCCCGATCTATTCTTCTTGGGTGTTAATAAGAATCGTGTTGAGTTTCTCGAACTATTTGCTCAAAGAATAAAGTTAGTTGTAGTATTTAGCTTGTAGAACTTTCTTGGTAAATTATACGTAGTTCACTTTGAACTTATGGCTACTTGATTGCTTGATCTCGTGATAGTTACTTGCTTATGTATGAACTCGTCAATAAACATATGTTGCTTTGACTTTCCAGAAAGAAGGACGTATGCTTTTGAATTAAGAATAAAGTGTTGTTTTCAAAACGAAGTATTCGTATTTTGACCTTTTCGAGGAATGTAAACTTGATCGCATGATTGCTTGCCTGACTTGTGGTTATGAACGAGCATGATAATATGGAGTTGGATGATCTTGCTAGTTTAGTTTCAAGATTACTATGATAGTGTTGAACTTGTGTACGAAGCCCCGCCACGGAGTCTATGCATGATACGAGACACATGAAATTGGAAATTAGAAACATGACAACTAGGGTGTGGTTAACATGGTTAAAAATACTTTTGAAACTACATAATGGCTGGACTTGCCCATTGTGGAGAAGTGACTACAAAGGATAAAATATTTTTGAAACCACCTAATGATCAAGTGTGATAATCATTATGTGGTGTGTGTGCGTGTGTTCCAATGGAAATCCGTGGTGGCGGAACCATTGTGAGGCTGGGTGTGTTCCAATGGGAATCCGTGGTGGCGGAACCATTGTGAGGCTGCGTGTGTTCCAATGGGAATCCGTGGTGGCGGAACCACTGTGAGGCTCTGTGTGTTCCAATGGGAATCCGTGGTGGCAGAACCATTGTGAGGCTATGTGTGTTCCAGTGGGAATCCATGGTGGCAGAACCATTGTGAGCCTGTGTGTGTTCCAATGGGAATCCGTGGTGGCAGAACCATTGTGAGGCTGGCTGTGTTCGAATGGGAATCCGTGGTGGCGGAACCATTGTGAGGCTGCGTGTGGTCCAATGGGAATCCGTGGTGGCAGAACCATTGTGAGGCTATGTGTGTTCCAATGGGAATCCGTGGTGGCGGAACCATTGTGAGCCTGTGTGTGTTCCAATGGGAATCCGTGGTGGCAGAACCATTGTGAGGCTGGCTGTGTTCGAATGGGAATCCTTGGTGGCGGAACCATTGTGAGGCTGCGTGTGGTCCAATGGGAATCCGTGGTGGCAGAACCATTGTGAGGCTGCGTGTGTTCCAATGGGAATCCGTGGTGGCGGAACCATTGTTCTCTGTGTGTTAAAACAGATTTTGAAATGTTTTGGTAAAGTGAAAATGAGAAACATACTACGAAACGCTACATAGGAAAACTCTAATGATATGGACACCAACGATAGATAGCGAATGCAGATGAGTCATTGTTCTTGTTATTGTCGATGATTTGCATGTGCTGTTTATCACCCTTTATGATATATGCATGACTTGCTATGTGTAAGTTAAGGGTTAGTGGGTTTTGGATTATTCTATTGAGCTTTGTAGTTCACGGGGTTACCTTTGGTGACCCAGACATATTATGCTGGTGGCGACTCTGGTATAATATGTCAGACCTTTTAGATGAGCAAGGAGGGATGTATACTGTAACGACCCTGATTTTTGGTAAATGAAAATTTCGTTAAAAATTTGAATTTCATTCTAATTACTTGGATTTTTATTTCCGTAACCAAAAATCGGTCGTTACTGACTAATAATAACCTCGTTGTTATTCGAAAATCTTTTAATTATGCTTTGAAGATTTTAATCGTCGTATAACTACCGTTTTCCCGTCGTTTCTAGGATTAAGTCTTAAGACCCCATTTCTTGGCCGGAAATCCTACCTAGCAAGTCTAGCTAGCTCGAGCCGATTAGGTTGACCTAGCGATCGTTTAACCTAGTTACCGTCTGCTAAGTAAATCTTGTGACCCTAGTGACTTATGAACCTTTTGAAACCCTTGAGCTTGTAACCCTAGATTAACTTTGTGAACCTTTTTAACCTTTGAGCCAGCGACCATTAGACGATAACATTAGGGATCTCTTTACCCATTGGATAATAGGAGAACCTTAGTTAATCCACTTAAGTACAAGATAAGATTAGATTAGTACTTAAGTATCGTATTTAATCAAGTATTAGACTTTTTGGTATTATCCATTGATTAATAACCATTAGGAGATTCTTTACCCATTGGACGATAGAATAGAATCCTAGCCATCTTTACCCGTTGGTTAATAACCGCTAGGGAAACTATTATCCATTGGATAATAGCTTTACTTGGCCACCAAGTACTAGTTTATTAAAATAATAGGATTTGCCATGTGGGTATTTGATTAAAGAATAATTAGTCCATTAGGTTAATAATATAGGACTTGGTACTTGGATTAGTTTATTTGGATATTAGATTATGGAAATGTAGGCTAGATTTTTTAAGTACTTGCTTGTATATATAATATGTGTACTTGTATATATATATATAGATATATATATATATATTATATTGTATATAGCATGTGTGTATATACAATATTATATTAAGAAAATCCATTTTTGGTTTTAAATACTAGATTTTTAAAGACCCAAAGTACTTATATATATATATATATATTTGTATATATGTAGTCTTCCATAGTACAAACAAGTGAGAGAGAGAGAGAGAGGGAGAGAGAGGGAGAGACCCGAGAGAGGGAAAGAGAGAGAGAGAAGGAAGAAAGAGAGAGAGAGATAGAGTTGTACCTTGATAGATTTTGTTGCGCTTTCAAAATCTCCATTGATATGCACCTAGTCCTTCTTGATATGCAAGCCTAAGATTTTCTAGCCAAAATCTAGTCCTTCTTGTACAATTCCCATTTTTAAACTTCATCAAATCTTCATTTCTTGGCCAATCTTCCAAAATCCAATCCAAAGGACACATTATAGCCATGCAAGCCTAGGTTTTAGGATGATTCTTGCAAGGAAGCAAGATTTGCTTGGAATAAAAAATGAGATAAAGGAGAGAGAGAGAGAGGCCGGCCAAGAGAGGAGAGAGGAGAGGCTTTGCCTATAAATACTTGCCTCATTCTTCATTTGAACTCACACCTCAATCCATTCTCCAACTTCTCTCTAGAAAGTGTAGCTTGTTCTTCTTCTTCTTGCTTGGTTTTCTTTCTTTGTTCTTGAGGTTTCTCAAGAGACTTTCCATTGCCGCAACTAAACCACCACCTCGATCCAAAAGTAGTAGTAGTTGTAGTTAGGATCTAGTTTCGAGAGAAACCATTCTCTCTCAAAGCTATCGGGAGCTTACCGTAAGCCGTTACTCTGTTCGATCGCCGACTTTCTTTCCGACATTCTTTTTGTAGTCTTCCCACCGCCAAGAAGAACGGTAGATTAAATCTTCACCTCTACCCTAAGTATATTGCGTGTTTAAGGTATATGATCTTATCGATATCCGATCTATTTTTCTAAGAAAACGTAGTATACATTGAACTTAAGATTACTTGAATGCATAATCTTGTTGATTATTACTTGCCTTACCTTTTTGTGTTAAATGTTGAGAATGATGATGTGATAGTATGAGCATGCAATCTAAGATAGAGTTGGGTGATCTTGCTAGTTTAGTTTCAAGATTTCTATGATGGTGTTATACTTGTGTACGAAGTCCCGCCGCGGAGTCTATGCATGATACGAGACACATGAAATTGGAAAGTAGAAACATGACAACTAGGGTGTGGTTAACATGGATGAAAATACTTTTGAAACTACATAATGGCCGGACTTGGTAGCCTTTGTGTGGATGTGAAAACCCACAATGTGGCCGGACTTGCCCATTGTGGAGAAGTGATTACAAAGGACAAAATATTTTTGAAACCACATAATGATCAAGTGTGATAATCATTATGTGGTGTGTGTGTGTGTCCAATGGGAACCCGGAGCAGCGGAACCATTGTGAGGGTGTGTGTGTCCAATGGGAACCCGGAGCAGCGGAACCATTGTGAGGGTGTGTGTGTCCAATGGGAACCCGGAGCAGCGGAACCATTGTGAGGGTGTGTGTGTACTCCAATGGGAACCCGGAGCGGCGGAACCATTGTGAGGTTGTGTGTACTCCCATGGGAACCCGGAGCGGCGGAACCCGGAGCGGCGGAACCATGGTGAGGTATGGCTTGGTTATCCGTGGAGAGGAGCCAATGCTAATTGTGCGCCAATGGGAACCTGGAGCGGCGGAACCATTGTGCGTATACTCGGGAACCCGGAGCGGCGGAACCGAGGTTGTGTGTGCTAAAAACTGATTTTTGAAATGTGTGCCAATGGGACCCAGAGCGACGGAACCATTGTGCATATACTCGGGAACCCGAAGAGGCGGAACCAAGGATGGGTGTGTTAAAATGTGATTTTGAAATACAAATGATGTTTTGGTAAAACGAACTAGTGACACGATTTACGAAACGCTGCGTAGGAGAAACTCTGATGACATGGACACTAACGATAGATAGCGAATGCGGATGTGTCATTGTTGATATTTATATCCTGTATTGTATGAGCTGTTTATGACCCTTTATGATATATGCATGACTTGCTATGTGTAAGTTAAGGGTTAATGGGTTTTGGGTTATTCTATTGGGCTTTATAAGTTCACGGTGTTGCTTTATGTGACCCTGACATATTATGCTGGTGGCGACGCTGGTATAATGACCTTATAGATAAGCAGGCAGAGCTGTACACCTTGGGGACAATTGGAGCTGAAGAGCTTGCTAGGATGGAAGAAGAGACAAAGATGTAGATAACCTTAGATGTCCTTCTCTTTTGTGCGATATAAGCACCCTCTGGGGGTTAGTGATGTAATAATGAGCCAGACTCTATCTAGTTATTCCAATAAAATGTTTATTTAACGTACCCGATTTTGGGGGCGTTACATATACCATGGAGGCATTTGGAGCTGAGAAGCTTGCTAGGATGGAATAAGAGACGAAGCTGTAGATACCTTAGATGTCCTTCCCTTTTGTGTAATATAAGTACTCCTTGAGGGGATTATGATGTAATAAGGAGCCAGACTCTACCTAGTTTATCCAATAAAATGTTTATTTAACGAACCCGATTTTGGGGGCGTTACACTCCCTCTCTCAACCGGCCATCTCTCTCTCTCTCCCTCCCATCTCTCTCGGCTCTCTCTCAAATCTCTCTCTCTCTCCTTGGTACAAAGTACTATCTATATCTATATCTATATCTATATATATATATATAGATATATACTAAGATATGGAAGGACAAGGTTGGTGGATTGAAAGAGTAAGGATTTTGTATTGCCAGGGATTGTACCAGATTTGCCCTAATTGAAAAATACATTTAGGCACTAGGTACATAGATTTGCTAGGAAAGAATACACCAGGGTATATTGGAAGATCAAGAAAGATCAAGGTAAATCAAGGTACATTCTCTCCCTCTCTTTCCTTCTCTCTCTCTCCCTCTCTCTCCCTCTCTCTCTCGGATTCTCTCTCTCTCTCTCTCGGCATTCTCTCGCCCTCTCTCTCTCTCTCTCTCTCTGTCCCACTTGTACATCACTTGCAAGTATATATATATATATATATATATAAGTACAATGGGTAAGAAAAGATCTAAGACTTTCTAGGAAATTTAGATTTTTTAAATAAAATATTGAAATACACACATGGTACTTACAATATAATATATATATATATATATACATATATATATATATACATACAAGTACATACACACACACGCACACACACACACACACACATACACACACACACACACACACACACACATATATATATATATATATATCACCATGTACTACATAATCTGGACTAGATATGCCAAAATCCAATATCCAATAAACTAATTCTATACTTTCAAAGTACCATGTACTAAATAAATAACCTAATGTACTAATTCTATTTTAATGGATTCAACACACATGGCAATCTAGTATTTTATTAAACGTAGTACTTGATTGTCAAGACTAACTATTGTCCAATGGATAATAGTTTCCCTAGCGGTTAATAACCAATGGCTAATGGTGGTATGAGCTTTGACCTGTTGTCCAACGGGTAAAGAATCTCCTAACGGTTATTAACCAATGGATAATACCAAAAAGTATAATACTTGATGAAATACTATACTTGAGTACTAAACTAATCTAATCTTGTACTTTGGAGAGTTAATCAAGGTTCTCCTATTATCCAATGGGTAAAGATAACCCTAACGTTATCGTCCAACGGTTAATAGCTAAAAGGTTCGAAAGGTTCAAAAGGTTCGTCTAGGGTTACGAAGCTCAAGGGTTTCAAAAGGTTCACGACCAAGGTTCACGAGGTTCTTCGAGGATTAGGAACAAATGGTAATTAGGTCAACGATCGGTGAGTGAAAGAGTTGGTTAAAAGCTAACTAGGGTTGCTAGATAGGATTTCCAGCCGAGATGTGAAATCTTAAGACTTATCCCTAGGGACGATGGAAAAAATTGGCGGTTAAACGACGATTAAAACCTAATTAAGATTTCTCCAATACTAACAACGAAAGTTTTATTTAGTAAAAATCAGAGTTGTTACAACCTATCCCCTTTAAATATTTTCGTGCTCGAAATTCGCCGTACGCTCGGATTCGAATAGGTGAGGGTAGTTGGCTCTCATGGTTTCTTCTCTTTCCCAAGTGGTTTCTCCAGCTCCGCGGTTTTTCCACAAAACCCATACTAAGTTAATCGTCTTATTCCGAATGATCCTGTCACTCCGGTCCTGAATCTCGATCGGTTCTTCTTCATACGTCGCATCTTCTTCAATGATGATGTCCTCCCAATTGAGTACGTGCGTCGGCAACGCGAGGTACTTGCGAAGCATTGAGATGTGAAACACGTTATGTACCCTATCTAGTTGCGGTGGTAGGGCTAGGCGATACGCAACCTTCCCGATCTTTTCTACGATGTCGAAAGGTCCTATGTAGTGTGGAGATAGTTTTCCTTTCTTCCCAAACCTAACTACTCCCTTCTTCGGTCGGATCTTTAGGAAAATGTGGTCTCCTACTTCAAAGCTTAAAGGTCGGTTCCTTTTGACCGCATAACTCTTCTGTCGGCTTTGAGCGGTTTGAATCCGTTGCTGAATGGTCTTAGCCTTCTCCGTGTTATCTCGTACTAAGTTAGGTCCAATCAATCCCGTTTCTCCAACGTCGGTCCAGCAGACGGGAGATCGATAGGGTCGGCCGTATAAGGCTTCGTACGGTGCCATTTCGATACTAGCCTAACAACTATTGTTATAGGCAAACTCCACCAAGGGTAGGTGTTGTTCCCAGTTACCAGAAAAATCTAAGGCACAAGCTCTTAACATGTCCTCCAATGTCTGGATCGTCCTCTCCGTTTGTCCATCTGTTTGAGGGTGGAAGGCGGTACTAAGTCTCACGTCCGTTCCCAAAGCCTTCTGCAATCCCTTCCAGAAATGCGAGACAAAACGTGGGTCTCTATCCGATACTATCGAGACAGGAACTCCATGAAGTCGTACAATCTCTCTAATGTACAACAGGCTCAACTGCTCCACGTTCTCTGTCATCTTGACAGGCAGGAAATGAACAGATTTGGTGAGTCGGTCCACGACCCAAATAGCGATGTTGGACTTGGCTGATCTCGGCAAGCCAGTCACGAAATCCATCGAGATGTGCTCCCACTTCCAAGTAGGAATTGGTAGAGGTTGAAGGTCTCCTCCAGGTTTCTGATGTTCTGCTTTGACTTGTTGACACACTAGGCATGTAGATACGAATCGAGCTACGTCCTTCTTCATTCCCTCCCACCAGTATGTCCTTCGCAGGTCATGGTACATCTTCGTACTGCCAGGGTGTACCGCAAAGTTCAAATGATGAGCTTCTCGAAGTACAGCTTCTAGGAGGGTTCCGATATTAGGTACGAATACCTTTCCTTGTAATCTCAGACTATTATCCTCCTCGATTGTCCATCCCGGTTAGGCCTTTCCTTCTCGGATTCGATACCGGATGAATTCGCAATCTTGCTCAGAGGTCTGAGCTAGTACAATCTCCTGGTGAAGTGCCGGTTTCGCAACCAAGGCGTACAGACGCGCATTACCATTTTCTGAGGATGGTCGTAGGTTGAACTCGTTACGAGTATCCACCATCTCCCATTCCTTAATGGCATTCTTGGCCTTCTGTGTCCTATCTTTCCTGCTCAACGCATTGGCCACCACATTGGCCTTGCCAGGGTGATACTGAAGCATAAACATGTAATCCTCCAAATACTCCATCCATCGACACTGCCTTAGGTTCAACTCCTTCTGCGTGAACAGGTACTTAAGGCTCTTATGGTCGGTAAAAAGCTCGAATTGTTCTCCCCACAAATAGTAACACCAGGACTTGAGGGCGAATACTACCACAGCCAATTCTAGGTCATGGGTGGGGTAATTCTTCTCGTGCGGTCGAAGTTGTCGAGATCCATAAGGTACAACTTTTCCATTCTGCATCAACACGCATCCCAAACCATCCCTCGAGGCGTCGCAATAGACCGTATAGTCTACACCGCGCTCAGGTATGATGAGATTGGTGCACTGGTCAGTCTCTTCTTCAACTCTTGAAAAGACTTCTCGCAGGCTTCATCCCAATCTAGCTTCACTCCTTTCTAGGTCAGTCTCGTCATCGGCTTGGCGAGGGTAGAAAAGTCTGGTATGAACCTACGGTAATAACCATCTAAACCTAGGAAACTCCTTATCTCGAACACAGAGGTTGGCTGTTTCCATTTCAGCACTGCCTCAACCTTGTCTTCGTCCAATGCAATCCCATCTTTGGATAATACGTGACCCAAGAACTTAACCACCTCTAGCCAGAACTCTCATTTACTCGCATTGGCATAGAGTTGGCTATCTCGGAGTACTTGTAGTGCTATCCGTAGATGTCCTTCGTGCTCCTCCTTACTGGCGGAGTATATCAATATGTCATCAATGAACACCACTACAAACTTGTCTAAGTAGGGTTGAAAGATCTTGTTCATGAGACACATGAATACTGCCGGAGCATTCGTCAGCCCAAACGACATCACTACAAACTCGTAGTGTCCATATCTGGTACGAAAGGCTATCTTGGCGATGTCTTCCTCCCGAATTCTAAGTTGGTGGTAGCCTGATCGGAGATCGATTTTTGAGAAACAGGTTGCTCCTCTCAATTGATCAACCAGGTCATCGATCTTAGGCAAGGTGTAACGCCCCGAATTTTGGGTACGTCAAATAAACATTTTTATTGAATAAATTAAGGAGAGTCTAGCTCATTATTACAACATAAGTCTCACAAGAGTACTTTTATTCAACAAAAGAGGGAATAATCTAAGGTTAACTACTGCTCCGCCTCTTCCTCCATCCTTGCAAGCTCCTCGGCTCCGAAGGCCTCCAAGGTGTACTGTTCCTGCTGCTCATCTATAAAATCTGACACATTATACCGGCGTCGCCCCCAGTATAATATGTCAGGGTCACCAAAAAGGTAACACCGTGAGCTACAGAAGCTCAATAGAATAATCCAACCCGCTAACCCAACTTATATCAGGAAGGTACATAGGTAATTACACATGCTCATTCAACAACATAATTAACAATGACACATCTGCATTCATTATCTTGCTTACGTTGGTGTCATGCCTTTCTTTGTTTCTCCTACGCGACTCATCGTAAACTGTGTCACCATTTCATTTCGAAAATCATTTCTCATTCTTTGTTACCAACGGGCTACCAAGTCTGGCCACGTTATCAAATCTTGCATTGGCTCCTCTCCACGGATAACCAAGCCCAATTACCAATGAAGCTACCACGTCCGGCTCCGTTAGCAATCTACACAATGGGCTACCAAGTCCGGCCTCATTGCGGTTTTCGCAAGTCCACACAAAGGGCTACCAAGTCCGGCCACCTTGCGGGTTGTCACAACTCACATAAGGCTACCAAGTCCGGCCATTATGTAGTTTCAAAAATCCTTTTTATCCATATCAACCACTCCCTAAGTGTCATGTTTCTACTTTCTGGTTCTCGTGTCTCGTAAGCATGCATAGACTCCGCGGCGTGACAAATCACTTTAAAGAAATCTTGAAACTAAACTAGCAAGATCATCCAACTCTATATTACCTAATCGTACTCAAATTATTACTTAAAGCATAACGCCACATGTACGGACGCCCTTGGAGTGGAAAGCCACTTATGCTTTATCAACAACAAGTAATGCAAGCAAATATACATACATGCTCATAATCATCCTCAAGACAATAATATATTACAAAAATCCGTTCTTTCTTCCTTTGTGGAATTTTCAAAACAACATATGTTTATTGACGAGTTCATACATGAACGAGCAACTATTACGAGATCCAATCAAGTAGTCATAAGATCAAAGTAAACTACGTAAAACAAATCATACCACACATATGGCTTCATGCTCATACAATACAATATACTTAGAGGAAGTAGTTAGGGATCACTACATTTATTTCAAACAGGCATACAATTATACTTAGGGGTAGAGAGTAAGGACACTCTACCTTTCTTCTCGGCGGTAGAAAAAGACTACGAAAGATCGACGGAAAGAAAGCCGGCGGACGGACGGAGTAACGGCTTACGATAAGCTTCCGATAGCTTCGAAAGAGAAAGGTTTCTCTCGAAACTAGAACCTAACTACAACTACTACTTTTGGATCGAGGTGGTGGTTGGGTGGTAATGGAAAGTTTCTTGAAACTAGAAAGTAAGTAAGCAAGAATAAGCAAGAATGGGCAAGAACAAGCAAGAATGAGCTATACTTTCTAGAGAGAAGTTGGAGCAAGAAGAGCTGTGAGCAAAATGGATGAGATTGGCATGGTATTTATAGGCAAGAGCTCTCCCCTCTCCTCTCTTTGGCCAGCCCTCTCTCTCCCTCTTTCTCCCAATTTTTTTTAATCCCACCAAATCTTGGTTTCTTGCAAGAATCAACCTAAACCTAGGCTTGCATGGCTATTGATATGTCCTTTGGATTGGATTTTGGAAGATTTGGCAAGGAAGGAGATTTGATTCAAGTATTCTAATGGGGTTTGTACAAGGAAGGACAAGATTGGATGGCATTGGTTATGCTGTCACTTGAAGCATACACAAACTAGGACAAGGATGACCAAGCAAGGTCAATCAAAGGAAAGCACACATCACTCTCTCTCTCCCTCTCCCATCCGAATCTCTCTCTCTCCCATCTCTCTCGGCTTCTCTCCTCTCTCTCTCTCTCTCTCTCGGCTTTTCTCTCTCTCTCCGTCTCTCTCTCTTTCTCTCCCACTTGTACCACTTGGAAAGTATATATATATACTAATATATACATATGTACTATGGGTCTTTCAAAATCTTGTAAATATAGATTTTTTTAATATAATATTGTAATACACACATGTTATATACAATATTATATATATATATATACATACAAGTACACTCATATATATATATATATATATATATATATGTACCACACAATATCTATACCAGATATGACCTAGGACCAATATCTAATATAGTATTCTACTACTTTCAAAGTACAACAATTAAAATACTAACCTAATGTACTAATCCTATTTTAATCAAATATCCCACATGGCAAATCTAGTCTTTGTATATAATAATAAGAGAATCCCATAGGAAATTAAATAATAACCCTTGTACTTTTGGCAAGACTAAGCTATTGTCCATTGGTTAATAAATCTCCTAACATTTGTTGTCCAATGGGTAAAAGAAATAAAGTACTATGCAATATTTTCTAATTAAACAATGCAATTAGGCACATGTTCCTTATTAAAATACTAGATAATAGGTACTTAGAAAATCCAATATTTTAAGTCTTTGGTACAAGTACAATGTATATGTATACTAATCTATATGAGAAAGGACAAGGGTTTGGAAGATTGGCCAAGGAATTGGATTTGAATTAAGTAAACAATTAGGGTTTTGGTACAAAGGACAAGATTTGCTTGTCCTTGGATTGGATGAACAAGGAAAACCCTAGATATGGTGACCAAAGCATGGTCAATCAAATGACATACACATCACTCTCTCTCCCTCTCTCATCCGAACTCCATCTCTCTCTCTCCCAATCTCTCTCGGCTCTCTCTCTCTCTCTCTCTCCCTCTCTCTCTCTTTCTCCCTTGTACTTCTATGGAAGTATATACATTTATTAGTATATATATAAGTACTTTGGGTACTTTAAAATCTTGTATTTTAAACCAAAATAGATTTTTCTTATTATAAAATTCTATATACACACATGTGTACTTTCATTATAATATATATATCTATATATATATATATATATACAAGTACATATATATAATATACAAGCAAGTACTTACACAATCTAGCCTAGGATTCCATAATCTAATAAACTAACCTAATGCTTTCAAGGTACTAAGTACTAAATTAATAACCTA
This sequence comes from Rhododendron molle, assembly GCA_025413875.1. Taxonomy (NCBI): domain Eukaryota; kingdom Viridiplantae; phylum Streptophyta; class Magnoliopsida; order Ericales; family Ericaceae; genus Rhododendron; species Rhododendron molle. Next base: position 30,119,087 of record CM046391.1, on the reverse strand, counting down.
ATATACTAATTCTATTTTAATAGATTTTAACACATGCCAAATCCAATATTTTAATCAATCTTGTACATGATTGTCAAGACTAACTATTATCCATTGCATAATGGTTTCCCTAGCGGTCAATAACCAATGGGTAATGATGGCTAGGATTCTAGTCTATCGCCTAATGGGTAAAGAATCTCCTAACGGTTATTATCCAACGGTTAATACCAAAAAGTATAATACTTTGCAATTAAGCACTAAACTAATCTAATCTCGTACTTAGGGAGATTTAACCAAGGTTCTCGTATTATCCAATGGGTAAAGATTACCCTAGCATCTATCGTCCAACGGATAAATATTACCCTAGCCTTTATCATCCAATGGATAAAGACAAAAAGGGTAAAATGGTCCATCTAGGGTTAGGGAGAAGTGATTAGGCTAAATGGGCATTAGGCTATTCTAACTAATTGATTAAAGACTAACGATACTTAATCTAGGCTTTCATTGCTCGAGTGGTATTTTGGTTTTATTTAGTAGGAAATCGCCTAATAACGGAATATTAAAGCCCGACGGTGCCAAACGCCAAGGCAACGTGTGAGCGTGGCCACGGCAGCCTGGTAGCAAAGCGGTGACCAAGCAGTGGCCAAAGTAACCCGGTGGCCAAACAGTGGCCAAAGCGGCGGTACAAGCGATTGGCCAGCGGTGGCCAGCGACCGGTACCAAGCTGGCCAAAGCGCCGGTAGCGAAGGCCAGCGGTGGCCAGCGGCTGGTGGCCAACATCGGCCAAAGCGACCCGATAGCTGCGATGTAGCGGTGGCCAGCGACCAGTGGCCAAACAATGGCCTAGCGCACCAGTAGGCAAGCGATGTAGCGGTGGCCAAAGCGACTGGTGGCCAACAAAGGCTAAGGCACCAGAGCGATGGCCAAAGCACCTGCGGCCAAACACCTGGTGGCCAAACAAGAGCTAAGGCAGCCCGGCTGCGAATAGGCTGCCGGTGGCCAGCGACCCGGTGACCAAACAAGGCCAAAGGCACTGGTCGCCAGCAAGGCGGTGGCCAGCGGGTGGCAAACAAGGCTAAGGCGAACCCGATGGCGGCCAGGCGAGCAACCCGACAAAGGACCGAAGCCTAAGCGGCCAGGCCAGCAATGACCAGCGCCTAAGCGAGCCAGGCAAACGACGACCCGACGCCAAGGCAAGGCAGGCGCAACAGCGAGCCGACGCCAAGGCAAGGCATGCCCGACAGCGAGCCGACGCCAAGGCAAGGCAGGCCCGTCAGCGAGCCGACGCCAAGGCGAGGCTGGCCCGACAGAGACCCGATGCCTGGGCGAGGCAGCCCTAACAGCGACCCGATGCCTAGGCAGCCTTGCCAAGCCAAAGCAAGGCGGTCAAGCCGACGGTCAAGGCAAAGACCAAAAATTTCTACTAACCACTTCGGCATCGATGCAACACTCTAGGTTAGGGAAATGTAACTAAGCCAAATGGTAGTTAGGGTTGCTAACTAATCGGTTGCCATGTAAGATTTCCAGCCGAGAAATATAATTCTAGGATTTTACTACAATTGCCAAGAAATTATACCAAGGTCTTAATAGGCATACTCGTCTTTTTAGAAAATGACCTTAATGCCCGAGCGATGAATACCAATCTCCTAAGTCATTAAACCTAATTACGACGGATTATTAATCGCTAAAAGGAATTTATAAAACAAATAAAGAATTTTCAAATATAACAAAAAAAATTTTATAAGTCAATAACGACCGATTTTTGGATGTTAAAAAATAAAATCCAAGTATTAAAATAAAATTCAAATTTTTAGCGAAATTTTTATTGACCAAAAATCAGGGTCGTTACGCAAGGGGTATCGGTTCTTAATGGTCACGTGGTTAAGCTTCCTATAGTCGATACACAGATGAAGCGTCCCTTCTTTCTTCTTCACGAACAACGCTGGTGCTCCCCATGGCGACGTACTAGGTCGGATAAATCCTTTATCCAACAGCTCTTGCAATTGGGTCTTGACCTCCTTTAGTTCCGTGGTGGCCATACGATATGGGGCCATCGAAATCGACGTTGTCCCCGGTTGGAGTTCTATAGAGAAGTCTATCTCTCTTTGAGGTGGTAGACCAAGAAGTTCCTCAGGAAATACATCGGCGTACTCGCACACGATGTGTGGTAATCCCAGTTCCATCCGGTCAGTTTCTTCCATTTGGAGACTAGCTAGCCATCCAAATAGTTGATTCTGCCACCTTGACCTCTTTGTCAAAGAACTCACGGTGTGGCTATCCCCCTTAAAACGAAAACGAGTTCCCTCAGGGGTGAAAGCCGTTACGGTTTTCTGGTGACAGTCTATGACCGCTTGGTGTGCTGACAGCCAGTCCATTCCCACGATCACGTCGAAATCCGCCATGTCGATTACTCTAAGGTCGCAGGTTAATCGCAGGTTGTCTAATTCTAGCTCGCACTATCTACACACTAGACTAACAGTTATACTTCCCCCCAATGGTGATGCTACTTTCGTACTCGAACCTAGGGGTTCTATTTCTAGTACTAGGGTTTTTACGCAAGCAGTAGATATGAATGAATGTGATGCACCAGAGTCGAACGAGACTTGTACGCACGTACTATACAATAGCAGCGTACCTTGGATCACAGAGGGATCCGACTTTTGTTCCTCAGTCTGTAGTGCAAAGATGCGCCCTCTAGTGCCTTGCTGGGTTCCTACGGGCTGCTTCCCCTTATTCTGCCCATTCTGTGGCAGGGGTCCTTTGGGGTTCTGCTTTTCGAATCCAGTCTGCTCAGGTTGAGCTTTCTGGGTTCCAAAGCTTCCATTCCTCTCCTTTTGAGGTTGCGGGCATTGACGACTATAATGGCCCAGATTCTGACAATTGTAGCACCTAACTGTCGCTAGGTCTCGGTTGACATTCTGAGGTTTGTCACACCCAGGTACTGCAGTCTTCCACGCTTGGTTGGTTTGAGACGAGGTAAAGGGTTTGACAAGGTAGGGCCCACGATTGTTATTGGGTGACTGGGTACAGGTCGGTCCACCAGTGTTGCCCGTTGCTTTCCTCCAGCGGGTCTTAAAGTCAGCTTCCTCGCTTTCTAACCGGAGCGCACATTTCACTATACCAAAATAGGTAGTGAATGCTTGAGCTACGACGGCCCTTCGAGCGGTTCTCAGTCCCCACTCGAATCTCTTCGCTTTCTTGTCGTCCGTAGCTACGGCATCAGGGGCATAACGAGATAGTTCCTCGAACTTAGCCGCGTATTGGGTCATGGTCATGGTTCCTTGCTTAAGGTTCATGAATTCCTGTTCCTTAGCCAGGCGAAGGGGTGTGGGAAAGTACTTATCGAGGAATAGGGTTTCGAATTCAGCGAAGGTCATGGTGGCTATGGCATGGGTTGCTTCTATCAACTCCCACCAATAGCGGGCTTCTCCCTTACGTTGATAAGTAGCAAGTGCTACATGGTCCCCATCTCGGGAAATCTCTAAGTTGTTCAGGATCACCTTGACTTCCTTCAGCCAGGTTTTGGCTACAGTCGGGTTAGGTTCTCCGTTAAAGGTCGGGGGTCGGCGCTTGCAAAATTCGTTCATCGCACGGTTCGGGTCATAGGTTCATCGTCGCGGTTAGGGTTTCGGCTGTTGGCATTCAAAGCAGCCACGAAAGCTTGCATGATCTCGGTTAGGTTGGGGTTAGTGTTAGAGTTTTCTCCAGTTTCGAATCCCAATCCGCTATGTCGGTTCACCATCTATGAGTTGAAATCAAAAGGGGGAGGTGTAGTCTACGTTAAACATCATTTTTTGTAATCAGGGTTTCAACTATATACGCAAAGTATTAAATAGTACGCAACAATACTCTTTTTCAAACAAAGTAGACTTTTCATAAATAACCAAGTTTTACAACATAAGCATAGAGTTCTACTACAAAAGACATCAAGGATGAAATCCTTCTAATGCAAGTCGGAATGATCCTACATACTCCTAATACATGGTCTAAGTTTGTAATATACAACAAGTGCAACTACTACTCTCGGGACCTTATTCTAATACTACGACTCTACTACTAGGGCGGAATAAGTCCAAAGTACACTCGTAATTCCTCCTTCCACTACTTCTCCCTTTTCTCGAGCCAATACTCTCCTCATTGACGGGCTTCCTCGGTTTCATCTCTAAGTGATAAGTATAACGTCTCCACGTCCATGGTCTCGGCTAATGGTGACATGAGAATGACCTCACATCGGTGCTCGCCAGTGGCGGGGTCGCGTATACCTAGTTGGGGTATGGGGATATAACTCTCAGGTGCAAGTATGGCCTTGTAAACAAACAGGTCCGCAAAAGTGAACGGTGCAGCAGGGGTACGGCTATCCATATCTATAATAAGAAAATTATATGTTAGACTTATCGGTGTGAAAAGGGTAGGCTCGTAAAGACACAAAACACAAGTATACACATAAACAGTGATCACATAGGCAAGAAAGAACACATAGTTTTCATTACTTAATAAAACAAGTACATCATAGGCGGCTTATATTAGCCTTAAGCTTTCTACTATATTTACATCAAAAGTCCTACTACCTCCTATTTTACATCCAAAAGCTTACATCTTGGGAACAGTGATCCTAGTTTAATCATCCTACATCCAAAAGGATTACAACTATGGCTAGGTTTATTTAGGTACGCCTAAATAGCATCCTTGGCTTCACAGGTTTGCTAGGACCTCGTCTTCCTCAGGTTCATCCTTACTCCCACTAGCTTCACCTTCCTTAGTCACCTCATTGGCAACCTTCTCCTCTCTGGTTTTCTCCCCTTCACCATACATGAAGTTTTCCATCGGCGGCACGGCTCCAAAGAATCCATAGAAGGAACATAAGATTGGAAACATCACAGGGAACCAAGGGTCATCTTCCACGGGAGTCGGGGTATGACGTTGTACTCTTTTAAAATCACGGATTTCAGCGAGTATCATGACAACATAGTCAGACTTCCTCACCAATTGGGTAGTCATGGACTCTATGGTGATCTTGAGTTGGTGAGCTCTAGCTACACGGTTGACTATGTGATTCATCTATAAGGGAAAAGTTTTAAACCTCAATTAGTCACGGTTAAAGACAGAGTTTTTATCTATACTAAGGAAATTCAAGATTTTCTACATTCCGCATTCGATCCTTGATTCAAGTCATCATCCAATTGTTCGGGAATTCCCAGTTCGGCGGTACTACCATTTTCCACCTTACTTCAATCCGAAGATTGTTTTGACAGAATTCCACCCAATTTGAGACGATAAACTTAAACTCAATTCACGTTGTGCAACGGTCAAACTTATCTCAAAGGCTACCCATTCTACCCATGGCCGAGGTTTTGAACCTAAAGCTTTGATACCAAGTTGTAACGCCCCCCAAAATCGGGTTCGTTAAGTTAAACATTTATTAGATAAACAAGGTAGAGTCTAGCTCATTATTACATCACAAACTCCCAAAGGGTTCTTATATTACACAAAAGGGATGGATATCTAAGGTTATCTACAGCTCTTTCTCTTCTTCCATCCTAGCAAGCTCCTCAGCTCCAAAGGCCTCCAAGGTATACATCTCTCCTTGCTCATCTAAAAGGTCTGACACATTATACCAGCTTTGCCACCAGCATAATATGTCAGGGTCACATAAAGCAACACCGTGAGCTTGAAAGCTCAATAGAGTAACCCATAACCCACTAACCCTTAACTTACACATAGCAAGTCATGCATATATCATAAAGGGTCATAAACAGCACATGCAGTGCTATAACAACAACAACAACAACAACAATGACACATCCGCATTCGCTATCTATCGTTGGTGTCAAGTTTTCCGTGTGTTTCTCCTACGCGACTCATCGTTTTGTGTCTCATCTTTCAACATCATTTCAAAAACCACACGCACACACCAATGAGCTACCAAGTCTGGCTCATTGGGAACAATGGCTACCAAGTCCGGCACATTGTGAACACACACAACCAATAAGCTACCAAGTCCGGCTTATTGGCCACAATGGCTACCAATTCTGGCACATTGTGTCACATACACACCTCCAAATGAGTTCATAACCACAAGTAAGGCAAGCAATCATGCGTTTAACTTTATAATCCTCGAAAAGGTCAAAATACGAATACTTCGTTTAAAACAACACTTTTTCTTTAAAGCCAAAAACGTATATCCTTCTTTTGGAAAGTCAAAACAACATATGTTTATTGACGAGTTACTCAAGTTGGAAAGATTTTACAAAGTCATGCAATCAGTCATTTTAAAGTTCATTCTTTCAAGTATTCATAAGATCAAAGTAAACTATGTAAAACAATCATACTATCACATTGCTTTCTAAACTTAGGTAAATCATGCTTATAACATCTATTATACTTAGAGAAAGTAGATTAAGGCTAATCTACCGTTCTTCTTGGCGGTAGTGACGACTATGGAAGGTACGTCGGAAAGAAAGTCGGCGATCGAATGGAGCAACGGCTTACAATAAGCTTCCGATAGCTTCGAAAGAGAATGGTTTATCTCGAAACTAGATCTTAACTGCAACTACTACTACTTTTGGATCGAGGTGGTGGTCGAGTGGTGGTTTAGTGGCGGCGATGAAAGTGTTTCTTGAAAACAAGAAGAAAGTAAGCAAGAACAAGCAAGAACACTTATACTTTCTAGGGAGAAGTTGGAGCAAGAAGAGGTGTGAGCAAAATGGATGAGAATGGCATGGTATTTATAGGCGAAACTTGGCCTCTCTATCCCTCTCTAGCCGGCCCTCTCTCTCCCTCTTTCTCCCAATTTTTTATTCCATCAAATCTTGGTTTCTTGCAAGAATAACCCTAAATCTAGGCTTGCATGGCTATGGATGTGTACCATTGAGGTGATCATGGAAGATTGAACAAGGAGATTTGATTCAAGTAAACAAATGGGGTTTGTACAAGATGTACAAGATCTTGCTTGCAATGGTTGTGCTTTCATTTGAAAGCATATCAAAAATAGGACAAGGGTGATCAAAGCATGGTCAATCAAGGTAAGTACACTAGCACACACATCACTCTCTCTCTCTCTCCCTCCCATCTCTCTCGGCTCTCTCTCCAAATCTCTCTCTCTCTCTCCCCTTGGTACAAAGTACTATATATATATATATATATATATAGATATATACTAAGATATGGAAGGACAAGGTTAGTGGATTGAAAGAGTAAGGATTTTGTATTGCTAGGGATTGTACAAGATTTGCCCTAATTGAAAAATGCATTTAGGACACTAGGTACATAGATTTGCTAGGAAAGAATACACAATAGTTCATTGGAAGACCAAGAAAGATCAAGGTAAATCAAGGTACAATCTCTCCCTCTCTTTCCTTCTCTCTCTCTCTATCTCTCGGATTCTCTCTCTCTCTCTCTCTCCCACTTGTACATCACTTGCAAGTATATATATATATATATATATATATATATAAGTACAATGGGTAAGAAAAGATCTAAGACTTTCTAGGAAATTTAGAATTTTTATATAAAATATTGAAATACACACATGGTACTTACAATATAATATATATATACATACATATATATATACACATACAAGTACACACACACACACACATATATATGTATATATATACATATATATCACCATGTACTACATAATCTAGACTAGATATGCCAAAAACTAATATCCAATAAACTAATTCTATACTTTCAAAGAACTAAGTACTAAATTAATAACCTAATGTACTAATTCTATTTTAATGGATTTAACACACATGGCAATCTAGTATTTTATTAAACCTAGTACTTGATTGTCAAGACTAACTATCGTCCAATGGATAATAGTTTCCCTAGCGGTTAATAACCAATGGATAATGGTGGCATGAGCTTTGACCTGTTGTCCAATGGGTAAAGAATCTCCTAACGGTTATTAACCAATTGATAATACCAAAAAGTATAATACTTGATGAAATACTATACTTGAGTACTAAACTAATCTAATCTTTTACTTTGGGGAGTTAATCAAGGTTCTCCTATTATCCAATGGGTAAAGATAACCCTAACGTTATCATCCAACGGTTAATAGCTAAAAGGTTCGAAAGGTTCGTCTAGGGTTACGAAGCTCAAGGGTTTCAAAAGGTTCACGACCAAGGTTCACGAGGTTCTCCGAGGATTTGGAACAAACGGTAATTAGGTCAACGATTGGTGAGTGAAAGAGTCGGTTAAAAGCTAACAAGGGTTGCTAGATAGGATTTACAGCCGAGATGTGAAATCTTAAGACTTATCCCTAGGGATGATGGAAAAAATTGGCGGTTAAACGACGATTAAAACCTAATTAAGATTTCTCAAATACTAACAACGAAATTTTTATTTAGTAAAAATCAGAGTTGTTACAGAAATCATGCCGGCAGGGGCTACTGGCCGGAAAGGTGGCCGAGAATGAGTATTAGTCTCACCGAGCGTAGGATACGTGTGGTGTTGTTGGGATATCGTGGGCGTGGAGCCGAGCCTCAGGTTTGAGCTTGGCTTAGGACGGGCCCAATTTACACAAACGTGAACAACTATGTTTGGCCTACTACAAAAAAAAAATTAAAAAAAAATCTTATATGTTTTGAAGGGTTCTATTCCAAAAGTCAAATTTCCAACAAGTATATTCCAAACATATGTTTGGTTTGATGGAATGGAAATTGCAATAGAATGAAATTGAGGTTGGAATGAAATTGGAGGAAATGAGATTGAAATATCAATTCTTTGGACGACCCTAAATTCATAGTATCCGAAGTATCCCCTCCACTCTTCATCAGAGGGTGAAATTCATACAGGGGGACAAGCAAATCACCATCCATACTGAAAAGCATTTTAAGCGATATTAGAGTCCTTCTATCCCAGTGATCGAGACCGTCGAGCTATCCAGTCAATGGCCATAAACCACAACCAAGAAGTCGAGTCAGAGGATGATGAGAGCAACGGAGAAGTAAACCTTGAACCGGGTTTCGAAATTGATTCGAAAACTGATGAATGGAAAACTGCGTATTTCTTAGAAAGAGATTGGGAAGCATTTGAACTATTTTATGAGAATACTTTTAACCACACATTTGACGAAGATATCGGAGGCGATACCTCAAGCTATTCGGATTGTAATTTAGAAAGATTAGATCCTCCAGGAGCACCTCTTTATATACAATCGCAACATTCCCATCCTTGGGAAAATTTTGAAGAACGCTCCACTGATCCCTAGAGGCAAGCACGGATTTACAATGGAGCACATGGAGGCACGTGCCCCCACTCAATTTTAAGTTTATAAAATTATAACTCAGGTGTTTAGGTTGGCTTTTGCGCACCTCGACTAATCCTAAAGAGCCAATCCCCTGCACACTTGTGAGTGTCCCAATTGAAGTCAGAGCAAAGCTCTATATGGTTTGGCACCAAAGGAGTTGATAGGATCTAAGAGATTTCAAACATAAGATGTTAGGAGGGACCCTAAGTCCAGGCTTTGACCACCGGGCCAAAAACCTTGGGGTTGGTTATTTATTTTTATTTTTAAGAAAAGGTAACACTAGAAATTCCCTGAAACAAAAAAAGAAAATACGCACAAGTTCTTCGCAAGTCGCACATCACTCTCGTCGTCGGTCGGTGACCGCGTCGTTCCATGTCAAAAATAAATTTATAAAAACCAAGAATTAACTACTACTCCGTAGAATAATGGTTAAGACCGAGTATCGTTCCAACGGGGACTGAATGGCTAAGTTACGACAAATTCAATTAGTTTGCAGATTAGTTTGGAAAGAAAAGAGTTGATTGATTTGGTTTGTTCGGAATAACTTAATTAAATTAAAACAATGAATTAAAAGGTTCGAAAACGATGGAGGAAAATATCTAGGGTTTCGAATCCACTCCGACCGCGTAACGACAATATGCATAGGCTAGGTTTATTTATTCGAATCAAAAGGGATTATCGCCAGGACTTGCAAATCCTAACAATAATCATCAAGAAAATAATCGGGTTATTAAAAGGCATAGACTATCCCATAGCAGGGACCGTCTCTCAGTAGCACGGTTTGGCCACCTAACGGCACGATCCGTCTTACGAGCATAATCTATCTCAGAACTCTAACCACAATCAGTGAAAACCATTGCAAAACTAGGTATTTGAAATCCGGAATATAAATACTCAATAGATAAGAAAAAGTAAAATCATTCCGTTCAATTGAAACGGAAAGGATTCTTAGTCTCACAATCGATCCAAATAATAAACCTAAAACCCATACATAAAATAGAGTTACTTGGTGTGAAGTTTCATCTTCCCCCTAGACAAGGGATTTAGCCGGCCATGGAGAAGAAAGATGGAATCGAGATTGAAGAAGACATGGAAGCCGTCAACAAAAACCCCTTCTCCTAGTCTCGACTTTAATTTTTGCCGTCACTGGAAAAAATCAAAGTGTAAACAAAAGTCACCTAAATAATAACTAAGGTCTCCTTTTATAGTTGGCATGTGACCTAATTAATAAACTACAGCCTCCTTTTACTGTTGGCCCCAAAACACACGTGCATTTAGACTCAAAATTGACGTGCACTGCTGCCCGCTGGTCCGGACCAGCGGTTCCTTGGTCCGGACCAAAAAAACAGAATGCCAGACTCTTGCCCAGCCTTGGTCGTCCGGACCAGCCATGCCTTGGTCCGGACCAACGAGGCCAATTTTTGCTGCTTTGTTCTTCTTTTCGTCGCGAACTCCACTGGAACATCCTTAACTCTTGATTCTTACTCCCAATACTTCTTGAACGCTCCATAAGCCTTAGAACACCACAAACCAATTAAATCTCATCAAATAGCACTAAATAGGACCGACAAAGTTTAAGTTAATGGGAATAAATGGGTGCTTTTCAGCACCTATCAGTCAGTTGTCCGTCCACCAACACACCATTCTACCCCTCTCTCTCTCGCTCTCTTTCTCTCTCTGAAGCATACATATATGCAAATATACAAGATGTATATAGATGAATTGGCCTTTTGATTGGGGTTTTTTGTTACTGAGTTTTTGTAGTTATCTTTCAAGCCGGAGATTAGCGATCAATTGAATGGTGACTCTTTTGTTAGCAGAATTGGTGCCCCCATTACAACAAATTTTTGGATTCGTCCATGCTGCTTCGTCGGTCGATATATCAAAATATATGATCACCCCAAGCGTAGGGCTAATTTGTCCTTTGAAACATAATAATCCAGAAGTCCAGGTATCGCACCCAAGGGAATATCATCACGGTTCGATTGGATTTGTAGAAGTAAGATTCGCGGCCTTGAGATAGCCAACTCTAGGTGTAGTTTGAAACTGAGAAAATGTGCGATAAAAGTGTGTTTCGAAAACGATTTAAACTAAGCGGCTTGGTCTAGGGGATTTTAGCACCCATAACTCGAATCAATCAGCTTTTCTCTTCAATTACTCAGGTTGAGATATGCGTCATTGATCTCCCAACCCGAAAGACTTATCATTAAGCCTATTTACTAAAAAAGGAGTCGAAACACCAAGAGAGTTCTAGTATTCATCTAGCAAATGCAAGGGATGACATAGCTCAAGCATCAATGCGTGACAAGTAGGCTTGCTCTTGCCTATGCATGATCAAAGAGGTTAACACTGCCAAGTTTTGATATACAAACATGAACTACCTTGATTTTCCAACTAAACATGAGGATTTATTGAGAAAAGTATGATCAATCCAAGTCATGGAGTGCTAATCACCCTATGACCAAGCCTAATTAACTACTCACTCATGCTAGGAATTGAATCAACAAAGCAAAATATTGAAAACATGACGGAATTCAAAATAAACTAGATTTAGATAGATCAAGAGCATAGCTACAACTTTAATGAAGAGTAAAATGACAAACTACAACTAACTAAGGTAGAGAAGTGTAGATTAAACTAAGAAATTGAAGAACAATAGCAAGAGTAAACAACAAGAAATGAAATCCTATTCTAGATCTTAAAAAGTGTTGTCCTACCTTCTACTTGATATTTGTGACATAATGAGGTATTCATACAAGCCCTCATTCGTCCACAGAATATCTCAAAAAAACCCTCAAAATCTGCTTTATGCTCTCCTTTGTATACAGATCACTGTAAGCATACTAACAACCAATTTATTGCTTTCCTTCGTTAAAACTGCTAGTTTTATTTTAATATGCATATTTGCTGCTTTGGAATACCCTTGGGCTTTTTTGGACATATCCCAGAACCCATAAACATGTAAAATCAAGCACTGGTTTGTTGACTCAAACCTGCGTGCAGTAGTGTTCTACTCGCACGGGCAGGTTTAGTCCCGACCAGTGGCTGGCCTTTGCATGGGTAATTAGGCCTTGGCATTTTTTTGAGGCGTGTGCCCACAGTGGCAACTCTGTTGGGGACTTTCTTCATTAGTCTATACTTGGTAGTTAATACACTTGAGAACAATCCTTCAAAAGTTTGTCAAAGCAGTGAGCTTCACGCTGCTGAAGAACGAAATGGTGATTTAACAGGATCCTCGTATCTAACCAATTCGGACTGGGACTTTTCTGATTCTTCGCTTGTATAGTTTTCTCCAAGTATCGATTAATAATAGTAAGCCACATTTTAAAAGGCATTTACAGACATTGCGATTCTCTCTCATTAATCAAGCATTTGGCATCTTCATGTGCATTGATGTTGGCTAGCCGCATTGAGGTGTTTTGGATAACCGGCACAACTTACTAGAGCTCGGGGTCCTCGAATGCCCAACAACCTTGGACGATGATAAGTCATTCTACCGTTCGACTGTTGCTCTACAGTTATGCAGGCAGCGGGAGGTATATCTTGGCTTTAGTTCGAGGAACCTATTACAAACCAAAACCGGCCTTTGCACATACAAAGCACTAGAACTCTCCGAACTAAGATAGGTACCCACAGGGTAAGATTATTTGCATCTAACCCCCATATACTGTTTATGTGTTATCACTTTCCCTATCGCATGCACTGTACATACTTACTGTTCTATGTAGGAGCATTTTAGGGTGGCTTCTAGGTTGTCTTTCTTTCAACTTTGTCTTATGCTTATTAGGACGCTGCTATGATCCGATGAAAAGTCGTGCATCTTGATGGTGCATGTTGTCAATTTTCAAAATCCTTAGATCAACGAGATTTTGGGAAATCAAGACTTTGTAAGTCCTTGTCTAATGCCCGATCGACGTTTCAAACAGAAAACAAGGAACAACGGACAGAATGCCGTGATACTTATGCCACTCTGGTTATCATGTGATGCACTTACACCGTTTAGGCTAAATGGCGCTGTGTCGCCTGCGCCGCCTTGGTTCAGGTATCACATCATCTACATTGAGTTGTTTCGACTCCAAAAGTTGAAACTTCGAGAACGGAATAGTCAAAGGCTTAGACTATCTTGACATCTCTTAGTGTTAGTTGATTCAAACAAGGATACATCGTCAAAAGAATTCTGAGGGCTCTGGTAGCATCCGAACATCATGAGACAGACTCGTCTTTTAGTTATAGAGTCTAGGTGGACACCAACGACGATGACATGTACGTTGCATTCTTTCAAATAAATTACTGCAGGAACATCACTGAGCTTTCACTTAATTTACTGTCTAGTTCGGAGCCATTGCACCGAACAAGAAAGTACCAAAAAGTAGAGCCAAACCTGCTTGGGAACATCTTCAGAATCCGATTCAAATACTTGTCAGGCTAGAATCCTAGTCAGTTGCAATTGAGGCTTCTACAAGTTCATTATTGGTTGCCCTATAGATTCACTGTTGATTTTACAAGAAGCAATGCCGCCGACTTCCCCATCTTCATCATCTTCATTAAGCTCCTCTGGAAAACCTGTGATGGCAGACCAATCGCTTAGTTTTGAAACGGTGCTCACGAATCTTCAAAATAGTCTCACTGCTATGCAGTAAAGGGCTACCTAGACTGATCCTACCATCGCCCGTTTGACTGATTTGATTACTATTCGACTTCTGCCAGCACCCGAAGAGGAAGGTGTAAACTTGGAGGATGAGGATATCCATGTGGAGCCTGTTTTGGTTTCAGATCGAAATCATGAAGGGCGCCTCATTGTTCAACACTTAACTAGAGAGGCTCGTGTGCCTTTTCCAAACCCGAATCTTATGGGTGGTGGACCTGTTCAAAACCCCAAAATGGTTGCTCTCATGGCCAAGATGGCCAAGCTGGAAGAGACTGTCTTGAAGTCCAAGAAGATCAGTGTGGGAGGAATAGACTTGGATTGACTCTACTTGTATCCTTATGCAAGGCTCCCCAAGAGGTTCAAAATGCCTGACTTTGTCAAATTCTATGGGAGTGGTGATCCGAAGACTCGTTTATTGGGCTATCAGGCTGCCATGAAGCTGCTAGGAGTGGAAAGTGAGGCCATGTCTCAACTTTTCTCTCAAACTCTCTCTGGACCTGCCTTCCATTGGTTTTTGTCGCTCGACATCTTTAAAAGAAGGACTTGGGAAGATATTGGGGTGGCCTTCGTCGCACAATACAATTAAACTCTCAACTCAAGATGACTACTCAAGAGTTGGAGTCTACAAAGATGGAAGCAAATGAGTCATTCGCTAATTTTATCAAGAGGTGGAGGAGCACGGCCGCCTTAATGATCGATCGCCTGAGCGAGAGGGATCAGATTCGTATCATCTCCCACAACTTGCAGCCCGACTATCCAAGAACCTCTTGCTGGTTCAAGCATCTGCCAACTTTGAGAATTTCTTTGAGTCTGGTTTGGCCATCGAGGAGGCGCTGCAAACTGGAGTTCTGCCAAGAGGAGAGTCCTTTTCTTCCTCTACTCAAAAAGCTAAGCCGAGGGCTTACTCTGGAAATAGTAGCACGTAGTTTGGCGGTAGCAATTACGCCAACGCGGATACGAGTGGGGACAATGCTGTTGCTTCCCCCAACCATACTGCCGACATCAATCAAGTTCAAAACACTCAAAGCTTCCGGTCCCGAATCCAACCTCGGTGTTTCTTTGTCTTCGAGGCATCTCTGTCCGCAATGATGGAGAAACTCATCAAATCTGGACATTTCAAACCTTTGACCCTAACTCCCTAACCCAAAGTCCTACTTACTGGTTACAATCCTAACATCTTCTGTGCCTTCCACCAAATGCCTGGCCATTTCACTGACGCGTGCTATCATCTTCGACATGAGATTCAAGATCTCATTGGTAATGGCACTCTTCAAACTCCACCCCCATCAAAGGCCAATGTCATCTCCAACTCCTTGCCTCAACACAATACCAACCCCTATGTTAGCCAGATATCCCTCATCTTCGCTCAAATCAAACCTAGCTCCACTATATTCAATCCAACCCTCTAAATCTTCCCAGAAAGCCAACCCAAACCAATTGTATCAATCCCGTCCGAACTCGAGTTTAACTTGATGGTTGTAGGTTGGGCAATCGAGGTCTTCACTGCCGACACCTGGACTGATAGTGATGAGGAGCTTACAAAGGAGAAATCCAAGAGGAAGCGTAATCATTCAAAGGAAAAGACTGACTACTGAGGTCCTTCAATCATGAGAGCTTTGAATGTAGACACCCCAATTTGGCCTAGCGATATTTTCAAGTCCCACCTTGGGGACCATCCTGATCATGAATGGATATAGTGATTACTGATTGACTTCTAGTAAACCTTAGGACTTTTGCTAAGTACTTTTAGCCACTAGAGAACCCAATCCAGAGCCAAATAACGGTAGACACCCAAGTTTGAACATCTCAAAACTCCTTAATTTGTGGCCGGTTGGCTTCCCGATGATGAATTGGGACGATACATGCCTCGATCGTGGTGGACTTTGCTTCTAGGACTTTTCCAAAAATCAATTTCAACTCAGACAATTAAGACCAAAGCGCTCAGAACCATTTCTAAGCGCTCTGGACCTAATTCCAAAACCAGATTCTGGCTCATTCTTGAGCGCTCTGGAGCATCAGCAGATTTCCAACAGAATTTGAATTTCCCCCTAGCTTTTTTAGCCATCACATGGCCTTGTTCTCCACTCCACTATGCAATGCTACAGTGTTTTTGACCTGATTTTGCATAAGATTAAATCAAGCTGCTACATTACCCATTTAATTATATATTTTATGATTATTTTTCAAAATTCAAAATTCAATTTGTTTTTTTGGCCTATAAATAGCAACCCTCATACTGCATTTGAGGTACCAAAAAAATACCAGGAAAAAAGCACCAAGAAATTTTCTCTCTCACTCCCCTATTTTCAGAAAGCTCTAATTCTCAAACACATTCAAACATTTCCCAACTCAAACATTTTCCAATTTCCATCATCAAATAATTTTCAAAATCCAAACTTCACAAAAGCATTTGAAGTCTTAGACTTCATTTTTTTCTACTAGTTTTCAGCCCTCATTCAAGCTACCACATCCATCCAAGAAGTATTGTTCAAGCATAAAAGGTATAAAAATATGATTTTTTATACTTAAAAGCCTACTGTTTTCCCCTGTCTGAGGGAGATTAGTGGCTCATACCAGTTCCTCATACTGGTTGTGAGCCACTTGATCTTGGTTTAACAACAAGAGCAAAGGTTCTAAAAAGTTTTTCAGTATACTGTAGTCACTCTTGAGCGCTCGAGAGTATTGTTATTTTGCTGCAACTTGCCTTTCCCCCTACGTTACTGTTCATACAAGTTTTTGAGCACTGGGTGTGCAGTGATTCTTCCAGAGCCCAATTAGATTTACTTTCAGTTGCAAGGAAGCAAAGTTTGGATGGTTAGGACCAGTTCTTAGTTATTTAAGCCTTTTGCTGGGCAAAATTGCCTGTTATAAGCTTAGTTTTTCTATTTTCCAATTCCTAGATGTGTTTAAAGCTAACAGAAATTGTAGGATTGCAGGAAGGTACTCCTTAGCGCTAAGAACCATTGTTAAGCGCTCAAGAGTGGTTAAAGTAGCCAAGTTTTCAATTATGTCATTATTTATCTCGTATGCTCCATTGTCATATCATGCCCTCAATCACTTGTATATATTGTTATTTGTTATTCCTGTAACTACGTGCTAGATGGTTTCTATGAAACAAAATAATTTTTTTTATGAAAATCCCACAAATGTTTAATAGAGACCGATTTCAAATTGGGCGAGGGGGGTGCCGTAAAACCCTTCCCC
This sequence comes from Rhododendron molle, assembly GCA_025413875.1. Lineage (NCBI taxonomy): Eukaryota > Viridiplantae > Streptophyta > Magnoliopsida > Ericales > Ericaceae > Rhododendron > Rhododendron molle. The sequence continues at coordinate 30,101,994 of CM046391.1, read as the reverse complement.
CTCGTAACATGGCTTCCGAACCCTCAAATGATCTCTAGTTTTAAATTCAAAAATCAATCATTTTCAATAAAATGGTTTCTCGGGTGGCAAACCATAAATCCGGGTGGCGACTCTTTCAATTTTTCAACTCAAATCAAAACATTATTTTTCGGGCCGCCCCAATCCACCCGGGGCTGTGGTAGCCCACAGTGGCGACTCTGCTGGGGAGAAAGTTTAACTAATACTTGAAGAAAATTTGGTATGTTGACAAAACGGTCGCTTGAAAGTCTGTCAAATATGGCAATGCTCTACGCTTGCCAAAGGAAGGAAATGGTGATTCTAACCGGATTTTATTCCGATCATTCTGCCCTGGGATTTCGTGACTAAGTTACCTGCATGCTCATTTTTCATGAAGTATCGGTTAAATTAGTGAGCCAGGCTTGAAAAAAATATTTGTGGGATTTTCAACCTCGCCGTTGTGTTTTGGCAATCCTGCTCGGCTTGCCGGTGACAGGGAATCCCAGAATGCTCGGCAACCCTCGACCGTGATGAGTTATCCCTGCCACTTGTACCGTTATCGGGTGTACGCTCGATAATCGGGAGGCATACCTTGACTAAGTCCGGGGAACCCCTCTAAGCCAAAACGCGGCCTTCTATGTGTTTAACAAGCCATAGAACTTTCCAAGCTAGGGCAGGAACCTACAGGGTAGTATTATGCGATATATCCTGCCTAAATGCTGCATTGCATCTCACATCACATCCATAGCATGCACCAGTCCTCGCTCGCGCGACCCGCCGCAGGTGCCCAGATTCAATAAGATATCAAATTTCTAAATCATAAACTCTCAATGATCCAACTATTTTTCAAAACAGTATCGGGAGTAAATGCCATGAAACTAACTCTGCCAGGTTTTATAGTGCCACGTCACTTACACCCTTCCAGTTAAAAAGCATCATGTCATCCACTCTTGGCAAATCAAGCCATTGAATCAGAGCAACCTTCAGTCAATCTTAATTCCGAGTTGTTAAAGTGTCAGTGATCATGATGACAGTTTCATGTGTTCAAACTTGTAAATCAATTGTTTTTTAAAACAGCGATCGTGTCTGAATTTCGTTCTGCTTTGCTACAAAGGTCTGAGTAATTGTGCCCAAAAAGAAGGCCATACCCTCCTGGATAAGGCCTCTGGGACAGAGATTGAGTCGGCTCAAGTTACAGCCTGATCCAGCCAACGTCATTGACTTGTCGGTGGTAATACAGAACCCCAATCCGAACGCAGCTAGCGGTGGCGGAAACCCCAATCCGAAAAACCTTGATCCGAATGCGACAGCCGGTGGTCGAAATTTTGACCTTAACGGTGCAGGCGGGGACGTTGGTGGAAACCCGAATCCCGAGGAATTGAATGAGGCGGGGGAACTTAGAGAATCTATTCGGCGACTGGGCGAACGCACCGACAATCAAATTGCTCAGTTGATGCTGATGATAACTGGAGTTGCCCGCAAACTTCCAAACCCCAACCCAAACCCCAATCCACAACCAATTCCAGAACAACCTTTACAAGTACCTGGAAGCTCGTAAAGCCCTGAGATGGCAGCCGTCTTGGCCAAAATAACGCAGTTGGAACAGTCTGTGGCGAGGAATAAGAAAATTGCTTCAACAGGTTTTGACATCGATAAACTCTGTTTATTCCCCAATGCCAAGCTTTCGGAAAAATTCAAGCCCATAGATTTTGCTAAATTCGACGGAACTGGAGATCTGAAAGCTCGATTAACCAGCTACATAGGTGCCCTTTCCATGTGGGGTGTTGAGAAAGACGCAATGGGACAGATGTTCGCTCAAACGCTTGTGGGCCATGCTTTTCACTGGTTCACTACACTGGATGAAATGAGGAAACGCTCCTGGGAGGATATTTGTGTGGCATTCATATCGCAGTACAATTATAACATTCAGCTCGAGGTCACTACTCGTGAGTTAGAGTCTACTAAGATGGAAAGCAAAGAATCCTTCGCTGATTTTGTGAAGCGGTAGAGGGCGAAGGCCGCACAGATGAAGGATAGGCCGTTTGACAAGAATCAAATCCGGTTGATTGTGCGGAACTTGCAGCCAACGTTGGCTAAACATATGGTAATGGCCCAAGCATGCTCGGATTTTAAAACGTTCTTTGACACGGGTCTGGCAGTTGAAGAAGCAATCCAGTTGGGCATCCTCAACAAACCGGAACAACTTCCTCCTAAACCCAAGAAAGTCTACCCAGGTAACAGCAATACCTTGTTTGGCAACACTCAATACACCAACCTACCTCCCATCTCCACAAACATAACCCAAGTTGAGCCCGTGAATCAAATTGTCACCTAGAACAACCAACCAAGAGCTCAACCCCGTGTATTCTCCCAATTTTCTGCACCTCTCTCTGCGGTGCTTGAAAAATTGGTGGAAACCAATAATCCTTAAGCCTCTCAACCCTACCCCACTCCCCTAAAAATTACCCGCATCCCACAACCCAAATGCTTACTGCGCCTATCATCAAAATGTAGGCCATCCAACTAACAATTGCTTTCGCCTCAGACATGCTATACAATCTGATCGATAGCAAAACCATTCCCGTCCCTCCCCAAACACCAAACACCGTCTCCAACCCACTCCCTAAACACTCAAACCCCCAAACCAACTACATTGATCTTAAACCACCTTTTGACCCCAATCAATTCATCCTACCCGAGGACCAGCCAAAACCAATTTTCGAGATGCCAATGGAAGACGCGGTGTGTGCAATCCAAACTCAGGATTGGGAATTCGAGTTGAGATGGTAGGAAGCCATAGATGACTTCCGGGACATAGAAAACTGAGCTTTATTCGAAGGAGCATGGCCTGTTCCCGAGCTGGAGAACATTCAGGAATTGGAAAGTGGCGTGTGGAGGTAGGAATGGGAAGAGAGACAAGCTGGTCCATTTGACGGGTACTCACTTCACGCATTATTCTCAGAACTCGAATTGGCCAGTGAAGAGGAAGATGACTGGGAATGGGAGCCCAAACCTGGCATTTAGCAGCCGATAGGAGGCGAAGACCCATTTGATGTTACAACTCTGCCCCTCCTGTTCCATCAAGAAGAAGTTCCAGAAGGACCTGACCTACTCAACCCAAGAATTTGTTCGCGCAGTTTCGTGATAAAACCTTGGACACTGCAATTGAGGGTCTGGACGATTACTATGAGTACTCGAACCAACCTGTTGAGGAAAATATCTTTTGCCTACAGAATTACATTGTTGATGAATCGTTACCACAACCGGTCGTACAAGTTCATGATATACCTCATGTTGTTGTTCTCAATTCAGAAGATCTGTGGGGTAAAGCTAAATTAGTCACGGTTTGGGTTAATGGAGAGCTTTTGATGAAACCAAAGCGCGGAGCTGGTGTTGATCATAAGGCGAGAGCCTGGGGGGATGAAATCGAAGCGTGGAGTTGGTTTTGATCATAAGGCGAGGGCCTGGGGAGATAGAACTGAAGCGCGGAGTTGGTGTTGATTATAAGGCGGGGGCCTGGGAGATGGGAACAAAGCGCGGAGCTGGTGTTGATTATAAGGCGGGGGCCTGGGAGATGGGACCGAAGCACGGAGCTGGTGCTGGTTATATCCTGATGGTCTGTGCATGGAGCTTTCTCATCATGAATTTTGGCGCGGAGCCAAAGGATCGAGGTTCTGTACCGATCAATAAAAACCGAGGCGCGGAGCCGGTTAAGTGCAGGGTTGACCTACGAATGAGAGATAGATGCAAAACATAGCATGTGTGTATGATAAGGTTTGTTAGATGTGAACAGATATGATGATGCAGACTCGATGTGATAATGGTGATGCAATCAAGAGAGCCGGAGCAGCATTTTGGTGGAACTATGGCTGCTTGGGGGTTGTTTTGGGACTGGTTTTAGAGATGATTTCAGAGTTTATTTCATCTGGTTTTAGGGTTTTTTTTGTAGGATCTTAGGGGGTTTTTTTTCCCTTCATGTAGGCATTTTTCTTTGGACTATATTCTTTTTTTACTCCCATAACTTGAGAGAGCACATATTGGTAATTAGCAGCCTATATAGAGGAGAGGGCTTGGGAGTAATAGGGACTGTAATGCCCCGAATTTTGGGTACGTTAAATAACATTTTTATTGAATAAATTAAGGAGAGTCTAGCTCATTATTACAACATAAGTCTCACAAGAGTACTTTTATTCAAAAGAGGGAATAATCTAAGGTTAAGTACTACTCCGCCTCTTCCTCCATCCTTGCAAGCTCCTCGGCTCCAAAGGCCTCCAAGGTGTACTGTTCCTGCTGCTCATCTATGAAATCTGACACATTATACCAGCGTCGCCCCCAGTATAATATGTCAGGGTCACCAAAAAGGTAACACCGTGAGCTACAGAAGCTCAATAAAATAATCCAACCCGCTAACCCGTAACTTACAACAAAGAGTCATATAAATAATTGCACATACTCATTTAAACAACATAATTAACAATGATACATTCGCATTCACTATCTTGCTTACGTTGGTGTCATGCCTTTCTTGGTTTCTCCTACGCGACTCATCATATTGTGTCACCATTTCATTTCAAAAAAAAAAAATCATTTCTCATTCAACGGGCTACCAAGTCCGGCCACGTTACAAAATCTTGCATTGGCTCCTCTCCGCGGATAACCAAGCCCAATTACCAATGAAGCTACCACGTCCGGCTCCATTAGCAACCTACACAATGGGCTAGCAAGTCCGGCCTCATTGCGGTTTTCGCAAGTCCGCACAAAGGGCTACCAAGTCCGGCCACCTTGCGGGTTTTCACAACTCACATAAGGCTACCAAGTCCGGCCATTATGTGGTCTCAAAAAAAATCCTTTTTATCCATATCAACCACTCCTTAAGTGTCATGTTTCTACTTTTCGGTTCTCGTGTCTCGTAATCCTACATAGACTCCGCGGCGGGACAAATCACTTTAAAGTAATCTTGAAACTAAACTAGCAAGATCATCCAACTCTATATTACCTAATCGTACTCAAATTATTACTTAAAGCCACTTATGTTTTATCAGCAACAAGTAATGCAAACAAATATACATACATGTTCATAATCATCCTCAAGACAATAATATATTACGAAAAATCCGTTCTTTCTTCCTTTGTGGGATTTTCAAAACAACATATGATTATTGACGTAGAAATTCATTATTTGACATGCTCATTCTTCTTTAGTACTTTAGTAAAACAAGTTTTGCTAACTAGCTTTGATACCTTAACCATTTAACTCACGTTTAGAAATTTACTACGCATACTTAAGGTAAGTATAATCCAAGCAAGTACATAGCATGTCCATAACCATTACTTAAAGCATAATGCCACATGTGCGGACGCCCTTGGGGTGGTAATCCACCATATGCTTTGTTATAATACCACAAGTAATACAAGCAATGGAATATAAGCTTATAGTTAAGTTAAAAGATCAACATGCGATTACTTCTACACGAAGTTATATCTTAAGTCGCTTCTAATCATGCTTAATCATCCAATAGCAATATTAAGTTCACTAAATATCATGCATCCAACGTTTTAAGAAATAAACTATCATTATCATGCTTTCATTATAACGACTTAGCTAGGGTTAAAACTAAGACAAGGAGTAGTGTCTAACATATACTTAGGATTATGGGTTGATTACACTACCTTTCTTCTTGGCGGTAGGAAAGGACTACGAAAGGATCGACGGAAAGAAAGTCGGCGGACGGACGGAGTAACGGCTTAGGAGGTGGCCTTCGTTAGCTTCGAAAGAGAAAGGTTTCTCTTGAAACTTGATCTTGACTACTAGACTACTACTTTTGGATCGAAAGGGTGGTCGTAGGGCGGTTTAGTGGCGGCACTAGAGGTGTTTCTTGAAGCCTAGGGAAGAACCTCAAGAACACTCAAGAAAACAAGCAAGAACACTCAAAAACTACAAGACTACTTATGCTTTCTAGAGAGAGAAGTTGGAGGTTGGAATGGTGTGCCTTGAATGAAGAATGAGAGGACTATTTATAGGCAAATGAAGGGCTCCCTCCCTCCCATATGGCCGGCTGCCCCTCTCCCATTATCCAATGGGTAAGGCTTTTATCCAAGTGATGTCATGCCTTGAAAGACTATCCAAAGGTCTTACTTGTTCTTTCTTCCAACCAAGGACAAGGTAAATGCTATTCTATTAGGGTTTTACTCCAATCAAGTTCTTTGAAAGGTTAGAATATTGGATTTGGTAGTCCTTTGGAGTGAAAGCACAAGCAAGGTTAGATTTGGTTGTACCTTGGATGATGCAATGTGATCTAGGCTAGGATGGAAGTACACAAGTCACATACATCACACTCCCTCTCTCTCCCTCAATCCGGCCTCTCTCTCTCTCTCTCTCCCTCAATTTCTCTCGGCTCTCTCTCTCTCTCTCCTCTTGGTACATTGTACTATGTACATATATATATAGATAACCATATATACATATATATATATATAAGGACAAAATTTGGTGGATTGGAAGAGTAAGGATTTGGCAAGCTAGGGTTTGTACAAGTTTCACCCAATTAAAAAATGTATTTAGGACATTTAGGACTACCAAGAAATCAAGCAAAGGTCAAAGAAAGTCCAAGGAAAATCTAAGGTACAATCTTTCCCTCTCTTTCCTTCTCTTTCTCTCTCTCCCTCCTTCTCTCTCTCTCGGATCTCTCTCCTCCCTCTCTCTCGGCTAACTCTCTCTCTCTCTCCCTCTCTCTCTCTCCCACTTGTTTGTACCAAGAAAGAGATACAATATACTATTATATGTACATGTACTTTGGGTCTTTTGAAATATTGTATTTTAAACCAAGTGTAGATTTTCTTATTATAATATTGTAATACACATATGACATATACAACATTATATATATATATATATAGCCTATATATATATATATACATACAAGTACATATATATAATATACAAGCCAAGTACTACTCAATCTAGGCTAGCTATACCTCATGCCAATATCTATTAAATTATTCTACTACTTTCAAAGTACTATGTATTTTAATACTAACCTAATGTACAAATTGTATTTTAATAAAGTACACACATGGCAAAATCTAGTATTTTAATCAAGCAAGTACATGATTGTCAAGACTAACTATTATCCAATGGATAATAGTTTCTCTAATGGTTAATAACCAATGGGTAATAATGGCTAGGATTCTAGTCTATCGTCCAATGGTTAATAAAACTCCTAACGGTTATTATCCAACGGTTAATACCCAAAAGTATAATACTTTGCAATTAAGCACTAAACTAATCTAATCTCGTACTTAGGGAGATTAATCAAGGTTTACCTATTGACCAATGGGTAAAGATTACCCTAGGTCAAACGCCAAGGCAAGGCGTGAGCGTGGCCAAGGCAGCCTGGTGGCGAGGCGGTGGCCAAGCGGTGGCCAAAGCAGTCCGGTGGCCAAACAGTGGCCAAGGCAGCCCGGTGGCCAAGCAGCGGCCAAAGCAGCCCGGTGGCCAAACAGTGGCCAAGGCAGCCCGGTGGCCAAGCAGCGGCCAAGCGGCGGCCAAAGCAGCCTGGTAGCAACAAGGCGGCGGCCAGCAAAGCGACCTTGATGGCCAAAAGGCGGCCCGGTGGCAGCGGCTGCGGTGGTCAGCGGCGCCGGAGCGTAGCCAAACAAAGGCCAAGCGGCGGTGGCAGAAGGCAATCGGCGGCCAAAGCAACCTGGTGGCAAACAAAGGCCTAAGGCACCGGTGGCCAAAACAAGGCAGCGAGGTAGCGGTGGTCAGCGGCCAGCGACCTGGTGGCTAAACATGGCAAAGCGGCCTAAGCATGGCTAAGGCGACCACAAGCAAGCGGCGGCCAAGGCGGCGTGAGCATGGCCAAGGCAAAAGCAAGCGTGACTCAATGCCAAGGCAGGCTCGACGGCGACCAGACGCCAAGGCAAAACCTGATGGCAGCCGAAGGCAAGGCAGGCGCGACGGCGAGCCGATGCCAAGGCAAGCGAGTCGACCAAGTAGGATTTCCAGCCGAGAAAATAAATTCTAGGATTTTTACTACAATTACCAAGTAACTATACCAAGGTCTTAATAGGCATACTCGTCTACTAGAAAATGACCTAAATGGCCGGGCGATGAATTCCAATTTCCTAAGTCAAAACCTAATTATGACGGATTATTAATCGCAAAAAGGGATTTATAAAATAAATAAAGAATTTTCAAATAAGATGATAAAATTTTATAAGTCGATAACAACCGATTTTTGGATATTAAAAATGAAATCCCAGTATTAAACTAAAATTCAAATTTTTAGCGAAATTTTTATTGACCAAAAATCGGGGTCGTTACACATAGAATAGGTTACAATGACTTTATGAAGAAATCGAGGGCAGGTTACAGGATATATACTCGGGATTATAGATCTAGGGCTTTACAAATACTCCAAAGTAAGAAATTCAGAACCTAATCAACAAAAATCAAGAGAGAGAGAGAGAATCGGCGAGAGAGAGAGAGAGAGAGAGCTCACCAGAATCGGAGAGTGATTACTGATGATGCCGCTGGGGAAAAAAAAAAAAAAAGGAATGCAGTACAAGTTAGAAATCGGGGGAGGAAAGGGATGAAGGGGATCCATGGAGGAGAAGAGAAATAAGTTGAATAACATACCTTGAGAGAGAGATTCGGAGTTGCAGAGATGGCGAGGGGGAGCGGTGTGAGTGATGGAGTTGCAGAGATGGAGTGGCGCGGGGTGCGGTGTGAGAGACAGAGTGATGGGTTTTGTGGGAGAAAGAGGGGTGTGATTGTGTAAATACTGAACACAACTTTCAACTGAAATTTTGGGCTTTCACCGCTCTTTTTAACCCGCCAAAATTTCCCCTCAACTGTGACAAAAAAAAATTCCTCACCTTTGCCCTTTCCTTTTGTGAGGAATTAATTTTGTCATGTAATGCTTGTAAACATCTGGGGAGATAATGAAGGGTACAGATTAGTGACCAAGCTTGGCTGGCAAGCCTTGTTGGCTGGTGGTTAGGCCTAGTGTGCCATCACCCCTTGGCCTCCCATTGTCCTATAAATACCCCCCATGCTTCCAAAGCTAAAGGGTTACCAAAAATCAAGCAAAAAGCTCACAAACCGTCAACCACACTTGTTATTCTCTCACTCTTGAGTTCTACATACACTCATTCTCCAAGCTACACCACCTTGTTCAAACCATTTCAAAAACAATTCAAGGAAAGGTATAAGTTTGTTACCTGTCCTCTTTTTTGATCCCTGAGGGGGGTTGGCAGGGCCAAGGCTGGTAATCAATACCAGTCTTGGCCCTAAAGTCAGCAGGGTTACAAGGAACTGTGACCAAGCAAACCCTCACGCGATGGTCCTGAACACTCGAGCGACAGTTCTGTCTGTGTGAGAATGGATCACGTGGGGAAGGGGATGCTGGTCTTTAAGTTTCATATATTGCTTTTACCGTCTTTGAAGCATGTTTAAGTATAGAATCACTGTGTTGCATGCTAAAATACATAGTTTAGCTTAGTTTGCTGTTTTGTTTGGTTTGGAATGCCCTTGGGTTACTTCTGAAAGTGTATCAGAGCCCCAAGCATGCAAAACAATTCCTGGAAGTCCAGTCAGAACCCTTGCGCGAAGGAGTCACTCTATCGCGCGATGGTTCTCTGATTTCCAGTGGCTGCCCTTGCCGGCAGCTCGGGCTTAAGCCCCCTGTTTAATCACCCCCACTGTTTAGGGGTTGTGTTTCAAGTTAATTCACTCTGTTTGTAATAATTATTTACATTCCAGTACATATAAAACTGCTTGGTTCCCCCCCCCCCCCGGGTGAGCACTGGTCCTTCAAGAGCCCAGAAGGGGATAAAATTCAACCTGTGGTGGGACATGAACACTCGTGCGAGGGAATGGGAGTGTCACGCGATGGTTCCTTTGCATGTACGTAGAGATGCATGCAAAGTTGGCCATTGTGCATGGCACACTCTTTTTTGAGCAACTTTGTTTGTTTCTGATCAGAGGGTTGAGTTTTATCCCATTTTCATAGTATTCCATCCATCCATGCTAAATATGATCATATCTTTCAAATTGTGTTACAGTTTAAAATCCCCAATTAACTGTTCCCCCGCCCTAATTGGCTAAAAAATAAAAGAAGAATCGCAAAAGTTTTCACAAAATACATAAGTAGAGACCGATCTCCGGATTGGGTGAGAGGGGTGCCTTAAAACCCTTCCCCTCTCGTAACATGGCTCCCGAACCTAGATATGGTTATGACGGACTGGTTCCTTCACTTTTTCAAGTCAAACAGCGCCGCAGGTGCCTCGAAATACAATTCCTTGGGTGTCGGACCTTCAAACCCAAGTGGCGACTCTGTATTTACGAGCGCTTGCTTCTCCGCTTGCGCTCCCTCGATTTTCGGGCTGCTTTGACGGAAGGGAACGAAATCCCTTCTTCCAAGGGTATGCTACCCACAGTGGCAACTCTGCTGGGGATAATCGAACCAATATTAATTCATACTTAGAGTTTAATACGTTTATGAACAATTCCTTAAAAGTCTGTCAAAATGGTGAGCTTCGCGCTGCCGAAGGTTGGATTGGTGATTTAACAAGACCTTGTGTCCGGCCAGTTTGATCTGGGACTTTTTCAATTGTTCACATGTGTAGTTTCCTTTAAAGATGAACTATATAAAGTGAGCCAAATTTGAAAAGGCATTTTGTGATTTTATGATTCTTCTTCTTCTGAATCAAAGTTTTAGCATTCTCATTTGCATCGATGTGGGATAAGCCTCGTTGGATGGTTTTGGCAATCCGGCACGGTTTACCGGAGCCCGGGGACCTCGACTGACCAACAACCTTCGACGATGATGGGTCATGTTACCGTTTGACTGTTGCTTAGCGATATCACGAGCAACGGGAGGTATATCTGTGGCCCTAGTTCGATGAACCTATTACAAACCAAAATCGGCCTGTGCATAGACAAAGCATTAGAACTCTCCAAATTAGGATAGGTACCTATAGGGTAAGATCTATTTGCATCTAACCCATATACTCTCTACATGTTACCGCTTTCCCTATCGCATGTATTATTCTTACATACCATCCTGCGTAGAAGCATGTTCTAGAGTGGCTTCTAGGTTCTCTTTTAAAGACAAGTCTGTCTTAAAATTATCGGGACATTGCCATGACCCGACGAAGAGTTGTGCATCTCGACGGTGCACGTTTTCAAAATTTCAAAATCTTTAGAGAAAAGGGACTTTGGGAAATCAAAAATTTCTACACCCTCGTTTATGTACCTGCTTAAGGTTTCAAACAGAAAACAAGGAACAATAGAGAGAATGCCATGATACTTACACCCAAAGGTAACAAGTGCCACGTCACTTTCACCTCCTGGCTAACAGCGTTGTGCCGCTCACCCCATTATGGTTATAGTATCATGACATTCATACCGAGTTGTTCCTACTTCAAAAGTTGAAACCCTAATCAGCAAGATTGCCGAAGGTTTAGGATTCTTTTGGCATCCTTTAGCCTCATTTGCCTCTAGCAAGGATATACAGTCGGAAAGAATTCTGAGGATTCTGGCACTGTCCGGATGATTTGAGACAGACTCGTCTTTTAGTTCTAGAGTCTAGGGGACACGGACGACACTGGCTGCATCTATGCTTTAGTTTTTAATTTAGATTAAAGTGGCTATAGGGCCCTTATATGGTCTTCTTTTACTTTGCAAGCAAAGGTTCTGAACCATTGCACCTCCAAGGAAAGTATCAAGGCAAAAGGGGAAACCCGCTTGGGAACGTCTACAACTGAATCCCGTTCAATGACTTGTCAGGCTAGAATCCCAGTCAGTTGTCACGGAAGACTTTTCGCCTTCTCCATTGACCGCTCAAAAGTCTGGCTCACCATCAGTCCGATGGGACGGACAGCCAACCTCCTCGTCTTTTGCATCAAGCACTTCCGAAGCTCCTATCATGTCAGGACAGCCACCTATTCAGCCGCTTACCGTCGAAGACATGCTCATGAATCTTCAAAACAGCATCACTGCAATGCAGCAAAGATCAACACAGATAGATGCTAACATTGCTCGCCTGAACGAGCTCTTCGATGCTTGTCTCCCTCCAGCTGCTCAAGGGGAAGACGAGTATGCTAAATTCGATCAGGAACAACCCATCATGGTCGAGGATCCGAACAATCCAAGGCGTCTTATTATCCAACCTAACCCCAGGGTGTTTCGCGCACCTGCGGCAAATCCGAATCTAGTAGGCGATATGCCAGTTGCAAATTCCGATATTATTGCTCTTACGGCCAAGATGGCCAAACTTGAGGAATCCATTGCCAAAGCAGAAAAAGTCAAAGCTGGTGAGATTGACTTTGATCGTCTCTGTCTATACCCCAATGCTAAGCTTCCTGAAAAGTTCAAAATGCCAGACTTGGCAAAATTCGATGGAAGTGGTGACCCTCGGACTCACCTTTACAGTTACCATGCCGCTATGAAGCTCTTGTCAGTCGAGCCTGAGGCCATGTCACAGCTCTTCCCTCAGACCCTCTTGGGCCCTGCTTTTCAATGGTTTTTGTCACTCGACCTTGCCAAAAGGAGAACTTGGGAAGACATTGGGACTACGTTTATTTCGCAGTACAGTTATAACTCTCAGCTAAAGATGACAACTCGGGAGTTGGAATCCACCAAAATGGAAGTAAAAGAGTCTTTCGTAGACTTCGTCAAAAGGTGGAGGGCTAAGGCAGCACTAATGACTGAGCGCCCTAGTGAGAAGGATCAACTTTGCATCATCTCTCGTAACCTCCAGCCGGACTATGCTAGGCACTTGGTTCTAGCTCAAGCGTCTGCTAACTTTGAAACCTTCTTTGACTCTGGCCTAGCCATCGAGGATGCACTATAGAGCGGGATACTTTCAAAAGGGGAACCTTCTAACCCTCCAAAAGCAAGGCCTCGTGCTTATTCTGGGAATACCAATGCGCTGTTTGGAGGTGGAACTTACTCCAATACAGCAACCTGCGGCAAATACGCCACATCTTCCAACACCACTAACCACATCTCTGATGTCAACCAAGTGCAAACACCACAGAACAATCGGTCTCGCGGTCAGCCCTGCAGCTTCTCTGCATTCGAGGCACCTCTGTCCTCAGTTATGGAGAAGTTAGTCAAATCAGGGCATCTGAAGCCCTTGGATCCAACTCCTCTACCCAAAAATCCTCCGGCGAACTTCAAAGCCAACTTGTACTGTGCCTACCATCAGGGAGCCGGTCATCTTACAGATTCTTGTTTCCGCCTTCGGCATGCGATTCAGGATCTCATAGATGAAGGGACTCTCCAGGCACCACCTCCACTGTCCCAAAAGCCAAACATCGTCTCAAATTCCATGCCTAACCACAAAGCTGTCCCCTCATATCAATTAGATATCCCTCAGCTATACTGATAATAACCCCAGCTCCACTATATTTGACCCCACTAGCCAAATAATCCCAACAAAGCAACCCAGGCCGGTTGTGTCTTCTCCACCCGAACCTCGTGCCGAAGTTTCATACATACGTTTAGAGGAAGGCTAGCTTACTGACTCTGATGTGCCTTTGGGACGGTCGTAGAATGGGGCGTTTGTCCTCAGTGCATCTATCAGTGACCTTTTCCATCAGTCAATTCCCACTGTGCAGCTCAATTTTGCTTCTTCTCTGGATAGCCCGTACTTCAATACGACGGGTCCTAACCTATCTCCCAGTCTGATGGACTGGTTTCAATCCAATCTACCTCCTCCAGAAATTGACATGTAAGCTGCAGGCTGGGCCATGGCTGATAACATGGACTATGCCACTCCGTTGATCAACGAGTGGTCAGGGCTCGAACTGGACGGGTTCCCACAACGACCTGAGTATCTCCCATTCGATCAGGCCTGGTATGATGGCTGGATGGCCGGCCATGAAAAGGCCATGATCGACGCTTTGGATGGCTTCTCCATGTACATGCTTTTTCGGCAAGCTGAACCGGTCATCCCCGAAGAAGAGTACAACTGGGACCCCGGGCTGATCTGGCGGATCCCATGGATTTGGATCCTAACCCTCTCCAAGGTTATGGTATACTAGATTACATGCAACATTACATGGAAGATGACTTGGTTCAGCAAGACCCTCGGGTTTTGGGAGACCATGTTTCCACTTTCAGCTCGATCTTCAATTCAGCCTGTGATGCTAATCATGATCCCTGCTCTTACATCGTAAACGAGGAACTCCCGCGCCTTGAAGTGCCTTATCCCAGTAACAGGGACTGTAGCATTATGGTAATAGGCCTCGTTCCGCCAGCCAATCTGTGGCTGATGAGGTAGTTGATATTCAGGTAGGGGCTAAAGTTTGTGCAGTTAACCGTTCCCTGGCAAAGGGTGGACTATGGGATGTTCTATTTATGGCCAATCCAGAGCCCGTTACTGAAGTAGCGGAGGTCACGGATTTGAGTTTCTGGGACTCACTCCTGATGAAAGATTTGGCTGAAGACTTAGGATTGGACATGGAAGTACCTGAGTCTACAACAGCCACTGACAAAGGGAAGCGTAAACTGGGGGAAGTCCCTGCTGATCTCTGGGATGTGAACGAAGATCCTCAGGTTGTGCCTTCTTTGGGGAACGTGCATATTGTTACGAAGAGTGGACGGATTTTTCAACCTGCTAATCTGCAAGCTGGAAGTTCATCCAACCCTTCTAACCAAAGGAACGAGCCCATCGCTTTCCCAAAGTCCGTACCTCTTGAGGGAACTGGCTTACCAGCTGCTGATCTAGTTCAACGACAGCTTGAGCGGATTCCCGCTACTATATCTATTTGGGGGCTAATATGTTCCTCCCATGAGCACCGTCAGAAGTTGTGCCACGCTCTCTCCCGCCTAGAAATTTCGGATGATGTTACTCCTGAGGTAATGGTGTCTCTCATCCTCCCGCCTACTTCTAAGCACACTGTGGTTTTTACTGACAAGGACCTACCAGTTGAAGGGTTGATCACAACCGCCCCTTGCATATTACTCTAAAATACCGAGGACTCTGGATTCCTACTGTCCTCATTGATAACGGCTCAGCTATCAATGTTTGTCCCATGAGGGTGGCTTATCGTCTGGGATTGGCCAAGAAGGATTTTGCACCTTCCAGTTTGGCTGTCAAGGCATATGACGGGACACGTCGTATGGTCGAGGGCACTCTAATGCTCAAGCTCGACGCAGAGCGATTCGAAATGGATGTTGTGTTCCATGTTGTTAACATTCCCGCCACCTTCAACCTGCTGCTGGGAAGGCCGTGGCTCCATCGGTTAAACATCATGGCTATGCCATCAACTCTCCACCAAAAAGTGATTCTGGGACTTCCCACTGGCACCCTTACCATCTGTGGAGATTCAGGCATTCGTCCGCTCAAAGAAGATGGGACTCATGTTTTGGGGATCTTACATGGTGAAGAAGATGTTGACCTTGGGGATTTCTCGTTCGACACTTCTGGTACTATTTTGGCTATCAACGTGGACGGGGACTTCATCATAAGCTCTGTCGCAATGGACATTATGAGGAGGATGTCCTTCTTTCCTGGCCTAGGCTTTATGGATTCGCCAACAAGGAGTCCCAGAGTTCCTTACCTTTCCTTTTTGTGAGGGCCGCTTTGGTTTGGGGTATGTTGCCTTTACCAAAGACGCCAAAAGAAGGAAATGTACAAGAAAATCTCGTACCCTCTATGGTGATCCTAACAGCTATTTCATGCGCGAAGTTGGGAACACTGCTTACACCGGACAGGCTGAGCCGTTTATCGATGCTGAGACTGGGGAGCTGCTACCTGGTTTTGAAGTCTTTGTTGATGACACCTGGTCATCTAGTGATGAAGAGCTGGCAAATGCAGAATTCAAGAGGAAGCTTAATTAGCCAAAGTTGAAGACTAACTGGCTGGAAACTTTCGACCAGAGGAGTTTGGAGCTAATGTTCCATGAATTCTCCCAAGTGGGTTTGGCTGGGGAAGCTGAAAAGGCTAAAGTATTCATGCTCGAGTCCGATGCCCTCGAGGATCCCACATCTCTCATCGTGGAGGCCAAGGGCAGCCTTAAAAATTGCATTTTCAAGCCACGCTTAACTTGCATTGATGACACATCTGAGTCCGAGTCCGCGTTTGAGTCAGAGTCAGAGTCTAGTGAGTCATCTAAATCTAGCTCTGAGTCGGAGTTTGTGCCTCTGGGCCCTCCACGTCATAGCTTTTACTTTGAGTTTGATTCTCTTGTACTTGGCAACCCTGAGGGGTTTTGTGAAATGAACGACTCATCTTCTGACTACTTGCATGATCTTTATATAAACTGTCGACCCCGATGATGAAGGGATAGATTTCGATGGGGACATTCCCAAGGAAATCCGTGCCCTCATTGAAAGGGAAGACAAAAGGCATGCTCAACCATTAAAAGAAGAAGTAGTTTCTATAAACTTGAAAGATGAGAACGATCCCCGAATGGTTCAAGTGGGCTCTACGCTTTCACGAGAGGAGCATCGTGACTTCAAGGAGTTGCTCACTGAGTACAGTGATGTCTTCGCAAGGTCTCATCAAGACAAGCCTAGTATCGATCCCGAGATAGTGGAGCATCGGATTCCCCTGTTACCAGATGCTAAACCTGTCAAACAGAAGCTCAGACGGATGAGGCGGGATTGGGTACAGAAGATCAATGACTAGGTCACCAAGCAGATTGACGCTGGTTTTCTAGGGGTTTCTCGGTATCCTACTTGGGTGGCCAACATTGTTCCTGTTCTTAAAAAGAATAGGCAAATTCGAGTTTGTGTCGATTTCAGGGACTTAAATAAAGCAAGCCCCAAACATGATTTTCCCTTGCCACACATCGACGTGCTTGTGGATAATACTGCGGGGCATGCTTTGCTTTCGTTCATGGACGGCTTTTCAGGCTATAATCAGATTCTCATGGTACCAGAAGACCGTGAGAAAATCACGTTCATCACTGAGTGGGGAACGTACTGTTTCTTGGTCATGCCGTTTGGGTTGAAGAATGCTGGACCTACCTATCAACGGGCTGCTACGACCATTTTGCATGACATGATGCACAAAGTGGTTGAGGTCTATGTGGATGACATGATTGCCAAATCTAAAACTCGAGAGGGACACATTCCTGTGCTTAGGAAGTTCTTCGAGAGGCTCCGTAAGTTTCGTATGCGGCTCAATCCGCAGAAATGCACTTTTGGGGTCACGGCCGGCAAGATGCTCGGTTTCATGATCACTTCTCGTGGGATAGAGGTTGACCCGTCAAAGATCAATTCAGTTCTTGAGATGAAGCCACGAGAGTCTGAAAAGGGAGTGCAGAGCTTTTTGGGGAAGGTTCAATTCATCAGCAGATTCATCGCCAAGTTGACTTTAACTTGCGAGCCGATGTTTCATCTACTCAAGAAGGACTCCCCATTTGTATGGTCAGACATGTGTCAGGCGGCTTTCACGTCAATTCAAAATTACCTGCAGAATCCTCCGGTGTTGATGCAGTCGGTGCCTGGGAAGCCCTTGATACTCTACTTGTCTGTAAATCCCTCCTCTATGGGATACTTGCTTGCTCAGGAAGGAGATAAGGGAGTCGAGAAGGCCATTTATTACTTGAATAAGAAGATGGTGGGATGCGAAGAGCGCTACACCGCTCTTGAAAAGACGTGTTGGGCCTTTGTTTGGGCTTCCAAGAAATTGAGACATACATGCTGGCTTACCCAGTGAAGTTTATTTCTCGAATGG
This sequence comes from Rhododendron molle, assembly GCA_025413875.1. NCBI lineage: Eukaryota > Viridiplantae > Streptophyta > Magnoliopsida > Ericales > Ericaceae > Rhododendron > Rhododendron molle. The sequence goes on along the minus strand of CM046391.1, from coordinate 30,084,298 downwards.
ATCCTCTTAAATATCTATTTGAGAAACCAGCGCTTACTGGTAAGTTAGCACGTTGGTTGCTCTTGCTGGCAGAATTCGATCTTGAATATGTCACGAGGAAATCTGTCAAGGGACGCGCAGTGCCAGAATTCTTGGCTGATCATCCTGTCGATGGGCCGGAGGACTCAGATTTTGTCTTTCCAGATGAGGAAGTGCTAACAGTTGTAGAGGACATGTGGACTCTCTATTTTGATGGAGCGGCCAATCAAAAAGGATATGGAATCGGGGTTTTGTTAATAACATCCGATGGCTCTCATATTCCACTGGCATTCAAGCTCAATTTCGATGTCACTAATAACCAAGCCGAATACGAGGCCTGCATTGTTGGCATGGAAGCTGCTTTAACACTCGGCGTTGAAAAGCTAGAGGTCATTGGCAATTCTAATCTTGTCATATTTCAAGCCAACGGGGACTGGAAGGTTCGTGAGGAAAAATTAAAGCCTTATCATCTGGACTTGGAAGATCTTATTCCTCGTTTCAACAAGGTAACTTTCACGCGTATCCCCTGCGTGAAAAATCAATTTGCGGATGCCTTGGCAACTTTGGCTTCCATGGTTGAACTTCCGTTGGGCGTCAAGCTCCGTCCTATCCTAATTGAAAAGTGGGACTGCCCTGCTTATCAGTATGTTAGCGGTATCGATGATGTCAATGATGGCCTGCCTTGGTACCATGATATATGGAATTTTGTAAAAAGGGGCGAATATCCGATTGAGGCCTCTAAAAAGGATCAACTTGAGTTGCGAAGATTAGCTGCCCAATACATCATCTGTGGAGGGAAGCTTTACAGGAGATCTCATTGCGGGATGCATAAACTCCGTGTCAGCGGTACTGAAGCTGCTAGAATAATGGAAGAAATTCATGAGGGAGTCCGTGGTCCTCACATGAGTGGTGTCATGCTCGCCAAGAAGATTTTACGGCAAGGATACTTTTGGTCTACCATGGAATCGCAGTGCGTGGATTACGTTCGCTGCTGTAATAAGTGCCAGATTCATGCCAATCTCATGCATGTTCCTCCCTCCAATCTGTTTGGTATGACTTCACCATGGCCCTTTGCTTTGTGGGGCATTGATGTCATCGGTATGATCAGACCGTCTGCCTCGAACGATCATCACTTTATTCTTGTGGCAATAGACTATTTTACTAAGTGGGTGGAGGTCGAGTCTTATAAAACCCTGACTGCAGTTCAGGTGGCCCAGTTCATCAGGAAGAACATTATCTATCGGTACGGAGTTCCACAGGCATTTGTGTCAGATAATGGGTCTCATTTCAAAGGCAGGGTTTTGGAGCTTTTCGAAGAGTTCAAAATCCAGATACACCATTCAATGGTCTATCGCCCTCAGACAAATGGGGCAGTTGAAGCGGCCAACAAGAACATTAAGACGATTATCAAGAAGACTGCAGAGTCCGCCAGGGACTGGCACGAGCAATTACCTCTAGCTCTTTGGGGGTATCGAACGTCAATTCGAACATCAACGGGGGCAACTCCCTACTCTCTAGTTTACAGGATGGAAGCAGTACTCCCTATTGAGCTTGAGGTGCCGTCATTGAGGGTCATGGCAGAATGTGAACTCACAAAATCCGAGTGGCTCAGTGGGAGGTTCGTTGAACTCATGCACTTTAATGAGAGAAGGCTCCGTGCCTTGTATCATGTTCAGGGGTATCAGCGAAGGATTGCTCGGGCCTTTAACAAGAAGGTGAAGTCTCGCGATTTGGTCGAAGGGGATATGGTTATAAAGGAGATCCGGGCTCCTATCTTTGATCCTCGTGGTAAGTTCCGTCCGAAACGCTCGGGACCTTACATCATCAAGACCATTCTCTCGGGTGGAGTAGCTCACCTCATTGATCTAGACGGCAACGAGTTCAACAATCTGGTCAACCTGGATCAACTCAAACGTTATTATCCTTGCAAGATGCTCGCTGTGCCAAAAACCACAAGGGTGGGCGGTTCCAGGCAAAAATTAGAGCAAGCTTGCTAGACTGAAAACTTAAGGAGGCGGTTTAGGAAAAAATAAATAGGCAAGAATCAAAAGCTCGCTAGGCCGAAAACCCGAATGGGCGGTGCCAGGCAAAAATTAGAGCACAAAAGGAGAGCCAAAACACACAAGCGAACCTTGGCCTAAACTACATTTTGACCTGATTCCTTGAAAAGGATACGTAGGCAATCTCTCAGTGAGATTCGGTCATAATCAATCAACTTGATCTAGAGTTGCCAACTCTGAGGTGCATTTTCAGTATGCAGTGCGGTGTTCAACACTTTAGCCAAAAGGGGAAAGTTCTTAAAATCTTTCGATTTTATTTCAAACTACTACTTTTAATACACAGGCTGAGCAGTCTTTTAAAATAGTTAAAGCATAAAAATAGAATAAAATGCTAGAGGCCTTCACAGGCTCACAGTTTATTCTAGATCATTAGAGTTGTGTCAAGAGTCAGTCTGCATTTTGTCTTGTGATAACCTCACTTCTTAGCCATGCTGTATAGCAGTTTGTTAGCTTTGTTCTAAAATCCAGATCTGCTCCGCCAAGCTCCCTCAATCCCTAGTTATGCTCATACCCCGTCAAGTTTTGGGCAGTGAATGCAGGAGTGTGAAAGGTCTCCATTCCAACTCGGTGTGACCCTTGACTTATCCCCAGCTGCCGAAGGATATGGCCTGGGATGTAGAATGTGAAACTGGACAGCCCAGCAATCACCATTCTTTCGAAACCTGCGGAGTTTAGGGCCATGTCCAGAATTTCCAGAGTGTCATACCTCCAGACGATTTCTTGTGGTGATACCTCTCTCATGAACCTACACCATTCCTCTGTGGTCATCTCCGGGTATAACATCTCCCTCTAGTGCATTCGCCCGGGTAAGCGGGGCCAATTTGCCTCTGGGGCTGCAATCAACCCAAGCTTATCTGATAGCCACAACTGCATAAGCGAAAAGACAAGTAAGGAGCCGCATAAAACTTGAGCGGAAAAAACAAGTAAGGAGCTCTGATATAGCCTTAGCCGAGTGTTGAGGTAAAAGTAGAATGTGTGAAAGCCGAAAAAGGTGAGCTGAGTGAGAGTTTACCTGCAATAGGAGTGGACTGCCGCCGAATATCATTGTTTGGCCGGTTGATGCCAAATCCAGCCCTATGAGTGTCTCAACAAGAACCAATGGCACCACGTTCCTTCGAGCACCCAACTGCGTGGCAATGCTCACCAGAGAGGGATTAACCCGTCCATTTGGGGACACCAATAAATATGTAGCAAGCACCCTAATCACCCGGGCAAACTGACGGCGAGCTTGCAGGGCCATGTCCCCGGTGTTGCTTTCGGGCCCGTACCATTCCATCAGGCGCATGATGTTTATCTGCCTGCCGCTCAGCAGACTTTCTGCTGCACCCGTGGTAATGTTTAGGCTAGTTTTCAAGAGTTTTGACATAGTTTTTCGATAGGGAGGCACGGCAATCCCGCTGGAGGCGAAGCCTTGGAGGTATGCTTGAAATTCCTCCACTATCGGACACAGCTCGTTGTCTCCAAACCTGCACACATGAACATCTGAGTCCCAGAACCGTACGACCGACCACAAGATTTCAGGGCGAAGCCTTATGCTTCGAAGGAAACGGAAAGCGGCTAGGCCATGACTTCGGAAGGATAGCCAATTGCTCGCAACGAAGGCTTCTAGCCATGGACCAATTAAGGTTGGTAGGTGATTTGCCGTTGGGGAGTGTATATGGATCTTCCTGCTGAAGGAGTGTCTCTCATTTACAGGGATTTTGTCCTTTATAGCTGAAGAATGGAAAATATCCCTTTCTTTTAGGGAAATATCCATGCAAGGTGTCCTTCATCCCTTTAATACAAGGGCATACCCCCTGTAATGTTTCAAAGATGCCCTTGACGGCCAGGTATAAAGTTAAGACCTGTAACATTTTAACTTTCGGATGAGTCAAGACTGGCAGCTATAACAGGACCCCTCCATCGCGCGACGGTCTAGGTTCCTCGCGCGATTTAAGTGATGGTCGCGCGATGGTTTTTCTTCATCGTGCGATGGATAAGTTTCTTTTGGGCCAGAAAAATAGGCTACTGTCTTTTAAGGGTGGCTTTTCACATTTCGTCCTAAGCCAGTTTTTGAATTTTCAACATGTCCAGCAGGTCATTATGGATGTTTGGTCACTGTGTCGAAGCGTTGTTTGCTCAAATTGCATTTTTTGAAGATAGTTTCGAGCTCTCGGGGGGACGGTCTCCCGACGTTGTCTTTGTACAAGTCGTTATTATTAAACGAGCCAGGCATAAAGGCCATATGGCTTACATAGCGAGCGTTTAAAAGCAAAGCAAGTAGCTCAGACAATCTAACGATTTTTGAGCTTATTCTTGATACGAACTTGGTTTCTACAGACTTCAGGAGTATCCCCCTAATCTGGCTTTGACCTCTTTGTGAAGCCACTTCACGTAGCGGCTCTCCAACCATGTGATGGGATTAAGAAGGGGCTCTTCCAGTTCCCTGTTGCTCCAGCTGTACTCATAGGCCTGCAGGTTATGGTCATCGAACATAGGAAGTTCGAAATGTTCTCTCCCGAAGCATCTACTCTATTGGCTTGTGCCCAATTGACGAAGTGTCCGCCCTAGGATGTAGAATGTGAAACATGTCAGTCCGGGGAGCACCACTCGTTTGAACCCTGTAGAGCTTACAGTCATCTCCGGCAAGTTCAACCATGGGCATCCCCAGACAATGTCTTCCAACTGCATGTCGTTCAGGAAGGCATACCATTCCTCTATCAGCAGCTTAGGGTACACCATCGGTCTCTCGACCAATTGCCTTGGGAAGTGTTCAAAGCCGGCTTCTGGTGCTTCAAGTACACCCACTTTGTCTGAAAGCCAAAGCTGAGTGTAAAAACAAGTCAGGAATCAGATAAAGTCTGAGTGAAAAAACCAGTGAGGTTTCTTGTGTGATCCATATCTGAGTTTCTAGTTGGAAAGTGAGATTTGAGTGAGGGCTTACCTGGAGCAGGAGAGGACGTCCGCTGAATAAATCTGCTTGGCCACTTTTGATCAAGTCTAAGCCCGTGAGAGTTTCTGCCAGGACAATGGGCATGATATTCTTTCAGGCTATCATTTGGGAGGCAACACTCACCAACTTGGGACTAACTCTTCCATCAGCGGGAATCAGCATGTAGGCGGCAAGCGTGCAAATTGAAAGCACGAGGCGCCTCTGTGCCGGCCCAACATAATCCCTAAGGCCTCCTTCCGGTTCATACAGTTCAATGAGGCAAATAATATTAAGCTCGTCATTTTGGAGTATGCTCGTTGATAGCTCTTCGAAAATGTTGAGTTTCATCTGTAACAGGTGCTCCATGTCCTTTTGGAAAGGAGGAATAGCAAGAGCATGGGAGTCAGTAAAACCTAGGAGGTATGCTTCGAACTCCTCCACCGTCGGGCACATTTCGTTGTCGTAGAACCGAAATACATGCATAACTGGATCCCAGTAACTCATGGCTGCTTCAAGGAGGGTAGGGCATCGTCGTGCATGACGGAGGTCACGGATGGAGGCTAGGCCTCGGGATCGTGGACCCTCCCAATCAACAGTTTCTGACATTAGCCAAGGGTTGAGCATGGCTGCCAATGGACTTTCCATTTTCAGTAATGAAAAAGATCTTGTGCTTATGAGGAAGGGTATGCCCAACATTGCTACACATGCCGTTCATTTATAGGCAAAATTTCAAAAATATCGTCCTCGATTCTCGTGCCGAGGGATAAAACTTCATGCAAGGTGTCCTAACACCTTGCCATGCAAGGACACCTTCCTTTGCAAACTTCAGAATGGCCTGCAAGACATCTTGGGGATGACAAGGCTTCTAGTGCTTTTAAAGGACGATCTGGTCAAAAAGGGACAACTTCGCAGGCTCATTCTATCGCGCAAGCATTCCAAACCATCGTGCGAGAGAGAGTTAGTCGCGCGACAGATCCAAACTGTCGCACGAGGGTTTGCCTGCAGCTTTGACAATTTCCAGCAACTGCTGACTAAGTTTTGTCAAAATTCGTTCCAAAGGGTTTTTAGCACTTCTATTGATTCCAGCAAGTCATAATGGGTATTTGTTACTATGTCCAAGCATCGGATTCGAAATGTCGCGCTTAACGAAGATTTTGGACCCTCGGTGGCTCATTTCAAGTTAAAACTGAGGTTTCGAGAGGTCAAAACCCGTTCCAAGAGTTTTTACCACGTTCTACCATGCCGTACAAGTCATATGGACCTAATGTGACTATACGGAGGTGTCGATTTTAGTTCGGGACATAATCGAGTCATGTTTTGTGTCTTTTGTCCGTTTTTGCGATATTTTGGGCATTTTCCGGTATGAATGTGGTACTAGGGCATTTTTCTCAATTCTGTCAGTTCATGCATGTCATCTTGTGCATGCCAAATCTTATAGAAGTGTCGGTTTTGTCAGAGTTGAAGTATTTTGAATTTTGGCCTATTAATGACCAAAATTTCATTATATTTCCCGTATCCTTGTATCCTGGCTGTGTCCTGGGTATATTTTCGGTATTCTTTCGACTTAGTCACACCTGTACATACATATGTGTCTGTGTATGGTCTCAATATTGTTATCAATGCGAGTTTGGGTTTTAGTGGTTGATTTCGCTTTCTTTTATCTTATGAGAAACAATAAATCGTGAAAATGCAAATTTTGATAGCTAAACCATGCTTTATCCATGTCAAAAGGAAACTACTATATCCGTGGCACATCGGCCAAGCAAAAACCATCAAATCTAGTTCGGGCACATCCACCCATCAAACAAAAGGGCGCCCAGGCCCCCAAAACATGTATCAGTATCAACAAGGGCACATCTGCCCTCTATTTATCTACTTGGGCACGCAGGCCCCAAAAGTAAAACCAGTGTGCATAATAGTAAAGAGGCTCCACCGTGAACCTCAGCTCTCCTCATCAAGCCAGTCTCTCTGGCCACTGTCATCATCGTCGTCGTCAACTCTCTCTGTGGGGTCTTTCTTGTATGGAGGATCATCAACAGAGTCGTCAGAGTCGCCGTGGGCGGAAGAGTGCTCCTCCTCCTCTTCTCCATCATCTTCTTCCTCCTCGGAGCTCTCGGGCAGGATCAGTCTTGGTTTCTTTTGGGCTTGCCCTTCCTCCTGTGATGGCTTCTCGCGCATCTTGATTTGGTATTGTAGCTCCGCACGTGCCACGGCTTTTCTAGCTGCCTCCTCACTTGCAACAGCTGGCTGTGAGCTTCTGGTCTGTCGTCGAGTAGTGACCGGTGGTGTGGGAGTCTTTGCTGTTATCTTCTTTTGTGGAGGCGACCGTGTCCTCTTACTCCTAAAAGTCGCCCGTCCCTATGCCTGTATTGTCATATTATATAAAGCATTAATATATATGTTGTATGTTGCATATTGCATATATCAAATGTTTGAACATCCTATTCTATCAAAGGCTGTCAACACAGGATTGTATCAAGGTATATATGTATTGAAAGTAGAGGCATATCATCAAGTATCAAAAGCAGGAATGTACTGTTCTATGTATCTGAGGTCTCTTGGCAGCAGCTGGCGGAGCTCGTGGAGGAGACATTGTTGGGTAGCGTAGCTCTAATGGCATGCCACTGGCTGCTCTTCTAATTACGTTCTCCATTGCCAACATGCGACGGATGGCCTCGTTTACCCACTCATTGGGCACCTGCAAAGGCAATTCAATATCCTTCAGCTATTCTTTGCAACAATAGTGTATGTTGATCAAGATACAATGAAAGCAAGATTCATACCGGAACAGTCACGGACGGTGGCTCAGCTCTGGCAGGGACCAAGTGTACCTCCATTGGATTGCCCTATGTGTCCACCACTGGGATCTTCCATGACAGCTCTGGTGGCCCACCTCTCACAGGTCCGCTGAACACGACCCTCACCACCTCCAGTAGCTCTCCTCTCCTCAGCGGCTCCACGAGCCTGACTCCGCACATCTGTGGAGGCCCGAATGCCAAGCGGTCCCACCAAGCGGTCTATCTGGTACGCAGTGTAGTCCATCTCAGGGCGCAGGTAGTGTGTTAGCTCAGTATCAGGCTGTGTGAACCTCTCCAGCTCAGCCCGGGTGTATGTGCCTGTATGTGAAACTCGGGGTGGAAGTGGCCTTAGCACCTAGAATTCTGCATAGGCAAGTCACTGGCGCGTCACCCGATCTTCAAGGTACCACTGCCAGCCGAAAGCCGATTCTAGTAGCACCCTACTGGCTCTAATAGCTTTGCTCCTGGCCAATTACTTAGGCTCTGGCGTTGCAGTTCTCCAAGGGTCCCAATTGATCTGCAGACAGGTCAACAAGCAACAGATACAATTGATCAGTGACGGCATCAAAACAATTTAAGAGGTGCATGTTTAACTATGAGGGTTTTACGATATACCTGTGAGGCTCTGAGATCGTCCAAGTATAGTCTGAAGGCGTTGAGATCGCTTCGTCCTTCCTTGGTCCCCATGTTCTTCTTACTCCATATCAGTGCACGGGGGAGGGTGCTCAAGTCGGGATGCTTGCACTTTGGCGGATACATCCGTAGGACTTCATAAGCCCAGAGCTGTTCAAAGTTCAAAAGTATATATGTGTCAGTCACAGGATATACGATCATGCAGATATCTATTCAAACAAGCTATGGCAAACAAATAATGCAAGTATAACAGAAGTTGTATTGTGTTATCATACCTCCCAGACTCTCCAATAGCCAGTAGTGCTCTGCTCTGTCCTCGACGAGTAGCCTCGAAACGCGTAAGCTATACCTAGTGCTGCTCCACCCCAGTCAAAGCGTGAGGCTGTCCTCAGGTCTCTCAGTGTAGGCAAATAGGACAAATGCACCTTGTTGTGCCTGCCTGGGTACAGGGTGGCACCAAATAGGTACATGAGGTATGCTCTGGCCATTTGCTCCACCTCCTGCTCTGCGGTCGCCTTCTTCTTCAGGTACCCTATGAATTGCTTGTACCTCGCCATCCCCTCCTCAATTTTGGGTGCCTCACCCAGAAACCACTCCAATGCAGCTCGGTCGTTTTGAATGCCCGAGTCAAAAGGGAGGATGGGCTCTCCTCCAACCCTCAGCCCTGTAATTGCCGCGAAGTCTGCAGGCGTCACTGTCATTCCCCAACTGGCAGATGGAAGGTATTGGTAGTGTCCCTCCATCTTTCTACAAGCGCCACCAGCACGGCATGGTCGTTCCTACTCGGGGTAAGGGTTCGAATGAACTCCCCAAAACCCACTGTATCCACCAACTCTCTCACCCTCGGGGGTAAGGCCTCATACAGTGCCAGGGACTTACATGCGCCCCCAAAGCCGCGGATATCCCTCTGTCCTGCTCTCTCTTGTTTCAAGTACACAGACAAGCAATAGGGCGAATGTCAGCATTCATGGCTTTCATTTTCAAGTTCTTGGTAATCAATGCAGCAGTGTAACAACGGTTCTTTGGTTCGTACTATTGCATGCATGGCCTACTAGGGTTATGTCTTTGCGATTTTGCTTCAGTGCAGTTGATACTAAAATGGTTGGTTCAAGTTATTATTCTGCATGGCATGCAATTCAACGATTCTTTTATCGTTCCTTGGTTTTGTTCGGGGTTTGTTTCATGCTCTACTATACAACCTACTAGACATGCAAGTAAAAAAGAAATTGAAGTACAAAGGGGTTTCTCGGAAATTACCTCAGACCCAGTGTTCGTAATATGAGCCTCGGGGTCTCTCAGCATCATCTCGTCATCGTACTTTGTCCGCTGTGGCACATAGGCTACAAAGCCCGACAGCGCAAACAGGTGTGGTGTAGGAGGCACATATGCCTCTACTGAATAGTCAGGGCGCTTCGATTTCCCGGCCTCTGCCACGGCTGTCACTCCAGGCCACTATGCCTCTGCTCCGACCCTCTCCTCGGCCTCTACTTCTCTTTAGAGCTCCTCTCCCTCCTTTTGCTCTCTCTTGGCCCTCTCCGCTGCCTTCGATGCAGCAATGGCCTGTGCCTGCTCCTCCTTCGCTTTCAACACAATCTCTCCAATCAAGGCATTGTCCTCAAGAAGCTTCGCCAGAATCTCGTCGGGCAAGTGCTAGGCGACATCGTATTTTGTAATCAGTATGTGGCTCAACGATGTTGCCACTAGCCGGCACAGAGCATCCTCCTTCCGATATGTAATAGGAACCTCTGTGGTCTCTTCTTTTTCAATGGCAGCCCCTTTGCCTCTCGCCGGATCCCTCGGCGGAGACCCGTTCAGCCCAAGATCAGCACCCCTGGCTCCACTGCCTCCGACACCAGCCGCACTCCCACCAACTATTGGCGAGTCCTCGGCTACGATACCCAAGCCCACTGGCTCAATGCTGGACCCCATGGTCCCAGCTTCTTTTATCGCGCAAGGCTCTGCCTCTGTTGTGCGACGGTCTTCTCCACCACCGACCTCCTGCTGCTGGTTTTTGTTTGCCAACGCCGCCGGCTGTAGCTACTGTACCAGTGCCCGCGGCCTCCACCGCTGCCGTCTGATCCTTTATTGTGGGCTCCATGCTCGCCCCCTCATCTCGTGTTTGGTCCATAATTTCCTTGCCACCACTGTTGCCATCGTGGTCTGCCATAACCGATCTATTGCGCGTGGGTGTGTTGATTTTGGAAGGGAATCAAGGATTTGTGGAGGGTTTGGAAGAGTTTGAGAGGTTTTAAAAGTTTTGAAACTTTGAAACTGCTAAAAACTGGTTTTCTGTAACGTCCCCGCCGAGTATATGGAGAAAAACATGTGTGGGCTGGGTCTGGGCTGGTTCAGAACTCAAGCCCTGGGCAGGACTCCCTCGCACGAAGGAGTGGAGCCGTCACGCCATGGTTCGTTTGGGCCTCAGGCCCAATTCCCTTGTAGGCCAGTCCCAATCATGAACATCCCTATTGTTTTGGCCCATGGTGTTCTACTATGGGCTTAAGACATTGTTGGGGATCATTTCGAATTGATACCTCGAAGATTAAAGTTCTTTTGTCTCCCGGGCAATGGTTCGCCCGCGCATGCCCAGGATATTTCAATCAGCAATGATCTCTCCATCCAATTTCAATTCAGTGACGATCTATCCTCGCGCGATGGTTGGAACCATCGCGGGACAGTCCCACTCCATCGCGCGATGGTTTGAGAATGTCCCCATCACCTTTGTCCAGCAGGATTTTGTGATCATCAGGGGGTCTCTGAGCCTGTGGAACCTCGTTTTCCACCAGAACAGCTGTTGTAGACTGCATGGTTGGCACCTCCCAATGTAACCACTCCCCCACCTTGTTGGCCACCTTCTCCACCAAGCTTGGCTGGCCAGCCTTGTTGGCTGGTGTTTCGGCCTAGTGTGCCATCACCCCTTGGCCTCCCATTGTCCTATAAATACCCCCCATGCTTCCAAAGCTAAAGGGTTACCAAAAATCAAGCAAAAAGCTAACAAACCCTCAACCACACTTGTTATTCTCTCACTCTTGTGTTCTACATACACTCATTCTCCAAGCTACACCACCTTGTTCAAACCATTTCAAAAACAATTCAAGCAAAGGTATAAGTTTGTTACCTGTCCTCTGTTTTGATCCCTGAGGGGGGCTGGCAGGGCCAAGGCTTGTAATCAATACCAGTGCTGGCCCTAAAGTCAGCAGGGTTACAAGGAACTGTGACCAAGCAAACCCTCGCGCGATGGTCTTGAACAGTCGCGTGATAGCTCTGTCCGTGTGAAAATGATCACATGGGGAAGGGGATGCTGGTCTTTAAGTTTCATATATTACTTTTACTGTCTTTGAAGCATGTTTAAGTATAGAATCACTGTGTTGCATGCTAAAATACATAGTTTAGCTTTGTTTGCTGTTTTGGTTTGTTTGGAATGCCCTTGGGTTGCTTCTGAATATGAATCAGAGCCCTAAGCATGGAAAACAATTCCTGGAAGTCCAGTAAGAACCCTCGCGCGATGGAGTCACTCTGTCGCGCGATGGTGCGATGGTTCTCTGATTTCCAGTGACTGCCCTTGCCTGGCAACTAGGGCTTAAGCCCTTGTTTAATCACCCCAACTGTTTAGGGGTTGTGTTTAAAGTTAATTCACTCTGTTTGTAATAATTATTTACATTCCAATACATATAAAATTGCTTGGTTTCCCCGCCCCCCCAGGTGAGCACTGGTCCTTCCAGAGCCCAGAAAGGGATAAAATTCAACCTACGGTGGGACATGAACACTCGCGCGAGGGAATGGAAGTGTCGCGCGATAGTTCCTTTGCATGTACGTAGATCCATGCATGCAAAGTTGGCCATTTTGTATGGCACAATCTTTTTTGAGCAACTTTGTTTGTTTCTGATCAGAGGGTTGAGTTTTATCCCATTTTCATAGTATTCCATCCATCCATGCTAAATATGATCACATCTTGCAAATCGTGTTACGGTTTAACTCCCTGATAAGTAGGGAAATACCTAAAGAACCCAGCCAGGAGAGATAAGCGAAGCTGGGGAGTGAAGCTATCAGCTCCGCCTTCCCCCTTCAAGATTTACAGCAATAAGACAGCTCGGTCCTCAAGACGGAGCTGAGCTGAAGTCTAAAGTCTAGCTCCGCCATACGGAGCTGGGTCACGATCCAAGGATCAGCTTAGAAGCCCATCTAGGGCCGGACGAGTAACACTCATGAAGTGTGCTTATCCCTGTAAAAGATATCCCACGCGGATAAAGGAGAAAATGTAGATAAGATATACACGACGGTCCCAAAGGTGATCACGGCCAATAAAGGATAATGATCCCCGGACAAGATGAGGTGAGTAAGGAGTCCTAGCTAAAGCAGGACTCCACGATCACCATCTGGATAACCAGTAAATCCCCAGAATACAGTCCTACTAGGACTCAACCTCCTACGAAATGCCTATAAAAAGGAACGGTAGAGCTTCAGCTAAGGTACGACAAATTAACACCTGTGAATCTCTATTCTCTCCATAAGATCATATTCTCTACTGACTTAGGCATCGGAGGGTGGTCGGCATGCCACCAGACCGGTGACTTTAGCTCTCACATTGTCCTTGCAGAAACAGGTCGGGGCCGGATACAAAGCTGATTCATCAGCTGGCGCCGTCTGTGGGAAACGACTTCCTCCTTCACGGTGAATAGTTTTGCATGGTGGATACCCGATCTAGCAGAACAACGATGGCTTCAGACCCCCCACAAACGGGCGTCGACGACGCCGCCCAAACCGCCACCGCGGTTAAAGCCGCCAAGGCCACTGAAGCGGCTAAGGCTGCAAAAAGCAGCCAAGGCCACTGCCGTCATGGAGAAAGCTGCCAAGGCAGCGGAAGCAGCTAAAGCAGCAGAAGCGGCGGGCGAGTAAGACGGGGGGCGATCAGATTACTCCAGAAGCATTCGCTCAAATGCAGGAGCAAATCAAAACACTAACCCAAGGGTTACAGAACGCGATGCAGGAGAACGCAGCTTTGCACCTGCAGATCTCCGAGCCAAGCATCTTGAATTTACAACACAGTCAACATGAGGAAGAGAATCACAGAGAAGAAAGCGAGTCCAGTGAGGAGGAAAGCCAAAACCGAAAGAGAAATAGCAAGCCTCCCCTGGAGAAGTCGTCCCACGAACTAGCGGCAATTCTCAAGATGCAGAATCAGATTGAGGGGCTAATGAAGCAAGTCAAGGCACAGACTCCTGCCACGGTGGAGGAGCTGATGCAAAATATTGATTCACCCTTCACTTCCGAAGTCATGGGGCGCCCTCTCCCAAGGAAGTTTAAGATGTCTCACTTGGAAACATTCAATGGCTCCACGGACCCATTGGATCACTTGGAAACATACAAGTCCCTGATGCACCTACAAGCGGTCCTCGACGAAGTCATGTGTCGGGCTTTTCCTGTTACTCTCAAAGGAAGCGCCCGAGCATGGTTCAATAAGCTCCCACCCGGGAGTATACGCAGTTTCAAAGAGCTTAGCACGAGTTTTGTAAGCTACTTCATTGCTGGCCAACGCTACGGCAAACTAGCAACACACCTTCTGACAGTGAAACAGGGACATTGGGAGTCGTTAAGAGACTACAACACCAGGTTCAACAAGGAGGTGGTCGAGATAGATAAAGCTGACGATAGCGTGAGTATAACTGCGTACATAGCTGGACTGTACCCAGGATAGTTCCTATATCTCTTGTCTCAAGAACCACCCAAGACCCTGGCGGAGCTCATGCTCAGAGCACAGAAGCATATGAACGCCGAAGAAGCTGTCTACGCGAGGCGTACCCGTGATGGTTTTGATCCCCAAGCAGGGCCATCACAGATTGGAGAGTTCCCACCACCTGACAGAAAGAGAAAAGACTCCACCCGTAAAGCGGGAGGAGAACCAAAGAACAAGAAGGTAGATTCAAGAACCTCCCCTAAAAGGGGAGGAGGACAGCCACAAGGCCGGTACAAGCAGTTCACTCCGCTCATAGCCACGGCAGAGCAAATCCTCAGCAACCTCCAAGACGATCCGGACCTCAAGTGGCCTGGAAAGTTGAGGTCTGATCCAAGCAAAAGAGCTAAGGATAAATACTGTAGATTCCATAGGGACCACGGTCACAACACGGATGACTGCATAGATCTAAAGCAGTAAATCGAGGAGTTGATCCAGAGAGGGAGACTCCAGCGTTTTGTACCAAAGAAGTACCAGAAACAGTCAAAGCGGGATGATACAAACAAAGACGGAAGAGATAATGCTGCACCTCGATCGGGTCCCATTGGAGAGATCAAGGTCATTCATGGAGGATTTGCTGGAGGCGGAGAATCCAGTAATGCCAGAAAGGCTCACCTGAGGAAATTAAGGACGGAGGAGTATTTGGAAGTTAACGCAGTGGGCCGTCCAAGTAAGTTCCAAAAAACGGAGGAAATACCCATAATCTTCTCAGAAGAAGATGCTAAGGGAGTTCAGGCTCCTCACGACGACCCCCTGGCTCACTCGAAGGGTGCTGATAGACAGCGGAAGCTCTGCTGATATTCTGTATCTCCATGCTTACGACCAACTCAAGGTTGGAAGAGAAAGGCTAAGGCCTATGACCTCACCCCTGGTTGGGTTCGCAGGTACGCCTGTCTATCCAGTTGGCCAAATATCTTTACCGGTCACCATGGGAGAGGAAGGAAGCCAGATTACACGAATGATAGACTTCATAGTGGTGAGCTGTCCTTCCGCATACAATGCAATATTGGGGAGAACAACCCTGAATAAAATCGGGGCGATTATCTCCACACATCACTTGATGATAAAGTTCCCAACACCAACAGGGATAGCATGCGTAAAAGGAGACCAGAAGGCAGCACGAGAATGTTATGTCACCTCACTCAGAGGTGCTAATGTTACCATGACCATAGAAAGCCTCGACACTCGAGATGAAGAAAAGCTTCAACAAGGAGAGCCTGTGGAAGAGCTTATAGAAGAGCTCCTGGAGCCGGGCCAACCTGGCAATATAGTGAGAATTGGAGCAGGGCTGAGCTCGGTAGCAAAGACGGAGCTATTGCAGTTTCAAAGGAACAACAAGGATGTATTTGCGTGGTCCCACGAGGACATACCGGGAATTGACCCAAGGGTCATAACCCATAAACTAAATGTGGATCCCACGGTTCGTCCAGTTAAGCAGAAGAAAAGAGTCTTTGCCCCGGAGCGGAATGAAGCTGCAGCCAAGGAGGTAGACGGGGTCATCCAAGCAGGATCCATCCGAGAAGTTCTCTACCCCGATTGGCTGGCAAATGTGGTTATGGTAAAGAAAGCCAATGGCAAATGGAGAATGTGCGTCGACTTCACTAATCTCAATAAAGCATGTCCAAAGGATAGCTTTATACTGCCAAGAATTGATTCCTTGGTAGACTCCACAGCAGGGCACGAACTCCTAAGCTTCATGGACGCATTCTCAGGTTACAACCAGATCCAAATGCTCAACCAAGATCAAGAGAAAACGTCGTTTATCACCGATAGGGGGCTCTACTGTTATAAAGTGATGCCCTTCGGTCTTAAGAACGCAGGGGCGACGTATCAAAGGCTGGTCAACAAAATGTTTAAGCATCAGATTGGGCGCAACGTAGAGGTGTATATGGATGACATGCTGGTCAAAAGTGCCAAGGCACTGAACCATGTGGCGGATCTAGAGGAAACCTTTCAAACCTCAGGAAGTATGAAATGAAGCTCAACTCCACCAAATGTGCATTCGGAATATCCTCAGGTAAATTCTTGGGCTTCATGGTATCTCAAAGAGGCATTGAAGCCAATCCTGAGAAAATCCAGGCCATCCTCACCATGCACTCACCCCAGAATATTAAGGAAGTCCAGAAGCTGACAGGACGTGTTGCGGCCCTGAGCAGATTCATTTCACGAGCTACAGATAAGTGCCAAATATTCTTCAAGGTTTTGAAAAAAGCCTTTGAATGGACTGCGGCCGAAGAAGCAGCCTTCAATCAATTGAAGGAATACCTTGCCTCGCCTCCGCTGTTAAGCAGGACGCAGGGGAGGATCTCCTTCTATACCTTGCTGTCTCACCCCACGCCGTCAGCGCGGTCCTGATACGAGAAGAACAGGGGACGCAGCTCCCAGTATACTACACCAGCAGGGCGTTACGAGGAGCTGAGCTGAGGTACCCCAGAGCTGAGAAGATAGCTTTTGCAATGGTGATAGTGGCCAGAAGGCTACGGCCCTATTTCCAAGCTCACCCCATCAAGGTGCTAACGGATCAGCCACTTCGAAGGGTTCTCCATTGCCCAGAGACATCAGGCCGGTTAATCCAATGGTCAATAGAGCTGGGAGAATTTGACATAGAGTACAAGCCTCGGACTGCCATTAAAGCACAGGTGCTGGCAGACTTCTTAGCAGAGTACACGTATCCGGAACCAGAAGAGCTCCCCAAAAAAGATCCCAAGCCTTGGATCCTCCAGGTTGACGGATCGACAACCAGGGAAGCAAGCGGAGCTGGTCTGATCCTCACATCACCAAAAGGGCAACGCTTAAGCTACGCCCTTAGGTTTGAATTTAAAGCAACCAACAACGAGGCGGAATATGAAGCTCTCGTCGTGGGATTGGAATTGGCCAAGGCCGTAGGTGCTGGCCATGTGTTAGCCAAGAGTGATTCACAATTAGTAGTGGGACAAGTCCTAGGGGAGCATGCAGTGAAAGAAGAAGTAATGCAGAAGTATCTGGTCAAAGTAAAGTCCCTGGTTGCAACATTTCAAAGCTTTAACATTATCAGAATCCCGAGGGAAGATAACGTTGGAGCAGATTATTTGTCAAAGCTGGCCACGGCCATAGAAGCGGCTATCCCACGGAATGCCCTTATCCGGTACTTAGAGCTCCCCAGCATCTTTGCCCCAAGTCCACAAGTGCAAGCTGCCGACTACAGCAGCTCGTGGACTGCTCCTATAGTCGATTACATACTAAATGGGACGCTACCAGATGACAAGGTCAAAGCAAGGCAGCTCAGGATTAGAGCTGCAAAATACCTGATGATGGGAGATGTTCTATACAGGAGGAGCTTCTCACTGCCATACCTGAGATGCCTGACAGTGCCAGAATCCACACGAGCCATGGAGGAAGTCCACCAAGGCGTATGTGGGGACCACCAAGGAGGCCGCATGCTAGCTTATAAGCTTCTTAGGTTGGGATATTATTGGCCAAGCATGCAGAAGGATTGCAATTTAATGGTTCAGAAGTGTGAGAAGTGCCAACTCTTTGCAAACATCACTCATGGGCCACCTACGATCTTAACCCCAATGAAAGGGCCATGGCCATTCGCCCAATGGGGAATAGATCTGATTGGCCCACTTCCCATGGCAGTAGGACAGGTCCAGCATGCCATCATAGCTGTAGACTATTTTACGAAATGGGTCGAAGCAAAGGCATTGGCTACAATCACAGCAGAGGTAACAATTGATTTCCTATGGAAATTCATTATTAGCCGTTTTGGTCTGCCACGGGTGATAGTCACAGACAGGGGAAAACAATTCGACAATGTTCAATTTAAAGATTATTGTGTTTCCAAGGGAATACATGTGCACTTCACATCCAAAGCTCACCCGAAGGCCAATGGCCAAGTGGAAGTGACAAATCGAACCATCAAGAAAGGAATTAAGAAGAGGCTACGAGAAGCCAAAGGAGCTTGGCCAAACGAGCTCTACAATGTGCTATGGGCATACCGTACAACACCCCGGACTGCAACAGGAGAGACTCCATATTCTCTAGCATTTGGGGCTGAAGCTGTAGTCCCAATTGAGGTTGAACTCCTCAACTACAGAACGGCCAGCACGGACCAGCAGGAAAACCTGGAAGATCTCAGGGCCGAGCTGGATCTCTTGGAAGAAAGGAGGGAAACAGCAATGGCTAGAATAGCAGTCTACCAGCAAAGAATGGTCAAGTATCATAAGATGCAGGTTAGCCCAGGGATTTTCAGGCTGGTGATCTAGTTCTAAGGAAAGCTGATCCTACGGGGAAAAAGGTGGGCAAGCTTGGCCCAAACTGGGAAGGACCCTATCAAGTCCTACAACACATTAAAGCTGGAGCGTATAGGCTTGCAACCCTAAGAGGAAAGGAGCTGCCAAATTCATGGAATGCGGAGCATCTCAAAAAATATTACAAGCAGGTGCTTGTCAATATTCGTTTATTTATGTTTTTAGGAAATCGGAGTTGTTTTTAGAGAACTCTTCGTTTGAATAAAGCTCTAGCGATAAATTTGTTTTAGGACTATGTGTTCTCTTATCTAAGCCCCAGAGGCCAATAAACTCCCCATGAGGGACAGTCGTCTTAATTTATTTCCTGTTAAAGCATGATAAGGTTTACGTTTCCTGTATGCATGATAAGGAAAAGACGCAACAACAATAATAAAATTCTTAAATTTTATTTATTAAATCCACATCTCTAAGGAGATGTGGATAGCTAGTACATAAAAAACTTCGTGGACAAAACCCACGAAGTTGCAACCTAATCACTACCACCCTCCCTTGGAGGGGAAGGAACTGGCGGCGGTGGCTGCCTTCCAACTGCTCCCAGTTGGCTATCAGCACCATGCGGACCGTCTTCACCATGACGGACACTGACTCCGTCATGGCCTCCATTTTGGCCGTAAGGCCAGCCACGGCGACCTTCAAACCCTGCAGTTCTTGGCATAACTTGTAGGTTTCTTCGTTGTTTGCCATTATGACGTAGAGTGAGGAATGGGAAATGGTTTATTAGGAACTGTTGGTATTTATAGCATAATAAGATGGTTCATTAACCGTTTGCTACACCAATCAGCATGATCACCATTAAAACCGCACTTAAAACGGCCGTCTCGACCGCTTAGAATAATGGGAAGTTATAAACCCAGCCACCTCGAGCAGTTGAAACAAACGTCATCAGAACATATACGGTTCTTATCCCAAAGCAAACCTTACGCGCCGTACTAAGCTGTATTACTTTCCAGTGCTATTTGGTAAACCTCAGGTATACCCTATGGGAATTCACGCAAGTATATTAATTTTTGAAAATCAATTCAATTATATACTTAGGGGAGTAGTCACCTCCTCAAAGACGTAGCAAGGCTATGCAAATTAAACAACTTAGGAAAAATTTCCAAGCTCAAAGACGTAGCAAGGCTATGCAGATTAAAATAGCTCAGGAAAATCTTCCCAGCTCATAAGACGTAGCACGCCAATGCAACCTACAGAGCTCTGGAAATATTTCCAGGCTCGACTCGTATGGCTACCTACCTTATCTACGGTATCAAAACTCACCCATCTAAAGCCCCACGGGACGTATCAATAAGTGTCCCAATTGCTTGGACGCAAGTAATTGACACACTTAGGGGAGTAACAGGTATAGTGCCGTAAGCTTGAGAAACATATTCCAGGCTTAAAGATGCAGTATAACTACGCACGTCAAAAGGCTAAGGAAAAATTCCAACTGTAGACACCCCAATCTGAATCTCCTGATCGTTTTACGGTTTCTTGTTTCCCCGATGATGAAACGGATCAAGAAGCAGGCTTGAGAATGGGAAAGGTTTGAGCTTGGTGTGGATAGGAGCTCCCTCTTTTTGGACCCTTTGGACCCCTTGTTTTAAAATAAGAATCATTTCAGCCTTGGTCTGGAGTTTGACAATCGCGCGAGACACTTTCTCTCTCGCGCGAGACACATCTTGCCAGGTGTGGTCAAAGTCAAAGCTTTGACTGTTGACCCACGCGCGACAGGTGGCTACCTCGCGCGAGACACAAACTGTGCCGCGCGACACACTTTGCCTGTCCCTTTCACCTTTTGTCAGCCACTTGGTTGCTTGCCAGGGGGGTCTGCAGGGCTACTGAACCCCGTTCTTCTGCACCGGCCCGTGGGCTGTGCAGGTCTTGAACACTCCACCCTCACAACCTCTCCCTATCACCTTTCCACCATACTTAGCCCTTAAGTTTGGTCCTAAGGGGGTGTTTGCCACCACCCTTTGCCCTTACCTCCCCCTATAAATACCCCCTCACTCTTTCAAGCAAAGGGTAATGAATTTTCAAAAGGGGTTTTAAACACAAGGCCAAGAAGAACATCAAGCACACTAAGGCCCTCACCCCTAGCATATTTGATCAGTTCATAACACACTCCATTTTCCATCACAAGCTTCAATCCATTCCCGAAACCTTTCAAGCAAAGGTATAATTCCTTGTTCTGCTTACTGTTTTGATCCCTGAGGGGGGCTGTCAGGGCCAAGGTTGGTAATCAATACCAATCCTGGTCCTAAAGTCAGCAGAGTTACAAGAAACCTTGCAGGTCATACCCTCGCGCGATGGTCTATCTATCTCGCGCGACACACTGGTGTCCCACGCGATGGACCTCGTGGGGTTTGGGGATGATTGGTTTTTGTTGTATTTACTTATTGTCATGTATTTTGAGCTTTGTTAGGATTTTAGCTCACTGTCAAGCAAGTTAAAATACATAGTTTAGCTTCTCTTGCTTATTGAATTTGTTGGAATGCTTCTGGGTTGCATCTGGATTTGTGCCAGAGCTCAGAACATGCAAAGCAATTCCTGGAAGTCCAGTCAGGACCATCGCGCGGTATAGTTACTGTCTCGCGCGACAGTCTTGTTGATCCCAGAAGTTGCCCTTGCATGAGCAACTTGGTCCTTGGCCTTTGTTTTCATACCCCATCTGTTTAGGGGTTGTATTTCAATTTATTTCAGTTCCTGTTTGTAATAATTAGGATTAATTATTTACTTCCAGTCCATATAAACTGCTTGGTTTGCCCCCCCTGGGTGTGCACTGGTCCTTCCAGAGCCCAGAAGGGGATAAAATTTAATCTGTGTTGGAACATGGTCCCGCGCGCGACAGAGTAAGTGTATCGCGCGATACACATCTTTGCATGCACGTAGATCCATGCATGCAAAGGTGGTAGTCAAGTGGTACACTCACTCTTTGAGCTGTTTTGGTCCAGGTTTGACCAGAGATTAAATCTTATCCCATTTTACTTATTTCATTATTCATCCATGCCATATTTAATCACATCTTGCAAACTTGTTACAGTTTTAATCCCTGATTAGCCGTTCCCCGCCCTAATTGGCTTAAAATTGGTTAAAGAAGAAAGCGAATCACAAATACTTTCACAAAATGCCTAAGTAGAGACCGATCTCGGATTGGGCGAGAAGGGTGCCTTAAAAACCTTCCCCTCTCGTAACCTGGCTCCCGAACCCAGATATGGTTATGACGGACTGGTTCCTTCACTTTTTCAAATCAAAACGGCACGGCAGGTGCTTCAAAATACGGTTCCTTGGGTGACGGACCTTCAAACCCAGGTGGCGACTCTGTGTTTTGCGAGCGCCTGCTTCTCCGCTCGCGCTCCCTCGATCTAATCGGGCTGCCTTTTGGCAAAAGACGAGGAACGAAATCCTGTTCTTTTCCCGCCAAAAAACGCGCCTTGGGATCCGGAAATTCCAAGGGCATGCTGCCCACAGTGGCGACTCTGCTGGGGATAAATCGAACCAATATTTATTCATACTTAGAGTTTAATACGCTTATGAACAATCCCTTAAAAGTCTGTCAAAACGGTGAGCTTCGCGCTGCCGAAGGTTAGATTGGTGATTTAACAGGACCTCGTGTCCGGCCAATCTGATCTGGGACTTTTTCGATTATTCACTTGCGTAGTTTCCTCTAAAGATGGACTAAATAAAGTGAGCCGAGCTTGAAAAGGCATTTTTTTGATTTTGTGATTCTTCTTCTTCTTCCTCAATTTCTAGCATTTCATGTGCATCGATGTGGGATAAGCCTCGTTGGATCGTTTTGGCAATCCGGCATGGTTTACCGGAGACCGGGGACCCCGAATGAACAACAACCTTCGACGATGATGGGTCATGCTACCGTTTGACTGTTGCTCAG
The DNA here is from genome assembly GCA_025413875.1 of Rhododendron molle. Classification (NCBI taxonomy): domain Eukaryota; kingdom Viridiplantae; phylum Streptophyta; class Magnoliopsida; order Ericales; family Ericaceae; genus Rhododendron; species Rhododendron molle. The sequence continues at coordinate 30,061,987 of CM046391.1, read as the reverse complement.
CGATATCGCGGGCGACGGGAGGTATATCTGTGGCCCTAGCCCGAGGAACCTGTTACAAGCCAAAACCAGCCTTTGCATATACAAAACTCTAGCACTTTCCAAACTAAGACAGGTACCTACAGGGTAAGATTTATTTGCATCTAACCCCATACTGTCTATGTTATCGCTTTCCCTATCGCATGCACTGTACATCATACTGTCTTGCGTAGGAGCATGTTAAGGGCGGCTTCTAGGATCTCGTTCATACGAGCCTGTCTTAAGCTGTATTGGGCATTGTTATGGCCCGATGAGGAGTCATGCATCCAAATGATGCATGTTGTCAGCTTTTTCAAATCCTTAGAGCACTAAGGACTTTAGGAAATCAAAAGTTTCCTGCACCTTTGTCTATACACCTAATGAGGGTTTCAAACAGAAAACTAGGAACAACAAAGAAACATGCCATGATGCTTACACCAGTCAGGTAACAAGTGCCTCGTCACTTACACCGCCTGCTAGCAGCGCAGTGCCGCTCATGCCGTTCCTGGTTATGGTATCATGACATGCACACCGAGTTGTTCCAACTACAAAGTTGAAACCCCAATTAGTGGAATGGCTGAAGGTCTAGGGTTCTTTTGACATCCTTTAGTCTTATATTGGCTCAAACAAGGACACACCTCTGAAAAGAATTCTGAGGGTTTTTGGCAGTCCCTGAAACAGCTCGAGACAGACTTGTTTTCTAGTCTTAGAGTCTAGGGGTGACACCAACGACGCTGGCTGCATTACTTTAGTCTTTATGTGGATTAAGGTTGCTGCAGGATCCCTACTGAGCCTTCTGTTTTATTGTCAAGCAAAGTTCTGAGCCATTGCACCTCCAGGGAAAGTATCGAGGAAAGTTGGCAAACCCACTTGGGAACGTCTGCAACGGAATCCGGGTGAAAGGCTTGTCAGGTTACAATCCCAATCACTTGCAACGGAAGACTCTCCGCTCTCTTCGTTGGCTGCCTTACGGTTAAGCTCATCGCCGATCTTGGAAGAAGTTATTCAGCCAACATCACCTGGTCTCTCTTCAGCGTCTGAAACTTCCAACATGGCCGGAAACCCCGAGATTCAGCCACTTACTGTGGAACAAATGCTCATGAACCTTCAGACTAGCATCACCGCCATGCAGCAGAGGGCCGCCCAAACTGATGCTAATGTCACCCGTTTGAATGAACTCTTCGACACTCGCATTCCACCACCTCTTGAGGAGGAAAGTGAGGCTGAAGATGATCCGCACGTGCACCGAGTTAAGGTAGAAGATCCCAACAATCCCGGGCGCGTCATTGTTCAGCACAACCCCCGAATTGTTCAGGCACCTGCTGGTAACCCTGCGGGTAACATCTTGGCGGAAAATCCAGACATTACTACTCTTGTGGCCAAGATGGCCCAGCTTGAGGAATCCATTGCCAAGGCGGAAAAAGTCAAAGCTGGAGGCATCGACTTAGATCGTCTCTGCCTGTATCCTAATGCCAAGCTTCCTGAGAAGTTTAAGATGCCAAACTTGGCAAAATTTGATGGAAGTGGTGACCCTCGAACCCATCTTTACAGTTACCATGCTGCAATGAAGCTGCTTTCAGTTGAGCCTGAGGCCATGTCACAGCTCTTTCCTCAGACCCTCTCGGGCCCGGCCTTCCAATGGTTTCTGTCACTCGACATCTCCAAAAGAAGAACTTGGGAGGACATTGGGACTGCGTTTATTTCGCAGTACAGTTACAACTCTCAACTGAAAATGACCACACGGGAGCTAGAATCTACAAAGATGGAAGCGAAGGAATCCTTTGCCGATTTCGTCAAGAGATGGAGAGCTAAGGCCGCTCTGATGATTGATCGCCCTAGCGAGAAGGACCAGCTCCGCATCATCTCTCGAAATCTCCAGCCAGATTATGCTAAACATCAGGTCCTTGCTCAGGCATCTGCCAACTTTGATACCTTCTATGATTCCGGTCTGGCCATCGAGGATGCTCTCCAAAGCGGAATTCTGACAAAAGGAGAAACTGCTGCTCCCCCGAAAGCAAAGCCCCGTGCTTACTCTGGAAACACCAATGCTCTGTTTGGGACAGGGACTTATTCCAATACAGCAACCAGTGGTACCAACGCCTCTGCTTCCAACACCACAAATCACATCGCCGATGTCAATCAAGTTCAGTCACAGCAGAACAGCCGGCCTCGTGGACAGCAACGTAGCTTCTCTGCAATTGAGGCACCTCTGTCCTCAGTTTTGGAGAAATTGGTTAAGTCAGGGCATCTCAAGCCCCTGGATCCAATGCCTTTGCCCAAGAATCCTTCGCCAGACTTCAAGGCCAATCTCTATTGTGCCTACCATCAGGGCGCCGGCCACCTTACAGACTCCTGCTTTCGGCTTCGACATGCGATTCAGGACCTTATAGACGAAGGGACTCTCTCGGCGCCACCTCCGCCAGCCCAAAAGCCCAATATCCTTTCCAATTCCTTACCCAACCACAAGGCTGTTCCACATATCAGCCAAATCTCCCTCAGCTCCACTCAAATCAACCCTACCTCCACTATATTTGACCCTACCAACCATATAATCCCAATCAATCAACCAAAACCCATTGTGCTCATACCTGCAGAATCCGATGCCGAACTCATGTTTATAAGGCAAACCTATAATCTGCCTACCCATTTGGTGCAAGCAGGCTTGAATTTCCTCAACGACAATATCAGTGATTTGCACGACGGTCCTTTTCCGCGGATCCGACTTGATCCTACATCAACTCGTAATCTTCCCATCTTTGGTGTAGATTCTCCTAGTTCTGCGTAGGACTTTGCAAGTCGATTCAGAGCTATGATGCCAACCTTACCTGAGCCAGAACCAGAACTTGATATGCAGGCTGTAGGCTGGGCAATAGCTGATAGTGAGGATTATGATGCCCCTCTCATCCAAGAATGGTTCCAACTCGAGTTGGAGGGTTTTCCGCTGCACCTTGAGCAGATTCCACCCGACCCGGCATGGGAAGCAGAATGGATCGCTCAGCACAAACAAATAGCACTTAACCCTCTGGATGGCATCTCCTTGTTCATACTCTTCCAGGAACTTCAGCCTCAGATTCCCGAGGAAGAATACTTTTGGGATCCTGAGCCCGCTTGGCAGGTTCCAGTCACTTTTCCTGGGCCTCTCCAAGGATTTACTACTCCTGAGTACATGATACACCTTGATGAAGACAATCTATTTCAAGAGGAGACCCGTGTATTGGGAGAGTGTTTCTTCCCTTCTACCCTCAACAGGCTTGTTAACTCGGTAACTGACCCTGTGTATGACCCTGTGATCAATATCGTAGATGAAGATCAGTCACGCCCGGTGATTTCTCCTCCAGAAGACTTCAGCGTCATGGTTACGGGTCTGGTTCCACCAGCTGACCTTTGGGATGTGGATGAGATAGTCGATGTCCAGGTTGGGGTCGAAGTTTGGGCTGTCAGCCGTCTCGCTGATGGTGGCCTCTGGGATGTTCCTTTCACCGCAAATCCGGACCAGAACACGAAGTTGCAGCGGTTCAAGATCTGCATTTAGGACTCACTACTCGATGAAGGATCTCGGCCGAAGACACAGGGTTGAATCTGAAGCGCCGGTAGCTGCGGCCTCTCGACAAAGGAAAGCGTAAAGTCGGGTGAAGTCCCTTCGATCTTTGGGATGTGAATCAAGACCCTCAAGTCGTGCCTTCCTTGGGAAGCGTTCTTAACGTTACGAGGAGTGGACGTGTCTTTCAACCTGCTAATTGCAAGCTGGGGCTTCGTCCAACCCTTCTAATCAAAGGAATGAACACCGTTGCTTTCCCGGGATCTACACTGGAGTTGCCAAGCCACAGATCTTGTCGGAGGCGGCTCGAGCGGTTCTCGCCGCAATATCTCTCTGGGGCCTAATTTGTTCTTCCCGTGAGCATCGTCAGCAACTTTGCCAAACTCTTGCCCGTCTGGAAGTTCAGTCTGATGTCACTCCAGAGGCTATGGTTTCCCTCATTCTTCCTCCTACTGCTAAGCACGCCGTGGTCTTCACCGACAAGGACCTTCCTGTGGAAGGAACTGATCATAACCGCCCTCTGCACATTACAGTTAAGTGTCGCGGACTCTGGGTCCCGACTGTCCTCATTGACAACGGTTCAGCCATCAACGTTTGTCCAATGAGAGTGGCCTATCGTCTGGGACTGGCCAAGAAAGACTTTGCCCTTTCCAACCTGGCTGTCAAGGCGTATGACGGCACTCGCCGTGTGGTTGAGGGCACTTTAATGCTCAAACTTGATGCTGAGGGTTTCGAAATGGACGTTGAGTTCCATGTTGTCGACATACCTGCAACCTTCAACCTGCTGCTGGGCAGGCCATGGCTCCATCGATCAGATATCATGGCTGTGCCATCCACTCTTCATCAAAAGGTCATGCTGGGATTGCCAACTGGTACGCTCACCATTTGCGGGGACTCTGGAATTCGCCCGCTCAAGGAAGATGGAACGCCGGTGCTGGGAATCATGCACGGTGAAGAGGACATTGACCTTGGAGGTTTCTCTTTTGATACATCTGGTTCCGTTTTGGCTATCAATGTGGACGGGGACTTCCTCATCAGCTCTGTTGCTATGGATATCATGCGCCGGATGTCTTACTTTCCTGGTGCAGGCTTAGAATCCACCATCGTGAGTTCGGAGTTCCTGTCTTTCCTTTTCTTTGAGGGCCGTTTCGGTTTAGGGTACACTCCTCCGCCGGAAATGCCAAAAGAAGGAAACATACGGAAAACCTCGAACACTCTATGGCGATCCTGAAGCTACTTTGTGCGTGAGGCGGGGAATGCTGCTTAGACAATATGAGCCCTTCATCAATCCTGAAACTGGGAGCTTTTACCTGGTTTGAGGTCTTCGCCGACGACACTTGGTGCGAGAGTGATGACGAGCGCCCAGTGGAATTCGAAGAAGCTTGCTCACCAAATCAAAGACCTCACGGCTAGGGACTTTTGATCGAGAGCTTAGAGTCGTTCTTCAAAGAGTTCTCTCGATTGGGTTTGGCCAAGGAAGTGAAGAAGCCGAAGTACTCATGCTCGGGCCCGACGCCCTCGAGGACCCCACTGCTCTTATCACTGAAGCTAAGGGTAGTGTTAAAAATTGCATTTTCAAACCACGCCTAACTTGCATTGATGACACGATTGAGTCTTAGTCTGCGTCTGAGTCTGAGTCAGAGTCCAGTGAGTCTTCTAAGTCTAGCTCTGAGTCGGAGTTTGTGCCTCTTGGCCCTCCACGTCATAGCTTTTATTTCGAGTTTGACTCTCTTGTACTTGGCGACCCATTGGGGTCTTATGAAATGAATGAGGCATCTTCTGAGTACTTGCGTGATCTTTATATAAATTGTGTCGACCCCGACGATGAAGGGATAGATTTCGATGGGGATATTCCTAAGGAAATCCGTGCCCTCATCGAGAGGGAAGATGAAAGGCATGCTCAGCCATTAAAAGAGGAAATAGTTTCTATAAACTTGAAAGATGAGAATGATCCCCGATTGGTTCAAGTGGGCTCCACGCTTTCACCAGAGGAGCATCGTGATTTCAAAGAGTTACTCACCGAGTACAGCGATGTCTTTGCATGGTCTCATCAGGACATGCCAGGCATCGACCCCGAGATAGTGGAGCATCGAATCCCTCTGCTGCCAGATGCTAAACCTGTGAAACAAAAGCTCAGACGGATGAGACCAGATTGGGTTCAGAAGATCAAGGATGAGGTCACGAAGCAGATCGACGCCGGGTTCCTCATGGTTTCTCAGTATCCCACTTGGGTGGCCAACATCGTTCCCGTTCCCAAGAAGAATGGGCAGATACGAGTCTGTGTCAATTTCAGGGACCTAAACAAAGCAAGCCCCAAAGATGACTTTCCCTTGCCACACATCGATGTGCTTGTGGACAACACGGCGGGACATGCTTTGCTTTCGTTCATGGATGGTTTTTCAGGCTATAACCAAATCCTTATGGCACCTGAGGACCGTGAGAAGACAACGTTCATCACTGAATGGGGAACTTACTGCTACCTGGTCATGCCTTTTGGGCTGAAGAACGCTGGACCTACCTATCAACGGGCTGCCACAACCATTTTGCATGACATGATTCACAAGGAAGGCGAGGTCTATGTGGATGATATGATTGCCAAATCAAAGACTCGAGTGGGACACATTCCTGTGCTAAGGAAGTTCTTCGAGAGACTCCGCAAGTTTCGTATGCGTCTCAATCCACAGAAATGCACCTTCGGAGTCACAGCTGGCAAGATGCTCGGTTTTATGATCACTTCTCGTGGAATAGAGGTTGACCCATCAAAGATCAAGGCGGTGCTTGAGGTGAAGCCACCGGTATCTGAAAAGGGAGTGCAGAGCTTTCTGGGAAAGGTTCAGTTCATCAGCAGATTCATCGCCAAGTTGACTTTAACTTGCGAGCCAATGTTTCGTCTACTCAAGAAGGATACTCCATTCGTGTGGTCAGACAAGTGTCAAGCGGCTTTCATTTCCATTCAGAACTATCTTCAGAATCCTCCGGTTTTGATGCCGCCAGTGCCTGGGAAGCCCTTGATACTTTACTTATCTGTAAATCCGTCTTCTATGGGATGCTTGTTAGCCCAGGAAGGAGATAGGGGAGTCGAGAAAGCCATTTACTACCTAAGTAAGAAGATGGTTGGATGCGAAGAACGTTACACTGCTCTGGAGAAGACGTGTTGGGCTCTCGTTTGGGCTTCAAAGAAGTTGAGACACTACATGCTGGCTTACCCAGTGAAGTTGATTTCTCGGATGGATCCTCTCAAGTACCTATTTGAGAAGTCGGCACTTACTGGTAAGTTAGCACGTTGGTTGCTCATGCTAGCCGAGTTTGATCTCGAGTATGTCACAAGGAAGTCTGTCAAAGGCCGTGCTGTGGCAGAATTTCTGGCTGATCATCCTGTGGACGGGCCGGAAGACTCAGACTTTACGTTTCCCGATGAAGAGGTGCTAACGGTAGTTGACGACGTATGGGCTCTCTACTTTGATGGGGCAGCCAATCAGAAAGGATATGGAGTCGGGGTCTTGCTGATAACACCCGATGGCTCTCATATTCCACTGGCATTCAAACTCAATTTTGATGTCACAAATAATCAAGCCGAATACGAGGCCTGTATCGTGGGTATGGAGGCTGCTTTAACACTTGGCGTTGAAAAGCTCGAGGTTATTGGCGATTCTAATCTTGTTGTATCTCAGGCCAACGGGGACTGGAAAGTTCGGGAAGAAAGGTTGAAGCCTTACCATCAAGACTTAGAAGATCTTATTCCTCGTTTCAACAAGGTTACCTTCACACATATTCCTCGTCTGAAAAATCAATTTGCCGATGCCTTGGCAATGTTGGCCTCCATGGTTGAACTTCCATTGGGTGTCAAGCTTCGTCCTATCCTAATTGAACAGCGGGACTACCCCGCTTATCAACATGTTAGCACCATCGATGATGTCAATGATGGTCTGCCTTGGTATCACGACATATGGAATTTTGTAGAAAGGGGTGAATATCCGGCTGAAGCTTCTAAGAAAGATCAACTCGCACTGAGGAGGATGGCTGCTCATTACATCATTTGTGGAGGGAAGCTTTACAGGAGATCCCATTGTGGGATGTACAAGCTCTATGTTAAAGGTGCTGAGGCCACTACAATCATGGAGGAGATTCATGAAGGAATCTGCGGTCCTCACACGAGCGGCGTCATGCTTGCCAGGAAAATCCTTCGTCAAGGTTATTACTGGTCAACTATGGAATCATAGTGCGTGGATTATGTCCGTCGCTGTCATAGGTGTCAGATTCACGCCAATCTTATGCATGTTCCTCCCTCTAAGCTGTTTGGTATGACCTCGCCTTGGCCTTTCTCTGTCTGGGGCATTGATGTTATCGGCATGATCAGGCCGTCTGCTTCCAATGGTCATCGATTCATTTTGGTGGCAATCGATTACTTTACCAAGTGGGTTGAGGCTGAATCCTACAAAACTCTGACTGCAGTTCAGGTTGCTCAATTCATCAGGAAAAACATTATCTATCGATATGGTGTCCCTCAGGCCTTTGTATCGGATAATGGAGTTCACTTCAAAGGCAGGGTTTTGGAGCTTTTTGATGAATTCAAAATCCAGATCCACCATTCAACGACCTATCGCCCTCAGACGAATGGGGCAGTTGAAGCAGCCAATAAGAACATTGAAACAATCATTAAGAAGTCTGCGGAGTCCGCCAGGGACTGGCACGAGCAACTACCCCTGGCTTTGTGGGGGTATCGCACGTCAATTCGGACGTCAACAAGAGCAACACCTTACTCCCTAGTCTACGGAATGGAAGCAGTGCTCCCTATTGAACTAGAGGTACCATCTCTGAGAATCATGACAGAATGTGAACTCACGGAATCTGATTGGCTCAGCGGGAGGTTTGTTGAACTTATGCTCTTTGACGAGAGGAGGCTTCGTGCCTTATATCATGTTCAGGGTTATCAGAGAAGGATTGCTCGGGCGTTCAACAAGAAAGTTAAGTCTCGTGATTTACTTGAAGGTGACATGGTTACCAAGGAAATCCGTGCTCCCATCTTTGATCTCCGCGGGAAGTTCCGACCAAAGCGTGCGGGACCCTACATTATCAAGACCATCCTTTCAGGTGGAGCAGCTCAGCTCATTGATTTGGACAGTAACGAGTTCAACACTCTGGTCAACCTGGATCAACTCAAGCGTTACTATCCCTGAGAGAGCTCGCTGGACCGAAAACCACAAGGGTGGGCGGTTCCAGGCAAAAATTAGAGCAAGCTCGCTAGACCGAAAACCTAAGGCAGTTTAGGCAAATATAAATAGGCAAAAGTCAAAAGCTCGCTAGGCTGAAAATCTGAAAAGACAGCCCTAGGCAAAAGTTAGAGCGTAAAAGGAGAGGTAAACACACGAGTGAACCCTAGCCTGAACTACGTTTTGACCTGATTCCTTGAAAAGGGATACGTAGGCAATCTCTCGATGAGATTCGGTCACAATCAATCAACTCGATCCATGGTTTTGCGTTCTAACATATGCGCTGATGTTCAAGAACAGCTTGGTGTTCAACACTTGGGCCAAAGGGGAAAGTTCTTGATCTTTCGCTTTTATTTAAAACCATTATCTCTATTACACAGCTGAGCAAAGTCTTTAAAAACAGTTGAAGCATAAAAACAGAATACATGCTTGAGGCCTTAACAGGCTCACAGTTTATTCTAGATCATGCGAGTCTTGGTAGGGTCAGTCTGCATTTTGTCTTGCTGCAACTTCATTTCCTAGCCATGCTCTGTAGCGTTGTCGCAGGTTGGTGCTGAAATCCGGATCTGCTCCTCCAAGTTGTCTCAGGCCCCAGTTATGTTCGTACCCGATCAGATTCTGGGCAGTGAACTCAGGAATGTGGAAGGCCTCCACCCCAGCTCGGTGCAACCCCTGGCTCATGCCTAGTTGTCGAAGGATACGGCCTGGAATATAGAAAGTGAAACTGGACAGCCCAGCGATTACCATTCTTTCATAACCAGCAGAGTGTAAGGCCATATCTGGAATATCCAAAGCCCTGTGCCTCCATACAATTTCCTGTGGCGACAGGCGATACATGAATGCATGCCAATCCTCCGTGGACATTTCCGGATACAGCATCTCTCTCTGATGCATCCTCCCGGGCAAATGGGACCAACGTGCTTCTGGAGCTGCAATCAAACCCAGCTTGTCTGATAACCACAGCTGCATGAGTGAAAAGACAAGTAAGGAGCCACATAAGACTCGAGTGAGAAAACAAGTCAGAAGCTCCGATATTAGCCTAGGCTGAGCGATGAGGTAAAAGCGGAATGTGTGAAAGCCAGAAAAAGGTGAGCTGAGTGAGTTTACCTGTAACAGGAGTGGGCTGCCTCCGAATGTTTCGGTTTGACCGGTAGCCACTAAATCCAAACCCATGAGGGTCTCCGCGAGAACCATTGGTACTACGTTCCTATGAACGCCCAACTGAGTAGCAACACTTACCAGAGAGGGATTAACTCGTCCGTCTGGAGACACCAGTAAGTATGCAGCAAGCATACATATGGTCAGAGCAAACCGTCGTCGAGCTTGCACAGCAGTATCTGTTGCATCTCCTTCCGGGCCAAACCATTCCATCAGGCGTACTATGTTTATTTGGCCGCCGTTGAGTAGGCTCTCTGCTGCGTTTTTCGAAATCCTCAGACTGGATTTCAAAAGTTTTGACATGCTCTCTCGGCATGGAGGCATGACGATCATATTGGAGGCGAACCCCTGAAGGTAGACGTGAAATTCCTCCACGGTTGGACACAGCTCGTCGTCTCCAAATTGAAAGACATGGACTTCAGGGTCCCAGAACTGTGCCGCTGCACGCAAAATTTCGGGACGTAGTCTTATGTTGCGAAGGTAACGGAATGCGGCTAACCCGTGAAACCGGAATGATAGCCAGTCGTTTGCTGCACATTCCTCAAGCCATGGACCAATTATGGTAGGGAGGTGGTTTGCCATTTTGGGTTTTTGTCTGGAATTATCTCTTTTTGCGAAGGTGTGAATTGCTTTCACAAAAACGGGGTTTCTTTGTAGTCGGCGAATATGGAAGCACCATTATTGCCCAAGTAAAAGTTTTAGCAAGGTCGCATGACCCCTCAAATCAAGGGTGCCCCTCTGATCTTGTTCCAGGCGTTCACAGGGCAGCTGTTCTGACAGCTCTTACACCCTTTGTCTTTGTTTTATTCGGGTCAAAAGTAGCACCTGTTTGGACCGACAATCGCGCGATACACTTGGTCCATCGCGCGAGGTAATGTGGCTCGCGCGGGTAAGAAACTCCATCGCGCGAGTATTTGCTATTTTCCTACGTATGAAGGGACCCTGAACTGACCTTTTGGGAGTGGTTTTACATATCTTCCTTTGGAAGTAATCTCAGGCCTGAAATATTGTCAACAAATCAGTACGACCATAATCGGATGTCTCAGGATTTCTGTGCATGGTTGGTTGCTCATTTTAAGTTTGCAATACTGTTGGATTTCAGTTAAAAACGTCTTTATTGGATGCACTGGATGTGAAGGTCGTACAGCTATTTGAGGGTTCAAACAAAAGCAAAGTCAAAATGTTCGAACAGCCCACCGGCTTACAAACTTATTCTCCCTACAAGCGAAATTCCCTGGGACTCAGTAGTATCCCCCTGGCCTCGCCTCGATTCCAACACGGAGCCATGCAACATAGCGGTCGTCCAACTAGTCCACGAAGTCTGGACTAGGGCCCTCGAGCACTCTGTTTCTCCATTTCCTTTGGTATTCTTGTAAGGCTGGCACATCAAAGACAGGCAGTTGGAAATCCTCGATACCAGCTCTGTGTAATCCTTGACTCAAGCCCAGTTGCCGCAGAAAGCGTCCCGGAATGTAAAAAGTAAAGTTCGCTAGGCCAGCAATCATAACTCTTTCAAGACCTGTAGTGTTTACAGCCATCTCGGGCATGATCAGCCAGGGACACCTCCAAACGTAGTCGTCAGATTGCAGGTCGTGTAGGAAGGCATACCACTCAAGCATTCCCCGTTCGGGGTACAACATAGGCCTTTCAACCAGTCGTCTCGGGAAGTATTCCCAGCCTGCCTGAGGAGCCTCCAGCAAACCTACCTTGTCGGAGAACCATATCTGTATGAGTGAAAAAGACAAGTCAGAAATTAGATAGAAGCCTGAGCGAAAAGACAAGTAAGTTTCCCGAGCAAGCCTTATTTGAGTTTCGAGACAAAACTTGGGGAATGAGTTGAGTAAGGGTTTACCTGAAGCAGCCGGGGACTACCACTGAAGACTCTGGTCTGACCACTTTTGAACCGATCCAAGCCCATCAGTGTTTCGGCTAAGATGGCCGGGATGATGTTTTTCCGGGCTCCCATCTGTGCGGCCATGCTCACTACGCTGGGACTCACTTTCCCATCAGCAGGAACAAATGCATAAGCCGCAAGAGCGCAAAGAGAAAAGGCAAAGCGGAGGTGAGACTGTTCAACATAGTCCTCTAGGATTCCGCCAGGACCGTACAGTTCGATCAGTCTGGGTATGTCGATTTCGCCATCATGTATAATGCTGGCTACTAGTTCTTTCGAGATATTCAGCTTTGTCCGCAAAAGACGGCTCATATTCTCTCGGACCGGCGGGACGGCAAGTACGTGGGAATCCGCAAAGCCTTGCAGATAGGCTTGGAATTCTTCGACTGTGGGACACATTTCGTGGTCATTATATCGGAAGACGTGCATCACTGGATCCCAGTGGATCATAGCGGCTTCGAGAAGCTCGGGGCGTGGCCCCACATATCGAAGATCACGAATTGAGATCAAGCCTTGTGATCGGGCAGTTGGCCAACTGATGGTTTCGGTTCTCTCTAACCAAGGATCAAGCATTGCGGCCAATGGGCTTTCCATTTCGTAGTTGGGAGTTTTTCTCGATGAAGGATGTTGCCACCATTATTCCTTAATATTTATAGGCCTTTTCAATGCCGAGTACACCCCTTTCCACTGTCTTAGGGCAGAGTGTAAGACATATGGAGGTCTTACAGGGCTTGTGGACCCTCAAGAAGAATGATTCGGTCAAACAAAGATGGCCTGGCAGAGGTTCACTCTCGCGCGAGCATTCAACTGTGTCGCGCGACACACTTATATCGCGCGATAGTCCAACTATCTCGCGCGATACACATGGTTGCATTTTGACAGATTGCAGCAGCTTCTGATGTGATTTGGTCATTTTGGGTTCTGAGGTTCTTTTATTGCCTTTTATGGTTTCTACAAGTCTTAATGGGCATATGTGACTATACCTGAGCATCAGTTACGGAAAATTGCGCTTAACGAAGATTTTGGATCCTCGGCGGCCCATTTCAAGTTTAAATCAAGGTTTTGAAGGTGCGAAATCTGTTCTGGAGGGTTTTGCCAAGTTCTCTCATGCCGCACGAGTCATATGGAGCATATGTGACTGTACGGAGGTGTCGGTTTCAGTTCGGGACATAATTGAGTTTTGTTTCGCTGTGCCGTGTCCCTTTTGTGTCCTTTGGACACTTTTTAGCGTATCTCTCGTCTCGGGACGTTTTTCTCGATTCCGTCAACTTGTGCAAGTCACGTTATGTGTGCTTTGCCTTACGAAAGTGTCAGTTTCGATCAAATTCAAGTATTTTGAGTTTTGGGTGTCTAGGGCCCAAATTTCATTGCCGTATCCTCGTATCCTGGCCGTGTCCTAGGGTACGTTTTCTATTTTCTTTCGAGCTAGTCACCTTTATACGTACATGTGTGTCTGTGGATGGTCTCAGTATGTTGTCAATGCAAGTTTGGTGTTAGTGGTTGGTGTTTTACCTCTTATGCATAGTTAAAGAGTAAATAAACCATGAAAATGCAAATTTTATAGCTAGCCCTACTGCATGTCAAAACAAAATGGAAAGTACTGTGTGCATGGCGCTCCGGCCAAACCAAAACCAAACATCAAAGTATACTAGGGCACACTCGCCCATCCTCAAAAGGCACGTAGGCCTCCAAAACCAAGTATCAAAGTATCAAAAGGGCACGCCGGCCTATCTATCAAACTACGTGGGCACGCAGGCCCAAAATCAAAAGCAAGAAGAAGAGAAGCGGGGTGTAAGTCAAGATCCTCAATGGTCCTCACCCTATCCAGTCCAGTCCGCGTCTTGCAGGTCTTCCTCAGCATCTCCTAAGTCCTCCTCGGCATCATCTCCATCATCACCATCACCGTCGTCGTCATCCTCATCGTCAATAGCAGCAAGCTCATGCGGATCCTGTAGGTACTAGGGATCGTCGACACTGTCGTCGGAATCACTCCTTTCCTTCTCATCTCCCTCCTCCACCTCAACCGCTTCAGGTACGGCCAGCCTCTTGCGCACCGGCTCCTCTTGGCTCTCCACTTCTCGCATCTGAATGCGGTACCGCTCCTCAGCACGTGCCACGGCCTTCTTGGCCGCCTCCTTGCTTGCGGCAACAGGCTGCGAACTCCTAGTCTGTCGTCGTGTGACGACCGGTCATGTCGTAGTCCCGGTCGCTGCCTGCTATGGTGGCGATCGCGCTCTCTTCCTAGAAGCCGCCCGTCCCTGTGCCTGCATGGTTTATTTCAATAACATTAGTATTCAATATCATATGTTGTGTATCACATGTTGACAAAGCAGGTACATTCTATCAAGTGCAAGAAGCAGTTATTGAAAGCTATCTATCGGCTATCTATCTATGTTTCTCGGGCGAGCACACATGTATCGAAGGCGGATGGTATCGTGAATACTGAAAGCAGGAGTATATCGTTTTATACCTGAGGTCTCTGAGCAGCACCGCGCTGAGCAGTCTGTGGTGCAGGAGGATAGCGCAGCTCTAGTGGGAAACCCATGGCGGCTCGCCTAACGATGTTCTCCAAGGCCAGCATGCGGCGGAGGGCTTCGTTCACCCACTCAGTGGGGACCTGCAAAAGCAATTTCAACTTGATTCAAGCAATATAGCAAACAGTGCATGCATTGAGAGTAGGAGATGAGCAAGTGTTATACCTGAACGGTCACGGGTGGCGGCTCAACTCTGGCGGGAGCCAGGTGTATCTCAGCAGGATTGCCCTGATTATCCACCACAGGGACCTTCCAAACCAGCTTCGGAGGTCCACCAACTACGGGCCTACTCTCCGGACGCTTCACGCGGACCTTCTTCCCCTTCTGTCTCTCAGCAGCAGCTCTCCTCTCTACAGCAGCATCCCTCGCCTGGTACTGGAGCTCCCTGTGAGCCCTCACACCAAGTGGCCTCGCCAAGTGCGCCCTCTGGTAGGCAGCATAGTCTATGTCAGGACGCAAGTGACGGGTCAAGTCAGTCTCTGGCCTCGTAAACTGCTCTAGCTCAGCCAGCGTATAGTCTCCCGTGTGTGAAGCCCGTGGTGGAAGCAGCCCTGGCGTGCGGAACTCAGTGTAACCAAGTGACTGCCGCGTCACTCGATCCCCTAAATACCATTGCCAGCCTAAGGCTGACTCTAGCAGCACCCTGCTGGCTGTGACTGCCCTGCTCTGTGCCAGGTACTCCGGCTTTGCCCCCCTCGTCCTCCAAGGATTCCAATCGATCTGCGCAAAGGGACAAACAAGCAATGTATGGAATTGATCAGCGACAACATTGAGGCTACAAAAGTGTGCATGAGTGATAGTAGAGGTTTTTGGTGTATACCTGTGAGTCTCTCAACTCGTCCAAGTACAGCCGGTAGGCGTTGAGACTGTCCTTTTTCTCTTTGGAGCCTATGTACTCCTTGCTCCATTTCAGTGCACGGGGAAGAATATGCAAGTCGGGATGTTTGCATTCTGGAGGGTACATTCTCAACACCTCGTATGCCCAAAGCTGCACGAATTGGAAAACATGAAGATACATCAGTCACATGCTATATAGTTATATGGGCCAAGCAATCAAATGCTGCAAGAATAAAGGAAATTGTGCTTTGTTTTATGAAAATCATACCTCCCAGATCCTCCAGTAGCCGGCGGAGCTCCGCCCTGTCCTCGAGGTGTCACCCAAAAACAAGTAGGTTGTGCCCAGTGCTGCTCCACCCCAGTCGAAACGAGCGGCTGACGTCAAGTCTCTCAGTGCCGGCAAGTGCTCTGTACTCCCCCTGTTCGCAAACAGGGTGGCTCCAAAAAGGTATAACAGGTATGCCCGGGCCATCTGTGCTTCCTCACGCTCGTTGGTTGGCTTCTTTTTCAAGTACCCCTCAAACTGAGCATACCTCGCCGCTCCTCTCTCTATCCGGGGCACATCCCCCAAGAACCACCTCAAAGCTGCAGGGTCCTCGTGTATGCCCGAGTCGAACGGGATGGGATCTCCCCCAACCCTCAAACCTGTGATGGCAGCAAAGTCGGTCGGCGTCACCGTCATCTCTCCCAGAGGCAAGTGGAAAGTATTGGTGGTATCTCTCCACCTCTCTGTAAGTGCTACGAGGACAGCGTGCTCATTTCTGACCGGTGTTGTCAAGGTCTGTATGAATTCCCTGAAGCCCGCTGCGTCTACTAGATCTCTCACCCTCTGTGGCAATCCAATGTACAATGCCAGAGGCTTGCATGGTCCGCCAAAGCTACGGCTATCCCTCTGTCCCTCCTGTTTCAGGCAGCAACGACAAGCAGCAGGAAATAATGTTAGCACACAAGGCTTTCATTTTCAAGTTCTAGGTAATCAATGCAACAGCTTAACCACCGAGGCTCGGTTTAAGTTATTGATTCTAGTTGTTTGTGCAAGTGTTAGCATGCGCAGGTTACAGTGCCAGGGCTGTGTTATCTTGGTTTGGAATGCAGGGTCGTTCTTAACAGTTGTATCGTTCAGATTCTGACATGCATGGACTTAATGCTAAGGCTGTTTTGCTAATTAACACAAAGCCACCATAAGATGTTTGGTTCAAGTTATGCTGTTCTTCTAACATGCATTGTGTGTAGGAGTTATCGTGTGCATGGCATGGTATGCAAGTTCTGTTCTATCCTGGCGTATTCTATTTTCATCCATGACGGCTGATTGGTTCAAATTACGACATGCATGGCGTTTGGAGCAAAGATTCCAATGCTATCTTATGTTCAACATACAAGCAGTTTCTATTATTTCTCAATTAACAATACATGCATGCAAATATCGAATGGAAGTACAAAAGGGGGTTTTCAAGAGATATACCTCAGTCCAGGTGTTGGCAACATGCACCCCGGGGTCCCTCAGCACAAGCTCATCGCTATAATCAATCTGTGGCGGCTTGTACCCCGCAAAGCCCGATGGTACAAACAGGTGTGGCCTCGGAGGTATGTAGGCCTCTGCTGAAAACACGGGGCGTTTTATGGCTTCCGCCTCATCTACAGCTCTCACTCGCGGCCTAGACTGCTCCTCCTCGGCTCTCTCCTCAGCCTCAAAGTCAGCCGCCAATCCCTCTTGCCCGGCTCTCTCTCTCTCTCTATCGGCCCGTGCCGCGGCCTCCCACGCGGCTATCGCTTGTGCCCGCTCCTCTTTTGCTCTCAAAACCATCTCACCAAGCACGGGGTACTCCTCCAACAGCCTTGCCACTACGTCGTCCGGGGCTTTCTCAGCAACATCATCAAAAGTAATCGGCTCGTGACGTGACGACGTGGCCGCCGTCGCCGGTGGTCTAAAAGCAATGTCCGACTCCGGGTATCTCATAGGATTCTCTGAGGCCTGCTCCTCCTCAACCACGGTACCCTTCCCCTTTGCCGGGTCCCTCGGCGGGGATTTAATCGGCCCGGTGTCGTCACCCCGATTTCCACCACTGACACCAACGTCACCAGAACCTCCCCCAACTATGGACAGATCTTCCACGGCTATACCCGGGTCCACTGGTTCAGAACTGGGCTCTGCGACACCAGTCTCAACCCTCGCGCGAGACTCCCCCTCTACCGCGCGCGGGATCTCACCATCAGCAACCTCGAATGCCATCGCCGCCGCTCGCCGTCGTTGCACTGTCGATCCCGACGGCCTCTACTGACTGTTTCTCCACTGATTCGATCTCCATCGGACCTCCTCGATCCTCGGTTTGATCAACTACTTCTCCTCCGCCCTCATTACCGCCGTGTTCAGCCATGGATGAAGTTTTGTGCGTGGGTTTCTCGATTTGGGAGAGGAATCTAATGGTTTTGTATGGATTGGAGAGGGTTTGAGAGTTGGGAGAAGTTGGGAGTTTCAAACCGACTGAAAACTTCCCTTCTGTAACGTCCCGCGACGTTTTGAAGCGTGGAATAGCAATGGGCCGGGTTTGGGCTGGTTCAGATTTAAGGCCCAGGAGAAACTCCACCGCGCGAGGGTGTACCTGCCTCGTGCGATACACTTGTTTGGGCCGAAGGCCCATTTCCCAGCAGCAGGCCCGATCTCTTATTTCCCAATTAATTTAAATCCTGGGATTTAAATCGCGGTCCAGAAATAATTTTTGGTTTCATTTCTGATTATTACTCGTTGCCCGGAGTGATTGCATATCCCCAGCTATGGTCCGCCTACACGCACTGGTATGCGTCCACATTCAAACCAACGACGATCTAACCGTCAATCAGCGACGATCTATCCGTCCAACTCCGAATCAGCGGCGATCTATCCGTCCACATTCAAACCAACGACGATCTAACCGTCAATCAGCGACGATCTATCCGTCCAACTCCGAATCAGCGACGATCTATCCGTCCACATTCAAACCAATGACGATCTAACCGTCAATCAGCGACGATCTATCCGTCCAACTCCGAATCAGCGGCGATCTATCCGTCCACATTCAAACCAACGACGATCTAACCGTCAATCAGCGACGATCTATCCATCCAACTCCGAATCAGTGACGATCTATCCGTCCACATTCAAATCAACGACGATCTAACCGTCAATCAACGACGATCTATCCGTCCAGCTCCGAATCAGCGACGATCTATCCGTCCACATTCAAATCGACGACGATCTATCCTCACATTCACATCGACGATCTATCCGTCAAATCTTTCTTCGGTGTGCACGGTATTTTTACATACTTGCGCTTTTTCATGAAATCGGCTTTTGGGTGGATCTGATGGTTGTCTAGAAACCTTTGGCGTTACCGTACCGGTCAATGGTGCTCCGAGTGCCGTCGAAGGGGACTCATAGACACCCCAATCTGAATCTCCCGATCGTTTCACGGTTTCTTGTTTCCCAGATGATGAAACGGATCAAGACGCAGGCTTGAGAATGGGAAAGGTTTGAGCTTGGTGTGGATAGGAGCCCCCTCTTTTTGGACCCTTTGGACCCCTTGTTTTAAAATAAGAATCATTTCAGCCTTGGTCTGGAGTTTGACAATCGCGCGAGACACTTTCTCTCTCGCGCGAGACACATCTTGCCAGGTGTGGTCAAAGTCAAAGCTTTGACTGTTGACCCACGCGCGACAGGTGGCTACCTCGCGCGAGACACAAACTGTGCCGCGCGACACACTTTGCCTGTCCCTTTCACCTTTTGTCAGCCACTTGGTTGCTTGCCAGGGGGTCTGCAGGGCTACTGAACCCCGTTCTTCTGCACGGCCCGTGGGCTGTGCAAGTCTTGAACACTCCACCCTCACAACCTCTCCTATCACCTTTCCACCATACTTAGCCCTTAAGTTTGGTCCTAAGGGGGTGTTTGCACCACCACTTTGCCCTTACCTCCCCTATAAATACCCCTCACTCTTTCAAGCAAAGGGTAATGAATTTTCAAAAGGGGTTTTAAACACAAGGCCAAGAAGAACATCAAGCACACTAAGGCCCTCACCCCTAGCATATTTGATCAGTTCATAACACACTCCATTTTCCATCACAAGCTTCAATCCATTCCCAAAACCTTTCAAGCAAAGGTATAATTCCTTGTTCTGCTTACTGTTTTGATCCCTGAGGGGGGCTGTCAGGGTCAAGGTTGGTAATCAATACCAATCCCGGTCCTAAAGTCAGCAGAGTTACAAGAAACCTTGCAAATCATACCCTCGCGCGATGGTCTATCTATCTCGCGCGACACACCGGTGTCCCACGCGATGGACCTCGTGGGGTTTGGGGATGATTGGTTTTTGTTGTATTTACTTATTGTCATGTATTTTGAGCTTTGTTAGGATTTTAGCTCACTGTCAAGCAAGTTAAAATACATAGTTTAGCTTCTCTTGCTTATTGAATTTGTTGGAATGTACAGGTTGCATCTGGATTTGTGCGAGCTCGAGAACATGCAAAGCAATTCTGGAAGTCCGATCGGGACCATCGCGCGATATAGTTCTTGTCTCGCGCTTGATCTTGTTGATCCCGAAGTTGCCCTTGCATGAGCAACTTGGTCCTTGGCCTTTGTTTTCATACCCCTACTGTTTAGGGGTTGTATTTCAATTTATTTCAGTTCTGTTTGTAATAATTAGGATTAATTATTTACTTCCATACATATAAAGCTGCTTGGTTTGTCCCCCTGGGTGTGCACCGGTCCTTCCAGAGCCGAGAAGGGGATAAAATTTAACTGTGTTGGAACATGGTCCCGCGCGCGACAGAGTAAGTGTATCGCGCGATACACATCTTTGCATGCACGTATATCCATGCATGCAAAGGTGGTAGTCAAGTGGTACACTCACTCTTTGAGCTGTTTTGGTCCAGGTTTGACCAGAGATTAAATCTTATCTCATTTTACTTATTTCATTATTCATCCATGCCGTATTTAATCACATCTTGCAAACTTGTTCCAGTTTTAATCCCGATTAATTGTTCCCCGCCCTAATTGGCTTAAAATTGGTTAAAGAAGAAAGCGAATCACAAATACTTTCACAAAATGCCTAAGTAGAGACCGATCTCGGATTGGGCGAGAGGGGTGCCTTAAAACCTTCCTCTCGTAACCTGGCTCCCGAACCAGATATGGTTATGACGGATTTGGTTCCTTCACTTTTTCAAATCAAAACGGCACGGCAGGTGTTTCAAAATACGGTTCCTTGGGTGACGGACCTTCAAACCCAGGTGGCGACTCTGTGTTTTGCAAGCGCCTGCTTCTCCGCTCGCGCGCCCTCGATCTAATCGGGCTGCCTTTTGGCAAAAGACGAGGAACGAAATCCTGTTCTTTTCCCGCCAAAAAATGCGCCTTGGGATCCGGAAATTCCAAGGGCATGCTGCCCACACCAACCTCATGCTTAAACTATTCAAGCAAGCAAATTTTCAAACATACGGCTACGCAATAGAAAATTCAGAATAGATCAAGAACAAGTACTTGGCAAAAGCAAAAATCAGCATGCAGTACGCAATGAATTTCGGCTTAAAGCACGCTTTTGGCTAAAATTCAGCACCTGCCATTAAGCTAACAGCCCTTATCGGGCTCCCAAAAACATGATCTCAAAGAGATCATCCCTGTCCATCAATGAAACAAAGTTTCAGGAATCATCCAAACAGGCGTCAAGGCCAAAACCAAGGCCACTCCAAAGCTAGTACGAAAATACGAAAGTATTAAAAAGTATTAGTTACAGACCCAACAAAAACCAATGTTTTTAAAAGCAAGTCAGAGGCCCAGGAGAGTGTCATCAGTTGCCTGCCCATCACCAGATGACGGGCCAGGAGGTGTTGCAGCAAGGATAGGGGAGTCAAGGGAAACCTTCTCTGGAGTCTGGAGGAAGGATGTAAGGGAAGAGCTCGGGACAGATGCATCCTTGGATACGGCATCATCAGCTTCATCCTCTCCCTTCTGCCCCCCGTCAAAGCATGAGGGCTCCTCTTCATCATCAACTTCAAATTTGGAAAAATCCAAATTCGGAAAAGCAGCGGCCGCCTGACTCCTCATAGCTTCAAACCCATCAAAGTATTGTTGGGTGACGTCTTGACGGTACTCTGGAGATTGAAGGAAGAGTTCGATGGCTTCCGTACGAGCATTCTTCACCTTTTCCAGAATCCCCATGCCCATAACCTTTTGCTTCTCTAGCTCCTTGCTCATTTCAGAAATCTTCTGCTCCAAACTCTGAGCAGTAGCCACGGCTGTGTCCCTTTCTTCCTCCAAGCCCCTTTTCGACTTAAGAGTCGCGTCTCTCTCATTCGTCACCTTCCGCAGCTCCGCAGCCATAGAAGCGCCTTGCTTTGTGAGTTGGAGGTTGGCTTCAGTAAGGGTGACCACCTGCCTCCCCAAGCTATGGCTTTGGGAAGCAAGGTAATGGCCACGACCATCGCCTGCGGTAGAGGAAGAAGAGGATCAGTAAGAAAACGACAAATATTTAAGTTGATAGCAGTAAGAAGAAAGGGAATACCATGGCCTGCTCGACCAGCATGTGTTCCCCCACTGACAGAAGGGACATCTCCGCCATTGAGTCCTCATCAGCTGCACACAACAGTCCGGAAGCACGCTCCAGGGCATACTGGAAGTTACCCAGTGTAGCAGGGTCACCAGAAACTTTCGCCTTTTTGGCCGGAGGGGTGCCCACCACAGTGCTACCCTTTCCCTTTCTCTTAGACTTCTCCTGTTCCCCCTCAGCAGACGGCTCAACCACTAAGTCAATAGAAGGGATGATCGAAAGATCAGCATCCAGAAAGCTGTCCACACATAGCTCCTTCTGCAGACGGGAGCTCTTCCTCTTTGTGGCTACGGCCCCAGGTGTTTGCTTGGCCCTCTCAGCCTTCAATTGGGCCAGCAATGCTTTGTCCATCTTTGGTGCCATGACTTCGTCTTCACCTTCTCCCTCTGGAAAAGAAGGAAGGAAACAATAAAAAGTCAGCTAAAATATGGAACCAAGCAAGAAAGGGAACTACCTCTCAAAAGTGCTAAGGCCTCACGAGTGGTCTCTGGTCCCAGGAGATAAGCAGCCAACGACTCTGGGGTCACAAGTAAATCCCAAGTGTGAACTGAGTAGCTCCTGGCTTGCTGCAGCTCCTCTTCTAAGGCAGGGGTCAACGGGAACGATCCTCTCGCTGCAAAAGGGAGAGAGAATTCATTAAGGTATGAATAAATCTATAAAGCTACGGGATAAAAGAAAGGCAAACAGCTTACAATTTGTGATGGGGACCCCCCATCCACTTGGGATCCGAGGAACATATGATCCAATCTCCCAATTTGGGAGTTCCCAACCGTCACCCCCAACAAAAAAGAACTTGTCTTTCCAGTTCTTACTTGCAGAAGGGAGCTCCGTAACTAGCTCCCCCTCACCAGCTCTCTTCGCAAAGTAGTACCACCCAACACCACTAGGAGCCTCTTTAACGAAAAACTGGTTGAGGAAAGGTCCCTTTGTCAAGGAAGTTCGACCATCCGACATCGCCCTCCACAATGCCGCACAACCGATTAAGAGACGCCACGAATTGGGAACAATTTGGCCAGGGGCCAAACCAAGAAAGCTCAGAACGTCCCTAACTACGGTTGGGAAAGGAATCCTCAAACCTCCCTCCAAAGCCCCAACGTAAAGGCAAGTCTCATACTCAGAAAAAGAACATGCTCGTTCGGTCCCAGAAGGTTTCCGAAGAGAAACAGACGACGGGATAGAGTATCTAACCCTGAGAACAGCTAACTCTTCGTTGGTGATGGTGGAAGGAATATTAGAGGCCGTGAAAGTGGGGACCCTATGGGGACCCCTCGTTAAAGGCGCAGGGGGCGATGAGGGTTTAACGCTGCTCGACTGACCTTTGTCAGGCGAGGCTCTAATAATACTACTCCGACGTAGGGAACCCTTCTCCTCCGCCATCGACTCTTCGGCTTGGAGAATCGAAGCGAAATTTATGAAACCCTCGGACAGTAGGGTTCCCGTCAGAAACCTAGGGTAAAGACGAACCGACAAGTAAAACAAATCTCGAAAAACCCTATTTTGAAGAGTAAGAGAGTAGGGAGCAAAGTCCTCAATAATCGGAGGACAGAGATTGATGCAAGAAAAACCTATCAGCCGAGATATTATAAACTCGCCTGGAACACTCCACGAGGGGTCTGAAAATTCTATATCGGAAGAATCCAGCGCGAAAACCAGACGAAGAACAGCAGGAGAAAGGGAACGTACCTAGAAGAAACGAGCTCTAATGCAACGGCAAAGGGGAGTCGGAGATAAGAGGTATCACACAGAAAATCAGTAGGGATGATCCAAATACCCTTCTGGTAGAGTTTGTTCAGGGATGGGGAGTCTAAAAGATGGGCATGAATCCCGAGAAACCGCTCCTCGATCATCGTCGTCAATCTCCTGACGTCAGGGATCCAAGATCTTAACACCTGGCCCACGACGTGACCCATGCATTTAAAACTGCCCCCAAAAGTAAAAAAACGGTAACCGCCATGCAGCACTAATGAATGTTCCCAACCTCCAAGCCAAAGCTGCAGCTTGGGAACAGGGGAGTACCTGATAAGTAGGGAAAAACCTAAAGAACCCAGCCAAGAGAGACAAGCGAAGCTGGGGAGTGAAGCTATCAGCTCCGCCTTCCCCCTTCAAGATTTACAGCAATAAGACAGCTCGGTCCTTAAGACGGAGCTGAGCTGAAGTCTAAAGTCTAGCTCCGCCATACGGAGCTGGGTCACGATCCAAGGATCAGCTTAGAAGCCCATCTAGGGCCGGACGAGTAACACTCATGAAGTGTGCTTATCCCTGTAAAAGATATCCCACGCGGATAAAGGAGAAAATGTAGATAAGATATACACAACGGTCCCAAAGGTGATCACGGCCAACAAAGGATAATGATCCCCGGACAAGATGAGGTGAGTAAGGAATCCTAGCTAAAGCAGGACTCCACGATCACCATCTGGATAACCAGTAAATCCCCGGAATACAGTCCTACTAGGACTCAACCTCCTACGAAATGCCTATAAAAAGGAACGGTGGAGCTTCAGCTAAGGTACGACAAATTAACGCCTGTGAATCTCTATTCTCTCAATAAGATCATATTCTCTACTGACTTAGGCATCGGAGGGTGGTCGGCACGCCACCACACCGGTGACTTTAGCTCTCACGTTGTCCTTGCAGGAACAGGTCGGGGCCGGATACAAAGCTAATTCATCAGCTGGCGCCGTCTGTGGGAAACGACTTCCTCCTTCATGGTGAATAGTTTTGCATGGTGAATACCTAGAAGTCCAGTCAGAACCTTCGCGTGAGAGAGTCACTCTGTCGCGCGATGGTTCTCTGATTTGCAGTGACTGCCCTTGCCTGGCAACTAGGGCTTAAGCCCCTGTTTAATCACCCCCACTATTTAGGGGTTGTGTTTCAAGTTAATTCACTCTGTTTGTAATATTTATTTACATTCCAGTACATATAAAACTGCTTGGTTCCCCCCCCCCCCCCTTGAGTGAGTACTAGTCCTTCCAGAGCCCAGAAGGGGATAAAATTCAACCTGTGGTGGGACATGAACACTCACGCGAGGGAATGGGAGTGTCGCACAATGGTTCCTTTACATGTACGTAGATCCATGCATGCAAAGTTGGCCATTGTGCATGGCACACTCTTTTTTGAGCAACTTTGTTTGTTTTTGATCAGAGGGTTGAGTTTTATCTCATTTTCATAGTATTCCATCCATCCATGCTAAATATGATCACATCTTGCAAATCGTGTTATAGTTTAAATCCCCGATTAACTGTTCCCCCGCCCTAATTGGCTAAAAATTGGTTAATAAAAGAAGAATCGCAAAAGTTTTCACAAAATGCCTAAGTAGAGACCGATCTCCGGATTGGGCAAGAAGGGTGCCTTAAAACCCTTCCCCTTTCGTAACCTAGCTGCCGAACCCAGATATGGTTATGACGGACTGGTTCCTTCATTTTTTCAAATCAAACAGCGCTACAGGTGCCTCGAAATACGGTTCCTTGGGTGTCAGACCTTCAAACCCAAGTGGCGACTCAGTATTTACGAGCGCTTGCTTCTCCGCTTGCGCTCCCTCGATATCTGGGCCGCTTTGGCGGAAGGGAATGAAATCCCTTCTTCCAAAGGCATGCTGCCCACAACTTCTTAATTCGAAAACTGACATTGATTCAAACCGAAAATAAGTGCGGATACTTTTTCCTAACCTCATCTTCACGTTCCCAAGTCGATTGTATTCGAATGTTTAAAAAAAAATAGCATTTGAGGTTTATGTTGTAAGGACCCTGATTTTTGGTCAATAAAAATTTCGTTAAAATTTTGAATTTTATTTTAATACTTGGATTTCATTTTTAACATCCAAAAATCGGTCGTTATTGACTTATAAAAATTTTGTTGTTATATTTGAAAATTCTTTATTTGTTTTATAAATCCCTTTTAGCGATTAATAATCCGTCATAATTAGATTTGAAACTTGTAAAATTGAATCATTTTACTCCGGACAATTTAGTCCTTCTCCCATGACTAGTATACTTGTAAACGTACTCGTATATTTTTCCAAATAAATAAATAATATCTTTAAATTATATTTCTCGGCTGGAAATTCCACTTAGCAAGCATAGTTAGCTTTTAACCGATTAGTTAGCAAACCCTAACTACCGTTTGACTTAGTGATGCATCGATGCCGTAGTAGTTAGTAAAAATTTTTGGTCTTTGCCTTAACCGTCGGCTTGATCGCCTTGCTTTGGCTTGGCTAGGCTGCCTAGGCATCGGGTCGCTGTTAGACCTGCCTCGCCCAACCATCGGGCCTCTGTCGGGCTTGCCTTGCCTTGGCGTCGGCTCGCTGTCGCGCCTGCCTCGCCTCGGCGTCGGCTCACTGTCGCGCCTGCCTTGCCTTGGGGTCGGCTCGCTGTCGCGCCTGCCTCACCTAGGCGTCGGGTCGCCATCGGGTTCTGCCTTGGCATCGGGTCGCGCCTTGCTTTTGCCTTGGCGTTGCTGGGCTGCCTTGCTCTGCCCTGGCTGCCATCGGGTTCTACCTTGGCGTCGGGTCGCGCCTTGCTTTTGCCTTGGCGTTGCTGGGCTGCCTTGCTCTGGCCTTGCCTTGGCTACGCCTTGGCCACCGCTTGGCCACTGTTTGGCCACCGGGCTGCTTTGGCCACCGCTTTGCCACCAGGCCGCCTTGTCCACGCTCACGCCTTGCCTTGGCGTTTGGCACCGTCGGGCTTTAATATTCCGTTATTAGGCGATTTCCTACTAAATAAAACCAAAATACCACTCGAGCAATGAAAGCCTAGATTAAGTATCGTTAGTCTTTAACCAATTAGTTAGAATAGCCTAATGCCCATTCAACCTAATCACTTGGATTCCAAACCTAATTAGGTTGCCCTAACCCTAGATGGACCATTTTACCCTTTTTGTCTTTATCCATTGGACGATAAAGGCTAGGGTAATCTTTATCCATTGGACGATAGATGCTAGGGTGATCTTTATCCATTGGATGATAAGTTCTAGGAAAATCTTTATCCATTGGTTATTACATGCTAGGAAGATCTTTGACCATTGGACAATAGTTGTTAGGGAGAAGACCAAGTTTGACTAGTAGTTGGAATAGTCTAGCATTGTACTTCATGATGACTTTCCTTGGACCATTGGTTATTACATGCTAGGAAAAGCTTTACCCATTGGACAATAGATGTTAGGATTGCCAAATAGGATGACAAGACAAGTCATGTGTTCCTTCATCATTACTTCTTTGGACCATTGGTTATTACATGCTAGGGTAATTGTTAGACCCTTGGACAATAACCATTAGGGAAATCATTATCCCTTGGATAATAGCATTGTCCAATATTCCCATGGGATTCTTGGTGAAAGATATGATAGTACTTTCTCCTACAAAAAGAATAATCATTAGCCATGTGTGCATTTAAGTAGTCTTGTCCTTACCTTCCTTGTTCTTTCCATAAATGTGCATATAGATATATATATATATATATATATATATGTACATGAGAGTACTTTGACCAAGAGAGAGAGAGAGGGACGGATGAGAGGAGAGAATGAGGTGCATGCATTGTACTTTGACAACTATTGAACAAGTTGCACTTGTTGTTGTACTTTGGCTTGACAAGACAAGACTATGAAACAAAACTATTGGAGAGGAGAGAGAGAGTGGCCGAATAGGGAGAGGGAGAGTGAGGTGTGTGTGAGTTGTATTTTGACATGTGGGTGTACTTGGAACACTATTAACCTAGTTGGCAATTGGTTGGAGTACTATAGCATGACAAGACTAGTCATGTGTCCTTTCTCCTACAAAAAGAACAATCTTAGCCTTGTGTGCATTTAAGTGAGTTTGTCCTTACTTTCCTTGTTCTTTCCATAAATATGCATATAGATATATATATATATATATGTACATGATAGTAATTTGACCGAGAGAGAGAGAGAGGGACGATGAGAGGAGAGTAAGGTGCAAGTGTGTTGTACTTGGACATGTGCATTGTACTTTGACACTATTGACCAAGTTGCACTTGTTGTTGTACTTTGGCTTGACAAGACAAGACCATGGAACAAATCCATGGGAGAGAGAGAGAGAGAGAGATGGCCGAATAGGAGGGAGAGAGAGAGAGAGAAAGGATGGTTGGGAGAGAGGGAGAATGAAGTGTATGTGTGTGGTACTTTGACATGTGGGAGTACTTGAACACTATTTGACCAAGTTGCACTTGTTGTTGTGCTTTGGCTTGACAAGACAAGACCATGGAACAAATCCATGGAAGAGAGAGGGAGAGAGATGGCCGAATGAGAGAGAGGGGGAGAGTGAAGTGCATGTGAGTTGTACTTTGACATGTGGGTTGTACTTGAACACTATTTGACCTATGGCACTTGGTTGGAGTACTATTGATTGACAAGACTAGACCATGGAGCAAATCCATGGGGGAGAGAGAGAGAGATAGTGGCCAGCCAAGTGGAGTGAGGGGGAAGCTCCATTTTGCCTATAAATAGCATCCATTCCATGCCTTTCAACTCACACCTTCACCATTCAACTTCTCTCTCTAGAAAGCTTAGTGTTCTTGCTTGTTCTTGCTTTGTTCTTGAGTGTTCTTGAAGTTCTTCTCTTGTTCTTCAAGAAACTCATCCTAAGCCGCCACTAAACCACCACTCCACCACCCTTCAATCCATAAGAGTTTAGTAGTATAGTCAAGACTTAGTTTCGAGAGAAACATTTCTCTTTCGAAGCTACTGGAAGTCCACCGTAAGCCGTTACTCCAACGAAATTCCCGTAGCCACCCTACCGCCAAGAAGAACGGT
The DNA here is from genome assembly GCA_025413875.1 of Rhododendron molle. NCBI lineage: Eukaryota > Viridiplantae > Streptophyta > Magnoliopsida > Ericales > Ericaceae > Rhododendron > Rhododendron molle. The sequence goes on along the minus strand of CM046391.1, from coordinate 30,033,470 downwards.
AGAGTTCTTGAACCTACTTATCCTAAGTATAGTTGTATGCATGTTCGAATTAAATGTAGACTTTTCTTAACTACTTCCTCTAAGTATATTGTATTGTATGAACATGAAGCCATATGTGTAGCATGATTTGTTTTACGTAGTTTACTTTGATCTTATGACTACTTGATTGCTCAATCTCGTGTTAGTTGCTTGTATGAACTCGTCAATAAACATGTGTTGTTTTGAACTTCCAAAAAGATGGCTATACATTTTCGTTTTAAAAGATAAAGTGTTGTTTTAAACGAAGTATTCGTATTTTGAGCTTTTAAACGATTGTAAGCATGATAGCATGTTGCTTGCCTTACTTGTGGTTGTAAACAAGCATGATTAAATAGAGTTGGATAATCTTGCTAGTTTAGTTTCGAGATTTCTTTAAGTGATTTGTCCCGCCGCGGAGTCTATGCATGATTACGAGACACGAGAACCGAAAAGTAGAAACATGACACCTAGGGTGTGGATAAAGGAAATAATTGAACTTGGTAAAATACTTTTGAAACTACATAATGGCCGGACTTAGTAGCCCTTTGTGTAGACTTGCGAAAACCGCAATGAGGCCGGACTTGGTAGCCCATTGTGTAGATTGCTAACGGAGCCGGACGTGGTAGCTTCATTGGTAATTGGGCTTGGTTATCCGCGGAGAGGAGCCAAAGCAAGATTTGATAACGTGGCTGGACTTGGTAGCCCGTTGGTAACAAAGAATGAGAAATGATTTTTAAAATGTTGATTTGGAAATGGTGACACGGTTTACGATGAGTCGCGTAGGAGAAACAAAGAAAGGCATGACACCAACGTAGGCAAGATAATGAATGCGGATGTGTCATGGTTAATTATGTTGTTGAATGAGCATGTGTAATTGTCTATGTACCTTCGTGTTATAAGTTATGGTTTAGCGGGTTGGATTATTCTATTGAGCTTCTGTAGCTCACGGTGTTACCTTTGTGGTGACCCTGACATATTAAACTGGGGGCGACGCTGGTATAATGTGTCAGATTTTATAGATGAGCAGCATGAACAGTACACTTTGGAGGCCTTCGGAGCCGAGGAGCTTGCAAGGATGGAAGAAGAGGCGGAGTAGTAGTTAACCTTAGATTATCCCCTTTTTTGTTGAATAAAAGTACCCTTGTGAGAATTATGTTGTAATAATGAGCTAGACTCTCTTTAGTTTATTCAATAAAAATGTTTATTTAACGTACCCAAAATTCAGGGCGTTACATATGTAGAATTTGTATGAGAGTTGTGTGGGTAATAGAGATGCAAAATGGAGGTAATGACTTGCAGTTTTGTGTTATAAGTGTATTGATATACTGATGGAGGTTAATTATGTCCTTATGAGAGGGAGGTGAGAGTTACGAGGCAAGAGATCATTTGAGAAATGTTAAGGGAAATGGTGTTACAATCGGTGAATAGTAGTGTTAATATTATGAATAAGTTGTGAGATATGTTTATTCTTGATGTCGAACGAAAGATCAATAACTTGAAGCGTAAAAGGTTTGACTATAGTGAGTGGATGTTTGGGCGATGAGGCATTACGTGGTTTAAGAATTCGAGGCTTATTAGTTTTGTTCCAGTGGAGATTATTTAAGATTCTTTGGATTGGTGAGTGAAGTGATTCATTGATTGATGTTAGTTAGGAAAGATAGAACTTGGAGTTTAGAATTTGAGTTTCTATGTGCAGTTCAATTTGTCCTTCTAGGAAATTTGAGGAGAACTTGGTAGAATAAGGCTCATGGAACGAAAATGTAGAATTCGGAATTTGGGAAACGTGATGTTATTATCTGTCGGGTTGCGGTCTGACTATCATGATTAGTGTGTGGGGACTAGGATTCTTATACAGATGTTGGGATTTGAGGAGGTGAAAAAAAAAATAGAGGTTCAAGATTGAGTGTTGAGTGGTAGAACCATACCGATAGTGAAAATTTAGTGGAGTAATTAGGATAAGAAAACTCTACGTAGAAGAGAGTGGATGATGTGATGATTATGAGGTTGCAATGTGGGATTTGATATTATGGTTGGTGACTCGGTTGGAGTTGGGTTAGTAAATTTTGAGGACGATTCAAATTTTAGAATATATGCTTTAGGCTTGTGTTATGGAGATTTCGGGGTAGTTGGGAAGATCATTTGCCGTTAGTCGAATTTGCTCACAATAATAGTTGCCAATCTAGCATCGTGATGGCACCGTATGAAGCATTGTATGGGAGGCTGTGTCGATCACCCGTTTGTTGGACCGAGTTAGGCGAGGCTACTTTAGTTGGGCAGGATTTGATCAAAGAAACCTCCGAGAGCATGAGAGCAATCCGTCAACGTCTTCTTGAAGTGCAAAAGAGAACCATCGAGCAAGTCAAAGTGATTCATCAACGATTGTTAACCATGCAAAATAGACAAAAGAGTTATACCGATCATCATTGTCGACCGTTATCGTTTGAAGTGGGGGATCACGTGTTTCTTAAGGTGTCACTGCATCGGGGATTGTCTCGTTTTGGGCAAAGGGGCAAGCTTTCACCGCATTTTATCAGGCCGTTTGACATTATTGGGAAGATTGGGGAAGTCGCGTATCGATTGGCCTTACCACCGAAGTTATCAGGCGTTCATGATGTGTTTCACGTATCGATGTTACGGAAGTACGAGCTGGATCCATCACACACTCTAGAGTGGTCCAAACTGGAGTTGGAAGCGGATGCATCCTATTGGGAGGAGCCAACACGTATCATAAATTCGCGTGAGCAAGTTCTGAGGGGTAAAACTATTCCATTAGTGAGTCTTATGGAGTAATCTTAGGTAGGAGGAGTCGACATGGGAAAGGGAAGACGAAGTTAGAGAGAAGAATCCGCGTTTGTTTCCGAAGTAAATCAATGTGAGTATCGAATTTTGACTTTATGATTGTTAGCTTGTTACTCGATGATACGTGTTTTGGTTTGAGCATGTGTACTTAATGCATGATATTGCTAGACTTGAATTATAAATTTCGGAACGAAATTTCTTTAAGGAGGATAGAATGTAGAGACCCGTGAATTATTCTATTTTCTTTAATCATGTAAATGTGTGGAATATTGTATTTTGAGGTTGTAATGATGTTTGGAAGTGTTGGTAGCAAGTGGAGTTTGATTCGGTGACCGTTGCAAAAAAATTCATTTTCTGCCCAGCTTGTACCGGTACAGCCTTTTCCCAGTATTGGTACATGATGTTCAAAAGTTGTGTTTTTTGGCATTTTGAAGGCTCCTGAACCGATACGGGGAGTCTCCCAGTATTGGTACATGTTGTGTTTTTCTGCAGTTTTCAGCACGCATGTCATACGCCTATAAATACCCCATTTTGTCATTTTTCACATTCAAACCCACGAAATAACCCTAGAAACACCCCATCTCACCTACCTAACTCCAATCTCACCCAAAACTCTTGATTTCAACCTCAAATCTTCAAGATCCAAGGGTTTCCAACCTCAAAATCACTTGAATCTCGCATTTGGAGAACAAGGGGTAAGCTTTGTGTTCTTGATCTCATCTTTGGGCTCTCACCCACATTTTTCTCTCTCTTTCCTCTCAATCACTTGTTGATCTTTGTTCATTTATCTTGTTTTTGGGTTTATTCACTCTAGATCTTGTATCTAAGCTCGGGTGGAGCTCGTTTTTGGTGGATTCAAGCAAATATCTCTTGGTAGACCTAGGGTTTTGCTCAAAACCCATTTTGGTAGGTCTCCTTCTCTACATGTTATGTGATGAACTCGTGTGGTATTTGTGTTTGATTGCTATACATGGTTCAGGTGGAATACCCTACGGCTTGAAAAATGCTTATTTTTTTAGAAAGTTGTATTATTGCCTTGATTAATGTGAGTTATGAGCTATTTGTGACATGCTAGTTAATGTTGGAATGAATGAATGGTTTCGATATCGAATGTGATGGTATTATGGTTGTCATGAGAAGTTTAAGTGTGGAATTTACTGTAACGCAATGGGTAGAAATACAGAGTCGCAAGGGTGGAGTTTATTGTGACGTAAGGGGTGGAAACACAAAGTCGCAAGGGGTGGAAATTAGTTGGAAGAAGTATGTGTATGTTTGTGTGTGAGAATGTTCTGATATTAGTAAATGGTATTAATATGTGTTGTCATTGAATTCGCCATATAGCTTGATTCCACTGTATCCATGTTCTTTATCTCATTGCATGTAGATTTTGTAGAGAATTTTCTACTGGGCTAGTGTAGCTCAACAAAATTCTTCTTTTCAAGTTCGAATGCTGGTCAATGGCGTGTATGCATCGAGTGTGAGATGTGTAAACATTTTTTTAACCTAACTACATTCTAGTTACTCATTCATCTTTGTAATTAACTTTCTTTTGATAAAGATGGGTTTGTAACTATTTATTCGAGAATTATTTTGACTAAATAGTTTGGAAGTTATCAACTTGTTCGTATTTGTACTTATGCTTATTTTGTGGCCGGTGTGCCAATGTTGAATTTATGAACTTGGGAACTTTGTTTGTAAATAAGCAGGTGGGAAACTCATTTTGGGTATTATCTATTTTATGCGAGGATCATTTATCGAAATGATTTATATATTTATATTTAAAATTGAGGGCGTGACAGGCCGAAAACCACAGGGATGGGCGGACCCAAGCAAAAATTAGAGCAAGCCTGCTAGGTTGAAAACCCGCAAGGGCGGCTTAGGCAAAAACTAAGGTATAAATAAAAGCACTCGCGAGACTGAAAACCCGCAAGAACGATTTATTCAAAATCAAGAGCACAAAAGGAGAGGAAAATACTTGAGTGAACCCAAACAAAAACAAACAAATCTTGTTTGAACTACATTTATGGCCTGATTCCCTCCATGGGATACGTAGGCAATCTCTGGATTGAGATTCGGCCACTACTATCATTATCACTTCCAAATTTCTAGGTCTATCCTAAAGTATGTTCGCTATCAAGCCATGGCAACAACATGTTCAAATAAAACAACCAATGTTTTATTATTTCCAAGGAAAAAAGAAAAGCGAGCTCAAACAATTGCTAACCTATGAAAACTAGAATCAAACAAAGAAACACTTTCGAAAAACATAAGCAAAATGTTAATCTCTAGGTCCTCCTTCTCTTTGTACTTTTGTCCTCCAAAAGGTTTTTCTTCAACCAGCGCTTATAAGAACCTAATACTTTGTCAGCAAAGTTCTCGGCAACCTCCTGCATCACCGTATTTGGCCAAAAGCAAACCAGATTGCGACGAAAGCTGGCATCGTGAACCTTGGAAATAACGTACTCAGGGTCACCCAGGATTGCAGTTTGTTCAACCCCAAACTGCCTTTGAAAGCGAGTAGGAAAGTAGAAGATGACTCGAGTAATACCGATCACTGCTACACCAAAATGTTCCATGGTACTCACAATCATACTCTCAACACCATACCAGGGGCAAACCCATTGAATCCGATCGCCCCTGCGAGTCTTCATCCATGCTTCCTAAATAGCCTCAGTTTGAAACTGCCTAATCACACGACGCTCCGTCCAGTGGTCTAAACTATAGGGAAGTCGCTCTGGCACATCCCATACCCTTAGCTTCTCAAATAACCATACCTAAAGAACAAGGGAAAATCGTGAGCCTTTTGAACCTTTTAGCTTTTAACCATTGGATGATAAATGTTAGGGTAATTATTACCCATAGGACAATAGGAAAACTTAGATTATTCTACCCAAGTACATTACTAGATTTTATTAGTACTTGGATATAGTATTATATAGCTATATATACACATGATCAAAAGTACATATATACTTTATATCTTTAACCATTGGTTAATAACCGCTAAGAGAATTATTACCCATTGGATAATAGGTTAAGTCTTGGCAAAGTACTAAGGTATATTATTTTAGTCATTTCCTAGATTGCTCATGTGATTGAAAGATTAAAATAGAGTTGAGTACATTGGATTAACTAATATAAGTACTTAGTACCTTAGTTTATTATAATAAGAAAACATGTGCGAATTAGATTAGTTTAATAGGAAAGCTTGATTTGGAAATCTAGTAAGATCATGTAGTACCCTAGGTACATGCTTTTATATATATATATATATGTGTGTGTGTGTGTGTGTGTGTGTGTGTATGTGTGTGTGTACTTGTGTATATATATATAGATATATATATAATATTATAAGTACCATGTGCTTGATTTCTTATTTTATCAAGAAATCTTATTTACTTAAAAGTTTAATTGATTTCTATTGTACTTAGATATATTAGTATATATGTATACTTTCCAAAGTACAAGAGAGAGAGAGAACCCGAGAGAGAGAGAGAGAGAGAGGAGGAAAGAGAGAGAGACGGTACTTTGGCTTGATTTTTTTTGTGCTTTCATTGTACTTTGATTGCATACAATCCATGGGATTTTCTCTTGCAAGCAAAATCTATACTTTCATTGTACAATTTGTATATTTTCCTATTTTTAACTTGTCCAAATCCTCCTTTCTTCCACCATATCTTCCATAATCACATCCAAATGACTAAACCTAGCCATGCAAGCCTAAGAACTAGGTGGTTGATGTGCAAGCAAGCCATCCATCAAGTTTTCAATCAAGCTTGAAAGAAGAAAAAAATCAAAGATAGGAGAGAGAGAGAGAGAGAATTCGGCTAGAGAGAGAGAGAGGGAGAGCTTGGTCTATAAATAGCAAGCTCATTTGAGCATTCAACTCACACCTTCACTTCATACTTCAACTTTTCTCTCCAGAAAGCTTAGTGTTCTTGTTCTTTCTTTGCTTGTTCTTGCTTAATCTTGAAGTTCTTACTTAGTTCTTCAAGAAACTCATCCTAAGCCGCCACTAAATCGCCACTCCACCACCCTCTCGATCCAAAAGTTCGAGTAGTGTTAGTCAAGATCTAGTTCAAGAGAAACCTTTCTCTTTCGAAGCTACCGGAAGCTACCGTAAGCCGTTACTCCATCCGCTAGCCAACTTTCTTGCCATAGCCGCCCCCTACCGCCAAGAAGAACGGTAGCGTAATCTACCCCTACTCTAAGTATATATAAGAAATGTGTTTGTTCTCCAAATCTATTTACTCTAAGTATAGAAAGCTATATGTATTATGTGATTGTATAAGAAAGCGAATAAAAGTTAGATTATTTCTTAAGATGTTTGGAATGCATGATAGTTTATCACTTACTTGGAAGTATTCATAGTTTGACCTTTAAAGATGATCGTAAGCTTGTTCACATATTGCTTGCATTACTTGTGGTTATGTTAGTTGATAGATGAGCATGATAGAATAGAGTTGGATGATCTTGCTAGATTACCATGAATAATCTATGTTCACTTACGTAAAAAGTCCTACCGCGGAGTCTATGCATGAGAACGAGAGATGGAAATCGAGGAAATACAAACATGACACCTAGGGTGTATTAATGACAAGGTATGTTTGAAATCGCAATGTGGCCGAGCTTGCCCATTGTGGAGATGTGTTTGCAAAGGATAAAATATTTTTGAAACTACATAATGACCTAGTGTGAGATTATTATGTGGTGTGTGTGTGTGTGCCAATGGAAACCAGGACGGCGGAACCATTGTGAGGATACTCGGGAGACCGGAACGGCGGAACCAAGGTTGGGTGTGTGACTTGGTTATCCGCGGAGAGGAGCCAATGCTATTGTGTGCCAATGAGAACCCGGGACGGCGGAACCATTGTGAGGATACTCATGAACCTGGAACGGCGAAACCGAGGTTGGGTGTGTTAAAAATGGATTTTTGAAATGATAATCGAAGAACATTGTTTTTGGTAAAGTGGAAATTGGAGACACGGTCTACGACGAGTTGTGTAGGAGAAACACAGAAATCATGGACACTAACATTAGATAGCGAATGTGGATGTGTCATTGATGTTATCTTTATCAAGTATTGTATGTGCTGTTCATAACCTTGTATGATATATGCATGACTTGCTATGTGTAAGTTAAGGGTTAGTGAGTTTGGATTATTCTATTGAGCTTTGTAGCTCAAGGTGTTGCCTTTGGTGACCCTGACATATTATGTTGGTGGCGACGCTGGTATAATGTGTCAGACCACATAGATGAACAGGATGAGCTGTATACATTGGAGGCTTTCGAAGCCGAGGAGTTGGCTAGGATGGAGGAGCAGTCGGAGTTGTAGTTAGGAACTTTAGATTTCCCTCCCTTCTGTAAATATTGAACTCTGTAGGTGTTGTGATGTAATAATGAGCCAGACTCTACTTTGTTTAACCAATAAAATGTTTAATTAACATACCCAGAAATGGGGCGTTACATGAGTGAAAAAGATAACTTGGTAAATAAACAAACAAAGAGCGAACCTGTAGTAGTAAAGGACTGCCTGAGAACTAGGCTGTAGGATCACCCTTCATCACATCAAGACCCATCAAGGTCTCTACCAACACTAAGCCAGCAAAACCTACATGGTTTCCAATTTGTTGGGCGAAATCAAGCAGCATGGAATCAGCATGACCAGAGGAAGGACCAAGCAAGTAATAATGGAGAAGACAAATGCACAGCACATGAAAGCACGCTTTCTGTTGAGGAACTTAACGATGAGCTTCAGCTGCACCTAACTTCGTGTTTCTGAACTTGGAGCAAACCCTTCAAAAGATTGCCCCGATTAAACAAAGGGTTAGGAACAATGAAACCCTCTCTATCTGAATGACCCATGATGGCTACGAACTCCTCGATAGTAGGACACAATTCCTCTCTTCTAAATCGAAAGACATGAAAAGCAGGATCCCACAAATTAATAACTGCTCTAAAAAAAGCAAAATTCACAGGAATTTGATGAAGGGAGGAGAGAAAGTCCATACCAAAGGACTTAAAGTGCAAACGGTTGAGACCATTAAAGGAATTCAACCACTGATCAAGGACTGGTTGCGCCAAGTGCAAGCAAACTGTTGTTGATGATGCTGTCGTGTTTGTAAAAACGCATATTTATAGGCTAAGTCGAGTCCTAGTTCGAATCGGAATTGGATCCTCAGTAACCCAGTTGGTCTCTCGGCCGGAGCTTCGATATGATGGCCGTGGGATCAATCCATCGGCCCTTGAAAATCAAGTTTGACCTAAAATCAAAATCAGGTAAGAAGAATCAATCTTTCAGTCGCCAGCTCGAAGGTTTGGCTGCTTAATCAATAGCTCGGCCGCCAGAACGGCTATTTTACAGAGAACTTCCACGGTTCAGACCAGTTCACCAAATTTTCATCAAACAAATACTAAACAAAACGACATGCATAAGCATAGCACGCACAATCATGTATCAGAGCAAAAGATTTTGTTTCATATAACAAAAGCTTTTTACATCACAAGGTGAAACATCCCACATTTTCTAAACAAACTATACATCGATTTTTTGTCAAACTAACCTTTGCAGGAAGGAAAATAGAAAAAGAAGGAGAAGAGGATGCCGAATCTTCTGGTGGTCCGAACACCAGAGACCAGCTGCAAAAAAGAAAAGAACACCCCCAGGACAGCGTCTACCAAAGAAGCACTGCGGTGCAGAAGAGACACCACGTGGCATAGAAAAACCACCATACCGCGTACAGACGCCACCCTAGGAGTTTCACATAACGGAAGCAAGCCAGCCATGCGAGGGTCCCTAATCAAGCATCAAGACAAGACCAAGAACATCGCGGCCTCCCTCCGCAATCACTGGCCGCATGCAATCCATGGCCCGATGCTGACAAAAACCGGGAGAAGCCGAAGGGCTTTTCGGCAGAACCTTCGGACGTAGAGGAAGAGAAAGAGAAAGGAGAGAAATGAAAATACAATGTCGAAGCCCCGGCCTTTTATAGAGTTCTGGAAATGAAGCGATAACTTGGCCGACACATCAATTGCTTGGCCGCCGGATCCATCTCCTGGCTCTCCAATCGATTTCCCTCAACCACATCAGATTTTGCTCAGTGCACCAGATATTCTGGGTCCTCGACCAACAAAACCAATGATCACGAGCATGAGAAACATCAAAGTTCTCTCTCCATAGCAACAAGCTCACCAGATGCTGGTCACTTGACCACCTATAAACCCCAAGCTTCAGGCTCTGTGACCATGTTCACCCTCAGCGGCCCTATGCCTGCCATCTAGCCATTTCAGCAGCTTTATGCTTGTGTACAAAAGCAAACATCTCAGCGGCTCCTAGCCCATTGCTCCATGGCTCTACGCCCGATGCACCATCACACTCAACAACAATCATCCTAGCGGCTCCAAAATCCACACACTTGGCGGCTTTATGCTTGTATTCACTGCCATCAACAGCTCTATGCTCGCTCAAACTCAGCGGCTCTATGCACGTATTCACCGTCAGTAGCTTTAAACTCACTACTGCTCCTGGCCCCGAGCCCACTACTCAACATCCCTGTGCTCGAGTCATTCAGCGGCTCTATGACCGCAATCATTCAACGGCTCTATGCCCGCATCTATCATCTCAGCATCTTAACAGCTTCACTATCTCCCAACAGTAGCTCCGCGCTTGTTATCAGTAGCTCAACTACTCCATCAACTCCATTCTCACTATTAGCAACTCTAAAGCTCACTCAGCAGCTCTGAGCTCATCCCTATCAAACAACTTAGCGGCTCTACGCCTGTGTAATTCTATCGGAAGCCCCGCGCTCACTATCACCACCATCATTATCTCAGTGGCTTTACGCCTGCATTTGTCGAGCTCAACGGCTCCATGCCCATTATCTTAACAGGCTCTACGCCAACCAACTCAGTGGCTCCAAGCTTACGACTCAGCAGCTCTACACTTACTATCCCAACAGCAGGCTCTACGCCTATTACCAACTCGATGGCTCTATGCCACAACCCAGCGGCTGTATGCCCGCGTCAGCCAACTCAATGGCTCCACTCAAGCAATCTTAGCAGCTCCAAGCTCGCTATCACTCAGCGGCTTTACGCCCACCAGTTAGCAACCCCAAGCCCACCATCTCAGCGGCGCTACACCTGCATCTATCATCTCAGCGGCTTCACGCCCATTATTTCAACAGGCTCCGCACCAGCAAACTCAGTGGCTCTATGCCACAAACTTAGCGGCTCCATGCCCATTATTTCAAATGGCTCTACGCCATAACAATTCTCAACTGGCTCTACGCCCGTCAAATAAAAATGGCCCTACGCTGTAACCACTTCAACTGGCTCTACGCCGTAACTCAATCCTCAACAGGCTCTATGCCATCCAATCAAGATATCATCTGTCCTCAAGCTCTACGATTGAACGCTCAAAATCTAACATTTTGAATTCTCGAAGTTCTTCGAATGCCCAACCACTGTGTACTGGATGCTCAAGTTCTACACTTGAATGCTCAAGCTCTATGCTTGGATGCCCAACCACTGCGTACCGGATACTCAAAGCCTATACTTTGAATGCTCGGATTCTGCCGTCCGAATGCTCGAGCTCTACGCTCCGAATGCTCAAGTCCAGAACTTGATAGAAGCTCTAAGCTTAAATCAAACAGACACGCACGGTCTTGTGCACATAAGCATCAATTGCATCACCATTGTCATCATCGAGTCTCCATCATCATATCTGTTCGCATCTAATCATCATATACACATTCTGCATATCTTTCTTATTTAACAGGTCAATCCTGCAATCAATTGGCTCCATGCCTCGATTTTTATTAATCGGTCCAGAACCGTAATCCTTTGGCTCTATGTCAAAATTTATGATGGGAAAGCTCCGTGCACAAATCATCAGAACTGGCTCTATGCCTCGATCACGTCAAGCTCTAAGCTCTGACCCCTCAAGCTTTCGCCTCATGACTGCAAACAGCTCCGTGCTCCGGTTTCCTCACACCTTATGATCAATACCAACTCCGTGCTTCGGTTCTACCTCTCCAGGCTCTCGCCTTATGATCAATACCAGCTCCGCACTTCAGTTCCATCAAGCTCAAAGCTCCAACGCCCCAGGCTCTTGCCTCATAAATTACAAACCGGCTCTGCGCCTCGGTTCTTTCATCTCAACGCTCCGTGCTCCAGTCACTGCCTCATGCCCCTCATGTCTCAAAAACGGCATCCAATTCGTCTCCAGAAGATGGCTTGGGTTCCACCCCCATATCTCAAAACTGGCGTCCAATTCATCCCCAGCAGATGGTTTGGTTCAACCCCATTACAACAATTTCTTCCAGCTCATTCGCAAGGGTGGGCTACCCTACCGAGCTCCCCTCAGTCAAAGTCAGGATGATCAAGAAAATTAAACGCACCCGTCGTGTACTGATCTACCCGAAAATACTAAGGACGTTCTCCGCAAAAATTTCCTCGGCAGCCCTGCACTCTATCAACTACTCTTCGCCAAAAATCCTTGCATAACCGAGGTACGTTGCACTACGTCTTTTAAAGCCCGAAGGTACATCTTCTGTCCCAAACCCTCTGAACTTCTTTTACTTTTCTTTACTGCCCCCGAACTACAGGTGGTCTAAATTTCTCCTGTGGAATATGTAGGCAGCCTCTCAGCCCGACCATAACAAAAACCATTTTCAAAAACCCCTTGGAATAGTGGTTGGACCAAATTGAGTTCCTTTTACAGCTTTGACTCTCACTCAAACATGTCTTGTGATCCGTCTGAGCTCAGTCAAAGAGGGGCATTTATAGACACCCCAATTTGGCCTAACGATTAATTCAAATCCCACCTTGGGGACCATCCCAATGATGAAATCGATACAGTTATTGCTGATTGACTTATTGTGAACCTTAGGACTTTCGGTAAGAAATTTTAGCCACTTAGAGGACCCAATCCAGAGCTAAATAGCATTCAGACAGAAATACAGTAACCCAGGAGAATCCATCTGTCGGCCGTAACATTGATCTCACGGCCTTAACATCATTTCTTCACCCGAGCAACCTGTTGCTTGAAAATCTCCCTGAGAGATCAATCCCTCGGCCGCAATATCCATCCTTTGGCTGCATCTTCATTTCCTCGGCCGCCAGATCTATGGCTCGGCCGCCAGATTGTCTATTTTCCAGATTATGGAACGTTCTGTCAATCATTTCATCCAACTATGATACCTCCCCGATGCGTTTGGGCTATGTTCAAAGATCACCATGAAGAGTTTGTATTGCATTGTAACTCCAATTCCTACCGTTCATTTTGATTGGACGGAGTGAGTCACCAATTGCATAAATAAAGGGGCCTTTGCCCCACGAAATTCATTTACTTAGACATCCTCTCAAGTCACGAAATTCTTTCAACATACACCCTCACATCCCCTCTACAAAAGCCCTAACCTTCTGAAGGCAGCCGCTAATCCGATGATCAAACTCCGAAGTTCAAACCCTAACCCTAGGGTTTTTCAAGAAGCAATCAGTCCATCACCCACAATCCGAAGCAATCAAGCCACTGAGGGATCAAGGTGGTGAGGCCCAAGGGCCTCTGGTTTAATTTATTTATTTATCATTTTTATGCTTAATCGTAGCGTTTGATTATCTGCTAACTTTTCTGTCTTGTGTGAGGAAGAACATCGACCAGGGCTTCGATCCCTTGGCCGGTACATCAAACCAGGAGGATCTCTCGGCCGTGACATCCATTCACCGGCCGCGAGATCCATCTCCCTGGGACAGTTTGTTTCTAATTTCTGATGCATGCTTCAATTACAATCTTGGCTCGCCCTTAACGGCTTAAAGACTAAAAACAAACTACGTGTTAGAATTAAATAAAGCATGTCTATGTCTTATGTTGAACAACTATGGGCCAGTCTCACGGCTAGGTGGAGAGGGGTGCCTAACACCTTCCCCTTACTGTACTTTTGGCTCCCGTACCCAGAATCTCAACGTATTTTCCTAGTTTTAATAAACTAGGTGGCAACTCTGTTTTGATGATGACCGCTATCGTGTGGCGATGTTCCTAGCCATGGAAATATCTATGATCTTGGTTTATGAAGCAAGCAACCAAACAAGCAAACAACAATCAATCTGTATGGCGATGCCCCGCTCCAGGGAGGTGTCTACATCATTAAGCCCATGAACGTTGCTGGCGCATTCGCCAACCCAAAAGGTATAACTACAAACTCGTAATGACCATAGTGCGTACGAAAAACATTTTTCGGATTATCCTCTTTCCGGACCCTTAACTGATGATAACCGGACCTCAAATCAATTTTAGAGAAACATGTCGCACCCCGAAGTTGATCGAACAAGTCATCGATTCTAGGATTGGATATTTATTCTTAATGGTGACACGGTTAAGCTTATGGTAATCGATACACAAACGAAGCAAACCGTCCTTCTATGCAAAAAGTGCTGATGCTCCCCAAGGAGATGTACTCAGCTGAATAAATCCCAAATTTTCCAATTCTTGCAACTGGACTTTTAATTCTCTAAGTTCGACGGCAGCGAAACGATAAGGAGGTACGGAGATTGGTGCGGTACCAGGAAATAACTCGATAGTAAACTCGACTTCTCTCTCGGGAGGTAAACTGGGTAACTCCTCCAGAAACACATCCGGGAAATCTCAAACAACAAGGGGCAACACCCCACGCGCGGACGCATCCTCATCCAGAGTCAAACTCGCCAACAAAGAATAGACGGACTCCCACTCTCGAGACCCACACAGATACGGCTCTAACTATTCTCGACGTTCCCCAAAGAAGTCAAAACAAGCACCCTTGGGTGGACAAATATGAACTCGACGCTTGAAACAATCGATGGTGGCATGAAACATAGATAACCAATCCATTCCCAGAATAAGGTCAAAACCCGACATTCCCAATACAATGAAATCAAAGGTGAAACGACGATCATGAATGAGAAGTTCATAGTCTCGATAAACATGATCCAAGGGTGTCTTACCCCCTAAAGGTGCCTCAACAAATAAAGGTGGCCTCAGACTTTCAGTTTCCAACTCCAAAGCACACACAAAAGATGCAGCAATAAATTAATGAGATGCTCCAGAATCAAAGAGTACTTTAGCAAAGGAATTGAACAATAGAAATGTACCCCTCACAACCGAAGCCTCTGGAGCCTGAGAAGTGACAAGAGGTGGCAAAATAGCAGAAGTGATGGCAAAAGCCCTTCCCATAGACACCCCAATTTGGATCTCCTGATTGTTTTACTTCCTTTTCGGTTTCTTGTTTCCCCGATGATGAATCAGATCAAAAACAGTCTTGAGAATGGAAAAGATTGAGCTTGGAGTGATTGGAACCCTTCTTGAACCTTTTGAACCCCAAAACCCTCAGTCGAAACCTAAACCAAGGTTTGACCAGTGTGCGTTGTTCTGGCTCTCATGCACGCTTGTGAATTTGCTAGGTGTTGGTCAAAGTTAAGGCATTGAATGTTGACCATCACGCGACTGTTAGCTCACTCGCGCCCCTTTGCTGCTCCCATGCGTGCTGGTTAATAATTGTCCCCATCACCTTTTTCCAACTTGATTTTGTAATCATCAGGGGGTCTATGGGGATGTAGAACCCCGTTTTCCACCAGAACAGCTGTGCAGGCTGCATGGGTTGCTCCATTCACACAACCACTCCCATCACCTTGTTGGCCTACTTTTCCACCAAGTGAGGCTGGCCAGCCTTGTAGGCTGGTTGCTAAGCCAAGTTTGCACCCACCAAGCACTTTCCAACCTCCTATAAATACCCCCTTACTCTTCCAAGTTCAAGGGTTACAAAAAATCAAGCACAAAAAGGTTCCTAAACCCTAATACACTTGATACTTCCTCACTTTTGTCATTTCCATACACTCATTTCACAAGCTACACCATCTTGCTCAATCCATTTCCAAATCACTCAAGCAAAGGTATAAAATTACTGCCTATTCACTGTTTGATCTCTGAGGGGGGGCTGGTAGGGCCAAGGTTGGTAATCAATACCAGTCCTGGCTCTAAAGTCAACAGGGTTACAAGAACTGTGAGGCTACTTCTCCCACGCGCACTGGACCCACTAACACGTGCACCTATCCCAAGTTGCACGCGATGGTCCGTGTGGGGATGGGGAGCTGGCCATTTCTTGTTTATATTGTACTATAAATTACTGTGAAGCATGATTAGAACAAATCCACTGTCTTGCATGTTAAAATCCATAGATTAGCTCGGCATGCATCTCTGTTTACTTTGGAATGCCCTTTGGTTGATTCTGAATATGTCTTAGCGCCCAAACATGCAAAGACAATTTCTTGAAGTCCAGTCAAAACCAACGCGCTGCTATCGTGCTATCACACGCTGTAGACACCCCAATTTGGCCTAACGATTATTTTAGGTCCCACCTTGGGGACCATCCCGATGATGAAATGGATACAGTGATTGCTGATTGGCTTCTTGAGAACCTTAGGACTTTCGGTAAGAACTTTGAGCCACTTAGAGGACCCAATTTAGAGCTAAACAGCCTTTCAGACAGAAATACAGAATCCTAGGAGAATCCATCTGCCAGCCGTAACATTGATTTCTCGGCCTTAACATCATTTCCTCACCCGAGCAACCTATTGCTTGAAAATCTCTCTGAGAGATCCATCCCACAGCCGCAAGATCAATACCTCGGCCGCCATATCCTTCCCTCGGCAGCCAGATCCTTTGCTTGGCTTCCAGATTGTCCTTTTTCCAGACTCTGGAACGTTCTGTCAATTGTTTGATCCAACTACACTACCTTTCCGATGCATTCGGGCCACGTTCAGAGATCACAACAAAGAGTTCGAATTGCATTGCAATTGCAATTGCAATCATGCGTTTTGATTGGACCGAGTGAGTCACCAATTGCCTATATAAAGGGGCCTTTGGACTCCGAAATAGAACATGAAATTCATCAGATTCGTACCCTCTCAAGCCACAAAACTCTGCAGAATTAATCTCTTAAACCCTCTCTACAAAAGCCCTAACCACCCGAAGGCAGCCATCAATTCGGCGATCAAACCCCGAAGTCTCAAACCCTAACCAAGAAACAATCAGCCAATCCTGATCAAATTCGAAGCAATCAAGCTACTGAGAGATCAAGCTGGTGAGGCCTCTGGTCCGGTTTATTTATCGTTTCTATACTTAATCGTAGCATTTTGGTAATCTGCTAACTTTTCTGTCTGGTGTGAGGAAGAACATCGACTGGGGCTTCGATCCCTCGGCCGATACATCCAAACCAGGAGGATCCCTCTGCCGTGACATCAATTGATTGGCCGCGGGATCCATTTCCCTGGGACAGCTTTGTTTGCTTTTTGCTTTCTGATGCATGTTTCAATTACAGTCTCGGCTCACATTATTTACTGTTTAAAGGCATGAAAATAGACTACTTGTTTAGAATTACATAAAGCATCTATATGTCTTACGTTGAATGATTATGGGCTAGCCTCACGGCTAGGCAGAGAGCGGTGCCTAACACCTTCCCCTTACTGTACCTTTGGCTTCCCTATCCAGAATCTCTATCTGTTTTCCTAGTTTTAATAAACTGGGTGGTAACTTTGTTTCGATGATAACCGCTATCATGTGGTGATGTTCCTAGCCATGGGAATGTCCATGATCTTGGTTTACAAAGCAAGCAACCAAACGAGCAAACAAACGATATCAAGCTATATGGCGATGCCCCGTTTGGGAGGTGTCTACAGTTTTCTGGCGACTCCGCTGGGGACATGAGAGCCATAACCAGAAAGTTCAACATAAGACTAATACATGCCTTACTTAATTCATTTATCATATGCATCGAGCAGGCAAGCCTCGTTGAGTTCACCTAATACCTCGGCATGACACGGGCTATGTTAGGGGTTCCAGAAAACTCCACAGTCACTTGTACCTATTGGTATATCAAAAAGGAAATCACCCAATCACCGCCTATGATGGGCTGGCGAAAGGATTGGTGCCCTTTGACAACGGAGCACCCTGAGACTACTTAAACCTTACATGTGTTAGAAAGCCATAAAACCTATCAAACTAAGACAGGAACCTATAGGCTAGGGGCCAATTTGCATCTACTTGCAAAAGTTCTTTCTCACACCTTGTATCATTGTTGTAACATCTCTTTCTGTGCAGAAGGGTTGGGATTTTCAGCCCAAATCCTAACCCTCTACAGCCAAATACTGACCTACAGGTATTTTTACTTTTCAAGCAGGCACGATAGGTAGATCAAAGAAGCAACTTCAGCCAGTTTTATACTCTTACAACACCCGAAGCTCCGCTAAACAGAGGTATTTACAGCCATCTCGCCTGTCATCCTCACCTGTCAGAACACCTTCACCGCAACGGTCCCAATCACTGAGCGCGAGCGAGAAGCAAGACCCAGAATACAGAGTCGCCACTTGGGTTTGAAGGTCTGACACCCAAGGAACCGTACTTCGAAGGACCTGCCGTGCTGTTTGATTTGAAAAGTGAAGGAACCAGTCCGTCATAACCATATCTGGGATCGGGAGCCAGGTTACGACAGGGGAAGGGTTTTAAGGCACCTCTCTCGCCCAATCCGGAGATCGGTTTCTACTTAGGCATTTTGAAAACATTGCGATTCTTCTCTTATTAATCAATTTTAGCCAGTTAATGCGGGGGAACAGTTAATCGGGGAATAAAACTATAACAGTTTACAAGATGTGATAGATGGCAAGGATGAGCAGTTAGTATAGGATGAAAACAGACTGCTGTGGGAGTTTAAACAGACTGGAAAGCCCCAGTCTTGGAGTGTCGTGCATAGGAAGAAACCAATATGCACTGATCAAGTCAATGCATGCTGACTAAACCTACGCACGCTACTACAAGATCTGCGCGCGCCGGTAAGCCTAAGCCCACAGCTCTTATTCTCAAACCCTCTGGGCTCTGGAAGGACCAGTGCACACCCAGGACAAACCAAGTAGTTTATAGCAGTTATAATATACAATTTTTAAACAACTTAAAGGCTGAAAAGCCCTACAAATTGACAAAACACCCCATAAACAGGTGTGGGGACAAAATAACTGTCTAAAACCAAGCTACCCGTGCAAGGCCACTCACTGGTCGGGGACAAATAGTCGCTCGAGGGAGTCACTCTGTCGCGCGAGGGTGCGCCCTGGCGCGCGAGGGTTGCGCTCTGGCGCGCGTTGGTCAACCATCGCGCGATGGAGTTAGACCGTCGCACGACGGTGCCCTCTGGCGCGCGACAATTGCGCCGTGGCGCGATGGTCAACTCTCCACTTGACCATCGTGCGATGGTTTAGGTGCATCGCGCGAGGGTTCGGGCAACCTTCCAGTGTTTGGTTTACACGTTTCTGGGTTCTGAGACATGTTCAGAAAGCTCCCAGGGGTTTCCAAAAGTAAACAGAAAGATATAAAGAACTCAGCTATGGAATTTAGCATGCAAAACAGTGTTCTAAAAGACCTAACACACTTCCAAACAAATAATAACATGATAAAACAAGGAAAAGCCAGCATTCCCAAACCCCGAGTGGACTGTCGCACGAGACAGAGGACTGTCGCGTGTAAGAGTGAGTCCATCGCGCGAGGGTCTGGAAGATCCTAGTTTCTTGTAACTCTGCTGACTTTAGGACCAAAACTGGTATTGATTACCAATCTTGGCCCTGACAGCCCCCCTCAGGGATCAAAACAGTAAGTAGAACAAGGTGTTTATACCTTTGCTCTTTGAGTTTGAAAGTGTGTTTGAGCTTTGAGTTGAGGTTGAGATTGTTTGAGGTGTCTGGTGATTGAAAATGGGGAGGAAGAACAAGCTTTGTTCTTGTGGTGTAGCCCTCTTAATGCCAATTTTGTTAACTTTTTTTCTACCCTTTTAATGAAAGACCAGGGGGGGGGGGGGATTTAGGGGAGGCTTGGAAGGTGTAGGAGGGTGGCAAACAAGGCCCAAGGCCAAAGCTTAGTGGTGAAGGCTTGCAAAAGGTGATAGGAAAGGTTGTTGTGAGTGTGGAGTGCCCAAAGCTTGCACTGCCACTGTTCTAGGGAAGAAAACGGGGTTCAAATAGCCCTGTAGACTCCCAGGCAAGCAACCAACTGGCTGGAAAAGGTGAAAGTGACTGGTTAGGACCATCGCGCGATGGAGTGGGACCTTCGCGCGAG
Source organism: Rhododendron molle (assembly GCA_025413875.1). NCBI lineage: Eukaryota > Viridiplantae > Streptophyta > Magnoliopsida > Ericales > Ericaceae > Rhododendron > Rhododendron molle. Next base: position 30,013,525 of record CM046391.1, on the reverse strand, counting down.
TGTGCTAGCTGTCGCGCGTGGGTTAACAGTCAAATCTTTGACTTTGACCCGGGCTGACTCTCGCTCGAAGGAGTCAGTCCATCGCGCAATGGTGCGCCCTGGCGCATGATGGAGTGGGTCTGGCGCACGATGGTCAACCATCGCGCGAGGGAGTCAGACCGTCGCGCGATGGTGCGCCCTAGTGCGAGACGATTGCGCCCTGGCGCGGTTCAGTAGGGTTTTTGGCTTTTGGAAGTGGCTTAGGTTAGGTTAGGTTCAAGGGTTTCAAACGCTCAAAGCTCAAACACCTACCATTCCCGGGGTGTTCTTGATCCAATTCATCATCGGGGAATCAAATACCGTAAGCAAAATAATCTGGAAACCTAGATTGGGGTGTCTACAGTAGCCTCTCTTTGACGGCGCTTGAAGGACCATTGACTTGGTACAAGTAACGTCAAAGAATTCTAGACACCCCTCAAGGCAATCCAGAGCAGAGCAAAGTAAAGTAGACAAGCATACTTACAGAACCTGATCGGTCGAATGGACAGACGGACCGTTACTGGGGATGGAAGTAGAAGTGGACGATTGCATTGCCTCTTATTGATTGAATTTGGACAGGACAGGCTGTCGCTGTAGTTTTGGATGGGACAGGCCGTCGTTGCTGGGGATCAAGCTATCCTCGGTACAAAGTATTCTAACAAACATGGGTAGGTCGTGTCAGGTAGGTTGAATTCCATCAGTTAGGAATCAGAGCCAATCTCCTTATCAAAGACCATCCGAGACAGAGCAAGAAGCCTGCTGGAAGAAGCACTTGTGGCTAGATTGAAGGTGGTTGTCATTCGGGACAGGCCAAGACGGACTCTCCTGGGGAACAATCAGTTGCGGATGAACGGACCATTGGACGATGATCTGATAGTCGTTGTGGATTGGATGGACGATGTGCTGATAGCCGTTCATGGATGGAAAGAGACAACATGGCTGATCGTCGGCGATGACATGGCTGATCATCGTTGATTCTTTGAAAGAGACAACATGGTTGATCGTCGGTGATGACATGGCTGATCATCATTGATTCATTGAAAGAGACGACATGGCTGATCGTCGGCGATGACATGGCTGATCATCGTTGATTCTTTGAAAGAGACTACATGGCTGATCTTCGGCAATGACATCGCGGATCATCGTTGATTCTTTGAAAGAGACGACATGGTTGATCGTCGGCGATGACATGGCCGATCATCGTTGATTCTTTGAAAGAGATGACATGGCTGATCGTCGGCGATGACATGGCCGATCATCATTGATTCTTTGAAAGAGACGACATGGCTGATCGTCGGCGATGACATGGCTGATCATCGTTGATTCTTTGAAAGAGACGACATGGCTGATCGTCGGCGATGACATGGCTGATCATCGTTGATTCTTTGAAAGAGATGACATGGCTGTCGTTGATTCTTTGAAAGAGACGACGTGGCTGATCGTCGGCGATGCCATGGCCGATCATCGTTGATTCATTGAAAGAGACGACATGGCTGATCGGTGGCGATGACATGGCTGATCATCGTTGATTCTTTGAAAGAGACGACATGGCTGATCGTCGGCGATGACATGGCTGATCATCGTGGATTGATTTGAAAGAGACGACATGGCTGATCGTCGGCGATGACATGGCTGATCATCGTGGATTGATTTGAAAGAGAGGACATGGCTGATCGTCGGCGATGACATGGCTGATCATCGTTGATTGATTTGAAAGAGACGACATGGCTGATCATCGGCGATGACATGGCTGATCATCGTGGAATGGTATGAAAGAGACGACATGGTTGATTGTCGGCGATGACATGGCTGATCATCGTTGATGGATTGAAGAGACGACATGGCTGATCATCGTTGAATGATTGAAAGAGGCGACATGGCTGATCGTCGGTGTTGACATGGCTGATCATCGTTGCTGATTGGGAGAGACGACATGGCTGATCGTCGGCAATGACATGGCTGATCATCGTTGATTGGAGACAGGTGATGTGGCTGATCGTCGTTGATGGATTATTCACTCTTGGGGATTAATCAGACGATATGACTGATCGTCGTTGATGCATAGGACTGGCGGACCATTCTTCAGGATGAATGTGCCATCGTGGATTGAACAGGACCAGCTGTAGTTGATAGGAGACGGGTAGATCAATGTGCTGAATGATCAAGCCATTGAGAAATTGGACAGGACTAACTGTTGTTTATTTAAAACGAGCAGATCAGTGTGCAGAATGATCGAGCTGTTGAGAAATTGGACATGACCGGCTGTTGTTGATTTGAAACGGGTAGATCAGTGTGCAGAATGATTGAACCGTTGAGAAATTGGACAGGACCGACTGTCGTTGATTTGAAACGGGTAGATTAGTGTGCAGAATGATCGAGCCGTTGAGAAATTGGACAGGACCTGCTATCGTTGATTTGAAACGGGCAGATCAGTTTACAGAATGATCGAGCCATTGAGAAATTGGATAGGACCGATTGTCGTTGATTTGATCCAAGTAGCACAAGCAATGGTTATCCTTGATAATAGCATGGATAGAGGCAAGGCGGACCGCAGCTAGGGAGAAATTGGTGATAACTGCTGATTGGGCCTCAGGCCTGAATTTACCTGTGCGGGCTAGTACAGGTCGCAAGCTTGACGGTTGCCATGGAAAATGAGATAAGGAAAGCGGCGTGTGACACCCCTCTCACAGCTGCATTATCCCAAAGAAGCAGTTCCGGCCTTAGTTAGAAAAATGACCAGGCTACAGGCATGATCCCAAAAATCCTGTTTACTTGCTGCCTTTGATACTGGACAGGCGTGCTTTGACATTTGATTGTTTTTTCCTGCTTTCAACATTTGATATACAATATGCAATGATATGTAAACAAATGCACAATTTGAAAATGCAGATGCAAGCTAAGGGCGGCTCCTACGAGGACAGCGATGCCTAAGGACTACCATTGAGCCTTATTTACTTTACAGTCTGACACGTCTGAGATGTGCACCTAGATAGAAAGATATTGAGCGGGTTGGCGTGCTCCAGTTGACAGAATTGGGCTTGCGTGCCCTTTCTTCGATGCTTGGGCGGATGTGCCCCAAAGATGCTTTGCTAGGCCTTGGGCTGACGTGCCCTTGCTGCTTTATGAGGTTCCATAGCTTGGATTACAGGAGCTGGGGTAGCAATGTAAAAGTTGCATTTTCGCAGTTTATTGACTCTCTTTTGCAAGTGTTGAAGAGAATGTCAAAACTAACCACTAATATCTAATTTTGCATTGACAAGTGACCTGAATTGACACACAGATGCGTGCACATGTATAGGCTCGCCTAGCTTGAATGGAAAAGGGAGAAAGAGCCCTAGGATACAATGCAAAACCTTAGGCACATGGAATACAATGAAATTTTGGGCATTAACAGGCCAAAACTCAAATATCCCCTAGACAGGTGAAACTGATACTCGTGTAAGGTCAAGCAGATGTACAATGACTTGCACGAACAAACAGAACCGAGAAATGCATCTCGACATGACAATTGATTGAAAACTAGAAAAATGTCGCAAAGATGGACATAAGACACAAATGATGACTCATATAGGCCCGGACTGAAACCGACACCCCCGTGCAGTCACATTAAGTCCACATGACTTGCATGGTATGACAAGACTTGGCAAAAAGCCCCTGGAACAACATTCGAGAGCAGTAGCAGACTGCTACTGTCTGCTGCAAGAATTTGAACAAGCACGGGTAGGCTTGAAACCAACGCACATCACTTCGAACAAAACGCACTGCTGTTGCTTACATTAGACTTCGCTAAACTTAGAATAAACTGTGAGCCATTAGGCTTCTAGCACTTCGTTCTGTTTTTGATGCTTCAAATATTTTTTAAGGCTTTATGCTCAGCCTGTAAATAGAAATAGCAGTTTGCAATAAAATTGAAAGACAAAGGTTTTCCCCCTTCTAATTCCTCCAATGTAGCTTGATCTCTGATCCTCTTCGACCTTTGATGTGTACCAAAACATCAACCATGGATCCAATTTTGATATATTGTGACCGAGTCTCGAAGAGAGACTGCCTACGTATACCAAGCTAGGGAATCAGGTCAAAACGTAGTTCGGGTTAAGGTTCACTCGAGTATTTTACCTCACCTTTTGCGCTCTAACTTTTGCCTAGTACCGCCCATTCGGGTCTTCGGTCTAGCGAGCTTTCAAATATTGCCTATTACTTTTGCCTAAACCGCCTTCATAGGTTTTCGGTCTAGCAGGCTGCTCTAACTTTTGCTTAGAACTGCCCACCTTTGGGCTTTTCAGCCCAACGAGCTTCTCTCAAAGAAAAGTAACTTTTGAATTGATCCAGGTTGACCAAGGGTATTGAATTTGCTACCGTCGAGATCAAAGACTTTTGGCTGCAGCCCAGATAAAATGGCTTTGATGATGAAGGATCCAGAGTACTTTAGTTGGAAATACCTTACTCCGAGCCGTTTTGTGCATTTTCTCATTTGTTCTTGGCGGAACGCCACTGCTATTGTTTTAAACATGGTACGAAGCCCGGAGCCTTCTGAGCTTCTGCTTTCTAGATTGGCACCCGGTAGTAGAGTATTTGATGCTTAGGATCAACGCGAGGTGTGACTTAATGCGACCACGCCAAGACGTCGATGAATTCTTTGAGCCTGTCTGTCCGAGTGCAATGCTCCTCTGGGGACGGTGCTTGGACCAAATTTGAACCTTTCGGGAGGTTATCCTTGTCTTTCAAGTTTATAGAAACTACTTCTTCTTTTAATAGGCTGAGCATGCCTTTCGTCTTCCCTTTCGGCGAGGGAACACATTTCCTTGGGGATGATCCCATCGAAATCTATCCCTTCGTCGCCAGGGTCGACACAGTTTATATAAAAGCCAGCGAAGTACTTAGAAGCAGAATAATGCATATCATAACAACCCACGGATTTTGCCAAGTATAGCAGACTCGAAACTTGAAACAAAAGCTACGACGTGGAGGGCCAAGAGGCACAATCTCCGACTCAGAGCTAGATTTTAGACAAACGCAAAAGACTCTGTGTCAGACTCAGACATATTGTCAATGCAAACTAGACGCAGTTTTGAAAACGCAATATTTTAAAAGCTTCCCTTAGCTTCCACAAAAAGAGATAGGATCCAGCGGATGTCAGGCCCAAGGAACAGCACTTCGGCTCCCTCAGCTTCTTCAACCAAACCTACTTGATGCTCCTTTGATCAACGGACCTCAGCCAGTCAGTCTTCTCATTTGCAAGCCCCTCATCACTGTCAATCCAGATGTCAGCAGTGAAAACCTCATTCACAGAAACAGTGGCCAGCTGGCTGTCCTCAGGCTCGGGCGGGATGGATGTAACCGGCTTGGAGTTCGGGTTGATTTGAGTAGAGTTGATAGTTATCTGACCAACCAGAGGGTCAGAGCTGTGTTGAGGCAAGGGGTTGGAGGTGACGTTGGGCTTTGATGGAACTTGCAACGTGCCATTGTCAATTAGGTCTTATATCTCGTGTTAGAGACGATAACACTTATCAGTGAGATGGCCAGACATTTGGTGGAAGGCACAGAAATGGTTGGCATTGTGGTTGGCCGGTAGGACTTTGGGTGGAGAAGTTGGGGTCAAAGGTTTGAGGTGCCCAGACTTGACGAGTTGCTCCATTACTGCGGATAGAGCTGCCTCGAAGACAGAGAAACTCCGGGGTTGGGTTCGGGCTCGGAAGCTTTGAGTGTTTTGAACCTGATTGACATCGGCTGTTGATGGAGGTGGGGTTGTGATGATGCCACAATCGATGAGATCTTGAATGGCATGTCGAAGCCGGAAGCAGGTATTGGTAGAATGGCCAAGCATTTGATGGTAGGTGCAATAGAGGTTATATTTGAAGTTGGCAGAGGGATTCTTGGGTAATGAAGTTGGATTGAGGGGTTTGATGGAACCAGCATCAAGGAGCTTCTCATAAACCGAAGCCAAAGGTGCAGCAAAGCATGAGAAAGTCCTCGGTCGGTTCTGGCGACTGGATTGAGAATTCAAATTAAGACCCCTGTTTGCTTTGCAGTTGCAACACATGTCCTCACCAACAGGATGCATTGTTTTGCCTTTGGGGCTGAATTCATCATTAAGCATGTTCTCCCCTTTGGCAATGGCTTTGAACAAGGGATCAATATCCTCCTTTGAGTGAGTCCCGGCCTCATAAAACTCAGCCAGGTCTTTGAACATGTCTCCTGAGCACAGCTTGACTCCAACCGTTGGAGGGTGGTAGGCTTGAGAAGGTTCCTTGACTAGCCCCATATTTGGCTGCGAGGCTGTGGAGGTAACGAGGCCAATGAGTCCCTGGACCATAATCATCTGTTTGTCCATCTTGTGACCCAATTCCTCTACAGCTTTCCTGAGCTCATCCAGCTCCATTTGTGCTGCCATTTTGAATTGATGAACAAGGTAGGTGATATGACCTTGGAAGTGAAGGTGCAACAACCCGGCAGACTCTCCCAAGCAGGTTTGGCTTTTCTTTCCAGTACTCTCTTGCTCGGTGCAATGGCTCAGAACTAGATTGCAAAGTAATTGAAAGCTCAGTGGCACTCCTATATTAGTTCATTTGCAAGGAAAATGCAATGTACATGACATCGTCATCGGTGTCCTAGACTCTATAACTAGAGACGAGTCTGTCTCGAGATGTTTGAATGCTGCTAGAATCCTTGGAATTCTTTTCGCGGGTGTATCCTTTGTTAGAATCACTAACACTAAGGGATGTCAAAACAGTCTAAGCCTTTGACTACTCCGTTCTCGAAGTTTCAACTTTGGAGTCAGAACAACTCGGTGTAGATGACGTGATACCAGAACCAGGGTGACGTAAGCAACACAATGCCATAGCCTAACCGGTGTACATGCTTAGCATGATAACCAGGGTGGTCCAAGCATCACGGCATTCTCTCCGTTGTTCCTCATCTTCTGTTTGAAACCCCAATCGGGTAGACAAGGGTTTAGAAAGCTTTGATTTCCCAAAGTCTCGCTGATCTAAGGACTTGAAAAATTAACAACATGCACCATCGAGATGCATGACTCTTCATCAGGTCTAGCAGCGTCCAAATTAGCATAAGACAGACTCGAAAGCGAGAGAATCTAGAAGCCGCCCTAAACATGCTTCTACGCAAAATGACTTGTATGTATGTACAGTTCCAGAGACGAGTTTGTCTCATGAATTTCAGACGTTGTCAGAATCCTCAGAATTCTTTTCGGCGATGTGTCCTTGAGTAGATTGCCAGATCCTAAAAGATGTCAAAATAGACTAAATCCTTGGCTAGTCCTTTTTGAAGATTCAACTTTGAACTTGGAACAACTCGGTATTGATGGCGTGACACCTTTACCGGGGTGGCGTGGGCAATTTAGTGCTTTAGCCAGGGCAGTGTACATGCTTAGCATGTTAACCAAAATGATATCAATATCACGACATCAACACTTTGTGGTTCCTTATTTTCGGTTGGATCCTCAATCGGGCATGAGCCGAGGATTTAGCAAATTTTTATTTCTCAAAGTCTCATTGAACTAAGGACTTTGCGATTGAAAACGAACATTCGACAGAATGAACGACTCCTCATCGGGTCCAACAATGTCTTAGACAGCGTAAGACAAACTCGAAAGAAAGAAATTGCTTTAAGCGTGCTCTTATGCAAAACAGTGTATGTACAGTGCATGCGATAGGGAAAGCAGTAACACATAGACAGTTATGGGGTAAATGCAAATAGATCTTACCCTGCAGGTACCTGTCCTAGTTTGGAGAGTTCTAGTACTTTGTATATGCGAAGGCCGGTTTTGGTTCGTAACAGGTCCCTCGGACTAGGGCCACAGATATACCTCCCGTTGCCCGCGATATCGCTGAGCAACAGTCAAACGGTAGCTTGACCCATCATCGTCGAAGGTTGTTGGTCATTTGGGGTCCCCAAACTCCGGTAAACCGTGCCGGATTGCCAAAACGATCCAACCGGGCTTATCCCACATCGATGCAAATGAATGCTAGAAATTGATTAAGAAAAAGAAGAATCACAAAATCACAAAATGCCTTTTCAAACTTGGCTCACTTTATGTAGTCCATCTTCAGAGTAAACTATGCAAGTGAACAATCGAAAAAGTTCCAGATTAGATTGGCCAGACACGAGGTCCTGTTAAATCACCATTCCAACCTTCAGCAGCGCGAAGCTCACCGTTTTGACAGACTTTTAAGGAATTGTTCACGAACGTATTAAACTCTAAGTATGAATTAATATTGGTTCGATTATCCCCAACAGAGTCGCCACTGTGGGCAGCATGCCCTGAAATTTCCGGATTCCAAAATGCAAGGGCCCATAATTGAGGGAGCGCGAGCGGAGAAGCAGGCGCACGTAAATACAGAGTCGCCACTTGGGTTTGAAGGTCCGACACCCAAGGAACTGTACTTCGAAGCACCTGCCGCGCTGTTTGATTTGAAAAGCGAAGGAACCAGTCCGTCATAACCATATCTGGGTTCGGGAGCCAGGTTACGAGAGGGGAAGGATTTTAAGGCACCTCTCTCGCCCAATCCGGAGATCGGTCTCTACTTAGGCATTTTGAAAACATTGCGATTCTTCTCTTATTAATCAATTTTAGCCAGTTAGGGCTGGGGAACAGTTGATCGGGGATTAAAACTGTAACAGTTTGCAAGATGTGATAATTGGCATGGATGAGCAGTTAGTATAGGATGAGCAGTTAGTATAGGATGAAAACAGACTGGAAAGCCCCAGTCTTGGAGTGTCGTGCACAGGAAAAAACTAGTATGCACTGATCAAGTCAATGCATGCTGACTAAACTGACGCTTACTACAAGACTGCTTGTGGTAAGCCTACGCCCACAGCTCTTATTCTCAAACCCTCTGGGCTCTGGAAGGACCAGTGCACACCCAGGACAAACCAAGTAGTTTATAGCAGTTATAATATACAATTTTTAAACAACTTAAAGGCTGAAAAGCCCTACAAATTGACAAAACACCCCATAAACAGTGTGGGGACAAAATAAAAGTCTAAAACCAAGCTACCCGTGCAAGGCCACTCACTGGTCGGGGACAAACAGTCGCTCGAGGAAGTCACTCTGTCGTGCGAGGGTGCGAGGGTGCGCCCTGGCGCGCGATGGTTGCCCTCTGGCGCACAATGGTCAACCATCGTGCGATGGAGTCAGACTGTCGCACGACGGTGCGCCCTGGCGCGTGACAGTTGCGCCCTGGCGCGATGGTCAACTCTCCACTTGACCATCGTGTGATGGTTTGGGTGCATCGCGCGAGGGTTCGGGCAACCTTCCAGTGTTTGGTTTACATGTTTCTAGGTTCTGAGACATGTTCAGAAAGCTCCCAGGGGTTTCTAAAAGTAAACAGAAAGATATAAAGAACTAAGCTATAGATTTTAGCATCCAAAACAGTGTTCTAAAAGACCTAACATACTTTAAAACAAATAATAACATGATAAAACAAGGAAAAGCCAGCATTCCCAAACCCCGCGTGGACTGTCGCACGAGACAGAGGACTGTCGCCCGTGAGAGTGAGTCCATCGCACGAGGGTCTGCCATATCCCAATTTCTTGTAACTCTGCTGACTTTAGGACCAAAATTGGTATTGATTACCAATCTTGGCCCTGACAGCCCCCCTCAGGGATCAAAACAGTAAGTAGAACAAGGTACTTATACCTTTGCTCTTTGAGTTTGAAAGTGTGTTTGAGCTTTGAGTTGAGGTTGAGATTGTTTGAGGTGTTTGGTGATTGAAAATGGGGAGGAAGAACAAGCTTTGTTCTTGTGGTGTAGCCTTCTTAATGCCAATTTTGTTAACTTTTTTTCTACCCTTTTAATAAAAGACCAAGGGGAGGGGTATTTATAGGAGGCTTGGAAGGTGTATGAGGGTGGCAAACAAGGCCCAAGGCCAAAACTTAGTGGTGAAAGCTTGCAAAAGGTGATAGAAAAGGTTGTTGTGAGGGTGGAGTGCCCAAAGCCTGCACTGCCACTGTTCTGGGGAAGAAAACGGGGTTCAAATAGCCCTATAGACTCCCAGGTAAGCAACCAATTGGAAGGAAAAGGTGAAAGTGACTGGTTAGGACCATCGCACGATGGAGTGGGACCATCGCGCGAGTGTGCCAGCTGTCGCGCGTGAGTCAACACTCGAATCTTTGACTTTGACCCGCGCTGACTCTCGCGCGAGGGAGTCAGTCCATCGCGCGATGGTGCGCCCTGGCGCGTCATGTAGTGGGTCTGGCGCGCGATGGTCAACCATCGCGTGAGGGAGTCAGACAGTCGCGCGATGGTGCGCCCTGGTGCGAGATGATTGCGCCCTGGCGCGATTCAGTAGGGTTTTTGGCTTTTGGAAGTGGCTTAGGTTAGGTTAGGTTCAAGGGTTTCAAACACTTATCATTCCCGGGGTGTTCTTGATCCAATTCATCATCGGGAATCAAATACCGTAAGTAAAATAATCTGGAAACCCAGATTGGGGTGTCTACATCGCCACCTATCAAAACACCTTCGCCGCAGCGGTCCCAATTACTTCCTGGGACTTCGCGGTCATCTTCCCAACAAATTCCATTGTCTACCCGATCCCAAGCTTCACCAAGTAATCCTCATGCTTCTATCCCAAGGATGGCAGACAATGACACTACTATCGCTGAGCTCCAAGCCCAAATTGCCTATTTGCTGGCTAAGAAAGCAGCAAGAGATGCTGAAGACAAGAAAGATGTGGAAGAAGCAGAAAACCCCCGCGAAGTATTGGTAGGAAATTCAGAATTAACCAAGCAGGTTAAGGAGATTAAGCATGCTTTGGCCCGTTCATTGGGAGATCAAATTCTGGATTTTGAAGGACTTTGCCTCTTTCCAGACTCTCAATTGCCCGAGAAGTTCAAAATGCCAAACATCGAGAAGTTCAATGGAACTCGCAACCCTACCTGTAACGACCCTGATTTTTGGTCAATAAAAATTTCGCTAAAAATTTGAATTTTAGTTTAATACTTGGATTTCATTTTTTTAACATCCAAAAATCGGTCGTTATCGACTTATAAAATTTTGTTATTATATTTGAAAATTCTTTATTTATTTTATAAATCCCTTTTTGCGATCATTAATCCGTCATAATTAGGTTTATGACTTAGGAGATTAGAATTCATCGCCCGGGCATTAAGGTCATTTTCTAAAGACGAGTATGCCTATTAAGACCTTGGTATAGTTACCTGGTAATTGTAGTAAAATCCTAGAATTTATTTTCTCGGCTGGAAATCCTACATGGCAACCGATTAGCTAGCAACCCTAATTACCGTTTGGCTTAGTTACATTTCCCTAACCTAGAGTGTTGCGTCGATGCTGTAGTAATTAGTAGAAATTTTTGGTCTTTGCCTTAACCGTCGGCTTGACCGCCTTGCTTTGGCTTGGCTAGGCTGCCTAGGCGTCGGCTCACTGTCGCGCCTGCCTTGCTTTGGCTTGGCTAGGCTGCCTAGGCATCGGGTCGTTGTTAGGCCTGCCTCGCCCAGGCATCGGCTGGCTGTCGCGCCTGCCTTGCCTTGGCGTCGGCTCGTTGTCGCGCCTGCCTTGCCTTGGCATCGGCTCGCTGTCGCGCCTGCCTCGCCTAGGCGTCGGGTCGCTGTCGGGTCTGCCTCGCCTAGGCGTCGGGTCACTGTCGGGTTGCTCTGCCCTGGCTGCCATTGGGTTCTGCCTTGGCGTCGGGTCGCGCCTTACTTTTGCCTTGGCGTTGCTGGGCTGCCTCGCTCTGCCTTGGCTGCCATTTGGTTCTGCCTTGGCATCGGGTCGCGCCTTACTTTTGCCTTGGCGTTGCTGGGCTGCCTCGCTCTGCCTTGGCTGCCATTGGGTTCTGCTTTGGCATCGGGTCGCGCCTCGCTTTTGCCTTGGCGTTGCTGGGCTGCCTTGCTCTGCCTTGGCTGCCATTGGGTTCTGCCTTAGCATCGAGTCACGCCTTGCTTTTGCCTTGGCCACTGTTTGGCCACCAGGTTGCTTCGGCCACCGCTTGGCCACTGCTTGGCCACCAGGCTGCCTTGGCCACTGTTTGGCCACCGGGCTGCTTTGGCCACCGCTTGGCCACTGTTTGGCCACCGGGCTGCTTTGGCCACCGATTGGCCACCGCTTTGCCACCAGGCTGCCTTGGCCACACTCACGCCTTGCCTTGGCATTTGGCACCGTCGGGCTTTAATATTCCGTTATTAGGCGATTTCCTACTAAATAAAACCAAAATACCACTCGAGCAATGAAAGCCTAGATTAAGTATCGTTAGTCTTTAACCGATTAGTTAGAATAGCCTAATGCCCATTTAGCCTAATCACTTCTCCCTAACCCTAGATGGACCATTTTACCCTTTTTGTCTTTTTACATTGGACGATAGAAGCTAGGGTAATATTTATCCGTTGGACAATAGCGTTAGGATTTCCTTTACCCATTGGTCAATAGGTAAACCTTGGTTAATCTTCCGAAGTACGAGATTAGATTAGTTTAGAGCTTAATTGCAAAGTATTATACTTTTTGGTATTAACCGTTGGATAATAACCATTAGGAGATTCTTTACCCATTGGGCGATAGACTAGAATCCTAGCCATTATTACCCATTGGTTATTAACCATTAGAGAAACTATTATCCATTGGATAATAGTTAGTCTTGACAATCATGTACTTGTTTGATTTAAATATTAAATTTGGCCATGTGTTAAAATCCATTAAATTAAGATTAGTCCATTAGTATATTAGGTTAGTACATGGTACTTTGGATGAAGTAGAATACTATATTAGATATTAGTCCTAGGTCATATCTAGTATAGATATAGTGTAGTACATGTATATATATATATATATATATATATGTATGTACTTGTTGTATATATATTTTATTGTATATAGCATGTGAGTATTACTTTTTTTTAATTGGAAAATCCTTTTGCTTGTAAATCTATTAGATATTCTAGTACACTAATACATTATTATATATGTTTGCTTTCTAGTATGTGTATATATATATATATATATAGTACATGAGAGAGAAAGAGAGAAAGAAAGCCGAGAGAGAGAGAAAGAGAAAGAGAGAGAGAGAAAGAAAGGAGGAGAGAGAGATAGTACCTTGGATTGACTTCTTGTGCTTCCATTGTACTTTGAAAGCATTAGGTTAGTGTATTAGACTATGGAACCCTAGACTAGATTGTAAGTACATGCTTATATATATATATATATATATATATGTGTGTGTGTGTGTGTACTTGTATGTATATATATATATATAATATTGTATATAACATGTGTGTATATAGAATATTATATTTAGAAAATCTAATTTACTTGAAAACTTAGATTTTATTAAAGACCCATAGTACATATGTATATATTAGTATATATATATACTTTCCAAGTGGTACCAGTGGGAGAGAGAGAGAGAGAGAGGAGAGAAGCCGAGAGAGAGAGATTCGGATGGGAGAGGGAGAGAGAGAGTGATGTGTGCTCTCCTTTGATTGACCTTGCTTGGTCATCCTTGTCCTAGTTTGTGTATGCTTCAAGTGAAAGCATAACCAATGCCATCCAATCTTGTCCTTCCTTGTACAAAGCCCATTAGAATACTTGAATCAAATCTCCTTCCTTGCCTAGTCTTCCATAATCCAATCCCAAGGACACATCCTAGCCTTGCATGCCTAGTTTTTAGGTTGTTTCTTGCAAGGAAGCAAGATTTGATGAAATAAAAAAATAAGGTATAGAGAGAGAGAGAGGGAAATTCGGCTAGGGAGAGAGAGAGGGAGTTCTTGGCCTATAAATAGCAGGCCACTTCTTCATTTGAACTCACACCTTCACCTCATTCTCCAACTTCTCTCTAAAAACTCTAAGAAACCAGTTTCTGGACAGCCTACTGTCCTCCGAAAAACTCCATTTTTTCTCCAGGCGAAAGTCATTTCTAGGAACAACATCCTCCACGAAAGTCGTAGAACACTTCGAGAGCTTCAGTTTAGACCCAAAAACCACCCCAAACGGTCAAGAAATGACCAAGATATTGCCATCCGAAGTTCAGTGAAATTCTCGGATTTCCAGTCCAGACAGCTTGCTGTCGGTCTCTTTATCACCATTTTTCTCCGGGCGAAAGTCGTTTTTAGGAACAACGTCCTTCACGAAAGTCGTAGAGAACTTCGAGATCTTCGTTTTAGACTCAAGAACATTCCTATTCGGCCAAGTATTGACTGAGTTACTGCCATCCAAAGTTTGGTCCAGATTGTGAGCATTTGACGCCCGTAGCACTTTCCAACTAGCTTATTCGGCCCCGACTAGTTTCGGATCAAGGTAGAATACTCCGACCCCGCTATCTCTACGTATATGTGGTACTTGAATAGTTATATGCATGTTTGACTTGAATTTAGCTCGTAGAACTTTCTTGTTAAGTACGTAGTTTACTTTGATCTTATGACTACTTGATTGCTCGATCTCGTGATAGTTGCTTGTTCATGTATGAACTCATCAATAAACATATGTTGTTTTGAAATTTCCACAAAAGAAGAAAGAACAGATTTTGGTAATATATTATTGTCTTGAGGATGATTATGAGCATGTATGTATATTTGCTTGCATTACTTGTTATTGATAAAGCATAAGTGGCTTTCCACTCCAAGGGCGTCCGTACATGTGGCGTTATGCTTTAAGTAATAATTTGAGTACGATTAGGTAAAATAGAATTGGATGATCTTGCTAGTTTGGTTTCAAGATTACTTTAAAGTGATTTGTCCCGCCGCGGAGTCTATGCATGATTACGAGACACGAAAATCGAGAGAGTAGAAACATGACACCTAGGGTGTGGATAAAGGAAATAATTGGACTTGGTAAAAGATTTTTGAAGCTACATTGTGGCCGGACTTGGTAGCCCAATGGTAGTTATGAAAACCCGCAAGGTGGGCGGACTTGGTAGCCCTTTGTGTGGACTTGCGAAAACCGCAATGACGCCGGACTTGGTAGCCCATTGTGTAGATTGCTAACGGAGCCGGACGTGGTAGCTTCATTGGTAATTGGGCTTGGTTATCCGCGGAGAGGAGCCAATGCAAGATTTGATAACGTGGATGAGTATGTGACACAATGTGCCGGACTTGGTAGCCATTGTGGCCAATAAGCCGGACTTGGTTGCTTATTGGTTATGTGCGTTCACAATGTGCCGGACTTGGTAGCCATTGTGGCCAATGAGCCGGACTTGGTAGCTCATTGGTATGTGCGTGTGATTTTTGGAAATGAGACACAAAACGATGAGTCACGTAGGAGAAACACACGGAAACATGACACCAACGATAGATAGCGAATGCGGATGTGTCATTGTTGTTGTTATTGTTATATTAATGCATGTGCCGTTATGACTCTTTATGATATATGCATGACTTGCTATTTGTAAGTTAAGGGTTAGTGGATCTTTGGATTGTTCTATTGAGCTTTCAAGCTCGTGGTGTTGCGTTATGTGACCCTGACATATTATACTGGTGGCGACGCTGGTATAATGTGTCAGACTTGTTAGATGAACAAGGGGAGCTGTACACCTTGGAGGCTTTTGGAGCTGAGGAATTTGCTAGGATGGAAGAAGAGAAGGAGCTGTAGATAACCTTAGATATCCATTCCTTTTGTGCAATAAAAGAACCCTTTGGGAGTTTATGATGTAATAAAGAGCCAGACTCTCTTTTGTTGTTCAATAAAATGTTTATTTAACGTACCCAAAATTCGGGGCGTTACACTACCAGCCATGTCCGCCATGTCATTAACACCCTGAAACCGATGGGCTTGAACGATGAGCTCATCGCTCAATTGTTCCAAAGAACTCTCACTAGAAGTGCTCTCGACTGGTTCCTCACTCTGGAGTTTGAACACTATCACACTTGGCTTGAAATCGCCAATGCGTTCATCAAGCAATATGCGTACAACGTTCAAGTTGAGTTAACCACTCGAGATTTGGAGATGACCAAGCAAGAGTCAAACGAGGACTTTGTTACTTTCGTGGCTAGATGGAGGGAAAAGGCTGCCAAGATGTAGAACCGCCCCTCTGAAGAAGATCAAGTGAGGATAATCGTCAAAAATCTGCAATCCAAGTATCTCAAGCATATCTACACCTAGGCCATCACTGATTTCAAACGCTAGCACGCTACTGGGCTGCAAATTGAAGAAGGGCTCAAATTGGGACTCATTGGGAAAGAAGAAACTCCTCCACCCAAGAAAATCTTCTCAACTCGTACATCGGATGCCTCCGTCAACACTCTTAACTCAGCCTTACCATAAGACCCTTTCCAAACTAGCCCATCCCAAAGCTCAAACCGGCCTCGCCGTTACTTTAACCCCCTTTACATGACCCCATCTCAAGCCTTAGCAATTCTAAGCCGTCAAGGGCATCTCAAGCCCTTGAATAACCCACCTCCTCAGCCACCTTATGGTCCAAGCTATGACACCAATAAATAATGCACTTACCACCATCACCCTGGACATGAGACAGATCGCTGTATGCGTCTTCATCATGACATCCAAGATCTCATCGACAGTCAAACCATAATGCCACCCAAACCCAATGTACAAACCAATCCACTCCCTACCCACAATACTGAACCACCACCTCAAAGCGTCAATCTTATAAACCTCTCCAATAACTCCACATATAATCCTACCCAGTACATCACCCAAACCAAACCATCCCTCACCTTTCCCGAAGATGATTTTTCTTGTATCTATGCAATTGACGTTGGAGATTGGTGGTTGGAAATGGACCGAGCTCTGCAAAGTGATTGGGAGGTTGGGAGGATCGAACCTGCTGATCCTTGGGGCGTTCAAGAAGAGGAGATAGGTCATCTCACCAGAAGTGGAAGAGTATACAAACCTCCCAAACTAAGTGGAGAGGGCTCAACCTCAACACGAGTAATGGCAGAAGAAGAAGAGGACAGTCAAAGGATCGAACCAGAGGAAGATAGAGAAAGTGGAGAGGGCTCAACCTCAACACGAGTAATGGAAGAAGAAGAAGAGGACAGTCAAAGGATCGAACTTGAGGAAGATAGAGTGCTAAGACAATTGAAGAAAATCCAAGCCGACATCTTTATCTAGGGATTGCTTATGTCTTCCTACGAACATCGCAATTCCTTCTTCAAAACCCTGGGGAAAGCTAAAGTTCCCATTGACATCACCCCTGAAAATTTGGTAAGCTTCATAACAACGTCCAAAGCCCTGAAGCCAACAATAGCTTTCACTGACAAGGACCTGCCTCCTGAAGGCCTTGCACACAACAAGCCTCTCTATATTTTTCTCAAGTGCCTCACTAAATGGATCCCATTAGTCTTGGTGGATAACGGGTCCGCTTTGAATGTGTGCCCTCAAAGGACTCTCAACAAGCTAGGAGTTGATACTGCTGATATACGCCCTTCCAGCCGAGGTGTAAGGGGATATGATAATTCAAAGAGGAGAGTGGTTGAGTGTGTTACTCTACCACTAGAAGTGGAGAAGATTAAGAGAGATGTGGAATTCCACGTAATTAATGGACATACCAGCCACCTTCAATCTCTTACTAGGAAGGCCATGGCTACATGACACTGGGGCAGTACCTTCCACTTTGCATCAAAAAGTCGAGTTTGCAGCAGATGGAAAGGTCATCACCATCCTAGGGGATTCATCAATCCGAACCCATTCCGACACACCTGTGCAAGAGGTACGAACCGAAGAAACTTTCCTTACTGGATTCAGCCTTGAAGAAGCAATTGTTGTGCAAGCTCTGATGGCTGAAAGAAGCTTCTACATAAGCACCCCTGCCATACGGATGATGAAGAAACATAACTACTGTCCTGGGTTGGGTTTAGGCAAAAGGTCACAAGGCATCCCGACAAAAGCCGAGATAGAGGAGAAGAGAAGTATGGAAAAAGCTAAGGCAAGAGGAAGCAGGATCAAAGAAGAGAAACTCATGGTCCCAAAAACACTCAATGGTTGGTTTGTAAGAGAAGGAGAAGACTTCCCATTTTGCGATTCCGCAAAAACATGGGAAGATGAAACTACCAAACAAAGGTATCCTGGAATGCAAATCTTCTTTGATCAAGAATGGACTGACAGTGATATGGAACAAGAACCGACAAATCCTCCTCTCGTTACTCCCAAAGATTGGATTGAGGTGCTGGCTGAGTTTGACCTAAAGATTCTGTTTAGCAACGAAGAGGGTAAAGAAGAGTATAAAACTGTGAAAGGCAAAGGAGCAACTCCCAAGATGCTACATTAATTACATGGCATGGCAAAAACACTACTTTTATTTCCTGAAAAAAGCTAGGACATGTTTTGGGCCCCTGTTTGGGCATTTTTTATAACTAAACTCTCATTTTTTTTATGCTTAGTGAATGATTCAATTCTTCGAAATGCAATAACTACATACTGCAATCTCTTTGCCAAAGAAAAGGGAGTTGTAAGAATCAAATTCTTTGTGTTGCTAACAAAAACAAAGAAGGGACGAACCCTTATTACTTAGAACTAGGTTTTTGTCAAAACTTACGAAGATAACGCTATCTCCGTGAGAACACTTAGAGTTAGCTTACCTATTACAAAGGTACAAACACAAAAGGGAGATTCAAAAAAACTTCTCCATCAAATTCCTTTCCAAAGCAAAGAAAACATCTCCATCAGATTCCTTTCCAAAGCGAGACTCGGAAAGCCATTTGTGAGAAAAGTGCTCATTGGGTGACCAAACAGCCCAAACAAAATAAGAGCAAAGCCTGCTAGGGCAAGAAAACACGGAATCGCAGCCTAGGCAAAAGTTAAGGCATTCAAAAGCTTGCTAGGGACTCAACCTCCATCAGGTAACCTAGGCAAAATCAAGAGCATGTGAAAAGAAAAACCAAGAGTGGAAACCCAACCTCAAAGGTGATCATTTTGGAACTACGTAAAAGGCCTGATTCCCTGATTGGGATACGTAGGCAATCTCACACTGAGATGCGGCTCAAACATTTGGAAAGAAGGAACAACATCAACGAGTTTGTGCTTAATAATAGGTATAGCTAACCCTGTGTATTGAGCTCACAAAAGATGAGTTAGTCATTTGCCAAAGGATCGGCAAAAACAAAAAGTCACAAGAATCATTGCTCGTCCTCTCTGACTCAAAAGTCATCGACATAAGGGACGAGATATCCCAAAAATCCCATAACATGGCAAAGAGATTGTGGAAGTAGCAAAAGCAAATCAAAGACATGAATTTGATTCAAGCACAAGAGGGAAGAAATGCCACTTGGCTAAAAGCAAAAGTCCAGCTTCTTTAGGAATTAAGAAGTAGCGGCTGAAGAATGGAATCCTCGGTCGAGTAATCCATTCCTCGGCCCATGTTTCAATTTGTTGCTTTTTTAACATCCGTAAAGCTTTCAAACCATAGCATACAAATTTGAAGTATCTCAGGATGAAATACAATATTTGCCCAAAACATGCTAAAGTTGCTTCATAAATAAAAAATACAATATCATTATCTGTCTTGGGACGAACAAATACAGGTACAAAGAAAAACGAAAGCTAGTGCCTACGGCCCCTCTTGGGCGCATGACGTGAAGAAGAAGGACGAAATCGCTCAGGAACTTGAACACTAATCCTCTGTCCTTCGTCAGCATCTCCAACTCCGGCACCCCCATCATCAGCATCTCCATCACCAGCTCCAGCACTAGCTCTAGCACCTCCATTGCCAGCCCTAGTGCTCCCACCCTCACTGACTCTAGCACTCTGGGTAACCGACACCGTTGGCACCCGCTCTGCTTCAAGCTGTAAAGAACAGAATACAGATGTTCAGGTTCACTCAAAATACGGGACGAAAATAAAAGAAATCAAAGGGTATATACCGCAACTATCCGGCTCCGCTGCCGTCGAACCAAGGCCTCTACACTCTGAAACGCACGCAGCCACTCCTGGACAACATCAGTAGGCACCTGTGGAAGAAATAATCATACATATAGCAAAACATGGAAGCTATAGAGACCAAAGCAAAAGTCTACAATTCTACCTGCTGAACTCCTGTAGGAAGCACGTAAAGCTGAGTAGCGCATGGGGTCAGCGTCAAACACTCCTCTTCGCCCGTTGGCAATATGGAAAGAAATGAAACTGGGGGTCCGTGGCCAAATAGGAGAAGTAGCAGCAGCAATAGCAGGCTGGGCCAACAAAGCCAAACAGAAGGCCGAGTAATCTCCCGCCTGGAGAAAACCTTTAGCCGACTGCCTCTCAAGAGAGAAGTAAACCGTCTCCAGTCAAGAGATGAGTCGACCTCATGCCAACTGGAGGAGGAAGAGGAACAAGCACTACAATAGAATATGGTTTTTTTTGTCTAACTTTTTGCGTCGGTAGAAAATGCTGTGTCGAAAAAATTTTTAATTTCGACGGCGTTACCTCCCGACTCAAAAATTGTCAATTTGAGTCCGCAACGTTGCCGTCTCAAAAACCAAGTAGCAAATAGACTTTTTTTGCGTCTGCAGTGTACACCCCAATGTAAATAGTTACTTTTTGGCGGGAAAAAAAGTACACGAGATCGTCTAAGAATTGGCGGGGGGAAGGGGTGAAAAGTTTTAATTTTTTTTTGGAGGGTTAAATTATTCATTTAATCTTTCCTTTTCCCCAAAACCCATCGGAAACCTCAAATCCATGTCTCTCCTTATTTTGCTGCAAATCCACCGAAAACCCCAAATCCTTCTTTCTCCTTGTTTCATCGGCAACCTCAAATCCATGTCTCTTAATCTGGGTGTGTTTAAGTTTCGATCTCTCTCCTTATATTGCTAGTTGTATGCCTTTCTTTTGCCCTAACTTTTCTCTCTCTCTTCTCATCTGCTCATTGAAGATAACGAGAGCACCACCTCAACGACGACCACTGTCACAGGGGTTTCCGACAAGATGAACGAAGATAGTTTCTCTCACGTGATTCTACCAAGCAAACTCTCTAATGCTTCTATTTGAGGTTCAGGAGTCGATATTCCACCAAGCAAACTCTCTAATCCTCAACACTCCCAAGAATCTTTTCCCGGGCTAAACATTACATCTTCGCTACTACCTCATGATTCCACGATTGGTATGCTCTAAGGGGACCTTTATTCTACTAGTTTATTTCCTATGTCTCACCAGTTGTGGTTGTGTGTATTTTGGTTGTGTGTATTTTGAATCTTTATTGCTATATATCACATGCATGCTACTGGTATTGGGAACCCAACTCATATGGGAGTTATTTTAATAGGACCTAGAGAAGCCCCCAAAAGAACCGAAAGAGATCCCTATGTGTGTGTGTATTATATATATATATATATATATATATATATATATATATTCATAAGAGTTCTTTAAGAATTTTTATTATTTTCGTTCTGTTGTTGAGATTGAAGAATAGTATAGTATACTTTACATTGTTCGGTAAAGGTGTTCCTGATTTTTGTACATGGAATTCATTTTTCTGTGTCTCTGTCAAGAAAAAATGTGGATTGAAGACAAGAGTATGTTCCATGAACATAATCTGTTGGAATGAATATATTGGACCTGCATTTTATTAGGGGTGTTTGGAATTTATGTAGGTCACAAAATCATCTCTACGCTTATGATTCATTAAGATTAAAACATTTTGAAAGTTCAATGAAGAATGTTTTTTCGTGTTTAATTGAAAATAATTATTGCTTGGCTAGAAAGTGTTTTCTATTTTCTAAATTCGGAAAACATTTACAACCCTAAAGTTACAAGGACAGTTCAAATTTTGTTCATGGCCTGGATTTTTGGGTAGAAGACTTAGCAGGCCTAGCTCTAAACCTCCATCAAGATCAAGACCTAGAAATAAGAGGCCTAGCTGGTTTTAAAGCCCGAAAGAACAGAACTCAGACACCCGAGGAGAATGATATATATCAATATTCAAGAAAAGGATAGTGAAAGGGGTCTAGGTCCATTGAGAGGTCTAGTAATTAATCATTGGATCTCAGAATGACCTAAGAGCCTCTCAGAATGACATCGATGCTATTTAATGAAAACATTAAATCTAGCATCTCAAATAAATATGCGTTAAGCAAGTTACCGGCACGAAGTCATTAGTTCGACACGAGGTCATTATATCCGACACGAAGTCATTAACTTGGCATAAGGCCAAAGAATTCGACATGAAGTCAGGAGCACAACACTAAATCCGGCCATTGGCCATTGTTGCCCATCGACACGAAGTCACAGTTCAATATCACAAATTCAATCCAATCTAAGAACATCTATGAATCGAACACTCACCTCAGTCTCCAACAAAAAGGAAAATCAACACCAGCTCACTCCCTACAGGGAGTCACGGTGCTCATTGTTGCCTCCGAACCTAGCATTTTAATCCACACATATGAGCACAAAGTCCAAATTCTCATAACAAGGTATCGAATAGCCGCACCAAAACCACTACAAGCTCCAACTTCCCATTTATACTAATTCTCAACAACACATCATCTAGTTTAGTCAAATTTGGCATCTAACTCATATTTTCAGCAACTATAAACACGTATCGCAGCACTTTAAGGCATGTTTTCAATATATGCAACAATTCCCAGCATATCCTAATAGTTTCCTGCATGTAATATATAATTCATGTGATTTACTGCAGCTACATAAATGATTTCGTCACCGGAAAGACAGTTTTCAGCAATCAATTCACAGTTACAGCACCTACAATTCATGTTTTTAGCATCCTAAAACCAATTTTCTGCACCTAAACAACCATTCAGCTCTAAAGTTGCATTTTCAGCAACTAAGCTTCAGTTTTCAGCATGCTTACATCAATTCCTGCACTTTAAACCATAATTTCAGCACATAACGCATATTTCCTGCACCTATCATTGGTTTTCAGCAGTTATATAAGCAAATTCAGCATCCAAATATCAATTTCCAGCAACCAAAACTCAAGTTCCAGCACCTAAATAATTGTTTTCAGCATACAAACTACTTTGAGCTACTAATTTCAGCACATACAAACAGTTTCCATAGTAAAATTTCCTACAGAAACTCAAGTAATAGTAACCTAGTCACCAAATCCAAGTTCCAACATTTAATTTTTCAACTTCCAATCTCAAATGACAGTTCCAGAAGGAAAAGAATGCAAGCAAGGGTCAAACTTTATTTTCTAGGGCACCTAAAACCCTCCTGATACAAAACCAACAGACCCACTTCAAGATCATGAAAATTGCCTAGCTTTTTCAAGTATAAAAGACATCAAGGAAAGAGAGAGAATAGCTTACTGATTTTGGCTCAACTCCCTTGCTCCTCTCCTCACTCCATGCTTATTCATTGTTCTCTTTGACTTCTATTTCTGAAAATTGGTAATTTTAAAATGTGGTATTTTAACAACTTGTTTATCTATTTCTGTGTATATGGTTAGGGGGACTACTGGAACTCATGTGGGTTTGTGTGATATGCTTAATATTGTGTCCTCTATTTGGCTTTTTCTTTTCGTTCAAGTGTGACCTTTTTCGCATGTTGCATTATCTCTCTTTATTTTTCTTTCCTCAACTAAGCGACTGAGAGCATACTTGAATTTTTTGGAGTGGGTAGCTAGTATGCATTTGAGTGTCTGTATGCATAATGTACATGTTTGTCTACAGGAATAATTGAGGGAAGTAGAAACATGGACAAGACTTGGATTGATTTACCGAGGATGTCAAGGGACTACTTTGACGGGATTGACAGATTTCTTGAGTTTGCATACACTGATAAGCTTGATGATTCATTCATCTGTTGTCCTTGTAGAAAATGTAAGAATCGCTATTGTTTTCCTCGAGCAGCTGTAAGGAAACATCTTTACTCTTGTGGATTTTTTAAGAAGTACAAAAATTGGACGAACCATGGGGAATCATATGCTTTTCTCAGTGGAGAGCAATCTTATGGAACTTTTGAAAACTCAATAGTTGGGGATGATATGGTTGGAATGATAGGTGATGCTCTAAGGAATCAACATACAGGTGCAAGTGTTGGGAATGATGAACGAATTCCAAATGAACCTCAAAAAGGGCCTGATGAAGCAACGACAACATATC
Source organism: Rhododendron molle (assembly GCA_025413875.1). NCBI lineage: Eukaryota > Viridiplantae > Streptophyta > Magnoliopsida > Ericales > Ericaceae > Rhododendron > Rhododendron molle. Next base: position 29,989,546 of record CM046391.1, on the reverse strand, counting down.
TCAAACTTCTTGAGAATGCAAATACCGAGTTGTATCCTGGGTGTAAAAATTCATTGTCGTTTATTGTTCGACTTCTGCATATGAAGGTGCTCAATAAGTTGACAAACAATACGATTGACAAGTTTCTTGCATTTTATCACGAGGCTTTCCCTGAGGCCTTGAATCTTTCGAATTCGTACTATGAAGCCCAAAAGATAACTGATGATTTGGGCTTTACGTACAAGACGTGGGATGCATGTCCTAGAAGTTGTATGTTGTTTAGAAACGAGCATGCAAATCTTGATGCTTGTGTCGTATGTGGTGAATCCAGATGGAAAGTGAGTATCACTAAATCAAAAACTGGCAAGAAATGTGGTAAATGGAGAGAACACAGACAAAATGAGTGTCTTCATCGAGACACATGACGAAAATGACCCAGACATGACGGCTATTGTGGTATGAGTGACCTTTTTAATTGTCTAATTTTTTATTATGTGTGAATTATTACTTGACTTCGCTTCTATTTTGTTGAATTATAGGAAGAATTTAATCAAAACATTGCTGAAATACCAGAGTCACTTTAAACAACGGAGGTTTGAAACAAGATTTTCCATAATGTGTTAAGAGAGGATGGACATGGTTATTGCAAAACCTATGGTGTCGGTGTGCCTCGGAGCGCAGTTTATGGTCAATCTTCCCGATCATCAAATGCCTCCTCTTCTTCCACTCTCAATGAGATCACTAGGCAAGTACGTGAGGCCACTCAAGTGATTGAGCAAAGGCTAAGCATTGAGATTGAGCAAAGGCTAAGCAGTGAGATTGAACAGAGGCTCACAAGAGAGATTGAGCAGAGGTTCGCAGGAGAGATGGAGCGTATGATTAATGAGAAGTTAATGGCTCATCTTGGACGTATGGGGGCTCAGATGGCCTTATTTCCGACCTACGGAGGGACAAATCAGACTGAACAGGTGGTTTCTAAATGTTTGAATTTTTTTTGTATATAGATTTACAGCATATCATAGTGACAAATGGTATTTGGTATGTTATAGGTTTTGAATGTCGCTAGTAGACAACCTATAATAAGGGCCTTTGTGGGAAATGACTTCCAAGATGGTGACCAAGGTTCCTCTCCGTTACCAGCACATTCTCCACAATTTGATGGACAGGTATGTTCGGTTTAAGTTCCAGTAAATGCATGTAAAGGTATTCAGCATTTATTATTCTTGAAGCATATTTAGTGGGTTCAAAGAGGTTTTTCTGGAATACCCATGATAGATTGCTTTTGTGATGAATATATATATATATATAGTTGGTATTGTCATATGGACAGCAAGATTCAGTCAGATGTACGGTCATTAGTATTTAAGGAAACTAACTAGTCTGGTTGTAAATTAACTTTAGTGTAATAAATGTGCGAATTCAACTACTTGATGCAACCAAAGGATGTCAACCAAGATTGTCCAGACCACTTAGTATTTGATCTTGAATATTGAGCTTAGAGTTGTGAATTTTTCAAGTCCTTATTAATCTGCAGATTGTAACTACTCCTATTATGTTTACTGTTAGTTGATATAGCTGTGTTGGAGCATTTTCTCCGTAAGGCAGATCTCAAATCTGCAAATTCTCCTTGACTTGTCTGTGCTTGTGGTTACAAGAATGACAAACGGCATATTGACCCGCAGTCTTCAGTCGATAATTTTGTTTTTGTAAATTCTGGCTTTTTCGCCCCCAATTCTGTCATGTTTTTGAAATGCTCACTCTCATAGTTTTTATGGATGATTGTGCGAGTTTAGTAGCTGTTCGTTGCTCCACTCTGTTTTATTTTATCAAGTTCATTAAACAGAGAAAAGGGAAAAGGGATTCTCTCTGCTTGTGGCCTAGCACAGGTGAAGGGTTGACTAGACCCAAGAATGGGAATTAAAGGCTAAATAACGACTTAGGATTTCTGTTTTCTTACTGAAACTCTCATGTCACTGCTTTGTCGCTGCCAATCATTAATGGGCATGAAAGTGTCCTATATATGAAATCTTAGGGATGTGATTGTACCAGACAATAAAAGAAGGGGGGAAATAGGAAAACGGAAAAAAAGAAGAAGAGGAGATTAATGGCCAGCTTACATATACAAAAAAAAAACTGCTACGGAAACTAAGTCTATACAAAAATCTGGACGCTTATGTGTCCCAAATCAACTGTCCGAATCATTGCTGTCGTCAAATTTAAGAAAGATCCACTTTTTTGTCTTGTAATTTTACGGACATTAACCCCATGTGACCTTAATTTGCTGCATGTCCCATGGGGTCCTTCAGCATCACGATCATTACTTTGCTTGTATAATCAATATATTCTACACTCAGCTTCAATAAATGTATATATACTCGACAACTTGACCAGTTGGTCTTCAAACTTGGAACAGTCAAGGTGCATGGTTTTACATTGCCTTGATGATGGCATGCACCTGAATCTTTGTGTAGCTAATTTCTTTTATTCATTATATGGTCTCTTATTTGCTAAGTATAAAAATGTGGGTATTAACCTTGCTTCTGATTGTAGGATGGTCAAAAAGTATGCTTGGTGAGTTACACTATTCCAAAACACGATGTGGCAGAGGGAATTGTTATTAGTAAAGACCCGTTAGTGAAAGTAGACGGAAAGCCATTGGGTTCTGATTTTTAGAAAGTGCTTGTTAAAAAAGCAAAAATACCTAATGCTTTTTTGGAAAGACCTCGCAAAAAATTTCGTACAGTTGGAGAAGCTGTTGGCTGCGCTGTTGCTTGGAGGTCTTGTGATGTATGTTAATTACGATAAAACATTATTGTTTCATGTGATTGGAAATGCATATATCTTTCAGCATCTTATTCTTGTATATTTTCTTTTTCAGGTGTTTGTCGAGGAATAAAGCGTGCAACGTTGAACAAGCTAGATGCAATATTTTGGGTTCCGTTTATTTTGCATTCTAACCGAGGTTCCTATTTTGTCGAGGGCTTACCTGTGCAACGATCAAGAAGATGTAATATTTTGGGTTTCACTTATTTTGCGTTGTAGTGTTAAACGAACCAAACTGATCGAGGTTCCTGTTTTGTTTGACGTACTATTGGCTATGTCTATTTTAGATTTTATTTCCAAAACATATTACTCCTGGGAGTATTTGAGTACTGTTATATATATATGGACCTTTTGGGATTGAATGAATGGGTAAGTTGTGAATATTGGCTGCGTTTTTTGATCGAATGATGATTTTTGTATTACATGCATGTTTTGGATCGAGTGGTGGTGTTTTATGTCCAAAAAATTATGCAAGTTAGCTAGCATGTATTAGATGCCCGGCTAATGTACATAAAGCTCCGGCCAGCTCCCTGTTTAGGTGTTCTCTTTTTTCGTGACGGCATACCCCTGACTAAAAAGCTTTTTTTGCGACGGCGAACCCCCGATGCAAAAAGACAAAGGATATATGGGTTTAAACATTGGCGATGGCGCGGGCAGACAAAAAAAAAGTTTTTTTGAGTCGGCAAGACCACCCAATGCTAATTACCATATGTTTTTCAAATTTTTTTAGTCGGGAAGAATGCCGATGCAAACAAAGTATTAGCGACAGCACATGCCGACGCAATTACTATGCAAGGGCACACGCTGACGCAAAAAACTTTTTGACACCCCACCATATACGTCCCCCTAAATGCCGACGCGTTGCCAATGCAAAAAACAGGTCCCGTGGCAAAAGGTGTCCTTGCCGACGCAAATAGGTCGACGCAAATAGCATATTCTCTAGTAGTGAAGCTGCAACGCCTTCGAGCGTGGGAAGTACTGACTCGCCACCCTCTCCTCGAGATACTAAGCTCTCGAGAAAGGCCCCTCCAAGAGGAAGTGGTGGCTGTCCAAAGCCCGAGCAGAGGTCAACTCCAAAGGAGCATCGTCGAGTAAGATCCCCCAGGGATCAAAACGCACCTGTCATGGGCAAGAAGATATCAATACAACAAAATGGGGGAATTATACAAAGTTAAGAGAAGTATGGGGTATCCTACCTGGTCCACTGTCAAACGATCCAAGACTCGCCTCCAGGCTAATAGGTCCATAGCTGGCGACCGCGTCTTCCGAACCCCTTTCAACCAACGGGCCACCCACGGAGCGAATCTAGGCTCTCTATGCCTAGTCGGAGGAGGGAATTGCAACAAATGCTCAAAAGCCCAGAGCTGCATGCAGAGACCAAGGATCAGCACAAGTTACAAAATTAAAGCGATAAAGAAACACAAGAAAGCTGGAACAAATACCTCGAGAACACGATGGTGCCCACCCAGTGAGAGGCTGACGCCTCGAGAACAAGCACTCAGGTGCCCATACAACGTAGCCACAGCAGGAGTCCCCTAATCGAACTCTGCTATAGTCTCCAAATTGACCAAAGTGGCCAAAAACTGGACATGCACCGAGTTCTCCTTGTTGCAAAACAGAGTTTGCCCAAGGAGGTAAAGGAGGAAAGCTCGTACTAGCTGGGAAATAGATACCTCTATCAGAATTCCCGCATGATCAAACTGCTCCCGAAGCCAGGAATAAGTGATATGACCACTCTCTGACACGGTAGGGGTCTTCCCCAAAAGATAACCAAAAGCACCCTCGCGCTCATGGATCCGTGGGTCGAGCAGAAGAGGATCCCCACTAACTCTCAAACCTGACAACAAAGCAAAACCACCTGGAGTGATCGTCATCTCTCCAGCCTCCGGAAGGTGAAAGGTGTTAGTGGTATCCCACCACCTCTCCACAAGTGTTGTGGTCAACCCCAGCTCCGCCTTCGGAAGATGGAAGCCCAGTATCAGCTGTTCAAAACCAGCCAAAGCAACTGCATCCTTGGCCTCCTGAGGAAGTCTCTCATAGCACTCAAACACCTGTGGACCGCTTCCCCACACAAGCAATTTCTCATTTGCCTGCAAGATTTGAGAAGAAATCAATACAAATAACAAACAACGCCTAAACAGGGGGCAATTATTGAGAACTTATTTTCAATTTCGAAAATCAATTACGGCTATGCAAATTCTAATGGAAACAAAAATATTTGCAGGGAAAAATTTACCTTCCGGTTGGTGGAACCGAAGTACTGCTTCGGCTCCCTGCACAAAACCTCAGAAGAAATATCACTGAGGGGAGGACGGTATCGCAACAAACCACCACCCCCGATAATGTGAACCAAAGGGGCGTATGTGGCAGCCTCAAACGGCGGCAAGGTATCGCTACCCACATCGGAGGCAGTCTCGAACTCGGCGTTGGGAGGGTTCGGTTGCGAAGAACTCCCCCCAACAGTGGGTGTGCGGTAGGCTGAACGAAGAATGCGGGTACTCGAAACCCCACCCAGAACTGTGGCCTCAACGGCCGGTGCCTTACCCGAATCTCTCGGCACGGCGGTAGAAGAAGGAACATTGGACGACGGAGGAGGAGGCGATGAGGAAGCATGGCAGCCAAGGAAAATGGCGGTTGGAACCACGGCGGTCGGAGAAACGACGGCAGTGGAAGGACGGCGGTGACTGGAGAGGGGAGAGTGGAGGAAATCACTCAGGTAGGAAGAGAGAGGAGGGAGAGAAAGACCGAGTAAGGCCGTGAGATCGATTGAACTTAACTTAAATCGATTCTCTGACTTTTGACTTTCTCACGGCCGAGACATCGATACTACGGCCGCCAAATCCATTACTCGGCCGAGGGATCGATCTCCTGGCCCCCTAATCCACTCTTCTCAGTAGCATCAAATCTTGCTCAGGTTTTGGGTCTTTGACCAACAAAACCAATTTTCAAATCAGCCCTGGGGGCATCGCCATGCAAACACAGTGAAATCAAAACCAGTCTTGAGGGCATACCCAAGCACAAGGAAGCTCTCTCCCCACCAAAAACAGCAAATTCACAGCTGCTGGTCGCTTGACCACCTGGGATCATCAAAATCCAAGCTCCAGTCTCATGCTCAAGTAGCAGTTCTAAGCTCGACATAATGCTTTTCATCACCACCATCAGCAACCATCACTGTCAACATCTCAAAGCTTGCTACTTCGGCAATGCCAAAACCCATTATCTCAGCGGCTCTACGCCCACACCCATATCTTCCCAATTCAACGGCTCCAAGCCCATTTATCAAAACAGGCTCCAAGCCTATTATCTCAGCAGTTTTATGCCCATGATCATTACCAACAACCCTATAGCTCCATAGCTCCATCTGTTAGCAGCAACTCCAAGCTCGCAACTAATCAGTGGATCTGTCTATCAACTCAACAGGCTCCACGCCTGTTGTAGACACCCCAATCTGGACCTCCGAATAATCTTTAAGTTTCCCCGATGATGAAATAAGGAAAAATATACCTTCGAGGCTTTGATTGTTGCTCCTTTGCTACTCCTTTGCTACTCCTTCTCTAACCTCAAGAAAACCCCTTTTCAACCATGTAGGGTGGCCCCCAGTTCAATTGCAAAAGAGAAAAATGTGTTTACCTTGTCAAAAATAACTTTTTCCATGACACATTGAAGTTAAAATGGGCACACATTTCAATGTATAAAATCACTTTGTGTGAAACCAATTGGGTTAGAAAGAGGACTCGACGATCTTTCCAACGCTTCGAACCGCGTCCAAATCCGAGTTCGGGAGTGTCCGGGGCGCCCTCGCGAAGTTCGGTGTGCTGTGCTGATTCATATAGCGCGCGGCACTTTAAAAGGGCGCACGGCACCTTAGAAAATTCAAAAAATCACTCTCTCGCACGAAACTCCACTACGTTGCACGACACCTTGAGAAAAAGTTCTGGCAGTCGCAGAAAGCTGTAGGTCACGCCTGCAGGAGGAGCGTCTGTGCCAGAAAATGAGTTTTATTCGGCCCAGAAGTCACCTCCCCTCCTTTAGTGATCATCCTTGGCTCTCTTGCCTATAAATACACCCCCTCTCTAGTTGAGATGCACCCCCTTCAACTCATTACAAAGTTATTCTGCCATTTTCTAGTCTCTCACTCTCTCTCTCTAAAAAAAAAAAATTACTCTCATTCTTCTTTTCCTCTTAAGTCTAGTAAACTACTGACTTAGGAGGATCTCCAACTCAAAGCACCCAAACATCCTCACATCCTTCAATCCCCATTCAAGCTCAAAAAGGAGTTTTCAATCGGAATCAACCACTCCACTCCTCCATCTTCAAGCACATTCAAGCCTCGATCAAAAGGTATAAATCCATTTTCCTTGGGCTAAATCACATTTAGCTTTGAGGGGAGCCGATCGAGGCCCATCTCGGTCTTTCTATACCGAGTTTGGGTCTCAAACGAGCTTCAAAGCAGAAAATAGTTAAAAAACAGAAACTGCACCGGATACACTAGACCGTGCGACGTTCTAATACACCACACGGCATAGTGTAGTCTACCGTACGACATACATATGTTCACTGCATACTTGTTCTTGTGTCGTTACATTTGATTTGTTCATTGCTTTAATCTTTTTATTTTAGCTATATTATCCAAAAGTTGCACAGGCATATTCCAGAGGTGAGCTTTCATGTTAAAAAAATCGTTTGTGGACTTCATTAAGTCCTTCAAACATATCAAAATGGCTTTTAGAAAAGTTTGGAAGCAAGGGGTTTCGTATACTGTTTTCTAAAAAGATCAAAATACACCTTCTTGACCTTAGTCTCATTTTGTGATGCAAACGAAAGCTATCCTGGAATGTGCGAATAATTGTACCGCGCGGCGTATTTGGGACACCGTGCCGCATATTGGTTTTGTCGCACGGTATTTTGGCTAACATTAGCAATTTCACAGTTGCATTGTTACTTCTTTTATACACTGTTCATCCATTTTCATACCGTACAGTTCGCACATCGAGCACTTCAAGTGTTATATTTAATCCCGTGTCCCTTTCCCGTACATGTTTTAAGGTTAAGTTTTTCAAATGGTATTAAATCCCCCATAATGTTTAGTAGAGACCGGTTTTTACCGAGCGAGCGGGGTGCTTTTTAACAAAACCTTCTCCGTTCGTAACGTGGCTCCCGGATTCAAGATCTGAACGTTTTCGCTAGACCAAAAGTCTTTTTCAAACAAACTCTCGGTTTCTCGGATCATCCATCTCAAAAATCTGGGTGGCGACTCTTCGAGTTAGCGCTTTTGGGCGCGAGAGCTCACAGTGACAACTATGCTGGGGACTCTTATTCAATACTTTACTTGTGCTTTTTTTTTAAAAAAAAAAAAGATTAAAAAGTATTGAATAATCAACAGAGCCAAGCTTGAAAAGCATTTTTCTTGGGGGGATTTAAAATCATTTGAAAATCTTAACTGTTTTTTTTTACACTATGCACCGCACAAGACTCGCTAGTGTGTTTCGGCTATCTTGCCCGGTTTACCGGTGACAAGCTCTCCCGGGATGCCTAGCAACCCTCGACTATGATGGGCCATCGTGTTGTTCGACCATTGTCTTGCAATACACTTGACGTGGGGTAGTACATCTTGGTCCGGGGAACCCTTTTGAAACCAAAACCGTCCTTCTGCACTTGTATATAGCCGTAGAATCTTCCCAACTAGGACAGGAACCCGTGGTTAGGACTTATGTGATATATCTTGTTTATGTGCATTTTTTTTTCTGTACATGCATATCATTCATACATCATTGCATTCATACATTCTATAGGTCAGACCACACACGAACCGATAGGTTAATCTGCCTTTTAGAATAATTCTAGGTTCCACAGTTTTTTAAGGTTGCTAACACCCAATGAAGAGTCGTGCCCCATGGGATGCACGTTGCTTAATACTAATTAGTCCTTAAAATGACGCGTTTGAGAGAAATCAATTCTTACTCAGTTTTCGATGCATTTTTCAAGCAAATGTTCAAATACCAAAAAAATGGAATGACTAAAGTATTAATGATGTGATACTTACACCATTTAGGCTAATAGCGCCACGTCGCTCACGCCACTTGGTTATAATGCCGCGTCATTTTTACCACGTCATTTCAAAAACAAAAATTGCACCTTTGAAAAAAAAAATGGAGACTTAGTTTGTTTTGACATCTCTCAAGCTTCATTGTTTATAAAGGATACATTGTCAAAAGAAACTCTGAGGATCGAGGCAACTTTTTGAAACCGTTTTCTACGAGTCTAGGAGACTTAAAATCTATGGAGTTTGAGATACCTCCGGTGTTCGCCGTGCCCGAACGGCCCCTCTGGTCTGAATCTAGCCTTAGAATGTGCTTGTATCTAGGTTTCGGCAGCCTTATTGCTTTGTCTCGGATGGTCAAGATAAGGAGATTGGCTCTGATTCCGAAGCATTCGGAATTTAATCTGCCTGACACGACTTACCCGTGGCTGCTGAAACCCTTGGTGCAATCATATCCTAAGTGAGATTTGGAGATGAGGTAGGTCTTAGGATGTAGGCGACGTCGACGACGTTGCATGGACATGATTCTCGAGCAGAATTTGAGCCACCTTTTTTGCTTTACTATCAGAAGGACTTCACCCATTTGGAACCGTTTGCAAAAAGAGGCTCAGTCACCGGTTGTGATATCCGAAATGGTGGGTCAAAGGAATGAAATAGGGGAAATCAGGCTGGCCATGGTTGACCTAGAAAATCAATTCAGGCAGTCAATCACGAACATAGATGGTCAGCTCCTGTCAGTCGTCGCCGATGTCCAAAAGAACATGACCATGATGTCCGAATCAATACAAGAAATCAGTGACCGCCTACCAGCCAAATCTACTCCGAATCCAGAATCATTGCTCGCCAAGGATACGCCTATTGCTGATCCCCAAGTGGCAGAATTGATTGCCAAAATCAACAAACTCGAGGAATCTATCCTCGAAACAAAAAGGATGGGGAGGGGTGAAATAGACATGGATCGTTTAAGTCTGTTCCCCAATGCAAAGCTGCCTGAGAAATTCACAGGGATGGACTTTGCCAAATTTGATGGGACTACTGATCCAAAGGCCCATCTGCTAGGTTATGTTGGGTCCCTTTCCATGCGAGGGGTCGAAAAAGAAGCTATGGCTCAACTGTTCCACGAGTCACTTACTGGCCCGGCGCTACAATGGTTCCTTTCCTTGGCACCCTCAAAGAAAAAGACGTGGGAGGACATTGGAATGGCTTTTGTGTCCCAATACGACTTCAACGTTGAGCTGAAAATGACCACCCGAGCACTTGAGAACACCAAAATGGACGAAAATGAGAGTTTCGCTGACTATGTAAAAAGGTGGAGAGCCAAAGCTGCCCAAATGCAGAATAAGCCAGACCTGAAGGAACAGATTCGGATTATAACAAAGAACTTGCCCAGTGCCTTCGCACCTTACATGATCCTCTCACAGGCCTCTCCGAATTTTGAGACCTTCTATGATTCTGGATTGGCTGTTGAAGAAGCTCTTAGGGATGGTACCCTCGAGAAGAAAGAACCAGTCTTTAAGGGACTCCATCTCAGCGATGGCGAAGTCCTTTTCGGAGATAGCAATACCTTCCAGGTCGGGAACTCCTCAAATGCCAAACCCCTCGAAATAAACCAGATAGCTGATAAACCAACTCGCACTTTCACCCAATTCAGCACACCCCTATCCACACTCTATGAAAAGCTCCTCAAAGCCGGTCTCATCAAGCCACTCCTTCCAGCTCCTCTGCCCAAAAAGCTTCCAGCCTACCATGACCCAAATGCCTTCTGCGCCTTTCACCAAATGCCCGGCCATGTTACTGATAAGTGTCACCGTCTTCGTCACAAGATTCAAGACCTTATCGATAGCGAAACCATCCTTCCGCCACCAAAGGAATCAAGCACCTTGTCAATCCACCACATCAACACTAACTCCACTACATTTGACCCCACTCACTATATCATCCTTGCTCACCTACCCAAACCAATTGTACCCATTCCCGATGAAATCAGTATTTCAGTATTGGAATTTGAACCGACAACGGAGCAAACAGAACTTAAAGAGTTGAGGAAGGCTGTGGAGGAAATGGGCCGAAAAATGGATGCGCAAATGATCCAAATGGGGGCTTTAACACAAAAGATGGATAGTCTCCTCACCTACATAGTTTCAGATCCAAAGCAAAATGCTAAGGAAGACATGGATGAAGGGCATTCACCCCCAAAGATGAAGCTTTCCGAAATGTTCAAAGGCCTAGCCGTAGCAAGTGAGGCCTGCAATACAAGCAAAGATTCCGGTAGTATAATGAGCCCTCAGCTTAAACGCAGCACCAAATCAAGACCCTTTTCCCGCTTCTCCGCACCCCAATCCATGGTTTATGGGGAGCTCCTCAAAGCTGGCCTCATAAAGCCACTCCCTCCAGCTCCTCTACCTCAAAAGCTCTCGGCATCCCATAACCCCGGTACCTTCTGCATCTTCCATCAAATGCCCGGCCATAACACAAACAACTGCATCCGCCTTCGCCATGCTAGCCAAGACCTCATTGACAACAAGGTCATTGAGGCACCTCCTCAACCAAAGCCAGACTCCGTGTCCAAGCGCAATCCTTGCATCAATGCCACCTTTTTCAGCAAAGAAGGGTAAATCATCAAGAGCCATGCAACGGTCTGACCTTCCACGAGTCTAGGAGTTTTCAAGCTCTGAGTCCTTATCCTCTAAAAAACCATCTTAGTGTTTGAGTCAGTTTGTATCTCGAGTCTTTCATGCTTTCCCTATTGTGTCTGTGTTTGTAAGAGTCAAAAGAAAAAAGTGTCAGTTTCATGGGCCTGAACTACGTTGTGACCTGATTCCTCTATAGGATACGTAGGCAGCCTCATCCTGAGGCTCGGTCACGAGCATTCTAGTCAATCCCAAGGTTCAGTCTTTTGATTCAACCCCTAGTGGTTCGGTCGTTATCTTTTGAACGTCGCATCTCTATAATAAACTCAGGATCTTTAAATTATTTTCTACCATCAGTTGAAAATCATGATAATCGCTTCAAAACACGAGAAGATTTTTGATTGAACCCCCACCTCAGGAAAGAAGAAGAATTTCAAGGCACCACTTCCCGATGCCATAACCATTCTAAGAAGCAATGTCGTGACTCTAAAAAGGCTCGCTAGGTCAAAACTTCAAAATCTGACCTTGGCAAAAGTTAGAGCATGCAAACAAAAGTCTCTCAATGGAGCATCTAGGATTCAGTTGTTAGGTTGTGCAATCCAAAATGAAGAAAGGCTATCGTTTCTTTCATCCTACGCATAAAGATATATCTTTTGATACCCCTTTTGAGCCCCAATCAAATTCTTTGAATCCCAGCTAGCCAGCGATCCTCCGCATCGGGGTGAAATGAAAAATAAAAGTGCCAGAAGAAATATTGAAATTCAAAGCATCAAAAGGGTGAAAGTGCCAAACACATCAAGATTCAAAGCATCAACATGATGAAAGTGTCAAACATACTGGAAGGCACTAAGGGCATGAGAAATCAAGGGAAAATGTCCACCAAAGCAAAAGGGGCATGAAAAGTTCAAAGATAGCTGCTAGTTTTGAAAACCCAAAAGAAAGTGAAATTTTGAGCCAATTGTCCTTTCTTTGTTAAGCCCAAACCATGGCCCACATTATAACCCAAAAAGTCCTTTCAGATTGGAAAGCGCAACTTGATAGCAAGAACCCTAGGCGTTAAGAGGCATGACCGAAATCAATACATGGAGAAAAGTCGAAAGCAAAAATTCAAATTGGGGTCATCATCAGCAACTTGGGGCATGGTTCATGATAAAAACTCTCGTGTGTTTGACAAAACAAAATCAAAAGATTTGAATGAAAATCAATTGATGGAGTAAAATAATTTTGAAATTCCAAAAGGAGAATTCCAAGAACCTGGGCTTGTCTATCATTTCAAATGGTCAAACTCTTCGTCCAATAGGGGGCACCATTCGAAAGTCACTTCGTCTTTCTCTCCCTCATTTGCATCAATGTAATCTTGTCCAAATCCACCCACTTTGTCAAAAGTCAAAAGAGTCATCTTGGTTTGGTCAATTCTCGACTCATGGAAGTCATTTCAACGCATGGAAGAATACACCCCTGAGAGAAGCTCGTTGGGCTGAAAACCGCAAGGGCGGGCAGGCCCAAGTAAAAATTAGAGCAAAAGCCTGCTAGGTTGAAAACCCGCAAGGGCGGCTTAGGCAAAAGTTGAGGCAGTTGATCAAAAGAGCTCGCTAGACCGAAAACCCGAAAGGGAGGTACTAGGCAAAATTTAGAGCGCAAAAGGAGAGTGTTAATACCCGAGCGAAACCATAGCCTAGATTGCGCTTGGACAACTGCTTGTCAAAATCATCAGGACTTGGGGGTCGTCACTCACTGGGGTACATTGGCTCAATGTCGTCTGCCAGGAAAAGCAAATCCAAGATTCAAACCCCGGCCAAAGGCAAACACCAGCTCAAATCCGGCATGAAATCCAACCCAAATTCAAAGCTTCTGAGAATACCGGTCCACTGGCCAAAGACAGTAAAGTTAATAGGGTGCTCAGAAATGTCCCCTGTTTTTCAAGGAATATCACCATCAATGTCGTTAGGTGTCATAGGCGAATCTTGAATGATTGTTCAAGAGTCAATCCACGGTCCTTTAAATGGTCTAACCGACCTAAAGCCTTTAGTCTCTCGAGCAGTGGTTTGTCCTCTGGAACAGCACTCTGTTTAGCACTTCGGGACTTGCACTCTGATTGCACTTCGTCCTCTGTGACTTCACATTGTCTAACACTTTGTCCTCTAGGGACTACACTATATTTAGCACTTTGTCCTCCGGGACTCGCACCCTATCTGCACTTCGTCCTCCGGGACTGCAATTTGTCTCACACTTTGTCCTCTGCACTTCACTTCGTCTCACATTTTGTCCTCTGGGACTTCACTTTGTCTCGCACTTTGTCTTCACTTTGTCTCGCACTTTGTCCTCGGGGACTTCACTTTGTCTCACACTTTGTCTTCACTTTGTCTCGCAGTTTGTCCTCTGTGACTTCACTTTGTCTCGCACTTTGTCCTTCGGGACTTACTTTTGTCATACTTGCATTGATTTTGCATGCTTACGTGACATTCATTGACATATCAACTTGCATCATTATTCATGTATTGTCTCAATCGAACGTCAATCTCTTCAATTTCAAGTCTCTTCCAAAAATTCAAGTCTTTCAAAATTCAACTCTCCCTCAAAATTCAAGCTATTCAAATTCAAGTCACTTTCAAAATTCAAGTTAATCAAATTCAAGTCTCTTTCAAAATTCAAGCTAATCAAACTCAAGTCTTTTTCAAAATTCAAGCTATTCAAACTCAAGTCTCTATTCAAATTCAAGCCTTTTCAAAATTCAAGCTATTCAAATTCAAAATCTCTTCGAAAATTCAACATTCAAAATTCAATTTTCGCCTCCCGAGAGCTCGTCTCAAAAATTCAAAATTCAATTTTCGCCTCCCGAGGGCTCGTTTCCAAAATTTAAAATTCAATTTCCACATCCCGAGGGCTCGTCTCAAAAATTCAAAATTCAAAATTCAATTTTCGCCTCCCGAGGGCTCGTCTCAAAAATTCAAAATTCAATTTTCGCCTCCCGAGAGTTTGTCTCATAAATTCAAAATTCAAGATTCAATTTTCACCTCTAGAGGGCTCGTTTTAAGTTTTATTGCACTTTTTGAATGACACACGACACCACTGGCATTCAATCATCTCAAGTTTAATGCACGATTTCCGTCCCCCGGGACTTGTTTTACTTGCATTGTCCCGATTGAACTACGTTGGTCTGATCCCTACAACGGGGTACGTAGGCAGCTCCATGAGCGCGACCACCTTTATTGCATTCTTGCATTTAACTTAAAGACTTTGGAGTGATGGATTGGGATGTCTATTCTTTAACGTCACTTATACCAAGCAATGGTACCCAAGTTCCGTTAAAGAGGAACTACTGTAGACACCCCAATTTGGACCTCCGAATAATCTTTAAGTTTCCCCGATGATGAAATAAGGAAAAATATACCTTCGAGGCTTGGATTGTTGCTCCTTCGCTACTCCTTCTCTAACCTCAAGAAAACCCCTTTTCAACCATGTAGGGTGGCCCCCGGTTCAATTGCAAAAGAGAAAAATGTGTTTACCTTGTCAAAAATAACTTTTTCCATGACACATTGAAATTAAAATGGGCACACATTTCAATGTATAAAGTGACTTTGTGTGAAACCAATTGGGTTAGAAAGAGGACTCGACGAGCTTTCCAACGCTTCGAACCACGTCCAAATCTGAGTTCGGGAGTGTCCGGGGCGGCGCCCTCGCGAAGTTCGGTGTGCTGTGCTGATTCATATAGCGCGCGGCACTTTAAAAGGGCGCACGGCACCTTAGAAAATTCAAAAAATCACTCTCTCGCACGGGACTCCACTACGTCGCACGGCACCTTGAGAAAAAGTTCTGACAGTCGCATAAAGCTGTCGGCCACGCCTGCAGGAGGAGCATCTGTGCCAGAAAATGAGTTTTATTCGGCCCAGAAGTCACCTCCCCTCCTTTAGTGATCATTCTTGGCTCTCTTGCCTATAACTACACCCCCTCTCTAGTTGAGAAGCACCCCCTTCAACTCATTACAAAGTTATTCTGCCATTTTCTAGTCTCTCACTCTCTCTCTAAAAAAAAAATACTCTCATTCTTCTTTTCCTCTTAAGTCTAGTAAACTACTGTCTTAGGAGGATCTCCAACTCAAAGCACCCAAACATCCTCACATCCTTCAATCCCCATTCAAGCTCAAAAAGGAGTTTTCAATCGGAATCAACCACTCCACTCCTCCATCTTCAAGCACATTCAAGCCTCGATCAAAAGGTATAAATCCATTTTCCTTGGGCTAAATCACATTTAGCTTTGAGGGGAGCCGATCGAGGCTCATCTCGGTCTTTCTATACTGAATTTGGGTCTCAAATGAGCTTCAAAGCAGAAAATAGTTAAAAAACAGAAACTGCACCGGATACACTAGACCGTGCGACGTTCTAATACACCACACGGCATAGTGTAGTCGACCGTATGACATAAAATGTTCACTGCATACTTGTTCTTGTGTCGTTACATTTGATTTGTTCATTGCTTTAATCTTTTTATTTTAGCTATATTATCCAAAAGTTGCACAGGCATATTCCAGAGGTGAGCTTTCATGTTAAAAAAAATCATTTGTGGACTTCATTAAGTCCTTCAAACATATCAAAATGGCTTTTAGAAAAGTTTGGAAGCAAGAGGTTTCGTGTATTGTTTTCTAAAAAGATCAAAATACACCCTCTTGACCTTAGTCTCATTTTGTGATGCAAACGAAAGCTATCCTGGAATGTACGAATAATTGTACCGCACGGCGTATTAGGGACACTGTGCCGCATATTGGTTTCGTCGCACGGTATTTTGGCTAACATTAGCAATTTCACAGTTGCATTGTTATTTCTTTTATACACTGTTCATCCATTTTCATACCGTACAGTTCGCACATCGAGCACTTCAAGGTGTTATATTTAATCCCGTGTTCCGTTCCCGTACATGTTTTAAAGTTAAGTTTTTCAAATGGTATTAAATCCCCCATTTAAAATGTTTAGTAGAGACCGGTTTTTACCGAGCGAGCGGGGTGCTTTTTAACAAAACCTTCCCCGTTCGTAACGTGGCTCCCGGATCCAAGATCTCAACGTTTTCGCTAGACCAAAAGTCTTTTTCAAACAAACTCTCGGTTTCTCGGATATCCATCTCAAAAATCCGGGTGGCGACTCTTCGAGTTAGCGCTTTTGGGCGCGGGAGCCCACAGTGGCGACTCTGCTGGGGACTTTTGTTCAATACTTTACTTGTGCTTTTTTTTTTAAAAAAAAAAGATTAAAAAGTATTGAATAATCAAGAGAGCCAAGCTTGAAAAGCATTTTTCTTGGGGGGATTTAAAATCATTTGAAAATCTTAACTTTTTTTTTTTACACTATGCACCGCACAAGCCTCGCTAGTGTGTTTCGGCTATCTTGCCCGGTTTACCGGTGACAAGCTCTCCCGGGTGCCTAGCAACCCTCGCTATGATGGGCCATCGTGCTGTTCAACCATTGTCTTGCAATACACTTGACATGGGGTAGTACATCTTGGCTCTAGTCCGGGGAACCCTTTTGAAACCAAAAGCGGCCTTCTGCACTTGTATATAGCCGTAGAATCTTCCCAACTAGGACAGGAACCCGTGGTTAGGACTTATGTGATATATCTTGTTTATGTGCATTTTTTTTTCTGTACATGCATATCATTCATACATCATTGCATTCATACATTCTATAGGTCAGACCACACACGAACCGATAGGTTAATCTGCCTTTTAGAATAATTCTAGGTTCCACGGTTTTTTAAGGTTGCTAACACCCGATGAAGAGTCGTGCCCCATGGGATGCACGTTGCTTAATACTAATTAGTCCTTAAAATGACGCGTTTGAGAGAAATCAATTCTTACTCAGTTTTTGATGCATTTTTCAAGCAAATGTTCAAATACCAAAAAAATGGAATGACTAAAGTATTAATGATGTGATACTTACATCATTTGGGCTAATAGCGCCACGTCGCTCACGCCACTTGGTTATAATGCCGCGTCATTTTTACCACGTCATTTCAAAAACAAAAATTGCACCTTTGAAAAAAAAAAAAAATGAAGACTTCGTTTGTTTTGACATCTCTCAAGCTTCATTGTTTATAAAGGATACATTATCAAAAGAAACTCTGAGGATCGAGGCAACTTTTTGAAATCGTTTTCTACGAGTCTAGGAGACTTAAAATCTATGGAGTTTGAGATACCTCCGGTGTTCGCCGTGCCCGAACGGCCCCTCTAGTCTGAATCTAGCCTTAGGATGTGCTTGTATCTAGGTTTCGGCAGCCTTATTGCTTTGTCTCGGATGGTCAAGATAAGGAGATTGGCTCTGATTCCGAAGCATTCAGAATTTAACCTGCCTGACACGACTTACCCGTGGCTGCTGAAACCCTTGGTGCAATCATATCCTAAGTGAGATTTGGAGATGAGGTAGGTCTTAAGATGTAGACGACGTTGCATGGACATGATTCTCGAGCAGAATTTGAGCCACCTTTTTTGCTTTACTATCAGAAGGACTTCACCCATTTGGAACCGTTTGCAAAAAGAGGCTCAGTCACCGGTTGTGATATCCGAAATGGTGGGTCAAAGGAATGAAATAGGGGAAATCAGGCAGGCTATGGTTGACCTAGAAAATCAATTCAGGCAGTCAATCACGAACATAGATGGTTAGCTCCAGTCAGTCGTCGCCGATGTCCAAAAGAACATGACCATGATGTTCGAATCAATACAATAAATCAGTGACCGCCTACCAGCCAAATCTACTCCAAATCCAGAATCATCGCTCGCCAAGGATACGCCTATTGCTGATCCCCAAGTGGCAGAATTGATTGCCAAAATCAACAAACTCGAGGAATCTATCCTCGAAACAAAAAGGATGGGGAGGGGTGAAATAGACATGGATCGTTTAAGTCTGTTCCCCAATGCAAAGCTGCCTGAGAAATTCACAGGGATGGACTTTGCCAAATTTGATGGGACTACTGATCCAAAGGCCCATCTGCTAGGGTATGTTGGGTCCCTTTCCATGCGAGGGGTCGAAAAAGAAGCTATGGCTCAACTGTTCCACGAGTCACTTACTGGCCCGGCGCTACAATGGTTCCTTTCCTTGGCACCCTCAAAGAAAAAGACGTGGGAGGACATTGGAATGGCTTTTGTGTCCCAATACGACTTCAACGTTGAGCTGAAAATGACCACCCGAGAACTTGAGAACACCAAAATGGACGAAAATGAGAGTTTCGCTGACTATGTAAAAAGGTGGAGAGCCAAAGCTGCCCAAATGCAGAATAAGCCAGACCTGAAGGAACAGATTCAGATTATAACAAAGAACTTGCCCAGTGCCTTCGCACCTTACATGATCCTCTCACAGGCCTCTCCGAATTTTGAGACCTTCTATGATTCTGGATTGGCTGTTGAAGAAGCTCTTAGGGATGGTACCCTCGAGAAGAAAGAACCAGTCTTTAAGGGACTCCATGTCAGCGATGGCGAAGTCCTTTTCGGAGAGAGCAATACCTTCCAGGTCGAGAACTCCTCAAATGCCAAACCCTTCGAAATAAACCAGATAGCTGATAAACCAACTCGCACTTTCACCCAATTCAGCACACCCCTATCCACACTCTTTGAAAAGCTCCTCAAAGCCAGTCTCATCAAGCCACTCCTTCCAGCTCCTCTGCCCAAAAAGCTTCCAGCCTACCATGACCCAAATGCCTTCTGCGCCTTTCACCAAATGCCCGGCCATGTTACCGATAAGTGTCACCGTCATCGTCACAAGATTCAAGACCTTATCGATAGCGAAACCATCCTTCCGCCACCAAAGGAATCAAGCACCTTGTCAATCCACCACATCAACACTAACTCCACTACATTTGACCCCACTCACTATATCATCCCTGCTCACCTACCCAAACCAATTGTACCCATTCCCGATGAAATCAGTATTTCAGTATTGGAATTTGAACCGACAACGGAGCAAACAGAACTTAAAGAGTTGAGGAAGGCTGTGGAGGAAATGGGCCGAAAAATGGATGCGCAAATGATCCAAATGGGGGCTTTAACACAAAAGATGGATAGTCTCCTCACCTACATAGTTTCAGATCCAAAGCAAAATACTAAGGAAGACATGGATGAAGGGCATTCACCCCCAAAGATGAAGCTTTTCGAAATGTTCAAAGGCCTAGCCGAAGCAAGTGAGGCCTGCAATACAAGCAAAGATTTCGGTAGTATAATGAGCCCTCAGCTTAAACGCAGCACCAAATCAAGACCCTTTTCCCGCTTCTCCGCACCCCAATCCATGGTTTATGGGGAGCTCCTCAAAGCTGGCCTCATTAAGCCACTCCCTCCAGCTCCTCTACCTCAAAAGCTCTCGGCATCCCATAACCCCGGTACCTTCTGCATCTTCCATCAAATGCCCAGCCATAACACAAACAACTGCATCCGCCTTCGCCATGCTATCCAAGACCTCATTGACAACAAGGTCATTGAGCCACCTCCTCAACCAAAGCCAGACTCCGTGTCCTAGCGCAATCCTTGCATCAATGCCATCTTTTTCAGCAAAGAAGGGTAAATCATCAAGAGCCATGCAGCGGTCTGACCTTCCACGAGTCTAGGAGTTTTCAAGCTCTGAGTCCTTATCCTCTAAAAAACCATCTTAGTGTTTGAGTCAGTTTGTATCTCGAGTCTTTTATGCTTTCCCTATTGTGTCTGTGTTTGTAAGAGTCAAAAAAAAAAGTGTCAGTTTCATGGGCCTGAACTACGTTGTGACCTGATTCCTCTATAGGATATGTAGGCAGCCTCATCCTGAGGCTCGGTCACGAGCATTCTAGTCAATCCCAAGATTTGGTCTTTTGATTCCACCCCTAGTGGTTCGGTCGTTGTCTTTTGAACGTCGCATCTCTATAATAAACTCAGGATTTTTAAATTATTTTCTACCATCAGTTGAAAATCATGATAATCACTTCAAAACACGAGATGCTTTTTGATTGAACCCCCACCTCTGGAAAGAAGAAGAATTTCAACGCACCACTTCCCGATGCCATAACCATTCTAAGAAGCAATGTCGTGACTCTGAAAAGGCTCGCTAGGTCAAAACTTCAAAATCTGACCTCGGCAAAAGTTAGAGCATGCAAACAAAAGTCTCTCAATGGAGCATCTAGGATTCAGTTGTTAGATTGCGCAATCCAAAGTGAAGAAAGGCTATCGTTTCTTTCATCCTACGCATAAAGATATATCTTTTGATACCCCTTTTGAGCCCCAATCAAATTCTTTGAATCCCAGCTAGCCAACTATCCCCCGCATCGGGGTGAAATGAAAAATAAAAGTGCCAGAAGAAATATTGAAATTCAAATCATCAAAAGGGTGAAAGTGCCAAACACATCAAGATTCAAAGCATCAACATGATGAAAGTGTCAAACATACTGGAAGGCACTAAGGGCATGAGAAATCAAGGGAAAATGTCCACCAAAGCAAAAGGGGCATGAAAAGTTCAAAGATAGCTGCTAGTTTTGAAAACCCAAAAGAAAGTGAAATTTTGAGCCAATCGTCCTTTATTTGTAAAGCCCAAACCATGGCCCACATTATAACCCAAAAAGTCCTTTTAGATTGGAAAGCGCAACTTGATAGCAAGAACCCTAGGCGTTGAGAGGCATGAATGAAATCAATACATGGAGAAAAGTCAAAAGCAAAAATTCAAATTGGAGTCATCATCAGCAACTTGGGGCATGGTTCATGATAAAAACTCTCGTGTGTTTGACAAAACAAAATCAAAAGATTTGAATGAAAATCAATTGATGGAGTAAAATAATTTTGAAATTCCAAAAGGAGAATTCCAAGAACCTGGGCTTGTCTATCATTTCAAATGGTCAAACACTTCGTCCAATAGGGGGCACCATTCGAAAGTCACTTTGTCTTTCTCTCCCTCATTTGCATCAATGTAGTCTTGTCCAAATCCACCCACTTTGTCAAAAGTCAAAAGAGTCATCTTGGTTTGGTCAATTCTCGACTCATGGGAGTCATTTCAACGCATGGAAGAATACACCCCTGAGAGAAGCTCGTTGGGCTGAAAACCGCAAGGGCGGGCAGACCCAAGCAAAAATTAGAGCGAAAGCCTGCTAGGTTGAAAACTCGCAAGGGCGGCCTAGGCAAAAGTTAAGGCAGTTAATCAAAAGACCTCGCTAGACCGAAAACCCGAAAGGGAGGTACTAGGCAAAATTTAGAGCGCAAAAGGAGAGTGTTAATACTCGAGCGAAACCATAGCCTAGATTGCGCTTGGACAACTACTTGTCAAAATCATCAGGACTTGGGGGTCGTCACTCACTGGGTTACATTGGCTCAATGTCGTCTGCCGGGAAAAGCAAATCCAAGATTCAAACCCCAGCCAAAGCCAAACACCAGCTCAAATCCGGCATGAAATCCAACCCAAATTCAAAGCTTCTGAGAATACCAGTCCACTGGCCAAACACAGTAAAGTAAATAGGGTGCTCAGAAATGTCCCCTGTTTTTAAAGGAATATCACCATCAATGTCGTTAGGTGTCATAGGCGAATCTCGAATGATTGTTCAAGAGTCAATCCACGGTCCTTTAAATAGTCTAACCGACCTAAAGCCTTTAGTCTCTCGAGCAGTGGTTTGTCCTCTGGAACTGCACTCTGTTTAGCACTTCGGGACTTGCACTCTATTTGCACTTCGTCCTCTGTGACTTCACATTGTCTAACACTTTGTCCTCTGGGGACTACACTGTATTTAGCACTTTGTCCTCCGGGACTTGCACCCTATCTGCACTTCGTCCTCCCGGACTGCAATTTGTCTCACACTTTGTCCTCTGCACTTCACTTCGTCTCACACTTTGTCCTCTGGGACTTCACTTTGTCTCGCACTTTGTCTTCACTTTGTCTCGCACTTTGTCTTCACTTTATCTCGCACTTTGTCCTCTGGGACTTCACTTTGTCTCGCACTTTGTCTTCACTTTGTCTCGCACTTTGTCTCCACTTTGTCTCGCAGTTTGTCCTCTGGGACTTCACTTTGTCTCGCACTTTGTCCTTCGGGACTTACTTTTGTCATACTTGCATTGATTTTGCATGCTTACGTGACATTCATTGACATATCAACTTGCATCATTATTCATGTATTGTCTCAATCGAACGTCAAGCTCTTCAATATCAAGTCTCTTCCAAAAATTCAACTCTTTCAAAATTCAAGTCTCCCTCAAAATTCAAGCTATTCAAATTCAAGTCACTTTCAAAATTCAAGTTAATCAAATTCAAGTCTCTTTCAAAATTCAAGCTAATCAAACTCAAGTCTCTTTCAAAATTCAAGCTATTCAAATTCAAGTCTCTATTCAAATTCAAGCCCCTTTCCAAATTCAAGCTATTCAAATTCAAAATCTCACTCAAAATTCAAAATTCAATTTTCGCCTCTCGAGGGCTCGTCTCAAAAATTCAAAATTCAATTTTCGCCTCTTGAGGGCTCGTCTCAAAAATTCAAAATTCAATTTCCGCCTCCCGAGGGCTCGTCTAAAAAATTCAAAATTCAAAATTCAATTTTCGCCTCCCGAGGGCTCGTTTCAAAAATTCAAAATTCAATTTCCGCCTCCCGAGAGTTTGTCTCATAAATTCAAAATTCAAGATTCAATTTTCACCTCCAGAGGGCTCGTTTTAAGTTTCATTGCACTTTTTGAATGACACACGACACCACTGGCATTCAATCATCTCAAGTTTACTGCATGATTTCCGTCCCCCGGGACTTGTTTTACTTGCATTGTCCCGATTGAACTACGTTGGTCTGATCCCTACAACGGGGTACGTAGGCAGCTCCATGTGCGCGACCACCTTTATTGCATTCTTGCATTTAACTTAAAGACTTTGGAGTGATGGATTGGGATGTCTATTCTTTAACGTCACTTATACCAAGCAATGGTACCCAAGTTCCTTTAAAGAGGGACTACTGTAGACACCCCAATCTGGACCTCCGAATAATCTTTAAGTTTCCCCGATGATGAAATAAGGAAAAATATACCTTCAAGGCTTGGATTGTTGCTCCTTTGCTAGTCCTTCTCTAACCTCAAGAAAACCCCTTTTCAACCATGTAGGGTGGCCCCCGGTTCAAATGCAAAAGAGAAAAATGTGTTTACCTTGTCAAAAATAACTTTTTCCATGACACATTGAAGTTAAAATGGGCACACATTTCAATGTATAAAATCACTTTGTGTGAAACCAATTGGCTTAGAAAGAGGACTCGACAAGCTTTCCAACGCTTCGAACCGCGTCCAAATCCGAGTTTGGCAGTCTCCGGGGCGCCCTCGCGAAGTTCGGTTTGCTGTGCTGATTCATATAGTGCGCGGCACTTGAAAAGGGCGCACGGCACCTTAGAAAATTAAAAAAATCACTCTCTCGCACGGGACTCCACTACGTCGCACGGCACCTTGAGAAAAAGTTCTGACAGTCGCAGAAAGCTGTCAGGCCACGCCTGTAGGAGGAGCGTCTGTGCCAGAAAATGAGTTTTATTCGGCCCAGAAGTCACCTCCTCTCCTTTAGTGATCATCCTTGGCTCTCTTGTCTATAAATACACCCCTTCTCTAGTTGAGAAGCACCCCCTTCAACTCATTACAAAGTTATTCTGCCATTTTCTAGTCTCTCACTTTCTCTCTCTAAAAAGAAAATACTCTCATTCTTCTTTTCCTCTTAAGTCTAGTAAACTACTGACTTAGGAGGATCTCCAACTCAAAGCACCCAAACATCCTCACATCCTTCAATCCCCATTCAAGCTCAAAAAGGAGTTTTCAATCCGAATCAACCATTACACTCCTCCATCTTCAAGCACATTCAAGCCTCGATCAAAAGGTATAAATCCATTTTCCTTGGGCTAAATTACATTTAGCTTTGAGGGGAGCCGATCGAGGCCCATCTCGGTCTTTCTATACCGAGTTTGGGTCTCAAACGAGCTTCAAAGCAGAAAATAGTTAAAAAACAGAAACTGCACCGGATACACTAGACCGTGCGACGTTCTAATACACCACACGGCATAGTGCAGTCTACCGTACGACATAAAATGTTCACTGCATACTTGTTCTTGTGTCGTTACATTTGATTTGTTCATTGCTTTAATCTTTTTATTTTAGCTATATTATCCAAAAGTTGCACAGGCATATTCCAGAGGTGAGTTTTCATGTTAAAAAAATCATTTGTGGACTTCATTAAGTCCTTCAAACATATCAAAATGGCTTTTAGAAAAGTTTGGAAGCAAGAGGTTTCGTATACTGTTTTATAAAAAGATCAAAATACACCTTCTTGACCTCAGTCTCATTTTGTGATGCAAACGAAAGCTATCCTGGAATGTGCGAATAATTGTACCGCACGGCGTATTTGGGACACCGTGCCGCATATTGGTTTCGTCGCACGGTATTTTGGCTAACATTAGCAATTTCACAGTTGCATTGTTATTTCTTTTATACACTGTTCATCCATTTTCATACCGTACAGTTCGCACATCGAGCACTTTAAGGTGTTATATTTAATCCCGTGTCCCTTTCCCGTACATGTCTTAAAGTTAAGTTTTTCAAATGGTATTAAATCTCCCATTTAAAATGTTTAGTAGAGACCGGTTTTTACCGAGCGAGCGGGGTGCTTTTTAACAAAACCTTCCCTGTTCATAACGTGGCTCCCGGATCCAAGATCTCAACGTTTTCGCTTGACCAAAAGTCTTTTTCAAACAAACTCTCGGTTTCTCGGATCATCCATCTCAAAAATCCGGGTTGCGACTCTTCGAGTTAGCGCTTTTGGGCGCGGGAGCCCACACCTGTCATCTCAGCGGCTCCGCGCCCATATTTATCTCAACAGCTCCAAGCTCGCAACTACTCAACAGGTCCTATTATCTCAACGGCTCTAAGCCAATCATTTCAGAGGCTCCAAGTCCATTACTTCAACTGGCTCTACACCGTAACAGCTACCTCAGCAAACTCTACGCCACCTCAATGAAGATATCATCAATTCTCAAGCTCTCCGCTTGAAAGCTCAAAATCCAAGATTTTGAATGCTCAAAGCTCTTCGAATCCTGAACCACTGTGTACTGGATGCTCAAGTTCTACACTCGAATGCTCAAGCTCTATGCTTGAATGCCCAACCACTGCGTACTGGATGCTTAAAGCTTGTACTTTGAATGCGCGGATTCTGCCGTCCGAATGCTCAAGCTCTACGATCCAAATGCTCAAGTCCAGAACTTGATAGAAGTTCTATGCTTAAATCAAACACACACGCACGAACCCGTGCACATTTGCATCAATTGCATCACCACAATCACATCAAGTCTGCATAATCATATCTGTTCACATCTAACCACCATCATCATATACACATTTCTGCATATCTCTCTTACTCATGAAACAGGGCAATCATGCAATCAACAGGCTCCGCACCTCAGTTTTATTGATCAGTCCAGAACCTCGATCCTTTGGCACCACACTAAAATTTATGATGAGAAAGCTCCGCGCACAGACCATCAGAATACAACCGGCTCTATGCCTCGGTTCAATCACGTCAAGCTCAAAGCTCTGACATTTCAAATTCTCACCTCCAGAAGGCAAAGCTCTTTAAACTATCAATTGGCTCCGAGCCTCAGTTCCGTCAAGAACAAGCTCCGTGCTTTGGTTCTATCTCTCCAGGCCCTCACCTTATGATTAATACCAGCTCTATGCTTCGGTTTCATCAAAGCCTCTACGCCTTAATCCTATAAACCGGCTTCGTGCCTCGGTTCCTTCATTCCAATGCTCCGTGCTTAAGTTACTGGCCATGCGCCTCCTACATCTCAAGAAACGGCATCCAACTCGTCTCCGGAAGATGGCTTGGGTTCCACTCCATATCACAAAATCGGTGTCCAAAACATCCCCAACAGATGGCTTGGATTCCACCCCGATTACATCATTTCCTTCCAGCTCATTCGCAAGGATAGGCTACCCTACCGAGTTGCCCTCAGTTAAAGTCAGGAAGATCAAGAAAAGCAAACACACCCGCCGTGTATTGATCTACCCCAAAATACCAAAGACGATCTCCACAAAAGCATCCCCGGCAGCCCCACACTCTTTCAACTACTCTTCGCCAAAATCCTAGCTCAGTCTAGGTACGTCACACTATGGCTTTTAAAGCCCGAAGGTACGTCTTCTGTCTCTAACCCTACAAACTTTTTCTTTATTTACTGCCCCCGAACTACGGTTGGTTTGAATTTCCTCTGTGGAATACGTAGGCAGCCTCCCGGCCTGACCATAACAAAAACCTTTTTCGAAAACCCTTGGAATAGTGGTTGGACCAAATTGAGATGCTTTTACAGCTTTGACTTTTAGTCAAACATGTCTCGCGATCCGTTTGAGCTCAGTCAAAGAGGGGCATCTGTAGACACCCCAATTTGGCCTAACGATTATTTCAGGTCCCACCTTGGGGACCATCCCGATGATGAAATGGATACAGTGATTGCTGATTGACTTCTTAACAACCTTAGGACTTTCGGTAAGAACTTTGAGCCACTTGGAGGACCCAATTCAGAGCCAGACAGCCTTTCAGACAGAAATATAGAATCCTAGGAGAATCCATCTGCCGGCCGTAACATTGATTTCACGGCCTTAACATCATTTCCTCACCCGAGCAACCTGTTGCTTGAAAATCTCCCTGAGAAATCCATCCCACGGCCGCAAGATCAATACCTCGGCTGCCATATCCTTCCCTCGGCCGCCAGATTGTCCTTTTTCCAGACTCTAGAACGTTCTGTCGATTGTTTGATCCAACTACACTACCTTTTCAATGCGTTTGGGCCACGTTCAGAGATCACAACAAAGAGTTCGAATTGCATTGCAATTGCATTCGTGCATTTTGATTGGACTGAGTGAGTCACCAATTGCCTATGTAAAGGGGCCTTTGGACTCCGAAATAGAACACGAAATTCATCAGATTCATACCCTCTCAAGCCACAAAACTCTGCAGAATTAATCTCTTAAACCCTCTCTATGAAAGCCCTAACCACCCGAAGGCAGCCATCAATCCGGCGATCAAACCCCGAAGTCTCAAACCCTAACCCTAGGGTTTTTCAAGAAGCAATCAGCCAATCCCGATTAAATCCGAATCAATCAAGCTACTGAGGGATCAAGGTGGTGAGGCCCAGGGGCCTCTGGTTCGGTTTATTTATCGTTTTTATACCTAATCGTAGCATTTTGGTAATCTGCTATCTTTTCTGTCTGGTGTGAGGAAGAACATCGACCAAGGCTTCGATCCCTCGGCCGATACATCCAAACCAGGAGGATCCCTCGGTCGTGACATCAATTCACCGGCCGCGGGATCCATTTCCCTGGGACAGCTTTGTTTGCTTTCTGATTTCTGATGCATGTTTCAATTACAGTCTCGGCTCACCTTATTTACTGTTTAAAGGCATGAAAACAGACTACTTGTTTAGAATTAAATAAAGCATCTATATGTCTTGTGTTGAATGATTATGGGCTAGCCTCACGGCTAGGCAGAGAGAGGTGCCTAACACCTTCCCCTTACTGTACCTTTGGCTTCCGTATCTAGAATCTCTATCTGTTTTCGTAGTTTTAATAAACTGGGTGGCGACTTTGTTTTGATGATAACCGCTATCATGTGGCGATGTTCCTAGCCATGGGAATGTCCATGATCTTGGTTTACAAAGCAAGCAACCAAACGATATCAAACTGTATGGCGATGCCCCGTTTGGGAGGTGTCTACATGCGCGCTGGTCAGCCTGTTTCCAGAGGCTGCCTTTGCATGGGCAACTTGGCCTTTGGCCTTTACTTTAATACCCCCTCTGTTTAAGGGTTGCATTTCTAATTTATTCAGTCTGTTTGTAATTATTATTTACTTTCAGTACACATAAACTACTTGGTTTGCCACCTGGTCGAGCACTGGTCCTTCCAAAGCCTAGAAGGGGACAAAATTCAACTTGTCGGTGGAACATCAACACACGCGCGTGTATATGGCTCTGACGCTCATTGGAGAACTTGCATGCACGTAGATCCATGCATGCAAGTTGGCCACCATTCACGTCAAACTCATACAAGGCACTGTTTTGATGTTCGATCACGGTGTTGGGCTTTATCCCATTTATTCTTCAAACATTCCGTCCATCCATGCTACTCTTATCACATCTTGCAAACTGTTACAGTCATAAATCCCCGTTAAACTGTTCCCCGCCCTAATTGGCTAAAAATTGATTAATAAAAGAAGAATCATAAAGTTTTCACAAAATGCCTAAGTAGAGAACGATCTCCGGATTGGGCAAGAGGGGTGCCTTAAAACCCTTCCCCTCTTGTAACCTGGCTCCCAAACCCAAATATGGTTATGACGAACTGGTTTCCTTCACTTTCTTTTTCAAATCAATAGCGCAGCAGATGCTTCGAAATACGGTTCCTTGGGTGTCGGACCTTCAAAACTCGAGTGGCGACTCTGTATTCCGAGCGCTTGCTTCCCCGCTCGCACTCCCTCGATATTGGCCCTTGCTTTAGAAACCAGAATTTCCAAGGGCATGCTGCCCATAGTGGTGACTCTGCTGGGGATGATCGAACCGATATTAATCCATACTTAGAGTTTAATATGCTTGTGAACAATCCCTTAAAAGTTTGTTAAAATGGTGAACTTTGCGCTGCCGAAGGTTGGAATGGTGATTTAATAGGGGCTTATGTCTAGCCAATCTGATCTGGGACTTTTTCGATTGATCACTTGCGTAGTTTCCTCTAAAGATGGACTAAGTAAAAGTGAGCAAAATTTGAAAAGGCATTTTTGCGTTTTTGTGATTCTTCTTCTTCGTAATCAATTTCTAGCATTCTCATTTGCATCGATGTTGGGATAGCCTCCTTGGATCGTTCTGGTAATCCGGCATGGTTTACCGGAGCCCAGGGACCCCGAATGACCAACAACCTTCGACGATGATAAGTCATTCTACCGTTTGACTGCTACTCTGCG
This sequence comes from Rhododendron molle, assembly GCA_025413875.1. Classification (NCBI taxonomy): domain Eukaryota; kingdom Viridiplantae; phylum Streptophyta; class Magnoliopsida; order Ericales; family Ericaceae; genus Rhododendron; species Rhododendron molle. The sequence goes on along the minus strand of CM046391.1, from coordinate 29,960,159 downwards.
GTAACGCGGGCAGCAGGAGGTATATCTTGGCGTTAGTCCGAGGAACCTGTTACGAACCAAAACCGGCCTTTGCATACACAAAAGCTCTAGAACTCTCCAAACTAAGATAGGTATCCATAGGGTAAGGTCTATTTGCATCTAACCCCCATTTACTGCCTACGTGTTACTGCTTTCCCTATCGCATGCACTGTACATACATGCCATCTTGTGTAGAAGCATGTTTAGTGCGACTTCTAGGTTCTCGATCAGTTGACTCTGTCTTAAGTTTGTTAGGACCCTACTATGGCCCGTTGAAGAGTCGTGCATCTCTATGATGTGCGTTTTCAATTTTCAAAATCCTTAGAACAAAGGGACTTTAGGAAATCAAAAATTCCTATACCCTTTTCTATATACCTGATTGAGGTTCCAAACAGAAAACGAGGAACAATAGAGAGAGTGCTATGATGCTTACACCAATAAGGTAACAAGTGCCTCGTCACTTACATCGCCCGGTTAACAGCGTTGTACCGCTCATGCCATTCTGGTTATGGCATCATAACAGTCATGCCGAGCTGTTCCAATTTGAAAAGTTGAAACTCCAATTAGTGGGATGCTCATCCTTTAGCCTCATTTGCTTCAGGTAAAGATACACATTCGAAAAGAATTCTGAGGATTCTGGCAGTGTCCAAACATCTTGAGACAGATTTGTCTTCTAGTTTTAGAGTCTAGGATGACACTGACGACGCCGGCTGCAACTGTGCTCTAGTCTTTCATTTAGATTAAAGTTACTGCAAGACCCCGATTAAGCCTTCTTTTACTTTACTGCAAGTTCTGAGCCATTGCACCCCCAAGGAAAGTATCGAAGCGAAAGGGTAAACCCACTTGAGAACGTCTGCATCTGAATCTGATTCAAAGACTTGTTAGGCTTGAATCCCAGTCGGTCACAACGGAAGACTCTTCGAGCTTTCTATTGGTCGCTCTACAATCAGGCTCACCATCGATCCTACAAGAAGGACAGCCAGCTTCCCCTTCTTCTGCATCGAGAACTTTCGAAACACCTACCATGTCAAGTCAGCCACAAGCACGACCACTCTCTCTAGAAGACATACTCATGAACCTTCAGACTGGCATCATTGCCATTCAGCAAAGGGCTACTCAAACAGATGCCAACATCGCCTATTTGAATGACCTCTTTGACACTCATCTCCCCCCAACTGTCCAAGAGGAGGGCAAGACTGAGGAGGATGTTCATGCACAGCCCATCATGGTCGAAGATCCGAATAATCCGGACGAATCTGTTTCCAAAGCTAAGAAGATCAAGGCTAGTGGGATCGATTAGGATCGTCTATGTCTTTACTCAAACGCCAGGCTTCCTAACAAGTTCAAAATGCCAAACTTGGCTAAATTCGATGGGAGCGGTGATCCCAAGACTCATCTCTACAGTTACCATTCCGCCATGAAGCTATTGTTAGTCGAACCTGAGGCAATGTCTCTGTTGTTTCCTCAGACTCTCTCAGGCCTTGCTTTCCATTAGTTCTTGTCACTCGACATCGCCAAGAGGAGTACTTGCGAGGACATCAGGGCTGCGTTAATTTCGCAGTATAGCTACAATTCCTAGCTGAAAATGACAACCCGAGAGCTAGAATCCACCAAGATGGAGGCAAATGAGTCTTTTGCAGATTTTGTCAAAAGGTGGAGGGCCAAAGCCGCTCTAATGACTGAGCGCCCCAGTGAGAGAAACCAACTCCGATCCTCATCATCTCCCGTAATCTCCAGCCAGATTACGCCAGGCATCTTGTGTTAGTTCAAGCCTCCACCAACTTCGAGACCTTCTTCGAATCTGGCCTAGCCATCAAGGATGCACTGCAAAGTGGGGTTCTATCAAAGGGGGAATCTTCTAACCCTCTGAAATCAAAGCCTAGGGCATACTCCAGGAATACCAATGCACTGTTTGGGGGTGGTACCTACTCCAACACGGCAACCAGTGGCACTAATGGCACTTCCGCCAATACTACCAACCACATCGTTGATGTCAATCAGGTGAAATCACCACAGAATAACTGGCCTCGCACTCAACCCTGCAGCTTCTCTACCTTCGAGGCGCCTTTGTCCTCGGTCATGGAGAAGTTAATCAACTCAGGGCATTTGAAACCCCTCGATCCAACTCCTCTACCCAAAAATCCTTCAGCTAACTTCAAAGCTAACCTTTAGTCTGCCTACCATCAGGGAGCTGGTCATTTTACAGATTCCTATTTCCGTCTCCAACACGCGATTCAGGATCTCATAGATGAGGGGACTCTCCAAGCTCCGCCTCTAGCAATTCCAAAGCCAAACATCCTTTCAAACTCATTGCCTAATCATAAAGTTGTCCCACATATCAGCTAGATATCCCTCAGCTCCACTTATATCAACCCTAACTCCGCCATATTCAACCCCACTGACCATATTATCCCAGTCAATCAACCTAGGCCGGTTGTACCTCTCCCACTTGGGCCCGGAACCGAAGTTTCTTACATACATTTAGAGGAAGGTCAATCTTCCGATGCTAATGCACCTTTAGGATGCTTGCAGAATGGGGCGTATATCTTCAACGTGTCTATCAGTGACCTCTTCCATCAATCAATTCCTGCGGTACAGCTCAATTTTGCCTCTTCCAATGATAGCCCATACCTTAATATAAATGATCCTAACCCCTCTCTCAGTCTGTTGGACCTGTTTCGGTCTGGTATGCCACTTCCAAAAGTTGACATGCAAGCTATAGGTTGGGCCATGGCTGACAGTATGGACTATGCTACTCTTATAATCAACGAGCAGGTAGAACTCGAGCTAGATGGATTCCCACAGCAGCTTGAGTATCTCCCCTCCGATCAAGCCTGATACGATGGATGGGTCGCCGGTCATAAGGCGGCAATACTTGATCCCCTGGATGGCATCTCCTTATACATGCTATTTCAGCAGGCTGAACCTCTGGTCCCCGAAGAAGAATACTACTGGGACCCCGAGCCGAATTGGCACACTCCCATGGATTTGGATCCTAATCCTCTCCAAGGCTATGTTGAGCCGGATTGCATGACTCATTATGTGGAGGATGATCTTGTTCAAGAAGATCTTCATGTTTGAGGGGATCATAGCTCTGTTCTCAACTCAACTTTGACTCAGTTTGTGATGTTGGTCACGACCCCTGTTCTTACATTGTTAGTGAGGAATTCTCGCGCCCCGATATTCTTTATCCCAATAATAGGGACTGTAGCATCATGGTCGCGGACCTTGTTCTGCCTGCTGATCTTTGGGATTTTGAGGAGGTGGTCGACATTCAAGTTGGAACAGAAGTTTGGGCTGTCAATCGCTCTTTGGTCGATGGTGGTCTTTAGGATGTTCCTTTCATTACCGATCTGGAGCCTCTTGCAGAGGTTGCGACAGTCAAAGGATTTGGCTGATGATTTGGGGTTAGACATGGAAGTACCTAAAGCTACAACAGTCAGTGACAAAGGAAAATGCAAACTGTGGGAGGTCCCTTCTGGTTTTTGGGATGTGAATGAAGACCCTCAAGTCGTGCCTTCTTTGGGAAACGTTCATAACATTACGAGGAGTGGACGGATTTTTCAGCCTGCTAATCTGCAAGCTGGGAGTTTGTCCAACCCTTCTAACCAAAGGAACGAACCCTTTGCTTTCCCAAAGTCTGCACTGCTTGAGGTACCAGCTAGCCTACCAAATGCTGATCTGGTTCAAAGGCAACTTGAGCGGATTCCCGCTGCCATGTCAATCTGGGGACTAATCTGTTCTTCTCGTGAGCACCGTCAGAAGTTATGCCACACTCTCTCTCGCCTCGAAGTTTAGGTTGACGTCATTCGTGAGGCAATGGTATCTCTTATCCTCCCTCCTACCCCCAAGCACACTGTGGTCTTTACTGATAAGGACCTGCCAGTCGAAGGGGTCGACCATAACCGCCCCTTGCATATCACTGTCAAATGCCAAGGACTCTGGGTTCCGACCGTCCTCATAGATAACGGCTCAGCGATCAACGTTTGCCCTATGAGGGTAGCTTATCGTCTGGGACTAGCTAAGAAGGACTTTGCACCTTCCAACTTGGCTGTCAAAGCATATGATGGCATGCGTCGTATGATCGAGGGCACTCTGGTGCTCAAGCTCAATGCTGAGGGCTTCGAGATGGACGTTGAGTTCCATGTCGTCGACATTTCCGCTACCTTCAACCTACTGTTTGGGCAGGCCATGGCTCCATCGATCAGATATCATGGCTGTGCCGTCTACTCTACACCAAAAGGTCATTCTGGGACTTCCTACTGGCACACTTACAATCTGCGGAGATTCGAGCATTCGCCCACTCAAGGAAGACGGAACTCCCATTCTGGGGATTTTGTACATAGAGGAAGATGTTGATCTCGAGGGTTTCTCGTTCGACACTTTCGATTCAGTTTTGGCCATCAACATGGATGGGAACTTCATCATAAGCTCTGTCGCACTGGACATTATGAGAAGGATGTCCTATCTACCTGGCCTGGGTTTAGGGATTCACCAACAAGGGGTCCCGGAATTCCCTTGTAACGAACCTGATTTTTAGTCAATAAAAATTTCGTTAAAAATTTAAATTTTATTTTAATTCCTTGGATTTCATTTTTAATATCCAAAAATCCGTCGTTACTGTCTAATAAAAATTTCGTTGTTAATATTCGAAAATTCTTTTATTACTCTTGGATGATTTATAATCGTCTTCTAAATTTCTTATTATCCGTCATGGCTAGATTAAAACCTTGTAATTACGATTTTTGGCTGCAAATCCTACTAGACTAGTGTCGTTAGTTTTAACAAACTAGTTAAAATAACCTAACTACCAATTGCCTCTTAACCCTTGGTGAAGTTCTTAAACCTTTTGACCCTTGAACCTTTTGAACCCTTTGAGCCTTGTGAACCTCTCAACCCTAGATGAACCTCTTGAACCTTTTGAACCCTTTAGCTTTTAACCATTGGATGATAAATGTTAGGGAAATCTTTAACCATTGGACAATAGGAAAACTTAGTTTATTCTACCAATAGTACTTTACTAGATTTTATTAGTACATAAATATAGTTATATATATATATACACATGCTTAAAGTACTTAAGTATTAATTAAGAGTAGAAAGTACCTCACCCTTTTATCCATTGGACGATAATGGTTAGGAGAATTATCACCCATTGGTTAACAGTTAGTCTTGCCAACAAAGCACTAAGATCCATTAAATTAGTCATTCATTAGATTTTCCCATATACTTGAAAGATTAAAGAAATAAGATATGTACCATAAGAATATATTATCCTAGGATTCTATACGTACAAAATATAGTATTTTAAAGGGACATGTGCTTATTAGAGTAGTTAATTAGGATTTGAAATCTACCAAGATTATGTAGGACCCTAAAGTACATACATATATATATATATATATATATATATATATATATATATATATATATATATATATGTGTGTACACATATATATATATATATATATGTATACACATATATATATATATATATATATATATATATATATATATATACACACACACACACACACACACTACCATGTGCTTGATTTCCTTGTTTTATTAAGGAAATCTCATTTACTTGAATTTCTACTAGATTGCTATTGTACTTATATATAATTGTGTGTATATATATATAGAGTCCCCTTCTAATAAGGACCACCTCATTTTAATAAAATGAGGACATCCCTTTCCCGATTGAATTTTGATGATTCGAGCCGCTCAATGTGTTCAGAAAGTGATTTTAAGGGTACCCGTGTGAAATCAGCAAAAAAAAAAAGACCGGAAAGGGCTTCATCCAAACAGTTTTTGTTTATTTTTTATCGAACGGTTCAAATAAAAACTGCACAAATCAAGCTTTTCCCGGTCTTTTTTTTTTTGCCGATTTCTCACGGGTACCCTTAAAATCACGTTCTAAACACATTGAGCGGTTTGGATCATCAAAATCCAATTGGAAAATGGGAGAAATTGAGAGGTCCTTATTTTAACTAAGATAATATATATATATATATATATATACACTTCCAAAGTACATAGGAGAGAGAGAGAGAGAAAGAGAGAGGGGAAGGAAGAAAGGAGAGATTTGGTGTACCTTAGCCTTGATCTTCCTTGATTTCTCTTTGGTACTTTCATATGCTTTCAATCTATGGTGATATACTTGACCAAGCAAAATCTATTTTTCATTGTCCATATTTGTAAATTTTCCATTTTTAAACTTGTACAAATCGTCTGTTAAAAAAAAAAAAAAAAACTTGTCCAAATCCTCCTTTCTTCCACCATATCTTCCATAATCAAATCAAACCTAGACTTGCATGCCTAAAACTAGGTATAGGTTGTCCAACCAAAACTTTTACCCATTGGACCATAAATGTTAGAGGAATATTTATCCATTGGACAATAAGCCAAGCTTTGGCCTATAAATGGCAAGCCATTTCAAGCATTCAACTCACACCTTCACTCCTTTTCTCTAGAAGCCATTTCTGTTTTTCCAGACAGCTTACTGCCCTTCACAAATCCTCATTTTTCTCCTGCTTAAACTAGTTTTTAGAACTAACTTCCTTCGGGAAAGTTGTAGAACACTTCGAGACCTTCAAGTTAGACCCAAGAACCATCCTAATCGGTCAAGAAATGACTGAGATATTGACATCCGAAGTTCAGTAAAAATCTCGGATTTCCAGTTCCAGACAGCTTACTGTCACTCCCTTTATCACCATTTTTCTCCTACCTAAACTAGTTTATAAGATCAACTTCCTTCACAAAAATTGTAGAACTTCTCGAGTTTCGATTTCGACCCAAGAACGACCCTATTCGACCAAATATTAACTGAGTTACTGCCATCCAAAGTTTGGTCTAGATTTGTGAGTTTCACCGCCCGTAGAATTTTCCTAGCTTATTCGGCCCCGACTAGTTTCGGACCAAGGTAGATGTATCTTAACTCTTATCTCTAAGTATAGTAGAATGTCCTTATTCTCTATCGCTAAGTATATCTTGTGTGCATCTTGAGTTGTATGTAGATTAATCTCTACTCATTTTCCCTAGTATAACTTTAGTTATGTTTGCTTATGATAAGGCTAGTTACGGTATAGAATTCGTATGATCATGACTAGAAGTTAGTTCATTTCTTACAATGTTTGGAAGCATGATAGTTAGTATAATTGTTCGGCTAATGATGGTATTAACATGTTGAATAAACGATTCTTAAACCAATAAACATATGTTGTTTTGAACTTTCCAAAAGAAAGAAAGCACGTATTTTGAAATATAAGAATGTATTACTTGAATTAAAGTATATTGATCGTACGGATGGTGATGAACTTGTTTACATGTTGCTTGCATTACTTGTGATTGTTGATAAAGCATAAGTGATTTTCCACTCCAAAGGTGTCCGTCCATGTGACACTATGCTTTAAAATGTGTGTTAAATGATGGGCATGATTTTGTGATAACATGAGCATGTTAAATAATATAGAGTTGGATGATCTTGCTAGTTTAGTTTCAAGATTACAATGAATGATTCATGTGTGAGTGTGAAAAGTCCTACCGCGGAGTCTAGTCATGAAAACGAGACACGAAAACCAAGGAAAGTAGAAACATGACACTTAGGGTGTGTTAATGACAAGTTGTGTATTTGAAAACCACAATGTGGCCGGACTTGCCCATTGTGTGGTGTGCGTGTCTAAAAGAAAGATTTGTGAAAAACCCAATGAGAACCCAGAGCGGCGGAATCATTGTGGGGATACTCGGGAACCCAGAGCAGCGGAACCGAGGGATGAGTTGTGGTTTGGTTATCCGTGGAGAGGAGCCAACGCAATTGTTTTAATGATTTTCGAAAACCCAAATGGGAACCCGGAGCGGCGGAACCATTGTGTGATACTCGAGAACCCCGAGCGGCGGAACCGAGGATGAATTGTGGATTGGTTATCCATGGAGAGGAGCCAATGCCAAATTCAATGTTTTTGGGTGCCAATGGGAACCCGGTGCGGCGTAACCATTGTGAGGATACTCGGGAGATCGGAACGGCAGAATCGAGGTTGGGTGTGTTAAAACGGATTTTTGAAATGTTTGGTAAAGTGAAAACGAGACACAGTCTACGATGAGTCGCGTAGGAGAAATTCAAATATCACAGACACCAACGTTAAATTAAGGAATGTAGATGTGTCATTGTTGTTATCTCTATCGAATATGCATGTGTTGTTCATGACCTTGTACGCTATATCTATGATTTGCTAGGTGTAAGTTAAGGAATGTAGCTCATGGTGTTACCTTTGGTGACCCTGACATGTTATACTGATGGCGACGCTGGTATAATGTGTCAGACTTTGTTGATGATCAAGGAGAGCTGTTCACCTGGGAGGCCTTTAGAGCTGAGGAACTGGCTTGGTTGGAGGAGCAGGCGGAGCTGTAGATAGGAACCCTAGTTCCCTCCTTGTGTAATTGTAGGGAGGTAATCCCGAACGGGTACAAACATGACCTGAACACGTGGTGCGTGGGGCCCAGGAGTAAAGGTAATCAAAGCGTCCGCCGTGTAGTACGGTGAACGGCAATAAAGGCCGGAGACAAGAGAGGTCCCAGGTCCAAGATACCCGCGCAGGGGTATGGTCCAAAGAGCAAGGGAAGGTCTTGGACCAGTCGCAAGGTAAAGGGACCAGTGATATGAGAAATCATCGGTCCAGATAGGCTGTTCGGCAACGAGAAGGCCGAATAGGAGCAGCATCCTGGGTTAGTCAGCAGATGACACTCTAGAAGGATCCAGAAATGGTAATACCCAGTTAGGAAATGAGATCTGGGGAAGATACCCAACGGGAATGGGGTGAGCGCCCAATTAAGGAAAAGATTCCTAAATGGTCTATAAGGAAATATGCAGTTAAGGGAACGAGAATCCTTGATACTCTGGGTTCCCTATATGAGAAAGAAAACTTAGGGCAACGAGATGGCTTGGACAACAAGCATATGTGGATCTATAAATATGAGGTAAACCTAGAGGTAAAGGTAGGCAGTTCTTGGCTATACGTTCGATACCTACTGAGAGTTAGAGTTTTTTACTAGTACGAGATACTAACTTTGGCATCGGAGGGCCTTTGCCACGAGGACGCAAAGGTGCGCTCACTCTTTGTCTGTTTTACAGGTTCAACTCCGGTAGTGTGCTAGGGTTCCGGTGAGGGGTCCAAAGTAGCCGTTACGTTTTGGTGTGGTTCAAAGGCTCTTTCGTTTTCCTTCACTTACAATTGGCGCCGTCTGTGGGAAACAAAAGAGATTCCTTTGAAAAAGCGACCATGGTGGAAGAAGATCCAAAAACCCCACTTGACCCAAACAATCAACTGGGTGCGGGAGGTGATAAGTCCCCACCCGACCCTCCGAGAAAGCCTGACGGTGGGCATGCAAGGAGGACTACAAGCAAGGACCGCCCATTGACTGTCCGTGGTGATCACAAGAATAAAGAAGGAAGAACGGCCACAGAATCCACGAGAAGGAGTAAATCCCACCATGGGAGAGAATCAGTTGCACGTTCGAAAAGTGTGCACAGCAGGGAGGACATCCTGGACACAAAGAGACAGGAAATAGAGGAGTATGCTCGTCTGATTAGGAGGCAAGAATACGAGATTAAGCAACTGCAACGGGTACGAGAACATCCAGAGGATTCTGGGCTTTCATGAAGAAAGTCCAGAGGAGGAAGGCTGACTGTGGCGGAGTACAAGAGAGCTTCTTCACGAAAAAGAAGAAACAGGAGTCTCACTCCAAAACGACTGAGGGCTTCTTCACGAAAAGGAGAAGCAGGAGCAGAGGCTCTACCCCCGAGGAAGGAGGGACCAGAAAGCACCACAGGGGCAGGTACGAGAGACCTGATTCCGACTGGGAGAGGAATGACACCCGGGCTGCAAAGGTGCCAGAAGAGGGAACCATGTCTGCACGAGGAGTAGCACGGAAGGCCCTTAGCAACATAGCGACGTCTCCTTTTGCAAAGAGATTGCAGGGCGCAAGGTTGCCGAGCAAGGTAAAACACGGGACGTTTATCCTGTACGAGACCAATGCAGACCCGGTGGCTCACATACAACATTACCAGCAGACGATGTTTATGCACGACAGCGATGACGAGATCATGTGCAAGATGTTCCTATCTAGTTTGGGAAAGGTGGCCCTGTCTTGGTTCCACAAGCTGGGGCCGAACACCATACGAGGATGGAGACATTTGGCCGAGGAATTCACTGCTCGGTTCCTGATGAGCAGGAAGCCACCCAAAGCTTTTGAGAGCCTCTCGGTTATGAAACAGGGGAGAATGAGCCGATCAGGGCCTACGCCAAGAAGTATTGGGAGACTTTCAACGAGATTGAAAGTTGCAGTGAGGAGTATGCAATAACAACGTTCAAGACTGGGCTGCCTGTTCGGGGGGAGCTACGAAAGTCCCTAAACATGAGCCCAGTGAGCACACTAGCAAAGCTGATGGAACGAATTGAGCAGCACGCCAAGAACGAGGATGACATACTACGGGAAGACGGCAAGCTAAGTGTCGAGCAAGTCAAGGGCCCTGCGAAGAAGGCGGATAAGCTCGAGCCCAAGACTTACAAAGAGAGGAAGGAGCATGGGCAGACTAAGAAAGAGTCATACTAGGAAAAGCAGGCCCCTGACCCAAAGTCTTTCTTCTTAGTAACGACGGTTTAGAAAGAACCGATTTATCGAGTTCTTTATCGAAAAAAGAACCATCCGTACTTTAAGTGGCCTCCAAGGCTGGAGGGTGATAAAGATGCAAGAATAGCTACGAGTCAGCACTGCAGTTACCACAAGGACTGGGGTCACATGACGGAGGATTGCGAGATGTTTAAGCAACACCTTGATGACCTGGTCTCACGTGGGTATCTGAAGGAGTTCATCCAAGAGGAGCACAGGGGTGCTGAGAAAGAGATGGAGCTGGATTACGAGCAGAATCTAAGGGGCGTGATCCATATGATACATGGATTGGCCACGCCTTATACGAGAAATAAGGTGAGGTTGCTCCAGAGGCAGGTGAAACACGACCAGCATGTGATGCGGTTGGGAAAGAAACGAGGACGAGAAGCGGAAGGATGCGATGAGGGCATAGTCTTCACGGATAAGGACCTGGGAAGAGTCCAGGTGCCGCACAATGATGCTCTTGTCATAACCCTGCGAATTGGGGAATATGACATGGAGAGGATCCTGGTGGATTCAGGAAGTTGCACTGAGGTGCTTTATTACGACGCATTCAAGAAACTGGGATTGGCACAGGCGGACTTGGTACAGTCAGTAACCCCGTTGGTCGGGTTCAGTGCAGGAGCAGTTTGGCCATTGGGTAAGGTGACCCTCCCTGTTCAGGCAGGAACAGTAGTGCTGAGAACCGACTTCTTAGTGGTGGACGTGCCATCTTCCTATAATGCGATTATAGGAAGGACTTGGTTGCGTAAGATGAGGGCAGTTTCCTTCACCTACCATCAGATGGTAAAGTTTCCAGGGTCCAATGGTATCGAGAAAATAAGGGAGAACCAAAAGACAGCCCAACAATGCTTGGTGTCCATAATCAAGAAGGCACCCAAGGCACGGTTGGTGCAAACAGTCGAGGTTACCAACTAGCCGACCATTGAGGATGTCGAAGGGAATCCGGCCGAGAATGTCACGCCCTCAATTTTTGACATAAATAAAAATAGCTTTTCATAAATAAAAATCCTCACATTATCTTATATGATACCCCAAAAGAGTTCATCATGTCCTAGTCATTAAATTACTGTTCCAACTCCGAGAGTTTGAATATATTACATCATTAAAAGATATAGAGTTAAGGTTACATTTCAATCCCAAAACATGTTTTACAAAATGTCAACGAGTCTCCTTTACCACCTCTTCAGAAAATATGCTTTAGAATGCATGCACTTCACTCCATGCTACTGCTCCGAGATCATACTTGAAAATGATAGGTTGAGCTACACTAGCCCAGTAGAGAAATCTACACAACTATTATATGAAAATGGACGAATGGTAGAATGAATAACTGAAGCAAGGTGCGGTATATCAAAGGGGAAACAAAACACGACAAGAAATTATCCCAAAGTCGACGACGTTATTGAAGCACCATGACTACATGCCAAGACTCTAGATTAACCATGAGAACTACTATCTATACGACTTTCTCATGACTGCCACTACCCCTCATCTTTCTTTCAAATCACCAATCCGATGTCTTGACTTATGAAACTATCATAATCGAAGAATCACAATGCCAATGTCTTTCATACCATTCACACTTTCACAAGGATAGCCCATTTCCATTCACATCGTGCCACCATTTCCTTTTCGTTCTGTGTCATGAGTAAAAGCTCCTGCCGGGCCATTTACGGAGTCCTGATACTCCCCACTAGCACCTCTCTCACTGATGGAGCTAATTCAAGTCACCCATCATAGGTCGTCGTACCCAAAATTCCTCCTATATACTTTACAACTCAGTCGTTCATCTCAACCACGTATAATGAATTCACAACGAAGACTTATTCACATAGAAGTAGCACGGATAATTTCACCTCAATCAACTCGCTTTTATTACGTTATTAGTTTCTCATCACCATACAAGCACTCACATATCAAGAGATATTCTCTAATGTCAATTCATAGATTTCCACCTTGCGACTCATAAAACTGTACAAGTTACGCAAGAATTGTATCGCATATCAAACATAAAAAAATTGTCCCTTGTATTCATGCCTAACATTGTTTAACTCAAAAGAGTGATCTACGTATTTATTTCTCACATCGTATGTCAACACATACAACATTCGCCCACCTATATTTCTTATGTTCACTAAACCCTCGTTTCGGTGTCAAAGGACTCATACGGAACCCAACAACCACTACAAAGCCTAAAGTGCATCACTAGGCTTGTCAAACCATTCAATGAAGTATTCAAAAGAACTTAAGAGCATTCGTGTCTCACCCACACGATCCTAAGGGGAAGGATTTACCAACGTATACAAACATATCTATCTTATTTCGGCTACCAAACCTTATCGGTTAAGAATTGAGAGATGAAACCACCCCCATTGGAAAGTAGACCTTCCGTACATGAATTTCGATATAAAATTTGCCCAAAACAAAGTTCGGATGAAAAAGTTATGCCCGTTCGGAGTTTTTCCAAAAATGCTGATTTTTGAATACCTACCGGTAGGAGACCAGAATTTCCCAAAAGTGACAGATTTTTGAATACCTACCGGTAGGTATTCAATACCTACCGGTAGGAGACCAGAATTTCACAAAAGTGAAACTACTGGACATCGTTTCTACTGGTAGGTCCAAGATTCCTACCGGTAGGAATTGGGCTTTCAGTGCACGATTCTCAGATTTGCAAGAACAACTCCAACAACAAAACCAACGATTTTGGGCACGATTTAGGTACCAAATCAACGCATAAACATATAATAGAGGTGAGAAATCCCTACCTCGAAGTCGAAGAACGAAACCCAAGCTCAATCAAGCAAGCCTTAGCTCCGAAAATCTTGAATCAACCGAATACTCCTTTTCGAGCTAAACCCAATGAAATACGAGCTCAATATCGCGTGTGGAAGGTGGAATGAAGGTTAATCTTCATGGGTTTTGAGTTCTTGGGTGAGGTTTTGTGGGAATGTGAGAGTGAGAGAGAGCCGGGCAGGAGAGAGAGAACCGAGAGAGAGACGTGAGTTGAGAGGATGAGAGAAAATGATTCTCTACACCACACACACACCTATATATAGCCATACACTTGTAATTTTCACTTGCACCCCTCCACTAGCAATCTTACCACAATAACCCCAAATCATACAACCACTTATCGTTATTATTCACATAATTTGCAACTCAAGCTTTTATCAAGCATCAAAATTATTAAAATTTAATACGGGTCTCTACAGAGAAAGTAGTGGAAGGATTGAAGAAGGTCCAGATCAACGAGAATGATCCCGAAAGATATTTCCTAATTGGAAAAAACCTGTGCAAAGAATAAGAGGAAGAGTTGGTGAAGTTCCTCAAAGAGCAAGTCGATGTGTTTGCTTGGGTACCCGAGGAGATGCCTGGGGTGGATGCAAACGTAATTTGCCACCACCTGAATGTGGATCCGCAACACAAGCCCGTAATGCAGAAGAAGAGACGATCTGCTGTACCGCATGTGGACGCTATAATCGAGGAAGTTGACCGTTTGCTTGAGGCAAAGGCAATACGAGAGGTATACTACCCAGAGTGGTTGTCCAACACAGTGGTAGTTAAAAAGAAGGATGGGAAGTGGCGAGTTTGCGTCGACTTCAAAGATCTAAACAAGGCGTGTCCAAAAGACAGTTTTCCCCTTCCTAGGATAGATCAGTTGGTGGATGCAACAGCTGGGTATGGGCGTATGAGTTTTCTCGACGCTTATCGAGGATATCACCAGATAGCCATGTACGGCCCCGATCAGGAGAAGACATCCTTTATCACACCACAAGGGCTATATTGTTACAGTGTTATGCCCTTTGGTCTGAGAAATGCGGGAGCAACTTACCAGAGACTAGCAACAATTATGCTAAAGAAATTGCTCGGCAAGACCATGGAGGTATACATAGATGATATGGTGGTGAAGAGCAAGGAGAAGCGGGACCACATCGCTGATCTAAAAGAAGCTTTCGAGATACTGAGGGAGTACAAGCTAAAACTCAATGCCTCGAAATGTGCATTTGGAGTAAGTTCTGGGAAGTTCCTGGGTCACCTTGTGACCATTGGAGGGATGGAGGCAAATCATGATCAAATAACGGCTTTGCAGAAGCTCCAGAGTCCAAGGACCACGAAGGAGGTCCAATGACTGACAGGGATGGCTGCAGCTCTTAACAGGTTCATTAGTCGGTCTAGCGACAAGTGTAGACCTTTCTTTCAGTTGCTGAAGAAAAGGGAAGGTTACGAATGGGGAGCAGAATGTGAGCAGGCATTCCAAAACCTGAAGAAGTACTTGGCGGCAGCCCCACTTCTGTCCACTCCTGAGCCTGGTGAGATCTTGACCTTGTACTTAGCAGTCTCTGAGCATGCTGTTAGTGCAGTTGTAAACACCCCAATTTGGACATTTTGAATTTCCTTAATTTGTGGCCCGGAGGCTCCCCGATGATGAATTTGGATTGAAACAAGCCCTGGACCGTTCAGGACAATACTTCTTGGAGGACTTTAAAAGGAAAGTAAGGAGTCAAAATCAGTCTCAAGCGCTCAGGAACAGTCCTAAGCGCTCCAAACTATTTTCAAAACCTGGGATCTGACAAATTCTCGAGCGCTCGAGAATAAACTCCCAAGCGCTCGAGAGTGCTCCTGAGCGCTCGAGACTTCTGTGCTGCCCAATGGATGATGGAGCTTCACCACTTCCCATGCAAACCATCATTACAGCCATTTCAGCCGTTGCAAACTTCAGACAACATTCCACCTCAGTCAGAGGGGAGTCAGGTCTGGAGATTTGTTTTTGGTTCCAAATTGCATTTCCTAAAATGGGACCATAGGTTATTTTGCCTATATAAGGCCTCATTCCAGCTCAAACAGGGAAGAGAACTCTCTCTCTCTAAAAAAACCTCTTTGACTGTTCAAAGAGAGCCATTTTCCATACCTTTCAAAATTTCATTTTCAAAAGAAGAACAACCAAAAACTGAAGACATCAAGAAGATGGAGGAAGTTTAGACCATTTCTAGCCTCTGATCTTCTGAAGTTTTCATTTCCTTTTCATCTTTCAAAGCTTTTTCTTCAAGGAGCAAAGTCCTAGTCTAAAAGGTAGAAGTCTTCTACCTAAGTGTCAAGCAAGCAAAACAAAAAAAAACAAGGGCTGTTTTCCTTTTTGAGGGAGGTCCCTCAACCTTCTCAGTCTTTAATACTGAGCATGGGTTGAGAGACTTTCAGTGTAAAAACAAGAGCAAATGGGTACAAATGCATTTTCTGTGCTAAGCCTACTGGAATCACTCCCGAGCGCTCGGGACTACTCTTAAGCGCTCGAGAGTGACTCCAGTCATGTTTTCCTTCGTTTAAGCGTTTAAATGGACATGAAAGAGTAGTGAAATGTGTTTTCATACAGATCAGTTCTCTTGAGATGTGTTGGTGCAAAAGATCTTCATTTTTCAGAGAGAAGTGAAGAAAATCATTTTATTCAAGGACATGCAGAAGAGTGGGATTTAAGAATTTAAAAAGAGAAATTTTCGTACTTCAAAAATACAAGATCTAGTGTACCAGCACATTACAATGAGTGTACTAGTGGGTTGAAGTCAATTCTGGGGTGTAGATCACTCCCGAGCGCTCGGGTTCACTCCCAAGCGCTTGGGAGTATCTGCATGCAGCTTCAGTCCATTTTTCTCCTAGTTTGATCCTCATACCGCCTTTGTATGTCCATGCATGCATCCCCTTTTGTCTCTTACAACTGTTAAACCATTTTTCAAAATGGCAGGGATGCATGGCTTGGCAGAATGGGGGCAGTTCCTAGTCTATTAAGCTGACCTCACTCTACCAAGCCTCTGTTGAGCTTGTAAAATGTTTAAGATGATTTCAGTTTGCATTTTTAGTGCTATATTCTGTTGTGCTAACATGATCTGCAGGTTGAGTATGTGGTACTCCCAAGCGCTCAGGAGTGCTTTCGAGCGCTCGAGAGTGTGTCAGTGACAGGATTTTCTAGTTTCTGTTATTTTGCATTCATTCATCATCTTCCATCATCCTTTGTACACATGCACATGCATGCACCCCTCTGTACTTGATATACCTATGGATACCTAGTAAGTGACTTAATGAAACAAAATCTTTTGAAAATCTCACAAATGTTTAGTAGAGACCGATTTCGAATCGGGCGAGGGGGGTGCCGTAAAACCCTTCCCCCCTCGTAACATGGCTTCCGAACCCTCAACGAATCTCTGGTTTTCCATTCAAATCTATCATTTTCAGAATAAAATGGTTTCTCGGATGGCGAGCCACAAATCCGGGTGGCGACTCTTCAAAAAACTTTTGATTCGATTCAATTAGATTGAAAACGGAGTTTTTCGGGCCGCCCCGATCCACCCGGGGCTGTGGTAGCCCATAGTGGCAACCCCGCTGGGGATATGATTTAATTGATACTTGAGAGAAATTGGTACGTTGACAAAACGGCCCGCATCCCTTAAGCATTAATTAAATTAGTGAGCCAAGCTTGAAAAATATTTGTGGGATTTTCAAAGGATTTTATTTCATTTTCTATTTCTTGTATATATATCTTGTGCAGCCCCGCTGTTGTGTTTTGGCAATCCTACCCGGCTTGCCAGTGATGGGGAATCCCGGAATGCTCAGCAACCCTCGACCGTGATGAGTTATCCCTACCGTTTGTACCATTATTGGGTGTACGCTCAATAATGGGAGGTATACTTTGATTCTAATTCGGGGAACCCTCTTCAAGCCAAAACCGGCCTTTGTACATGCTTAGCGAGCCATAGAACCTTCCAAACTAGGACAGGAACCTACAGGGTAGGACTACGTGCTATATTCTGTTTACGTGCTGCATTGCATCTCGCATTGTCATGCCGTCAGCCACGATTCTCGAGACTCGCTCGCGCGATCTTTGGAAGGTTGCCAAGACCCGATGAAGAGTTACGCACCTTAGTGCATGTTGCTTAAATCACACAAGTCCTCGAACCCAAAGGAAACCAAAATTTCGCTAAGTCCTTGACTAGTATTTAATTGGGATTTAACCGAAGGAAAGGAATGGGAGCAGAACATTGTAATACCAACACTATACAGGCTAAAAGCAAGTGTATCGCTTACGGCGCTTTGATTATCGTATCACATTGTTCACCCCGAGTCATTCCGAACCAATGGTCGAATTGTCAATGGAATATTAGCCAAATACTTAGCTTATTTTAGCATCTTTTAGGAATCGACGGTTCCTAAATGAGGATACGCCCCAAAAATCCGAGGATCAAGGCCATCTCCCGTAAATCAATCATTTTCAAAAACAAATATAGAGTCGATGACGGTGACGATGGTGCACTCATTTTCTAAAATCATGCGCAAATTTCATAAAAATGGGAACAGGAACCGCGTCTGAGCACAAGTTTTTGCTTTGCTGTCAGTTCTAAGCGATTGGGCCAAAGAAGAAGAACATCATACCCTCCTGGACCAGAGCCCTTGGGCAGAGATTGGAGCGGCTTCGACTTGGGTCAGATCCTGGCAGTGTTTCGGACTTTCAGGAGGAAATGGATATAATGATCGGGAACCTAAACCCAAACCCCAATCCAAACCCGAGCGGAAGCAACCTGAACCCGAATGCTGGCAATCCGAACCTCAACCCTAATGTCAACCCGAGTGGAAACAACCCAAACCCAAACGGAGGCGAGCCAAATTCGAATCCTAACCCCATTCCCAATCCCCATCCAAATCCTAACCCGAACCTGGGAAATTTGCACGGAGAAATGGGACAGATCAGAGAGGATATCCAATGCCTGGGCGAACACACTAATAACCAAATCGCCCAACTCATGATGATGATTACTGGAGTTGTGCGACGCCTTCCACCGCAAAGCTCGAATCAAAACCCAAATCCTATCCCAAACCGAAATCCAATTCCGATCCCTAACCCAATTCCTATCCCAAACCCAAATCCAATTCCTGTCCCAAATCCAAATCCAATTCCCAACCTAAACTTCAATCCTAACCCTAATCTGAATCCGAACCCGGAACAGCTGGTCCTTGATTTGGAAACCCCACAAAACCCTGAGATGGCAACAGTATTGGCAAAGCTCACCCAATTAGAGGAGTCTGTTGCAAGAAATGAGAAGATAGCGTCGACTGGCTTTGACATCAATATGCTTTGCATGTTTCCTAACGCAAAGCTTCCGGATAAGTTCAGACCAATCGACTTCGCTAAGTTTGACGGAATAGGAGATCCAAAGGCACACTTAACGGGATACATTGGAGCACTTTCCATGTGGGGAGTCAAGAAGGATGCTATGGCACAGATGTTTTCGCAGACTTTGGTAGGACATGCTCTGTACTGGTTTACTTCACTAGATGAGAGGAAGAAACGTTCTTGGGAGGATATATGCGTGGCTTTTGTGGCGCAGTACGATTATAACATTCAGTTGGAGGTGACCACTCGTGAATTGGAGTCAACGAAGATGGTAGCAAAGGAGGCCTTCGCCGATTTCGTGAAAAGGTGGAGGGCAATGGCGGCACAGATGAAAGACAGACCGAGCGACAGGGACCAAATCCGGATGATTGTTTGTCACCTTCAACCCACTCTTGCGAGGCATATTGTTATGGCTCAAGCATGCTCAGATTTTAAAACTTTCTTGGATACTGGCTTAGCCGTCGAAGAGGCAATTCAACTGGGGATCCTTGACAAACCCGAGCCTGCTCCCAAGCCCAAGAAAGTTTACTCCGGAAATAGCAACGCTCTATTTGGCAACTCAAACTATACCAACCTTCCCAACACCTCCACAAACACAACCCAAGCCGAGCCCGTGAACCAAATTGCCACCCAAACTAGCCAACCGCATTCCCAGCCCCGCACTTTCGCTCAGTTCTCAGCACCGCTCTCCGCCGTGCTTGAGAAGTTGGTCGAAAGCGGCACTCTCAAACCACTTACCCCTACCCCCTTGCCTCAAAAGTTACCCGCATCCCACAACCCTAATGCATACTGTGCCTATCACCAGAATGTGGGCCACCTAACTGACAACTGCTTTCGTCTTCGCCATGCAATACAGGATCTAATAGATAACAGAACCCTCCCCATGCCCCCACAAAAACCAAACACCGTCTCGAACCCGCTCCCAAAACACTCCAATGCCCGCACCAATCATATTTCCATAAGCCAACCCTTTAACCCGAGCCTTTACATCATTTCTGATACCCAACCCAAACCGACTGTTGAGCTGCCAGTTGAGGATACCATCTGTGCATTGGAAACCGTGGAATGGGACTTTCAAAGAAGGTGGGATGACCTGACAAGTGACTTCCTCGCAGTAGAGTACCGGGCTCTTATCACTGGGGTGTGGCCCATGGCGCTTAACCCTTACCAAGTAGAGGAACTGGAACATGGAGAATGGAGGCAGGACTGGGAAGAGATGATGGTTGACCCGTTGGATGGGTATTCTCTATTTGCATTGTTCATGGAGCCTGAACCTGTCGAAGAGGAAGATGAATGGGAGTGGGAGCCCGAACCCAACGGGTGGCACTGGATGGACGATTCTGACCTTCTGGATGAAACATCTTTGGCGTACCTCTTTTGGGAGCAAGAAGAGGTAGAGCAGGAACTGGATCTAATGAACCCTCGCCTGTTCTCGGGACTCTCCGTCAGAACTATCGTTAATCTCACTAGGGACTCCGATGTTATGGGCTACGTAATTGATCATGCTTTCTGTCCGCAGGAGCACATTATCGAGGAATTCTTCCCCCAGCCCGTAGTCGAAATCCCTGATGAGCCCAACATCTGTGTATTGAATCCAGAAGATCTATGGGGAAAGTCTGAATTGGTGAATGTGTGGATTGACGGTGAGGAACTGACTAGAAGACAGCACTTGACAAAGGGAAACGTAAGGCTGACACTTGCGACTTTGACTTCTCCTATTTCTGGGAGGGAACTTCGTGGCAGCCCATTCCCAAAACAGTTAGCAATCTTACCAGGAGTGGAAGAGTCTACCAACCTACCAACCTCCAGCAGGGTAGCTCGTCCCGAGCCCCTCCGCCGCAGCAGCATAACCCTGTCAACTTAACAAGGCCGAACACCTCTCAACCCCCATAAAACAACCCTCCTAGCTCCACTAAACCTAACCCGCCTACCCAGCCTAAACTGTCCATCGACCTCAACTCGCTCCCCGAACTTGACCCCGAAGCCTCCACTGACCCCATCATCCGACAACTCCAGGAAACTCCCGTTCGCATGTCTATGTGGGGAGTGTTAGCTGCCTCCCGCGAGCACCGTCGCAGGCTCGTAAACACGCTTTCCAGATTCGAGGTTCCCTCTAATATTGCCCCAGAAGCTCTCATCGCCCTCATAACCCCGAACCTCACCCAGCACACTCTGTCGTTTACAGAAAAGGATCTCCCTCCTGAAGGAACTGACCATAATAAGCCACTGCACGTAACGATGAAGTGTCTCGGAAAATGGTCCCTGCGATTCTTATAGACAACGGTTCAGCCATTAACGTGTGTCCACTTCGCACCGCTTATTGCTTGGGCCTAAAAAACAAGGACTTTGTGCCGTCGAATTTAGGCGTCCGTGCTTATGATAACACGCGCCGTGATGTTTTGGGGACCATCAACTTGGAACTTGTAACTGGCAAGTTTAAAACCACCGTTGAGTTCTGTGTGTTGGAAATACCTGCATCCTTCAATCTCCTGTTGGGAAAGCCTTGGCTACACCGCTCGGATGTCATGGGTGTCCCCTCAACGTTGCAGCAGAAACTCATCTTGGGTTTGGATTCTGGAACCCTCATCATCCATGGAGACTCGGGTATCCGTCCCCACTCCGAGGACAATTCCGCACTGCTAGAGATTATGCATGGAGAGGAAGATATTGCCATAGGGGGCTTTGCAGTTATGACCTCGAAAGTGTGCACCATCCGTGCCGAGGACGGTTTCTTGGTAAGCTCCGCAGCGTTGGAAATTATGAAACGGATGAAATATCTGCCGGGCATGGGCTTGGGACTTTATGCTCAATGAGTCCCCGAATTCCCTGACTTCCCCGGAAGTAACGAGCGCTTTGGTCTAGGATTTGAGGCCAAGAAAAGCGATTCAGCAAAGAAGTGGCACAATCGCGCCCGGGCCCGTGCAACGGAGACAAAGTTGAAGGAGAAAGAGGCCCTGTACCAAGGAGAGCCTGAGCCCTTTGTGGATCTCGAAACGAAAACGAAGTATCCGGGTTTTGAAATCTTTGCCAATGATTCTTGGGAGAGTGATGAGGAATTTGCAAAGATAGAGGAACTATCTGAAGCACTGGATTGGCTCGAAGCTCTTAAAGAAGGCCACTTTCAATCGCTGTTCGGGGGCGACGAATCGGGGGGGTATGATGGAAGATCCTGTTGTGCTGATGCTAGGAGAAGGAGAGGAGATCAAAGACCCTTCCATGCTCATTATGGACACTGTAGGTGTTTATCATAATTACACTTTTGTACCACATGTAACTCGCACTCACAGCACGTACACCGAGTCTGAGTCCGAGTCCGACACTGACTCGTCATCTAGCATAGAGTCGGAGTTTGTGCCCCTTGGCCCTCCACGTCGTAGTTTTTACTTCGAATTCGAGTCAACCGCTGTATTCCCCCCGTCTAATGAACTGGTTAATGATATGGATGATGTTTTCGCTTACTAGCCAATTTTTGAGATAAACTGTTTAGATCCCGACGATGAAGGAATAGATCTCGATGGGGACATCCCCAAGGAAATCTGTTCCCTCATCGATCGTGAAAATGAAAGGCATGCTCAGCCTTTAAAAGAAGAAATAATCTCCATAAACTTGGGTGATGAGGAGAACCCTCGATTGGTTAAGGTTGGTTCTGGGCTGTCCCCCTGTGAGCTTTAAGAACTCATAGATTTACTAAAAGAATTCAAAGAAGTTTTCGCTTGGTCCCATGCGGACATGCCCGGAATCGACCCGAAAATAGTCGAGCACAGGATCCCTTTCTACCCTGACTCTAAACCCGTTAAGCAAAAACTAAGAAAAATGCGGCCTGATTGGGTGCTAAAGATAAAAGAAGAACTCACGAAACAAATCGATGTCGGTTTCCTAATTGTAACAGAGTACCCCACTTGGGTAGCCAACATCGTTCCTGTCCCCAAAAAGGACGGAAAAATCAGAGTGTGTGTTGATTTTAGAGATCTGAACAAAGCGAGCCCTAAGGACGATTTCCCAATGCCGCATATAGACATACTTGTTGATAACAATGCAGGGCACGCTCTACTATCCTTCATGGATGGCTTCTCGGGGTACAATCAGATTCTCCTAGCTCCGGAAGACAGGGAAAAGACCACGTTCATCACCGAGTGGGGGACATATTGTTATCGGGTTATGCCATTTGGGTTGAAAAACGCCGGTCCTACGTATCAGAGGGGTGCCACCATACTGTTGCATGACATGATTCACAAAGAGGTCGAAGTGTACGTCGATGACATGATAGTGAAGGGAAAGGAAAGGAAAGACCATCTCCCGGCGTTGAGAAAATTCTTTGAAAGGATTCAAAAGTACAGGATACGACTCAACCCACAAAAGTGTACTTTCGGAGTCACCACTGGCAAAATGCTCGGGTTCATGACCACGACCAGGGGGATCGAGGTGGATCCTTCTAAGATTAAAGCCATTCTTGAGATAGAGCCACCTCAATCCGAGAAGGAGGTCTGATGTTTCTTGGGAAAGATTCAATTCATCAGTCGATTCATCGCCAAACTGACTCTGACCTGTGAACCGTTGTTTCGTCTGCTCAAGAAGGACGTAAGGTTCAAATGGAATGACAAATGTCAGAAGGCCTTTGAAGCAGCACGAACTTATCTTCAGAATCCTCCAATCTTGATGCCGCCCATCCCGGGAAAACCTTTGATCCTATACTTGTCCGTCACGCCCTCGTCGATGGGGTGCATGCTGGCACAAGAGGGAGAAGATGGGGTTGAAAGGGCAATCTACTACCTGAGCAAGAAGATGGTTGGAAGCGAAGAGCGGTACACTTCATTAGAGAAGACATGCTGGGCGCTGGTATGGGCCACGAAGAAATTGAGGCACTACATGTTGTCTTATTCGGTGATACTGATTTCTCGGATGGACCCCCTTAAGTATCTATTTGAGAAGCCAGCACTTACCGGTAAGTTAGCACGTTGGTTGCTTTATTGGCCGAGTTTGAAATCAGGTACGTCACCCACAAGTCAGTGAAAGGAAGGGCAGTGGCAGAGTTTTTGGCAGATCGCCCGATCGACGGGCCAGAACACACGAAGTTTCAATTTCCCGACGAAGACGTAATGACTGTTGTCGATGAAACATGGACGTTGTACTTCGATGGAGCTGCTAACCAGAAGGGTTTTGGGATTGGCATACTGCTGGTCTTACCTGAGGGGTCGCATATTCCCCTTGCTTTCAAGTTGAACTTCGAAGTCACGAACAACGAAGCAGAATATGAAGCGTGTATTGTCGGAATGGAAGCTGCACTGGAAATTGGAGTCAAGGTGCTAGAAGTCGTGGGGGATTCCAATTTGGTTGTATCACAAGCAAATGGAGAATGGAGAGTTAAAGATGAGAAGATGAAACCGTATCATCAGCAGCTCGATGAACTTATCCCGAATTTTCAGAAAGTGACCTTCACGCACGTCCCGAGGATGAAGAATCGCTTTGCAGACGCACTAGCAACTCTGGCGTCCATGCTAGAACTTCCAATCGGGGTAAAGCTGAGGCCCGTCATGATTGAACAGAGAGGAAAGCATGTGTAGACTATGTTATGAACATCGACGAGCCAAACGATGGTCTCCCTTGGTTTCATGATATTTGGAATTTCGTTGAAAAAGGAGAGTTCCCTACAGATTCAACCAAGAAAGATCGAATTGCTTTGCAGCGACTAGCGTCTCAATACATTATTTGCGGTGGACAATTGTACCGACGATCTCCGTGCGAAGTTCATAAGTTATGTATTCACAATGACGACACGAGAGCTGTAATGGAAGAAGTTCATGAAGGAGTTTGTGGGCCCCACACGAATGGAATGATGCTAGCTAAGAAAGTTTTGAGATTGGGTTACTATTGGTCAACTATGGAGACAGATTGCATCGAGTATGTGTGACGATGTCACAAGTGCCAGACTCACGCCAATCTTACCCACGTCCCGCCCTCGGAACTACACTCAATGGTGACGCCATGGCCGCTCTCCGCCTGGGGCATTGACGTCATTGGAAAAATTACCCCCGCGGCCTCTAACGGTCACAGGTTTATCTTGGTAGCGGTTGATTATTTCACCAAG
This sequence comes from Rhododendron molle, assembly GCA_025413875.1. Taxonomy (NCBI): domain Eukaryota; kingdom Viridiplantae; phylum Streptophyta; class Magnoliopsida; order Ericales; family Ericaceae; genus Rhododendron; species Rhododendron molle. The sequence continues at coordinate 29,935,227 of CM046391.1, read as the reverse complement.
TGGGTCGAAGCAGCTTCGTACATGACTCTGACGGTAGTTTAAGTGGCTCACTTCATCAGGCAAAACATCATTTATCGGTATGGGGTCCCGCAGGCCTTCATATCTGATAATGGTGTTCACTTCAAGGGAAAGGTTTTAGAACTCTTCGACGAATTTAAGATTCAAGTGCATCACTCGACCACTTATCGACCACAAACAAATGGGGCAGTCGAAGCAGCCAACAAGACCATCAAGGGCATTCTCGAAAGGACTATTGAATCGGCTAGGAATTGGCACGAGCAGCTACCACTAGCTTTGTGGGGATACCGGACGTCTATCCGCACACCGACAGGGGCAACACCCTATTCTTTGGTGTACGGTATGGAAGCCTTTCTCCCTATCGGGCTAGAAGTACCATCACTTAGAGTCATAGCAGAACAAGGAATAGACGAAGCTGAATGGATCAGTGGGAGGTTCGAAGAACTCTTGCTATTCGACGAAAGAAGGTTGCGGGCATTATACCACATCTAGGGTTATCAGCGAACGATCGCCCGGGCATTCAACAAGAAAGTGAAGTCAAGGGACCTGCAAGAGGGGGATATGGTAGTCAAGGAAATCCGTGCGCCAATTTTTGATCTACAAGGAAAGTTGCGACCAAAGTGGGTTGGGCCGTACATCATCAAGTCGATCCTTTCCGGGGGAGCAGCCTCAATCATCGATCTCGACGGCAATGAATTCTCGAATCTTGTCAATTTGGACCAACTCAAACGGTATTACCCTTGAGAGAGCTCGCTGGGCCGAAAACCGCAAGGGCGGCGGTTCCAAGCGAAAATTAGAGCAAGCCTGCTAGGTCGAAAACCTGCAAGGGCAGCCTAGGCAAAAGTTAAGGCAAAAAGTCGAAAAGAAGCTCGCTAGGCTGAAAACCCGAAAGGGCGGTACTAGGCAAAATTTAGAGCGCGAAAAGGAGAGCGTTAATACCCGAGCGAACCCTAGCCCGAACTATGTATGGGCCTGATTCCCTTTCTTAAGGGATACGTAGGCAATCTCACTTTAAGGTTCGGTCCTAAATCATGACAATCAAATCCAAATTGACAAGTCAAAACACTTTCTTTCAAGGCTCATGCTATTAATGAACTGAAAGGGGGAAACCCTTAATTAGTCAATTTTATTCAGATAATTTATTTATTACAGGCTGAGCATGAAAAAGGAAAAACACACAACGAGACCTAACTTTAATTTCAAAAATCGGCAAAGTAAGCTTTTAACCCCTCCTTGCTTCCACATCTCTCCTTAGCCATTTCTGGTACCTGCCAGTCAAAGCAATGGAATAAAGCGGATCACCTGGCTCAGTCCTATGAGCCTCCCATGTTCGAACATAACTCTGAAGGCCCGGAATGGTGAAGGGAGGGAAACGAAGCATTTCTGAACCCGAGGGCGGTATCTCCTGGCTGAGTCCAAACTGGCGCAGAATACGGAAAGGTGAATAGAAGGTGAAGCCAGCCAGGCCTGCCACAAAAACCTGTGGCGAGCCCATGTTACTCACAATCATCGCAGGAAGCCTCAGCCAATGACACCACCAAGCAATGTAATCATCGTCTAGGGAAGCAAAGAAGTCGACCCAGTCATCCTCATTCCTGTACATCACCTGAAAGGGGCGATTCCATCCACTAGCCCGATACCACCAATCATTGGTCAGAGGAGTCAGCAAGTTCAACTTGTCACAAAGCCACACCTATCCAAAAAGAGAGAAAACAAGTAAGAAGCCAGATAAAGCCTAAACCGAGCGTCGAGGTAAAAAGAATGTGAGAAATAGAAAAAGGAGAGCTAAGTGAGGTCCTAACCTGCAACAATAGCGGGTTACCACCAAAAACCCTCGTGCGACCGGCACGAATAGCATCCAACCCCATCAAGGTTTCTGCAAGGACCAAAGGAGCGACGTCCTTGCGAGTCTCGATTTGAGCAGCGATTCCAACCAATAGAGAACTGGGCTGACCAATAGAAGGAACCAGCAAGAAGGCCGCCAATAGACAAATGCAGCAAGCTGTCATCCGGCGACCATGATACTCAAAGTCCGTCAAGTCTCCAGGTGGACTGAATCTCTCGTACAGCTGCACAATATTGATGGCATTGCCTCGGGTCAAAAACTCAGCAACGTTCCCACTGACGCCCAGCTTGGTTTTTAGGGTGTTCTTCATGCTCTCCCTAAGCATTGGAATAATTGGCTCGGTGGCGTCGTGACTCCCAAGGTAGGCGTGGAATTCCTCGACGGTGGGGCATAGCTCTTGAGAACCAAAGCGAAAGACATGCACTTTGGGATCCCAAAAGCGTACAGCTACGTGCAGTAAGACAGGACGAATGGCAATCTCGCGGAGGTATTTCAAAGCATGAAGGCGGTGCCCTCGGAAATTCAGCCAATCGATGCCTTCGAGGCTGTCCAACCAAGGACGGAGCAAGGCTTGGTTTGGCAAGGCCATGAGAGGAATGAGTTTTTGGAAGGAAAAAGAACAATGGAATGAGATGTGAATGAATTGCTAAAGCAGGAATTCTCTATTTATAGAGGTTTGGAGGATGCAATACCAGCTCTCACCAGCCTTGGAACCATTCAAGCTCAGCATTTTCAAGACAATTTTGAAAAATTCAAACTTTGAAAACTTGAAAAAGTATTGGAAAAGCCCAAGTCTTCTTATGGGAAGTTGTTTGTTCTGGGGAACAGATGGTGCTAGGTTACAGTACGTCTTGGAAGTGTGCATACAGAAGGAAAGGACATGAGGATAGCTGGAGAGTGGCATTGGGAAGCAACTCTGATCTGCCAATGACAGAAGTCCCGAGCGCTCGGGAGTGAAGTCCCAAGCGCTCGAAACCACTCTCGAGCGCTCGGGAGTGCTGCTGTTTTCTGCAATTTTTGATTCTCAACATTCCAGCCTCAGTTCAATGCCACAAATACATTCAGCTCAAGTCAGAAGGTTCCCAACATGTTCCCAGGGGATACAGCGGTTTCCGTCGCATGTTTTCTTGTGTATTCGTTCTTGTTTTTCAAAAAATACCAAAATTCTCAACGTTTTTGACCCTTGGGTATGTCGAATCCATGTAGCGCGTGTTTTATCGGATTCGGCGATGCGTATAAGTCACAATGTGCATTAGTGACTGTTTGGCATATTCAAACGCGCATTGGCGCTCTTAGTTCAAATTTTTGTTGTCCAATCGGCTCGAAATCATCATTTTCAAGTGTATGTGTATGTCAACCATCGTGTCAAGGCTATTTTCGTAATTCTAGCAATCCTCGCAGGTCACGGCACTCACTTCCAACTATGCGATGCACTGGTTTACGATCAAAAGCTCAAAAATTGGCGGTTGTGTGTCGATGTCGAGTTTGCATTCTTACTTTGAGGGTATCGGTTGAAATTCGTGTGCTCTTTACTTTCTTTCAAAGCTAGATGAGCATATTTCATAAAATACAATTCTATAAAGGAAGTGCGAACAAATAGAGAAAAGTGCAAATTTTCGTAAACAAATACGGTATCTACAGTGAGCAAAGAAGGGAGTACACAAGCTGGGGCAAACACATGCCCAACCCTATCTACCGGGTCACGCAGGCCCGATCAAAACCAAGGCACGCAGGCTTAGAAGCTACAACTGTGCTGGCACGCAGGCCCATGCGAAAGAAAGGCTAGCAAAGCAAAAACCTAAAGCTCAACCCAGACGTGTCCTCTTCTGCTGGCATCCCTCAGACTCAAAACTCTCAACATCGTCCTCGTTGTCATCATCGTCATCGTCGGAAGGGCCTGAGGCAGTACTCGAGTCCGTAGACCCTAAAGCTCGTGACTCAAGCGACTCCTCGGTCTCCTCCTCTGACTCCTTGCGAGTGGGTCTCCACTGGGACGCTGCCCTGGGAACCATTTCAAACTGTCTCACCTCTGTCACGGACCGTGACGCCCTCTGTGTACCTTGGCCTTTCGTGCTGGTGGAACCTAGAAGGCTCACAATGCCCTGTGGCTGTGTCCTAGTCGAGCGTCGTGGCTGCACCTGCATATCATGAGCATTCATTCATTTGATACATGTTCTAAATCCAATAAAATGCATGCACTTTTCATACCTGAACAGCAACAGGTAGAGCAGGCTCAGGAACAGGTCTAGTCTGGAGGGTCCTCCCTTTAGCGCAATCCTTCAGCAACTGGCGCATCCCCACCATCAGCATGATAGCCTTTTTCGCCCATTCTTGTGGCACCTGCACGATGGTTCAAAGGTCAAAACAATAAGCGTAAGAAGCATTTGAAGCATGGAAAGAAGTGAAGTTGTGTTCATACCTGAGTAAGAAGCCGCATCGCCGGCTGCGGGAGGCGTGGGATATCTAGCAACGCCCGTGCTCCAGAAGGGTCTCTCACCCCTATCGTCAGCGGTCGTCCACTCCAACGACGGTAGCCTGGCTGGAGTAGAAGTCTCAGCCGTCTCTGGAACCTGTGGACTGCCCTCACCTTGCCCTGAGGAGCCAGCACCTGGCCCTTGCCGCGTGAAGAGCGACCACCGCGGCCCCGCCCTCCGGTCTCACCTCCAGTCTCATCTCCAACCTCACCACCAGTCTCACCCCTAGCCCTCCTAGCCTCAGCCTCTGCTATCCGCCTCTCCAGCTCCCTCTCCACTCCCAAGCTCGTGGCCAAGTACCTATCCCGGTACGCTGCATAGTCCAGTGTGCACCACAGATATCTTTCCAAATCAGTGTCTGGCACCGTGAACTGCTCCAGCTCGGCTCGAGTGTAGGTCTCAGTCCTCTGCACTCGTGGAGGGAGTGGTCCCGGCACGATGAACTCTGGAGAACTGAGCGACTGTCTTGTCACCCGATCCCCCAGGTACCACTGCCAGCCCAGCGGGCACTCCAGCAGAACCCTGCTTCGCATCAGCTCCCGGCTCCTCAGAAGAAAGTCAGCCTCCACTCTGGCCCAGCGGTCCCAGTGAACCTACATTCAGTTTTCTTGCATCAATAATCAAGAATTTCAGTTTCAAGAAAGGCATGAAAGGAAAGGAAGGTTGATGTTTATACCGTAACCCCGGTAATGCTGTCTAGCCAGCGTCGAAAAGTCGTCATTTGTCCACGCCGCTCCTTTGCTCTCTTGTACTCCTTGCCTCATGCAAGTCCACGTGGAAGCAAGTTCGGGTTCGTGCAAGTATTCTCAAGTGGGAACATGCCCAAAACCTCGTAAGCCCAGAGCTGCATATTTTGGAAGTCGATTCAATTCAAATCAGAGCATATTCAAGTCAATCAATCAGTCAAAGCAGTTTAAAGTAGTAGCATTGAGTCATACCTCAATCACCCTCTAGTATCCCCCAATGGTGTCTCCCACTTCGCGTGAGGTAGCCCTAAGAAAGCAGTTGAGCGTGAACAGAGCAGCACCACCCCAGTCAAATCGCTCTGCCTCTCTCAGGTCCACTAGGCCCGCCAAGTAACTGAGATGAACCCGGGATTGCCTGAGCGGGAACAGAGAAGCCCCGAACAGGTATAACAAGTAGGCCCTGGCTATCTGGGCCACCTCGGCGTCGCTCGCCGGCTCGTGATCCCAATACTTCTTGAATTGGCCATACTCCGCTACCCCTCTGCTATGGCGTAGGACCCGTCCGAGGAACCACTCCAGAGCTGTGTCATCCAAGTCTATGCTCGGGTCGAAAGGAATCGGCTCGCCTCCAACCCGGAGTCCTGTAATAGCTGCGAAGTCGAGAGGGGTCACTGTCATCTCCCCAAAGCGGAAGTGGAACATGTTGGTGGTGTCCCACCACCGCTCCGCCAGTGCTGTCATAACGGCACGATCCACTCTCACCGCCATCAGCAGCTGGATGAACGGCCCGAAACCTGCCTCCTCTACCAACTCCCGCACTCTCCGGGGCAACTCCTTGAAGTACTTCAGAGAACTGGCTGAGCCTCTGTGGCCGTAGATATCTTTAGTACGATGTTTCAACAGAGCAAAGAAATGGCATTAATAAGCAAGTGCAATATTTCACAAGACAAGTCTAATTCAAGAGGTTAAACCAATAAAGTTCATACCGTGGTCCACCCAGAGGAGATGTGTTGTAGACACCCCAATTTGGACTCTTCGAATTTCCTTAATTTGTGGCTCGGAGGCTCCCCGATGATGAATTTGGATTGAAACAAGCCCTTGATTAGTCAGAACGATGCTCCTTGGAAAACATTAAGAGGAAATAAAATGTTAAAATCAGTCCCAAGCGCTCAAAACCATTTTCAAAAGCTGGGATCTAACAAACTCTCGAGCGCTCGAGAGTAAAGTCCCAAGCGCTCGAGAGTGCTCCCGAGCGCTTGAGACTTTTGTGCTGCCCAATGGATGCTGGAGCTTCCCCACTTCCCATGCAGGCCATCATTACAGTCGTTTTGGCTGGCTCAAAGCTCAGGCAACACTCCACCTCAGTCAGAGGGGAGTCAGGTCTGCTGATCTTTCAAAGATACCAAATCACATTTTCTAAAACAAGACCATATGGTATTTTGCCTATATAAGGGCCTCTGCAGTTCAAACCAGCCACGAATTCTCTCTCTAAAACCCCCCCCCCCCCTTTTTGACTGTCTAAACAAAGCTGTTCTTCCTCATCTCCTTTAAAAAACTTCATTTTCAAAAACAAAAGCAACAAAAACCCAAAGTATCAAAGACATGCAAAGAGTTCAGATCATTCTCCAGTCCTGAGTCTCCTGATCCTTCACTCTTATTTCACTTTCTGAGGCTTTTTCCAAGGAGCAAGGTTCTAAACTTAAAGGTAGAAGTTCTCTACCTTGATGTCAACGCAAGCAAAACAGAGCTGTTTTTCCTTTCTGAGGGAGGTCCCTCAGCCCTCTTAGTCCTTAATACTAAGTACGGGTTGAGAGACCTTGGTATAATAACAAGAGCAAAGGGGTACAAAATGCATTTTCTGCACTAGCCTACTGGAAGTACTCCCGAGCGCTCGAGACGACTCTGGAGCGGTCGAGAGTGGTTTCAGTCCAGTTTTTCTTCTTTTGAGCGTTTATATGGACATGCATGAAGAGTAGACCGTGTTTTCAAACTTTTCAACTCTTTTGAAGGGTATTGGTGTAGATGATCTTCTTTTAAAAGGAACGAATAGGGGAAAATCATTTTACTTAAGAACATGCAAAAGGGTTTTGCTCTAGATTTAAAAAGAAAAACCTTTTTTTCATACCTCAAAAACACAAGATCCAGTACGCCAGTGTACTACAATGAGTGCATCAGGTGGTTGAAGCCAGTTCTGGAGTGCAGAACACTCCCAAGCGCTCGGGATCACTCCCAAGCGCTCGAGAGTGTCTAGATGCAACTCCAGCCCATGTCTCTCCCAGTTTGATCCTCCTACTGCCCATGCATGTTCATTCATGTGTCCCATTTCGCCCCTTACAACTGTAAAATCGATTTTTAGAAACGAAAGGATGCCTGGCTTGGAAGGGTGGGTTTGATTCCGTTCTCCCAAGTCCCCTGTTGAGCCTGTGACATGATTAATGTTATCCCAGTCTTCATTTTCAGTATCATATTCTGCTGTGCTAACAAGACTTGCAGGTTGGGACATGCATTACTCCCAAGCGCTCGGGACCACTCTCGAGCGCTCGAGAGTGAATCCAGTGACAGGGTTTCATTTTATCATAACTTGTATATCTTGCACGGCCATTCTTTATCACTCTCTGTACATATGCACATGCATGCACCCGTTTCTTGATATATTCCTGGATACTTGCTAAATGGTTTAATGAAACAAGATCTTTTGAAAAATCCCACAAATGTTTAGTACAGACCGATTTCAAATCGGGCGAGTGGGGTGCCATAAAACCCTTCCCCCCTCGTAACATGGCTTCCGAACCCTCAAACAAATCTCTGGTTTTCAATTCAAATCAATCAACCTTTTTTTCGAATAAAACGGTTTCTCGGGTGGCGAACCATAAATCCGGGTGCGACTCTTCAAAATTTTCGATTCGATTCCAAAGCGAGGCGTTTGTTTTCGGGCCGCCCCGATTCCACCCGGGGCTGTGGTAGCCCACAACATCACACTCTCACCCCTCAAATGTAACACTTTAACGCATTAGCCCCAATCTCAATATTCCAAACCAATTTCCTCCTTTTATTTCTGTAAATCATTTAAATCAATTTTACGAATTTACGGGTCTCTACATGTAGTGTTTGTATATAGGGTTGTTTGTTTGCTGTATATTTGGTTTTTCTTAGCCTTGGTATAGTGTAGTGCTTTTGTTTTCTCTTTGATAAGCTTCAAGACTATTCCCTTGGCTTGACAATTTTTTGGTGGAGAAGAAGCCCCTGATGGATTAGCTATTGTTGGATTTTTGAACTCAGTGAGTCAAATGTTTGAATTGCTGATATATTTATGAACTTCATGTCTAGCGATGAGATTCAAGACAAATGCAAAAGAAGGAAACGGACAAAACGTGAGGACACTCAGACACGGACATGACATTACATGAATCCATGTTACCGAAGTATGATGGATATAAACATTCGAGTTCGAAAAATAGAATCCGAAAGTTTTAGCCACATTTGGATATAAACATCCGAGTATTTTGATTTCGTTCGAACACAAGAACCCGAGTTCTTATGATCCAATAAATTTGAGCATTTGACCTCATTCGGATATTAAAATCTGATTTGTTTCATTATATTCGGATATTAGTAATCGAATTTGTTTACTAGTTTCAGATCTTCGAACTCGACATGTGTTAAAAATTTCAAACTCTAGAATTTGAAATTTTTTCGTTATTTAGATCTTTGAATCCGATTAAGGTAAAATTTTTGATTGTTATCAATTTGTTGGGGCATGAGCTCATGGGTTCATACTCATATATCCAAAAACTGTATAACATTTTAGATACAAGAACTTGAAAACCCGAATGGTATTGAACCTCTGGGAGGTTAATTCGCTCGGATGTTTATGTCCAAAATTTAATAGGTTTTTTGGATTTTAGAACCTAAAATTAGCTTTAATTTTCGGATTCTAGATATTGAAATTAGCTTTCATTTTCAAATTCTAGAGTCTGAAATTTTGGGACAAAATCGAGCATATGAATCTGATGATGTCGGGACAGAAATTGAAAATGGAGTTATGACGGTTTTGGCTCCCAAACTGCAACATTCGTGCTACCTCCTCCTTGCACTCATTTGTTGGGTCTAATACTTCTTCTTTACCAATGGAGGGAGAGGAAGCAACTGAGATTTCCGTTAAAAGTTAGGAGATGAAAGGTGGACTGGGTTTAAGGTGGCTGGTGTAAAAGTGGGAGCTCCTGGAGCTTAGTTTCAGTCGGTCATGGTGGTTTCACGTGGGTGGAAGGGAGGCTAAGGAAGATGATGGCTGGTAAATGAAGCAAAGGAGGTGTGGGTTACATTTAGTGGTATAGTGGTATGTATGTGGTTGTTTGTAATAAATTTAGGGATATTTTTGTCCTTTTTTTGGAGGAGAGGGGGCATTTTTGTCCAAACATGATTTACTTAAAAATAGGCTACATACAGTAAATTCGCAGTTGTATTTATAAACTTCATTTGCTACTCCTTCTATCCCACATTGTTGGTTATGTATTCCATTTTGGGATATCCCAAAATGTTTGTCCTCTTGAAAAAGTCAAACTAAAAATGTAAAAATAATAAATTGTCTAATCAAACATTTTGGAAAAACATGCGCTAATTGCATATCCCTTTAAAATTTGAATTCACCATACATGACAAGCAAAATGGGATGAGGGAGTAATTGGACAAGGTAGCATAAAAATACAAGACGCAGGCATAGGGGTCCATGGAATCAATTAATTGGCTTAGCACCCCACACCATCTGGGTGATGTGGTCTTTCCCCACCCATCAAAGAATTCTTGTCCACCAGGAGACTCACATTTTCTAGCTAACTCATTTCTTCATTTTGTGCATTTTATTTGTTTTTTTTTTTTGAATTTTTGTTAGATTCGCGTGATTTTTTTTGATTAATATCCATCTCAATAAAATGAGTCTAAAAAGTACAAAATTATGACAAAAAGTAAAAAAAAAAGTTCACTAATCCTTTAGAGCTTAAGCGGAGTCTTATTTGAATTTTTTCAACAATTGTCCATGATGAATCAGCTTTGTCGTCAGCTTTGACCTGATCATGCAAAACAATGTAAGAGCTTGAGTCACTGGCGTGGTGGCTTGCCAACCACCCTCCGATGCCTAAATCCGTAGAATACTAGCTATATGGTGAGAGTATTGAGATTCTCTATTATGTGTTGCATATCTTGATTGGTATTCTTTTGTTGTATTTATAGGCATCTTGATAGGAGGTTGAGTCCTTGTTGGACTGCTTCTCGTGAGTTTCGGATTACCAGTTTAAGGTTAGGAGAGTCCTACCTTAGCTAGGAATCCCAATCCACCGCTGATTATGTATATCAGGGGCATCTTGTGCTTATCTTATTGACGACATTCTTTATCCCCTAGGATTTAGGTTGTACCAAATCCCAAAGTGGTATCTTTGTTGGAATAAGTATATCCCATGGATAACATGAATTGGATATTATCTTTCTTTCTGTAGCTAAGGACTAGAGCTAGCCCTTGGACCTTATGACAGCTTCGTCCGGGAAGCGGAGCCTGCATACTCTGATTTTGTTCCAGGTAAGATTTGATATAGAGGTCTAGGTGGGACTGGTCCCTACTCCTTAGGTCTGTGATTCTCGTGGTGCTGACTTTACTAGGTCTATTATACTTATCAAGTACTCCCCTGTTTCCTAGGTCCAACTTTTCCTTGGAGGTTGGAAACATAGGTTAGTCTTATATGGCGTTACCGCCCTTTTCTTTTGCTGAAGGTTTTAAATATGTGGGTCATATCACAGGACAGGTGGCGAAATCTTCGCTACTCTCGTGTTTTGAGGTGGACGGTGAAGATAGAAGAGGGTTTCTCAAGATTGAAGCATAACCCTTAAGCTTCTTCTCCTTCAAACAAATCCCTAAGCATGAGAGTGTTCGAATCGATCAGGGCAATTTCTTCCACAAGGTTTTTCTGCATCAATCTTCCTCGCTGTTCTTTTAGAGTCTGTTCCCCTTAGGTACGTCCTCCTTTCCTGGCTTGTTTTCTACCGTCTTGCGCTATTCTTCTTTTGCCATTAAACTAGATTCCCCTTCTAGTGTAGAGGTTGCAGACCCAAAGTGGGTTGCTCAAGGGGAGTTCAATTGTGTTAGGTTGATTGGTTTTTCTTGCATCAATCTGCATTCACCTATTATAGAAGATTTTGCCCTTTACTCTCTCGTTCTTCAGAACAAGGTTTTTTGAGACCTCTTTAATTCGTCTGCTTCTTTATACCCACAATTTTCTGTTGCAACCCTAATGTCAGAGGGTTTTATTAACTTCTCCATCTTGAACGCTGAGGAATTAACCGAGGAAGAAGAAGTTTCAATGCGCCATAGCAGTAGCATTAGGGTTTTGTCTGATAGGGGTCAGTCAAGCAGTGCTAAACCTTCCTCTCCTTCGACCTCTACATCGACGGGTTCCCGTGGGAGCCAGCGTCTTTTCTGTTTCGAATATTCCCTCTACTATCACTAACGAAGAACTGGCCGTCCTTAGGGTTAGGTATTTGATTTCGGTGTCTGTCACCCTTAAGAAACCCTCCGGATCTGAGCGAGCTTGTTCTTTTGTTGAAAACGAGACATGCCGCTACACTGGGGCTTTAGAGGGAGGTCTTCGTTTACCCTTTCCAGCCATGGTCAGGGAAGTTTTGAGTTTCTTGGGTTTGGCTCCTGGCCAGATTGTACCCAATTCCTAGCGTCTTCTAATTGGCTGTGTAGCTCTCTGGGGAACAATGTCAGATGGGTTAACTCCCCTGTCCAAGGGACCATTTCTCAACTAGTTTTCCATCAAAGAAGCCCCTGGAGGAGTTGGATGGTATTATTTTACAAAAAGGCCTGGTGGCGAGGAGTTGGTTACCGAGCTCCCTAATATAAACAAGAACTAGAAAGAGAAGTTCTTTTTCGTTCGGGGAGATGGATGGGAGCTCCCAAGTTGGGAGGTTGGGTCTTATACCCAACGTATCCCTAGTCAATTGGGGGGTGGGGGGGGTACCCATTGCCAGTTGTAAGTCATTGCTTTTCTTTATTTTTTTTAAATGTCATAAAGCATTTCTTATTCTTAAGGACTTCTATTTTGTATTTCTGCAGCTCGGGCTCCATTCCCATTGACCCTTGCCATAGAGGCTGAGCTTAAATTGGCCTAAAGCTATGAAATTCATAGATGGGAATTGCTCGTGACTCCTGAGTCTTTAGCCACTTACTTATTGGGTCCTGAAACCACTCGAGAGACTTTCACTGTGTTTGGATGACAATTTTGAATTGAAAATTTTCAGTTAAAATGTAAAAATATGTGATTGGATGAGTTATTTCCAAAATAAGTGGGACCCTCTAGAGTCAGACTGTCAGAAAAGAAAAAAGACAAAGGAACGGAAAAAGGTACTTTTCTCGGTTTGCATTTTGCCATTTTATATTAAATTACCAAATTACCCTAAGCATTCTTACCTTTTTACTAGCTTGCACTCCCATTTATTCCCCGAGTAATGCTATTGGGACCGACGGTCCCCGGACCGAAATCGTACCGACGGCCTCAGTCGGCCATCTCCGGCCACCGGATGACCGATCCAAGCCGTCCAAAAATTCTAAAACAAAAAATCCGAGGGGCCTACGCGAAAATCAATGGCATCCGAAGTGTGTAAAGTGTTTGATCAAGCAACCTTTTTTTCGTGTATATATGTCTATTCGTGTGTATATACATATATACACGAAGAAAGGGTACTTGATCAAGCACCTTAAACACTTCAGATGCCATTGATTTTCGCGTGGTCCCCCTTGGTTTTTTTTTATAAAATTTTTGGATGGCTCGGCCGACCGAGGCCGTCGGTACGATTTTGGTCCGGGGACCGTCTGTCCTCATATCTTTATCTTTATTTCCCCTTTTTACCTTGGTTCGTACACCACACTGGCGTGTCAGAAAATAAAGTCAAAGAAGTAGTTCCCGGCCTTGGAAGGCCCCTCATCTTTTGGCCCCACAGCTTTGCCTTTCAAAAACAAGTTTTTGAAACAAACATTCAAAATGGCCTTCCGAACAAGGTGTTTAGTTCTCTCTAGAGGTACCTTCTGTTTGTTTCATTTAGGGGTTTACCCTTAGCTGACTTTTACATTGTTGCTGTTCGTTTTCTTTTTCAGAAGAAGAAGGTGAAGAAACAAGCATGGCACCAAAAATCGATAAGGCTCTTCTGGCCCAACGTAAGGCTGAAAAGGCAAAGCAATCTGTAGGGGCCACGAGGAAGAGCTCACGCCTTCAGAAGGAGTTGAATGTTGACAGCTTCCTTGACGCCAATCTTTCTTCTGACCCCACTCCGGATACGGTGATTGAAAAAACCACTGAGGAAGAGGCGCAAGAAGTAGAGAAGACAAAAAGAAAGGCAAAGGGACTCGTCTTTGAGGAAGCCTCTTCTACTAAGAAAGCCAAGGCTTCTGCTGGCCCTTTAGTCTTGGGCGGCTCTCAAAAGGCTTTAGAGTGGGTTTCTGGGCTGCTGAGTGTGGCAAACAAAGATTTGATGGCTGAGATGTCTCTCCAAGCTGTGGGGGAGCAAATGTTGGTTGAATTAGCTATGGGACGCTCTATTTTTGTGTTAATCAATCCTTGATTGTTGTTGTCCTCTTTGCTGACTTTTTTGTTTGTATAGGTTGCAGCTCATGGCCGTTATCTAACCTCTCAGAGCCATAGCTTGGGGAAGCAGGTGGTCACCCTTATTGAGGCTAACATGAAGCTCACAAAGGAGGGCACCACCATGAGGGCAGAGCTTAAGAAGGTCACTGGCGAAAGGGATACTGCCCTTCAGTCAAAAAGAGGTTTGGAGGAGGAGAGAGATGTCATTGTGGCGACTGCAAAGAGCTTGGATCAGAAGATCCTAGAGTGGAATGATGAGCTTGAGAAGTACAAGACAATGAGCATGAGAATGATAGAGAAAGTGAAGAATGCTCGTAGGGAAGCCATTTCACTCTTCCTGAAGTACCCCGAGTATCATCAAGACATAACCCAGCATTACTTTGATGGGTTTAAAGCAATGAGGAGCCGTGCTACCTTGGCTTACCTAGATTTGGATTTTTCTAAATTTGAGGTGATGATGATGAGGGGAAGAAGATCAAGCTGATGATGCAGCTTCTCTTGAGAAGGACAAAACCACTCCAAGTTCTTCAGTTGATTGCCATCTTAACACTCCAGAAAATGTGACTCCTCCTGTTGAGGTTCAAACTCCCATAGCTACCCCTCCTAGCCCAACAATTGGTGATGGGTAGGCACTTGATGTTTCCACCCTGGGCCTTTCAATGGCTAAGAAAATTTTAATTCATGGGTCTATATTTAAAACACTTTTAGCTACTCTCTTCTCTGACTATTCTTGTAATGCCCCCAATTTTGGGTACGTTAAATAGACATGTTTTCTTCATAAATCAAGTAGAGCCTGGCTCCTTATTACATCATAACTCCCACAGGAGTTCATATTTACACAAGGAGGGAAAACTAGGTGTAGACACCCCAATTTGGACAATTCAAAATTTCCTTGATTCGCGGCCCGAAGGCTCCCCGATGATGAATATGGGATCAAACAAGCCTTAGACCATTGGAACAGTGCTCTTTCAAGGGTTTTAAATAAAATGTCAAAATAACAGCTTTCAAGCGCTCCAGAGCATCTTTCAAAACCATGGACCAGTCAACTCTCGAGCGCTCGAGAGTGAAGTCCCAAGCGCTCGAGATCACTCTCAAGCGCTCGAGACTTTTGTGCTGCCCAATGGATGTGGGAGCTTCCCCACTATCCATGCAACCATCATTTCGGCCGTTCAAGCTGGTCTTTGCCTTAGACCACACTCAACCTCAGTCAGAGGTGAGTCAGAGCAAGAGATTTGATTTGGATTCCAAATTTTATTTTCCAAATTAAGACCATATACTATGTGCTTCCTATATAAGGCTTCTCCCAGCTCAAAACCTGCACGAACTCTCTCTCTCTAGAAGCTCCCTCTTTGTCTTTTCAAAGAAAAGAAGAACTCTCACTCTCTTTCAAGCAAAAAGACCCTCCCCCCCTCTCTTCAAAAGAAAAATAACCAAGAAATCTCAAGAAGATGAAAAGGGTTCAGACCA
Organism: Rhododendron molle; assembly: GCA_025413875.1. NCBI lineage: Eukaryota > Viridiplantae > Streptophyta > Magnoliopsida > Ericales > Ericaceae > Rhododendron > Rhododendron molle. The sequence continues at coordinate 29,920,106 of CM046391.1, read as the reverse complement.
TTACTAGCCTTTGATCCTCTGAAATCTTCACTTCCCTTCCATCCTTCAAAGCTTTCTTCAAGGTGCAAAGTTCCAAAGAAAAGGTAAAAGTTTCATACCTTGGTTTCAACCAAAAGCAGGGCTGTCTTTCCCTTCTGAGGGAGGCCTCCCAGCTCACCCCAGTCTTCAATATTGGGAGTGTGATGGGGGAGTCTTAGTTTTAAAGCAAGAGCAAAGGGCCATGAATGTTTTCCATGCATGCAGCACTGGAAACACTCTCGAGCGCTCGGGACAACTCTAGAGCGCTCGAGAGTGATGCCAGTCCCATTTTTCTACTTTTCCAGCATTTGAACTATCATGCAGGGGAGATAGAGACAGGTTTCAAGCAAAGAGAGTCTTCATAAATGTGTTGATGTATCTGATCTGTTTTTTTTAAGGGGAATAAGAATCGTTTTCATTTGAAAGAAATGCAAAAGCACGTTTTTTTTTCAGTAGATCTAAAGGAGAAACCTTCTGCATGCAAGATAAAAAGGTAGATTTGTTACATCAAAACACCAGAGCAAGGGCTTTAGTTGGTTGAAATCAGTCTGGGAGTGTGGATCACTCCCGAGCGCTCGAGTCTACTCCAGAGCGCTCGGGAGTTGTTTGCATGTCATCCTATCCAGGTCTCCCTCTATTTCAGTTCTTGTGTTGCTCTTGAATGTTCTGTATGTGACCCTTTAGTCCATTAAACTGTTAAACCACTTTCCGGAAAAGTAGGGTTACATGGCTTAGGAGAATGGGGTTCGACCTCAGTCTACTGAGTCATTTGCTAGGGTTCCTATCTACAGCTCCACCTGCTCCTCCATCCTGCCAGCTCTTCAGTTCCAAAGGTCTCCAAGGTGTATAGCTCTCCCTGCTCATCTATAAGGTCTGACACATTATACCAGCGTCGCCACCAGCATAATATGTCAGGGTCACATAAAGTAACACCGTGAGCTTTAAAAGCCCAATAGAATAATCCAAACCCACTAACCCTTAACTTATACATAGCAAGTCAATAAGTCATGATAGTAACCAAATTAACACATGTGCATTCAATAACTTCACATTTAGAGATATACAATAACACATGCACATTCATTACTCAACTAGCGTAAGTGTCCGTGTCATCAAAGTTTCTCCCACGCGACATTTCGTAGACCGTGTCACCATTTCACTTTTCATTTCCAAATCAACATTTCAAAAATCATTTCCATTTCACATTACCAATGAGGCTACTAAGTCCGGCTCCATTGGCAACGTACACAACGGGCTACCATGTCCGGCCACATTGCGATTTCAAACTTCGCAAATCTTGCATTGGCTCCTCTCTGCGGATACCAAGCCATATTACCAATGAGACTACCACGTCCGGTCCCATTGGCAATCTTCACAATGGGCTACCAAGTCCGGCCACATTGCGGGTTTTCACAAGTCCACTCAATGGGCTACCAAGTCCGGCCACATCAAGGGTTTTCAAACACACAATAGGCTACCAAGTCCGGCCATATTGTGGTTTTCGCAATCCACACGATGGGCTACCAAGTCCGGCCACTTTGCGGGTTTTCACATCCACACAATGACTACCACGTCCGGCCATTATGTAGTTTCAAAAGTATTTTTATCCATGTCAACCACAGCCTAGGTGCCATGTTTCTACTTTCTTGATTTCCGTGTCTCGTTTTCATGCATAGACTCCGCGACATGACTTTTTCACATACGCACCTATAAACCATTCATTGTAAATCTTGAAACCAACTAGCAAGATCATCCAACTCTATATTACTACATCATGCTCGGTCAACACTTAAAGCATAACGCCACATATACGGACGCCTTTGGAGTGGAAACCACTTATGCTTTACTACATAACCACAAGTAATGCAAGCAACATGTAAACATGTCCATAACCATCTTAAAGATACGAATTCAAATCAAGTGTTAAATTCTTATCTTCCAAAATTCGTTCTATCATCTTTTGTGGGAAATTCAAAACGACATATGTTTATTGATTTAAGAATTGTTTATTCAACATGTTAGTACTATCATTAGCCAAACAATTATACTAACTATCATGCATCCAAACATTGTAAGAATTGAACTGGCTTCTAGTCATGATCATACGAATTCTATATTTTAACTAGCCTTATCATAAACAAACATAACTAAAGTTATACTAGGGAAAATGAGTAGAGATTAATCTACCTTGATCCGAATTTAGTCGGGGCCGAATAAGATAGTTGGAAATCCTACGGGCGATGAAACTCGCAAATCTGGACCAAACTTTGGATGGCAGTAACTCGGTCAAAATTTGGCCGAATAGGATCGTTCTTGGGTCAAAATCGAAGCTCAAGAAGTGCTCTACAACTTTTGTGAAGGAAGTTGATCCTAGAAACTAGTTTAGGTAGGAGAAAAATGGTGATAAAGGGAGTGACAGTAAGCTGTCTGGAATTGGAAATCCGAGATTTTTACTGAAGTTCGGATGGCAATATCTCTGTCATTTCTTGACCGAATGGGGTGGTTCTTGAGTCTAACTTGAAGATCTCGAAGTGTTCTACAACTTTCCCGAAGGGAGTTGGTTCTAAAAACTACTTTAAGCAGGAGAAAAATGATGATTTGCAAGGGGTAGTAGGCTGACTGGAAACAGAAATGGTTTCTAGAGAGAAGTGAGAGCAAAGGAGTGAAGGTGTGAGTGAAAAGGCAAGAATGAGGTGCTATTTATAGGCCAAGGCTTGGCTTATCATCCAACGGATAAATTTTCCCCTAACATTTATGGTCCAATGGATAAAAGTTTTGCTTGGACAATCTATACCTAGTTTTAGGCATGCAAGTCTAGATTTGATTTGATTATGGAAGATTTGGTGGAAGAAAGTATAGTTTGTACAAGATTTAGTCACTAGTTTATAAATTGGAGGACAATTGTACAAGGATTTTGCTTGGAATGGTACATCTCCATAGATTGAAAGCATACAAAGGACCATGGAAGATCAAGCAAGATCAAGGCCAAGGTACAATCCAATCTTTCTTCTTCTTCCTTTCTCTCTCTCTCTCCCTCTCTCGGGTTCTCTCTCTCTCTCTCTCACTAGTACACACTTATACATATATAAATGTACTACTTGTAAGTGCAAGAAAAACGAATGAGACTTTGAACCACACCAAATCGTAACGGCTACCTTGAACCCCTCGTCGGAGCCCTAGCACACTGCCGGAGTCGAACCTATAAACAGATAAAGGGTGAGCGCACCTTTGCCTTCTCGTGGCAAAGGCCCTCCGATGCCAAAGTTAGTATCTCGTACTAGTAAAAACCCCAATTCTCAGTAGGTAATGAGCAAATAACCAAGAAGTGCGTACCTTTACCTCTAGGTTTACCTCATATTTATAGATCCACATATGCTTGCTGTCCAAGCTATCTCGTTGCCCTAAGTTTCCTTTCTCGTAAAGGGAACCCAGAATATCAGGGATTCTCATTCCCTTAACTGCATGTTACCTTATAGACCGTTATAGGAATTCTTCCCATAACTGGCCGTTCTTCCCATTCTCGTTGGGTAACTCCTCCAGAATGCTGCTCCTGTTCGGCTATCTCGTTGCCGAACAGGCTATCTGGACCAGTGATCTCTCGTATCATTGGTCCCCTTACCATGAGACTGGTCCAACAATTCCCCTTGCTCTTTGGACCATACCCCTGCTCGGGTATCTTGGACCTGGGAACTCTCATGTCCCTGGTCCTTACTGCCGTTCACCGTACTGCACGGCGGATGATTATACTTATCCTGGGCCCCACGCACCACGTGTTCGGGCCATCTTTTGTACCTGTTCTGGACTACCTCCCTACAATGGCTCCCCAGCTTTACTCGTTATTTTCTTCTTTAATATGACAAGCAAAGCTTCTGAACACCGAGCAAGGTTCTCGTCCTTTGCTCCTGCACCCTGTTTCTCATACTTGGTGCAGACTTCATCATTAGTCCAGGCCAAACGTCTCATCGTTTGGTCTGGGCAGGCTTTTCCAGCTCTCACCTTTACACGCGGCATGCTGTGTACTGCCCATATTAAATGCGAGCAGACGTTTCGGGGAACAGATCGCCCAAACGGCGTCTGGGGCAACGTTTCTCATATGTCACCCCCCTTGCTAGGGTATACTTGGGATTTCGTCCCAATTTCAAACTGCTCTCTCTTTCTGAAACTCCCCCTGCAGAAAAACGCTCGAGCGCTCCCGCCATTGAAGCATCACTTCACCATCTCAAGGTCTCCTTCCTTTCCGATTTTAGGGTTCCTCGTCGACTTCATTCGTAAGTTCTTACTCCCCCTTTCTATTCCGTCTTCTTCATTGATTCAGGACTCCCACAGTCACCTTAGGGCTTTTTCGTACCCACCTCTTTCCTAGAAAATCCAAACCCACAGTTTTCATCATGGGTAGGTTTCGTAGACACTGTGACACACCCCAAAGGATGGCCGAGTTCAGATCTCGCTATGAGATCCCAGACAACGTGGCCACTTCGTTGGCCCCTGAAAATGCCATCCGTGAGTGTTTTGACAACGACACCCTGCACATTCCTGTCATCGCCGTCGTTGAGGGCGGCGTCAGGTTCCCCCTGGCACCATTACTCCGCCAGGTTCTATGCAGGTATCTGCTAATTTCTTTAGGGTTGTTATTTTCTTTAGGGTTGCTATGGGCATCAACACCCTGAACCAAATGCTAGGCACATCCCTACGTTTGCACAACATACACCACCTGTACAGCATCTCTCGAACCAAAGATGCCCTGACCTACTATCTCAAGAGTAGGGATTCCAAAAAAAGGCTTGTGCTTGAATTGCCTGATTCTGCCCGAGGAGACGACGATGACTTCCTCATCATCACAGGAAATTTCGAGCCCAGAGACGAGGATGGTAGAGTCATCGGCTTTCACGCGCCGCACAGATTTGGCACACCACGTTAGTCCTTTTTCTCGTAGAACTCTTTTCCGAGCAATATTTCGTATTGCATTACCTTTTTTTTGCTTTATTGACTGCTAAATTTTCTCGCATTTTGCAGCCACAAACGTCAACCAGGGGCACGCCATCATCACCCCCCAGGTTCACGTCACTGATATCTACCGTGCACTTGCTTTCAACGGGCAGGGTACGTGCCTGGCTGGCCGCGCAAGAGCAGCACAGGTTCTTCTGAGCTACCGGGCTTCATATGGGGGGTTTATTGATCGGCACATCCGAGCAGCCGACGCCCTATTAACTCAGATCCTCCTACTCAACAACCCGAGCAACAAGAAGAGAGGCGTTCTCAGACTCCTCCATTGCCCAACGAGCCCATTCAGCTTGCCGAAGAGGCCTCGACATCCTCAAGCGGATATTCCCCGTCTCCCCCTCCTCAGGAAATGGATCAACCCATCAACCTCAGCAATCTGCTCACCATCTCTGCAGTTGGCCGTGGAAGAGGCCGCGGCACGGCTCGTGGCCGTGGACGCTCTCAGAGCCCGGCACCATCGCATGGCTGCCGTGGCCCAGCTCAACTGGACGTTCCACCAGGCTTCTCCCCCGAGGAGATTGAAGCTAGCCACAGGGACAAACGCCAGCGGCTAGAAGCCTCCTCAGACGAACAGCCTCCTTCTCAGCTCACAGCACCTCCAACCCCTCTCTGGACTCCTCAATTCACACACGGCAGGTGGCCAGCCACCATCCGTGACAGTGTGGAGTCCGAAGGCACTGCACTTGCACTGTCCCTAGCTTTCATGCTTCCTGGGGACATGCGGAAAGAAATTGCCAGCTCCCCAAACAATCTTCTTGGCTCCTTCATGAGCCATAGTGCTAAGGTAAAACCATCGTATTCACTTTCATGTGCCAATGGCTTTAAACTGCTGTCCTTGTTGTCTGTCTAACCATGTGCTTATCCAGGCGATGCAAAAAATGGTGGCCATGGCCTAGAGATTCGGTCAATCTGAGCCCCAGCGTGCCAGATTGGCAAGTGAAAATGCAAAGCTGCAGAACACCATTGTTAGGCTAGAGAGAGAGAGGAATCAATCTCATGGGGCCGTGGACGAGCTGAAAAGCAAGTTGGAGGGAGCTGAAGACAGCCTAAACCAGACCCTCACGGAGCTGGAGAAGAGCAAGAACGAGGCCAAGACCTCTTATCAACAGGGCTACAACGAGGGAATCCGTGTGGCCACTGAGAGCTACACGGACCAAATGCCCGGGATCCAGGACCAGGTCTTTGAGGCTGGCTAGTTGGCCTGCCTTAAAAAGATTGGCGCAGCGGAGTCTTCTCCTCTATGGACAGAGATCGACCTTCCTAGCACCCAGGTGGCTGCTGACGAACAGGAAGAAGTTGTAGAGGAAGAAGACAGCCTGGACAGGGAGCTCAACGCCAATGTCCCCGAACAGCAGAGTGCTTGTGTTGAACAGACTGGAGAAGTGACTAGCCTTGGCCAAAAGGAAGCCAATGGTGGTCCACCTGAGCCAAGCACTATTGCGGACAACTCAACTACTCTGGCCTCTGCTGCTGCTCCAGCCTCCACGACTGCTCCAGCCTCTCCAACTGCTCCAGCCTCTCCGCCTATCATCCAAGACCTCACGAACGAAGAGTAAGTTGTGCTCTTTGTAGTGATAACAACTGGAACTTTTAATCAGTTTTGACTGGCCCTGCGTGGTATTGCCCTGTGTGGCACTGATACATTTCAACACATTTTAACTCTGCTGGCTCTGGCCCTTTGTGGCCTTTTATGTTTTTTGGTGCCCTTGTTTGGCCTAAACCTTTGTTTTGCCTGGCCCTTCGTGGCCTCTATCAATGCAGGTGGCCATCTCTTGGCCAATTTGTTATGTGCTAAGAGTCTTCGTACTCTAGCCTTGTATCTGCCGCTTATGTGCTCCCCAGGTTTCATTGCGCCTTTTATTCTCATTTGCAGGTTTCTCGTACCTTAGGATAGTGCTAGTCGCATTCGTAGCTTATCATGTACACTTGTTTGTGCTCAGGGTCTATTCGTGCCCGAGCAGGCTTTTAAACACATTCGTTTAATGTGTAGGTGCTCAAGGTTTGTTCGTACCTGAGCCACCCTCAAGTATTTTCGTACTTTAGATATTGCTGTATGTTTACGTATGCAGCCCATATGCTTTGTGCTTGAAAACTTTCCCCAGTATATTCGTACTTAGGTTACCCAAATGTGCTCGTATTTGGATTAGGTAATCTTGAGTTTATTCATACCCAAATTATGTTACAAGTTCATGTGGGCATGCACCCGCACAAGTAAACAAATCTATTTGTACTTGAAATTATCCCAAACATATTCGTTTTTTAGAATAGTGTGCATAATCTCGTATGCACTCTGGGCGTATTTGTACCCGAGCAATCAGTCAAGTGTATTCGTACTTGGTAAATTTCGGGTGTATTCGTACCCGAGCAGACAGTCAAGTATATTCGTACTTGGTAAAATTTTGGGTGTATTCGTACCCGAGCAAGCAGTCAAGTATATTCGTACTTGGTAAAATTTTTGGGTGTATTCGTACCCGAGCAGATAGTCAAGTATATTCGTACTTGGTAAAATTTTGGGTGTATTCGTACCCGAGCAAGCAGTCAAGTATATTCGTACTTGGTAAAATTTTGGGTGTATTCGTACCCGAGCAAGCAGTCAAGTATATTCATACTTGGCAGAATTTGAAACGTTCGAAATTTCATTTAGTCACCCTATACCTCTGCTCCCCAATACGAAGTGAGGACTAAGGAGATAGTTTGACTTCGTATTTTAAGCATAGAAAAACAGCGATTGTGTTATCAAAATCCGTGAATTTTATTCATAATTCGAAAACTCAAGGGGGCGTTATGCGTACCCCTTGCAACTAATAAAAGCAAACACAAGGGAATTTTATTCGTAATTCCCACACAATCACGATGTACATCTAAAACAGAAGTAAAAACGAAATCGAAGTTCTTTACACGTAGAACTTCCTCAAGTTGTGAACATTCCAAGGCCTTGATACCGGGTTCCCGTCCAGGTCTGCCAATCGATATGCCCCAATGCCCACAACCTCTGTGACTCGATATGGGCCCTCCCAATTGGCCCCCAACTTGCCCTCGTTGGCCACCTTGGTGTTGCCGAGCACCTTTCGTAGCACAAGGTCTCCAACATCGAACTCTCATGGGTGGACGTTCTTGTTGTAGCTTTTCATCAGCTGCTCCTGGTACGATGCCAGGTGCACCAGAGCTCGTTCTCTCCTCTCCTCGGCAAGGTCCAGCTCAATTTCCTGGGCTCTGTCATTGCCCCCACTGTCCACCAATGTGGTCCTATTGGTCGGCATTCCAACCTCCAGTGGAATCACAGCCTCTGTTCCATATGCTAGCGAATAGGGGGTCTCTCCCGTAGACCTCCTAGGAGTTGTTCGATGTGCCCACAGGACCAGTGGCAATTCGTCGGGCCACTTGCCTTTTGCTTTGTCCAGCTTCTTCTTGATCCCATCAAGTATAGTCTTGTTGGACGCCTCTACCTGCCCATTGCTCTGAGGGTAGGCTGGGGTGGAATAGTAGTTCCTTATTCCATACTGGGCACAAAAGGCCTTGAACTTTTTCTGGAACTGCGACCCATTATCAGTGATCAAAGAGTAAGGAACCCCAAATCTAGTGATGATGTTCTTCCACGCGAACCTTTCTATCATAGGTTCTGTGATTTTTGCCAGTGGTTCTGCTTCAATCCACTTGGTAAAGTAGTCCGTTGCTACCAACAGAAACTTCCTGTTCCCAGTAGCCTTGTGGAGCAGACCCACGATGTCCATTCCCCACTGCGCAAACGGCCAAGGACTTGTCAAGGGCACCAGATCTTCGGCTGGTGTCCGGATCATGGGTGAGAATTTCTGACACTTCTCACAGATTTTCACAAACACTTTTGCATCTTCTTGCATGTGCGACCACCAGTAACCCTGGGTGATTGCACAGTGTGCAATGGATCTCCCACCTGCATGACTTCTGCATGTTCCCTCGTGTATCTCATGGAGGAATTTCTGCATCATCTCAGGATGCACGCAAAGCAGGTGTGGTCCAGTGAAGGACTTCCTATACAATTTCCCTTCTGGCGATAGCCAAAACCTTGCAGATTTTGTCTTTATCTTCTGAGCTTCTTTTTTATCTGTGGGGAGTGTCCCGTCTCATAGGAACTCCACTATTGGATCCATCCAACTTGGTCCTTGGTTCACGTCCAGGACCAATTCCACACTTTTCCCAATGCTCGGCTCAGCAAGACAATCCACTGCCACCTTCCTCTTGAACTCTGTTGGCACGGCCGCTGCTAACCAAGCCAATGAGTCAGCGTGGGCATTCTGCCCAGAACTTATCTACTCAATGTGTACCTTTTCGAAGGTGTCAAGCAAATCCTTAGCTACCTCCACGTAGGCTGCCATTTTTCATTCCATCCGCAATCGGGTAGTGATTCACCACGAGTTGTGAATCACAGAATACTCGAATTCTCTTAACTTTCAGGGTCATTGCGCTTCGTAATCCTGCCAAGAGTGCCTCATATTCCGCCACGTTGTTTGACGCGCTGAAACCCAGGCGCAGGGACAACTTGATCATAACTCTTTCAGGAGGGAAAAGCACTACCCCAATTCCAGATCCGGTGTTGCATGCGGATCCATCAACAAAAAGCTTCCATTCCAAAGGGTCCTGCTCGGCCGGTGCCCTTCGCTTCTCGGCTGCTGGCTCAACCAACTGCTCCTTTCTCGTAGGAGGCAGTGGAGCCACTGTGGGAGAGAACTCTGCCACGAAGTGTGCCAAGACTTTCCCTTTGATTGCCGTGTGCGACTGATAATCAATATCATACTGGCTCAATTCCACCGACCACGTTGATATTCGTCCTGAGAAATCGGCCTTTCGAAACAACGACTTCAACGGGAACTCTGTGTAGACGACAATTTTGTGACTTTGGAAGTAATGGGGTAACTTCCTAGCCGCCGTCCTCAGTGCCAGGACCAATTTCTCAAGGGGCAGATATCTCGTCTCTGCGTCCAGTAGTGTCTTCCTCACATAATAGATCTCACCAGGCTCAGGAGTGGACAGAAGTGGGGCTGCCGCCAGGTACTCCTTCAGGTCTCGGAATGCCTGCTCACATTCTACTCCCCATCCATAACCTTTTCTTTTCTTCAACAGCTGAAAGAAGGGTCTACACTCTGCTCCCCACTCGTAACCTTCTCTTTTCTTCAACAGCTGAAAGAAAGGTCTACACTTGTCGCTCGAACGACTAATGAACCTGTTAAGGGCTGCCGCCATCCCCGTCAACCGCTGGACCTCCTTCGTGGTCCTTGAACTCTGTAGCTTCTGCAAAGCTATTATTTGATCAGGATTCGCCTCTATCCCTCTAATGGTCACCAGGTGACCCAGAACTTACTCCAAACGCACACTTCGAGGCGTTGAGTTTCAGCTTGTACTCCCTTAGTATCTCGAAAGCTTCTTTCAGATCAGCGATATGGTCCCGTTTCTCCTTGTTTTTTACCACCATGTCGTCTATGTATACCTCCATGGTCCTGCCGAGCAACTTCTTTAGCATAATCGTTGCTAGTCTCTGGTAAGTTGCTCCAGCATTCCTCAGACCAAAGGGCATAACACTGTAACAGTACAACCCTCGTGGTGTGATCAAGGACGTCTTCTCTTGATCGGGGCCGTACATGGCTATCTGGTGATATCCTCGATAAGCGTCGAGGAAACTCATACGCCCATACCCAGCTGTTGCATCCACCAACTGATCTATCCTGGGTAGGGGAAAACTGTCCTTTGGACAAGCCATGTTTAGATCTGTGAAATCGACGCATACCCGCCATTTCCCATTCTTCTTTTTCACCACCATTGTGTTGGATAACCATTTGGGGTAGTATACCTCTCAGATCGCCTTTGCCTCGAGCAAACGATCGACCTCCTCGATAACAGCGTCCACATCTTTGTCTGGCGAGATCTTCTTTTCTTCTCATCACAGGTTTGTCTTTGTGGGTCCACATTCAGGTGGTGGCAAATCACGTTTGCATCCACCCCAGGCATCTCCTCGGGCACCCAAGCAAACACATCAACGTGCTCTTTGAGAAACTCCACCAACTCTTCCTCCTCTTCTTTGCACAGGTTTTCCCCAATCAGGAAATACCTTTCAGGATCATTCTTGTTGATCTGGACTTTCTTCAATCCTTCCACCACTTTCTCGGCTGGATTCCCTCCGACATCCTCGATGGTCGGCTTGTTGGTAACCTCAACTGTTTGCACCAACTGTGCCTTGGGTGCTTTTTTTATTATGGAAACTAAGCACTGTTGGGCTGTCTTCTGGTTCCCCCTTATTCTCTCGATCCCATTGGACCCTGGAAACTTAACCATCTGATGGTAGGTGGATGAAACTGCCCTCATCTTATGCAACCAAGTCCTTCCTATAATCGCGTTATAGGAAGATGGCATGTCCACCACCAAAAAGTCGGTTCTCAGCACCATTATTCCTGCCCGAACAGGAAGGGTCACCTTGCCCAATGGCCAGACTGCCCCTGCACTGAACCCAACCAACGGAGTTACTGACTGTACCAAGTCTGCTTGTGCCAATTCCAGCTTCTTGAACGCGTCGTAATAAAGCACCTCGGTGCAACTTCCTGAATCCACCAGGATCCTCTCCATGTCATATTCCCCAATTCGTAGGGTTATCACAAGAGCATCATTGTGTGGCACCTGGACTCCTCCAAGGACCTCATCTGTGAAGACTATGCCCTCGTTGCATCCTTCCGCTTCACGTCCTCGTTTCTTTCCCAACCGCATCATGTGCTGGTCGTGTTTTACCTGCCTTTGGAGAAACCTCACCTCATTTCTCGTATAAGGTGTGGCTAATCCATATATCATATGGATCACGCCCCTCGGATTCTGCTCGTAATCCAGCTCCATTGCTCTCTCGGCACCCTTGTGCTCCTCTTGGATGAATTCTTTCAAATACCCACGTGAGACCAGGTCATCAAGGTGCTGCTTGAACATCTCGCAATCTTCCGTCATGTGACCCCAGTCTTTGTGGTAATTGCAATGCTGACTCGTAGCCCTTCTTGCATCTTTATCACCCTCCAGCCGTGGAGGCCACTTAAAGTATAGACGGTTCTTTATTCGATAAAGAACCCGATAAATCGGTTCTTTCCAAACCGTCGTTACTGAGAAGAACGACTTCGGGTCAGGGGCATGCTTCTCCCGGTATGACTCTTTCTTAGTCTGCCCGTGCTCCTTCCTCTCTTTGTAAGTCTTGGGCTCGGGTTTATCTGCTTTCTTCGCGGGGCCCTTGACTTGCTCGGCACTCAACTTGCCATCCTCCCGTAATATGTCATCTTCGTTCTTGGCATTCTGCTCAATTCGTTCCATCAGCTTTGCCAGCGTGTTCACTGGACTCATGTTTAGGGACTTTCGTAGCTCCCCCCGAACAGGCAGCCCAGTCTTGAACGTTGCTATTGGATACTCCTCACTGCAACTTTCAATCTCGTTGAAAGTCTCCCAATACTTCTTGGCGTAGTCCCTGATCGGCTCATTCTCTCCTTGCTTCATAACTGAGAGACTCTCAAAAGTCTTGGGTGGCTTCCTGCTCATCAGAAACTGAGCAGTGAACTCCTCGGCCAGCTGCCTCCACCCTCGTATGGTGTTCGGCCCTAACTTATAGAACTAGGATAGGGCCACTTTTCCCAAACTAGATGGGAACATCTTGCACATGATCGCGTCATCACCATCGTGCATAAACATCGCTTGCTGGTAATGCTGTATTGTGCCACCGGGTCTGCATTGGTCTCGTACAGGATAAACGCCCCGTGCTTAACCCTGCTCGGCAATCTTGCCTCCTGCAATCTCTTTGCAAAAGGAGAAGTTGCTATGTTGCTAAGGGCTCTCCGTGTCGCCTCTCGTGCAGACACGGTCCCCTCCTCTGACACCTTCGCAGCCCTAGCATTATTTCTGTCCCAGTCGAAATCAGGTCTGTCGTACCTATCCTTGTGGTGCTTCCTACTCCTCCCTTCCTCGGAGGTGGAACTCTTGCTTCTGCTTCTCCTCTTTCGTGAAGAAGCTCTCTGTCGTTTCAGAGTGAGACTCTTGCTCCTTCTTTTTCGTGAAGAAACTCTTTTGTATTCCGCCATATCCAGCCTTTCCTTCCTGGACTTTCTTTGTGAAAGTCCAAAATCCTCCGGATGTTTTCGTATCCACTGCAGTTGTTGAATCTCATATTCTCGCCTCTTAATCAGACAAGCGTATTCCTCTATTTCTGGTCTCTTCTTGTCCAGGATATCTTCCCTGCTGTGCACGCTTTTCGAACGTGCCACTGACTCCCTCCCACGGCTGGACTTACTCCTTCTCGTGGATCTTGTGGCCGTCCTTCCGTTCTTGTTTCTGGAATCGCCACAGATTGTCAAGGGGCGGTCCTTGCTCGTGGTCCTCCCCGCACGCCTGCCGTTGGGTTTTCTTGGAGGATCCGGCGAGGACTTGTCACCTCCCCCACCCAGTTGATTATTCGGATCAATTGGGGTCTTTGGATCCTCCTCCACCATGGTCACTTTTTCAAAGGGATCTTTTTCATTTCCCACAGACAGCGCCAATTGTAAGTGCAAGAAAACGAAAGAGACTTTGAACCGCACCAAGTCGTAACGGCTACCTTGAACCCCTCGCCGGAGCCCTAGCACACTGCCGGAGTCAAACCTGTAACACAGACAAAGGGTGAGCGCACCTTTGCCTTCTCGTGGCAAAGGCCCTCCGATGCCAAAGTTAGTATCTTGTGCTAGTAAAAACCCTAATTCTCAGTAGGTAATGAGCAAATAACCATAAATTGCGTACCTTTACCTCTAGGTTTACCTCATATTTAAAGATCCACATATGCTTGCTATCCAAGCTATCTCGTTGCCCTAAGTTTCCTTTCTCGTAAAGGGAACCCAGAATATCAGGGATTCTCATTCCCTTAACTGCATGTTACCTTATAGACCATTATAGGAATTCTTCCCATAACTGGCCGTTCTTCCCATTCTCGTTGGGTATCTCCTCCAGAATGCTGCTCCTGTTCGGCTATCTCGTTGCCGAACAGACTATCTGGACCAGTGATCTTTCGTATCATTGGTCCCCTTACCATGAGACTGGTCCAACAATTCCCCTTGCTCTTTGGACCATACCCCTGCTCGGGAATCTTGGACCTGGGACCTCTCATGTCCCCAGTCCTTACTCCCGTTCACCGTACTATACGGCGGATGTTCCGATTATACTTATCTTGGGCCCCACGCAACCTTTTCAGGCCATCTTTTGTACCTGTTCGGGACTACCTCCCTACACTACAATACTAACTACAAATATTTTATATATCTAGGGCACTTTAGGAAATCCAAGGTAAAATCCAAATAAAGATTTTCTTATTAAAATAAGCAATACACATGTGTTCTTTTGGAAATATTATATACATATAACATTATATATATAAAAATAGATGTACTTACAATTTAGGACGATTACAAATCCTAATAAACTAATCAATAGCACACGTGTTACTAGATAATGTACTTTTAAGAAAATCTAGTCTTTTATTACATAATATTATAATAACAAAATCCCATGGGAAAAATCTAAGAGAAATTAAATAATGAACCTAGTACTTATTGGCAAGATTAGGCTCTTACCCAATGGTTAATAATTCTCCTAACATTCTCTGTCCAATGAATAAAAGAAATAAAATACTATACAAGATTTTCTAAATAAACAATTCAAATGAACACATGTTCTTTATTAAAATACTAGATAATAAGTACTTAGAAAATCTAATATTTTAAGACTTGGTACATGTACAATATATATATTAGTCATAAATCTCATGGGAAAATCAATAAGTTCATAAAATAATAAATCTTAATACTTTTGAAAGATTGACTCTATCATTCAATGGATAATAAATTTCCCAACTTTTATGGACCAAAGGGTAATGCAATAAAGTAATATATAAATATAATCTTTCATGCATGTGAATATATAACCATATAAAGCTATATATATGTACCTTAACAAATCTAAATATGTACTTTAATGAATAAAAATCCAAATCTCTATTGTCCAATGGATAATGATCACCCTAACATCTATTGTCCAACGGATAATAATTCTCCTTGCGGTCATTAACCAATGGGTAATGCTAGCAAGTATTATACTACAAATATATATATATATATATATATATATATATATATACACTTATACTTTCAAGCATGTGTATATAAGCCTATATACAATTATATAAGTGTACTTGAACAAATCTAATAAAATATCTTTAGTGGAAAGCCTATTGTCCAATCGTTAAAGATTTCTCTAGCATTTATCGACCAATGGTTAAAAGCTAAAAAGTTCAAAAGGTTCATCTAGGGTTGAGAGGTTCACAAGGCTCAAGGGGTTCAAAAAGTTCACCAAGGCTTAGGAGGAAGTAATTAGATAAATGGTAGTTAAGTCATTCTAACTAGTTGGTTAAAAACTAACTATACTAGTTTAGTAGGATTTCCAGTCAAGAATTGTAATTATAAGGCTTTAATCTAACCATGACGGATAATAAGCAATTAGAAGGATTTATAAACCAACCAAGACTTCAAACGAGATTTTTTTATAAGTCAATAATGCAAGATTTTTTGTTATGAAAATAAAATTATAATAAAATTCTAATTTTTAACAAAATTTTTATTTACCAAAACTCAGGGTCGTTACAATTCTCTAGGAGTGGTCTTTTGGTTAGGCTCTACTCCTGGATGTACGTGATTTTGAACTCTTTCTGATGGATGATCGTGTTAAGATCATGTTTTCTCGGTCTTTTTAAGGCCGGTGGTTTTGGGAACATCAATATGACAAGTACAACGAAGGTGCATTTGCCATTTGTACCAAGCTATGGCAATTTTGACAGTCATTGTGCACATTATGGTTGTGCCATGTATACTGACTTTTGTGGGTTTTGACGAGTTTTGTTTTCATCATATTTGTGCTAAATGTTTGAGCTCGGTCACTCTTCCCGAGCTTCATGTATATCCTAGCTGTGCTAAGTATTTGAGCTTTGGAGTGTTTCTGAAGTTTTTCATGAGCTTCAAGCATTCTATAGCTGTGCTAAGTATTTGAGCTTTGGAAGTTTTTCCTGAGCTTCATGCATTTCATGGCTGTGCTACATATTTGAGCTTGGAAGTTTTTCTTGAGCTCCATGCATGTTTGTAATGGGTTGTAGTGGTGCTACTCCCTTAAGTGTGTAAATTGTTTGCGTCAAAACAATTAAGACACTTATATGAATTTCCCTTGGGATATCCCTTAGGTTGGAAATTAATTATAATTCCGTGGGATTTTATATTTGTTTCAATTATACAGAGTTGGCCCAGTCTACTAGCCTTTTTCAAATAAAACAATGCAGCAAACGTTTCAAGTTCGGTTCCTTGGGTGTTTTCCACAAAACCTGAGTGGTGACTCTGAATTGTAGCGTTTCGTCATGCTTTCCAAAAGGGCGCACCCGATTTTATAAAACAAAAATCAAATTTTCAAGGACGTGTGCCCACAGTGGCGACTCTGCTGGGGACTCATTGCATTATTCAAAATTTAGAAATTAATGCACAAATGACACAATCTTTCAAAAGTCTGTCAAAACAGTACGCTCCGCGCTGCTGAAGAATGGAATGGTAACGTAATAGGATTCTACATCCGACCAATCCAAATTAGGGCTTCTACTATTGTTCACTTGTGTAGTTTTCTCCAAATATTGATTAATAAAGTGAGCCAAGCTTGAAAAGGGCATTTTCCAAAAATATTGTGTTTCTCTCTTATTCGATCATTCTTCGGCATTCTCCATTTGCATCGGTGTTGGTCAGCCCCATTGAGGTGTTTTGGGTAACCGGAACAATTTATTGGAGCTCGGGGTCCTTGAACGCCCAACAACCTTGGACGATGATGAGTCGTACTACCGTTCGACTGTTGCCGTGCTATATGCACTGCAATGGGAGGTATTCCGCGGCTCTAGTCAGAGGAATCCCCTAAAACCAAAACCGGCCTCTACATGCGTACAAAGCATTAGAACATTTCAATCTAAGGCAAGAACCTGCAGGGTAGGGTTATTTGCATCTAACCCCATAAACTGTCTATGTGTTACTGCTTTCCTTATCGCATGCCTGTACATACATTCATATCGTTTTGCGTAGGAGAATCTAGGGTGGCTTTTAGGCTGGTTTCTCTCTTAAACCCATCTTATGCCTGTTGGGACGCTGCTTGGCCCGATGAAGAGTTGTGCATCTTGATGTTGCATGTTTTCAATTTTCAAATTCCTTGAATTGATGAGATTTTGAGGAATCGAAGCTTTTTAAGTCCCTATCTAAAACCAATCGAGGTTTCAAACAGAAAAACTAGGAACAACGGGAAACATGCCATGATACTCACACCGCCAGGTTAAAAGTGCTAAATACTTACACCGCTCAAGTCTCCGGCACCGTGCTGCTTACGCCACCCTGGTTACAATATCATGTCTCCCATATCCAATTGTTCCATTCAAAGCTGAAACTTCGAGAAAGGAATAGGCAAGGACTTGGGCTGTTTTGACATCTCTTGGTACTAGTCGATTCAAACAAGGATACGCCGTCGAAAAGAAATCTGAGGATCTTGGTGACGTTCGAACGTCATAAGATGGGCTTGTCTGCTAGTGGTAAAGTCTAGGAGGACGCCGACGATGTTAACATATGCATTTTCCATTCTTCCATTTTCTTTCAAAATAAATTGCTGCAGGCTGTCATTGAGCTCTTATACTTTACTGTCTAGCTATTGCACCGCCAGGGAAAGATTCTGAGATCAAGAGCCAAACCTACTTAGGAACGTCCGCTGGGTCTGTCGGTAAGAAGATTTGGGTGGGTTCGCTCCTCAGTTAGTCACAACGGAATCTCCGGGTTGCACTCTGTCAAGGGACGATTCGCTACCGTCACCTCCATCATCTCCATCTTCACCTTCATCTCCGGAGCCTGTCCAAGTCAAAACAGAGGCTCTACTCATGGCCGATGTTCCACCCCCGAATCTCGCTAACGTCTTAGCAGATATTCAGCGCAACATGGCCATCATGCAACAAAGGGCCGATCAGGCCGATACTTCCATGGCCACTCTTCGCGCTTTGATCGAAGAACGTCTTCCCCCTGTAGGCGGAGCTGGTGGAGGTGGTGAAGGGCGTGAACATGAGTACGTTTAAAGATAAAATGGTAAAATGGCCGATACTTCCGTGGCCACTCTTCGCGCTTTGTCCAATGGTAAAAGCTAACTATGCTTGCTAAGTAGAATTTCCAGCCGAGAAATATAATTTAAAGATATTATTTATTTATTTGGAAAAATATACGAGTACGTTTACAAGTATACTAGTCATGGGAGAAGGACTAAATTGTCCGGAGTAAAACGATTCAATTTTACAAGTTTCAAATCTAATTATGACGGATTATTAATCGCTAAAAGGGATTTATAAAACAAATAAAGAATTTTCAAATATAACAACAAAATTTTTAGAAGTCAATAACGACCGATTTTTGGATGTTAAAAATAAAATCCAAGTATTAAAATAAAATTCAAATTTTTAACGAAATTTTTATTGACCAAAAATCAGGGTCGTTACAAGCCCGAAGTCGAGGAAAACCTTCGCATTGAAATCCCTACTCCAAATTCGAAAATCGCTGCTCTCATTGCCAAGATGACCAAGCTCGAGGAGTCAGTCTCCAAGTCCGAAAAGATAGGCACCGGTGGCTTAGACATGGACAGTCTCCAACTCAAGATGACCATTCGAGAACTGGAATCAACTAAAATACATGCAAAGGAGTCCTTTGCGGACTTTATCAAAAGGTGGAGGAGCAAGGCAGCTCTTATGACTGACCGTCCTAGTGAGAAGGATTAGATCTGCATAATCTCTCGCAATCTGTTGCCCAACTGTGCCAAGAATCTTGTACTGGTTCAAGGGGCTAATTTCAAGACCTTTTTCGATTCCGGCCTTGCCATTGAGGAAGCCCTTCAAACCGGCATTCTACCAAGAATTGAATCTTCTTCCTTTACCTCGGCTCCAAAAGCCAAGCCCCGTGCTTACACCGGGAATAGCACTGCTCTATTTGGCGGTAACAACTACGCCAACGCGACCTCTGCCATCAACAATACCACCACTCAATGTTCCAATCGCATTGGCGATGTCAATCAAGTTTAAACCCCCCAGAAATCCCAAAACAGTAACCAACCCCGCAACTTTGCCAATTTCGAGGCACCACTTTCCTCGGTGTTGGAAAAGTTAATTAAAACTGGCCACCTCCGACCCTTAACTCCAACCCCACTTCCCTAAAATCTACCTCCCAGCCATAACCCCAATGTATTCTGTGCTTATCACCAAATGCCCGGCCACCACACCGATTCTTGTTATCGCCTCCGTCACGCGATACAAGATTTGGTGGAAAACGGCACCCTTCCAACCCCACTTGCTAAACCCAATGTCATTTCCAATTCCCTACCGCAACACAACCCTCAAGTTTAACATTTATCCCTCAGCTCCACTATAATCCATCCCAACTCCAATATATTCAACCCCACTGACCATATAACCTCAGGGAATCACCTTAAACCAGTTGTGGCCATCCCAGTCGATCTCGATATCAACTTGCTAGCAATTGGTTGGAACTTGGAAGACAAGACAGAAGAATGGAAAGAACTTGCCAGAGATTGGAACGAGCACTACTTTATGGGCTTCCCTCCGGCCCTCATCATCGACCAAGCATGGTTGAATCATTGGGAAGGAGAATGGAACGTGGCACATGCGGATCCTTTGGATGGCCTTTCTCTGTTCATGCTCTTTCATTAGCCAAAATCGGTCATTCCAGAAGAAAAGGCCGAAGAATACATTTGGGACCCATAGCCTAATACAGTGAAGTTGGCTTGGAATCAGAACTTCAACAGGGAACGAGTTGGCACTGATACTGATGTAGATGAGAAGTACCTGAGCTACTACACCGAGGGAGACATCATTCCCGACACACGTCGCCAGCTTGGGGCCATTCTCCCTCTCATAGATTCCATCTCAGACGTCACTCATCTCTGCACCGACCTTGGAGGTGATCCGAACGTCAACATTGTACCAGTGGAATAGCCGCATCCGTATGTGGCTCCGAGTGATGACTGCTTTATCATGGTTTTGGATGCACCACCTGCTGACCTTTGGGACGTAGATGAGATCATCAATCTTTGCGAGAATCCATTGCCTGACAATCTGTGGGATGTCGATATAAACATGGGTAATGAGGTTTGGACAGTTAATACCGCTCTAGTGGATGGAGGTTTCTGGGATGTGCCATTTGTTACCAACCCGGGAACACCTTTCAAGGAAGCTGCCGCACAAGACCCTGCTTTTTAGGAGGGGCTAGGAATGGATGACTTGGAATGGGATCTGACTCAGGGATAGGACTCGTCAACAATGGTTGCATCAGTGGACAAAGGGAAACGCAAAATGGAAGAAGTGCCGGCTGATTTTTGGGACTCCATCGAAACGTCACCTTAGTGGGATATCGCTAATATGACGAGAAGCGGAAGCTCATCCAATCCTTTAGTTCAAAAACCCACTGCTCCCCCAATTTAGAGGGGCATTCCTGTAGTTTCTAGCGGTAACCCGGAAGAAGATGTTATCCAGAAGCAACTAGAGGATCCCTGCAGCTGTTTCTATCTGGGGTTTGATTTCGTCATCAAAGGAGCATCACGAGAAGTTATCTGCAGCTCTAGCCCGTCTCAAGGTACCAACCGAAATCACGCCCGAGGCAATGATCGCCCTCATCCTGCCTCTACTCTTCAAGCACTCCGTTACATTTACTGAAAGGGCCCTGCCCGTCGTGGGGACTGCTCACAATCACCCGTTACACATTATTGTCAAGTGCAAGGGACTTTGGGTGCCCACTGTGCTTATTGATAATGGCTCCGCGATCAATGTTTGTCCATTGAGAGTCGCATACTGTCTCGGAATGGCCAAGATGGATTTTGTGCCGTCTAATTTGGTGGTCAAGGCCTATGACAGCACACGTCGTGTTGTAGAAGGGACCATAGTACTCAAGCTCGACGTTGAGGGCTTTGAGATGGACGTAGAGTTTCATGTGGTTGACATCCCCGCAACTTTCAACCTGCTGCTAGGCAGGCCGTGGCTGCATGGGCCCGACATCATGGCAGTACCTTCAACGCTGCATCAGAAGGTTATGTTGGGACTTTTGACTGGGACTTCCGACAATCTGTGGGGACTCTGGGATCTGCCCACTTAAGGATGATGAGACTCCTATTTTGGGGATTATGCATGGAGAAGAAGACTCAGATTTTGGGGGTTTCTCGTTTGATACTTCTGGCTCAGTCCTTTCCATTGCCGTGGACAACGACTTTATTATTAGCTCAGTTGCCTTCGAGATTATGAGGAGGATGTCATTCATGCCCGGTCTGGGGCTTGGGATCAACTAGCAAGGGATCACTGAGTTCCCTATCTTTCCCTTTACCGAAGGCCGCTTTGGTCTGGGATACACTCCCCCTGCCAAAAGGGCCAAACTAGGGAAAGGTACGGGAAAACCTCGAACCCTTTATGGTAATCCCGACAGCTACTTCGTCCGCGAGGGAGGGAGCATTGCTTATTTGGGATAGCTTGAACCATTTTGGGATCCGAAGACTGGCACTTGGCTACCGGGTTTTGAGATCTTCGCGGTTGACACCTGGTTTGACAGTGAGGAGGAAATGGCAAAGGAAGAGCTGGATAAGGAAGAGTTCAAGAAGCAGTTGGCCCAGATCTAGGAGAAGGCTGACTGGCTGAAGATTTTTGAGCAAGGGAACTTGGAGATGCTGTTCTCTCAAGTAGGTTTGGTTGGCAAGACTGAAGAGGATGAAGTGCTAATGCTTGGGCCCGACTCTCTGGATATCCTCGAGGTTCCAACATCCCTCATTGTCGAAGAAAAGGGTAGTATCAATAACTGCATTTTCACTCCACGTTTGACATGCATTGATGACATATCTGAGTCTGACACTGAGTCTGTTGAGTCTAAGTCTAGCTCAGAGTCGGAGTTTGTGCCTCTCGGCCCTCCACGTCATAGCTTTTACTTCGAGTTCGAGTCGTTTGTACTTGGCAACCCTTCTCGGTTTTTGAAATGCATGATCCTACTTCCGATTACTTTGCTGACTTATATATAAACTGTGTCAACCCCGATGATGAAGGAACAGACTTCGACAGGAACATCCTGGCTGAGTTGTGTTCCCTCATCGAAAAGGAAGACGAAAGGCATGCTCAGTTGCTAAAAGAAGAAGTAATTTCAGTAAATTTGAAAGATGAGGGAGATCCCTATATGATTCAAATTGGTTCGACTTTGTCCCCCGAAGATCATGCCGCACAGATCGATTTACTCAAAGAATACTTTGAGGTTTTCGCATGGTCCCACAAGGATATGCGCGGCATCGATCTTGAGATAATGCAGCACCAAATTCCATTGGCATCTGGGGCTTTACCTGTTAAGTAGAAACTCCGCAGAATGAGGCCAAACTGGGTTGAAAAGATCAAGGAGGAGGTCACCAAACAGATTGATGCTGGATTCCTACGGGTCGCAGAGTATCTGAAGTGGGTTGCTAACATCGTGCCTGTTCCTAAGAAAAATGGGAGGATCCAAGTCTGCGTCGATTTCAGGGACTTGAACCAGGCAAGCCCCAAAGATGGTTTTCCCTTGCCACACATCAATGTGCTTGTGGACAACATGGCGGGGCATGCTTTGCTCTCTTTTGTCGACGAATTCTCAGGGCACAACTAGATCTTTGTGGCACCGGAGGATCAGGAGAAGACAACTTTTGTCGTTAAGTGGGGTACCTACTGCTATGTGATGATGCCGTTTGGGCTAAAGAATGTTGGTTGCACTTTTCAGCGGGCCCAGACAACCCTGCTGCATGATTTCATCCACAAGATAGTCGAGGTTTACGTTGATGACATGATTGTTAAGGCAAAAAGGAAGGAGGACTTCATCCCAGCACTACGGCGATTTCTGGAAAGGCTCAGCAAATTTAACGTGCGCCTCAACCCACAGAAGTGCACATTTGGGGTCACAGCTGGCAAGATGTTGGGGTTCCTGATCACTGCGAGAGGGATGGAGGTGGATCCGTCTAAAATCAAGGCTATTCTCAAGATGGAGCCACCACGATCAGAAAATGGAGTACGGAGCTTCCTGGGAAGGTTCAGTTTATCAGTCGGTTCATCGCTAAGTTGACCTTGACTTGTGAGCCGCTGTTCCATTTGCTCAAAAAGGATGTTCGTTTTGAATGGACAGACAAATGTCAAGCTGCTTTCAAATCTATTCAGAGGTACCTACGAGACCCACCAGTATGGATGCCGCCTACATCGGGTCGATCGTTGATTCTGTACTTGTCCGTTACTCCAACAGATATGGGTTGTTTGCTGGGGCAGGAAGGAGAAAATGGAGTCGAGAAAGCTATCTACTATCTGAGCAAGACGATAGTGGGAAGCGAGGAACATTATACTCCTTTGGAAAAGACAAGTTAGGCGCTAGTTTGGGCTACCAAAAAGCTTAGACACTACATGCTAGCCTATTCGGTGAAGCTGATTTCTCGGATGGATCCTATCAAGTATCTGTTCGAGAAGCTGGTGCTCACCCATAAGCTAGCACGTTGGTTGCTTCTGCTGGCTGAGTTCGATCTCCAATATGTCATGGGGAAGTCTATGAAGGGCCGTGCTGTCGCAGAATTTTTGGCCGATCACCTGATTGATGGATCGAAACATGTGGATTTTACTTTCCTCGATGAGGACGTGCTAATGGTAGTCGAAGAAGTTTGGACGCTCTATTTTGATGGGGCTGCTAATCAGAAGGAATTCGAGATTGGAGTGTTGCTGATCACACCTGCTGGTGCTCATATTCCGCTTGCTTTCAAGTGAACTTTGACGTCACCAATAATCAAGCTGAGTATGAGGCCTGCATTGTCGGGATGGAAGCTACTATTGCACTGAGAGTCGAGAAGCTTGAGATAATCGGAGATTCAAACCTGGTAATCTCTCAGGCCAATGGAGGTTGAAAGGTTCGTGAAGAAAAGCTGAATAACATTAGCTTCGATATCGTGAATTTCATTAGCTTTGAACTCGTGAAATTTACTAGATTTCAAAACACAACAAATTAACTCTTTCAAAAATAACCATGAACAACTGGTGAAATTCACTAGCTTTGAACACCTAAAGTTCCACTCACCCATTTCATCGAACAATTCATATGCGTAACTACGTATACTTTGAAGTTCAATAGTTTAAATGTAGTACCCGACCTCCATGCAGAGTAACATAATACATTAATTAGAAAACAAAAAAAATAACCATTCGCATTCTCTCTTGAGACCCGTAAGAGGGTGCTCTGGATTCTCAAAAAAGTATTTTTTGAAAAAGAAGGTAATTTCAAGTTCAAAAATCATGTGTTTATGCAAATAATTTTTCTACGAATATGGATCTTGTTTGAAAGATCTCATTGAGATCTTTTATATAGTGCAAAAAAAATCAAAAAATTATTTTTTATTTTTATTATATTTGAGTTTGAAAATTAAAAAAAAAAGAACTTTTAGAAAAAGACACTACAAGAAAATCGAGATCTCCCAACGGTTTAGCTAGCAACGGTTCAAAAAACTGTTGGTATAGACGGTGTGTAGCAACGGTTTTTAAACCGTTACTAGAAACAGGACTATAGCAACGGTTTTCATGCAACCGTTACTAGATTATAAGACTATAGCAACGGTTTTCCATAACTGTTACTAAAAACCGACCTCTAGCAACGGTTTTCCATAACCGTTACTAAAACCGGACCTATAGCAACGGTTTCCCATAACCGTTACTAAAAACCGGCCTATAGCAACGGTTTTCCATAACCGTTACTAAAAAGCGGACTATAATCGAGACCATTGATTTTGTTTTCCTTGTTTGTTGATTAAATCATTCTCATAAAAATTTGGCTTGATCGAGTCTAGAAAACTTCTTTATTGAGACAAAATTTCATTAGTAAAATAAATTTTTCTGCCCGATCAAGTAAGTAACGATACCCGATTAATTTCATTTTTCGTATGAAGGATGTACTCTTTACTATGTAAAAAATAGATGGTTCTAATCGGGAAAAAAAAGTAGGTGTTTGTATAGAATAAACTGAATTTAAAAACTTGGGTTAAGAATAAATCGATAAAACTCAAATGACATAAGCTAACCCAACTCTGGTTTGCATAGTATAAATATTAGTAGTCCATTGATATTACACAAGTGTTGGGCTAGCCCAGTTGGTTTGCACTCGCGCGCGCATGCGGGAGGTCCTGGGTTCGATTCCCAGGAGGAGCAAAACATTGTTGTGTTGCCACGCGGGTGACACGTAGGCGCCACGTCAGCGACAGGTGGGTGCCACGTGGGTGCCACGTCAGCGACAAAGGGGAGGCCACGTCAGCGCCGGCCATGTGGCTGCCATGTCATATTTTACCCCAGATTTTAAAAAAAAAAAAAAACTTGCCTTTAGCAACGGTTACAAGCATTGCTAAAGAAACCGTTGCTAAAAAAAAATCTGTACCAACGCTTGCCAAAACCGTTGCTATAACCCTACAGCAACGGATATCTCGCGACGGTTTAACCAACGGTTCTATAACCGTTGGTATAGCCTATATTGGTCTTTGGCAACGCTTTTTTGCATCTCTAGCAACACTTTTGACCGTTGCTATTGAACGATTTTCTTGTAGTGAGAATACAAACTGGAAGGAGCGTTAAGTAAGTTCTTTAGTTTAAATGTTAATATTCGCCTGAGTTGTTTGAATGTAAATGGTGATGTGGTAAAGACTCGGGGTTGTTGTGCAATAACTAGTTTATTGTGGGATTTGAAGTGGTGCCTTATTTGGTAAATGTAATACTCTATTTAAAACTTGTATATTATTCAACAACTTCTGGGTCACCCATTTTCCCCTTTTCATTTTTTTCCCCCTTCTCTCATACTCGGCTTAGGGATGGCAATCAGGCATTCGGGGCGGATATGGGAATTTCCATACCCAATCCCCAAAACCGAAAGCCTCCCCAAATCCGCCCTGATACCTGAACGGGGAGAAGAGGAATTCGCCGTAACCGAACCAAACGGGGTTCGGATAATCCTCGAACCGAATGGGTACCCGAACAGACAAGAGAGAGAGAGAGAGTGAATAGAGCAAGAACCGAATTTATACAGTGCGCAATTGATTTATACAATAGAGACATGATTGTTGCTCAATTTATACAGTGCACAACAAAGCCAAAACTCAACAAATCAACAAATCCCAGAAATATACAAGGAAAAAAAAGAAGAAGATAATTCCAAAAACCCATTAGTATACATGCTCTGTGATATGCAAGTAATAGATCTGACCCTTGAGGGAAGGCTCGGTGGAGTCATTTCCATCGTAGGCTTTCAGTTCCTCTTCAGTGATGTCGCTGGACAGGAGGAGGTAGAGGCTGCATCTCCTTTGTTGAAGCCTTGGTCGACAGCCGTCCTCCCATAGCCACAATCGGATGACCCAAAGAGAAGTTGGAAAAGAGAGAGAGAAAGATTTTGCCGGTGTACAAAGACAAGCTCCAACGCCGACCAGTGGAGATGAGTTCTTCTCAATGACAGCCGGGGATGGAGGGAGAGAGAGAGAGAAAGCACTACAAGAAAGTCGGGATACGCCAGCGCTCAAAAGTATTGGTAAAGGTTCACGGAAACGCTGGTATAGCCCCAACAGGTCTATACCAGCGCTTGGGCAAAGCGCTGGAGTAGAGGCGCTACTATAAGTCTATACCAACGCTTTTTGTGGGCGTTGGTATAAATTTATGTTTACAACCGAACAAGGTGAGTGATTTTAGTCATAAATTTTGCCTATTCTATTAATGTGGTTTTGTGTGTTGATGTGTCGCATATATGTTTGAATTCTAAGGAGACGGGCGGATGTTCCGATTATACTTATCTTGGGCCCCACGCAACCTTTTCAGGCCATCTTTTGTACCTGTTCGGGACTACCTCCCTACACTACAATACTAACTACAAATATTTTATATATCTAGGGCACTTTAGGAAATCCAAGGTAAAATCCAAATAAAGATTTTCTTATTAAAATAAACAATACACATGTGTTCTTTTGGAAATATTATATACATATAACATTATATATATATATATATATATATATATCAAAGTAATAGATGTACTTACAATTTAGGAAGATTACAAATCCTAATAAACTAATCAATAGCACACATGTTACTAGATAATGTACTTTTAAGAAAATCTAGTCTTTTATTACATAATATTATAATAACAAAATCCAATGGGAAAAATCTAAGAGAAATTAAATAATGAACCTAGTACTTATTGGCAAGATTAGGCTATTACCCAATGGTTAATAATTCTCCTAACATTATTTGTCCAATGAATAAAAGAAATAAAATACTATACAAGATTTTCTGAATAAACAATTCAAATGAACACATGTTTTTTATTAAAATACTAGATAATAAGTACTTAGAAAATCTAATATTTTAAGACTTGGTACATGTACAATATATATATTAGTCATAAATCTCATGGGAAAATCTATAAGTTCATAAAATAATAAATCCTAATACTTTTGAAAGATTGACTCTATCATTCAATGGATAATAAATTTCCCAACTTTTATGGACCAAAGGGTAATGCAATAAAGTAATATATAAATATAATCTTTCATGCATGTGAATATATAACCATATAAAACTATATATATGTACCTTAACAAATCTAAATATGTACTTTAATGAATAAAAATCCAAATCTCTATCGTCCAATGGATAATGATCTCCCTAACATCTATTGTCCAACGGATAATAATTCTCCTTGCGGTCATTAACCAATGGGTAATGCTAGCAAGTATTATACTACAAATATATATATATATATACACACACTTTCAAGCATGTGTATATAAGCCTATATACAATTATATAAGTGTACTTGAACAAATCTAATAAAATATCTTTAGTGGAAAGCCTATTGTCCAATGGTTAAAGATTTCCCTCGCATTTATCGACCAATGGTTAAAAGCTAAAAAGTTCAAAAGGTTCATCTAGGGTTGAGAGGTTCACAAGGCTCAAGGGGTTCAAAAAGTTCACCAAGGGTTAGGAGGAAGTAATTAGATTAAATGGTAGTTAAGTCATTCCAACTAGTTGGTTAAAAACTAACTATACTAGTCTAGTAGGATTTCCAGTCAAGAATTGTAATTATAAGGCTTTAATCTAACCATGTCGGATAATAAGCAATTAGAAGGATTTATAAACCAACCAAGACTTCAAACGAGATTTTTTTATAAGTCAATAATGACAGATTTTTGGTTATGAAAATAAAATTCTAATAAAATTCTAATTTTCAACAAAATTTTTATTTACCAAAACTCAGGGTCGTTACAATTCTCTAGGAGTGGTCTTTTGGTCAGGCCTCCACTCCTGGATGTACGTGATTTTGAACTCTTTCTGATGGATGATCGTGTTAAGATCATGTTTTCTCGGTCTTTTTAAGGCCGGTGGTTTTGGGAACATCAATATGACAAGTACAACGAAGGTGCATTTGCCATTTGTACCAAGCTATGGCAATTTTGACAGTCTTTGTGCACATTATGGTTGTGCCATGTATACTGACTTTTGTGGGTTTTGACGAGTTTTGTTTTCATCATATTTGTGCCATGTATACTGACTTTTGTTTTGTCACTCTTCCCGAGCTTCATGTATATCCTAGCTGTGCTAAGTATTTGAGCTTTGGAGTGTTTCTGAAGTTTTTCATGAGCTTCAAGCATTCTATAGCTGTGCTAAATATTTGAGCTTTGGAAGTTTTTCCTGAGCTTCATGCATTTCATGGCTGTGCTACATATTTGAGCTTGGAAGTTTTTCTTGAGCTCCATGCATGTTTGTAATGGGTTGTAGTGGTGCTACTCCCTTAAGTGTGTAAATTGTTTGCGTCGAAACAATTAAGACACTTATATGAATTTCCCTTGCGATATCCCTTAGGTTGGAAATTAATTATAATTCCGTGGGATTTTATATTTGTTTCAATTATACAGAGTTGGCCCAGTCTACTAGCCTTTTTCAAATCAAACAATGCAGCAAACGTTTCAAGTTCGGTTCCTTGGGTGTTTTCCACAAACCCGAGTGGTGACTCTGAATTGTACCATTTCGTCATGCTTTCCAAAAGGGCGCACCCGATTTTATAAAACAAAAATAAAATTTTCAAGGACGTGTACCTACAGTGGCGACTCTGCTGGGGACTCATTGCATTAATCAAAATTTAGAAATTAATGCACAAATGACACAATCTTTCAAAAGTCTGTCAAAATAGTACGCTCCGCGTTGCTGAAGAATGGAATGGTAACGTAATAGGATTCTACATCCGACCAATCCAAACTAGGGCTTCTACTATTGTTCACTTGTGTAGTTTTCTCTAAATATTGATTAATAAAGTGAGCCAAGCTTGAAAAGGGCATTTTCCAAAAATATTGTGTTTCTCTCTTATTCGATCATTCTTCGGCATTCTCCATTTGCATCGGTGTTGGTCAGGCCCATTGAGGTGTTTTGGGTAACCGGAACAATTTATTGGAGCCCGGGGTCCTTGAACGCCCAACAACCTTGGACGATGATGAGTCGTACTACCGTTCGACTGTTGCCTTGCTATATGCACTGCAACGGGAGGTATTCCGCGGCTCTAGTAAGAGGAACCCCCTAAAACCAAAACCGGCCTCTACATGCGTACAAAGAGTTAGAACATTTCAATCTAAGGCAAGAACCTGCAGGGTAGGGTTATTTGCATCTAACCCCATAAACTGTCTATGTGTTACTGCTTTCCTTGTTGCATGCCTGTACATACATTCATATCGTTTTGCGTAGGAGCATGCTAGGGTGGCTTTTAGGCTGGTTTCTCTCTTAAACCCATCTTATGCCTGCTGGGACGCTGCTTGGCCCGATGAAGAGTTGTGCATCTTGATGTTGCATGTTTTCAATTTTCAAATTCCTTGAATTGATGAGATTTTGAGGAATCAAAGCTTTTTAAGTCCCTATCAAAAACCAATCGAGGTTTCAAACAAAAAAACTAGGAACAACGGGAAACATGCCATGATACTCACACCGCCCAGGTTTAAAGTGCTAAATACTTACACCGCTCAAGGCTCCGGCACCGTGCTGCTTACGCCACCCTGGTTACAATATCATGTCTCCCATATCTAGTTGTTCCATTCAAAGCTAAAACTTCGAGAAAGGAATAGGCAAGGACTTGGGCTGTTTTGACATCACTTGGTACTAGTCGATTCAAACAAGGATACACCGTCGAAAAGAAATCTGAGGATCTTGGTGACGTTCGAACGTCATAAGATGGGCTTGTCTGCTAGTGGTAAAGTCTAGGAGGACACTGTAACGCCCCGAATTTTGGGTACGTTAAATAAACATTTTTATTGAATAAACTAAAGAGAGTCTGGCTCTTTATTACATCATAAACTCCCAAAGGGTTCTTATATTACACAAAAGGGATGGATATCTAAGGTTATCTACAGCTCCTTCTCTTCTTCCATCCTAGCAAGTTCCTCAGCTCCAAAGGCCTCCAAGGTATACTGTTCATGCTGCTCATCTATAAAAGTCTGACACATTATACCAGCGTCGCCACCAGTATAATATGTCAGGGTCACATAAAGCAACACCATGAGCTTGAAAGCTCAATAGAATAATCCAAAACCCACTAACCCTTAACTTACAAATAGCAAGTCATGCATATATCGTAAAGAGTCATAACAGCACATGCATTAATATAACAATAACAACAACAATGACACATCCGCATTCGCTATCTATCGTTGGTGTCATGTTTCCGTGTGTTTCTCCTACGCGACTCATCGTTTTGTGTCTCATTCATCATTTCCAAAATCACACGCACACACCAATGAGCTACCAAGTCCGGCTCATTGGCCACAATAAGCCAAAAGTCCGGCACATTGTGAGCGCACATAACCAATAAGCCACCAAGTCCGGCTTAACCAATAAGCTACCAAGTCCGACCACGTTATCAAATCTTGCATTGGCTCCTCTCCGCGGATAACCAAGCCCAATCAATCAATGAAGCTACCACGTCTGGCTCCGTTAACAATCTACACAATGGGCTACCAAGTCCGGCAAATTATGAACGCACAAAATCAATAAGCTACCAAGTCCGGCTTATTGGCCACAATGGCTACCAAGTCCAGCACATTGTGTCACATCTTGGCTCCTCTCCGCGGATAACCAAGTCACACACCTGCAATGAAGCTACCTAGTCCGGCTCCATTGGCAACGCACACCAACATAAGGCTACCAAGTCCGGCCATTATGTAGTTTCAAAAGTATTTTACCAAGTCCAATTATTTCCTTTATCCACACCCTAGGTGTCATGTTTCTACTTCTCGGTTGTCGTGTCCTGTAATCATGCATAGACTCTGCGGCGGGACAAATCACTTTGAAGAAATCTTGAAACCAACTAGCAAGATCATCCAATTCTATATTACCACAAGTAAGGCAAGCAATATGCTATCACGCTTACAATCTTTGCAAAGGTCAAAATACGAATACTTCGTTTTAAAACAATACTTTATCTTTAAAAATGAAAATGTATAACCTTCTTTTTGGAAGTTCAAAACAACATATGTTTATTGACGAGTTCATAAAGTCATGTGATCTTTCATTCTCAAGGTCATGCTATCAAATATTCACAAGATCAAAGTAAACTACGTAAAGCAATCCTACTAACACATAGCCTTCGATACTTAGGAAATCATGCTTATAACTTCTATTATACTTAGAATAGTAGGTTCGAAGAACTCTACAAGATCATGCAATCAACTAGTCTTACGAAGAAAGTATACTACATATACTTAGAGATAGCGGGGTTGGAGTAGTCTACCTTAATCCGAAACTAGTCGGGGCCGAATAAGCTAGTTGAAAAATTCTACGGGCGGTGAAACTCTCAAATCTGGACCGAACTTCGGATGGCAGTAACTCGGTCAAAACTGGGCCAAATAGGGTCGTTCTTGAGTCTAAAACGAAGATTTCAAAATTTTCTACAACTTCCATGAACGACGTTATTCCTAGAAATGACTTTCGGCCGGAGAAAAATGGTGATAAAGAGATCGACAGTAAGCTGTCTGGACTGGAAATCCGAGAATTTCACTGAACTTCGGATGGCAATATCTTGGTCATTTCTTTACCGTTTGGGGTTGTTCTTGGGTCTAAACTGAAGCTCTCGAAGTGTTCTACGACTTTCGTGGAGGACGTTGTTCCTAGAAATGACTTTCGCCCAGAGAAAAAATGGAGTTTTTCGGAGGACAGTAGGCTGCCCAAAAACTGGTTTCTTAGAGATTTTAGAGAGAAGTGAGAGCTATGCTTGGAGGTGTGAGTTGAATGAAAGTATGGGGTGGCCAAGGCAGCCCGGTGGCCAAGCAGTGGCCAAGCGGCGGCCAAAGCAGCCCGGTGGCCAAACAGTGGCCAAGGCAGCCCGGTGGCCAAGCAGTGGCCAAGCGGCGGCCAAAGCAGCCCGGTGGCCAAACAGTGGCCAAGGCAGCCCGGTGGCCAAGCAGTGGCCAAGCAGCCCTTTAGCAAAGCGGCGGCCAAGGCGGCCCGCTAACCAAGCAGTGGCCAAGGTGGCCTGTTAATAGCGATGGTCAGCGGTGGCCAAGGTGGCGTTAATAGCCAGCGATGTGGCGGTGGCAAAGTGTAGCCAAGGCATGGCTAGAGTAAGGCACCCAGGAACGCCAAGGCAAAAGCAAGCGCGACGACGCCAAGCGAGAACCGATGGCGGCGAGCGAAACAACCCGGCGATGACCGGCGCCTAGGCGGCGAAGCGACAACGAGCCAACGCCAAGGCAAAGCGGTAGCGCGGCGACAATGCCAAAACAAAGCGAGCTTAATGGCGACCGGCCAAGCGACCTAGCTAAGCCAAAGCAAAAGCGGTCAAGTCAGCGGTCAAGGCAAAGACCAAAATTTTCTACTAACCACTCCGGCATCGATGCATCACTAAGCCAAGCGGTAGTTAGGGTTTGCTAACTAATCGGTTAAAAGCTAACTATGCTTGCTAAGTAGGATTTCCGGTCAAGAAATATAATTTAAAGATTTCGAATTATTAATTAGGAAAAATATACGAGTACGTTTACAAGTATACTAGTCATGGGAGAAGGATTAAATTGTCCGGAGTAAAACGATTCAATTTTACAAGTTTCAAATCTAATTATGACGGATTATTAATCGCTAAAAGGGATTTATAAAACAAATAAAGAATTTTCAAATATAACAACAAAATTTTTATAAGTCAATAACGACCGATTTTTGGATGTTAAAAAAAAAATGAAATCCAAGTATTAAAATAAAATTCAAATTTTTAACGAAATTTTTATTGACCAAAAATCAGGGTCGTTACAACCTATCCCCCTTAAAATAATTTCGTCCTCGAAATTCGCACGTGACTGCGGGTTAGGCTTAATTACTATACCGGTCTCGGAATCATCGTCTATCCCCCTTAAAAGAAGCAAGTCACTCTTAAGTCGCAGGTTAGGCGTAGGTTGGCTATTTCTAATCCGCACTCACTACTCACTTTAGACTAACAACTGCACTCTCCCGAAATGGTGGTGTTACTCGAACTTAGGGGTTTTGTTATGAAGTTAGCACGCAATGAACAAGACAAATTGTGGTAGACGAGCAAATAAAATTTCTTAAGATAACATAAGATCAACATACTTCATGCCTAAAGGCATCATTAGGTACACGAAAAAGTAAGGAAAAGCAGATAATAATGGCTATGGTGCCATTGACGTGCCTCGTCCTACCACCTATCATTGAAGGCTTGGATCAAACGACGTTCGTATTCCCTTACGAACACCTCGAGGGCGACGGTCACAGCGAGAACGCAGTACCAGAAGGTGCGAAGACGGTTGTTCCTACCGAACCACCGTGGCATGCCCATTGTCAGCACGACACAGAACAGGAGGAAGATGAAGGGTTGCGACCGTAGCGCTTGGGTTGGTAGGGTGAGTTCGGTTCGCTCGATTTCTCGGAACGCGGCGTCTTCCGGAA
This sequence comes from Rhododendron molle, assembly GCA_025413875.1. Taxonomy (NCBI): domain Eukaryota; kingdom Viridiplantae; phylum Streptophyta; class Magnoliopsida; order Ericales; family Ericaceae; genus Rhododendron; species Rhododendron molle. Next base: position 29,886,037 of record CM046391.1, on the reverse strand, counting down.
ATCCTCGTCGTCGGGTGGCCATGGTTCGGTTTGGGGGGATGAGATGGTAAGAGCGATGAAGAGAAAAGGTGAAGAGAGGGGAAGTGGTGGTGGGGTACATATAGGCCAGGTCAGGGGTGAGTGGAGGAGGGAAATAATTGAGTTTTGAAATTTTGAAGTTGGAGGTTGGCATTTAATAATTGGGAGTTTGAAATTTTGATAATTGGAGGATGGAGGGTGCGGTTTTGGCCGCGCCGAATGGGGTAGGCCCGGCTCTAGGTGCTAGGTTCCGCTCTCGTTCTTTAGGAGGTGTGGGAAAATATTTATCCAAAAATGACTTCGAACCAAAATAATAATAATAAATTATCTAACGATAGTGTGCCATAGCACCCATAACAAAGAAAATTTTTATAGATAAGCAAAAAGATTACTATTATTTAGCGACTTGCGTCAATAAAATAATTGTCCTTTGTATTAAGGGCTTTATCTACTAAAGTAAAATATTGTATAGCATACAACAGTATTCTTTATTTTAAGAAAATAAGCTTTTCATAGATAAGAAAAAGAATACAAGCATAGAGTTCTATTACAAGACAAAAGACAAGACTTAACGGTGTGAGGGGTAATTACAAGCATGCACATAAACAGTGATTTCAGGTAGGAGAGAAATACATTATTTCATTACTTAACGAAACAAGTACATCATAGGCAGCTTATATTAGCCTTAAGCTTCCTACTACCTGTACATCCAGAGTCCTACTACTTCCTATCTTATATCAAAAGCTTAACATCTAGGAACAGTGATCCTAGTTTAACAATCCTACATCCTAAAGGATTACAGCGGTTGCTAGGTTTATTTTAGGAGCCTAAGTAGCATCGTTGGCTTCACAGGTTTGCTAGGACCTCCTCCTCCTCGGGCTCATCTTTACTCCCACTAACTTCTCCCTCCTCAGTCACCTTGTTGGCAACCTTCTCATCTCCGGTTTCTTCTTCAACTTCTTCAATTATAAACTCCTCATCATCGGGAAATGTTATTTGGACTATGACGGGTATAGCTTCATCACCATCTTCCTCCTCATTTTCGGGAAGTGGAATGGCACCATGCTTCTGATAGAAGTCATGAATGTAGGGAAAAGTATAGGGAAAATTGGGATCCTCCATTAGTTGGGTTGTCATGGTTTCTATGGTGTTTTTAAATCGGCGAGCTTCCGCTAGTAGGTTGACTTGGTAAAGGTTCGGTTGGCTCATCTACAAGGAAAGTTTAAACCACAATTAGTCACGATTTAAAGACAAGGGTTCAATTAACACTAAGGAAAAACTTGGATTTAGCTACGTTCCACATTTGATTCTTGATTTAAGTCATCATCCAATTGTTCGGGAATTCCCAGTTCGGTGGTACTGCCAATTTCCACACCTTACTTCAATCCGAAGATTGTTTTGTCAGAATTCCACCCAATTTGGGACGGTAAACTTAAACTCAAGTCACGTTTGTGCAACGGTCAAGCTTATCTTAACACTAATCTTAAAGGCTACCCATTCTACCCATGGCCGAGTGTTGAGCCTAAAGCTTTGATACCATGTTGTAACGCCCCGAAATTTTGTGTACGTTAAATAAACATTTTTATTGAATAAACTAAAGAGAGTCTGGCTCTTTATTACATCATAAACTCCCAAAGGGTTCTTATATTACACAAAAGGGATGGATATCTAAGGTTATCTACAGCTCCTTCTCTTCTTCCATCCTAGCAAGTTCCTCAGCTCCAAAGGCCTCCAAGGTATACTGTTCATGCTGCTCATCTATAAAATCTGACACATTATACCAGCGTCGCCACCAGTATAATATGTCAGGGTCACATAAAGCAACACCATGAGCTTGAAAGCTCAATAGAATAATCCAAAACCCACTAACCCTTAACTTACAAATAGCAAGTCATGCATATATCGTAAAGAGTCATAACAGCACATGCATTAATATAACAATAACAACAACAATGACACATCCGCATTCGCTATCTATCCTTGGTGTCATGTTTCCGTGTGTTTCTCCTACGTGACTCATCGTTTTGTGTCTCATCTATCATTTCCAAAAATCAAACGCACACACCAATGAGCTACCAAGTCCGGCTCATTGGCCATAATGGCTAGCAAGTCTGGCACATTGTGAACGCACATAAAAGCTACCACGTCCGGCTCTATTAACAATCTACACAATGGCTACCAAGTCCGGCCACGTTATCAAATCTTGCATTGGCTCCTCTCCGCGGATAACCAAGCCCAATCAATCAATGAAGCTACCACGTCTGGCTCCGTTAACAATCTACACAATGGGCTACCAAGTCCGGCACATTATGAACGCACAAAATCAATAAGCTACCAAGTCCGGCTTATTGGTCACAATGGCTACCAAGTCCGGCACATTGTGTCACATCTTGGCTCCTCTCCGCGGATAACCAAGTCACACACCTCCAATGAAGCTACCAAGTCTGGCTCCATTGGCAACGCACACCAACATAAGGCTACCAAGTCCGGCCATTATGTAGTTTCAAAAGTATTTTACCAAGTCCAATTATTTCCTTTATCCACACCCTAGGTGTCATGTTTCTACTTCTCGGTTGTCGTGTCCCGTAATCATGCATAGACTCCGCGGCGGGACAAATCACTTTGAAGAAATCTTGAAACCAACTAGCAAGATCATCCAATTCTATATTACCCCAAGTAAGGCAAGCAATATGCTATCAAGCTTACAATCTTTGCAAAGGTCAAAATACGAATACTTCGTTTTAAAACAATACTTTATCTTTAAAAATGAAAATGCATAACCTTCTTTTTGGAAGTTCAAAACAACATATGTTTATTGACGTGTTCATAAAGTCATGTGATCTTTCATTCTCAAGGTCATGCTATCAAATATTCACAAGATCAAAGTAAACTACGTAAAGCAATCCTACTAACACATAGCCTTCGATACTTAGGAAATCATGCTTATAACTTCTATTATACTTAGAATAGTAGGTTCGAAGAACTCTACAAGATCATGCAATCAACTAGTCTTACAAAGAAAGTATACTACTTATACTTAGAGATAGCGGGGTTGGAGTAGTCTACCTTAATCCGAAACTAGTCGGGGCCGAATAAGCTAGTTGAAAAATTCTACGGGGCGGTGAAACTCTCAAATCTGGACCGAACTTCGGATGGCAGTAACTCGGTCAAAACTGGGCCCAATAGGATCGTTCTTGAGTCTGAAACGAAGATCTCGAAATTTTCTACAACTTCCGTAAAGGACGTTATTCCTAGAAATGACTTTCGCCCGGAGAAAAATGGTGATAAAGAGATCGACATTAAGCTGTCTGGACTGGAAATCCGAGAATTTCACTGAACTTCGGATGGCAATATCTTGGTCATTTCTTGACCGTTTAGGGTGGTTCTTGGGTCTAAACTGAAGCTCTCGAAGTGTTCTACGACTTTCGTGGAAGACGTTGTTCCTAGAAATGACTTTCGCCTGGAGAAAAAATGGAGTTTTTCGGAGGACAGTAGGCTGCCCAGAAACTGGTTTCTTAGAGATTTTAGAGAGAAGTGAGAGCTATGCTTGGAGGTGTGAGTTGAATGAAAGTATGGGGTGCTATTTATAGGCAAATGAAGCTCTCTCCCTCATGGCCGGCCCATATCTCTCTCTCTCCCCCATGGATTTGCTCCATGGACTAGTCTTGTCATGCTATAGTACTCCAACCAATTGCCAACTAGGTTAATAGTGTTCCAAGTACACCCACATGTCAAAATACAACTCACATACACCTCACTCTCCCTCTCCCTATTCGGCCACTCTCTCTCTCTCCTCTCCCATAGTTTTGTTTCATAGTCTTGTCTTGTCAAGCCAAAGTACAACAAGTGCAACTTGTTCAATAGTTGTCAAAGTACAATGCATGCACCTCATTCTCTCCTCTCATCCGTCCCTCTCTCTCTCTCTTGGTCAAAGTACTTCTATGTATATATATATATATACACATTTATGGAAAGAACAAGGAAGGTAAGGACAAGACTACTTAAATGCACACATGGCTTATGATTATTCTTTTTGTAGGAGAAAGTACTATCATATCTTTCACCAAGAATCCCATGGGAATATTGGGCAATGATAATAGCCAAGGGATAATGATTTCCCTAATGGTTATTGTCCAAGGGTCTAACAATTACCCTAGCATGTAATAACCAATGGTCCAAAGAAGTAATGATGAAGGAACACATGACTTGTCTTGTCATCCTATTTGGCAATCCTAACATCTATTGTCCAATGGGTAAAGCTTTTCCTAGCATGTAATAACCAATGGTCCAAGGAAAGTCATCATGAAGTACAATGCTAGACTATTCCAACTACTAGTCAAACTTGGTCTTTTCCCTAACAACTATTGTCCAATGGTCAAAGATCTTCCTAGCATGTAATAACCAATGGATAAAGATTCCCCTAGAACTTATTGTCCAATGGATAAAGATTACCCTAGTATGTAATAACCAATGGTCCAAAGAAAGTCATCATGAAGTACAATGTTCACTTTTGACTAGACTATTCCAACTACTAGTCAAACTTGGTCTTCTTCCAACAACTATTGTCCAATGGTCAAAGATCTTCCTAGCATGTATTAACCAATGGATAAGGATTTCCCTAGATCTTATCGTCCAATGGATAAAAATTACCCTAGCCTTTATCGTCCAATGGATAAAGACAAAAAGGGTAAAATGGTCCATCTAGGGTTAGGGCAACCTAATTAGACTTGGAATCCAAGTGATTAGGTTAAAGGGGCATTAGGCTATTCTAACTAATTGGTTAAAGACTAACGATACTTAATCTAGGCTTTCATTGCTCGAGTGGTAGTTTGGTTTTATTTAGTAGGAAATCGCCTAATAACGGAATATTAAAACCAGACGGTGCCAAACGCCAAGGCAAGGCGTGAGCACGGCCAAGGCAGCCTGGTGGCAAAGCGGTGGCCAAAGCAGTGGCCAAAGCAGCCCGGTGGCCAAACAAAGCGCTAAGCGGCACCATAGCGCTGCGGCCAAAGCGACCGGCCAAACAAGGCCAAGGTAGCCTGGTAGCGCAGCGGGCCGGCGACCAAAGTAGCGGTGGCCAAGCTGCCAAAGCGACGGTGTTAGCGGCAGCGGTGGCCCAAGCGACCCTTTAGCAAAGCGGCCAAGGCGACCGCTAACAGCGATGGCAGCGGTGGCCAAGGTGGCCGTTAATAGCAAAGGGTCAAGCGGTGGCCAAGGTGGCCCGTTAACAAAGAGGCCAAGCGGTGGCCAAGGTGTAGCCAAGGCAAGCCAGAGCGCCCAGGAACGCCAAGGCAAAAGCAAGGCGCGACCCGATGCCAAGGCGAACCCGATGGCGCCAGGCGAAGCAACCCGACACCGACGCCTAAGCGGCGGCAGCGCGACAGCGAGCCGACGCCCAGGCAAGGCAGGCGGGACAGCGAGACGACGCCCAGGCGAGGGAGGCCCGACGCCAAGGCGAAAGCAAGGCGCGACAGCGACCCGATGCCAAGGCAAGGCAGGCTCGACAACAACCCGACGCCAAGGCAGCCTAGCTACGCCAAAGCAAAAGCAGTCAAGTCAACGGTCAAGGCAAAGACCAAAATTTTTCTACTAACAACTCCGGCATCGATGCATCACTAAGCCAAACGGTAGTTAGGGTTTGCTAACTAATCGGTTAAAAGCTAACTATGCTTGCTAAGTAGGATTTCCAGCCGAGAAATATAATTTAAAGATATTATTTACTTATTAGGAAACATATACGAGTACGTTTACAAGTATACTAGTCATGGGAGAAGGACTAAATTGTCCGGAGTAAAATGATTCAATTTTACAAGTTTCAAATCTAATTATGACGGATTATTAATCGCTAAAAGGGATTTATAAAACAAATAAAGAATTTTCAAATATAATAACAAAATTTTTATAAGTCAATAACGACCGATTTTTTGATGTTAAAATGAAATCCAAGTATTAAAATAAAATTCAAATTTTTAGCGAAATTTTTATTGACCAAAAATCAGGGTCGTTACAACCTATCCCCCTTAAAATAATTTCGTCCTCGAAATTGGTGCGTGACTACGGATTAGGCTTAGTCGCTATACTGGCCTCGGAATCGTCGTCTATCCCCCTTAAAAGAAGCAAGTCACACTTAAGTCGCAGGTTAGGCGTAGGTTGGCTATTTCTAGTCCGCACTCGCTACTCACTTTAGACTAACAGCTGCACTCTCCCGAAATGGTGATGATCCTCTATTACTCGAACTTAGGGGTTTTGTTACTGGTGTTAGCATGCAATGAACAAGATAGATCAAGCAACTAAATTTTTTTTTTTTTATAGAACAAGGTCATTATATTACACGCCTAACGGCATTATCGGATACAAGAAAAAGTAAGTAAAAGCGGATAATAATGGCTATGGTGCCATTGCTACTCCTTAGGCCGCCATCGATCGTTGAAGGCTTGGAGTGCACGACGTTCGTACTCCTTTCCGAACGCCGCGAGTGCGATGGCCACCGCGGGAATCTAGTACCAGAAGGTAGTAAGGCGGTTGTTCCTGTCGAACCACCGTGGCATGGCTATAGTAAGCACAGCCCAGAACAGGACGAAGATGAAGGGCTGTATCGTTTGGATCATCGCGGCGAGCTCAATTCGCTCCATCTCTCGGAACTGGGCGTCCTCGGGGAATCCTCGTCGCCAGATCGCCGCCATGGCTCGGTTTGATTGGATAGTGGTTTGGAGGGGTTAAGATGGTGAAAGAGAGATGAAGAGATGAAGTGATGGTGTGAAGAAAATGGGAAGAGGAGGGGGGTATTTATAGGGTCGGGTGAGGGGTGAGTGGAGGAGGGAAAGGTTTGAATTTGAGTTTGAAAATTTGGAGGATTGAGAGGATGGGTTACCGGGCCCCCCCTTTTGGGTATGACCGACGCACGATTACCGGGCCCCCCTTTTGGGTTATGGCCGACACTTGGCGCTCTCATCAAACTAAAATAAAATGTCTAATGGTAGTGTGCTACAGTACCCATAACAGAGAAGATTTTATAGATAAGCAAGAAGATTCCTATCATTTAGCAACTTGCATCAACTAAAATAATTGTCCTTTGTAATAAGGGTTTCATTTACTAAAGAATAGTACGCAGCAGTACTCTTTTTGAAGGAAACAAGCTTTTTATAGATAAAAGAGAGATATAGTCCGAAGCATGGAGTTCAACTACGAAGGCAAGTTTGCTAATGGTTAAAGAATTGAAATTTCTATAGTTGGAGGGTCATAGTTTCTCGGTGACCTTGAGTTGGTGAGCTTCAACTATCAGGTTGGTTAGGTGATCCATCTACAAAGGAGAAGTGTTAACCTTAATGAGTAACTTTTAAGGCAAGTTTGCTATTGCTAAGGTATCGTTGAAATTTCTATATTCCACATTCGATCCTTGATTTAAGTCATCATCCAATTGTTCGGGAATTCCCAACTCGGTGGTACTGCCAATTTCCGCACCTTGCTTCAATCCGAAGATTGTTTGTCAGAATTCCACCCAATTTGGGACGGTAAACTTAAACTCAAGTCACGTTTGTGCAACGGTCAAGCTTATCTTAACACTAATCTTAAAGGCTACCCATTCTACCCATGGCCGAGGTTTTGAACCTAAAGCTCTGATACCAAGTTGTAACGCCCCGAATTTTGGGTACGTTAAATAAACATTTTTATTGAATATACTAAAGAGAGTCTGGCTCTTTATTACATCATAAACTCCCAAAGGGTTCTTATATTACACAAAAGGGATGGATATCTAAGGTTATCTGCAGCTCCTTCTCTTCTTCCATCCTAGCAAGTTCTTCAGCTCCAAAGGCCTCCAAGGTATACAGCTCCCCTTGTTCATCTAACAAGTCTGACACATTATACCAGCGTCGCCACCAGTATAATATGTCAGGGTCACATAAAGCAACACCATGAGCTTGAAAGCTCAATAGAATAATCCAAAACCCACTAACCCTTAACTTACAAATAGCAAGTCATGCATATATCGTAAAGAGTCATAACAGCACATGCATTAATATAACAATAACAACAACAACGACACATCCGCATTCGCTATCTATCCTTGGTGTCATGTTTCCGTGTGTTTCTCCTACGTGACTCATCGTTTTGTGTCTCATCTATCATTACCAAAAATCACACGCACACACCAATGAGCTACCAAGTCCGGCTCATTGGCCACAATGGCTAGCAAGTCTGGCACATTGTGAACGCACATAACCAATAAGATATTAACAATCTACACAATGGGCTACCAAGTCCGGCCACGTTATCAAATCTTGCATTGGCTCCTCTCCGCGGATAACCAAGCCCAATCAATCAATGAAGCTACCACGTCTAGCTCCGTTAACAATCTACACAATGGGCTACCAAGTCCGGCACATTATGAACGCACAAAATCAATAAGCTACCAAGTCCGGCTTATTGGCCACAATGGCTACCAAGTCCGGCACATTGTGTCACATCTTGGCTCCTCTCCGCGGATAACCAAGTCACACACCTCCAATGAAGCTACCAAGTCCGGCTCCATTGGCAACGCACACCAACATAAGGCTACCAAGTCCGGCCATTATGTAGTTTCAAAAGTATTTTACCAAGTCCAATTATTTCCTTTATCCACACCCTAGGTGTCATGTTTCTACTTCTCGGTTGTCGTGTCCCGTAATCATGCATAGACTCTACGGCGGGACAAATCACTTTGAAGAAATCTTGAAACCAACTAGCAAGATCATCCAATTCTATATTACCACAAGTAAGGCAAGCAATATGCTATCAAGCTTACAATCTTTGCAATGGTCAAAATACGAATACTTCATTTTAAAACAATACTTTATCTTTAAAAATGAAAATGTATAACCTTCTTTTTGGAAGTTCAAAACAACATATGTTTATTGACGAGTTCATAAAGTCATGTGATCTTTCATTCTCAAGGTCATGCTATCAAATATTCACAAGATCAAAGTAAACTACGTAAAGCAATCCTACTAACACATAGCCTTCGATACTTAGGAAATCATGCTTATAACTTCTATTATACTTAGAATAGTAGGTTCGAAGAACTCTACAAGATCATGAAATCAACTAGTCTTACGAAGAAAGTATACTACATATACCTAGAGATAGCGGGGTTGGAGTAGTCTACCTTAATCCGAAACTAGTCGGGGCCGAATAAGCTAGTTGAAAAATTCTACGGGCGGTGAAACTCTCAAATCTGGACCGAACTTCGGATGGCAGTAACTCGGTCAAAACTGGGCCAAATAGGATCGTTCTTGAGTCTGAAACGAAGACCTTGAAATTTTCTACAACTTCCGTGAAGGACGTTATTCCTAGAAATGACTTTCGCCCGGAGAAAAATGGTGATAAAGAGATTGACAGTAAGTTGTCTGGACTGGAAATCCGAGAATTTCACTGAACTTCGGATGGCAATATCTTGGTCATTTCTTGACCGTTTGGGGTGGTTGTTGGGTCTAAACTGAAGCTCTCGAAGTGTTCTACGACTTTCGTGGAGGACGTTGTTCCTAGAAATGACTTTCGCCCGGAGAAAAAATGGAGTTTTTCGGAGGACAGTAGGCTGCCCAGAAACTGGTTTCTTAGAGATTTTAGAGAGAAGTGAGAGCTATGCTTGGAGGTGTGAGTTGAATGAAAGTATGGGGTGCTATTTATAGGCAAATGAAGCTCTCTCCCTCACTCCACTTGGCCGGCCCATATCTCTCTCTCTCTCCCCCATGGATTTGCTCCATGGACTAGTCTTGTCATGCTATAGTACTCCAACCAATTGCCAACTAGGTTAATAGTGTTCCAAGTACACCCACATGTCAAAATACAACTCACATACACCTCACTCTCCCTCTCCCTATTCGGCCACTCTCTCTCGCTCCTCTCCCATAGTTTTGTTTCATAGTCTTGTCTTGTCAAGCCAAAGTACAACAACAAGTGCAACTTGTTCAATAGTTGTCAAAGTACAATGCATGCACCTCATTCTCTCCTCTCATCCGTCCCTCTCTCTCTCTCTTGGTCAAAGTACTTCTATGTATATATATATATATACACATTTATGGAAAGAACAAGGAAGGTAAGGACAAGACTACTTAAATGCACACATGGCTTATGATTATTCTTTTTGTAGGAGAAAGTACTATCATATCTTTCACCAAGAATCCCATGGGAATATTGGGCAATGCTAATATCCAAGGGATAATGATTTCCCTAATGGTTATTGTCCAAGGGTCTAACAATTACCCTAGCATGTAATAACCAATGGTCCAAAGAAGTAATGATGAAGGAACACATGACTTGTCTTGTCATCCTATTTGGCAGTCCTAACATCTATTGTCCAATGGGTAAAGCTTTTCCTAGCATGTAATAACCAATGGTCCAAGGAAAGTCATCATGAAGTACAATGCTAGACTATTCCAACTACTAATCAAACTTAGTCTTTTCCCTAACAACTATTGTCCAATGGTCAAAGATCTTCCTAGCATGTAATAACCAATGGATAAAGATTACCCTAGTATGTAATAACCAATGGTCCAAAGAAAGTCATCATGAAGTACAATGTTCACTTTTGACTAGACTATTCCAACTACTAGTCAAACTTGGTCTTCTTCCAACAACTATTGTCCAATGGTCAAAGATCTTCCTAGCATGTATTAACCAATGGATAAGGATTTCCCTAGATCTTATCATCCAATGGATAAAAATTACCCTAGCCTTTGTCGTCCAATGGATAAAGACAAAAAGGGTAAAATGGTCCGTCTAGGGTTAGGGCAACCTAATTAGACTTGGAATCCAAGTGATTAGGTTAGAGGGGCATTAGGCTATTCTAACTAATTGGTTAAAGACTAACGATACTTAATCTAGGCTTTCATTGCTCGAGTGGTATTTTGGTTTTATTTAGTAGGAAATCGCCTAATAACGGAATATTAAAGCCAGACGGTGCCAAACGCCAAGGCAAGGCGTGAGCACGGCCAAGGCAGCCTGGTGGCAAAGCGGTGGCCAAAGCAGTGGCCAAAGCAGCCCGGTGGCCAAACAGTGGCCAAGGCAGCCCGGTGGCCAAGCAGGCTGCGGCCAAGCGACTTCGATGGCAACAAAGGCGGCCAGGCTGCAGCGAGCGGTGGCCCAAGCAGCCCTTTAGCAAAGCGGCGGCCAAGGCGGCCTAGTGGCCAAGCGGTGGCCATGGTGGCCCGTTAGCCATGGTCAAGCGGTGGCCAAGGTGGCGCGTTAGCAAAGCGGTGGCCAATGGTAGCCAAGGCGAGCAAGGCAGCCCATCAACGCCAAGGCAAAAGCAAGCGAGACCCGACGCCAAGGCAGTAACCCGATGGCGGCCGTCAGAGCAACCCGACAGCGAACCGACGCTTAGGCGAGGCAGCGACAATGAGCCGACGCCAGTAAGCGGCAAAGCGCGACAATGGCCGACGCCAGCGAGGTAGCCCCGACGCCAAAGCGAAGCAAGGCGCGACAATGACCGATGCCAAAAGCAAAGCCAGGCTCGACGGCGACCAGCGCCAAGCGACCTAGCTACGCCAAGGCAAAAGCAACCAAGTCAACAGTCAAGGCAAAGACCAAAATTTTTCTACTAACCACTCCGGCATCGATGCATCACTAAGCCAAACGGTAGATAGGGTTTGCTAACTAATCGGTTAAAAGCTAACTATGCTTGCTAAGTAGGATTTCCAGCCGAGAAATATAATTTAAAGATATTATTTACTTATTAGGAAAAATATACGAGTACGTTTACAAGTATACTAGTCATGGGAGAAGGACTAAATTGTCCGGAGTAAAATGATTCAATTTTACAAGTTTCAAATCTAATTATGACGGATTATTAATCGCTAAAAGGGATTTATAAAACAAATAAAGAATTTTCAAATATAATAACAAAATTTTTATAAGTCAATAACGACCGATTTTTGGATGTTAAAATGAAATCCAAGTATTAAAATTAAATTCAAATTTTTAGCGAAATTTTTATTGACCAAAAATCAGGGTCGTTACAATTAGGGTCTTAACTACTAAAGCAAAATATCGAATAGTAAGTAACAATACTCTTTTTAACCACAGCAACTTTTCATAGATAAGGAGAGTTACAAACATAAGCATAGAGTTCCACTACAAAACAAGAGATAGAACCTTTCTAATACCAGTTCATACGATCCTACATACTCCTACTACGAGGTTCTATAGGTTATTAGATTCTAACCTATACCGCTAGTACTCCACGCTAGGGTAAAACAACTATAAATCTCTCTCGATCACTTCATGCAATTCTAGCTAACAGGTTGACTAGGTTGTTCATCTACAGGGAAAGATTTTAACCTCAAGTAGTAACGTCTTAAGACAAGGGTTTTCTTAACTCTAAAGAACTTTACGTTCCACATTCGATCCTTGATTTAAGTCATCATCCAATTGTTCGGGAATTCCCAGTTCGGTGGTACTGCCAATTTCCACACCTTACTTCAATCCGAAGATTGTTTTGTCAGAATTCCACCCAATTTGGGATGGTAAACTTAAACTCAAATTCACGTTTGTGCAATGGTCAAACTATCTTATGGTTCTACCCATTCTACCCATGGCCGAGTGTTGAGCCTAGAGCTCTGATACCATGTTGTAACGCCCCCAAAATCGGGTACGTTAAATAGACATTTTATTAATCAAACTAGGTCGAGTCTGACTCTTTATTACATCACAGACCCCAGAGGGTACTTATATTACACAAAAGGGTGGGATAGCTAAGGTTATCTACAGCTCCGCTTCTTCTCCCATCCTAGCAAGTTCCTCAGCTCCAAATGCCTCCAAGGTATACAGCTCTCCTTGTTCATCTAAAGGTCTGACACATTATACCAGCGTCGCCACCAGTATAATATGTCAGGGTCACATAAAGCAACACCGTGAGCTTGAAAGCTCAATAGAGTAACCCAAAACACACTAACCCTTAACTTACACATAGCAAGTCATGCATATATCATAAAGGGTCATAAACAGCACATATAAATCATCGACAATAATAAGAACAATGACACATCCGCATTCGCTATCTATCGTTAGTGTCCATATCATCAGAGTTTTCCTACGCAGCGTTTCGTAGTATGTTTCCCGTTTTCACTTTACCAAAACATTTCAAAATCAGTTTTAACACACACAGCCTCACAATGGTTCCGCCACCACGGATTCCCATTGGAACACACGCAGCCTCACAATGGTTCCGCCACCACGGATTCCCATTGGAACACACACAGCCTCACAATGGTTCCGCCACCACGGACTCCCATTGGAACACACACAGCCTCACAATGGTTCCGCCACCACGGACTCCCATTGGAACACACACAGCCTCACAATGGTTCCGCCACCACGGACTCCCATTGGAACACACGCACCTATCACAATGGTTCCGCCACCACGGACTCCCATTGGAACACACGCACCTATCACATTATGATTACCACACTTGATCATTTTGTAGTTTCAAAAGTATTTTTATCCATGTCAACCACACCGTAGGTGTCATGTCTCTACTTTTCCAATTTCAAGTGTCTCGTATCATGCATTGACTCCGCGGCGGGACTTTTCACATGCAAGATCATCCAACTCTATATTATCATGCTTGATACTAACCACAAGTAAGACAAGCAATGCATATCACATACGATCATCTTTAAAAAGGTCAAAATACGAATACTTCCTTTTAAACAACACTTTATCTTTAAAACGGCAACGTATAGCCTTCTTTTTGGAAGTTCAAAACAACACATGTTTATTGACGAGTTCATACAACATCAAGCAACTATCACAAGATCAAGCAATCAAGTAGCCATAAGATCAAAGTAAACTACGTACACTTCAAACAAGAAAGTTCTACAAGCTAGGTACCATAACTAACTTTGTTTTTAAATAGATTAAAGAACTTCAACACGATTCTTATCTATACTTAGGATTAGAGTGTAAGGGTACACTATTGTTCTTCTTGGCTGTAGAAAAGACTACGGAGGTACGACGGAAAGAAAGTTGGTGGTTGGACGGAGTAACGGCTTACGGTAAGCTTCCAATAGCTTCGAAAGAGAACGGTTTCTCTCAAAACTAGATTGTGACCTATACTACTACTACTTTTGGATCAAGGTGGTGGTCGAGTGGTGGTTTAGTGGCGGCACTAGAAAATTTCTTGAAGAACTAATAAGAAAACCTCAAGAACAAAGAAAGAACGACAAGAACACTAAGTTTTCTAGAGAGAGAAGTTGGAGATTGGAATGGTGTGAGCAAAATGGATGAGAATGGCATGGTATTTATAGGCAACATTGGCTCCCTCTATCCCTCATTGGCCGGCCCTCTCTCTCCCTTCTCCCAATTTTTTTATTCCACCAAATCTTGCAAAGCAAGGTCTATCCTAGGCTTGCATGGCTACCAAAGATTTTGCTTTCCTTGTACTCCAAGAACTAGGTTATTCTAATGGGTTTCTAGTCTAGTCTTAGTACTTGAAAGTATAGAAAACTAGATATGGTTGTCCTAGGATTTGATTTTGGAAGATTTGGCCAAGGAAATGGATTTGATTCAAATAAGAAATTAGGGTTTGTACAAATGACAAGTTTTTTTTGGCTAGGAAATCTTAGGCTTGTAAATAAAGAAGGACTAGGTACATATCAATGGAGATTTTGAAAGCACAACAAAAAATCTATCAAGGTACAACTCTTTCTCTCTCTCCTTCTTCCTTCTCTCTCTCTCCCCCTCTCTCTCCCTCTCGGGTTCTCTCTCTCTCTCACTCTCGGCATTTCTCTCTCTCTCTCCCTTTCTCTCTCTCTCTCTCCCCTTGTACTTGCATAAAAGTATATATATATACTACTATATATATAAGTACTATGGGTCTTGGAAAATCTAGTATTTTAAACCAAATATAGATTTTCTAAATAAAATATTGTAATACACACATGTTATATACAATATAATATATATATATATGTACCACACAATCTAGGCTAGATTTGTCCAAATCCAATATCTAATATACTAATCCTATGCTTTCAAGTACCAAGTAATATAGTACTAATCTTAATGTACTAATTCTAATTTAATGGATTTTAACATATGGCAAATCTAATATTTTAATCCTAATACTTGGTTGGCAAGTAATGCTATTATCCAATGGATAATAGTTTCCCTAGTGGTTAATAACCAATGGGTAATGGTGGTTAAGTACTTTAGTCTATCGTCCAATGGGTAAAGAATTCCCTAACGGTTATTATCCAACGGTTAAGACTCGAAAGTCAAATCCTCGTACTAATACCTTAATTAAGGACTAAACTAACCTAATCTCGTACTTAAGAAGATTAACTAAGATTCTCCTATCGTCCAATGGGTAAAGAAAACCCTAACGCTATCGTCCAACGTGTAACAGCCAAAAGGTGCAAAAGGTTCGAAAAGTCAATCTAAGGTAACGAGCTCAAGGGTTTCAAAAGGTTCGATGGTAACGAAGCTCGTAGGGTTTACTTAGCAGACGGTAGTTAGGTTAAAAGATCGTTAGGTTCGAAAGCTAGCTAGGCTCGCTAGGTAGGATTTCCGGCCAAGACGAAGGTTCAAGACCTAATCCTAGAGTTGATGGGAAAAACAACGGTTTAAAACCTAATTAAGATTGTCCGACGAAATTAGTAACGACCGATTTTTGGTTATGGAAAAAAAAATCCAAATAATAGAATAAAATTTAAATTTTTAACGAAATTTTTCTTTACCAAAAATCAGGGGGCCATCGCAGTCTTCTTCTTCTGAGGAGCTTTCTGCACCGCCTTGCCCTTACCCCTAGGAGCCGCCCTAGCTTGTGTAGACACCCCATTCTGGGTCTCTTGATCGTTTTACTTTGTTTTTCGGTTTCTTGTTTCCGCAATGATGAATCGGATAAAAAACAGACTTGAGAATCAAATGGATTGAGCTTGGAGTGCTTGGAACCCTTCTTGAAACTTTTGAACCCCAAAACCCTAAATCAAAACCCTGACCAAGACTTGACCCACGTACGTTGATGTGCCTCCCACGTGCGCTTGTGAGCTTGCCAGGTGTTGGTCAATGTCAAAGTGTTGACTGTTGACCATCGCGCGATGGTTGGCTCACTCGCGCGCCTGTGCCACTCCATCGCGCGCGTGTCCAGTCCTGTCCCCATCACCTTTTTCCAGCTAGATTTTGTGATCATCAGGGGGTCAATAGGGCTATAGAACCCCGTTTTCTTCCAGAACAGCTGTTGGAGACTGCATGGGTTGCTCCTCCCCACACAACCACTCCTATTACCTTGTTAGCCACTTTCTCCACCAAGTGAGGCTGGCTAGCCTTGTTGGCTGGTTGCTAAGCCTAGTTCTCCACCAAACCTTTGGCCTTCTAACCTCCTATATATACCCCATTTGGTCTTTCAAGTCCGAGGGTTACCAGAAAATCAAGCAAAAAGAGGTACACAAACACTAATACCCTTGGTATTTCTTAATCCTTGCCACTTCCATACACTCATTTCTTAAGCTACACCACCTTGTTCAATCTATTTCAAAAACCACTCAAGCAAAGGCATAACCTTTTACCTGTTTCCTGTTTGATCCCTGAAGGGGGCTGGCGGGGCTAAGGCTGGTAATCAATACCAGTCCTGGCCCTAAAGTCAGCAGGGTTACAAGAACCGTGCAACTAGCACACCCGCGCGCGATGGAGCCACTCACACGTGCGCTTGTCATGGGCTACTCATGATATTCCACGTGGGGATGGGATGTCGGTTATTCCTTGTTTATATTGTATGATAAATCACTGTGGTGCATGTTAAAAACTACTCTACTGTTTTGCATGTTAAAACTCAAAGAGTAGCTCAGCATGCTTTTCTGTCTACTTTGGAATGCCCCTGGGTTGCTTCTGAACATGTCTCAGAGCCCAAGCATGCAAAGCAATTCCTGGAAGTCCAGTCATGACCAACGCGCACTTATCCCACTGTGTCGCGCGCTGGTTAGCTTGTTTCCAGTGACTGCCCTTGCATGGGCAGGTTAGTCCTCGGCCTCTGTTTGCTTACCCCTACTGTTTAGGGGTTGTATCTCATTTTATTCTATCTGATTGTAACCATTATTTACTTTTCAGTATATATGAACTGCTTGGTTTGTCCCCCTGGGTGAGCACTGGTCCTTCCAGAGCCCAGAAGGGGATAAAATTCAGTCTGTTGGTTGGAGTGGTCTTGCGCGCGTGTGTGTGAGTTTGTCGTGCGCTGGTCAGTTTGCATGCACGTAGATCCATGCATGCAAGTTGGCCGCTGTGCACGTCAAACTCATACCATGAGTTGTTTTGGCATTTTTACCACTGTATTGAGTTTTATCTCATTTATTTTACGGCTTTCATCCATCCATGCTGAAATTGTTCACATCCTGCGAATTGTTACAGTTTTAAAATCCTCAATTAACTGTTTCCCCGCCCTAATTGGCTAAAAATCGATTAATAAAAGAAGAATCACATTATTTTCACAAAATGCCTAAGTAGAGACCTGTCGGATTGGGCGAGAGGGTAAAACCCTTTCCCTCTCGTAACCTGGCTCCCGAACCCATATATGGTTATAACGAACTGGTTCTTTCACTTTTTCAAATCAAATAAGCGCGATAGGTGCTTCGAAGTACAGTTCCTTGGGTGTCGGACCTTCAAATCCGAGTGGCGACTCTGTATTCGGAGCGCTTGCCATCCGCGCTCGCGCTCCTTCGATCCGGGCCCTGGCTTTGGAAAGGAACGAAATCCTTTTTAAGGGCATTCTGCCCACAGTGGCGACTCTGCTGGGGATAATCGAACTGATATTAATCCATACTTAGAGTTTAATTTGTTTGTGAACAATCCCTTAAAAGTCTGTCAAAACGGTGAGTTTCGCGCTGCCGAAGGTTGGAATGGTGATTTAACAGGACCCCATGTCCAGCCAATCTAATCTGGGACTTTTCAAATTGTTCACTTGTGTAGTTTCCTCTAAAGGTGGACTAAATAAAGTGAGCCGAATTTGAAAGGGCATTTTGCGGTTTTGTGATTCTTCTTCTTCTTAATCAATTTTTAGCATTCTCATTTGCATCGATGTGGGATAGCCTCGTTGGATCGTTTTGGCAATCCGGCATGATTTACTGGAGACTGGGGACCCCGAATGACCAACAACCTTCGACGATGATGGGTCATTCTACCGTTTAACTGTTGCTCTGCGGTTACGTAGGCAACGGGAGGTATATCTTTGGCCCTAGTCCGAGGAACCTATTACGAACCAAAACCGGCCTTTGCATATACAAAGCATTAGAACTCTCCAAGTTAGGACAGGTACCTATAGGGTAAGATTTATCTGCATCTAACCCCATATACTGTCTACGTGTTACTGCTTTCCCTATCGCATGTATTGTAGATACATACCATCTTGCGTAGGGGCATGTTTAGGGTGGCTTCTAGGTTCTCGATCAGTCAAGTCTGTCTTAAGTTTATTAGGACACTGCTATGGCTCGATGAGGAGTCGTGCACCTCGAGGGTGCACGTTTTTCAATTTTAAAAACCTTAGAACAATGGGACTTTAGGAAATCAAAGCTTGGGCTCTCAGACATCATGTTGGCTCAACCTTTGGCCAAGGTCAAAATTCTACTTGGAAAATATGAGAAACCAATACCAGTTATCGCCTTCTTTGATACTGGTGCTGCAGCTTCTATCCTCAACCCATCAATTCTCCCCAGGTCCTACTGGCAATCATGTTTCAGACCCTTTACAGCAGCCAATGGAGAAACCTTTGTTATCACCCTGATCAGCAGGCCTATAATCATCCAACTTTTTCCCGGATATACCATCAAACACAAGACTGTCACCCAACTCTTTTCTACAAAGCGTCCTACCTCAGTCAAAGAGTATGTCCAAGCCTCCAAATTTGATCAATGTTTCATTGCAGCTACTGAGGCTGAACAACTACCTCAGGATTTGGTGAGTCAAGCTCCAGTATCTTTGGGAGCCCGTCAGCCTTCCTTCCTCCACCAAAAAGACCATCTCCACCAAAACTTCCTTTCCCAAAGCCCCAGATAAAACCTGTCCAAGTTTCTTCAGCTCTATCTCCACCATCCACCTCTACCTCAGCTCCAACTACTTCTGCTCCTCCTAAACCATCTGACCCAAATTCCAAATCACCCCAGTTAATGGTCCAGCCAACTCCTAGCCCTTCTAAAAATCCAATACCCTTGTCTATGTACCTGTTTGAGGTTTCAAACAAAAAACGAGAGACAATAGAGAAAATGCCATGATGCTTACACCAGTAAGGTAACAAGTGTCTCGTCACTTATACCGCTTGGCTAACAGCGCTGTGCCGCTCATGCCATTCTGGTTACAGTATCATGACATTCATACCGAGTTGTTCCAACTTCGAAAGTTGAAACCTCGAACAACGGAATATTCGAAGGTTTAGGATTCTCTTGGCATCGTTTAGCCTTATTTGCTTCAAATAAGGTTACACATTCGAAAAGAATTCTGAGGATTTTGGCAGTGTCCAAATGTCTTGAGACAGACTTGTCTTTTAGTACTCTAGAGTCTAGGGCGACACTAGCGACTCTGGCTGCATTTGTGCTTTAGTCTTTTTATTCAGATTAAAGTTGCTGTAGGACCCCTATTAAGCCTCCTTTTACTTTGCTGCAAGTCCTAAATCATTGCACCGCCAAGGAAAGTATCGAAGCAAAACGGCAAACCCACTTGGGAACTTCTGCAACTGAATTCGGTTCAAAGACTTATCAGACTTGAATCCCAGTCAGTCACAATGGAAGACTCTCCGCCCTCTCCATTGGCGGCTCTACAGTCAAGCCCTCCATCGATTCAACAGGACGGACAACCAGCTTCCCCATCTTCTGCATCAAGCAATTCTGAACCACCTACCATGTCAGGACAGCTACAGGCTCAGCCACTTTCTCTGGAGGACATTCTCATGAACCTTCAGACTAGCATCACTGCCATTCAGCAAAGGGCCACTCAGATAGACGCCAACATCGCCCGTTTGAATGACCTTTTTAACACTCGTCTTCCCCAGGTTGTCCAAGAAGAGGGCGAGACTGAGGAGGATGTTCATGCACAGCCCATCATGGTCGAAGATCCAAATAATTCGGGGCGTCTTATTGTGCAACCCAACCCTAAAGTGGTTTGCGCGCCTGCTGCAAACCCAAATCCAATAGGCGACACACCTGTTGCGAACCCGGATATCAATGCACTTATGGCCAAGATGGCAAAACTGGAGGAGTCTGTTTCCAAAGCTGAAAAGATCAAAGCTGGTGGGATCGACTTGGATTGCCTATGCCTTTACCCGAATGCCGAGCTTCCTAAAAAGTTCAAAATGCCTGACTTGGCTAAATTTGACGGTAGTGTAGGCCCTAGGACTCACCTTTACAGCTACCATGCCGCCATGAAGCTACTTTTAGTTGAGCCCGAGGCCATGTCACAGTTATTTCCATAAACCGTTTCGGGCCCTGCTTTCCATTGGTTCTTATCACTCGACATCGCCAAGAGGAGGACATTGGTGCTACGTTTATTTCGCAGTACAGCTACAACTCCCAACTAAAGATGATGACTCAGGATCTAGAATCCACCAAAATGGAAGCAAAGGAGTCCTTTGCAGACTTCGTCAAGAGATGGAGAGCCAAGGCCACTCTAATGACTGACCGCCCCAGTGAGGGAGACCAACTCCACATCATTTCCCGTAATCTCCAGCCAGATTACACGAAGCACCTTGTGCTAGTTCAAGCCTCTGCCAACTTTGAAACCTTCTTCGAATCTGGCCTAGCCATCGAGGATGCGCTGCAAAGTGGGATTCTGTGAAAGGGGGAATCTTTTAACCCTCAAAAGTCAAAGCCTCGTGCTTACTCCGGGAATACCAACTCGCTATTTGGGGGTGGAAACTTACTCCAAGACAGCAACCGGCGGCACTAATGCCATTTCCGCCAACACTACCAACCACATCACTGATGTCAACCAGGAGCAGGCACCACAGAATAATCGGCCTTGCAATCAACCCCGCAGCTTCTCCACGTTCGAGGCACCTTGTCCTCGGTCATGGGGAAGTTAGTCAAGTTAGGGCACCTGAAATCCCTTGATCCAACTCCTCTACCCAAAACCCTTCACCTAACTTCAAAGTTAACCTTTATTGCGCCTACTACCAGGGAGCTGGTCATTTTACAGACTCCTGTTTCCGTCTCTGACATGCAATTTAGGATCTCATAGATGAAAGGACTCTCCAAGCTCCACCTCCACCATCCCAGAAACGAAACATCCTGTCTAACTCCATGCCCAATCATAAAGCCGTGCCACATATCAGCCAGATATCCCTCAGCTCCACTGATATCAACCCCAGCTCCACCATATTTGACCTCACCAGCCATATAATCTCAGCAGATCAACTGAAGTTGGTGGTATTCATGCCTCTCGAACTCGAAACAGCTCAGGTATCAGTCATACACCTAGAGGAGGGCCAATCTTCTAATACCAGTGCACCTTCAGGGCGCTTGCAGAATGGGGTGTTTGTCTTCAATGCATCTATCAGTGACCTTTTCCATCAGTCAATTCCCGCTGTGTAGCTCAATTCTGCCTCTTCCCTTGATAGCCCATACTTCAAAATGACTGATCCTAACCCATCTCCCAGTTTGTTGGACCGGTTTCGATCTGATGTGCCACTCCTAGAAGCCGACATGCAAGCCACGGGTTAGGCCATGGCTGACAACATGGATTATTCCACTCCCATAATCAATGAGTGGTCAGGATTCGAGCTAGATGGATTCCCACAACAGCCTGAGTATCTCCCATTTGATCAAGCCTAGTATCATGGCTGGATGGCCGGCCATGAAGTGGCATTACTCGATCCTTTGGACGGAATCTCTTTGTATATGCTTTTCCAGCAGGCTGAACCTTTGGTCCTTGAAGAAGAGTACTACTGGGACCCTGAGCCGACTTTTCCAGTAGGCTGAACCTTTGGTCCTCTCCAAGGCTACGCCATGCTGAATTACATGACGCACTATGTGGAGGACGATCTTGTTCAGAAAGATCCTCGGGTTTTGGGAGACCACATTTCCACTTTCAGCTCAGTCTTTGACGCAGTTTGTGATGCTGATCACGATCCCCGTTCTTACATTGTTAGTGAGGAATTCCCGTGCCCTGACTTTCCTTATCCTAGTAACAGAGACTGTAGCATCATGGTTACAGACCTTATTTCGCCAGCTAATCTTTGGATATCGACGAGATAGTTGATACTCAGGTGGGGACGAAAGTTTGGGCAGTTAACCGCTCCTTGGAAGATGGTGGACTTTGGGACATTCCTTTTATGGCCAATCTGGAGCCTATCACTGAAGTTGCACCAGTCACGAATCTGAACTTTTGGGACTCATTGCTGATGAAGGACTTGGCTGATGATCTGGGGTTGGACATGGAAGTGCCCGTAGCCGCACCAATCAACGACAAAGGAAAACATAAATTGGGGGAAGTCCCTTCTGACCTTTGGGATGTGAATGAAGACCCTCAGGTCGTGCCTTCTTTCGAAAGTGTTCACAATGTTACAAGGAGTGGACGGATTTTCCAGCCTGCTAATCTGCAAACTGGGAATTTGTCCAACCCTTCTAACCAAAGGAACGAACCCTCTGCTTTCCCAAGGTCTGCACCGTTTGAGGTACCAGCTGACCTACCAAATGCTAACATGATTCAAAGACAACTTGAGTGGATTCCCGTTGCCATATCGATCTAGGGACTGATATGTTCGTCCCGTGAGCACCGTCAGAAATTGTGCCATACTCTCTCTTGTCTCGAGGTTCATGCTGATGTCACTCCTGAGGCGATGGTGTCTCTCATCCTCCCTCCTACCTCCAAACACACTGTGGTCTTTACTGATAAGGACCTACCAATTGAAGGGGTCGATCACAACTGCCCCTTGCATATCATTGTCAAATGCCGAGGACTCTGGGTTCTGACCATCCTCATTGATAATGGCTCAACAATTAACGTTTGCCCCATGAGGGGGGCTTATCGTCTGAGACTGGCTAAGAAGGACTTTGCACCTTCCAACTTGGCTGTCAAAGCATATGATGACATGCGTCGTATGGTCGAGGGCACTTTAGTGCTCAAACTCGATGCTGAGGGCTTCGAAATGGATGTTGAGTTCCATGTCGTTGAAATTCCCGCTACCTTCAATCTGCTACTGGGCAGGCCTTGGCTCCATCGATTCGACATCATGGTAGTCCCATCTACTCTACACTAAAAAGTCATTCTGGGACTTTCTACTGGCACACTTACCATCTATGGGCACTCAGGCATCCGTCCGCTCAAGGAAGATGAGACTCCTGTTCTAGGAATCCTGCATGGTGAAGAAGACGTCGACCTCGGGGGTTTCTCATTCGACACCTCCGGTTCTGTTTTGGCCAGCAACGTGGGTGGAAACTTCATCATAAGCTCTGTCGCATTGGACATTATGAGAAAGACGTCCTATTTGCTTGGCCTGGGCTTAGGGATTCACCAATAAAGGGTCCCGGAGTTCCTACCTTTCCTTCCTGTGAGGGCCGCTTTGGTTTGGGGTACATCGCCTCTGCCAAAGATGCCAAAAGAAGGAAATGTACGAGAAAAGCTCGAACCCTTTATGGTGATCCTGACAGCTATTTCGCACGCGAAGTGGGGAACATTGCTTACACCGGACAGGTTGAATTGTTTATCGATGTTGAGACTGGGGAGCTGCTACCTGGTTTTGAGGTTTTTGCTGATGACACCTGGTCATCTAGCGACGAGGAGCCAGCAAAGGCAGAATTCGAGAGGAAGCTTAATCAGCCAAAAATGAAGACTGACTAGCTGGGAACTCTTAATCAGGGGAGCTTAGAGTTACTCTTCCATGAATTCTCCCAAGTGGGTTTGGCTGAAAAAGCTAAAGAAGTCGAAATGCTCATGCTCGAGCCCGACGCCCCTGAGGATCCCACCTCTCTCATCGTGGAAGCCAAAGGAAGCCTTAAAAATTGCATTTTCAAGCCACACTTAACTTGCATTGATGACACATCTGAGTCTGAGTTTGTGTCAGAGTCAGAGTCCAGTTAGTCGTCTAAGTCTAGCTCCAAGTCGGAGTTTGTGCCTCTTGGCCCTCCATGTCATAGCTTCTACTTCGAGTTTGATTCTCTTGTACTTGGCAACCCTGAGGGGTTTTGTGAAATGAATGAATCAGCTTCTGAATACTTCAATGATCTTTATATAAACTATGTCGACCCCGACGATGAAGGGATAGATTTCGATGGGGACATTCCTAAGGAAATCCGTGCCCTCATCGAAAGGGAAGATGAAAGGCATGCTCAGCCATTAAAAGAAGAAGTAGTTTCTATAAACTTAAAAGATGAAAACGATCCTCGGATGCTTCAAGTGGGCTCCACACTTTCATTAGAGGAGCATCGTGATTTCAAGGATTTGCTCACTGAGTACAGCGATGTCTTCGCATGGTCTCATCAAAACATGCCTGGCATCGATCCTGAGATAGTAGAGCATCGGATTCCCCTACTACCAGATGCTAAGCCTGTGAAGCAAAAGCTCAGACGAATGAGACTAGATTGGGTACAGAAGAAGGACGAGGTCACTAAGCAGATAGATGCTGGTTTTCTGGTTTCTTAGTATTCCACTTGGGTAGCCAATATTGTTCCTGTTCCTAAAAAGAATGGACAAATTCAAGTCTGTGCCGATTTCAGGGACATGAACAAAGCAAACCCCAAAGATAATTTTCTCTTGCCACACATCGATGTGCTTGTGGATAATACTGCGGGGCACGCTTTGCTCTCGTTCATGGATGGTTTCTCAGGCTACAATTAGATTCTTATGGCACCAGAGGACCGTGAGAAGACAACGTTTATCACCGAGTGGGGGACTTATTGCTACTTGGTCATGCCATTTGGATTAAAGAATGCCGGTCCTACCTTTTGCGGGCTGCTACGACCATTTTGCACGACATGATGCACAAAGAGGTGGAAGTCTATGTGGATGACATGATTGCCAAGTCCAAAACTCGAGAGGGGCACATTCCTGTGCTTAGGAAGTTCTTCGAGAGGCTCCGTAAGTTTCGTATGCGGCTGAATCCGCAAAAGTGTACCTTTGGGGTCACGGCTGGTAAGATGCTTGGTTTCGTGATCACTTCTCGTGGGATTGAGGTCGATCCGTCAAAGATCATGGCAGTGCTTGAGATGAAGCCACCGGAGTCTGAAAAGGGAGTGTAGAGCTTTTTGGGGAAGGTTTAGTTCATCAGCAGATTCATCGCCAAGTTAACTTTAACTTGCGAGCCGATGTTTCGTCTACTAAAGAAGGACACCCCATTTGTGTGGTCAGACAAATGTCAAGCGGCTTTCACGTCAATTTAGAATTACTTGCAGAACCCTCCAGTGTTAATGCCGCCAGTGCCAGGGAAGCCCTTGATACTTTATTTGTCTTTAAACCCATCCTCCATGGGATGTTTGCTGGCTCAGGAGGGTGATAAGGGAGTCGAGAAGGCCATTTATTATTTAAGTAAGAAGATGGTCGGATGTGAAGAGCGCTACACCGCTCTTCAAAAGTCGTGTTGGGCCCTTGTTTGGGCTTCTGAGAAACTGAGACACTACATGCTGGCTTATCCAGTGAAGTTGATCTCTCAAATGGATCCTCTCAAGTATCTGTTTGAGAAGCTAGTGCTTACTGGTAAGTTAGCATGTTGGTTGGTCTTATTGGCAGAATTCGATCTTGAATATGTCACCAAGAAGTCTGTCAAAGGGCACGCAGTCGCAGAATTCTTGGCTGATCATCCTGTGGATGAGCCAGAGGATTCAGACTTTGTATTCCTAGATGAGGCAGTGTTGGCAGTTGTCGAAGATGTGTGGACTCTCTACTTTGATGGGGCAGCCAATCAAAAAGGATATGGAATCAGGGTTCTGTTGGTAACGCTCGATGGCTCTTATATTCCGCTTGCATTCAAACTCAATTTTGATGTCACAAATAACCAAGCCGAGTATAAGGCCTGTATTGTTGGCATGCAAGCTGCTCTAGCTCGAGGTGTTGAAAAGCTCGAGGTCATCGGTGATTCCAATTTGGTCGTATCTCAAGCCAACAGGGACTGAAAGGTTCGTGAAGAAAGATTGAAGCCTTATCATCAGGACTTGGAAGATCTTATTTCTTATTTTAACAAGGTGACTTTCACGCACATTCCCCGCTTGAAAAATCAATTTGCCGATGCCTTGGCAACTTTGGCCTCTATGGTTGAACTTCCACTAGGAGTCAAACTTCGCCCAATACTGATCGAACAGCGGGACTACCCTGCTTATCAATATGTCACTGTTATCTATGATATTAATGATGGCCTACCCTGGCACCATGATATATGGAATTTTGTAGAAAAGGGCAAGTATCTGACTGACGCCTCCAAAAAGGATCAACTCGGGCGTTATGAAGATTGGTTGCCCAATACATCATTTGTGGAGGAAAGCTTTATAGGAGGTCCCATTGTGGAATGCACAAGCTCTGTGTTAGCGGTGCCGAGGCCACCAGAATAATGGAGGAGATTCATGAGGGAGTCTGTGGTCCTCACATGAGTGGCATCATGCTCGCAAGGAAGATTTTACGGCAGGGGTACTTTTGGTCCACTATGGAATCACAGTGCGTGGATTACGTTCGCCGCTGCCATAAATGCCAAATACATGCCAATCTTATGCATGTTCCTCATTCCAATTTATTTGGCATGACTTCACCTTGGCCTTTTGCTGTGTGGGGTATCGACGTTATTGGCATGATCTGGCCATCTGCTTCGAATGGTCATCGTTTCATCTTGGTGGCAATAGACTATTTCACCAAATGGGTGGAGGTAGAGTCTTATAAAACCCTAACGGCAGTCTAGGTGGCCCAGTTCATCAAAAAGAACATTATCTATCGATACAGTGTCCCACAGGCATTCGTGTCAGATAATGGGTCTCATTTCAAAGGCAGGGTTTTGGAACTCTTCGAGGAATTCAAAATCTTTGAGGAATTCAAAATCCAGATACACCATTCAACGGTCTATTGCCCTCAAACGAATGGGGGTGTCGAAGCAGCCAACAAGAACATCGAGATGATCATCAAGAAGTCTGCAGAGTCCTCCAGGGACTAGCACGAGCAACTGCCTCTAGCCCTTTGAGGGTATCGAACGTCAATTCGAACATCAACAAGGGCAACTCCTTACTCCCTAGTTTACGGGATGGAAACGGTACTCCCTATTGAGCTCGAAGTACCATCGTTGAGGGTCATGGCAGAATGTGGGCTCATGGAATCCGAGTTGCTCAGTGAGAGGTTTATTGAACTCATGATCTTTGACGAGAGGAGGCTCCGTGCCTTGTATCATGTTCAGGGGTATCAGCGAAGGATTACTCGGGCTTTCAACAAGAAGGTGAAGTCTCGTGACTTGGTCGAAGGGGATATGGTTACAAAGGAAATCCGGCCTCTTGTCTTTGATCCTCGTGGCAAGTTCCGTCCGAAGTGCTCGGGACCTTACATCATCAAGACCATCATCTCGGGTGGAGCAGCTCAGCTCATTGATCTGGACGGCAACGAGTCCAACACTCTGGTCAACCTGGATCAACTCAAACGTTACTATCCCTGAGAGATGCTCGCTGGACCGAAAACCACAGGGGTGGGCAATTCTAGGCAAAAATTAGAGCAACCTGCTAGACCGAAAACCTAATGAGGCGATCTAGGCAAAAATCAAAAGCTCGATAGGCCGAAAACCCGAAGTGGCGGCACTAGGCAAAAATTAGAGCGTAAAAGGAGAGCTAAAATACACGAGTGAACCTTAGTCTGAACTACGTTTTGACCTGATTCCTTGAAAAGGGATACGTAGGCAGTCTCCCCGTGAGATTCGGTTACAATCAATCAACTTGATCCATGGTTGCTTGCTCCAGGGTGCATTTCAGTGTTCAAAGCAGCACTGTGTTCAACACTTAGACCAAAAGGAGAAAGTTTTTAATCTTTCGACTTTATTCAAACTACTACTACACAGGCTGAGCAGAGTCTTTAAAATAGAAAGCATAAAAGCAGAATGAAATGCTAGAGGCCTTAACAGGCTCACAATTTATTCTAGATCATTAGAGTTGCGTCAGGAGTCAATCTGCATTTTGTCTTCTTGCAACTTCCTTTCTTAGCCATGCTTTGTAGCGATGCTTGAGCTTTGTGCTGAAATCAAGTTCTGCTCCACCAAGTTGCCTCGGACCCCAGTTGTGTTCATACACAGTCAGATTTTGCGCAGTAAACGCAGGAATATGAAAGGCCTCCATTTCGGCTCGGTGCAACGCTTGGCTCATCCCAAGCTGACGAAGGATACGACATGGGATATAGAATGTGAAACTGTATAGCCCAGCGATCACCTTTCGTTCAAAACCCGCGAAATTTGTTGCCATATCCGGGATATCCTTCGTGCCTCCAGATGATTTCATGTGGCGACATCTCGTTCATGAATGTATACCACTCCTTTATGGACATCTCCAGATACAGCATCCCTCTTTGATTCATTCGCCCAGGCAAATGAGGCCAGGTTGTTTCAGGAGCCGCAAACAGTCCAAGTTTGTTTGACAACCATAACTACATGAGCGAAAAGACAAGTAAGGAGCCATTTAAAACTTGAGTGAAAAAACAAGTGAGGAGCTCTGATATAATCTTAGCTGAGTGTTGAGGTAAAAGTAGAATGTGTGAAAATCAAAAAAAGGTGAGCTGAGTGAAAGTTTACCTGCATTAGGAGTGGACTACCGCTAAATATGATCGTTTGGCCGTTGGACGCTAAATCCAAACCTATGAGCATTTCCGTGAGAACCATTGGCACCACATTTCTTCGAGTTCCCAGCTGAGCGGCCACACTCACTAGAAAGGGATCAACTTGTCTATTGGGGGACACCAATAAATACGCAGCAAGCACACTGATTACCAGAGCAAATCAACAACGAGCTTGCAGGGCCATATCCCCGATATCGCCTTCGGGCTCATACCACTCCATTAGGCGTATGATGTTTATCTGCCCGCCACTTAGCAGACTTTTTGCTGCGCCATTTTAGATATTTAGGCTGGTTTTCAAGAGCTTTGATATGCTTTTCTTGTAAGGAGGCACGACGACCACACTGGAGGCGAAGCCTTGGAGATATGCTTGAAATTCCTCCACCGTTGGACACAGCTCGTTGTCTCCAAATCTGAACACATGGACATCCGGGTCCCTGTACTGCAGGGCCGACCACAAGATTTTAGGGCGAAGCCTTATGCTTCGAAGGAAGCAGAAAGCGGCCAGCCCGTGAGTCCGGAAGGATAACCAATTGCTTGCAACAAATGCTTCTAACCATGGACCAATTACGGTTAGTAGGTGATTTGCCATTTGTGTGTTATGTGTGGAGTGTTCCTTTTGGAAGAATGCCTTACATTCACAAGGGCATTGCCTTTTTGTAGCAAAGGGATGGAAAATATCCCTGTCTCCATGAGAAATATCCAAGCAAGGTGGCAATGGCCATTCAGTTCAAGGGCACACCTATGTAATTGTCCTAGAGGTCTCTTGGACGGCCACGAGTGATGATAAAGCCTGCAACCCTCTACTTTTTGAATGGGTCAAAAGGTAACAACTGTAACTGGCATAACATTGCATGCCAGAGTGGGAGCCGCGCGCGAGAAAGTGTAGCACGCGCGTTTGTGTCATTCCAGCGCGCGATGGTTCATCTCTTTCCCTTGCCAAGAAGACGCCCTGCTAACTTTTAGGGATGGTTTTTCACCTTTCGACTGGGGTCTGAGTCCAAGTGAAATCGAAGTTTTGTTAGAGCGATGCGACATTGCAAACATATGTGTACTAAGCAAAGCATTCATTTATTGGACATGCCAGGCAAGAAAGCCATACTACGTTTCAAAGCAAACAACAAAAGAAAAGAAAATGTTCGGACGACCCGACGGTCCTCGAACTTATTCTCAATACAAGTAGGGCTATCCCCGGGACTTCAGTAGTATCCCCTTGATCTTGCTTTGACTTCCTTGTGAAGCCACTTTACGTAGCGGCTTTCTAGCCATGTGATCGGATCAGGTAGAGGTTCCTCCAAATTCCTGTCATTCCAGCTGCAGCGGTAGATGTGTAGGTTAGGAGCATTGAAAGCTGGAAGTTCAAAGTGTTCTCTCCCAAAGCATTTATTCCCTTGGCTGATTCAAAGTTGACGGAGTATACGCCCAGGAATGTAAAAAGTGAAGCTAG
Source organism: Rhododendron molle (assembly GCA_025413875.1). Classification (NCBI taxonomy): domain Eukaryota; kingdom Viridiplantae; phylum Streptophyta; class Magnoliopsida; order Ericales; family Ericaceae; genus Rhododendron; species Rhododendron molle. Next base: position 29,855,841 of record CM046391.1, on the reverse strand, counting down.
TCAATCCGGCGATCACCACTCTTTCGAATCTTGCAGAGTTCACTTCATCTCCTAAAGATTCAACCACAAACACCTCTAGATGATGTCTTCAGACTGCATGTCGTTCAGGAAAGCATACCATTCTACCATCATAACTTAGGGTACAACATCGGTCTCTCAACCAGGTTCCTTGGAATGTGTTCAAAACCTGGTTGTGGTGCTTCAAGCACACCCACTTTGTCTGAAAGCCAAAGCTACACGAGTATAAAAAAACAAGTAAGAAGCCATATACGGCCTGAGTGAAAAGACAAGTAAGGTTTCAGAGTGATCCTAACCTGAGTGTCGAGGTAAAACGCGACAGTGTGCAAACAAGAAAAAGGTGAGCTGAGTGAGAACCTACCTGGAGCAGGAGAGGGCATCCACTGAACGAATCTGCTTGGCCACTCTTGACCAAATCCGAGCCCACGATGGTTTCCGCCAGGACTATGGGCATGATATTTTCCCGGGCACCCATCTATGAGGCGACGCTCACCAAACTGGGGCTAGCCCTTTCGTGTAAGGAGCCGTAATTTTTGAAAATATTTAAAGGATTATTTAATGTTGGAAATTGAATGAAAATATGAAAATTGTTAAGTTTATTTGATTTAGGGTTAATATGAAAGGATTATTAGTAGAGGGAGTGTGTGTGTGTGCGCGCGCGGTGTGAGTGTAGGGAATTATTTTTCCCATCTCACTCTTTCAATAATTTCCAGGTGACTTTCCTTTCTCTCTCATTTCTCTCATCCGTCTTTCTCTCTATAGCTCTGTCTCGGCTCCTCTCACTCTCTCCTTATCTCAAACAAAAACCCACCAAAACCATTTGAAATCTATACAAACCCACCTCCAATTTATCTTCCATACGCGATTCCAACCTTGAATCTCGTGGGTCTTGCTTGGAGAAGGATGTATTTGGTTGATTTTGAAGATTTCGGAGTCAAGGGCTCGGGTAATCTTGTGGGTAACTTGAGGTAGGGATTTCTTACTCTTGTTATATGTTTGTGAGTTGATTTTATGCCTTAATCGTGTTGTGGATCATTGGGGTTTGTTGTTGAGCTAGCATCTGAATTTCTGCACGAGATCGCCACTCATAACTTTCAGGTATCGATACCATTTTGTTGGGTATTGATACCAATTTGTCAAATTTGGTTCCAGCCTTGTAGGTATCGATACCAATTCACCAATTTGGGTTCTGGCCTTGCAGGTATCGATACCAACTCTTTTCTGGGCAGTTTCGACAACGTTGATCCTTTGCTTAGTTTGACCCCTAATCATTTCTAATACCTCTCAAATGCTATTAAAACACTCTCAAACATGGTAGCTTGTCCTCCAATGTCTTATTACTCGATTCCTTTCCTTGGACACTCATTAATCGAAATTTTAGTAACGTTGTAGATGGAGTATGTATCGCAAGGTTGTTTAGGGGCGTTGTAGGTTATGAGAGTCGTTGTGGTGAGTGTGAAAGGGATAGATGGGTGTCTGTCTAGTGAATCGAAGGGTAAGACCGAAATTCGTATTCTTATGATCCGTCTTGTTATTCCTTTTATCCCTTTGACACTTGTTTCAAGAAGTCTAGGTGTCAATGTTAGCGAGAGGTACGTCGTATGGTGGTGATGGGTTGGTACATTGTGTGTGGTACTGTGGTGTACTTAGAGGGAAGGACGTGTATTAAATTATTAGACACAATCATAATATGGTAATAGTTTGGAAAGTATGAAAAGTAATTCATGTGGTGGATTGTTAGGTCGTTTAGAATGCTTGAAGTGAAATCGATGTTGTGATAGAACTGTTGGGATGATTAAATTGTGATTGTTTGACCAACACGTACAGATATGACGAGATTTGACACTATGGGTATCACCATTCGGTGAGATGACCGGGCAGAAAACGAATGGATGGTTATGCGATGTGCGTTTCCGCTAACCAGTGATTTATGATATGATGAATGGATGGTTATGTGATGTGCGTTTCCGCTAACCAGTGATTTATGATATGACGAATGGATGGTTATGCGATGTGCATTTCAGCTAACCTGCGACTTATGAAACATGCGTTGATGTTTGTTTTTAGTGAAGGGACAAATAATTGATTTTATCAATATTTTGTTTAAAGGATGGATTCTGGTTTTGGAAAGAGGATTTTTAATAAAGATCCTCCGGTATTCTTGAGCGAATCAACGGTTTTCGGTATTCGTGCACAGAATCAACGGACTCCGGCTATTCAAGCTCGAATCAACGGAGTGTGACCGTATTGGTCTTGTTTTCACAAAACATTTTCCAATCAAGGAAAGTTTTATGGGAAAGAGGTTTATAATCGAAAATGTGAAATCGAAATAGATTATCGTGTCCATCCATGAAGTGGTTAAGAATCCGTTGTGGGTTTGTTCAGTTTAAGGTGAGTTTAGTAAAGCTTCTAGATCGAATTGTGCATCGATAGGAATCCCGTTAAGACGTTTTAAGCATTGGAGTCGGTGTCTTCTTGTTTATTTGGTAAACCTTCATGGCCCGTGTTCGTTCGTTAGAGCCCTTTCATTCTTGGAGCATATTTCATCGCACTTTCATATAACTTGAGTATAGTTTTTTCTACTAGGCTAGTGTAGCTCAGCCTACCATTTTCAGGTATTTCACAGGGGCATTGGCACGGAGTGCTTGATGTGCATCTATGATCATCATTTTGAAAGTGACTTCAGACAGTTAATTTTGTATCTCTTTTAAACTCTATCTCCGGATGTAGAAAATTGTAATCTTAGTATTATTATTCATTCAAGTGAAGGACTCCTGTAAACTCTCAACTTTCTTCTAATGTGATCTAGTGGTTTTAGGCCGTTGGGCCAAGGATGTAAACTTGAAAATGCTTTGGAGTTTGGAAATTATTCGGGAACAAGGGAAATAGAAATGGCTGTTGGGTAATATTCGTATTATTGTGAGAGTTTTTATTTAAGGAAAACCTTTAATATTTATGTTGAAAATTGAGGGCGTGACATTCCGTCAGCAAGAATCAGCATGTAAGCAGCCAGTGCGCAAATTGAGAGCACAAGGCGTCTGTGGGCCTCCTCGACATAATCCCCCAGGGCTCCCTCCGGACCATATAGTTCAATAAGGCGGGCAATGTTGAGTTCATCATTCGGAATTACGCTTGCTGACAACTCTTCGGGTATGTTGAGTGTTGTCCTGAGGAGCTGATCCATATCCTCCTGAAATGGAGGAATGACGAGAACACGAGTATCGGTGAAACCTCGGAGGTATGCTTGGAATTTCTCCATCGTTGGGCACATTTCGTCTTCATAGAACCGAAAGACGTGCATGGTTGGGTCCCAATACACCATGGCAGCTTGAAGCAGCTCAGGGTGCGGCTCCATGTATTGGAGATCACAAATTGAAGCTAGGCATCGGGAACGGGGAGTCTCCCAATCAATGGTTTCGAGCCGCATTAGCCAGGGATCAAGTATGGCAGCTAGTGGACTTTCCATCTCGAGTAAGGAGAGAGTTCTTGTGCTTACAAAGAAAAGGTATACCCTACATTACTGCGAATGTGTAATGTCCATTTTTGCGACGTTTTGAGCATTTTTCGGTCTAAATCTTTTACTGGGGCATTTTTCTCAGTTCCGTCGATTCGTGCAGGTCATTTTGTACATGCTTGACCTTACAGAAGCGTTAGTTTTGTCTAAATCAAAGTATTTTGATTTTTGGCCCATTAGTGCCCAAAATTTCATTATATTTCTTGTATCCTCGTATCCTGGTTGTGTCCTGGGGATATTTCCCATTCCTTTCTGAGCTAGTCACTCTTATACATGTATATGTATATGTGAACAGCCTCGGTGCGCTATCAATGCAAGTTTGGTGTTAGTGGTTAGTCTTGCTTTCTCTTATCCATAACGAGAAGCCATAAACCATGAAAATGCAAATTTTATAGCTACTGTGATCTATCCACGTCAAGGCAAAGGAAACTACTGTATCTGTGTTACCTTAATCAAATCAAAAACCATCAAGTCGGCTCGGGCACATCCGCCCACCAATCAAAAGGCACGCAGGCCCCCAAAAACCTGTATCAGTATTAACTAGGGCAATCTGCCCTTTGTCAAGCTATCTACCTAGGTGCGCAGACCCCAAAAGCAAAAGTAAAATGCAGAAGTAAGGCTTCATGGCAGCCCTCAGCATACTCCAAGCCAGTTGTCGCTGTCATCGCCATCGTCATCATCGTCTCTCTCCCTGGGATCTTTCTTGTATGGTGGATCATCAACGGAGTCGTCGGAGCCGCTGCTGGTGGAAGAATGCCCTTCCTCTTCTTCTCCCTCCTCTTCTTCTTCCTCCTCTTCCGCTTCCTTAGCTGCCTCGGGCATGGTCACTCTCGCTCTCTTGGGATCCCGCTCCTCCTGAGATGGCCTTTCACACATCATGATTTGGTATCGTTCCTCAGCACGTGCAACGGCCCTTCTAGTTGCTTCCTGGCTGGCATCTACAGGCAACGAGTCCTGGTCTGTCGTCATGTGGTGACCGGAGGTGTAGGGGTCCTCGTCACTATCTTCTTTTTTGGAGGTGGCCGTGTCCTCTTGCTCCTAGAAGCTGCCTGTCCCTATGCCTGCATTATTATGTTGTTTAAAACATTAGTACACTTTGTGCATATTGTATATATCAAATGTTTGAACACAGGTACATTCTATCAAAGGCTATCAAAGCATGCAAAGCATATATGTATTGAAAGCAAATGCATATTATAAGTATCAAAAGCAGAAATGTATGTATATACCTAAGGCCTCTGAGTAGCAGCTCACTGGGCTGGTGGTGGGATCGGTGCTGGGTGATGAAGCTCCAATGGCATGCCACTCGCTGCCCTTCCAATCACGTTTTCCATCACCAGCATGTGACGGACAGCTTCATTCACCCACTCATTGGGCACCTGTAAAGACAATTCGACATTATCAAACAGTTCGATGATAAGTATATTGAAATACTAGAAGCTAAGTCTTACCGGAACGGTCACAGATGCCGGCTCGGCTATAAATGGAGCCAGGTGTATCTCAGCCGGGTTGCCCTGTGTGTCCACCACCGAGATCTTCCAGGACATCTCTGGAGGTCTGCGTCTCACACGCCCACTCAGGCTCCGCCTCACACGGCCCTCCCCTCCTTGCTGCCTCTCTCCAGCAGCTTTCCTCTCCTCAGCAGCTCCACAAGCCTGATTCTGCATGTCTCTAAATGCCCGAACGCCAAGTGTTCCCGCTAAGCGGTCTCTTTGGTAGGCAGCATAGTCCATCTCAGGACGCAAGTAGCGTGTCAGCTCGGTGTCAGGCTATGTGAACCTTTCCAACTCAGCCCTGGTGTACTCGCTTGTGTGTGAAGCTCAGGGTGGAAGTGGCCTTGGCTCCTGGAACTCAGTATAGCCACGTGACTGGCGTGTCACTCGGTCTCCCAAGTACCATTGCCAGTCAAAGGCCGACTCTAGTAGCACCCTGCTGGCTGTGACAGCTCTACTCTTAGCCAGGTACTCAGGCTCTGGCCCTGCTACTCTCCAAGGGTCCCAATTGATCTGCGCACGGGTCAAAACAGGCAGTGCGCACAATTGATCAGCAATAGCATTAAAGCAATTAAAGGAATGCACGTTTAACTATAAGGGTTTATGATATACCTGTGAGGCCCTGAGGTCATCCAAGTACAACCTGAAGGCGTTGAGGTCGCCTCTTCCTTCCTTGGTCCCCATGTTCTCCTTGCTCCATATCAGTGCGCGAGGGAGGGTGCTTAAGTCTGGATGCTTGCACAACGGCGGGTACATCCGTAATACTTCATAGGCCCAGAGCTGTTCAAATGTTCGGACATGTACACACGTCAGTCACAGGCTATATAGTTATGCAATTATGAATTCAAGCAGGCTATGCAAACTAATGATACAAGTATAATGGAAGTTGTATTTTGTTATCATACCTCCCAGACCCTCCAGTAGTCAGCAACGCTCTGCTCTGTCCTCGATGAGTCACCAAGGAAGCCATAGGCCACACGAAGCGCAGCTCCGCCCAAGTCAAAGCGCGAGGCCGTCCTCAAGTCTCTCAGTGAGGGCAAGTAGGACACGTGCACTTTGTTGCGCCTGCTCAGGTACAGGGAAGCACCAAAGAGATACAAAAGGTATGCCCTGGCCATCCGCTCTTCCTCTCGCTCCGTGGTCACCTCTTTGTCCAGGTACCTTGAGAGCTGCTCGTACCTCACCATCCCCTCTTCAATTTTGGGCACTTTCCCCAGAAACCATTTTAGAGCTGCTCGGTTGTTATGAATGCCTGAGTCAAAAGGGATGGGCTCTCCTCCAACTCTCAGCCCTATGATCGCCGCAAAGTCTGTGGGCATCACCGTCATCTCCCCAGGTGGCAGGTGGAAGGTATTAGTGGTATCCCTCCACCTTTCTGCAAGTGCTACAAGGACAGCATGGTCATTTCTGACTGGGGAGAGAGTCCGTACAAACTCCTCGAAGCCTGCCTTGTCTACCAGTTCTCTCACTCTCGGCGGCATGGCCTCTTATAGCTCCAGGGATCGGCACGCACCTCCAAAGCCGCGGATATCCCTTTGCCTCGCTCTCGCCTGTTTCAAACACGAATACAACAACAGAAGAAGGCAATGTTAGCATGCACGGCTTTCATTTTCAAGTTCTAGGTAATCAATGCAGCAGCCTAACAATGGATGCTTGGTTCGAGTTATTACATGCATGGCATACAATACAAGGGTTATATCATCGTGGTGTCACATCAATGCAATTAACAACAGATGGTTGGTTCAAGTTATTGCATGCATGGTGTTCGAGGCAAGGATTCTTTTGTTATTGCATAGTTCAACTCGGGGTTATTTTATGCTATCCTTTGAAATAAAGACGTATTGTTCTTTCAAATCAAGACATATGGGCGAGTATGAATTACAAAAGGGGGTTTTTCAAGAATATACCTCTGTCCAGGTGTTCGCAATGTGAGTCTCGGGGTCTCTCAGCACGAGCTCGGCATCGTACTCTGTCCGCTGTGGCGGGTAGGCCGCAAAGCTCGACGGCACAAATAGGTGAGGTGTAGGAGGCGTATATGCCTCCGCTGAAAAGTCAGGGCGTGTCACGGCTCCCGCCTCCGCTACTGCTGTCACTCTAGGCCACTGTACCTCCGCTTCGGCCATCTCCTCGGCCTCCGCATCTCTCAGGGGCTCCTCCCTCTCCTTCTGCTCCTTCTCAGCTCTCTCCGCCGCCTCCGATGCAGCAATAGCTCATGCTCGATCTTCCTTTGCTTTCAACAAGATCTCACCGATCATGGGATTATCTTCGAGAAGCTTCGCCAACGCCTCGTCGGGCAAGTGCTCGGCAACATCATATTTCATGATCGATCTATGGCTCGGCGATATCGCCACTGGCCGGAACAACACGTTCTCCTCCCGATATGAAGCTGGAACCTCCGCGGTCTCCTCTTCCTCAGTCACAGTCCCCTTGCCTCTTGCCGGGTCCCTCGGCGGAGACCCGCTTTGCCCGATACCACAACCCTCGATTCCACTGCCACCGGCACTGCCCGAACTTCTCTTAACTACGAGCGAGCCTCTTGACATTATACTCAAGCCCACTGGCTCAACGCCCCAGACTCCTCTGTCGCACGAGGCTTTGCCTTTGAAGCGCGACCATCGCCGCCATGACCAGCGTCTCCTGAACTCCTTCTAGCCACTGCCGAGCCAATCACCTCCATACTCGGATCCAGTGGCTGAACAACGGGCTCCCTTTCCCTCGGCTCCGGCACCGTGCGCTCCTCCGGCTCCGGCGCACGTGCGTACACCGGGCTGGTTCGTTACCGGCCTCTTACTGTTGGTCCCTGCTGCCATCACCGCCCGCGACTGCCCCGGTCGGCTGTTGATCCGCTGTTTCGATCTCCATTGGCCCTCCCTCGTCCTCGGGATGATCAACAACTTCTCCCTCTTCGCCGTCATTGTGTGTGGGTTTGTTGATTTTTGGAAGAAATCAAGAGATTTATGGGCGATTGAGAGAGGTCGAGAGTTGAGAGAGTTTTGAAACTCTTTGGAACCACCTCTTATGTTTCTGAACCGTCCCGGGGAAGGAAAAGGGAAGAAAAACAGGCCTGGTTTGGGCCTGTTACAGATTCAAACCTTGAGCAGTCTCCCGCGCGGCGGGAGTAGCTCCATCACGCGATGTTGTAATTGGGCCTCAGGCCCAAACCAGCTTCTAGCTTGGCTCGGACATGGTTATCTGCTATTTTAGCCCATGGGATCTTGTTATGGCATCTATGACATCACTGTAAGTGTTTTGGTCAAATCCGAGGCATTTTATATCCCGAGCGACGATCTATCCGTCCAATTTCAAATCAACGACGATCTATCCCTCCAATTTCAAATTAACGAGCATCTATCCGTCTGATCTTCAATCAGCGGCGATCTATCCATCCGATCATCAATCAACGACGATCTATTCGTCCGATCTCCAATCAGCGACAATATATCCGTTCGATCATTAATCAGCGACGATCTATCCGTCCAAACATCAATCAGTGACGATCTATCCGTCCAAACTTCAATCAGCGCCGATCTATCCGTCCGATCTTCAATTAGCGACGATCTATCCGTCCGGTTGTCAATTATTCCCCAGGAGAGTTGTTTCAATCAGCTCTGCGCTCCTTTGGTGCACGGTTTTTTTACATTCTTGTCTGCACTTTTCGTTTAATCGACTTTTAGGTGGATTTGATGGGTGTTTAGAAATCTTTGACGTTACCTGTACCAGTCAATGGTGCTACGCGTGCCGTCAAAGAGGGACTACTGCAGACACCCCAATCTGGGTCTCCTGATTGTTTTACTTCGTTTTTCAGTTTCTTGTTTCCCCGATGATGAATCGGATTAGAAACGGACTTGAGAATCGAATGGATTGAGCTTGGAGTGCTTGGAACCCCTCTTGAACCTTTTGAACCCCAAAAACCAAGACTTGACCCGCGTACGTTGACGTGCCTCCCACGCGCGCTTGTGAGCTTTCCAGGTGTTGGTCAAAGTCAAAGTGTTGACTATTGACCATCACACGATGGTTGGCTCATTCGCGCGCCTGTGTCACTCTATTGCGCGCGTGTCCAGTCCTGTCCCCATCACCTTTTTCCAGCTGGATTTTGTGAGCATCAAGGGGTCTATGGGGCTGTAGAACCCCGTTTTCTTCCAGAACAGTTGTTGGAGACTGCATGGGGTTGCTCCTCCCCACACAACCACTCCCATTACCTTGTTGGCAACTTTCTCCACCAAGTGGGCTGGCCAGCCTTGTTGGCTGGTTGGTAAGCCTAGTTCTCCACCAACCTTTGGCTTTCCAACCTCTTATATATACGCCCTTTGGTCTTTCAAGTCCGATGGTTACCAAAAAATCAAGCAAAACGAGGCACACAAACCCTAATACACTTGGCATTTCTTAATCCTTGCCACTTTCATACACTCATTTCTCAAGCTACACCACCTTGTTCAATCTATTTCAAAAACCACTCAAGCAAAGGTATAAGCTTTTACCTGTTTCCTATCTGATCCATGAGGGGGTTGGCAGGGCCAAGGCTGGTAATCAATACCAGTCCTACCCCTAAAGTCAGTAGGGTTACAAGAATCGTGCAACTAGCACACTCGCGCGCGATGGAGCCACTCACACGTGCGCCTGTCATGGGCTACTCGTGATGTTCCACATGGGGATGGGATGCCGGTTATTCCTTGTTTATATTGTATTATAAATCACTGTGGTGCATGCTAAAATATGTTCTACTGTTTTGCATGTTAAAACCCATAGAGTAGCTCAGCATGCTTTTCTGTCTACTTTGGAATGCCCCTGGGTTGCTTCTGAACATGTCTTAGAGTAGGCATGCAAAGCAATTCCTGGAAGTCCAGTTATGACCAACGCGCGCTTATCCCACTGTGTCGCGCGCTGGTCAGCTTGTTTCCAGTGACTGCCCTTGCATAGGCAACTTGGTCCTTGGCCTCTGTTTCCTTACCCCCACTGTTTCCTTACCCACACTGAATTGGGCTATCTCAATCTTTGGATGTCACTCGTATCCAGACATGATGCCGAGCGCCATCCAAAGAGGGGCAACTGTAGACACCCCAATTTGGACTCTTCGAATTTCCTTAATTTGTGGCCCGGAGGCTCCCCGATGATGATTTTGGATTAGGACAAGCCTGATGTCAATTGAAATTTGGCTCCTTGAAAGATTCTAATAGAGAATAAATTTGTCAAAAATCATTTCCAAACGCTTGGGAGCAATCCCAAGCGCTCAAAACCTTTTTCAAAAGCACTGACTGGGCTTACTCTCAAGTGCTCGAGTCCTCTGTGCTGGCCAACGGGTGGCAAGCCTTCCCACTACCCATGCAACTCATCATTACAAACTCTTTGAACCAGCTGAAGCTCGGTCCACATTCAACCTCAGTCAGAATTCTCAGACCAGCAGTCTTCCCCTTAAAAAAATACTTGTTTCAAATGCATGTGATGGGGTACTTTGCCTATAAATAGTGGCTGGTCTTCAGCTGGGGGGGGGACAAAATTTCTCTCTCTCTAAACCACTCTCTTCTATTTTACTGAAAAGCTCTCAAGCATAGCTTGGTTCTTCAACTCAAAACTTCCAGAGGTTTTCAAAAACTCCCAAAAAGAGGGCAGAAATCCAGAATATCCTAAATGTCTGATTTCTGGTCTTTTCCCCTCCGCACTTGTTTTCAAAACCATTCAAGAAGCCAAGTTCCATTCAAAGGTAGAAATCCTTTTCTCCTTTTGGTATTACAGAGGCTGTTCATTCTGAGGGAGGCCTCTCAGCCTGTCTCAGTCCCTAATACTGAGCATGGGTTGAATGACCTTGGTATAATAACAAAAGCAAAGGGGTGCAAATACATTTTCTGTACCAGCTTACTGGAAGCACTCCCGAGCGCTCGGGAATACTCTAGAGCGCTCGAGAGTGGTTGCAGTCCAGTTTCCTTCTTTTAAGCATGTAAACGGACATGCATGGGTAGTAAAAAGGGTTTTCATACAGATCAGTCCTCTTGTGGTATGTTGGTATAAAAGATTTTCATTTTTCAGAAAGAAATAAAGAAAATCATTTCATTTATGGACATGCAGAAAAGTTTTGTTTAAAAACTAGAAAAGATAAAGCTTGTTCGAACTTTAAAGTGTAAGATCCAGTGTACCAGCATACTGCATTGGATGTATTAGTTGGTATGAATCGGTCTTGGAGTGTGGAATGCTCCCGAGAGCTCGAGTTTACTCCCAAGCGCTCGAGAGTGTTTGCATGCAAGCTTGGTCCATTTTTCTCCCAGTTTGATCCTCTTACTGTCCTTGCATGTCCATGCATGTGTCCCCTTACTCTTTTTAGAACTGTAAAACCATTTTCCAGAAGGGCTAGGTTGTGTGGCTTAGAAGAATGAGACCTATCCTCAGTCTACTGAGTCATCTGTCAAGCCTATAGTGTATTTAATGTTATTCCAGTTTATACTTTCAGCATTGTATTCTGTTGTACTAACAAGATGTGCAGGTTGAGCGTGTGGTACTCCCAAGCGCTCGGGAGCTCTTCCGAACGCTCGAGAGAGGATCAGTGACAGGATCCCCCATTTTCTAGCATCTTGCACTTTATTACTATTTTTCATTCATTCACTGTACACATGCACACGCATGCACCTTCTGTACTTGATATATCTGTAAATGCATGCTAACTGTTTAATGAAATAAAATCCTTTGAAAAATCCCACAAATATCTAGTAAAGACCGATTTCAAATCGGGCGAGGGAGGTGCCGTAAAACCCTTTCCTCCTCGTAACGTGGCTCTCGTACCCTTTTCCTAAATCTCTGGTTTCCAATTCAAATCAACCTTTTTTTTCGAATAAGACGGTTTCTCGGGTGGCGAACCACAAATCCGGGTGGCGACTCTTCAAAATTATTTTCAAAAATCCAAAAGCGAGGCGTTTCTTTTCGGGCCGCCCCGATTCCACCCGAGGCTGTGGTAGCCCACAGTGGCGACTCCGCTTGGGACCGAGTTTAATTAATACTTGAGAAAAATTAGTACGTTGACAAGATGGCCTGATTTCCTTAAGTATTGATTAAATTAGTGAGCCAAGCTTGAAAAATATTTGTGGGATTTTCAAAGGATTTTATTTTACTTTTTATTTCTTGTATATATATCTTGTGCAGCCCCGCTGTTGTGTTTCGGCAATCCTACCCGGCTTACCGATGATAGGAAATTCCGGAATGCTCAGCAACCCTCGACCGTGATGAGTCATCCCTACCGTTTGTACTGTTATTGGGTGTACGCTCAATAACGGGAGGTATACTTTGACTCTAGTCCGGGGAACCCTCTTCAAGCCAAAACCCGGCCTTTGTACATGTTTAGCAGGCCGTAGTACCTTCCAAACTAGGACAGGAGCCTGCAGGGTAGGACTACGTGTTATAATCTGTTTAAGTGCTGCATTGCATCTTGCATCATCATCATGCTGTCAGCCACGATTCTCGGGACTCGCTCGCGCGGTCTTTGGAAGGTTGCCAAGACCCGATGAAGAGTCACGCACCCTAAGGCGTGTTGCTAAATCACATGAGTCCTCGAACTCGAATCTAGAGGAAACTAAAATCTTGCTAAGTCCTTGACTAGTGTTTAACCGAGATTTAACCAAAGGAAAGGAATGATAGGGGAGCAGAACATTGTGATGCCAACACCATCCAGGCCAAAAGCAAGTGTACCGCTTACGCCACTTCGGTTATCGTATCACATCGTTCACCCCGAGCCATTCCGAACCAACGGTCAAATTGTCGATGGAATATTTGCCAAATACTTGGCTTATTTTAGCATCTTTTGGGAATCGGCCATTCCTAAATGAGGATACACCTCAAAAATCCGAGGATCAAGGCAACCTCCCGTAAATCAATCGTTTTTGAAACATCGGAGTCGATGACGGTGACGGTGAGGCACTCATTTTCCAAAAATCATGCACAAATTTCATAAAAATGCAAGCAGGAACCGCGTCTGAGCACAAGTTTTTGCTTTGCTCTCAGTTTCGAACCATTTTCCAAAAGAAGAACATCATACCCTCCTGGACCACCCTTGGGATAGATATTGGAACAGCTCCAACTGCAAGCAGACTCATCAGTGCATCAGATTCGCGCTAAACCCAAACGGAGGTAACCTAAACCCGAATCCTAACCCAAGTGTCAACCCAAACGGAGGCAACCCAAACCCAAACAGAGGCGAGCCAAATCCGAATCCAAATCCCGTTCCCAATCCTCATCCAAATCCTAACCCAAACCCGGGAAATCTGTACGAAGAAATGAGACAGATCAGAGAGGGTATTCAACGCCTGGGCGAGATCACCGATAACCAAATTGCCCAACTCATGATGATGATTACTGGAGTGGCAAGACGCCTTCCACCTCAAAACCCAAATCCAATCCCAAACCCTAACCCAATTCCAAATCCAATTCCAGTTCCTAACCCGAATCCAATTCCAAATCCAAACCCAATTCCCAACTTAAACTTCAATCCTAACCTTAACTCGAATCCGAACCAAGAGCAGCTGGTCTTTGATTTGGAAACTCTGCAAAACCTTGATATGGCAACGGTATTGACAAATCTCACCCAACTAGAGGAATCCGTTGCAAGAAATGAGAAGATAGCATCGACTAGTTTTGACATCAATAAGCTTTGCCTGTTTCCTAACGCAAAGCTTCCGGATAAGTTCAGGCCGATCGACTTCGCTAAGTTTGACGGAACAGGAGATCCAAAGGCACACTTAACGGGATACATTGGAGCACTTTCCATGTGGGGAGTTGAGAAGGATGCCATGGCACAAATGTTTTCGCAGACTTTGGTGGGACATGCTCTACACTGGTTCACTTCATTGGATGAGAGAAAGAAGCGTTCTAAGGAGGATATATGCGCGGCTTTTGTGGCGTAGTACGACTATAACATTCAGTTGGAGGTGACCACTCGTAAATTAGAATCAACAAAAATGGGAACAAAGGAGGCCTTCGCCGATTTCGTGAAAGGGTGGAGGGCAAAGGCGGCGCAGATGAAAGATAGACCGAGCGACAGGGACCAAATCCGGATGATTGTCCGTAACCTTCAACCCACTCTTGCGAGGCACATGGTTATGGCCCAAGCATGCTCAGACTTTAAAACATTCTTCGATACAAACTTAGCCGTCGAAGAAGCAGTTCAATTGGGGATCCTCGACAAGCCCGAGCCTACTCTCAAGCCCAAGAAGGTTTACTCCGGAAACAGCAACGCTTTGTTTGGCAACTCAAACTACACCAACCTTCCCAACACCTCCACGAACACAACCCAAGCCGAGCCAGTGAACCAAATAGCCACCCAAACCAGTCAACCGCGTACCCAGGCCCGCACTTTTGCTCAGTTCTCAGCACCTCTCTCTGCCGTGCTCGAGAAATTGGTCGAAAGCGGCACCCTCAAACCACTCACCCCTACTCCCTTACCTCAAAAACTCCCTGCTTCCCACAACCCTAATGCATACTGCACCTATCATCAAAATGTGGGCCACCTAACCGACAACTGCTTCCGCCTTCGCCACGCTATTCAGGGTCTGATCGATAACAAAACTCTCCCTATGCCACCACAAAAACCCAACACCGTCTCAAACCCGCTCCCAAAGCACTCCAATGCCCGCACCAACCTTATCTCCATAAGCCAACCCTTTAACCCCAGCCATTACATCATTCCTGATACCCAACCCAAGCTGACCGTCGAGCTGCCAGTTGAGGATGCCGTCTGCGCATTGGAAACCGTGGAATGGGACTTTCAGAGAAGGTGGGAAGACCTAGTGCAAGATTTCTGGGCGGTAGAAGACGGGGCTCTTATCACTGGAGTCTGGCCCGTGGCACTTAACCTCAACCAAGTTGAGGAATTGGAACATGGAGAATGGAGGCAGGACTGGGAGGAGATGATGGCCGATCCCTTGGATGGGTATTCCCTATTTGCACTGTTCATGGAACCTGAACCTGTCGAGAAGGAAGACGAATGGGGATGGGAGCCCGAACCCAACAGGTGGCACTGGATGGACGATTCTGATCCTCTGGATGAAACATCATTGGCGTACCTTTTTCAAGAAGAAGAAGTGGCGGAAGAAACGGACCTGATGAATCCCCGTATGTTCTCAGGACTCAACGTCAGAACCATTGTTAACCTCACTTGAGATTCCGATGCTCTGGAATGCGCCATGGACTATCTCTTCCTCCCGCAGAAATACATTATCGAGGAGTTCTCCCCCAAGCCTGTAGTCGAAATCCGTGATGAGCCCAACATCTGTGTATTGGATCTAAAAGACCTATGGGGAAAGTCTGAATTGGTGAATGTGTGGATTGACGGTGAGGAACTGACTGTCAATAAGGCCATGTTGGATGAAGGATTTCTACAGATTGGCAACAGCAGCAATGACAACAACAGCAATAATGTCAACTTCTGGAATTCTCTGGAAGAGGACAGCATATGGCACGCTCTGGAAATGGAAACCCTCAATGAAACTTTGGAGAAGACGGCACTTGACAGGAAACGTAAAGCTAATACTTGCGACTTTGACTTCTCTGATTTTTGGGAAGGTAATTGGTGGGAGCCTATTCCCAAAACAGTTAGCAATCTTACCAGGAGTGGAAGAGTCTACCAACCTACCAACCTCCAGCAGGGTAGCTCGTCTCGAGCCCCTCCGCCGCAGCAAAATGCCCCTGTCAACCCCACAAACCTGAACACTCCTGTCCTGCAAGCTCCACCAAATGACCCTTCAAGCTCCACTAAACTTAACCCACCTACCCAGCCCAAACTGTCCATCGATCTCAACTCACTCCCTGAACCTGATCCCGAAGCTTCCGCTGATCCCATTATCCGATAACTCCAAGAAACCCCCGCTCGCATGTCTATGTGGGGTGTATTAGTTGCCTCCCGTGAGCACCGCCGCAGGCTCGTAAACACTCTTTCTAGGTTCGAGCTGCCCTCTGATATTGCCCCAGAAGCTCTCATCGCCCTTATAACCCCGAACCTCACCCATTACACCCTGTCATTCACAGAAAAGGATCTCCCACCTGAAGCGACTGACTATAACAAGCCACTGCATGTGACGATGAAGTGTCTCGGAAAATGGGTCCCTGCGATTCTCATAGACAACAGTTCAGCCATTAACGTGTGTCCACTTCGCACTGCTTATTGCCTGGGCCTCAAGAACAAGGACTTTGTGCCGTCGAATTTGGGTGTCCGTGCTTATGATAATACGCGCCGTGATGTTTTAGGGACAGTCAACTTAGAACTTACAACTGGCAAGTTTAAAACCACTGTTGAATTCTGTGTGTTGGAAATACCTGCATCGTTCAATCTCCTGTTGGGAAGGACTTGGCTTCATCGCTCAGATGTCATGGGTGTGCCCTCGACGCTGCATCAGAAACTCATCTTGGGTTTGGATTCTGGAACCCTGAACATCCATGGAGACTCAGGTATTCGTCCGCACTCCGAGGACAATTCCCCGCTGCTAGAGATTATGCATGGAGAGGAAAATATTGCCATGGGGGGCTTTGCAGTTATGACCTCGAAGGTGTGCACCATCCGGGCCGAGGACGGTTTCCTGGTTAGTTCCGCAGCGCTGGAAATTATGAAACGGATGAAATATCTGCCGGGCATGGGCTTGGGACTTTATGCTCAAGGAGTCCCCGAGCTCCCTGAATTCCCTGGAAATAACGAGCGTTTTGGTCTAGGATATAAGGCCAAGAAAAGTGACCCGGCAAGGAAGTGGCGCAATCGCGCCCGGGGCCGTGCAACAGAGATGAAATTGAAGGAGAAGGAGGTGCTGTACCAAGGAGAACCTGAGCCCTTTGTGGACCTCGAAACAAAAATGAAGTATCCTGGCTTCGAGATCTTTGCCAATGATACATGGGAGAGTGATGAAGAGGCTGCAAAGGTAGACGAGCTATCTGAGGCATTTGACTGGCTGTAGGCTTTTAGTTTGGGCAGTCTCCAATTCCTGTTCGAGGGCGAGGAATCAGGGGGTATGATGCAAGATCCTGCTGTGCTGATGCTCGGAGATGAAGAAGAAGTTGAAGACCCTTCCAAACTCATTGTGGAGGCTGTAGGTGTTTATGATAATTGCACTTTTGTACCACATGTAACTCGCACTCACAGCACCTGCACTGAGTCTGAGTCTGAGTCTGAGTCCGAGTCCGAGTCCGAGTCCGAGTCCGGCACTGACTCGTCGTCTAGCACCGAGTTGAAGTTTGTGCCCATCGGCCCTCCACATCGTAGCTTTTATTTTGAATTCGAGTCAACCGCTGTATTCCCCCCGTCTGTTGAACTGGTTAATGAAATGGATGATGTTTTCGCTTACTTGTCGATTTTTGAAATAAACTGTTTGGACCCCGACGATGAAGGAATAGATCTCGATGGGGACATCCCCAAGGAGATCCGTTCCCTCATCGATCGCGAAAATGAAAGGCATGCTCAGCCTTTAAAAGAAGAAATAATCTCGATAAACTTGGGTGATGAGGAGAACCCACGATTGGTTCAGGTCGGTTCTAGGCTGTCTCCCAGTGAGCTTCAGGAGCTCACGGATTTGCTAAAAGAATTCAAAGAAGTTTTTGCTTGGTCCCATGCGGACATGCCCGGAATCGACCCAGAGATAGTCGAGCACAGAATCCCTCTCTACCCCGACGCTAAGCCTGTTAAGCAAAGACTAGGAAGAATGCGGCCCGATTGGGTATTAAAGATAAAAGAAGAGCTCACAAAACAAATCGACGCCGGTTTTCTAATCGTAACAGAGTACCCCACTTGGGTAGCCAACATCGTTCCTGTCCCCAAAAAGGACAGAAAAATCAGAGTGTGTGTCGATTTCAGAGATCTGAACAAAGCGAGCCCTAAGGACGACTTCCCATTGCCGCATATAGACATGCTTGTTGATAACACTGCAGGGCACGCCCTACTATCCTTCATGGACGGCTTCTCGGGGTACAATCAGATCCTCCTAGCTCCGGAGGACAGGGAAAAGACCACATTCATCACTGAGTGGGGGACATATTGCTATCGGGTTATGCCTTTTGGGTTGAAAAATGCCGGTCCTACGTATCAGAGGGGTGCTACCACACTGTTGCATGACATGATTCACATGGAGGT
Organism: Rhododendron molle; assembly: GCA_025413875.1. Taxonomy (NCBI): domain Eukaryota; kingdom Viridiplantae; phylum Streptophyta; class Magnoliopsida; order Ericales; family Ericaceae; genus Rhododendron; species Rhododendron molle. The sequence continues at coordinate 29,837,732 of CM046391.1, read as the reverse complement.
CGAGGTATACGTCGATGACATGATAGTGAAGGGAAAGAAAAGGAAGGACCATCTCCCAGCATTGAGAAAGTTTTTTGAAACAATTCGGAAGTACAGGATGCGGCTCAATCCACAAAAGTGCACTTTCGGGGTCACCGCTGGCAAAATGCTCGGGTTCATGATCACAACCAAGGGGATCGAGGTGGATCCTACTAAGATTAAAGCCATTCTCGAGATGGAGCCACCTCAATCCGAGAAGGAAGTCCGGTGTTTCTTAGGAAAGATTCAGTTTATCAGTCGATTCATCGCCAAGCTGACTCTGACCTGTGAACCGTTGTTTCGTCTGCACAAGAAGGATGTGAAATTCGAGTGGAATGAAACGTATCAAAAGGCTTTCGAAGTAGTGCGAACTTATCTCCAGAATCCGCCAATCTTGATGCCGCCCATCCCGGGAAAACCTTTGATCCTGTACTTATCTGTCACGCCCTCATCAATGGGGTGCATGCTCACGCAAGAAGGAGATGATGGGGTTGAAAGGGCAATCTACAACCTGAGCAAGAAGATGGTTGGAAGCGAAGAGCGGTACACTTCATTGGAAAAGACATGTTGGGCACTGGTATGGGCCACGAAGAAATTGAGACACTACATGCTGTCTTACTCGGTGATACTGATTTCTCGGATGGACCCTCTCAAATGTCTATTCGAGAAACCAGCACTTACCGGTAAGTTAGCACGTTGGTTGCTCTTATTGGCCGAATTCGAAATCAAGTACGTCACCCGCAAGTCAGTGAAAGGGAGAGCAGTAGCAGAGTTTTTGGCAGATCGCCCGATCGAGGGGCCAGAACACATGGAGTTTCGATTTCCCGATGAAGACGAAATGACTGCTGTCGACGAAACATTGACATTGTACTTCGATGGAGCTGCAAACCAGAAGGGTTTTGGGATTGGCGTACTGCTGGTCTCGCCCGAGGGGTCGCATATTCCCCTTGCTTTCAAGTTGAACTTCGAAGTCATGAATAATGAGGCAGAGTACGAAGCGTGTATTGTCGGAATGGAAGCTGCACTGGAAATTGGAGTTAAGGTGCTAGAAGTTGTTGGGGATTCTAACTTGGTCGTATCACAAGCGAACGGAGAATGGAAGGTTAAAGATGAGAAGATGAAGCCATATCATCAGCAGCTCGATGAGCTTATCCCGAATTTTCAAAAGGTGACCTTCACGCACGTACCAAGGATGAAGAATCGCTTCGCCGACGCACTAGCAACTTTGGCATCCATGCTGGAACTTCCGATTGGGGTAAAGCTGAGGCCTGTCATGATTGAACAGAGAGGAAAGCATGTGTACGACTACGTCATGAACATCGATGAGCCAAATGATGGCCTCCCATGGTTTCACGACATTTGGAATTTCGTTGAAAAGGGAGAGTTCCCTACAGATTCAACCAAGAAGGATCGGATCACTTTACAACGAATGGCGTCTCAGTACATCATCTGTGGTGGACAATTGTACCGACGATCTCCGTGCGGAGTCCATAAGTTATGTATTCACGGTGATGACACGAGAGCTGCAATGGAAGAAGTTCATGAAGGTGTTTGTGGACCCCACATGAATGGAATGATGCTGGCAAAGAAAGTTCTGAGGTTGGGTTACTATTGGTCGACTATGGAGACAGATTGCATTGAGTATGTGCGTCGATGTCATAAATGCCAGACTCACGCCAATCTTATCCATGTCCCGCCCTTGGAGTTACACTCAATGGCGACACCATGGCCGTTCTCTGCCTGGGCATTGATGTCATCGGAAGGATCACGCCCACAGCTTCTAATGGTCACAGGTTCATCTTGGTAACAATCGATTATTTCACGAAGTGGGTTGAAGCAGCTTCGTAGAAGACTCTAACGGCAGTTCAAGTGGCTCACTTCATCAGGCAAAACATCATTTACCGGTATGGAGTCCCTCAAGCCTTCGTATCTGATAATGGTGTTCACTTCAAAGGGAGAGTCCTAGAGCTCTTTGACGAATTCAAGATTCAAGTGCATCACTCGACCACTTATCGGCCACAAACGAATGGGGCAGTCGAAGCAGCCAATAAGACCATCAAGTCGATCCTCGAAAGGACTGTCGAATCAGCCAGGAATTGGCACGAGCAATTGCCACTAGCTTTGTGGGGATACCGGACGTCTATCCGCACACCGACAGGGCCAACACCCTATTTCCTTGGTGTACGGTATGGAAGCCGTTCTCCCCATTGAGCTGGAAGTTCCATCACTCAGGGTCATGGCTGAACAAGGAATAGATGAGGCTGAATGGATCAGTGGGAGGTTCGAAGAACTCATGCTGTTTGATGAAAGGAGATTGCGAGCATTGTACCACATTCAGGGCTATCAGCGAAGAATCGCTCGAGCATTCAACAAGAAAGTGAAGTCAAGGGACTTGCAAGAAGGGGACATGGTAGTCAAGGAAATCTGTGCACCGATCTTTGACCTACGAGGGAAATTCCGACCGAAATGGGCCGGGCCATACATCATTAAGTCAATCCTTTCTGGAGGAGCAGCATCGATCATCGATCTCGACGGCAACGAATTCTCAAATCTCGTCAATTTGGATCAACTCAAACGGTATTACCCCTGAGAGAGCTCGTTGGACCGAAAACCGCAAGGGCGGGCAGTTCCAGGCAAAACTTAGAGCAAGCCTGCTAGGTCGAAAACCCGCAAGGGCGACCTAGGCAAAAGTTAAGGTGAAAAGTCGAAAAGAGCTCGCTAGGCCGAAAACCCGAAAGGGCGGTACTAGGCAAAATTTAGAGCGTAAAAAGGAGAGTGTTAATACCCGAGTGAACCCTAGCCCGAACTACGTATGGGCCTGATTCCCTTTCTTAAGGGATACGTAGGCGATCTCGCTCTGAGGTTCGGTCCTAAATTCCAAGATCAAATTCCAAATTGACAAGTCAAAATGCTTTCTTTCAAGGTGCATGCGATTAACGAACCGAAAGGAGGAAACCCTTAATCAGTCGATTTTATTCAGATTACTTCTTTATTACATGCTGAGCATGAAAAAGGAAAAACACACAACGAGACCTAACTTTTATTTCAAAAACTGGCAAAGTAAGCTTTTAACCCCTTCTTGCTTCCACATCTCTCCTTAGCCATTTTCGATACCTTCCGATTGAAGCAATTGAGAAAAGTGGATCGCTGGGCTTAGTCCTGCGAGCCTCCCACGTTCGAACATTACTTCGAAGGCCCGGAATGGTAAAGGGAGGGAGACGAAGCACTTCGGATCCTTGTGGCGGCACCTCCTGGCTGAGTCCAAGCTGGCGCAGAATACGGAATGGTGAATAGAAAGTGAACCCAGCCAAGCCTGCCACGAGCACCTGTGACGAGCCCATGTTACTCACAGTCATCGCAGGAAGCCTCAGCCAATGGCATCGCCAAGCAATGTCATCATCATCCAGGGAAGCGAAGAAGTCAGCCCAATCATCCTCGTCCCTGTACATCACCTGAAAGGGGCGATTCCATCCACTAGCATGGTACCACCAGTCATTTGCTGGAGGAGTCAGCAGGTTTGACTTGTCGCAGAGCCACATCTATCCAAAAAGACAGAAAACGAGTAAGGAGCCAGATAAAGCCTAAACCGAGTGCCGAGGTAAAAGGAATGAGAGAAATAGAAAAAGGAGAGCTGAGTGAGGTCCCTAACCTGCAGCAACAGCGGGCTACCACCGAAAACCCTCGTGCGACCTGCATGGACAGCATCTAACCCCATCAAGGTTTCAGCAAGGACTAAGGGCACAACGTCTTTGCGAGCCTCAATCTGAGCAGCAATTCCCACCAATAGAGAGCTAGGCTGACCAACAGGCAGAACCAACAGGAAGGCCGCCAAAAGGCAAATACAGCAGGCTGTCATCCGGCGGCCTTGATACTCGAAATCCGTTAAGTCTCCAGGTGGACTGAATCTCTCATACAGCTGTACGATATTGGTGGCGTTGCCCTGGGTCAAGAACTCAGCAACGTTCCCACTGACGCCCAGCTTGGTTTTTAGGATGTTCTTCATGCTCTCCCTAAGCATCAGAACAATTGGCTCGGTGGAGTCATGACTCCCAAGGTAGGCATGGGATTCCTCGACAGTGGGGCATAGCTCTTGAGAACTAAAGCGAAAGACATGCACTTCGGGATCCCAGAAGCGTACAGCCGCGTGTAGCAAGATAGGATGGATGGCAATCTCGCGGAGGTATTTCAAAGCACGAGGACGATGCCCTCGGAAGTTCAACCAGTCGATACCTTCAAGGCTGTCCAACCAAGGGCGGAGCAAGGCTTGGTTCTACAAGGCCATGAGAAATGAAGTTTTGGAAGGAGAATGATGGTTTGAAGTGTGAATGATTTACCAAAGATGGGCTCAATATTTATAAAGGACTGGAGGGGGGCAATCCTTCACACACCAGCCTTGAAACTCAGCAAGCTTATCTTTTCCATAACCAATTCTTTGCATTTTCAAAGTTTCAAACTTTGGAAATTCAAAACCCTTGGAAAAACACTAGTCTTGCTTTGGGAAGCCACTGACCCTTGGAAAGCAGCTTAAGGAGAGTTACAAGACGCCTTGGGAGTGTGCATGCAGAACAAAAGGACACAAGGGAGCTGAGAAATGATCTTTGAAATGAACACTGGTCTGCTGATCACAGCAGTCCCGAGCGCTCGGGAATGAATTCCCAAGCGCTCGACAACACTCTCGAGGGCTCGAGAGTTCTGCAGTTTTTAACAGACTTTGGTTCCTGGTTTTTCACATCAACGCAGCATTGTGACCTCAAGGCACTCAGTTCAACAAATTCCAGTTTGTTCTTGGGGGAATACAGTGTGTTCAGATTACCCGTTTGTCTAAATATTCGCGTATATTCCTTGGAAAACCTCAAAATCTCAACAATTTCCTTCCTGTCAACGTGTTAAAATTTGTGTCAAGAGCGTTTGGTCAAGTTAAAGGGTGTACGCAAGTCTTAACATGTGTTGGTGACTATGTGAAGCGGTCAAGCGCGCACCAAAGCTTACGGAATCAATTCTCACCTTCAAACGCCCCAATTTCATTGTTCATGGTCACGTTAGAGGTATATACCACAATCAAATACTCTCATGTCCCATTTTCGTGTCCAATCCTAGTCAGGTTTAGTCGTTACTCTCCTTAATGATTGCAAATTCCACACTAAGGGTGTTCCTGTCATTTCAAGTCAAATTTTGTGAATCAATTCATTTGTGTTAAGCTTTATTCTATTTTAAGAGTAGCGATTGAAATTCGCGTGCTCTTTGCCCTCTTTCAAAGCTAGACGAACATATTTCATAAAATACAATTCTTAAAGGGAGTGCAAACGAACGCAGATCGAGAAAAGTGCAAATTTTCATAAATAAATGCGGCATTTACAATGAGTAAGGAAGGAAGTACAGAAGCTGGGGCAAACACACACCTAATCCTATCTAGCGGGGCACGCAGGCCCAAACAAAACCAAGGCACGCAGGCCTAGGAGCTACGACTACTCTGGCACGCAAGCCCATGCAAAAGAAAAGCTAGCAAAGCAAAAGCCTAAAACTCAGTCTCTCTGCTGATGCCCCTCAGACTTCGAACTCTCAACCTCGCCCTCGTCACCATCATCGTCATCGCTGAAGAGCTCGAGACTCGAGTCCGTAGACCCCTAAAGCTCGTGACTCGGCGACTCCTGCATCGCTTCCTCGACTCCTCAGAGCGGGTCTCCGCTGACGCCGCCTAAGGAACGACCTCGGATCGCCTCGCCTCAGCGGGACCGTGACACCCTCTGTGCACCCCGGCCTCTCATGCTGGCAGGCTCATGGTGCCCTGTGGTCGTGTCCTAGTCGGCCGTGGTCGCACTCGCATATCATGAACATTCATTCATTCCATGTATATTTTAAATCCAATAAAATGTATATGCATGCATTTTTCATACCGAGGAGCAACAGGTAAAACAGGTGCTGGAACAGGTTTGGTCTGGAGGGTCCTTCCCTTGGCACAGTCCTTCAGCAACTGGCGCATCCCCACCATCAACATAATGGCCTGCTCTGCCCATTCTCGTGGCACCTGCGTAATGATTCAAAGGTCAAAACAATAGATGCATGAACAAGAAACATTTGACGCATTGGAGGAAGCGAAGTTGTGACATACCTACGCTGGAAGCCGCATCCGCGACTGCGGAAGGCGTGGAATATCTAGCATCGCCCGCTCTCCTGAAGGGTCCCTCACCCCTATTGCCGAGTCCAACGTCGGTAGCCCGGCTGGGGTAGAAGTCTCGCCGTCTCTGGAACCTGTGAGCTACCCTCACCTCGGCCCGAGGAACTAGTACCTCGTCCACCAGCAGGAGGTCTAGCACCTCACCCCCTACCGCGTGAAGAGCGACTGCCACGGCCCCGTGCTCCTGTCTCACCTCCAGGCTCACCTCCGGTCTCGTCTCTGAGCTCGCCTCCAGCCTCACCCCTGGCCCTTCTGGCCTCAGCCTCTGCTATCCGCCTCTCCAGCTCCCTCTCCACGCCCAGACTCGTGGCCAAGTATCTATCTCTGTATGTCGCATGGTCCAGCGTGTGCCGCAGGTATCTCTCCAAATCAGTATCAGGCACTGTGAACTGCTCCAACTCGGCCCGAGTGTAGGTCTCTGTCCTCTGCACTCGTGGAGGGAGCGGCCCCGACACGATGAACTCTGGAGAACCGAGTGACTGTCGTGTCACTCGATCCCCCAGGTACCACTGCCAGCCCAGCGGGCACTCCAGCAGGACCCTACTCCGCGTCACCTCCCGGCTCCTCGGAAGGAAATCAGCCTCCACTCTGGCCCAACGGTCCCAGTGAACTTGCATTCAGTTTTCTGGCATCAATAATCAAGGATCTCATTTTTTCCGGATAAGCATGAAAAGAAAAGAAAGTTAATCTTTGTACCGTAACTCCAGTGATGTTATCCAGCCAACGCCGGAAAGTCATCACCTGTCCTCTCCGCTCCTTCGCCCTCCTGTACTCCTTGCCCCATGCAAGTCCACGTGGAAGCAAGTTCGGATTTGTGCAAGTATTCTCGGGCGGGAACATGCCCAAAACCTCGTAAGCCCAAAGCTGCAAGTTGTCAAGATCAAGTCAGTTTAAATCAAGGCATATTCAAATCGATCGATCAATCAAAGCAATTCAAAGTTGTGGCATTGAGACATACCTCGATCACCCTCCAGTAGCCGCCAATAGTGTCTCCTACTCCACGTGAGGTAGCTCCTAGGAAACAATAGAGCGTGCACAAAGCAGCACCGCCCCAATCAAACCGTCCTACCTGCCTCAGATCCACCAAGCCCGCCAAATAGCTCAAGTGAACCCGAGATCGCCTGAGCGGGAACAGAGAAGCCCCGAACAGGTATAGCAGATAGGCCCTGGCCATCTGGGCTGCCTCAGTGTTGTCCGCCAGCTCGTGGTCCCAGTACTTCCTGAACTGGCCATACTCCGCCACCCCTCCACTGTGGCGCGGGACCTGTCCGAGAAACCACTCCAGAGTCGCGTCGTCCAAGTCTATGCTCGGGTCGAATGGGATCGGCTCACCTCCAACCCAGAGCCCGGTAATCGCTGCGAAGTCGAGAGGAGTCACCGTCATCTCCCCGAAGCGGAAGTGGAACGTGTTGGTGGTGTCCCACCATCGCTCCGCCAGCGCTGCCATCACTGCACGGTCTACCCTCACCGCTATCAGCAACTGGATGAACGGCCCGAAACCGGTCTCCTCCACCAACTCCCGCACTCTCCGGGGCAACTCTCTGAAGTATTGCAATGAGTGGCCTGAACCCCCATGGCCGTAGATGTCTTTGGTGCGCTGTTTCAACAGAGCAAAGAAATAGCATCAATAAGCAACGCATTGATTCAAGGAAGCAAGTTTAATGCAGGAAGTAAAACATTGAAATCATACCGTCATCCATCCAGAAGAGATGTGTGTGGCCCGGTCTCGAAGAAGCAGGTCCTCGGGATAATCCGTCCGAGCAGGGACGTAGCCGGTCATCCCCGTCGGCTCAAAGAGGTGAAGCCGCAGAGCATAAGTCTCCGACACGAACCCAGGACGTGTGCTGGCCAAGTAGACCTTCGCCTCAGCCACCGCTGTAACCCACTCCTCAATCACCACCTCCTCCTCTGGCTCCCCTAGCCCCAAATTAGCTATCTCCGGCGACCCTGTATCCGCCGCCGTCACCCCCGCACCACTAAGCAGCACTCCGAACAACAGCATCGAGGTCTGATCCTCCGTGGTCCTCGGACCCCTCAGCACCTCTCCAATCCTAGCGTCGAGGCCAAGGGCGTCCAATATGTCCCGCGGCCTCGTGGTGTCCAAGAAGTCTCCTTCTGCGAATGGGACTGGGTGCGAAGCACCGATCCCGCTGTCTCCTCCCCTCGGCTCTACAACCGTCGCCCTCAGCACCGGGGTCGCGACGACGCGACCAGCCGTCACTACCTCATCCCCACCACCTTCCCTCCACTCATCGCCAGCTCGCTCTGCGGCCGCTAGCAAATCCTCTACCGTAGGAGTATCAGGAGTGCCCGTGGCACCTCCCCTGCTACTCATGGCATCTCCCCCACTGCCCGGCGTGTCTCTACTGCTCATGGCCAGGCCACCGTCACCCCCTCGCACAGCCTCACTGTCACCAAGATCTCCCACCGCCGCCGTGCCTCCACTGGCACTCTCTACTACCACAGCATTCTCGCCAGCCTCAACCACTGCGGCTAGATCCTCACCAATAACCCCATCGTCGCCCGGTATAGCACCGCTACCGCTGATCCCCTCCATCGCCGCCACAGCCGCCACCACCGCTTCCTCCTCGCAGCGGGGCAGCTCCCCATCTCCATCACCGGCCATCGCTGCTTCTTCCCCTTCCCACAAAACCTTCTTCCCCCTCTTTCGTATCTCCTGGCACACAACCACCCGGCGGAAGATCGTGAGGATCTCGAGGTCTCGAGCTCGATTTGTCTTGGAAGAGACAGAGCGTCTGAGATGGAGAGAGGGAGCGTCTGAGAGTGGAGAGAGGTCGATCGAGTCAGGGAGAGAGATCACCTGAGAGAGGAGAGTGAGAACGATCGAGTTCAGAGCGTGCCGTACTCTGGCTCTTGAGCGCTCAGGTTTGAGTTTAAACCCCAAATCAGTCGAAGAAGGTGAACAGGACTGTAGGCCCCAGCAGCGGTCTCGAGCGCTCGAGACCACTCCCGAGCGCTTGGGAGTGGTTTTGAGCGCTGTGTTCTATCCTCAGCCCCTGTTCCAACCCTCCGTTGCCTCGTGTATTTCCCGCTTCCAAGGCTTGCTTAGCTTCTTCTTCCTTTTACAAAATCTATCTCAGTCCTAGCTTCAACTGTGTCGAACGAGACTGCGAAAAGCGAGCCTTCGTTGATGACGTGATTTTGGGCTCGCGTCCCGTGATTTGGTATTTTACTTAATAGACAATCGGAATTTGTCTATTTATGCTAATTTCCACATACTGGCAGGTATCCTCATCCTACAGGTGCTACTTCATCCTGGTTTCATCCGCCAAACAGAGCAACAGGTGGACTCTCCGTGTCGATCATTTCTTATGCATGCATCACACGTGCTTGCATTTTTCATCCACCAAATAGAGCAACAGGTGGACCTTTTACAATTATCTCATCAAAGTCGTGTCAATCATTTCCCACGCATGCGTCACACGTGCTTGCATTTTTCATCCACCAAACAGAGCAACAGGTGAACCTTTTACAATTATCTCATCAAAGTCGTGTCAATCATTTCCCATGCATGCGTCACACGTGCTTGCATTTTTCATCCACCAAACAGAGCAACAGGTGGACCTTTGACAATTATCTCATCAAAGTCCTGTCGATCATTTCCCATGCATGCGTCACACGTGCTTGCATTTTTCATCCACCTAACAGAGCAACAGGTGGACCTTTTACAATTATCTCATCAAAGTCGTGTCAATCATTTCCCAAGCATGCGTCACACGTGCTTGCATTTTTCATCCACCAAACAGAGCAACAGGTGGACCTTTTACAATTATCTCATCAAAGTCGTGTCAATCATTTCCCATGCATGCATCACATGTGCTTGCATTTTTCATCCACCAAACAGAGCAACAGGTGGACCCTTTATAATTATCTTATCAAAGTCGAGTCGATCATTTCCCGTGCATGCATCACACGTGCTTGCATTTTCCACCCGCCAAACAGAGTAACAGGTGGATCCCACCCCCTTGCACATTTACCTTGTCAAGCTCTTGTCAATCTTTTTCGTGCATGCATTTACACGTCTTTGCACCTGCCCCAAAGAACTACGCTGGTCTGATCCCCGCAGAGAAGGGTACGTAGGCAATCTGGAAAGGACGCGACCACATACATACAGCACTTTTATTTGCATTTGTGCTTGAGAGGTTTGACATTGCTCGAATTGGGCTGTCTCAATCTTCGGATGTCACTCGTATCCAGACATGATGCCGAGCGCCATTCAAAGAGGGGCAACTGTAGACACCCCAATTTGGACTCTTCGAATTTCCTTAATTTGTGGCCCAGAGGCTCCCCGATGATGATTTTGGATTAGGACAAGCCTGATGTCAATTGAAATTTGGCTCCGTGAAAGATTCTAAAAGAGAATAAATTTGTCAAAAATCATTTCCAAACGCTTGGGAGCAATCCCAAGCGCTCAAAACCTTTTTCGAAAGCACTAATTGGGCTTACTCTCAAGCGCTCGAGTCCTCTGTGCTGGCCAACGGGTCGCAAGCCTTCCCACTACCCATGCAACTCATCATTACAAACTCTTTGAACCAGCTGAAGCTCGGTCCACACTCAACCTCAATCAGAATTCTCAGACCAGCAGTCTTCCCCTTAAAAAAATACTTGTTTCAAATGCATGTGATGGGGTACTTTGCCTATAAATAGTGGCTGGTCTTTAGCTGGGGGGACGAAATTTCTCTCTCTCTAAACCACTCTCTTCTATTTTGCTGAAAAGCTCTCAAGCATAACTTGGTTCTTCAATTCAAAACTTCCAGAGGTTTTCAAAAACTCCCAAAAAGAGGGCAGAAATCCAGAATATCCTAAACGTCTGATTTCTGGTCTTTTCCCCTCCGCACCTGTTTTCAAAACCATTCAAGAAGCCAAGTTCCATTCAAAGGTAGAAATCCTTTTCTCCTTTTGTATTACAGAGGCTGTTCATTCTGAGGGAGGCCTCTCAGCCTGTCTCAGTCCCTAATACTGAGCATGGGTTGAGTGACCTTGGTATAATAACAAGAGCAAAGGGGTGCAAATACGTTTTCTATACCAGCTTACTGGAAGCACTCCCGAGCGCTCGGGAATACTCTGGAGCGCTCGAGAGTGGTTGCAGTCCAGTTTCCTTCTTTTAAGCATGTAAATGGACATGCATGGGTAGTAAAAAGTGTTTTCGTACAGATCAGTCCTCTTGTGGTATGTTGGTATAAAAGATTTTCATTTTTCAGAAAGAAATAAAGAAAATCATTTCATTTATGGACATTCAGAAAAGTTTTGTTTAAAAATTAGTAAAGATAAAGCTTGTTCGGACTTTTTGTTTAAAAATTAGAAAAGATAAAGCTTGTTCGAACTTTAAAATGTAAGATCCAGTGTACCAGCATACTGCATTGGATGTATTAGTTGGTTGGAATTAGTCCTGGAGTGTGGAATGCTCCCGAGCGCTCGAGTTTACTCCCAAGCGCTCGAGAGTGTTTGCATGCAAGCTTGGTCCATTTTTCTCCCAGTTTGATCCTCTTACTGTCCTTGCATGTCCATGCATGTGTCCCCTTACTCTTTTTAGAACTGTAAAACCATTTTCCAGAAGGGCTAGGTTGTGTGGCTTTGAAGAATGAGACCTATCCTCAGTCTACTGAGTCATCTGTCAAGCCTATAGTGTATTTAATGTTATTCCAGTTAATACTTTCAGCATTGTATTCTATTTTATCCTGGTGTACTAACAAGATGTGCAGGTTGAGCGTGTGGTACTCCCAAGCGCTTGGGAGCTCTTCCGAGCGCTCGAGAGAGGATCAGTGACAGGATCCCCCATTTTCTAACATCTTGCACTTTATTACTATGTTTCATTCATTCGTTGTACACATGCACACGCATGCACCTTCTGTACTTGATATATCTGTAAATGCATGCTAACTGTTTAATGAAATAAAATCCTTTAAAAAATCCCACAAATATCTAGTAAAGACCGATTTCAAATCGGGCGAGGGGGGTGCCGTAAAACCCTTCCCTCCTCGTAACGTGGCTCCCGTACCCTTTTCCTAAATCTCTGGTTTCCAATTCAAATCAACCTTTTTTTTGAATAAGACGGTTTCTCGGTTGGCGAACCACAAATTCGGGTGGCGACTCTTCAAAATTATTTTCAAAAATCCAAAAGCGAGGCGTTTCTTTTCGGGCCGCCCCGATTCCACCCGGGGCTGTGGTAGCCCACAGAACGGAATCCTTTTTAAGGACATGCTGCCCACAGCTTGTCCCTACATTGTCATTTCATACAAACATCTTAGTCTACATATTGTGCATATTGTATATGAAATGCGGAAACAGGAATCAAGAGCAAGTACATCTAACATGCATTGTATCAGACATGCATAATCTATCTAAATATCGAAATTGGAATGGAACAAGTGTTTTGGGGTTATACCTGAGGCTGTATAGAAGGAGCCGGAGCCGCCGGTGGGTAGTGCAGCTACAAAGGAGTACCGCTTGTGATCTTATGGAACTCTTTCTCCATGGCCAGCATCAAGCGGGCAGCCTCTCTTGCCCATTCAATTGGCACCTGTATTTTAACAAAGTTAGGGTACAACTCAGATACAAGTTCAAGTATATGGTATCAGGCAATGAATGAAGCTGAAAATAAATCGTACCGGCCTTGTGATATGCTTATGCTCTATCCTAGCCGGCTCGAAGTGAATTGTCGCAACCTTTCCCTGTGCGTCCTGTACTGCCAACGTCCACGAAAGCCGAGGAAGTCCTGTTGCCACAGCATACTCACTCCTTTCTCTAGAACGAGATGACCTGCCTCTCCTCGCCAGCTTCTAGTGCCTCGCCCTGCACGACCATATGCTCTACCACCCCAAGTGGTCCCACCAAGTATTGCCTCTGGTAGACAGCATAGTTGCACCCGGGCCTCAAAAAGTGAAGAGCGTCCTCCGAAGTTGTGAAGGGATGTAGCTCGCCGAGGGTGTATTGGCCTGTGTGCAACGTTAGAGGCGGAAGCGGCCCCGGAAGCACAAACTCAAGCATGCCAAGAGACTGCCGTGTCACTCGGTCACCCAGGTACCATGGCCACCCAAAAGCCGATTCCAGTAAAACTCGGCCCGCTATCACCACCTTGCTCCTTGTCATGTACTCGGGCTCAGGCTCTGCATTTCTCCATGGGTCCCACTCCACTTGCAAAATGGTCAAAAGCCGAGATTACAAGTCATCAGTGACAGCACTAAAGCAATTCAAGGCATGAGTTACAAAGGAAATTGGTTTTTACCTGAGAACTAGACAGATCATCGAGGTACACTCGATAGGCTAGCAGATTTCCCGTTGCCTTCTTCTTTCCTTTGTGCAGCAGCCCCCAGATCATGGCACAAGGAAGCATCCTCATATCCGGCCACTTGTTGTTCTCCGGACGGTACATCTTTAAGACCTCGTAAGCCCACAGCTGCAAGGTTTCAAACAATCAACGTATCAGAATCTGGCATGTATGCAATCCGAATGAGAAAAAGCGCAAGAACGGAAAGGAATTGAGCTCCAAAAGTTTGATTTCATACTTCCCATATTCTCCAATAGCCAGCAGCCACTTTCTTCCCTCGGGAGAACTCACCCATAAACCCGTAGCACGTCCCCAAAGCTGCTCCTCTCAAGTTGTACCGCGAAGCCGTGAGCAACTCATAAAGGGCCGGCAAGTAAGACAAGTGAACTGTGGCCTACTTGTTGGCATACAACGTGGCCCCAAACAGGTACAGCAGGTAGGCCCGGGCCATCTGCTCCTCCTCCTGCTCTTTCTCCAGTAGCTTTCCTTTGAAGTGACTCCTGAACTGGTCATAATGGACCATCTCCGTGCCACCTTCGGGCACCATGCCAAGAAACCACCTCAGTGCCTCAGTATCTCTGTGAATCCCCAAGTCAAAAGGGATGGGCTCGCCCCTACCCTCAAGTTGGTCAGGGCTACAAAGTCCAACGGAGTCACCGTCATCTCCCCAATCGGGAAATGGAAAGTATTGGAAGTATCGCGCCACCTCTCCGCCAGTGTCGTCAGTAGGGCATGCTCACTCTTCACCACTATCAGTATGGGGATGAACAAGCCAAATCCCGCAGCGTCTACCAAAGCCCTGATCCGCTCAGGCAAGACCCTGTATAGCTCCAGTGAGTACGCAGGACCACTGTGACCCCGTGTACTAGCTGCACCTCTCTGCACATCACAAACAGCCAAACAGGAAAAGGGTTGTCAATAAATTAGTTCAAATTCAATGGACAGTCGAATCAAGAATTTCAAAAGTGAACCTAAAGTTGGAGCAAGCGTTAATCAGTTAAACATTCGAAGGCAAGTTGATTAGTCGAGTTCTAAACTACCAGGCATCCTGTCAGGCAATCTTAATTATCTCAAGGCATACTACCAGTTGATTATTCTATGCCACTCTGCAGTCAAATCAACCTACAGTACATCCTATCAGTCGAATTCAAGTTATTAAGTGTTCTATGCAGTCGGACTCAGTCTTTTCAAAGGCATTCTACTTATCCTTCAGTCGTTATCGGGCATTCTATCAAGTCGATCAAGCTACTAGGCATCCTATTCAGTCGATTATTGTTTCAAGGGATATCGTTGGTCAAACCAGGCAATCATGGCATTCTACTATGTCGATTTTCAAATTTCTACAGGCATATTAACAGTCAAGGCAACCTATATCCAATTCAAGATCACGGTTAGCTATCTTTGTCAAACGCAGGGCATTTCATCAGTCAAGTCAAGTTCTACAGTCAAGTTCAATCTCAAGTCATATGCATCACAAGCTAGAAAGTACAAGCGACAATAGTGAAAGACAATTGAAGTAAGTTCAAAGGTATACCTGAGCAGTCCTGGACAAGTGATGGTCGGGGTCCCTTAACACCTGCTCTGCTTCGTAATCGCCCCGGAGGGGCAGGTAACTCTCAACCCCCGATGGTAGGAACACGTGTGGCTCCGACGGTACGTATGTCTCTGCCACAAACCTAGTGCGAGGTGTCTGCCGTATGGACTCCGCTAAGGTCACTGCAATGTCGTGCGCCCAGGGTCCCTCCTCCTGAGCCCTCTAAACTGGCTCAGCTTCCCTTACCCGTGCTTTTTCCTCCCGTCGTAGCCTCTCCTCTTCATTGTGTGGGGCGATCTCCCTCAGCCTCTCCTCACGGGCTGCCAAGACTGCCTCGACAACAGCAGGGTTCTCCCTCATAAGCCGAGCCAGCAAGGCATCGCCCACAAACTCCGTCAAGTCACTACTCATGACGAGGACGTGACTAGACGACCCTACGGGCGGTGTGAACTCCACCCGCTCTATATGCGCTTGCCTCAGAGGCTCGTCAACAACCATTGGATCCTTACCACTATCCGAAACCCGTGGCAGAAGCCTTGATCGGTCATCACTGCCGCCATCGCTACTGCCACTGCCATTGGCTCCAGCCGAACCTACCCCGATCACCACTAAGGCCTCTACACCAGTCCAATAGTCCAATTGACCAACCCATGGACCCACTGTAGTTTGGACCACAGGCGTACGCCCCACTGGTATCGGCGCTACCTTGAATCTTGAATCTTGAATCTTTGCACTGACACTCGATGAAGCCCCCACTATGGGTTGATCGTCGATTCGAGGGCTTCCCGTCTCGTTCCCGCCAACTCTTGGCCTATCACCATCATCGCCGCCTGTGCCACCATTGCCGCTGCTGATCTCCGCCATGGATAAGAGTGGGTAAGTGGGTTGGAGGAGAGTAAGAGAATAAAGTGAGATTTTGGAGATTTGGAGGAGTTTGAGAAGGTTTTGGAGTTTCAAAACCGAAGTATGCCAGTTTCGTACATCTGCAGAAGTTTATAAGTTAAAGGATGCCAACTGGGCCTGGTTTGGGCCAGATCTGGGCCCGGATATATCAGCATTACCAGTGTACGTCATTGATTTATCGGCGTATGCCATTTAATTCTGGGCTTGAGGCCCAAATTGAATCCCATGGTCAAAAGTGCTTTCAGAAAAATCAAGGCCCGTGGGTACCAGTTCATGTTATCACCCTCAGATGGTTACTCCCCAAGCAGAGTCCGTCCTAATTCAAATCAACGACAGTCTGTCCGTCCAATCTCAAATCAATGACGGCCAACCCATCCAATCTCAAATCAACGACGGTCTGTTCGTCCCATTTCAAATCAACGACGGTTTGTCCGCCTTATTTCAAATCAACGACGGTCTGTACGTCCAATCTTAAATCAACGACGGTTAACCCGTCCAATCTCAAATCAACGACGGTCAGCCCGTCCAATTTCAAATCAACGACGGTTCGCTCGTCCAAGTCTTAAATCAATCAAGCAAGCAATGGCAATTTGCTCGCAACGAATGATTCCCCAGAAGAGTTCGCCTATTTGCTCACAACAGATATTCCCCAGGATAGTCGGCCTCCCAAAATATGCTATTCTCTTAGCGGCGATCCATTCGCCCATATCATCCCAACAAGCGGCGATCTATCTGTCCATTCAAGTTCAAAACAATCAGGTTCTTTAAAGTTCCATGTCTACATTGACTCATATGTTCTGTTTTGGATAGCCTAGAAGGGTGTCTAGAAAAACCTTTGACGTTACTTGTGCCAAGTCAATGCTGCCCCAAGTGCCGTCAAAGGGGGGCTACTGTAGACACCCTATTCTGGACTGTCCAGATTAGTTTACTTATGATCTTTGATTCCCCAATGATGATTAAGGTCAAGAACATCTTGAGGTTGTTGGTGTGTTTGAGCTTTGAGCTTTCCGAAACCTCATTTCAAACCCTTTCGAACCACTCTTTAAACCCTTTAAGCCAGAACCAAATGGACTCAGCAAAACCCTGATCGCGTATGCTGGTGAGATACTGGCTTGCGCTGGTGGATTGCCACGTGTCAGTCACCGACCATCGACTCAGCTGTCACTGGTGCACGCCAGTCGTCCATAGGCGTATGCCGGTCAAATTCTGTAACGCCCCGATTATCGGACACGTTAATTAAATCATTTTAAATTGGTTTAATAATCCATAAATCTAATTTAAGAAATTAAATTTTATTAAATAGAGTTTAGCAGCGGAAATCTCAAATACCAAATTCAAAACAACTTAACTATCTTACAACCGAACGAAATAAAACAGAGTTTGACAAATGTGATACACTTTTTGAAATTCAATTAACAATATTTAAAATTAATGGAGCTTCCAAGGGTAAGACATCTAAGGCTCGACAAACTCCTCTTCCTCAGCTAGGAGGTCCTCACCCTGGTACTGAACATCTTGTAGGGGATTCTATTCTTCGGTCTTCTGATTACCTGGCATGAAACGCCAGCCCAACGGCACTATAATGAGTTTTGAAACTCAGTAGATAAATCTTACCCATTAACCCTGTAACGCCCCGAATTTTGGGCACGTTAAATAAACATTTTTATTGAATAAACTAAAGAGAGTCTAGGTCATTATTACAACATAATTCTCACAAGAGTACTTTTATTCAACAAAAGAGGGGATAATCTAAGGTTAACTACTGCTCCGCCTCTTCCTCCATCCTTGCAAGCTCCTCGGCTCCGAAGGCCTCCAAAGTGTACTGTTGATGCTGGTCATCTATAAAATCTGACACATTATACCAGCGTTGCCCCCAGTATAATATGTCAGGGTCACCACAAAGGTAACATCGTGAGCTACAGAAGCTCAATAGAATAATCCAACCCGATAAACCATAACTTATAACATGAAGGTACATAGGCAATTACACATGCTCATTCAACAACATAATTAACAATGACACATCCGCATTCATTATCTTGCCTACGTTGGTGTCATGCCTTTCTTTGTTTCTCCTACGCGACTCATCGTAAACCGTGTCACCATTTCCAAATCAACATTTTGAAAATCATTTCTCATTCTTTGTTACCAACGGGCTACCAAGTCCAGCCACGTTATCAAATCTTGCTTTGGCTCCTCTCCGCGGATAACCAAGCCCAATTACCAATGAAGCTACCACGTCCGGCTCCGTTAGCAATCTACACAATGGACTACCAAGTCCGGCCTCATTGCGGTTTTCGCAAGTCTACACAAAGGGCTACCAAGTCCGGCCATTATGTAGTTTCGAAAATATTTTACCAAGTCCAATTATTTCCTTTATCCACACCCTAGGTGACATGTTTCTACTTTCCCGATTTTCGTGTCTCGTAATCATGCATAGACTCCGCGGCGGAACAAATCACTTTAAAGTAATCTAGAAACCAAACTAGCAAGATCATCCAATTCTATATTACCTAATCGTACTCAAATTATTCCTTAAAACATAACGCCACATGTACGGACGCCCTTGGAGTGGGAAGCCACTTATGCTTTATCAACAACAAGTAGTGCAAGCAAATATACATACATGCTCATAATCATCCTCAAGACAATAATATATTACCAAAATCCGTTCTTTCTTCCTTTGTGGAATTTTCAAAACAACATATGTTTCTTGATGAGTTCATACATGAACAAGCAATTATCACGAGATCGAGCAATCAAGTAGTCATAAGATCAAAGTAAACTACGTAAAACAAGTCATACTACACATATGGCTTCATGCTCATACAATACAATATGCTTGGAGGAAGTAATTAGGGATTAACTACATATAATTCAAACATGCATCCAACTATACTTAGGATAAGTAGGTTCGAAGAACTCTACCGTTCTTCTTGGCGGTAGGGGGCTACGGGAATTTCGTCGGAGTAACGGCTTACGGTGGACTTCCGGTAGCTTCGAAAGAGAAAGGTTTCTCTCGAAACTAAATCTTGACTATACTACTAAACTCTTATGGATCGAAGGGTGGTGAAGTGGTGGTTTAGCGGCGGCTTAGGATGAGTTTCTTGAAGAACAAGAGAAGAACTTCAAGAACACTCAAGAACAAAGCAAGAACAAGCAAGAACACTAAGCTTTCTATAGAGAGAAGTTGAATGGTGAAGGTGTGAGTTGAAAGGCATGGAATGGATGCTATTTATAGGCAAAATGGAGCTTCCCCCTCACTCCACTTGGCCGGCCACTAGCTCTCTCTCTCTCCCTCATGGATTTGCTCCATGGTCTTGTCTTGTCAAGCAATAGTACTCCAACCAAGTGCAACTTGGTCAAATAGTGTCAAAGTACTACAACTTGTCAAAGTATAACACACATACACTTCACCTTCCCTCTCCCTCTCATTCGGCCATGTCTCTCTCTTTCTTCTCCATGGATTTGCTCCATGGTCTTGTCTTCTCAAGCCAATGTACAACAATAAGTGCAACTTGGTCAAATAGTGTCAAAGTACTTCAACTTGTCAAAGTACAACACACATACACCTCACTCTCCCTCTCCCTCTCATTCGGCCCTCTCTCTCTCTCTTGGTCAAAGTACTATCATGTACATATATATATATATATATATATATATGCACATTTATGGAAAGAACAAGGAAAGTAAGGACAAACTCACTTAAATGCACACATGGCTAAGATTGTTCTTTTTGTAGGAGAAAGTACACATGACTAGTCTTGTCATCCTATTTGGCAATCCTAACATCTATTGTCCAAGGGGTAAAGCTTTCCCTAGCATGTAATAACCAATGGTCCAAGGAAAGTCATCATGAAGTACAGTATTCACTTTTGACTAGACTATTCCAACTACTAGTCAAACTTGGTCTTCTTCCAAACAACTATTGTCCAATGGTCAAAGATCTTCCTAGCATGTATTAACCAATGGATAAGGATTTCCCTAGATCTTATCGTCCAATGGATAAAGATTACCCTAGCATCTATCGTCCAACGGATAAATATTACCCTAGCCTTTATCGTCCAATGGATAAAGACAAAAAGGGTAAAATGGTCCATCTAGGGTTAGGGAGAAGTGATTAGGCTAAATGGGCATTAGGCTATTGATTAAAGACTAACGATACTTAATCTCGGCTTTCAATGCTCGAGTGGTATTTTTTTTTGGTTTTATTAAGGAAATCACCTATCAACGGAATATTAAAGCCCGACGGTGCCAAACGCCAAGGCAAGGTGTGAGCGTGGCCAAGGCAGCCCGCTAGCAAAGCGGTGGCCAAGGCGGTGGCCAAGGCAGCCCGGTGGCCAAGCAGTGGCCAAGCGGTGGCCAAGGCAGCCCGGTGGCCAACGATGGCAAAGCGATCTGGTACAACAAAGGGCAGCGGTGGCTAAGGCAACCCGCTACGCTAAGGCAAAAGCAAGGCGCGACCGGACGCCAAGGCAAGGCAGGCAGGCAGCCAAGGCAGATCAACCCGACGGTGACCCGACGCCAGGCGAGGCAGCCGTCGCTGACCCGATGTCAAGGCAGCTCAGCCAAGCCAAAGCAAGGTAGTTACGTCAACTGTCAAGGTAAGACTAAAAATTATCCACTTTGGCATCGATGCAACGCTCTAGGTTAGGAAAATGTAACTAAGCCAAATGGTAGATGGGGTCGCTAACTAATCGGTCGCCAATTAGGATTTCCAGCCGAGAAATATAATTCTTAGGATTTTACTACAATTACCAAGTAATTATACCAAGGTCTTAATAGGCATACTCGTCTTTAGAAAATGATCTTATCGACCGAGGTGATAGAATCTAATTATGACCGATTATTAGAATTAGAAAGAGAAGTATTAATACGATAAAGAATTTCTTATATAACTACGAAATTTTTATTCAGTAAAAATCCGAGTTGTTACAACCTATCCCCCTTAAACAATTTCGTCCTCGAAATTTGGCGAATGTTCAGATCTGAACAAGTGAGGGTAGTTGGCCTTCATTGTTTCCTCTCGCTCCCAGGTGGTCTCTCCAGTTCCACGGTTTTTCCACAAGACTCGTACTAATTTGATTGTCTTGTTCCGGATCGTCTTCTCACTTCGGTCTTGTATCTTTATCGGTTCTTCTTCATACGTCGCGTCTTCCTCGATGGTGATGTCTTCCCAGTTGAGAACATGTGTGGGCAATGCAAGATATTTGCGTAGCATTGAAATGTGAAACACGTTGTGCACTCTGTCTAACTGCGGTGGTAGTGCTAAACGATACGCAACCTTCCCGATTTTCTCCACAATGTCAAAAGGTCCGATGTAGCGTGGGGATAGTTTTCCCTTCTTCCCAAATCTGATAACTTCTTTCTTTGGCCTGATCTTCAGGAATACGTGGTCTCCTACTGCAAAGGTTAACGATCGACTCCTTTTATCTGCATAACTCTTCTGTCGGCTTTGCGCAGTTTGGATCCTTTGCCTGATGAGCTTGACCTTTTCTGTGGTATCCCGTACTATGTCAGGTCCAATCAATCCAGTTTCCCCAGCATCTGTCCAACAGACGGGAGATCGGTAGGGTCGACCGTATAGAGCTTCGTAGGGTGCCATCCCAATACTTGCTTGATAGCTATTGTTGTAGGCAAACTCTACCAATGGCAGGTGCTGCTCCCAATTTCCAGAAAAATCCAAGGCACAGGCCCTTAGCATGTCTTCCAGCGTCTGTATTGTCCGCTCAGTTTGTCCATCCGTTTGCGGGTGAAAGGCCGTACTAAGCCTTACGTCAGTCCCTATTGCCTTCTGTAATCCTTTCCAAAAGTGTGACACGAAACGTGGGCCTTTGTCAGATACTATCGAGACAGGTACTCCATGCAGGCGTACAATCTCTCGAATATACAGCAAACTTAACTGTTCCACATTCTCGGTCATCTTGACAGGCAAGAAATGCGCAGTTTTGGTGAGTCGGTCCACGATCACCCAGATAGCGGTGTTAGACTTAGCAGATTTCGGTAGTCCGGTCACATAATCCATAGAGATGTGCTCCCACTTCCATGTCGGAATCGGCAAAGGTTGAAGATCTCCTCCAGGTCTTTGATGTTCAGCTTTGACTTGTTGACATACCAGGCACGTAGATACAAATTGACCTACGTCCTTCTTCATTCCTTCCCACCAGTATGTCCTTCGCAGGTCATGATACATCTTTGTACCACCAGGGTGTACTGCGAAGTTCGAATGGTGAGCCTCTCGGAGCACCGCTTCTCGCAGGGTTCCAATATTAGGCACAAACACCTTCCCCTTGAATCTCAGGCTGTTGTCCTTCTCGATCGTCCATCCAGGCAATGCCCTTCCTTCTCGGATTCGATACCGGATGAATTCGCAGTCTTGCTCGGAGGTTTGGGCGAGCAAAATTTCTCTGTGAAGTGCCGGCTTTGCAACGAGAGCATACAAACGTGCGTTCCCATCTTTTGAGGATGGTCGCAGGTTGAACTCGTTGAGAGTGTCCACCATCTCCCATTCCTTGATGGCGGTCTTGACCTTCTGTGCTCTGTCCTTCCGACTAAGAGCGTCAGCCACCACATTGGCCTTACCGGGGTGGTACTGAAGTGTAAACTTGTAATCCTCTAGATATTCCATCCAGCGGCGCTGTCTCAGATTCAATTCTTTCTGGGTGAAAAGATACTTGAGGCTTTTATGGTCGGTAAAGACTTCGAATTGTTTTCCCCACAGATAGTAACGCCAAGTTTTAAGGGCGAATACTACAGCAGCCAATTCTAAGTCATGGGTAGGGTAGTTCTTCTCATGCGGTCGGAGTTGTCGGGATCCGTAAGCTACAACTTTCCCATTCTGCATCAGCACGCATCCTAGACCGTCTCTTGACGCATCACAGTAAACTGTATAATCTACACCCCGCTCAGGGATGATGAGTATCGGTGCACTGGTCAGCCTTTTCTTCAATTCCTGAAAGGATTTCTCGCAAACCTCATTCCAATCCAGCTTTACTCCTTTCTGAGTCAGTCTCGTCATTGGTTTATCAAGTGTTGAGAAGTCGGGTATGAATCTTCGGTAATACCCGCCAATCCTAGAAAACTCCGGATTTCGAATACGGAGGTTGGCTGTTTCCAGTTCAACATGGCCTCCACCTTGCCTTCATCCACCGCGATTCCGTCTTTAGATACTACATGTCCCAAAAACTTAACCACCTCTAGCCAAAATTCGCATTTACTTGCCTTGGCGTAGAGTTGGTTATCTCGGAGTACTTGTAGTACTATTCGTAGATGTTCTTCGTGCTCCTCCTTATTAGCAGAGTATATCAAGATGTCATCAATGAACACCACTACAAATCTGTCCAAGTAGGGTTGGAAAACTTTGTTCATGAGACACAAGAATACTGCCGGAGTGTTGGTCAGTCCGAACGGCATCACCACAAACTCGTAGTGTCCGTATCTGGTGCGGAAGGCTGTCTTGTCAATATCCTCGTCTTGGATTCTCAGTTGATGGTAACCTGATCTGAGATCGATCTTAGAGAAGCAAGTTGCTCCTCTTAGTTGGTCAAACAGGTCATCGATCCTGGGCAAGGGGTATCGGTTCTTAATTATGACCTGATTCAGCTTCCTATAGTCGATACATAAACGAAGCGTTCCTTCTTTCTTCTTCACGAACAATGCAGGCGCTCCCCATGGTGACGTACTTGGCCTGATATACCCTTTCTCCAATAGTTCTTGCAATTGGGTCTTGAGTTCCTTTAATTCTGCTGGGGCCATACAGTATGGTGCCATCGAGATTGGGGTTGTTCCTGGTTGGAGCTCTATAGAGAAGTCTATCTCTCTTTGAGGAGGTAAGCCAGGAAGTTTCTCGGGAAACACATCGGCGTATTCGCAAATGATGTGGGTAATCCCAGTTCCTCCCTATCAGTTTCTTCCATTTGGAGACTAGCTAGCCATCCAAGTAGTTGATTCTGCCACCTAGATCTTTTCGTCGTCGAACTTGTTGTCTGTCTATCCCCCTTAAAACGGAAACGAGTTCCCTCTGGGGTGTAAGCTATTACTGTCTTCTGATGACAGTCAATGACTGCTCTGTGTGCAGATAACCAATCCATTCCTAGGATTATATCGAAATCCGCCATTTCGATCACCCGGAGGTCGCAGGTTAGTCGCCAGTTGGCTACTTCTAGCTCGCACCCTCTACACACTAGACTAACAGTTATACTTCCCCCCAATGGTGATGCTACCCTCGTACTCAAGCTTAGGGGTTCTGTTTCTAGTGCTAAAGCAGTTACGCAGGCAGTAGATATGAATGAATGCGATGCACCAGAGTCAAACAAGGCTTGTACGCAGGTACTATATAATAGTAGCGTACCTTGGATCACAGAGGGATCCGGCTCCTGTAGTGCAAAGATCCGGCCTCCAGTGTTCTGTTGAGTGTTCATGGGCTGCTTCCCTTTGTTTAGCCCATTTGGTTGCGAGGATGGCCCTCCATGGTTCTGCTTCCCAAATCCAGCCTGCCCATTCTGTAGCGTCTTTTGGTTTCCGAAGTTCCCATTCCTCTCCTTCTGAGGTTACGGGCATTGGCGACTGTAGTGGCCCATCTGTTGACAGTTGTAGCACTTTACTGTCGACAGATCTCGAGTGCCTCTCTGTGGTTGGTCGCGTCCTGGGGTAGCAGTTTTCCACGCTTGGTTGTTTTGGGTCGGGGTAAAGGTCTTAGCGGGCTAGGGTCCTCGATTGTTATTGGATGCTTGGGTATGGATTGGTCCCCCGGTATTGCCCGTTGCCTTCCTCCAGCGGTTCTTGAAGTCTGCTTCTTCACTCTCCAACCGAAAAGCACACTGGACGATGCCGGAATAGGTGGGAAAGGCTTGTGCTACCACGACCCTTCGAGCAGTTGTCAGTCCCCACTCGAATCTTCTCGCTTTTTTATCCTCAGTTGCTACAGCGTTTGGGGCGTAGCGAGACAGCTCCTCGAACTTTGCCGCATATTGAGTGACAGTCATGGTTCCTTGCTTCAGGTTCATGAATTCTTGCTCCTTGGCCAGGCGAATGGGCGTGGGAAAGTACTTGTCAAGGAACAGGGTTTCAAACTCGTTGAATGTCATGGTGGCTACGGTATGAGTTGTTTCCATCAACTCCCACCAATAACGGGCTTCTCCCTTTAGTTGGTACGTGGCCAGGGCCACGCGATCCCCATTCCGGGTGATCTCCAAGGTGTCCAGGATCACCTTGGTTTCCTTCAGCCATGATTTGGCCACAGTGGGGTTAGGGTCTCCACTGAAGGTTGGGGGTCGGCGTTTGTAGAACTCGTTCATCGCTCGGGTTCGGGTCATAGGTTCATCATCGCGGTTTTGGTTTCGGCGGTTGGCATTCAAAGCAGTCACGAAAGCTTGCAAGATCTGGGCTATGCAAGGGTTAGTGTTAGAGGTTTCTCCATTCTCAAATCCCAGTCCACTGCGTCGGTTCACCATTTACGAGTAGAAATTTTAAGGGAGGTTTAGTTACTAGAATTAGTACGCAATGAACAAGACAGCTAGATTTTTGATTAGCAAATAACTTTAGATTACATGCCTAACGGCATCATCAGATACAAGAAAATGAAAGTAAAAGCGGACAATAATGGCTATGGTGCCATTGCTACTCCTCTGGCCGCCATCGATCGTTGAAGGCTTGGAGTGCACGACGTTCGTATTCCTTTCCGAACGCCGCAAGTGTGATGGCCACCGCGGGAATCCAGTACCAGAAGGTAGTGAGGCGGTCGTTCCTGTCGAACCACTGTGGCATGGCTATAGTAAGCACGGGCCAGAACAGGACGAAGATGAAGGGCAGTAACTGTATCGTTTGGATCGTCGCGGCGAGCTCGATTCGCTCGTCCTGTCGGAGCGCGTCGTCTCCCGGAAATCCTCGTCGCCAGATCGCCGCCATGGCTCGGTTTGTTTGGATAATGGTTTGGAGGGGTTAAGATGGTGAAAGAGAGATGAAGAGAAAAGGTGAAGAGAGGGGATGAAGAAATGGGAAGTGGTGGTGGGTATATATAGGGCCGGGTGAGAGGTGAGTGGAGGAGGGAAATGATTAAATTTTGAATTTGGAGGTTGAGATTTAATAATAGAATTATTGGAGGGTTGGGGGGTGGTTGCCGGGGCCCCCTTTTCGGGTATGGCCGGTGCATGAAGGCCGGGCCCCCCCTCAGTTTTGGTCGACACTTGTCGCTCTCCCGGAGAAGTAAAATCTATCCAAGAAGGGTTCCTAAAAACAAAATGTCTAACGGCAGAGGATTACAATACCCGTAATCAAAGAAAATCACCATCCTTGCGTCAACTAAAATAATTGTCCTTGGTAATCAGGGTTTCATTTACTAAAGAATAGTACGCAACAGTGCTCTTTATTTTAAGAAAATAAGCCTATTATAAATAAAAGAGAGATACAATCACAAGCATAGAATTCTACTACAAAACAGAAGATAACTCTTTCCTACTACAAAACAAGTAAACATAAGATGGGGTTTCCTAATACAACTGCAGCGATCTCACACATGATCCTAACAGGTTTATTTTACAGTACTATTTTTCTCTAAGGCATGTTGATTCCAAACTTCTCCCTTAGCCACATCTTGTGGTTCTTTTCGGCCTCGGTTTCATTTATCTGAAACAACTCCTGCTCCTGTTTAAGTATTTCCTCTTGCGTTAGCACGGGCGGTTCCTCTACCGGTTCGGGGTAGCACGGGAAGAGTTTCATCATGACAGCATCCCAATCTATGCCGGTCTCCATGTCGGACATCGAAAAGCTAAATGACTGCTCGAAGTCCTGCACAGGTGGTGCAGGGGCTTGGATAGGAGGTAGGTACTCGGGGTTTTGAGCCAGTAGGGGTACCTCCCAAATGATGGGGACTTCATAGAGTTCCATGTCATCCACATGTGGGAGTGTTGGTCCGATGTACTCGGGTGACAGTAGTGATCGGTAGATGGCCCTAGTTTTCGGGGCGAAAGGTGGGCAACCTCTTTGTGGTACTCTTGACATCTATACAAATGGAAGAGTTCTATATTAGACTTAACGGTACGAAGGGTAACTATAAGCATGCACATGAACAGTGATTTCACGTTGGAAAGAAATACATATTTTCATTACTTAATCGGATCAAGTACAACATATATGGCTAAAATTAGCCTAGGCTTATTACTACCTTACAAGTTCAACTACTACCAACCTTCTTATTACATTTGCATCACAAGCTTCTTAATGAGCCTAAAAGGTGTTCGGGAATTGGGCCTTATATGGGCCTATGTCAGTCTCAACGGGTGGCGGAGGTACATCGCCGGTGTCAAAGGCTATGTCCATGATGTCGGGCACAACCCTTAGCCATCCAGGCTCTTCTTCGTCATCAGATTCACTCTCTTCGTCAGATTCCTCATTTCCCCAAATCTCCATTGGTTCTTCTTCCTCGGGATCTTCTTCGGGATCCTCATTCGCGGGAGGTGCTATTGGAACTAGAGCGGGAATGGCTTCAGCTTCGTTCCCCACAACTACAAGTTCCTCATGGAAAAGGGGTGCTATTTGGACGAGGACAGGTATTGCTTCTTCGTTTCCCACCTCCTCCTCATCAGGGAGTGGCAAGGCACCATGCTCTTGATAGTAGTCATAAATGTAGGGAAAGGCGTAAGGGAAGTAGGGGTCTCCCGCTAGTAGGTTGGTCATCGTCCTCAGGGTACCTCTAAGTTGACGGGCTTCGGCTAGTAGGTTGTCTCGATAGTTACTCATCTACAAGGAAAAGTTTTAACCTCGATTAGTAGTGTTTTAAGTCAAAGTTTTACTAATGTTAAAGAAACATCGAAATTTCTATGTTCCACATTCGATTCTTGATTTAAGTCATCATCCAATTGTTCGGAAATTCCCAGTTCGGCGGTACTGCCAGTTTCCACCTTACTTCAATCCGAAGATTGTTTTGTCAGAATTCCACCCAATTTGGGACGGTAACTTAAACTCAAGTCACGTTTGTGCAACGGTCAAGCTTATCTTAACACTAATCTTAAAGGCTACCCATTCTACCCATGGCCGAGGTTTTGAACCTAAAGCTCTGACACCAAGTTGTAACGCCCCGAATTTTGGGTACGTTAAATAAACATTTTTATTGAATAAACTAAAGAGAGTCTAGCTCATTATTACAACATAATTCTCACAAGAGTACTTTTATTCAACAAAAGAGGGGATAATCTAAGGTTAACTACTGCTCCGCCTCTTCCTCCATCCTTGCAAGCTCCTCGGCTCTGAAGGCCTCCAAAGTGTACTGTTCATGCTGCTCATCTATAAAATCTGACACATTATACCAGCGTTGCCCCCAGTATAATATGTCAGGGTCACCACAAAGGTAACACCGTGAGCTACAGAAGCTCAATAGAATAATCCAACCCGCTAAACCATAACTTATAACACGAAGGTACATAGGCAATTACACATGCTCATTCAACAACATAATTAACAATGACACATCCGCATTCATTATCTTGCCTACGTTGGTGTCATGCCTTTCTTTGTTTCTCCTACGCGACTCATCGTAAACCGTGTCACCATTTCCAAATCAACATTTTGAAAATCATTTCTCATTCTTTGTTACCAACGGGCTACCAAGTCCAGCCACGTTATCAAATCTTGCTTTGGCTCCTCTCCGCGGATAACCAAGCCCAATTACCAATGAAGCTACCACGTCCGGCTCCGTTAGCAATCTACACAATAGACTACCAAGTCCGGCCTCATTACGGTTTTCGCAAGTCTACACAAAGGGCTACCAAGTCCGGCCATTATGTAGTTTCGAAAATATTTTACCAAGTCCAATTATTTCCTTTATCCACACCCTAGGTGACATGTTTCTACTTTCTCGATTTTCGTGTCTCGTAATCATGCATAGTCTCCGCGGCGGAACAAATCACTTTAAAGTAATCTAGAAACCAAACTAGCAAGATCATCCAATTCTATATTACCTAATCGTACTCAAATTATTCCTTAAAGCATAACGCCACATGTACGGACGCCCTTGGAGTGGGAAGCCACTTATGCTTTATCAACAACAAGTAGTGCAAGCAAATATACATACATGCTCATAATCATCCTTAAGACAATAATATATTACCAAAATCCCTTCTTTCTTCCTTTGTGGAATTTTCAAAGCAACATATGTTTATTGACGAGTTCATACATGAACAAGCAATTATCACGAGATCGAGCAATCAAGTAGTCATAAGATCAAAGTAAACTACGTAAAACAAGTCATACTACACATATGGCTTCATGCTCATACAATACAATATGCTTGGAGGAAGTAATTAGGGATTAACTACATATAATTCAAACATGCATCCAACTATACTTAGGATAAGTAGGTTCGAAGAACTCTACCGTTCTTCTTGGCGGTAGGGTGGCTACGGGAATTTCGTCGGAGTAACGGCTTACGGTGGACTTTCGGTAGCTTCGAAAGAGAAAGGTTTCTCTCGAAACTAAACCTTGACTATACTACTAAACTCTTATGGATCGAAGGGTGGTGAAGTGGTGGTTTAGTGGAGGCTTAGGATGAGTTTCTTGAAGAACAAGAGAAGAACTTCAAGAACACTCAAGAACAAAGCAAGAACAAGCAAGAACACTAAGCTTTCTATAGAGAGAAGTTGAATGGTGAAGGTTGAGTTGAAAGGCATGGAATGGATGCTATTTATAGGCAAAATGGAGCTTCCCCCTCACTCCACTTGGCCGACCTCTAGCTCTCTCTCTCTCCCTCATGGATTTGCTCCATGGTCTTGTCTTGTCAAGCAATAGTACTCCAACCAAGTGCAACTTGGTCAAATAGTGTCAAAGTACTACAACTTGTCAAAGTATAACACACATACACTTCACTTTCCCTCTCCGTCTCATTCGGCCATGTCTCTCTCTTTCTTCCCCATGGATTTGCTCCATGGTCTTGTCTTGTCAAGCCAAAGTACAACAATAAGTGCAACTTGGTCAAATAGTGTCAAAGCACTTCAACTTGTCAAAGTACAACACACATACACCTCACTCTCCCTCTCCCTCTCATTCGGCCCTCTCTCTCTCTCTTGGTCAAAGTACTATCATGTACATATATATATATATATATATATATATATCTATATGCACATTTATGGAAAGAACAAGGAAAGTAAGGACAAACTCACTTAAATGCACACATGGCTAAGATTGTTCTTTTTGTAGGAGAAAGTACACATGACTAGTCTTGTCATCCTATTTGGCAATCCTAACATCTATTGTCCAAGGGGTAAAGCTTTCCCTAGCATGTAATAACCAATGGTCCAAGGAAAGTCATCATGAAGTACAAGTATTCACTTTTGACTAGACTATTCCAACTACTAGTCAAACTTGGTCTTCTTCCAAACAACTATTGTCCAATGGTCAAAGATCTTCCTAGCATGTATTAACCAATGGATAAGGATTTCCCTAGATCTTATCGTCCAATGGATAAAGATTACCCTAGCATCTATCGTCCAACGGATAAATATTACCCTAGCCTTTATCGTCCAATGGATAAAGACAAAAAGGGTAAAATGGTCCATCTAGGGTTAGGGAGAAGTGATTAGGCTAAATGGGCATTAGGCTATTGATTAAAGACTAACGATACTTAATCTCGGCTTTCAATGCTCGAGTGGTATTTTTTTTTGGTTTTATTAAGGAAATCACCTATCAACGGAATATTAAAGCCCGATGGTGCCAAACGCCAAGGCAAGGTGTGAGCGTGGCCAAGGCAGCCCGCTAGCAAAGCGGTGGCCAAGGCAGCCCGATGGCCAAGCAGTGGCCAAGCGGTGGCCAAGGCAGCCCGGTGGCCAAACAGTGGCCAAGGCAGCCTGGTGGCCAAGTAGTGGCCAAGCGGTGGCCAAGGCAACCCGGCAACGCCAAGGCAAAAGCAAGGCGCGACCCGACGCCAAGGCAAAACCTGAAGGCAGCCAAGGCAGATCAACCCGACGGTGACCCGACGCCTAGGCGAGGCAGGCCCGTCAGTGACCCGATGTCAAGGCAGCTCAGCCAAGCCAAAGCAAGGTAGTTACGTCAACTGTCAAGGTAAGACTAAAAATTATCCACTTTGGCATCGATGCAACGCTCTAGGTTAGGAAAATGTAACTAAGCCAAATGGTAGATGGGGTCGCTAACTAATCGGTCGCCAAGTAGGATTTCCAGCCGAGAAATATAATTCTTAGGATTTTACTACAATTACCAAGTAATTATACCAAGGTCTTAATAGGCATACTCGTCTTTAGAAAATAATCTTATCGACCGAGGTGATAGAATCTAATTATGACCGATTATTAGAATTAAAAAGAGAAGTATTAATACGATAAAGAATTTCTTATATAACAACGAAATTTTTATTCAGTAAAAATCCGAGTTGTTACAAACCCTTACTCTACAAGCAATCATATTTATAATAAAAGAAGGTAAGAATCGAAGAGCACAATACTTATTTCATTATAAAACCATCAACTTAAGTAAATTCCAAAATCACAACTTCTATAATCATCCCAACACCGTAGTATTCATCACGTTCAAACTCAGAATTTCACTGGACATACTTTACAGATCCTGCTAGGCTACCCTCAACATCTCGAGGTCCTAGTAGGTTACTCTCACAATTCTAGGTCCATCAGGCCACCCCCAAGGTCCTGCTAGGCTACCCTCAATACCTAAGATCCCGCCAGGCTACCCCTGAGGTCCTGCTTGGTCACCCCCACAATTCTAGGTCCATCAAGCAACCCTCAAGGTCTTGCTAGGCTACCCTCAATACCTGAGGTCCTACCAGGCTACCCCTGAGGTCCTGCTTGGCCACCCTCACGATTCTAGGTCCATCAGGCTGCCCTCAAGGTCCTGCTAGGCTACCCTCAATACTTGAGGTCCTGTCAGGCTACCCTTGAGGTCCTGCTTGGCCACCCTAGCGACACTGGGTCTTTCAGGCTTCCCTCAAGGTCCTACCAGGCTACCCCCGATCACATGAGGTCCTGTCAGGCTACCCCCGAGGTCCTGTTAAGCCCATAACTCATCCAATGTCTCTAATGACCTTTCTACGTTCTCAGCTCAAACAACAAAGCAATCATTTCACCTAAGGAGTAAACAGATCATAATATAAATGCAGACACAAGATAACTGAACCGCCGCACACCCATATCCAGTGAGCTTAAGTCCAAACAAACTTCATAGCAATTTCGATATGTTTCAATACCAAAGTATTTGCAAGTGGATCAATAAGAAAAACAATTCATAAAGAGTCTATGAAACATAACATTACCGATAGTTCAAAAGACAAAAAGAATTTCACATATAGTATTCGGATTTGTCCTTGTGACTTTTGGGTTTCTTTATGATTTAGCACACAGGTTCATTTTGTGTAATTTTTATTTTATGTGGTTTTAGAGTTATTTAGTAAATCGTATAGTAGATAAGTAACTTTGTTAAGTTGAAATCCCAAGTGTAATTGATCTACTAGCTGGGGTAATTTATGTGAACTCGTAAAACCTAAGATAAGATTCATAATATTAATAAAATAGAATTTGTTATACAGTAACACAAAATAGATAACCAAGGGTATCGCGTAAAACTTTACCCCTATACTCAAACATACAACACTGCATATTTTAAAATGTCTTATTCTCCTTTAAGAATTCTTTTTGGCTAACCACACAATCTAATGCACGTAGTATTATAATTAACCAAACTAATCTAAAGTCCAAGATTTTCTAATCAACTAATACAAGTGAAATACGCTCCAACAGTAGTGGATCAGTACCGGGTCAGAGTGATTTAATCTAACACCTAGGTTCGTTTATATACTCTAACATAAATGACAGTGGAAGCATTAAGCAAGTTAGTATAGTGTTCAAGAATAATTTGTACAAAGCCATAATATAACATGTTCTAGCATACCTACAGTGACAAAACAAAAATCTAGATTCTGACCCGGATCGAGTTTGCGGATAAAATACATATAGGGGTTAAATACGCTTGGTCTAGAGGTGGCGTCCCTAGGAACATGATTATGGACAAGAGTTACAAACTGATTCGAACATGTTTTTACTAGTTTTACATTTTTTCTCCGATTGGGCTTTCTAAAAGCAACTAAATCAAGTCTAAATAATACATTATACTTAGAGTTAAGGGGTAATGAGATATCTACCTTGATCCTTGGAGTTCAATTTAGGATTTAAAAAAAAAAATGGAAGTGATCGGCGGCGGCAACGGATGATCTTCTTCTTCTTTCTTCTTTTTCTCTTTTCTTTCCTTCCTTTCCAGTCACTCTTCTCTCCCTCTCGAAAAATTAGCAGAAGGACAACACACAAAAAAAGAAATACGGACTACAATGTATTAATTCCCTCTCTCTCTCGGCAAAATAAGAAAAAGAAAAGAAGGAGGAGATAGTGGAGGATAAGGGAGATGATCTCTCTCTGCCGAAAAATATGAGAGAATGGGGTGGGAGTTAGTTTTGTAGTGGAGGGGTGGGGAATGGAGTGTGGAAACGTGGGAAGGATGGGTCTTGTTCGGATAAAATTTTAGTTAGAGTTTACAGGGTGTAGTTAAGAAAGATAAAGGATGATTATGGATCCATGTATATCTGAAGCATAATATATATCCTATACAAGTTTGTAAGCAATATCAATTATACACATGATAATGTATTTTGGTCTCTCAATCTAATTAATTATTAATTATTGAATAAATATTTAACATTTCAAATTTGTATAAAAAAAAGGCGAAAATCCCAATCGTTACAAATTCGGTCAAATCAACACTATTCAACCACGTGCACAAGACTTTTGCGGCCACCAGTACACTCTACAGTCTCTCTTGATGATTGCAAACGTGCAGGCTGTCTCCCCCTCTCTCCTACAAGCCTTCTTAAGCCAAGTCCCATGCATTTAATGAATGGAGACTTCCTTGCCAAACAAACCAGCCCCTAACCAGCTAGTTATTGCCCCTTTCACCAGTCCTTCTTGCTTTTAAATACCCCCCTTGCATTTATATGCAACGGGTTAGCCACCATTAAGACTCCAAGTCTCTCCTCCTCCCTCTCTCTTGTTTTCTTTGCTTCTTCTTTCATCCATTGGAAGAGTAAGCAAGGGAACATCATCCCACACACCACAACACCCTTTACATTATTACTCAACCCTCAAACCTCAAACTCAAGCTCAAATCACTCCATCAATCTCAAAACCAAAGGTATACCACCTTTTACAACTTTCTGTTCTGACCCCTGAGGGGGCTGGCAAGGTCAAGGCTGGTAATCAATATCAGCCTTGGCCCTAAAGCCGACAAAGATTCAGGATCTTGTGAAGTGATATGTGGCGCATGCCAATCCCTTTGAGCCGTACGCCAGTAATGGCTGTACATGCACCCCTGGCGTGGGGACCATCAATCATCCTTTTTCTATGTTCTTTTCATTAAATCACCTTATTGAATGATAACAACCAGTTTACAGCTTCCCATATCTAGAACTGTGTAATTGTCTATCTACTA
Source organism: Rhododendron molle (assembly GCA_025413875.1). Lineage (NCBI taxonomy): Eukaryota > Viridiplantae > Streptophyta > Magnoliopsida > Ericales > Ericaceae > Rhododendron > Rhododendron molle. The sequence continues at coordinate 29,803,322 of CM046391.1, read as the reverse complement.
TTTCTGCTTTAGAAGGCTTCTGAGATCCTTCTGATCATGTTCCAAAGCCCAGAGGGTTAAAAACAGGGGTTGTGAGTTTGAGCTCACTGGAGTATGCCAATAATGGAGTGGCGTGCGCAGGTCATGTTAGCATGCAGTGGCCTGGCCAGTGCATGCTAGCATGTTCCTTGCGTCCATCATCTCAAGATTAGCATTCCCTAGTTTGTTTAAAACACTCACAAGTGCTTGTTCTCAATCTATTATATTTGTTTTGATCAAGCATCCACATCATTTTGTCACATAATGCAACTTGTCACATTTTAAATCTCCTTTTAACTATTCCCCCGCCCTAATTGGCTAAAAAATGATTAATGAGAGAAAAATGCAAACGTTTTACAAAAATGCTTGAGTAGAGACCGATCTCTGGATTGGGCAAGAGGGGTGCCATAAAACCCTTTCCTTCTTGTAACCTGGCTCCCGAACGTTAGATATTGAAGGTGACGACGGTCCAGTCTACAAGCCATTTTCAAATCAAACAATGTAGCAAAGGTTTCAAGTTCGGTTCCTTGGGTGTTTTTCGTAAAACCCAAGTGGCGACTCTGAATTGTAGTGTTGCACCGCGCTTTCCAAAAGGGCGCACCCGATTTTATAAAACAAAAATAAAATTTTTAGGGGCGTGTGCCCACAGGGATACGTATATTCTGCGAGAAAATATGCAAGCACTTGCACTTTGATGACAATTCGAGGTTTGTACTCTATGTTAAACTTGCCAAGCACTATCGACCATTGAATTAGCCGGCCTGATGTCTCTGGGCAATGAAGAATCCTTCGAAGTGGTTGATCTGCTAGCACTTTTATCGAGTGATCCTGGAAGTTTATCGAGTGATCCTGGAAGTATGGTCGTAGCCGTCTACCTGCTATCACCATTGTAAAAGCTATATTTTCAGCTCTGGGATATCTTAGCTCAGCTCCTCTTAGTGCTCTACTGGTGTAATACACCAGGAATTGTGTCCCCTGCTCATCCCTAACTAAAACAGTGCTGACTGCTTGTGGGGAGATAGAAAGGTATAGGAATAGATCCTCCCATTCTTGGGTTCTGCTAAGCAGTGGAAGGGATGTCAAGTACTCTTTTAGCTGGATGAAAGCTTCCTCCTCTTTGGTAGTCCATTCAGAAGATTTCTTCAAAACTCTGAAAAAAGTTCGGCATTTGTCAGTTGCACGAGACATAAATCTACTTAGCGCTTCAACTCGTCCTGTTAACTTTTGGACCTCCTTGATGCTCTGGGGTGAGCGCATGTTGAGTATAGGCTAAATCTTTTTAGGATTTGCTTCGATACCCCTTTGGGATACCATGAAGCCTAAAAAATTTCCTAAGGATATTCCAAAAGCACATTTTGTCGAATGGAGCTTCATTCGGTATTTTCTGAGTACCTCAAAGGTTTCTTCCAAATTTGCAACATGGTTTCATCCTTTGGAACTTTTAACCCGCATATCATCAATGTACACTTCTACGTTTCGTCCAACCTGTTGCTTAAACATCTTGTTGACCAACCTTTGATACGTCGCTCCTCCATTCTTAAGACCGAAGGGCATTACCCTATAGCAATATAGTCCTTTATTGGTAATGAACGAGGTTTTCTCCTGATCTCCTTCATGCATTTGGATTTGATTATACCCTGAGAAGGCATCCATGAAGCTGAGGAGCTCGTATCCAGTTGTAGAATCTACCAAGGAGTCAATCCTAGGTAGTGGAAAGCTATCCTTTGGACACGCTTTTATTGAGGTCAGTGAAGTCTATATACATCCTCCATTTGGCATTGGCTTTCTTGACCATAACTACGTTGGCTAACCAATTGAGGTAGAGGACTTCGAGGAGTGACTCTGCTTGTACGAGTTTGTCTATCTCTTCAGCTGCAGCTTTGTTTCGTTCCAGAACAAATGTCCTTTTCTTCTGCTTAACGGGATGTATGGTGGGATCCACATTTAACCTATGGGATATGACCCTTGGGTCAATCCCTGGGACGTCCTTGTAGGATCATGCGAAAACATCCTTGTTCCTTCTTAAGACCTATAGTAGCTCTGTTCGTGCCATTGCACTTAATCCAGTCCTGATTCTTACTGTCCTTCCTTGTTGCCCTGGTTCCAAGTCCTCCTCTAAGAGTTCCTCTACCAGTTCTCCATGTTAGAGCTTTTCTTCATCAGTTGTATCGAGACTTTGAATATTCATCGTGATGTTAGCCCCTCTGAGTGAGGTGATGTAGCTTTCTCGTGCTACTTTTTGATCTCCTCTTGTACAACCAATTCCCTCTAGTGTTGGGAATTTTATCATTAAATGATAAGTGGAGATTCTCGCCTCGATTTTATTCAAGGTTGCCCTTCCCAGTATAGCATTGTATGCTGAAGGACAGTCGACTCCTATGAAGTCTATCATGTGTGTAATCTGGCTTCTTTCTTGCCCCATGGTTACTGGTAGGGCTATTTGCCCAATTGGGTAAATAGGCGTGCCTACAAATCCAACTAGTGGTGACGTCATTGGCCTTAGCCTTTCGCGTCCAATCTTCAGATTGATCATCGTCGTTTGTTCGCTTTCCACTTCATGTAGGGAGGTAATCCCGAACAGGTACAAGGAGTGGCCGAACACGTGGTACGTGGGGCCCAGAACAAATACAGTCGGAATATTCGCCGTGCAGTGAGGTGAACGGCACAAGGACCGGGGATACGAGAGGTCCCAGGTCCAAGATACCCGAGCAGGGGTATGGTCCAAAGAGCAAGGGTAGTTGTTGGACCAGTCTCGTGATAAGGGGGTCCAGTGATATGAGAAATCATTGGTCCAGAGGGTCTGTTCGGCAACGAGAAGGCCGAACAGTAGCAGCAATCTGGAGAAGGTACCAGGAGGTGCTCCAGAGTGGTCCAGAAATGGAAATATCCAGTAAGGAAACAAGATCTGGAGGAGATACCCAACGAGAATGGGGTGAACGGCCAGCTTTGGAAAGAGTTCCTAAAAGGTCTAAAAGGAAATATGCAGTTATGGGAATGAGAATCCCTGATATTCTAAGTTCCCTTTACGAGAAAGGAAACTTGGGGCAGCAAGATGGCTTGGACAGCAAGTAGACATGGGTCTATAAATATGAGGTAAACCTAGAGGTAAAGGTACGCAATTCCTGGCTATTGGCTTATTGTTTATTTAGAATTAAGGTTTTACTAGTACGAGATACTAACTTTGGCATCGGAGGGCCTTTGCCACGAGACGGCAAAGGTGCGCTCACCTTCTGCTTGTTTTGTAGGTTCGATTCCGGCGGTATGCTGTTCCGGTGTAGAGAGAAGAGTAGCCGTTACAGTTTCGTGCAGTTCGAGGGCCCATTTGTTTTTTCTGCCATACAATTGGCGCCGTATGTGGGAAACGAAAGAGATCCCTTTGAAAAAACGACCATGGCAGAAGAAGATCCAAAGACTCCACTTAATGCAAACAATCAGCTGGGTGGGGGAGCAGACAAATCCCCACCAGATCCACCAAGAAAGCCCGACGGTGGGCGTGCGGGGAGAACCACGAGCAAGGACCGCCCCCTGGCAACCCATGGCAACTCCAGAAACAGGGACGGATGGACAGACGGCCACAGGATCCACGAGAAGGAGTAAGTCTCGCCGTGGGAGGGAGTCAGTGGCGCGTTCGAAAGGCGTGCACAGCAGGGAAGACATCCTGGACAAAAAGAGACAGGAAATAGAGGAATACGCTCGTCTGATTAAAAGACGAGAATATGAGATTCAACAGCTGCAGCGGATACGAGAACATCCGGAGGATTCTGGGCTTTCACGAAGGAAGTCCAGAGAAGAAAGGTTGGGTATGGTGGAGTACAGGAGAGCTTCTTCACGAAAAAGAAGAAGCAGGAGCCTCACTCCGAAACGACCGAGGGCTTCTTCACGAAAAAGGAGAAGCAGGATCAGGAGCTCCTCCCTCGAGGAAGGAGGGAGCAGGAAGCACCACAGAGATAGGTACGAGAGACCTGATTCCGACTGGGAAAGGAATAATGCCAGGGCTGCGAAGGGGCCAGAAGAAAGGACCATGTCTGCACGGGAAGCAGCACGGAGAGCCCTTAACAACATAGCAACTTCTCCTTTTGTGAAGAGATTGCAGGAGGCAAGGTTGCCGAGCAGGGTTAAGCACGGGACATTTATCCTGTACGAAACCAATGAAGACCCGGTGGCGCACATACAGCATTACCAGCAGGCGATGTTTATGCACGACGGTGATGACGCAATCATGTGCAAGATGTTCCCATCTAGTTTGGGAAAAGTGGCCCTATCATGGTTCCATAAGTTGGGGCCGAACACTATACGAGGGTGGAGACAGTTGGCCGAGGAGTTCACTGCTCGGTTCCTAACGAGCAAGAAACCACCCAAAACTTTTGAGAGTCTCTCAGCTATGAAGCAAGGAGAGAGTGAGCCGATCAGGGACTACGCCAAGAAGTATTGGGAGACTTTCAACGAGATTGAAAGTTGTAGTGAGGAGTATGCAATAGCAACGTTCAAGACTGGGCTACCTGTTCGGGGGGAGCTACGAAAGTCCCTAAACATGAGCCCGGTGAGCACACTGGCAAAACTAATGGAGCAAATTGAGCCGCACGCCAGGAATGAGGATGACATACTACAGGAAGATGGCAAACTGAGTGCCGAGCAAGTCAAGGGCCCTGCGAAGAAGGCAGATAAGCCCGAGCCCAAGACTTATAGAGAAAGGAAGGAGCATGGGCAAGCTAAGAAAGAGTCATACCGAGAAAAGCATGCCTCGACTCCAAAGTCTTTCTTCTCGACAACAGCTTTGGAAAGAACTAATTTATCGGGTTCTTTATCGAATAAAGAACCGTCCGTATTTCAAGTGGCTCCCCCAAGGCTGGAGGGAGATAAAGATGCAAGAAGTGGCTACGAGTCAAGACTGCAGCTACTACAAGGATCGGGTCACATGACGGAAGATCGAGATGTTTAAGCAAAGACCTTGATGACCTGGTCTCACGTGGGTATCTGAAAGAGTTCATCCAAGAGGAGCACAAGGGTGCGAAAAAAGCGATGGAACTGGATTACGAGCAGAATCCAAGGGGCGTGATCCATATGATACATGGAATGGCCACACCTTATACGAGAAATGAGGTGAGGTTGCTCCAGAGGCAGGTGAAACATGACCAGCACGTGATGCGGTTAGGAAAGAAACAGGGATGTGAAGCGGAAGGGTGCAACGAGGGCATCGTCTTCACGGATGAGGACCTGGGAGGAGTCCAGGTGCCACACAATGATGCCTTGGTCATAATCCTACGAATTGGGGAGTATGACATGGAGAGAATTCTGGTGGATTCAGGAAGCTGCACCGAGGTGCTTTATTACGACGCGTTCAAGAAATTGGGATTGGCACAAGCGGACTTGGTACAGTCAGTAACTCCGCATGGGCAGTTTGGCCGCTGGGTAGGGTGACCCTCCCTGTTCGGGCAGGAACAGTGGTACTCAGAACCGATTTTCTGGTAGTGGATGTGCCCTCCTCCTATAACGCGATTATAGGAAGGACTTGGTTGCATAAGATGAGGGCAGTCTCATCCACTTACCATCAGATGGTGAAGTTTCCAGGGTCCACTGGAATCGAGAAAATAAGGGGGAACCAAAAGATAGCCCAGCAGTGCTTGGTTTCCATAATCAAGAAGGCACCCAAGGCACAGTTGGTGCAGACTGTCGAGGTTACCAACCAGCCGACCATCGAGGATGTCGGAGGTGATCCCGCCGAGAAAGTGGTGGAAGGATTGAAGAAAATCCAGATCAACGAGAATGATCCTGAGAGGTATTTCCTGATTGGGGAAAAACTGTGCAAGGAAGAAGAGGAAGAGTTGGTGAAGTTTCTCAAAGAACACGTCGATGTGTTTGCTTGGGTGCCCGAAGAAATGCCTGGGGTGGATGCAAACGTGATTTGTCACCACCTGAATGTGGACCCACAACACAAGCCCGTGATGCAGAAGAAAAGAAGATCAGCTGTGCAGCATGTGGATGCTGTTATCGAGGAAGTCGACCGTTTGCTTGAGGCAAAGGCGATACGAGAGGTCTACTACCCCGAGTGGCTATCCAACACAGTAGTGGTAAAAAAGAAGAATGGGAAATGGCGGGTTTGCGTCGATTTCACAGATCTGAACAAGGCTTGTCCAAAAGACAGTTTTCCCCTGCCCAGGATAGATCAGTTAGTAGATGCAACTGCTGGATACGGGCGTATGAGCTTCCTCGACGCTTATCGAGGATATCACCAGATAGCCATGTACGGCCCCGATCAGGAGAAGACGTCATTTATCACGCCACGAGGGCTGTATTGTTACAGTGTCATGCCCTTTGGTCTGAGGAACGCTGGAGCAACTTATCAGAGACTAGCAACGATTATGCTGAAGAAGCTGCTCGGCAAGACCATGGAGGTGTACATAGACGACATGGTGGTTAAAAGTAAAGAGAAACGGGACCACATCGCTGATTTGAAGGAAGCTTTCGAGATTCTAAAGGAGTATAGGCTGAAACTCAATGCCTCAAAATGTGTGTTTGGAGTAAGTTCTGGAAAGTTCCTGGGTCACCTGGTGACCATTAGAGGGATAGAGGCGAATCCCGATCAAATTGCAGCTTTGCAAAAGCTACAAAGTCCAAGGACCACGAAGGAGGTCCAGCGGTTGACAGGGATGGCGGCAGCCCTTAACAGGTTTATTAGTCGATCGAGCGACAAGTGTAGACCTTTCTTTCAGCTGTTGAAGAAAAGAGAAGGATACGAATGCGGAGCAGAATGTGAGCAGGCATTCCAAGACCTGAAGAAATACTTGGCGGTAGCCCCGCTTCTGTCCACTCCTGAGCCTGGTAATATCCTAACCTTGTACTTAGCAATGTCAGAGCATGCTGTTAGCGCAGTTTTATTGAGGAGCCAGGGATCCGAGCAAATCCCTGTCTATTATGTGAGCAAGACGCTACTGGACGCAGAGACGAGATATCTGCCCCTTGAGAAGTTGGTCCTGGCATTAAGGACGGCGGCTAGGAAGTTGCCCCATTACTTCCAAAGTCACAAAGTGGTCGTTTATACGGAGTTCCCGTTGAAGTCATTGCTTCGAAAGGCCGATTTCTCGGGACGAATATCAACTTGGTCGGTGGAATTGAGCCAGTATGATATTGATTATCAGCCGCGCACGGCAGTCAAAGGGCAAGTTTTGGCAGATTTCGTGGCAGAGTTCTCTCCCACAGTAGCTCCACGGCCTCCTACGAGAAAGGAGCAGTTGGACGAGCCGTCTGCCAAGAAGCGAGAGGCACCCGCCGAGCAGGACCCAATGGAATGGAAGCTTTTTGTAGATGGATCCGCATGCAACACCGGATCTGGAATTGGGGTGGTGCTTTTCCCTCCTGAAGGGGTTATGATCGAATTATCCCTGCGCCTGGGTTTCAGTGCGTCGAATAACGTGGCGGAGTACGCGGCACTCCTGGCCGGGTTACGGAGCGCAAGAACCTTGAAAGTAAAAAGAATTCGAGTATTCTGTGATTCACAACTCGTAGTGAATCAGCTGTCCGGGGAATACGAGTCCCGGAGTGAAAAGATGGCGGCCTACGTGGAGGCAGCCAAGGATTTGCTTGATACCTTTGAGAAGGTACACATCGAGCAGATAAGCTCTGGACAGAACGCCCACGCTGACTCACTGGCTTGGTTGGCAGCGGTTGTGCCAATAGAGTTCAAAAGGAAGGTAGCAGTGGACTATCTTGCTGAGCCGAGCATTGGGAGAAGTGTGGAATTGGTCATGGACGTGAACCAAGGACCAAGTTGGATGGATCCAATAGAGGAGTTCCTACGAGATGGGACACTCCCCACAGATAAAAAAGAAGCTCACAAGATAAAGACGAAATCTGCAATGTTTTGGCTATCACCAGAGGGGAAGTTGTACAGAAAGTCCTTCACTGGACCGTACTTGCTTTGTGTGCATCCCGAGATGGTGCAGAAATTCCTCCATGAAATTCACGAGGGAACGTGTGGGAGTCATGTTGGGGGCAGGTCCATTGCTCACCGTGCAATTACCCAGGGATACTGGTGGCCGCACATGCAAAAAGATGCAAAGGTGTATGTGAAAATCTGTGAGAAGTGTCAGAAATTCTCACCTATGATCCGAACACCAGCTGAAGATCTGGTACCCCTGACAAGTCCTTGGCCATTTGCGCAGTGGGGTATGGACATCGTGGGTCCGCTCCACAAGGCTACTGGGAACAGGAAGTTTCTGTTGGTGGCAACGGACTACTTTACCAAATGGATTGAAGCAGAACCACTGGCAAAAATCACAGAACCAATGATAGAAAGGTTCGTGTGGAAGAGCATCATCACTCGATTTGGAGTTCCTTATTCCCTGATCACTGATAATGGGTCGCAGTTCCAGAAAAAGTTCAAGGCTTTTTGCGCCCAATATGGAATAAGGAACTACTATTCCACACCGGCCTACCCTCAGAGCAATGGGCAGGCGGAGGCGTCCAACAAGACTATACTTGACGGGATCAAGAAAAGGTTGGACAAAGCAAAAGGCAAGTGGCCTGACGAATTGCCACTGGTCCTGTGGGCACACCGAACAACTCCTAGGAGGTCTACGGGAGAGACCCCCTATTCGTTAGCATATGGAACAGAGGCTGTGATTCCATTGGAGGTTGGTTTACCGACCAATAGGACCACATTGGTGGAAAGTGGGGGCAATGACAGAGCCCTGGAGATCGAGCTGGACCTCGCCGAGGAGAGGAGAGAACGAGCTCTGGTGCACCTGGCTTCGTATCAGGAGCAGTTGATGAAAAGTTACAACAAGCACGTCCACCCGCGAGAGTTCGGCGTTGGAGACCTTGTGCTACGAAAGGTGCTCGGCAACACCAAGGTGGCCAACGAGGGCAAGTTGGGGGCCAATTGGGAGGGCCCGTATCGAGTTACGGAGGTTGTGGGCATAGGGGCATATCGATTGGCAGACCTGGACGGGAACCCGGTACCAAGGCCCTGGAATGTTCATAACTTGAGGAAGTTCTACGTATAAAGAACTTCGATTTCATTTTTTATTCTGTTTTAAAAGCACATCGTGATTGTGTGGGAATTACGATTAAAATTCCCTTGTGCTTTGTTTAGCTAGTTGCAAGGGGTACGCGTAACGCCCCCTTGAGTTCTTTGAATTATGAATAAAATTCCCGGATTTTGGTAAGCAAACACTGTTTTTTACGAGTTTTTCTTTCGTTAAGCTTTAAATACGAAGTCAAGCCAAATCCTTAGTCCTCACTCCGTATTGGGGAGCAGAGGTATGGGGTAACTAAATGGAATTTCAAAAATTTCAAAAGTGAGCCGAGTACGAATATACTTGACAGTTTGCTCGGGTACGAATGCACCCAGAATTTTTGCCAAGTACGAATATACTTGACGGGCTGGTCGGGTACGAATATGCTTGACTGTTTGCTCGGGCACGAATACGCCCAAAATGCATACGAGATTATGCACGCTGTTCTCAAACACGAAAATGTTTGGGATAATTCCAAGTACGAATACACTTGGCAGTTGCTCGGGTACGATTACGCCCAGAGCTTTATTAAGTACGAATATACTTGACCATTTTATTCGGGTACGAATACACCCAGAATTATGTCAAAAGCACTTCACTGTTCTCAAACACGAATATGTTTGGGGTAGTTCCAAATACGGATACATTTGTTTATGCATAAGAGTACGAGTAAACTCAGGATTAACATGACCAAATACGAATACATTTGGGTAACATGGGCACGCCATGAACACACAACATTGTCTAAGTGTGAAGACACTAAGCACATAAAATATTGGCCATGAGACGGCCACCTGTGTTAAAGAACGCCACGAAGGGCTAGCCAAGCGTGTTCAGGCCACGAAGGGCCAGGCAAGACAAAAGTTTAGGCCAAACAGGGCCACCAAAGCATAAAAAGCCACGAAGGGCCAGAATCAGCAGAAATTAAAGTGTTTGAAAATGTATCAGCACCGCGCAGGGCAATACCAATGGCCACGCAGGGCCAGCAGAAACTAATTCAGAAATCACAACTGTTATCACGATGATACAAAGAGACTAACTTACTCTTCGTTCGTTAGATCTTGGATGACAGGTGGAGTGGCTGGAGCAGTTACAGAGACAGGAGCTGTCGCATCATCCACAGCTGTGCCAGGTTCAGACGGACCGCCACCGGCTTCCTTCTGGCCAGTGTTGGTCGCTTCTCCGGTTTGACCAGCTTCGGCACTTTGCTGTTCGGGGATGTTGTTAAGCTCCCTGTCCAGGCTATCCTCCTCCTCCACCACCTCTTCCAGCTCCTCGGTGGCCGCCTGGGTGCTCGGAAGGTCAATCTCAGTCCACAGGGTAGAAGACTCTGGGGCACCAGATTTTTTGAGGCAAGCCAGCTAGCCAGCCTCGAACACTTGGTCCTGAATCCCAGGCATTTGATCCGTGTAGCTCTCAATAGCCACACGAATCCCTTCATTATAGCCTTGCTGGTAGGAGGTCTTGGCCTCGTTTTTGCTTGCCTCCAGTCTGTCAGAGTCTAGCTCAGACTGTCCTCGGCTCCCTCTAGCTTACCTCTGAGCTCGTCCACGGTCCCGCGAGCCTGATTCCTCTCTCTCTCTCCAGCCTGACAATGGTATTTTGAAGCTTGGCGTTCTCGCTGGCGAGCTTGGCACGCTGGGGCTCGCAGTGTCCCAGCTTCTGGGCCATGGCCACCATTTTTTGCATCGCCTGGATAGGCACGAGGTTAGACAGACAAAAGGAGCAGTAGTTTAAAGCCATTAGCACATGAAAGCAGATACGATGGTCTTACCTTGGCGCTATGGCTCATGAACGAGCCGAGGAGATTGTCCGGGGAGCAAGCAACTTCTTTTTGCATATCCCCAGGCAGCAGGAAAGCCTGGGATAGTGCGAGGGCTGTCCCCTCAGAGTCAACACTGTCACGGACGGTGATCGCCGTCGCCATGCGAATCGGGAGCCTGGGATGGGAGTTGGAGGAGCCGCAGTTGAGGAGGCCGCTCGACCAAGAGGTTTCGAGCCGCCGGGTTTTTCCCTATGGCCGCCTCAATCTCCTGGGGAAGCTGAGAGGACATCAGGTTAGGCGAGGCCACGGCGGCCATGAAGGCGCCGGGCTCGAGTGTCCGCGCCACGAGATGTGCCGCGGCCCAGACGACCAGCCCCCGAGATGTTGAGGAGGCTGCCTGAGGTTGATCGGTTGTTGCATTTCTCGAGGAGGGGAGATGGAGAATACCCACTTGAGGACGAGAAGTTTCTTTGGCGAGTTGGATTGGATCGTTGGGCAAAGGAGGGTCCGAGAACGCCTCTTCGTTGCTCGGCCGTTGAGCTGGAGGATCGTGGATGATGGGATCGTCACTGCTCGGATTCGCCGATCGATGAATCCGCCGTATGATGCACGGTAACCGAGAAGGATCTGCGCAGCTCTTGCTCGCCAACCAAGCACGTGCCTTGCCCCTTGAATGCAAGAGCACGATTGATGTCAGTCACGTGAACCTGAGGGGTGATAATGGCGTGCCCCTGGTTGACGTTCGTGGCTGCAAATACGAGAAAAATTGGCAATCAGTAATACAAATGAATGAAAGGTGCAATACGAGGAATTGCTCGGCAAAAAGTTCTACGAGAAAAGGAACTAACGTGGAGTGCCAAATCTGTGGGGTGCGTGAAAGCCGACGACTCTACCATCCTCGTCTCTGGGCTCGAAGTTCCCCGTGACGATGAGGAAGTCGTCGTCGTCCCCTCTGGCAGAGTCAGGCAATTCAAGCACCAGCCTTTTCCTGGAGTCCCTACTCTTGAGGTAGTAGGTTAAGGCGTCCTTGGTTCTGGAAATACTGTATAAGTGGTGTATGTCGTGAAGACCAAGGGATGTGCCTAGCATCTGGTTCAGCACATTGATGCCCATAACGACCTTGAAGAAGTTGGCTGAAACTTGCATCGGGGACAATCTATAATGGGCTAAAACCTGGCGGAGTCACGGTGCCAGGGGAAACCTGACGCCGCCCTCAACGACGGCTACGACAGGAATGTGTAGAGTATCGTTGTCAAAACTCTCACGGATGGCATTCTCAGGGGCCAATGAAGTGGCCACGTTGTCTGGAATCTCGTAACGAGATCTAAACTCAGCCATCTGTTGGGGGGTGTCACAGTGCCTACGAAATTGACCCATAACGAGATTGTGGGTGTGGGTTTTCTATAAACAAAGAGGGTACGAAAAAGCCCTAAAAGAAACTGTGGAGATCCCAAATTGACGACGAAGACAGAATGGAAAGGGGGAGTGATAACTTACGAATGAGTAGAACCCTAGAATCGGAGAAGAATGAGACCCCGAGATGGTGAACAGTGCTTCAATGGCGGGAGCGCTTGGGCGTGCTTTCTGCAGAGGGAAGTTGGGAAAAGAAAAGTGGGTTTGAAATGGGGACGAAAACCCAAGTATACCCCAGCAAAAGGGGTGACGTATGAGAAACGTCACCCCAGACGCCGATTGGGCGCTCCATTCCTCGAAATGTCTGCTCGCATTTAATACGGGCAGCACAGAGCATGCCGCGTGTAAAGGTGTTAGCTGGAAAAGCCTGTGCAGACCAAACGACGAGATGTTTAGGTTAGGCTAATGATGAGTTTGCACCAAGTACGAGAAACATAGGTGCAAGAGCAAAGGATGAGAACCTTGCTCGGTGTTTAGAAGCTTTGCTCGTCATATTAAGAGAAAATAACAAGTAAAGCTGGGGAGCCATTGTAGGGAGGTAATCCCGAACAGGTACAAAAGTGGCCCGAACAGATGGTACGTGGGGCCAGAAGTAAATATAATCAGAGCGTCCACCGTGCAATACGGTGAACGGCGATAAGGACCAGAGGCATGAGAAGTCCCAGGTCCAGGATACCCGAGCAGGAGTATGGCCCAATAAGCAAGAGGAGTTGTTGGACCGGACCTCGTGATAAGGGGTCTAGTGATATGAGAAATCATTGGTCCAGAGGGTCTGCTCGGCAACGAGAAGGCCGAACAAGAGCACAATCTGGAGAAGGTACCACGAGGTGCTCCAGAGTGGTCCGGAAATGGAAATATCCAGTAGAAGGAAACAAGATCTCTGAGGAGATACCCAAAGAGAATGGGGTGAACGGCCAGCTTTGGAAAGAGTTCCTAAAAGGTCTAAAAGGAAATATGCAGTTATGGGAATGAGAATCCCTGATATTCTAAGTTCCCTTTACGAGAAAGGAAACTTGGGGCAGCAAGATGGCTTGGACAGCAAGTAGACATGGGTCTATAAATATGAGGTAAACCTAGAGGTAAAGGTACGCAATTCCTGGCTATTGGCTTATTGTTTACTGAGAATTAAGGTTTTACTAGTACGAGATACTAACTTTGGCATCGGAGGGCCTTTGCCACGAGACGGCAAAGGTGCGCTCACCTTTTGCTTGTTTTGTAGGATCAACACCGGCGGTGTGTTAGGGTTCCGGTGTAGAGAGAAGAGTAGCCGTTACAGTTTCGTGCAGTTCGAGGGCCCATTTGTTTTTTCCGCCATACACTTCATAAACCAAAATTGTGGATACTCCCATGGCAAGGAACATTGCCACACGATAGCGGTTATCATCAAAACAAAGTGGCCACCTAATTTATAAAAATTAGGAAACACAAATAGAGATTCCGGGTACGGGAGCCAAAAGTACAATAATGGGAAGGTGCTAGGCACCCCTCTTTGCCTTGTCGTGAGACTGGCCCATAGTTGTTCAACATATAATTAATATATGCTTTATTTAATTCTAAGCAAGCAATCTATTTTATTAACCTCTAAACAATTAATGGTGAGTCGAGACAGTAATGAAAACATGCATCAGAAATAAGTAGAAACAAACTATTCCAGGAAAATAGAACCCCCGGCCAGTGAAAAGATGTCACGGTCGAGGAATCCCACTAGGTTGATGTATCAACCAAAGGATCAAAGTCCTAGCCGATGTTCTTCCTCACACCAGACTAAATGATTAACAGAAAGCTAAAACACTATGATCAATAAGTGAAAGCCATAAGTAAATCAAACCATCGGCCCCTGGGCCTCACCACATTGATTCCTCAGTTGCTTGATTCCTTCGGATTAGATGGGATTGACTGATTTGCTTCTTGAAAACCCTAGAGTTATGGTTTGAACTTCGGGGGTTTGATCGTCGGATCGCGACTTCCTTCGAAAGGTTAGGGGTTTTGTAGAAAGGGTATGAGAGAGTATATAGGCAGAGTTTCGTGGCTAGAGAGAGTGATTCATCATATTAATTTTGGAGCCGAAGGCTGCTTTGTATAGGCATGGGAGTGACTCACTCCAACCAATCACAAAGCATGATTAAAATTGGAAGTGTAGGGCAACTCTAACTCTACATGGTAATCTCTTGACGTAGCCCGAACGCATCGGAATTTGGTTGCTAGGGTTTTTTGAACGGGTCAAACGATTCACAGAACATTCCAGAATCTGGAAAATAGACGATCTAGCGGCCGAAGGATAGATTGGGCGGGCGAAGAATCGATCTGGCTGCCGAGGAATCAATCTCTCAGGGAGATTTTAAAGCAACATGTTTCACAGGTGAAAGAATGATGTTGAGGCCGTGAGATCAATGTTACGATCGAAAGAAAGATTTTCTTGGGATACTATATTTTTGTCTGACAGGCTATTTGGCTCTGGATTGGGTCCTCTAAGTGGCTAAAAATACTTACCAAAAGTCCTAAGGTTCACAAGAAGTCAATAAGCAATTACTGTACCATTCATCATTAGGATGGTACTTGAAATAATCGGTGGGCCAAAATGGGGTGTCTACAGATGCCCCTCTTTGATTGAACTTAGATGGATCGCGAGACATGTTTAAGTAAGAATCAAAGCCATAAAAGCAACTCAATTTGGTCAAACCACTATTCCAAGGGTTTTTGAAAAAGGTTTTTAGCTATGGTCGAGCCAGGAGGCTACCTACGTATTCCACAAGGGAAATTCAAACCAACCGTAGTTCGGGGGCAATAAAAAAGAAAAAAATTTGGAGGGTTAGAGATAGAAGACGTACCTTCAGGCTTAAAAAGCCATAGTGCAACGTACCTGGGCTAGGCTAGGATTTTTGGCAGAGAGTAGTTGAAGGAGCATGGGGTTGCTTGGGAAATTTTTGTGGAGAGCATCTTCAGAATTTTTGGGTAGATCAATACACAGCGGGTGAGTCATTTGTTTTTCTTGATCATCCTTACTTTGACTAAGGGGAGCTCGGTAGAGTAGCCTATCCTTGCGAATGAGCTGGAACAAAATTGATGTAATTGGGTGGAATCCTAACCATCTGCTAGAGACAATCAGACGCCTGTTTTGAGTTATGAGGGGGCACAAGCCTGGTAATTGGAGCATGGAGCTTTAGATGAGAAAACCAAGTCGCGAGACCAGTTGCAATCATGAGGCGAGGGCCTGAAGAGTTAGAGCTTAGAGCTTGAGGTGATGGAACCGAGGCGTAGAGCTGGTTGCAGTCGTGATGCAAGAGCCTAAGAACTCAGAGCTTAGAGCTTGAACTGATGGAACTGAGGCGTAGAGCCGGTTGCAGTCTGAAGGTCTGTGCACGGAGCTTTCCCATCATAAATTTTGGCGTAAAGCCAGAGGATCGAGGCACTGAACCAATCAATAAAA
Source organism: Rhododendron molle (assembly GCA_025413875.1). NCBI lineage: Eukaryota > Viridiplantae > Streptophyta > Magnoliopsida > Ericales > Ericaceae > Rhododendron > Rhododendron molle. Next base: position 29,787,685 of record CM046391.1, on the reverse strand, counting down.
TCAAGGCATAGAGATGATTGATTGCAGGATTAACCTGTTTCATGAATGAGAGAGATATGCAAAACATGTATATGATGATGATGGTTAGATGTGATAATGGTGATGTAATTGATGCAGACTCGATGTGACAATGGTGATGCAATTGATGCTTTATGTGCACGGGCCCGTGCGTGTGTGTTTGATTTATGCGTAGAGCTTCTTTCAAGTTTTGGACTTAAGCATTCAGAGCATAGAGCTCGAGAATTTGGATGGTTGAGTCCGAGCATTCAAAGTACATGCTTTGAGCATCCAGTATGCAGTGGTTGGGCATTCAAGCATAGAGCTTGAACATTCAAGTGTAGAACTTGAGCATCCAGTACACAGTGGTTGGGCATTCGAAGAGCTTCGAGCATTCAAGCATAGAGCTTGAGAACAAATGATAGTTTGGTTGATTGTTACGGCATAGAGCCTGTTGATGATTATAGAGCCAGTTGAGATAGTGGGCGTAGAGTCGCTGAATGACTGGGCGTAGAGGTGCTGAGATGGTGAGATGGTGAGCATAGGCGTAGAGCCGCTGAGTGAATTGAAGTAGATGAAGCTGCTGAAGTAGCGAGCATAGAGCTATTGAGATGGTTAGCTTGAGCGTAAAGCCGCTGCTAAGTATGTGAAGCTGTTGAGATGGTTTGAGCTAGGCGTAGAGCCGTTGAAAAGGTGAACATGGGCATATAGCCTCTGAATAGCTTGATAGCGATGAGCTTGGAGCTGCTGAGTGAGCTTAGAGTTGATGATGGTGCAAGAAGTATGGTGCTGTTTAAGCGATAGGGCTGCTGAATGAGCATGGAGCGATTGCTGGCGTAGAGTTGCTAGGTGATTATGATAGTGTACATAAGGCATCTAGTCTTTTTTAGCATGGGCGTGGAGCTGCTGAGATAACGAGCGTAGAGCTGTTAGGAGACTGTATGTACGAATAAGGGTATAAAGTTGCTGAGTGATAGTGAGCACGGGCGTAGAGTCGCTGAGGTGGTTGTTGAGTGGGTTATGCTATAGAGCATAGCTATTGAGATGATTACGGGCGTAGAACTACTGAGAGGTAGTGAAATTGCTAAGATGGTGGAATGGGACTGCTGAGATGTTGAGTAGCTAGATGGCAGTGAGATTTATGGGCGTATAGCCGCTGAATGGTTGAGGTAGTTGGTGCGGGGCTACCGAGAGTTGTGGATCTTGTGAGATGGTGATCACAGAGCTTTAACATAGGTTGTGACGACCGTCGTATTTCCAGAGTACAGTAATTAGGGCATAGAGCCTGGGTTGGATGTATCAAAGGTCCTTCGGTTTTGGGAGCGAGAGTTCGGAGTTTGCTAATCCTCAATGATTGAGTGTTGGACAATGGTAAAGTTGCTGGAGAGGGTTTCGATAATCCTAGAGTGGTTTTGGCACTGATGTTTGAGATTCCATATGCTCGGGGATGCCATCTAGGCTAGTTCAATCATTGTTTTTGTTGGTCACGGACCCAAAACTTCATAATTGCTTGAGTTGGTGCACTGAGATCTGATGCTACTGTAGGAGATAGATTGGAGGGCCAGGAAATAGATCGCGTAGTCGAAGAATCGATGTCGCGGTCGAGGAATTGATGTCTTGATCGTGAGAAAGCCAAAGGTCAGAAAATCGATTTAAGTTCGGTTTAATCGATTTCACGGCTCATTTTTTCTTTTCTCCTCCTCTACTTTTTCTTCTCCGTTCCTCTCATCCGAGTACCTCCAACGATCACCACCGTTTGCGGTCGTTCTCCTCCACCATCACCGTCGCCCTCGATTGCCATCATTCCCGGCCTCCGTCGTAGTTTTTTTCTTTCTGTCTTGCTTCGAACGCGATGGCCACTCCACCTTCTGATAACGTCAACTTGTCGTCATCCTCCTCTGCGGACGTTGCAGGCTCTTCTTCACACCCTCCATGCAGGTGTGAATATCCTTCTTCCGATGAGGAGGCAGTTGAGGAGCTTGTCCCGTTTGATGCTTCTACATACGTGCATCCTTCGCATAGGCTAGGTTCTAGCGGATTCTTGCAGTGCTGCCCTCCCACTACAAGAAAATACACATTCGGCAACCAAATTCGCCGACCAAAGTAAATTTGGTCGCCTGAAGGTCATAAATTGCCGACCAAAATAGTTTTGTCGGGGAATGCTTAACTTTCGCCAACAAAAATATGTTTTGTCGCCATTGGCATATGTTATACCGACTAAAATATTGTTTAGTCGAGGAGTGTTTGCGCAAAAACTTTCCCCCGGCGCCAAAAAGGCGGGAATACATTTGGCAACCAAAAATTTTGTCGTTGAAGGTTAAGTTTCGCCAACTAATTAATTTTAGTCGACGATAAATTTGATTATTCCGCCAAAAAATCCCGTGAAAATATTTGGCGGGGCTTTAAAATAATTCATCCATGAAAAAGGAAATTGAAATTGGGGAGTATTTACCCAAAACTGCGTAGTTTTGGTTGTAAGTCTCTGGGTTAGGGTATGTATACTCCTATCTCTAATCTCGATAACCCTTTGCTTCACTTTGCTGCTTCTATCGAAATTGCTCTGGCGAAGAAAGGTGCAACCGTATCCCCCCCCCCCCTCTCTCTCTCTCTCTCCCTCTCCCTCCGACTCTGACTCTCTCTGACTTCTTGGAATTTCTGTGCAGGTGGGCTATTGGTGTGAAATCAAGGCTCAATGTGATGTGCGATTTTGGAGAAGTGACCATGACTGTAGGCTTGTAGCATAGCGTACGTCTCTCTTTCTCTCTCTTTGCAATTCCTGTGCATGTGGACAAATTTGTGAAATTTGGGCTGCTTAATGTGTTTGGAAACATTACAACCAGCAATTGGGCTCAATCTGCTGGCATAGAATGTATAACTTGTTTGGTTGTTAATTTTTGTCAAATTTTTACTAAAAGATGGAAGAGAGGGGTAGGGTTTATGTGTTTCTGTATTTTTTCTGCTAAAAGGTGGAAGAAAGGCGTGGGGTTTTGGTTTGTCCATACTAATTTTAACAAAAAAGGTGGAAGAAAGGGGTAGGGCTCTGGGTTTTCCGTATTTGTTTACTAATAGGTAGAAAAAAGAGGCAGAGTTTTGATTTTTTCATATTATTTTAACTAAAAGGTGGAAGAAAGAGGTAGGGTTTTGGTTAATCCCAAAAAGTGGGTAGGGTTTTGGTTAATCCCAAAAAGTTAGTATGTTTTGACCTCAAAAGGGATTGGATTTTTGTTTTTCTGTATTTTTTCTGCTAAAAGGTGGAAGAAAGGGGTACGGTTTTGGTTTTTTCATATTAATTTAGAAAAAAAAGGTGGAAGAAAGGGGTAGGGTTATGGGTTTTCCGTATTTGTCTACTAAAAGGTAGAAAAAAGAGGCAGAGTGTTGATTTTTCATATTATTTTAACTAAAAGGTGGAAGAAAGGGGCTTGGGTTTTGGTTAATCCCAAAAGGTGGGTACGGTTTTGGTTAATCCCAAAAAGCTAGGGGGTGTTTCGGAGCTTATTTTTTGGCTTTTCATTTTCATCTTTTTGGCTTTTTGACTTTTTGAATTATGATTATAATGTATTTTGAATTTAGTAGAGTGTTTGGATGATAAGTGCAAAATGTATTTGGCAACATGAGTAATGTTTGGGAGATATTGGATGAAAATGAATTATGAGTTGGTTTTTTGCTATTTTGCCCCTACCCATGTCGTAAAAATAAAACTCACGTTAAATAAAAATCACCCCCCCCCTCTCTCTCTCTACAGAGAACCCATCTTCTCCCCCTTTGATTCTGACTTCAAGAAGTTTATGGTTTGGGTTATTTGCCAAGATAGAGTCTGGCTTCCAGAATCAAATAGTTAGGGAGAACCCGTTTTCTATTGTGCCGTAAAATCGCAAACCCATCTTCGATTATGACGAATTGAAATCAAGTCTCAAATCTCAAACCCATCTTCTATTTTGCAATTGAGTTGATTTTACTGTCGTCGTTGTCGTGGAGTCCGATTTTGCCGTCGTGGAGATCGAGTAGTGGAGTTCAAATTTGTGGTTGTTGTCGTCGGAGAGTTGGAGTGTGGTTTCTTGACTGGTGAGATTATAACATTCATGGAAGGGGTTTTGGAGGATTATTGTGAAACAGGGGGTGTTTGGCTGGGCCATTTTTGCTTTTTTCAATTCTAATTTTTGGGTTTTGGGTGTTTGGCAGCAATAGGGAAAATGAGGTTTGAGGAAAATGGGTTTTGGAATTTCAAGTTTCTATAACAAAACGGAAAAAGAGGTTTTAGGGGCTTTTTGCATTCCCATTTTCCCATTTTCAATTTCAGCCATGCCAAAAAGACCAAAAGACCCTCTCTCTTTTCTATAAAACAGTTGAACTCAAAACCAAATTTTATGGGGTAGTGCCTTTTTTATAAATAAAAATAAAAATAAAAGGGTTAGTGGTTGAGGGTCACACTCCTTGTTTTTACTATCCACACTTTCTTTTTTGTTTTTTAGTATTGAAAGTGTATGCATTTTTTTTGCTAAACGATAATAAAAGAGAGTGAATAATAAAAAAGGGAGTATGAATATCAATTTTCAAAAAAAAAAATTACGAAAAACAGAACACTGAGTCCAATGGAGCAGATGAAAGTTATATTTTGGCTTCAAAACCAAAATTCTCTCCTTCAACGGGGAGCCATTTTGAGAGCAAAAACAATAGCTTGGTCATTCTTACAAGGGCTGTGATCTAGTGGCTCTTGGAAGCTATGAAACGGCTATATTTTGTGTTCTAATGTTGTAATGTTGAGATTATAAATTTCATCGCTTGCTGTACTGTTTGGTTTTCCCATTACTTTGGTTTAAACTTCATTGTTAATTTAATTTATAATTCAAAAATATTTTTGATGGAAAAGTAACAGCAAACAACAATTGAAATAAAAGAATATATTAAAAAAAAACGGGCAGTAAAGTGTTCATGTACATAGCAGAATTTCGGAATTAAATTTTAACTAAATTCAGCCCAAACATTATTTCTATTATTAATAATCGGGGGCAACATAGTAAAAAACCAATCTGTAACGCCCCGAATTTTGGGTACGTTAAATAAACATTTTTATTGAATAAATTAAGGAGAGTCTAGCTCATTATTACAACATAATTCTCACAAGAGTACTTTTATTCAACAAAAGAGGGAATAATCTAAGGTTAACTACTGCTCCGCCTCTTCCTCCATCCTTGCCAGCTCCTCGGCTCCGAAGGCCTCCAAGGTGTACTGTTCATGCTGCTCATCTATAAAATCTGACACATTATACCAGCGTCGCCCCCAGTATAATATGTCAGGGTCACCAAAAAGGTAACACCGTGAGCTACAGAAGCTCAATAGAATAATCCAACCCGCTAACCCTTAACTTACAACGAAGAGTCATATAAATAATTACACATGCTCATTCAACAACATAATTAACAATGACACATCCGCATTCATTATCTTGCTTACGTTGGTGTCATGCCTTTCTTTGTTTCTCCTACGCGACTCATCGTAAACCGTGCCACCATTTCATTTCGAAAATCATTTCTCATTCTTTGTTACCAACGGGCTACCAAGTCCGGCCACGTTATCAAATCTTGCATTGGCTCTTCTCCGCGGATAACCAAGCCCAATTACCAATGAAGCTACCACGTCCGGCTCCGTTAGCAATCTACACAATGGGCTACCAAGTCCGGCCTCATTCCGATTTTCGCAAGTCCACACAAAGGGCTACCACGTCCGGCCACCTTGCGGGTTTTCACAACTCACATAAGGCTACCAAGTCCGGCCATTATGTAGTTTCAAAAATCCTTTTTATCCATATCAACCACTCCCTAAGTGTCATGTTTCTACTTTTCGGTTCTCGTGTCTCGTAAGCATGCATAGACTCCGCGGCGGGACGAATCACTTTAAAGTAATCTTGAAACCAAACTAGCAAGATCATCCAATTCTATGTTACCTAATCGTACTCAAATTATTACTTAAAGCATAACGCCACATGTACGGACGCCCTTGGAGTGGAAAGCCACTTATGCTTTATCATCAACAAGTAATGTAAGCAAATATACATACATGCTCATAATCATCCTCAAGACAATAATATATTACAAAAATCCGTTCTTTCTTCCTTTGTGGAATTTTCAAAACAACATATGTTTATTGACGAGTTCATACATGAACAAGCAACTATTACGAGATCGAGCAATCAAGTAGTCATAAGATCAAAGTAAACTACGTAAAACAAATCATACCACACATGTGGCTTCATGCTCATACAATACAATATACTTAGAGGAAGTAGTTAGGGATTAACTACATTTAATTCAAACATGCATACAATTATACTTAGGGGTAGAGAGTAAGGACACTCTACCTTTCTTCTCGGCGGTAGAAAAAGACTACGAAAGTAAGACGGAAAGAAAGTCGGCACTCGAATGGCGTAACGGCTTACGATAAGCTTCCGAAAGCTTCGAAAGAGAAAGGTTTCTCTCAAAACTAGATCGTAACCTATACTACTACTACTTTAGGATCGAGGTGGTGGTCGTATAGTGGTTTAGTGGCGGAGATGAAAAGAAAGCTCAAGAACAAGCTAGAACTACTCAAGAACACTAAGAATTCTTATGCTTTCAAGGAGAGAAGTGGAGAATGGAAAGGTGTGAGTTCAAATGAAGAATGAGGTGAGTATTTATAGGCAAAGCACTCCCTCTCTCTCTCTCTCATAGCCGGCCACTCTCTCTCTCTTTTTCCCTCAATTTTTAAGTCAAGTAAATCAAGTTTGCTTGCAAGAAATAACCCAAAAACTAGGCATGCAAGGCTAGGATGTGTCCTTTGGATTGGATTTTGGAAGGTTGGCCAAGGAATTGGATTTGTTTCAAGTAAACAATGGGGTTTTGTACAAAGAAGGACAAGATTGGATAACATAGGTTATGCTTTCACTTGAAAGCATATCAAAATAGGACAAGATGATCAAAGCAAGGTCAATCAAAGGAAAGCACACATCACTCTCTCTCTCCCTCTCCCATCCGAATCTCTCTCTCTCTCTCCCATCTCTCTCTCTCTCTCTCCCACTTGTACCACTAGGAAAGTATATATATATACTAATATATACATATGTACTATGGGTCTTTCAAAATCTTGTATTTAAAACTAAATATGGATTTTCTTAATATAATATTGTAATACACACATGTTATGTACAATATTATATATATATATATACATACAAGTACACTCATATATATATATATATATATATATATATATATACACATGTGCCACACAATATCTATACTAGATATGACCTAGGACCAATATCTAATATAGTATTTTACTACTTTCAAAGTACAACCATTAAAATACTAACCTAATGTACTAATCCTATTTTAATCAAATATCACACATGGCAAATCTAGTCTTTGTATATAATAATAAGAGAATCCCATGGGAAATTAAATAATAACCCTTGTACTTTTGGCAAGACTAAGCTATTGTCCATTGGTTAATAAATCTCCTAACATTTGTTGTCCAATGGGTAAAAGAAATAAAGTACTATGCAAGATTTTCTAATTTAAACAATGCAATTAGGCACATGTTCCATATTAAAATACTAGATAATAGGTACTTTAGAAAATCCAATATTTTAAGACTAGGTACATGTACAATATATATTTTAGTCATAAAATCTTTTATGAGTAAATCTAGTACTTTAAAAATAATAAATCTAGTACTTTTGAAAGATTGACCCTATTATCCAATGGTTAATAAAATCCCTAACTTTTATGGACCAAAGGATAATGCAATAAAATAGATATATTCTTTCAAGTAAGATTTTCTTATTAAAATAAGGAAACAAGCACATGGCCCTTTACAATTATTATATACAAGTACACATAATTATAAAGCCAAGTACAACAATATCTAGACTAGATAAGTCACATTCCAATATCTAATTAACTATCCTACTACTTTCAAAGTACTAGGTACTAAATTAATAACCTAACATACATATTATACTTTAATGGATTTAACACACATGGCAAATCTATTATTTTATTCAACCCAATCTTGGTTGGCAAGTAAAGCTATTATCCAATGGATAATAGTTTCCCTAGCGGTTAATAACTAATGGTTAAGGATGGCAAGTACTTTGGTCTATCGTCCAATGGGTAATAACTCTCCTAGCGGTTAATACTAGAAAGTGTGATACTAGCACTAATACTATAGTTAAGTACTAAACTAATCTAATCTTGTACTTTGGAGGATTAACTAAGGTTTACCTATTGACCAATGGGTAAAGGAAACCCTAACGCTATTGTCCAACGGATAAATATTACCCTAGCCTTTATCGACCAATGGATAAAGACAAAAAGGGTAAAATGGTCCATCTAGGGTTAGGGAGAAGTGATTGGGCATTAGGCTATTCTAACTAATTGGTTAAAGACTAACGATACTCAATCTAGGCTTTCATTGCTCGAGTGGTATTTTGGTTTTATTTAGGAGGAAATCGCCTAATAACGGAATATTAAAGCCCGACGGTGCCAAACGCCAAGGCAAGGCGTGAGTGTGGCCAAGGCAGCCTGGTGGCCAAGCGGTGGTCAAAGTAGCCCGGTGGCAAAGCAGTGGCCAAGGCGGCCCGTTAGCAAAACGGTGGCCAAGGCGGCCTGCTAGCCAAGCGGTGGCCAAGGTGGCCCGTTAGCCAAGCAGTGGCCAAGGCAGCCCGCTAGCCAAGCAGTGGCCAAGCGGTGGCCCGTTAGCTGCTAAAGGGCAAGGCAGCCCTAGCCAGCTGCAAAGGCTGCCGTGGCTGGCGCGCCCGTTAGCTGCAGGCTGCCGGTGGCTGAGCAAGGCAGCCCAAAGAACGCCAAGGCAAAAGCAAGGCGCCACCCGACGCCAAGGCGTAGCCCAGCAACGCCAAGGCAGAGCACCCGACAGTGACCCGACGCCTAGGCGAGGCAGGCCCGACAGCGAGCCGACGCCAAGGCAGCCTAGCCAAGCCAAAGCAAGGCAGTCAAGTCAACGGTTAAGGCAAAGACTAAAATTTAACCACTTTGGCATCGATGCAACGCTCTAGGTTAGGAAAATGTAACTAAGCCAAACGGTAGTTAGGGTTGCTAACTAATCGGTTGCCATGTAGGATTTCCAGTCGAGAAATATAATTCTAGGATTTTACTACAATTACCAAGTTACTATACCCAGGTCTTAATAGGCATACTCGTCTTTAGAAAATGACCTTAATGCCCGGGCGATGAATTCAATCTCCTAAGTCATAAACCTAATTATGACGGATTATTAATCGCTAAAAGGGATTTATAAAATAAATAAAGAATTTTCAAATATAATAACAAAATTTTATAAGTCAATAACGACCGATTTTTGGATGTTTAAAAATGAAATCCAAGTATTAAAATAAAATTCAAATTTTTAGCGAAATTTTTATTGACCAAAAATCAGGGTCGTTACACAATCCATAATTCATTTTCATTCCATATCTTCCAAACACTACTCCTACTATAAAATGCATTCTGCATATATCATCCAAACACTCTGTAGGGAGGTAATCCCGAACAGGTACAAGGTGTGGCCGAACACGTGGTACGTGGGGCCCAGAATCAATATAGCCAGAGTATCCGCCGTGCAATACGGTGACCGGCAGTAGGGACCGGAGACACGTGAGGTCCCAGGTCCAAGACGCCCGAGCAGGGGTATGGTCCAAAGAGCAAGGGAAGTTGCTGGACCAGTCGCATGGAAGAGGGACCGATGATATGAGAGATCACTGGTCCAGACAGTCTGTTCGGCAACGAGGAGGCCGAACAGGAGCAGCATTTTGGAGGAGATGCTCCAGAAGGGTCCAGAAATGGCATGTGCCCAGTAAGGAAACAATATCTGGAGAAGATACCCAACGGAATGGGGTGAACGGCCAATTAAGGAAAGAGTTCCTAAATGGTCTAAAAGGAAATATGCAGTTATGGGAATGAGAATCCCTGATGTTCTGGGTTCCCTTTACGAGAAAGGAAGCTTAGGGCAGCAAGATGGCTTGGACAACAAGTAGACGTGTGTCTATATATACATGAGGTTAACCTAGAGGTAAAGGTACGCAATTCTTGGTTATTTGCTCATTACCTACTGAGAATTAGGGTTTTTACTAGTACGAGACACTAACTTAGGCATCGGAGGGCCTTTGCCACGAGACGGCAAAGGTGCGCTCACCCGTTGTTTGTTTTACAGGCTCAACTCCGGCGGTGTGGTAGGGTTCCGGTGTAGAACGAGAAGTAGCCATTACGATCAAGGTGCTGTTTGAAGGCCCATTTGTTTTCCTGCACTTAGAAATGGCGCCGTCTGTGGGAAACGAAAGAGGTCCCTTTGAAAAAGCGACCATGGTGGAGGAAGATCCAAAGACCCCAGTTGACCCGAATAATCAACTAGGTGGGGGAGGAGACAAGTCCCCGCCGGATCCTCCAAGAAAACCTGATGGCGGGCGAGCGGGGAGGACCACGAGTAAGGACCGCCCCCTGGCAGTCCATGGCGACTCCAGAAACAGAGACGGGCGAACGGCAACGGGATCCACGAGAAGGAGTAAATCCCGCCGTGAGAGGGAGTCGGTGGCACGTTCGAAAAGCGTGCAAAGCCGGGAAGATATCCTGGACAAAAAGAGACAGGAGATAGAGGAGTACACTCGTCTGATTAAAAGGCGAGAGTATGAGATTCAACAGTTGCAGAGGATACGAGAACATCCAGAGGATTCTGGACTTTCACGAAGGAGATCCAGGAAAGGACGGTTGGATATGACGGAGTACAAGAGGGCTTCTTCACGAAAGAGAAGGAGCAGGAGTCTCACTCCAAAGAGGTTGAGGGCTTCTTCACGAAAAAGGAGAAGCAGGAGCAAGAGTTCCTCCCCCGAGGAAAAAGGGAGCAGGAAGCACCACAAGGATAGGTACGAGAGGCCTGATTCCGATTGGGAAAGACATAATGCCAGGGTTGCAAAGGTGTCAGAGGAGGGGACCATGTCTGCACGAGAAGCAGCACGGAGAGCCCTTAGCAGTATAGCAACTTCCCCTTTTGCAAAGAGATTGCAGGGGGCAAGATTGCCGAGCAGGGTTAAGCATGGGACGTTTATCCTGTACGAGACCAACGCAGACCCGGTGGCACACATACAGCATTACCAGCAGGCGATGTTTATGCACGTTGGTGATGACGCGATCATGTGCAAGATGTTCCCATCTAGCTTGGGAAAGGTGGCCCTGTCATGGTTCCACAAGTTGGGGCCGAACACCATACGAGGATGGAGACAATTGGCCGAGGAATTCACTGCTCGGTTCCTGACGAGCAGGAAGCCTCCCAAAACTTTTGAAAGTCTCTCAGTCATGAAGCAAGGAGAGAATGAGCCGATCAGAGACTACGCCAAGAAGTATTGGGAGACTTTCAACGAGATTGAAAGTTGCAGTGAAGAGTATGCAATAGCAACGTTCAAAACTGGGCTACCTGTTCGGGGAGAGCTGCGAAAGTCCCTAAACATGAGTCCAGTGAGCACGCTGGCAAAGCTGATGGAACGGATTGAGCAACATGCCAGGAACGAAGATGACATACTACGGGAGGATGGCAAGTTGAGTGCCGAGCAAGTCAAGGGACCCGCAAAGAAGGCGGATAAACCTGAGCCCAAGACCTACAGAGAGAGGAAGGAGCAAGGGCAGACTAAGAAAGAGTCGTACCGGGAGAAGCATGCCCCCGACCCAAAGTCCTTCTCTATGACAACGGTTCGGAAAGAACCGATTTATCGGGTTCTTTATCGAATAAAGAACCGCCCATACTTTATGTGGCCTCCACGGTTGGAGGGCGACAAAGATGTAAGGAGGGCTACAAGTCAGCACTGCAGTTACCACAAGGACTGGGGTCACATGACGGAGGACTGCGAGATGTTTAAGTAGCATCTTGATGACCTGGTCTCACGTGGGTATTTGAAGGAGTTCATCCAGGAGGAGCATAAGGGCGCCGAGAAGGCAATGGAACTGGATTACGAGCAAAATTCGAGAGGCGTGATCCATATGATTCATGGATTGGCCACACCTTATACGAGAAATGAGGTGAGATTGCTCCAAAGGCAAGCAAAACACGACCAGCACGTGATGCGGTTGGGAAAGAAACGTGGACGCGAAGCAGAAGGGTGCGATGAGGGCATAGTCTTCACGGACGAGGACCTGGGAGGAGTTCAGGTGCCACACAATGATGCCCTGGTCATAACCTTACGAATCGGGGAGTATGACATGGAGAGAATCCTGGTGGATTCAGGAAGCTGCACCGAGGTGCTTTATTACGACGTATTCAAGAAATTGGGATTGGCACAAGCAGACTTGGTACAGTCAGTAACTCCGTTGGTTGGGTTCAGTGCAGGGGCAGTTTGGCCGCTGGGTAAGGTGACCCTCCCTGTTCGGGCAGGAACAGTGGTACTCAGAACCGATTTCCTGGTAGTGGATGTGCCCTCTTCCTATAATGCGATTATAGGAAGGACTTGGTTGCATAAGATGAGGGCAGTCTCATCCACCTACCATCAGATGGTGAAGTTTCCAGGATCCACTGGAATAGAGAAAATAAGAGGGAACCAAAAGACAGCCCAACAGTGCTTGGTTTCCATAATCAAGAAGGCACCCAAGGCACAGTTGGTGCAGACTGTCGAAGTTACCGACCAACCGACCATCGAGGATGTCGGAGGGGATCCCGCCGAGAAAGTGGTGGAGGGATTGAAGAAAATCCAGATCAACGAGAATGATCCTGAGAGGTATTTCCTGATTGGGGAAAAACTGTGCAAGGAAGAGGAGGAAGAGTTGGTGAAGTTTCTCAAAGAACACGCCGATGTGTTTGCTTGGGTGCCCGAGGAAATGCCTGGGGTGGATGCAAACGTGATTTGCCACCACCTGAATGTGGACCCACAACACAAGCCCGTGATGCAGAAGAAAAGAAGATCAGCCGTGCAGCATGTGGATGCTGTTATCGAGGAAGTCGACCGTTTACTTGAAGCAAAGGCGATACGAGAGGTTTACTATCCCGAAGTGGCTATCCAACACAATAGTGGTGAAGAAGAAGAATGGGAAATGGCGGGTTTGGCGTCGATTTCACAGATCTGAACAAGGCTTGTCCAAAAGACAGTTTTCCCCTGCCCAGGATAGATCAGTTGGTGGATGCGACTGCTGGATACGGGCGTATGAGCTTCCTCGACGCTTATCGAGGATATCACCAGATAGCCATGTATGGCCCCGATCAGGAGAAGACGTCCTTTATTACGCCACGAGGGCTGTACTGTTATAGTGTCATGCCCTTTGGCCTGAGGAACGCTGGAGCAACTTATCAGAGACTAGCAACGATTATGCTAAAGAAGCTGCTCGGCAAGACCATGGAGGTGTACATAGATGACATGGTGGTTAAAAGTAAAGAGAAACGGGACCACGTCGCTGATCTAAAGGAAGCTTTCGAGATTCTAAGGGAGTACAAGCTGAAACTCAATGCCTCGAAATGTGCGTTTGGAGTAAGTTTCGGAAAATTCCTGGGTCACCTGGTGACCATTAGAGGGATAGAGGCAAATCCCGATCAAATTACAGCTTTGCAAAAGCTACAAAGTCCAAGGACCACGAAGGAGGTCCAGAGATTGACGGGGATGGCGGCAGCCCTTAACAGGTTTATTAGAGCGACAAGTGTAGACCTTTCTTTCAGCTGTTGAAGAAAAGAGAAGGATACGAATGGGGAGCGGAATGTGAGCAGGCATTCCAAGACCTGAAGAAGTACTTGGCGGCAGCCCCGCTTCTGTCCACTCCTGAGCCTGGTGATATCCTAACCTTGTACTTAGCAGTATCAGAGCATGCTGTTAGCGCAGTCTTATTGAGGAGCAAGGGATCCGAGCAAATCCCTGTCTATTATGTGAGCAAGACGCTACTCGACGCAGAGACGAGATATCTGCCCCTTGAGAAGTTGGTCCTGGCATTAAGGACGGTGACTAGGAAGTTGCCCCATTACTTCCAAAGTCACAAAGTGGTGGTTTACACAGAGTTCCCGTTGAAGTCATTGCTCTGAAAGGCCGATTTCTTGGGACGAATATCAACCTGGTCAGTGGAGTTGAGCCAGTATGATATTGAATATAAACCGCGCACGGCAGTTAAAGGGCAAGTTTTAGCATATTTCGTGGCAGAGTTTTCTCCCACAGTTGCTCCACTGCCTCCTATGAGAATGGAGCAGTGGGTCGAGCAATCAGCCGACAAACGAAGGGCATCCGCCGAGCAGGATCCTTTGGAATGGAAACTTTTCGTTGATGGATCCGCATGCAACACCGGATCAGGAATTGGAGTTGTGCTTTTCCCTCCTAAAGGAGGTATGATCGAGTTGTCCCTGCGCCTGGGTTTCAGTGCGTCAAACAACGTGGCGGAGTACGAGGCACTCCTGGCTGGGTTAAGGAGCGCAAGAACCTTGAAGGTAAAAAGGATTCGAGTATTCTGTGATTCACAGCTCGTGGTGAATCAGCTGTCTGGGGAGTATGAGGCCCGGAATGAGAAGATGGCAGCCTACGTGGAGGCAGCCAAGGATTTGCTTGATACCTTCGAGAAGGTACACATCGAGCAGATAAGCTCGGCGTAACGCCCACGCCCACTGGCTTGGTTGGCAGCGGCCGTGCCAACAGAGTTTAAGAGGAAAGTGGCAGAGTGGACTATCTTGCTAAGCCGAGCATTGGGAGAAGTGTGGAATTGGTCTTGGGCGTGAACCAAGGACCGGGTTGGATGGATCCAATAGTGGAGTTCCTACGAGACAGGACACTCCCCACAGATAAAGAGGCTCACAAGATAAAAACAAAATCTGCAAGGTTTTGGCTATCGCTGAAGGAAGTTGTACAGAAAGTCCTTCACCGGACCATACTTGCTTTGTGTGCATCTCGAGATGGTGCAGAAATTCCTCCATGAAATACATGAGGGAACGTGTGGAAGTCATGCAGGTGGGAGATCCATTGCTCACCGTGCAATCACACAGGGTTACTGGTGGCCGCACATGCAAGAAGATGCAAAGGTATATGTGAAAATCTGCGAGAAGTGTCAGAAGTTCTCACCTATGATCCGAACACCAGCCGAAGACCTGGTGCCCTTGACAAGTCCCTGCCCGTTTGCACAGTGGGGAATGGACATCGTGGGTCCACTTCACAAGGCTACTGGGAACAGGAAGTTTCTGTTGGTGGCAACGGATTATTTTACCAAGTGGATTGAAGCAGAGCCACTGGCAAAAATCACAGAACCTATGATAGAAAGGTTCGTGTGGAAGAACATCATCACTCGATTTGGAGTACCATATTCCTTAATCACTGATAATGGGTCGCAGTTCCAGAAAAAGTTCAAGGCTTTTTGCGCCCAGTATGGAATAAGGAACTACTACTCCACACCAGCCTACCCTCAGAGCAATGGGCAAGCGGAGGCGTCCAACAAGACTATACTTGACGGGATCAAGAAAAGATTGGACAAAGCAAAAGGCAAGTGGCCTGACGAATTGCCACTGGTCCTGTGGGCACACCGAACAACTCCTAGGAGGTCTACGGGAGAGACCCCCTATTCGCTAGCGTATGGAACAGAGGCTGTGATTCCATTGGAGGTTGGTTTGCCGACCAACAGGACCACATTGGTGGAAAGTGGGGGCAATGACAGAGCCCTGGAAATCGAGCTGGACCTCGCCGAGGAGAGGGGAGAACGAGCTCTGGTGCACCTGGCTTCGTACCAGGAGCAGTTGATGAAAAGCTACAACAAGCATGTTCACCTATGAGAATTTGGTGTTGGAGACCTTGTGTTAAGAAAGGTGCTCGGCAACACCAAGGTGGCCAACGAGGGAAAGTTGGGGGCCAATTGGGAGGGCCCGTATCGAATTACAGAAGTTGTGGGCATAGGGGCATATCGATTGGCAGACCTGGACGGGAACCCGGTACCAAGGCCCTGGAATGTTCATAACTTGAGGAAGTTCTACGTGTAAAGGACTTCGATTTCATTTTTATTCTATTTTAGAAGCACATCGTGATTGTGTGGGAATTACGAATAAAATTCCCTTGTGTTTCGTTTTACTAGTTGCAAGGGGTACGCATAACGCCCCCTTGAGTTCTTTGAATTATGAATAAAATTCCCGGATTTTGGTAAACAAACACTGTTTTTTACGAGTTCTTCTTTCGTTATGCTTTAAATACGAAGTCAAGCCAAATCCTTAGTCCTCACTCCGTATTGGGGAGCAGAGGTGTAGGGTAACTGAATGAAATTTCGAATATTTCAAAATTGAACCAAGTACGAATATACTTGTTTGTTGCTCGGGTACGAATACACCCAGAGTTATACCAAGTACGAATATACTTGTTTGTTGCTCGGGTACGAATACACCCAGAGTTAAATTAAGTACGAATATACTTAACCATTTGCTCGGGTACGAATACACCCAGAGTTATACCAAGTACGAATATACTTGTCTGTTGCTTGGGTACGAATACACCCAGAGTTAAACTAAGTACGAATATACTTAACTATTTGCTCGGGTACGAATACACCCAGAGTTTTACCAAGTACGAATATACTTGTCTATTTGTTCGGGCACGAATATACTTGACTGTTTGCTCGGGTATGAATACACCCCGGATGTATACGAGGTCATGCACACTGTTCTCAAGCACGAATATGTTACCAATTCCAAGTACGAATAGACTTGTTTACTTGAACGGGTGCGTGCCCACACGAATTTACAACACAACCTGAGTACGAATATACTGGGGAAAGTTTCCAAGAATGAAACGTACGAGCTGCATACGTGAACATGCAGTAATATCTAGAGTTCGAACAAGCTTGAGAGTTGATCGGGTACGAACAGACCCTGGATACACACAAGTACATGTATTGGTGGGCATGTTACGAATGCGACAAAGCATTGTTCAAAGGTACGAGAAACCTGCGACAGTAAAAACATGAATACAACTGAATCATCAGCAGGCACGATGAGACCTGGGAAGTATACGTGAACATAAATCAAGCTGAGTACAAAGACATTTAGCACATAGAGCCACCTGCACTGAAGAAAGGCCACGAAGCACTGAAGAAAGGCCACGAAGGGCCGGCCAAGCACGTTCGTGCCACGAAGGGCCGGGCAAATTAAAGTTTAGGCCAAACAGGGCCATCCCAAAACATAAAAGGCCACGAAGGGCCAAAACCAGCAAAATTAAAGTATTGGGAAATGTATCAGTGCCGCGCAGGGCAATACCAATGGCCACGCAGGGCCAGTCAAAACTGATTAAAAGTTCCAATTGTTATCACTACGAAGAGTCCAACTTACTCTTCGATTGTCAGGTCCTCAATGACAGGGGGGGTTGGAGCAGTTTGAGAAGAGGACGGAGCGGTCGTGTCCTCCACTACTGTGGACAATTCTGGGATGCCACCACCAGCTTCCTTCTGGCCAGCAGCAGCGTCATTCAACATAGCATTTGCTTCATTCTCTACCTGCTCGTTGATTTGAGCGTCTTGTGTTCCCTCTGCAGCGTTTCCTTCCTCTACCTCATCCTGCTCCTCAACGACTTGGGTGCTCGGGAGATCAATCTCCGTCCAAAGGGGAGAAGAATCTGCTGCACCAGATTTCTTGAGGCATGCCAGCCAGCCAGCCTCGAAGATTTGATCTTGAATCCCGGGCATTTGGTCGACGTAGCTTTCAGTGGCCACGCGGATTCCCTCATTGTGGCCTTGATTGAAGGCAGCCTTGGCCTCATTCTTGCTCGCCTCCAGCTCTGTGAGGGTCTGGTTCAAGCTATCCTCGGCCCCCTCTAGTTTGTTCCTAAGCTCATCCGCAAGCGAGCGGGCCTGATTTCTTTCCCTTTCCAACCTGACGATTGTGTTCTGAAGCTTGGCGTTCTCACTGGCCAATCTGGCACGTTGAGGCTCGGATTGACCGAACCTCTGGGCCATAGCCACCATTTTTTGCATCGCCTGGACAGACACATGATTAGACAAATGGCAGGAATAAGCAATTTGAAGCCATTAGCATGAAGAAATGGGTATGATGGCTTTACCTTGACTTGGTGGCTCATGAAAGAGCCGAGAAAGTTGTCCGGGGAGCTGGCAATCTCCTTTTGCATATCCCCAGGAAGCATGAATGCTTGGGACAATGCAAGTGCGGTGCCTTCAGACTCCACACTGTCGCGGACGGTGACTGGCCGTCCACCGTGAGTGAATTGAGGAGTCCAGAGAGGTGTTGGAGGTGCTGTGAGTTGAGACGAAGGCTGTTCGATAGAGGATGTCTCCAACCGTTGACGCTTGTCACGGTGGCTGGCTTCAATCTCCTCGGGGGAGAAGCCAGGAGAAACATCTGGTTGAGCTGGGCCACGGCGGCCATGAGAAGGCGCCGAGCTCAGAGCACGTCCGCGACCACGAGATGTGCCGCGGCCCCGTGCACGACCAGCCCCCGGGATGTTGAGGAGGCTGCTGAGGTTGATTGGCTGCTGCATCTCTTGAGTAGAGGGAGATGGAGAGTACCCACTTGAGGATGTGGAGGTTTCCTCGGCAAGTTGGATTGGTTCGTTGGGAAGAGGAGGGGTCCGAGAACGCCTCTCTTCTTGTTGTTCGGGCTGTTGAGCTGAGGGATCTGGGACGATAGGATTGTCCGCTGCTCGGATCCGCCGATCAATGAAACCGCCGTACGAAGCCCTATAGCTCAGAAGAACCTGCGCTGCTCTTGCTCGGCCAGCCAAGCACGTGCCTTGCCCGTTGAAAGCAAGTGCACGGTTGATATCAGTAACGTGGACCTGGGGGGTAATGATGGCGTGCCCCTGGTTGACGTTCGATGCTGCAAATACAAGAAAAATTGGCAGTTAGTGAAAGCAAAAAGAAGACGGTGCAAAACGAAATTTTGCTCGGCAATAAAGTTCTACGAGAAAGGGACTAACGTGGGGTGCCAAATCTGTGCGGCGCGTGAAAGCCGATGACCCTACCATCTTCATCCCTGGGCTTGAAATTCCCTGTGACGATGAGGAAGTCATCATCGTCTCCTCGGGCAGAGTCAGGTTGTTCTAGCACGAGCCTTTTTCTGGAATCCCTACTCTTGAGGTAGTAGGTCAGGGCATCCTTGATTCTGGAAATACTATACAGGTGGTGTATGTCGTTCAAACCTAAGGATGTGCCTAGCATTTGGTTCAGGGCGTTGATGCCCATAACGACCCTAAAGAAGTTGGCTGAAACTTGCATAGGGGATAGTCTATAGTGGGCTAAAACCTGGCGGAGCAGTGGTGCCAGGGGAAACCTGACGCCGCCTTCAACCACGGCGACGACAGGAATGTGAAAAGTATCGTTATCGAAACTCTCACGAATGGCATTTTCAGAGGCTAGTGTGGTGGCCACGTTGTCAGGAATCTCGTAACGAGATCTGAACTCAGCCATCCGCTGAGGGGTGTCGCAATGACTACGAAATCTACCCATACTGAGAATTATGGGTATAGGTTTTCTAAAAGAGAAATGGGTACGAGAAACCCTAAGGGGACTATGATAGTTCTAAATTGACGATGAAGACTGAGCAGAAAGGGGGAATAAGAACTTACGAACAGGAAGAACCCTAGAATCGGAATGAAACCCTGAGATGCGAACGGTGCTTCAATGGCGGGAGCACTTGGGCGTGTTCTCTGCAGAGGGAAGATGGAAAGAGAAAAGTGGGGTTTGAAATGGGGACGAAAACCCAAGTATACCCCAGCAAAAGGGGGTGACGTATGAGAAACGTCACCCCAGACGCCGTTTGGGCGCTCCGTTCCCCGAAACGTCTGCTCGCATTTAATACGGGCGGCACAGAGCATGCCACGTGTAAAGGTGTTAGCTGGAAAAGCCTGTGCAGACCAAACGACGAGGCGTTTAGGTTGGGCTAATGATGAGTTTGCACCAAGTACGAGAAACATAGGTGCAGGAGCAAAGGACGAGAACCTTGCTCGGTGTTTAGAAGCTTTGCTCGTCATATTAAGAGAAAATAACGAGTAAAGCTGGGGAGCCATTCTAGGGAGGTAATCCCGAACAGGTACAATGTGTGGCCGAACACGTGGTACGTGGGGCCCAGAATCACTATAGCCGGAGTATCCGCCGTGCAATACGGTGACCGGCAGTAGGGACCGGAGACACGTGAGGTCCCAGGTCCAAGACGCCCGAGCAGGGGTATGGTCCAAAGAGCAAGGGAAGTTGCTGGACCAGTCGCATGGAAGAGGGACCGATGATATGAGAGATCATCGTCAGATAAATTGCTCGGCAACGAGGAGGCCGAACAGGAGCAGCATTTTGGAGGAGATGCTCCAGAAGGGTCCAGAAATGGCATGTGCCCAGTAAGGAAGCAGGATCTGGAAAAGATACCCAACGGGAATGGGGTGAACGGCCAATTGAGGAAAGAGTTCCTAAATGGTCTAAAAGGAAATATGCAGTTATGGGAATGAGAATCCCTGATGTTCTGGGTTCCCTTTACGAGAAAGGAAGCTTAGGGCAGCAAGATGGCTTGGACAACAAGTAGACGTGTGTCTATATATACATGAGGTAAACTTAGAGGTAAAGGTACGCAATTCTTGGTTATTTGCTCATTACCTACTGAGAATTAGGGTTTTTACTAGTACGAGACACTAACTTAGGCATCGGAGGGCCTTTGCCATGAGACGGCAAAGGTGCGCTCACCCGTTGTTTGTTTTACAAGCTCAACTCTGGCGGTGTGGTAGGGTTCCGGTGTAGAACGAGAAGTAGCCATTACGATCAAGGTGCTGTTTGAAGGCCCATTTGTTTTCCTGCACCTACACACTCTACCAAATACAAAATACATTCTCATCATAATCTCAAAAGCCAAAAAGGCAAAAAGTGAAAAATGAAAAGCCAAAAAATTGGCTCCCAAACACCCCCACAGTGAGGGTATGGTGGTCTTTTTGTGTGGCTTTTGAATGAGAATGGAAAATCGGAAATGGGAAAAGCTCCTCCAAGCCTCTTTTTCACTTATCTTCTCCATTGTTCCAATCTCAAAACCCATTCTCATAGAATGAGTTCTCTGTTTTTCAGCCAAACAGTCAAAATGGGAAAAGGGGAAACAGAAAATGCAAAAATCAGCCTCCCAAACAGGCCCTTTGTATGTTTTGACCTCAAAAGGGGTGGTATCCTTTTATGGGTTTTTCTTAATTGCTAAGAGTTACTGGGGAATACTATCCTAGTAGGTTAGTGCTGAGAAGGTCCTATTTCTCTTTGCCCACTAAAAGTGGAAATAAAAGCTCAAGGTGGACTAGCTTGGTGAGGGCTATGAGGTCTGGTGGGTCTCTCGTAAAGTATAGGATGTTTCAATTATAACTTCAAACTGTTTGGTGCTGCTGTTTCTTCCAATAATGTGAGGGCCATGTAATGTGGGGGTATAAGTGGCACCTAGTTCTTAGAGAAAGAGAATAAGTGGGAAAAAAAATTTGGAAAAGTGAGTTTTATTTTTATGTGGGTCCTCAATGTAATCTCTTTGAAGCGTTTAGTTATGAATTACAGAAATACCATAAGTTGTATGTGTGTGGACTGTGGACGTGGAAGACATTTGAGGTGCAAGTGTGAATGCGTGAAGTAATCTACTGAAAGAGAGAGAAACAAGAATGGAAAGAGAGGAATACGTGGAGGGCTAATACACAGAGAGATGGCGTGTTGTCCATGCATATGTATCTCTATGGCTTTTGTCTCTTTTGGGGACTTGGACTTATTTGAAAAGAAGAAAATAAAAGCACAAGACAAAAAGAATTTGTTTTGGACATGTGTCGTGATTTTGGATTCTTTTGATGAGTGAGGTTTGGATTATAAATATACTGAAGGAAAGGTGGGTACGGGGGGTTACAGGGGGAAAACAAGAGCCTTGGGGAGAGAAAAGGAAAATATGAGAGGAAATGGAAAAGAAGAGAAACGAGAATAGGAGAGAAGATTAATTAGTGGGAAATAGCTTATCAGATACGAAATTGCATGTTTTGTAAAATTTGAGGAAGTGGGTGTTGGTGTTTCATTTGTTACCTGTTGTTTATTGATTTGGGTTGTGGAGCTTGAGGGTTAGGGGCGTTACAATTAGTATCAGAGCGTAGGCGGTAGGTCTTACATGGGATCTAGTGGGTGGTTAGAGTGCGCAGTAGGAATTTATGGGTTCGGTAAGTTGTTCTCAAATCTAACACAGGTGATGGAGGGATATGGAGTAATGGTGCATGAGGATGATACACCAGGTTAATCCTTTTATGTGAGCACATGATAATGGGGTTTATGGTAAGGGAAATGTTTGCTATAGTTTCTTATATAAAAAATTGGTGGGAGGTCCACTATAACATGTTTGTAACCCACTAGGTCCACTGATCAAATCTCTAACCCACCAAGTCCACTATTATGTATTTGGTAAGGCCTAAAGTCCACTGCATTTAAAAAGGGAAATAGTGCTTTACAGATTTACCCTTCCATTCAAATCCCATCAATTTAGCCCATTATCCTCCCATTATCCCTTCTAGTTTTGAAATCAAAATCCCATCAATTTAGCCCATTTATCACGCCAATCACGGGTCTCTCTCTCTCTCTCTATTTGGAATGCTGATCATATATGACGTTATATATTCTCCTTTTTAAGAGTTACATATTTATTTGTAACGTTGTACAGATTTTGATATATGACCATGTATTTCGATTATTTGAATAAATATATAAGGTTATATAACATGTATCATCATATAACCATATTAAATCACTTATTGATTTGGTCCACGCAGTTGCCTCTCCGACTTGGAGTTTTCTGAATAAATATATAAGGTTATATAACGTTATATAAGTACAATAACGTTAACATACCATATATTTTGGATTCGTTCATCAGTTCACATTGAACGTGAGATACTTACATTTTACATGAGATATTTACATTTTACATTATATGTTTATATTTGTTAAGCCGCTGCGCGGACCAATTCATATAAGGTTATCTACGGTTATATATATGATTATGGTTATATGTTTATGCATATATATGTTCAAGTTTTAACAAGTATCAATCGTTGAAACCATTACATCCACCAATCAAACATCTAGTGTTCAAAATAATTAAAAAATAAATTCAGAGTCTGCTATTGTTCAACTACATAGTTATAAATTTGATCAATAGATTTACAAAACGGATTCAGACTCTTTTGAATAGCAATATGAAAACAAGAGAAAGAAATTACACCAAAAGACTTTAACCAAATTAAAACTCTAAATCTAATGTTCTTGGCTGTCTTGTCAGGATCAACGATCCTAATATGGCTCTTCAACTTCATGAGGTACCTTTGGTAGAAGGATTTGATGTGGAGGGCTCTTCTGAGGTTGGAGTTCATTCTAAACTCCATTATCACGGTGTCATTATGGTGACACTCCAATTTGCAATAAATTGGATTTGGCACTTCATCAAACCATATCCCTATTTCTTTTGGATTCGTCATTTCTGCACATTACAGAAAAAAAGGATTCAAGAATTCGTATATTACCATATATGTTTCATGATATCAGCTGTCAAATAAAAACCTAAACGTTATATGTCTCAAGATACACTATAACAGAAAAATCACAATATGATGACATGATACAAGGTGCAGAATTGGATATATAACCATATATATTCACAAAACAAAATGACAACCAAAACAAAATGATATATGTAAACTTCCAAAAAGAGAATATATAACGTCATATAATGTTACGCTATATATAACCATATATATTCACAAAATAAAATGACAACCAGAACAAAATGATATATGTAAACAACTAAAAGGAGAATATATAACGTCATATAATGTTACACTATAACATTACAATGTTATATGTTATAACCTAATGTTATATGTTTACATTTGTGGGCAGCATGCCCTTGGAAAAGAGGATTTCGTTCCTCGTTTTGCCAAAGCGGCCCGATAGATCGAGGGAGCGCGAGCGGAGAAGCAGGCGCTCGCAAAACACAGAGTCGCCACCTGGGTTTGAAGGTCCGTCACCCAAGGAACCGTATTTCGAAGCACCTGCCGCGCTATTTGATTTGAAAAAGTGAAGGAACCAGTCCGTCATAACCATATCTTGGTTCGGGAGCCAGGTTACGAGAGGGGAAGGTTTTTAAGGCACCCCTCTCGCCCAATCCGGAGATCGGTCTCTACTTAGGCATTTCGCAAATGTTTGTGATTCGAATTCTTCTTTAACCAATTTTAAGCCAATTAGGGCGGGGAACAGTTAATCGGGGATTAAGACTGTAACACTTTGCAAGATGTGATTGAATACAGTATGGATGGTTGGCAAAATATGAAATGGGATAAAACCCTACCCTCTGATGAAAGATGAACCAAGCTGCTCAAGAATGAGTGTAACACATGATAGCCACCTTTGCATGCATGGATCTACGTGCATGCAAAGACAACAATCGCGCGATACCCTTACGCCCTCGCGCAAGGGTTCATACCTCACCACAGGTTGAAGTTTATCCCCTTCTGGGCTCTGGAAGGACCAGTGCACACCCAGGGGACAAACCAAGCAGTTTATATAGACTGAAAGTAAGTAATTAAGACTAATTATTACAAACAGGAACTAAACAAATTGAAATACAACCCCTAAACAGTGGGGGTATCAAAACAAAGGCCAAGGGCCAAGCTGCTCATGCAAGGGCAGCTACTGGAAATCAGAGGACCGTCGCGCGAGACAGTGAGTCCCTCGCGCGAGTGTCTTGACTGGATTTCCAGGAATTGCTTTGCATGTTCTGAGCTCTGGCACAGATCCAGATACAACCCAGAAGCATCCCAACAAAGTAAATAAGCAAGAAAAGCTAGTCTATGTGTTTTAACATGCTGAGCAATGAGCTAAAAGGCCTATCATACTTCAAAAATAAATAATAACATGATAAAACAAGAAAACCTAGCATCCCCAAACCCCACGAGGACTGTCGCGCGAGACAGTGGACTGTCGCGCGGGAGTGTGAGTCACTCGCGCGAGGGTATGCTTGAACCAATTTCTTGTAACTCTGCTGACTTTAGGACCAGAACTGGTATTGATTACCAATCCTGGCCCTCGACACCCTCAGGACAAAACAGTAGATAGAAGAAGGTGTTTATACCTTTGCTTGGAAGGTTTTGGAAAGGTTTGAACAAATTGGAGAAGCTTGTGATGGAAAATAGAGTGAAGAAAGGTATAGGATGTGAGCTAGGGTTGAGAGCCTTTGTGCTTGCAAGGGTTCTCAATCTCCTAAACTTTCAAAGTTGGTGAATTTTTGTGACTTAGTGACCCTTTCAAAGGAAGAACAAGGGGGGTATTTATAGGAGAAGCCAAGGGCCAAGGGTGGTGGCAAACACCCCCTTAGGACCAAACATGGTGACTAAGCTTGGTGGAAAAGGTGATGGGGAGAGGTTGTGAGGGTGGAGAGCCCAAAGCCTCGTGATCGCCACAGCCCGAGGAGAAAACGGGTTCAACTAGCCTCAGCAGACCCCGTGCAAGCAACCAAGTGGCCGGCAAAGGTGACAAAGGATCGGAGTGAACCATCACTACGAGACAATGAGACAACTCGTGGCGAGGGTCCCAAATGTCGCGCGTGGGTCAACGAATAAACATTTGACTTTGACCACACTGGACAGCACACCATCGCGCGAGGAATGACTTCCACGCGAGGGTCAACTTCTGCACTGTGGTTTGACCGGTTTTCTATTTCCTTGGTTTTAAGAGTTAAAAGGGGAAAAGGCGGGGTTCCGCACACACCGAGCTCAATCCTTTCCAACCCGAAAACTCTTCTCGATCCGGTTCATCATCGGGAAAACAAACCGTGAAACGATCGGGAGATTCAGATTGGGGTGTCTACATGAGTATCTTCGCGGCACGCGGAGCACCATTGATTGGTACGGGTAACGTCAAAGGTTTCTAGACACCCACCAAATCCACCCATAAGCCGATTTAATGGAAAATTGTGCAAGTATATAAGAAAATACCGTGCACCGAAGAATGATTGGACGGATAGATCATCGTTTGATTGACGGTCAGATCGTCGTTGATTTGAAATTGGACGGATAGATCGTCGCTGATTTGAAATTGGACGGATAGATCGTCGCTGGTTAACGGTTAGATCGTCGTCGATTTGAATGTGGACGGATAGATCGTCGCTGATTCGGAGTTGGACGGATAGATCGTCGCTGATTTGAATGTGGACGGATAGATCGTCGCTGATTCGAGATTGGACGGATAGATCGTCGTTGATTTGAACGTGGACGGATAGATCGTCGTTGATTTGAATGTGGACGGATAGATCGTCGCTGATTCGGAGTTGGACGGATAGATCGTCGCTGATTCGGGATTGGACGGATAGATCATCGCCGATTTGAATGTGGACGGATAGATCGTCGCTGATTTGAATGTGGACGGATAGATCGTCGCTGATTCGAGATTGGACGGATAGATCGTCGTTGATTTGAACGTGGACGGATAGATCGTCGTTGATTTGAATGTGGACGGATAGATCGTCGCTGATTCGGAGTTGGACGGATAGAACGTCGCTGATTCGGGATTGGACGGATAGATCGTCGCCGATTTGAATGTGGACGGATAGATCGTCGCTGATTTGAACGTGGACGGATAGATCGTCGCTAATTTGAACGTGGACGGATAGATCGTCGCTGATTTGAATGTGGACGGATAGATCGTCGCTGATTCGGAGTTGGACGGATAGATCGTCGCTGATTCATAGAGCATACCGGAGCGTGTAGGCGGACCATAGCTGGGGGATATAAATGCTCAAGATTACAAGAACTTAATCCAATATGATCCCAAAAATAAATTAGGACCAAATTAAAACCTTGGGTTTTAATAATAATCGAATTGGGCCTGCCTGCTGGGGAGATGGGCCTGGAGCCCAAAGAATAGTGTCGCGCGAGACAGTCACTCTCTCGCGCGACGGAGTGCTTTCTGGGCTTGGTTTCTGAACCAGCCCAGACCCAGCCCAAACTCGTTCCATATCTTCAAAACATCGCGGGGACGTTACCAAAACGATACCAGACGGTTTCAAAACTTGAAAACACTCCAACCCTTTCCCAACTCTTCCCAAACTCAACCAAAACCCTAAGTTTGCTTCGAAATCCAACAAACCTAACCACCAAACTTCCTCCATGGCTGAACACGGCGGCATTGAGGGCGGAGGAGAAGTGGTTGATCAACCCGAGGATCGAGGCGGGATGATGGAGCATGAAACGGGAGATCAAGCGGTGGGAGAAGCCGTTGGGGTTACAAATGCAGTGGCCATGAGCGGCAGCAGGAGGTCGGTGACGACAAGGACCGTCGCGCGAGTGAGGTGGAGCCTCGCGCGACAGAGTACGCCATGGCCGCGGGGTCCATTTCTGAACCAGTGGGCACGAATACAGAGGCAAGGGCCTCGCCTGTAGTTGGTGGGAGTTCTGGTGACGCGGAGAACAGTGGTACCATTGGGGATGAGACCGGGCCAAACGGATCCCCGCCGAGAGACTCGGCGAAGGGTAAAGGTGTTGTTATCGAAGAGGAGCACGTGGAGGAGGTGCAGATCGAGATAGAGCAGACCACAGAGGCTGCCCCCTTTGAGATTCGGGAAGAGGATATAGCGTTCAGGCCACCGGCGGGTGCGGCTACTTCCTCGCGTCACGTGCCCATCACTTATGATGATATTGCCGAGCACGCGCCCGACGAGATATTGGCAAGAGTCCTGGAACAGCACCCCGAGATCGGGGAATATGTGTTGAAAGCCAAAGAGGATAGGGCGCGAGCGATCGAGGAGGCCGAGGCCGCGGCACGGGCCGAGAGGGATAGAGTCGAGCCAGAGGGATTGGCAGCTGATGTAGAGGCAGAGGAGAGAGAGGCCGAGGAGGCACAGAGACCGAGAGTGAGTGCCGTGGCGGAGGCGGGTGCCTTGAAGCGCCCTGAGTTTTCAGAGGGGACATACATGCCTCCGAGACCGCACTTGTTCGTACCGTTAGGGTTCGCAGGCTACAGGCCACCACAGCAGGCTGACTACGACCCGGAGCTGATACTGAGGGATCCCGGGGTTCACATCGCGACCACGTGGGCTGAGGTATATCACTTAACAACCCCCTTTGTGCTTTAACTCGATATTAGTAAAGTTTCAAAGTCACAAAACACTTCGTAATTGAACCACGCAATAAACGATACCATCTGTACTCTGAATGCCATGCATGTAATCACTTGAACCAACCATCTGTTGTAGATTGAACATAAGTCGTGCTAGGATAAAGGAACGCTCGTAGAACATGCCATGCACACGATAATTTCCACCAATAAAGCCATGCTGCACCACGAACACACCATGCCCATGACGTAACTTGGACCAACCATCCTATGGTAACCTGTGTAAATGCCACAATGTGATGATATAACCCTGGAAACTAACACCATTCACGCAAAGTCTTGAACCAAACAGTGGCTGAAGATGACACCGAATTCCAAACCTCAAATGATGTAACACTAGGACTGTAGCCCTATATGCTGTTAATTGAACGAGACTTTGAACCAAAGAAACTTAGACCGTCCAATCATGGTCATGCCGACACATTGATTACCTAGAACTTGAAAATGAAAGCACTGCATGCTAACATCACATCCTGTTGCCCGTTTACTCTGCATGGCTAAGTCGCTGCATTGATTACCCAGAACTTGAAAATGAAGGCATCTGTATGCTAACATTATATCCTGTTGTTTGTCTTTGTTGTCTGAAACAGGCGGAGCAGAGGGATATCCGAGGCTTTGGCGGGCCGTGTAGTTCTCTGGCACTGTACATTGGGCTGCCACCGAGGGTGAGGGAGCTGGTGGATGCAGCAGGTTTCAGGGAGTTCATACTGCACTCGACAAGACCGGTCGGGAATGACCATGCCGCCCTTGTCGCCGGCCGAGAGATGGAGGGATACCTCTAATACCTTCCACCCGCCTCTGGGAGAGATGACAGGACGCCGAGTGATTTTGGCGGCGATCACAAAGCTTGAGGTTGGGGAGAGCCCATCCCGCTTGACTCGAGGGATACACGCCGACCCAAATGCTCGAATGGTTCTTGGGAGGTGCCCTGTAGAGAGAGGAGCGGCGAGGTACGCCCAATTCATACGGTACTTGAAGAAGAAGCCACCAATGAGCATGAGGAAGCGCAGATGGCCCGGGCATACCTACTGTACATGTTTGGAGCTTCGCTATATCCAGGCCAGGGAAGCACTGTACACCTGTCGTACCTACCTGCTCTGAGGGATTTGAGGGCAGCCTCACGTTTTGATTGGGGCGGAGCAGCACTCGGCACCGCCTACCAGTTCTTTGGCGATGCCTCAAGGAACGGGCAGAGCATGGCCGGCTATTGGCGTGTCTGGGAGGTATGATCTCAATTATTGTAGCATAATTTCTATTGTACCAATTAATTGCATAGATTGTTTACTAGTTTTAATTGTACAACTTGACTAATGCACTCCTACTATTGATAATACTGCAGCTTTGGGCATATGAGGTATTGAGGATGTATCCTCCGGAGTGCAAGCATCCTGATTTGAGCATTCTTCCCCGCGCGCTGAAATGGAGTAAGGAGCACAAGGGCACCAAAGAAGGGAGAGGCAGCCTTAATGCCTACAGGCTATATCTGGACGAGCTGAGAGCTTCACAGGTATAACATAAGGACCCAAATGAATTATTATGCATGCTTTCCATAATGCTATCGCTGATCAATTGTGCACACTGCTTGTTTGTCGCTTTATGCAAGTCGAGTGGAATCCCTGGAGAACAAGCGGGCCGGAGCCGGAGTACTTGGCCCAGAGTAGAGCAGTCACAGCCAGCAGGGTGCTACTGGAGTCAGCCTTTGGTTGGCAGTGGTATTTAGGGGATCGAGTGGTCTGCCAGTCACTCGGTTACCCTGAGTTTCAGGTGCCAGGGCCACTCCCACCACGAGCTTCCCACACAGGAGACTACACGCTGGCTGAGTTGGAGAGGTTTACCAGGCCAGACACTGAGCTGACACGGCATCTACGCCCGACGATGGACTATGCAGTCTATCAGAGAGATCGCCTAGCGAGACCATTTGGGATCAGAGCTCGCAGAGAGATCCAGGAGCAGGCACGCGAGGCTGGTGCAGAGAGGAGGGCCACTGCTGAGGCACCGAGGGGAGGAGAGCGCCGCGTGAGGCGTAGAGAGAGCAGGCCAGTAGTTGGCGGGCCCCCGGAGTTGCTTTGGAAAGTGGATGTTGTGGACCATCAGGGGAATACAGCTGAGGTGGAGCTTGTGCCTGCACTTAGAGAGCCTGCGGCCGTGACTGTACAGGTAAACTAACTTCCGCTTGCGTAACTTCAAAACCCTTGAACTGTATCTAAAATATCTGATGATTGTAAAACATTCACAGGTGCCTGCTGAGTGGGTGAACGAAGCCCTGCGGCGTATGCTTGCTTTGGAGAATCTGGTGAAGAAAGCAGCCCAGGGCATGCCATTGTAGTTGCGTTATCCAGCACCTACAGCCCAGCCAACTCAGGCGGCCGCATCCCGGAGGACCCAGGTATACAAAACGATACATTCCTCTTTACTTTCAATACGTACGCTACATATCTGCCTTGAAAACACTTGACACCAATAGATAGCTGATAGATAGCTTCCAATTGATAGAATGTACCTGTCAATTAAACATTTGATAAACAAACATATTGCAAAACGTATACTAATGCAACATATAAACATGCAGGCACAGGGACGGGCGGCTTCTAGGAAGAGAGCGCGGTCGCCTCCGCAGCAGGCAGCGACCAGGACTACCACACGATCGGTCGTCACACGACGACAGACTAGGAGTTCGCAGCCTACTGCTGCAAGCAAGGAGGCGGCCAAGAAGGCCGTGGCGCGTGCTGAGGAGCGGTATCGCATTGAGATGCGAAAGGTGCGGGGCCGAGAGGAGCCAGTTCGGAAGCGGTTGGTTGTGCCTGATCCTGTTGAGGATGAGGACGAAAGAGACGAGGAGGGAGACGAGGAGAGCAGGAGCGACTCTGACGACACCGTCGACGATCCTCGATACTTGCAGAATCCACACGAGCTTGCTGCTGACAACGACGAGGATGACGACAATGACGACGACGATGGTGGTGATGCTGAGGAGGACTTGGGCAATGCCGAGGAGGACCTGAGAGACACTGACTGGCTGGGGTGAAATGAGGACCGCTGAGGAGCCTCTTTTTTTACTTTTCATGACTTGCTTTTGATTTCGGGCCGATGCGCCTTAGATACACTGATACTTGTTTTTGGGAGGTCTGCGCGCCTGTGATAGTGGGCGAGTGTGCCCGAGCATACTTTTGATGGTTTTGTTTTGGCCGGAGCGCCATAGATACAGTACTTTCCTTTGGTTTGGTTTGATACAGCACGGTTTAGTTATAAAATTTGCATTTTATGGTTTATTTCACTCTGATATGCATTAAAGAGGTAAAACGCCAACCACTAATACCAAACTTGCATTGATAACAAACCGAGACCGTCCACAGACACACATGTATGTAGGGAAGTGACTAGCTCGAAAGAAAACGGAAAACGTACCCTAGGACACGGCCAGGATACCAGGATACAGCGAATTTTTATGAAATTTTGGGCATTAATGGGCCAAAACTCAAAAAACTTGATTATAAACGAAAATGACGCCTCCGTAAGGTCAAACACGGATAGCATGACTTGCACGAGCTGACAGAATCGAGAAAAACAACCCGAGGCGAGAAAAACGCTAAAAAGTGTCGAAAGGACACAAAAGGGACACGAGACGCAAAAACATGACTCGATTATGTCCCGGACTGAAACCGACACCTCCGTATAGTCACATACGCTCCATATGACCTGTGCGGCACGAGGGAACTTGGCAAAAACCCTTAGAACAGACTTCGAACCTCCCAAAACCTTGAGTTAGCTTGAAACGAGCCGCCGAGGGTCCAAAATCTTCGTTAAGCGTGAATTTCTGCAACCGATGCTCGGATATAGTCACATATGCCCAACATGACTTGTAGGAACCATAAAAAGTGCCAAAATACCCCTAGAACCCAAAATAACCAAGCCAAACCAGTAGCTGCTGCAAACTGACAAAAATGCAAAAAGGACCATCGCGCGAGTAAGTGGAACACTCGCGCGAGTAATATCTGTCGCGCGAGAGAGTGACATGCACGCGCGAGGGAGATGTGTCGCGCGGGTGAGTGAGACTCTCGCGCGAGAGTTAACCCCTGTCAGGCTGGCTTTGTTTGACTTGAATAAACTTCTGAAGACACCAGGAGATGCTAGGGGGGCTCTCTAACGGTCTGCACACAGTAATTATCATAATTGGGGAGCCCTTCATTTGCCAAGTGTAAAGTATTCAAAACTTTTTAACTTCTTCCTTTAACACAAATAAACAAGGAACCGACACTTCCAACCAAAACCCCATAAATGGAACCCATTGATAGTTGTGTAGAACATCATCGGTTATCTGAAATGGAGAGTCCACTTGCTGCAATGCTTGATCCTTTGTTGGCAAGAACCGAAACCTTTGAATGGGTGAGTCCTCGGACTCGAGGGCTGGCTTCAATCAGAGATCTTCAATACGTGGGGCCACGCCCCGAGCTCCTCGAAGCTGCCATGAACCACTGGGATCCAGTCATGCACGTCTTCCGTAATTATGACGACGAAATGTGCCCAACAGTGGAAGAGTTCCAAGCCTACCTACCCGGCTTTGCAAATCCCAATGTCCTTGCCGTTCCTCCGGTGCAGGAGAATATGAGCCATTTACTGATGATGAAACTGAACATTTCCGGGGCGCTGACGGCCAGCATTATCCATGATGACGAATTGGACATTGCGCGTTTGATTGAGTTGTACGGGCCAGGCGGCATCTTGACGGATCACGTTGAAGAAGCTCACAAACGCTTTGCCTTCTCGATTTGCGTGCTGGTGGCTTATGCACTGGTTCCTGCTAACGGAAGGGTAAGTCCCAGCGTGGTGAGCATGGCCTTACAAATGGGAGCCCGAAAAAACATCATCCCAACAGTCTTGGCCGAAACACTGATGGGTTTGGATCTGTTCAAAAGTCGTCAAAGCAACGTCTTTAGCGGCAGTCCACGGCTGCTCCAGGTAAATACTCACTCAACTCACCTTCTTCCGGTTTTCACACTTTCGCATTTTACCTCAACACTCGGCTAAGGATCACTCTAGATCCTTACTTGTCTTTTCACTTGGGCTGCATATAGCTTCTTACTTGTCTTTTCGCTCGTAGGTATGGCTTTCTGACAAGGCTGGTCTACTCGAAGCTCCACAAGTAGGCTGGGAAAATTTCCCGAGGCGGTTGCTCGAACGACCTCTGCTGTATCCCAAACAGGACGTAACGGGATGGAGTATGATCCTGCATGACATGCAATCCGATGATTTCGTCTGAAGATGTCCATGGCTGACCATGCCCGAAATGGCCGTCAATACAACAGGCCTTGAAAGGGTGATAATCGCTGGCTTGACGAGCTTCACCTTCTATATCCCGGGTCGCATCCTACGCCAACTTGGCATAAGCCAAGGACTGCACAAAGCCGGAATTGAGGAATTCCACTTGCCTGACTTCAACGTGTCCTCATTGCGAGAGTATCAAAGACTTTGGAGGCAGGGGGTGCTTGAGGGTCCTAGCCTGGATTTTGTGGATTGGCTAGACGGCCGTTACGTGGCATGGCTCCGTGCTGAAATCCAAGCAAGGCCAGGGGGTACTACTGAATCCCAGAAAATCCTGTCTGTATTGAGAATAAGTTCAAGAGCCGTTAGGCGTCCAAACATTTTTCTTTGCTTTTGTTTGATTGTCAGACCTGCTGTATGGTGTTGTTTGCTCGGTATGCTGAATAAAATGAATATTTCGAATCCCCGCGTCGAAATACTTGAATTGACCTGCTAGTAAAGCACAAACCCTAAAAGCCAGCCCAAGATGAATCATGAATGATCACTCCAAATAATCCCGTAGGCTGATTTTAAAACGTGAAAAAAAACCAGACCCTCGTGCGAGGGACCCAGTGTGTCGCGCGATGGTGTTGTTCAGCTCAGATGCCATGTTTGACCCCTTTTCAGAAAGTTGTTGTGCTTGCAGGCCTTGTCCCCACATGAGGACGTCCAGAAAGTGTCTGAGACTTGAAAAGACGTATACCAATCCCCAGAGATATTTTCTTTGAATAAGAGAAGTATCCTGCCATGCTTGGGCTATAAAAAGCTTAACCCTCCATGAATGTAAGGCACTTGTCTCCAGACTAAAACCCCAGACAATAAGAAATGGCAAATCACCTCCCCACCTTGATTGGCCCGTGGCTTGAAACATTCGTTGCAGGCGATTGGCTATCATTTCGAACCCACGGGCTGGCCGCGTTTCGTTATCTCCGAAGCGTGAGATTGCGCCCTGAAATCCTATGGGCTGCAATGCGGTTCTGGGACCCAAATGTCCACGTATTCCGATTTGGCAATGACGAACTATGTCCAACAGTGGAGGAATTTCACGCATATCTCCAAGGATTTGCGTCCAACGTGATTATTGTACCTCCTTACAGAGAGAGCATGTCCGAACTCTTGAAATCCGAGCTGAAGATCTCAAAAGGTGCAGCAGAGGGCCTGCAGTGGAGGGCAGATAAATATAATGCGCCTGATGGAGTGGTATGGCCCTGAAGGTGACCTTACGGATACCACTGTGCAGGCCAGGCGACGGTTTGCTCTAACAATCTGTGTGCTGGCTGCATATCTGTTGGTGCCTGCCGATGGCCGAGTTAATCCTTCATTGGTTCATGTGGCCACTTAGCTAGGTGTCCGGAAGAACATTGTGCCTATGGTTCTGGCGGAAACGCTCATGGGTTTGGATTTGGTAGCTACCGGCCAGACGGAGACGTTCGGCGGGCAGTCCACTCCTACTGTAGGTAAACTCACTCAGCTCACCTTTTTCTGGCTTTCACACATTCTGCTTTTACCTCAACACTCAGCTAAGGCAAATATCGGAGTTTCTGACTTGTTTTTCCGCTCAAGTTTTATATAGCTCCTTACTTGTCTTTTCACTCATGCAGCCGTGGTTATCAGACAAGCTGGGATTGGTTGAAGCTCCAGAGGCGAATTGGCCGCACCTGCCCGGTCGAATGCACCAACGAGGGATGCTATACCCAGAAATGTCCACAGAGGACTGGTATGCATTCATGAACAACCTATCACCACAGGAAATAGTTTGGAGGCACAGGGCGCTAAACATTCCAGACATGGCTCTACACTCCGCAGGTTATGAAAGAATAGTGATTGTTGGGCTGTCCAACTTCACTTTCTATATTCCAGGCTGTATCCTTCGGCAGCTAGGGATGAGCCAGGGGTTACACCGAGCTGGGGTGGAAGCCTTCCATACTCCTGCATTCACTGCCCAAAACCTGAACGGATATGCACACAATTGGGGCCTGAGACAACTTGGAGGAGCGGATCCTGATTTCAGCACCATCCTGCAACGTCGCTACAAAGCATGGCTACAGAAAGAAGTTACAAGAAGACAAAATGCAGACTGACTCCTGACCGAAACCTACATGATCTAAAATAAACTGTGAGCTTGTCAAGGCCTCCAGCATGTATTCTGTTTTTATGCTTAACTGTTTTTAAGGTTTGCTCAGCCATGCAACAGAGATAATAGTTTGAATAAAGGCGAAAGATCAAGAATTCTCCCCTTGTGGTCCAAGTGTTGAACACGAAGCCGGCTTTGAACGTTGGCATGTATATTGGAATGGGAAACCATGGATCAAGTTGATTGAATGTGACCGAATCTCACAGAGAGATTGCCTACGTATCCCATTTCAGGGAATCAGGTCAAAACGTAGTTCAGGCTAGGGTTCACTTGTGTGTTTACCTCTCTTTTTACGCTCTAAATTTTGCCTAGAACTGCCTTTTCAGGTTTTCAGCCTAGCGAGCTTTTGATGTTTGCCTATTTATTTTTGCCTAAACTGCCTTCACAGGTTTTCAGTCTAGCAGGCTTGCTCTAATTTTTGCCTGGAACCGGCCACCCTTGTGGTTTTCGGCCCAGCGAGCTCTCTCAGGGGTAGTAACGTTTGAGTTGATCCAGGTTGACCAGAGTGTTGAACTCGTTGCCGTCCAGATCAATGAGTTGAGCTGCTCCACCCGAGAGGATGGTCTTGATAATGTAGGGTCCGGCACGCTTTGGCCGGAACTTTCCGCGGAGATCAAAGATGGGAGCACGGATTTCTTTTGTAACCATATCGCCCTCAAGGAGGTCACGAGACTTGACTTTCTTGTTGAATGCCCGAGCAATCCTTCGCTGATACCCCTGAACATGATACAAGGCTCGGAGCCTCCTCTCGCCAAAGAGCATGAGTTCAACAAACCTCCCGCCGAGCCACTCAGATTCCGTGACTCTGATTCTACCATGATCCTTAAAGATGGCACCTCCAGCTCGATAGGGAGTACCGCTTCCATCCCATAGACCAGGGAGTAGGGTGTTGCCCCGGTTGATGTTCGAATTGACGTTCGATACCCCCACAAAGCTAGAGGTAGTTGTTCGTGCCAGTCCCTGGCAGA
Organism: Rhododendron molle; assembly: GCA_025413875.1. NCBI lineage: Eukaryota > Viridiplantae > Streptophyta > Magnoliopsida > Ericales > Ericaceae > Rhododendron > Rhododendron molle. Next base: position 29,751,170 of record CM046391.1, on the reverse strand, counting down.
CTCTGCAGACTTCTTGATGATCGTCTTAATGTTCGTATTGGCTGCTTCAACTGCTCCATTCGTCTGAGGGCGATAGGTCGTTGAATGGTGAATCTGGATTTTGAATTCGTCAAAAAGCTCCAAAACCCTGCCCTTGAAGTGAACTCCATTTTCTGATACGAAGGCCTGAGGGACACCATATCGATAGATGATGTTTTTCCTGATGAACTGCGCAACCTGAACTGCAGTCAGAGTTTTGTAAGATTCAGCCTCAACCCATTTGGTAAAGTAGTCGATTGCCACCAGAATGAACTGATGACCATTAGAAGCAGACGGTCTGATCATGCCGATAACATCAATGCCCCAGACAGAGAAGGGCCGAGGTGAGGTCATACCAAATAACTTAGAAGGAGGAACATGCATAAGATTGGCGTGAATCTGACATCTGTGACAACGACGAACATAATCAACACACTGTGATTCCATAGTTGACCGTAATAGCCTTGACGAAGGATTTTCCTGGCAAGCATGACACCGCTCATGTGAGGACCGCAGATTCCTTCATGAATCTCTTCCATTATTTTAGTGGCTTCAGCACCATTGACGCAGAGCTTGTGCATCCCACAATGGGATCTCCTGTAAAGTTTCCCCCCACAGATGATGTAATGAGCAGCCATCCTCAGCAGTGCGAGCTGATCTTTCTTAGAGGCCTCAGCCGGATATTCACCCCTTTCTACAAAGTTCCATATGTCATGATACCAAGGTAGACCATCATTGACATCATCAATGGTACTAACATGTTGGTAAGCAGGGCAGTCCCGCTGTTCAATTAGAATAGGACGAAGCTTGACACCCAACGGAAGTTCAACCATGGAGGCCAACGTTGCCAAGGCATCGGCAAATTGATTTTTCAGACGAGGAATATGTGTGAAGGTCACCTTGTTGAAACGAGGAATAAGGTCTTCCAAGTCTTGATGGTAAGGCTTCAACCTTTCCTCCCGAACTTTCCAGTCCCCGTTGGCTTGAGATACAACAAGATTGGAATCGCCAATGACCTCGAGTTTTTCAACACCGAGTGTTAAAGCAGCCTCCATGCCGACAATGCAGGCCTCATATTCGGCTTGGTTATTCGTGACATCAAAATTGAGTTTGAACGCTAGAGGAATATGAGAACCGTCGGGCGTTATCAACAAAACCCCGATTCCGAATCCTTTCTGATTGGCTGCCCCATCAAAGTAGAGAGTCCATACATCGTCAACTACTGTTAGCACCTCTTCGTCCGGAAACGTAAAGTCTGAGTCTTCCGGCCCATCAACAGGATGATCAGTTAAGAATTCTGCCACCGCACGGCCTTTGACAGACTTCTTGGTGACATACTCAAGTTCAAACTCACTAGCATGAGTAACCAACGTGCTAACTTACCAATTGGCTTCTCGAATAGATACTTGAGAGGATCCATCCGAAATCAACTTCACCGGGTAAGCCAGGCATGTAGTGTCTCAACTTTTGGAAGCCCAAACAAGAGCTCAACACGTCTTCTCTCCAAAGCAGTGTAGCGTTCTTCGCATCCAACCATCTTCTTACTTAAGTAGTAAATGGCCTTCTCGACTCCCCTATCTCCTTCTTGAGCTAGCAAGCACCCCATAGAAGACAGATTGACAGACAAGTAAAGTATCAAGGGCTTCCCAGGCACTAGCGGCATCAAAACCGGAGGATTCTGAAGATAGTTCTGAATGGAAGTAAAAGCCACTTGACACCTGTCTGACCACACAAACGGGGTATCCTTCTTGAGTAGCCGAAACATCGGCTCGCAAGTTAAAGTCAACTTGGCGATGAATCTGCTGATGAACTGAACCTTTCCCAAAAAGCTCCGCACTCCCTTTTCAGACACTGGTGGCTTCATCTCAAGCACCGCCTTGATCTTTGATGGGTCGACCTCTATTCCACGGGAAGTGATCATAAAACCGAGCATCTTGCCAGCTGTTACTCCGAAGGTGCATTTCTGTGGATTGAGATGCATACGAAACTTGCGGAGTCTCTCGAAGAACTTCCTTAGCACAGGAATGTGTCCCTCTCGGGTTTTTGATTTGGCAATCATGTCATCCACATAGACCTCGACTTCCTTGTGAATCATATCAATCCAAAAGGCATGACCAAGTAACAGTAAGTTCCCCACTCAGTGATGAAAGTTGTTTTCTCACGATCCTCGGGTGCCATAAGAATTTGGTTATAGCCTGAAAAACCATCCATGAATGAAAGCAAAGCATGCCCCGCTGTGCTGTCCACAAGCACATCGATGTGTGGCAAGGGAAAATCATCTTTGGGGCTTGCTTTGTTCAAATCCCTGAAATCGACGCAGACTCGTATTTGTCCATTCTTCTTGGGAACAGGAACGATGTTGGCCACCCAAGTGGGGTACTGAGAAACCATGAGAAACCCGGCGTCGATCTGCTTCGTGACCTCATCCTTGATCTTCTGAACCCAATCAGGTCTCATCCGTCTGAGTTTCTGTTTCACGGGCTTAGCATCCGGCAGCAGAGGGATTCGATGCTCCACTATCTCGGGGTCGATGCCTGGCATGTCTTGATGAGACCATGCAAAGACATCGCTGTATTCGGTGAGTAGCTCTTTGAAATCACAATGCTCCTCTGGTGAAAGCGTGGAGCCCACTTGAACCATTCGGGGATCACTCTCATCCTTCAAATTTATAGAAACTATTTCCTCTTTTAATGGCTAAGCGTGCCTTTCATCTTCCCTCTCGATGAGGGCACGGATTTCCTTAGGAATATCCCCATCGAAATCTATCCCTTCATCGTCGGGGTCGACATAGTTTATATAAAGATCATGCAAGTACTCAGAAGATGCCTCATTCATTTCACAAGACCCCAATGGGTCGCCAAGTACACGAGAGTCAAACTCGAAATAAAAGCTATGACGTGGAGGGCCAAGAGGCACAAACTCCGACTCAGAGCTAGATTTAGAAGACTCACTGGACTCTGACTCTGACTCAGACTGCACTAGTGTCATCAATGCAAGTTAGGCGTGGTTTGAAAATGCAATTTTAACACTACCCTTGGCTTTAGTGATAAGAGCACAGTGGGGTCCTCGAGAGCGTCCGCCCGAGCATGAGCACTTCGGCTTCTTCAGCTCTTCAACTTCCTTGGCCAAACCCACTGAGAGAACTCTTTGAAGAACAGCTCTAAGCTCCCCAAATCAAGAGTCCCCACGGTCGGTCTCTACTTTTGGCCGATTAAGCTTCCTCTTGAATTCCGCCTTTGTTGGCTCCTCATCACTCTCAGACCAGGTGTCATCGGCGAAGACCTCAAAACCAGGCAGCAGCTCCCAGTTTCCGGATTGATGAAAGGCTCATACTGTCCAGTAAGCAGCATTCCCCGCTTCACGCACAAAGTAGTTGTCGGGATCACCATAGAGAGTTCGAGGTTTTCCCGAGTATTTCCTCCTTTTGGCATTTCCGGCAGAGGCAGAGTACCCCAAACCGAAACGGCCCTCGGAAGAAGGAAAGACAGTGAACTCCTAACTCCACGATGGTGGATTCCCGAGACCTGCACCAGAAAGTAAGACATCCGCGCATGATGTCCATAGCGACAGAGTTGATGAGAAAGTCCCCGTCCACATTGATTGCCAAAAGCGAGCGGATGTATCGAAGAGAAACCTCCAAGATCAACATCCTCTTCACCGTGCATGATTCCCAAAACTGGTGTTCCATCTTCTTTGAGTGGGCGAATTCCAGAGTCCCCGCTAATGGTGAGATCTGAACAAAGCAAGCCCCAAAGATGACTTTCTCTTGAAGAGTGGATGGCACGACCATGATATCTGAACGGTGGAGCCATGGCCTACCCAACAACAAGTTGAAGGTTGCAGGTATGTCGACGACATGGAACTCAACGTCCATTTCGAAACCCTCAGCATCGAGTTTGAGCATTAAAGTGCCCTCAACCACACGACGAGTGCCATCATATGCCTTGACAGCCAAGTTAGAAGGTGCAAAGTCTTTTTTGGCCAGTCCCAGACGATAGGCCACTCTCATCGGGCAAACGTTAATGGCTGAACCGTTGTCAATGAGGACAATCGGGACCCAGAGTCCACGACACTTGACTGTAATGTGCAGAGGGCGGTTATGATCAGTTCCTTCCACAGGAAGATCCTTGTCGGTGAAGACCACGGTGTGCTTAGCAGTAGGAGGGAGGATAAGGGAAACCATAACCTCTGGAGTGACATCCGATTGAACTTCCAAACGGGCAAGAGTCTGGCAAAGCTGCTGACGATGCTCACGGGAAGAACAAATTAGACCCCAGAGAGATATTGCAGCGGGAACCCGCTCAAGTTGCCTCCGAATGAGATCCGTGCTTGGCAACTCAAGTGGTGCAGACCCTAGGAAAGCAACAGGTTCATTCCTTTGATTAGAAGGGTTGGACGAAGTCCCAGCTTGCAGATTAGCAGGCTGAAAGACTCGTCCACTCCTCGTAACGTTAAGAACGTTTCCCAAGGAAGGCACGGCTTGAGGGTCTTGATTCACATCCCAAAGATCAGAAAGGACTTCACCCAGTTTACGTTTTCCCTTGTCAGTGGCTAGTGCAGCTACCGGCGCTTCTATATTCAATCCCAGGTCTTCAGCGAGATCCTTCATCAGTAGGGAGTCCCAGAAATGCAAATCTTGGACTGCTGCGACTTCGTGCTCTGGTTCCAGGTTTGTGGTGAAAGGAACATCCCAAAGACCACCATCAGCTAGAGAACGGCTGATGGCCCAAACTTCAGCCCCAACCTGGACATCGACTATCTCATCCACATCCCAAAGATTTGCTGGCGGAACCAGACCTGTAACCATGACACTGAAGTCTTCTGGAGGAGAGACAAAAGGGCGTGGTTGATCTTCATCTATGATATTGAGCACAGGGTCATACGCAGGGTCAGCTACCGAGTCAACAAGCCTGTCGAGGGTAGAAGGGAAGAAACACTCTCCCAAGACACGGGTCTCCTCTTGAATCAGATTGTTTTCAACAAGGTGCGTCATGTAGTCAGGAGTAGTAAAAACCTGGAGAGGCCCAGGGAAAACGACCGGAAACTGCCAAGCGGGCTCAGGATCCCAAAAGTACTCTTCCTCAGGAACTTGAAGCTGAGGTTCCTGAAAGAGCATGTACAAGAAGATGCCATCCAGAGGGTCAAGCGCCATTTGTTCGTGCTGAGCAATCCATCCTGCTTCCCATGCTGGATCGGGTGGAGCCTGTTCGAGGTGTAGAGGAAAACCCTCCAACTCGAGTTGGAACCATTCGTGGATAAGAGGAGCATCATAATCCTCACTGTCAGCTATTGTCCAGCCTACAGCCTGCATATCAAGTTCCGGTTCCGGCTCAGATGAGGCTGGCATCATAGCTCTGAATCGACTTGCAAAATCCTATGCAGAACCAGGAGAATCTACACCAAAGATGGGAAGATTTCGAGTTGACGTAGGAGCAAATCGGATCCGTGGAAAGGGACCGTCGTGCAGATCACTGATATTGTCATTGAGGAAATTCAAGCCTGCTTGCACCAAACGGGTAGGTGGATTATAGGTTTGCCCTATATACATGAGTTCGGCCTCGAATTCTGCAGGTATGAGCACAATGGGTTTTGGCTGATCGATTGGGATTATATGGTTGGTGGGGTCGAATATAGTGGAGGTAGGGTTGATTTGAGTGGGGCTAAGAGAGATCTGGCTGATATGTGGAACAGCCTTGTGGTTGGGCAAGGAATTGGAAAGGATGTTTGGTTTTTGGGCTGGTGGAGGCGGTGCCGAGAGAGTTCCTTCGTCTATAAGGTCCTGAATTGCATGTCGAAGACGAAAGCAGGAGTCTGTAAGGTGGCCGGCACCCTGATGGTAGGCACAATAGAGATTGGCCTTGAAACCCGGCGAAGGATTTTTGGGCAAGGGCATTGGATCCAGGGGCTTAAGATGCCCTGACTTTACCAACTTCTCCAATACTGAGGACAGAGGTGCCTCATTAGCAAAGAAGCTCCGTTGCTGTCCGCGGGGCCGGCTGTTCTGCGGCGACTGAACCTGATTGACATCGGCGATGTGGTTTGTGGTGTTGGAAGCAGAGGCATTGGTACCACTGGTTGCTGTATTGGAATAAGTCCCTGTCCCAAACAGAGCATTGGTGTTCCCGGAGTAAGCACGGGGTTTTGCCTTCGGGGGATTAGCAGACTCCCCTTTTGTCAGAATTCTGCTTTGGAGTGCATTCTCGATGGCCAGGCCTGAGTCGTAAAAAGTGTCAAAGTTGGCAGATGCCTGAGCAAGGACCAGATGCTTAGCATAGTCTGGCTGGAGATTTTGAGAGATGATACGGAGTTGGTCCTTCTCGCTGGGGCGATCAATCATCAGAGCAGCCTTAGCTCTCCATCTCTTAACGAAATCGGCAAAGGACTCCTTTGCCTCCATCTTTGTAGATTCCAGCTCCCGTGTGGTCATTTTTAGTTGAGAGTTGTAATTGTACTGCGAAATAAACGCAGTCCCAATGTCCTCCCAAGTCCTCCTTTTGGCAATGTCGAGTGACAGAAACCATTGAAAGGCGGGGCCCGAGAGGGTCTGAGGAAAGAGCTGTGACATGGCCTCAGGCTCCACTGAAAGCAGCTTCATTGCAGCATGGTAACTGTAAAGATGGGTTCGAGGATCACCGCTTCCATCGAATTTTGCCAAGTCTGGCATTTTGAACTTCTCAGGAAGCTTGGCGTTAGGATACAGGTAGAGACGGTCCAAGTCAATGCCTCCAGCTTTGACTTTTTCCGCCTTGGCAATGGATTCCTCAAGCTGGGCCATCTTGGCCACAAGAGCAGTGATGTCTGGATTTTCAACCAAGACGTTGCCTGCAGGGTTACCAGCAGGTGCCTGAACAATTCGGGGGTTGTGCTGAACAATGACGCGCCTGGGATTGCTGGGATCTTCCACCATAACTCGGTGCACGTGCGGATCATCTTCGGCCTCGCTTTCCTCCTCAAGAGGTGGTGGAATGCGAGTGTCGAAGAGTTCATTCAAACTGGTGACGTTAGCATCAGTTTGGGCGGCCCTCTGCTACATGGCGGTGATGCTAGTCTGAAGGTTCATGAGCATCTGTTCCACAGTAAGCGGCTGAACCTCGGGGTTTCCGGCCATGTTGGAAGTTTCAGACGCTGAAGAGAGACCAGGTGATGTTGGCTGAATAACTTCTTCCAAGATCGGCGACGAGCTTAACCGTAAGGCAGCCAACGAAGAGAGCGGAGAGTCTTCCGTTGCAAGTGATTGGGATTGTAACCTGACAAGCCTTTGACCCGGATTCCGTTGCAGACGTTCCCAAGTGGGTTTGCCAACCTTCCTCGATACTTTCCTTGGCGGTGCAATGGCTTAAGACTTTGCTTGACAATAAAACAGAAGGCTCAGTAGGGATCCTGCAGCAACTTTAATCTAAATAAAAGACTAAAGGTATGCAGCCAGCGTCGTCAGTGTCGCCCCTAGACTCTAAGACTAGAAAACAAGTATGTCTCGAACTGTTTCAAACACTGCCAAAACCCTCAGAATTCCTTTTAGAGATGTATCCCTGTTTGAGCCAATACAAGACTAAAGGATGTCGAAAGAATCCTAAACCTTCAGCCATTCCGCTAATTGGGGTTTCAACTTTGAAGCTGGAACAACTCGGTGGACATGTCATGATAGTATAACCAGAAATGGCATGAGCGGCACAGTGCTGCTAGCCAGGCGGTGTAAGTGACGAGGCACTTGTTACCTGACTGGTGTAAGTATCATGGCATGTTCTTTGTTGTTCCTAATATTCTGTTTGAAACCCTAATCAGGTGTATAGATAAGGGTGTAGGAAACTTTTGATTTCCTAAAGTTCCTACTGCTCTAAGGATTTTGAAAAAGCTGAAAACATGCATCATCTGGACGCATGACTCTTCATCGGGCTTAACAATGCCTAATGCAGCTCAAGACATACTTGTAAGAATGGGATCCTAGAAGCCGCCCTAAACATGCTCCTACGCAAGACGGTATGATGCACAGTGCATGCGATAGGGAAAGCAGTAACACGTAGACAGTATATGGGGGTTAGATGCAAATAAATCTTACCCTGTAGGTACCTGTCTTAGTTTGGAAAGTGCTAGAGCTTTGTATATGCAAAGGCTGGTTTTGGCTTGTAACAAGTTCCTCGGACTAGGGCCACAGATATACCTCCTGTTGCTCGCGATATCGCTGAGCAACAGTCAAACGGTAGCATTACCCATCATCGTCGAAGGTTGTTAGTCATTCGGGGTCCCCGGGCTCCGATAAACCGTGCCGGATTGCCAAAGCGATCCAACGAGTCTTATCCCACATTGATGCAAATGATATGCTAAAAATTGAGGAAGAAAAAGAAGAATCACAAATCACAAAATGCCTTTTTAAGCTCGGCTCACTTTATTTAGTCCATCTTTAGAGGAAACTACGCAAGTGAATAATCGAAAAAGTCCCAGATCAGATTGGCCGGACACGAGGTCCTGTTAAATCACCAATCTAACCTTCGGCAGCGCGAAGCTCACCGTTTTGACAGACATTTAAGGGATTGTTCATAAGCGTATTAAACTCTAAGTATGAATTAATATTGGTTCGATTTATCCCCAGCAGAGTCGCCCATCGTGCGGCATGCCCTTGGAAAGAGGATTTCGTTCCTCGTTTTGCCAAAGCGCCCGATAGATCGAGGGAGCGCGAAGCGAGAAGCAGCGCCAGAAAACACAGTAAGTCGCCACCTGGCTCAAGGTCCGCTACCCAAGGAACCGTATTTCGAAGCACCTGCCGCGCTATTTGATTTGAAAAAGTGAAGGAAGGAACCAGTCCGTCATAACCATATCTTGGTTCGGGAGCCAGGTTACGAGAGGGGAAGGTTTTTAAGGCACCCCTCTCGCCCAATCCGGAGATCGGTCTCTACTTAGGCATTTTGCAAATGTTTGTGATTCGAATTCTTCTTTAACCAATTTTAAGCCAATTAGGGCGGGGGAATAGTTAATCGGGGATTAAGACTGTAACACTTTGCAAGATGTGATTGAATACAGTATGGATGGATGGCAAAATATGAAATGGGATAAAACCCTACCCTCTGATGAAAGATAAACCAAGCTGCTCAAGAATGAGTGTAACACATGATAGCCACCTTTGCATGCATGGATCTACGTGCATGCAAAGACAACAATCGCGCGATACCCTTACTCCCTCGCGCGAGGGTTCATACCTCACCACAGGTTGAATTTTATCCCCTTCTGGGCTCTGGAAGGACCAGTGCACACCCAGGGGGCAAACCAAGCAGTTTATATAGACTGAAAGTAAGTAATTAAGACTAATTATTACAAACAGGAACTAAACAAATTGAAATACAACCCCTAAATAGTGGGGGTATCCAAACAAAGGCCAAGGGCCAAGCTGGTCATGCAAGGCGACTCCATCGAAATAAGAGGACCGTCGCGAGACGTGAGTCCTCGCGAGTGTCTTGACTGGATTTCCGAATTGCTTTGCATGTTCGAGCTCGCACAGATCCGCATACAACCCGTAAGCATCCCAACAAAGTAAATAAGCAAGAAAAGCTAGTCTATGTGTTTTAACATGCTGAGCAATGAGCTAAAAGGCCTATCATACTTCAAAAATAAATAATAACATGATAAAACAAGAAAACCTAGCATCCCCAAACCCCACGAGGACTGTCGCGCGAGACAGTGGACTGTCGCGCGGGAGTGTGAGTCACTCGCGCGAGGGTATGCTTGAACCAATTTCTTGTAACTCTGCTGACTTTAGGACCAGAACTGGTATTGATTACCAATCCTGGCCCTGACAGCCCCCCTCAGGGATCAAAACAGTAAGCAGTAAAGGTGTTTATACCTTTGCTTGGAAGGTTTTGGAAAGGTTTGAACAAATTGGAGAAGCTTGTGATGGAAAATAGAGTGAAGAAAGGTATAGGATGTGAGCTAGGGTTGAGAGCCTTTGTGCTTGCAAGGGTTCTCAATCTCCTAAACTTTCAAAGTTGGTGAATTTTTGTGACTTAGTGACCCTTTCAAAGGAAGAACAAGGGGGGTATTTATAGGAGAAGCCAAGGGCCAAGGGTGGTGGCAAACACCCCCTTAGGACCAAACATGGTGGCTAAGCTTGGTGGAAAAGGTGATGGGGAGAGGTTGTGAGGGTAGAGAGCCCAAAGCCTCGTGATCGCCACAGCCCGAGGAGAAAACGGGTTCAACTAGCCTCAGAGACCCCCGTGCAAGCAACCAAGTGGTCGGGCAAAGGTGACAAAGGATCGGAGTGAACCATCGGCGAGACAATGAGACACTCGCGAGGGTCCCAAATTGCCCGCGTGGGTCAACAGTCAAACATTTAACTTTGACCACACCTGGACAAGGCACACCATCGCGCGAGGGAATGACTTCCACGCGCGAGGGTCAACTTCAGACCAGGGTTTGACTGGTTTTCTATTTCCTTGGTTTTAAGGGTTAAAAGGGGTCAAAGGGGGTTCTGCACACACCGAGCTCAATCCTTTCCAACCCGAAAACTGTTGTTCGATCTGGTTCATCATCGGGGAAACAAGAAACCGTAAAACGATCGGGAGATTCAGATTGGGGTGTCTACAACATTTAAACTCATATATATATATATATATATATATGTATTATGTATCATCACAGATCTGAACATATAACCATATATATCACTCAACAGCAGCGGTCTCATTGACTGGATTCTAACGATTGATATAACCATATATATACTAGCAGAAATTGAAGTTACGCAATAACATTACAATGTTATATGTTTACATCCGGGGGTGTGGGGGCGGAGCCCCCACGGCACAAAGTGCCGCAGTTCGTGGTGCGACTAAAGTCGCACCACGAACTGCAGCGAAAACGATATTTTCAAGAACTTAAGGTGTAATTTCGACCATAGAACCCGACCTAATTATATTATAGTCGGTTTGTAACTAAGGTTATATAATCATCGACTCTTATATAACCTTATATGAATTGGTCCGCGCAGCGGCCTAACAGATCTGAGTATATAACCATATATACCAATCATAAAAAGTGCTATAACCAGGATGCTCTGTAAAAAACCCTCAAACAGAAGGAATCAAAGTGGTCTACAAACACTGAACCAGAAGCATCTAATTTATGATATAACAATATATATACTCAACACTGAACCAAAAGTCATCAAATTTATGATATAACAATATATATACTCGAACTTTCAAAACCCTAACTTATATTACCAAAATCGTTCATATAACGATCTATACGAATGGGAACGTACCTACTGTTGGTTCAGTGTAGGTGGTGGACGACGACCACGAGACTAAAGAACGGCGACAAGATCGGGTGAAGAACCGGCAAAGAATGGCGATTAGGACCCTACTAGAACGGGCGACGAACGGTCGAAGAACGGACGCGATCGTTGGTGGTGGACGACGGAGACCGATTGACGCCAACGACGAAGATTGTTGACGACGAACGGCCGACGACGAAGATTGTTGACGACGAACGGTCGAAGAACGGGCTTTTCTCTCTCTCTCTCTCTCTCTCTCTCTCTCTCTCGCTCGTTACGTTCTTCTTCTCAGGGGGGGAGGGGGGGAGATGGGATGGGTTTTATAATGGGGGGAGAAATTTTCGGATAGGATTTTTTTTGAAATGGATGAAAAACGGGGCAGACTAATCGGGAGAGATTTTAGGGGATTGGAAATTTCAAATGGATATGTTTGAAATGGATGTAAAGGGTATATTAGACTAAACATGATTATTATTTCCCTAATAATAGGTTAATGGACTTAGTGGGTTATAGAATTTAGAAGTGGACTTAGGGGGTTTAGAAAGTGCTATAGTGGACCTGGGGAAAATTCTCCATTTCTTATATCATCTCTATAGTCGGTACATAAATTAATTTGACCTAGTACATGATTTTCTTAACTGCTATGATTATGTGAATAATTAAAGATTGCTTTCAGCTGTATTACGTCCGTCTCAAATTTGTTCTTCAGATAATATTGTTTCCGCAGTTGATAAGGATTTCTACTTTGATTGAGAAGGAAGGAAAAGAAAAAAGGGGCGAAGTGGGGGGGGTCTTTTCCTCAAATGAGAGAGTGTGCTAGCATATTATTGTTCTGTAAGAATAATTTATGGCTAATCTTCTTTATAGCGATTGGTAAAGTTCGAAATTTGTGTGTGCGAAGTTTACTAAGTCTCAAGTACTATGATGGGTTTTGAGTAATGAAGGTTAATTTGAATTGAAGGAAAAGAAACATAAAGTATTGATCTGTACGAGGAGAGTGGATTAGTTCAAGTAGCTTTTAAGCTTGAATTAGCTGGAACTGAAACATTCATGAGTGGAATGAAATTTTATTACTAACGTATTTATCCATCCTCATGATTCGAGGGAGTGGTTATCTGGGCATAAAATCGCTACTTGGAAATTGTGGACTTTGTTTGTCAGTGTTTTCATTGCTTCGAATAATATTTGTCCCACTAGTTATTTTACCTTGTGTCTTTGTTCTAATGTTAAGTTAGTTGTTGAACTGGTATTTCATGAGTTCCACAAGTGTCAAGAGGTAACTTTCATCATGTGTAAGAGACATTAGTTTACTGCTTATGATGTATGTGGCGTCAAATGTATCAGATCTGATTTTTGAATATTGGTGAAGTATGTGTGGTCAGATGTTGTGGTGCTTCCAGTGCATGGATTTTGAGGCACATCTATGGGGAAAAAAAATATAAATGCATCATTTGACGCTATCTATGAATATCAACGAACAAAGACCGAGGTGCCCAATGCGTTGCATACATGTTAGTTTTTGCTAATTGTAGGCGATGGTTTTATCTTCTTTTATTGGCAAGGATGATATAATGGTGTATTAATGCTGAAATGTGGATGAAGGTATTTGGAGTTTGATTAGGTACAGCCAAAAAAAAAAAAAGGTGAGATTTTGGTTAAGTTCCTGTAAACTCTTTAAAAGGGAAAAGGCATTGGATTAAACTGGAAAGTTTTATTATTTTGTGTATCCATTTCTATTTGAGTTTCATTTTCATACTTGCATGTGGGTTGACATGTTATGTTAAATTCAGACGTGACGATGAGTACTGCTACTACATATGGGGTGATTTTGTGTTGGTAACTCTTTGTTGGGTTAATGGTGACATGCTATTATAAATCGTATGTAGGCAGGGATGGGGTCTGGGGCTTGCAAGGTTTTAAGTGTACAAAAATTGATAGGGTATATTGTTAAACACAGTTATAACAGTACCTGTTATATGATCCAGAGATACATAATATGGCAATTTTAAAAGCCCTGCATCCTTAGTTTGGTACTTCAGAACAGACATCCTCCCATATTCATGTCCAATATACTTGTGAGCATATACCATTGTTTCCTTCTGCAGCCATGTCAGCTGTACAAGGTTATATTGATAAAGTTTTAATCGTATGTAAGAGTTCAAAGTTCTTGGGTTGAGATTTACTTCGTCAGGAACAACAGCGAGAGCACAAGGAGTATCAACGTGAGCGAGAGGAGCGAGAAAGAGAGCGCCAAGAGGAGCGAGATCGCTTTGCTAGGCTTGAAAGCCTTGTCACAAAATTCCTGGACACTCGTGGAACTCCTTGGTAAGTGAACTCCTTGTACACTCATTTTTTTGGAGACTAGTAATAGATAGCCAACTCGCAACTGGTAACATGGGGATTGCCAAAAGAGAAAATGAAGTATATTCTGCTCTTTCTTAAAATAAGTACAACACGCTACTGCCCCTTGTCGTATGACCACATACTAACGGCCACTCCATCACCATGCAATCAACCTTGCACAAGGGTCCTAATACTTCACGGAATACTACACTAGAAACCAGCATAAGGAACTGCATATTTAGTTTCAAATTCAGTCAGCATTCAATAACTCTGCTTCTTAATTTTTTTTCTTAATTCTTAACTACTTTTTTAGAGGCACTTAGAGGGAAAAACTACATAATTGAATTACGATATGAATTCTGCCATTATTCTAACATCAGGAGGTATTACCAATCCCAAACCGGTAGACCTTTGAGGTGTTACATCCAGATATTGTGAACCGGAGAGGGTCTGTCCGGTTGCCTCGGGAGACCTTCGGAATGCCCAACTTCATTTACTAAATTGCCAACAGATTCAAGCTGGAGTTCCAAGCAACTTCACTCATAGAGCTATTGTAGAGGACTCAAGATTTTAGATACACTACGCCAAATTTTAGTATTAGCGGCATGAGAAAACTGCCGTTAATAGTCCAAAAACCGCCGGTAATACTCAAAACCGCCGGTAAAAGTTCAAAAACCGCCGGAAATATACCGCCGGGAATACAATTGTCGGAAAAACAAAAGCGGCATTTGAAAACCGCCGGCAATACTAAAAACGGCGGTAAAAAACCGCCGGTAATAATACCGCCGGCAATAAAATCGGTGGTTAATTTTTTTTGTTCTCCCAGGAATCGAACCCGGAACCTCCGGATCCTATAGCGGGCGTGTTACCGACTGGACTGACCCGCATATTGCGTCATGTAGGATAAATAATAATATTTATATTATACGGGTCGGTATTATTATTATAAGCGGCATTAATAAACTGCCGGTATTAAAAAAATCGTATATTCTATTTTTTCCGGTGGTATTTTAAAAAACCGCCAGTAAAAGTTTATAAAAACGGCATTATTAAAAAAACCGCCGTTTTTGGTAGTTATTTCCGGCGGTTTTACTAATGCCGGTAAACGTTATTTTTAGCGGCAGTTTTTTTTACCGCCGGTAATAATACCGCCGGCAAAAGCAATATTTGGCGTAGTGATATATGCTAAGGAGTGTGGTGCTCCTTCTCACAGAGTAGCTAATTACTAATTTCATAACATAATCAGTTAGTTACAAGTCTGGTAGAGTCAGTTAGACTAGTTAGTTGAAGCTTCCCTTTTACGCTTGAGTGTATTAGGCATTTGCTTGAATTAATTTAATGTGAGCCAGAACTCCATGTATGATGTACTGATTGAATTGAGGAGAATAATATTCAGTTTCTTCTCAATATAAAGATGCCATTGCCCCATCAAGTGCATTTGCACAGAGGAAACGGAAGGTCAGTTTCTTCTGAACAATATTGTGGACCAAAATTGGAATAGAAATGGGCCTTTGTGGGCTCAACTAGACTTCACCTGAGAACGATTGGTGCGTTTTAAACTATTGGGCCCCCGAAGTATGTTATGAGGTAGCCTAATATTATTAGAGGACCAGAGTCTAACAGCTAAGAAATTTTTGGGGGCAAATAGGGTACCTAGATAGGCTGCTTTGCGACAAAATTCATTGACTGATATTCTTCTTTTGTATGATAAAAAGTGGGAAATTATAAGCTTTAGTATACCTTCGGCTTTTTGGTAGACAGCTTTGGTCCCTTCTAGGGATGTTCTGCTGACATCTTCGCTTTCTTTTTTGAGTTACTGGTAGACAAATGAGTAGACATAGGTAGGTTAAAATTGTTTGTATATTGGTGCAAGGTAATTGACAAATAATTTGTTGTTTGCCACTTCTTCGTCTACAGATACGAGATCAGTCAAGGGTCGCTTTTTTGTAAATGAAGCAATTTGAAAGATGATTTTTGCTTTTGATGGACAGCTTTTGTTTATGGAGTAATTTGGCTGATGACTTTTTGTCGTGATGACTTTGATGGATAGATTTAGTATATGGAGCAATTAGGCAGATGATTTTTTGTCGTGATGGAAAGACTCTTTGATGGACAGATTTTGTATGTGGAGCATTGGCAGATGATTTTTTGTAGTGATGGAGGACTTAGATGGATGGTTTTTGTTTACTTAAGATTGTTGACTTGTGGTTTTTGGTTAGGATGGATATGAATATGTAATCTATGAAAATTTGGAGTTGAAATTGATTTATGCTTGGTGGTTATATATATATTAAATTGTGCTTTTGGATGGACTAAGTTTAAATATTATGTTTCATTTGTTATTGTTTTTGGTTGGAATAAATAGAGTGATTTCAAATATTGCACAAAGATTTTTGGGTTACAAATTATTAAATCTTTCGAAATTTCTGAAAATATGGTGCTAAATTCGGAGTCTGCGACTAAATGTTTAATTAGTGAAAATTAAAGTTTGTTTTCACCGACTAAATAGTTGGTCGGACTAACTTTGTTTTTGCGCATAAATTTTTAATTTTCACCGACAAAATATTTAGTGGGCATAAATTGTTTACTTTCGCCGACAAAATATTTAGTCGGCATAGTTATTTACTTTCGCCGACAAAATACTTAGTCGGCATAAGTTTTTTACTTTCGCAAACAAAATACTTAGTCGGTATAGGTTGTTTACTTTCGCCGACAAAATATTTAGTCGCCAAAAACTTTACCAGACCAAGTGTCAACGACGAACCTGGCGACCAAAAGTTTCGTCGCTGAAATGTTTGGGCGACTAAAATCTAACATTTGGCGACTAAACTTTTAGTCGGCGAATGTGTATTTTCTTGTAGTGTCCTGTTGGTGGCCCTGAGGCCGAGGTGGTTCATAGGGAGCCTGAGCAGCACTTGAGCATTCTCAACATTCCGATAAGCTTTTCTGATTCTCCTGAAAAACAAAAAAGAAAAGTTTACTTTTGTTTAGTTCGTAATTAAATTTGCATGATCAAAAATAAATTTTATTCGTGGGATGAAATCCTTTTTAGCTAGGAGCATGAATGAGAAGAACCCACAGTATGGTCAAATTTGTTTTTGAAAAAGATTAGAAAATCTCTACCCCCTGTTTAGGCGATGCATACTTTTTACATGTCAACTTGATGCCCCTGGCTTTTTATTTGTTTATGTAATTATGAGGTTAACTCCCTTTTGTTTTTGATGGGTTTTTGCAGAGAAACAGGAGACTGGAAGCTCGTGGTGGAGGCAAGGAGGTGCACAAGTGGTTTTTGATGTTGCTAGAGCGAGCTCATGAAGCGGTGCGTGCTGCAGGCTTTGAGGTATTCGTTCTGGGCCTCAATCTTTCAAAGATCGATTGGTCACTAATCACCTCACTGGTTAAGAGGTGGTGGGATACCACCAACACGTTCCACTTCCCCTCTGCTGGTGAGATGACGATCACATCGGACGACTTCTCTTTGCTTATTGGCTTAAGAGTAGGTGGAGTGCCTCTTCGGATTGATCCTAAGCTCTGGCAACGGGAGGGAGCTTTGGAGTGGTTTCTGGGTAATGTGTCTCCTCTTCACTCACGGGGTCACCTTGACATTTCCTGGCAAAGCAAGACCTTTATGAAGGCTGACATTCTGACTCAGGTGAGCATCGAGCAGCTAACATGGGCTTTCCTTCTCTACCTTCTGGTGCAAACTTTGTTTGCCAACAAGGATAGCTCTGTGCATACACAGTTTTGGGCTCCTTTGCAGTATTTGGAAGCCGTTTAGGAGTTCAATTGGGGAGCATCTGCTTTGGCCACTTTGTATGGCAACCTTGGAGCTTTTTCACTAGACAAGAGTTTCATCCTTGGCGGTCACTATTGAGTGCTTGAGGTATACCTTTCTTCTTTACTTCCTTCCTTGTTTTGATTTCTCCTGGTATTGAACTTGTTTGTTTAACCCATTTTTCAGCTCTGGGCTTTCGGGCATCTCCTCCAGTTTCCTTCTGACACCAAGCATGAGGATGTGAACTGCATACTTTGCTACGAGTGATGGCTGGTGGGCCAACGGAAGCCACGGTCACCAGTTTTGAGCCTTCCCGAGTGGCGACGGGTTTTGGACCGATTGACAATCGATCAGGTACCCCTCTTCTCTTATGTTCTTTATCTTCAGGTATCTATATCCTTATGTTGTAGCTGATTTGACCCTATTTGTAGGTGCGTTTTGACCCTTGGGCCGGCATACCAGAATACGCCCCTCTGGCGCAATTCAGGGTTTTGGATCGTACCCGCAGCTTGCTCGAGGGCCCATTTTGTCGAGCTTGGTACCTAGGCGATTGAGTGGCTAGGCAGTGGTGCCCGCGTGCTGAGGCTCTTCAGTTCGTTCCTCCTTCTCCTCCGCTGTCGATGAGATCTACTTCTTCAATGTCTATGGAAGACTTGAAGAATACTCGAATTAGAGATTGGGCAGGCTTACTTCTCCAGGTGGGTGACTATATGTAGTACTGTTTCCTCTTCTTGACTCCACCTTTTGTTCCTCCAGTTGCTCTTGTTTGGCAATGGGCCCCTACTTTTGTCTCTTTTCACTCTGCTGATGGAGAGGACGAACATCTGGCACATACTCCTTGCTCGACTCAACTCTACACATTGCCGGCCAGGACTTCATAGGTATCTTTGGCTTTCCATTCTAGCTTTTGCTGCTTTGTATTGTATCCCATGCTTAGATGCTTGTAATGTTTAGTTATCCCATAGGTACCTGCTGAGATAGTGCAGGAATGGTTGCGTGCTTATCAGAGTGCTGAGGCTTTGATTCGGAGGCAGCGTCGTCAAATCCTCAAGGTACGATTTTTCCCATGTACTTCATTTGCTTTGCATCCTTTCTCGAACCTGAGCGTTCGTATTCTTTTCCTCACAGCTTAAGTCTGAGCGAGCACCAACTGCTAGTGGGGATGATGTGGCAACCAGTGAGCAGCCCCTGTCTACATCTCAGAGATCATCTTGAGACACCGTCATGGCTAGCTTTAGGATTTTCTCTTTTCCTGTTCATAGTTACTAGGCAGAAATTATATAGTGGAAGCAACCACAGCGATAATGTTGTAATCAAGCTTTTGTTTATGAAATGAGAAAAATTTTCATGCCCTTTAAATGTCTTGAGTTTGCATGTGATAGTCAGAACATGGCTTTAAAATTGTTTTGAACATGGATTTGTATGAAATGAAGTATTGGCCGATGAATTGATGGCACGGCTGAGGAATCAGAATTGCGGCTGAGATATCAATCCTTTGGCCATTGCTTTTACTTTCCGAAGGGAGATAGATTTTGTTTTAGCCAAGTGGCATCCTCTTTTCTCTTCCTCCTTACGCTTGGTTTTGACTTTTGCTTTGCCTTTATCATGTACTACAACCTTATTGCTAATTTGGGAATCTTTGAGATATCCTATTTATTATGTCAACGGCTCTTAAGCTAGATGAGATGAACGACAGTTCTTGCGTCTATTGCTGCTATTAATTCCTTAAGAAAAGCATACTCATCTTTTGCGAGCTCAATACGCAGGGTTAGCTATTCCTATCGTTGAGTACAAATCTCTTGATGTTTTTCCTTCTCTTCAAATGTTTGGGTCGTATCTCAAAATGAGATTGCCTACGTATCCCAATCAGGGAATCAGGCCTTTTACGTAGTTCCAAAGATCACAACCTTTGAGGTTAGGTTCTACTCTTGGTTTTTCTTCTTACGTACTCTTTATTTTGGCTAGGTTTCCTGATGGAGGTTGAGTTTCTAGCGAGTTTTTCTTTAAATGCCTTAATTTTTGCCTAGGCTGCTTTTGCAATTTCTTGTCCTAACAAGCTCTGCTCTTATTTTTGCTTCGATGTTCAAGTCATCCAACGAGCATCTCTCACAAGAGGGCTTTTGTATTTTGGAGAAGAATGGAGATGTTTTTCTAAATCTCCTTCGTGTTTGTACTTTCACGATGGCCAAGATAACTCTAAGTGTTCTTGCGGAGATAGCGTCTTCTTTTTAAGTTTTGACGAAAACCTAGTTTCTTAAGCAACTGACGTTCATCCCTATTTTATCTTTTGTCAGTGACACAAGGAACTTGATTTCTTAAATTTTCTCTTGTTTGGCAAAGAGACTGAGGTATATGACAATTGCAATTTGGGAATCAAATCATCAATCATAGTTTTAGAAGATAAAATAGGAATCCATTTAGCAAATATAGAATGCCCAAACAGGGGCCCGAAACCTGTCTTAGCTTGATTTAGAAAATAAAAGCAATATTTAATGTTCTTTGTCATGTTATGACTTCTCAGCTACTGTAGAATTTCGGGGTCATCTTCTTTTGCTTTGCCTTTCACAATTTTATACTTTTTTCTACCATCTTCTTTGCCAAACAGAGTCTTCAAACTGGATCCATCTTCAAAGCTTGTATAGTGGCTGTTTCTTTGAGACATGAGCAGTCCCCAGACGGAAGTGTCAGCCTGGGTCACCTCCTTGTTGATTGCGTAATCACGAGGGAGATCAACTACTTCCATTTGATCATGATGCCAAAAAGATCTCATCGAGTGGATCATCATATTCTCCTTCCATTTCTTCAAAGTCACTTTCTCTTGTTCGATACGGGTCCGTGTATATGAAATCTAGATCTTCTTCTTCCTCTACCCATTGACTATATTCGCATTCTTCGTAGGGGTTGACCCATGGTTGCATTTGGTATTCCTCTGCTTCTTCTATAAGATTGATCATTTCCCAGATAATAGGAGGCATTAGAATTTTCAGGCGAATGATGGGTACCACTATGTAAGCAGGCTTGAAGAGGGCATGTCTTCTCATCATGATGACCTCTCCTTTTCCTTCTTCCTATTTTCAAACCAGATGCACAGCCATTCATCATCCTCTACAAACGGAATGTCTGGATCCTCCAAAGTGTATTTTGTCCAGGAATGCTCTTCCCATTTCCTTAATTTTTCCTCCTTTGCTTGTTCCTCTTCGTCGCTCTTGTCAGACATGTTAGGATCGATCACTTCCTATTGATCGGACTCATTGTTTTCCTCTTCTTCCATCTTGAGACACCCATCCTCCTTTGGGATCGTTAAGGTTGGCTTGGCTTGGTTGTATTGGATGATGTATTGGCTAGGATTGTATATGGGGATGTGGGACAGGTTTATAAGATTGATATTTCGGGGTGGTTCCGCATTGTGGGGTGGTTTGGCTTGTGCATTTGGTTGTGGAGGTTTTATGGTTTGGCTATCAATGAGGTCTTGGATGTCATGGCGAAGACACATGCAACTGTCTGTCTCGTGCCCAGAGTGTTGATGGTAGGCAGACTGCTTGTTTGGGTCATGGTTCGGGCCATAAGGCGGTTGAGGAAGTGGTTTGTTCAAGGGTTTGAGATACCCTTCATGGCTTAGAATGGTTAAGGCTTGAGATAAGGTCATGTAAAGGGGGTTAAAGTTTCGACGAGGTCGATTTGAATTTCGGGATGAGCTAGTTTGGAAAGGGTCTTGTGGTAAGGCTGGGTCAAGGGTGTTTACGAAGGCATGAGATGCGCGAGTTGGGAAGGTTTTCTTGGATGGAGGAGCTTCTTCTTTCCCAATGAGTCCCAGTTTGATCCCCTCTTCAATTTGTAGCCCAGTAGCATGCAGGCATTTGAAATCGGTGATAGCCTGTGTGCAAATAAGCTTGAGATACTTTGGCTGTAGATTTTTGACGACTATTCTCACTTGATCTTCCCCGGAAGGGCGGTTCTTCATGTTGGCAACCTTCTCTCTCCATCGAGCCACAAAGGTAACAAAGTCTTCCCTTGACTCCTGCTTGGTCATATCTAAATCCCGAGGGGTTAGCTCAACCTGGACATTGTATGCATATTGCTTGACAAAAGCATTGGCAATTTCTGGCCAAGTGTGATAATGCATAAATTCTAGAGTGAGGAACCAATCGAGAGCACTTCTTGTGAGAGTTCTTCGAAACAATTGAGCGATGAGCTCATCATTCAAGCCCATTGGCTTCAGGGTGTTGATGACATGGCAGACATGGCTAATGGGGTTGCTAGTTCCATTGAACTTCTCAATGTTTGGCATCTTAAACTTCTCAGGTAGTTGAGAATCTGGAAGAAGGCAAAGTCTAGAATTTGGTCCCCCTGTGAACGGGCCAGAGCGTGTTTGATCTCCTTGACTTGTTTGGCCAATTCAGGGTTCTCTGTCGTTATTACTTTCTTCGTCCTCAGCATCTCTTGCTGCTTTCTCTACTAGTAAAGTAGCGATTTGAGCTTGGAGATCGGTCGTAGTGACGTCGTTGTCCTCTATTTTTGGGTTGGGAGTGGGAGGATTGCTTGGTGAAGCTTGGGATTTGGTAGATGATCGGGTTTGCTAAAAAGATAACCGCGAAGTCCCCAGAAGTGATTGGGACCGTTGCGGTGAAGGTGTTTGGATAGGCGAAGGTGACAAACGAGACGATTGCAAAGACCTTTGTTTGGCGTGGCTTCGGGTGTTGTAACAGTATAAAATTGGCAATGGTTGCTTTCTTGGGTTACCAATTGTGCCAGCTTGTAAAAGTAAAACTAGCTGCAAGTCAGTATTGGGCTGTATAGGGTTAGGATTTGGGCTAAAAATCCCAACCTTTCTGCATAGAAAGAAATGTTACAATAGTAAATAATACAGGGTGTGAGGAAGAACTTCAAAGCAACATGCATGAAAATTCCTTAACCTGTGGGTTCCTATCTTATTTTGATAAGTTCTATGGCTCTCTAACACATGTAAGGTTTGGGTAGTCTCAAGGGTGCCCCGTTGCCAAAGGGCACCAGTCTTTCTGCCAGGCCATTATGGGCGGTGATTGGATGGTTCCCTTTTTGATATACCACTAGGTACAAGTGACTGTAGAGTGTGCTCAAACCCCTAACATAGCCCATGACACGCCGGGGTTTTTGGTGAACTAAATGACGCCCACTCGATGAATATGACAAATGAATTAAACAAAGCATGCATTAGTCCTATGTTGAACTTCTTGGTTATGGCATGTCCCCAGCAGAGTCGCCAAAAAACTGTAGACATCTCCCAAAACGGGGCGTTGCCAGCCAAACAGATTGATCATCGTCGTTTGTTTGCTTTCCACTTCATAAACCAAAATCGTGGATATTCCCATGGCAATGAACATTGCCACACGATAGCGATTATCATCAAAACAGAGTCGCCACCTAACTTAGAAAAGTTAGGAAAAACAAATAGAGATTCCGGGTACTGGAGCCAAAAGTACAATAACGGGAAGGTGCTAGGCACCCCTCTTTGCCCAATCGTGAGACTGGCCCATAGTTGTTCAATATATGATTTATTTAATTCTAAACAAGCAATCTGTTTTATGAACCTTTAAACAATTAATAATGAGTCGAGACAGTAATGAAAACATGCATCAGAAATAAGCAGAAACAAACTGTTCCAGGAAAATAGATTCCTCAGCCGGTGAATAGATGTCACGGCCGAGGAATCCCATTGGGCTGATGTATCGGCCGAAGGATTGAAGTCCTAGCCGATGTTCTTCCCCACACTAGACTAAATGATTAACAGAAAGCTAAAACACTATGATCAATATGTGAACGCTTTAAGTAAATCAAACCATAGGCCCCTGGGACTCACCACCTTGATCCCTCAGTTGCTTGATTTCTTCGGATTAGAGGGGATTGACTGATTTGCTTCTTGAAAACCCTAGAGTTAGGGTTTGAAGTTCAGGGGTTTGATCGTCGGATCGCGGCTACCTTCGAAAGGTTAGGGGTTTTGTAGAAAGGGTATGAGAGAGTATATATGCAGAGTTTTGTGGCTAGAGAGGGTGATTCGTCATATTAATTTCAGAGCTGAAGGTTCCTTTATATAGGCATGGGGTGACTCACTCCAACCAATCACAATGCATGATTAAAATTGGAAGTGTAGGGCAACTCTATCTCTATAATGTAATCTCTTGACGTAGCCCGAACGCATCAAAATTTGGTTGCTAGGGTTTTGTGAACGGATCAAACGATTGACAGAACATTCCAGAATCTAGAAAATAGATGATCTGGCAGACGAGCAATGGATCTGGTGGCCGAAGGATAGATTGGGTGGCCGAAGAATTGATCTAGCTGCTGAGGAATCAATCTCTCAGGGAGATTTTCAAGCAACATATATGTTTCACGGGTGAAAGAATGATGTTGACGTCGTGAGATCAATGTTACGTGTCACGCCCTCGATTTTCAACATAATTATATACACCATTTCAATAAACCTCACATACGGCCTATAAACCCAAAAAGAGCATTCCCACCTGTTTAAATTTACAAAACATGTTTCCCAAATTCAGAGATATACAATGTTGGCACACCGGCCCCAAATTGAAAATTAAAGACAAGTTCTTGAGTTACATACGGTCTAGTCAAAAGAAATTTAATAGAAGATTTAGTTACATATTCATCTAATCAAAAGGAGACCGCTACAAGGTGATTAAGTAACTAAAATGCGATTAGCTTACAAAAAGTATTCACATCTTAACACCCGGTGCATACACGCTATGGACCGGCATTTGAACCTGAAAAGAGGGATTTTATTGAGCTACACTAGCCCAGTAGGAAATTCTCTACATAATCTACATGCAATGAGACGATAAACATGGATACGGCGAATCAATTTAGGTAACAAATTCAAACGATGCACATCAACACCCTTGGCAAGTATCATAGCAATACACACATATAGCCACACACACACACGTACACACACTCACACTTCCTCCAACCAATTTCCACCCCTTGCGATTTTGTGTTACCACCCCTTGCGTCACAATATACTCCACGCCTTGCGATTTTGTGTTACCACCCCTTGTGTCACAATAAACTCCATTTTCACTTCATATCGACAATCACACTATCGTCACAGTCAACACCATAATCTCATTCTACACACATCGACACAATCTACTACATCCCAAATGGCCAAGGACCATAGCATTCAAGACTACAAATTCCATATTCAAGAAATACACGATCCACAAGCCATAAAGCATTCCATTCGACCATTTACGACAAATAAACACTCGTATTCATGCATAATCACCACAAGACATGTAAAAGAAGAGAGAAATTCCTACCAAGATGGGTTTTGAGCAAAACCCTAAGTCTACCGAAAGCAATAAGCGAGAATCCTTCAAAGACAAGCCTCACCCGAGCTTAGGTACAAGATCTAGAGTAGATAAAGCCCAAAAACATCAACAACAAGTAAAGATCAACAATTAATCGAGAGGAGAGAGGGAAAAAACGTGGGTGAGAGTCCAAGAAGTGAAAACATGAACACAAACTTACCCCTTGTTCTCCAAAATGCAAGATTCGAGTGATTTGAAGTTGGAAACCCGAGGATCTTGAAGATTTACGGTTGAAATCGAGAGTTTTGGGTGAGATTGAGGTTAGGTAGGTGAGAGGAGGGTTTTCCAGGTTTGGTTCATGAGTTTTGGGGTGAGAAATGACAAAAGGGGGGTATTTATAATGTCCCAAAAGCGTGCTGAAAAAGTGCAGAAAAACGCAGCAGGTACCGGTACTGGGAAAAAGGGGGTACCGGTACCAAAGCCTTCAAAGTGCCAATTTAAACATGCACTGGACAGTAGGTACCTGTACTGAGAAACGGCCAGTACCGGTACCAACAAGGCAGAAAAGTGAAAAAATTACAACGGACTCCGGAACGAACCCAACTTGATACCAACACTTCCCAACATCAATATATCACCAAAACTAACATTTTACCATCCTTCAAGAGTCCAATACACACCAGAATACGTATCCCCGTACACCCCACAACATACGAGCGATTTTACTAACAATACAACTACTTTACGAAATAAACGATTTCCGAAATTTAATAAATTCACAAGTCTCCACATTCTATCCTCCTTAAAGAAATTTCGTCCCGAAATTTACAATTCACGTTAAACATACCCATGCATCAGATAATCATGCTCATACTACAACACGTGTTATCAAATGACATACCAAGGATCATAAACTGAAATTTGAAACTCACATTGATTCAACTTGAAAATAGATGCGGATACTTCTCCCTAACCTCGTCCTCCCTTTCCCACGTCGACTCTTCCTTCCCAAGATTACTCCACAAGACTCGCACCAACGGAATAGTTTTGCCCCTTAAAACTTGGTCGCGCGAATCTAGGATACGAATCGGCTCCTCCCCATAAGAGGCATCGGCTTCCAACTCCAATTCAGACCACTCTAAGACATGTGACGGATCCGGCTCGTACTTTCGCAACATCGATACGTGAAATATGTCGTGAACGCCCAATAACCTTGGCGGTAAGGCCAATCGATATGCGACTTCCCCAATCTTCTCGATAATGTCAAACGGTCCGATAAAACGCAGTGAAAGCTTCCCCTTTTGACCAAAACGAGACAATCCCCGACGCGGTGACACCTTAAGGAAAACATGATCCCCCACTTCAAATGATAACGGTCGTCGACGGCGATCGGCATAACTCTTTTGCCTACTTTGCGCGGTTAACAATCATTGACGAATCACTTTGACTTACTCGGTGGTTCTCTTTTGCGCTTCAAGAAGACGTTGACGAATCGCTCTCATGCTCTCAGAGGTTTCTTTGATCAAATCCGGTCCAACTAAGGTAGCCTCGCCCAACTCGGTCCAACAAACGGGTGATCGACACGGTCTTCCATACAAGGCTTCATACGGCGCCATTTCGATACTAGATTGGTAGCTATTGTTGTACGCGAACTCGACTAACGGTAGGTGATCTTCCCAACTACCCCGAAAATCCATAACGCAAGCCCGAAGCATATCTTCTAGAATTTGGATCGTTCTCTCGGATTGCCCGTCCGTTTGAGGATGATATGCGGTGCTAAATAAAAGATTAGTGCCAAGAGCAGCCTGCAGACTTTGCCAAAAATGCGCAGTAAATCTTGGATCTCGATCCGATACAATAGAAACGGGAATCCCATGAAGACGGATAATCTCGCGGATGTACAAACGACTAAGCGTATCAATCGAATCCGAAACTTGAACAGGTAAGAAGTGCGCTGACTTGGTCAATCGATCAACTATCACCCAAATGGCATCATGCCCCCTTGGCGACCTCGGTAAACCGGTAACGAAATCCATAGTCACGTTCTCCCACTTCCATTCGGCCACAGGTAATGGTTGCAACTCCCCCGCGGGTCGTTGATGCTCGGCTTTGACTTGTTGACACGTAAGACATTTGGATACAAAAACGACGACGTCTCTCTTCATTCCCGGCCACCAAAACTGCCTACGCAAATCATGATACATTTTTGTCCCTCCCGGATGCACGGCTAACGGTGAGTGATGGAATTCTCTCAAAATTTCCTCCTGACACGAAATGGGTACGAACAATTTTCCTTGGTATCGCAAACCCTGATCAGCATGAATCATCCACCCCTCTCGAGCATTTCCGCTAAGAAACTTGGCACGAAACTCTCCCGCTTCTTCATCTTGCAGTTGGGCCTCAATTACTCGCATCGACAAGGTTGATTGAATGGTTAAGTTGCATAAAGTGACTCCCTCTCGAACTTCGTCGAAATGCAATGCGTATGAACCCAAATCGTTCATCGTTTTCCACTCATGGATAGCTAAATTCGCAAGGTGAGTCGATTTTCTACTCAAAGCGTCCGCTACAATGTTCGCCTTTCTCGGGTGGTATTGCAACTCAAAATCGTAGTCTTCTAGGTGTTCCATCCAACGGCGTTGACGTAGATTAAACTCCTTTTGAGAAAATAAGTACTTAAGACTCTTATGATCGGAAAACACTTCGAATCTCTCACCGTATAAATAATGACGCCAACTCTTCAAAGCAAAAACAACGGCCGCAAGCTCTAAGTCATGGGTAGGGTAATTCCGCTCGTGAGTTTTTAGTTGCCGCGATCCATATGCCACTACTCGTCCCAATTGCATCAACACGCACCCTAACCCCTCTTTCGAAGCATCACAATATACCGAATAGCCGACTCCCCGCTCGGGCATGACCAAAACCGGCGCGGTTGTCAACCTTCTCTTCAATTCCTCAAAAGCCTTCTCACACGCATCATTCCAAACAAAACGAGTTCCTTTACGAGTTAATTTAGTCATCGGAGCTGCTAAACGAGAAAAGTCAAGGACAAAACGACGGTAGTATCCAGCCAAGCCCAAGAAACTACGAATCTCGAATACACTCTTCGATCGTTGCCAATTCATTACGGACTCTATCTTCCCCGGATCAACGGACACCCCATCCTTCGATACAACGTGACCCAAAAACTTGACTTCGGACAACCAAAATTCACACTTACTCAATTTGGCATACAAGCGGTGCTCTCTCAAGAGTTCGAGAACGATAGAAAGGTGAGTTTGGTGCTCCTCCTCCGATGGTGAGTAGATAAGGATAACGTCCACAAAAACGACCACAAAGCGATCAAGATAGGCACGAAAGATACGGTTCATTAGATCCATGAAAGTTGCCGGTGCGTTCGTCAATCCAAAAGGCATAACAATAAACTTGTAGTGGCCATAACGAGTACGAAAAGCGATTTTAGGAATGTCCTCCCTCCGAACTCTTAACTGGTGGTAACTGGACCTTAAGTCGATCTTAGAAAAACAAGTCGCACCTCGAAATTGGTCAAACAAATCGTCGATTCTAGGCATAGGGTACTTATTCTTAATGGAAACACGATTCAACTTACGATAATCGATACACAAGCGAAGCGACCCATCTTTCTTCTGAGCAAACAAGGCCGGTGCTCCCCATGGTGACGTACTTGGACGAATAAACCCTAAACCCTCCAATTCTTGCAACTGCATCTTCAATTCTCTCAACTCGGCAGGAGCGAAACGATAAGAAGGTACAGAAATGGGTGTGGTGCCAGGAAGTAAGTCGATAGTGAATTCAATCTCTCTCTCGGGTGGTAAACCGGGTAACTCGTTCGGAAACACGTCCGGAAAATTACAAACAACAAGGGGCAACTCCCCCCGCGCGGATACCTCTTCATCTAAGGCCAAACTTGCTAATAAGGCATACATCGACTCTTGCTCTCGAGACCCACATAAATACGGTTCTAACGGTTCCCGACGCTCCCCGAAGAACTCGAAACAAGAACCCCCAGGCAGACAAATACGGACCCGACGTTTGAAATAATCAATGGTTGCATGAAACGTAGACAACCAATCCATTCCCAATATGAGATCGAAACTCGACATATTCAGCACGATGAAGTCAAAGGTTAAACGACGATCTCGAATGATAAGTTCACAATTTTGACAAATACGATCTAATGGCGACCTACCTCCTATGGGTGTCTCAACGAACAACGGCGGACTAATATTCTCAATCTCCAATTCCAAAGCACAAGCAAAAGATGCAACAATGAAAGAATGCGATGCTCCAAAATCAAACAACACTCTAGCAAAGGAATTAAACAATAGAAATGTACCCCTCACAACCGAAGTCTCTGGGGTCTGAGAAGTGATAGGAGGTGGTGGAGGTGGAATGGCAGAAGTGATAGCAAAGGCTCGACCCTGAGTCATCTGAGTCTGAACATGACCACCCCGCTGACCAAAACCCTGAGTAGGCGTCGAAGAACTCGCTCCTCTCTCAACCTGAGATCCCTGTGCTGATGTAGTCTGACGAAAGTGAGGCTGCTGCTGCCTCTGAGTGCCTCGAAATGATTGCCGACCAGAATTCTGACCACCCCTCGGTTGCTGTACCGAACCCGACTCGCTTCGTGTCCCTTCCCCAAGCGGACAATTTCTTGCAAAGTGACCGGCCTTTCCACAAGTGAAACACGTGCCCAAAAGCCGCGGACACTGAGCACGAATGTGCCCCGCTTGACCACACTCATGACACACCACCGAGGGCCTATTAGAAACTCCCCGAGTCCCAAACGACGAAGAAGATGGAGGCCTAAAGTTTGACGGACCCTGCGAAGCCGAAAACTGATCTCGTTGCCTCTTCCTCCCCTGACTACCAAAACACCCCGAAGAAGAGTTCAAACCCCCAACCGGTTGCATCGATTCCCAAGCCTTAGGATTTCTCGGTGCCTCCCTAGGAGACTCAATACTCCTCGCACATTCTACAACCTCGGAAAACTTCCCCTTGCGTTGTGCCATTACGTATTTCTTCACGGTGTCGTGCAAACCCCTTTCAAACCGCCTACTTTTCCTTTCTTCCGTTCCACTAATTCTGGCGCAAAACGAGATAGAGATTGGAACTTCAAAGCGTATTCTGACACGGTCATGTTCCCTTGTTCTAACTTTTCAAACTCGTCCTTCAATTGGTCACGGCTAGTTTGTGGAAAATATTGCTCCTCGAAGAGCACTTCGAACTCGGCCCACGTTAAGTTCTCCACATCTGGCTCATTTACTTGAGCCGCGGTCCTCGCCGCCCTCCTCGCATCCTTTCTCGAATCTAGGATCGACTCCCACCACTCGTTAGCTTCCCCGGTAAGT
Source organism: Rhododendron molle (assembly GCA_025413875.1). Classification (NCBI taxonomy): domain Eukaryota; kingdom Viridiplantae; phylum Streptophyta; class Magnoliopsida; order Ericales; family Ericaceae; genus Rhododendron; species Rhododendron molle. The sequence continues at coordinate 29,721,092 of CM046391.1, read as the reverse complement.
TGGACGGCCACAATGTTGACTCGCAAGTCATCCTCCGTAATCCCAAGAGCCCTAAACAGCTTTCGAATCTGAGCTAGCCAATGATCGGCTACAAGAGGGTCACTGCTCGACCCATCGAATGTCGGTGGATTTCTACGGCTGAATTCCCTCATAGCCGACAAAGCACGGCTTTCAACACCTTCCCTTGGCGCGGGGTTTAAAAGGTTAGCGGCCGCAAGAGCCGCAACGAAGTCCCTAGCAAAAGGATTTTGAACGATTGGTTCCTCCTCTCTCTGACCATGACCAGCCCCTTCCCTCGGATTCTCACCATGATGGCTAACTTCATCCTCAATCGGTACCCTTCGACCACGACCACGGCCACAACCGCGGACACGACCACGACCACCCCGACTTTCGGCCTCACCTGCTCTAGCACGCGTTCTCGGAGGCATCTAGCTACAAGTTATAAGAAAGAGGAACTCATCAACAACAACAATATTTAATGAGGTCTAAACCCCAACTATCCCCACAAGGGCCAAATCAATTCTACGCTACCCTACCATATTGAAATGTAACACCAGATAAACCAAGTAACTTCAATGCATACAAACACACGTATGTTATGCAAATGGCGTGACTTTTGAACCCATGAGACTAGAAGTCTCCCCACGGTCTCAAAGTATTCAAACCTAAATGCTCTGATACCAATTTGTCACGCCCTCGATTTTCAACATAATTATATACACCATTTCAATAAATAAACCTCACATACGGCCTATAAACCCAAAAAGAGCATTCCCACCTGTTTAAATTTACAAAACAAGTTTCCGAAATTCAGAGATATACAATGTTGGCACACCGGCCCCAAATTGAAAATTAAAGACAAGTTCTTGAGTTACATACGGTCTAGTCAAAAGAAATTTAATTATAGATTTAGTTACATATTCATCTAATCAAAAGGAGACCGCTACAAGGTGATTAAGTAACTAAAATGCGATTAGCTTCCAAAAAGTATTCACATCTTAACACCCGGTGCATACACGCTATGGACCGGCATTTGAACCTGAAAAGAGGGATTTTATTGAGCTACACTAGCCCAGTAGGAAATTCTCTACATAATCTACATGCAATGAGACGATAAACATGGATACGGCGAATCAATTTAGGTAACAAATTCAAACGATGCACATCAACACCCTTGGCAAGTATCATAGCAATACACACATATAGCCACACACACACACGTACACACACTCACACTTCCCCCAACCAATTTCCACCCCTTGCGATTTTGTGTCACCACCCCTTGCGTCACAATATACTCCACGCCTTGCGATTTTGTGTTACCACCCCTTGCGTCACAATAAACTCCATTTTCACTTCATATCAACAATCACACTATCGTCACAGTCAACACCATAATCTCATTCTACACACATCGACACAATCTACTACATCCCAAATGGCCAAGGACCATAGCATTCAAGACTACAAATTCCATATTCAAGAAATACACGATCCACAACCCATAAAGCATTCCATTCGACCATTTACGACAAATAAACACTCGTATTCATGCATAATCACCACAAGACATGTAAAAGAAGAGAGAAATCCCTACCAAGATGGGTTTTGAGCAAAACCTAAGTCTACCGAAAGCAATAAGCGAGAATCCTCCAAAGACAAGCCTCACCCGAGCTTAGGTACAAGATCTAGAGTAGATAAAGCCCAAAAACATCAACAACAAGTAAAGATCAACAATTAATCGAGAGGAGAGAGGGAAAAACGTGGGTGAGAGTCCAAGAAGTGAAAACATGAACACAAACTTACCCCTTGTTCTCCAAAATGCAAGATTCGAGTGATTTAAAGTTGGAAACCCGAGGATCTTGAAGATTTGCGGTTGAAATCGAGAGTTTTGGGTGAGATTGAGGTTAGGTAGGTGAGAGGAGGGTTTTCTAGGTCTGGTTCGTGAGTTTTGGGGTGAGAAATGACAAAAGGGGGGTATTTATAATGTCCCAAAAGCGTGCTGAAAAAGTGCAGAAAAACGCAGCAGGTACCGGTACTGGGAAAAAGGGGGTACCGGTACCAAAGCCTTCAAAGTGCCAATTTAAACATGCACTGGACAGTAGGTACCTATACTGAGAAACGGCCAGTACCGGTACCAACAAGGCAAAAAATTAAAAAAATTACAACGGACTCCGGAACGAACCCAACTTGATACCAACACTTCCCAACATCAATATATCACCAAAACTAACATTTTACCATCCTTCAAGAGTCCAATACACACCAGAATACGTATCCCCGTACACCCCACAACATACGAGCGATTTTACTAACATTACAACTACTTTACGAAATAAACGATTTCCGAAATTTAATAAATTCACAAGTTTCCACATTACGGCTGAAAGATCGATTTTCCTGGGATACTGTATTTCTGTCTAAAAGGCTATTTGGCTCTGGATTAGATCCTCTAAGTGGCTAAAAGTACTTACCAAAAGTCCTAAGGTTCACGAGAAGTCAATCAGCAATCACTGTATCCATTCATCATTAGGATGGTCCCCAATGTGGGACTTGAAATGATCGTTAGGCCAAATTGGGGTGTCTACAGAAGGTAGAGGATATCGGCTGAGCTCCCGCTGTCAATTAATACCCTTCTCGTGAGGTAGTTTGCTACGACAATGGTGATAACCAAGGAGTCATCATGAGGAGTTTGGACTCCCTTGGTGTCTTCTTCTGAAAAAATGATGGGTATTTCCTCTTTCTTCTGAAATTTGCTTGGACAGCCAATTGTGTTGACTTCCAGGTGTTCCTCAGTTCTTAGCTTTCTCAGATGAGCTTTTCTAACATTGCTAGATTCTCCTCCTCCGACAAATCCTCCATGAATCACTTTGATCTCTCCAATGGGATCTGACCGGGGTGTTGTGCCGTATCTATCTTCTTTATTTGTATCTTCTCTTCTAAATTGTTTATGGTATTTCTTTGTTAAAAAACGTTGAAGTCTTCCTCGTTGGATTAGGTCCTCAATCTCCTGCTTTATGTCAATACAATCATCTGTGTTATGACTGTGATCTTTGTGGAACCTGCAGTACTTGTCCTTTGCTCTCCTATTAGGATCGGATCTCAGCTTCCCGGACCATTTGAGGTCTGGGTCATCCTGTAGGTTGCTAAGAATTTACTCTACCGTAGCTATGAGCGGAGTAAACTGCTTATATCTACCTTGGGGCGGTCTCTTCCTTCCCGCTTCGAGGAAGTCCTCGAGTCCACCTTTTTGTTCTTTGGTTCACCTCCCATTCTACGGGTGGCTTCTCACCTTTTTTTGTCTGGTTGAGGAAATTCACCTACCGGTGATGGCCTCGCTTGGGGCTCAAAACCATAATGTGTGCATCTTGCATAGACAACTTCTTCTGCATTCATGTGCTTCTGGGCTCTGAGCATATGCTCTACCAGAGTCTTGGGTGGTTCTTGAGATAGGAGGTATAAGAACTGTCTTGAATATAATCCGGTTATGTATGCAGTTATGCACACATTGTCATCGACTTCATATATCTGAACCAACTCTTTGTTAAACCTTGTGGTGTAATCCCTTATGACTCCCATCTTCTTTGCTTCACAGTCAGGAGGTGAGTTGCGGGTTTGCTGTAGCATTGCCGAGTAATGAAGTAGCTTACAAAGCTCATGCTGAGATCCTTAAAACTATGTATACATCCTGGCTGGAGCTTATTGAACCATGACCGTGCACTTCCCTTTAGGGTAATTGGAAATGCCTGACACATAACTTCATCTGGTACTGCTTGAAGATGCATTAGAGATTTGTATGTTTCCAAGTGATCTAATGGGTCCGTGGAGTCATTGAACGTTTCTAACTGCGTCATCTTCAATTTCCTTGGGAGTGGTAGCCCCTTGACTTCGGGCATAAAAGGTGAATCCGTGCTCTACACCAATTCTTCTACTGTAGCAGGAGTTTGAGATTTAATATGTTTCATCAGCCCTTCAATCTGGTCTTGCATTTTGAACAATACCTCTTGTTCATGCGGCGGCCTCTCTAGAGGTGGTTTGCTATGCTTTCTCCGATTTTGGCTTTCCTTTTCTCTGAATTCGCCTTCTTCTTTGTCATCTTCTTCTTTGTCATCTTCTTCTTCGTGCCGACTATGTCGCAAGTTTAGGATACTTGGTTTCGAGATCTGTTTTCTAAGATCTACGTTTTCCTGCATCGCAATCTGTAACCCTTGGGTTAATGTTTTTAATTGCTCTTGCATGTGAGCAAACGCTTCTAGGGTTATTTTGTCGCCTCCAGTCTTAGTTGCTGAAGCGGCTTTAGCCGCCTCTGTTGCCTTAGCAACTTTTTCAGCGGCGGTAGCATTGGCAGTGTCATGCCCTCGATTTTTAACATAGACATAAAAGATTTCCATAAATAAAAACCTCACAATAATCCATACGATACCCAAAAGATTACTGTATTTCCATTTCCAAAATCATACTACAAAGTCCAAAGATTTCAAAATATTACATCATCGGCTCAACGGCCCTAAATCGTCATAAGCATCAAGTGTCATGAAAGTTAAGAGTTTACAAATATCCCATAATCAAAAGAATTATAACTTAAGCTAAAAATACATCTTCCAAAAAGAAATTTGCAAAGATGAATAAGTAACTCCTTTGGTTAGCTTTCAAAAGAAATGTTCATAATCCAAGCACTCCAGGCATGCAAGCTACTGTCCTGAGTTAGTTCCTGAAAATAATGCAAGGTTTGAGCTACACTAGCCTAGTAGGGAATTCTACATTAACGTTATATGCAAGAGAAATGGGAGAATGATCACAAAGCAAGTACAGGATGTAGACCACATGATTGACAATAACCAAGGCTTAACAATCCAACAAACTCGATAGAAAATTTTGTATGCACCTTAACCTTTAGCCACTTCAACTTTTTATGTGTCCAATGTCACTTCACGTCACCTGTCATGAGCTGAAGCTCCTGCCGGGCCAATTAAGGGATCTCGATACCCCCTGGCACCATACCCATCGTAGGTCCTGAATGTAACCAATACGAGCTTTTGATCCTGCTGGGCCAATTAAGGGATCCTGATACCCTCTGTTAGGCACCATACCCATCGGTAGGCCCTGAATGTAATCAATACGAGCTTTTGCTCCTGCCGGGCCAATTAAGGGATCCCGATACCCCCTGCCAGGCACCCATCCGTCGATGGGTCCTGAATGTTATCGATGTATCAATAAGTGTTTAAGTGTCTCATGCTCTCATATTATGTCATTCCAATTCAATCGAAGTTCATATGATAATCAACGTCAAATTCTACCGAACGAGGACAAGGGATGCAAAGATATTGCACGAACTCAACGAGTAAGGTTAATCATGTTATGGAGTGATTTGGTGATGTTTAGAACAAGTTAGAAATGATCGGGGGTCAAAACAATGAAGTTTGGAACAAAGCAACAAAAACTGTCACTAAGCCACTTTGTATCGATACTAGCCAAACTAGTATCGATACAACTGGGCTTCGTGATATTCCAAAGAAGCTGGTACCGATACAGATGGCATTTCGAGTAGATTTTCTGTAGATTTCAAGGAATCAACTACAACAACAGCCACAACAACCATAGGCACGACTTCAAGGCTAGAAAACACTTTTATCACGTATATTGAGAGGTAGAATCCCTACCTCGAGGTTGAAGAACGAAACCCACGAAAGTTATGAGCCCTAACCTCCGAAAATCGAAACTGAGTGCAATACGACTCGTCCGAACCACAACACGCATAGGGATGAAAGATTGGAGGTTGTTTTGAGTGGGTTTTGGGTGAGTTGGGTGAAATTTGGAGAGAGAGAGCAAGAGAAAGGGAGAGGCGCCGAGAGAGGGAGTGAGGTGTGAGAGATAGAGATGAGAAAATAATTCTCTACTCTCTCACCCTCCTATATATACTCATCTATCCACAAATCACACTTGCACCCTTTCACATTCAATTCAATCACTTTAGCCCCTAATCACATAAGCACATCGCTTTTTTCATTTTCCTCAATTATAAACATTAAAATTAAATAATTAAATACGGGTCTCTACATTTTACCCTCCTTAAAGAAATTTCGTCCTCGAAATTTTCCATGCCAAAACTAGCTAACATATATATCACATATGCATGCAACACTCATAAGCATTAATCTTATGCAACAAGTCAATTATTATGATACTTTAATCTCAACACTTACATTGGTTCATTCCGGAAATAGATGCAGATACTTCTCTCTAAGTTCGTCCTCCCTTTCCCATGTCAACTCTTCTTTCCCTTGGTTCCCCTACAAGACACGTACCACTGGTATCATCTTACCCCTTAAAACTTGATCACGCGAATCTAGGATATATACCGGTTCCTCCCCATAAGACGCATCGGCCTCCAACTCAAGTTTGGACCACTGTAGCACATGCCGTTTGTATTTGTAGACACCCCAATTTGGCCTAACGATTATTTGAATGGATACAGTGATTGTTGATTGACTTCTCGTGAACCTTAAGACTTTTGGTGAGTACTTTTAGCCACTTAGAGGACCTAATCCAAAGCCAAATAGCCTTTGAGACAAAAATGTAGTATCCCAGGAAAATCTATCTTTCGGCCGTAACATTGATCTTACAGCCTCAACATCAGTCTTTCACCCGTGAAACATGTTGCTTAAAAATCTCCCTGAGAGATTGATTCATCAGCAGCCAAATCCATTCTTCGGCCGCCCAATCTATTCCTCAACCTCCAGATCCTTTGTCCGGCCAGCAGATCATCTATTTTCCAGATTCTAGAATGTTCTGTCATACGTTTGATCTGATCACCAAAACCCTAGCAGCCAAATTCCAATGCGTTCAGGCTACATCAAGAGATTACCATGAAGAGTTAGAGTTGCCCTATACTTCCAATTTTAGTCATGCATTGTGATTGGTTGGAGTGAGTCACCCCCATTATTATATAAAGGAGCCTTCAGCTCTGAAAGTAATATGGCGAATCACTCTCTCTAGCCACAAAACTCTATGTACATATTCTCTCATACCCTCTCTATAAAACCCCTAACCTTCCGAAGGCAGCCGCGATTCGACGATCAAACCCCGAAGTACAAACCCTAACCTTAGGGTTTCGAGAAGCAAAATCAATCAATCACCTTCATCCCAAAGCAATCAAGCAACTGAGTGATCAAGGTGGTGAGGCTCAGGGGCCTATGGTTTGATTTACTTATAACCTTTACATATTGATTGTAAGGTTTTAGCTTTCCATTAATCATTTAGTCTGGTGTGAGGAAGAACATCGGCGGGGACTCCGTTCTCTTGGCCGATATATCAATCCAGAAGGATCCCTCGGCCATGATATCCATTCACTGGCCACGGGATCCATCTCTGGGACAGATTATTTGTTTTCTGCTTATTTTGATGCATGTTTCAATTATTGTACTGACTCGCCTTATTTATTGTTAAAGGCTAAAAACAAATTGCTTGTATATGTGTTAGAATTAAATAAAGCATATATTAATCGTATGTTGAACAACTATGGGCCAGTCTCACGATTGAGCAAAGAGGGGTGCCTAACAACTTCCCCTTTATGTACTTTTGGCTCCCGTACCAAGAATATCTATTTGTTTTTCTTAGTTTTTATAAACTAGATGGAGATTCTGTTTTGATGATAACCGCTATCGTGTGGCGATGTTCCTAGCCAAGGGAATATCCGTGATTTTGGTTTATGAAGAGGAAAGCAAACAAACCAACGATGATCAATTTGTATGGCGACACCCCATTTGGGAGGTGTCTACAGTATTTCCTCAACATAGACACATGGAACACGTCATGTACACCCGATAACTTCGGTGGCAAAGCCAAACGATACGGAACCTCCCCGATCTTCTCAATGGTATCAAATGGCCCGATATAACATGGCGAAAGCTTCCCCTTCTTCCCAAAATGCGAAAAATCCCTATGAGGCGATACTTTAAGGAATACATGATCCCCTTCTTCAAATGACATCGGACGACGACGACGATCGGCATAATTCTTTTGTCACATTTGAGCTGTCAACGATCTTTGGCAAATTACCTTGATTTGTTCGGTTGTGTAACGCCCCGAAATTTTGGGTACGTTAAATAACATTTTGTTGAACAACAAAAGAGAGTCTGGCTCTTTATTACATCTTAAACTCCCAAAGGATTTTTTTTTTATATTACACAAAAGGGATGGATATCTAAGGTTATCTATAGCTCCTTCTCTTCTTCCATCCTAGCGAGTTCCTCAGCTCCGAAAGCCTCCAAGGTATACAGCTGTCCTTGTTCATCTAGAAAGTCTGACACATTATACCAGCGTCGCCACCAGTATAATATGTCAGGGTCACATAAAGCAACACCGTGAGCTTGAAAGCTCAATAGAGTAATCCAAAGCCACTAACCCTTAACATACACGTCAAAGATAGTATACGATTTTCCAAACTTAACATGCTTTCAAATAAACTCATACAATTACACATGCGCATTCACTAACGAGCGTTGGTGTCATGCTTTCCGGGTTTCTCATACACGACTCATCGTTTTGTGTCTCATCTTTCAACATCATTTCCAAAAACACGCACGCACACAATCATGGGTTACAAGTACCTTGTGTCGCACAACAATGAGCTACCAAGTCCGGCTCATTGCCACAAGGTTACCAACGCATGGCCACAATGGCTACCAAGTCCGGCACATTGCGTCACACACACACAACCATGAGCATCCAAGACCGGCACCTTGTGTCGCACAACAATGAGCTACCAAGTCCGGCTTATTGCCACAAAGGCTACCAAATCTGACTCATGGCCATAATGGCTACCAAATCCGGCCATTATGCATTTCCAAAACACTTTTTATCCATATCAACCACATCTTAGGTGTCATATCTCTACTTTTCCAATTCCATGTGTCTCGTAACATGCATCGACTCCGCGGTGGGACTATTCACATAACTCATGCGATATCGAATAGCAAGATCATCCAACTCTATACTATCATGCTCATTAAAAGGTCAAAATACAAATACTTCGTTTCAAAACAACACTTTATCTTTAAGACGCATTTTCTTCGAGAGGTTCAATAAAGCAACACATATTTATTGACGAGTTCATACAATCACGTAGCAATTAGGCGAGCAAGAAATCAAGTAACCACAAGATCAAAGTAAACTACGTACTTTTAACAAGAAAGTTCTACAAGCTAAATCATACTACTAACTTTATTTAAAGAAAATAGTTCGGGAATAATATCATGCCAACAACCATTCAAGCACTACATGTACTTAGGAAGGGGGTAAGGACTAATCTACCTTGATCCGAAACTAGTCGGGGCCGAACAAGCTAATGGGAACTTTTGGAAGTTCTACGGTGGTGAGCTTTCAATCTGGTCCAAACTTCGGATGGCGATAACTCGGTCAATATTTGGCCGAATGAGGTCGTTCTTGAGTCTAAATCGAAGATCTCGAAGTTTTCTACAACTTTCGTGGAGGACGTTGTTCCTAAAAACGACTTTCGCCCCGAGAAAAATGGTGGTAAAGGGGGTGACAGTAAGCTGTCTGGAATCTGGAAATCCGAAATTTGACTGAACTTCGGATGTCGATATCTTGGTCGTTTCTTAACGGATTAGGATGGTTCTTGGGTCTAAGTTGAAGATCTCGAAGTGCTCTACAAGTTTCTAGAAGGAAGTTTATCCTAGAAACTAGTTTAAGTAGGAGAAAACTGAGGATTGGTGGATGGACAGTAGGCTGTCCAAAAACTGGTTTCTTAGAGTTTTTAGAGAGAAGTGAGAGCTATGCTTGGAGGTGTGAGTTGAATGAAAGCATGAGGTGCTATTTATAGGCAAATGAAGTTCTCTCCCTCACTCCACTTGGCCGGCCACTATCTCTCTCTCTCTCCCCCATGGATTTGCTCCATGGACTTGTCAAATCAAGCCTTGGTGGCATGCCAAGTAATGTCACTTTCACTCTTTAGGTGTAAGGCTATTGAATTAGGTCATGATGGAGGGCCATGGACTTGTCTTGTCCTAGAATGGGTTGGCTAGGATTGTACTTAGGTAGTCTAGGATGGAGTCAAAAGGCTTAGGCACTAGGTGGCTTGAATAGTGTCCAAGTACACATGCAAGAATCCCATGGGAATATTGGACAATGCTATTATCCAAGGGATAATAATTTCCCTAACGGTTATTAACCCATGGGCGAAAGAAGTAATGATGAAGAAACACATGACTTGTCTTGTCATCCTATTTGGCAATCCTAACATCTATTATCCAATGGGTAAAGCTTTCCCTAGCATGTAATAACCAATGGTCCAAGGAAAGTCATCATGAAGTACAATGCTAGACTATTCCAACTACTAGTCAAACTTGGTCTTCTCCCTAACAACTACTGTCCAATAGCCAAAGATCTTCCTAGCATGTAATAACCAATGGATAAAGATCACCCTAGCATCTATTGTCCAATGGATAAAGATTACCCTAGCATGTAATAACCAATGGTCCAAGGAAAGTCATTATGAAGTACAATGTTTGCTTTTGACTAGACTATTCCAACTACTAGTCAAACTTGGTCTTCTTCCTAACAACTATTGTCCAATGGTCAAAGATCTTTCTAGCATGTATTAACCAATGGATAAACATTAAAAAGGGTAAAATGGTCCATCTAGGGTTAAGGCAACCTAATTAGGTTTGGAATCCAAGTGATTAGGTTAAATGGGCATTAGGCTATTCTAACTAATTGGTTAAAGACTAACGATACTTAATCTAGGCTTTCATTGCTCGAGTGGTAATTTGGTTTTATTTAGTAGGAAATTGCCTAATAACGGAATATTAAAGCCCGACGGTGCCAAACGCCAAGGCAATGCTTGAGCGTGGCCAAGGCAGCCTGGTGGCAAGTGGTGGCCAAAGCTTGGCATAAACAAAGCGATGGCCAAGAGCTGCGGCTGTTAGCGGTGCCGGCATGGCAAGATGGCCAAGCGACAGCTGCTAGCGATGGCCAGCGATGTGGCAAACTGCGACCAAGGCGGCCCGATAGCTGGCTGCGGCCAGCTGTGGCCAAAGAGTGGCCAAAGCGGACCGGTAGCCAAGCAATGGCCAATGCGGCGACCAGCAAATGGCCAAACAAAGGGGCGGTAGCGATGGCAGCGGCCAGCGACCCGATGGCGAGCAAGCGGTGGCCCAAGCAGCCCTTTAGCAAAGCGGTGGCCAAGGCGTAGCCAAGGCAAGGCCAGAGCAAGGCAGCCCAGCAATGCCAAGGCAAAAGCAAGGCGCGACCCGACGCCAAGGCAGAACCTGATGGCAGCCAGAGCAGAGCAACCCGACAACGACCCGACGCCTAGGCGAGGCAGGCGCGACAGCGAGCCAACGCCAAGGCAAGGCAGGCGCGACAGCGACCCGATGCCAAGGCAAGGCAGGCTTGACGGCGACCCGACGCCAAGGCAGCCTAGCTAAGCCAAAGCAAAAGCAGTCAAGTCAACGGTCAAGGCAAAGACCAAAATTTTTCTACTAACCACTCCGGCATCGATGCATCACTAAGCCAAACGGTAGTTAGGGTTTGCTAACTAATCGGTTAAAAGCTAACTATGCTTGCTAAGTAGGATTTCCAGCCGAGAAATATAATTTAAAGATTTTCGAATAAAAATGAGATTTTTACGAGTACGTTTACAAGTATACTAGTCATGGGAGAAGGACTAAATTGTCCGGAGTAAAACGATTCAATTTTACAAGTTTCAAATCTAATTATGACGGATTATTAATCGCTAAAAGGGATTTATAAAACAAATAAAGAATTTTCAAATATAACAACAAAATTTTTATAAGTCAATAACGACCGATTTTTGGATGTTAAAAAAAAAAAAATGAAATCCAAGTATTAAAATAAAATTCAAATTTTTAACGAAATTTTTATTGACCAAAAATCAGGGTCGTTACAGGTTGTTCTCCCTTGATCTTCCAAAAGGCGTTGGCGAATAGTTTTCATACTCTCAGAGGTCTCCTTGATCATATCCGGTCCCACTAACATAACCTCTCCCAATTTGGTCCAACACACAGGCGATCGACACGGTCTCCCATATAAAGCCTCATACGGTGCCATTTCGATACTAGATTGATAGCTATTGTTGTACGCGAATTCTACCAACGGCAAATGGTCTTCCCAACTACCACGAAAATCCATCACACAAGCCCGAAGCATGTCTTCCAAAATCTGAATCGTTCTCTCAGATTGCCCATCGGTTTGAGGATGATACGTGGTACTAAACAAAAGATTCGTGCCAAAAGCTGCTGGCAAACTCTGCCAAAAACGAGCGGTAAACCACGGGCCTCGATCGGACAAGATGGACATGGGAATCCCGTAAGGTGAATAATCTTCCAGATATACAAACTGTAGACACCCTAATCTAGGCTTCCAAATTAGTTTACTTATGGTATTTGATTCCCCAATGATGAATCAGATCAAGAACACCTCGGGAATGTTGAGTGTTTGAGCTTTGAGTGTTTGCAAAGCCCTTGAACCTAACCTAATCCTAGGCCACTTCAAATAGCCAAAAAACCCTACTAGCACACATGAGTAGGTGGTACACACTTGCGCTGCTCTCAAACCATCTCGCGCGGGTCAAACTGCCAGGTGTTGGTCAACAGTCAAAGCTTGATCGTTAACCATCGCGCGCCAGGGCGCAACCATCTCGCGCCAGAGCGCCACCATCGCGCGCCGAAGTGCAATGCTAGCACGACGGTCAAAACCTGTCTCCATCATCTTTATCAGCTGGGCAGCTTAATCACCAAGTAACCCTCAGCCAAACCTCGTGGACTAGCTAAACTCCTCTCTTTGCCACCATTCCCACCAAAGGAGGGCATTTAGCCACCCGAGGCCAATCTTTGCTTGGTTGATTGAACCATTCCTCCTCCTATAAATACCCCCATGGTTCTTCATTATCAAGGGTTCCAAAAATATTCAAAGGGGTACCAAATTCCAAGTCTTTTAAAAGGTTACATATTTTTCACACATCTAGGGTTAGAAAAATCCAAAGCTTCCATGAACATAGCTTGTTCTTCCTCCACCATAATACAATCATTCAACCTCTTAAACAACCTCACACTCAAAGCTCAAGCACATTTCAAACCAAAAGTATAGGATACCTACTGTTTTCTATTCCGATCCCTAAGGGGGGCTGGCAGGGTCGAGGCTGGTAATCAATACCAGTCCTGACCCTAAAGCTGGCAAGGTTTCAAAAACCGTCGAGGTAGGAACCATCACGCGCCAGGGCGCATCCATCGCGCACCAGAGCGCAACACGCGCGCGTCGGACTGCAATATGCGTGGGGATTGGTTTCCTACTGTTTCACATCTTTTTGTTTATATAAACCACTGTAAGCATGCTAACAACCAGTTTACTGCTTTTCTTAGTTTAAACTGTTAGCTTTAGTTCAATATGTATTTCTGCTGCTACGGAGTACCCCTGGGATCTTCATGGATATGTCTCAGAACCTAGAAACATGTAAACCAAGCACTGGTCTGGTTTAGTCCCGTGCGTGCCAGGGCATGACAATTGCGCGCCGGAGTGCAACCATCGCGCGTCGGAGTGCCACCGTCGCGCGCCAGTCTCTCTTCGACCAGTGGCTGGCCTTGCATGGGTTACTAGGCCTTTGGCCTCTTTTTTTTATCTCCATACTGTTTATGGGGTGTTCTGTTAATTTGTAAGGCTTTTTCAGCCTTGAAACTATATATTATAACTACTTAGAACTGCTTATCAACTGCTTGGTTTGCCCCTGGGTGTGCACTGGTCCTTCCAGAGCCCAGAACGGGATAAAACCCAGCCTATTTGTGAAATAGCTACTCGCACACGTGTGTATGGGTGTGTTGCGCGATGGAGGACTTGCATGCACGTAGATCCACGCATGCAAGTTGGCCACCGTGCATGCCATGCTCATTCCATGTGCAGTTTTTGACATTCTGATCACAGGGTTGGACTTTATCCCATTTATTTTCTAGTGTTTCATCCATCCATGTTGGTTTCAATCACATCTTGCAAACTGTTATAGTTTTTAAATCTCCGATTAACTGTTCCCCACCCTAATTGGCTAAAAATCGATTAAGAAGAAGAAGAATCGCAAATGTTTTCACAAAATGCTTTAGTAGAGACCGATCTCCAGATTGGGTGAGAAGGGTGACTTAAAACCCTTCTGCTCTCGTAACCTGGCTCCCGAACCCAGATATGGTGATGACGGACCGGTTCCTTCACTTTTTCAAATCAAATAAGCGTGGCAGGTGCTTCGAAATACGGTTCCTTGGGTGTCGGACCTTCAAACTCGAGTGGCGACTCTGTATTCCGAGCGCTTGCCTTCCCACACTCGCGCTCCCTTGATTTTCGGGCTGCTTTAGAAAGGAACGGAATCCTTCTCTAAGGGCATGCTGCCCACAGTGGCGACTCTGCTGGGGATAATCGAACCAATATTAATTCATACTTAGAGTTTAATACGTTTGCGAACAATTTCTTAAAATTCTATCAAAACAGTAAGCTTCGCGCTGCCGAAGGTTGGAATGGTGATTTAACAGGACCTCGTGTCCGGCCAATCTAATCTGGGACTTTTTCAATTGTTCACTTGCGTAGTTTCCTCTATATAAATTGAGCCAAATTTGAAAGTTATTTTGCAATTTTGTGATTCTTCTTCTTCTTAATCAATTTCTAGCATTTCTCATTTGCATCGACGTGGGATAGCCTCGTTGGATCGTTTTGGCAATCCAGCACGGTTTACTGGAGCCCGGGTACCCCGAATGACCAACAACCTTCGACGATGATGGGTCATTCTACCTTTTGACTGTTGCTCTGCGGTTACGCGGGCAATGGGAGGTATATCTTCGGCCCTAGTCCGAGGAACCTGTTACAAACCAAAACCAGCCTTTGCACATACAAAGCTTTAGAACTTTCCAAATTAAGACAGGTACCTGTAGGGTAAGATCTATTTGCATCTAACCCCCGTAACTGTTTACGTGTTACTGCTTTCCCTATCGCATGCACTATTTTGCATAGGAGCATGCTTAAGGCGGTTCTTTCTTTCGAGCTTGTCTTGCGCTGTCGAAGACGTTGTTGGATCCGATGAGGAGTCGTTTATTCTGTCGAATGTTCGTTATCAATCGCAAAGTCCTTAGTTCAATGAGACTTTGAGAAATCAAAATTTGCTAAATCCTCAGCTCATGCCTGGTTGAGGATTCAACCGAAAATAAGGAACAACGGAGTACTGATGCCGTGTCACTGGCGCCACCCAGGTTGAAGTGCGTTGTCACTATACACCGCAGAGTTCAAGGTTAAGGTGCCATGTCATCAATACCGAGTTGTTCCAAGTTCAAAGTTGAACCTTCAAATGGGACTAGTCAAAGATTTAGTCTATTTTGACATCTTTTAGGATCTGTCGATCTACATGGGGACACATCGCCGAAAAAGAATTTTGAGGATTCCGGCAACGTCTGAAATGCGTGAGGCAGACTCGTCTCTAGAACTGTACATACATGCATGTTGTTTTGCATAGGAGCATGTTTAGGGCGGCTTCTAGGTTGTCTTTCGCTTTCGAGTCTATCTTATGCTTATTAGAACGCTGCTAGACCCAATGAAGAGTCGTGCATCTCGATGGTGCACATTGTCAATTTTCAAAGTCCTTAGATCAGCGAGACTTTGAGAAATCAAACTTTATTAAGTCCTTGGCTCATGCCCAATTGAGGATTCAACCGAAAACGAAGAAACACAAAGTATTGACACTGTGACACTGGTATCATTTAGGTTAAAAGTGTCTCGTCACTTACAACCACCCCGGCTAAAGCGTGATGTCGCTGATGCCACCCCGGTTAAGGTGTCATGCCATCAATACCGAGTTGTTTCAAGTTCAAAGTTAGTCGAAGACTTAGTCTGTTTTGACATCTCTTTGGATCTGTTTGGTCTATTCAAAGGATACACTCTCGAAAAGATTTCTAAGGATTTTGGCAGCGTTTGAACATCATGAGATAGACTTGTCTCTATTTCTAGAGTCTAGGGTGGACACAGACGACGATGTGTACATTGCATTCTAATTGCTGCAGGAACGCCACTGAGCTCTCACTTGCTTTATTGTCTAGTTCAAAGCTATTGCGCCGAGCAAGAGAGTACCAAAAAGAAGAGCCAAACCTGCTTGGCAATGTCTGCCGGGGCTGTTATACCTTCGCTTCCAAGGTCTTATCACCACCTCATTCATCAATCCAGAATGGCAGCACAAATGGAGCTGGCTGAGCTCAAGAAAGCTGCAGCGGAATTGGGTCACAAGATGGACAAACAAAAGGTTATGGTCCAGGGACTGATTGGCCTCTTTACCTCCACAGCCCCGCAACCGGATATGGGGCTACTCAAAGAGCCTTCTCAAGCCTACTACCCTTCAGCGGACTGAATCAAGCTATGCTCAAGAGACATGTTCAAAGACCTGGCTGAATTCCATGAAGCCAGGACTAGCCCAAAGGAGGATGCTGATTTCTTGTTCAAAGTCAATGCCAAAGGGGATGACATCCTGTTGACAGTACGACGCAGTGCAGTTGCAAAGCAAGCAAAGGTTCCACCTTGAACACTCAAAGCTTCCGGGCCCGAATCCAACCTCGGCGTTTTTCTGTCTTCGAGGCACCTCTATTCGCTATTATGGAAAAGCTCATCAAATCTAGGCATCTCAAACCTTTGACCCCAACTCTTCCTCCCAAAGTCCTATCTGTTGGTTGCAACCCTAACGCCTACTCCGCTTTCCATCAAATGCCTAGCCATCTCACCGATGCCTACTTCTGCCTCCAACAAGAGATCCAAGATCTCATCGATAATGGCACCGTTCAAACTCCACCTTTATCAAAGCCCAATGTCATCTCCAACTCCCTGCCTCAACACAATTCTAACCCATTTGTTAGCCAGATATCTATCACCTCCACTCAAATCAACCCGAGCTCCACCATATTCAATCCTAGCCACTATATCATCCCCGAAAATCAACCCAAACCCATCGTATCCGTCCCGTCCGAACCGGAGGTTAACATGATGGCTGTAGGTAGGGCAATCGAGGTTTTCACTGCCGACATCTGGGTTGACAGTGATGAGGGGCTTGCAAATGAGAGGACCGACTGGCTGAGGTCTATTGATCAAAGGAGCATCAAGAAGGTTTGGTCAAAGAAACTGAAGGAGCCGAAGTGCTGTTGCTTGAGCCTAACACTCACTGGATCCTACCTCTTTTTTGTGGAAGCTATGGGTAGTTTTGTTTAAATTTTGCATTTTCAAAATTGCTTCTAGTTTGCATTGGCGATATATCTGAGTCTGCCATGGAGTCTTTTGCATTTGTCTAAGTCTAACACTCGATTGGAGTTCGTGCCTCTTGGCCCTCCACGTCGTAGCTTCTATTTTAGTTTGCGTCTTTTGCTGTACTTGGCAACCCCGAGGGGCTTTCTTTTGAATGCATTATCTTGCTTCTAAGTACTTCGCTAGCTTTTGAATAAACTATGTCGACCCTGGCGATGAAGGGATAGATTTCGATGGGCTCATCCCCAAGGAAATGTGTTCCCTCGCCGAAAGGGAAGACGAAAGGCATGCTCAGCCTATTAAAAGAAGAAGTAGTTTCAATAAACTTGAAAGGCAAGTATAACCTCCCGAAAGGTTCAAAGTTGGTCCAAGCACCGCCCCCAGAGGAGCATTGCGCCCGGTCAGACAAGCGTCAACATTTTGGCATGGTCTCATCAACTCACGCCTAGCGTTGATCCTGAGATAAAGAAGAGACAAATTCCCTGCTACCGGGTGCCAATCCAGAAAGCAGAAACTCCAAAGGCTCCGGGCCTTGCAATGTGTTCAAAATCAATGCACCCGCCACGATGTTCGCTTTTCCCGGGTGGTATTCGAACTCAAAATTGTAATCCTCCAAATGCTCCATCCAATGGTGTTGTCGAAGGTTAAGTTCTTTTTGAGAAAACAAATATTTCAAGCTTTTATGGTCAGAAAATGCTTCAAATTTTTCACCGTACAAATAATGGTGCCAACTTTTCAAAGCAAAAACGACGGCCGCAAGTTCTAAATCGTTTGTAGGGTAATTCCGCTCGTGAGTTTTTAATTGCCGCGACCCATATGCTACCACTCGCCCCGCTTGCATCAAAACACATCCCAATCCTTCCGACGCATCACAATATATGGAGTAGCCAATTCCACGTTTAGGCACAATCAAAACCGGTGCGGTGGTCAGCCTCCTCTTCAATTCCTCAAAAGCTGACTCACACGAGTCACTCCATATGAAACGAGTCCCCTTATGTGTTAATCTAGTCATTGATGCCGCTAGGCGAGAGAAGTCGAGAATGAAATGGCGGAAGTACCCGGCTAACCCCAAAAAGCTTCAAATCTCAAACACGTTCTTCGGTCGTTGCCAATTCATAATGGACTCTATCTTTCCCAGATCAATAGACACTCCACCTTTCGATACCGCGTGGCCCAAGAATTTGACTTTGGATAACCAAAACTCACACTTACTAAGTTTAGCATACAATTGGTGCTCTCTCAAGAGTTCAAGAACAATGGTTAGGTGAGATTGGTGTTCCTTCTCCGTAGGTGAATAGATCAAGATATCATCCACAAAGACAACGATGAAACGATCAAGATAAGCACGGAAAATACGATTCATTAGGTCCATGAAAGTAGCTGGGGCGTTCGTCAATCCAAAAGGCATAACAAAAAATTCATAATGACCATTGCGGGTACGGAAAGCGATTTTAGGAATGTCCTCCCTCCGAACTCTCAACTAGTGTGTGGGCAGCATGCCCTGGAATTTCTGGATTCCAAAATGCACGGGCCCAGGATCGAGGGAGCGTGAGCGCAGAAGAGGCAAGCGCTCGTAAATACAGAGTTGCCACTCGAGTTTGAAGGTCCGACACCCAAGGAAACTAGGGGTGAGCAAAAAATCCGTCAAACCGCGAATCCAGTCCAGACCAATCTAAACCGAAAGGTTTTGTTTGGTTTTTTAGAAGTATGGTTTGGTCATGGTTTAAAAAAATTAGAAACCGCATTATATGGTTTGGTTTGTGGATTCACGTTCATGGTTATGGTTTCAAACCAATCCGAACCGTATAATACACACACATATATATTTATAGTTATATATATATATATATATATAATTTAATTATGATTGACCAAATAAATATGGGAGTCTCAGTCAACTACTTTCTTAATTTATTGATCCTATTAAATTCACCGGAATATATAGTTTTCCTTCCTTTCCAAGATAATTTGGACTAAACTTCTATATATCACAACAAGTTGGTTTCTACCATGTTGCTGCTGCTGCCCTTTTGCTGCTACATTTCAATTCAATAGTTTAAGAATTTGCTTTGGCCTTTTATTTGGCTAAATTATCTTTAGATGTGTTTAGTAGTTGGTATTTTGTAGTTGGTTCATTTTAGTAACTTACCATTATTCATTTTTTTAAGTTAAGACTTGAGGCAATGGTTGGTATTTTACCCTTAATTAGTTGATTGATATTAGTAATTTAGTATGTTTTGATAATTTGTTAGTGTGTTTTGTTAATTTGAATAGAATTGGTTTTAATATAAGGTTTTCTTTAGTTTATCTTCATAATTTTAAGTACTTAAATATTTTTTTTGAAGATAATAGATTAGTTCAAAGTAAACGGTGGTTTAAAACCGAAACCGAACCGTATTTAATGGTTTGGATTGGTTTGGTTCTATGCTTTTTTTGGGTTGGTTTGGTTCTCCAAATTCATAATCCGTAGGTATTGGTTTGGTTTGTGGTTTACTATAAAACCGAACCAATCTGGACCATGCTCACCCCTACAAGGAACCGTATTTCGAAGCACCTGTCACGCTGTTTGATTTGAAAAAGTGAAGGAACTAGTCCGTCATAACCATATCTGGGTTCGGGAGCCAGGTTACGAGAGGGGAAGGGTTTTAAGGCACCCCTCTCGCCCAATCCGGAGATCGGTCTCTACTTAGGTATTTTGAAAATATTACGATTCTTCTTTTATTAATCAAATTTTAGCCAATTAGGACGGGGGAACAGTTAATCGGGGACTAAAACTGTAACAATTTGCAGGATGTGATAGATGGCATGCTCGCTTATTTAACAGTTAGTATAGAATGAGAACAGACTGCTGTGGGAGGTTTAAACAGACTGGAAAGCCCCTATTTTTGGAGTGTCGTACGCAGGAGGAAACCAGTATGCACTGATCAAGTCAATGCATGCTGACTAAACCTGCGCACGCTACTACAAAACCTGCACGCGCCAGTAAGCCTAAGCCCACAGCTCTTATTCTCAAACCCTTTGGGCTCTGGAAGGACCAGTGCACACCCAGGACAAACCAAGCAGTTTATAGCAGTTATAATATACAGTTTTAAACAACTTAAAGGCTGAAAAGCCCTACAAATTGACAAAACACCCCATAAACAGTGTGGGGACAAAATAACAGTCTAAAACCAAGTTACCCGTGCAAGGGCACTCATTGGTCGGGGACAAACAGTCACGCGGGGAAGTCACTCTGTCGCGCGAGCGTGCACCCTGGCGCGCGAGGGTTGCGCTCTGGCGCGTGATGGTCAACCATAGCGCGATGAAGTCAGACCGTCGCGCGACAGTGAGCCCTGCCGCGCGACAGTTGCGCCCTGGCGCGATGGTCAACTCTCCACTTAACCATCACGCGATGGTTTGGGTGCATCACGCGAGGGTTCGGGCAACCTTCCAGTGTTTGGTTTACATGTTTCTGGGTTCTGAGACATGTTCAGAAAGCTCCCAGGGGTACTCCACAGCAACAGAAATGACTATTGAAGTGTGAAACTAGCTTTCTAACAAAGGAAAAGCAATAAACTGGTTATTTACATGCTTGCAAGTGATCTATACAGAATGAAGACATAAAACAGCAAAACACCAATCCCCACGTGGACTGTCGCGAGCAACAAAGGACCGTCACGCGATACAGTGAGTCCATCGCGCGTTGGTTCTAGCCATGACGATTTTTGAAACCTTGCCAGCTTATGAATCAGGACTGGTATTGATTACCAGCCTTGGCCCAGCCAGCCCCCCTCAGGGATTAGAATAGAGAGCAGAACAAAGGCAAGCTATACCTTTGGTTCTTTGAGTTTGAAAGATGTTTGAGCTTTGAATGTTTGAAGTTGAAAGTAGGATTTGAGTGTGAACAAACTATGTTCTTGAGTGCTTGGTAGGAAACCAAAATGTTTCACTTGCTAATGGAGAAAAGATAAACAAAGGGCTAGGGTTAGAACCTTTTTTGCTTGATTTTTTGGAACCTTTGAAAAGATGAACAAATGGGGGTATTTATAGGAGGCTTGGAAGGTGTAGGAGGGTGGCAAAAAAGGTCCAAGGCCAAAACTTAGTGGTTAAGGCTTGCAAAAGGTGATAGGAAAGGTTAACCTGCATTGCCACTGTCCTGTGGAGAAAAACGGGGTTCAAATAGCCCTGTAGACCCCTAGGCAAGCAACCAACTGGCTGGCAAAAGGTGAAAGTGACTGGTTAGGACCATCGCACGATGGAATGGGACCATCGCGCGAGTGTGACAGCTGTCGCGCGTGGGAGTCAGTCCATCGCGCGATGGTGTGCCCTGGCGCACGATGGAGTGGATCTGGCGTGCGATGGTGCACCCTGGCGCGCGATGGTCAACCATCGCGCGATGGAGTCAGACTGTCGCGCGATGGAGTTAGACCGTCCCGCAACGGTGCGCCCTGGCGTGGGTCAGAAGGGTTTTTGGCTTTTGGAAGTCGCTTAGGCTAGGTTAGGTTCAAGGGTTTAGAAAACACTCAAAGCTCAAACACTCGATATTCCCGAGGTGTTCTTGATCCGTTTCATCATCGGGAAATCAAAAACCGTAAGTAAACTAATCTGGGAGTCCAGATTGGGGTGTCTACATAGTGATAACCGGATCTCAAATCAATTTTGGAAAAACAAGTTGCACTCCGAAGTTGAACAAACAAATCATCGATTCTAGGCATAGGATACTTGTTCTTAATGGTGACTCGGTTTAGTTTACGATAATCGATACACAAACGGAGTGAACCATCCTTCTTTTGCGCGAAAAGTGCTAGTGCTCCCCACGGTGACGTACTCGAACGAATGAACCCTAAATTCTCCAATTCCTGCAATTGAGTTTTTAACTCCCTCAATTCGGTGGGTGCAAAATGATACGGAGGTACAGAGATAGGAGCGGTACCAGGAAGTAAATCAATAGTGAACTCAATCTCTCTCTCAGGAGGCAAGCTAGGTAATTGTTCCGGGAACACATCCGGAAAGTCGCAAACCACTAAGGGTAACTCTCCACGCATAGAGGCATCCTCATCTAACGTCAAACTTGCCAACGAGGAATAAGTTGACTCGCGTTCTCAAGGCCCACATAGATACGGTTCCAGCAGTACCCAACACTCCCTAAAGAATTCGAAACAAGGACCCTCGGGTGGACAAATACAAACTCGATGCTTGAAATAGTCGATGGTAGCATGAAATGTGGATAACCAATCCATCCCCAGAATGAGATCGAACCCCGGCATTCCCAATGCAATGAAGTTGAAGACAAAGTGACGATCACGAATAAGCAACTCACAATCTCGACAAATACGATCAAGAGGTGTTCTACCCCCTAGAGGTGTCTTAACGAATAAAGGAGGGCTAAGACTCTCCGTTTCCAATCCCAAGGCACACACAAATGGCACAGCAATGAATGAATGCAATGCTCTAGAATCAAAGAGGACTTTAGCGAAGGAGTTGAATAAAAGAAATGTACCCCTCACAACAGGAGTCTACGGAGCCTAAGAAGTGGTAGATGGAATAGCAGAAGTCATGTTGTAAACTCGCCCCTGGGTACCCTGACCCTGCACAAAACCTTCCTCTGGCTGGAACTCTGAGTAGCCGCAGAAGAACTCGCCCCTTTATCAACCCCAAAACTTTGAGCTGACGTAGTCTAGCGGAAGTGAGGCTGATGCTGCCTCTGAGTGCCCCTAAATTGCTGGCCCACATTATGCCCTGCACCCAGCTGCTGCACAGAACCTGACTCACTGTGCACTCCCAACCCCTGAGGACAATTCCTAGCGAGATGATCCGTCTTCCCACAAACGTAACAAGCCTTCTCGAGGTGTGGACACTAAGCGCGAATGTGAACGGGTTGATTACACTTATAGCACATGACCAGAGGTCTAGACGAGGCACCCCGAGTTCCCGAAGAAGTAGGCACCTTAAAGTTGGGTTGTTTAGATGGTTGCTGAGACGATTCCCTCTGCCTCTTTTGTCCTTGACTCCCAAAACTTCCTGAAGAAGAGCTTAAACTTCCCACTGATTGCCTTGGTTCCCAAGCCCTTGCATTTCATTGAGCTTCCTTCGAATTTCAATGCTCCTCGCACACTCCACAACTTTAGAGAACTTCATCTTACGTTGGGCTATCACCATCCTCCTCACGATGTTGTACAACCCCTTCTCAAACCGTTGACACTTCCTCTCCTCTGTCGTTACCAACTCTGGAGCGAAATGAGACAAGGATTGAAACTTTTACACGTACTCTTATGGGCAGCATGCCCTTAGGAAACTCCATTTTCCCGAGGACGCGGGAGCCCATGATCGAAGGAGCGCTGGCGCGGATGGCAAGCACTCGGAATACAGAGTCGCCACACGGGTTTGAAGGTCCGACACCCATGGAATCGTATTTCGAAGCACCTGCCGCACTGTTTCATTTGAAAAAGTGAAGGAAACCAGTTCGTCATAAACATATCTGGGTTTGGGAGCCAGGTTACGAGAGGAGAAGGGTTTTAAGGCACTCCTTTCGCCCAATCCGGAGATCGGTTTCTACTTAGGCATTTTGTGAAAATAATGTGATTCTTCTTTTGTTAATCAACTTTTAGCCAATTAGGGCGGGGGAACAGTTAATCGGGGATTAAAACTGTAACAGATTTGCAGGATGTGATAGATGGCATGCTCGCATGTTGAAACAGTTAGAATAGGATGAAAACAGACTCCTGTGGGAATTTAAACAGGCTAGAAGGCCCCTGTTTTGGAGTGATGTGCATAGGAAGAAACCAGCATGCAGTGATCAAGTCACTGCATGCTGACCCAACCTGCGCACGCTACTACAAGACCTGCGGATGCCAGTAAGCCTAAGCCCACAGCTCTTATTTTCAACCCTCTGGGCTCTGGAAGGACCAGTGCACACCCAAGACAAACCAAGCAGTTTATAGCAGTTACACTACATAGTTTAAAGGCTGAAAAGCCCTACAAATTAACAAGACACCCCATAAATAGTGTGGGGGATAAAATAGAGGCCAAAGGCCTAGTTACCCATGCAAGGCCAGCCACTAACTAGAGACGGACCAGCGCGTGTAGGTAAGCCACAGGCGTGCGCGGATCTGAACCACTTAACTAGTGCTTGGTTTACATGTTTATGGGTTCTAGGACATGTCCAAAAAGACCCCAGGGGTACTCCATAGCAGCAGATATGCATATTGAAATACAACTAGCATTTTAACTAAGGAAAGCAGTAAACTGGTTATTTACATGCTTGTAGTGATCTATATGCAAAATAAAACATAAAAGGGCAACACCCTTGTCCCCACGCAGGTTTGCACGTGCAGCCACAAAGTGGCACGCGCGTACCGATGACCAGCATGCGTAGGTGTGTTGATCACTCGGTTTTTGAAACCTTGCCAGCCTTAGGGTCAAGGCATGGTATTGATTACCAGCATTAACCTTGCTAGCCCCCCTCAGGGATCAGAACAGAAAGCAGAACAAAGGTATTATACCTTTGGTTTTTGAGTTTGAATGGTGTTTGAGCTTTGAGGTTTGAGGTTTAAAGTAGGATTTGAGTGAGAACAAGCTATGTTCTTTGGTTTGAGGTTTAAAATGGAAAATCCTTTTACTTGAAAATCTATAAGATCATCTAGTACACTAACTACATTATTATATATGTATACTTCCAAGTATATACATATATATATATAGAGTACAAGGAGAGAGAGAGAGAGAGAGAGAGGGAGAAAGAACCCGAGAGGGAGAGGGAGAGAGAGAAAGAGAGAGAGAGGGAGAGAAGAAGAAGAAGAAGAAGAAGAAGAAGAAGAAGAAGAAGAAAGAGAGGGAGAGGGATGGTATCTTGATCTTCCTTGTGCTTTCATCGTACCATAGATTGAATGCAATCCATGGGATTTACTTATGCAAGCAAAATCTATGCTTTCAATGTACAATTTGTACATTTCTCATTTTTAAACTTGTACAAACTCATCCTATCTACACCACATCTTCCATAATCACATCCAAGTACCCCATCCTAGCCATGCAAGCCTACTTTTAGGCTTGATCTTCCAAGGAAGCTTGATTTGGTGGAATAAAAAATTGAGATGTAGAGAGAGAGAGAGAGAGAGGCCGGCTAGAGAGAGAGAGGGGAGCAAACTTTGCCTATAAATAGCAAGCTCATTCAAGCCTTGAACTCACACCTTCATTCATGCTCCAACGTCTCTCTAGAAATTCAAAGTCTTTCTTGCTCCAAAGTTCTAGTTTTTGAAGTTTACTGGAAGTTCTTGAGAGCTACCACCAAACCACTTCCAAAACCACTCTTAGATCTTAAAAGTAGTCTAGTTTAGTTAGCAAAGTTGTTTCTAGGAAGAGGACATCCACCTCTCTTCCTTTTGAAGCAACTGGAAGCACCGTAAGCAGTTACTCCGCCCGATAGTTGACTATCTTTCCGACGTAGCCTTCACTACCGCCAAGAAGAACGGTAGTTTACCCATACACTTTAACCTTAAGTATAGTTAATTGCCTGATAATGTAGATATTCCAATCTACTTCTCTAAGTATACGTAGTGCACTTTAATCCGAAGAATAGTTGATTGCATAGTTAATCGCTAGTTAAACATATGTTGTTTTCTTGAACTTCCATAAAGAAGAAAGTATGGTTTTACTTGAACGATAGAATGTTGCACTTAAACTAAGTATTCGTATTTTGACCTTTTAGATGATCGTAAGCTTGTTCACATATTGCTTACATTACTTGTGGTTATAAATGAGCATGATAAAATAGAGTTGGATGATCTTGCTAGATGTAAATGAATGATTCATGTTTACTTGTGTGAAAAGTCCTACCGCGGAGTCTATGCATGATTACGAGACACAAGAATAAAGAAAGTTAGAAACATGGCACCTAGGGTGTGGTTGATATGGATAAAATATTTTTGAAACTTCATAATGGCCAGACTTGGTAGCCTTGTGTAGCATGCGTTGCCAATGGAGTCGGACGCGGTAGTTCCATTGGAGGTGTGACTTGGTATTCCGTGGAGAGGAGCCAAGAAAGAGATGAGGTCGGACGTGGTAGCCCCATCGTGAGCGTTGTCAATAGAGCCGGACTTGGTAGCTCATATTGGTAACGAAAGTTTGAAAGATTGTTTTTTAGAAATGATGTTAAAGATGAGACACAGTCTACGACGAGTCACGTAGGAGAAACCCGAAAAACATGACACCAACGATTGATAGTTTGTGAATGTGGTTATGTAATTGTTATATGTTCTTTGTGAGCATGTTAAGTTTGGAAAATCGTAACTATATTACACTGCAAGAAAAATGAAAATTGGTGACGAAAAAGTGGCGACGAA
Organism: Rhododendron molle; assembly: GCA_025413875.1. NCBI lineage: Eukaryota > Viridiplantae > Streptophyta > Magnoliopsida > Ericales > Ericaceae > Rhododendron > Rhododendron molle. Next base: position 29,694,483 of record CM046391.1, on the reverse strand, counting down.
ATTTAATTTCGTCACTAAATGATTATATTTGGTGACGAAAAAATAAATTCGTCACTGTTTTGACAACTTCCGTGACGAAATAATTTCGTCATCAGTTATACCTGTTTAGCGACGGAAAAAATATTTTCGTCACCAAAGGTACCCATTTGACGACAAAATACACTTTTCGTCGCCGAAAGCTTAAAAAAGGTGACGAAATTATTTTTCGTCACAAAAGATAATTACTTGGTGACGAAAAATATATTTCGTCGCCAAATGAGACCAATTTAGACAAAATATTTTTTTCGTCACCAAATGATTAACTTTGATGACAAAAAATAATTTCGTCACCATTTTAATGCTTTCAGTGACGAAAAATATATTTCGTCGTCAAGTGGGTACCTTTCGTGACGAAATTTATGAATTTCGTGACAAAATTTATAAATTGCGCTTTGTCACTAAATATATTTCAGACATAACTCTTTCCTAAAAACTCCGTTTGAGATAATTCAAATTGGGTTTGAATAATAACTCAATTGCCTACAACTTTTATGTTTATCAAAATTGCTAATTTTAATGTTTAAAGGTTCAAAATTACATTCGAAATATATTTTCATGTTAAACATATATGTTATATATTAGATATTTCAAATATTTACTGAAAAGTGTGTGTGGTGCAGTTGATCGGAGTTTGCGCGAAAAACTCAAGGAACTCGGGTTCGAAACCCAACAGGAGCAAGATAGAAGGATTTTTTACCCATATGAAAACGTCTTTTGCAACGAAAAATTTCATCACCGATGTGACCCATCGGTGACGTATTTTTTCATCACCAAAAGGAGTAATTGATGACAAAAAATTTCATCGTCAAAAAGCACAATAGATGAGGAAAACAATTTCGTCACCGATTATTCACTTTTTGGTGACGAAATATTTCGTCATCAAAAGGCACTATAGGTGACGAAAAATAGATTTCGTCACCAGGTAGGAATTCTCGACAACCTTTAGTCGACAATTTTTTTTTCATCACCTATATTATTTCTGACGAAAAACATGCAATTTGTGACGATTTTCATTCGTCACCCAATGTAATTTTTCTTGTAGTGTTATCTTTGGCTTGTAAGTTAAAGGTTAGTGGTTTTAGGTTACTCTATTGAGCTTTTGAAGCTCACGGTGTTGCTTTATGTGACCCTGACATATTATGCTGGTGGCGATGCTAGTATAATATGTCAGACCTTATAGATGAGCAGGGAGAGCTGTACACCTTGGAGGCATTTGGAGCTGAGGAGCTTGCTAGGATGGAAGAAGAGGCGGAGCCATAGATAATCTTAGCTGTCCCTTTCCTTTTGTGTAATACAAGTACTCTCTGGGAGTTTGTGATGTAATAATGAGCCAGACTCAACTTAGTTTTTCCAATAAAATGTTTATTTAACGTATTCAAAATTGGGGGCGTTACAGCTTATGTCTGCCATTGGAGTTGAAGAAGCACGCAGGTTTGAGACCAACACGCATCATTTCGAACAAATGCACATGAACCTCAAAATAGCGCGCGTGACTACAAGTCTACTGCAGTTGCTCACACCAGACTTCGCTGAACTTAGAATAAACTGTGAACTGTTTGGCCTCGTAAGCATTTCATTCTGTTTTTTATGCTTCAACTATTTTTCAGGCTTTATGCTCAGCTTGTAAATTGAAGAGGTAGTTTGCAATAAAATTGAAAGATGAAAGGTTTCCCCCTTCTGATTCTCCAACGAAGCTTGTCTTGTTTCTCGATCCTCTCCGACCTTTTATGCGTACCAAAACATCAACCATGGATCCAATTGATAGATTATGACCGAGTCTCAAGGAGAAACTACCTACGTATCCCATTCCGGGGAATTAGGTCAAAACGTAGTTCAGGCCAAGGTTCACTCGTGTGTTTTACCTCACCTTTTACGCTCTAACTTTTGCCTAGTACCACCCATTCGGGTCTTCGGTCTAGCGAGCTTTCAAATATTGCCTATTCATTTTTGCCTAGACCTCCTTCATAGGTTTTGGGTCGAGCAGGCTGCTCTAACTTTTGCTTGGCACTACCCACCCTTGAGGTTTTCAGCCCAACAAGCTTCTCTTAGGGAAAAGCAACTTTTGAATTGATCCGGGTTTACCAAGGTATTGAATTTGTTACCGTCGAGGTCAATGATCTTTGGCACAGCCCCAAATACAATGGCTTTGATAATGAAGAATCCAAAACACTTCGGCTAGAAATGTCGTTGGTCCTACTTTGAGCATGGTATGAGGATTCTGAGCTTTTGCTTCACATAGTTTGGCATCTGATAGCAAGGAAATATGATGCTTCTTTGTCTCAGGACCAACACCGGATGTGTCTTTGTGAGACCATGCTAGGACGTTGATGAATTCCTCAAGCCTGTCTAACAGGGCGCAATGCTCCTCTGGGGACATCGTTGAATCAATTTCGAACCATTCTGGGGTCTACCTTATCTTTCAAGTTTATTGAAACTACTTCTTCTTTTGATAGGCTAAGCATGCCTTTTGTCTTCCCTTCCGGCGAGGGAACACATTTCTTTGGGGTGATCCCATCAAAATCTATCCATTCGTCGTCAGGGTCGATACAGTTTATTCAAAAGCCAGCGAAGTTCTTAGAAGTAGGGTAATGCATATTATAAAAGAAACCTCGGGGTTACCAAGTACAACAAAAGAAGCAAACTAAAATAGAAGCTACGAGGTGGTGGGCCAAGAGGCACGAACTCCGACCCAGAGCTAGATGTAGCCAGACACAAAAGACTCCGTGTCAAACTCAGACATATCGCCAATGCAAACTAGAGGCGGTTTTGAAAATGCAATTTTTTAGAAAGCTACCCATAGCTTCCTTAAAAAGAGGTAGGATCTAGCGGGTGTCAGGCCCAAGCAACAGCACTTTGGCTTCCTTAGCTTCCTCGACCAAACCTACTCGGTGCTCCTTTGATCAATGGACCTCATCCAGTCAGTCTTCTCCTTTGTAAGCTCCTCATCACTGTCAATCCAGGTGTCGGCAGTGAAAACCTCGATTGCCCAGCCTACAGCCATCATGTTAACCTCCGGTTCAGACGGGATTGGTACAATGGGTTTGGGTTGATTTTTGGGGATGATATAGTGGCTAGGATTGAATATGGTGGAGCTAGGGTTGATTTAAGTGGAGATGAGGGATATCTGGCTAGCAAATGGGTTAGAATTGTGTTGAGGCAGGGAGTTAGAGATGACATTAGGTTTTTGAGGTGGCGGAGGTGTTGCCAATGTGCCATCATCAATGAGGTCTTGAATCACATGTCAAAGATGATAGCATTTGTCAGTGGGATGGCCAGGGATTTGGTAGAAGGCACAGAAGAGGTTAGGATTGTAACCAACAAGTAGGATTGTAACCAACAAGTAGGATTGTAACCAACAGGGATTTGGTGGAAGGCACAGAAGAGGTTTGGGAGGAAAAGTTGGGGCCAAAGGTTTGAGATGCCTAGATTTTATGAGCTTTTCCATCACAATGGACACAGGTGCCTCGAAGATAGAGAAACTCCGAGGTTGGGTTCGGGCCCGGAAGCTTTGAGGGTTTTGCACTTGATTGATGTTAGCAGTATGGTCGGGGGAAGCTGCAGCATTGTCCCCACTTGTGGCAGCATTGACGTAATTGCTACCGCCAAATAGCGCACTACTATTTCCAAAGTATGCCCTCGGCTTTGATTTCTGAAGATTGGAAGAAGAGAACTCCCCTCTTGGCAGAACTCCAGTTTGTAGCGCATTCTCGATGGCTAGGCCAGATTCGAAGAAGGTCTCAAAGTTTGTAGATGCTTGAACCAGCACGAGATGCTTAGCATAGTCGGGATGCAGGTTGCGGGAGATAACGCAGAGTTGATCTCTCTCGCTCGGGCGCTCAGTCATTAAATCAGCCTTGGCTCTCCACCTCTTAACGAAATCCACAAAGGACTCATTGACCTCCATCTTGGTGGACTCTAACTCTCGAGTTGTCATCTTGAGTTGCGAGTTGTAGTTCTACTACGAGACAAAGGCAGCCCCTATGTCTTCCCAAGTTCTTCTTTTGGAGATGTCCAGAGACAAAAAGCAGCAGAAGGCAGGCCCTGAGAGATTCTGAGGGAACAGCTGAGACATGGCCTCACTTTCCACACTGAGCAGCTTCATGGCAGCATGGTAGCCATAGAGATGGGTTTTGGGGTCACCACTCTCGTTGAACTTGGCCAAGTCAGGCATTTTGAACTTGTCTGGTAGCTTAGCATTAGGATACATGCAGAGGCGATCCAAGTCAATTCCTCCTACACTGATCTTTTCAGATTTTGTGACGGATTCTTCCAGCTTTGCCATCTTGGCCATAAGGGCAGCTATGACAGGGTTTTGGATAGGCCTGCCACCTGTTGGATTTGGGTTCGGAGCTGGCGCATGAGCCTCTCTTGGAATGGGCTGAACAATGAGATGCCCTGCATGATTTGGTTCTTCGACCATGATAGGCTATCATGAACATCCTCATCATCCTCGCCTTCCTCTTCGAGAGCTGGTGGAAGACAAGTGTTAATAAGGTCATTGAGCCGAGTGATGCTAGCATCTGTCTAGGTGGCCCTCTGTTGCATGGTAGTAATGCTGTTCTGAAGGTTTATGAGCATGGTTTCCAGGTTAAAGGGCTGATCTGCCATGACAGGTGTCTCAGAAGTGCTTGAAGTGGAAGAAGCAGATGGGGATGCAGGCTGCACAGTTTTCTGTAAGATTGATGATGAGCCTGACTATAGAGCAGCCAACAGAGAACGCGGAGAGTCTTCCGTTGTGACTGATTGGGATTCTAGCCTGACAAGCCTCTGAATCGGATTCTGAGGCAGACGTTCCCAAGTAGGTTTGGCTCTTCCTTTCGGTACTCTCTTGGATAGTGCAATGGCTCAAAGCTAGAATACAAAGTAATTGAAAGCTCAGTGGCGTTCCCTCAGAAGCTATTTGCAAGAAGAAATGCGATGCACATATCATCGTCGTCGGTGTCCTCCTAGACTCTACAATTAAAGACGAGCCTGTCTCATTACGTTCGAATGCTGCCAGATTCCTCAGAATTCTTTTCGAGGGTGTATCCTTGTTTGAATCGACTAACACAAAGAGATGTCAAAATAGTCTAAGCCTTTGACTATTCCGTTCTCAAAGTTTCAACTTTGAAATTGGAACAACTCGGTATTGATGGCATGACACCTTAACCGGGGTGGCGTCAGTGACTTCGCGCTTTAGCCGCGGCAGCTGTAAGTGACTTTGCACTTGTAAACTGAGTGATATCAGCGTCACAACATCAATACTTTGTGGTTCCTTATTTTTCGGTTGAATCTTCAATCGGGAATGAGCCAAGGACTTAAAAAAAAGTTGATTTCCCAAAGTCTCGTTGATCTAAGGACTTTGAAAATTGACAACGTGCACCATCCAGATGCACGACTCTTCATCGGGTCATAACAGCGTCCTAATAAGCATAAGATAGGCTCGATAGCGAGAGACAAACTAGAAGCCGCCTTAAACATGCTCCTACGCAAAATGGTATGTATGTACAGTGCATGCGATGGGGAAAGCAGGAACACGTAGACAGTATATGGGGGTTAGATGCAAGTAGATCTTACCTTGCGGGTAGCTGTCCTAGTTTGGAGAGTTCTAGTGCTTTGTATATGCAAAGGCCGGTTTTGGTTTGTAACAGGTTCCTCAGACTAAGGCCAAGATATACCTACCACTGCCTGCGTAGCCGCAGAGCAACAATCGAATGGTAGAATGACCCATCATCGTTGAACGTTGTTGGGCATTCGGGGTCGCCAGTCTCCAGCAAACCATGCCGGATTGCCAAAATGCTCCAACAGGGCTATCCCACATCGATGCAAATGAGAAATGCTAGAAATTGATTAAGAAAAAGAATAATCACAAAATCGCAAGATGCCCTTTCAAATTTGGTTCACTTTATTTAGTCCATCTTTAGAGGAAACTACACAAGTGAATAATTGCAAAAGTCCCAAATCAGATTGGTCAAACACGAAGTCCTGTTAAATCACCATTCCAACCTTCGGCAACGTGAAGCTCACCGTTTTGACAGACTTTTAAGGAATTGTTCGCAAGCGTATTAAACTCTAAGTATGGATTAATATTGGTTTGATCATCCCCAATAGAGTTGCCACTATGGGCAGCATGCCCTTAGGAAATTCCGTTTTCCCGAGAACGCAGGAGCCCATGATTGAGGGTGCGCGGGCGCAGATGGCAAGCACTCGGAATACAGAGTCGCCACTCGGGTTTAAAGGTCCGAAACCCAAGGAACCGTATTTCGAAGCACCAGCCACGCTATATGATTTGAAAAAGTGAAGGAAACCAATCCATCATAACCATATCTGGGTTCGGGAGCCAGGTTAAGAGAGAGGAAGGGTTTTAAGGCACCCCTCTCGCCCAATCCGAAGATCGGTATCTACTTAGGCATTTTGTTAAAAAAATGTGATTCTTCTTTTGTTAATCAACTTTTAGCTAATTAGAGCGGGGGAACAGTTAATCGGGGATTAAAACTGTAACAGATTTGTAGGATGTGATAGATGGCATGCTCGCATATTGAAACAGTTAGAATAGGATGAAAACAAACTCCTGTGGGAATTTAAACAGGCTAGAATGCCCCTGTTTTGGAGTGATGTGCGGAGGAATAAACCAGCATGTACTGATTAAGTCACTGCATGCTGACCCAACCTGCGCACGCTACTACAAGAGTTGCGCGCACCAGTAAGCCTAAGCCCACGGCTCTTATTTTCAACCCTCTGGGCTCTGGAAGGACCAGTGCACACCCAGGACAAATCAAGCAGTTTATGGCAGTTACACTACACAGTTTAAAGGTTGAAAAGCCCTACAAATTAACAATACACCCCATAAACAGTGTAGGGGATAAAACAAAGGCCAAAGGCCTAGTTACCCATGCAAGGCCAGCCATTGATCAGACGGACCAGCGCGCGTGGGTAAGCCATAGGCGCACGCGGATCTGAACCACTTAACCTTTGCTTGGTTTACATGTTTCTGGGTTCTGGGACATGTCCAAAAAGACCCCAGGAGTACTCCATAGCAGCAGATATGCATATTGAAATACAACTAGGATTTTAACTAAGGAAAGAAGTAAACTGGTTATTTACATGCTTGTAGTGATCTATATGCAAAATAAAACAAAAAAGGTTTGCACGAGCAGCCACTGAGTGGCGCGCGCGTACAGACTACCAGCGCGCAGGTGTGTTGATCACTCGATTTTTGAAACCTTACCAACCTTAGGGTCATGGTATGGTATTGATTTCCAGCCTTGACCCTGCCAGCCCCTCTTAGGGGATCAGAACAGAAAGCAGAACAAAGGCGTTATACCTTTGGTTTTTGAGTTTGAATGGTGTTTGAGCTTTAAGGTTTGAGGTTGAAAGTAGGATTTGAGTGAGAACAAGCTATGTTCTTGGGTGCCTTTGTATCTTTTTAGTTTGCTTAAAAGAGTACAAAGTTGTAACCCTTTTAGTATGAATTTTTGTGACCCTTAGGAAGAGCATAAGACTTAGAACCCTTTGAAAGAGAAACCCGAACAGGTACAAGAGAGGCCAAAATACGTGGTACGTGGGGCCCAAGAATAAATGTAGTCAGAGCAGCCGCTGTGCAATACGGTGAATGGCAATAAGGACCAATGACATGAGAAGTCTTAGGTCCAGGATACCCGAGCAGGGGCATGGTCCAAAGACTATGAGGAGTTGTTCGACCAGGCGCCTGGTGAAAGGACAAGTGACATGCGAAGTCATTGGTCCAGGTAGGCTGTTCGGCAATGAGAATGCCGAAGAGGAGCAGCATTCTATAAGAAGTAGTAGAGGACGCTCCAGAGGGCTTCGTAAGTGGAAATACTCAATAAGGAAACAAGATCTGGAGAAGACACCTAATGGGAATGGGATGTACGGCCAGTTATGGGAGGAATTCCTAAGTGGTCTAAGGTAATATACAGTTAAGGGAACGAGAATCCATGATATTCTGGGTTTCCTATACGAGAAAGGAAACTTAGGGCAACAAGGTAGCTTGGACAGCAAGCATGCGTGAATCTATAAATACCGTGTAAACCTAGAGGAAAAGGTATGCAATTTCTTGGCAATACGTTCTATACCTACAGATAATTAGGGTTTACTGCTCGTATGTGATACTAACTTTGGCATCGGAGGGCCTTTGCCACGAGAGGCAAAGGTGCGCTCACCCTTTGTTTGTTTTATAGTATCAATTCCGGCACTGTGCTAGGGTTCCGGCGAGGAGTCTGAAGTAGCCGTTAAACTCTTGTGCTGTTCAAAGCCCCTTTCGTTTTCCTGCACTTACAATTGGCGCCGTCTGTGGGAAACGAAAGAGATCCCTTTGAAAAAGTGACCATGGTGGAAGAAGATCCAAAAATCCCACTCGACCCAAACAATCAGCTGGGTGGGGGAGGTGACAAGTCCCCACCAAGCCCTCCAAGAAAGCCCAACGGTGGGCATGCAAGGAGGACCACGAGCAAGGACCGCCCCCTGACTGTCCATGGCTATTCCAGAAACAAGGACGGAAGGACGGCCACAGAGTCCACGAAGAGGAGTATGTCCCGCCGTGGGAGAGAGTATATTGCACATTCGAAAAGTGTGCACAGCAAGGAGGATATCCTGGACAAGAAGAGACAGGAAATAGAGGAGTACGCTCGTCTGATTAGGAGACGAGAATACGAGATTCAGCAACTGCAACGGATATGAGAACATCCGGAAGATTCTGGACTTTCACGAAGAAAGTCCAGAGGAGGAAAGCTGGCTGTAGTGGAGTACAAGAGTGCTTCTTCGCGAAAAAGAAGAAGCCGGAGTCTCACTCTAAAAAGACTGAGGGCTTCTTCATGAAAAAAGAGAAGCAGGAGCAAAAGTTCCACCCCCGAGGAAGGAGGGACTAGGAAGCACCACAAGGACAGGTATGAGAGACCTGATTCCGATTGCGAAAGGAATGCTGCCATGACTGCAAAGGGGCAAGAAGAGGGGACCATGTCTGCACGAGAAGTAGCACGGAAGGCCCTTAGCAACATAGCAACTTCCCCTTTTGCAAAGAGATTGCAGGAGGCAAGGTTGCCAAGCAGGGTGAAGCACGGGACATTTATCCAGTACGAGACCAATGCAGACCTGGTGGCACACATACAGCATTACCAGCAGGCGATGTTTATGCATGACGGAGATGACGCGATCATGTGCAAAATGTTCACATCTAGTTTGGGAAAGGTGGCCCTATCCTGGTTCCATAAGTTGGGGCCGAACACCATACGAGGATGGAGGCATTGGCCGAGGAATTCACTGCTCGGTTCCTGACGAGCAGAAAACCACCCAAAACTTTTGAGAGTCTCTCAGTTATAAAACAAGGAGAGAATGAGCCGATCAGGGACTACGCCAAGAAGTATTGGGAGACTTTTAACGAGATAGAAAGTTGCAGTGAGGAGTATGCGATAGCGACGTTCAAGACTGGGCTACCTATTCGGGGGGGAGCTACGAAAGTCCCTAAACATGAGTCCGGTGAGCAGACTGGCAAAGCCGATGGAACGAATTGAGCAGCACGCCAGGAACGAGGATGACATACTACGGGAAGATGGCAAGTTGAGTGCCGAGCAAGCCAAGGGCTCTGCAAAGAAGGCGGATAAGCTAGAGCCCAAAACATCCAAAGAGAGGAAGGAACATGGGCAGGCTAAGAAGGAATCCTATAGGGAGAAGCACGCCCCGGATCCTAAATCTTTCTTCTTGATAACAATGGTTTGGAAAGAACCAATTTATCAGATTCTTTATCGAATAAAGAATCGCCCATACTTCAAGTGGCCTCCAAGGCTGGAGGGTGATAAAGATGCAAGAAGAGCTACGAGTCAGCACTGCAGTTACCACAAGGATTGGAGTCACATGACGGAGGATTGCGAGATGTTCAAGCAACACCTCTTAGTCTCACGTGGGTATTTGAAGGAGTTCATCCAGGAAGAGCGCAAGGGTGCAGATAAAATGATGGAGCTGGATTACGTACAGAATCCGAGGGGCGTGATCCATATGATACATGGATTGGCCACACCTTATACGAGAAATGAGGTGAGGTTGCTCAGAAGTCAAGTAAAGCACAACCAGCATGTGATGCAGTTGGAAAGAAACGAGGACGTGAAGCAGAAGGATGCGACAAGGGCATAGTCTTCACGGAAGAGGACCTGGGAGGAGTCCAGGTGCCGCACAATGATGGTTTGGTCATAACCCTACGAATTGGGGAAGATGATATGGAGAGGATCTTGGTGGATTCAAGAAGTTGCATCGAGGTGCTCTATCATCATGCATTTAAGAAATTAGGGTTGGCACAAGCAGACTTGGTACATTCAGTGACTCCATTGGTCGGGTTCAGTGCAGGTGCAGTCTGGCCATTGGGCAAGGTGACCCTTCCTGTTCGAGCAAGAACAGTGGTGCTGAGAACCGACTTTTTGGTAGTGGACGTGCCATCTTCTTGTAACACGATTATAGGAAGAACTTGGTTGCACAAGATGAGGGTGGTTTCCTCCACCTACCATCAGATGGTGAAGTTCCCAGGATCCAATGGTGTTAAGAGAATAAGAGGGAACCAAAAGATAGCCCAGCAGTGCTTGGTCTCCATAATCAAGAAGGCGCCCAAGGCACAGTTGGTACAAACAGTCGAGGTCACCAACCAGCCGACCATCGAGGATGTCGGAGGGAACCCGGCTGAGAAAGTGGTGGAAGGATTGAAGAAAATACAGATTAACGAGAGTGATCCTGAAAGGTACTTTCTGATTGGAGAAAACCTGTGCAAAGAAGAGGAGGAAGAGCTGGTAAAGTTTCTCAAAGAGCACGTTGATGTGTTTGCCTAGGTGCCCGAAGAGATGCCTGGGGTGGATGCAAACGTGATTTGCCACCACTTGAACGTGGATCCACAACATAAACCTGTAATGCAGAAGAAAAGACGATCTGCCGTACAGCATGTGGACGCTGTTATCAAGGAAGTCGACCGTTTGCTCGAAGCAAGGGCGATAAGAGAGGTGTACTACCCAGAATAGCTGTCCAACACAGTGGTGGTTAAAACGAAGAATGGGAAGTGGCGAGTTTGTGTCGACTTCTCAGATCTAAACAAGGCATGTCCAAAAGACAGTTTTCCCCTGCTGTAAGTGCAGGAAAACGAAACAGGCCTTTGAACGGCACCAAACTGTAACGGCTACTTTTTTCTCTACACCGCCGGAGTTAAACCTGTAAAACAAACAAAAGGTGAGCGCACCTTTGCCGTCTCGTGGCAAAGGCCCTCCGATGCCAAAGTTAGTATCTCGTACTAGTGAAACCTTAATTCTCAGTAAGTAATAAGCCAATAGCCAGGAATTGCGTACCTTTACCTCTAGGTTTACCTCATATTTATAGACCCATGTCTACTTGCTGTCCAAGCCATCTTGCTGCCCTAAGTAACCTTTCTCGTAAAGAGAACCCAGAATATCAGGGATTCTCATTCCCTTAACTGCATATTTCCTTTTAGACCTTTTAGGAACTCTTTCCAAAGCTGGCCGTTCACCCCATTCTCGTTGGGTATCTCCTCCAGATCTTGTTTCCCCACTGGGTATTTCCATTTCTGGACCCTTCTGGAGTGCCTCCTGGCACCTCCTCCAGATTGCTGCTCCTGGTCGGCCTTCTCGTTGCCGAACAGGCCCTCTGGACCAATGATTTCTCGTATCACTGGACCCTCTTCCATGCGACTAGTCCAACGACTACCTTTGCTCTCTGGACCATACCCCTGCTTAGGTATTTTGGACCTGGGACCTCTTGTGTCCCCGGTCCTACTACCGTTCACCGTACTGCACGGCGGGCACTCCGACTATATTGGTCTTGGGCCCCTCATACCATATGTTCGGACCTTTCTTTGTACCTGTTCGGGATTACCTCCCTACAATGGCTCCCCAGCTTTACTCGGTATTTTCTCTTAATATGACGAGCAAAGCTTCTGAACACCGAGCAAGGTTCTCATCCTCTGCTCCTGCCCCCATGTTTCTCGTACTTGGTGCAAACTCATCATTAGCCTAACCCAAACGTCTCGTCGTTTGGTCTAGATAGGCTTTTCCAGCTAACACCTTTACACACGGCGTGCCCTGTACTGCCCATATTCAATGAGAGCAGGTGTTTTGGGAAACGGAACGCCCAAACGGCGTCTGGGGTGACGTTTCTCATACGTCACCCCCTTTACTGGGGTATACTTGGGTTTTTGTCCCATTTTCAAATCCACCTTTTCTCTCACCTCGGTTCCCTCTGCAGAAAGCACGCCCAAGCGCTCCCGCCATTGAAGCTCTGCTCAACATCTCAGGGTCTCTTTCCCCTCTGATTCTTGGGCTCTCGTCTATTCGTTCGTAAGTCTCTATTCCCCTTCTCCATTCTGTCTTCTTCGTCGATTTAGGATCTCCACAGCCACTTTAGGGTTTTTTCGTGCCCAACTTGTTCCTTAGAAAACCCACACCCACGCCTCGTTATGGGTCGATTCCCGTAGGCACCGTGACACACCCCAAAGGATGGCTGAATTCCAGATCTCGTTACGAGATCCTGACAACATTGCCCATTGGCCTCTGAAAACGCCATCCGTGAGAGTTTTGACAACGATACTCTGCACAGCCCCGTCGTAGCCGTCGTTGAGGGCGGCGTCAGGTTTCCCCTGGCACCGTTACTCCGCCAGGTTTTAGCCCATTATAGATTGTCTCCGATGCAAGTTTCGGCCAACTTCTTCAGGGTTGTTATGGGCATCAATGCCCTGAACCAGATGCTAGGCACATCCCTAGGTCTGCACGACATACATCACTTGTACAGTATTTCCAGAACCAAGGACGCCTTAACCTACTACCTGAAGAGTAGGGATTCTAGAAAGCGGCTGGTACTGGAGCTGCCTGATTCCGCTCGTGGGGACGACGATGACTTCCTCATCGTCACAGGGAGTTTCGAACCCAGGGATGAGGACGGCAGAGTCATTGGCTTTCACGCTCCCCATAGATTTGGCACTCCACGTTAGTTCCTTTTCTCGTAGAACTATTTTGCCGAGCAATTCATCGTATTGCACCTTTCTTTCATTTGTTTTACTGATTGCAAATTTTTCTCGTATTTGCAGCTGCAAACGTAAACCAGGGGCACGCCATCATCACCCCCCAAGTTCACGTGACTGACATCAACCGTGCTCTTGCTTTCAACGGGCAGGGCACGTGCTTGGCTGGCCGAGCAAGAGCGGCACAGTTCCTTCTCAGCTACCGCGCATCATACAGCGGGTTCATTGATCGGCGCATCCGAGCAGCAGACGTGCCAATCATTCCAGATCCTCCAGCGCAACAACCCGAGCAACAAGAGGAGAGGCGTTCTCGGACCCCTCCACTTCCCGACGAACCCATCCAGCTCGCCGACGAAGCATCCACATCTTCCAGCGGATACTCTCCATCTCCCCCACCTCGAGAAATGGATCAACCGATAAATCTCAGCAACCTTCTCACCATTGGCCGTGGAAGAGGCCGCGGCTCTGCTCGTGGCCGCGGAAGGTCTCAAAGCCCGGCGCTGTCTCTTGGCCACCAAGGACCGGCTCAAACAGACGCTCCTCCTGGCTTCTCCCCCGAGGAGATTGAAGCGAGCCATCGTGACAAACGTCAACGGTTGGAAACCTCTTCTGTCGAGCAGCCTCCTCAACTCACAGCTCCTCTAACTCCCATCTGGGAATTCTCACACGGCGGCCGGCTAGTCACCGTTCGTGATAGCGTCGATTCTGAAGCGACAGCCCTTGCACTATCCCAGGCTTTCCTGCTGCCTGGGGATATGCAAAAAGAAGTGGCTTGCTCCCCAGACAATCTCCTCGGCTCGTTCATGAGCCATAGCGCCAAGGTAAGCCCCTAACACTCGTGTTTACGGACTAATGATACTCAATAGTTCTTTCCGTCATCCGTCTAACTTAGAGATAACCCCAGGCAGTGTAAAAAAATGGTGGCCATGGCCCAGAAACTGGGACACTCCGAGCCCCAGCGTGTCAAGCTTGCCAGTGAGAACGCCAAGCTTCAAAACACCATTGTCAGGCTGGAGAGAGAGAGAGAGAGAGAGAGAGAGAGAGAGAAATCAGGCCCGCGGGCTTGCAGACGAGCTTAGGGGTAAGCTGGAGGGTGCAGAGGACAGCCTGAACCAGACCTTGACGGAGTTGGAGGCGAGCAAAAATGAGGCCAAGACAGCCTATCAACAGGGCTACAATGAGGGAATCCGTGTGGCCACTGAGAGTTACACGGACCAGATGCCCGGGATCCAGGACCAGGTCTTTGAGGCTGGCTGGTTGGCCTGCCTTAAAAAGATTGGTACGGTTGAATCTTCTCCTCTCTGGACCGAGATCGACCTTCCTAGCACCCAGGTGGTTGCTGGTGAACAGGAAGAAGTTGTAGAGGAAGAAGACAGTCTAGATAGGGAGCTCAACGCCAACATGCCCGAACAGCAGAGTGCCAGCGTCGAACAGACTGGAGAAGTGACCAACCTCGGCCAAAAAGAAGCCGATAGTGGTCCATCTGAGCCAAGCGCTGCTATGGAAAACTCTGCTGCTTCGGCCTCTGCTGCTGCTCCAGCCTCCACCACTGCTCCAGCCTCCCCGCCTGTCATCCAAGACCTGACGAACGAAGAGTAAGTGGGACTCTTTGTAGTGGTAACAACTGGAACTCTTGCGCAGTTTTGACTGGTCCTGCGTGGCCATTGGTTTTGCCCTTCGTGGCACTGATATATTTCTATACATTTTTAACTCTGCTGGTTTTGGCCCTTCGTGGCCTTTCTGAATGTTTCTGGTGGCCGTCCCATGGCCAGTATCTTTTTGTGCTAAGTGTTTTCGTACTTAGGTTGATGCATATTCCTCGTATGCTCCCCAGGCCTTATTGTGCCTGCTGATGATTACGCTGTATTCACTTACTCTGTTGCAGGTTTCTCGTACCTTAGAGTAATGCTCAGTTGCTTTAGCAGCTTTCAACACGTATAGTTGTTTGTATTCAGGGTCTGTTTGAACTCGAGCAACCCTCAAGCTTTTTCGAACTCTAGATATTACTGCATGTTTACGTATGCAGGCCATATGTTTCATTCTTGGAAACTTCCCCTAGTATATTCGTACTTGGGTTACCCAAATGTGCTCTTATTTGGATTTAGTAATTTTGGGTTTATTCATACCCAGGTTAAGTTACAAGCTCATGTGGGGATGCACCCGTACAAGTAATCAAATCTTATTTGTACCTGAAATAATCCCAGACATATTCGAATCTGAGAGCAGTGTGCATATCCTCGTATGCATTCTGGGTGTGTACCCGAGCGAACAAACAAGTATATTCGCACTTGGCTCAATTCAGGGTGTACGTACCCGAGCAGACAGACATGTATATTTGTACTTGGCTCAGTGCAGGTGTATTCGTACCGGCGACAGACCCAAAGATATTCGTACTTGGCTCAGTGCAGGTGTATTCGTGCAGCGAGCAGACAAGTATATTCGTACTTGGCTCAATTCTGGGTGTATTCGTACCCGAGCAGACAGACAAGTATATTCGTACTTGGTAAAATTTTGAAAGATTCGAAATTCCATTTAGTTACCCTACACCTCTACTTCCCAATACGAAGTAAGGACTAAGGACATAGCTTGACTTCGTATTTAAAGCATGATAAATGAAAAACTCGTAAAAAATAGCGTTTGTTACCAAAATTTGGGAATTTTATTCATAATTCGCAAAACTCAAGGGGGCGTTACGCGTACCCCTTGCAACTAGTAAAAGAAAACCAAAGGGAATTATATTCGTAATTCCCACACAATCACAATGTGCATCTAAAACATAATAGAAACGAAATCGAAGTTCTTCACACGTAGAACTTCCTCAAGTTGTGAACATTCCAGGGCCTTGGTACCGGGTTCCCGTCCAGGTCTGCCAATCGATATGCCCCAATGCCCACAACCTCTGTTACTCGATACGGGCCCTCCCAATTGGCCCCCAACTTGCCCTCGTTGGCCACCTTGGTGTTGCTGAGCACCTTTCGTAGCACAAGGTCTCTAACACCAAACTCTCGTGAGTGGACATGCTTGTTGTAACTTTTCATCAACTGCTCCTGGTACGAAGCCAGGTGCACCAGAGCTCGTTCTCTCTTCTCCTCGACGAGGTCCAGCTCAATTTCCAGGGCTCTGTCATTGCCCCCACTCTCCACCAGTGTGGTTCTGTTGGTCGGCAAACCAACCTCCAATGGAATCACAGCCTCTGTTCCATATGCTAGCGAATAGGGGGTCTCTCCCGTAGACCTCCTAGGAGTTGTTCGGTGCGCCCACAGGACCAATGGCAATTCGTCAGGCCACTTGCCTTTTGCTTTGTCCAACCTTTTCTTGATCCCGTCAAGTATAGCCTTGTTGGACGCCTCTGCCTGCCCATTGCTTTGAGGGTAGGCCGGTGTGGAATAGTAGTTCCTTATTCCATACTGGGCGCAAAAAGCCTTGAACTTTTTCTGGAACTGGGACCCATCATCAGTGATCAAGGAATAAGGAACCCCAAATCGAGTGATGATGCTCTTCCACACGAACCTTTCTATCGTAGGTTCTGTGAATTTTGCCAGTGGTTCTGCTTCAATCCACTTGGTAAAGTAGTCCGTTACTACCAACAGAAACTTCCTGTTCCCAGTAGCCTTGTGGAGGGGACCCACGATGTCCATCCCCCACTGCGCGAATGGCCAAGGACTCGTCAAGGGCACCAGATCTTCGGCTGGTGTTCGGATCATAGGTGAGAACTTCTGACACTTCTCACAGATTTTCACGTACACCTTTGCATCTTCTTGCATGTGCGGCCACCAGTAACCCTGGGTGATTGCACGGTGAGCAATGGATCTCCCACCTGCGTGACTCCCACATGTTCGCTCATGTATTTCATGGAGGAATTTCTGCACCATCTCGGGGTGCACGCAAAGTAGGTACGGTCCAGTGAAAGACTTTCTGTACAACTTCCCTTCTGGTGATAGCCAAAATCTTGCAGATTTCATCTTTATCTTGTGAGCTTCTTTTTTATCTGTGGGGAGTGTCCCATCTCGTAGGAACTCCACTATTGGATCCATCCAACTTGGTCCTTGGTTCATGTCCAGGACCAATTCCACACTTCTACCAATGCTTGGCTCAGCAAGATAGTCCACGGCTACCTTCCTCTTGAACTCTGTTGGCACAGCCGCTGCCAACCAAGCCAGTGAGTCGGCGTGGGCGTTCTGTCCAGAGCTTATCTGCTCGATGTGTATCTTCTCAAATGTATCAAGCAAATCCTTGGCTGCCTCCAAGTAGGCTGCCATCTTTTCACTCCGGACCTCGTATTCCCCTGACAGCTGATTCACCACGAGTTGCGAATCACAGAATACTCGAATTCTTTTTACTTTCAAGGTTCTTGCGCTCCGTAACCCGGCCAGGAGTGCCTCGTACTCCGCCACATTATTCGACGCACTGAAACCCAGGCGCAGGGACAATTCGATCATAACTTTTTCAGGAGGGAAAAGTACCACTCCAATTCCAGATCCGGTGTTGCATGCGGATCCATCTACAAAAAGCTTCCATTCCAATGGGTCCTGCTCGGCGGATGCCCCTCGCTTCTCGGCTGACGGCTCGTCCAACTGCTCCTTTCTCGTAGGAGGCCGTGGAGCCACTGTGGGAGAGAACTCTACCACGAAATCTGCCAAAACTTGCCCTTTTACTGCCGTGCGCGGCTGATAATCAATATCATACTGGCTCAATTCCACCGACCAAATTGATATTCGTCCCGAGAAATCGGCCTTTCAGAGCAATGACTTCAATGGGAACTCCGTGTAAACAACCACTTTGTGACTTTGGAAGTAGTGGGGCAACTTCCTAGCTGCCGTCCTCAGTGCCAGGACCAACTTCTCAAGAGGCAGATATCTCGTTTCTACATCCAATAGCGTCTTGCTCACGTAATAGATAGGGATTTGCTCGGATCCCTTGTTCCTCGGTAAGACCGCACTTACAGCATGTTCGGATACTGCTAAGTACAGGGTCAGGACCTCGCCAGGCTCAGGAGTAGATAGAAGTGGGGCTGCTGCCAAGTACTTCTTCAGGTCTTGGAATGTTTAATCACACTCTGCTCCCCATTCGTAACCTTCTCTCTTTTTTAACAACTGAAAGAAAGGTCTACACTTGTCACTCGAACGACTTATGAACCTGTCAAGGGCCGTCAGTCATTGGACCTCCTTCGTGGTCCTCGGACTCTGCAGCTTCTGCAAAGCTGTTATTTGATCGGGATTCGCCTCTATCCCTCTAATGGTCACTAAGTGACCCAGGAACTTCCCAGAACTTACCCCAAATGCACATTTCGAGGCGTTGAGCATCAGCTTATACTCTCTCAGTATCTCAAAAGCTTCTTTCAGATCAGCGATGTGGTCCCGTTTCTCCTTGCTTTTCACCACTATATCGTCTATGTACACCTCCATGGTCTTGCCGAGCAGCTTCTTTAGCATAATCGTTGCTAGTCTCTGGTAAGTTGCTCCAGCATTCCTCAGACCAAAGGGCATAACATTGTAACAGTACAACCCCCGTGGTGTGATAAAGGACGTCTTCTCCTGATCGGGGCCGTACATAGCTATCTGGTGATATCCTCGATAAGCGTCGAGAAAACTCATACGCCCATACCCAGCTGTTGCATCCACCAACTGATCTATCCTGGGCAGGGGAAAACTGTCTTTCGGACAAGCCTTGTTTAGATCTGTGAAATCGACGCATACCCGCCATTTCCCACTCTTCTTTTTTACCACCACTGTGTTAGACAACCATTCGGGGTAGTATACCTCTCGGATCGCCTTTGCTTCGAGCAAACGGTCGACCTCCTCGATAACAGCGTCCACATGCTGTACGGCAGATCTTCTTTTCTTCTGCATCACCGGTTTGTGCTGTGGGTCCACATTCAGGTGGTGGCAAATCACGTTTGCATCCACCCCAGGCATCTCCTCGGGCACCCAAGCAAACACATCAACGTGCTCTTTGAGAAATTTCACCAACTCTTCCTCCTCTTCTTTGCACAGGTTTTCCCCAATCAGGAAATACCTTTCAGGATCATTCTCGTTGATCTGGATTTTCTTCAATCCTTCCACCACCTTCTCGGCTGGATTCCCTCCGACATCCTCGATGGTCGGCTGATTATTAGCCTTGACGGTTTGCACCAACTGTGCCTTGGGTGCTTTCTTGATTATGGAAACCAAGCACTGTTGGGCTGTCTTTTGGTTCCCCCTTATTTTCTCGATTCCAGTGGATCCTGGAAATTTTACCATCTGATGGTAGGTGGAGGAAACCGCCCTCATCTTATGCAACCAAGTCCTCCCTATAATCGCGTTATAGGAAGATGGCACGTCCACCACTAAAAAGTCGGTTCTCAGCACCACTGTTCCTGCCCGAACAGGTAGGGTCACCTTGCCCAATGGCCAGACTGCCCCTGCACTGAACCCAACCAACGGAGTTACTGACTGTACCAAGTCTGCTTGTGCCAATCCCAGCTTCTTGAACGCGTCGTAATAAAGCACCTCAGTACAGCTTCCTGAATCCACCAGGATCCTCTCCATGTCATATTCCCCAATTCGTAGGGTTATCACAAGAGCGTCATTGTGCGGCACCTGGACTCCCCCCAGGTCCTCGTCCGTGAAGGTTATGCCCTCGTTGCATCCTTTCGATCTCTCGTCCGCGTTTCTTACCCAGACGCATCACGTGCTGGTCGTGCTTGATTCACCTTTGGAGCAACCTCACCTCATTTCTCGTATAAGGTGTGGCTAATCCATGTATCATATGGATCACGCCCCTTGGATTCTGCACGTAATCTAGCTCCATTGCCCTCTCGACACCCTTGTGCTCCTCTTGAATGAATTCCTTCAAATACCCTCGTGAGACCAGGTCATCAAGGTGCTGCTTGAGCATCTCGCAGTCCTCCGTCATGTGACCCCAGTCCTTGTGGTAACTGCAATGCTGACTCGTAGCCCTTCTTGCATCTTTATCACCCTCCAGCCGTGGAGGCCACTTAAAGTATGGGCGGTTCTTTATTCGATAAAGAACCCGATAAATCGGTTCTTTCCATACCGTCGTTACTGAGAAGAACGACTTTGGGTCAGGGGCATGCTTCTCCCGGTACGACTCTTTCTTAGTCTGTCTGTGCTCCTTCCTCTCTTTGTAAGTCCTAGGCTCGGGTTTATCCGCCTTCTTCGCGGGACCCTTGGCTTGCTCGGCACTCAACTTGCCGTCTTCCCGTAGTATGTCGTCCTCATTCCTGGCATGCTGCTCAATACGTTCCATTAGCTTTGCCAACATGCCCACTGGACTCATGTTTAGGGACTTTCGTAGCTCCCCCCGAACAGGCAACCCAGTCTTGAACGTTGCTATTGCATACTCCTCACTGCAACTTTCAATCTCGTTGAAAGTCTCCCAATACTTCTTGGCGTAGTCCCTGATCGGCTCATTCTCTCCTTGCTTCATAACTGAGAGACTCTCAAAAGTTTTGGGTGGTTTCCTGCTCGTCAGGAACCGAGCAGTGAATTCCTCGGCCAACTATCTCCATCCTCGTATGGTGTTCAGCCCCAACTTATGGAACCATGACAGGGCCACCTTTCCCAAACTAGATGGGAACATCTTGCACATGATCGCGTCATCGCCATCGTGCATAAACATCGCCTGCTGGTAATGCTGTATGTGTGCCACCGGGTCTGCATTCGTTTCGTAGAGGATAAACGTCCCGTGTTTAATCCTGCTCGGCAACTTTGCCTCTTGCAATCTCTTTGCAAAAGGAGAAGTTACTATGTTGCTAAGGGCTCTTCGCGCTGCTTCTTGTGCAAACATGGTCCCCTCTTCCGATCCCTTTGCATTATCCTTTTCCCAATCGGAATCAGGTCTCTCGTGCCTATCCCTGTGGTGCTTCCTGCTCCCTCCCTCCTTGGGGGAGGAGCTCCTACTCTTGCTTCTCCTTTTTCGTGAAGAAGCCTTTGGTCGTTTCGGAGTGAGGCTCCTGCTTCTTCTTTTTCGTGAAGAAGCTCTTCTGTACGCCGCCATATCCAACCTTTCTTTTCTGGACTTCCTTCGTGAAAGCCCAGAATCCTCCGGATATTCTCGTATCCGCTGCAGCTGTTGAATCTCATATTCTCATCTTTTAATCAGACGAGCGTATTCCTCTATTTCCTGTCTCTTTTTGTCCAGGATGTCTTCCCTGCTGTGCACGCTTTTCGAACGTGCCACTAACTCCCTCCCACGGCGGGACTTACTCCTTCTCGTGGATCCTGTGGCCGTCCGTCCGTCCTTGTTTCGGGAGTCGTCATGGATTGCCAGGGGGCGGTCCTTGCTCGTGGTCCTCCCCGCACGCCCACCGTCGGGCTTCCTCAGAGGATCTGGTGGGGATTTGTCACCTCCCCCACCCAGCTGATTGTTTGCATCAGGTGGAGTCTTTGGATCTTCTTCCGCCATGGTCGCTTTTTCAAAGGGATCTCTTTCGTTTCCCACACGGCGCCAATTGTAAGTGCAGAAAAAGCAGGCCTTCGAATGGCACCAAACTGTAACAGCACTGAACTGTAACGGCTACTTCTCACACCGCCGGAGTTAAACCTGTAAAACAAACAAAAGGTGAGCGCACCTTTGCCGTCTCGTGGCAAAGGCCCTCCGATGCCAAAGTTAGTATCTCGTACTAGTGAAACCTTAATTCTCAGTAAGTAATAAGCCAATAGCCAGGAATTGCGTACCTTTACCTCTAGGTTTACCTCATATTTATAGACCCATGTCTACGTGTTGTCCAAGCCATCTTACTACCCTAAGTTTCCTTTCTCGTAAAGGGAACCCAGAATATCAGGGATTCTCATTCCCTTAACTGCATATTTCCTTTTAGACCTTTTAGGAACTCTTTCCAAAGCTGGCCGTTCACCCCATTCTCGTTGGGTATCTCCTCCAGATCTTGTTTCCCCACTGGGTATTTCCATTTCTGGACCCTTCTTGTAACGACCCTGATTTTTCCAGATTGCTGCTCTTGGTCGGCCTTCTCGTTGCCGAACAGGCCCTGTGGACCAATGATTTCTCGTATCACTGGACCCTCTTCCATGCGACTGGTCCAACGACTACCTTTGCTCTCTGGACCATACCCCTGCCCAGGTATTTTGGACTTGGGACCTCTCGTGTCCCCGGTCCTACTGCCGTTCACTGTACTGCAAGGCGGGCACTCCGACTATATTGGTCTTGGGCCCCTCATACCATATGTTCGGACCTTTCTTTGTACCTGTTCGGGATTACCTCCCTACACCTGCCCAGGATAGATCAATTGGTGGATGCGACACCTGGGTATGGACGAATGAGCTTTCTCGACGCTTAACGAGGATACCACCAGATTACAATGTACGGACCCGATCAGGAAAAGACATCTTTTATCACACCAAGGGGGCGGTATTGTTACAGTGTTATGCCCTTTGGTCTGAGGAATGCTGGAGCAACTTATCAAACACTAGCAACGATTATGCTGAAGAAGTTGCTCGGCAAGACTATGGAGGTATACATAGATGACATGGTGGTTAAGAGCAAGGAGAAACGGGACCACATCGCTGATCTGAAGGAAGCTTTTGAGATACTGAGGGAGTACAAGCTGAAGCTCAACGCCTCGAAATGTGCATTTAGAGTAAGTTCTGGGAAGTTCCTGGGTCACCTCGTGACCATAAGAGGGATAGAGGTGAATCCCGATCAAATAATGGCTTTGCAGAAACTCTAGAGTCCAAGGACCACGAAGGAGGTCCAGCGATTGACAGGGATGGCTGCAGCCCTTAACAGGTTCATTAGTCGGTCTAGCGACAAGTGTAGACCCTTTTTTCAATTGCTGGAGAAAAGAGAAGGTTACGAATGTGGAGCAGAATGTGAGCAGGCGTTCCAAGACCTGAAGAAGTACTTGGGCAGCCCCACTCTTGTCAACCCCTGAACCTGGTGAGATCTTAACCTTGTACTTAGCAGCCTCTGAAGATGCTGTTAGTGCAGTCTTACTGAGGAACAAGGGATCCGAACAAATACCTGTCTATTACGTGAGCAAGACGCTACTGGATGCAGAGACGAGATATTTGCCCCTTGAAAAGTTGGTCCTGGCACTAAGGACAGTGCCTAGGAAATTGCCCCACTACTTCCACAGTCACAAAGTTGTGGTTTACACAGAGTTTCCATTGAGATCATTGCTACGAAAGGCAGATTTCTCGGGACAAATATCAACTTGGTCGGTAGAGTTGAGCCAATACGATATTGATTACCAGCCGCGCACGGCAGTGAAGGGCCAAGTTTTGGCAGACTTTGTGGCAGAGTTTTCTCCCACAGTGGCTCCACTGCCTCCTACGAGAAAGAAGCAGTTGGTCGAGCCATCAACCGAGGAGCGAAGGACACCTGCCGAGCAGGATCCTTCGGAATGGAAGCTTTTTGTCAATGGCTCCGCATGCAACACAGGATCTGGGATTAGGGTGGTACTTTTCCCTTCCGAAGGAATGATGATCGAGTTGTCCCTGCGCCTGGGTTTCAGTGCTTCGAACAATGTGGCGGAGTACGAGGCACTCCTGGCAGGATTACGAAGCGCAAAGACCCTAAAAGAAAAAAGAATTCGAGTATTCTGCGATTCACAACTCGTGGTGAATCAGTTATCCGGGGAGTACGAGGCCCGGAATGAGAAGATGGCGGCTTACGTGGAAGCAACCAAGGATTTGCTTGACACCTTTGAGAAGGTATACATTGAGCAAATAAGCTCTGGGCAGAATGCCCACGCTGACTCATTGGCTTGGTTGGCAGCGGTTGTGCCAAAAGAGTTCAAGAGAAAGGTGGCAGTAGATTATCTTGCTGACCCGAGCATTGGAAGAAGTGTGGAATTGGTCTTGGACGTGAACCATAAACCAAGTTGGATGGATCCAATAGCGGAGTTCCTACGAGATGGGACACTCCCCATTGATAAGAAGGAGGCTCACAAGATAAAAACAAAATCTACACGATTTTGGCTATCACCAGAAGGGAAATTGTACAGAAAATCCTTCACCAGACCGTATTTGCTTTGTGAGCATCCCGAGATGGTGCAAAAGTTCCTCCATGAGATTCACAAGAGAACTTGTGGAAGTCATGCTAGAGGGAGATCCATTGCTCACCGTGCAATTACCCAGGGTTACTGGTGGCCGCACATGCAAGAAGATGCAAAGGTGTATGTGAAAATTTGCGAGAAGTGTCAGAAGTTTTCACCCCATGATCCGAACACCAGCTGAAGATCTGGTGCCCTTGACAAGACCTTGGCCGTTTGCGCAATGGGGAATGGACATCGTGGGTCTACTCCACAAGGCAACTGGGAACAGGAAGTTTTTGTTGGTAGCAACGGACTACTTTACCAAGTGGATAGAAGCAGAACCACTGGCAAAGATCACAGAACCTATGATAGAAAGGTTCGTGTGGAAGAGCATCATCACTCGATTTGGGGTTCCTTATTCTTTGATCACGGATAATGGGTCGCAGTTCCAGAAAAAGTTCAAGGCTTTTTATGCCCAGTATGGGATAAGGAACTACTATTCAACCCCAGCCTACCCTCAGAGCAATGGGCAGGCAAAAGCGTCCAACAAGACCATACTTGATGGGATCAAGAAAAGGTTGGACAAAGTGAAAGGAAAGTGGCCCGACGAGCTGCCACTGGTCCTGTGGGTGCACCGAACAACTCCTAGGAGGTCTACGGGAGAGACCCCCTACTCGCTAGCATATGGAATAGAGGCTGTGATTCCGTTAGAGGTAGGTTTGCCGACCAACAGGACCACATTGGTCGAGAGTGGGGGCAACGACAGGGCCTTAGAAATCGAGCTGGACCTCGCCGAGGAGAGGAGAGAACGAGCTCTGGTGCACCTGGCCTCGTACCAGGAGCAGCTGATGAAAAGCTACAACAAGAACATCCACCCACGAGAATTTGGTGTCGGTGACCTTGTGCTACGAAAGGTGCTCGGCAACACCAAGGTGGCCAAGGAGGGCAAGTTGGAGGCCAATTGGGAGGGCCCATATCGAGTTGCAGAGGTTGTGGGCATTGGGGCTTATCGATTGGCAGATCTGGACGGGAACCCGGTACCAAGGCCCCGGAATGTCCACAACTTGAGGAAGTTCTACGTGTAAAGAACTTCGATTTCATTTTTATTCTGTTTTAAATGCACATCGTGATTGTGTGGGAATTACGAATAAAATTTCTTTGTGTTTGCTTTAGTTAGTTGCAAGGGGTACGCGTAACGCCCCCTTGAGTTTTTTGAATTATGAATAAAATTCGTAGATTTTGATAACACAATGCTATTTTTTACAATTTTCCTTTTATCATGCTTTAAATACGAAGTCAAGCTTCGTCCTTAATCCTCACTTCGTATTGAGGAGCAGAGGTATATGGTAACTGTGTAAAATTTCGAATATTTTAAACTTTGGCAAGTACGAATATACTTGACCATTTGCTCAGGTACGAATATACCCAGAATGCATATGAGACTATGCACACTATCCCCAAGCATGAATATGTTTGGGATATTTCCAAGTACGAATATACTTGACCATTTGCTCGGGTACGAATATACCCAGAATGCATACGAGACTATGCACACTGTCCCCAAGCACGAATATGTTTGGGATATTTCCAAGTACGAATATACTTGACCATTTGCTCGGGTACAAATACACCCAGATTGCATACGAGACTATGCACATTGTCCCCAAGCACAAATATGCTTGGGATATTTCTAAGTACGAATATATTGGGAAAAATCTTTGAGTACGAAATGCTCGGTTTGCATACATGAACATGCAGCAGCATCTAAGTTTGAAAATACTTGATGGTATGCTTAGGTATGAACAAACCTGGAGCACGTACGTAACACACAACATTACCTAAGTATGAATATACTTAACAGTTTGCCCGGGTACGAACAGACCCTGAACGCGTACGAGTACGTGTACGAATGCATCTAGAGTCAATCTAAGGAACGAGAAACCTACAAAGTACAGTCTGAATATAGATGCACTTGAATCGTTGGTAAGTACGATGAAACCTAAGGAGCATACGTGAATGTGCACACATAAAGCTAAGTACGAAAAAACTTAGCATGTGAAATACTGGCCATGAGATGGCCACCTGCATTGAAAAAAGAAAAAAGCCACGAAGGGCCAGGCAAAACAATAGTGTAGGCCAAACAGGGCCACCCAAACATTCCAAATGCCACGAAGGGCCAAACCACCAGTGATAAAGTATGAAGAAATGTATCAAGTGCCACGCAGGGCAGTGCCATATGGCCACGCAGGGCCAGCAGATAATGATTCAAAATAAAAAGTTCAACTGTCATGATCACAGAACTTACTCTTCAACTGTCAGGTCTTGGATGATGGGGGAGGCAGGAGCAGTTGGAGGAGAGGCTGGAGCAAACGTGTCTCCCACCACCGAGATTGATTCAGGAGCACCACCACTGGCTTCCTTCTTGCCAAGGTTGGTGCCATCTCTAGCGGCGGCGTCATTCCCCGTTTGCTCGGTGACTTGTGCATTTGGTTCACCCCCCCATGTTGTTTGCTTCCTCCACCTCTTCCTGCTCCTCGGCAACAACCATGGTGCTTGGAAGGTCGATCTCTATCCAGAGAGGAGAAGACTCTGTTGTACCAGACTTTTTGAGGCAGGCCAACCGGCCAGCCTCAAAAACTTGGTCCTGGATTCCGGGCATTTGGTCCGTGTAGCTCTCAATGGCCACACGAATTCCCTCGTTAGAGCCCTGCTGGTAGGCTGCCTTGGCCTCGTTCTTACTCACCTCCAGCTCCGTGAGAGTCTAGCTTAGACTGTCTTCGGCTCCCTCCAGCTTGCCTCTTAGCTCATCCATAGTCCCACGAGCTTGGTTCCTCTCTCTCTCCAGCCTGATGATCGTGTTCTGCAGCTTGGCATTCTCACTTGCAAATCTGGCACGCTGGGGCTCAGATTGGCCAAGTTTTTGTGCCATGGCCACCATCTTCTGCATTGCCTGGAGATTTTAAACACGAAGCAACATTAGGCAAAAATAGGGACACGTGATTTACATCATTACTAAGGAAGCGCGATAGGTTTACCTTAGCACTGTGGCTCATGAACGAGCCCGGGAGGTTGTCAGGGGAGCAGGAGACTTCCTTCTGCATGTCCCCAGGCACCAAGAAAGCCTGGGACAGTGCAAGAGTTGTCCCTTCGCACTCAATGCTGTCACGGACGGTGACTGGCCAGCCGCCGTGAGTAAGTTGAGGAGCCCAGATCGGAGTTGAGGGTGCGGAGAGTTGAGCTGGAGGCCGCTCAGAGGTTTCCAGCCTCTGGCGTTTGTCACGATGACTGGCTTCAATCTCCTCAGGAGAAAAGCCTGGAGGAGCGTCTAGTTGAGTTGATCCTCGGCGGCCATGAGAAAGTGCCGGACTCTGAGAGCGTCCACGGCCACGAGCAGCGCCGCAGCCTCTTCCTCGGCCAGCTCCAAGGATGGTGAGCAAGTTGCTTAGGTTGATTGGCTGGTCCATTTCCTGAGGAGGGGGAGATGGAGAATAACCGCTTGAAGATGTTGAGGCTTCTTCGGCAAGTTGAATAGGTTCGTTGGGAAGCGGAGGGGTCCGAGAATGCCTTTCCTCTTCTTGCTCGGGTTGTTGAACGGGAGGACCAAGGATCACAGGGTCATCAGCTGCTCGGATCTGCCGATCAATGAATCTGTCGTACGACACCCGATAGCTCAGGAGAATTTGCGCAGCTCTTGCTCGGCCTGCAAGATATGTGCCTTGCCCGTTGAAAGCAAGGACACGGTTGATGTCCGCTACGTGAACTTAGGGAGTTATGATGTTGTACCCCTGGTTGACGTTTATGGCTGCAATAACATATGAAAATTAAACATTCACTAAAAAAACACGGTGCAATACGAAATATTGCTCGGTAAAGGAGTTCTACGAGAAAAAAAACTAACGTGGAGTGCCAAATCGATGTGGGGCATGGAATCCTATCACTCGGCCATCCTCATTTCTGGGTTCAAAGTTCCCAGTGACGATGAAGAAGTCGTCGTCGTCTCCTCGGGCAGAATCAGGCAGTTCAAGCACGAGCCTTTTTCTGGAATCCCTACTTTTGAGATAGTAGGTCAAGGCATCTTTGGTTCGAGAGATGCTGTACAGGTGGTGAATGTTGTGCAAACCCAGGGATGTGCCTAGCGTTTGGTTAAGGGTATTGATACCCATGACTACAGGAAAGAAATTGGCAGAGACCTGCATAGAGGATAATCTGTAATGGGCCAGAACCTGGCGGAGTAATGGTGCCAGGGGGAACCTAACGCCTCCCTCAACGACGGTGACGACAGGGATGTGAAGGGTGTCATTGTCAAAACACTCGCGGATGGCGTCCTCAGGGGCCAGTGCAGTGGCCACATTGTCGGGGATCTCATAACAAGATCTGAAATTGGCCATCGTTGGAGGGGTATCACAGTGCCTACGAAACCTACCCATGATGAAAAACGTGGGTACGGGTTGTCTAAGTGAATGATAGAAACCCGAAATCGATTGGGAAAACCCTAGACCTAAGAAAGAAATGGAGTGAAAGGGAGAATGAAGACTTACGAATTAGTGGACGGGGACCCTAATATCGGAGAAGAAGGAGGCCTTGAGGTGATGAACAGAGCTTCAATGGCGGGAGTACTCGAGTGTTCTTTCTGCAGAGGGAACTTGGAGAGAGAAAGTGGTTTTGAATTTGGACGAAAACCCAAATATACACTAGCAGATGGGGTGGCGTATGAGGAAACGTCACCCCAGACACCGTTTGGGCATTCTGTTCCCCGAAACGTCTACTCGCATTCGATGCAAGCAGTACAATGAGTGTCGCGTGTAAAGGTAAGAGCTGGAAAAGCCTGCCCAGCCCAAACGATGAGACATTTGGCCTAGACTAATGATGAAGCCTGCACCAAATACGACAGACTAGGTGCAGGAGCAAAGGACGAGGACCTTGCTCGGTGCTTAAGAGCTTTGCTCGTCATATTAAGAGAAAAATAACGAGTAAAGCTGGGGAGCCATTATAGGGAGGTAATCCCGAATAGGTACGAGAGAGGCTCGAACATGTGGTACGTGGGGCCCGAGAATAAATGTAGTCAGAGCAGGCGCCGTGCAATACGGTGAACGGCTATAAGGACCAATGACATGAGAAGTCTTAGGTCCAGGATACCCGAGCAGGGGCATGGTCCAAAGATTATAAGGAGTTGTTGGACCAGGCGCCTGGTGAAAGGACAAGAGACATGCAAAGTCATTGGTCCAGGTAGGCTGTTCGGCAATGAGAATGTCGAACAGGAGCAGCATTCTGCAAGAAGTAGTAGAGGACGCTCCAGAGGGCTCCATAAGTGGAAATACTCAGTAAGGAAACAAGATCTGGAGAAGACACCCAACGGGAATGGGATGTACGGCCAGTTATGGGAGGAATTCCTAAATGGTCTAAGGTAATATACAGTTAAGGGAACGAGAATCCATGATATTTTGGGTTTCCTATACGAGAAAGGAAACTTAGGGCAACAAGGTAGCTTTGACAGCAAGCATGCGTGAATCTATAAATACAGGGTAAACTTAGAGGAAAAGGTATGCAATTTCTTGGCAATACGTTCTATACCTACTGATAGTTAGGGTTTATTGCTAGTACGTGATACTAACTTTGGCATCGGAGGGCCTTTGCCACGAGAGGCAAAGGTGCGCTCACCCTTTGTTTGTTTTACAGGATCAATTTCGGCAGCGTGCAAGGGTTCCGGCGAGGAGTCTGAAGTAGCCGTTAAACTCTTATGTTGTTCAAAGCCCCTTTCGTTTTCCTGCACTTACAAGGTGGTAGGTATGGAGGTGCAACCAGCCAAGCAATGGCTGGTTGGGGTGCTTGGTGGACAAGTTTCCACCTTAAAAAAGGTTGGTGGGTGATATGGGGGATGTGGACACCTCCTTGTCGGATATTGCTTTTCCGGCAAAATGGAAGTTTCCAAAGTGTTGTACGGCATTGATAATGACTTCTGCATGCTGAATAAAGCAAGTTTGACCAGATGCTGACCAGTGCGCACAAGTGTGGGACAAGCACGTAGAGTCCAAGCCACTCAGAACTGATCCATGGTCAAACATGACCATTTAACCAATACTTGGCACTTTGCCCATGCACACTAGGTCTCAACCAACGCGTGCTAGTAGGGTTTTGGGGGTTTTGAAAGGCTTAGGCTAGGTTCAAGGGTTCAAAAGAGTATCAAACACTCGAAGCTCAAACACTTGACATTCTCGGGGTATTCTTGATCCGTTTCATCATCAGGGAATAAAAAATCGAAAGTAAACTAATCTTGAAGCCCAGATTGGGGTTTCTACAACTCTGAGACAGTCATATTACCCTGCTCCAATTTCTCAAATTGATCCCTCAAATTTTCACGTGAGGTTTCCCGAAAATACTGCTCCTCAAAAAGCGCCTCAAACTTAGCCCACGTCAAATTCTCAGCATCCGGTTCATTTGCTTATGATGTAGTCCTTGCCGCCCTCTTCACATCCTTTCTACTTTCCAAAGCAGATTCCCACCACTTGCCGGCTTCCCTAACTTACTGAACAGTCACAATACCTACTCTAATGTTATCTTCGGTGATAATGAGAGCTCTAAAGAGTTTACGAATTTGAGCTAGCCAGTGGTCAGCTATTAGAGGGTCGCTACTGGTCTCATCAAACATCGGTGGATTCCTACGACTAAACTCTCGCATCGCCACCATGGCTTGATCCTCAGCATTCTCTCAAGGAGCTTGGTTTAAAAGATTTGCAGCTGTAAGTGCTGCGATGAGATCCCTAGCAAACTGATTCTGAGCGTGGGGTACTCATGCACCTTGACCGGCCTCTGCCCCCGGATCCCCACCTGGGTTCTCCCCATGCTATCTAACGTCATCCTCCGGTGGCACCCCATGGCCACAACCTCCCCGATTTCCTGCCGCACCCCTTCTAACACGCGTTCTCGGAGGGATCTTACTACAATGATTAAGAGAGAGAACTATCAACCATAACACATTTACATTGAGGTCAAGCCCCCAACTTCCCAACATGGGTTAGTGACAACTCTACACCACTCTACAATATTGAAAATACAATGCCAAGTAGTCACATGAATGTTAGTCACACAAGCATGTACAAGTCATGTTAAAAGATGCGACGTTTTGAACCCATGAGACGAAACATTTGCCCACGGTCTGTAAGTGCTCTAAACCTATGCTCTGATATCAAGTTGTCACGCCCTCGATTTTCAACATAAATATAAAGGATTTCCATAAATAAAAACCTCACAATAATCCGTATGATACCCAAAAGATTGCTGTATTTCCATTCCCAAAATCATACTTCAAAGTCCAAAGATTTCAAAATATAACATCATCGGTTCAACGGCCCCAAATCGTCATAAGCATCAAGTGTCATGAAAGTTTAAGGGTTTACAAATATCCCATAACCAAAAGAATTATAACTTAAGTTACAAATACATCTTCCAAAAAGAAATTTACAAAGATGAATAAGTAACTCCTTTGGTTAGCTTTCAAAAGAAATTTCCATAATCCAAGCACTTCAGGCATGCAAGCTACTATCCTGAGTTAGTACCTGAAAATAATGTAAGGTTTGAGCTACACTAGCATAGTAGGAAATTGTAGACACCCCAATCTGGGCTTCCGGATTAGTTTACTTACGGTATTTGATTCCCTAATGATGAATTGGATCAGGAACACCCCAGGAATGATAGGTGTTTGAGCTTTGAGTGTTTGAAACCCTTGAACCTAACCTAACCTAACCTAACCTAAGCCACTTCCAACAGCCAAAAACCCTACTGACCCGCACCAGGGCGCAATCGTCGCGCGCCAGGGCGCACCATCGCGCGACGGTCTGACTCCATCGCGCGATGGTTGACCATCGCGCGCCAGGGCACACCATCGCGCGCCAGACCCACTCCATCGCGCGTCAGGGCACACCATCGCGCGATGGACTTACTCCCTCGCACGAGAGTCTGCCTGGGTCAAAGTCAAAGTTTTGACCGTTGACCCATGCGCAATAGCTGTCACACTCGCGTGATGGTCCCACTCCATCGCGCGATGGTCCCAAACCTCTCCCGATCACCTTTATCAGCTGGGAAAACTTAGCCACGAAGTAACCCTCAGCCTGCACGTCTCTTTGCACCAGATCTACCTCCCCCTCTCCATTAATGGAAGGTGCTAATCCTATAAATACCCCTCATTTGTCTCTCTTTCAAAGGGTTACAATTTTTTATATTGAAAGGCTTACATCATAAGCATCCCCAAGAACATAACTTGTTCTTCCTCCTCCATCTCTCAAATCCCACTTTTCATCTCAACTCAACTCAAAGTTCAAACACTTTTCAAACCAAAGGCCAAAAGTATAACCCCTTTGTTCTGCTGACTATTCTGATCTCTGAGGGGGGCTGGCAGGGCCAAGGCTGGTAATCAATACCAGTCCTGGTCCTAAAGCTAGCAAGGTTTCAAAAATCGTCATGGTTAGAACCAACGCGCGATGGACTCACTGTTTCGCGCGACAGTCCTCTGTTGCTCGCGACAGTCCACGTGGGGATTGGTGTCTTGCTGGTTTATGTTTTGCTTTCATATAGATCACTGTTAAGCATGAAACAACCAATTTACTGCTTTCCTTCGTTAAAAATTGCTAGCTTGCACTTCAATTTTCATTTCTGTTGCTTTGGAGTACCCCTGGGACCTTTTTGAATATGTCTCAAAACCCAGAAACATGTAAACCAAGCACTGGTCTGGTCCAGTCCCTCGCATGACAGTTTGACTCCATCGCGCGATGGTGCGCTAGGGCGCAACAGTCGCGCGCCAGGGTGCACCCTCGCGCGATAGTGTGACTCCATCGCGCGCTGGTTTGCCTCTGACCAGTGAGTGGTCTTGCACGGGTAACTTGGTTTTAGGCCATTATTTTGTCCCCACACTGTTTATGGGGTGTTTAATCATTTTGTGGCTTCGTTGCCCATTCAAACTGCCTTTAAATTGTTTATTAACTGCTTATAAACTGCTTGGTTTGTCCTTGGTATGCACTGGTCCTTCCAAAGCCTAGAGGGTTTGAAAATAAGAGCTGTGGGCTTAGGCTTACTGGCGCGCGCAGGTCTTGTAGTAGCGTGCACAGGTTTAGTCAGCATGCATTGACTTGATCAGTGCATACTGATTTCTTCCTGCGCATGGCACTCCGAGACAGGGGCTTTCTGGTCTGTTTAATTCCCACGTGTTTTGCTTTTTTCAATTTTTCATCCATTCATGCTATCTATCACATCTTGCAAACATGTTACGGCTTAATCCCCGATTAACCGTTTCCCCATACTAATCGGCTTAAAATTGATTAAAGAAGAATTCGAATCACAAATATTTTCACAAAATGTCTAAGTAGAGACCGATCTCCGGATTGGGCGAGAGGGGTGCCTTAAAACCCTTCCTCTCTCGTAACCTGGCTCCCGAACCCAGATATGGTTATGACGGACTGGTGCTTTCACTTTTTCAAATCAAATAGCGCAGCAGGTGCTTCAAAATACAGTTCCTTGGGTGTCGGACCTTCAAACCCAGGTGGCGACTCTGTATTCCGAGCGCTTGCTTTTTCAGTCGCGCTCCCTCGATTATGGGCCCTTGCATTTTGGAATCCGAAAATTCCAGGGCATGCTGCCCACAGAAATTCTACACTAACGTTATATGCAAGAGAAATGCGAGAATGATCACAAGGCAAGTATAGGATGTAGACCACATGATTGGCAATAACCAAGGATTAACAATCCAACAAACTCGATACAAAATTTGGTATGCACCTTAACCTTTAACGGTTTCAACTTTTTATGTGTCCAATGTCACTTCGCGTTACATGTCATGAGCTGAAGCTCTTACTGGGCCAACTAAGGGATCTCAATACCCCTTGCCAGGCACCATACCCATTGGTAGGTCTATGGGCTCCCGTGCCCTTTTCGGTTCGAAGAGTCGCCACCCAGATTTTTGAGATGGATCATCCGAGAAACTGAGAACTCGCTTGTAAAAGGCTTTTGGTCTAGTGAAAACGTTGAGATTTTGGGTTCGGGGGCCACGTTACGAATGGGGAAGGTTTTTCTTTAAAAGCACCCCACTCGCCTGGTAAAATCCGGTCTCTACTTAATGTTTTCAAAAGGGGAAATCTCGAATATCATTTGGAATATCAAGCTCTTCAATAAAAGCAAGTAGCGGGGAAGGGACATGGGGAATATATCACATTGACGTGCATGTGGTGCTGTTTGTACAGTGGTGATTAGATGGTGTGAGCAGATAAAATAAACAACATTCAGCAAACGGTCTGGACCTCAGTCACACTGTTCACGGCGCACTGGGATGCCGCGCGCGGCACCTCACCCTGTCGTGCGTGATGGCTTTCCTGCTGTCTGACTGTTACATGCTTTTAAAATATCATCCAGCTTGTTACTTTCTCCTCACATCTTTTGGAAAACTCATCAGAAACCTCACGACAGTCAGATCATCCCGAGGATACCGTTATTTTCTCGAAACATGACTTTAAAACAGTTTTCAACGTATTTGATCATTCGGGATGATCTAGAAAACCTTTTTAAAGAGCCAAAACATGGCTTGTAGATATGGTCTTGTTTCAAAAGCAACAGAAATAGTAAACAGCAGATGCAGACAACCACAGCAAAGGAAAGCTCAGATCCAGACAGCCTGCCTATGATAACACCAGCATATAAAGGTGTCGTGCGCTGATGGTCAAGGTGCCGTGTGCCTGGTCATCCAGCCGCGCGGTTCCCCAACCTCAGCACAGTGCTGGCCTTATTTTATGAAAATGAGTTTTAAGTCAGGATCTAACCAAAAGGGATTAGATCTGACGACAGAAAAGTCCCCTCAGGACCAGAGCTGAGTCTAGTCCAAAGAAACTTATTTTTACCTTTGGTGTTGAGCTCGATCAAGGGTTGTTGATGCAAAAATGAGGATGGATCGTCACGGATGTAGGTGAAGGAGGTTGAGTGAGACAAAAGGGGTGTGGGTGTGAGAGGAGGTTAGGGGATGGGGCTTTGAAGTTAATGAGAGATCAACTTCAATGATGAGAAGGGAGTGAGTGAAAGTGCTTAAAGAATGTCTTTTGGGAATGACATTCTTTAAGACTTGGAAATGGAAATGGGAAAGTGGATATAAAAACTAGAGAGAGAATGACCAAATGCAAAGAAGAGAGCCAAAAGGAGAGCTCAAAGAAAGAAGGCCCCTTTCCCTTTAGTGGAGGGGTCAATTTATAGGCAAATGACCAAGGATTTTGAATTTCAAATAGTGGAGGTATTTTCTAGGCGGGCCAGAAGTGCACTTTCGGTTGAGTCATTCATCAGCTGTGGCTCAAACTGGCGTGGCCGACAGCTTTCTGAGCCAGTCAGAACTTTTCTCAGGGTGTCGTGCGGTGCATGTTGGTCGCGCACGGCTACTTGAATTTCAAGGTGTCGCGCGCTCCAGTGCCATTCCGCACGGTGCATCCTTCTTCGGTCCAGGGTCTTTTAGGCTTTTGTCTGGGCTTATCTGGGCTTTTGGGTTTTTTGGTTAGTTTGGCTTTCATGGGTTTAAAGGAAATCCTTTTTCAAGCTCACAAAAGTATTGTTTCCTTTATTTCATCATCGAGGCAAACAAAGACTCTCCGAGGTCCGGATTGGGGTGTCTACAAGGTCCTGAATGTAACCAATACGAACTTTTGCTCCTGCCGGGCCAATTAAGGGATCCCGATACCGCCTGCCAGGCACCAACCTGTCGATGGATCCTGAATGTTATTTATGTGTCAATAAGTGTTCAAGCGTCTCATGCTCTCATATTATGTCATTCCAATTCAATCGAAGTTCATATGATAATCAACGTCAAATTCTACCAAACGAGGACAAGGGATGCAAACATACTCCACAAACTCAATGAGTAAGGTTAATCATGTTGTGGAGTGATGTTTAGAACAAGTTAGAAATGATCGGGGTCAAAACAATGAAGTTTGGAACAAAGCAGCAAAAACTGTCACTAAGCCACTTTGTATCGATACTAGCCAAACTAGTATCGATACAACTGGGCTTCGTGACATTCCAGAGAAGCTGGTATCGATACTAACCAGAGTAGTATCGATACAGATGGCATTTCGAGCAGATTTTTTGTAGATTTCAAGGATTCAACTACCACAACAACCATAGGCACGATTTCAAGGCTAGAAAACACTTTTATCACATATATTGAGAGGTAGAATCCATACCTCGAGGTTGAAGAACGAAACCACAAAAGTTACGAGCCCTATCCTCCGAAAATCAAAACCGAGCGCAATACGACTCCTCCGAGCTCAAACCAGCAAAATACGAACCACAATACATGTAGAGATGAAAGATTGGAGGTTGCTTTAAGTGGGTTTTGGGTGAGTTTGTTGAAATTTGGAGAGAGAGCAAGAGAGAGGGAGAGAGGCCGAGAGAGGGAGTGAGGCGTGAGAGAGGAGAAAATGATTATCTACTCTCTCACCCTCCTATATGTACTCATATATCCACAAATCACACTTGCACCCTTTCACATTCAATTCAATCACTTTAGCCCCTAATCACATAAACACATCACATTTTTCATTTTCCTCAATTATAAACATTAAAATTAAATAAATTAAATACGGGTCTCTACAGGCAGCCTTCACAACCCTTGCAACCTCGGTTTGGTGGCCTCGGCCGCCTTTGCGGCTTTAGCAGTGGCGGCTGTCTTTGCAGCGTCGTCAACGCCCATTTGTGGGGGGTCTGAAGTCATTGTTGTTTTGCTTGATCGGGTTTCCACCATACAAAACTATTCACCGTAAGTAAAAAGTCTTCCTATAAACGGCGCCAGCTGATGAATCAGCTTTGTCATCAACTTTGACCTGATCCTACAAAACAATGTAAGAGCTTGAGTCATCGGTGTGGTGGCTTGCCAACCACCCTCTGATGCCTAAGTAGAATACTCGCTATATGGTGAGAGTATTGAGATTCTCTATTATGTGTTGCGTACCTTTGATTGGTATTCTTTTGTTGTATTTATAGGCATCTTGATAACAGGTTGAGTCCTTGTTGGACTGCTTCTCGTGAGCTCTGGATTACCCGTTTAAGGTTAGGGAAGTCCTGCCTTATCTAGGAATCCCAATCCACTCTTGATTATGTATATCAGGGGCATCTTGTGCTTATCTTGATTATGTATATCAGGGGCATCTTGTGCTTATGTTATCGACGGCATTCTTTATCCCCTAGGATTTAGGTTGTATCGAATCCCAAAGTGGTATCTTTGTTGGAATAAGTATATCCCATGGATAACATTAATCGGATATTATCTTTCTTTCTGTACCTAAGGACCAGAGCTGGTCCTTGGACCTTATGACAGCTTCGTCTGGGGAGCGGAGCTTGCATACTTTGACTTTGTCCCAGGTAAGATTTGATAGAGAGGTCTACGTGGACTGGTCTCTACTCCCCAAGTCTGTGATTCTCGTGGTGTTAACTTTACTAGGTCTATTATATTTATCAGTCCATATTTTAATACTTTTCCGATTCATCTCGTTGATACGAACGATTAACCCCTAAAATTACATCAAAAAATTAAACAAAAAGTTATGAAAAATAAAAATATCGAAATAAGTTTCAAATTTGTAAATTTAAAAGTGTTCACATGGAATGGAGAGAGCATTCATTGTTGGACCGGACGGACCAGCGAAGTAGTTGATGATTTGGCCTTTGTGTGTCACTGATTTAGGTTTCCGTTTGGATCGGTGTTTCTTTTTGGATTGCTGAAATCGCTCCTTTTTAAGCGCGGCCTATTAATACACGTAAAGACTAAAATAAGTCTAGACTCACCGCATACTTTTATCATACATGTCCGCTCCATGCGTGTAGGGTCTTCTCCGGATCCCACAAAATATAATTGATGAATCAGCATTGTATCCGGCCCCGACCTGTTCCTGCGAGGACAACGTGAGAGCTAAAGTCACCGGTGTGGTGGCGTGCCGACCACCCTCCGATGCCTAAGTCAATAGAGAATATGATCTAATTGAGAGAATAGAGATTCACAGGCGTTAATTGGTCGTACCTTAGCTGAAGCTCTACCGTTCCTTTTTATAGGCATTTCATAGGAGGTTGAGTCCTAGTAGGACTGTGTTCCGGGGATTCCTTGGTTATCCGCACGGTGAGTGTGGAGTCCTGCCTTAGCCGGGACTCCATTTTCCTCTGATCTTGGCCTAGATTCATTATCCTTTATTGGCCGTGATCACCTTTGGGGTCGTCGTGTATATCTTATCTATATTTTCTCCTTTCTCCGCGTGGGATATCTTTTACGGGGATAAGCACACTTCATGAGTGTTACTTGTCCGGCCCTAGATGGGCTTCTAAGCTGATCCTTGGATCGTGACCCAGCTCCGTATGGCGGAGCTAGACTTTAGACTTCAGCTCAGCTCCGTCTTGAGGACCGAGCTGTCTTATTGCTGTAAATCTTGAAGGGGGAAGGCGGAGCTGATAGCTTTACTCCCCAGCTTCGCTTATCTCTCCTGGCTGGGTTCTTTAGGTTTTTCCCTGCTTACCAACGCTTAACAGGTCGGTAAGAAAAGTTAAATATTCATTAGTGCTGCATGGCGGTTACCGTTTTTTACTTTTGTGGGCAGTTTTAAATGCATGGGTCACGTCGTGGGCCAGGTGTTAAGATCTTGGATCCCTGACGTCAGGAGATGGACGACGATGATCGAGGAGCGGTTTCTCGGGATTCATGCCCATCTTTTAGGCTCCCTGAACAAACTCTACCAGAAGGGCATTTGGATCATCCCTGCTGATTTTCTGTGTGATACCTCTTATCTCCGACTCCCCTTCGCCGTTGCATTAGAGCTCGTTTCTTCTAGGTACGTTCCCTTTCTCCTGCTGTTCTTCGTCTGGTTTTCGCGCTGGATTCTTCTGATATAGAATTTTCAGACCCCTCGTGGAGTGGTCCGGGCGAGTTTATAATATCTCGGCTGATAGGTTTTTCTTGCATCAATCTCTGTCCTCCGATTATTAAGGACTTTGCTCCCTACTCTCTTACTCTTCAAAACAGGGTTTTTCGAGATTTGTTTTACTTGTCGGTTCGTCTTTACCCTAGGTTTCTGACGGGAACCCTAATGTCCGAGGGTTTCATAAATTTTGCTTCAATTCTCCAAGCCGAAGAGTCGATGGCGGAGGAGAAGGGTTCCCTACGTCGGAGTAGTATTGTTAGAGCCTCGCCTGACAAAGGTCAGTCGAGCAGCGTTAAACCCTCATCGGCCCCTGCGCCTTTAACGAGGGGTCCCCATAGGGTCCCCACTTTCACGGCCTCTAATATTCCTTCCGCCATTACCAACGAAGAGTTAGCTGTTCTCAGGGTTAGATACTCTATCCCATCGTCTGTTTCTCTTCGGAAACCTTCTGGGACCGAACGAGCATGTTCTTTTTCTGAGTATGAGACTTGCCTTTACGTTGGGGCTTTGGAGGGAGGTTTGAGGATTCCTTTCCCAACCGTAGTTAGGGACGTTCTGAGCTTTCTTGGTTTGGCGCCTGGCCAAATTGTTCCCAATTCATGGCGTCTCTTAATCGGTTGTGCGGCATTGTGGGGGGCGATGTCGGATGGTCGAATTTCCTTGACAAAGGGACCTTTCCTCAACCAGTTTTCCGTTAAAGAGGCTCCTGGTGGTGTTGGGTGGTACTACTTTGCGAAGAGAGCTGGTGAGGGGGAGCTAGTTACGGAGCTCCCTTCTGCAAGTAAGAACTGGAAAGACAAGTTCTTTTTTGTTGGGGGTGACGGTTGGGAACTCCCAAATTGGGAGATCGGATCATATGTTCCTCGGATCCCAAGTGGATGGGGGATCCCCATCACAAATTGTAAGTTGTTTGCCTTTCTTTTATCCCGTAGCTTTATAGATTTATTCATACCTTAATGAATTCTCTCTCCCTTTTGCAGCGAGAGGATCGTTCCCGTTGACCCCTGCCTTAGAAAAGGAGCTGCAGCAAGCCAGGAGCTACTCAGTTCACACTTGGGATTTACTCGTGACCCCGGAGTCGTTGGCTGCTTATCTCCTGGGACCAGAGACCACTCATGAGGCCTTAGCACTGTTGAGAGGTAGTTCCCTTTCTTGCTTGGTTCCATATTTTAGCTGACTTTTTATTGTTTCTTTCCTTCTTTTTCAGAGGGAGAAGGTGAAGACGAAGTCATGGCACCAAAGATGGACAAAGCATTGCTGGCCCAATTGAAAGCTGAGAGGGCCAAGCAAACACCTGGGGCCGTAGCCACAAAAAGGAAGAGCTCTCGTCTGCAGAAGGAGCTATATGTGGACAGCTTTCTGGATGCCGATCTTTCGATCATCCCTTCTATTGACTTAGTGGTTGAGCCGTCTGCTGAGGGGGAACAGGAGAAGTCTAAGAGAAAGGGAAAGGGTAGCACTGTGGTGGGCACCCCTCCGGCCAAAAAGGCGAAAGTTTCTGGTGACCCTACTACACTGGGTAACTTCCAGTATGCCCTGGAGCGTGCTTCCGGACTGTTGTGTGCAGCTGATGAGGACTCAATGGCGGAGATGTCCCTTCTGTCAGTGGGGGAACACAAGCTGGTCGAGCAGGCCATGGTATTCCCTTTCTTCTTAATGCTATCAACTTAAATATTTGTCGTTTTCTTACTGATCCTCTTCTTCCTCTACCGCAGGCGATGGCTCGTGGCCGTTACCTTGCTTCCCAAAGCCATAGCTTGGGGAAGCAGGTGGTCACCCTTACTGAAGCCAACCTCCAACTCACAAAGCAAGGCGCTTCTATGGCTGCGGAGCTGCGGAAGGTGACGAATGAGAGAGACACGACTCTTAAGTCGAAAAGGGGCTTGGAGGAAGAAAGGGACACAGCCGTGGCTACTGCTCAGAGTTTGGAGCAGAAGATTTCTAAAATGAGCAAGGAGCTGGAGAAGCAAAAGGTTATGGGCATGGGGATGCTGGAAAAGGTGAAGAATGCTCGTAAGGAAGCCATCGAACTCTTCCTTCAATCTCCAGAGTACCGTCAAGACGTCACCCAGCAATACTTTGATGGGTTTGAAGCTATGAGGAGTCAGGCGGGCGCTGCTTTTTCGAATTTGGATTTTTCCAAATTTGAAATTGATGATGAAGAGGGGCCCTCATGCTTTGACGGGGGGCAGAAGGGAGAGGATGAAGCTGATGATGCCGTATCCAAGGATGCATCTGTCCTGAGCTCTTCCCTTACATCCCTCCTCCAGACTCCAGAGAAGGTTTCCCTTGACTCCCCTATTCTTGCTGCAACACCTCCTGGCCCGTCATCTGGTGATGGGCAGGCAACTGATAACACTCTCCTGGGCCTCTGACTGGCTTTTAAAAACATTGGTTTTTGTTGGGTCTGTAACTAATACTTTTTAATACTTTCGTATTTTCGTATTAGCTTTGGAGTGGCCTTGGTTTTGGCCTTGACGCCTGTTTGGATGATTCCTGAAACTTTGTTTCATTGATGGACAGGGATGATCTCTTTGAGATCATGTTTTTGGGAGCCCGATAAGGGCTGTTAGCTTAATGGCAGGTGCTGAATTTTGGCCAAAAGCGTGCTTTAAGCCGAATTTCATTGCGTACTGCATGCTGATTTTTGCTTTTGCCAAGTACTTGTTCTTGATCTATTCTGAATTTTCTATTGCGTAGCCGTATGTTTTTGAAAATTTGCTTGCTTGAGTAGTTTAAGCATGAGGTTGGAATTTTCCCTTAGCCTTTTGATGTGCGTAGTTATACTGCATCTTTAAGCCTGGAATATGTTTCTCAAGCTTACGGCACTATACCTGTTACTCCCCTAAGTGTGTCAATTACTTGCGTCCAAGCAATTGGGACACTTATTGATACGTCCCGTGGGGCTTTAAATGGGTGAGTTTTGATACCGTAGATAAGGTAGGTAGCCATACGAGTCGAACCTGGAAATATTTCCAGAGCTCTGTAGGTTGCATTGGCGTGCTACGTCTTATGAGCTGGGAAGATTTTCCTGAGCTATTTTAATCTACATAGCCTTGCTACGTCTTTGAGCTTGGAAATTTTTCCTAAGCTGTTTAATTTGCATAGCCTTGCTACGTCTTTGAGGAGGTGACTACTCCCCTAAGTATATAATTGATTTGATTTTCAAAAATTAATATACTTGCGTGAATTCCCATAGGGTATACCTTAGGTTTACCAAATAGCACTGGAAAGTAATACAGCTTAGTAAGGCGCGTAAGGTTTGCTTTGGGATAAGAACCGTATATGTTCTGATGACGTTTGTTTCAACTGCTCGAGGTGGCTGGGATTATAACTTCCCATTATTCTAAGCGGTCGAGACGGCCGTTTTAAGTGCGGTTTTAATGGTGATCATGCTGATTGGTGTAGCAAACGGTTAACGAACCGTCTTATTATGCTATAAATACCAACAGTTCGTAATAAACCATTTCCCATTCCTCACCCTACTTCATAATGGCAAACAATGAAGAAACCTACAAGTTATGCCAAGAACTGCAGGGTTTGAAGGTCGCTGTGGCTGGCCTTGCGGCCAAAATGGAGGCCATGACGGAGTCAGTGTCCGTCATGGAGAAGACGGTCCGCATGGTGCTGATAGCCAACTGGGAGCAGTTGGCGGCTTTCCAAGGGCAGCCACCGCCGCCAATTCCTTCCCCTCCAAGGGAGGGTGGTAGTGATTAGGTTGCAACTTCGTGGGTTTTGTCCACGAAGTTTTTTATGTACTGGCTATCCACATCTCCTTAGAGATTTGGATTTAATAAAATTTAAGAATTTTATTATTGTTGTTGCGTTTTTTCCTTATCATGCATACAGGAAACGTAAACCTTATCATGCTTTAACAGGAAATAAATTAAAACGACTGTCCCTCATGAGGAGTTTATTGGCCTTCTGGGGCTTAGATAAGAGAACACATTGTCCTAAAACAAATTTATTGCTAGATCTTTATTCAAACGAAGAGTTCTCTGAAAACAACTCTGATTTCCTAAAAACAGAAATAAACGAATATTGACAAGCACCTACTTGTAATATTTTTTGAGATGCTCCGCATTCCATGAATTTGGCAGCTCCTTTCCTCTTAGGGTTGCAAGCCTATACGCTCCAGCTTTAATGTGATGTAGGACCTGATAGGGTCCTTCCCAGTTTAGGCCAAGCTTGCCCACCTTTTTCCCCGTAGGATCAGCTTTCCTTAGAACTAGATCACCAGCCTGAAAATCCCTGGGCCTAACCTGCATCTTATGATACTTGACCATTCTTTGCTGGTAGACTGCTATTCTGGCCATTGGTGTTTCCCTCCTTTCTTCCAAGAGATCCAGCTCGGCCCTGAGATCTTCCAGGTTTTCCTGCTGGTCCGTGCTGGCCGTTCTGTAGTTGAGGAGTTCAACCTCAATTGGGACTACAGCTTCAGCCCCAAATGCTAGAGAATATGGAGTTTCTCCTGTTGCTTCGGGGTGTTGTACGGTATGCCCATAGCACATTGTAGAGCTCGTCTGGCCAAGCTCCTTTGGCTTCCCGTAGCCTCTTCTTAATTTCTTTCTTGATGGTTCTATTTGTCACTTCCACTTGGCCATTGGCCTTCGGGTGAGCTTTGGATGCGAAGTGCACATGTATTCCCTTGGAAACACAATAATCTTTAAATTGAACATTGTCGAATTATTTTCCCCTGTCTGTGACTATCACCCGTGGCAGACCAAAACGGCTAATAATGAATTTCCATAAGAAATCAATTGTTACCTCTGCTGTGATTGTAGCCAATGCTTTTGCTTCGACCCATTTCGTAAAATAGTCTACAGCTATGATGGCATGCTGGACCTGCCCTGCTGCCATGGGAAGTGGGCCAATCAGATCTACTCCCCATTGGGCGAATGGCCATGGCCCTTTCATTGGGGTTAAGATCGCAGGTGGCCTATGAGTGATGTTTGCACAGAGTTGGCACTTCTCACACTTCTGAACCATTAAATTGCAATCCTTCTGCATGCTTGGCCAATAATATCCCAACCTAAGAAGCTTATAGGCTAGCATGCGGCCTCCTTGGTGGTCCCCACATACGCCTTGGTGGACTTCCTCCATGGCTCGTGTGGATTCTGGCACTGTCAAGCATCTCAGGTATGGCAGTGAGAAGCTCCTCCTGTATAGAACATCTCCCATCATCAGGTAATTTGCAGCTCTAATCCTGAGCTGCCTTGCTTTGACCTTGTCATCTGGTAGCGTCCCATTTAGTATGTAATCGACTATAGGAGCAGTCCACGAGCTGCTGTAGTCGGCAGCTTGCACTTGTGGACTTGGGGCAAAGATGCTGGGGAGCTCTAAGTACCGGATTGGGGCATTCCGTGGGATAGCCGCTTCTGTGGCCGTGGCCAGCTTTGACAAATAATCTGCTTCAACGTTATCTTCCCTCGGGATTCTGATAATGTTAAAGCTTTGAAATGTTGCAACCAGGGACTTTACTTTGTCCAGATACTTCTGCATTACTTCTTCTTTCACTGCATACTCCCCTAGGACTTGTCCCACTACTAATTGTGAATCACTCTTGGCTAACACATGGTCAGCACCTACGGCCTTAGCCAATTCCAATCCCACGACGAGAGCTTCATATTCCGCCTCGTTGTTGGTTGCTTTAAATTCAAACCTAACGGCGTAGCTTAAGCGTTGCCCTTTTGGTGATGTGAGGATCAGACCAGCTCCGCTTGCTTCCCTGGTTGTCGATCCGTCAACCTGGAGGATCCAAGGCTTGGGATCTTCTTTGGGGAGCTCTTCTGGTTCCGGATACGTGTACTCTGCTAAGAAGTCTGCCAGCACCTGTGCTTTAATGGCAGTCCGAGGCTTGTACTCTATGTCAAATTCTCCCAGCTCTATTGACCATCAGA
Source organism: Rhododendron molle (assembly GCA_025413875.1). NCBI lineage: Eukaryota > Viridiplantae > Streptophyta > Magnoliopsida > Ericales > Ericaceae > Rhododendron > Rhododendron molle. The sequence goes on along the minus strand of CM046391.1, from coordinate 29,649,630 downwards.
TTAACCGGCCAATGGAGAACTCTTCGAAGTGGCTGATCCGTTAGCACCTTGATGGGGTGAGCTTGGAAATAGGGCCGTAGCCTTCTGGCCGCTATCACCATTGCAAAAGCTATCTTCTCAGCTCAGGGGTACCTCAGCTCAGCTCCTCGTAACGCCCTGCTGGTGTAGTATACTGGGAGCTGCATCCCCTGTTCTTCTCGTATCAGGACCGCGCTGACGGCGTGGGGTGAGACAGCAAGGTATAGAAGGAGATCCGCCCCATCTTGTGTCCTGCTTAACAGCGGAGGCGAGGCAAGGTATTCCTTTAATTGATTGAAGGCTGCTTCTTCGGCCGCAGTCCATTCGAAGGCTTTTTTCAAAACCTTGAAGAATATTTGGCACTTATCTATAGCTCGTGAAATGAATCTGCTCAGGGCCGCAACACGTCCTGTCAGCTTCTGGACTTCCTTAATATTCTGGGGTGAGCGCATGGTGAGGATGGCCTGGATTTTCTCAGGATTGGCTTCAATGCCTCTTTGAGATACCATGAAGCCCAAGAATTTACCTGAGGATATTCCGAATGCACATTTGGTGGAGTTGAGCTTCATTTCATACTTCCTGAGGATTTGAAAGGTTTCCTCTAGATCCGCCACATGGTTCAGTGCCTTGGCACTTTTGACCAGCATGTCATCCACATACACCTCTACGTTGCGCCCAATCTGATGCTTAAACATTTTGTTGACCAGCCTTTGATACGTCGCCCCTGCGTTCTTAAGACCGAAGGGCATCACTTTATAACAGTAGAGCCCCCTATCAGTGATAAATGATGTTTTCTCTTGATCTTGGTTGAGCATTTGGATCTGGTTGTAGCCTGAGAATGCGTCCATGAAGCTTAGGAGTTCGTGCCCTGCTGTGGAGTCTACCAAGGAGTCAATCCTTGGCAGTGGAAAGCTATCCTTTGGACATGCTTTATTGAGGTCAGTGAAGTCGACGCACATTCTCCATTTGCCATTGGCTTTGTTTACCATAACCACATTTGCCAGCCAGTCGGGGTAGAAAACTTCTCGGATGGATCCTGCTTGGATGAGCTTGTCTACCTCCTTGGCTGCAGCTTCATTCCGCTCCGGGGCAAAGACTCTTTTCTTCTGCTTAACTGGACGAACCGTGGGATCCACATTTAGTTTATGGGTTATGACCCTTGGGTCAATTCCCGGTATGTCCTCGTGGGACCACGCAAATACATCCTTGTTGTTCCTTAGAAACTGCAATAGCTCCGTCTTTGCTACCGAGCTCAGCCCTGCTCCAATTCTCACTGTTTTGCCAGGTTGGCCCGGCTCCAGGAGCTCTTCTATAAGCTCTTCCACAGGCTCTCCTTGTTCAAGCTTTTCTTCATCTCGAGTGTCAAGGCTTTCTATGGTCATGGTAACATTAGCACCTCTGAGTGAGGTGACATAACATTCTTGTGCTGCCTTCTGGTCTCCTTTTACGCATGCTATCCCTGTTGGTGTTGGGAACTTTATCATCAAGTGATGTGTGGAGATAATCGCCCCGATTTTATTCAGGGTTGTTCTCTCCAATATTGCATTGTATGCAGAAGGACAGCTCACCACTATGAAGTCTATCATTCGTGTAATCTGGCTTCCTTCCTCTCCCATGGTGACAGGTAAGGCTATTTGGCCGACAGGGTAGACAGGCGTACCTGCGAATCCCACCAGGGGTGAAGTCATAGGCCTTAGTCTTTCTCTTCCGACCTTGAGTTGATCATAAGCATGGAGATACAAGATGTCGGCAGAGCTCCCGCTGTCTATCAGCACCCTTCGGGTGAGGTAGTTGGCCACGACAACGGTGATAACTAAGGGGTCATCGTGAGGAACCTGAACCCCCTTAGCATCTTCTTCTGAGAAAATTATAGGTATTTCCTCCGTCTTTTGGAACTTGTTTGGACGGCCAACCGTGTTAACTTCCAAGTATTCCTCTGTCCTTAATTTCCTAAGGTGAGCCTTTCTAGCGTTGCTAGATTCTCCTCCTCTAGCGAACCCTCCATGAATAACCTTGATCTCTCCTATGGGAGCTGATCGAGGTGCAGCATTATCTCTTCCGTCTTTGTTTGTATCATCCCGCCTGGTTTGTTTCTGGTATTTCTTTGATATAAAACGCTGAAGTCTCCCCCTCTGGATCAACTCCTCGATTTGCTGCTTTAGATCTATGCAATCATCCGTGTTGTGACCGTGGTCCTTATGGAATCTATAGTATTTATCCTTAGCTCTTTTGCTTGGATCGGACCTCAACTTTTCGGGCCACTTGAGGTCTGGATCATCTTGGAGGTTGCTGAGGATTTGCTCTGCCGTAGCGATGAGCGGAGTAAACTGCTTGTACCGGCCTTGGGGCGGTCCCCCTCCCCTTTTAGGGGAAGTTCTTGAATCTGCCTTCTTATTCTTCGGTTCTCCTCCCGTTCTACGGGTGGAATCTTTCCTCTTTCTATCAGGTGGTGGGAATTCTCCAACCTGTGATGGCCCTACTTGGGGATCCAAGCCATCACGGGTACGCCTTGCGTAAATAGCTTCCTCGGCGTTCATGTGCTTCTGTGCTCTAAGCATGAGCTCCGCCAGGGTCTTGGGGGGTTCCTGAGATAAAAGGTATAGGAACTGTCCTGGGTACAGCCCGGCTATGTACGCAGTTATGCTCACGCTGTCATCAGCTTCGTCTATCTGGACCACCTCCTTGTTAAACCTGGTGGTGAAATCTCTCAACGATTCCCATCGTCCCTGTTTCACCGTCAGAAGATGTGTTGCTGGTTTGCCGTAGCGTTGGCCGGCAATGAAGTAGCTTACAAAGCTTGTGCTAAGCTCCTTGAAACTGCGTATACTCCCAGGGGGGAGCTTATTAAACCATGCTCGGGCACTTCCTTTGAGGGTAACTGGGAAAGCTCGACACATGACTTCGTCTGGAACCGCTTGCAGGTGCATCAGGGACTTGTACGTTTCCAAGTGATCTAACGGGTCCGTGGAGCCATTAAATGTTTCCAATTGTGGCATCTTGAATTTCCTTGGAAGGGGGCGGCCCATGACCTCGAACGTGAAAGGTGAATCGGTGTTCTGCACCAGCTCTTCCACAGTAGCCGGAGTCTGTGCCTTAACTTGCTTCATTAGCCCTTCGATCTGATGTTGCATCTTGAGAATCACCCCTAATTCTCGGGATGATTTTTCTAGGGGGGGCTTGCTATTCTTCTTCCGGTTTTGGCTTTCCTCCTCACTGGACTCGCTTTCTTCCCTGTGATTCTCTTGCTCGTGTTGACTGTGTTGTAAGTTCAGGATGCTTGGTTCGGAGATCTGCGCAGCGCAAGGTCGCGTTTCTGCATCGCGTTCTGTAACCCTTGGTTAACGCTTTGATTTGCTCCTCGCATTTGAGCAAATGCTTCGAGTAACTGATCGTCCCCTCTTACTCGCCCCGGCGGTATTAGCCGCTTCTGCTGCTTTGGCTGCTTCCGCTGTCGCAAATTTCTTCTGCAGCGGCGGCGCCTTGGCCGCTCTTGCGGCCTTGGCGCTTTGCGGCTTTAACCGCGGCGGCGGTCGGCGTCGTCGACGCCCGTTTGTGGGGGTCTGAAGCCTTGTTCGCTAGATCGGGTATCCACCATGCAAAACTATTCACGTGAAGGAGGAAGTCGCTTCACAGACGGCGCCACCGATGAATCAGCTTTGTATCCGGCCCCAACCTGTTCCTGCAAGGACAACGTGAGAGCTAAAGTCACCGGTGTGGTGGCGTGCCGACCACCCTCCGATGCCTAAGTCAGTAGAGAATATGATCTAATTGAGAGAATAGAGATTCACAGGCGTTAATTGGTCGTACCTTAGCTGAAGCTCTACCGTTCCTTTTTATAGGCATTTCATAGGAGGTTGAGTCCTAGTAGGACTGTGTTCCGGGGATTTATTGATTATCCTAACGGTGAGTGTGGAGTCCTGCCTTAGCCGGGACTCCATTTTCCTCTAATCTTGGCCTAGATTCATTATCCTTTATTGGCCGTGATCACCTTTGGGGCCGTAGTGTATATCTTACCTATATTTTCTCCTTTATCCGCGTGGGATATCTTTTACGGGGATAAGCACACTTCATGAGTGTTACTCGTCCGGCCCTAGATGGGCTTCTAAGCTGATCCTTGGATCGTGACCCAGCTCCGTATGGCGGAGCTAGACTTTAGACTTCAACTCAGCTCCGTCTTGAGGACCGAGCTGTCTTATTGCTGTAAATCTTGAAGGGGGAAGGCGGAGCTGATAGCTTTACTCCCCAGCTTCGCTTATCTCTCCTGGCTGGGTTCTTTAGGTTTTTCCCTACTTACCAATAATTAAAAAAAATACTCATAAATTTTAAAATAATTTCTTATGGGGCCCTATATATCGGTAAGTATTTTTTCTGGATTCGTAAGGTGGGCAGTTTCACCCTATGAATCCAAAAAAATACTTAACGATATCCATTGAAACTGATTTTTTACAGAGTCCCATACAAAAATATTTTAAAATTTATGAGTATGTTTCTACATTGAGACCCAGAGTGGGCCGCACATGCGTGCGGTAGACATGTGCGGCGATGACTATAGCACGGTTGGACTGACCTCGTTTGTTTAAGGGTTTTGAATTTTGAATTCTAATTATTATCCTATTTTCCTCCAATCATTACTCTCATTTTTCTCTCTAACTCTTCCCAATTATTATCCATATTTCCTATCATTATTCTATTTCTCTCTACACTCAGTTACTTACAAATCCAAAATCTCGGGATCAAATGATTCATTCAGCACTTTTAAGGCGTAAGCATTAATGTTGTGCAAACTTTGTTACGCTGAACAACCATAGTCGATCAATTCAACAGTTTTTGAGAAAATAATCAGTAGAAATTGAGGCACTGAAATGAACCACACATGCGCATGAATACAAACCGTTTCTGACGCTTCCTATACCAAGAGTGTTAGTGTGAAATGCAAACGACGTGATTTGTTCACTTTGAAACCAGAAAGTTAAACCAACTCCACTCAGAAACGTAATGAAGAAAAATAACATGAATGAATTCATATACAATATCGCCCAATTAACAAAAATAAAATACTCCGACTGTTCCACCAGACCCAGGAAAAAACAGCTTCCAACAACTCCCTTCACCGCCAAGCCTCAACCCTCTCGGTTCTAGAATTTAGACGGCTAACAATGGTGGATCCTTTGTTCCTCTCCATTTTCCTCACGGCCTGAGCCGCCACCAACCGGTCATCAACTCTTTTGGGTCCTTTCTTGAGACTTGAACTACTTGAATGACCAATTTTCTTCTTCTGAGGGTTTTGTTGAGCCGCTTGACTTGAGCAGCTAGATCCACCTTCTTCAAGTCTATTTATCATGATTTCCACTTGATTTGGAACCAAATGCCCCTTTCCACCAGGAATGATATTCTCAATGGAGGTTAGAAAACTATCTACTTTGTTTTCAATTTTTGACTCATCATCAATAATATTAGGGCACAAAGGACTTTCCGAGAAGGGTTCATGGGTTATAAAGAGGTGCTCCTCTTCATTCACCTCACTGGGTTCCTCAAATATGGGTTGTAAAAAGCTGTGGCGATGGTGCTCGTTATCATCAGATGGATCTGTTTGGGTGAGAAGAGCTTGTTCGAGTATAGAGTCTTCCCTTTCTCTTAGTGTCAGGACAATCAGAGTTTTGAGAAAATTCATCACTTGGACTGCATGCATTAATGCTGTCAAAGGATCTGCCATCTGCAATCAGCATTAACAGCAAATAAAATTGTAATTTCAACGCAACAAAACTGACCAAAGATCATAAGCATTCTTAGCAGTAAGGAATCATTTGATAAAGACAGCCCGTGGATGAACTAAAATGGAAGCGAAGGAGTATTGAGCCCAAAGGTGTGAAAGGGATTCCAAAAGTGTATCAGACACAAAGATGGCTATAACTTACTAACTTGCAGCCGTTCAAAAAAAAAAAAAAAACTTACTAATTTGCATGCTACCAAGTCGCAAAATTGAAATATCTTACATGGTCTCGGGTAAGGGTGACGGGTGTAGCTATGTGCCTATTTCTTAGCTCCATCTGATTCCTGTGTTCAGCCCTTAGTTGCACGAAGCGGGAACGGAGCAGGAGCGGGAGCGGAGGCATGGGAGCGGATAATCATAGAAGTGTGGGAGCGCCATTGGTAGCATCTCGGAAAAATTATTAAAGTTATAAATATTTTTATCTATTTTAATATAGTTAAATGTCAAAAAGAAAATATTATTCTACCACTTAATTGCAAAACACAAAAATGTTAAGAATTTTAGTATGTGATTCCATATGTTCTCTATATCTTAGTTGCATGAAGCGGGGGCGGGATCGGTAGCAGAGGATTATAGGAGCTCCACTTTCGAGACGGGGATCGTTTAGGAATAATACATGAAAATATGTAATGCAAGTAAATATTAGTATGCATCATTCATGTCAATTGCAAAGATTGTTTTAGTGAATAAGTAATATTATGGTTATATTAAGTAATTGAGCAAATTTAAGTTGCTATTTTTATAATATCTTTATCATTACTTTGTCTTTTCTCTTGCTTGGTGTCTTTTATTTTTGTTTCTTTTGGGATTTATATGCCTAAGAGGTTCTATCCTACTTGGGAGCGGGTTCCTTTCTTAATGGGAGTGAGGTTCCGAGGAAGGACCACGGGAGCGAGGTTCCGAGGTGGATTCGCCACCCACATAGGAGGTTCCTGCAACTAACGTTCAGTTCAGACAGTTGCACCTGGAAAAATACGTTTTTAAAAGGAGCAACTAAGGGCTTCATGCTTAATATGAGAGTAAATTTCTTTGTGGTAAACTCAACTTACCAAATACAGATGTTCAACCACTCATGTCAGATACATATTCAGCACCCTTACCTGGGTGTCGAGTGCACATTTACAAGATGGGTACATCTAACTTTTCCATAATACTGAATGCATCTTCTTCCTATCTATTGTCAATCAATTCCAATTTTTATTACAAGTTTACCGACTACTTCCATGTTTCTATTTTCTGTCTTCTCAGCATTATGTAGGTGATTGAAACCATGCCCTAATGACCATAATCATTGTAAAATTTGGAAAACTAAGATACATGCAGTAGCAGAAATATTACGACTATGATTCGCAATTGTAATGGTTCTGACTAACCTGGGTCATGTTTGGTGCAAACACCATAGCAACATTATGTGCATTCATTTTGTTTAGATGTTCCAGCTGAGCAACATCGGCCATTAGGTTTATAGCCCAATCCAGAAGAGAAGCTTCTGTTGGCGGAAGGCGCCTCACAAGCTGACAACAGTCCTCTTCTGACTGGGCTTGCATTACCTCCTCTGGGGGGATAGAATCCAACAGCCCATTCGGGAGTTCTCGAAACCAAGCCTACAAGCACGCCAACAATATCAAATTAGAGAAAATTCACGACTAAAAAAAAAATGCACAGTATAGAAGACTGTCAGGGATTTTGTAGAAAAAGAGCCAGGCCAAAAAAATCCGTCTCCAAACTCCAGAGGACCATTTGACTTCTATTTTCAAAAACAAAATGACCATCAGTGTCTCGCTTGTCGATTATTGCTGCTGCCTTATTTGGATAGTAACTCAGTGCAAAGCCTTTCCTCATAAAATATAATGCTGCAATGAAGTTTACTTCTTAGTCCTTCTCTAAGGACTCAAATCTAAGTCAGAATATCCATGCTCACCAAAGACGTGACAAGGAAATACATGGTAGATCCACATTTAATTATATCAGTCTTTGTCTAGACTATATTCATATGCAAATATACAGATGCACATTCTAGGGTAATTAAGGGGCCAACTATAGTAAGGACTACGGATCACTATTTGCTTGTTACTCATCCCAATACCATTTGTTCAGGATAAATACAAGGCAACGGGCAACTAATTCGCGATTCATTTGATCTGTTAAATTGATTTCATAAAATCAATTAATCAGCCACTTCTTTGTTTTGCCATTGTTATTGTTTCAGTATACTGCAGCAGTACAAGAACTTATATTGAAGCTTACTCATTGATTAGAACAAAGAACACATAACTTCCACTCTGCTAGTTCAAATAGGAAGTGTGAGTAAAGCATCTCTTGCCACGGTGTAGCAAACAAAATGTCAACTTCCTGATGCTTTTGATTACGTTTTTTATCTTTTATTTTTATTAAATTGTTATTTATTAAAAACCTCATCCATTACTTCCTCCTTTTGTAGGCACAAAAGATTGACAACGTTATTCCATTTATAAAACATAGTTTATTGAAAGCAAGAAGGAATATATGAAATTCCTCTAACTTTCTTCTATGGCACTCTTGACTACCTAGATATGGGAAGCTGGAAGACCACTATATTCTGCTTAGTAACTTCAACAAACTCAATCCCACGGGCAGACCTTTTGGATTCAGATAGGCTGATCAGACTTCCAAGCCTAGCTGCCCTACCAGAAAAGTTAGAAGTTATCCCGCTGAAAGATGTGACCCCCGGAAAAAAATCTTTGCACCCTAGCATATCAACCTTTTTCTTTTTTTCTTTTGGACACGCCTGACTGCTCTACATTCAGCCACACCACAGTGAGCCCCGAAGTGAACTTCATCTAGTTGCGGGACGAAATCCGACAGCCAATTGTTCAAAGTTACAAACTCTTGTATTGTACCTGTTGTACTGAGGGGCACAACCTTCAAACCATTGGCCCCCCTAAACTAGGGGTAATTGAAGACATAGTGAATAAGTGAGGCAAAAACTTTTCATCAACAAAAGGTACATGACCATTTGGAATTCAGAGAAGTACCTTTATAAGACCTGCCAAGCAGTGCACATCAACATCATCTGGCACCACACCCGTATTCAATTGCTCCCTAACATACTCTTCTTCACTATTCTCAGCAGTAATTCTGAAGATTCCCTCCGCCTACACGTTTAAGTTCGAGTATGGGAAATTCACATGGCAAGGCCATCTTAGGAATGAAGAAATATTTACGGAGATAAACAGGAATTGCTTAGGGGAAGAAGAGGGAGAAACGGTTCAGCGGTCGCATACCTGCAGTCCTCCTCGTGTATACAAGTGTCTTTGCATCATCAGAAGAATTGTAGGCACGCTATTTCCTCTGGAGTCAAATGAAAGCTGCATAGACTCTGTTGACACTCCGAAAACACTTGTACTACAAACGAAGGATCTTCAGTCACTAGAGGGACGTTAACATGCAGAATTGCTAAAAATTCAGATAGCAAGCAAGACAAAATCTGTCTCATCGATTTTTGTTGATAGTGGGGGGAGGGGAGGGGAGGGAGACGTTAATTGTCTTCATAACTTTCACCCTTAATTTGCACTAAAATCAAGCACAACATAGCAAAGAAAAAAATATGAGAAGCAACATACAAACAACAAACCTCTATAGTTTTAGGATATCCAAATTGGGTTAAGCCAACCTTTCCCCTCTCCTACCAAATAAAGCAAAGCTAACTACCCACACAAAAAGCATTGAGAAAACTGAGAAGGACCGGAGTAGATGTTTCTTTATGAACTCGGGAAAAAATAATTCGGCTCTAAAACCGATCATCTGCAGTTTTGCTTGGATCATTATAAGTGCAGTTGCTTATCAATTTAGGATGGATTTTGGGCCACCTAACACTCACAAAGCTGCTGTTTGAAGGAAGAGGACCTAATAGGAACTAGAAGGCCAAATTGGATACTGCAGTATCACTTACTATATCGGAACCTATCCATTCTACTAGAGAACTTATTGCTGCATTTTGCTAGAGAGCTTACTATAGTGGAACCTATGCATTTTACTTTACGGACATAAATCATCTTCTCAAAATCTTGTACGTTCTCTTTTAATTAGGCCCCTCGAGTTTAAATCATTGCTCTGCCCCTTATTTGAACACGGAAAAGTTCAAAATCTATAATACTATAAAACTGCACAACCTATACCCACCAAAAAGAATCTACGAAGAGAGGAAAACTATGAGAAAATCCCAAAGACTGATGTACTTCATACTTGAACAAAATGTGGAAACATACGAATAAATACAAGCAACGCATGAATATGGTTATAAAACATGTATATGTATTGCTTATATGAGACCACTGAGCCTAGTCCATTTGAATCTAGAAAGCAAAATGTTAGGTACTTAGGTCCATTGTTCCTCTTCGAGGTTGTTCACCCAGGTTAATTCCCGGATTACACATTCCAGATTAGGCGGCTGAAGTGCTCGACTTCTCAACAGAAATAAGTATCAGAGACGGGCCAGATGGCTACTCTCCTGTCACCTATATGGCAGCCATCCAATCACGCTAGTGGGCCCACTTTTGGGTCTCTTCCAAGGATCCGAGCCGCTCACATTTTAGAGTCTATCAATTCCATTATTCAGCAATAACAAAGAAGTTGATTGAATGACCCAAAAGACATCATCTGACCAGTTTTATATGGAAAAAATTTGAACAGGTTTCAATTCTTTAAATACAAAACTAGTCTGAAAACATGGTACTAATTGTTAGGTGATACACTTAACTTTTTGGACGGATAATCTAATTGACAAACCATAAAATGTGGGGCAGATCATTAAAGGCCCAGAAAGTAGGCCCACTGGAGTGATTGGACAGGTGAGCCGAAGTTAGAACTTCATTTTAAGTAATAATCATCGTTTTAAAATGATAAGCAACACACTTTCGTGAATAACATAAAATGATAGCAAAATCGATTTTCTATTTATTCCAAAGTCTGTATGAATACCCCAAATGGCCAAAACGGATATATTCACTATATCAAGACTTATATGTAAATACAGTAACATATATCCTTTGGTGAGTATAACACACACACACACAACTGCAGACATATCAAGATATAAAACACATATCATGTGGAGTAAAATCTAAGCTAATATTAACCGCAAGGTTGGCTTGATGGTCAAAGCTTGAGATTTAGGAATTACTCCCTCTAATGATCGGACTTCTACGGGTAGGTGGTGGGATTGGATCCCCAATAAACCAGAAATTAATCAAGCTAAGCTTAAACTGGTCTCAATCGTCAAAAACATACTCCTACTAAAATCAAACCTGGCACTGGGAGGCCTCCTAGGGTAGTCCACTGGGATGATTGGACAGGTGAGCCCGAGTTAGTACTTCATTCATTCTCTTTAAGTTAATGTTTGTTCAGAACTGAAACAAAAAAAGGATGAAATCAAACCTGGCACTGGGAGGCCTCCTAGGGACTTCAGGCTCAAACTCAACAGGGAGCCCAAGAAACCCATTGAACCTATCAAACGTCACGTGCGCAACATGTCGCACATTCGTTGGGCACCCAATCTCCATTGAAGCAGAAGAAAACGAATAACAAGAACTAGAAGAACAAGAAGTGAAATCCTGATCAGCACTCTCACTCCTACAACCAATCAATGATTTCCTAAAAACAGTCACAAAAACTTCCAACAACGACAGCTGATGATCTCTCTCCTCTTTCTCTCTCCCCTTTCTCTCTCCTCTACTACTGCCCCCTTCTTCTTCCTCTGTATCGTATACGGTTACAGAGTACAAATTTGGGCTGTTAAAAAGGGGGCTTTGGTTGAGATGGGGGGTCCCATCGTTTGGTGTGGTGCTTGGAGATGAAGGAAACTGAGATGGGGACGATTGAAGTATTTCAGTCATACTTTGATATGATATTCCCCCAAGAAATGCAATTTACTTAAAATACTAGTTGAGCGTATGTGTAATGTGTGGAGAGGTGGTTTCTGTTGGTTGCAAGAAAAAAGAAATTAATGGACTGACTTAAGATGGGTAGGTGGGTGGGTTTTTAGAGTGGGGAGTGATTGAGGAACTGGGGTTTGAGAGAGAGAGAGAGAGAATGGGTTTGGAGTAGAGTTGGATTGAAGGAAAGATAGAGTGGAAGGTGAGAGGTTAACAAACATCATTCATTTTTCTTACTTTTCTTGATGCTTTGTACATACACATGTATCTGTATAACATGTGTAAAAAGTGAGAGACCTATACACATATACCAAATACCGAAATACGTGTGGTTTTCTATGCCTGGCTGGCTTTTCTTTTGAGGTTCAAGGAGAGAGAGAGAGAGAGAGAGAGATATGGATAGTAGTATATGGTGGGGAGAGAACGAGTGGGTGGAGTGGAGTGGAGTGGAGTGGGAGGGGGCTTAGAGGAGTATGAGATTGCTTTTCCAAACATTTTTGTCTTTAAAAAGTTGGAAGCTCCTCAATGCACATGATCAATAAAATTTTACGAAAGCTCTGAGTTCCGTTGCGGTGGCACTCATTTTCTGCATCGGGTGTTCGAGCCAGGGTACTCCTATCTCTCTCCACATGACCAAGTACAGTATAAAATTGTCATTTTTAGAACTAGCGGCTAACTTTTCAACCAACGAGATTTTTGCAGGACAAATCCATTTGATCCCCCGTAGTTTGGATTATGAGCTATGTGCCCCCTGCTGATAGGAATTAACCATATATGCCCTTCGATTTTGGATTACAATGCACAAGTAGTGCCGCTAATGTTGTGTAAAATGTCAAAAATATCCTCATCGACGACTTCTCTTCTTGTCTCTCTCCAAATTTCAAGTTCATCATTTATAGGGTTTTTTCCCCAACAAATTCACCATTTTCAGTTTAGCAAAACGACGAACAAACCTTTCCATTTTCCTTATCTTTAAACCCATGGAAAAATATAAACAAAGACCTACAAGTTAGACATATACGAGTTAAACGACATGTAAATATGCATAATTGCATAAATATACACAAATATCGAAATGTTTTATAGGTGCAAAATAGGGAGAGAAGGCGAGGACAATAGAATCTAGGTAGGCATGGTGAAGCATGGAAGTGATGTCCTTTTAACTTACATTCGGTATAGGCACTTTATTTCTAACTTGTACCAATCGGCTCCCGCAAATTGGATTCATTTCCAATAGTAACATTTGGTTGTCACTTGTTCAATAATTTGAGGCAAAATACTCATATGGGTGTTATTCCATATTTGAGATAGCCACATGAGATTGGTATTACAACTAGATCGTAGTAAAAAAAAAAATGTATTGTGAGCAATGGAGTTGTTTGAAGGGTCGGGAGAAATTACATATTTTTGTCTACTCAGGTCAAAATATGATTTCATTGTAACTTGATATAGAAGTTATTCCAAGATCGATCCACCCTCAAATTCATCAACCTAATGTAAATGACCCCTATGAAAGAGACAAATATATTAAGGTGAAGGGCCAAGTAGTTAAGTGAAGGAGAAGCTGTAACGTCCCTATTTTCGGGTACGTTAAATAAATATTTTATTAAAATAATTTACGAAGAGTCAGGCTCATTATTACAACATGATTCCTACGAGAGTACTTTTATTACACAAGGATGGGAAATCTAAGATTTACTACTACTCTGCCTCTTCCTCCATCCTAGCAAGCTCCTCGGCTCCAAAAGCTTCCAAGGTGTACTGTTCATCTATCAACTCTGACACATTATACCAGCGTCGCCCCCAGTATAATATGTCAGGGTCACCAAAAGGTAACACCATGAGCTACAGAAGCTCAATAGAATAAACCAAACCCACTAACCCTTAACTTACAAGCAAAAGATAATTATATTGTCAATTTCCAAGTAGAGCATGCATTCTTAACAAAATAATTAACAATTACACATCCACATTCACTAATCAACTATCGTCGGTGTCCGTTATTTTTCTGAGGTTCTCCTACACGACTCATCGTAGAACATATCTCATTTTCATTTCTAAATCAACATTTTGAAAATCACATTTAACACACCCAACCTCGGTTCCGTCGTTCCAGTCTCCCGAGTATTCTTACAATGGTTCCGCCGCACCGGGTTCCTATTGGCACACAAAACCTTGCATTGACTCCTCTCCGATGATAACCAAGCCACACACCCAACCTCGGTTCCGCCGTTCCGGTCTCTCGAGTATCCTCACAATGGTTCTGCCGTCCCGGGTTCCCATTGGCACACACAAAAACACACCGTACTCCCACAATGGCCATCATGTCTGGCCATTATGTAGTTTCGAAAATATTTTACCAATTCGCACACATCCTTTCATTAGCCACACCCTAGGTGTCGTGTTTCTACTTTCTTGATTTTTGTGTCTCGTTTTCATGCAATGACTCCGCGGTAGGACTTTTCACATACATAGTCATAAATCATTCATTGTAATCTTGAAACTAAACTAGCAAGATCATCCAACTCTATATTACTTAATCATGCTCAAATTATTACTTAAAGCATAACGCCACATGTACGGACGCCTTTGGAGTGGATACCACTTATGCTTTCACACAACCACAAGTAATGCAAGCAAAACATGTATTAAAGCTCATAACCAATTCAAAGATCAAAATACGAATACTTCTAATTAAGTTAGTACTCGTTGAAAACCGTTCTTTCTCTCTTTGTGGGAAGTTTAAAACAACATATGCTTATTTGAAGTGAAAGTTAGGTATTTAACATGTTAATACCACCATAAGTAACATAGGTTTACTAACTATCATGCATTTCAAACATTTAAAGTAAACAACAAACTTTGTATACTTAGAGAAAATGATTAGGGATATTCTACACATCGTTAACTTATACTTAAGATTAATGAGTAAGGGATAATCTACCATTCTTCTTGGCGGTAGATACGGCTATGAAAAAAAGTAAGTACGTCGGACGGAGTGACTTCCTACGGATGACCTTCGGTAGCTTCGAAAGAGAAGAATTCTCTCGAAACTAGTTCTTGACTAAAAACTACTAGACTTTATGGATTGAAAAGGTGTTTTAGGAAGAGTTTCTTGAAGAATTTAGGAAGAACTCAAGAACTTAAGAACAAAGCAAGAACAAAGTAAGAACACTAGACTTTCTTAGAGAGAGAAGTAGAAGGCTTGAAGGTGTGAGTTGAATGGCATGAGGGGGGGGGGGTGCTATTTATAGCAAAATTTGAGCTCCCTCCTCCCCTCTCTTGGCCGGCTCTCTCTCTCTCTCTCTCCATTTCTCCCATGGATTTGCTCCATGGACTTGTCATATCATGCTTGAAAGCATGCCAAGTATTGTCACTTCCAAATTTTTAGGCCTAAGGCTAATGAATTAGGTCATCATAAAGGGTTTTTAGTCAAATCTCGTCCTAGGCATGGTTGCTTACAAGAAAGAACAAAAAAAATAAGGCTAGCATTGTACTTACGGAAGTCTAGGTTGGGTTGTCATGGGGTAAATAGGCTTAAGGCTAAAAGGTGGCTTGTGTAAGTATCCAAAACACTAGCACACACTCCACCTCTCTCTCTCTCTCTCTCTCTCTCTCTCTCTCTCTCTCTCTCTCTCTCTCTCTCTCTTGTACCAAGTATACTTATATATATATGTACATAAATACAAAAAGAAAGTCTAGGAAGAATCAAGTACTAAAGGTTTTCAAGTGACTTGTCAATGGCTAATACTTTCCTAGAAAGCATACAGGGGCTAGAAAAACCTAGGAAAGTAACATAAATAGGGTTAGGACTATTTAGTCTAGGGTGGCATGCATGGCAAGGCTATGGTTGCTTCTTTTGGAAGCAAAAAGATGACTTCTTTTGGTATGACTTGTCTTGTCAAGTCAATACATTCATTGTCAATTTCTAATATCTATTGTCCAAGGGATCATAATTTCCCTAGCATTTGCTAACCAATGGGTAGAAGAATAAAGGTGGTAAGTAAGGTTGAAAAGACTAGTCATGGGAATGTAATGATTACCCCTAAAGGTCTAATGGTTCAATTACAGGTTGTTTGGATGGCGTGATTTCAGGGGAGAAGAAAAGAAACGGAGGGATAATCAATTCTCACCCACGTTTGGATGATCAAAGAGGTGGGAGAGGGTGAGAAACAGTGAGAGAGCAGAGCCCCTTCCAAGCCCACTTTTGTTTCTCGCCAAAAGTGGCCCGCTTCCGTGAGAAAGGGAGAACGAATGGATCTCGTCGACTTCCGGCAGCACGTGCAGTCCACCCCCTCGTCGGATCGTCGTCGTACCTACACCGTTGCCTTCGTCTGGTCAAGGCGAAGCTAATTTTGTGATCAAAACTTAGTTCTGAACCTTTGATTTTATCGCCGGAGAGCCACCGGAGATGTTTGGTCGCCGGAATGGGAGGGAGAGAGTTTGATTTCTCACGGTTATTTGGTTGACAAGGTGAGAAACCACACTCTTTTCTTTTCTTTTCTCGCTAATAAGGGAGATCACACTCCGTTCTTTTCTTTTCTCTCCTGTGTAGCCAAAGGAGCTGTTAGGGTTTGGAAGGGTTCATAAGGCTCAAAGATGGTAAAAAGGTCCATCTAGGGTTAGAAGGTTGTGTAGACACCCCAATTTGGACATTTTGAATTTCCTTAATTTGTGGCCCGGAGGCTTCCCGATGACGAATTTGGATTGAAACAAGCCCTGGATCGTTTAGGACAATGCTTCTTGGAGGACTTTAAAAGGAAAGTAAAGAGTCAAAATCAATCTCAAGCCTTCCGAAACTGTCCCAAGCGCTCCAAACTATTTTCAAAACCTGGGATCTGACAAATTCTCGAGCGCTCGAGAATAAACTCCCAAGCGCTCGAGAGTGCTCCCGAGCGCTCGAGAGTGCTCCCGAGCGCTCGAGACTTCTGTGCTGCCTAATGGATGATGGAGCTTCCCCACTTCCCATGCAAACCATCATTACAGCCGTATCAGCCGTTGCAAACTTTAGACAACACTCCACCTCAGTCAGATCGGAGTCAGGTCTGGAGATTTGTTTTTGATTCCAAATTGCATTTCCTAAAATGGGACCGTAGGTTATTTTGCCTATATAAGGCCTCATTCCAGCTCAAACAGAAAGGAGAACTCTCTCTCTCTAAAAAAACCTCTTTGACTATTCAAAGAGAGCCATTTTCCATACCTTTCAAAATTTCATTTTCAAAAGAAGAACAACTAAAAACTCAAGACATCAAGAAGATGGAGGAAGTTCAGACCATTTCCAGCCTCTGATCTTCTGAAGTTTTCATTTCCTTTTCATCTTTCAAAGCTTTTTCTTCAAGGAGCAAAGTCCTAGTCTAAAAGGTAGAAGTCTTCTACCTAAGTGTCAAGCAAGCAAAAAAAATGAAAAAGCAAAGGCTGTTTTCCTTTCTGAGGGAGGTCCCTCAGCCCTCTCAGTCTTTAATACTGAGCATGGGTTGAGAGACTTTTAGTGTAAAAACAAGAGCAAAGGGGTACAAATGCATTTTCTGTGCTAAGCCTACTGGAAGCACTCCCGAGCACTCGGGACTACTCCTAAGTGCTCGAGAGTGACTCCAGTCATGTTTTCCTTCGTTTAAGCGTTTAAATGGACATGCAAGAGTAGTGAAATGTGTTTTCATACAGATCAGTTCTCTTGAGATGTGTTGGTGCAAAAGATCTTCATTTTTCAGAGAGAAGTGAAGAAAATCATTTTATTCAAGGACATGCAGAAGAGTGGGATTTAAGAATTTAAAAAGAGAAATTTTCATACTTCAAAAATACAAGATCTGGTGTACTAGCACATTACAATAAGTGTACTAGTGGGTTGAAGTCAGTTCTGGGGTGTAGATCACTCCCGAGCGCTCGGGTTCACTCCCAAGCACTCGGGAGTATCTGCATGCAGCTTCAGTCCATTTTTCTCCTAGTTTGATCCTCATACCGCCTTTGTATGTCCATGCATGCATCCCCTTTTGTCTCTTACAACTGTTAAACCATTTTTCAAAAAGGCAGGGATGCATGGCTTGGCAGAATAGGGGCTGTTCCTAGTCTATTAAGCTGACCTCACTCTACCAAGCCCTCTGTTGAGCCTGTAAAATGTTTAAGATGATTTCAGTTTGCATTTTTAGTGCTATATTCTGTTGTGCTAACATGATTTGCAGGTTGAGTATGTGGTACTCCCAAGCGCTCGAGAGTACTTCCGAGCGCTCGAGAGTGGGTCAGTGACAGGATTTTCCAGTTTCTGTTATTTTGCATTCATTCATCATCTTCCATCATCCTTTGTACACATGCACATGCATGCACCCCTCTGTACTTGATATACCTATGGATACCTGCTAAGTGACTTGATGAAACAAAATCTTTTGAAAATCCCACAAATGTTTAGTACAGACCGATTTCGAATCGGGCGAGGGGGGTGCCGTAAAACCCTTCCCCCCTCATAACATGGCTTCCGAACCCTCAACGAATCTCTGGTTTTCCATTCAAATCGATCATTTTCAGAATAAAACGGTTTCTCGGATGGCGAACCACAAATCCGGGTGGCGACTCTTCAAAAAATTTTCGATTCGAATCAATTCGATTCAAAACGGAGTTTTTCGGGCCGCCCCAATCCACCCGGGGCTGTGGTAGCCCACAATGGCAACTCCGTTGGGGATATGATTTAATTGATACTTGAGAGAAATCGGTACGTTGACAAAACGGCTCACTTCCCTTAAGCATTAATTAAATTAGTGAGCCAAGCTTGAAAAATATTTGTGGGATTTTCAAAGGATTTTATTTCATTTTCTATTTCTTGTATATATATCTTGTGCAGCCCCGCTGTTGTATTTCGGCAATCCTACCCGGCTTGCCGGTGATGGGGAATCCCGGAATGCTCAGTAACCCTCGACCGTGATGAGTCATCCCTACCGTTTGTACCATTATTGGGTGTACGCTCAATAATGGGAGGTATACTTTGATTCTAGTCCGAGGAACCCTCTTCAAGCCAAAACCGGCCTTTGTACATGCTTAGCGAGCCATAGAACCTTCCAAACTAGGACAGGAACCTACAGGGTAGGACTACATGCTATATTCTGTTTACGTGCTGCATTACATCTCGCATTGTCATGCCGTCAGCCACGATTCTCGAGACTCGCTCGCGCAATCTTCGGAAGGTTGCCAAGACCTGATGAAGAGTCGCTCACCTTAGTGCGTGTTGCTTAAATCACACAAGTCCTCGAACCCAAAGGAAACCAAAATTTTGCTAAGTCCTTGACTAGTATTTAATTGGGATTTAACCGAAGGAAAGGAATGATAGGGGAGCAGAACATTGTAATACCAACACTATACAGGCTAAAAGCAAGTGTACCGCTTACGCCGCTTTGATTATCGTATCACATTGTTCACCCCGAGTCATTCCGAACCAATGGTCGAATTGTCAATGGAAAATTAGCCAAATACTTAGCTTATTTTAGCATCTTTTGGGAATCGACGGTTCCTAAATGAGGATACGCTCCAAAAATCCGAGAATCAAGGCAATCTCCCGTAAATCGATCATTTTCAAAAAAAAAAAAATAGAGTCGATGACGGTGACGATGGTGCACTCATTTTCTAAAATCATGCGCAAATTTCATAAAAATGGGAACAGGAACCGCATCTGAGCACAAGTTTTTGCTTTGCTGTCAGTTCTAAGCGATTGGGCCAAGGAAGAAGAACATCATACCCTCTTGGACCAGACCCCTTGGGCAAAGATTGGAGCGGCTTCGACTTGGGTCAGATCCTGGCAGTGTTTCGAACTTTCAGGAGGAAATGGATATAATGATCGGGAACCTAAACCCAAACCCCAATCCAGACGCAAATGCTGGCAATCCGAACCCGAATGCTGGCAATCCGAACCTCAACCCTAATGTCAACCCGAGTGGAAACAACCCAAACGGAGGTGAGCCAAATCCGAATCCTAACCCCATTCCCAATCCCCATCCAAATCGTAACACGAACCTGGGAAATTTGCACGGAGAAATGGGACAGATCAGAGAGGATATCCAACGCCTGGGCGAACGCACTGATAACCAAATCACCCAACTCATGATGATGATTACTAGAGTTGCGCGACGCCTTCCACCGCAAAACTCGAATCAAAACCCAAATCCAATTCCGATCCTTAACCCAATTCCTATCCCAAACCCAAATCCAATTCCCAACCTAAACTTCAATCCTAACCCTAATCCGAATCCGAACCCGGAATAGCTGGTCCTTGATTTGGAAACCCCGCAAAACCCTGAGATGGCAGCAGTATTGGCAAAGCTCACCCAATTAGAGGAGTCTGTTGCAAGAATTGAGAAGATAGCATCGACTGGCTTTGACATCAATAAGCTTTGCCTGTTTCCTAACGTAAAGCTTCCGGATAAGTTCAGACCAATCGACTTCGCTAAGTTTGACGGAACAGGAAATCCAAAGGCACACTTAACGGGATACATTGGAGCACTTTCCATGTGGGGAGTCGAGAAGGATGCTATTGCACAGATGTTTTCGCAGACTTTGGTGGGACATGCTCTGCACTGGTTTACTTCACTAGATGAGAGGAAGAAGCGTTCTTGGGAGGATATATGCACGACTTTTGTGGCGCAGTACGATTATAACATTCAGTTGGAGGTGACCACTCGTGAATTGGAGTCAACGAAGATGGAAGCAAAGGAGGCCTTCGCCGATTTCGTGAAAAGGTGGAGGGCAAAGGCGGCACAGATGAAAGACAGACCGAGCGATAGGGACCAAATCCGGATGATTGTCCTTAACCTTCAACCCACTCTTGCTAGGCATATGGTTATGGCTCAAGCATGCTCAGATTTTAAAACTTTCTTCGATACAGGCTTAGCCATCGAAGAGGCAGTTCAACTGGGGATCCTTGACAAACCCGAGCCTGCTCCCAAGCCCAAGAAGGTTTACTCCGGAAACAGCAACGCTCTGTTTGGCAACTCAAACTATACCAACACCTCCACAAACACAACCCAAGCCGAGCCCGTGAACCAAATTGCCACCCAAACTAGCCAGCAGCGTTCCCAGCCCCGCACTTTCGCTCAGTTCTCAGCACCGCTCTCCGTCGTGCTTGAGAAGTTGGTCGAAAGCGGCACTCTCAAACCACTTACCCCTACCCCCTTGCCTCAAAAGTTACCCGCATCCCACAACCCTAATGCATACTGTGCCTATCACCAGAATGTGGGCCACCTAACCGACAACTGCTTTCGTCTTCGCCATGCAATACAGAATCTAATAGATAACAAAACCCTCCCCATGCCCCCACAAAAACCAAACACCGTCTCGAACCCGCTCCCAAAACACTCTAATGCCGGCACCAATCATATTTCCATAAGCCAACCCTTTAACCCGAGCCTTTACATCATTTCTGATACCCAACCCAAACCGACTGTTGAGCTGCCAGTTGAGGATGCCGTCTGTGCATTGGAAACCGTGGAATGGGACTTTCAAAGAAGGTGGGATGACCTGACAAATGACTTCCTTGCAGTAGAGTACCGGGCTCTTATCATTGGGGTGTGGCCCGTGGCGCTTAACCCTCACCAAGTAGAGGAACTAGAACATGGAGAATGGAGGCAGGACTGGGAAGAGATGATGGTTGACCCATTGCATTGTTCATGGAGCTTGAACCTGTCGAAGAGGAAGATGAATGGGAGTGGGAGCCCGAACCCAACGGGTGGCACTGGATGGACGATTTTGACCCTTTGGATGAAACATCTTTGGCGTACCTCTTTTGGGAGCAAGAAGAGGTAGAGTAGGAACTGGATCTAATGAACCCTCGCCTGTTCTCGGGACTCTCCGCCAGAACTATCGTTAATCTCACCAGGGACTCTGATGTTCTGGGCTACGTAATGGATCATGCTTTCTGTCCGCAGGAGCACATTATCGAGGAGTTCTTCCCCCAGCCCGTAGTCGAAATCCCTGATGAGCCCAACATCTGTGTATTGAATCCAGAAGATCTGTGGGGAAAGTCTGAATTGGTGAATGTGTGGATTGACGATGAGGAACTAACTATCAATAATGCCATGTTGGATGAAGGATCTCTGCAGATTGGCAACAGTAACAAGGACAACAGTGACAACAATGTTAACTTCTGGGATTCTCTGGAGGAGGACAGCATATGGCACGCTCTGGAAATGGAAACTCTCAATGAAACTTTGGAGGCGACAGCACTTGACAAAGGGAAACGTAAGGCTGACACTTGCGACTTTGACTTCTCTGATTTCTGGGAGGGTACTTGGTGGGAGCCCATTCCCAAAACAGTTAGCAGTCTTACCAGGAGTGGAAGAGTCTACCAACCTACCAACCTCCAGCAGGGTAGCTCATCCCGAGCCCCTCCGCCACAGCAAAATGCCCCTGTCAAACCCACAAACCTGAACACTCCCGTCCCGCAAGCTCCACAAAACAACCCTCCTAGCTCCACTAAACCTAACCCGCCTACCCAGCCTAAACTGTCCATCGACCTCAACTCGCTCCCCGAACTTGACCCCGAAGCCTCCACTGACCCCATCATCCGACAACTCCAGGAAACCCCCACTCGCATGTCTATGTGGGGAGTGTTAGCTGCCTCCCGCGAGCACCGTCGCAGGCTCGTAAACACCCTTTCCAGATTCGAGGTTCCCTTTGATATTGCCCCAGAAGCTCTCATCGCCCTTATAACCCCGAACCTCACCCAGCACACTCTGTCGTTCACAGAAAAGGATCTCCCTCATGAAGAAACTGACCATAATAAGCCACTGCACGTAACGATGAAGTGTCTCGAAAAATGGGTCCCTGCGATTCTTATAGACAATGGTTCAGCCATTAACGTGTGTCCACTTCGCACCGCTTATTGCCTGGGCCTCAAAAACAAGGACTTTGTGTCGTCGAATTTAGGCGTCCGTGCTTATGATAATAAACGCCGTGATGTTTTAGGGACAATCAACTTGGAACTTGCAACTGGTAAGTTTAAAACCACCGTTGAGTTCTGTGTGTTGGAAATACCTGCATCCTTCAATCTCCTGTTGGGAAGGCCTTGGCTACACCGCTCAGATGTCATGGGTGTTCCCTCAACGTTGCACCAGAAACTCATCTTGGGTTTGGATTCTAGAACCCTCATCATCCATGGAGACTCGGGTATCCGTCCCCATTCCGAGGACAATTCCCCACTGCTAGAGATTATGCATGGAGAGGAGGATATTGCCATAGGGGGCTTTGCAGTTATGACCTCGAAAGTGTGCACCATCCATGCCGAGGACGGTTTCTTGGTAAGCTCCGCAGCGCTGGAAATTATGAAACGGATGAAATATCTGTCGGGCATGGGCTTGGGACTTTATGCTCAAGGAGTCCCCGAATTCCCTGACTTCCCCGGAAGTAACGAGCGCTTTGGTCTAAGATTTGAGGCCAAGAAAAGCGATTCAGCAAAGAAGTGGCACAATCACGCCCAGGCCCGTGCAACGGAGACAAAGTTGAAGGAGAAAGAGGCCCTGTACTAAGGAGACCCTGAGCCCTTTGTGGATCTCGAAATGAAAACGAAGTATCCGAGTTTTGAAATCTTTGCCAATGATACTTGGGAGAGTGATGAAGAATTTGCAAAGATAGAGGAACTGTCTGAAGCACTGGATTGGCTCGAAGCTCTTGAAGAAGGCCACTTTCAATCGCTGTTCGGGGGCGACGAATCGGGGGGGTTTGATGGAAGATCCTGCTGTGCTGATGCTAGGAGAAGGAGAGGAGATCAAAGACCCTTCCATGCTCATTGTGGACGCTGTAGGCGTTTATCATAATTACACTTTTGTACCACATGTAACTCGCACTCACAGCACCTACACCGAGTCTGAGTCCGAGTCCGACACTGACTTGTCGTCTAGCACAGAGTCGGAGTTTGTTCCCCTTGGCCCTCCACGTCGTAGTTTTTACTTCGAATTCGAGTCAACCTGTTAGTTGCGGATAAAATTGGTTAATGAAATGGATGATGTTTTTGCTTACTTGCCGATTTTTGAGATAAACTGTTTAGATCCCGACGATGAAGGAATAGATCTCGATGGGGACATCCCCAAGGAAATCCATTCCCTCATTGATCGTGAAAATGAAAGGCATGCTCAGCCTTTAAAAAAAGAAATAATCTCCATAAACTTGGGTGATGAGGAGAACCCTCGATTGGTTCAAATCAGTTCTGGGCTGTCCCCCTGTGAGCTTCAAGAAATCACAGATTTACTAAAAGAGTACAAAGAAGTTTTCGCTTGGTCCCACGCGGACATGCCCGGAATTGACCCGGAAATAGTCGAGCACAAGATCCCTCTCTACCCTGACGCGAAACCCGTTAAGCAAAAACTACGAAAAATGCGGCCTGATTGGGTGCTAAAGATAAAAGAACTCACGAAACAAATCGATGCTGGTTTCCTAATCGTAACAGAGTACCCCACTTGGGTAGCCAACATCGTTCCTGTCCCCAAAAAGGACGAAAAAATCAGAGTGTGTGTCGATTTCAGAGATTTGAACAAAGCGAGCCCTAAGCACGATTTCCCATTGCCGCATATAGACATACTTGTTGATAACACTGTAGGGCACGCTCTACTATCCTTCATGGATGGCTTCTTGGGGTACAATCAAATTCTCTTAGCTCCGGAAGACAGGGAAAAGATCACATTCATCACCGAGTGGGGGACATACTGTTATCGGTTTATGCCATTTGGGTTGAAAAACGCCGCTCCTACGTATCAGAGGGGTGCCACCACACTGTTGCATGACATGATTCACAAAGAGGTCGAAGTGTACGTCGATGACATGATAGTGAAGGGAAAGGAAAGGAAAGACCATCTCCCGGCATTGAGAAAATTCTTTGAAAGGATTCAAAAGTACAGGATGCGACTCAACCCACAAAAGTGTACTTTCGGAGTCACCGCTGGCAAAATGCTCGGGTTCATGATCACGACCAGGGGGATCGAGGTGGATCCTTCTAAGATTAAAGCCATTCTTGAGATGGAGCCACCTCAATCCGAGAAGGAGGTCCGGTGTTTCTTGGGAAAGATTCAATTCATCAGTCGATTCATCGCCAAGCTGACTCTGACCTGTGAACCGTTGTTTCATCTGCTCAAGAAGGATGTAAGGTTCGAATGGAATGACAAATGTCAGAAGGCCTTTGAAGCAGTACGAACTTATCTTCAGAATCCTCCAATCTTGATGCCACCCCTCCCGGGAAAACCATTGATCTTGTACTTGTTCGTCACGCCCTCGTCGATGGGGTGCATGCTGGCACAAGAGGGAGAAGATAGGGTTGAAAGGGCAATTTACTACCTGAGCAAGAAGATGGTTGGAAGCGAAGAATGGTACACTTCATTAGAGAAGACATGCTGGGCACTGGTATGGGCCACGAAGAAATTGAGGCACTACATGTTGTCTTATTCGGTGATACTGATTTCTCGAATGGACCCCCTTAAGTATCTATTCGAGAAGCCAGCACTTACCGGTAAGTTAGCACATTGGTTGCTTTTATTGGCCGAGTTCGAAATCAGGTACGTCACCCGCAATTCAGTGAAAGGAAGGGCAGTGGCAGAGTTTTTGGCAGATCGCCCGATCGACGAGCCGGAACACACGGAGTTTCAATTTCCCGACGAAGACGTAATGACTGCTGTCGACGAAACATGGACGTTGTACGTCGATGGAGCTGCTAACCTGAAGGGTTTTGGGATTGGCATATTGCTGGTCTCGCCTGAGGGGTCGCATATTCCCCTTGCTTTCAAGTTGAATTTCGAAGTCACAAACAACGAGGCAGAGTACGGAGCATGTATTGTCGGAATGGAAGCTGCGCTGGAAATTGGAGTCAAGGTGCTAGAAGTCGTGGGGGATTCCAATTTGGTTGTATCACAAGCAAACGGAGAATGGAGAGTTAAAGATGAGAAGATGAAACCGTATCATCAGCAGCTCGATGAACTTATCCCAAATTTTCAGAAAGTGACCTTCACGCACGTCCCGAGGATGAAGAATCGCTTCGCAGACGCATTAGCAACTCTGGCGTCCATGCTAGTACTTCCAATGGGGGTAAAGCTGAGGCCCTTCATGATTGAACAGAGAGAAAAGCATGTGTACGACTATGTTATGAACATCGACAAGCCAAACGATGGTCTCCTTTGGTTTCATGATATTTGGAATTTCGTTGAAAAAGGAGAGTTCCTTGCAAATTCAACCAAGAAAGATTGAATTGCTTTGCAGCGACTAGCGTCTCAATACATTATCTACGGCGGACAATTGTACCGACGATCTCCGTGCGGAGTTCATAAGTTATGTATTCACAGTGACGACACGAGAGCTGTAATGGAAGAAGTTCATGAAGGAGTTTGTGGGCCCCACATGAATGGAATGATGCTAGCTAAGAAAGTTTTGAGATTGGGTTACTATTGGTCAACTATGGAGACAGATTGCATCGAGTATGTGCAACGATGTCACAAGTGCCAGACTCACGCCAATCTTATCCACGTCCCGCCCTCGGAACTACACTCAATGGCGACGCCATGACCGTTCTCCGCCTGGGGCATTGAAGTCATTGGAAAAATTACCCCCGCGGCCTTTAACGGTCACAGGTTTATCTTGGTAGCGGTTGATTATTTCACCAAGTGGGTCGAAGCAGCTTCGTACAAGACTCTGACAGCAGTTCAAGTGGCTCACTTCATCAGGCAAAACATTATTTATCGGTATGGGGTCCCGCAGGCCTTCGTATCTGATAATGGTGTTCACTTCAAGGGAAATGTTTTAGAACTTTTTGACGAATTTAAGATTCAAGTGCATCACTCGACCACTTATCGACCACAAACGAATGGGGCAATCGAAGCAGCTAACAAGACCATCAAGGGCATTCTCGAAAGGACTATTGAATCGGCTAGGAATTGGCACGAGCAGCTACCACTAGCTTTGTGGGGATACCAGACGTCTATCCGCACACCGACAGGGGCAACACCCTATTATTTGGTGTACGGTATGGAAGCTGTTCTCCGTATCGAGCTAGAAGTTCCATCACTGAGGGTCATAGCAGAACGAGGAATAGACGAAGCTGAATGGATCAGTGGGAGGTTCGAAGAACTCATGCTATTCGACGAAAGAAGGTTGCGGGCATTATACCACATCCAGGGTTATCAGCGAAGGATCGCCCGGGCATTCAACAAGAAAGTGAAGTCAAGGGACCTGCAAGAGGGGGATATGGTAGTCAAGGAAATCCGTGCGCCAAATTTTGATCTACGAGGAAAGTTCTAACCAAAGTGGGCCGGGCCGTACATCATCAAGTCGATCCTTTCCGAGGGAGCAGCCTCAATCATCGATCTCGACGGCAACGAATTCTCGAATCTTGTCAATTTGGACCAACTCAAACGGTATTACCCTTAAGAGAGCTCGCTGGGCCGAAAACCGCAAGGGCGGGCGGTTCCAGGAAAAAATTAGAGCAAGCCTGCTAGGTCGAAAACCCGCAAGGGCGGCCTAGGCAAAAGTTAAGGTAAAAAGTCGAAAAGAAGCTCACTAGGCCAAAAACCTGAAAGGGCGGTACTAGGCAAAATTTAGAGCGCGAAAAGGAGAGTGTTAATATCCGAGCGAACCCTAGCCCGAACTACGTATGGGCCTGATTCCCTTTCTTAAGGGATACGTA
This sequence comes from Rhododendron molle, assembly GCA_025413875.1. NCBI lineage: Eukaryota > Viridiplantae > Streptophyta > Magnoliopsida > Ericales > Ericaceae > Rhododendron > Rhododendron molle. Next base: position 29,622,299 of record CM046391.1, on the reverse strand, counting down.
GGCAATCTCACTCTGAGGTTCGGTCCTAAATCATGACAATCAAATCCAAATTGACAAGTCAAAACACTTTCTTTCAAGGCACATGCGATTAATGAACTGAAAGGGGGAAACCCTTAATCAGTCAATTTTATTTAGATAATTTCTTTATTACAGGCTGAGCATGAAAAAGGAAAAACACACAACAAGACCTAACTTTTATTTCAAAAACCGGCAAAGTAAGCTTTTAACCCCTCCTTGCTTCCACATCTCTCCTTAGCCACTTCCGGTACCTGCCAGTCAAAGCAATGGACTAAAGCGGATCACCTGGCTCAGTCCTACGAGCCTCCCACATTCGAACATAACTCCGAAGGCCCGGAATGGTGAAGGGACAGAGACGAAGCATTTCTGAACCCGAGGGCGGTATCTCCTGGCTGAGTCCAAACTGGCGCAGAATGCGGAAAGGTGAATAGAAGGTGAAGCCAGCTAGGCCTGCCACAAACACCTGCGGCGAGCCCATGTTACTCACAGTCGTCGCAGAAAGCCTCAGCCAATGACACCGCCAAGCAATGTCATCATCGTCTAGGGAAGCAAAGAAGTCGACCCAGTCATCCTCATTCCTGTACATCACCTGAAAGGGGCGATTCCTTCCACTAGCCCGATACCACTAATCATTGGCCAGAGGAGTCAGCAAGTTCAACTTGTCACAAAGCCACACCTATCCAAAAAGAAAGAAAACAAGTAAGAAGCCAGATAATGCCTAAACCGAGCGTCGAGGTAAAAAGAATGTGAGAAATAGAAAAAGGAGAGCTGAGTGAGGTCCTAACCTGCAACAATAGCGGGCTACCACCAAAAACCCTCATGCGACCGGCACGAATAGCATCCAACCCCATCAAGGTTTCTGCAAGGACCAAAGGAGCGACATCCTTGCGAGTCTCGATTTGAGCAGCAATTCCAACCAATAGAGAACTGGGCTGACCAACAGAAGGAACCAGCAGGAAGGCCGCCAATAAACAAATGCAACAAGTTGTCATCCGGTGGCCTTGATACTCAAAGTCCGTCAAGTCTCCAGGTGGACTGAATCTCTCGTACAGCTGCACAATATTGATGGCATTGCCCCGGGTCAAAAACTCAGCAACGTTCTCACTGACACCCAGCTTGGTTTTTAGGGTGTTCTTCATGCTCTCCCTAAGCATTGGAATAATTGGCTCGGTGGAGTCGTGACTCCCAAGGTAGGCGTGGAATTCCTCGACGGTGGGGCATAGCTCTTGAGAACCAAAGCGAAAGACATGCACTTCGGGATCCCAAAAGCGTACAGCTGCATGCAGCAAGACAGGACGAATGGCAATCTTGCGGAGGTATTTCAAAGCATGAAGGCGGTGCCCTCGGAAATTCAGCCAATCGATGCCTTCGAGGCTGTCCAACCAAGGACGGAGCAAGGCTTGGTTTAGCAAGGCCATGAGAGGAATGAGCTTTTGGAAGGAAAAAGAACAATGGAATGAGATGTGAATGAATTGCCAAAGCAGGAATTCTCTATTTATAGAGGTTTGGAGGATGCAATACCAGCTCTCACCAACCTTGGAACCATTCAAGCTCAGCATTTTCAAGACAATTTTGAAAAATTCAAACTTTGAAAACTTGAAAAAGTATTGGAAAAGCCCAAGTCTTCTTATGGGAAGTTGTTTGTTCTGGGGAACAGATGGTGCTAGGTTACAATACGTCTTGGAAGTGTGCATATAGAAGAAAAGGACATGAGGATAGCTGGAGAGTGGCATTGGGAAACAACTCTGATCTACCAATGACAGAAGTCCCGAGCGCTCGGGAGTGAAGTCCCAAGCGCCAATGATAGAAGTCCCGAGCGCTCGGGAGTGCTGCTGTTTTCTGCAATTTTGGATTCTCAACATTCCAGCCTCAGTTCAATGCCACAAATACATTCAGCTCAAGTCAGAAGGTTCCCAACATGTTCCCAGGGGATACAGCGGCTTCTGTCGCATGTTTTCTTGTGTATTCGTTCTTGTTTTTCGAAAAATACTAAAATTCCCAATGTTTTTTTACCCTTGGGCATGTCGAATTCCATGTAGCGCGTGTTTTATCGGATCCGGCAATGCGTATAAGTCACAATGTGCATTAGTGACTGTTTGGCGTATTCAAACGCGTATTGGCGCTCTTAGTTCAAATTTTTGTCGTCCAATCGGCTCGAAATCATCATTTTCAAGTGTATGTGTATGTCAACCATCGTGTCAAGGCTATTTTCGTAATTCTGGCAATCCTCGCAGGTCACGGCACTCACTTCCAACTATGCGATGCACTGGTTTACGATCAAAAGCTCAAAAATTGGCAGTTGTGTGTCGATGTTGAGTTTGCGTTCTTACTTTGACGGTATCGATTGAAATTCGCGTGCTCTTTACTTTCTTTCAAAGCTAGACTAGCATATTTCATAAAATACAATTCTATAAAGGAAGTGCGAACAAATAGAAAAAAGTGCAAATTTTCGTAAACAAATACGGTATCTACAATGAGCAAAGAAGGGAGTACACAAGCTGGGGCAAACACATGCCCAATCCTATCTACCGGGGCATGCAGGCCCGATCAAAACCAAGGCACGCAGGCCTGGAAGCTACAACTGTGCTGGCACGTAGGCCCATGCAAAAGAAAGGCTAGCAAAGCAAAAACCTAAAGCTCAACCCAGACGTGTCCTCTTCTGCTGGCGTCCCTCAGACTCAGAACTCTCAACATTGTCCTCGTCATCATCATCGTCATCGTCGGAAGGGCCTGAGGCAGTACTCGAGTCCGTAGACCCTAAAGCTCGTGACTCAAGCGACTCATCTGTCTCCTCCTCTGACTCCTCGCGAGTGGGTCTCCGCTGGGATGCTGCCTTGGGAACCATCTCAAACTGTCTCACCTCTGTCACGGACCGTGACGCCCTCTGTGTACCTCGGCCTCTCGTGCTGGTGGAACCTGGAAGGCTCACAGTGCCCTGTGGCTGTGTCCTAGTCGAGCGTCGTGGCTGCACCTGCATATCATGAGCATTCATTCATTTGATACATGTTCTAAATCCAATAAAAAGAATATGCATGCACTTTTCATACCTGAATAGCAACAGGTAGAGCAGGCTCAGGAACAGGTCTAGTCTGGAGGGTCCTCCCTTTAGCGCAATCCTTCAACAATTAGCGCATCCCCACCATTAGCATGATAGCCTTTTCCACCCATTCTTGTGGCACCTGCACGATGGTTCAAAGGTTAAAACAATAAGCGTAAGAAGCATTTGAAGCATGGAAAGAAGTGAAGTTGTGTTCATACCTAAGTAGGAAGCCGCATCGCCGGCTGCAAGAGGCATGGGATATCTAGCAACGCCCGTGCTCCAGAAGGGTCCCTCACCCCTATCGTCCACTCCAACGACGGTAGCCTGGCTGGAGTAGAAGTCTCAGCCATCTTTGGAACCTATGGACTGCCCCTCACCTTGGCCTGAGGAGCTGGCACCTCGCCCGCCAGCAGGAGGTCTAGCACCTCGCCCCCTGCCGCGTGAAGAGCGAGCGCCGCGGCCTCGCCCTCCGGTCTCACCTCCTGTCTCATCTCCAACCTCACCGCCAGTATCACCCCTAGCCCTCCTAGCCTCAGCCTCTGCTATCCGCCTCTCCAGCTCCCTCTCCACTCCCAAGCTTGTGGCTAAGCACCTATCCCGGTACGCTGCATAGTCCAGTGTGCACCGCAGATATCTTTCCAAATTAGTGTCTGGCACCGTGAACTGCTCCAGCTTGGCTCGAGTGTAGATCTCAGTCCTCTGCACTCGTGGAGGGAGTGGCCCTGGCACGATGAACTCTGGAGAACTGAGCAACTGTCGTGTCACCCGATCCCCCAGGTACCACTGCCAGCCCAGTGGGCACTCCAGCAGAACCCTGCTTCGCGTCAGCTCCCGGCTCCTCGGAAGAAAGTCAGCGTCCACTCTGGCCCAGCGGTCCCAGTGAACCTACATTCAGTTTTCTTGCATCAATAATCAAGAATTTCAGTTTCAAGAAAAGCATGAAAGGAAAGGAAGGTTGATGTTTATACCGTAACCCCGGTAATGCTGTCTAGCCAGCGTCGGAAAGTCGTCACTTGTCCACGCCACTCCTTCGCTCTCCTGTACTCCTTGCCCCATGCAAGTCCACGTGGAAGCAAGTTCGGGTTCGTGCAAGTATTCTCAGGTGGGAACATGCCTAAAACCTTGTAAGCCCAAAGCTGCATATTTTGGAAGTCGATTCAATTCAAATCAGAGCATATTCAAGTCAATCAATCAATCAAAGCAGTTTAAAGCAGTAGCATTGAGTCATACCTCAATCACCGTCTAGTATCCCCCAATGGTGTCTCCCACTCCGCGTGAGGTAGCCCCAAGAAAGCAGTAGAGCATGCACAGAGCAGCACCTCCCCAATCGTATCGTCCAGCCTGCTTTAGATCCACCAGGCCCGCCAAGTAACTGAGATGAACCCGGGACTGCCTGAGCGGGAACAGAGAAGCCCCGAACAGGTATAGCAAGTAGGCCCTGGCCATCTGGGCCACCTCAGCGTCATCCGCCGACTCGTGATCCCAGTACTTCGTGAACTGGCCATACTCTGCTACCCCTCCGCTATGGCGTGGGACCCGTCCGAGGAACCACTCCAGAGCTGTGTCATCCAAGTCTATGCTCGGGTCGAAAGGAATCGGCTCGCCTCCAACTTGGAGTCCTGTAATCGCTGCGAAGTCGAGAGGGGTCACTGTCATCTCCCCGAAGCGGAAGTGGAACGTGTTGGTGGTGTCCCACCACCGCTCCACCAGTGCTGTCATAACAGCACGATCCACTCTCACCGCCGTCAGCAGCTGGATGAACGGCCCGAAACCCACCTCCTCTACCAATTCCCGCACTCTCCGGGGCAACTCCTTGAAGTACTTCAGAGAACTGGCTGAGCCTCCGTGGCCGTAGATATTTTTAGTACGCTATTTCAACAGAGCAAAGAAATGGCATTAATAAGCAAGTGCAATATTTCACAAGGCAAGTCTAATTCAAGAGGTTAAACCAGTAAAGTTCATACCGTGGTCCACCCAGAGAAGATGTGTGAAGCCCGATCTCAGAGAAGCAAGTCCTCTGGATAATCCGTCTGAGCAGGGACGTAGCCGATCATCCCCATCGGCTCGAAGAAGTGTAATCGCGGAGCGTAAGTATCTGGTGTGAATCCAGGGCGCGCGCTAGCCAAGTAGGCCTTCGCCTCAGCCGCCGCGCTGACCCGCTCCTCAATCACCACCTCCTCCTCCAACCCCTGGTCATCCATCTCTGGCGATCCCGTATCTGCCGCCGTTATCCCTGCACCACTGAGCAATGCTCCTAACAATAGCGCTGGGGTCTGATCCTCCGTGGTCCTCGCACCCCTCAGCACCTCTGCAATCCCAGCGTCGAGGCCAAGGGCGTCCAGTATGTCTCGCGGTCTCGCAGTGTCCAAGAAATCTCCCTCCGTAAGTGGGACCGGGTGTGAAGCGCCGATCCCGCTATCTCCTCCCCTCGGCTCGGCAACAGTCGCCCTTAGTATCGGGGTCGCGACAACGCGGCTTGCCGTCACCACCTCATCGCCAGCCCCCTCCCTCCGCTCACCACCAGCCCGTTCTGCCGCCGCGAGCAACTCCTCTACCGTAGGAGTGTGAGGAGTGCCCGTGACGCCACCTCCGCTACCCGAGACCTCCATTTCGCTGCCCGGTGTATCTTTGCCGCTCGTGGCCAGGCCGCCGCTGCCTTCGCGTGCAACGCCGTCGTCACCCACTTCTCCTACCGCCGCCATGCCTCCGCTGGCACTCACTGACGCCTCTGGGCCTTCACCAATGCCACCCACCAATGTAACCAAATCCTCACCAACGACCCCCTCCTGAGCTGGTGTGACAGCACTGCCGCTGTCCACCTCCATCACCGCCACAGCCTCAACTACCGCCGCCGCCTCCTCGCAGTTGGGCAAATCCCCATCACCACCGCTGGCCATAACTCCTTCCCCTTCCCACAAAGCCTTCTTCCTTCTCCTTCGAATCTCTTGGCACACGATGGCCCACCGTAAGATCGAAGAGATTTCGAGATCTCCGATTCGATCCGTGACTGTGAGGATGAGTTTAGTTCATCTGGGGGTTTTGTTCGAGAGAGAGGAGAGAGAGAGATTGACCGAGAGAGAGAGAGAGATCGCCTGAGGGAGAGAAGGGTGCACGGTCCGTACTCTGGTTCTCGAGCGCTCTGGTATAAAGTTTAAACCCCAAATCAGCCGGAGAAGATGAAAAGGATAGTGGACCCCAGCCACGGTCTCGAGTGCTCGACGCCACTCCCGAGCGCTTGGGAGTGGTTCTGAGGGCTGAGATCTATCCTCGGCCTCCGTGCCAACCCTCCGTTGTCTCGTATATTTCTCACTTCTGAGACTTACTTGGCTTCTGCTTCCTTTTACAAAATCAATCTCAGTCCTGACTTCTTTCACGTCGAACGAGACCGCGAGAGGCAAACTTTAGTCGATGTTGTGATTTCACTCCCACCCTACGCAATTTGGTACCTTGTTTAATAGTCGATGGAAATTTGCCTATTTCAACATGTTTGCAGGTATTCTTACCTTACAGGCGCTATTTTATTCTGGTTCCATCCGCCAAACAGAGCAACAGGTGGACCCTTCATCATGTCGATCTTTCTCATGCATGCATCACACGTGCTTGCATTTTCCGTCCGCCAAACAGAGCAACAGGTGGACCCTTCATCGTGTCGATCTTTCTCATGCATGCATCACACGTGCTTGCATTTTCCGTCCGCCAAACAGAGCAACAAGTGGACCCTTCATCGTGTTGATCTTTCTCATGCATGCATTACGCGTGTTTGCATTTGCCCCGAAGAACTACACTGGTCTGATCCCTATAGAAAAGGGTACGTAGGCAGTCCGAAAGGACGCGACCTCACACATTGGATATGCCATTTTGCATTTGTTTATGGAATTAAGGGTTTGACGTGGCTCGAATTGGGCTGTCTCAATCTTTGGATGTCACTCGTATCCAGACATGATGCCGAGCGCCATCCAAAGAGGGGCAACTGTAGACACCCCAATTTGGACATTTTGAATTTCCTTAATTTGTGGCCCGGAGGCTCCCCGATGACGAATTTGGATTGAAACAAGCCCTGGACCGTTCAGGACAATGATTCTTGGAGGACTTTAAAAGGAAAGTAAAGAGTCAAAATCAGTCTCAAGCGCTCAGGAATAGTCCCAAGCGCTCCAAACTATTTTCAAAAGCTGGGATCTGACAAATTCTCGAGCGCTCGAGAATAAACTCCCAAGCGCTCGAGAGTGCTCCCGAGCGCTCGAGACTTCTGTGCTGCCCAATGGATGATGGAGCTTCCCCACTTCCCATGCAAACCATCATTACAGCCGTTGCAAACTTCAGACAACACTCCACCTCAGTCAAAGGGGAGTCAGGTCTGGAGATTTGTTTTTGATTCCAAATTGCATTTCCTAAAATGGGACCATAGGTTATTTTGCCTATATAAGGCCTCATTCTAGCTCAAACAGAAAGGAGAACTCTCTCTCCAAAAAAACCTCTTTGACTGTTCAAAGAGAGCCATTTTCCATACCTTTCAAAATTTCATTTTCAAAAGAAGAATAACTAAAAACTCAAGACATCAAGAAGATGGAGGAAGTTCAGACCATTTCCAGCCTCTGATCTTTTGAAGTTTTCATTTCCTTTTCATCTTTCAAAGCTTTTTCTTCAAGGAGCAAAGTCCTAGTCTAAAAGGTAGAAGTCTTCTACCTAAGTGTCAAGCAAGCAAAAAAAAACAAAAAAAGCAAGGGCTGTTTTCCTTTCTGAGGGAGGTCCCTCAGCCCTCTCAGTCTTTAATACTGAGCATGGGTTGAGAGACTTTCAGTGTAAAAACAAAAGCAAAGGGGTACAAATGCATTTTCTGTGCTAAGCCTACTGGAAGCACTCCCGAGCGCTCGGGACTACTCCTAAGCGCTCGAGAGTGACTCCAGTCATGTTTTCCTTCGTTTAAGCATTTAAATGGACATGCAAGAGTAATGAAATGTGTTTTCATACAGATCAGTTCTCTTGAGATGTGTTGGTGCAAAAGATCTTCATTTTTCAGAGAGAAGTGAAGAAAATCATTTTATTCAAGGACATGCAGAAGAGTGGGATTTAAGAATTTAAAAAGAGAAATTTTCATACTTCAAAAACACAAGATCTGGTGTACCAGCACATTACATTAAGTGTACTAGTGGGTTGAAGTCAGTTCTGGGGTGTAGATCACTCCCGAGTGCTCGGGTTCACTCCCAAGCACTCGGGAGTATCTGCATGCAGCTTCAGTCCATTCTTCTCCTAGTTTGATCCTCATACCGCCTTTGTATGTCGATGCATGCATCCCCTTTTGTCTCTTACAACTGTTAAACCATTTTTCAAAAAGGCAGGGATGCATGGCTTGGCAGAATGGGGGCTGTTCCTAGTCTATTAAGCTTACCTCACTCTACCAAGCCCTCTGTTGAGCCTGTAAAATGTTTAAGATGATTTTAGTTTGCATTTTTAGTGCTATATTCTGTTATGCTAACATGATCTGCAGGTTGAGTATGTGGTCCTCCCAAGCGCTCGGGAGTGCTTTCGAGCGCTCGAGAGTGGGTCAGTGACAGGATTTTCCAGTTTCTGTTATTTTGCATTCATTCATCATCTTCCATCATCCTTTGTACACATGCACATGCATGCACCCCTCTATACTTGATATACCTATGGATACCAGCTAAGTGACTTGATGAAACAAAATCTTTTGAAAATCCCACAAATGTTTAGTAGAGACCGATTTCGAATCGGGCGAGGGGGGTGCCGTAAAACCCTTCTCCCCTCGTAACATGGCTTCCGAACTCTCAACGAATCTCTGGTTTTTCATTCAAATCGATCATTTTCAGAATAAAACGGTTTCTCGAATGGCAAACCACAAATCCGGGTGGCGACTGTTCAAAAATTTTTCGATTCGATTCAAAACGGAGTTTTTCGGGCCGCCCCGATCCACCCGGGGCTGTGGTAGCCCACAGGTTGTAACTAGGAGAAGTGGTAGTTTGGTTCCTCCAACCAATCGGTTTGAAACTAATCCTACCTGTCATATAGGAATTCTAACCAAGAAATAAAAATTAAAAGGACTTAAATCTAATTATGACGGATTATTAAATAATAAGAAAAATTTTTAAAACAATCCAAGAATTGAATAAAGAATTTTCAAATATATAAACGATATTTTTTGTTGCAGAAAAATTGAAGTCGTTACATAAGCATTAACGAAATCCTTCCTCTTGTTTTTCTTTAGTTTATCTTCAAGGACCAAACAATGCCAATACTTTGGAAAATAAAGTGTGTTCGATGAGAAAGGAACATAAGCATCCTTTATTGAACGGTTGATGTGCATACCGGTGTTGTATTTATTTTTTATACATGTATATAGATAGAGTACTATACAACTTTTTTGACATGGTACATTTATTACTTGTACGGTTTTACTTTTTACTTAGACTCTACTATGACATATACTTCCTTCGACTCTTAAAAGAGTCCAATATTTTACTTTTGGATGTCCTTAAATAAATGTCTATTTTATAAAATTAGTTTCTAAAAGTTCGTATATTTTCTATTTTATCCTTAAAAGTAGATTTTATTTTAAAAAGTTAGTGGATAAAAGTGTACTCATAATGTTTCCATAGAGAGTAAATATGAAAAGTTGATACTTTTAGAATGTAATGATGAAATTTCCATAAAAAGTTGATTTACGAAGCAATACTCTTAAAAATGGATGGAGAAAGTAATATTACTCCCTCAATCCCTTTTTAAGCGTCCAGCTTAGTAACTCCAAGTCTCCAATTTCTTAAGAAAACATCATCATTATACCTTTTACATCAACTTTTACCTCCATCTTTTATAACTATCCTCTGTGAAGACATAATTATTACACTTTTACCCTAACTTTTCAAAGATGAATCTCTACTTGTAAGGGCAAAATAGAAAAGTACCTATTTTTTTCACTAATTTTAAAAAATGGAAGCAAAACACACACACACACACTCTCTCTCTCTCTCTCTCTCTCTCTCTCTCTCTCTAGACAAGCGATTCCCCTTCCCTAGACACAGATTAGGGTTTCATTGCTCGAGGGGTGAGGCGTCGCCTCTCCTTCTTCCTCCTCGTAGGCAGTTTTTCCATCCCTTTCCCTTCCCCCCTCCTCTACGCTGTAACCCTCCCTCCCCTTTCATCTTCTCGTTTCCCTTCTTACTTTGCCACTCTTCTGACGAGAGCCCACTGTTTTTGCTACTGAGTGTCTTCCCAGTTTTGGCTTAGCAGCTCGTGGATCTTATTTGGTGTTAGGATGTCACTTGAGTTTCCGTTGGGCCCAATGGTGGGCGGTTCTACGACGTGGAGGTGGAGGAAAGGTGTTCTGCTCTCTACCCTTATGATAGTCCTATGATGGTGTTTCTCTCACCGGTTTCACTACTTGGGGAAACTGGATCTAGCTTGACGGTGTCATGGTGGTGGTTCAAGTTCTGGGCTACAGATGATGTGGTGGTCGGTGTCTGGGTGGTGGTCAGATTTGGGTTGGAGGTGGCTCGTGTTGTGTTTTTTGGTTTTGTTTTTTGCAGGTTTTGTTGGGTGGTGGTAGTGGAGGCATGGTGTGGATTTGCGGTGCTTTAGTAGTGGCATGGAGGCAGAGGAGGTTATTGGATTCTGATTTGGTGCCTTGGCATCAGGAGGAGGAGCATGGTGATGGCTTCTGGCGGCAGCTCTATCAACGATAGCTACTGGCGGCAGGAGGTTGGGATGCGGGGTGTTTGTGGCTGGCAACTATCAGAGCATTTTTGGGACCGACGACATACGGCGGGTTCACGGCAGTCCTCGCGGTGGCAGCGATGGCATTTTGGATCTTGATTTGTTGAAGCTATTCGGCTGCTCACTATTTAGGGTTCTATTTGGGCTTAATTGTATGGGATTTTTCCAATTAGCTGGGCTTATAGGCCTTTTAGGTATTTGGATCTTAATTTTTTGGGTCTTATTCCATTTTATTTGGGTTTTAGGTTTTTTAGGAGTTTGGGCTCGTCCCATTGGGTCTTTTTTTTGTGGGTCCTTCTATAATCAACCCATTGGGTTGATAATAATGCCTATTATTTTATAATATAAATCTACATGTCTCAAAAGAAAGAAAGTTGGACAGGAACTAAAAGCCCATGTGGTTCCGTAAATGTCAGTTGTACTTTTTATTTTACCTAAAAGCCAACTTTGCCCTTATTTGTTCACCTTTACTTTTTGTTGTTGCAAGTCCACGGCTACCCCTTTTTTTTTTTTAATATTCACGGCTACTTTTTGCTTTTTGTTTTTTTTATAAAAGTGCCCATATTATCTTATGCGCACTTCAACTAATCATGGTGGCCTAATTCCACTGCCCTGTATGGGCTAACCACAAAAAAGTTAATAGCACTTGTGAGATTTCGAACCTGATACCTTAGAAGAAGCAAACCCTAAGTCTCAAACTTTATCTACTAGGCCAACCCCTCAAGGTTTACTTTTATCCTTTCTTTTTCTTTGTATTTATTGACTTCTTTATGCCCTTAAGAGTGATTTTTTCAAAACTAATCACAAAATGCATAAAATTCACCAAATCTTATACTAAACTATTCAGGGCTTTAAATCCATACAAAAATCGTACATTTCCAACATCAATAGCAAGGCATATACAAATATAAAACGGAAAGTCTAGGCACACCGCATGCAATGCGGTGACCGGTCCACCGCACGCCTTTTGGGGCCCACAAAAATACAGAAAAATATTAGTAAATTTTAAAATAATATTTTATGGGGCCCTATAAAAAATTAGCTCCAATGGATATCGGTAGGTATGTTTTTTGAATTTGTAGGAGCAAAACTGCTCAGTTTCATAGTTTTCGCCCCTATATTTTAACCATATTTTTAATATATAAACGGTCACAAAAAATTAAGTGCTCAAATTTTCACTCCATTTGAATCGGTGCGAAGATCTTGTCAATGTAATCAGAATAACAAGATCTTTGCACCGATTTAAACGGAGTGAAAATTTGAGCATTTAATTTTTTGATGCCGTTTATATATTAAAAAATATGGTTAAAAAATTAAGTACTTCAATTTTTAATCCGTTTGAACGGGTGTGAAGATTTTTTTATTCTGATCATATTATTCCAAAGAGACATAATCAAATTTGTGTCTAGGGCTCTCATAATCACGTTTCTGCTTAATAGGATTGCAAATTGATGGTTTTGATTTTTTTAAAAACTAAAATGGCAACGTTTTAGGGGCTGGGGGTTGTAAACGGGTTTTGGGGGGAGGGGGGTGGAGCCGGGGGTAATCCGGAAAAAGTGCTGTGGGGTCGGGGGAGTGGGGTGTCGGGGGGAATAGAGGGAAGGGAAAGAAGGGTTATTTTTGTCATTTAAAGAGACAAGCCTTCACCTGCCAGAACTCTGTCTGAAATCGTACAAAAGTTAAAAGCAATAGTCAGCCCAAAGGGCTGACGGTAGAATTCTCCTTTTTTTTGTTTGCATCTTGTCAATCAAGGGATTGGGTCTCGGACTCAGTATTTGTGTTGTTCTCCTTATCCTATTAGTCTCTGTACTTTGTTCAAAGATTAATAAAAAAAATTGTCGTTCAAAATTTTTTTACAAAATAAACACTTATTAAAAGACAGCGCAAAATAAAATACAGGACTTTAATAAAGGAACGAATGGAGTAGTATAAAGATTCTGGTTGATCAGAGGGAGTGGAGCTAAATAGGACTACTCTAAATCCTTTATTGAAGGTAGACGTGCATAATAGCGTTCTATGTATATTTTATACATGTAATGTATACCGATAGAGCTGTATGCAGCCCCAAGGTTAATCAAGTTGGTTGGTGAGTTTGCTCCCATATAATTGATCAGGGTTATACTATTGAGGTCACACCGCAAAAAAAGAAAGAAAGATGTATTGGGAATTCTCTAATCTCAGCATGGATGATCTGTCTCTAATTGGACCGGGAATAGAATTAGACGAGGTGCGCATAAGCTGGCCTGAACATCCCTGACCATCGAACAAAAAAAAAAATAGCCCTACTAACTTCCGTCCACTAGGTAGAGATAATATGCAAATAAGTTCGAATATTAATACATATCTCACATATATTAACATATTTTCACAGATACAATTACACTTTTTTTAAATATCTATTTACTGTAGTATAAGGCATATAATTGGGTGTACTGTGTTTATAAGACCAATTATATGTAATAGTACGTAGATAGTAATGGTTCCAGTAGTCTGTAATAGGTTAGGTTACAAAGTCTATGTTGTACAGTACAAGGCAATCATATGTGTTACTATGCGATGATGTAGGCAGTGACGCAGGGTACCTTTTCTTACGCCTATAAAAGGAAGGCCTCCCCCCCGTCTGTAAACCAAGTTAGCAATCCAGTAATAATCAGTGCTTTCCTATTATATCTTGTGTCCTGTGTTCTCTCTCGATCCTAACCTACTTTGTGTTTGTACCCACTTCGTGTCTGTAAATTTGGTATCAGAGCCATGTCTTCCTTTTTAGCTTAAACCCCTCTCTGAGAACTTCGTATTCCAAAATTATTTCAAATCTTTTTCCAAAAAGAAAAATTGAAGCGTATGCTCTGTGGTTGCCTTTTAAGGATCCTCCACATCAGAAACTTCACTAACTATTTTGATTGAAAAATTTCTGTATCAGTGGGTTAAAAATACCTTGAGACTTTGGCCATTGAGCGGTGTGTCTCGGTTTATCTACCCTAGTATACAGAATTTTATTAATCAAAATTGGTTAAAGTTCTCACATTAAAAGAAAAAGATTTGTTGTATGAGGAAACGAAGAACCCCGATTTTTCCTACTAAAAATGAATCGCTTGTTTTACCACCTATTCCTCTGCTACTTCATCCCTCGTACCTTCTAGCTCATCTACCAGTAGAAATTTCACTTCTTCTTCCAATCTTGAGTACTTATATGAGTTTGAGTATCTTCCTGATGACAGTAAGGTTCCCCTTACTGATCTTCCTTTTCTAAACCCATATAATGCTTTTGTCCGTCCACAAACCTCTGTAAAAAAAACCGTCACCCAACTTTTTTCCACAAAGCGTCCAACCTCAGTAAATGAGTATGTCCAAGCCTCTAAATTTGATCAGTGTTTCATTGCAGCTACTGAGGCTGAACAACTTTTACCCCTCGAAATCCCGGTTGATTTGCCCCGTATTTGGCAACAACAGGGGTTTACGCACCTCCACTTTGGAGCAATTAGATTAGCCGTCACTTTTCATGGCCGAAAAGGCTTGCCTGTTACCTCCAGAATTGCTCTGGTGGACACCAGGTTCATGCAGTACCAACATGCGTGCATCGCTACAGTTCAAACCACCTTGAATGCTGGAACAGTGATCTTTTCCTTTTATCCAAATTTCAACATGCCACTGGCAGATCCTCATCTGCTAACAGCCCTGAAAGTTCAAGTCCAAATTGGTGGTGCCTCCCAAATCTCCACTACATATGCAGCAACCCTCCACTACCAAATGGCCTATCATCTTTAGAACCATGCTTTTGACATGTCTTTACCTTCTCCACAGATGAAGTCCTTTTCCTAACCGTAAACGCACCTCACCAAGCTTCTTGCGTCCATGTCCCACGCCAAATTTCTCGACCTGAACTTCTTAAGCTTCTCCCAGAATCTTGGGTTACAGCTTACGAGAAGAACCACCAAAAGCCTATACCTGTTCAATCCTCAAATCCACTTTTCATTTCAAAACGTGATGGTACTGTGGAAATTTCTTTCCTAAAAGAAACCTCTGCCTCGTCTTCCACCCATCCGGTTATCTTTCCTTCAAGGATTGATATGTTTGTTGATGGCTCCAGGCCTGAACCTCCAATTAAATATTTTCAATCCAGTGGCCTTTCGGTCTTCTATTTCAAAAATCCAGAAACAGGTCATTGTTATTTTGATACCTGTAACTGTGATGAGTGTCTTGACGATAGTCTTCTAGACGATGATGAAGACTTTGAAGAACCACCTTCACTAAGCCCTCCTTCACCTTCTACTCCTTGCAAATCCCCACCTTCTCCTCAACCTCCATCTAAAAATGACCCTTCAGCACAACCCAGTGGATGTTTTATGTTCACTAAATCAGATTTTCCTCCCTTGGAGTATCATAACCCTCAGGAAAGAACCACCCATCGTCACAAAGTTCCAGACTCAACTACCATTCTCCCTTATGGTAGTACCAAAGCAGTATCAATAGCAGAAGCAACGATAGATTGGCAATCAGCAAACTCTCTGGCACAAAACAAAATTCTTCAAAGGATTGCTCACTCTCAGCAAAATTTGGAGAATGTTGTTCATAAGAAGTTGTCATCTTTGGAACTTCATATCAGAGATTTGCAGCAGAAAATCCAACAGGTTCACCAAGAACTTCTTCAGATGGCATATGCTAATCAGGCATTCTCAGCAGCTTTTTACCAAAAGGATGCTGAAATGAAGCATTTGAAGAATCAGCTCCAATCCCTTCAAGCTCAGCAGTATTCTCAACAGAAAAGCCCGTTTGACATGTTCTCACCTTACACTCAACAAAGTTTTTCTGGGTATCCTTAGATGTCTCAACCCTTACCTATAACTCCTACCTCAGGATTTGGTGAATCCAGCTCAAGTATCTTTGGGAGCTCGTCAGCTTTCCTTCCTCCACCCAAAAGACCATCTCCACCAAAACTTCCTTTTCCAAAGCCCCAAATAAAACCTGTCCAACTTCCTTCAACTCTATCTCCACCATCCACCTCTACCTCTGCTCCTCCTAAACTATCTGACCCAAATTCAAAATCTCCTCAGTTAATGGTCCAGCCAACTTCCAACAATCCAATATCCACTCTCCTAAATACCCTAGCCACCATACCTGAAACCCCATCTCCATCTCCTAAACCAACCATTGAGTCTGATTCAGATTCTGAATCTACTCACTCTATGCCAACTCCTTATGTTTTCATGATGAACCCTGAAAACCCAGAAGAAAATATTGAAGACCCTATCATTGAAGAGGGTCCTGAGTTTGAAACACCTCCTGAAATTCCAACCTTTGATTCCTTCTCACATTCCAATATCCACACCCAAGGTTTTTCCTTTGATACCATTCTCCCATCAAAATGGTTGGATAAACTCTATGAGATTCATGCTTGGTGCACTGCTGCTATGCTTTCCCCTAATACTATGCTTAGTACTATCATTACTAAGTGTACAGCAAAATTTCTTGGCCGTCTCCGTCAATGGTACATGGCTCTCGGTGAATACCGACAGCTACAGCTTAAGCAACTGCCAACTCTTGGTCAGTTCATCTCAGTTCTGCATACTGAGTTTCTTGGAGATCATAACAATACGAAAGAGTTCGTTCGAGAAGAATATCTCAGCATGAGATGCTGTTCATTCAAGCGAAAAGATCTGGAGATCCATTATGACCGTATGTCCCAACGGTTTTATCTTCTCAACAGTATGGATGATGTCAATCTCAAGCAAGCTTTTCTCAATTCCCTTCCTGAACCATTGGGAGATGAGATGACAAGGTTGCTTCAAACAAAAGGATTGACGTTGAATGCAACATCTCTTGGCGGTATTTATCAGCACTCTTTGATTGCCCTGGAGAAATTGTGCAATCATCAGAAATTCCTCAGAACTCTTGAAGAACAGGGAAAATGTAGGGGGAAAATTCCAGACAGTGTTCAGAACGACACTGAATAATAGCAGTTGCACGTGCTACCTCACCGGAACCCTAATTTGCTGCCTGAACCCTAGCCTGCAAAATAGACAGGGGTGAGCGCACCTTTGCCTCTCGTGGCAAAGGCCCTCCGATGCTAAAGTCAGTATCACGTACTTATGATCAAAAACTCGATTAACAGCAGAATACTGCAATATGAATACGGAATATTGCGTACCTTTACCTCTAGGTTCACCTCGTATTTATAGATTCACAGCTACTTGCTTTCCAAGCATCCTTGTTACCCTAGATAGGAAACCCGGTATCCCTTGGATTCTCATTCCCTAAATCGCTTGTTTCCTTTTAGACCATTAAGGAACCTTTCCCATGATGGACCGTGGATTCCATTCCCGTTGGGTATTTCGTCCAGATTCTGTTTCCTTACTGAGTACTGCCATTCTTGGACCACTCCGGAGCGTCCTCCAGAATGCTGCTCTTGTTCGGCTTCCTTATTGCCGAACAGCTTACCTGGACTAGTGACTTCTCATGTCACTTTACCCGGTCTAGCAATTCCTCGTGCTTATCGAAAACATGCCCCTGTTCGGTTAGATTGGGCCAAAGACATCTCATGTCTCTGTCCTTTATTGCCGAACAGATCATATGGTCCTAATGACCCCTTCTGTCACCGGCCTTTAACCACTGCCCGGCGGCACTTCTTATTCAACGGCTCACGTGATCCCCGAACATCACATGTTCAGTTACTACTTTCGTCTGTTCGGGATTACCTCCCTACAATTGCTCCCCAGTTTTGCCCTTATACCACTGTTCGGGGGTATGGGGTGAAACTTAAAACCGATGTGTAAGTATCTTGGTCCTGGTGGGGTATAATCATTCGTGTCTCTCGAAGTCTTATTTTTGGCGGCTTCAGTCATTATTATTTCGGAATAAGGGTCGCACGTGGCGTATCTCGTACGCTTTTCATTTAATTCGACTGGCGTCTTAGATAACGGCGTAAGACCGCCAACTATTCGACCCCTTTCTCCCCGTTACCTTTCATGTAACGGAGTTAAAGGAGACGTTTCGTCTCCGTTTCTCTCCTTTATACCCAAAAAAAGGGGATTTTTTGGGTTTTCACCCTCTCACTTTCGATTTCGTACTTCTCTCTCTAAAGAACCAGGCGGAAGCACTTCCTCATTCTTCCGCCATCGCCGTCGTCTGCAGTTCGACTCCCTTTCCAGCAGTTGCCATATCTACGTCGTAAGATTTCCATTCTTTTCTTCCTTTTTCGTGTTTTTTGCTCTGAGATCCCGTTCTCAGATTCTGTCGAGTTCTAGGGTTCTTCTTTTTTTTGCCACTCGAACCCTTTTTCCGTTTTATTCAAAGCTTCTTTGAGTTCATCCATGGCGGACGAAGGAAATAGTGGACCCAAACCAGGCAAATTTAGGAAACTCTGCGAAACCCCCGCTGCAACGACAGCTTTTAGGACAACTTACAACATTCCTGATAATGTAGTACTCGAACTGGCCCCTTTAGGCGCAGAGAGGAACGCATGTACTTGGGAACGTACTTGCATCCCTATTGTTGCCATTGTCGAGGGTGGAGTTCGTTTTCCCCTTGACCCGCTCCTTCGCCGTGTGCTAAATTGGTATCGTTTTAATCCCATGCAAGTGTCCACCAATTTTTTCAGACTGGTGATGGGTATCGTAGCCCTGAATAGGATCTCAGGAACCCAAATAGGCATCTGGGACCTCCAATGGTGGTACAGCATTGTGCTGAACCCCGAATACAACACCTATTATTTCAAAGTGAGGAAAGCAGAAAAGCGCCTCGTGCTTAACCTGCCTGACTCCGCCCGTGATCACGAGATGGACTTCCTCTATGTTACTGGAGCCTTCGAGCCAATAGGAGAGGATGGCCAAGTGGTGGGCTTCACTGCCCTCACGCTTGGGGCTACCCACGTATGCTCCTTATTTTGATTTGTGATTCTCCCCTTTACTGCTTTTTGATAGATTATTTCGCATTTCTGACCCCGGCTTACTTTCATTTCTGTAGCGGACAACGCTAATAAGCGTCCACGTCTTGAACCCAGCTACGTCCGAACAGCCGAGATCAACAGGATCCTCAGATACACAGGAGAACCAGGAACACCATCAGCTGGTCGGGGTCGAGATGCAAGTGTCTTGTTGGGCTACGATCCTTCCTACAAAGGTTTTATTGACAGACGGCTTGCTAACCCAAGCTCCAGCGCAGCATCAGCATCAACCGCTCCCCAGCCCAGAAACTCAAGATCCAGTGCTGTGGTCACCGTTGCCGGACAACCAGGACAAATTTCACTCCCCGAAGGTGTGCCATTAACACGTGTGGTGAACAGAAGGTCATCTCAAAGACAGGCTGCTCTACAGAAACAGACCGAGCAGCCAGTTATCATTCGTGATACCAGCCAATCTTCTTCTTCTGGTTTCCGCATCCCCTCCACACTCAGGTACCATGTCCCATCAGCCTTTGAACCTCAGCTCTCTCCTCACCGTCTCCTCTCGGGGACGTGGTGCCTCCAGCAGGGTGGCATCAACTGGTCTAGCCCCCCCACCGCCTCGTCGTACTAGGGGGGTTTCAACACGATCTTCTTCTTCCCCTCGGGAACGCGACAGTTCCCTTGAGGGCCGAGATGCTCATCGGGACAAACGTCCCAGAAATCAAGGGGCTGGGGACTCTGTTCCCCAAGCTGCAGTATCCAACTTGGAGACCCCCTCCCCAAACACACAGGTGACTCATGAGGTCTGGATCCCTCAACTCATTAGAGGCGACCGTCCAGTCAATATTGGGGACAGCGCTAGTTCCTCAGAGACCGCACTGGCCCTAGCACAAGGGCTACTGCTACCCGTAGATATGCAGAAAGAAGTCACGTCTCCTCCTGACTGGCTGGTTTCCACGGGGCTCGTTAGTGGAATCAAGGTACTTGAGATTTTACTCTTAACCCCTTCTGCCTTCGTTTGTAGGCTGCTAATCGTAACTTAATTCTTGATACTCAGTTTATCCAAAAGATGGTCACGCTAGGCCAGAAATTTCAAGACGCTGAGTCTGAGAGAACCAGGCTTATGAATGAAAACACCAAGCTGCTCCGAACAGTTGCTCGGTTGGAGAGTGAGAGGAACAATGCGAAGTCGGACTATGAAGAAGCAAGAGAAAAACTCGCAACTACCAATGATAGCCTTAATCAAGCTCTGGCTGAGATCGACAACTCCAAGAAGGTTGCCTTTGAGGATGGATACAAGAAGGGCTTTGACACTGCCACAGCAAGTTACGTGGAGGCCATCCAAGATCAGATCTGGGCTGCTGGATGGGAGGCGTGCCTGACAAAGATTGGCGCTACAGAAGACTGCCCTCTATGGGTAGAAAATGACTAGCCAAGTACCCGCGTAGCAGCCTCTCAGGATCACATGGAGCAGGAAGAGGACGACGTCGAGCATCAAATCGACAATTTTGTCGACACAAACGTGAGTGTGCAGGTGGAGAACCATGAGGTTCCTGCCGAACAAGCTTCCCAGGAGACTTTAACCGCAGCTGTCAATTTGGAAGAAGAAGATGCTGTTGTCGGTAAGTCTGACACTGGAGCTAACACTGATGTCCCTGACAACACCCCTCCAGAAATCCGAAATCTGGATTGACACGGTAAGCCCCCCCTTCTCCTAGAAGCGATAGTACTGCTGGTCCTGCGTGACCGTGATTTTCCTGGCCCTGCGTGGCATCAGTACAATTAACTTTTGGTAATACAGGTATTCGGCCCTGCGTGGCAAAACACTTGCTCTATGGTGCCCATTCCAAGGCCTATTTATGCTGCTTGGTCCTTCGTGGCCTTACAACACTGGTGGTATTTCGTATCTTGTTACGTATATCTGTTTAGGCACTTGTAATCAGATTCGTATGTCTATCTGAATTTTTGGATTTAGAATCTACTAAGTATTTCATGCTTAGTTTGTCTAAATTTCTCGTATTTTAGATACATATATAAAACGCAATTTCGTTATGTTTCTCTCCAAGTATTTCGTACTTGGCGTGTCTAAGTATCCTCATACTTAGCAAGTTTCACGTACTTGGGTGATCGTATATTCGTACGTCCTGTTTAAGTTTCTCATGCTTAATCATCACTAAGTATCACGTACTTTAAGTAATTGCTAAGTATCTCGTACTGTGACTATTTCGTACTTTATAAAGTTCAATATGAGTGAAACTTTAGTACAAGTATTTCGTACTTGTATATTTCATCACAAGTGTTTTCGTACTTGTAAATACCAGTGCAAGTGTTTCGTACTTGCGTATTTTCAGTACAAGTATTTCGTACTTGTATATCTTATCACAAGTGTTTCGTACTTGTAGATTTCACGTATTTTATAAGTTTCACGTACTTAAATAAGTTCTCATATGTTAAATTCGTCTTTCGTACCCTGATTGAAACGTATATTCATACGTAGCAAGACAATCATTCATGCCAAAACAGCCATGCCCCCTGCTCCCCAATACGAATGAGGGGAAGCAGAAGCCTTTATTCGTATTTAAAGACAAACATATGTTAAAAACAAAACTACTACTAAATCATTATTTCTGAAAAATAGAGTTTTATTCATAATCCCCACATAATCACTCAATCCTAACACAGAATGGTAACATAAAATTGAAGTCTTTCAAACAAAGAACTTCCTGAGGTTGTGGACATTCCATGGCCGTGGCACTGGGTTCCCGTCCAAGTCTGCCAAACGGTAAGCCCCAATGCCCACAATCTCAGTAACTCGATACGGGCCTTCCCAGTTAGCCCCCAATTTGCCCTCGTTGGCCACCTTGGTGTTACCGAGCACCTTTCGAAGTACAATGTCTCCAACACCAAACTCGCGTGGGTGGACATGCTTATTGTAGCCCTTCATTAACTGTTCCTGATAAGAGGCCAGATGTACCAGGGCCCTTTCCCTCCTTTCTTCACCGAGGTCAAGCTCTATTTCGAGAGCTCTGTCATTGCCCCCACTTTCAACCAATGCAGTCCTATTGGTTGGAAGGCCAACTTCTAATGGTATAACTGCCTCTGTACCATACGCCAATGAATAGGGGGTCTCTCCCGTAGACCTCCTAGGTGTTGTTCGATGTGCCCAGAGTACTAACGGCAACTCATCAGGCCACTTGCCCTTTGCTTTATCCAACCTCTTCTTGATCCCGTCAAGAATGGCATTGTTCGATGCTTCGGACTGCCCATTGCTCTGAGGGTAGGCCGGGGTAGAGTAATAATTCCTTATTCCATATTGGGCACAGAAAGCCTTGAACTTCTTTTGAAACTGCGACCCATTGTCAGTGATCAAAGAATAAGGGACCCCGAAACGGGTAATGATACTCTTCCAGACAAACCTCTCTATCATAGGTTCAGTAATTTTAGCCAAAGGCTCAGCTTCAATCCATTTCGTGAAGTAGTCTGTTGCTACCAGCAGGAATTTTCGGTTCCCAGTAGCCTTGTGAAGTGGACCAATGATGTCCATCCCCCATTGAGCAAATGGCCATGGACTAGTCAAGGGCACCAGATCTTCGGCTGGTGTTCTAATCATCGGTGAGAACTTCTGGCATTTCTCACAAATCTTTACATAAACCTTTGCATCTTCCTGCATATGTGGCCACCAGTACCCCTGTGTGATTGCTCGGTGGGCGATGGACCTGCCCCCAGCATGACTCCCACATGTTCCTTCATGAATCTCGCGGAGGAACTTCTGCACCATCTCGGGGTGCACGCAGAGCAGGTATGGTCCAGTAAAGGACTTTCTATATAGTTTTCCTTCTGGGGACAGCCAGAACCTAGCGGATTTGGTTCCGTTTTGTGGGCCTCTTTTTTGTCAGTAGGAAGTGTCCCGTCTCGTAGGAATCCCACAATTGGATCCATCCAACTTGGCCCCTGGTTTACGTCCAGGACCATTTCAACACTCTGGCCAATGCTCGGCTGGGTCAGGTAATCCACTGCTACCTTCCTCCTGAATTCTGTGGGTCGGCTGCAACCAACCAAGCCAAGGAATCCGCATGGAATTTTGGCCGGAGCTTATCTGTTCAATTTAAACCTTTTCGAAGGTGTCGACAAATCCTTGGTTGCTTCCACGTAAGCCGCCATTTTCTCACTCCGGGTCTCGTATTTCCCGGACAGTTGACGTACCACCAATTGTGAGTCACAGTAGACCCTTACCTTTTTCGCCCCCAAAGTTTTTGCATTTTTAAGGCCGATCAAGAGTGCTTCGTATTCTGCCACGTTGTTTGAAGCGTTGAATCCTAGCCGGACAGAGAGCTCTAACATGACTCCCTGGGGAGGGAACAGGACGATGCCAGCACCAGAACAGGAGTTACACGCCGAGCACTCGACAAATAACTTCCATTCTTCGGTGTTCTGTTCGGCTGATACCTCACTTCTTTTGTTCGGGGTCCCCGTCCGGCGCTCCTTTCTCGTAGGAGGCTGGGGGGCTACAGAAGGAGAAAACTCTGATACGAAATCAGCCAACACCTGGCCTTTAATCGCAGTGCGTGGTTGATAATTGATGTCGTACTGGCTCAACTCAACGGACCAGGTGGAGATTCTTCCCGAGAAGTCTGCTTTTCGTAGCAAAGACTTCAGTGGATATTCAGTGTAGACTACCACCTTGTGGCTCTGGAAGTAGTGGGGTAATTTCCTTGTGGCTGTCCTCAAAGCAAGGACCAATTTCTCAACGGGCAGATATCTCGTTTCTGCGTCTAAAAGCGTTTTACTCACATAGTAAATTGGAATTTGTTCAGTCTCCTTATTCCTTAACAGAACCGCACTCACTGCATGCTCAGAAACCGCCAAGTACAAAACCAAGGTCTCACCTGGTTCTGGGGTTGATAGGAGCGGGGCAGAAGCCAGGTATTTTTTTAAGTCCTGGAAAGCCTGCTCACATTCTGCTCCCCACTCGAATCCTTCTCTATTCTTCAACAATTGAAAGAACGGTCTGCACTTGTCGCTCGAACGGCTAATGAATCGGTTAAGAGCTGCAACCATTCCAGTCAATTTTTGGACTTCTCTCGTTGTCCTAGGGCTCTGTAGCCCCTGCAAGGCTGCTATCTGGTCAGGATTTGTCTCGATCCCCCTTATGGTCACCAAGTGGCCTAGAAACTTTCCAGAGCCCACTCCGAATGCGCACTTCGAGGCGTTGAGCTTTAACTTGTACTTCATCAGGATTTCGAAGGCCTCTTTGAGGTCTGCTATGTGACCATGTTTGGCTTTGCTTTTCACAACCATATCGTCTATGTAAACCTCCATGGTTTTGCCAAGCAACTTCTTGAACATAATGGTTGCCAGCCTTTGATATGTTGCCCCTGCATTCCTCAATCCAAAAGGCATTACAGTATAACAGTACAACCCCCGTGGTGTGATAAAAGATGTTTTCTCCTGATCTGGCTCAAACATGGCGATCTGATGATATCCTCGGTATGCGTCGAGGAAACTCATCCGCTCGTATCCAGCGGTCGCATCTACCAACTGATCTATTCTTGGGAGAGGGAAGCTGTCTTTGGGACATGCTTTATTCAAGTCCGTGAAGTCTACACAGACACGCCATTTCCCATTCTTCTTCTTCACTACTACAGTGTTGGATAGCCATTTCGGATAATAAACTTCTCGTATTGCCTTGGCTTCCAGCAGGCGATCCACCTCTTCAATGACAGCATCGACGTGTTGGGTAGCTGCCCTTCTCTTTTTTTGGATCACGGGCTTATGCTGGGGGTCTACGTTTAAGTGGTGGCAGGTCACTTCTGCATCTACTCCAGGCATCTCCTCTGGTACCCATGCGAAAACATCGACGTGTTCATTTAAGAAACTCACCAATTCGGCCTCTTCCGTTTCTGTTAGTGACTCCCCAATCAGAAAATATCTCTCCGGATCAGTCTCGTTGATCTGTACTTTCTTCAAGCCTTCCACCACTTTCTCCACTGGATTCCTCCCGAAGTCCTCGATAGTCGATTGATCAGGTACTTCTACTGTATGGACGTTATGGGCCTTTGGCATTTTCTTGATGATTGAGATCAAACATTGCTGTGCCGCCTTTTGGTTTCCCCTGATTTTTTCAATTCCATTAGACCCCGGGAATTTCACCATCTGGTGGTAAGTAGAAGAAACAGCCCTCATTTTGTGTAACCAAGTGCTCCCTATAATCGCGTTATAGGAAGGTGGATGTCTACAACCGAAAAGTCAGTTCTCAGGACTACCGAACTCGCATTGCAGACAGGAGGGTTATCTTTCCTGGGGGCCAAACCGCCTTCGCTCCAATCCTACTAAGGGTGTCTGTGGATCGCTCCAACTGGCTGAGTCAAACCCATCCTTTTGAATGCTTCATAGTACAATATCTCTGTACAGCTTCCTGAGTCTACTAGGATCCTCTCGATATCATACTCCCCAATTCGTAGGGTTATGACCAAGGCATCGTTATGGGGCACCTGGACTTCTTTCAAGTCTTCGTCTGAGAAAACTAGGCCTTCGTTGCCTACGTCATTCTCTCGCCCTCTCTTCTTTCCCAACCTCATGACATGTTGGTCGTGTTTGATTTGTCTTTGGAGCAACCTCACCTCATTTCTCGTATAAGGCACGGCCAACCCATGTATCATATGGATTACTCCTTTAGGATTCTGTTCGTAATCCAACTCCTTGGCCTTCCCCTTATCCTTGGGATCCTCCTGGATGAATTCTTTAAGGTAGCCCCGAGAGACCAAATCGTCGAGGTGCCTCTTAAACATCTCGCAGTCTTCAGTCATGTGACCCCAGTCTTTGTGGTAACTGCAATGCTGATTCGTAGCACGTTTCGCATCCTTATCTCCTCCCTGAGGCTGGGGCCATTTGAAGTAAGGCTGATTCTTAATTCGATAAAGAATCCTGTAGATGGGCTCCTTCCAAACTGTAGTAATTGAAAAGAATGACTTTGGGTCAGGAGGTGGCCTCTCTCTGTTCGGCTCTCTCTTAGCCTGCCCGTACTCCTTTCTTTCCTTGTATGTTTTAGGCTCTGGCTTATCCGCCTTCTTCGCATGGCCCCTAGACTGCTCGGTACCAAGCCTGCCATCTTCTCGTAGTATATCGTCCTCGTTCCTGGCATGCTGCTCAATCCGCTCCATCAACTGTGCCAGCGTGCTCACCGGACTCATGTTCAGGGACTTCCGTAGTTCCCCCCGAACAGGCAACCCAGTTTTAAACGTAGCTATAGCGTATTCCTCGCTGCAACTTTCAATCTCGTTGAAAGTTTCCCAATACTTTTTGGCGTAGTCTCTGATCGGCTCGTTCTCTCCTTGTTTCATAATTGAGAGGCTCTCGAAAGTCTTAGGCGGTTTCCTGCTCGTTAAGAACCGAGCAGTGAATTCCTCGGCTAATTGCCTCCATCCTCGTATGGTGTTCGGCTCCAATTTATGGAACCAAGATAAGGCCACCTTTCCCAGACTCGACGGGAACATCTTGCACATGATCGCGTCATCGCCATCATGCATGAACATTGCCTGTTGGTAATGTTGTATGTGTGCCACGGGGTCAGCATTAGTCTCATATGGGACGAAGGTCCCGTGCTTCACCCAGCTTGGTAACCTTGCCTCCTTCAATCTCTTCACAAAAGGAGAAGAGGCTATGTTGCTAAGAGCCTTCCGTGCTGCTTCTCGTGTAGACACGGTTGCCTCTTCTTGTCCCTTTGCAGTCTTAGCAGCATGCCTCTCCCAATCGGAATCAGGTCTCTCATACCTGTCCCTGTGGTGCTTCCTGGTCCCACCTTCTTCTGGGGTGGAACTCCTGCTCTTGCTTCTCCTTTTTCGTGAAGAAGCCCTTAGCCGTTTCGGGGTGAGGCTCCTGCTCATTTTTCTTCGTGGAGAGGCTTTCTTATACTCCGCCACAGCCAGCCTCCCTCCTCTGGACTTTCTTCGTGAAAGTCCGGAATCTTCCGGATGTTCTCGTATCCGTTCGAGTTGTTGGATTTCGTATTCTCGCCTCTTAATCAGACGAGCGTATTCCTCTATCTCCTGTCTCTTCTGGTCCAGGATATCCTTATTGCTGCGCGCACTTTTCAAATGTGCCACCGATTCTATCCCGTGGTGGGACCTACTCCTTCTCGTGGATTCCGTGGCTGTCCCACCTTCTTTGTTTTTCGGATCATCATGAAGAGTTATGGGACGATCTTTGCTCGTTATCCTCTTGCTATGGCCACCAGCATGCTTTTTCGGAGCACCTGGAGGGGATTCGCCTCCTTCCCCACCAGCCTGGTTCTTCTCTGCAAGCGGTGTGACTGGGTCTACTCCTACCATGGTCGTTTTTCAAAGGGATCTCCTTCGTTTCCCACAGACGGCGCCAATTGTAGGGGGAAAATTCCAGACAGTGCTCAGAACGACACTGAATAATAACAGCTGCACGTGCTACCTCGCCGGAACCCTAATTTGCTGCCTGAACCCTAGCCTGCAAAACAGACAGGGGTGAGCGCACCTTTGCCTCTCGTGGCAAAGGCCCTCCGATGCTAAAGTCAGTATCACGTACTTATGATCAAAAACTCGATTAACAGCAGAATACTGCAATATGAATACGGAATATTGCGTACCTTTACCTCTAGGTTCACCTCGTATTTATAGATTCACAGCTACTTGCTTTCCAAGCATCCTTGTTACCCTAGATAGGAAACCCGGTATCCCTTGGATTCTCATTCCCTAAATCGCTTGTTTCCTTTTAGACCATTTAGGAACCTTTCCCATGATGGACCGTGGATTCCATTCCCGTTGGGTATTTCGTCCAAATTCCGTTTTCTTACTGAGTACTGCCATTCTTGGACCACTCCGGAGCGTCCTCCAGAATGCTGCTCCTGTTCGGCTTCCTTGTTGCCGAACAGCTTACCTGGACCAGTGACTTCTCATGTCACTTTACCCGGTCTAGCAATTCCTCGTGCTTATCGAAAACATGCCCCTTTCGGTTAGATTGGGCCAAAGACATCTCATGTCTCTGTCCTTTATTGCCGAACAGATCGTATGGTCCTAATGACCCCTTCTGTCACCGGCCTTTAACCACTGCCCGGCGGCACTTCTTATTCAACGGCTCACGTGATCCCCAAACATCACATGTTCAGTTACTACTTTCGTCTGTTCGGGATTACCTCCCTACAGAAAACTTCTTGGTAAAGCATATGACTGGCCAGACTTATCTATCAAGTGTAAAGACAAGAAGTGCAATTGCCGTCCTTCATATCGAAAATCCAAGCACTTTCAGAAATGGAAGTTCAGATCTCCTGGCAAATTTTCAAAGTTTCCTAAATTTGGCAAATTCTCACGCCTGGAAAAATGGAAATTTTTCAAGAAGAAAAAGTTCAGAGGACAGCGAAAGTCTGATCGCTGTTACATATGCGGGAAAAAAGGGCACTATGCAAAACAGTGTCCGAACAAAGCGGCAAGAGACAAGATGGTAAATTCTTTGGCTCTCATTGATGATACTCTTGACGATGCTGATGTCGAGTCCCTCTTTTCAGTTGATGATGAAGCAACAGATGAAGCAGTCCTAGCTTTCACCTTTGATGACTCCCCATCAGAATCAGATGATTCTTCTGATGAGTCTGATTCATTTCCTTATGAAATCCAAACATTTGGGCTCTCAGATATCATGTTGGCTCAACCTTTAGCCAAGGTCAAAATCTTGCTTGGAAAATATGAGAAACCCATACCAGTCATCGCCTTCTTTGATACTGGTGCTGCAGCTTCTATTCTCAACCCAGCGATTCTCCCCAGGTCTTACTGGCAATCATGTTTCAGACCCTTTGCAGCAGCCAATGGAGAAACTTTCATTATCACCCTGATCAGCAGGCCTATTCTCATCCAACTTTTCCCCGGATATACCATCAAACATCAAGTCTGTGGTTCTGATCTTCCAGGAAAAGATTTATTGTTAGGCTTTGATATTCTCCAAAATCTCAGTAAAGTCTCCTGGCTCAAAAAAGGTTTGAAATACAAAAACTACTTGTTACCCTGGACCACTCAACCAAATCTCCTCCATAAAAGAAGCCATCATTCAAACCTCCTGTGCTGAATCCCATTCCCAGTTCCTTAGCAAATGTTCCAACCCACTTTGGAAAAACCCAGATTTCTTCATTTCTCTTCCTTTTAAGAAAAACGAAGATATCAACCCCACCAAAGCTACCCATCATGGAATGAACCCGGAACACTACCAGCTTGCTCTCCAAGAGCTCCAACAACTCCAGTCAGAAGGATTGATTGAGCCCACAACCTCTCAGTGGGCATGTGAAGCATTTTATGTGAATAAAAGGACAGAGCAGATAAGAGGAAAATTGCGTCTGGTTATCAATTACCAGCCTCTTAATCATTTTCTGCAGGACAACAAATTCTCACTTCCTCGACGGAGTGTTCTTTTTGCAAACTTGCCTAAAGCTCAGATTTTTTCAAAGTTTGACTTGAAAGCAAGTTTCTGGCAGCTGGGCATCCATCCAGATGATCGTCCCAAAACTGGTTTTTGTATTCCAGACCACCATTTTCAATGGTCAGTCATGCCTTTTGGATTGAAAACAGCTCCATCTTTATTTCAAAAGGCCATGATTCGGGTATTTGCTCCCATCCTATCTTCAGCCCTTGTCTATATTGATGATATCCTACTTTTTTCTCCAGATATAGAATCCCATGCTATTTTACTACAAACCTTCCATTCCCTGGTCCAAACTCATGGCATTATGCTCTCAGAGAAAAAGATGCTCCTTGCCCAACCAGAAATTGATTTTTTAGGGATGCATATCTCTAAAGGTCAATACACCCTCCAGCCTCATATAGCCTCTCAACTTGACCATTTTCCAGATGAAAACCTCACAGTCAAACAAGTTCAACAGTTCCTTGGAATTGTTAACTATATGGCTAATTTCATCCCCAACCTTGCCCAATACCGTACTCCTCTCTCAGCTCTACTAAAGAAAAACCCTCCTTCTTGGTCAACTCATTGTACCAAAGCTGTCAAAGACCTCAAAACCATAGCCAAAACCCTTCCTCCGTTAACCATACCTTCAGATGGGAAAAGAGTACTTCAGACAGATGCCTCTGATCTGTATTGGGGAGCAGTTCTTTTGGAAGAAACCTCAGAACAAAAGCGCAGAATTTGTGGATACAAGAGTGGTGCATTCTCTCCAGCAGAGCTTCATTACCATTCTACTTACAAAGAAATTCTGGCAATCAAAAGAAGCATTGAGAAGTTTGAATTTCATCTAATCGGTCATCATTTCCTAATTGAGACTGATATGATGAGTTTCCCTAGCATGCTCAAGTTCAAACAGAAGCACCTTCCAAAGGCACAGTTGCTCAGATGGGCAAATTGGTTTTCCAATTGGAGTTTTGATGCTGTCCACATCAAGGCCCCGTTTGATAACCATGCCTTTTTACAACAGGTAACCAAATCAGTCTGTTTTCAACACCAAAACCATACTCAGTCGTCCCTGGTTGTTTTCCTATGATTTCTTGTTTCCGTCCAGTTAATTTTCTTGTCCACCTTCAGTGTCATCTTTTAGAATTAACCCTTCTTTCCAGGTGTGTACAAATGTGTCAAAACCTTCAACACCTCTATATTTTCAAGTATGGTCTTGATGAAGGTCCCATAAAAGGTTTACCTTTCCATCCTGTCTATCCCTTCCTCACCCAGTTTGCAGTGTCTTATCATAATGTCTTTTATTTCAAAAAAGAAGCCTATCTCCTCTTATGGTATTTAGTCGATGTGTATACTATAAGCGTCTGTTTTAATAAATCAGCAGTATTGGTGTATCTAGCACATGCAGCGTTCAACCAGATCCATCCTCCAGAAGATTTCTTTTTGAAGTTCCTCTTACTCTTTGGAAACATACCATTTTGGCAACATAAGATTAGGAGTATTCCTAGCAATGTAAACGAAAATCTCCAATTTGCTTTTTGGACAAGTCGCAACAACAGGAGTCTTCCTAATCCAGATGGTTCTATTACTTGGCGAAAGGAGTATCACACTATATTTCTCTCAGCATATATAGAGTCTCAGATCAACAATGGAAATTATCTTGTCATGACTCAAACACTGTGTTCACTCAATGGATTGACACCGGCAGAAGTACCCTCATCTCTCCTCCATTATGAGTCTGCAAATTGGAAATTCAATGATACTTATCCGGAAGAATGGCACCAAAATATTCGCTATCTTTTGCAACAGTATCACTTGACTGATAGGACTGAAGAATCCTCTGGAGGGGCCGGTTCAGATGATTTGGAAGCAACAATCAATTATTCAGAGTGACATCTGCGCGCTCAGGCCAGCTGTCTCTTTTATGTGGTATACCCTCTCTTTTCCAGGAGTAAAAAGTGAATTATTAGTATTTACTGTAGTATAAGGCATATAATTGGGTGTACTGTGTTTATAAGACCAATTATATGTAATAGTACGTAGATAGTAATGGTTCCAGTAGTCTTTAATAGGTTAGGTTACAGAGTCTATGTTGTACAGTACAAGGCAATCATATGTGTTACTATGCGATGATGTAGGCAGTGACGCAGGGTACCTTTTCTTACGCCTATAAAAGGAAGGCCTCCCCCCCGTCTGTAAACCAAGTTAGCAATCCAGTAATAATCAGTGCTTTCCTATTATATCTTGTGTCCTGTGTTCTCTCTCGATCCTAACCTACTTTGTGTTTGTACCCACTTCGTCTCAATTGCCATTAAGCATATCTTCCTTTTTAGCTTAAACCCCTCTCTGGGAACTTCGTATTCCAAAATTATTTCAAATCTTTTTCCATAAAGAAAAATTGAAGCGTATGCTCTGTGGTTGCCTTTAAAGGATCCTCCACATCAGAAACTTCACTAACTATTTTGATTGAAAAATTTCTGTATCAGTGGGTTAAAAGTACCTTGAGACTTTGGCCATTGAGCGGTGTGTCTCGGTTTATCTGCCCTAGTATACAGAATTTTGTTAATCAAAATTGGTTAAAGTTCTCACATTAAAAGAAAAAGATTTGTTGTATGAGGAAACGAAGAACCCCGATTTTTCCTATTAAAAATGAATCGCTTGTTTTACCACCTATTCCTCTGCTACTTCATCCCTCGTACCTTCTAGCTCATCTACCAGTAGAAATTCCACTTCTTCTTCTAATCTTGAGTACTTATATGAGTTTGAGTATCTTCCTGATGACAGTAAGGTTCCCCTTACTGATCTTTCTTTTTTAAACCCATATAATGCTTTTGTCCGTCCACAAACCTCTGTAAAAAAGACCGTCACCCAACTTTTTTACACAAAGCGTTTACGGTTAGGAAAAGGGCTTCATCTGTGGAGGAAGGTAAAGACATGTCAAAAGCATGGTTCTGAAGACGATAGGCCATTTGGTAGTGGAGGGTTGCTGCATATGTAGTGGAGATTTGGGAGGCACCACCAATTTAGACTTGAACTTTCAGGGCTGTTAGCAGATGAGGATCTGCCAGTGGCATGTTGAAATTTGGATAAAAGGTAAAGATCACTGTTCCAGCATTCAAGGTGGTTTGAACTGTAGCGATGCACGCATGTTGGTACTGCATGAACCTGGTGTCCACCAGAGCAATTCTGGAGGTAACAGGCAAGCCTTTTCGGCCATGAAAAGTGACGACTAATTTAATTGCTCCAAAGTGGAGATGCGTAAACCCCTGTTGTTGCCAAATACGGGGCAAATCAACCGGGATTTCGAGGGGTAAAAGTTGTTCAGCCTCAGTAGCTGCAATGAAACACTGATCAAATTTAGAGGCTTGGACATACTCATTTACTGAGGTTGGACGCTTTGTGGAAAAAAGTTGGGTGACGGTCTTTTTTTCAGAGGTTTGTGGACGGACAAAAGCATTATATGGGTTTAGAAAAGGAAGATCAGTAAGGGAAACCTTACTGTCATCAGGAAGATACTCAAACTCATATAAGTACTCAAGATTAGAAGAAGAAGTGGAATTTCTACTGGTAGATGAGCTAGAAGGTACGAGGGATGAAGTAGCAGAGGAATAGGTGGTAAACAAGCGATTCATTTTTAGTAGGAAAAATCGGGGTTCTTCGTTTCCTCATACAACAAATCTTTTTCTTTTAATGTGAGAACTTTAACCAATTTTGATTAATAAAATTCTGTATACTAGGGTAGATAAACCGAGACACACCGCTCAATGGCCAAAGTCTCAAGGTACTTTTAACCCACTGATACAGAAATTTTTCAATCAAAATAGTTAGTGAAGTTTCTAATGTGGAGGATCCTTAAAAGGCAACCACAGAGCATACGCTTCAATTTTTCTTTTTGGAAAAAGATTTGAAATAATTTTGGAATACAAAGTTCCCAGAGAGGGGTTTAAGCTAAAAAGGAAGACATGGCTCTGATACCAAATTTACAGACACGAAGTGGGTACAAACACAAAGTAGGTTAGGATCGAGAGAGAACACAGGACACAAGATATAATAGGAAAACACTGATTATTACTGGATTGCTAACTTGGTTTACAGACGGGGGGGGGGGGACGCCTTCCTTTTATAGGCGTAAGAAAAGGTACCCTGCGTCACTGCCTACATCATCGCATAGTAACACATATGGTTGCCTTGTACTGTACAACATAGACTTTCTAACCTAACCTATTACAGACTACTGGAACCATTACTATCTACGTACTGTTACATATAATTGGTCTTATAAACACAGTACACCCAATTATATGCCTTATACTACAGTAAATACTAATAATTCACTTTTTACCTATCAAGAACTCTACCACTACACACACACTCATAGTAGGAGTGTGGCCCACACACATTGTACACCTCCAGCACGTCTGTGTGTGGTTCTAAACTTATTGTTTTCCCATTATTCTCCAACTCTAGGGCGACTGTTAACATTTTGAAAAGAAAAAGGAAGAGGTGTATGCAACTTTTTTTGACATGGTATGTTTATTACTTGTACGGTTTTAATTTTACTTTACAAACATTTACTAGTAGTGATTAGTATAAGTTATAACTGTACTAATGGCAGGTTATGTTTCTTTTAGTTAAAGCTGGTTGATCAGAGGGAGGGAGTGGAGCCAATTAATACTCTAATCCTAGCACTAATTACTTCCCATGATACTAGCTATAGTGTGGTCCTAACCATAACTAGAGCCAACTGGAATACCTCCATTTCCTAACATCTTCACAAGTATCAAGAAAAAATGCTAATGACATTCCAAGAGCATCTTCGATCTCTAACTTTTTGTTTATCAGGAAAAACTTTCATTCATATCCCGAAAACAATGGTAAAAACATAGAAAGGAACCCAGCAAGCACATGATAAGCAAAAACATGTGCGTGTTTGTATGGGCGTGTACCCGTAAGGGCGTGTTTGATTGAAGGATTTGTTTCGAAGGGATTGATAATGAGATAAGATTAGGATTGAGATTAGTAAGGAAAAGGGATTAGTAATGAGGTGGGATTAGTAATTTGCATGTTTGTTTTGCATGGGATTAAACGATAAGATTATTATGTAACATGTTTGTTGTACATGGGATAGGATTGGATTGAAAATGTCAATTTCCCTTTTTACCCTTGTGCCAAATTGATATAAAAAATGGTAAATGAAAATGAAGCAAACATTAAAAAATATAGTTAATAAATTAAGCTATAAAAAATTAATTTTTTAGATTGTTTATATATTAAAAAATGGTTTAAAAATTAAGTGTTCTAATTTTCAATCCGTTTTAACTAGTGCGAAAATTTTATTTTTCTAATCATTTTATCCTAAAGGTTTATGATCAATTTTTGTCTCTAGAACTTTAATAATCAAATATCAACTCTACAGGGTCCTAAATGAAAGCTATAGAAACAAAATTTTTTTATGACCCTTTAATATAATATAATAATAATAATAATAAGATCTTGATACCGATTCAAACAAATTGGAAATAAGAGCACTTAATTTTTTAACCATTTTTTAATATATAAACAGTATCAAAAATAAAATGCTACAATTTTTTATAAAAATTAATTGCTCCAGTTTGCAATCCGTTTGAACCGATGAAAAGATCTTATTATTCTAATTATATTATCCTAAAGGGTCATAATTTAATTTTGTCTTTAGGACTTTAATAATCAAATATTTGCTTTATAGGGTGCTAAATGAAAGTCATAGAAACAAAAATTATTTATGATCCTTTAGAATAAAATGATTAAAAAAGTAAGATACTTGCACCGGTTTAAACGAATTCAAAATTGGAGAACTTAATAAAAAAAATTAAGTCTGATAAATTTTATTGTACTCCCAAATAAATATGATAATTTATTTGAGAAAAATTATAACTGGAACAATAAATATATATATAATGAGGGCAGTTGTGTCAAAATATGTAAAAAGGGCGGGCATAAAAGTTATTCACCACCAATCCCATGGGAGAGGGATTAGTAATACTACCCCCTGGGTTGATCAATCTCATTAGATGGGGGAATTGGTATTCCCATGGGATTTGTAATCCATGGGACAAAAATCCAATCACACTTTTTGAACGGCACTTCACTTTTGGAGTCCTATTCCAAGCCCCAATCGGGCTATCAAACAGGCCCCAAAGTAGGGGTCGGGCCACCCCCAACTTTGTCAGAATCATCTCATACATATTCATAATATATTCTAGAGTTATTCTAACCTTCGTTCAAATGGCGTAAGATAATACATAAAAGGTGCATTGATATTAAAAAAATGTGTATTGATATTTGTGAAAGTGTTTTAATATTCGTGAAATATGCATTGATATCTGAACTTGTTTAGAATTATGTGCATATTATACTCCGCTTAGTAGGCAGAGGCTAGGAAAATCGATATATATATAGAGCGTTTCAAGGGACATCCAAAAAAATACCCCAAATCTCAGTCTCATAGTTTTTGATCAAACTTTTATGATTCGAACCGTTTAATGTATGCAGAATGTGATTTTAAAGGTGCCCGCAAGAAATTAGCAAAAAATATGACCAGAAAATGCTTGTTTTGTATAGTTTTTAATTGAACAATTCATCAAATCTGAGCTAAAAATTGCTGAGATCAAGCCCTTCCCGGTAATTTTTTTTGTTGATTTCTCGCGAGTACCCTTAAAATCATGTTCTGATCACATTGAGCGGCTTGGATCATTAAAATTCGATCAGAAACTATGAGATGTTTTTTTAGGTGTCTAATTAGTTGTCTCCGAAATTGCCTCGATATATCTATATTTTGGACCTTAGGATCGGTACACATTTTTTCTACGACTGAGATTACATGGTAGAAAACTGAGGGATAAATTGAACTTTTAAAAAATCTTGATATTCTGATTTGTTGTGAGGGTAAAAAAAAAAACTTGATTGTAATGACTTAAAAGATTTTCGAAATTTCCATTTACATGATTTCCGAAATTTCCTACATGAGAGTCGCCGTTTACATGATTTCTGAAATTGCCTATTGTAGTTGATTGGTTGGACATTATTCAGTTATGGACTTAAAGATCCATATTTGCCGATTGTAGTTGATTTGGGTGGAATTAAAGACTTGATTGTAAAGACTTGCTATTGATCGTAAAGACCCATTAGAAAATACCAACACATTCAATTCAATCACATTCAATACTGAATTAAAGAAAAGAAGACGGAAATATTCATTAGGAAAACTTTTCAAATTGCAAAATAAAGGAAAGATTCAATTACATTAAATTTGATTTACCAAATCAACTTTAGGAAATGTAATAATTTCCAATTTACCCGACGCCGCTGCTATGCACGGTTTTCGTAGTGGAGGTGCTTTTCATTAGGAAAACAGATTGAAAGATTCAATTACATTAAATCAACTTTAGGTTGGTAAATCATTTCCTAATTAGTAATTACCAACCATTTTGAAGATAACAATAATTTAATTACCAATCATTTCCTAATTACCCGACGCCGCTGCTAAGCTCTGTATTAATGCATTTGGAGATCATAGCGCTCCTCATTTCGAAGATAGTTCCCATCTTCGAAAGCACGCCGCTGGTAGTTCCCATCATTTCGAAGATACTTACCCGACGCCGCTACTACCAACCATTTCAGGTTAGTTGGTTTTACATTGTTCCGCAGCGCCGCCGCTATTTCCGATTTCATTTTTCTTCTTCATTTGTTTTTTTGGGTAAGTATATCTTCGTTTTTTTGGTGTCCCATTCACATGATGAAGAGTGAGAATGTTAATCCTGTAACGCCCCGATTTTCGGACACGTTAATTAAATCATTTTTAATTGATTTAATAATCCATAAAACTAATTTAAGAAATAAAATTTTATTAAACAGATTTTAGCAGCAGAAATCTCAAACTAAATTCAAAACTACTTAACTGTCTTACAACCCAACGAAATAAAACAGAGTTTGATAAATGTGATAACACTTTTGGAAATTAAAATAACAATACTTTAAATTAACAGAGCTTCTAAGGGAAGGGCATCCAAGGCTCGACAAACTCCCCTTCCTCAACTAGGAGGTCTTCACCCTGGTACTGATCATCTTGTAGAGGATTCTGTTCTTCGGTCTCCTAATTACCTGGCATGAAACGCCAGCCCAACGGCACTATAACGAGTTTTGAAACTCAGTAGATAAATCTTACCCGTTAACCCTTACTCTATAAGCAATCACATTTATAATAAAAGGAGGTAATAATCGAGGAGTACAAAACTTATTTCATTATATAACCATCAACTTAAGTAAATTCCAGAATCTCAACTTCTATAATCATTCCAACACCGCAGTATTCACCACGTTCCAAACTTAGAATTTCACTGGACATACTTTACAGGTCCTACTAGGCTACCCTCAACATCCCGAGGTCCCAGTAGGCCACTCTCACAATTCTAGGTCCATCAGGCTGCCCTCAAGGTCCTGTTAGGCTACCCTCAATACCTGAGGCCCTGCCAGGCTACCCCTGTGGTCCTGCTTGGCCATCCTCACAATTCTAGGTCCATCAGGCTGCCCTCAAGGTCCTGCTAGGCTACCCTCAATACCTGAGGTCCTGCCAGGCTACCCCTGAGGTCCTGCTTGGCCATCCTCACAATTCTAGGTCCATCAGGCTGCCCTCAAGGTCCTGCTAGGCTACCCTCAATACCTGAGGTCCTGCCAGGCTACCCCTGAGGTCCTGCTTGGCCACCCTAGCTACCCTGGGTCTTTCAGGCTACCCTCAAGGTCCTACCAGGCCACCCCCGATCACACGAGGTCCTGTCATGCTACCCCTGAGGTCCTGCTAAGCCCATAACCTTTCATCTGTTTCCTTTTTCTGTTAACTAGAACAACATCTACAAAATTTCTCTAAGTTCACAACTCATCCAACGTCCCTAATATCCTTTCCACGTTCCCGGTTCAATCGGCAAAATAATCATTTCAAATGAGAAGTAAACATATCATAATATCACCACCCACACAGGATAACTGAACTATCATGTACATATCTCCAATGAGCTCAAGTCCAAATTAACATTTCCGCAATCTCGATTTGTTTTCACATAAGAGCAATTGCATATGAATCGATGAAGCACTATCAAGAGTTCAAACGGCACAAGAAATACACATAAACTAATTGGATTTGTATTGAGTTCAATGACGAATCAAAACCTAGACCCATTTCATAATTTTTAATACATAGGATTTAAATTATCTCAGAAGCCCTAGGATTACTCTCGTAGTTTATGCTTCGTCCACAACCTCGCCTTCAATTGAGGTTGAAATACCCCGAGCGTAGGGCTAGATCGATGTCAGTATAGATACCGGAAATCCGGGATCGTTCCCACAGAGAAAGTCTCAAAAGCTTGCTGGGATTTTTAGGTGTAAGGGTTTCCGGCGTTTAAGACGGCCAACTTTTGGTTTTACTTTGAAAGGTGAAAATGCTCTTATGAAAAAGACTAGAAATGAGTTTTAACTAGATTAAACGAGCGGCAAGGCAATGGAACTATTAATGCCCATAACTTAAGCTATCGAACCAATCTCAACGAAAGCATAGTTGAATCGCACGGCTTAGGCTATCAACCGGAACATTTAGCGGTGAAAATGATGAAACAAGAGATTTAGCATGAAGAACAAGAGAACTCTTTTATTCTTTTGGCAAACACAAGGCGAGACATAGCTCACGGAACCATATGAGCGAGCATATGATCACCGGAGGTTAACATCGACAGGTTTTGTTACATAAAGGTGAATTCGTCTTATTTTCCATACAAAACTTCAAGCCATGAGTTGAGAGAAGCTAAATAACGCAAGTTACGAGACGCTAACGGCCCCACGGCCAAGCCTAGTGAACTACTCACGCATATTCAAGCAACTAGAAGACAAGCTAAAAGCGGAAAACATTTCTAACCGATAGAATTGAAAATAAACTTGATTTTATAAATGATCTAGAGTGTAGCAACAACTTTAATACTTGGAAAATTAACGAACGAGAACAACTTACTTGAGTTCAAAGGAATTACACTTGAAAAGCTTAAAGACCATTAATGGAGGAAATGCTAAAGCTTAGTAATGAACTAGATAGAAATGAGAGAGAAGAAACCTATATTTATACAAAAAGGGTTTCTCTCTCATCAAAATATCCCAAAATATCCTAAAAGTGGCTGATATTCCATAAATGGAATGCCCAAAAAGTGGAAAATATCTGGCCAAGAGCTCTGCGTATCGATACGCTTCTAGGGAGTGTATCGATACGCCAGGCTCTGATGTCCCACGTAACCTACGCGTATCGATACGCCCAGTTTCCCGTATCGATACGCCAATGCCTTGGTCTGGTTCTGCAGGCTAGCCCTCGTAGCTTGACACCCGACGGCCCTTGCCTCGCCCAATGGCCTCTGCCTTCATTCCTTGGTCACTTTGGCATAAAGTCTCCCGGGCAAGGACGCTTGAAATCATTTGAAAGGTGGCTTGCCAATCAAAATACGCCTTTTAAGGGCGTTTTACCTGAAACACTAAAAAAGGCCTTCCGAGCAAAAATCAAATAAAAACGACGATAAATAAACAAAGGCGCCACAAGCTAAGGTAGTTTTAGCACCAAGATCTTACAATCGTAGGTGCTAATCACGCCCCCCAACTTGAGCGTTGCTAGTCCCTAGCAACAACAAAACAAACTAAAAACATAAAGGACAATCCTTCCGTGAAAGCTATTTAGCACCAACGCATATCAACCTATTTGGCAAGAGTTCAAAACAATTAATTTACTTCAAAACAACTCGCACTAGAAGATTGAATGATCAACTATATATTGAGCAAGTTATAAACAAGTATCCAAATTTGTGTCAAAAGACAACGGGCGGATACTAGGTTATAGCATAACCAAAAGCATGCAATGTATCCATATCCCACGAAAAGGGTGCTCGAAGTAAGCAACGGGGAACAAAAATACCGCGCTTAATAAGTGGAGAGCACCATTAAACAGATCCTAAGACTACACAATTTAAATGATTGATTGCCGAAAGAAACATGCCACAAACTAACTAAGCTAACTATCATGCGATAAATCAAAAATGGAATCAAGGCATACTAAAGATCAACTAAGGGCTTTTAAGCATATAATGACCTTGGTTTTAATCAAAGAAAGGTTAGCAAAACGGGATAGCGGCCATATGCTAGCAAGGTCAAACTACCCTTGGCCGCCACCAACTCCAACTACCAAGTCATAGGCCACATGCCGGCCTCAACAAAAACTTACTAAGCTA
Source organism: Rhododendron molle (assembly GCA_025413875.1). NCBI lineage: Eukaryota > Viridiplantae > Streptophyta > Magnoliopsida > Ericales > Ericaceae > Rhododendron > Rhododendron molle. Next base: position 29,581,933 of record CM046391.1, on the reverse strand, counting down.
ATAGTCAAAAGTTTAACTAAACTAAGCTAAAGACAAAACAATAAAAAGATAAAAGGTGGGTTGTCAACCACCGTGCACCGCGACCAAGTAAAGGGATTTCAAAAACTCCACCGACTCTACTCATTATCCATGAACACTGGCTCATCCCCCGCAAAGTCATCACTATCCTCAGCTGCCTCCTCAGGCGGTGGCACATACGGCTCACTACCTTCCCCCACACCTCAACTCAGAATCCAATCCAGCTTGTGGTCAATCTTCCTCTGCCTCCTTGCATTATCCCGGGTTTCCTTCTTAATCTTCTTCAAACACCCCATAGTGGCCACTCCTTGGCAAAACAGCAGCTTGTTCCATGCAGCCGACTTTGCACCCTTTGGTGGCAAAGTAGTCAGTATGGCCCACGCGGGACAGCAGCAACAGCCGGTCGGGACTAAGAAATGCTCTTGGTGAGGACCGATTTGTTGATATCACCCAGATTGAGTTTCTCCCGATCCACAAACTAAGAGGCCGGGACCTTTTGAGCAAAACAAATAAGTTGCACCAAGCATGGGAAAGGCATCCTCGTATGGGTTGGGGCTTTAGCCCTAAAATCAATCATCTTCTGAAAGATGTACCTCGCCCAATTAATCACCACATTGGGGTTCATGAAAGCGTGAATCATACCCCCCTCATAGATGTCCGGCTTGTTCTCCGTCCCCCTTGGATTGAAATTGTGGTGCACAAATTGGTTGACGAGGCGGTAAACATCCTTGAATTTGCCCGGAGCATGAGGTAGAGATGCTTCTCCGGGCACTTTGTACAAATCCTGAATGCGAGTATCGTCATTGACATACTCCTCATCATCGTAATTGCAATCAGCAGGTGACGGTGGACGGTAACCCAAAACCCGTGCAATAACCCCCTCTGTCACCCCAATGCTAACCCTCCCAATCTTGGAAGTGATCTTGGCATTCTCTTTCCCCTCGTCCTCCTTGGGCGGAATTTTCATGTTCTTGTAAAACTCGATGACCAAGTCTTTGTTATAACTGAGATTGGGAGCCAAATAGTAAGACAAACCTTGCTCCTGAATTCGGCGGACAAACGGATTCTCAACACCTAGGTTATCAACGTCCACGTGCCGCTCATTCTTGAAACCCCTGCCAGGTATGCTTGCTTCCCATTTCTTTTGAGCCGCTGCCTTAACCTCGGCAGCTGTCCTTTTCTTAGCGCGCGCCTTTTCAGGGTTTGCTATCATTTCTTCCTCCTCCTCCATCTCCCGAACAATTTCATCTCCCTACCCGGAAGAGGAAGCCGGGGCCTTACCCTTTCCTCTGTTAGCCACCTATTTAACCCGTGGCATCGTAATGGACCCTACCAAACAGAGCAAACCAAAACTTGAACCACAACTCCTCGGGTAACAGCCCAGAATGTAGAGTTTCAATAGAACAGGTATAATAACAAATTGAACAAACTAAGAGTTGTGCAGTTCAAAGTTAGCCCGAAAATCAGTCCGTACTAATAACACCCAACAAGAAGCAGCCCAGAAATCAGCCTACAACAGTCGAACAGTACCACTTCAGTTCCCATTGTAACAGTTCAACAATTAAGGCTAGGGTTTCAGAAGATTCTTGGATCTAGGGTTCACAAACCACAAAACCCCACAATATAATTGAAAATCCTACTCATTATCAGATAATCATGGCGAATATTGCCAGGAGAGAGAAGGATTTCGGGTTACCTGTTGTAGGGAGTAATTTGGACAAAAAGAGAGCGAGATTCGGCCTGAAAACCTTGGAAACCCTCGAATTCCTTGAAAGCTTGAAGATTTGATGGAGTTTAAGGGTGATTTGGTATGGATTTGAGGTAGAACAAAAGGAATTTGGGTTAGGGTTTTCGTGGTGGTGGGCGGTTATGGAAGAGAGGTGAGAGAAAATGAAATGGGAAGTGAAGTGGTCGGGCTGGATATAACAGCAGATCTCAAAGATAACGCACGCGTATCGATACGGTGCAAAAATGCGTATCAATACGCAACAAACTGGTGGAATTCCAAACTTACCCATATCGATACGCTAAAATGTGCGTATCGATACGTAACAGCCTGGTCCCAGAACTCATGCTTTGCCACCCGATACCAAAGCCAATGCCCAAAATCACCTCAAACACACCCGGAACCCTGAAAAACCTGGAACCAGCCCATGATAAAGCACCGAACCAACTTCCAACCATCCACCCTAACACCGGTTCCCTATGGATATGAGAGAGATGCAACTTGGCTTTATTTTCAAGGTCAATGAGACACTTTGTGGTTTAAATCATACAAAGATGGCCTTGTATCATTTCCTAAGCATGCCATAGATTCCGAAGCGATTTAAAGCAGATAACGAACATAATTAGGCATGACATGAGATGAATAACTGAATTAAGAATATAATGCAATGGGATATGGGTCAAACTTGCTCACAACGAACTCAAGACTTCATTTCTCAATCTCCCATCAAGCATGCGAGTTGGAAATTACCAAAAATATTTACAACGAACTCTAGCCAATTAAAGAACTAATGAACATGTGCTAAGCCGCTTTACTCCACTAATTTTGCATTAATGGAAGGATTGTGAACAAAAGTTTAAAAATTTACCCTAAAAACTTAAAAAGACTTAAAAGATATATTAACATAGATACATACATCCCTTCCCCCAACTTGAAATATGCTGTGTCCCCATAGCATGGAGAACAACAGGATTGAGAGGGAGAAAACAAAAGATCGTACCACCGGGGGAATGTCAACCCCCTTATACCTCGGCCAAGTTGGAGGCTTTTGCGTCACCGTCTCCTTTCGTCATCCGAACGACTTCCAAGGTCGACTCCTTCGGCTCTTCCAACGGAACCACAGCTAGTCACACAGAATCATGGTCAAAGCTTTGTTGGCCTAACAACCGCGACACGTAATCGCACCCATGCTTAGGGCTCCTGAATGCCTCAATCACTCCGACGTTAGATTCAATCCACCAAGGCTGGTGTGGTAGCATGTACACCCTGCAAAAGACTGAAGCTCGAACTACCTACTAAGAGCCAAATGACATTAGAACTGCCCGGCTCGTGTTATCCGGGCACCACAGAGATAAAAAGAAAAACAGAAAAGCAAAAAGAACACCACCCGATAGCCATGCAATCATACGAGTCATACTTTTCTTCCCGAGTCTCACCGGCGAGATAAAACTCGGGGGGCTATACTAGACCATCGAATGTGTTACATCATGCCCGAAGTAAAATCTACCGCTTGACCTCGCCAAGCAATTAAGCCCAACGTTCCCTAGGATCGAAACAAAGTGAGACAAGACAGAGCCTAGCGCCAAAGCACGGGAATATCAAGTCTCACCCAAAGACCTAAATTGCCCCCGATAGGGACATATCTGGTGAGCATGAATCATTAACGGTAAACTACTACAAAGACGGACTAATTAAAGACCGATACAATGATGCATTAGTGAAATCTCTTAGTGAGAAAAACCCGAGACTAAACAAACAAACAACAATATGTACAAGAAACAAAACATTGCCCTTACTAACCGGAGCTGGGCACACGAATTTTGTTTTAGTAGCGGCGTGCGAAGCTACAAATACCCAAGTCAATGGTGGGTACCCCCTACCCGGGGGCCGGGTCCGACAAACAATTAAGTTCAGCAGTTACGCTTTCGCTCCCCGTGCAATCATAAGTTAAACACAACTAAGCTAAGGAAACAGTAGGAGTATCGAAGTAAACCGGAGCAACCAAGTCCTCTGTCACCTCTTCTTTTGTAAAGTTTTCCAAAAACGGCTTAAGCCGTTGCCCATTCACCTTAACAATATGCTCATTAACAGGATTCATGACCTCAATGGCCCTGTGAGAATAAACTTTATGCACAACATAAGGGCCTATCCAACGAGAACGCAACTTGCCCGAAAAAAGATGAAGTTTTGAGTTATAAAGAAGCACCTTTTGACCTATTTCAAAATTTTTCCTTTGAATATGCTTATCATGCAAAACCTTCACCTGAGACTTATAGATGTTGGTATTATCATATGCATCTCTACGGATTTCCTCAAGTTCATTCAATTGGAGTTTACGGTGCACCCCGGCATCGGGAAAACGATAATTAACTTGCTTAATAGCCCAATATGCTTTATGCTCTAATTCCACCGGAAGGTGGCATGCCTTACCATATACAAGCCGATAGGGCGAAGCACCTAAAACAGTCTTGTATGCGGTACGATATGCCCAAAGAGCATCGGTTAGCCTCAAAGACCAATCCTTCCGGTTGGGATTTACCGTTTTTTCAAGAATACGCTTTACCTCATGATTAGCAAGCTCCGCTTGACCGTTGGTTTGAGGATGATATGCGGTAGAGACCTTATGAGTGATGCCGTATTTCTTCATCAAGGCGGCGAATGGCCGATTGCAGAAATGCGTCCCTTGATCACTGATAATTGCCCGAGGCACCCCGAACCTGGACAAGATATGCTCCTTAAGAAACTCAAGCACCACCTTGTGATCATTAGTGCGGGTAGCAATGGCCTCAACCCATCTTGACACGTAATCAACCGCCAAGAGAATATACAAGTTCCCAAAAGACACCAGAAACAGTCCCATGAAGTCGATACCTCAACAGTCAAAAACTTCCACAACCAGAAACTTCCCTTGAGGCGTTTCGTTCCTTCGGGTCACACTACCCAACATTTGGCAACAGTCACAAGACTTGCAAAAGGCATATGCATCGTGGTGAAGAGTCAGCCAATAAAAACCACATTGTTGTATCTTGGCGGTGGTCTTCCGGGCGGAAAAATGCCCACCACATGCTTCCGTATGGCAAAATTGCAAAATCCCTCGTTGGTCAGAATCAGGAGCACACCGGCGGATAATTTGGTCGGGGCAATATTTGAACAAGTACGGATCGTCATATGAGAAATGCTTCACCTCGGCTAAGAACCGGCGGCGCTCATGAGAAGACCATTGGGTTGGAAGTAAACCCGTAACCAAATAATTCACAAGTCCGCAAACCATGGAGCCGTTGATATACCAAATAACTGCTCATCGGGGAAGCTATCTCCAATAGGTAGATGCGAAGTACGATCCTCGAAGTCCAACCGAGACAAATGATCGGCCACCACATTCTCAACCCCCTTCTTGTCCTTAACGGTGATGTCGAACTCTTGGAGAAGAAGTATCCACCGAATCAAGCGGGCCTTTGCATCCTGCTTGGTGAATAAGTACTTAAGTGCCGAATGGTCAGTATACACTGTGATCGGGGCCCCCACGAGATAGGATCGGAATTTGTCCAAAGCGAATACTATGGCAAAAAGTTCCTTCTTCGTAGTCGAATAGTTCATCTGGGCATCATTCAGAGTTTTGCTCGCATAATAGATGACCCATGGCTGCTTGTCTTTCCTTTGGCCAAGAACGGCCCCGACGGCATAGTCACTCGCGTCACACATCAATTCAAAAGGTAGATCCCAATCAGGCGTTTGAACAATGGGAGGCGTCATGAGGCTAGCTTTGAGCTTAATGAACGCCAGCTCACATGCGGCAGTCCATTCAAAAGGAACATCTTTGGATAGAAGATGGCAAAGCGGCCTCGAGATTGCACTAAAGTCCTTGATAAACCGCCTATAGAAACCGGTGTGGCCAAGGAAAGATCGGATGTCTTTGACGCATGTCGGAGTAGGGAGGTTGGAGATGAGGTCAATCTTGGCCTTGTCTACCTCGATTCCCTTAGATGATAAGATATGCCCGAGCACAATCCCTTGAGTGACCATAAAATGGCACTTCTCCCAATTTAGGACCAAATTCTTCTCCTCACATCTTGTTAAAATTTTCTCCAAGTTGGCGAGACACGACTCGAAGGAGTCACCAAACACGGAGAAATCATCCATGAAGACTTCCACAATTTTCTCGACCATATCACTAAAAATTCTCATCATACATCTCGAAAAGGTGCCGGGAGCATTACACAAACCGAATGGCATGCGTCTATAAGCAAAGGTCCCGAATGGGCATGTGAACGTGGTTTTCTCTTGATCGGATAATGCCACCTCTATTTGATTGTAGCCCGAATAACCGTCGAGAAAACAATAAAAGGCATGGCCGGCTACTCTCTGCAAGATTTGATCAATGAATGGAAGAGGGAAATGATCCTTGCGCGTCGCCGCATTCAACTTGCGGTAATCAATGCATACTCGCCACCCGGTAGTAACACGGGTCGGCACAAGCTCGCCTTGGTCATTCTGAACCACGGTCACCCCCGCCTTCTTTGGAACCACTTGGATAGGGCTCACCCACTGAGAATCAACGATAGGATAAATAATCCCAACATCCAGCAATTTAAGAATTTCCGCCCGGACCACATCTTTCATAATCGGGTTAAGCCGGCGTTGTGGTTGCCGAGATGGTTTAACATCCTCCTCCAAATAGATATGATGAGAACATAGAGAAGGAGATATGCCTTGAATATCCGCAATGGTCCATCCAATTGCCTTAGTATGCCTCCGTAAAAGTGCAAGCAAATCTTCCTCTTGTAATTTCTCAAGAGAGGAAGAGATAACCACCGGAAAGGTATTATTCTCACCAAGGAATGCATATTTCAACGTGCCCGATAAGGCTTTCAACTCAAGCATAGGCAGCTCAATACTAGAGGGGAGCGTTTTCCGCTCAATAGGGGGCAATTCCTCAAACTTTGGAAGCCACGGTGCAACTCCGCAAATCGCCTCGCCGCCGGCTTCTTCATTTAGCAAAGCAAAGAGTGATTCCATCTCTTCGGATTCAAGGAAAGCGGCCTCTTCCAAGGTAAGAGCTAACTCCAACGAGTCTTTAGACAGAAATTCATCTACATGCTCTTGCACCAATGTATCCACAAGGCTGACGTTTTGACAATCGTCATCATCACCCATTTGTGCCCCGACATGGAACATATTGACCTCCATTTTCATATTGCCGAATGACAATTTAACAAGTCCATCCCGACAATTGATATTGGCATTCGAGGTTGCTAAAAACGGCCGACCAAGGATAACGGGAGTAGATAGCGGCGATGTCGACGACGGGGAAGTATCAAGTACCACACCGGAAAAATAAATTGCCCAACCTGGACTAACACGTCCTCCACCACCCCACGAGGAATGCGAACACTCCGATCTGCCAATTGAAGGGTAACTCGTGTGGGCTTCAACTCCCCCAAACCGAGTTCTTGATATACCGAGAACGGTAGCAAATTCACACTGGCTCCCAGATCCAACAAAGCTTGCTCCACCCTCGTACCCCCAATGTTCACCGAAATTGTAGGACATCCCGGGTCTTTGTACTTCGGAGCAAGGCTTGTATGAATGACTTGGCTGGCTTCCTCGGTAAGGAGTACATTATGATGCACACTGAGTTTGCGCTTCTGAGTACATAAATCCTTCAAAAACTTAGCATAGGCGGGAATTTGCTTGATGGCATCTAACAAAGGAATGTTAACATTGACCTGCTTAAAGACATCAAGTATATCGGCCTGGTTGGATGGATTAACCGGCTTTTTCAATCGTGAAGGGTAAGGTACCAGAACGGAAGACACTTGTGGTTTCGGATCGGCTTCGGCTTCCTTTGAAACTGGCACGGGAGATTCCCCGTTTTCCGCAATGTCTTGCTCAATACTAACATCTGGTGAAGGAGAACTTGTTGACGGTGATGATGGCCCGATAGGAGATGTACCCGACGGCATAACTACCCGGTTGTCAACGACCTTGCCACTCCTCAGCGTGATGATTGCTTGAGCTTGCTCGGGCGGAGGTACCGAAGAAGTGCCAATAAGAAGTTGGCCTTGAGGATTGGCTACTGGTTGTGTAGGAAATTTGCCTCTTTCTTGCTGTAGAAGTCCAATAGATGTGGTTAACTTGCCCATTTGATTCTTCAATTCCCCCATCATTTGAGTGTTGCCCTCATTGTAATTAGATTGAGATTGCATGAAAGATTGGAGAGTATCCTCCAAAGATCGCCTCGACGGGGGTTGAAATTGGTTAGATCCTTGAAACGGGCCCGACGGGCCAAAACCTGGCGGTCCTTGGGAAAAACGAGGCTGGCCTTGGCCTTGAGTAGGTCGCCATGATTGCATTTGAGTAGAGGAAGTGGCTTGAGATGGTCCACCCTCAATCTGATTGTTTCAACGGAATCCCGGATGCTGTCTTGGGCCTTGGTTGAAGTTCTGGGGAAAAGACTCAAATCTTTGGTTCACCGCACTAACTTCTTCAATCGGAAGGTTGAGGTTAATATATTGCTGCCTGAGAGTGGGAATAGATGAACAGCTGTCGGGTGAATGACCCGTTGTTTCGCAAATAACACAACACTCCTCCATGGCTCGCACCACGCTGACTTCTTTTACCCCTTTCAATTCCAAATTCTCCAATTTCTTGGCCAATTCTTCCATCCGTGTTTCCATTGCTTGGTGCTCACTAATGGAGAACTTCCCGGAGCCTCCGGGACCTTCGTTTGCCATTGCTCTATCCCCGGCATCCTCAAAACTCCAAGTTAACGACTTCTTGGCCACTTCATCAGTATAATCCCATCCGTCATCGGGAGACTTATTCATGAATCCACCGGTGCACATAGTATCAAGCAACTGCTTACTCTGCTGCGAGCACCCCAAATGGAAGTAGTGAATAAGCTGATACAAGGCAAAGTTGTGATGAGTAACCGCCGCAAGTAAATCCTTGTAACGCTCCACATATTGGTGGAAAGCTTCTCCGTCTCGTTGCTTAAAAGTCTGGATTTGATCCATTAAGAGCTTTGTTCGGCTGGCCGGAAAAAACTTCTTATGGAATGCATCTTGAACCTCCTCCCATGTGGTCAATGATTGGGGCTTTAACGAGTGGAACCATGTCTTAGCCTTATCCTTCAAAGTAAACAGGAACAACCTCAATCTTGCTTGGTTAAGATGTGCATCCACAGTAACAAATGATTGGAGGGTTTCCTCAAAAGTTCGGATATGTTGGTACAGATCCTCACGCTCCATACCATGGAAGAAAGGAATGCACCGATGATAATCTGATTTGAAAATGAAGGTGTTTGCAACAGTGGTGGGGCGCGGAAAGACTATTGGAGACCGTTGAGTGACCCTTTCCTGATTCAAATAATCATTAAGAGTCCTAACTGGAGGAGCTTCCTCGTCCGCCATGGATATTCTTGATGGAGAATACAGCCGAGAATAGCTACTTGGTGGAGAATAAGATCGCAGAGTGCTGATTCTTACACGAGGCGGAGAACTAGAACGATGCAGACGGTTGGAGCGAGGACTACGATAAATCCGAGGCCCTCGATAAACCACAAGCATGAACTGGTGCTTTAAGCAACTTAAAAGCTGGGTAACCGCTCTGCAATAAGACAAGCAGACTGGAGGGGCTATGCCGCCACCTCACTCTCTCAAGACAATTATGAGGGGCTATGTCGCCGCCTCGATATATGCACAATAATGATAACGGAAACGAAAAGGCAATGGATACTCAAACTAGCTTCGTTAAACCTCAAGTCGAATGGGTGGCTCAGTTAGGGGTATCCGGTAGGCCGAGTATACGATGCACAAAGTAGAAAATAAACGGAATACTTACAGTGGTTTGTCGAACCTCCCAATAAACTAGAATAAGAATATCCCCGGCAACGGCGCCAAAATATGCTTCGTCCACAACCTCGCCTTCAATTGAGGTTGAAATACCCCGAGCGTAGGGCTAGATCGATGTCAGCATAGATACCGGAAATCCGGGATCGTTCCCACAGAGAAAGTCTCAAAAGCTTGCTGGGATTTTTAGGTGTAAGGGTTTCCGGCGTTTAAGACGGCCAACTTTTGGTTTTACTTTGAAAGGTGAAAATGCTCTTATGAAAAAGACTTGAAATGAGTTTTAACTAGATTAAACGAGCGGCAAGGCAATGGAACTATTAACGCCCGTAACTTAAGCTATCGAACCAATCTCAACGAAAGCACAGTTGAATCGCACGGCTTAGGCTATCAATCGGAATATTTAGCGGTGAAAATGATGAAACAAGAGATTTAGCATGAAGAACAAGTGAACTCTTTTATTCTTTTGGCAAACACAAGCCGAGACATAGCTCACGGAACCATATGAGCGAGCATATGATCACCGGAGGTTAACATCGGCAGGTTTTGTTACATAAAGGTGAATTCGCCTTATTTTCCATACAAAACTTCAAGCCATGACTTGAGAGAAGCTAAATAACGCAAGTTACGAGACGCTAACGGCCCCACGGCCAAGCCTAATGAACTACTCACGCATATTCAAGCAACTAGAAGACAAGCTAGAAGTGGAAAACATTTCTAACCGATAGAATTGAAAATAAACTTGATTTTATAAATGATCTAGAGTGTAGCAACAACTTTAATACTTGGAAAATTAACAAACGAGAACAACTTACTTGAGTTCAAAGGAATTACACTTGAAAAGCTTAAAGACCATTAATGGAGGAAATGCTAAAGCTTAGTAATGAACTAGATAGAAATGAGAGAGAAAAAACCTATATTTATACAAAAAGGGTTTCTCTCTCATCAAAATATCCCAAAATATCCTAAAAGTGGCTGATATTCCATAAATGGAATGCTCAAAAAGTGGAAAATATCTGGCCGAGAGCTCTGCGTATCGATACGCTTCTAGGGAGTGTATCGATACGCCAGGCTCTGATGTCCCACGTAACCTACGCGTATCGATACGCCTAGTTTCCCGTATCGATATGCCAATGCCTTGGTCTGGTTCTGCAGGCCCGCCCTCGTAGCTTGACACCCGACGGCCCTTGCCTCGCCCAATGGCCTCCGCCTTCATTCCTTGGTCACTTTGGCACAAAGTCTCCCAGGCAAGGACGCTTGAAATCACTTGAAAGGTGGCTTGCCAATCAAAATACGCCTTTTAAGAGCGTTTTACCTGAAACACTAAACAAAGGCCTTCCGAGCAAAAATCAAATAAAAACGACGATAAATAAACAAAGGCGCCACAAGCTAAGGTAGTTTTAGCACCAAGATCTTACAATCTTAGGTGCTAATCAGTTTAACACAGTTGGTTTCTTAAAAATAGAACATGATTTGGAAATTTAAGGTTTCAATAATATATAACTTATTTTAAACTACTTTCTCTTTTATTTACAAAATCTTTTTATTCATGGATTGACACAAAACTTACAGTCCCAGTGTATTAATATTGTCTTTATATATTTACCCAAAAAATATTGTCTTTATAAACTTACTAGTTATCACCGAAGCTAACTAAACTACAGATTATCATTTCAACTAAATTCTTTGTTTTACTCTATATCCTCCCAACGGCTATTTCTTTTAATAATATAATGATAATCTATTTTATTTAACTTATAGTTATTCGCTTAAGTCTATTTCCCATGTAGCTTTAAACAACATGATTCTACAGGCTCGTTATCTATATATTGTACAAATCAATTTTTTTATACAAGCTTCAACCTAACATAATAACATGTTTTTATGCAGTCCACATTTCAGTACAATTTAATCTAGTACCAAACAATCATGTATCAGTAAATAATAATTTACCAGTAACAACACATTTCATGAATAATCACTAATCAACTTTAAGATCTTACAAAACAGAATTATTCAAGACGAACATTTCGGATGCAGTATCGAAGATAGCAGTAGTGAGGTCCATGGGTTGCGACCGCGACATCGAGTATGGGTTTTGACTGTTTTTCTTAAAATATATGTTTTGCCAATTGGGCTCCTATACAATGATTATAACACATAAAAATTTCATAATATACTTAGAGTTAAGGGGTAATGAAAAATCTATCTTAATCCTTGGAATTTTAGCTAGGATGGATGAAAATGGTGGGTTTGGAAGCGGGGCTTGGTGATGGCAACGGTAGGACTTTTCTTCCTTCTCCTTCTTTTTCCAGCACCCTTCTCTCCCTCACTTTCGGCAAGGAACAAAAGAAAAGAAGAAAAGGAAATAAGGCTACGGGTTAATTCCCCTCTCTCTCTCACTGTGCCGAAATATGAGGGAGGGATATATCAAAGAGGTTAGGATTTGCATAAGGGATATTAACCCATGGGAAATTATGTGTTGTCTACGGGAATTTAGGAGAAAAATGGGGGGATTTGTTTTGGTAAAGAAATGGGTAGTGGAGTATTGACGTGGGAGTTGGTTTTTGTAGAGAAATTGGAGGGAGGTGAGGAACTGATATTGAGGAGTAGTGGAGGAAGGTGAGATGCAAGTTTGGAGGATAAGGATGAGGTGGTAGAGTGTGAGAGTGAAATCGAAGTTTAGTTTTAACAGGATTCTAGTTAGGGTTTAGATAGGAAAAATAAGGGATGAATGTATATCTCCAAAGTATAATATATTTCGAATACGATTTTCTAAGTAATATCAATTATAGACATAATAATGTATTTTGATTAATTAATCTAACTAATTATTGAATTACTATTTAACATTTCAAATTTGTATTTATAAAAAAAAAAATAGGACAAAAAATCCGGGTCGTTACAAATCCTAATATTTTCCGACATAATCGATTTTCGAAAACTATCAATATGTCACACCGTTGCTGAAACGTCCAAAGATGCACGCTGTGTTAAATTAGAAGTCCTACACAACAAAAAGCTTATTCGTGAATGTACTAATATCCACCACCCAATACTTGTTTTTCAACAAAATGCTTAACCAAGGGAGCGTACCGCTCAAGTACTGAGGGAGATAAACTTGAATGATAGAGCACCACATGGTAAGAATTTTAACCGCATGGTTTGTGAACATAAGTGCGCATGATTTTTTTTTCAGTGGTTTCAAGAAAAAATATGAAAAATTAGTGTGAGTTTATTGAACGATTTTTTTCAGTTCTCATGCAAGGGATTCAAACATCGAAGGATTTTTTTTCAGTTCTCAGGCAAGTTCGATTTTCTTCTTGAACGATTTGTACTCATATTTCTTCTTACTTTCTAAAATTTTACTGCAGGAACTCAAAACAAAAATATATTTAGAGAAATTCTATGTCGAATTTAAATTCGATGTACTACTAATATTTTTTCTTTTTTTGGATTGGAGGGTTTTCTTTTTGAACTCTCTCACGTCTGCTATGGCTCTGATACAAACCACTCTTCTTCTCCCTCCGTCTGCTATTAACCTGTTCCAAATCATTTTACCCTCAAAAGCCAGATGAATGCACGGTGATCTAGGGCTAGTTAAAGCAATTACAGTATTGGATTTTGGCAGGCGGCCGGTGATCGCACGATGATGCCCCTGGGTAACCACTCAAATGTTTACCTTTCTCTTTGAATGTCAATCTCATGCATCTCATCTCATCTCCTCTTTTTTCTCATTTTGATTTCAGATTTGTGAACTTCCATAGCCCAAGCTCTGGTGTGATAAAATGAAGCTTTAGGTACGTATTTTAGAAAACCTACGGGCACTTATTTGATTTTATTCAACAGAGATGTTTATCCTTGAAGTGCACTCTATGTGCTCGACAAAATGCAGGAGAGACGCACTCATGCCTAACCTACTACCCGTCTTGCTAAATGAGTTCGTATAATATTTATAGTCTTGCCTTTATAACAGTTATTCAACTATACTCATCCTGAATTCCTATTTGTTTGATTATTGATTTGGTTCTTTTTTGCTAATGCTAAAACTAGATGCATTGACCGTGTGGAGCCCTAATTGCGTATTGGTTACCGGACCTATTTTGGAGTTCAAGCAAGGTAGAACTTTACAATTTGTCTTTAGGAGGGTGAAATGGCATCTGAAAACAATATGCAGTTTGTGTGATTTTTTTGTTGTACCTCTGTTAGTTTTATTCTATCCCAGAAAAACATACAATCAAATTGATTTTTTTTTATTATTATTTTTTTGCATGTGCAAAATTGTAGAGAAAGATGAATGACTAGGAAGCTATGGGTTTGACAAACGTGGCTTTCGCGTGCCAGATGGCACTCAGCATTGGATTCAAGTTCAACACCTACCTTAGGGGTTGTGGAAGAGATAGATCAGTGAGGCCCAAGTGCTATTTCAGTCCTCAAGGTACGCATGCCTATCAAGTGTTATGGAGACTTCGTGCACTTGCAAAAAAATAGGATTGAGCACCTCCTAGGACACACGATTGTGAAACTCCGGCCAACCTTGCCGCAACACCCATCTTATTACACTAATCCTTCTCCAAGAAATGACGGTCTCTATAATCTACTTTGTTTCTATGTTACAAGGATCCCTTCATTTTGGTCCTAAATATAGGAGGAATCGTATATGACAGGGTGGTTTTTGAATCCCTAAATTTCCTCCTGATTTGTTGTCAGGGTAAAAAAAAAGACACTTGATTGTAATGACTTAAAGTCCCATATTTGTATGATTTCCGAAATTGCCGATTGTAGTTGATTGGTTGTACATTATTCAGTTATGGTTGTCCAAAAAATTAACTCCAAAAAATTTCGATTATGCTCGGTTCAAATTGGAGTGATGGCTATCTTAAGTATAATGTTCCAATCTATTTTTTATGAGAACATACAAGGAGGAAGAGAGTTTTAATCTGAGTCATCCAAAAGTGTATTGTAATGACGAAGTTCATTCTATAGGATTGAAATTCAAAAAGAGCTAACTACACAAAAGATTCTTTAATACTTCTTATACCTACATTTCAAAAATGTGAATTAATGATAGTTATTTCTCGGAATCGAGGCGTCGTTGTTACTTGAACGGTGCTGTCCATAATCGTGTCCATAGGGCATCAGTCAATTTTATGGAAGGGAGTGGCTTATTTTGTGGACGGGAAGGGCTTAAGGGTAAAGTACATTCCTCGCATTCCAAATACAACAAAAAACTAAGCCACGTTGCTTTTACACTGCATTGCTCCCATTCAAGGGGAGGGCTTATTTTACAACCTTGCATGGGTCTTTGACGTTAATTCTAATTTTGTTGTTTATTCTACCATCGTCTTACTTTCTATTATTTTACTGTAGGAAAGATCAGGAAAAATATATTTAGAGAATTCTTGCGTTGAGCTTAAATTTGAGGTACTACAATTGGGCCGTTTGGTCGAACGCATCTAGGCTTTGATTGAAAGGAGTCCACGATAAGATCGTAGTATTGGTGAATTGGCTTTCATCGAAAGGAATTTACGATAAAATTGTAGTGTAGATTTTTGAATGAAATCAATTGGCTAAATTGTGTATTGAACAATTGGGCCATTTGGTCGATTGCATTGTTGAATTGGCTCTATTTAAACGAATTTACAGTACAATCGTTGAATTGGCTGTATTTAAACGAATTTAGAGTACTCATAATGATTTTGTGATTAGAATTACAAACGTTTTAATTAGGTGCATGGCCAATTTTTTATGGCGTTTGGAACATGCATGCTGACTCCTTCATCATTCTTTACAAAATCGATCAGTTAAAAAAGATGTACCATAAAGTTGTTTGTATCTAATTGCTTACTGTTAGGTGGGATGATATTCGGATTTGTCGCTTCGAATACTGGTTGAGAACTGCCACTTGCTTGATTTCTCTCCGTTTGTAGACGCATGCCAAGTCCTTGATTTCTCTGTTGCTAGACGCATGCCAAAGACATAGAGGCTCAACTTAAAAATCTTAAAAAACAAAAAAAACAAAAAATTCTGACTTTACCAAATAAATGAATTTTTTTAGAGTAGATAACAGTTAAATTTTTAGCAGATTTGTGTATCCTAGAAAGACTTGCCACGTGCTTGATTTCTCTCCGTTTGTAGACGCATGTCAATTCCTTGATTTCTCTTTGTTGCTAGATGCATGCCAAGGACATAGAGGCTCAACTTAAAATCTAAAAAAAAAACTAAAAAATCTGACTTTACCAAATAATTAAAAAATCTAACAGTTAAATTTTCAGCAGATTTTTGTAACCTAGAAAGACTCATACTTAATATATTACCATTAGGTGGAATGATATTCGAATTTGATGATGTTGTTACTGGTTGAGCTAACATAAAAATATTTAATCTTACAAAGGGTTGAATTTTTTTTTGGACGTAGTAAACTCATTGAAATGTTTGTGAATAGGTGGGATGATATTTGGGTTTGTCACTTCAGTTACTATTACATTACATTTGGAATTTAAACTCATTGCATTGTCATTCAATTGAAATTAATATTATAATGTTGGAATGAGATTTTGGGGTATCATTTTTCATTATCCATAACCCTTTTATTGCTTATATCAAATTAGCTTATCCCAATCTTTTGTGTTCTTAACTAATCCCAATCTTTTGGGTTCTTTCCCTCGCGTTAGGCATCTTTCAATCTTGGGATTAGAGGAACTTAAAGGCAATGACTAGGAAAGGTAAGGCAACACATGTGGGCAATGGAGAGGAAGATTCACATGTATCACCTTTAGAAATATCTTCTATCTTTCTTTTGAAAAAAACATCTGGAGTCAACTAACTAAACTATAGTTTGATAGTGTTTTAATTTTGTTTGGAGTATTGGGATTACAATAATAATTCATAAGATTTGTTTCTAAACATACTTCAGGCACCAAATGGTAAAGATCTATCAAAAGCATCACTTGCACAACGTGCATGACGAGACCGAGAACGAATTTTAAAGCAAAACATTGCTCGGAGATTGGAACAACACTTGCCAGGAGATACAAGTGTAAGACTCTTATGAATCACATAAAAAAAGTGGTCGGCTATCTACCTCTTCTAACCATGCTTTTTAATAACTGTTATTTCTCAATTGGCTTGATACGTAAAGGTTCAACCTCTCCGAGACAACAACATTGCCGTCCATCTTCATGAGGTAAGTGGCCAAACAAATACAGATTTTTTTGCAAATCCTATTTAGTAACCCTAATACATTATACATATCTTTTAACAGGAAATACAAAGACTAGAAGCAATGGCTAGAAAAGGGAAGGCAACGTACGTAGGCAGTGGAAAGGAAAACTCACAGGTTTCACACGTTGACCCACATTATATAGATTTTTCATTAGAAAAAAAAACATCGATACCCTTTTCCAATGAACTTGCTAATGTGGTACTGCTACTTTTATAAGGAGTATTGATTTTAAACTTATCAATACTCTCCTATAAAAGTAAAGAGGGTTGAAAGTAATACCCAAACATTGCTACCCCATTCCAATCAAGATAAAATTGACGGAAAAATGATATTCTAGGTAACCAACGGTAATATGATATCAAAAGCAACATTGGCCCAATGTGCACGTTGAGACCGAGAGAGAGTTCAATCGGGACAACGGTCGCAAATAGATCAAACCAGGGAATGTTCTGGACCAATCCCACATGTGAACTCTCCCTTTATAACACCTAATCGTCGTCCTCGCAGCTGCTTCGAACAAGTATCAAATGTCACTCAATCTGCAAGAAAACGACAAAGGGTTGCACAAACTTCCATGTCTCTGTCCTTCATGCTAAACACATCTTCCCCCCGCACACGAATCGGTAAGCCTTTTTTTTTTGGTCAATTGCATTTCCAAGATTTTAACATCTTCGAAATAACTGTATTTTTCCCATCGAATATTTCTTAATTTTTGAAGGCTTACTCTTACCGACCAAGTGGAACTATGTTGTGAAGACGGATTGGATGATGAAGTGGAAATGCCTACGAATTTAGAGGGACCTAGCAGAGCTCACATAAATTTAGGAAGGCATTATCTTGGCAAGATGAATATTGAATGTACAAATTGTAAAGCCCTACATTGGATGGATGAGAGATTGACAAAATCTTCTAAAAGTCGTCCCTTATTCGGCACGTGCTGTTTGCAAGGAAAGGTAAGGCTACATACACTTCTTACACCCCTTTCGCCAATTCGAGCATTGTATGATGGGGATGATGACCGATCAAAATCATTCCGAAAAGCATGCTCGAGGGTACAATGCAACCAATGCTTTCACCAGTCTTGGGGCTACATTGGATCCACGAGTGCTTACTGGAAGCGGTCCTACATCTTTCACTATCCATGGGGAATTGCAGCATCGAACTGGTTCACTACTGCCACAACATGGAAAAGATGCAAAGTATGCACAATTGTATATTTTAGATCCTACCTCAGCTTTGGAAGTCCACAATCATAACAATGGGCAGTTGAGAAGGGATGTACTAGAAACTATCCAAGAAACTCTATTGTAAGTTAATCCATTTGTGGATAAATTTCGTCAAGCATATGCAATTCTAGATCAACTGGACGTGGCAGGACAAACTCTACCAGCCCATCTTCACTATAGTTCGTCAAAAGATCAACGAACGAATAATCTACCAACAATAGATGAGATTGCAGTAGTTATACCAGGAGATGGATCTAAAGCCAGCGGCATGAGAGATATCGTCTTGCATTTGAGAGGAGATAATCAATTGATGCAAATTAACGAATGTCACCCAGTGTATTTGCCATTACACTACGTCTTGCTATTCCCGCATGGAGAACTTGGATGGGAACCTGAGATGAAACATTGGGATGTAAAAAATAATCGACCTGCGGTAGAGCGACTAACTCAAATGGATTTTTATAGTTACCGTTTATTTCAGCGTACAACAGAGTATTCAACCATTTTGAGAGGAGGAAAATTGTTTCAAGAGTTTTTGGTAGATGCTTGGGCAGCTACTGAGCAGAATCGGTTGACATACTATAAGCTTAATCAAGCGAGACTTCGTTCTTCTCTATACTAGGATTTGACTGATATTGGTCCTGATGGCTTGAACCCTGATCAAATTGGTCAAAGGTTTATTTTGCCATCTTCATTCACTGGTAGCCCAAGACATATGTTTGAGATATTTCAAAATTCAATGGCTATCACGAGATATAACCATCACCCTGATATTTTCCTCACCGTGATTGCAAATCCCAAATGGCCAGAAATTACTTCAGCTCTATTGCCTCATCAAACCGCTGTTGATCATCCTGATTTGGTTGCCCGTGTTTTCGAGTTAAAGAGAAAGACTTTGATGAAGGAGGTTGAAAAGATAAAGTATTTGGTCAAAAAATTGCCCATGTATACACTATTGAATTTCAAAAACGTGGTCTCCCACTTATGCACGTAGTATTCTTTCTTAAAGGTGGTGATAAAATTCGTACTTGCGCTCTAGTTGACCAGTTAGTTTGTGCTGAATTTCCAAATTCAGAAGAAGATCCTGAACTGTTTGAAACGGTCAAGAGTTGTATGGTACATGGACCATGCAGTGCTCGAAATCCGCATGCATCTTGCATGGAAAATGGAAAATGCACCAAGAGGCACCCTCGCGACTTTGTAGAAACCACCACCGTGGACGAAAATGGATACCCCATATATCGCCGTCGTAATGATGGAAAAGTGTATATTGTCAGGGGGCACGAAGTTGACAATAGGGATGTCGTGCCATATAATCCTCATCTATCCAAAATGTTCAATTGTCATATTAATGTAGAAGTTTGTGCTGGGATGAGATGTGTAAAATACATTCACAAGTACATTTACAAGGGTTACGATCGGACAACGATGGTGTTGGGATCGGCTAATGAAATTAAGCAATACCTTGATGGAAGGTATATTGGACCACCAGAAGCGGCTTGGCATATATTCGGTCATCATATGCACGAAGAGGTTCCAATGGTAACCCAACTCGCTCTTCATTTACCTGGAATGCATCGCGTTAATTTCAACCCCAAAGAATCATTGGAAGACATTATTGCTAGAGCTGGAATAGAAAAGTCAACTCTAACTGGGTTTTTTGCATGGTACGCTGCCAACCCTAATTCTACACCCTACACCTACCAAGAATTTCCACAGTACTTTGTTTGGGATAGGACAAACAATGTGTGGACACCAAGAAAGTTTGGGTTCGCAATCGAGAGAATGTACTTTGCCAGCCCTAATAGTGATGAGAAATTTTATCTACGTTTGCTATTGACTATTGTCAAAGGACCAAAATCTTATAAAGATTTGTGCACAATAGACAATGTTGTTTATGATACTTTTAAGTCGGCATGTGTTGCTAGAGGGCTTTTGGAAGATGATGACGAATGGATTCAATGTCTTCAAGAGGCTGCAATAATGAAGACTGGGTATCAGTTGCGGAGATTGTTTTGTGTTATTCTTACACAATGCTCCCCACTGCAACCATTGGAATTATGGAAGCGATTTTCTATAAATATATGCGATGACCTCACGCACAAAATTCACACATTATTTGCCATTCCTAATCCAACTGAGACTCATATTGAAGATTATGATTTGTATCTTCTCAATCAGATGCTTGAAGAAACAGGTAAGAGTTTACATGACTTCCCACCTATGCCGCAACCTACCGAAAATTGGAGCACAGTTGTTGGTAACAGATTGATTTTTGAACATCGACAACTTCAGGTCCAAGCCCAACAGACAAATACAGAGACTAATATCGGTCACCTTAACATTGACCAACGCAATGCTTATGATGTCATTATTTGCTCTGTCTTTGGAAATAAAGGAACTTCTTTTTGAATGGGGGTGCCGGCACAGGAAAAACATTTTTGTACAACACCATTGCACAAAAATGTCGTAGTCTCGGGCATATAGTGGTTACTGTTGCTTCATCCGGAATTGCTTCTCTGTTATTGGAAGGAGGTCGCACTGCACACTCAACGTTTGTCATCCCATTAGATGTGTTAGAAAATTCTGTTTGCGGGTTTACCAAGCAATCTCTCCAAGCAGAGTTATTTAGAGAAATAAAATTGATAATATAGGATGAAGTTCCTATGCAACATAAATATTGCGTTGAAGCAGTTGACCGCACATTACGTGATATCCGTGACAGTCCTAAACCATTTGGGGGTATCACTGTAGTGCTTGGTGGAGATTTTCATCAAATTTTACCAGTTGTACCCAAAGGAGTTCGTGAGGAAATTGTTAATGCATCACTTAGGCGCTCTGATCTATGGGATGATATATGTGTCTTGACGTTGAATTTGAACATGCGATTGAATACGACAGATCCTGAAAATGCTGCTTTTGCAAATTTTTTAATGGAGGTCATATTGCATAATAATTTTGATCATTCTTGACATTGATTATTTTTTTAATGAATCAGTAAATCTTCACACTTTTGTTTGATTATTGATTTATACTTCACTATTTTTTTTAGGTTGGAACAAACTCTCAAGAAGTGGTACACCTTCCATCGACAATTGGTAGATGTCAAAATCTAAATGAATTATTGTCGAGAGTTTATCCCCAACTGGATGTGACAAACACATCAACCCCGACATTTTTAACTGAACGCACGATTCTCTCCGCTCGGAATGATGACATGAATGCTATAAATGGTACTGCTCTAAATATTTTTCCAGGAAATAGATACACTTATGTGGGCTACCACAGCCCCGGGTGGATATCGGGGCGGCCCGAAAAAGAAGGCGCCACGCCGTTTCTTGGGTTTTGAAAATTTTTGAAGAGTCGCTACCCGGATTTGTGGTTCGTCACCCGAGAAACCGTTTTGAAAAATGATCGATTTGAATTTGAAAACCAGAGATTTGAAAAGGGTTCGGAAGCCACGTTACGAGGGGGGAAGGGTTTTACGGCACCCCCCTCGCCCGATTTGAAATCGGTCTCTACTAAACATTTGTGGGATTTTTCAAAAGATTTTATTTCATTAAGCTCATTCTCAAGCGCTCGGGAGGGAGTATTGCATGTCCACCTTGCCAATCATGTTAGTTCAACAGAACACAATGGGATATAGTACTGAAAATGTAAACTAAAATAACCTCAAGCAAGGTATAGACTAAACGGGAGACCTGGTAGATCAGGGTTAAACCCCATTCCACCAAGTCCTGTGTCTTTTTCTTCCAAGAACATTGGATATACAGTTAAAAAGACTAAAGGGTCACATGCAAGGCATACAGGAGCAACACAAATACTAAAACAGAGGGAGAGTTGAATAAAATGGCATGCAATGAACTCCCGAGCGCTCTAAAGTAGACTCGAGCGCTCCGGAGTGAGTTGCACACCCAGACTGATCTCAACCAACCAAAGCCTCTTTGCTTTAATATCTTAATGTAACTGATCTATTTGTTCATTTTGCATGTCAAAGATTCATCTTTTTTTTTAATCTACTGAAAGGAAAAAACAGGCTTTTACACTTCTTTTACATGGAAAGTGATCCTCATCTTTTTTGAAAGTCAGATCAGGCATAGCAAAGACATTTTAAGAAGACCTTGTTTGCTTGAGACCTGTCTCCATATCCCTTGCATGTTAGTTTTAATGCTACAAAAATGGAAAATGAGTCTGGCACCACTCTCGAGCGCTCCAGAGTAGTCCTGAGCGCTCGGGAGTGTTTCCAATGCTGCTTACATGGAAAACACTTGTGACCCTTTTCTCTTGTTTTAACACTAGGGCTTTCCCATCACATTTCCAGTATTGAGGACTGGAGTGAGCTGGGAAGCCTCCCTCAGAAGGGAAGAAACAGCCTTGCTTATGGTTGACACCAAAGTGTGAGGCTTTTACCTTTTTAACTTGGAACCTTGCTCCTTGAAAGAAGGGTTTGGAAGATGGGAAAGGGATAAAAGCTTCAGAAGATCAGAAGCAGGAGATGATCAGAACCCCTTCCATCTTCTTGATACCTTGGGTTTTTGGCTTTTTTTTTTTTTTTACATTTGAAAATGGGAATTTTTGCTTGCAAAGAAATGAGGGCTAGTTTGTTTTGCACTGTTGGAGCAGAGATCTAGAGAGAGAGTTCGTGGGTGTTTTGGACTGCAAAGGCCCTTATATAGGCAAAATACCATATGGTCTCATTTTGGAAAAATATCATTTGGAATCCAATAAAATCTCCAGCCCTGACTCACCCTCTGACTGAGGTTGAGTGTGGTCTAAGGCTAAGACCCGTTCAAACGGCTACAACGATGGCTGCATGGATAGTGGAGAAGCTTCAACATCCATTGGGCAGTACAAAAGTCTCGAGCCTCGAGCGCTCGAGAGTTTGTTAAATCCCAGGTTTTGAAAATGGTTTGGAGCGCTTGGGATTGATCCAGAGCGCTTGGGACAAATTTTGACATTTTATTTCTCTTTTTAAAGCGTTCCAAGGAGCATTGTTCTATCGGTTCAGGGCTTGTTTAATCCAATTTTCATCATCGAGGAGCCTCCGGGCCACGAATCAAGGAAATTCGAGTTGTCCAAATTGGGGTGTCTATTGTTGCCCCTCTTTGGGTGTCGCTCGATATCATGTCTGGATATGAGTGACGTCCAAAGATTGAGACAGCCCAATTCGAGTCAAACCAAACCCTTAATTCAAAGCACAAATGCAAGTGAAGACACCAACATTAAATGCATGAGGTCGCGTCCTTCGGACTGCCTACGTACCCTTTTTCTGCAGGGATCAGACCAGCGTAGTTCTTCGGGGCAAATGCAAGCACGTATAATGCATGTATGAGAAAAGATCGACGCGAGTTTTTGATGCAAATGGTCCACCTGTTGCTCTGTTCGGCGTACGGAAAATGCAAGCACATGTGATGCATGCACGAGAAATGATCGACGCGAGTGTGATGAGGTAAATGCGTGAAGAGTCCACTTGTTGCTCTGTTTAGCGGACAGCAAATGCAAGCACGTGCAGTACATGCACGAGAGACAATCGACACGAGTTTGATAAGATAAACATGCAAATAGTCCACCTGTTGCTCTGTTCAGCGGAAAGAACGATGATAGAGTAGCATCTGCAGGGTAGAAATACCTGCCCGCACGTTGAGTTTAGCGTAAATAGACAAAATTTCAATCGACTACCAAGTAAAATGCCAAGTTGAGGAGCGTGAGCTCAAAATCATAACATCGACTAGTGTTTACTTCCTGCTGTCTCGCTCGACGCGGTTAAAGTCAGGATTGAGATTGATTTTGTAAAAAGGAAGCTAAGCAAGTCTCGAAAGAGAGGTAAAGCACTGGATGAAAGAGGGTTGGCACGAGGGCTGGGAACAGACCTCAGCGCTCACAACCACTCCTTAGCGCTCGGGAGTGGTCTCGAGCGCTCGAGAACGCTGCTGGGGGCCACTGTCCGTACATCTTCTTCATCAGATCTGGGGTTCAAAACCTATTCCGAGCGCTCGAGAACCAGAGCAGCCCAGACACTCTTGAAACTCGATCGCGCACCCTCATTCTCAGGCGAACTCTCTTTCTCACTCGTTCGATCTCTCTCTCTCACTCTCTCCATCTCAGACTCTCTCATCTCTCTCACAACGGACTGAGCTCGGGATCTCGAGATCTCTACGATCTTCCACTGGGCAATCGTGTGCCAAGAGGTTCGGATAAAGGGAAAAAAGAAGACTGGGGAGGTGAAGGGGAAATTATGGCCAGAGACGGCGAGGAAACGACGCCCAGCCGCAAGGCGGCGGCGGTGGAGGTTGCGGCGGCGACGGAGGAGGCCGGTGAAGTCCTGGCAGTGAGGGAGAACACGGGTGGAGGTAATGAGGGGCTGCCCAGCCTCGAGGAGGCGGCGGCTGTGGCGGCCAGCAGTAGTGCTGCCACACCTGGCGACAGGGGGGGTGTTAGCGAGGGTTTGGCTGCGGTGGTTGAGGCTGGTGAGGGTCCAGAGGCAGTGGAGAGTGCCAGTGGATACGGGGCGGCGGTAGGGGATGTAGGTGAGAGAGAGGCCGCGCGAGGGGAGGACAGCGGCCTAGCCACGAGTAGCAAAGACACACCGGGCAGTGGAGGAGATGGCACAGGCAGCGGGGAGGTGCCACGGGCACTCCTGATACTCCCACGGTAGAGGACTTGTTCGCGGCCGCGGAGCGGGCCGGTGGTGAGCGGACGGTTGGGGATGAGATACTGGTAGCTGGTCGCATTGCTGCGACTCCAATACTGAGGACGGCGATAGTGGAGCCGAGGGGAGGTGATAGTGGGATTAGCGCCTCACGGCCAGTCCCGCTCACGGAGGGAGACTTTTTAGATACCGCGAGGCCACAGGATATACTGGATGTCCTTGGTCTTGACGCCGGGATGAGAGAGGTGCTGAGGGATGCATAGTCTACGGAGGGTCAGGCCTCAGCTTTCCTGCTAGGAGCTATGCTGAGCGGCACTGGGGTATCAGGTGTTGGGGGACACGGAGAGGAGTTAGAGATGGAGGATACAGAGGCAGAGGTGGTGATCGAGGAGCGAGTTTCTGCAGCCGCTAAGGCGAAGTCCTACCTGGCCTGTGCACGACCTGGGTTTACGTCAGACACTTACGCGCCGCGGTTGCACTTTTTTGAGCCGACGGGGATGACTGGTTACGTCCCTGTCCGGACGGATTATCCAGAGGACCTGCTCCTCCGAGATCGAGCCTCACACATTTCTTCTAGCTGGACGACGGTATGATTTTAACACTTTTCTTCCTGCATTAGACTTGCTTTTGTGAATCATTGTATTGCTTATTGACGTTATTTCCTTGCTCTGTTGAAATAGCGTACCAAGGACATCTATGGCCACGGAGGCTCGGGCCATTCATTGGAGTATTTCAGAGAGTTGCCCCAGAGAGTGCGGGAGTTGGTGGAGGAGACAGGTTTTGGGCCGTTCATCCAGTTGCTGACAGCGGTGAGAGTCGACCGTGCGGTGATGACGGTGCTGGCGGAGCGGTGGTGGGACACTACCAATACGTTTCACTTCCGCTTCGGGGAGATGACGGTGACGCCTCTTGACTTTGCAGCGATCACGGGACTCCGGGTTGGAGGCGAGCCGATTCCATACGCGACCCGAGCATAGACCTGGATGATGCTGCTTTGAGATGGTTCCTTGACGGGTTCCACGCCACGGGCGGGTAGCCGAGTATGGCCGCCTGCATAAGATCGGGACCATGAGCCGCGGACGACGCCGAGGTGGCCCAGATGGCCAGGGCTTATCTCGTTGTACCTGCTCGGGCTTCTTCGCTCCCGCCAGGCGATCTCGGTTCACTCGAAGTTACTTGGCGTGCTTGGTTGATCCGAGGCAAGCGGCCGATACGATCGGGAGGTGTTCGCTCGCGGCACTCTCTATCGCTTCTCGAGCTGCCTCACGCGAAGTGTGAGACACCATAGGCGGCTACTGGAGGGTGATCGAGGTATGCTTCGACATTACTGCTTTTGAATTGCTTGAATGATGTTTTGATTGACTTGAACATATATTAACTTGAATTGAATTGACTTCCAAAACATGTAGCCTTGGGCTTAAGAGGTCTTGGGCATGTTCCCGCCCGAGAACCCTTGCACAAATCCGAACTTGCTTCCACGCGCACTAGCATGGAGTACGGAGTACCGGAGAGCGAAGGAGCGACGAGGAGAGGTGATGACTTTCTGGCGCTGGCTGGATAACATCACTGGGATCACGGTATAAACATCATCCTTTTCTTTCTTTCTATGCCTTGTGCCTTCCTTTACAAAATTTGATCATTAATGTACACAACTGACTGCAGGTTCACTGGGACCGATGGGCCAGGGTGGAAGCTGACTTCCTTCCGAGGAGTCGGGAGGTGACGAGGAGTCGAGTCCTGCTGGAGTGCCCACTAGGCTGGCAGTGGTACTTGGGGGATCGGGTGACGCGACAGTCACTCGGCCTTCCAGAGTTTGTTGTGCCGGGGCCACTCCCTCCACGAGTGCAAATGGATCGAGACATACACTCGAAGTTGAGCCGAGCAGCCACGGTGCCGACATCGATTTGGAGAGATATCTGCGGCGCACGGTGGACTACACAGCTTATAGAGACAAATACTTGGCCACCAGCTTGGGTGTGGAGAGGGAGCTGGAGAGGCGGTTCGCTGAGGCTGAGGTTAGGAGACCCAGGAGAGAGGCTGGTGGTGAGGCCGGAGACGACACAAGAGAGGAGACTGGGGCACGGAGCCGCGGGGGTCGCTCTTCACGTGGTAGAGGGCGAGGTGCTAGGCCTCCTGCTGGCGGGAGAGGTGCTAGCTCCTTGGGCCGAGGTGAGGGCGGCTCACAGGTTCCAGAGGCAGCTGCAGCTTCTACACCGACCGGGTTACCGACGCTGGATTGGTCGATAGGGGTGAGAGATCCTACCGGGGCCCGGGCGATTCTAGATGTTCCACGCCTCCCGCAGCCAGCCATGCGGCTTCCTGCTCAGGTATAGCACAACTTTGTCTCTTTCGGTACTTCAAATGTTTCTTGCACATGCATCCATTGTTCTGATCTTTGAATTATCATGCAGGTGCCGAGAGAATGGGCGGAGCAGGCTATCATGCTGATGGTGGGGATGCGACAGTTGCTGAAGGACTGCGCCAAGGGGAGGACCCTTCAGACTAGACCTGCTCCTGAGCCTGCTCCACTTGTTGCTGCACAGGTATGAAAATGCAAACACATGCACAAGTATTTTATTGGATTTAAAATATGTATGAAATGAATGAATATTCATGATATGCAGGCGCAGCCACGACGCTCGGCCAGGACACAGCCACAGGACACCACGAGCCTTCCAGCCTTCGCCATAGAGAGGCCGGGTAGACAGAGAGGGCTGGACAGTTCGAAGTGGTTCCTAGAGCAGTATCACGACGGAGACCCGCTCCGAGGAGTCCGAGGAGGATACAGAGGAGTCGCCGAGTCACGGGCTTTAGGGTCTACGGACTCGAGCACGCCTCGGCCCTTCCGACGATTTACGCGGACGGGGACGACGTTGAGAGCTCTGAGTCCGAGGGACATCAGCAAAAGAGGATCCGCCTGGGCTGAGCTCTAGGTTTTTGCTTTATTAGTCTTTCCTTTTGCATGGGCCTGTGTGCCAGCACAGTTGTAGCTTTCAGGCCTGCGTGCCTTGGTTTTGTTTGGGCCTGCGTGCCCCGGTAGATAGGATCGGGCATGTGTTTGCCCCAGCTTCTGTACCTTCTTCCTTACTCATTATAAATGCCGCATTTTATTTATGAAAAATTTGCACTTTTCTTCATTTTGCATTCGTTCGCACTTCCTTTAAGAATTGTATTTTATGAAATATGTTTGTCTAGCTTTGAAAGAAAGTAAAGAGCACGCGAATTTCAATCGATACTCTTAAAATGTAATAAAATTTGACATGGTCGACTCGACTCACAGGACTTGACTTGAAATGACAAAAATGCCCTTAACGCAAATTTTGTGGTCATTAAAGAGAGTAGTAACTGGGCTTGACCGGAATAAGATACAAGGACGGGACACGAGGATATTTGATTAAGGTGCATGCTCTTAGCGCCATCATAAATAATGAAATTGAGGCGTTTGACGGCAAAAATTGATTCCATAAGCTTCAACGTGTGTTTGATTGCTTCACATAGTCACAAACATGCGTTAAAACTTACATACACCATTGGACTTAAACAAATGCTCTTGACACGAATTTCGACACGTCGACAGGAAGAAAATCATCGAGATTTCGAGGTTTTTCGAGGAATGTACTTGAACGCACAAGAAAGCAGATAACCAAACACACTGTATTCCTCCAGAAACAGGTTGGATCTTGATGAACTTAAGGCTTGAGGTTATAATGCTGCGTTGAGGCCAAAAACTTTGAAAACCAGAAGCTGCTGAAAACTGCAGAACTCTCGAGCGCTCGAGAGTGTTGTGGAGCGCTTGGGACTTCACTCCCGAGCGCTCGGGACTACTGTGATCAACAGATTAATGTTCATTTCCAAGGTCATTTTTCAGCTCCCTTGCGTCCTTTTGCTCTGCATGCACACTTCCAAGACGTCTTGTAACTCTCATTAAGCTGTTTTCCAAGGGTCAGTGATTTCCCAAGGTAAGACTAGCATCTTTCCAATGTTTTCTCAAGTTTCCAAAGTTTGAAACTTTGAAAATACAAAGAAATGGTTTTGGAAAAGATGAGCATGCTGAGTTTCAATACTGGTGGGTGAGGGATTGCCTCATCCGGCTCTCTATAAATACCGAGCTTAGCGTTGGCTAGTCATTCATGCTTTAAACCATCATCCTCCTTTCAAAACTTCATTCCTCATGGCCTTGTTGAATCAAGCCTTACTTCGCCCTTGGTTGGATAGCCTTGAGGGCATCGATTGGTTGAACTTCCGAGGGCATCGCCTTCATGCCTTGAAGTATCTTCGTGAGGTCGCAATTCGCCCTGTCTTGCTGCACGCGGCTGCACGCTTTTGGGATCCCGAAGTGCATGTCTTTCGCTTCGGTTCTCAAGAGCTATGCCCCACCGTCGAAGAATTCCATGTCTACTTGGGGAGCCACGATTCCACCGAACCAATTGTTCCAATGCTTAAAGAGAGTATGAAGAATATCCTGAAAGCCAAGCTGGGCGTCGGCGGGAACGTTGCTGAGTTCTTGACCCGGGTCAATGCCATTAACATCGTGCAGCTGTATGAGAGATTTAGTCCACCCGGAAACCTGACAGACTTTGAGTATCAAGGTCGTCGGATGACAGCTTGTTGCATCTGCCTCTTGGCGGCCTTCCTGCTGGTTCCCTCTGTCGGTCAGCCCAGTTCTCTATTGGTTGGAGTCGCTGCTCAGATTGAGGCTCGCAAGGACGTTGCGCCTTTGGTCCTTGCAGAAACTTTGATGGGGTTGGATGCTGTTCGTGCTGGACGCACGAGGGTTTTTGGTGGTAGCCCGCTGTTGCTGCAGGTTAGGGACCTCACTCAGCTTTCCTTTTTCTATTTCTCACATTCATTTTACCTCGACACTCGACTTAGGCTTTATCTGGCTTCTTACTTGTTTTCTCTCTCTTTGGATAGATGTGGCTTTGCGACAAGTTGGGTTTGCTGATACCGCCGGCAAATGATTGGTGGTATCGACCAAGCGGATGGAATCGTCCTTTCCAGGTGATGTACAGCAGTGAAGATGACTGGGCTGATTTCCTCGCATCTGCTGAGGAAGACGACGTCGTTTGGCGGTGCCATTGGCTGAGGCTTCCTGCAATGACTGTGAGCAACATGGGCTCGATGCACGTGTTTGTGGTTGGCTTAACAGGCTTTACCTTCTACTCACCCTTCCGCATCCTTTGTCAGCTTGGGCTCAGCCAGGAGGTGCCGCCGCAAGGAGCTGAAGCGCTTCGTCTCCCTCCCTTCACCATTCTGGGGCTTCGGAGTTATGTTCGAACATGGGCGGCTCGTAGGACTGAGCCGAATGACCCACTCTTCTCAATTGCTTCGACCGGAAGGTACTGCAAGTGGCTAAGGAGGGATGTGGAAGCGAGAATGGGTTGATTGCTTACTTTGCCGTTTTTTGAAATAAAAGTGCTTTAGTTGTGCGTTTTCTCTTTTTTTCATGCTCAGCTTGTAATAAAGAAATCATCGAAATAAAATTGACTGATTAAGGGTTTCCCCCTTTTCGGTTCATTAATCGCGTGTACTTTGAAAGAAAGCATTTTGACTCGTCAATTTGGATTTGATTTTTTTTTTCAATTTTAAGACCGAATCTCAGAGTGAGATTGCCTATGTATCCCTTAAGAAAGGGAATCAGGCCCATACGTAGTTCGGGCTAGGGTTCGCTCGGGTATTAACGCTCTCCTTTTTATGCTCTAAATTTTGCCTAGAACCGCCCTTTCGGGTTTTCGGCCTAGCGAGCTCTTTTTCGACTTTTTGCCTTAACTTTTGCCTAGGCCGCCCTTACGGGTTTTCGACCTAGCAGGCTTGCTCTAATTTTTGCCTGGGACCGCCCGCCCTTGCGGTTTTTGGCCCAACGAGCTCTCTTAGGGGTAATAGTGCTTGAGTTGATCCAAATTGACAAGATTCGAGAATTCGTTGCCGTCGAGATCGATGATTGATGCTGCTCCTCCGGAAAGGATCGACTTGATGATGTACGGCCCGACCCATTTTGGTCGGAACTTCCCTCGCAAATCGAACCGAAGCACGGATTTCCTTGACTACCTTATCCCCCTCTTGCAGATCCCTCGACTTCACTTTCTTATTGAATGCTCGAGCGATTCTTCGCTGATAACCCTGAATATGGTACAACGCCCGCAATCTTCTTTCATCAAACAACATGAGTTCCTCGAACCTCCCGCTGATCCATTCGGCTTCGTCTATCCCTTGTTCTACTATGACTCTGAGTGATGGAACTTCTAGCTCGATGGGGAGAACGGCTTCCATACCGTACACCAAAGAATAGGGTGTTGCCCCTGTCGGTGTGCGGATAGACGTCCGGTATCCCCACAAAGCTAGCGTAGTCGTCGTGCCAATCCCTAGCTGATTCGACAGTCCTTTCAAGGATCGACTTAATGGTCTTGTTGGCTGCTTCGACTGCCCCATTCGTTTGTGGCCGATAAGTGGTCGAGTGATGCACTTGATCTTGAATTCGTCAAAAAGTTCTAGAACTTTCCCCTTGAACTGAACACCATTATCAGATACGAAGGCTTGAGGGACTCCATACCGATAGATGATGTTTTGCCTGACAAAGCGAGCCACTTGTACTGCCGTCAAGGTCTTGTACGAGGCTGCCTCAACCCACTTAGTGAAATAATCGACCGCTACCAAAATGAACCTGTGCTCGTTAGAAGCCGCAGGCGTGATCCTTCCAATGACGTTGATGCCCCAGGCGGAGAATGGCCATGGTGTCGCCATTGGGTGTAACTCCGAGGGAGGTACGTGGATAAGATTAGCATGAGTTTGGCACTTGTGACATCGGTGCACATACTCAATGCAATCTGTCTCCATAGTCGACCAATAGTAACTCAACCTCAGAACTTTCTTTGCTAGCATCATTCCATTCATGTGGGGACCACAAACTCCTTCATGGACTTCTTCCATCACCGCTCTCGTGTCATCACCGTGAATACACAACTTGTGGACTCCGCACGGAGATCGCCGGTACAATTTTCCACCACAGATAATATATTGAGACGCCAATCGCTGTAACGCGATCCGATCCTTCTTGGTAGATTCTGCAGGGAACTTTCCCTTTTCGACAAAATTCCAAATGTCATGAAACCAAGGGAGTCCATCATCAGGCTCGTCGATGTTCATGACATAGTCGTATACGTGGTTGCCTCTTTGCTCAATCATGACAGGCCTTAGCTTCACCCCGATTGGAAGTTCCAGCATGGATGCTAAGGTAGCGAGCGCGTCGGCGAAGCGATTCCTCATCCTCGGGACGTGCGTGAAAGTTACCTTTTGAAAATTCAGAATAACTTCGTCGAGCTGCTGATGATACGGCTTCATCTTCTCGTCTTTGACCCTCCATTCCCCGTTGGCTTGTGACACAACCAAGTTGGAATCCCCCACGACTTCCAGCACTTTGACTCCAATTTCCAATGCAGCTTCCATTCCAACAATACACGCTTCGTACTCTGCCTCATTATTCGTGACTTCGAAGTTTAACTTGAAAGCCAGGGGAATATGCGACCCCTCGGGCGAGACCAGTAGTATGCCGATCCCGAAACCCTTCTGGTTAGCAGCTCCGTCGAAGTACAACGTCCATGTTTCATTGACAGCAGTCATTACGTCTTCATCGGGAAATTGGAACTCCGTGTGTTCTGGCCCCTCGATCGGGCGATCTGCCAAAAACTCTGCTACTGCTCTTCCTTTCACTGACTTGCGGGTGACGTACTTGATTTCGAATTCAGCCAATAAGAGCAACCAACGTGCTAACTTACCGGTAAGTGCTGGCTTCTCGAATAGGTATTTGAGCGGGTCCATCCGAGAAATCAGTATCACCGAATAAGACAGCATGTAGTGTCTCAATTTCTTCGTGGCCCAAACGAGCGCCCAACATGTCTTCTCCAATGAAATGTATCGTTCTCCGCTCCCCACCATCTTCTTGCTCAGGTAGTAGATCGCTCTTTCAACCCCATCATATCCTTCTTGTGCGAGCATGCACCCCATTGACGAGGGCGTGACGGACAAGTACAGGATCAAAGGTTTTCCCGGGATGGGTGTCATCAAGATGGGCGGATTCTGTAGGTAAGTTCTCACTGCTTCGAAAGCCTTTTGGCATTTGTCATTCCATTCGAACTTTACGTCCTTCTTGAGCAGACGAAACAACGGCTCACAGGTCAAAGTCAACTTGGCGATGAACCGACTGATAAACTGAATTTTTCCCAAGAAACACCGGACTTCCTTCTCAGACTGAGGAGGCTCCATCTCAAGAAATCTTAGAAGGATCCACCTCAATCCCCCTGGTCGTGATCATGAACCCAAGCATCTTTCCTGCCGTGACCCCGAACGTGCACTTCTGCGGATTGAGTCGCATTCTGTACTTTTGAATCCTCTCAAAGAACTTTCTCAACGCCGGGAGATGGTCTTTCCTCTCCTTTGCCTTCACTATCATGTCATCAACGTAAACCTCGACCTCCTTGTGAATCATGTCGTGCAACAGTGTGGTGGCACCCCTCTGATACGTAGGACCGGCGTTCTTCAACCCGAATGGCATAACCCGATAACAATATGTCCCCCACTCGGTGATGAATGTGGTCTTTTCCCTGTCTTCCGGAGCTAGGAGAATCTGATTGTACCCCGAGAAGCCATCCATGAAAGAAAGTAGGGCGTGCCCTGCAGTGTTATCCACGAGTAAGTCTATATGTGGCAGTGGAAAATCGTCCTTAGGCCTCGCTTTATTCAAATCCCTGAAATCGACACACTCTGATTTTTTCGTCCTTTTTGGGGACAGGAACGATGTTGGCTACCCAAGTGGGGTACTCCGTTACGATTAGAAAACCGGCATCGATTTGTTTTGTGAGCTCTTCTTTTATCTTTAATACCCAATCGGGCCGCATTTTTCTTAGTTTTTGCTTAATGGGCTTCGCGTCAGGGTAGAGGGGGATTCTGTGCTCGACTATCTCTGGGTCGATTCCGGGCATGTCTGCATGGGACCAAGCGAAAACCTCTTTGAATTCTTTTAGTAAATCGGTGAGCTCTTGAAGCTCAGTGGGAGACAGCCCGGAACCTACCTGAACCAATCTAGGGTTGCCCTTATCACCCAAGTTTATTGAGATTATTTCTTCTTTTAAAGGCTGAGCATGCCTTTCATTTTCGCGATCGATGAGAGAACGGATCTCCTTGGGAATGTCCCCATCGAGATCTATTCCTTCATCATCGGGATCCAAACAATTTATTTCAAAAATCGGCAAGTAAGCGAAAACATCATCCATTTCATTAACCAGTTCATCAGATGGGGGGAATACAGCGGTTGACTCGAATTCAAAGTAAAAGCTACGAAGTGGAGGGCCGATGGGCACAAACTCCGACTCTGTGCTAGACGACGAGTCAGTGTTGGACTCGGACTCAGACTCAGTGCAAGTGCTGTGAGTGTGAGTTACATGTGGAATGAAAGTGCAATTATCATAAACACCTACAGCCTCCACAATGAGTTTGGAAGGGTCTTCAATTTCTTCTTCATCTCCAAGCATCAGCACAGCAGGGTCTTGCATCATACCCTCCGATTCCTCGCCCTCAAACAGAAGTTGGAGACTGCCCAAACCAAAAGCTTCCAACCAGTCGAGTGCCTCAGACAGTTCTTCCACCTTTGCAACCTCTTCGTCACTCTCCCATGTATCATTGGAAAAGATTTCGAAGCCAGGATACTTCATTTTCGTCTCGAGGTCCACAAAGGGTTCAGGCTCTGCTTGGTACAGCGGCTCTTTCTCCTTCAATTTCATCTCCGTTGCATGGGCTCGGGCACGATTGCGCCATTTCTTTGCTGAATCGCTTTTCTTGGCCTCATATCCTAGACCGAAACGTTCATTACTTCCAAGAAAGTCAGGGAATTCGGGGACACCTTGCGCGTAAAGTCCCAAACCCATGCCCGGCAGATACTTCATCTTTTTCATAATTTCCAGCACTGCGGAGCTCACCAAGAAGCCGTCCTCGGCCCGGATGGTACATACCTTTGAGGTCATAACGGCAAAACCTCCCATGGCAACGTCTTCCTCTCCATGCATAATTTCCAGTAGCGGGGAATTGTCCTCGGCGTGCGGATGGATACCTGAGTCTCCATAGATGACAAGGGTTCCAGAGTCTAAACCCAAGATGAGTTTCTGGTGCAATGTTGAAGGCACTCCCATGACATCTGGGCGATGAAGCCAAGGCCTTCCCAATAGGAGATTGAAGGATGCAGGTATTTCCAGCACACAGAATTCGACAGTGGTTTTGAACTTGCCAGTTGCCAACTCCAAGTTGATTGTCCCCAAAACATCACGACGCGTATTATCATAAGCACGAACGCCCAAGTTCGATGGCGTGAAGTCCTTGTTCTTAAGGCCCAAGCAATAAGCAGTGCGGAGTGGACACACATTAATGGCTGAGCCATTATCAACAAAGATCGCTGGGACCCACTTTCCCATGCACTTCATGGTAATGTGAAGGGGCTTGTTGTGGTCGGTTCCCTCGGGCGGTAGGTCTTTCTCGGTGAAGGACAATGTATGCTAGGCGAGGTTCGGGGTTATAAGGGCAATAAGAGCTTCTAGGGCAATATCAGAGGGGACCTCGAGTCTGGAAAGGGTGTTGACCAACCTACGACGGTGCTCGCGAGAGGCAGAGTAAGGGTCTCCTGGAGTTGACGGATAATAGGATCAGCGGAGGTTTCAGGATCAGGTTCAGGGAGTGAGTTGAGGTCAATGGACAATTTGGGCTGTGTAGGTGGGTTAGTTTTAGTGGAGCTTGAGGGGATATTTTGTGGAGCTTACGGGACGGAGGTATTCAGGTTTGTGGGATTGACAGGGGTATTCTGCTGCGGTGGAGGGGCTCGGGATGAGCTACCCTGCTGGAGGTTGGTAGGCTGGTAGACTCTCCCACTTCTGGTAAGGTTGCTAACTGTTTTGGGAATGGGCTCCCACCAAGTACCTTCCCAGAAATCAGAGAAGTCCAAGTCGCAATCATCCGCCTTACGCTTCCCCTTGTCAATTGCTGTCTTCTCCAAAGTCTCGTTGAGAGTTTCCATTTCCAAAGCATGCCAGATGCTGTCCTCCTCCAGAGAATTCCAGAAGTTGGCATTGTTGCTGCTGTTGTCATTGCTAATCTGCAGAGACCCTTCATCCAGCATGGCCTTATTGACAGTCAGTTCCTCACCATTCATCCACACATTTACCAATTCAGACTTTCCCCACAGATCTTCTGGATCCAACACGCAGATGCTGGGCTCATCAGGGATTTGAACTACAGGTTTGGAAAAGAACTCCTCGACGATGAATTCCTGTGGGAAGAAAAGATAGTCCATGGAACGTTCCAGAGCGTCGGAGCCTCGAGTAAGGTTGACAATGGTCCTGGCGTTGAGCCCTGATAACATACGGGGATTCATCAGATCCATTTCCTCCACCACTTCCTCTTCTCGGAAAAGGTATGCCAATGATGTTTCGTCTAGGGGGTCGGAATCATCCATCCAGTGCCATCCGTTGGGTTCGGGCTCCCATTCCCATTCATCTTCGTTCTCGGCAGGCTCAGGTTCAGTGAACAATACAAACAGAGAATACCCATCCAAGGGATCAGCCATCCTCTCCTTCCAGTCTTGCCTCCATTCTCCTTGTTCCAATTCCTCAACTTGGCTAGAGTTAAGCGCCGCAGGCCATGCTCCAGTAATAAAAGCTCTGTCTTCCACCGCCAAGAAATCTTGCACCAGATCCTCCCACCTTACCTGAAAGTCCCATTCCACGGTTTCCAATGCACAGACGGCATCCTCAGCTGGCAGTTCGACGGTTGGTTTGGGTTGGGTAGCAGGAATGATGTAATGGCTAGGGTCAAAGGGTTGGCTTACAGAGATAAGGTTGGTGCGGGCATTGGAATGCTTTGGGAGTGGGTTTGAGATGGTGTTCGATTTTTGTGGTGGCATGGGGAGGGTTTTGTTGTCTATCAGGTCTTGGATTGCATGGCGGAGACGGAAGCAGTTGTCGGTTAGGTGGCCCACATTCTGGTGATAGGCGCAGTACGCGTTAGGATTGTGGGATGCGGGTAGTTTTTGAGGTAAGGGAGTAGGGGTAAGTGGCTTGAGGGTGCCGCTTTCGACCAATTTCTCGAGCACGGCAGAGAGTGGTGCTGAGAACTGAGCAAAAGTGCGGGGCTGGGTACGTGGTTGACTGGTTTGGGTGGCTATTTGGTTCACCGGCTTGGCTTGGGCTGTGTTTGTGGGGGTGTTAGGCAGGTTGGTGTAGTTCGAGTTGCCAAACAGAGCGTTGTTGTTTCCGGAGTAAACCTTCTTAGGCTTAGGAGCGGGCTCGGGCTTGTCAAGGATCCCCAATTGAACTGCTTCTTCGACGGCCAAGCCTGTATCGAAGAATGTTTTAAAGTCTGAGCATGCATGGGCCATCACCATGTGCCTTGCTAGAGTGGGTTGAAGGTTACGGACAATCATCCGGATTTGGTCCCTGTCGCTCGGTCTATCTTTCATCTGTGCTGCCTTAGCCCTCCATCTTTTCACGAAATCAGCGAAGGCCTCTTTTGCTTCCATCTTTGTTGACTCCAATTCACGGGTGGTCACCTCCAACTGGATGTTGTAATCGTCCTGCGCCACAAAAGCTGCGCATATATCCTCCCAAGAACGCTTCTTCCTCTCATCCAGTGAAGTGAACCAGTGCAAAGCATGTCCCACCAAAGTCTGCGAAAACATCTGTGCCATGGCATCCTTCTCGACTCCCCACATGGAAAGTGCTCCAATTTGTCCCGCCAGGTGTGCTTTTGGATCTCCTGTTCCGTCAAACTTAGCAAAATCAATTGGCCTGAACTTTTCTGGAAGCTTTGCATTAGGAAATAGGCAAAGCTTATTGATGTCAAAGCCAGTCGACGCTATCTTCTCATTTCTTGCAACAGATTCCTCCAGTTGGGTGAGCTTTGCCAATACTGCCACCATCTCGGGGTTTTGCGGGGTTTCCAAATCAAAGACCAGCTGCTCTTGGTTTGGATTCGGGTTAGGGTTAGGGTTGAAGTTTAGGTTGGGATTTGGATTTGGGTTTGGTATAGGAATTGGGTTTGGGATAGGAATTGGGTTAGGCACCGGATTTTGGGTTTGTGGTGGAAGGCGTCTTGCAACTCCAGTGATCATCATCATGAGTTGGGCAATTTGGTTATCAGTACGTTCGCCCAGGCGTTGAATATCTTCTCTGATCTGAGCCATTTCTCCGTTCAGATTTCCCAGGTTTGGGTTAGGGTTTGGACGGGGATTGGAAACGGGATTAGGATTCGGGTTTGGCTTGCCTCCGTTTGGGTTTGGATTCGTGTGTTGGGGTTCGGATTACCAGCATTCGGGTTTAGGTTGCCTCCGTTTGGGTTTGGACCGGGATTCGGGTTTGGGTTGCCTCCGTTTGGGTTCAAGCTTCCGATCAATAGATCCATTTCCGCCCCCAAATCTGATGCACTAACGGAGTCTGCTTGCAGTTGGAGCCGTTCCAATCTCTGTCCCAAGGGTCTGGTCCAGGAGGGTACGATGTTCTTCTTTTTCGGCCCAATTGCTCAGAACTGGCAGCAAAGCCAAAAACTTAAGCTCAGACGCGGCTTCTGCTTGCATTTTTATGAAATTTATGCATGATTTTAGAAAATGAGTGCCTCATCGTCACCGTCATCGACTTCGATTTTTCAAAAACGATTGACTTACGGGAGGTTACCTCAATCCTCGGATTTTTGGGGTGTATCCTCATTTAGGAACGGCCGATGCCTGAAAGATGCTAGGATAAGCTAAATATTTGGCTAATATTTCATCGGCAATTCGACCATGGATTCAGAATGACTCAAGGTGAACAATGTGATGTGATAACCGAGGTGGCGTAAGCGGTACACTTGCTTTTAGCCTGAGTGGTGTTGGCATCACAATGTTCTGCCCCCCTATCATTCATTTTCTTTGGTTAAATTCCAATCAAATGCTTAGTCAAGGACTTAGCAGAATCTTAGCTTCCTTTAGGTTCGGGTTCGAGGACTAATGTGATTCATCAACACGCATTAGGGTGCTTGACTCTTCATCGGGTCTTGGCAACCTTCCGAAGACTGCGCGAGCGAGTCTCGAGAATCGTGGCTGACAGCATGACAATGATGCAAGATGCAATGCAGCATTAAAACAAATTATAGCACATAGTCCTACCCTGCAGGCTCCTGTCCTAGTTTGGAAGGATCTATGGCTCGCTAGACATGTACAAAGGACGGGTTTTGGCTTGAAGAGGGTTTCCCGGACTAGAGTCAAAGTATACCTCCCATTATCGAGCGTACACTCAATAATGGTACAAACGGTAGGGATGACTCATCACGGTCGAGGGTTGCTGAGCATTCCGGGATTCCTTGTCACCGGCAAGCCGGGTAAGATTGCCGAAACACAACAGCGGGGCTGCACAGGATATATATACAAAAAATAAAAAGTGAAATAGAATCCTTTGAAAATCCCACGAATGTTTTTCAAGCTTGTCTCACTAATTTAATTAATATTCAAAGAAAACGGACCGTTTTGGAAACACGCCAATTTTCTCTTAAGTATTAATTAAATTTCATCCCCAGCAGAGTCGCCACTGTGGGCTACCACAGCCCCGGGTGGATATCGGGGCGGCCCGAAAAAGAAGGCACCATGCCGTTTCTTGGGTTTTGAAAATTTTTGAAGAGTCGCAACCCGGATTTGTGGTTCGTCACCTGAGAAACCGTTTTGAAAAATGATCGATTTGAATTTGAAAACCAGAGATTTGAAAAGGGTTCGGAAGCCACGTTACGAGGGGGGAAGGGTTTTACGGCACCCCCCTCGCCCGATTTGAAATTGGTCTCTACTAAACATTTGTGGGATTTTTCAAAGGATTTTATTTCATTAAGCAGCTAGCATGTATTCAGAGATATATCCAGTACAGTAGTGCATGCATGTGCATATGTACAATGAATAAATGAGAGATATGGAAATGGAGTGCAAAATGCTGGAGACTGGAAAGTCCTGTGATTAAGCTCATTCTCGAGCGCTCGGGAGCATTCCCGAGCGCTTGGGAGTATTGCATGTCCACCCTGCCAATCATGTTAGTTCAACATAACACAATGGGATATAGTATTGAAAATGTAAACTAAAATAACCTCAAGCATGGTATAGACTAAACGGGAGACCTGGTAGATCAGGGTTAAACCCCATTCCACCAAGTCCTGTGTCTTTTCCTTCCAAGAACATTGGATATACAGTTAAAAAGACTAAAGGGTCACATGCAAGGCATACAGGAGCAACACAAATACTAAAACAGAGGGAGAGTTGAATAAAATGGCATGCAATGAACTCCCAAGCGCTCTAAAGTAGACCCGAGCGCTCCGGAGTGAGTTGTACACCCAGACTGATCTCAACCAACCAAAGCCTCTTTGCTTTAATATCTTAATGTAACTGATCTATTTGTTCATTTTGCATGTCAAAGATTCCTCTTTTTTTTTAATCTACTGAAAGAAAAAAACAGGCTTTTACACTTCTTTTACATGGAAAGTGATCCTCATCTTTTTTGAAAGTCAGATCAGGCATAGCAAAGACATTTTAAGAAGACCTTGTTTGCTTGAGACCTGTCTCCATATCCCTTGCATGTTAGTTTTAATGCTACAAAAATGGAAAATGAGTCTGGCACCACTCTCGAGCGCTCCAGAGTAGTCCTGAGCGCTCGGGAGTGTTTCCAGTGCTGCTTGCATGGAAAACACTTGCGACCCTTTGCTCTTGTTTTTACACTAGGGCTTTCCCATCACACTTCCAGTATTGAGGACTGGAGTGAGCTGGGAAGCCTCCCTCAGAAGGGAAGAAACAGCCTTGCTTTTGGTTGACACCAAAGTGTGAGGCTTTTACCTTTTTAACTTGGAACCTTGCTCCTTGAAAGAAGGGTTTGGAAGATGGGAAAGGGATGAAAGCTTCAGAAGATCAGAAGCAGGAGATGATCAGAACCCCTTCCATCTTCTTGATACCTTGGGTTTTTGGCTTTTTTTTTTTTTTTACCTTTGAAAATGGGAATTTTTGCTTGCAAAGAAATGAGGGCTGGTTTGTTTTGCACTGTTGGAGCAGAGATCTAGAGAGAGAGTTCGTGGGTGTTTTGGACTGCAAAGGCCCTTATATAGGCAAAATACCATATGGTCTCATTTTGGAAAAATATCATTTGGAATCCAATAAAATCTCCAGCCCTGACTCACCCTCTGACTGAGGTTGAGTGTGGTCTAAGGCTAAAACCTGTTCAAACGGCTGCAATGATGGCTGCATGGATAGTGGAGAAGCTTCAACATCCATTGGGCAGTGCAAAAGTCTCGAGCGCTTGAGAGTGGTCCCGAGCGCTTGGGACTTCACTCTCGAGCGCTCGAGAGTTTGTCAAATCCCAGGTTTTGAAAATGGTTTGGAGCGCTTGGGATTGATCCAGAGCGCTTGGGACTGATTTTGACATGTTATTTCTCTTTTTAAAGCCTTCCAAGGAGCATTGTTCTATCGGTTCAAGGCTTGTTTAATCCAATTTTCATCATCGGGGAGCCTCCGGGCCACGAATCAAGGAAATTCGAGTTGTCCAAATTGGGGTGTCTACAACTTATGTAGCTGCAGATAAAATGTCTGAGGATGACAGAATGGATAGAAGCATCACTAATCGGTATCCCAACGAGTATCTTAACTCATTAGATCCTACTTGGCTACCGCCTTTTAAGCTTGAGTTGAAAGCGGGTTGCCCTATAATATTGTTAAGAAATATTGCCCCAAAAAATGGACTTTGTAAGGGCACAAGGATGATGGTTGTCGGTACGGCTCCCGTATTATTGAAGTTAAGATTTTAACAGGCGAACAATTTGGCAAATTGGCCTTCATACGAAGAATATCTTTATCACCGTCATCTTCAGATTTTCCTTTTCATATGACAAGGCATCAATTTCCAGTTCGCTTGGCATATGCAATGACTATTAACAAATCACATGGACAATCTGTCAAATTTGTTGGAGTCGATTTGCGCACACCTGTATTTAGTCATGGGCAACTATATGTGGCATTATCAAGATGCAAGTCTTTTGACCGTTTGACTGTCCTTCTCCCCAAAGAAGAAACAGATTCCACTACCAATATTGTTTACCCTGAAGTTTTGTTGTAGTTTGCTTTATCATACCAGGTACGAGTTGTAGAGTATTATAATTTAATTTTCCTCTGTTATCATATATCATCCCTTAAAACAAATGACCTGGCGTACTAACTGGCTTCTGTTGACATATCATTCTTTTTTAGGATTATGATTGAGAAGCCTCGAAGCTCAAAAGGATCAATATGCTTGAAGATTTTTAGTCTTGACATGTTTCATGTTCTCTTTTTGGATGTCTCCTCGAGGCACCCATTTTCATTAATGCATATCATTTTTAGTTTTCATTGGTGTTTTGGATGGTGTTTTTTGATTTGATTAATATTTAAGCGTTTGAGTTTGTTCTATGCATTTTAGTTGGTTAAATTTGTCGTTCAGTTTTAATTTACGTGTGTTGAATGTTCGAGCTGTGCCTTTAGGCACAGGCATTCGCTAGTCTATATAATATGGGAGGGTTGTTTTCAAATCCCCTAAATTCCCTTCTATATTTTGGACCCTAGGATCAGTGCACATTTTTTCTACGATTGAGATTACATGATAGAAAGGCTAACGATATATTTGGAAAGGATGATACAAATATTTCTACCTTCTATCTAGCTACCCGAAAATATGAAAAGGATCGTACAATGATTTTGGAAAGTCATCACCTAAACAGTTTAGGCTAAACCTATATGGGTATTTCCACGGGATTTTGGAAACGGCAATTAGCCAGCTTTTTTTTCCACGGGAATTTGGAAACGCCAAAGCAATATGGGTATTCTTTCTGAAACGGCAAATACAGAAAATGGTAAACATACACATAATTTTTAGGCTGAGGAGAGTCTTTACTCTCTTCCTCTCTCCTCCCCATCCCGCTTCCGAAACGGCAAAACAAGAATTGAAGTGAGTGGTTCTATTGTTTTATTTGTATATGTATTCCACTGATTTAACTGTATATGTATTCCAAAAGTTAGCGAATGACCGTGCCGACTATGCACTGTATTCCAAGAGTACAACTAACTGTATTTGTATACTCTCTCCCTGTCCACTATATCGTGCTTCCTTTTTTTTTCAGTTTTATTGTGTACTTCCATCTTCTGCATTAAAAGAGTTAACTGAAATTCACATGTATTGCTTTTCAAAAAAAAAAAAAATTCACATGTATTGGTTCTTTTCCTTTCTTTGTACTTGGTTGTAAGATCGTTAGTATAATTGATTTAGATTTTGCGAATATGTGTTTGGGTGGCGCTATTCGCAGCTACGTATTTACTCTCATAGCCCGCTATATTTCGGTAGGTGCTTGTTGAAAATCATAAATAACATTTCGGTAAATAGCTGTTGAAAAACAAATTATATTTCGGCAACTGCATGTCGAAAATATGTTCAACTTTCGGTATGCAACTGCTAATACATACATTTCGGTAAATAGCTGTTGAAAAAAAGATTATATTTCGGTAATTGGGTGCTGAAAATGTATCTCAATTTCGGTAACTGACTGTCGAGTATAGTTGAAAATTTTTAATGGGCTATGGGAGTAAATACGTAGCTGCGAATAGCACCACCCTATGTGTTTTTTTTTAATATCTCCTCCAGGCATGCATTTTGTTTGGAAAATCCAATACTATTGGATTTATGCATTGTAACCTTGGTTGGTTATACTTTCATGGCTTTTATTTCAAACTTGCTAATTTGAAGAGATCTCTTTTTCATTGATGATATTTCTAATTCTTTCCATGTAAGTCTCACTTTTAATCTTTTAGATAGGCATCTTTATTATCTCTAACCCATGTGCTCCCTCCGCATAGATTACTAATTCTTCGAAATATGGCAGTTTGTGATATCTTGAGCCAAACTACAATAAATCCTTCATTTCTTTTTTTTTTCTGCTTGTTTTTTTTCCTAATTTTCTTGTATCTTTTGATACTATTTAAATTTCAGTTGCGTTGAGCATGGAATATAGGTATTGTTATCTGCAATGGCCCTCAAATGATATACATTTGGCGAAGGTAAACTCACCGAGCAACTCTATTCCTATTCTAAATTCTTACATATGTGTTCACCACACCGAGTAACATTATTCCTATTTTCCTTATACATTTTTACTTTCTAGAAGGAAAAAGAAAGAATGGTGCTACTGGTACAGACAAAAAATCTATACCAGTGGGTACAAACCCTTTTTTGGGCTCATTTTGGATCTTAAAAAAATGATCGGAGTCGCTTATTTTGCTTAAAATACTTTGCTTATGGTCCCTACGAAAAATAAGCTCAATCCGATATTAGTAAGCTTGAATTCTGGGACAAAGTTGGACGTTTTGTAGGTGTCTTAATCAATATCGGATTGAGCTTATTTTTCGTGGGGACCATAAGCAAATTGTTTTAAACAAAATGAGCGACTCCGATCATTTTTTTGAGACCCAAAATGAGCCCAAAAAAAGGTTTTTACCCACTGGTACAAATTTTTTGTCTGTACCATTAGACTTTCTGAAAAAGAAAAACCTGGAGGAAAGTGCAAGGAAAAAGAGAAGGTGACATCCACTGGTAAGGGGGAAAA
The DNA here is from genome assembly GCA_025413875.1 of Rhododendron molle. NCBI lineage: Eukaryota > Viridiplantae > Streptophyta > Magnoliopsida > Ericales > Ericaceae > Rhododendron > Rhododendron molle. Next base: position 29,537,589 of record CM046391.1, on the reverse strand, counting down.
AAAATGTCTTTCAAGAGGTATGATTCTTCCACACTTTATTTATTTATTTTTTAAATCTATGTTTGAATAATGATACTCATCAGTAATTTAAACCATGACCATGTACTCTTCTACAAATTTTTGTAATCGTTTACCATGATTTGTTGCCTCCTCCCTACTTTTATCTTTGTGATATACTAATCAAATAACTTGAACCAAGCTAAGTCCTTACAAATTAAAGCAGCATACGAAGGATTTAGAGATGCACACAATTATGTTGTGAAAATGAAAAGGAAAATAAACATGCACACAACTTCGGCAAAAGTTGTTGACTGTAATTGTAACGCCCTTGATTTTTGGGTACATTAAATAAACATTTCATTTATAAAATCAAATGGAGTCTGGCTCATTATTACATCATAACTCCTACTACGGTTCCATTTTTATACAAATGAAGGGTTCTAGGGTTCCTAACTACAGCTCCGCCTGCGGCTTCATCTTAGCCAGCTCCTCAGCTTCAAAAGCCTCCAAGGTGTACTGTTCATCTTGATCATCTACAAAATCTGACACATTATACCAGCGTCGCCACCGATATAATATGTCAGGGTCACCAAAGATAACACCATGAGCTACAAGAGCTCAGCAGAATAATCCTATACCAACTAACCCATACCTTACCAATATCAGAGTAAAAGAGCAGCATACCGACTCTGGCACAAGCAGCGGAATAACACATACATATTTAACAAGGCGTTCACAATGATACACTATTCTATCGTTGGTGTCGGTGATGTCTGAGTTTCTCCTACGCGGCTCATCGTAGACCGTGTCACCATATTCATCAACATTTCTGAAATCCTTTTCATTATCCAAATCAACATTTTGAAAATCACGTTTAACACACCCAACCTCGGTTCCGCCGCGCCGGGTTCCCGAGTATTCTCACAATGGTTCCGCCGCGCCGGGTTCCCATTGGCACACATTTGCATTGGCTCCTCTCCACGGATAACCAAGCTACACACCCAACCTCGGTTTCGCCGCGCCGGGTTCCCGAGTATCCTTACAATGGTTCCGCCGCGCCAGGTTCCCATTGGCACACAACACACACACACTCACATAATGCACCCACATTTGGTCATTATGTAGTTTCAAAAATCCTTTTTCTCCATATCAACCACATTCCCACAACGGGCAAGTCCGGCCGCATTGCGTTTTCAAAACACACCTTGTCTTTAACCCTTTTTATCCATATCAACCACACCCTAGGTGTCATGTTTCTATTTTCTCGATTTTCGTGTCTCGTTCTCATGCATAGACTCCGCGGTAGAACTTTTCACATAGATTGACTTAAATCATTCATTGTAATCTAACTAGCAAGATCATACAAGCATTCTTAAGCTCATCACCATCCTTATACAACCACAAGTAATGCAAATAACATGTAAACAAGTTCATAACGTTCTAAAAGATCAAAATACGAATACTTCGAATAAAGCTTCTAATTTCTCTTGTTTTGAAATCCGTTCTTTCTTTCTTTGTGGGAAGTTCAAAAAAACAACATATGTTTATTGACGTGGAGGTCGTTTGTTCAACATGTTCATACTTCCTTCGAAGTTTTATTAAAACAAGGTTGCTAACTAATCTATAGTATCTTAACTTAACATGCATTTAAACATAACATACGAGCTTGTGCTTAGAGAAAACGGGTAGAGATTAATCTACTATACTTAGAGTTAGGAAGTATAGGAAAAATCTACCTTGATCCGAAACTAGTCGGGGCCGAATAAGCTAGTTGGAAACTTCTACGGCCATTGAAACTCGCAAATCTGGGCCAGACTTTGGATGACAGTAACTCGGTCAATACTTGGCCAAATAGGATAGTTCTTGAGTCTAAAACGAAGATCTCGAAGTTTTCAACAACTTTCGTGAAGGTCGTTGTTCCTAAAAACGACTTTCGCCCGGAGAAAAATGGTGATAAAGAGGTGACAGTAAGCTGTCTAGACTGGAAATTCGAGAATTTCACTGAACTTCGGATGGCTATCTTGGTCATTTCTTGACCGTTTTGGGGTGGTTTTTGGGTCTATACTGAAGCTCTCGAAGTGTTCTACGACTTTCGTGGAGGACATTGTTCCTAGAAATGACTTTCGCCCGGAGAAAAAATGGAGTTTTTCGGAGGACAGTAGGCTGCCTGGGCAAAACAGAATGGGTTTTAGAGAGAGATGGAGCAATGCTTGAAGGTGTGAGTTGAATGAGAAGTGAGGAGGCTATTTATAGCCAAACATTGAGCTCTCTCTCCCTCCTCTCTTGGCCGAATCCCATCTCTCTCTCTCCTTCCATGGATTTGATCCATGGACTTGTCATGTCAAGTATGTCATGCCTTGTCATCCAATAGTCACCTCAACCAAGTTGTAACTAGGTCAAATAGTGTCAAGGTACACTCACTCTCTCTCTTCTCCCCCTATGGCCGGCCAACTACTCTCTCTTCATCTTCCCATGGATTTGGTCCATGGACTTGTCTTTTCATGCAATAGTATATCAACCAAGTTGTCAAATAGTGTCAAGGTACACTCACACACACTTCCCTCATTCTTCATCCATCCGGCCAGCCCTCTCTCTCTCTCTCTCTTTCTCTCTCCTTGTGTTGTCAAATCATGCTTGGTGGCATGCCAAGTAATGTCACTTTCACTCTTTAGGCTTAAGGCTATTGAATTAGGCCATCATGGAAGATCATGGACTAGTCTTGTCATCTTATTTGGCAAGTCTTATATCCATTAACCAATGGATAAGAATTTCCCTAGCATCTATCGTCCAATGGATAAAGATTAAAAGGTTCAAGTGGTCTAATTAGGGTTAGGAAGAAGTGATTAGGCTAAGTGGGCATTAGGCTATTCTAACTAATTGGTTAAAGATTAACGATACTTAATCTAGGCTTTCATTGCTCGAGTGATATTTTGGTTTTATTTAGCAGGAAATCGCCTAATAACGGAATATTAAAGCCCTACGGTGCCAAACGCCAAGGCAGGGCGTGAGCGTGGCCAAGGCAGCCCGTTAGCAAAGTGGTGGCCAAGTGGTGGCCAAGGCAACCCGCTAGCAAAGCGGTGGCCAAGGCAGCCCGCTGGCAAAACGGTGGCCAAGGCAGCCCGCTAGCAAAGCGGTGGCCAAGGCAGCCCGCTGGCAAAACGGTGGCCAAGGCAGCCCGCTCGCAAAGCGGTGGCCAAGGCAAGGCGTGAGCGTGGCCAAGGCAGAACCCGATGGCAGCCAAGGCAGAGCAACCCGACAGCGACCCGATGCTTGGGCGAGGCAGGCCCGACGGCGACCCGATGCCTAGGCGAGGCAGGCCCGACGGCGACCCGATGCCTAGGCGAGGCAGGCCCGTCAACGACCCGATGCCAAGGCAAGGCAGGCCCGACAGTGACCCGATGCCAAGGCAGCCTAGTTAAGCCAAAGTAAAAGCAAGGTGCGACCCGATGCCTAGGCAGCCTAGCCAACCCAAAGCAAGGCAGTCAAGTCAACAGTCAAGGCAAAGACCAAAAATTTTCTACTAACCACTTCGGCATCGATGTATCACTCCGGTTAGGGAAATGTAACTAAGCCAAACGGTAGTTAGGGTTTGCTAACTAATCGATTAAAACTAACTATACTTGCTAAGTAGGATTTCCAGCCGAGAAATATAATTTAAAGATATTATTTACTTATTAGGAAAAATATACGAGTACGTTTACAAGTATACTAGTCATGGGAGAAGGACTAAATTGTCCGGAGTAAAATGATTCAATTTTACAAGTTTCAAATCTAATTATGACGGATTATTAAACTTTAAAAGAAAATTTTAAAGCAATCCAAGCAATTAAAATAAAATTCAAATATTTAACGAAATTTTTATTTACCAAAAATCAGGGTCGTTACAGTAATGTTCAGAAAGAAATAGCTATATCGATATAGATACGAACTGAAGCGCCATCTGCTTTGTTGACAAGTTGCATCGGCTAACCAGGTACAGATGGCTTAGAAAGTCTACAACTTTGTTGATGATTTTGGATCGGAATTACATTTCTACAGTGGATGATTTTGAATTGAACTGCGATCTCTATTTAGGAAGAACCACGTAAAAATCAGTATGTCATGGTTTGCCGTTGTTTACTTTTTTTTTTTTTGTGACAAGTTGTATGAAATTAAATTATCTTGCTAGATGATTGAAATGGTATATGAACGGAAGCGTCATCTATTTTTTTTACAGGTTGCATCGGCTAACCAATAACAGATGCCGAGTTGGCATGCGCTAGGTTAATTGCCCAGCTTAGAAAATCTACAACGTTGTTATGAATGATTCAATAGAAGTGAAATTACATTTTTATGTTCAATTGAAGAGCTGATTACATTTTGCCTTCTCTTCTTGATTTTAGAAAGCTTGATGAATAAAAGATAGGTGTTGCAATATTATCATTAAGTTTAATTACTGGTTTTGTATTCTTACATTTTGAATCTTGACTTTTTTAAACCCATAAAGTGGATTTTGTGATTACACTTGGGTTTTACCAATTATGATTTGCAGTTTGTAGTGTGGTTGAATTGGTTGTGAATTTAAATGGCTGGCGATAAGTGCCTTCAGGTATGGGTGCTTCAAGTATTAGTTTGTTTATGTGCAGATTCAAGTTAACCGGTGGATATACTTGAGCGATTAATTTTTATTTTTTGCGTAGTTAAAATTTTGCAAATGGGGTTAAAATTTTGCAAATGGGGCCTTAGCCTTGAAAACTGAATATGAGTTGAATACCGATTTTGAGTTGTGCCTTCCTATGTATATAAACTTGATTTCCTTGAATTCAATTCTTTATTTGCTTTTAAGTTTATTACTTTTAGGTTGATTTTCTTACGGTAAAAAAGAAACAATCATTTTTAGATTCATACGCGAAAAGGAAACAATCCTTTTTATAAGAATACACACAATTCTTTGAATAATATTGATGAGTGAAGGAGGATGCTATGTTGAGAATTTTTTTGCCTTTGAGTTAAAGAGGTTAGAGGGATATTCAACAATAATTTTTTGCCTACCAATTCGGAGCCAGCCATGCCTAAAGGCACGAGGCATGCGCTAGTGTGTGTATGTGTGTATATATATATGGGCCGATTCTCCTCACACAAAAAATAACACAACTTTTGACACAAAATAAGAAATGAATGGCTGAAATTAGAGCATTAAAGTTGTACCCTCCCTGCCTCCTCCCTCCATCTCACCTAATCACTCACTCTCTCTCCACCTTCATGGACACGTCCCCTAGTTTTCCTCCCACTCCGACGACTCCATCACCAGCGAACCCATCTCCGGTGACCTCTCTCTCACACACACATAAAAACACAAATTAGACGAGAAGAAAATCTAACAAAATATGGGTAAATCCGAGAGGCCGATGAGAAGAAAACCTACAAATTTTGGATAAATCTGTTCTGATTGAAAAAAAAAAAGAAAAGAAGAAGCTCCTTAATTTTTTCACTATCTTCTTTACAAATTGAAATAAACGGGTTAATACCAATATTGATGAAAATCAATCAGTTTTGTCGTCTTTCTTCCAATTGGTCTATCATCACATACCCAGATGCACAATCAATGAAAAATCCCTACTCAAACCGATAGATACAAGAATATAAAAGGTAAAATTCCACATGAAAACGATAAATCCATAATTGCATGCCAAATGCCTCTTTCTTTTGGGAATTTCAACATCGTGTAATCATGTGTTTTTTACTTGTTTGTATGGGGTGGGGGATGGTTAGAGGTCGCCAGAGATGGAGGGGCCGGCCGGAGTTGCGTTTGAGTAAGGTGGGGGTGCGGTGGGAAAGGAGAGGAAGGATTAGGCGAGGAGATAGATAGGGAGGAGAGAGAGTATTGTTCTAATCGAGCCATTCAAATAAATGGCTGAAATCTTGTGTTAAAAGTTGTGTTATTTATTATGTGAGGGAACCAGCCGTATTTGTGTGTGGAATTTTCTAAGGTTTCGGCCTCCCCTCTATATATCTTTGTTCCGTCCCTCTAAATAGTTGTAGTATAGGGTATCCACAATGGCATAAAGTAATAGATTTCTAAAGTTAATTAAGCTGATGTAAAATATGGCTCATAATAGTGTAAACAAATTTAGTAACCTCCTTAAAAATAATTAAATTTTAAATTTTAAATAATTAAAATTTGGATTTTAGATAACCAAAACTTACAATCTTTTGTCAATAACTGAACCCCACATATCGTCAATCAAATACACCCACCATTACACAAAAATGTTCTCTCTTTTTCCTTTTACTCTCTCTCTCTCTCTCTCAACAATGTTTTCAAAAACTATTTTTAAAAAAATAGCTTTTTCCCCAGAAATTATTTTTTAACTATTTTTAGAAAGTTAAAAAAACAATTTTTATACAAAAAATAATTTGTTCTTTTTTAAAACAAAATTCAAAAAACTATTTTCTATTTCTAATAAATATTTTTAATTAGTTTGAAAAGAATTTTAAGAAAACTATTTTCTATGTTCATAATTTTTAATTTTTTGTAGTTTGAAAAAGTGATGAGACAAGTTTTGGTTATCCAATCTCGATTATGTCATTGTGGACCTCCATATTGTTATTTGCTAATCTTAACAATTTCTTAAATGAATAATTAAAAGCTAATGTGACAGGTTTTAGCTATTCATTTTTTATTATGGCATTGTGGATATCCTTAGCCTCGACATTCACGAGAAAAACACGTAAAAATAAATAAGAAGTGCTTAAAATTATGTAAACATGCTAAAAACCTAAAATAAAAGAAATATATAAAAAAATATTTTGAGATGATGAGGTTTGGCGTATGTTGGGCTTGAAATCTGTTCGGTTTTGCCCCAGTGTGAAAGAAAAAAAGAAGAAAAAAAGAAACCGGAAAAAGAAAAAGGAGAGAAATCGATCGGTGGTTTTTTTTTTTTTTTGGAAAAGCTTTGGACCTTTGGTGGAAAGGCTTTGGACCATTGCTCAATGCATCTTTCAAGGAAAAAGCCAGCATGAGCAATTAATATGGAGCATGTGTGGGATATTTGGTGTTGGGTTCTAGAGTATTCTCGGCAAATCCGGAGGCTTTGTGCTACATGTATTTAAGAAGGGTTTGTGCCAACGTGCCGTATGTGAAGAGAGATGGAGTGTGGGGAGAAAGAAAGAGAGACTGAGCAGAGTGGAGAGTCAGTCCGGGAACCCCTTTGGCCCCTCTCCCACCGTGAGGTTTTGTGTGAGAGAGAGAAAAGATGTGAGGAATTGTAACGTCCCGATTTTTCGCACTACAAGAAAAATTACATTGGGTGACGAATGAAAATCGTCACAAATTGCATGTTTTTCGTCACAAATAATATAGGTGACGAAAAAAAATTTGTCGACTAAAGGTTGTCGAGGATTCCTACCTGGTGACGAAATCTATTTTTCGTCACCTATAGTGCCTTTTGATGACAAAATATTTCGTCACCAAAAAGTGAATAATTGGTGACGAAATTTTTTTCCTTGCTTATTATACTTTTTGACGACGAAATTTTTTGTCATTAATTATTCCTTTTGGCGACGAAAAAATTCGTCACCAATGGGTCACATCGATTACGAAAATTTTCGTCACCAATATAAGAAATTGGTGACGAAATTTTTCGTCGCAAAAGTTGTTTTCATATGGAGAAAAAATCCTTCTTTCTTGCTCCTGTTGGGTTTTGAACCTAAGTCCCTTGAGCTTCTCGCGCAAGCTCCGACCAACTGCACTACACATACTTTTCAGTAAATATTTGAAATATCTAATATATAACATATATGTTTAACATGAAAATATATTTTGAATGTAATTTTGAACCTTTAAACATTAAAATTAACATCAAAGTTGTAGGCAATTGAGTTATTGTTCAAACCCAATTTGAATTATCTCAATCGGAGTTTTTATTAAAGAGTTATGTCCGAAATACATTTACTGACAAAGCACAATTCATAAATTTCGTCACGAAAGGTACCCATTTGACGACGAAATATATTTTTTGTCGCTGAAAACGTTAAAATGGTGATTTCGTCACCAAAGTTAAGCATTTGGTGACGAAAAAAATATTTCGTTACTAAATTAGTCTCATTTGGCGACGAAATATATACTTTGTCATCAAATGATTATCTTTGGCGACGAAAAATAATTTCGTCACCTTTTTTAAGCTTTCGGCGACGAAAAACGTATTTTGTCACCAAATGAGTACCTTTGGTGACGAAAATATTTTTTTTGTCGCTAAATAGGTATAATTGGTGACAAACTTATTTTGTCACAGAAGTTGTCAAAATAGTGACGAATTTATTTTTTCGTCTCCAAATATACTCTTTTAGGGACGAAATTAAATTTCGTCGCCACTTTTTTGTCACCAATTTGCATTTTTCTTGTAGTGTCGGGCACGTTAATTAAATCATTTTTAATTGATTTAATAATCCATAAAACTAATTTAGGAAATAAAATTTTATTAAACAGAGTTTAGCAGCGGAAATCTCAAATACCAAATTCAAAACTATTTAACTGTCTTACAACCCAACGAAATAAAACAGAGTTTGGTAAAGGTGATAACACTTTTGGAAATTAAAATAACAATACTTTAAATTAACAGAGCTTCTAAAGGAAGGGCATCCAAGGCTCGACAAACTCCCCTTCCTCAGTTGGGAGGTCTTCACCCTGGTACTGATCATCTTGTAACGGATTATGTTCTTCGGTCTCCTGATTACCTGGCATGAAACGCCAGCCCAACGGCACTATAATGAGTTTTGAAACTCAGTAGATAAATCTTACCCAATAACCCTTACTCTACAAGCAATCACATTTATAATAAAAGGATGTAAGAATCGAGGAGCACAAAACTTATTTCATTATATAACCATCAACTAAAGTAAATTTCAGAATCTCAACTTCTATAATCGTTCCAACCCCGCAGTATTCACCACATTCCAAACTCAGAATTTCCCTGGACATACTTTACAAGTCCTACCAGGCTACTCTCAACATCTCGAGGTCCTAGTAGGTTACTCTCAAAATTATAGGCCCATCAGGCTGCCCTCAAGGTCCTGCTAGGCTACCCTCAATACTTGAGGTCCCGCTAGGCTACCCCTGAGGTCCTGCTTGGTCACCCCCACAATTCTAGGTCCATCAGGCTGCCCTTAAGGTCCTGCTAGGCTACCCTCAATACCTGAGGTCCTGCTAGGCTGCCCCTAAGGTCCTGCTTGGCCACCCTAGCTATACTGGGTCTTTCAGGCTGCCCTCAAGGTCCTACCAGGCCACCCCCGATCACACGAGGTCCTGTCAGGCTACCCCTGAGGTCCTGCTAAGCCCACAACCTTTCATCTGTTCCCTTTTTCCTTTAACCATGACAACATCTACATAATTTTTCCAAGTCCATAACTCATCCAATGTCCTTTCTACATTCTCGGCTCAATCGACAAAGCAATTATATCATTGACAAGTAAACAGATTATAATATCACATATACAGGATGACTTAGCCACCGTACACCCATCGCCAATGGGCTTAAGTCCAAACTAACCTCACATCAATTTCAATATGTTTCAATACCAGAGTAATTGCAAATGGATCAATAATCACAACAGTTCATAAAGAGTCATTGAAACAATACATTACCGACAGTTCAAAAGACACAAGAATATTTCACATAAGGTATTCAGATTTGTCCTAGTGACTTTTGGATTTCATTAGGATTTTGCACATAGGTTCATTTTAGTAAACTATAATACTTGAGGATGGAAAAGTTATTTCGTAAGCCGTACAGATACTTTAGTAATTCTATTATTGTTAGGCTTCTTCAAATAATATTACCGATGTAGTCGTTGTAGTCGATTACGGTCTCAATAAAATAAAAAAAAACATACATCTTATATAGTGAAATTAATATTTATTTTACTTATAAAACCTTTTTATTTTATTCTATTTTTTTTGTATAGAATGCATGGGACGAAAACTTATATTCCTATTAACATTTCTTTTTGCAAAATAGACATTAACAAGTTACTCCACTCTGAACCGACTAAACTACATATATAGTGTTATTTAGATTAAATTATTTGTTTTACCTAAACCCTTCTAACTGTTACTCTATTCTTTCAACTATAAATGTACATAATTTTCCAAGTGTCTTTACCTTCTTAAGTCTTTTATCCATGTGCTTTCAAAACAATATACTGTAAACTCATAACTTATAAGAATTCACCCAAACAATTTTGTGCATGCATTAACTTCATATAATAACATATTTTTATGTTGTTATTACTATCACACAAACTAATCTAGTACCCGTAATAGGAAATAGTGAATAACTGTTAACAGTAATAATGCAAGTCATTAAAGATCACTAATCAAATCTAAGTTATAAATGTGTTCTGTCCCAGAGAGGAGGCTCGCGGCCGCGAGGTCCCATGTGGCGGGGGCGAGTTTTGATTTGGCGGCCCAGATACATCGATTATGCATATGGGTTCCAACGTTCGTTCCTAAAATCTACGTTTTGTCGATTGGGCTCTTATAAAGCCACTCTAACATATAATAGTCACATAATATACTTAGAGTTAAAAGGTAATGAGATATCTACTTTGATCCTTGGAGTTTCAAGCTAAGAATGGATTGAACCAAAAAAAAAAAAAAAACAAATAGTATAACGGAGCGTGGCGGCGACACTCCTCCTTTCTTTCTTCTTCTTTTTCCTCCTTTCTTCTCGGCAAAATGGTAGTAAGGTTGGAAAGATTTGTATCTTTCTTGGTAAGGGATCACAAACAGAAGAAAAATAAAACAAAATAAAACAAGGAAAGGAAGAACAAAACAAAAGGTTAAAGGCTTGGAATCTCTCCCTCCCTTTGCCGTCTCTCTCTCCTCTCTCTCTCGGAAATAAAAAGGATGGGGAGTAATTGTGTTTCTCTCTCCTCTCTCTCAGCCGAAATAATGGGAATTGGAAGGTGGGTTTGGTTTTTTTTGCACAAAAAGAGGGGATGAGATAGAGGGGTGATGGAAAGGTGGTGGAGTGTGGGAACGTGGAAAGTAAGTATGGGTTGTGTTTGGATAAAACGATAGTTAGAGTTTTTAGGGTGTAGTTAGGAAGGATATGGGATAGGTATGGATCCATGTATATCGAAGTATAATATATATATATATATATATATACACATATCTTATACAAGTTTGTTAGTAATATCAATTATATACATGATACTGTATTTTAATTAACTAATTATTGAATCAGTATTTAACATTTTAAATTTTTTATTAAAAAAAAATAGGGCGAAAATCCGGGTCATTACAGGAATAAATAGAGTTGTGGGGTGAGTGTAAAACTTTATATAGAGCCGTGTGTTAGGAGCTCAGGAGGATTTTACATCTAAAATTGTAATATCTTTTTTTCATATAGTGGAAGATTTCTCTCTCCCGTAGATGAACCCGAGTTTGGAAAACCACGTATTTTGGATTGTGTTGTTCTCTTATGTGTAATTTTGTTTTTGTTGTTTACGCTTCCGTTGCGGGTGGGATTTAGGGGGAAAATCCCAACAAAATCCTTTATCCATATTATCTGAATGAGATTCGGCAATATATTGGGTTTTAAATTCTTTTCCAATTATCTGTACATGTCTTAAAAAACTTTCCCCGTTGCAAATCCTCAAAATGCCAGTTTTTTTCTGTTTTTTTTTTGGGCGTGGAACCTCAAAATGCAAGTTAATTATACTTTTTGTCACGGGATTTTTGCAACAAGATTATCATTAAGTGTGAGGGTTCGAATTATTGGGAATAGATCCAAGGCTCAGGCTAGTTGCTCCTCCAGCTGCTCCGTGCTTTCGCCGCGGAGATCTGTAATATGTCACTAGGGGTTGGACACCCCAGTGACCCTCCGACGATCAAGTTAGATCTCAGAAAGGGGAGATAGGTCTAGGGTTAGGGTTCAATAGCGTACCTCTCTCAGGTGAGTATCCCTTCATATTTATAGACCTAGGGTTGCTTGGACTCCAAGCTAGCGCGTAGAGTATACGCTCAGGTAACCGTCTCGGGTGACGTCATACATAACGAAAGGAGCGAAACGGTTACGGAGCACATGAGAGCGGGTCATGATTATGCCTGCTGCATGATCCTCATGGGACCCTTGTGGCGTAACAACCTTGAGGGCCTCAGAAATATCTTGAGTGATGATAGGTAATCGTCAGCAACGTGACACAAAGAAGGTTGACCTCGAGGGCCACATCCGAGGAGGTAACCGGGGAAAGGAATCCATTCATGGCTTCGGCTCAGGGCTCCTCGCGTGCCGGAGTCATATCACATGGCCAGGTTACCGAGCTTGTAACCGAGGCCACCACAATAGCCCCTCAGCTCTCCGGAGCGCAACACCTGCTTCAGCTCTAGGGAGTTGATCCTTTGCGTGAACCGGCACATCCGGAGCATCAGGCGTCTGAAGCACCGAGGAGAGAATTGACTTCAGTAACCGTGGATAGATAGCCCCAGACCTAGGAGCCATATGTTAGCATTTGCTGAAGCGTTGGAGCCCAAAAGCTGTCTCGACACGTGATGCATCTGACGATTGGTACGAACCGTCCTATCAAGGACACGTGTCGAGGTATAACAGGCCCGGGGAGCAGCGCGTCTGTCCCGATTCAGAGCCCTGTATGCTGACCGTCCGATGGGGGCGCGCGTCAGAGATCCAACGGTCTGAAGCACGACGCTTCGTTTCCCGCGCGTCCCTTTGTCCTCTCCATTATAAAAAGAGGAGAGCAAGGAGAGAGAAGGCTCACTCTTCTCTGATCACATCGAACCGCCGTCGCCCTTTCTTCCCAACTTCTGATCGAGATTTAAGGCGTCTTGGGGGCAGATTTTTTCACAAAAACCAGGTATGCTGATCTCCAAACTTTGATCTTCAAGTCTTGATAGTTTTTTCGAGCATTTTCAACATTTTTGTTACCCACTGGAGCGGAGACGCCGCTCGCTGCCACCTGGTTTGCAGTGTCGATGGTGTTCTCCGCCGTGGCTCCTGAAACTGGGGCCTCCTGTTCTTCCCGAGGCCAATAGCTCTTCCCGAGGCCCTCCCTCGATCTTGAACCCATAGGAGTTAGTACGAGACTCGAGGGGGGGGGGGCCCCCCGAGGAGGAATTTCCCAGAGATGACCGAGACCAAGCCCTACCGAAGAGTGTTGATCATTTCGTCCCGAGCATTAGATCTTCTTGCTTTCCCCTAGGCACATAGCTAACGGGTTCTTGCACATTTTCTTTGTCTAGGCAGGGGCGAATGGTTATTGAGCTCTCATCGGACAGCTCCAGTAGTTCTGACTCCCCTTCAATCGAGAACATCTTCCAGGAGGTTTGGAACCGAAGGCTCTACCAAATCCCAATGGACTTTATCGAGCCGGCTGGTCCCGACCGAACCCCTAGAGAGATTGCTTCCCTTGACCCTTGGGAGATGGAGGCCCCAGGTACATCGGATCAGATGTCGGGACCTTTCGCGAATTCGCCCGAGGAGGTGCGAGGGCGCAGAAGACCGATGAGGCCCTATCCTTTTAAAAACAAATACTTTAATGGGAATTCGGCCGCTTACGCGAAGTTCAAGCGGTTATACAGCGTTCCCTCAGACGTCGAGGTTCGGTTGCTCCCGGATACCGACCCCAAGAAATTGCCAGGCAATCACCGAGGGGGAGTCAGGTTCCCTCTTCATTTGTTCGTCCGTCAGGTGCTCCGGACTCTGAGCCTTACCTCCTCCCAGCTCACAGTAAACTCCTACTGGATCATCACCAGCATCATTGAACTGAGGAGGCAGTTCAACCTGACCTTCGGGCTCGAGGAGCTCTTCGGTGTTTACCTTCTTGGAGTTAACCGAGAGAGTAACCGCTATTACCTCTCCTGTCGGTCGGAGAGTGATACATTCCTGATCGACCAATTGCTTAATTCCGAAGAGTGGGCGAGCATTTACGTATCAATCACTGGGAACTTCATGTTCAGTCCTGGTGATAGCGTAGACGCCGTTACCACGGTCCAGTTCGGGACCGGGACGCTTGGATGGTAGAAGTTATCCTTCGGTAGATGTCCTTTTATGTTTTCGTTACTCCATGCACCTGTACTGATTCCTTTCTTTGTGTTGGTCTTTTTTCATTACAGGCGAGGGCGTCGTACACGAGCTTCGGGAAAAAGCTGTCCGAGCTCAGATCACTGCTGCCTACGCCATCCCCCTCGCAGATCGGTTAGCTCCCAAGCTGCTCAGGTACATTCCGAACTAAACAAGCTATCTGAAGAAAAAGCCAAGGCAGCAGGGAGCCCCGAGAGCAGGCAGAGGAAGAGGAAGGGGGAGTGGCCAAGAAAGAGGGTCGGACGGAAGGAGTGGAGAACAAGTTCCCGAGGCTAAAGGGAGTAGCTCCGATCCTCGGGGGGTTCTGCGCGAGGAGATTGACCGCGAGACTCCAGAGAGAACTGGGCTTAGCGAAGAGATGGTCGGCCCCGGAACTCGTGAGGTGCAAAACCTTCGGCGACAGAGACCGAGGGGGCGGGGAACGGCTGCTGCCACTACCGAAGCGCTTGGCACTGGGACTTCGGGAGTTACTCCTGTTTCTCTGCAGGAGCCTCCGCAGAAGAGGGGTCGCCCCGAGGAGGGAGATGGTGGCAAGGGGGAAACAGACGGAGACCGTTCTGATTAAGGAGGAACGAGGAGGGCAGACGGAGGAGGGAGCCGTCGATAGGGAGGAAGGCACCTGGGTCCACCCAGAGGAACTCCCATGGACTCCGGAATTTCGCCATTATGCCGGTCGCCAGATTCATCATGCAGATAGCATCGCCAACCTCGGAGTGGCGTATGGTATACTTCGGGCCTCTGTCCTCCCGAGGGATGCAAGGGCGATCCAAGGGTTGACCGAGGATCTGACCGGGGAAATAGCACAGATGCTTCTCGCTGTAAGTTGTGGTTGTTTTTCGTCTTTCCCTTCGGTTATTCTGCTTATACTTGTAATGCCTTATTCTGTCTTGTGATGTCAGGCTGGCGCTCGGGCATTGGTGATTAATGACCGATTCAAGGCGCAGGAGGAAGGGATCGAGGAGCTAAAGAAGGCTTTAGCTGAGAGGGAAGACGATCTGAAGGCGGCTCGGGAAACCTGCGAGCTCTACCTTACAGACTTCCAGAGATGTGACAAAGAGAGGCTGTTGGCCGAGCGTCGGGCTGCGCAGGCCGAGGGGGATGCCAGCACTCTGAGGGCATCCCAAGCTCTTGAAGTGGAGGGAGCACTGAAGAAGGGCTACGACAATGGCTGGGACGCGGCCGAAGTAGAGTACAAGAAGCAAGTCAGGGATATCGACAACGAGTTGTACCGGGATCGTTTTCTCAACGAACTGTGCTTTGGTCATGAAGCCCTTCTGCAGAAGCCCTTCTGCAGAAGCTCTTTTGCCCGAGACACCTCCCGAGGAGCTTGTGATGCCAGAGGAGGAGGACGTGCAGGCCCAAAACCCCGAGGCTGAGATTCTTCCTGATGGCCGGGCTGCTTCCCAGACAGCCACAGCCGCCGACGCAACTCAGACTCCCCTCTCTCAGAACACTTAGGATTTTCTTTCTTTCTGTTTCTATTTTTGGCTGGACGGCTCCGAACATTTGGAGTTTGCCGTTCCAGGGATTTGTAAGTATCACATCGGTGACAGGCGCTGAAAAATTGGCCGAAGCTTGGATGGATGTAATAGTTTGACGTAGGAATTTCTAACTTCAAACGTTTTGCTTTTTGCTGAATGAATGTTTCCTTCTTTACCGAACACTGCTTTTATCTTTTAAGAGACTTGTATGGTTTTATAGCTGTAACCTAAGGGTTCCTCGGCCCCTGCGTCGGTTGAACTTTGGATGAAATAAAAGCTTTAATCGAAGCAAAAAACGAGTAAAGTTCAAAGATGTACAGTGGTGTGAGGAAATGGAGCGATGCCAAGCCCCTGTGCCTGGTAGGTTTGTATGGTAGGCAGGCAGGGAAATAACCGAAGTGAGGTCAACGATCACCGAAGCTCCTTTGTTTAAAGGGATCGAGAGACCTAACCCGAAGCAAAGAGGAGTCAAACGTTGAATTTCGCATGCCCCTGCGTCGAATTAGGTGCCTCGGTCGCTGGTTGATGAGGTAGCCTGAGTGATAGATACTTAGGGTGAGACTTTCTGCTAAGGGATTGGGGCTAGGGTCCCGAAGGGAAATGGCATCGGCCGAACAACCAAGAGTTCGAACGACCGAGAAGGTCGTGGTGACTTAGTGGGGATCATCGTCCGAGGGGGGTACCCATGGGAGGACGTAGTCCTGAAGTCAAGGTAAAACGATTCAAACAAGGTTGAACCGAGTAGTAAAAAGTAGATGACGAGAGTGATAACAGAGTGATAACAGGAAGATTCTCATTGAACAGGAAGTAGGATATGCCATTACATAGGTGCGCACAAACATAACTTGGAAAACAAAAATAATGAAGGAAGAGGATAGGTCCTCGGGCGCTTAAGCCTGGCTAGCCGTAGAACTTCTTGAGGTTGTTGGCATTCCAGGTCTTGGCGATTGGAGAACCATCCAGCTTTTCCAGCTTGTAATTCCCCGAGCCTAGGTGTTTGAGGACTCGAAAGGGGCCCTCCCAGTTGGGCATCAGCTTCCTCTTCTTCGATTTCTCTATCACTTTTTTCCAGACGAAGTCGTCTGGTTTGAAAGACCGGAGACGGACGCTTCGGTTATACCCCTTGGCAACCTCCGGCTGGTATGAAGCGAGCTTGATCCGGGCACTCTCATGCTCCTCCTCGGCCAGGTCGAGGTTCACGGCAATGTTTTCATTATTGACTTCGTAGTCGAAGTTCTCGGTACGGATCGTGGGGAGACCGACTTGTAGAGGAATAACAGCCTCCATACCAAAGGCCAAAGAGAAGGGGGTGCGGCCCGTTGAGCGTCGGGGGGTGGTTCGGTAGCCCCAGAGGACGCGTGGCAATTCTTCAGCCCATTTGCCCCGGCAGGATTCGAGTCGGCATTTGAGGCCGGAGGGGATGGCCTTGTTGGTAGCCTCGGCCTGGCCGTTGCCCTGTGGATAGCCTGGCGTGGAGGTGTCCCATTTAATGCCATACTCGTCCAAGAGAGCCCGGTACCTCTGCCCGGTAAACTGCTTCCCGTTGTCGGTGATAAGGGTAAAGGGTACACCAAAGCGAGAAATGATGTTGCGCCAGACGAAGCGAATGACATCTGTTTCCTCAATGGTGACCAGGGGCTTGGCCTCGACCCACTTGGAGAAGTAATCGGTGGCGGTGAGAAGGAACTTGAAGCCTCCGGGAGCGACGGGGAGCTGCCAACTATGTCCATGCCCCATTGAGAGAAGGGCCAGGGGCTGATGAGTGGGCTGAGGTCCTGAGCCGGCTGGTGGATGATAGGGGCAAATATTTGGCACTTCCGACAATGCTTGACATAGTCTTCAGAATCCTTCTTCATTGTGGGCCACCAGTACCCCTGGGTTATGGCTCGGTGAGCAAGAGAGGGCCCGCCAGAGTGGCATTCGCTGTCACCGGAATGAAGCTCCTCGATGATGCCTGGGACCTGGTGAGGGTGGGCAACCAGCAAGTAGGGGCCGGTAAATGACTGTCGGTAGAGCTTGCCGTTGGGGTTGAGCCAGAAGAGTGCAGCCCTGTTGCGAAGTCGGTGGGCTTCCTTCTTATCAGCAGGGAGGATGTCATCTTTCAAGTAGTCGATGATCTCACCCATCCAGCTCGGACCGAGCTCGATGTTAAGGACCTCGTGGCTTAAAACTTCAAGTTCAAGCTTGGTTTGTTGATGGAGCTGAAGGAGATGGAATGATGTTCTGAAGCAGCACAGGCAGAAGCGAGATCGGCGAGGGCATCGGCGTGAGCGTTCTGTTCCTTGGGAATATGTTCGACGCGAATGGCCTTGAAGCTTTTGAGGAGCCGGACGGCGGAGCTGAGGTAGGTGCGCATTCGGTCGTCCCGAGCTTCATATTCTTCGGAGAGCTGGTTGACCACCAGTTGAGAGTCACTGTAGATTATTAGTTCTTCGATACCAAGGGCTTCGGCAGTCTTGAGTCTGGAGATAAGTGCTTCGTACTCAGCCTCGTTGTTGGAAGCCGGGAAGTTGATGGAGAGGGAGCTTTCATGCAGGACGCCAGAGGGGGAGAGGAGCACAATCCCAGCCCCGGCGCCTCGGTTGTTAGATGCCCTGTCAACGTACATTCTCCACACATCGCCGTGGAAGAGCTTCCAAGCGGCGCTGGATTAACTGGAGGACGGCCGGGGCGAGGAGGTTGAAGCCAGGGCGTCGGTGAGTGAGCTCAGCGATGAAGCCGGTAAGAACCTGGGCTTTGATTGCTGTCTGAGGCTGGAAGTGGATTTCGTAATTTGCCAGCTCGACGGCCCACTGGGAGATTCGGTTGGAGAGGTCTGCCTTGCGGAGGAGCGATTTGAGCGGGTACTCGGTAAGAACAATGATGCAGTGGGACTGGAAGTATGGGGCAAGCTTCCGAGATGCCGAGACGAGGACGAGAACAAGCTTTTCCAAGGGAAGATAGCGTGTCTCGGAGGGGGTCATCGTCTTGCTGGAATAGTAGATGGGTTGGTGGTCCCGTCCTTCCTGGCAAACGAGTACCGAACTTATCGCATGTGAGGAGACGGCAAGGTATAGGAACAGGTCCTCCTGATCTCGAGGCATGACGAGTAGCGGTGCTTCGGAGAGGTAAGTCTTCAACTGCTGCAGGGCTTGGTCACAGTCCTCGGTCCACTGGAAGCTCCGTCGTCTGCCCTTCAGGAGGGCAAAGAAAGGCTGGCACTTGTCAGAAGAGCGGCTAATGAATCGATTCAAGGCGGCAACCATTCCCGTCAGGCATTGTACGTCCTTCTTGTTGTGGGGAGCCGAGGCTTTTCAATGGCCAGGAGTTGAGCAGGGTCAGCTTCAATCCCGCGCCGGGACACGAAGTGTCCTAATAATTTGCCGGAGCTGACACCGAAGGCACATTTCTCGGCATTAAGGCGGAATTTATGCTCTTTGAGGATTTTGAAGGTTTCGGCGGGGTGGGTGAGGTGGTCACCAACGAGCATGCTCTTGACCACCATATCATCAATGTAAGCCATCATCGTGTCACCTAGGAGACGCTCAAACATCTTGGTTATCATCCTCTGAAAAGTTGCCCCGGCGTTTTTAGTCCGAAGGGCATGACAAGATATCCGAAGATTCTGTGGGGGGTAATGAAAGCCGTGTTCTCGACGTCTCCTTCACTCATGGCAATCTGATGGTAGCCTCGATAGGCGTCCATAAAACTGAGTCGGTCGTGGCCGACCATGGCATCGACGAGTTGGTCGATCTTTGGGAGTGGGAAGAAGTCCTTCGGGCAGGCGTCGTTGAGGTTGGAATAGTCAACGCAGACGCTCCACTTGCCGTTCTTTTTCTTAACAACCACGGTGTTGGCCAACCACTTGGGGTATTGGACTTCTCGGATGGCATTGGCGTTGAGGAGTCGGTTAACTTCCTCGATGACGGCTTCGGAATGAACCGGAGAGGAGCGCCGGGCCTTCTGGACGACAGGGCGCTTGATCCGGTCGATGTTAAGCTCGTGGCAAATGAAAGAGGGATCGACTCCGAGCATCTCATAGGGAGTCCATGTGAATACTTCGATATTCTTTTTGAGAAAATCCACCATGTCATTCCGCTCGATGTCACTGAGTGAGGAGTCGACAAGGAAAAAACGTGATCCATCTTCGATAATGGGAACGCTAACGAGTTCTTCTACTGCTTTTTCGTCGGCGGGCCTGCCGACGTCTTCTAGAACGGGGGCTTCGGGGACCTCAATGAGGTTGACCCGAGAAGTCTTCCTGTTGCTTCGGACTGCGTTAACATAGCACCTCTTTGTCGCGGTTTGGTCACCGTACAGGTCCTCCTGTCGTCCATTAGCGCCTATGAAGCGGACAACCTGGTCATAAGTGGAGGCAATAGCCTTCAACTTATGGAGCCAGGTGCGCCCGACGATTGCATTGTAAGGGCTAGGGACGTCAACGACCACGAACTCCATGTTGAGGACCACCGAGCCTGCTCGGACGGGGAGAGTGATCAACCCGAGAGGCCATACTAGGGCCCCGTTGAAGCCTATGAGGGGGACATCGGAAGGACGGAGGTCGGTGTCCGAGAGTTTCAGATCCTGGAACAGGGAGTAGTACATGACCTCGGCTGAGCTGCCTTGGTAAACGAGGACGCGACGGACGTTGAATGGCCCGATGCAGAGTGTGACGACGAGGGTGTCAATATGTGGCAGCTGGACATGGTCGAGGTCCTTCTCGGTAAACATGATTGTCCACTTTGAAACATCGTCGGTGCGGGCGCGCTTGGTGTCGGGATCGATGAGCATAACCTGTTTGGAGGAGGATGCGTCGTTCAACTCGGCGCGGATGATGCGAGTGGCCTCGGGGTGCAGAGGGTCGTGGATAACGTGAATCGTCTGAATTTCGTCTTCGGGTCTGTGCTCGGCGCGCTCTGCCCGGGCCTTGGTTTTTTCGTGATCGATGAGATGATTGAGGTGACCATCGGCGACAAGCTACTCCAAGTAGGCCTTGAAGGGCTTGCAGGCAGTAGTGAAGTGGCCTTGCTCATTATGATAATTGCATTGGACGATTGGGTTTTTGATCTTGCCGATCTCGGTACCGAGCTTCTGATTCGGGAAGGAGAAAAAGGGTTGATCCTTCACCTGATCTATGAGTCGGTAAATAGGAATAGTGAAGACGGTTTTCTCGGCATTGAAGTCGCTTGGCTTCGGTCCCTTCTTTGGGGATTGCTTGATGTTGTTGACCTGCTTCTTAGGCGTTGAAACAGGTGCGGGAACAGAAGAGTTTGCCGAGACAGATGTGAGTTTGGAGGTCGTAGACTTCCCGATGCCCCTTTCAGCTTTGGACTCGATGAGCTGGCGCCAGCCTTCGATGCGGGTCATGAGGTCCTTCATGGAGTCAGGCTTGTTGCGGGCGAGGTCGTCGTAGACTTGCTCGTCCTGGGAAGTGAGACCGAGCTTGAATCCTCGGGCCGAGATGACACCGTCGCAACCTTCGATTTCGTTGAATAGCTCCCAGTAACGACCGGCGTACTGGCGGAGCGTCTCGTCAGGTCGTTTTTGGAGAGAGATGAGGGAATCTATCCCCTTCTCGTGCTTGTTGCTCGTGACGAACCGAGCCATGAAGGCATCGCACAGTGAGTCAAACGATGAGATTGACCTGGCAGGCAGCTGGTTAAACCATGTAAGGCCTAGGTTCCTGAGGCTGGCGGGGAAGACCTTACAGAGGAAGGCGTCGTCCGAGGGCTCATTTCGAAGGAAGAGAGACATGACGAGCTTGTACTGTACCAGGTGAGTGTATGCCTCGGTTTTGCCATCGTACTTGGCAAATTTGGGCTGGGTGAATCCTTTTGGGGGGGTGACCGAGTCGATCTCCCGTGTGAAGGGGGAGGTCGTGAGTCTCTTGAGTCGGGCGTCACGATGAGGTCGGATCAAACGGTCAAGACCGTCTCGACGCTCTGTCGCGGGACGCTTTTTTGGGACCGACTCGTCTAGCCTTTCGTATTCCTTCCTCTTCGGTGGGATGCTTTCTGATCTCTGATGAAACCGCTCCTGTTGGTCCTTCTTGTAGCTATCTCGAGCATAGGGCTCGAGGCGCTCCGTGACACGGCTTCCACCACCTTTTTCCCCTGGATGCGAGACGAATGGGCTTTTGGCTCGAGCGTTCTTGAGGCGCTCGCGATACGCTTTTGTTTGGAACTCCAGGAGGCTGTCCTCGTCGTTGGCAACTTTGGTGAAGCTAGGGGTGGGCTCGCGAGTTCCCTTCCCTCTCCTGACCGGGTGCGTGAGGACGCGGAGTCGCTATCGCCGCCGAGCCTCTCGAAGGCAGATCGCTTTCTTCGTGGGTCTTTGGGGTTAGGGGAACGGGAGCGTTCCCTACGCCCAGCGCCACCTTCAGTTCGACCACCCTTTGCAACAGGAGGCTTGAGACGGTCCTTGACAGAAGGTTGAGGCTGGTGTTTGATCAAACGGCCCCCCTCGTGGCTGCGGGAAGGGCTTTGGTGGCTCCTTTTTCTGCCACGGCTTCCCGCGGAATGAGATGTGGAGATCTGGAGGAGATGTTTGATCTCAGCGAGCTCGTCGCGGACATGCTTGTCTCGTTCCACGATTGTTGACAAGTCATCGATCTTCTGCTCCAGGTGACGGATATAGGTGTGGAGTTCGGTGCCGGCTCCCACGTCCTGGGTTGAAGTTCCAGCTCCGACTCCGATCGACATGTGAGCCTTTCCTAGGGCGCCGGCCCTACCTGGAACCAAGATTGGTTCTCCAAGTGGTCCGAGGCCGAGGGTCGTTTCACTGGGATGTGGATCTTCGTCTTCCACCATTGTTGCGATGGGAGGTTTTGACGGAGCTCTTTGGGTGGAGGGAGATGAATGGTTATGAGATCGGTTGTTCCCCAGCAGAGTCGCCAATTGTGAGGGTTCGAATTATCGGGAGCAGATGCAAAGCTCAGGCTAGTTGCTCCTCCAGCTGCTCCGTGCTTCCGCCGTGGAGACCTGCAATAAGTCACTAGGGGTTGGACACCCCAGTGACCCTCCGACGATCAAGTTAGATCTCAGGAAGGGGAGATAGGTCTAAGGTTAGGGTTCAATAGCGTACCTCTCTCAGGTGAGTATCCCTTCATATTTATAGACCTAGGGTTGCTTGGACTCCAAGCTAGCGCATAGAGTATACGCTCAGGTAACCGACTCGGGTGACGTCATACATAACGAGAGAACGAAACGGTTATGGAGCACATGAGAGCGGGTCATGATTACGCCTGCTGCATGATCCTCATGGGACCCTTATGGCGTAACAACCTTGAGGGCCTCAGAAATATCTTGAGTGATGATAGGAGAATCGTCAGCAACGTGACACACAGAAGGTTGACCCCGAGGGCCACATCCGAGGAGGTAACCGAGGAGAGGAATCCATTCATGGCTTCGGCTCAGGGCTCCTCGCGTGCCGGAGTCATATCACATAGCCAGGTTACCGAGCTTGTAACCGAGGCCACCACATTAAGCACAAGACAGAAAGTTAGGAATGATAAAACGACACAGGATCTCAAGCCTGTATTTAGAGCCGGCCTTGAGCCAAAACTTGAGGTCCAACCGCTTTACACCTTCAAAAACTTACAAATTTTAGGGTTCCTTCTACTTTGGTATTCCTTATAACAATCTAACAAAAAAAGCCACATCTTTAATATTTGCTATGCCCCAAAAAAGTCAGGGCCGACCCTGCCCATAGTTTGATAGTAGTAGATTATTTTTTAATAACTCATGTGTTCAGGCCATCTTACGGGCACATCGATTACTCCTAATGGCTCTACATTGATTTGAAGAAGCTCAAGCGAATCGGTTGGGTTTAAAAAGTGCACTAAAATTTTGATATATTTCATATTTAGTTTTATATTTTCCTTAATAATTTGCAAGGAGGAGAATGTGCAGGATATGCCCGAGCAATACTCCGAATTTTTGTCGGAGAAGAAGACCGATGAAGACAATTTGAAATAGGGTTTTAGTACAAAGGCATACACAAAACTATTAACTAATTAACTACCAGGCTAGAGGTGTAACGACCCTGATTTTTGGTAAAAAAAAATTTCGTTAAAAATTTGAATTTTATTTTAATTACTTGGATTTGTATTTTCATAACCAAAAATCCATCGTCACTAACTAATAAAATTCTCATTGTTTATTCGAGAATCTTTTAATTACGCTTGGAAGGTTTTAATCGTCTTCTAACTGCTGACACCCGTCGTTTTTAATATTAAGTCTTAAGATTTCACCTCTTGGCTGGAAATCCTACTTAGCAAGACTGGTTAACTTTTAACCAACTAGTTAACCTAACGACCGTATGAACCTTTAACCCTAGGTGAACCATTTGAACCTTCCAATGTGAACCTTTTGGACCTTTCGCTTTAACCATTGGACAATAGATGTTAGGTAATCTTTACCCATTGGACAATAGGGATTTGGATCTTTATTCATTAAAGTATATTTCTAGATTTATTAAAGTACATGTATATAGTTATATATTCACATGCATAAAAGAGTATATTTATTTATATTACTTTATTGCATTATCCTTTGGTCCATAAAAGTTAGGGATTTTATTATCCATTGGATAATAGGGTCAATCTTTCCAAAGTACTAGATCTATTATTTTATAAAATCCTAAATTTGCCCATAAAGATTTTATGATTAATTTATAAACCAAAGTCTTAAAATATTGGATTTTCTAAGTACCTATTATCTAGTATTTTAATATGGAACATGTGCATAATTGAATTGTTTAATCAGAAAATCTTGCATAGTACCTTATTTCTTTTACCCATTGGTCAATAAATGTTAGGAGGATTATTATCCATTAGATAATAGAGTAAATCTTTTAAAAGTATTAAGGATTTATTATTTTATAAAGTCCTATAGATATTCCCATGGGATTTTATGACTAATATATATGTTGTGCATGTACCAAAATCTTAAAATACTAGATTTTCTAAAGTACTTATTTAATACTGTAATGGGAACATGTGCTTATTTGAATTGTTTATTAAGAAAATCTAGTATAGTACATTATTCTCTTTTATCCATTGGTTAATAACCGCTAAGAGAATCATTACCCATTGGACAATAGGTTAAAGTACTTGCCATTTTTACCCATTGGTTAATAACCGCTAAGAGAACCATTATCTATTGAACAATAGTTCATCTTGCCAACCAAGTACTAAGAAATAATTAAATAGTAGATTTTCCATGTGTTAATTGATTAAATTAGAGTTAGTACATTAGGTTATATTATATAAGTACCGAGTACTTTGAAAGCACGAATTAGTTTAATGGGAAGTTAGATTTGAAAGATCTAGTCAAGATTGGGAAGTATATATATATATATAATATTGTAAGTACAACATGTGTGTAATTGATTTTTATAATGGAAAAATTCTATTTACTTGAAAGTATTAGATTTTCTAGTGTACTTATAAACCTTATTATATTTGTATACTTCCATAAGTACTTATAGATATATATATATATATATATATATATATATATATATATATATATATATATATATATATATATATATATATATATATAGATATATATATATATATACTACATGGGAGAGAGAGAGAGAGAGAGAGAGAGAGAGAGAGGGAGAGAGAGAAAGAGAGGAAGAGAAAGAGGAAGAGGAAGGATAGAGAGATTGTACCTTGATGATCTCCCTTGTGCTTCCATTGTACTTTGAAAGCATACAATCTATGGGATTCTTCATTGACCAAGCAAAATCTATACTTCCAATGTACAACTTGTACATTTTCCATTTTTATACTTGACCAAATACTCCTTTCTTCACTCAAATCTTCCATAATAACATCCTTGGTACAAATCCATAGCCATGCAAGCCTAGTTCTAGGCTTGATCTTGCAAGAAAGCTTGTCATAAAAAGATAAAAAATGGAGATATATATATAGAGAGAGAGAGTGGCCGGCTAGAGAGAGGGAGAGGGAGAGCTTTGCCTATAAATAGCAAGCTCATTTGTGCTTTGAACTCACACCTTCATTCCATTCTTCAACTTCTCTCTAGAAAGTTAGTGTTCTTACTTGTTTTTGCTTAGTTCTTCTTTGTTCTTGAAGTTTCTCTCTAGTTCTTCAAGAAACCCTTCCATAGCCACCACTAAACCACCACTCGACCACCACCTCGATCCAAAAGTTCTAGTATTAGTAGTCAAGATTTAGTTTTGAGAGAAACCTTTCTCTTTTGAAGCTACCGGAAGCTCACCGTATGCCGTTACCCCACCCAATCCCCGACGTACTTGCTGTAGCCTTTACTACCGCCAAGAAGAACGGTAGAGTTCTTCGAACCTACTTCCCCTAAGTATAGAAAGCTATATGTTTAGTATGATTTTGTTTTACGTAGTATACTTTAATCTTAAGAATTGTTGTTTGCATGATTTTTGAATCTTTCTAACTTTGATTTCCTCATCAATAAACATATGTTGTTTTAAATTTCCCACAAGAAAAGATTGAAAGGATTTTGAAAGTATCAACGTGATTAGAAGTATTCGTAGTTTGACCTTTTAGAATGGTATGAGTATGTGCTTATTGTTGCATTACTTGTGGTTATTGAGCATGTGTTAAGTAAGATAGAATTGGATGATCTTGCTAGTTTAGTTTCAAGATTTCAATGAATGGTTTGTGACATGAGAAGTCCTACTGCGGAGTCTATGCATGAATACGAGACACGAAAATCGAGAAATAGAAACATGACACCTAGGGTGTGGTTGATATGGATAAAAATATTTTTGAAACTACATAGTGATCAAGTGTGATAATCATTATGTGGTGAGTGTGTGTGTGTGTGTGTCCAATGGGAACCCGGAGCAACGGAGCCATTGTGAGAGTGTGTGTGTCCAATGGGAACCCGGAGCAGCGGAACCAATTGTGAGTGTGTGTTTGTCTAATGGGAACCCAGAGCAGCAGAACCATTGTGAGGTTGTGTGTATTCCCATGGGAACCCGGAGCGGCAGAACCATGGTGAGGTATGGCTTGGTTATCTGTGGAGAGGAGCCAATGCAAATTGTCTGCCAATGGGAACCCAGAGCGCCTGAACCATTCTGCGTATACTCGAGAACCCAGAGCGGCGGAATCGAGGTTGGATGTGTTAAATGTGATTTTTGAAATGTTAATTTGGAAATGAAAAGTGAAATGGTGACACGGTCTACGAAATGCTACGTAGGAGAAACTCTGATGACACGGACACTTACGCTAGATGAGTAATAAATGTGCATGTGTTATTGTACATCTCTAAATGCGAAGTTATTGAATGCACAAATGTTAGTTTGGTTACTATCATGACTTATTGGCTTGCTATGTGTAAGTTAAGGGTTAGTGGGTTTGGGTTATTCTACTGGGCTTTATAAGCTCACGGTGTTATTTTATGTGACCCTGACATATTATGCTGGTGGCGACGCTGGTATAATGTGTCAGACCTTATAGATGAGCAGGGAGAGCTGTACACTTTGGATGCTTTCAGAGCCGAAGAGCTTGCTAGGATGGAAGAAAAGGCGGAGCAGCAGATAATCTTAGCTGTCCCTTCCTTTTGTGTAATATAAGCACTCCCGTGGGAGTTTATGATGTAATAATGAGCCAGACTCTACCTAGTTTATCCAATAAAATGTTTAATTAACGTACCCAATTTTGGGGGCGTTACAGAGTGGTATCAGAGTTCTAGGCTCAACACTCGGCCATGGGTAGAATGGGTAGAACCATAAGATAGTTGATCGTTGCACAAACATGAATTCGAGTTTAAGTTTATCGTTCCAAATTGGGTGGAACTCTGGCAAAACAATCTTCGGATTGAAGCAAGGTGTGGGAATTGGCAGTACCACCGTGCTGGAAATTCTCGAACAATTGGATGATGACTTAAATCAAGGATCGAATGTGGAATGTAGAGTTAAAAAAACCCTTGTCTTAAAGACGTTACTACTTGAGGTTAAAATCTTTCCATGTAGATGAACAAGCTAGTTAACCTGTTAGCTAGAACTGCATGAAGTGGTTGAGATAGATTTATAAGAATTGTTTTACCCTAGAGTGGAGTACTAGCAGTGTAGGTTAGAACTTGATAACCTATAGAACCTTGTAGTAGGAGTACATAGGATCGTTTCAACTCGTAAGAATCTTAGGTTGTTATTCGCCATTGTAGTAGAATTCTATGGTTGTGTTTGTAACTCTAATTATCTATGAACAATTGCTTCGGTTAAAAAGAGTACTGTTGCTTACTATTCAATATTTTGCTTTAGTAGTTAAGACCCTAATTGCAATAGACAATCGTTTAAAATAGACTTAACCACCCCCTTACAGTTTCAACTCATAAATGGTGAATTGACGAAGTGGATTAGGTCACGAAACCGGAGAATCCTCTAACCCTGACCCCGACCTGACCCAAATCATGCAAGCGTTCATAGCTGCTTTGAATACTAACTGTCAAAACCAAAACCGCGATGATGAACCTATGACCCGACCTCGAGCGATGAACGAATTTTGCAAACGCCGACCCCCGACCTTCAATGGAGATACCAACCCCACCGTGGCCGAAACATGGCTGAAAGAAGTCAAGGTGATCCTGGACACCTTAGGAATTAACCTAGACGGAGATCGAGTAGCCTTAGCCACCTACCAACTGAAAGGAGAAGCCCGCTATTGGTGGGACTTGATGGAGGCAACCCATGCCATAGCCGCCATGATCTTCGCCGAATTCGAGACCTTATTTCTCGATAAATACTTTCCCACACCCCTTCGCCTAGCCAAGGAGCAGGAATTCATGAACCTGAAACAAGGAACCATGACCGTTACCCAGTATGCGGCTAAGTTCAAGGAACTATCCCACTATGCCCCAGACGCGGTAGCAACGGAGGATAAGAAGGCGAGAAGGTTCGAGTGGGGGCTGACAACTGCTCGAAGGGCCGTGGTAGCTCAAGCTTTCACCACCTATACTGGGGTGGTAAAGTGTGCGCTCTGGCTAGAGAGCGAGGAGGCAGACTTCAAAACCCGATGGAAGAAGGCAACGGGCGGCACTGGCGGACCAATTCGAACCCAACCACCCCACAACAATCGTGGACCTTACTTCACCAAACCATCTAACCCGCCTCAAAGCAACCAACCCTGGAGGACTGCTATCCCCAAAAGTGGTGAACCAAAAAGAGGTGGTCGAGGCATAGCAACAGTTCAGTGCTTCCACTGCCAGGCTATGGGTCACTATAAGTGTGATTGCCCCCAACTTCAAAGAGAAAAGGATGGGAGCTTTGAAAATCAGAAAGCCTAACCACCTGAACAAGCCGGTTTTGTGAAGCAAAACCTTGGAGGCCCATTGCAACAACAGAATGGGCAAAACAAGAGAAAATAGCCCATGGGGAACCAGCAAGGCGCTGGAGGGCGTATCTTTGCACTGCAGACTAAGGGACGGGAGCAGGATCCCTCTGTGATCCAAGGTACGCCACTATAGTACCTGCGTACAAGCTTTTGTATGACTCTGGAGCATTGCATTCATATCCATTACCTGCATAACCACGCTAGCACTAGAAACAGAAACCCTAAGGACGAGTACGAAAGTATCATCACCATTGGGGGAAAGAATAGCTATCAGTCTAGTGTGTAGAGAGTGCGAACTAGAAGTAGCCAACCTGCGCCTAACCTGTGATCTTAGAGTGATCGACATGGCAGATTTTGACGTAATCCTAGGGATGGACTAGCTATCGAGCGGTCATAGATTGCCACCAAAATATGGTGACGGCATATACCCTTGATAGGACTCAACCCTAATTTAAGGGGTTCGGGCTACCACAGCCCCGGGTCGATCGGGGCGACCGGAAAAACATATAATGTTTTGAATTTGAAAATTGAGGAGTCGCCACCCGGATTTATGGTTCGCCACCTGAGAAATCGTTTTGATTGAAAATTGATTTTGGAATTGAAAACCAGAGATTTGTTTGAAGGTTTGGAAGCCATGTTACGAGGGGGGAAGGGTTTTACGGCACCCCCTCGCCCGATGCGAGATCGGTCTCTACTAAACATTTGTGGGATTTTATCGAAAATACTTTGTTTCATTAAACAATTAGCAAATATTCATTGGTACAACAAGTAAAAGTGGATATACGTGCACGTGTACATGATGTAGAGATGCCATGATGCGAAATGAAGGAATATGAGAATTAGGACAACGCTACTGGAATCACTCCCGAGTGCTCAAGAATGGTTCTGAGCGCTCGGGACCTCTTTCTCCTGCAAAATAGAACTTAGCACTTTTTGATAGTAGGCAAAATATACAAACACCTGTGAGATGGATTAAGATAACATTCAGACAGGTTTGCTCAGTATCGAACTCAAACAAACAAGAACAGGTCTTGTATATCCAAGTACAGCTTCCTTGCAAACTAAAAATAAAGCTAACTAGGCTCTGGATGAATCAGTACACACCAGTATGTACTAAGAACCGAAAATGCATCTTTGAATGACAAAACAAGATTTTAGTGAGCTACAACACTCTTGAGCGCTCAGGAATGGTCCCGAGCGCTCTGGAGTGCATCCAGTGCCCAGAAAGAAGTTTTGTTTCATTGTATTTTTCTTGCTCTTATTGCTAAACTAAGATCAAATGAACTCACAACTAGTATGAGCCCTTGATCCCCCTCAGAAGTAGAAAAACAGTAGATTTTAGGTATAAAACGAGATTTTATACATTTATGCTTGACTTGAACTTGGCTTATTGAACTGATGTTGGTACTTTAAAATGGTTAGACAATAGTTTCTCTAAGAGATTTTCCTTGAAAGTTGGTAATTTTTCTTAGAGATGGAGATTGTTTTGAAAGAGTTTGGGAGAGAATTTTGGGGACTGGTTTTTGGCAGCAAAATGGGGAGTTTTTCAGGGGAAAATTTCGTGGTCTATGAATACTAGCACAATGGGGGTATTTATAGGCAAACATAACCCATGGTTTGGAAATAAAATGAAGGATTAAAAAGTTTGGGAGGGAAAATTCTCATGATGAGATGCCCTGCAGGCTTAGGCAGGCCTCTGCAATGTTCAAGTTTGAATTGCAGGGCTGAAAAGTCTGAAAAAACGTGGTCAAAGTTCAAGCTCAATATGCATTGGTTTGTCAGCACTCCCGAGCGCTCTAGAGTGGCAATCTCGAGCACTCTAGAGTGTTCCCGAGCGCTCAGGAGTGGCTGCCCAACTTTAGAAGGGCGCCACGGACATTCCCGAAGTCGGTTTTGGGTGTTTTTCAAAGCATTGGAAAGCTCGTTAAGTTCTCTTTCTAACCCAATTGGTTCCATTCAAATATATTTTATATGCTGAAATGTGTACTCATTTTGCCCTCAGGGTGTTGGAAAAAACGATAGTTTTGGTTTGTAAAAGTCAAAGAGGCATCGTTCAAGCTTTAGCCAAGTCATGTTTTGATCCTATTTCATCATCGGGGAGCCTCAAAGCCACAAATTAAGGATAATTAATAGGTCCAAATTGGGGTGTCTACAGTTGCCCCTCTTTGGATGGCGCTCGGCATCATGTCTGGATATGAGTGACGTCCAAAGATTAAGACAGCCCAATTCGAGCCCTACTAAATCCTTAATTCAAAATCAAATGCAAGTAAAGATGCACAAGCATTCGAAATATGAGGTCGTGCTCTTTCGAGTTGCCTACGTACCCCGTTTGCAGGGATCAGATCAGCGTAGTTCTTCGGGGCAAATGCAAACATGCAGACATGCACGCAAATGATCGACAAGATAGATTGATTGAGGAGTGCCCACCGATTGCTCTGTCTCAGTGGTGGAACAATTAAAAAAGGTTATAAAATACACCGCGAGGGGTGCTATCTAACGGGACAAGTTCGTTTGTCTCGAAGGATAAAAAGGCGAATACATCGCGAGGGGTGCAATCCCATGAGACAAGTTAGTTTGCCTCGAAGGGATAAAAAGGCAAATACACCGCGAGGGGTGCCATCCAAAGAGACAAGTTAGTTTGTCTCGAATGGATTAAAACCAAATTTATGGCGAAAGGTGATTAAAAAATGTCACTCAGGACAACGCCAATTCTATGGCAGAATTTGATTGAAAGATGTCCCTCAGGACAATGCCAAATCTATGGCAGCATAATGATTGAAAGATGTCCAGGAGGACAATGCCAAATCTATGGCAGCACATGATTGAAAGATGTCCCTTAGAACAGTGCCAAATCTATGGCGGAAGTCGATTGAAAGGTGTCCCTCAGGATGATGCCAAATCTATGGAAGAAAATGATTGACAGATGTCCCGGAGGATGATGCCAAATCTATGGCAGAAGATGATTGAATGATGTCCAAGCGGACTGTAGGGAGGTAATCCCGAACGGACGAGAGTAGTAACTGAACATGTGATGTTCGGGAAATCACGTGAGCCGTTGAATGAGAAGTGCTGCCGGGCAGTGGTTAAAGGCCGGTGACAGAAGGGGTCATTAGGAACATACGATCTGTCCGGCAATAAACGACAGAGCCATGAGATGTCTTTGGCCGAACAGGGGCATGTTTTGATAAGCACGAGGAATTGCTGGACCGGGTAAAGTGACATGAGAAGTCACTGGTCCAAGTAATTGATAAGGACCAGTGACATGCCAGGAGCAGCATTCTGGAGGACGCTTCGGAGGGGTCCAAGAATGGCGATGCTCGATGAAGCGGAATCTGGGCGAGATACCCAACGAATGGGGTGAAACGACCAATTAAGGAAGAAGTTCCTAAATGGTCTAAAAGGAAATATGCGATTAAGGGAATGAGAATTCAGGGTATTCTGGGTTTCCTATACGAGAAGGAACTTATGGCGACAAGATGGCTTGGGCGGCCAGTAGACATGGGTCTATAAATACGAGGTAAACCTAGAGGTAAAGGTACGCAATATTCCGTATTCATATTGCAGTATTCTGCTGTTAATCGAGTTTTTGATCATAAGTACGTGATACTGACTTTAGCATCGGAGGGCCTTTGCCACGAGTGGCAAAGGTGCGCTCACCCCTGTCTGTTTTGCAGGCTAGGGTTCTGGCAGCAAATTAGGGTTCCGGCGAGGCAGCACGTGCAGCTGTTATCATTCAATGTCGTTCTGAACGCTGTCTGGAATTTTCGCCCTACAATTGGCGCCGTCTGTGGGAAACGAAGGATATCCCATTGAAAAACGACCATGGTGGAAGTAGACCCAATCACGCCGCTTGCAGAGAAGAACCAGGCTGGTGGGGAAGGAGGCGAATCCCCTCCAGGTGCTCCGAAAAAGCATGCTGGTGGCCATAGCAAGAGGATAACGAGCAAAGATCGTCCCATGGCTCTCCATGATGATCCGAAAAACAAAGAAGGTGGGACAGCCACGGAATCCACGAGAAGGAGCAGGTCCCACCACGGGATAGAATCGGTGGCTCATTCGAAAAGTGCGCGCAGCAATAAGGATATCCTGGACCAGAAGAGACAGGAGATAGAGGAATACGCTCGTCTGATTAAGAGGCGAGAATACGAAATCCAACAACTCGAACGGATACGAGAACATTCGGAAGATTCCGGACTTTCACGAAGAAAGTCCAGAGGAGGGAGGCTGGCTGTGGCGGAGTATAAGAAAGCCTCTCCACGAAGAAAAGGAGCAAGACCCGAAACGGCCAAGGACTTCTTCACGAAAAGGAGAAGCAAGAGCGAAGTTCCACCTCGAAGAAGGTGGGACCGAGGAAGCACCTGAGGGGCAGTGCGAGACCTGATTCCGATTGGGAGAGGCATGCTGCTAAGACTGCAAAGGGAGAAGAAGAGGCAACCGTGTCTGCACGAGAAGCAGCACGGAAGGCTCTTAGCAACATAGCCTCTTCTCCTTTTGTGAGGAGATTGAAGGAGGCAAGGTTGCCAAGCAGGGTGAAGCACGGGACCTTCGTCCCATATGAAACTAATGCTGACCCCGTGGCACACATACGGCATTACCAACAGGCAATGTTCATGCATGATGGCGACGACGCGATCATGTGCAAGATGTTCCCGTCGAGTCTGGGAAAAGTGGCCTTATCTTGGTTCCATAAATTGGAGCCGAACACCATACGAGGATGGAGGCAGTTGGCCGAAGAATTCACTGCCCGGTTCTTAACTAGCAGAAAACCGCCTAAGACTTTCGAAAGCCTCTCAGTTATGAAACAGGGAGAGAACGAGCCTATCAGAGACTACGCCAAAAAGTATTGGAAAACTTTCAACGAGATTGAAAGTTGCAGCGAGGAATACTCTATAGCCACGTTCAAAACTGGGTTGCCTATTCGGGGGGAACTACAAAAGTCCCTGAATATGAATCCGGTGAGCACGCTGGCACAGCTGATGGAACGAATTGAACAGCATGCCAGGAACGAGGATGACATACTGCGGGAGGATGGCAAGGTGATTGCCGAGCAAGCTATGGGTTCTGCAAAAAGGCGGATAAGCGTGAGCCTCCGAGAACATACAAGGAAATGAAGGAATTCGGGCAGGCCAAGAGAGCGAACAGAGAAAGGCCACCCCCCGATCCAAAGTCATTCTTTTCGATTACTACAATTTGGAAGGAGCCCATCTACATGATTCTTTACCGAATTAAGAATCGGACTTATTTCAAATGGCCTGACCCACTGGGGATAATGATGCGGCGTGCTCTGAATCGGCATTGCGGCTACCATAAGGTAGGTCACATGGTGAAAGCTGCGAGATGTTCAAGAGGCACCTTGACGATTTGGTCTCTCGGGGCTACCTTAAAGAGTTCATCCAGGAGGATCCCAAGGATAAGGGGAAGGCCATGGAGTTGGATTACGAACAGAATCCTAAAGGAGTAATCCATATGATACATGGGTTGGCCGCGCCTTATACGAGAAATGAGGTAAGGTTGCTCCAGAGACAAATCAAACACGACCAACATGTCATGAGGTTGGGAAAGAAGAGAGGACGAGAGAATGACGTAGGCAACGAAGGCATAGTCTTCTCAGACGAAGATTTGAAAGAAGTCCAGGTGCCCCATAACGATGCCTTGGTCATAACCCTACGAATTGGGGAGTATGATATCGAGAGGATCCTAGTAGACTCAGGAAGCTGTACAGAGATATTATATTATGAAGCATTCAAAAGGATGTGTTTGACTCAAGCAGATTTGGAGCAGTCAAAGACACCCTTAGTGGGCTTTGGAGCAGGGGCAGTCTGGCCTCTAGGGAAGATAACCCTCCCTGTCCGTGCAGGTTCAGTAGTCCTGTGAACTGACTTTCTGGTTGTAGACATCCCGTCTTCCTATAACGCGATTATAGGGAGAACTTGGTTACACAAGATGAGGGCTGTTTCTTCTACTTACCACCAGATGGTGAAATTCCCAGGGTCTAATGGAATTGAAAAGATCAGGGGTAACCAAAAGTCAGCGCAGCAGTGTTTGATCTCTATCATCAAGAAAACACCGAAAGCCCATAACATCCACACAGTAGAAGTACCTGATCAACCGACTATCGAGGACGTCGGGAGGAATCCAGCGGAGAAAGTGGTGGAAGGCCTGAAGAAAATCTGAGATCAACGAGGCGATCCGGAGGTATTTTCTGATTGGGGAGTCACTGACAGAATCAGAAGAAACCGAATTGGTGGGTTTCTTAAAAGAACATGTCAATGTTTTTGCATGGGTACCAGAAGAGATGCCCGGGGTGGATGCAGATGTGATCTGCCACCATTTAAACGTAGATCCCCAGCACAAGCCCGTGATCCAAAAAAAGAGAAGGGCGGTGGCCCAACACGTCGATGCTGTTATCGAAGAGGTGGATCGTCTGCTAGAGGCCCAGGCAATACGAGAAGTTTATTATCCAGAATGGCTGTCCAACATTGTAGTAGTGAAGAAGAAGAATGGGAAATGGCGTGTCTGTGTGGACTTCACAGACTCTAATAAAGCGTGTCCCAAAGACAGCTTCCCTCTCCCAAGGATAGATCAGTTGGTTGATGCAACCGCTGGATACGAGCGGATGAGTTTCCTCGATGCATATCGAGGATATCATCAGATCGCCATGTATGGGCCGGATCAAGAGAAAACATCTTTTATCACGCCACGGGGGTTGTACTGTTATACTGTAATGCCTTTTGGATTGAGGAATGCAGGGGCAACATATC
Organism: Rhododendron molle; assembly: GCA_025413875.1. Lineage (NCBI taxonomy): Eukaryota > Viridiplantae > Streptophyta > Magnoliopsida > Ericales > Ericaceae > Rhododendron > Rhododendron molle. Next base: position 29,501,948 of record CM046391.1, on the reverse strand, counting down.
AAAGACTGGCAACCATTATGTTCAAGAAGTTGCTTGGCAGGACTATGGAGGTCTACATAGACGATATGGTTGTGAAAAGCGAAGCCAAACATGGTCACATAGCAGACCTCAAAGAGGCCTTCGAAATCCTGAGGAAGTACAAGTTAAAGCTCAACGCCTCGAAGTGCGCGTTCGGAGTGGGCTCTGGAAAGTTTCTAGGTCACTTGGTGACCATAAGAGGGATCGAGGCAAATCCTGACCAGATAGTAGCCTTGCAGGGGCTACAGAGCCCTAGGACAACGAGAGAAGTCCAGAGACTGACTAGAATGGCTGCAGCTCTTAACCGACTCATTAGCTGTTCGAGCGACAAGTGCAAACCGTTCTTTCAATTGTTGAAGAAAAGAGAAGGATTCGAGTGAGGAGCAGAATGTGAGCAGGCTTTCCAGGACTTAAAGAAATACCTGGCTTCTGCCCCGCTCCTATCAACCCCAGAACCAGGAGAGACCATGGTGTTGTACTGGGCGGTTTCTGAGCATGCAGTGAGTGCGGTTCTGTTAAGGGATAAGGAGACTGCGCAAATTCCAATTTACTATGTGAGTAAGGCGCTGTTGGACGCAGAAACGAGGTATCTGCCCCTTGAAAAACTCGTCCTTGCTTTAAGGACAGCCACAAGGAAATTACCCCACTACTTCCAGAGCCACAAGGTGGTAGTCTACACTGAATATCCACTGAAGTCTCTGCTACGGAAAGCAGACTTCTCGGGAAGGATCTCCACCTGGTCCGTTGAGTTGAGCCAGTACGACATCGATTATCAACCGCGCACCGCGATTAAAGGCCAGGTGTTGGCTGATTTCGTAGCAGAGTTTTCTCCTTCTGTAGCACCCCAGCCTCCTACGAGGAAGGAGCGCCGAACGGGGACTTCGAACAAAAGAAGTGAGGTATCAGCCGAACAGAACGCCGAGGAATGGAAGTTATTTGTCGACGGCTCGGCGTGTAACTCCGGTTCGATCTTGACATCGTCTGTCAAAAGATTAGAACTCTGCAATGCGTGGGATTGACGCCGAACAACGTGGCAGAATATGAAGCACTCTTGATCGGCCTTAAAAATGCAAAAACTTTGGGGCGAAAAGGGTCAGGGTCTACTGCGACTCACAATTGGTGGTACGTCACCTGTCCGGGGAACGAGACCCGGAGTGAGAAAATGGCGGCCTATGTGGAAGCAGCTAACCTGCTCGACACCTTTGAAAAGGTTTACATTGAGCAGATAAGCTCGGGGCAGAATCCCATACGGATTCCTTGGCTTGGTTGGTGCGGCCGTACCCACATAATTCGGGAGGAAGGTAGCGGTGGATTACCCGACCCAAACGAGCATTGGCGAGTGTTAAAATGGTCCTGGGCGTAAACCAGGGCCAAGTTGGATGGATCCAATTGTGGGATTCCTACGAGGCGGGACACTTCCTCTTGACAAAAGGAGGCCCACAAAATCGGAACCAGTCCGCTAGGTTCGGCTATCCCCAGAAGGAAAGCTATATAGAAAGTCCTTTACTGGACCATACCATGCTCTGCGTGCACCCCGAGATGGTGCGAAGTTCCTCCGCGAGATTCATGAGGGAACATGTGGGAGCCATGTTGGGGGCAGGTCCATCGCCCACCGAGCAATCACGCAGGGGTACTGGTGGCCACAGATGCAGGAAGATGCGAAGGTTTATGTAAAGAATTGTGAGAAATGCCAGAAGTTCTCTCCGATGATCAGAACACCAGCAGAAGATCTGGTGCCCTTGACTAGTCCATGGCCATTTGCTCAATGGGGATGGACATCGTTGGTCCACTTCACAAGGCTCCTGGGAACCGAAAATCTGTTGGTAGCAACGGACTACTTCACGAAATGGATTGAAGTGAGCCTTTGGCTAAAATTATGAACCTATGATAGAGAGGTTTATCCTGGAAGAGTATCATTACCCGTTTGGGGTCCCTTATTCTTTGGTCATTGACAATGGGTCGCAATTTCAAAAGAAGTTCAAGGCTTTCGTGCCCAATATGGAATAAGAAATTATTATTCAACCCCTGCTTACCCTCAGAGTAATGGGCAAGCAGAGGCATCCAATAAAACCATTTTGGATGGGATCAAGAAGAGGCTGGATAAAGCAAAGGGCAAGTGGCCTGACGAGTTGCCACTGGTATTGTGGGCGCACCGAACAACGCCTAGGAGGTCTACGGGAGAGACCCCCTATTCTTTGGCTTATGGAACAGAGGCAGTCATTCCATTGGAAGTTGGCCTTCCTACCAAAAGAACTGCTTTGGTCGAAAGTGGGGGAAATGACAAGGCTCTTGAAATTGAGCTCGACCTTGCCGAGGAAAGGAGAGAGAGAGCCCTGGTGCATTTGGCCTCCTATCAGGAACAGTTGATGAGGAACTACAACAAGCATGTCCACCCATGAGAGTTTGGTGTTGGAGACCTTGTGCTCCGCAAGGTGCTCGGCAACACCAAGGTTGCCAATGAAGGCAAGTTAGGAGCTAATTGGGAAGGCCCATATCGAGTTACTGAGGTTGTGGGCATTGGGGCCTATCGTTTGGCAGACTTGGACAGGAACCCAGTGCCACGGCCCTGGAATGTCCACAACTTGAGGAAGTTCTTTGTTTGAAAGACTTCGGCTTACTTTATTCTGTTTTAGAATTGTGATTGTGTGGGAATTATGAATACAGTTCCCTTGTGTTTCCCTTTTTAGTTGCATGGGAAATTCCGTTTTACTTATGGATTGTTTTGATCTATAAATACGAATAACGGCCTTCCAATCCCTTTCTTCGTATTGGGGAGCAGGGAATGGGTACGAATACACGTTTCAATTATCTATGCATGAAAAAGCTTTAATATACGAAAGTACGAGATACTCAAAAATTACGATTATGAAATTCCCAAGTATGAAACACTCGGGTTTGCATACGAAAAAATGCAAATCGTAGAATTACCAAGTCTGAAACACTTGGGTATAAAGGTACGTGATACTCAAAAATATACAAGTACGAATATACTTAGTATATAAAACCTTATTTGAGTATGAGAAACTTAAATATTATGTAAGTACGAGATACTTAGCAATTGTTTAAGTACGTGATACTTAACAAATACCTAAGTACGTAAAACATGCTAAGTACGAGGATACTTAGACATGCCAAGTACGAAATACTTGAACAAAAAAAAAACATAATGAAATTATATTTGAAAAAACGAGACATTTAGACAGACTAAGCACGAGAGACTTAGGCAATTCCAAGTATGAAATACTTATGAGATTCCAAAAAACACAGATAGACATACGAATCTAATCATGACTACGTATGACATACATAAACAAGGTACGAGATACCACCAACAACTATCCAGCCACGAAGGGCCGAGCAAAATAAATAAAGGCCTCGAAATGGCCACCAAAGAGCAAAGTGTTTTTGCCACACAGGGCCGAATACCTGTATCATCAAAGTTTAAAGTAAACTGATGCCACGCAGGGCCAAAATACCACGGTCACGCAGGACCTGTCAAACATGATGCCAAAGTGTTTAAGGAGATTAAATCAAAAACAAACTTACCGTGTCTAGTCCAGATTCTGGGCTTCTGGTTGGATATTGTCTGGAGCCTCTGTGCGTGTTCCAGTCTCAGTATTGCCTTCAGTAGCTTGCCCCTCCAAGTTACCTGGCTCTTGTGTTGTTGCCTGCACATCGATCTCCCCAAGATTAGCAACTTGCAGCTCCGTCTGAACCTCCAAGGTCTCCATCTCAACCTTCTCATCCGTATCAACAAAGTCATCGATCTGTTGATCCACGTCATCTGCCAGGGCTTCATCTGGGGCTTGGGATGCAGCTGCACGGCGGCTGGGTAGGTCATTGTTTACCCACAAAGGGCAGTCATCTGCAGCTCCCATTTTGATCAAACAGCCCTCCCAACCGATTGCCCAGATTTGGTCTTGAATGGCTGGCATCTGACCCACATAATCTGCTGTGGCAGCATCAAAACCTTTCTCGTACCCAGCATCGAAGGCTTCTTTCTTTGTGGTATCAATCTCAGCCAGAGCCTGTTTGAGATTGCCTTCAGCAGTCTCCATCCTCTCCTTTGCATCAAGATAGTCGGTCTTGGCATTATCCCTCTCCCTTTCCAGCCTAGTCACTGTACGGAGCAACCTAGTGTTGTCATTCAGGAGGTTGTTCTGTTCAGCCTCTACTTCTTGCAGTTTTTGGCCAAAGGTGACCATTTTTTGAATAAACTACAGCAAAAAGGAGTGCAGAGTGATTACCTAGGATTAGGTACTCATTTAAAGAGAGAATGCAAGTCACGAGGTGACTAGACGTACCTTTATACCACTGATGAGCCCAGTGGAAAGCACCCTGTCTGACGGAGATGTAGACTCCTTTTGCATGTCGACAAGTAAAAGCAGAGCTTGTGCGAGGGCCATTGCCGTCTCCGAAGAGCTGGCACTGTCCCCGACATGCACGGCCCTATCACCTCGGGTGAGAGTAGGAGCCCAGATTTGAGGAGGGGGCTGGGTGTTGACAGGCTGAGGTTGGTTAAGCGACACATCGGCTTGACCTGTCGCGTCTTCGGCAGATTGATCTCGGGAGCGTTTGTCCCTATGAGCATCCCCGGCTTCCAAAGCAGCATCTCTTTCCCGTGGGGAAGAGGATGCACGGACTGAACCCCCTCTGGTGCGCCTTGGAGGGGGTGGAGCTTGGCCAGTGGATGCTGCCCGGCCAGTGGCACCACGGCCACGTGAGGAAACAATGAGGAGAGTGCTGAGATTTACCGTTTGAAGAGTAGTCATTTCGGAGTGGGGTGAAGGAGAATACCCTTGTGATGATGATTGGCTGGTGTCTTTATCAGGAATTGATTGTTCGGCACGAGGTTGTGAGGATCTCCGGAGTACCAAGCGGGGTAAGGGGATCCCTTCTGAGATGGGCACCTCTCCTGGCTGCCGGGCTATAGTAACCCCCGAACTGCGTTTCTGACTCCTTGTCTGGGGAGTCGCAGAATTAAAAGCACCGTCTGTGCTTGGGGTGGATAATCTTCTGTCAATAAATCCCTTGTAAGCAGGGTCGTATCCTAGCAGTACGTTGGCGTCACGACCTCGCCCTACGGTTCGCGTGCCCGGCACCCCCTTGTATTTTAAAACCTTGTTGATGTCCTCTGTACGGACATAACTTGGCTCCCTGCTTGGCCTTTTGTTCGCATTTGTTGCTGGAAAACAGAACGAAGGAAAGCGTTACACAAAAATACAACAATGACTAAAGTTTGGAAGTACCGAAAGTAAAAGGGAAAATTTGGGAGCATACGTGGGTGGCCCCATATGTGGGGGCAATGAAAGCCCACCACCTAGTCGTGTTCCCCTTGTGGCTCATAGGCTCCAGTGACGTATAGAAAGTCAATCTCATGATCCCGAGCAGAGTCTGGAAGATTCAGCATGAAACGCTTGTCTACCTTCCTAACTTTAAAATAGTAGGTGTTGTACTCACGGTTGAGTACAATGCTATACCACCATTGTAACTCCCAAATTCCCAGTTCTGTTCCTAGAATTTCATTTAAAGCTACCATTCCCATTACGAGCCTAAAAACGTTGGATGAAACTTGCATGGGAGTAAGTTTATACCAATTCAAGACTCGACGAAGTAAGGGGTGAAGGGGGAATCGGACTCCACCCTCAACTATGGCTACGATTGGGATATATATTCTATCCCATGAACTATCCTCTCTGTTCGCACCTAGAGGAGCGAGTTCAAGCCCTACATTGTCAGGAACATGATATTCGGACCTAAAGGCGGCCATGGCTGCGGGGGTTTCGCAGAGTTTTCTAAACTTACCAGGTTTAAGTTCATTGTTACCTTCATCCGCCATGGATGTGTTCAAAAAAGGTTACAAACGGAGTAGAATCAGAAAATGGGTTCGAATCAATCTTTGAAAACGAAATGAAGATCTGAGAACGAGATTCTCAGATTAGAGCTTAAAGAAGAGATAAGAACGAGAGTCTTACAAAGATTTGGCAAAGAATTCCAGGAGAACAGCTGGTTTTACAAGCGGCGGCAATGGCGGTCGTGAAAAGGGAGTAGTTGCCTGGTTTTTAGAAAGAGAAAGTTGGGTTTCGAAATTTCTGTGAAAAGCCCAAAAAGATCCCTTTTGGGGGAATAAGGGGGTGAGACGGAGACGAAACGTCTCCTCTAACTCCGTGATATGAAAAGCAACGGGGAAGGAAGAACGACTTGACGCCGTTATCTAAGGCATCAGTTCGAATTAAATGAGGAGCGTACGAAATACGCCACGTGGATCCCTTATTCCGAAATAATGATGATTGAAGCCGCCAAAAATAAGACTTCAGAGGACACGAATGATTATACCCCATCAGGACCAAGATACTTAAACATCGGTTTTAAGTTTCACCCTATACCCCCGAACAGTGGTATAAGGGCAAAACTGGGGAGCAATTGTAGGGAGGTAATCCCGAACGGACGAGAGTAGTAACTGAACATGTGATGTTCGGGAAATCACATGAGCCGTTGAATGAGAAGTGCCGCCGGGCAGTGGTTAAAGGCCGGTGACAGAAGGGGTCATTAGGAACATACGATCTGTCCGGCAATAAAGGACAGAGCCATGAGATGTCTTTGGCCGAACAGGGGCATGTTTCGATAAGCACGAGGAATTGCTGGACCGGGTAAAGTGACATGAGAAGTCACTGGTCCAGGTAAGCTGTTCGGCAACAAGGAAGCCGAACAGGAGCAGCATTCTGGAGGACGCTCCGAAGGGGTCCAAGAATGGCAGTACTCAGTAAAGCGGGATCTGGAAAAGATACCCAACGGAATGGGGTGAAACGACCAATTAAGGAAGAAGTTCCTAAATGGTCTAAAAGGAAATATGCGATTAAGGGAATGAGAATTCAGGGTCTGGGTTCCCTTTACAAGAAGGGAAACTTATGGCAGCAAGATGGCTTGGACAGCGAGTAGACATGGGTCTATAAATACGAGGTAAACCTAGAGGTAAAGGTACGCAACATTCCGTATTCATATTGCAGTATTCTGCTGTTAATCGAGTTTTTGATCATAAGTACGTGATACTGACTTTAGCATCGGAGGGCCTTTGCCATGAGGGGCAAAGGTGCGCTCACCCCTGTCTGTTTTGCAGGCTAGGGTTCCGGCAGCAAATTAGGGTTCCGGTGAGGCAGCACGTGCAGCTGTTATCATTCAGTGTCATTCTGAACGCTGTCTGGAATTTTCCCCCTACACAGACAATGCCAAATCTATGGCGGCATGTCAAGCAGTCATGTAGACAAATATGATAGATGAAGGCGACCATAAGAGGTCGAGGCTAGAAAGTGAGACCCTTGTTTCGACATTTGACAACAACGATGATTTTTTATTTTTTGAAAAACAAAGGACATGTCCGAGTACCCTTTCTGCTTTACTGGTTTTGGCGAGCGGGCTGGTATTTTCAGGACCTTGGGATCTGGGCTCGGATTTGTCTTTGGATGAAAATTGGGTTTGAACTGGATCCAGGGCGTAAGCTGCAGTTGGTTTGAGTTTGACTTTGATCAGAGCTTGTGTTTTGAGCATTCATGCCCCAATCTTGATGTTGGTTGTGATTGATGACATTGGGCTGATGTGCCCAGTGAGTGACAGACCTTAGTTCTGATTCTATTCCTTGATTCCACTGATAGTTTCGACAACCAGTATTATCATGAGTATAAGCGCGGGTTCTTCCATGTATTGGAATTTCTCTCACGAGTTGGAACCTCAAGATCAATATGACTTGACAAGACAAATGACCTTGTGTGAATTTGGACAAGGCTTAGATGACTCAAAAGACAAGAAAAACCATTTATGAGAGGAATGACTCTCCATGATGATCTTGACTGGACGAGGAGTTTGATTTGACTCGACGAGAAACTTGATTATTTAAGGGTTCGAAAAATGGCAAGCATGCCCTACAATTGATGTTTGAAATTGTCATGATAAAATCAAGTTTTGGTGATTTTCCCATTTTGGGTTTTGAAATTGTTTTAGCTCCGTCAAGTGATGCTCATTTAGGATTTTCTTTGATCTTGTTTTGTCAAAACACGAGAATTTTTACCACAAACTGTGCCCCAGGTTGCTGATGACAATCCATGAATTTCAAAAATGCCCCAGCTTGGATTTTTGCCTTTTGCTGGATTCACAGAATGTCTTGCCACTTCTTCTAGTTTTCTCCCAGTGCTTAGGATTCTTCTTATCAAATTGCATTTTTCAATCTGAAAGGACTTTACCCGGGTTGTAATGTGGCCAAGGTTTGGCTTAACAAATAAATGATAATAGGCTCAAGAATTTTCATTTTCTTTGGGTTTCGAGAGCTAGCAGCCATCTTGAACATTTTTGTGCCCTTTTTGCTTTTGATGGGTGCCTTCTTTCACTTGATTTGCTTCGCCTTTTGTTATGCCGATGTGTTTGGCGCTTTCGTTGATTTTGAGCTTTCTCTTATTTTTCTTCGATGTTTTGCACTCATTGTGCCCATGTATTTGGCACTTTCGCGTTTAGAGTTCTGAAGCGCCGATGATAGTCACGTGTTTGGCACTTTTGTCTTCCTCATTCAACCTTGATGTGGGGGATAGCTGCTTAGCTGGGTTCTTTCAAAGATATTGATTTAGGCTCAAGGGGGGGTATCAATGGATATATATCTTCAAGCGTTTGATAAAAGAAAAGAATGCCTTTCTTCATTTTGAATTGCACAACTTGATAACTGGATCCTTGATGCAAGTTAAGAGATTTGTGTGCTCTAACTTTTGCCTAGATCGCATTTTGATGTTTTGATCTAGCCAGCTTTTTCCGGGCCAAGGCGTTGCTTCTCGATGGCATCAGGGAGTGGTCCCATGAAATTCTTCTTCTTGCAAGGGCAAAGTATCTCGTGTTTTGATTCCTCAATTGATGGTGAAAAACAATTCCATGTTAAGGGATTATCGCAAAATGCGAGTTTATCATCACAATTTCGACACAAGAAGCTTGAGATTGATTTCAAAAGATGGGATGGATCGATGAAGGATCAACTCAAAAGATTGTGACCGAATTTTGGGATCGACTCGAATGAACATGACCGGGCCTTAGGATAAGGTTGCCGACGTATCCTTTTTGCAAAGGAATCAAGTCATAACGTAGTTCGGGCCTACGAAACTGACTCTCTTTTTGGTTTTTCTTCTTTGACTACAAACTTGAATTTGAAACATACAGATGCGAAAACATAAAAGACTCGAAGTACAAACTGACTCGAAATTGACTTGAAGAAGACTCGACTTGAAACTTAAAAGCTTTCCAAACTCGTGAGAAATTCCATTCTTGCTTTACTGCACTCAAAATCCTCCTCCAGATTTGAGGTTCGGCATTGGGATGGTTCCGTCATCAATCAGGTCTTGGATCTTGTGACGGAGACGGTGACAGTCATTGGTAGCATGACCGGGCATTTGGTGGAAGGCACATAAGGCATTTGGGTTGTGGTAGGCTGGGAGCTTTTGAGGTAGGGGAGTTGGAGGGAGTGGTTTGATGGTTCCGCTTTTGACAAGTCTTTCGAATACCATGGATAGTGGTACGAAAAACTCGGCAAAGACACGAGGTTGTTTAGGCTTGGTGGCTTGAGCAATGGTCTGGCTAACGAGCTTGGTCTGGGCAGGGTTGATATTTGTAGGGTTAGACGGCAGGTTGGTGTAGCCATATGGCGTGCTGCTGCTGTCGGGGTCCACATTTTTTGTTTCTGGGAAGGAATTAGCACTTTCGAGGATGCCCAACTGAACGGCTTCTTCGACGGCCAGGCCTATTTCGAAGAATGTCTTGAAGTCAGAAGAGGCTTGAGCTAGGATCATGTGCTTAGCAAGTGCGGGCTGGAGATTTCGAACAATTATCCAAATTTGATCTTTCTCAGAGGGTTTCTCCTTCATCTGAACAACCTTTGCTCTCCATCTTCGGACAAAATCCATAAAAGACTCATTCGGTTCCATCTTTGTGGATTCCAACTCTCGAATGGTGACCTCAAGTTGGATGTTACAGTCGAACTGGGCCACGAAAGCCTCACAGATGTCCTCCCAGGATTTTTCTTTGTTATTTCCAAGGCAATGAACCACTGCAGGGCATGTCCAACCAATGTTTGACAAAACAATTGGGCCATGGCGTCTTTCTCCACGCCCCACATGGAAAGTGCCCCAATGTTGCTGGTCAAGTGTTCTTTTGGATCACCGGTTCCGTCGAACTTAGCAAAGTCGATTGGCTTGAATTTCTTGGGTAGTCTAGCATTTGGGAAGAGGCAGAGTTCGTCGATGTCGAGACTAATTGAGGTGATTCTTTCGCTTCCGGCTAAGGACTGCTCAAGTTGGGCCAATTTAGCTTTGATGGCGGCCATTTCTGGGCTTTGAGGGTTTGGTTTAGAGGGTGGTTCATGGTTGTTTTTGAGGGGTGTTTCAGGGTTTTATGGAGGTGGAAGTCGTCTGGCAATCCCGGTTATCATGAGCATCAACTGGGTAATCTGGTTGTCTGTTCGTTCACCCATCTGTCGGATAGAAGTTCGGATTTGATCCAACTCATTCAGATTCCCTGTTGGCTATTCCCCGTTCGAATACTCCCCATTCAAATTTTCCACCGGTTGTTCCATACCTTCCCGCAAATTCTGAAACTATGAGGGTAGGGTTTTCTTTTTCGGCCCAATCGCTCTTGAACTGACAGCAAAGCAAAAGGTTGTACTCAGAATGTGCCCCTGTTGTGATTTATTGGAAAAAAAACGTGTGTGAATAAAAGAATTGTAATTCACATGTCATCATTGTCGACTCAAAGGATCAAACTTTACAGATAGTTCCAACAGTCACGGGTAGGTCGTTGTCAGGCAGGTTAAATTCCGTACGTTGGGAATTAGAGCCAATCTCTTATCTAAGACCATCCGAGACAGAGCAATAAGACTGCTGGAAAATGTAGTGAATTAGAGGGAGCCGTTCGGGCACGGCGAACACCAGAGATATCTCAAACTCCGTGGATTTATGGTCTCCTAGACCCAAGAAATGACAACCTATGAAGGATTGCCTTAGTCCTCAGAGATTCTTTTGAATGTGTATCCTTTGATTAGGAATAACAAGACTTGGGAGATATCAAGACAAATTAAGTCTTCAACATTTTTCACCTGAAATTTCTGTTTTGGTTTCAAAAACCGTTTCGCGTAAATGACATGATACCGTAACCGGGGTGGCGTATGTGGCATGGCGCCATTAGCCTAAGCAGTGTAAGTGACTTCGCACTATAACCTGAGTGGTGTGGGTATCACGACATTGTAGCCTAATTGTTTCGTTAATCTTCATTGAATCCATAATAGAAAAATGTATTGAAAACTTAATGAATTTCGATATCCCCAAAACCTCATCGTTCCAAGGACTAATTAATTCCAACAACGTGCCTTCGAAAAGCACGACTCTTCATCGGTCCAAGCAATCCTAAAGAAGCCGCGCGAGAGAGCCTAAGAGTTCTACCCAAATACAAACGGACAGCCTAAGATGCAAGGTGTGATGTGCAAGCGGGATACGATTACGGTCTTTCGAAGGTTGCCTCAATCCTCAGAATTTCTCTTAAGGTGTATCCTTTGCTTAGAACAACAAGTTTCAAAAGATATCAAAATAAACTAAGTATTCCACTAGTCCTCATTCGAAGTTCTAATTTTGAACTCGGAATAGCTCAGTATAGACGATGTGATACCATAAGCAAAGTGGCGTTAGTGGCATGGCACCATTAGTCGAAGTGGTGTAAGTGACATGGTGTCACGACGTCGTTTCCGCACTATTCCTTATTCTCTGTTGAATCTTCGATTAAGCAATAGTCATAGTATGTTTTGATTTCCCAAAGTCTCATTGTTCTAAGGACTCATGTAGTTTAGACAACATACACCAGGGTGTACGACTCTTCATCGGCTCTCGGCAACCTTCTTCAAACCGCGCAAGCAAGTCTTAAGAGCACAGGATTTGAAATTGAACAGACAGCATGATGACATGGATGAGATGCACGGTGAGATGCAGAAAACAGTAACATGTAGGCAGGATATAGCACATAGTCCTACTTCGTGGGTCCCTGTCCTAATTTGGAAGGTTTTATTGCTTTCTACACACGTATAGAGGCCGAGTTTTGGTTTAGAAAAGGGTTCCCCGGACTAAAGTCAAGGTATGCCTCCCGATTATCAAGCGTACACCCAATAACGGTACAAACGGCAGATATAACTCATCATAGTCGAGGGTTGCCGAGCGTTCTGAGATTCCCTATCATCGGCAAGCCGAGCAGGATTGCCAGAACACAACAGCGAGGCTGAACAAGATATATATACAAAAGATAGAAAATGAAACAAAATATTTGAAAATCCCACAAACATTTTTCAAACTTGGCTCACAAGTTTAATTGATGCTTAAGGAAAGTAAGTCGTTTTGTCAACACACCAACTTTTCTCAAGTATCAATTAAACAAGTCCCCAGCGGAGTCGCCACTGTGGGCTACCACAACCCCGGGTGGATCGGAGCGGCCTGAAAAACATAAAATGTTTTAAATTTGAAAATTGAGGAGTCGCCACCCGGATTTATGGTTCGCCACCCGAGAACCCGTTTTGATTGAAAATTGGTGTTGGAATTGAAAACCTGAGATTTGTTTGAGGGTTCGTAAGCCATGTTACGAGGGGGGAAGGGTTTTAGGCACCCCCCCTCGCCCGATGCGAGATCGGTCTCTACTAAACATTTGTGGGATTTTATCGAAAATACTTTGTTTCATTAAACAATTAGCAAATATTCATTAGGAACAACAAGTAAAAGTGGATATACGTGCATGTGTACATGATGTAGAGATGCCATGATGCGAAATGAAGGAATATGAGAATTAGGACAATGCTACTGGAATCACTCCCGAGCGCTCAAGAATGGTTCTGAGCGCTCGGGACCTCTTTCTCCTGCAAAACAGAACTTAGCACCTTTTGATAGTAGGCAAAATATACAAACACCTGTGAGATGGATTAAGATAACATTCAGACAGGTTTGCTCAGCATTGAACTCAAACAAACTAGAATAGGTCTTGTATATCCAAGTACAGCTTCCTTGCAAACTAAAAATAAAGCTAACTAGGCTCTGGATGAATCAGTACACACCCAGTATCTACTAAGAACAGAAAATGCAGTTTTGAATGACAAAACAAGATTTTAGTGAGCTGCAGCACTCCTAAGCGCTTAGGAATGGTCCCGAGCGCTCGGGAGTGCATCCAGTGCCCAGAAAGAAGTTTTGTTTCTTTGTATTTATCTTGCTCTTATTGCTAAACTAAGATCAAATGAACTCACAACTAGTATGAGCCCTTGATCCCCCTCAGAAGTAGAAAAACGGTAGATTTTAGGTATAAAATGAGATTTTATACCTTTATGCTTGACTTGAACTTGGCTTATTGAACTGATTTTGGTACTTGAAAATGGTTAGACAATAGTTTGAGAAGAGGGAATTTAGGCCTCCATTTCTCTAAGAGATTTTCCTTGAAAGTTGGTAATTTTTCTTTGATATGGAGATTGTTTTGAAAGAGTTTGGGAGAGAATTTGGGTGACTGGTTTTTGGCAGCAAAATGGGGAGTTTTTCAGGGGAAAATTTTGTGGTCTATGAATGCTAGCATAATGGGGGTATTTATAGGCAAACATATCCCATGGTTTGGAAATAAAATGAAAGATTAAAAAGTTTGGGAGGGAAAATTCTCATGACTAGATGCCCTGCAGGCTTAGGCAGGCCTCTGCAATGTTCAAGTTTGAACTGCAGGGCTGAAAAGTCTAAAAAAACTTGGTCAAAGTTCAAGCTCAACATGCATTGGTTTGTCAACACTCCCGAGTGCTCTAGAGTGGCACTCCCGAGCGCTCTAGAGTGCTCCCGAGCGCTCAAGAGTGGCTGCCCAACTTCAGAAGGGCGCCACGGACACTCCGTACTCGATTTTGGGTGTTTTTTGAAGCGTTGGAAAGCTCGTTAAGTCCTCTTTCTAACCCAATTGGTTCCATTCAAATATATTTTATATGCTGAAATGTGTGCCCATTTTACCCTTAGGGTGTCGGAAAAAATGATGGTTTTGGTTTGTAAAAGTCAAAAACGCATCGTTCAAGCTTTAGCCAAGTCATGTTTTGATCCTATTTCATCATCGGGGAGCCTCAAGGCCACAAATTAAGGATAATTAGTAGGTCCAAATTGGGGTGTCTACAGGGGGATAGATCGACGACGAGTTCGACTACGGAAAGATCGAGGTGGCAGAATCAACTATTTGGATGGCTAGTTAGTCCCCAATTGGAAGAAGCCAATAGAATGGAAGTGGGATTTATTACACATCGTTGTGTGTACGCCGAGGTTTTCCCAGAAGAACCTCCTGGCTTATCACCTCAAAGGAGAGATAGACTTCTTTATAGAACTCCAATCGGGAACGGCACTAATCTCGATGGCACCATAAGGCCTCTGCCAAGCTAAAAGAGGGTCGTGCTAAGGAAACATCTGTAGGGTACGAGTCCGCATGTTGATTTGATAGACGTTTTGCATTTGGCGTTGGTGTTTACAATGGAGACGTTATCAAAGGTCGATAACGAGGCAAGCTGTTCGACGGTTGAAAAAACTTCAACCTCGTCTCGTTAAGCAAGTGATGAGGCTTAATTCGATTAACAAAACATGTAAAGGATCGAGATGGATGCCTGAGACGCTGACATACTTCTAGGACCTGCCGGAGGCTTAGAACTGAGGTCGAATGGTACCAAACCCTTTTTTAGGTTGCCAAGAATGGAATCTTGTTTAGATCGCTAGTAATAAAGGGTGACCTACTTCGATTTTTAAGGGGGATATACGATGATTAATCCATAGCCACGCACCAATTTCAAGGACGAAATTATTTTAAGGGAGATAGGTTGTAACGACCTTGATTTTTGGTAAATAAAAATTTCGTTAAAAATTTGAATTTTATTTTATTTACTTGGATTTTTATTTTCATTACCAAAAATCCGTCGTTACTAACTAATAAAAATCACATTGTTTATTTGAGAACCTTTTAATTATGCTTGGAAGGTTTTAATAATCTTCTAACTGCTGACACCCGTCGTTTTTAATATGAAGTCTTAAGATTTCACTTCTTGGCTGGAAATCCTACTTAGCAAGACTAGTTAACTTTTAACCAACTAGTTAACCTAACGACCGTATGAACCTTTAACCCTAGGTGAACCATTTGAACCTTCCAATGTGAACCTTTTGGATCTTTAGCTTTAACCATTGGACAATAGATGTTAGGGTAATCTTTACCCATTGGACAATAGGGATTTGGATCTTTATTCATTAAAGTATATTTCTAGATTTGTTGAAGGACATGTATATAGTTATATATTCACATGCATAAAAGAGTATATTTATTTATATTACTTTATTGCATTATCCTTTGGTCCATAAAAGTTAGGGATTTTATTATCCATTGGATAATAGGGTCAATCTTTCCAAAGTACTAGATCTATTATTTTATGAAATCCTAGATTTGCCCATAAAGATTTTATGATTAATTTATATACCAAAGTCTTAAAATGTTGGATTTTCTAAGTACCTATTATCTAGTATTTTAATATGGAACATGTGCATAATTGAATTGTTTAATCAGAAAATCTTGTATAGTACCTTATTTCTATTACCAATTGGTCAATAAATGTTAGGAGGATTATTATCCATTGTATAATAGAGTAAATCTTTCAAAAGTACTAAGAATTTATTATTTTATAAAGTCCTAGATATTCCCATGGGATTTTATGACTAATATATATGTTGTGCATGTCCTAAAATCTTAAAATACTAGATTTTCTAAAGTACTTATTTAATATTGTAATGGGAACATGTGCTTATTTGAATTGTTTATTAAGAAAATCTAGTATAGTACCTTATTCTCTTTTATCCATTGGTTAATAACCGCTAGGAGAATCATTACCCATTGGACAATAGGTTAAAGTACTTGCCATTTTTACCCATTGGTTAATAACCGCTAGGAGAATCATTATCCATTGGACAATAGTTCATCTTGCCAAGCAAGTACTAGGAAATAATTAAATAGTAGATTTTCCATGTGTTAATTGATTAAATTAGAGTTAGTACGTTAGGTTATATTATATAAGTACCTAGTACTTTGAAAGCATGAATTAGTTTAATGGGAAGTTAAATTTGAAAGATCTAGTCAAGATTAGGAAGTTATATATATATATATATATATATATATATATATATATATATATATATATATATATATATATATATATATATGTATCTGTATATATATGTATATGTATATAATATTGTAAGTACAACATGTGTGTAATTGATTTTTATAATGGAAAAATCCTATTTACTTGAAAGTATTAGATTTTCTAGTGTACTTATAAACCTTATTATATTTGTATACTTCCATAAGTACTTATAGATATATATATATATATAGTACACGGGAGAGAAAGAGAGAGAGAGAGAGAGATGGGCTGAGAGAGAGAGAGAGGGAGAGAGAGAAAGAGAGGGAGAGAAAGTGGAAGGAGAGAGAGAGATTGTACCTTGATGATCTCCATTGTGCTTCCATTGTACTTTGAAAGCATACAATCTATGGGATTCTTCCTTGACCAAGCAAAATCTATACTTCCAATGTACAACTTGTACATTTTGCAATTTTATACTTGACCAAATCCTCCTTTCTTCACTCAAATCTTCCATAATAACATCCTTGGTACAAATCCATAGCCATGCAAGCCTAGTTCTAGGCTTGATCTTGCAAGAAAGCTTGTCATAAAAAGATAAAAAATGGAGATATATAGAGAGAGAGAGTGGCCGGCTAGAGAGAGGGAGAGGGAGAGCTTTGCCTATAAATAGCAAGCTCATTTGTGCTTTGAACTCACTCCTTCATTCCATTCTTCAACTTCTCTCTAGAAAGTTAGTGTTCTTACTTGTTTTTGCTTAGTTCTTCTTTGTTTTTGAAGTTTCTCTCTAGTTCTTCAAGAAACCCTTCTGTAGCTGCCACTAAACCACCACTCGACCACCACTTCGATCCAAAAGTTCCAGTAGTAGTAGTCAAGACTTAGTTTCGAGAGAAACCTTTTTCTTTTGAAGCTACCGGAAGCTCACCGTAAGCCGTTACCCCGCCCAATCCCCGACGTACTTGTCGTAGCCTTTACTACCGCCAGGAAGAACGGTAGAGTTCTTCGAACCTACTTCCCATAAGTATAGAAAGCTATATGTTTAGTATGATTTTGTTTTACGTAGTATACTTTAATCTGAAGAAAAGTTGTTTGCATGATTTGTTGAATCTTTCTAACTTTGATTTCCTCATCAATAAACATATGTTGTTTTAAATTTCCCACAAGAAAAGATTGAAAGGATTTTGAAAGTATCAACGTGATTAGAAGTATTCGTAGTTTGACCTTTAGAATGGTATGAGTATGTGCTTATTGTTGCATTACTTGTGGTTATTGAGCATGTGTTAAGTAAGATAGAGTTGGATGATCTTGCTAGTTTAGTTTCAAAATTTCAATGAATGGTTTATGACATGAGAAGTCCTACCGCGGAGTATATGCATGAATACGAGACATGAAAATCGAGAAATAGAAACATGACACCTAGGGTTTGGTTGATATGGAGAAAAATATTTGTCGGCAGCATGCCCTTGGAAAATGAGGATTTCGTTCCCCGTTTTGCTAAAGCGGCCCGAAAATCGAGGGAGCGCGAGCGAAGAAGCAGGCGCTCGCAAAATACAGAGTCGCCACTTGGGTTTGAAGGTCCGACACCCAAGGAACCGTATTTCAAAGCACCTGCCGCGCTTATTTTGATTTGAAAAATGTGAAGGAAACCAGTCCGTCATAACCATATCTGGGTTCGGGAGCCAGGTTACGAGAGGGGAAGGGTTTTAAGGCACCCTTCTCGCCCAATCCGGAGATCGGTCTCTACTTAGGCATTTTGTGAGAACTTCTGTGATTCTTCTTCTTTTTAACCAATTTTTTAGCCAATTAGGGCGGGGAACAGTTAATCGGGGAATTAAAACTGTGACACGTTTTGCAAGATGTGATTATATTTGAGCATGGATGGATGAAATATTATGAAAAATAGGATAAAAACCCAACCTTCTGATCAGAACATCAAGAACACTGCACAAGGCTTAGGCATGCCATGCACCATGGCCAACTTTGCATGCATGGATTTACGTGCATGCAAAGAACCATCGCGCAACAATTCTAAACCCTCGCGCGAGTGTTTGTTCCCACTAGAAGTTGAATTTTGATCCCCTTCTGGGCTTTGGAAGGACCAGTGCTCACCCAGGGGGCAAACCAAGCAGTTCTATATGTACTGGAAATCAACTAATTATTACAAGTTAAAACAAACAGAAGCCAAACAAATTGAAATACAACCCGTAAACAGTGGGGGTGAATAAACAGAGGCTTAAGCCTTGGCTGTCATGCAAGGGTAGCTACTAGAAAATAGAGAACCGTCATGCGAGCATGGAGAACCCTCGCGCGAGTGTTCCTGACTGGACTTCCAGGAATTGCTTTGCATGCCTGGGGTTCTGAAACATACTTAGAAACATCCCAGGGACATTCCAAACTAAATAAGGCCACAAACTAAGCTAAACCATGGCTTTTTCATGCAGCACAGTGATCTAAAAGCCTAAACATGCTTCAAAACAGTAAGAACTATGTATGGAATACAAAGATCAGGATACTCTTCCCCATGTGGCTCATCATCACACAGACACGAAGTGTCACGCGAGTATTTGAAACCATCGCGCGAGGGTTCCTGCTCCACTGCTTCTTTTAACTTTGCTGACTTTAGGGCCAGGACTGGTATTGATTACCAACCTTGGCCCTGTCAGCCCCCCTCAGGGATCAAAACAGAAATCAGGTAAATGTTTATACCTTTGCTTGAGTTGTTTTCGAAATGGTTTGAACAAGGTGGTGTAGCTTGGAGAATGAGTGTATGTAGAACACAAGAGTGAGAGGATTGGAAGTGTGGTTGCGGTTTGTAAGCCTTTTTTGCTTGATATTTTGTCACCCTTAACTTTGGAAGCAATGGGGGTATTTATAGGCCAAAAGGAGTCCAAGGGGTGATGGCAGACTAGGCCAAGGCACCAGCCAACTAGGTTGGCCAGCCAAGACGTGGCCAATAATGTGTGTGTGTGTGTGTGGGGGGGGGGGGGTTACATTGGGAGATGCCAACCACGCAGCCACCAACAGCTGTTCTGGAGGAAAACGGGGTTCTACTGCCCCATAGACCCCCTGATGATCACAAAATCCAGCTGGAAAAAGGTGATGGGGACAGGACAGAACCGTCGCGCGAGGATTCTAAACACGCGTGCCAGGGTTCAAAAGGTCACGCGAGGGTCAACACGCTTGTTTTCTTCCCATATACGTCGTAGGGACGTTTCAGAACCGCTCAAACATTCCCGAACAGTTTCAAATACTCCTCTCCTTCAAACTCCCAAACCCCTCTCTCGAATCCCTTCCAAAACCCTAAATCTTCTTCAGAAATCCAACAAAAACCAAGCACACTCACGCACCCTTGGCGGACCATGGCAACGGTGGTGGCGAGGTAGAAGTCGTTGATCAAGCAGAGGACCGAGGAGGTCCAATGGAGACTCAGACGGGAGATCAGACGGCGACAGAGGCTGTCACAAATGCTGGTGCAGTAATGGAAAGCGACGGCGATGGAGGAGAAGGCCGCGAGCAGGAGGCTGATCGTCTGGAGAATCCTCGCGCGACCGAGGAGAACCCTAGCGCGACGGTTCTGATTTGGGCCGTGGGGTCCATTCTTGCAGCAGAAGGCTCGGGCACGGTGGCCGAAGGTTTGTCCATAGTTGGTGGTAGTTCAGGAGATGACGGGAGCAGTGGAGTCGTAGGCGATGTTCCCGGGCCGAATTGGTCTCTGCCGAGGGACCCGACGAGAGGCAAGAGTGCTGTTATTGCAGAGGAGGAGGAGCCCGCTGAGAAAGAGCAAACCATAGAGGCTGCCCCTGTTGAGATCCGTGAGGAGGACATCGCGTTCAGGCCTCCGGTGACAACGGCCACATCATCGCGTCATGTGCCGATCACCAAAGATGATATTGCCGAGCATCTACCCGACGACATGCTAGTAAGACTTTTAGAGGAGCGTCCCGATATTAGCGAGATGGTGTTGAAAGCCAAGGAGGAGCGAGCACAGGCTATTGCTGCATGGGAGGCAGCGGAAAAGGTCGAGAGAGAGAGAAAGGATAGAGAGGAGCCTTTGCAAGAGATGGAGGCCGAGGAGAGGGCCGTAGAGGAGGCACAGGGGCCTAGGGTGATAGCCCTGGCAGAGGCGGCAGCCATGAGACGGCCTGACTATGCAGCAGAGACGTACACACCCCCTACATCGCACTTGTTGATACCGTTGGGCTTTTCAGCATACACACCACAGCGATCAGAGTATGAAGACGAGATGAGGTTGAGGGACCCCTAGACTCATATCGCGAACACTAGGGCCGAGGTAACTTCTGGAAAACCCCCTCCGTACTTCAATTTCCATTTTACTTGCTTGTTTAGTAGGTCGTATTGAAAATCATGAAATAACCCTCGAACTAAGCATGAAATAGCTCAGTCATGATAATAGAACAGCTGAATTGCATGCCAAGTAGAATACATGCCATGTAAAATAATAACTTGAACCAACCATCTTAATACTGACTGCACCGAAGCCAGAATCCCGATGACATAACCTTGATAGGCCATGCATGTAATAGTACGAACCAAAGAACCGTTGTTACACCGCTGCATTGATTACCTAGAACTTGAAAATGGAAGCCAAGCATGCTAACATTTTGCCATGTTGCCTAATGACATGATCCTGACGGGCCATGCATGTCATGGCACGAATCAAAGAACCGTTGTTACACAGCTGCATTGATTACCTAGAACTTGAAAATGAAAGCCAAGCATGCTAACATTTTGCCATGTTGCTCGTCTGTGTACTTGAAACAGGAGGGAGCAGCACAGAGGGATATCCGTGGCTTCGAGGGCGCGTGCAGATCACTAGCACTATACGAATCTTTACCCCAGAGGGTGAGGGATTTAGTGGATGCAGCTGGTTTCAAGGAGTTCATACGGACTCTCACTCGGAGCAGGATTGATCATGCTGTGTTAGTGGCGCTTGCAGAGAGATGG
Organism: Rhododendron molle; assembly: GCA_025413875.1. NCBI lineage: Eukaryota > Viridiplantae > Streptophyta > Magnoliopsida > Ericales > Ericaceae > Rhododendron > Rhododendron molle. The sequence continues at coordinate 29,480,791 of CM046391.1, read as the reverse complement.
AGGGACACTACCAATACCTTCCACGTTCCCCCTGGAGAGATGACAGTGACACCTGCAGATTTCGCGGTGATCACAGGGCTGAGAGTTGGAGGAGAGCCCATCCCTTTTGACTTGAGCATTCAAAATGACCAGGCTGCATTGGAGTGGTTTCTGGGTGATGCTCCCAAGATTGAGGAGGGGATGGCGAAGTACGAGCAGTTCACCAAACACCTGAAGAAGAAGATGACCACGGAAAGGGAGGCAGAGCAAATGGCCAGAGCATATCTACTGTATCTCTTTGGCGCTACCCTGTATCCAAACAGGCGTAGCAGAGTGCACTTGTCTTATTTTCCAGCCCTGGGGGATCTGAGGACAGCTTCACGCTTTGACTGGGGTGGAGCAGCGCTTGGCACGGCTTATGCTTTCTTGGGTAACTCGTCAAGGACAAGGAAGAGCCCCGCTGGCTACTGGAGAGTTTGGGAGGTAAAATAACACAGCACAACTTCTATCGCATTACTTGTTTACCATTTACTATAGCCTGTTTGCTTACATGTCTGCATAATATCCTGTAATTGATGCATATGTCTGCTTGAATGTGAACAGCTCTGGGCTTATGAGGTTTTACGGATGTATCCACCCCAATGCAAACACCCTAACTTGAGCACTCTCCCCCGTGCACTGATATGGAGTAAGAAAAACATGGGGCCGAAGGAAGGTAGAGGTGACCTCAACGCCTATAGGCTGTACTTGGATGAGCTTAGAGCCTCACAGGTATACCATAAAACCCTCATAATCAAAACATGTACTTCTTTCAACTGCTTTATTGCTGTTACTGATCAATTGTTTCTATTGCTTGTTGACCTGTGTGCAGATCAATTGGAACCCGTGGAGCGTTGCAGGGGCAGAGCCTGAGTACCTAGCCAGGAGCAGGGCCATCACTGCCAGTAGAGTGCTGCTTGAGTCGGCCTTGGGTTGGCAGTGGTACCTTGGAGACCGGGTGACACGCCAGTCACTTGGCTACGCAGCGTTCCAGGTGCTAGGGCCGCTTCCGCCTCGAGCCTCACACACGAGCACCTACACCCGGGCTAAGCTGGAGAGGTTCACACAGCCAGACACAGAGCTGAGACACTTCCTGCGCCCGGAGGTGGACTACGCAGAGTACCAGAGAGACCGCTTGGCGAGGCCACTGGGTATACGGGCTTTCAGAGACGTGCAGAGTCAGGCACGCGGAGTTGCTGAAGAGAGGAGAGCTGCTGAAGAGAGAGCGAGAGGCGGCGAAGGCCGTGTTCGGCACCACGCAGGTGTACCTGTGAGAGGCGAACCCCCAGAGATGTCATGGACAGTTCCAGTTATGGATACACAAGGAAATCCCACAGAGATACACTTGGTGCCTGCCAGAGTTGAGCCACCGCCCGTGACTGTTCCGGTATGAACCTTGTTTACATTTCGATACATGCACCTTTATTGAATATGTTTGATGATACTGAATTGCCTTTGCAGGTGCCCACTGAATGGGTGAATGAAGCCATTTGCCGTATGTTGGCTTTGGAGAATTTGGTTAGGCGAGCAGCAGGTGGCTTTCCACTAGAGTTGCGCTATCCAGCACCATCTCCCCCACAAGCTCAGCGAGCTGCTGCCAAGAAGCCTCAGGTATACAACAATACATTCTTGCTTTCGATACTTGATGATGTACCTCTGCTTTCGGTGCATATGCTTTCATTGCTTTTAACAAAGTGTACCTGTCATTCAAACACTTGATATATACAATATACACTATGCACAATGTATACTAATGCTTTACATAATATGACAATGCAGGCACAGGGACGGGCGACTTCTAGGAGTAAGAGGACATGGTCGCCTCCACAGAAGAAGCTAGCAGCTAGGACACCCGCACCGACAGTCACATCACAACAACAGACCAGGAGCTCGCAGCCAGTTGCTGCCAGCCAAGAGCCAGCTAGATAGGCCATGGCACGTGCTGAGGAGCAATTTCGAATTGCAGTGCGCAAGAGACCAGCACCGGAGGAGCAGCAAGGTCAAAAGAAGCCCAAGCTGGTTCTACTTCCGACCTCTGAGGAAGAAGAGGAAGATGAGGAAGACGAGGAAAAGGGAGAAGAGGAGGAGGAGCACTCATCTGCCCGAAGCGATTCTGATGACTCTGTTGATGACCCAGCATACAAGGAAGACCCCAAGGAGAGGGCTGATGACAGTGATGACGATGGTGATGATGACGGTGGCAATACTGGCCTGAAGGACTGGTTTGGAGGTGAGGATCGCGGTTCATAGCGGAGCCTCTTTATTTTTTTTTGCATTAGCTTTACTATTGGGGGCCTGCGTGCCCAAGCAGGTAGATGGAGGGCGGGTGTGCCCTAGTACTGATACTGACATGGATTTTGGAGGCCTGCGTGCCTTTTGATGGATGGGCGGATGTGCCCGAACTACTTTTGATGGCTTTTACCAGCAAATGTGCCACAGATACAGTAGTTTTCTTTTGTTTTTGGATATGGATAGCGTATGGCTAGTTATAAAAGTTGCATTTTCATGGTTTATTGATTCTTATCATGGATAAAGAAAATAAAACCAACCACTAAAACCGAACTTGCATTGATAACATACTGAGACCACACACAGGCACACACATATGTACAGGTGTGACGAGCTTGAAAGAAAACAGAAGACATCCCTAGGACACAGCCAGGATACGAGGATACGGGAAATATAATGAAATTTTTAGGCGTTAATAGGCCAAAATTCAAAATACTTCGCCTTTGACCAAACCAACGCTCCTGTAAGATCAAACATGTATGACATGACTTGTACGACTTGACGGAATGAAGAAAGACCCTCCGAAATGAGATTTACACCGAAAAGTGCCCAAAAGACACAAAAGGGACACGCGACACAGAAACATGACTCAATTATGTCCCGGACCAAAACCGACACGTCCATACAGTCATATAAGGCTTACATGACCTGTATAGCATAAAAGATCTTGGCAAAAATGCATAGAATGAGTTTTGACCTCTCGAAACCTTAATTTTCGCTTGACACGGGCCGCCGATGGTCCGAAATCTTCGTTAAGCGCGACATTTCGAATCCGATGCTTGCACATAGTCATAAATACCCATTAAGACTTGCTGGAACCAACCAAAGTGCCAAAAACCCTCTTGAACAAAAGACGACCAAATTTGGTCTGTAGCTGCCAGAAATTAGCAAAATGGCAGACAAACCATCGCGCGATGGTTTGAAATAGGCGCGCGAGTGTTCCCTCTCGCGCGATGGTTTGTTAATGCTCGCGCGAGGGTTTGTCCTGCCAGGCTACCCTTTTTGACCTGGCCAACCTTTGAAGGTACCAAGGGCTCTGTCATCCTTCCCAAACGTCTTGCAGACTTCCCTGAAGTTTTCAGAGGTGAGTGTCCTTGCATGGCAAGGTGTCCTAACCTTTCATGACGCTTCAACCCTTGGCACGAGAACCGAGGATGATATTTTTGGAAAGTTTGCCTATAAAAGAGTGGCATACATGACAATGCAGGACACATCCCTCTTAAATCCTCCCACATTATTCAAAATGGAAAGTCCGCTGGCTGCCATACTTGATCCGTGGCTAACACGGCCCGAAACCGTCGATTGGGAAAGTCCACGTTCCCAATGTCTATCTTCCATTCGTGATCTCCGATTCATGGAGCCACGTCCTGAGTTACTTGAAGCTGCAATGGTGTATTGGGATCCTGTCATGCACATTTTCCGTTTTCATAACGATGAGGTGTGCCCGACAGTAGAGGAGTTTCAAGCCTACCTCCAAGGATTCACCGATTGTGAAATTCTTGCCATCCCTCCATTCCAAGAGAACATGAGCCAACTGTTAGAGGCAAAACTCAACATTCCCGAAGAACTGTCAGCAAGCATAATCCAAAACGGCAATCTTAACATTGTCCGTCTTATCGAGCTGTACGGTCCCGAAGGAGCCCTAGGAGATTACGTTGGACATGCTCACAGACGCTTTGTGCTCTCAGTCTGTGCGCTGGCTGCCTACATGCTGATCCCTGCTAGCGAAGGAGTTAGCCCTAGCATAGTGAGCATAGCGTTGCAAATGGATGCTCGAAAGAATATCATGCCCGTTGTTTTGGCTGAAACCCTCATAGGCTTGGACTTGGTTAAAAGTGGCCAAGCAAGTTGGTTCAGATGATGTCCTCTCCTGCTCCAGGTAGGTTCTCAATCAACTTACCTTTTTCTCATGCGCACACTTTCTCGTTTTACCTCAACCCTCAAGCTAGGATCACTCGACAATCCTTACTTGTCTTTTCACTCTGGCTATATCTGACTTCTCACTTGTTTTTACACTCAGCTTTGGCTTTCAGACAAAGTGGGTGTACTTGAGGCTCCGGAGGCCGGCTTTGAACATTTCCCTAGGCAACTGGTCGATAGACCGATGGTGTACCCTGAGCTGATGACTGAAGAATGGTATGCCTTTCTGAATGACATGCAGTCGGAAGACATTGTCTGGAGATGTCCATGGCTAAACCTGCTGGCAATGACCGTAAACTCTACAGGGTTCAAAAGAGTGATCATTGCCAGACTGACGAGCTTCACTTTCTACATCCCAGGACGGACGCTTCGACAATTGGGCAGAAGCCAAGAGAGTAGATGTTTTGGGAGAGAACGTTTCGGGCTTCCCACATTTGACAGTCACAACCTGCAGGCCTACGAGTACAGTTGGAACAACAGAGAACTGGAAGAGCCTCTTCCTGATCCCATCACATGGTTAGAGAGCCGTTACGTGAAGTGGCTTCACAGGGAAGTCAAAGCCAGATTGGGAGGATTCTTCTGAAGTCCGTCGAAACCAAGTTTGTACTAGAAATAAGCTCCCAATCGTTGGATTGTCTGATCTATGTCTCTTGTTTTTGTAAGCTGGTTATGTAAGCTGTATGGCCTTTAAGCCTGGCTCGTTTAATGAAATAACAACTTATGCAAAGACAAAGTGCAGACACCATCCTTCCGAGAGCCCGAAACTTATCATCAAAAAACACGATTTGAGCAAACAAAACTTCCATACGGTGATAAACATCCATAACAGCCTACTGGACATGTTCAGAGTTCGGGAACTGGTTTAGGTCGAAATGCGGAAAACCACCCTCAAAAGTCAGTAGCTTACTCATTTTTGGCCAAAAGAGGCCGAACCATCGCGCGAGTGACTAAAACCATCGCGCGAGCATTCGAACTCGCGCGAGATAATAAAACCGTCGTGCGAGGGTTCAGTCACAGCTGCCAGCCTTGACTTATTCAAAAAGTAAGGGGCTACAAGCCTTATCAGTATTTTGGCCGTCCTGGAGGTTCAGGGATGCTTCAATAAGTGTGTCCTTTGGGGTGATGGGGTATTGCCACCTTGTCTAACATGGTACAAGGGCATAGGGATATTTCCCATTCGTTTGGCTATAAAAGAACACTTCCCGTGAGAATAAAAACCACTTCTTTCACAGAACACCTTGTAAATCACAACAAATGGCAAACCACCAACCAGCCTTGATTGCTCCATGGCTAGAACCCTTCGTTGCAACCGATTGGCTATCCTTCCGAACTCACGGGCTAGCCGCTGTCCATTTCCTCCGAAGTATCCAGCTTCGCCCCGCAATCCAGTAGTCAGCTGCGCGGTTCTGGGACCCAGATGTCCATGTATTTAGGTTTGGAGAAAATGAGCTCTGTCCGACTGTGGAGGAATTTCAAGCATACCTCCAAGGCTTCGCCTCCCATATGATTGTTATACCGCCGTACCGGAAGAGCATGTCCAAATTTCTGAAAATTAGCCTGAACATTACCACGGGTGCAGCCGAAAGCCTATTGAGCAGTGGGCAGATAAACATCATGCGCTTGATGGAATGGTACGGGCCTGAAGGCGATACCAGGGACATGGCCCTGCAGGCTCACAGTCGGTTTGCACTGGTGATAAGCGTGCCGGCCGCGTATCTGTTGGTATCCCCGACGGGACAGGTCAATCCTTCTCTGGTGAGCGTGGCCACTCAGCTGGGCGACCGAAGGAATGTGGTGCCAATGGTTCTTGCTGAGACACTCATAGGGCTGGATTTAATAGCAAGCGGCCAAACCATGATATTTGGCGGCAGTCTGCTCCAATTGCAGGTAAACTCACTCAGCTCACCTTTTTCCGGTTTTCAGACATTCTGCTTTTACCTCAACACTCGGCTAAGGGTATATCAAAGGTCTTACTGGTTTTTCCCCTCAAGTTTTATGTGGCCCCTTACTTGTCTTTTCTCTCATGCAGTTGTGGCTGTCAGATAAGCTTGGGTTGATTGCAGCTCCAGAGGCGAATTGGCCTCGCTTACCCGGGCGAATGCACCAGAGAGAGATGTTGTATCCGGAGATGTCCACAGAGGGATGGACTAGGTTCATGAATGAGCTGTCACCAGAAGAAATCACCTGGAGGCACGAGGCATTGGACATTCCGGACATGGCCGTAAAATGCGCAGGATGTGACAGGATGGTGATTGCTGGACTGTTCGGTTTCACATTATACATCCCAGGCCGTATCCTTCGGCAGTGAGGGATAAGTCAAGGATCACACAGAGCCGGAGCGGAGACCTTTCATGTTCCTGCCTTCACTGCACAAAACCTACTTGGGTATGAACATAACTAGGGTCTGAGAGAGCTCGGCGGAGCTAAAACAGGTTTCAGCGCAGAGCTAACAAACCGTTATAAAGCATGGCTAAGAAGAGAGATCATGAGAAGACAAAATGTGGATTAACTCTTGACATAACCTCAATGATCTAGAATAAATTGTGAGCCCGTGAGGGCCTCTAGCATTTTATTCTGTTTTTATGCTTTAACCGTTTTTAAAGACTGCTCAGCCTGTATAATAGAAGTAGCAGTTTTGAAATAAAATTGAAAGATCAAGAACTTTCCCCTCTTGCTCAAGTGTTGAACAACGCGCTGCATGCTGAAAACACCCTTCGGGGTGAGGAACCCTGGATCAAGTTGATTGTTTATGATCGAATCTCACTGAGAGATTGCCTACGTATCCTTTTCAAGAAATCAGGTCAAAATGTAGTTCAGGCTAAGGTTCGCTCGTGTATTTTGGCTTTCCTTTTGCGCTCTAATTTTTGCCTAGGACCGCCCATTCGGGTTTTCGGCCTAGCGAGCTCTTGATTTTTGCCAATTTATTTTTGCCTAGACCACCTCTCGAGGTTTCGGTCTAGCAGGCATGCTCTAATTTTTGCCTGGAATCGCCCACCCTTGTGGTTTTCGGCCCAGCGAGCTTCTCTCAGGGATAGTAACGCTTGAGTTGATCTAGGTTGACTAGAGTGTTGAACTCATTGCCGTCAAGATCCATGAGTTGAACCGCTCCTCCAGAAAGAATAGTCTTGATGAGGTAGGGCCCTGAGCGCTTCGGACGGAATTTTCTGCGAAGATCAAAGATGGGAGCCCGGATTTCCTTTGTAACCATATCCCCTTCAACTAAGTTGCGAGACTTCACCTTCTTGTTGAAAGCCCAAGCAATCCGACGTTGATACCCTGAACATGATACAAGGCATGGAGCTTCCTCTCGTCAAAGAGCATGAGTTCAACAAACCTCCCACTGAGCCACTCGGATTCTGTGAGTTCACATTCTGCCATGACTCTCAAAGATGGTACCTCGAGCTCAATAGGGAGTACCGCTTCCATCCCATAAACCAGAGAGTAGAGAGTTGCCCCCGTTGATGTTCGAATTGATGTTCAATACCCCCAAAGAGCCAGAGGTAGCTGCTCATGCCAGTCCCTGGCGGACTCTACAGACCTCTTGATGATTGTTTCTATGTTCTTATTGGCAGCCTCAACTGCCCCATTGGCCTGCAGGCGATAGACCGTTGAATGGTGTATCTCAATTTTGAACTCCTCGAAGAGCTCCAAAACCCTACCTTTGAAGTGAGACCCATTATCAGAGACAAATGCCTGTGGAACACCGTATCGTTGGATAATGTTCTTCCTGATGAACTGAGCTACCTAAACAGTAGTCAGAGTTTTAAAAGACTCAGCCTCTACCCACTAGGTAAAATAGTCTATCGCGACCAAGATGAAACGGTGACCATTCGAAGTAGATGGCCTGATCATGCCGATGACATCAATACCCCATACAGCAAAGGGCCAAGGCGAAGTCATGCCGAACAACTTGGAAGGGGGAACGTGCATAAGATTAGCATGAATCTAACACCTATGATAGTGGCGAACATAATCCACGCACTCCATAGTAGACCAAAAGTAACCCTACCGTAAGATCTTTCTGGCAAGCATGACTCCACTCATGTGAGGGCCGCAGACCCCTCCATGAATGTCTTCCATTATTTTGGTGGCCTCGGTATCACTGACAAAGAGCTTGTGCATCTCACAATGGGATCTCCTGTAAAGCTTCCCACCGCAAATGATGTATTGAGCCGCTAACCTTCGCAATGCAAGTTGATCCTTCTTGGAGGCCTCAGCCGGATATTCACCCTTTTCAACGAAGTTCCATATATCATGGTACCAAGGTAAGCCATCATCGATGTCGTCGATAGTGCTGACATACTGATAAGCGGGGCAGTCCCACTGTTCAATCAGGATAGGACGAAGCTTAACACCCAACGGAAGTTCAACCCTGGAAGCCAAAGTTGCCAAGGCATCGGCAAATTGATTTTTCAAGCAGGGAATAAGATCTTCCAAGTCTTGATGGTAAGGTTTCAACTTTTCTTCAAGTCCTGATGATCAGGCTTTAACTTTTCCTCACGAACCTTCGAGTCCCCGTTGGCTTGAGATACAACAAGATTAGAATCACCAATGACCTCGAGTTTTTCAACGCCGAGTGTCAAAGCAGCTTCCATGCCAACAATGCAAGCCTCATATTCCGCTTGGTTATTAATGACATCGAAATTGAGTTTGCAAGCGAGCGGAATATGGGAACCGTCAGGTGTTATCAGCAACACACCGATTCCATATCCTTTTTGATTGGCTGCCCCATCGAAATAGAGAGTCCACACATCATCAACTAAGGTTAGCACTTCTTCATCTGGGAACACAAAATTTGCATCTTCTGGCCCATCGACCGGATGTTCAGCCAAGAATTCTGCTATTGCACATCCCTTGACGGACTTCCTTGTGAAATACTCGAGATCGAATTCTGCCAGCAAGAGCAACTAACACGCTAACTTACCAGTGAGCGTTGCCTTCTCAAATAGATACTTGAGAGGATCCATTCGAGAAATCAACTTCACTGGATAAGCCAGAATGTAGTGTCTCAATTTCTTGGAAGCCCAGACAAGGGCCCAACACGTCTTTTCAAGAGCAGTGTAGCGTTCCTCACATCCTACCATCTTCTTACTCAGGTAGTAAATGGCCTTTTCGACGCCCTTATCTCCTTCCTGAGCTAGCAAACATCCCATGGACGAGGGATTCACAGACAAATAAAGTATCAGGGGTTTCCCAGGCACAGGCGGCATTAGAACCGGAGGATTCTGCAGGTAGTTCTGGATAGACTCGAAAGCTGCTTGACATCTGTCGGACCACACGAATGGCGTGTTCTTCTTGAGTAAACGAAACATCTGCTCGCAAGTTAATGTTAACTTGGCGATGAATCTGCTAATAAACTGAACCTTCCCCAGAAAGCTCCGCATTCCCTTCTCAGACACCGGTGGTTTCATCTCTAGTATTGCCTTGATTTTTGATGGATCGACTTCGATGCCTCGAGTAGTGATCATGAAACTGAGCATCTTGCCAGCTGTGACCCCAAAGGTGCATTTCTGCAGATTGAGCTGCATACGAAACTTACAGAGCCTTTCGAAGAACTTCCTAAGAATAGGAATGTGCCCCTCCCGTGTCTTAGATTTGGCAATCATGTCATCAACGTAGACCTCAACTTCCTTATGCATCATGTCATGAAGGATGGTCGTAGCAGCCCGTTGATAGGTAGGCCCAGCATTCTTTAAACCGAACAGCATGACCAAGTAGCAGTAAGTCCCCCACTCAGTGATGAACGTTGTCTTTTCACGGTCCTCGGGTGCCATAAGAATTTGGTTATAGCCTGAAAATCCGTCCATGAATGAGAGCAAGGCATGCCCCCACAGCATTATCCACAAGTACATCGATGTGTGGCAAGGGAAAATCATCTTTGGGGCTTGCTTTGTTCAAGTCCCTGAAATCGACACACACCCGTATTTGTCCATTCTTTTTAAGAACAGGAATAATATTGGCAACCCAAGTAGGATACTGAGAAACCATGAGAAAACCAGCGTCGATCTGCTTAGTAACCTCATCCTTGATCTTCTGAACCCAATATGGCCTCATCCGTCTGAGTTTCTGTTTCACAGGCTTAGCGTCCGGTAGCAGAGGAATCCGATGCTCCACTATCTCGGGATCAATGCCTGGCATGTCTTGATGAGACCATGCGAAGACATCACTGTACTCTGTGAGCAACTCCTTGAAGTCACAATGCTCCTCTGGTGAAAGTGTTGAGCCCACTTGAACCATTCGGGGATCGTTTTCAGCTTTCAAGTTTATGGAAACTACTTCTTTTAATGGCTGAGCATGTCTTTGGTCTTCCCTCTCGATGAGGGCACGGATGTCCTTAGGAATATCCCCATCGAAATCTATCCCTTCATCGTCGGGGTCAACACAGTTTATATAGAGATCATGCAAGTAGTCAGAAGACGAGTCATTCATTTCACAAAACCCTTCAGGGTTGCCAAGTACAAGGGAATCAAACTCAAAGTAAAAGTTATGACGTGTATGGCCCAGAGGCATAAACTCTGACTCAGAGCTAGACTTAGACGACTCACTGGACTCCGACTCAGACTCAGACGCAGACTCAGACTCAGAAGTGTCATCAATGCAAGTTAAGCGCGGTTTGAAAATGCAATTTTTAAGATTGCCCTTGGCTCCCACAATGAGTGATGTCGGATCCTCCAGAGCATCTGACCCGAGCATGAACACTTCAGCTTCCTCAGCTTTCTCAGCTAAACCCGCTTGGGAGAATCCTGGAATAACAGCTCCAAGCTCCCCTGATCAAAAGTTCCTAGCCAGTCAGTCCTCAACTTCGGCTGAGTAAGCTTCCTCTTGAATTCCGCTTTTTCTGGCTCCTCATCAGTAGATGACCAGGTGTCATCAGTAAAAACCTCGAAACCCGGGAGCAGCTCCCCAGTCTCGGGATTGATAAACGGCTCTGCTTGTCCAGTGTAAGCAGCGTTCCCAACTTCGCGCATGAAATAGCTGTCAGGATCGCCATATAGAGTACGAGGTTTTCCCGTATGTTTTCTTCTTTTGGCTTTATTGGCAGAGGCAGTATACCCCAAACCAAAATGCCCCTCGGAAGAAGGAAATACAGGGAACTCCGGGACTCCCTGTTGGCGAATCCCTAAACCCAGGCTAGGAAAGTAAGACATCCTCAGCATGATGTCCATTGCAACAGAGCTGATGAGGAAGTCCCCGTCCATATTGATAGCCAAAATAGACCCAGAAGTGTCAAACGAGAAGCCCCCGAGGTCAACATCTTCTTCACCGTGCATGATCCCCAAAATAGGAGTTCCATCTTCTTTGAGCGGGCGGATTCCAGAGTCCCCGCAAATGGTTAGTGTACCAGTAAGTAGTCCCAGCATGACTTTCTGATGGAGGGTTGATGGCACAGCCATGATGTCTGACCGATGGAGCCACGGCCTGCCTAGCAGCAGGTTAAAAGTGGCAGGAATGTCAACCACATGGAACTCAACGTCCATTTCAAAGCCCTCTGCATCAAGCTTAAGCATTAAAGTACCCTCTACTATACGACGGGTGCTGTCATATGCCTTGACAGCCAGGTTAGAAGGTGCAAAGTCTTTCTTGGCAAAACCCAAGCGATAGGCCACCCTCATAGGACAAACGTTGATGGCTGAGCCGTTGTCAATGAGGACTGTCGGGACCCAAAGTTTGCGGCATTTAACTGTAATATGGAGAGGGCGGTTGTGATCAACCCCTTCAACAGCAGGTCCTTATCAGTAAAAACCACGGTGTGCTTGGAGGTAGGAGGGAGGATGAGAGACATCATCGCCTCAGGAGTGATGTCGGCTTGAATTTCGAGGCGGGAGAGAGCATGGCATAACATCTGACGGTGCTCTCGGGAGGAACAGATCAATCCCCAGATGGATATAGCGACAGGAATCCGCTCAAGCTGTCGTTGAACCAAATCAGTAGCGGGTGACCCAGTCAATCCTTCAAGAGGTGCAGACTTTGGAAAACGGGTTCATTCCTTGGGTTACAAGGGTTGGACGAAGCCCCAGCTTGCAGATTCGCAGGTTGGAAAATCCGTCCACTCTTCGTAACATTATGGACATTCCTAAGAGAAGGCACAACTTGAGGACTTTCATTCACATCCTAGAGATCAGCAGGGACTTCCCCTAGCTTACGCTTCCCTTTATCAGTGACTGTTGCAGATTTCGGTACCTCCATGTCCAGCCCCAAGTCTTCAGCCAGGTCTTTCATCAAGAGTGAGTCCCAGAAACTCAAATCAGCGACCGTTGCCACTTTGGTAACCGGCTCTGGATTGGTCATGAATGGAACATCCCACAGTCCACCCTCTGCCAGGGAGTGGTTAACTGCCCAGACTTCAGTCCCTACTTAGATATCGATAATCTCATCAACGTCCCATAGATTAGCAGGAGGAACAAGATCGGTTACCATGATACTGCAGTCCCTGTTGCTGGGATAGGGAACCTCAAGACGGGGAAGTCTCCCATCAGTGATGTAAGAGCAAGGGTCGTGATCAGCATCACAGACCGAGTCGAAGACTGAGTTGAACATAGAAACATGATCTCCCAAGACCCGAGGCTTTTCCTGAACCAAGTCGTCTTCTACATAATGTTGCAGGTAGTCCGGTATGGCATAGCCTTGTTGAGGGTTAGGATCCAAAACCACAAGATCCTGCCAGATCGGCTCGGGGTCCCAATTGTACTCTTCTTCAAGGATGATAGGTTCAGCCTGATGGAATAACATGTAAAGGGAGAACTCATCCAAAGGATCGACCATTACGGCTTCATGACCAGCCATCCAACCATCATACCAGGCCTGATCAAACGGAAGATACTCAGGCTGCTGCGGGAACCCATCTAGTTCAAGTGCTGACCACTCGTTGATGATTGGAGTAGTGTAATCCATGTTGTCGGCGATGGCCCAACTTACAGCTCGCATGTTAGCTTCTGGAGGAGGTGCACTGAATGGCAACCGGTCTGTCAAATTGGGAGACGGGTTAGGGTCCATTGCTGTGAAGTACGGACTATCCAGGCAAGAGGTAGAACTGAGCTACACAGCAGGGATTGACTGGTGGAAAAGATCATTGACGGATGCAGTTAGCATAAAGGCCCCATACTGTAAACGTGCTAAAGGCACATCGGTATCGGTAATCTGGCCTTCCTCTACTCATAAATACAAGACCTCGGCACAGGGCTCGGGTGGAGAAGATACGACCGGCTTGGGTTGATCTATGGAGACTATATGGCTAGTGGGGTCAAATGAGGTAGAGTTGGGGTTGATTTGAGTGGAGCTGAGAGATATCTGGCTAATATGCGGGACAGCTTTGTGGTTAGGCAGGGAATTGGAAAGGATGTTGGGCTTTTGAGAAAGCGGCGGTGGAGCCTGGAGAGTCCCGTCATCTATGAGGTCCTCAATCGCATGTCGGAGACGAAAGCAAGAATCCGTAAGATGACCAGCTCCCTAATGGTAGGCACAGTATAGGTTGGGCTTGAAGTTTGCCGGGGGATTTTTGGATAAAGGCATTGGGTCAAGGGGCTTCAGGTGCCCTGACTTGACTAACTTCTCCAAAACTGAGGACAGAGACGCCTCAATTGCAGAGAAGCTGCGGGGTTGATCGCGAGGCCGGTTATTCTGTGGTGTTTGCACCTGATTGACATCAGAGATGTGGTTGGCGGTGTTGGAGGAAGTGGCGTTTGTGCCACTGGTTGCCGTATTTGAGTAAGTCCCGCCCCCAAATAAAGCATTGGTATTTCCAAAATAAGCACGGGGCTTTGCTTTCGGAGGGTTAGAAGATTCTCCTCTCGACAGTATCCCACTTTGCAGTGCATCTTCGATGGCCAGGCCAAAATCGAAGAAGGTTTCAAAGTTTGCAGATGCTTGCGCGAGAACCATATGCTTCGCATAGTCTTGTTGGAGATTCCGAGAGATGATGCGGAGTTGATCTTTCTCACTAGGGTGATCAGTCATCAATGCAGCCTTGGCCCTCCACCTTTTGACAAAGTCAGCAAAGGTCTCCTTTGCTTCCATTTTTGTAGATTCTAACTCCCGTACGGTCATTTTCAGTTGAGAGTTGTAGCTATACTGCGAAATAAATGCAGCCCCAATATCCTCCCAAGTCCTCCTTTGGGCTATGTCGAGTGACAAGAACCAGTGAAAAGCAGGGCCCGAGAGGGTCTGAGGAAAGAGCTGTGACATAACCTGAGGCTCAATTGACAGGAGCTTCATAGCAGCATGGTAACTATAAAGATGAGTCCGAGGGTCATCGCTTCCATCGAATTTTTCTAAATCTGGCATTTTAAACTTCTCAGGGAGCTTGGCATTGGGATACAGGCAGAGTCGATCCAAATCAATACCACCAGCTTTGACCTTTTCTGCTCTGGCAATAGATTCTTCAAGCCGGGCCATCTTGGTCATAAGAGTAGCTATATCCGGATTTGCAACCGGTACTTTGCCTGCAGGATTTTGATTGACAGCAGGTACATGATGCACCCTAGGGTTGTGCTGCACAATGAGATGGCCCTCGTGGTTAGGGTCTGGAACCATGATAGGCTGCTCCTGGTCGTCCTCATCGTCCTCGCCCTCCTCCTCGAGCGGAGGTGGAAGACCAGTGTTGATAAGGTCATTGAGATGGGTGATGTTGGTATCAGCCTGAGCTGATCACTGCTGCATTGTAGTGATACTATTCTGGAGATTCATGAGCATGTCTTCAACAGTAGCAGCTGGTGTGGCGGTGTTCCAGCCATGTCGGGATTTTCGGGAGTGTTTGTAGCTAAAGAAGGGGTCGGAGATGCTGGCTGTAAGACCTCTTCGAAAATCGACGGTGAACTTGCACGTAAAGCGGCCAATGAAGAGAAAGGAGAGTCTTCCATTGTGACTGACTAGGACTGCAACCTAACAAGCCTCTGACCCGGATTCCGTTGCAGACGTTCCCAAGCGGGTTTGCGAACTTGCCTCGATACTTTCCTTGGTGGTGCAATGGCTCAAAACTTTGCTTGCAGATAAAGAGAATACCAAGATAAGGGTCCTACTGCTACTTTACTCTAAATAAAAGACTAAAGCATAAATGCAGCGCGCGTCGTCTGTGTCCCCTAGACTCTAGAACTAAAAGACGAGTCTGTCTCAAATTATCCGAATATTGCCAGAATCCTCAGAATTCTTTTCGGATATGTATCCTGGCTTGAGGAAAACAGGGCTAAAGGATGTCAAAGGAATCTACACCTTCGGCAATTCCACTGATTTAGGGCTTCAACTTTTGAAGTTGGAACAACTCCGTATGAATGTCATGATACCACAACCATAATGGCACGAGCGGCACAGCGCTGTTTAGCCAGGCGGTGTAAGTGACGAGGCACTAGTTACCTTTTGGTGTAAGCATCATGGCATTCTCTTTATTGTTCCTTGTTCTCTGTTTGAAACCTTAAGCAGGCATAAAGACGAGGGTGTAGGAATTCCTGATTTCCCAAAGTCCCTCTTCTCCTAAGGATTTGGATTGAAAACGTGCACCATCGAGATGCACGACTCTTCATTGGGTCCAGCAGTGTCCCGATACTTTTGAGATAGACTCATTTTTAAACGAGATCCTAGAAGTCGCCCTAAACATGCTTCTACGCAGAATGGCATGGATAAACAGAGCATGCGATAGGAAAAGCTGTAACACATAGACAGTATATGGGGTTAGATGCAGATAGATCCTACCCTGCAGGTACCTGTCTTAGTTTGGAAAGTTCTAATGCTTTGTATATGCAAAGGCGGGTTTTGGTTCGTAACGGGTTCCTCGGACTAGGGCCACAGATATACCTTCCGTTGCCCGCGATTCGTAGAGCAACAGTCAAACGGTAGCATGACCCATCATCGTCGAAGGTTGTTGGTCATTTAGGGTCCCCGGGCTCAGGTAAACCGTGCCGGATTGCCAAAACGATCCAACGAGGCTTATCCCACATCGATGCAAATGAGATGCTAGAAATTGATTAAGAAGAAGAAGAATCACAAAATCACAAAATGCCTTTTCAAATTTGGCTAACTTTATTCAATCCATCTTTAGAGGAAACTACGCAAGTGAACAATTGAAAAAGTCCCAGATTAGATTGGCCGGACACGAGGTCCTATTAAATCACCATTCCAACCTTCGGCAGCGCGAAGCTCACCGTTTTGACAGACTTTAAGGAATTGTTCACAAACGTATTAAACTCTAAGTATAGACCGATATCGATTCGATTTTCCTTAGCAGAGTCACCACTGTGGGCAGCATGCCCTTGGAAAATGAGGATTTCGTTCCCCGTTTTGCCAAAGCGGCCCGAAAATCGAGGGAGCGCAAGCGGAGAAGCAGGCGCTCGCAAAATACAGAGTCGCCACTTGGGTTTGAAGGTCCGACACCCAAGGAACCGTATTTCAAAGCACCTACCGCGCTTATTTTGATTTGAAAAATGTGAAGGAAACTAGTCCGTCATAACCATATCTGGGTTTGGGAGCCAGGTTACGAGAGAGGGAGGGTTTTAAGGCACCCCTCTCGCCCAATCCGGAGATCGGTCTCTACTTAGGCATTTTGTGAGAACTTTTGTGATTCTTCTTATTTTTAACCAATTTTTTAGCCAATTAGGGCGGGGAACAGTTAATCGGGGATTTAAAACTGTAACACGTTTTGCAAGATGTGATTATATTTGAGCACGGATGGATGAAATATTATGAAAAATAGGATAAAAACCCAACCCTCTGATCAGAACATCAAGAACACTGCACAAGGCTTAGGCATGCCATGCACCATGGCCAAATTTGCATGCATGGATTTACGTGCATGCAAAGAGCCATTGCGCAACAATTCTAAACTGTCGCGCGAGTGTTTGTTCCCACTAGAAGTTGAATTTTGATCCCCTTCTGGGCTCTGGAAGGACCAGTGCTCACCCAGGGGGCAAACCAAGCAATTCTATATGTACTGGAAATCAACTAATTATTACAAGTTAAAACAAACAGAAGCCAAACAAATTGAAATACAACTCCTAAACAGTGGGGGTGAATAAACAGAGGCTTAAGCCTTGGCTGTCATGCAAGGGCAGCTACTAGAAAGTAGAGAACCGTCGCGCGAGCATGGAGAACCCTTGCGCAAGTGTTCCTGACTGGACTTCCAAGAATTGCTTTGCATGCCTGGGGTTCTGAAACATACTCAGAAACATCCCAGGGACATTCCAAACTAAATAAGGCCACAAACTAATCTAAACCATGGCTTTTTCATGCAGCACAGTGATCTAAAAGCCTAAACATGCTTCAAAACAGTAAGAACTATGTATGGAATACAAAGATCAGGATACTCTTCCACACGTGGCTCATCATCACACAGACACGAAGTGTCGCGCGAGTATTTGGAACCATCGCGCGAGGGTTCTTGCTCCACTGCTTCTTTTAACTTTGCTGACTTTAGGGCCAGGACTGGTATTGATTACCAACCTTGGCCCTGTCAGCCGCCCTTAGGGATCAAGAAACCATAAAACGATCAGGAGATCCAGATTGGGGTGTCTACAGTAGTCCTTCTTTGACGGCACGCGGAGCACCATTGGCTGGTATGGGTAACGTCAAAGATTTCTAGAAACCCATTAAATCCACCCGAAAGCCGATATAAAAGAAAGATGCCGACGAATGTGTAAAAATACCGTGCACCCTTTGGACGGATAGATCGTCGCTGGATTGAAATTGGATAGATAGATCGTCGCTGATTGGTAATTGGACGGATGGATCATCGCTGAATGATAATTGGACGGGTGGATCATCGCTGGATTGAAAATGGACGGATAGATCGTCGCTGATTGATAATTGGACAGATGGATCATCGCTGATTGATAATTGGACGGATGGATCATTGTTGAATGATAATTGGACGGGTGGATCGTCGCTGGATTGAAATTGGACAGAAAGATCGTCGCTGATTGATAATTGGACGGATGGACCGTTGCTGATTGATAATTGGACGGATGGATCGTCGCTGAATGATAATTGGACGGGTGGATCGTCGCTGGATTGAAATTGGACGGATAGATCGTCGCTGATTGATAATTGGACGGATGGATCGTCGCTGATTGATAATTGGACGGATGGATCGTCGCTGAATGATAATTGGACGGGTGGACCATCGCTAGATTGAAATTGGACGGATAGATCGTCGCTGATTGATAATTGGATGGATGGATCGTCGCTGATTGATAATTGGACGGATGGATCGTCGCTGAATGATAATTGGACGAGTGGATCGTCGCTGGATTGAAATTGGACAGATAGATCGTCGCTGGATTGAAATTGGACGGATAGATCGTCGTTGATTGATAATTGGACGAATGGATCGTCGCTGATTGATAATTGGACGGATGGATCGTCGTTGGATTGAAATTGGATGGATAGATCGTCACTGATTGATAATTGGACGAATGGCTACTCGCTGATTTGATAATTGCTCAGGCGTGCGCGGGCAGACCATTGCTGGGGATAGGAAAATGCATCGAATCGCGAGTATGAATTTAACATGACCCCCAAAAATCATTATGGGGTCAATATAAAATCCCCGCATTTAAAAACAAACAAGAATAACAAAACTGGGCTGGCTTGCTGGGGAATTGGGCTTGGGGCCCAAAGAGAACCATCGCGCGCGGGTTCAGAAACCTCGCATGAGCATTTGTTTTCAGGACTTGGATCTGGGACCGGCCCAAACCCGGCCCACGCTTGTTTTCTTCCCATATACGTCGTAGGGACGTTTCAGAACTGCTTAAACATTCCTGAACAGTTTCAAATACTCCTCTCCTTCAAACTTCCAAACCCCTTTCTCGAATCCCTTCCAAAACCCTAGATCTTCTTCAGAAATCCAACAAAAACCAAGCACACTCACGCACCCATGGCGGACCACGGCAACGGTGGTGGTGAGGGAGAAGTCGTTGATCAAGCAGAGGACCGAGGAGGTCCAATGGAGACTCAGACGGGAGATCAGACGACGACAGAGGCTGTCACAAATGCTGGTGCAGTAATGGAATGGGGCGGCAATGGCGGAGAAGGCCGCGAGCAGGAGGCTGATCGTTTGGAGAATCCTCGCGCGACCGAGGAGAACCCTCGTGCGACGGTTCTGATTGGGGCCGTGGGGTCCATTCTTGCAGCAGAAGGCTCGGGCACGGTGGCCGAAGGTTCATCCATAGTTGGTGCTAGTTCAGGAGATGGCGGGAGCAGTGGAGCCGTGGGCGATATTCCCGGGCCGAATTGGTCTCCTCCGAGAGACCCGGCGAGAGGCAAAAGTGCTGTTATTGCAGAGGAGGAGGAGGAGGAGGAGCCCGCTAAGAAAGAGCAAACCACAGAGGCTGCCCCTGTTGAGATCCGTGAGGAGGACATCGCGTTCAGGCCTCTGGTGACAGCGGCCACATCATCGCGTCATGTGCCGATCACCAAAGATGATATTGCCGAGCATCTGCCCGACGACATGCTAGCAAGACTTTTAGAGGAGTGTCCCGATATTGGCGAGATGGTGTTGAAAGCCAAGGAGGAGTGAGCAAAGGCTATTGCTGCATGGGAGGTAGCGGAAAAGGCCGAGAGAGAGAAAGGATAGGGCCTAGATGGAGGCCGAGGAGAGGGCCGCAGAGGAGGCACAGGGGCCTAGGGTGACAGCCGTGGCAGAGGCGGCAGCCATGAGACGGCCTGACTATGCAGCAAAGACGTACACACCCCCTACACCGCACTTAGTGATACCGTCGGGCTTTTCAGCATACACACCACAGCGGTCAGAGTATGAAGACGAGATGGTGATGAGGGACCCCCAGACTCATATCGCGAACACTAGGGCCGAGGTAACTTCTGGAAAACCCCCTGCGTACTTCAATTTCCGTTTTACTTGCTTGTTTAGTAGGTCGTATTGAAAATCATGAAATAACCCTCGAACTAAGCATGAAATAGCTCAGTCATGATAATAGAACAGCTGAATTGCATGCCAAGTAGAATACATGCCATGTAAAATAATAACTTGAACCAACCATCTTAATACTGACTGCACCGAAGCGAGAATCCCGATGACATAACCTTGATAGGCCATGCATGCAATAGTACGAACCCAAGAACCGTTGTTACACCGCTGCATTGATTACCTAGAACTTGAAAATGGAAGCCAAGCATGCTAACATTTTGCCATGTTGCCTGATGACATGATCCTGACAATCCTGACAGGCCATGCATGTCATGGCACGAATCAAAGAACCGTTGTTACACAACTGCAATGATTACCTAGAACTTGAAAATGAAAGCCAAGCATGCTAACATTTGGACATGTTGCTCGTCTGTGTACTTGAAACAGGAGGGAGCCGCACAGAGGGATATCCGTGGCTTCGGGGGCGCGTGCAGATCACTAGCACTGTACGAATCTTTACCCCAGAGGGTGAGGGATTTAGTAGATGCAGCTAGCTTCGGGGAGTTCATGCGGACTCTCACTCGGAGCAGGATTGATCATGCTGTGTTAGTGGCGCTTGCAGAGAGATGGAGGGACACTACCAATACCTTCCACCTTCCCCCAGGAGAGATGACAGTGACACCTGCAGATTTCGCGGCGATCGCAGGGCTGAGAGTTGGAGGAGAGCCCACCCCTTTTGACTCGAGCATTCAAAATGACCAGCCTGCATTAGAGTGGTTTCTAAGTGATGCTCCCAAGATTGAGGAGGGGATGGCGAAGTACGAGCAATTCACTAAATACCTGAAGAAGAAGGTGACCACGGAGAGGGAGGCAGAGCAAATTGCCAGAGCATAACTGCTGTATCTCTTTGGTGCTACCCTATATCCAAACAGGCGTAGCAGAGTGCACTTGTCTTATTTGCCAGCCCTAAGGGATCTGAGGATAGCTTTACGCTTTGACTGGGTTGGAGCAGCGCTTGGCACGGCTTATGCTTTCCTGGGTAACTCGTCAAGGACTGGGATGAGCACAGCTGGCTACTGGAGAGTTTGAGAGGTAAAATAACGCAGCACAACTTCTATCGCATTACTTGTTTACCATACTATAGCCTGTTTGCTTACATGTCTACATAATATCCTGTAACTGATGCATATGTCTGCTTGAATGTGAACAGCTCTGGGCTTATGAGGTTTTGCGGATGTATCCGCCCCAATGCAAACACCCTGACTTGAGCACTCTCCCCCGTGCACTGATATGGAGTAAGAAAAACATGGGGCCGAAGGAAGGTAGAGGCGACCTCAATGCCTATAGGCTGTACTTGGATGAGCTTAGAGCCTCACAGGTATACCATAAAACCCTTATAATCAAAACATGTACTTCTTTCAACTGCTTTAATGCTGTTACTAATCAATTGTTTCTATTGCTTGTTGACCTACGTGTAGATCAATTGGAACCCGTGGACCGTTGCAAGGGCAGAGCTTGAGTACCTGGCCAGGAGCAGGGCCATCATTGCCAGCAGAGTGCTGCTTGAGTCGGCCTTTGGTTGGTAGTGGTACCTTGGAGACCGGGTACATGCTAGTCACTTGGCTACACAGCGTTCCAGGTGCCAGGGCCGCTTCCGCCTTGAGCCTCACACACGAGCACCTACACCCGGGCTGAGCTGGAGAGGTTCACACAGCCAGACACGGAGCTGAGACGCTTCCTGCGCCCGGAGATGGACTACGCAGAGTACCAGAGAGACCGCTTGGCGAGGCCACTGGGTATACGGGCTTTCAGATACATGCGGAGTCAGGCACGCGGAGTTGCTGAAGAGAGGAGAGCTGCTGGAGAGAGAGCGAGAGGCGGCGAATGCCGTGTTCGAGTTGTGGATACACAAGGAAATCCCACAGAGATACACTTGGCGCCTGCCAAAGTTGAGCCACTACCCGTGACTATTTCGGTATGAACCTTGTTTACATTTCGATACATGCACCTTTATTGAATATGTTTGATGATACTAAATTGCCTTTGCAGGTGCCCACTGAATGGGTGAATGAAGCCATTCGCCGCATGTTGGCTTTGGAGAATTTGGTTAGGCGAGCAGCAGGTGGCTTTCCATTAAAGTTGCGCTATCCCGCACCATCTCCCCCACAGGCTCAGCGAGCTGCTGCCAAGAAGCCTCAGGTATACACTAATGATGTACCTCTGCTTTCGGTGCATATGCTTTCATTGCTTTTAACAAAGTGTACCTGTCATTCAAACACTTGATATATATCAATATACAATATGCACAATGTATACTAATGCTTTACATAATATGACAATGCAGGCACAGGGACGGGCGACTTCTAGGAGTAAGAGGACACGGTCGCCACCACAGAAGAAGCTTGGAGCTAGGACACCCGTACCAACAGTCACATCATAGCGAAATACCAGGAGCTCACAGCCAGTTGCTGCCAGCCAAGAGCCAGTTAGATAGGCCATGGCACGTGCTGAGGAGCAATTTCGGATTGCGGTGCGCAAGAGACCAGCACCGAAGGAGCAGCGAGCTTAAAAGAAGCCCAAGCTGGTTCTGCTTCCGACCTTTGAGGATGAAGAGGAAGAAGAGGAAGACGAGGAGGAAGACGAGGAAGAGGGAGAAGAGGAGGAGGAGCACTGATCCGCCCGCAGTGATTCTGATGACTCTATTGATGACCCAGCATACAAGGAAGACCCCAAGGAGAGGGCTGATGACCGTGATGACGATGGTGATGATGACGGTGGCAATACTAGCCTGAAGGGCTGGCTTGGAGGTGAGGATTGAGGTTCAAAGCGGAGCCTCTTTATTTTTTTTTTTTGCATTAGCTTTACTATTGGGGGCCTGCGTGCCCAAGCAGGTAGATGGAGGGCGGGTGTGCCCTAGTACTAATACTGACATGGATTTTGGAGGCCTGCGTGCCTTTTGATTGATGGGCGGATGTGCACGAACTACTTTTGATGGCTTTTGCAGGTAGATGTGCCACAGATACAGTAGTTTTCTTTTGTTTTTGGATAAGGATAGCGTATGGCTAGTTATAAAAGTTGCATTTTCATGGTTTATTGATTCTTATCATGGATAAAGAAAATAAAACCAACCACTAAAACCGAACTTGCATTGATAACGTACTGAGACCACACACAGGCACACACATATGTACAGGTGTGACCAGCTTGAAAGAAAACAGAAGACATCCCTAGGACACAGCCAGGATACGAGGATACGGGAAATATAATGAAATTTTTAGGCGTTAATAGGCCAAAATTCAAACTACTTCGTCTTTGACCAAACCAATGCTCCTGCAAGATCAAACATGTATGACATGACTTGTACGACTTGACGGAATGAAGAAAGACCCTCCGAAATGAGATTTACACCGAAAAGTGCCCAAAAGACACAAAAGGGACACGCGACACAGAAACATGACTCAATTATGTCCTGGACCGAAACCGACACCTCCATACAGTCATATAAGGCTTACATGACCTGTATAGCATAAAAGATCTTGGCAAAAATGCATAGAATGAGTTTTGACCTCTCGAAACCTTGATTTTCGCTTGAAACGGGCCGCCGATGGTCCGAAATCTTCGTTAAGCACGACATTTCGAATCCGATGCTTGCACACAGTCGTAAATACCCATTAAGACTTGCTGGAACCAACCAAAGTGCCAAAAACCCTCTGGAACAAAAGACGACCAAATTTGGTCAGTAATTACCAGAAACTGTCAAAATGGCAGACAAACCGTCGCGCGATGGTTTGAATTACGCACGCGAGTGTTCCCTCTCGTGTGATGGTTTGTGAATGCTCGCGCGAGGGTTTGGTCTACCAGGCTACCCTTTTTGACCAGGCCAACCTTTGAAGGTACCAAGGGCCCTGTCATCCTTCCCAAACGTCTTGCAGACTACCCTGAAGTTTTCAGAGGTGAGTGTCCTTGCATGGTGTAGACACCCCAATTTGGACCTATTAATTATCCTTAATTTGTGCCCTCGGGGCTCCCCGATGATGAAAATGAATCAGAACAGGACTTGGCTAAAGCTTGAACGATGTTTCTTGGACTTTTACAAACCAAAACCATCATTTTTCTCGACACCCTGAGAGTAAAATTGGTACACATTTTAGCATATAAAATATATTTCATTGAAACCAATTGGGTTAGAAAGAGGACTTAACGAGCTTTCCAACGCTTCGAAAAACACCCAAAACCGAGTAAGGGAGTGTCCGTGGCGCCCTTTTGAAGTTGGGCTGCCACTCTAGAGCGCTCGAGAACACTCTAGAGCGCCGAGAGTTTCACTCTAGAGTGCTTAGGAGTGCTGACAGACCAATGCATGTTGAGCTTGGCTTTGACCATGGCTTTTTAGGCTTTTCAGGTCTTTCAACGTTCAAACCTGGTCTTACCTGAGCATGCCTGAGCCAGCAGAGCATCTAATCATGCCATTTTTGCCCTCCCAAAGCCATTTTCTCCTTGTTTTTGATTTATTTTTCAAGCTTCAAACCTATTTTCTTCACCCCTATATATACCCCTTCATTACCACCTGAAATGGACCACGAAATCAGCCTCTCTCTCCCCCCCCCCCCCCCCCATTCTGTTGTCAAAAACTCCCTAAAACTATCTCTCAAATATTTTCTAAAAGTCTCTTGTTTTCTCAAGTATTTTCTTAAGAAAACCACAAAAAAACATTTTCACTCTTAGATACATTCTAAGACTCCATTTCTCACTATTTTTCAGCCCTCATTCAAGCATTCAAGTGAATCCAAGAAGTCTTGTTCAAGGACAAAAGGTATAAAATTCCTTTTTATACTTGAAAAGTCCACTGTTTTTCTCCTTCTGAGGGAGATCAGGGACTCACACCAGTCCCTCATACTGGTTGTGAGCCACCTGAACTTGGTTTAAAAACAAGAGCAGAGGGGCAATAAGGTGTTTTCTGTGTTAAGCTTGCTGGAAGCACTCCCGAGCGCTCGGGACTACTCTTGAGAGCTCGAGAATGCCTCCAGTCTCATTTTCCTTCATTTGGGCATTTAAGTGGACATGCAAGGGGAGTGAAATGTGTTTTCAAACATATTAGCTCTTTTGAGGTGTGTTGGTACAGACAATCTTCCTTTTTTGAGAAAAATAAGGAAAATCATTTTTATTTAAAGACATGCAGAAGAGTTTTGTTCAGAACTAAAAAGGAGAAATTTGCATACTTCAAAAACCCAAGATCAAGTGTACCAGCACACTACAATGAGTGTATTAGTCGGTTGAAATCAGTTCTAGGGTGTAGATCACTCCCAAGCGCTTGAGATCACTTCCAAGCGCTCGAGAGTGCTTGCATGTCACTCCACTCCATCTTTCTTCCAGTTTGATCCTCCTACTGCCTTTGCATGTCCATGCATGCGTTTTTCTGTTTCCTAAGACCGTAGATCAGCTCTTGTAGAAGCAAGGATGCATGGTTTGGAAGATTGGGATCTTATCCCAGTTCACCAAGCCCACTGTTGAGCTTATAACATGTTTAAAATCATCTTAGTTTATAGTTTTAGCATTGTATCCTGTTTGTACTAACACGATTTGCAGGTTAAGCATGCAACACTTCCAAGCGCTCGGGAGCCCTCCCGAGCGCTCGAGAGTGAGATCAGTGACAGGGCTTCAGCTTCTGACATTTTGCATTTCTTTACCATATTTCATTATCCTCTGTACACATGCACATGCATGCACCCCTCTGTACTTGATATACCTGTGGATACCTGCTAAGTGACTTAATGAAATAAAATGTTTTCGAAAAATCCCACAAATGTCTAATAGAGACCGATTTCGAATCGGGCGAGGGGGGTGCCGTAAAACCCTTCCCCCTCATAACGTGGCTTCCGAACCCTTTTTCAAATCTCTAGTTTTCAATTCAAATCAATCATTTTCAATCAAAACGGTTTCTCGGGTGGCGAACCATAAACCCGGGTAGCGACTCTTCAAATTTTTCAACTCGATTCTAAAACGTGGCGTTTCTTTTCGGGCCGCCAAGAAACCACCCGGGGCTGTGGTAGCCCACAGTGGCGACTCTGCTGGGGATGTTTGATTGATACTTGAGAAAGAGTTGGTTTTGTCGATAAAACGGCCAGCTTTTCTTGAATATCAATTAAACTTGTGAGCCAAGCTTGAAAAACATTTGTGGGATTTTCAAATATTTTGTGTCATTGTCTATCTTTTGTATATATATCTTGTTCAGCCTCGCTATTGTGTTCTGACAATCCGGTCCGGCTTGCCGGTGATGGGGAATCCCGGAATGCTCAGCAACACTCGACCGTGATGAGTCATCCCTACCATTTGTACCATAACTGGGTGTACGCTCAATAGTTGGAGGTATACTTTGACTCTAGTCCGGGGAACCCTCTTCAAGCCAAAACCGGCCTTTTTACATGTGTAGAAAGCAATAGAACCTTCCAAACCAGGACAGGGACCCACGGGGTAGGAATTATGTACTATATCCTGCCTACATGTCACTGCTTTCTGCATCTCACCATGCATCTCATCCAAGTCATGCCATCATGCTGTCGATCTATTTAATTTCAAGTCATGTGCTCTTAATCTCGCTCGCACGGTCTGTAGAAGGTTGCCAAGACCTGATGAAGAGTCGTGCACCCCAGTGTACGTTGTCTAAACTACATGAGTCCTTAGAACAACGAGACTTTGGGAAATCAAAACATACTAAGTCCTTGAGTAACGCCTAATCGAAGATTCAATGGAGAATAAGGAATAACATGGAAATGACGCCGTGATGTCACTTTACTTACACTACTTTGGCTAATGACACCATGCCACTGACACCACTCTGGTTGTGGTTTCACGTCGTCTATACTAAGCTATTCCAAGTTCAAATTGAAACTTCGAATGAGGACTAGTTGAAAACTTAGTTCTTTTGACATCTCTTAGAACTTGTTGTTCTAAACAAAGGATACACCCTAAAAAAAAAAAAAAAATTTCTGAGGAATGAGGCAACCTTCGAATGATCGTAATCTTATCCCGCTTGCACATCTCACCTTGCATCTTATGCTGTCCATTTGCTTTCGGGTAGAACTCTTAGACTCGCTCGCGCGGCTTGTTTAGGATTGCCTGGACCGATGAAGAGTCGTGCTTTTTAAAGGCATGTTGTTGGAATTATTTAGTCCTTGGAACGATGAGGTTTTAGGGATATCGAAATTCATTAAGTCTTCAATACATATTTCAATCATGGATTCAATGAAGATTAACGAAACAATTAGGTACAATATCGTGATACCCACACCACCCAGGTTATAGTGTGAAGTCACGTACACCGCTTAGGCTAATGGCACCATGCCGCTGACGCCACTCCGGTTACGGTATCATGTCATTTACGCCAAATGGTTTTTGAAACCAAAACAGAAATTTCTGGTGAAAAATGTTGAAGACTTAATTTGTCTTGATATCTCCCAAGTCTTGTTATTCCTAATCAAAGGATACACATTCAAAAGAATCTCTGAGGACTACGGCAATCCTTCATAGGTTGTCATTTCTTGGGTCTAGGAGACCATAAATTCGCAGAGTTTGAGATACCTCCGGTGTTCGCCGTGCCCGAACGGCTCCCTCTAATTCAGTGCATTTTCCAGCAGTCTTATTGCTCTGTCTTGGATGGTCTTAGATAAGGAGATTGGCTCTGATTCCCAACGTATGGAATTTAACCTGCCTGACATCGACCTACCCGTGACTATTGGAACTATCTGTAAAGTTTGATCTCTTGAGTCGACGATGACAACACGTGAATAACAATTCTTTTATTCATACATGTTTTTTTCAATAAATCACAACAAGGGCACATTCTGAGTTCGCTTTTTACTTTACTGTCAGCACTGGGCCATCCATCCTACAACAAAGCCATACCCTCATAAACCCAGAATTTGCGGGGAAGATATGGAACAAACGGTGGAAAATTTGAATGGGGAGTATTCGAACGGGGAATAGTCAACAGGGAATCTGAATGAATTAGATCAAATCCGCTCACCCATCCGACAGATGGGTGAGCGAACAGACAACCTGATTACCCAGTTGATGCTCATGATAACCGGGGTTGCCAGACGACTTCCACCTCCACAAAATCTAGAAACACCCCTTGAAAATAACCATGAACCACCCCCTGAACCAAACCCCCAAAGCCCAGAAATGGCCGCCATTAAAGCCAAATTGGTCCAACTTGAGCAGTCCTTAGCCAGAAGCGAAAGAATAACCTCAATTGGTTTCGACATCGACGAACTCTGCCTCTTCCCAAATGCCAGACTACCCAAGAAATTCAAGCCAATCGACTTTGCTAAGTTCGACAGAACCGGTGACCCGAAAGCACACCTGATCAGCTACATTGGGGCACTTTCCATGTGGGGTGTGGAGAAAGACGCCATGGCCCAAATGTTCGCTCAAACACTGGTTGGGCATGCCCTGCACTGGTTCACTGCCCTGGAAACGACGAAGAAGAGATCTTGGGAGGACATCTGTGAAGCTTTCTTGGCCCAGTTCGACTACAACATCCAACTTGAGGTCACCATCCGAGAGCTGGAATCAACAAAGATGGAACTGGAGGAGTCTTTCATGAATTTTGTCTGAAGATGGAGAGCAAAGGCTGTTCAGATGAAGGACAAACCCTCTGAGAAAGATCAAATTCGGATGATTGTCCGAAATCTCCAGCCCGCACTTGCCAAGCACATGATCCTAGCTCAAGCCTCTTCCGACTTCAAGACGTTCTTCGAAACAGGCCTGGCAGTCGAAGAAGCCGTTCAGTTGGGCATCCTCGAAAATACTGACAACCCCAAGGACTTCTGCGCCTTCCACCAAATGCCCGGTCACGCTACCAATGACTGTCACCGTCTAATTGATGACGAAAGCATCCCAATGCCGAACCTCAGGTCTGAAGGAGAATTTTGAGTGCAGCAAAGTCAATCCATGAATGGAATCTGTCACAAGTTGGGGAAGTTTCTGAGTTTCAAGTCGAGTCTTCGTCATTCAATTTCGAGTCAGTTTGTTCGAGTCTTTCATGCTTTTGTGTCCGTATGTTTTCAAACTCAAGTTTGTAGTCAAAAAAAAAAAGAAAAGAAAAACCAAAAAGAGAGTCGGTTTCGTAGCCCCGAACTACGTTATGACCTGATTCCTTTGCAAGAAGGATACGTAGGCAGCCTCATCCTGAGGCCCGGTCATATTCATTCGAGTCGATCTCAAAATTCAGTCACGATCCTTCGTGTCAATCTTTCGTCAGTCCGTTCTGTCTTTTGAACTCAACGTCAAGCTTCTTGCATCGAAATTGTGATAATAAACTCGCGTTTTGTGATAATCCCTTAACTTGGAATTGTTTTTCACCATCAATTGAGGAATCAAAACACGAGATACTTTGCCATTGCAAGAAGAAGAATTTCATGGGACCACTCCCTGACGCCGTCGAGAAGCAATGCCTTGGCCCGAGAAAAAGATCGCTAGATCAAAATGTCAAAATGAGATCTAGGCAAAAGTTAGAGTATACAAGTCTCTTAACTTGCATCTAGGATCCAGTTATCAAGTTGTGCAATTCAAAATGAAGAAAGGCATTCTTTTCTCTTATCAAACACTTGAAGATATATATCCATTGATACCCCATTTGAACCTAAATCAATTTCTTTGAAAGAACTTAGCTAAGCAGCTATCCCCCCACACTGGGGTGAAATAAGGAAGACAAATGTGCCAAACACATGGAAGACAAATGTGCCAAACACATGGTTATACATGGGCACATTGAGATGCAAAACTTTGAAGAAAAATCTGGGAAAGCTCAAAATCAACACAAGTGCCAAATGCATCGGCACAACAAAGGCGAAGGAAAGAAAGTGCCCATCAAAAACAAAAAGGGCACAAAAAAGTTCAAGATGGCTGCTAGCTTTTGAAACCCAAGGGAAATGAAAAATGTTTGAGCCTATTATCCTTTCTTTGTTAAGCCAAACCTTGGCCACGTTACAACTCGAGTAAAGTCCTTTTAGATTGAAAAACCCAACTTGATAACAAAAATCCTAGGCACTAGGAGAAAAACAAGAAGGAGGGACATGGCATTTTGTGAATCCTGCAAAATCCAAGCTGGAGCATTTTTCGAAATCCGTGGGTTGCCATCAGCAATCTGGGGCATGGTTTGTGGTAAAAATCCTCGTGTTTTGACAAGACAAGATCAAAGAAAATCCTGAATGAGCATCACTTGATGGAGCTTAAACAATTTCATGGCCCCGAATGGGAAAATCATCAAAACTTGATTTTATCATGACAATTTCAAACGTCAGTTGTGGGGGATGCTTCCCATTTTTCGAACCCTCAAATAATCAAGTTTCTCGTTGAGTCAAATCAAACTCCTCGTCTAGTCAAGATCATCATGGAGAGTCAGTCCTCTCATAAATGGTATTTGTTGTCTTTTGAGCCCTGTCCAAATTCACGCAAGGTCATCTGTCTAGTCAAGTCATGTTGATCTTGAGGTCCCAACTCGTGAGAGGAATTCCGATACATGGAAGGACCCGCACTTGCATTCATGATAAAACTGGTTGCCGAAACTATCAGTGGAATCAAGGAAAAGAATCAGAACTGAGATCTGTCACTGGGGCATGCGCATTAGGCCAATGTCATCGATCATAGCAAGCACATCAAGACTGGGGCCTGAATGCTCAAAACTCAAGCCTTGATCGAAGTCAAACCCAAACCAACTCCAGCTCTGGATCCAGCCCAAACCCAATTTCCATCCAAAGAAAAACTCCATCCCAAATCCCAAGGTCCTGAAAATACTGTCCCGCTGGTCAAAAACGGTAAAGCAGAAAGGGTACTCGGACAGGTCCTCTATTTTTCAGAAACAAAAATAAACTAAAATAAAAAATCAAACGCGGGTCTCACTTTCTAGCATTGACCTCTTATGGTCGCCTTCATCTATCATATTTGTCAACATGACTACTTGACATGTTGGACATCATTCAATCATCTTCTGCCACAGATTTGGCATCATTCTCTATAACATCATCATTTTTCAATCGTCTTCCGTCATAGATTTGGCATTGTCCTCCGGGACATCATCACTCAATCATCTTCTGCCATAGATTTGGCATTATCCTCTGGGACATCTTTTCTGCCATAGACTTGGCATCATTCTCTGTCACATCTTTAAATCATTTTCTGCCATAGATTTGGCACCGTCTAGAGGGACACATTTCAATCAACTTCTGCCATAGATTTGGCATTGTCCTCTAGGACATCATTCAATCATCTTCCGCCATAGATTTGGCACCGTCCTGAGGGACATCATTCAATCATCTGCAGCCATAGATTTGGCATTGTCTTGAGGGACATCATTCTCTCGACTTCTGCCATAGATCTGACATTGTCTTGAGGGACATCTTTCAATCATCTTTTGCCATAGATTTGACATTGTCCTGAGGGACATTTTTCCATCATCTTTTGCCATAGATTTGGCACCGTCCTGAGGGACATCTTTCAATCATTTTCTGCCATAGATTTGGCATTGTCCCGAGGGACATTTTTCAATCGTCTTCTGCCATAGATTTGGCATTGTCCTCTTGGACACTTTTCAATCATCTTCTGCCATAAATTTGGCATCGTCCTGAGAGACGCCTTTTTAATCATCTTCTGCCATAGATTTGGCATCGTCCTGAGGGACACTTTTCATTTGACTTCTACCATAGATCTGGCATTGTCCTCTTGGACACTTTTCAATAATCTTCCGCCATAGATTTGGCACTGTCCTGAAGGACATCTTTCAATCATCTTCTGCCATAGATTTGGCACCGTCCTGAGGGACATCATTCAATCATCTGCCGCCATAGATTTGGCACTGTCCTGAGTGTCACGCCCTCGATTTTCATCATAAATATAAATAACTTTTCATAACTAAAATCCTCCCAATAACATACGTCATAGCCCACAAAGAGTTTTACCCAAGGCACATCGGCCCAATAACTTGAAATTACAAAGAGTGAAGGGGAAATTAAATAGTTTATAAATTCCCGTTTGGTAAATAACTAAAGTGAAGTTACAATTACATCTTTTAAATGAAATCCAAAAGAACGCCAATGCCATTTCCTCATGTCAGCTTTCAAAGGATTTCCAATCAATGCATGCACAGCACTCCATGCCACAGCTCCGAATTCACACCTGAAAAATGAAGGGTTGAGCAAAACACGTGCCCAGTAGGAAAGTCTCTACAAACCTTGTATGCAAACGAAAAGATTTTGGACATAAAAAAAATAAGGTCTGAGACAATAAAAGAGAGTGCAATGAATGCTAACCTCAAGCCGGAAACTTAAGACCTAAAGAGTATTTCATTTGTCATTAATCAATCTACTAGTCATCTACCATGTATCCTTGATAATCAACTCTCCTTCTCGCACACTTTTACATTAAAGACTTACATTCCGGGTCTTAAGAACCCCGTACATCTCCCGTCAATCTCCAATATGAGCTCCAGTAGCTCTTCCTCCATTAACATACCGAACAGTGTGCTTAAGACATTTTCCGGGTCTTAGGGCCCCATATACCCACGTTACGTTTCCGGGTACTCGTGACCCCGTACATCCGTTTTACATTCCGGGTGCTCATGACCCCATACATCCAATTCAAGTTCCGGGTACTCATGACCCCGTACATCAGATTACAGCTCATTTCTATTACTTCTCTTCAAACGTGTTCAAAGGCTTTGATTGAATGATCGCAAATAAAGAGAGATGTTGAAATTAAGTAAACGGTCTTCATACTAATTCATATTTTCACTTTATCTCCAAACTAATCATCCCAACTCACTCCTCAAACTACATGGCATCAAGGGTCGAGTTCTCATGTTTCGTCTCATGATTTATCCATCCTCCTAGCCAACATTTAATCTTATCAACACCCACATTTAGCTTTAATGAGTTCACTCCGTTTACCTAAACACTTCACAATATCTCTAATAGCTAAACGAGCATACCAATAAAACATTAGGACAATAATTCATTCCATACAATACTTATATTCTTCACAACGAGAACCAACGAATGAGGATGATCAAGAAACCATTGGAGTGTAAATAACAATGTTTGGAAGTGTTTTAGAGTGGCTAGAAGTGATCGGAACCCAATTTAGAAGATTAGGGGTCAAGGATGGCAAAAAAATAGTGCAACGGAAATATGTTATCGATAACTAATAAAATAAGTTATCGATAACTCGAAGTCGGGATCATTAAAAGCATGAAGTGATCGATAACAAACTGAAAGGGTATCGATTACTTTAGATTTCGATCGTTCCAGACGCAAGAATATCGATTACGAAGACGAAGGTTATCAATTAAGGTGGTTTTTCTGGTTTAGTTATCGATAACGATAACCAATGTTATCGATAACATTGGTTCTCTCGGTTCTGGGACTAATGTCATCGAAAACTAAGAGATTGTTATCGCTAACGTTGGCCGTTCGAGCAGATTTTTGACAGACAAAAATGGGTTTCAACTACAACAGCAATCACAACAATCATAGGCACGAATTCATGCACAAAACCAACTCAAGAACATACAAAGAGTGAGAGAAATCCCTACCTCGAGGGTTAAAGCCGAAATCAAAAGATTACCCGAGCCCTAGAACTTCAAACTTCGAACCTAGCCAAATATGAGTCACTGACCTCCTACCCACGCGATTTAAGCTCCAATACGCGCAAGGGTGAAAGTTTGGAAGGTGTTTTGTGTTGGTTTGGTGGAATTCGAGTGAGAGAGAGTCAGAAGCCGGGAGAGAGCGAGAGTGTTCCAGAAAAGTGAGAGAAAGAGTTGTACTGGGAACATTAACAGACATGGGAAAAATAATCCCCTATACTCACACCCACACACACACACACATTCACCTCTCTCATAATTACCCATATATTCTTCCACTAATTGCAATTTAACGCCAAAATAAATAACTACGACGTTCTCTCGCATTTAATCCATATTCTGATATTTTTATAAAACTCTGAAATATTAATAATAATAGTAAATAAATAAATAAATAAAATTACGGGTCTCTACATCCTACCCTCCTTAAAGAAATTTCGTCCTCGAAATTTGACAAGCCGGAGCAATCACATAAGTCAACAACTAAGATATGCTGATTATCCAACTACTACGAGAACGCAACAAGCCTTTAATCACAAGACTTAAGTAATGAAATTCACAATGATTACAATCACGACAAGTCCATATACTTCCTCTAACGTCAATCTCCCTTTTCCGCGTGCACTCCTCTTTATCTCGTTTACTTCACAAGGTCCTTGCCAACGGTATCATCTTACATATCAACACATTATTACGCAAATGTAGGATACGTATCGGTCGCAATCTCAAGTTTTGACCTCTCTAACACACAATAGATTCGTCTTGTACTTTCTCAATGTCAATTCATAGAACGCATCATATATACTTGAAGATTTTCAAGCGGCCATACCAAGCGATATGCGATTTGCAAGCTTCCTTCTATCAGCGAAATTCCTACATACGGTTATCTATTTCAGCGTAGAAATCTAGCCATTAATTGTAACCCGATAATCCAATTGACTTTCCGAGATTTCCATCTAGAAGGTGCGGTGATCAATCGCCTCTTCCAGCTGGATTTCATCGGTTGTCGCCTGGATATCCGGAAGACACGCACCGTATCCAATATATAACATATCCTTCTAACGATAAAAGTTCCCTCTTCCTCTATCTCAGACAAAACAAATCTCAACACGGTAACATTTTACAAACTACACAAGTTCTCCTGCTCCGAATGACAGTGGGTAAAGACAACGTTCAACACAATCCTTCGGTTATCTCGAACGAACCAAGTGAGCTCCAAAACTCAAACAACACCGATCGGAAACTCAAAGAATGGGGACGAGGTATCCGAAATTTAAGAAACACATGAAATCTTTAAAATCGCCAGGCATCCCACTCAACTTACCAATTTAGGATAATTCGGAACTCATAATAACATGACAAGCCACTAGATAATCAAACCGATGCATGATCGAAAATTCGTCCAGTATCAAAGATATACAAAGCTTATAATAGATTAGATTTTAGCAACACAGAATGAGTCTCGTGCCTTCAGAGTTGAAGGACTACAACAAGGGCTACAAATCTAAACGTCGCAGAGACCAACAGCAGCAAGCGAATTTGAATTGAACAACGATTATAAATCAATATCAATCAATACGTCACCATAAATCTTGACCCCAAATAAGTGAGTAACACGACACAAGAACTTGAATAAAATAGCAATCTCCAATAGATAGACTAGTGTAGACACCCCAATTTGGACAATTCGAATTTCCTTGGTTCGTGGCCCGGAGGCTCCCCGATGATGAAAATTGGATTAAACAAGCCTTGGACCGAAAGAACAATGCTCCTTGAAGGACTTTAAAAGGGAAAATAAAATGTCAAAATCAGTCCCACGCGCTCTGGATTAATCCCAAGCGCTACAAACCATTTTCAAAAGCTGGGATTTCACAGATTCTCGAGCGCTCGAGAGTAAATTCCCAAGCGCTCGAAAGTGCTCCCGAGCGCTCGAGACTTTTGTACTGCCCAATGGATGTTGGAGCTGCCCCACTATCGATGCAACCATCATTGCAGCCGTTTGAACGGGTCTTAGACTTGGACCTCACTCAAACTCAGTCAGAGATCAGTTAGAGCTGAGATTTCATTTTGATTTCAAATAACATTTTCCAATATGAAACCATGTGCTATGTATTGCCTATATAAGACCCCCTTCTTCAGCTAAAACAAAGGACGAACTCTCTCTCTCTAGACCTCTTCTCTGAGATTTCAAAGCAGAAAAACCAGTTCTCACCCTTTTGCAAGTAAAAATCCCATTTTCAAAAGCAAAAACAAGCCAAAAACCCAAGGTATCAAGAAGATGGAAGGGGTTCTGATCATCTCCACCTTCTGATCTTTTGAGGCTTCCATCCCTCTCCCATTTTCCAAGCCCTTCTTTCAAGGAGCAAGGTTCCAAGTTAAAAGGTAAAAGCCTCACACTTTGGTGTCAACCAAAAGCAAGGCTGCTTCTTTCCTTCTGAAGGAGGCTTCCCAGCTCACTCTAATCCTCAATACTGGAAGTGAGAAGGAAAAGCCTAAGTGTTAAAACAAGAGCAAAGGGTCACAAGTGTTTTCCATGCATGCAGCACTGAAAACACTCCCGAGCGCTTGGGACTACTCTAGAGCGCTCGAGAGTGGTGTCAGTCTCATTTTTCATTTTTGCAGCATTTAAGCTAACATGCAAGGGATATAAAGACAAGTCTCAACCAAGAAGGGTTTTCTTAAAATGTTTTTGCTGTATCTGATCCGATTTCCACAAAAAAAAAAGATGAAGATCACTTTTCATGTAAAAAGAAGTACAAAAACATGTTTTTCAGAAGGTTAAAAAGGGAATCTTTGACATGCAAAATGAACAAATAGATCAGTTGCATTAAGACATCAAAGCTTTGGTTGGTTGAGATCGGTCTGGGGTGCAGCTCACTCCAAAGCGCTCGAATCTACTCTAGAGCGCTCGGGAGTTCTCTGCATGCCATTTTATTCATGTCTTCCTTCATTTTAGTTCTTGTAATGCTCTTGCATGCCTTGCATGTGACCTTTTAGTCTTTTGATCTATAAAACCACCGTTCTTGGAAGGAAAGGACACATGACTTGGTGGAATAAGGGCCTGACCCTGATCTACCAGGTCTCCTGTTGAGCCTGTTCATGCTTGAAACCATTTTAGTTTACATTTTCAGTATTATATCCTATTGTATTCTGTTGTACTAACACTATTTGTAGGTTGGGCATGCAAAAATTCTCAAGCGCTCGGGAATGCTCCAACTACGAGCAGACTCCGTCAGTGCAGCAGACCCTTGGGACAGAGATTGGAACGGCTCCAACTACAAGCAGACTCCGTCAGTGCATTAGATTTGGGGACAGAAATGGATCTATTGATCGGAGGCTTGAACCCGAACACAGGCAACCCAAATCCGAATCCCAATCCAAACATTAACCCAAACGGAGGCAACCCTAACCTGAATCCAAACGGAGGCGAGCCAAATCCGAACCCAAATCCCGTTCCTAATCCCCGTCCAAACCCTAACCCTAACCCAAACCCGGGAAATCTGAACGGAGAAATGGCTCAGATCAGAGAAGATATTCAACGCCTGGGCGAACGTACCAACAACCAAATTGCCCAACTCATGATGATGATCACTGGAGTTGCACGACGCCTTCCACCACAGACCCAGAATCCGGTACCTAACCCAATTCCTATTCCAAACCCAATTCCTATCCCAAACCCAATTCCTATCCCAAACCCAAATCCAAATCCCAACCTAAACTTCAACCCTAACCCTAACCCGAATCCAAACCAAGAGCAGCTGGTCTTTGATTTGGAAACCCCGCAGAATCCCGAGATGGCAGTAGTATTAGCGAAGCTCACCCAGCTAGAGGAGTCTGTTGCAAGAAATGAGAAGATAGCATCGACTGGCTTTGACATCAGTAAGCTTTGCCTGTTTCCTAAGGCAAAGCTTCCAGAAAAGCTCAGGCCAATTGATTTTGCTAAGTTTGACGGAACAGGAGACCCAAAGGCACACCTGACGGGATACATTGGAGCACTTTCCATGTGGGGAGTCGAAAAGGATGCTATGTCACAGATGTTCTCACAGACTTTGGTGGGTCATGCTCTGCATTGGTTTACTTCACTGGATGAAAGAAAGAAGCGTTCTTGGGAGGATATATGCGCAGCTTTTGTGGCGCAGTACGATTACAACATTTAGTTGGAGGTGACCACCCATGAATTGGAGTCAATGAAGATGGAAGCAAAAGAGGCCTTTGCCGAATTCGTGAAAAGATGGAGGGCTAAGGCAGCACTGATGAAGGATAGACCGAGTGACAGGGACCAAATCCGGATGATTGTCCGTAACCTTCAACCCACTCTGGCAAGACACATGGTTATGGCCCAAGCATGCTCAGATTTTAAAACATTCTTCGACACAGGCTTAGCCGTCGAAGAAGCAGTGCAGTTGGGGATCCTTGACAAGCCCGAACCCACTCCTAAACCCAAGAAGGTATACTCCGGAAACAGCAGCAACCTATTCGGCAACGCCAACTACACCAACCTTCCCAACACCTCCACAAATACAACCCAAGCCGAACCGGTGAACCAGATAGCCACCCAAACCAGTCAACCGCGTACCCAGCCCCGCACTTTTGCTCAGTTCTCAGCACCACTCTCCGCTGTGCTAGAGAAATTGGTCGAAAGCGGCACCCTCAAGCCACTTACCCCTACTCCCTTACCTCAAAAACTACCTGCATCCCACAATCCTAACGCGTACTGTGCCTATCACCAGAATGTGGGCCACCTAACCGACAACTGCTTCCGTCTCTGCCATGCAATCCAAGACCTGATAGACAACAAAACTCTCCCTATGCCACCACAGAAACCAAACACCGTTTCAAATCCACTCCCAAAGCATTCCAATGCCCGCACCAACCTCATCTCCATAAGCCAACCTTTTAACCCTAGCCTTTACATCATTCCTGATACCCAACCCAAGCCAGCCATTGAGTTGCCAGTTGAGGATACGGTCTGCGCGCTTGAGACCGTGGAATGGGACTTTCAGGTAAGGTGGGAAGATCTGGTGCAAGATTTCTTGGCGGTGGAAGACAGGGCTTTTATTACTGGAACATGGCCTATGGCACTTAACCCTAGCCAAGTTGAGGAATTGGAACATGGAGAATGGAGGCAGGACTGGGATGAGATCATAGCTGATCCGTTGGATGGATATTCTCTCTTTGCGCTGTTCATGGAGCCTGAACCTGTCAAGGAGGAAGATGAATGGGAATGGGAGCCCGAACCCAACGGATGGCACTGGATGGATGATTCTGACCCCCTAGACGAAACATCATTGGCATACCTTTTTCAAGAAGAAGAGATAGTGGAAGAAATGGATCTGATGAATCCCCGTATGTTATCAGGGCTCAACGCTAGGACCATTGTCAACCTTACTCGAGACTCCGATGCTCTGGAACGTTCCACGGATTATCTTTTCTTCCCACAGGAATTCATCGTCGAAGAGTTCTCTTCCAAACCAGTAGTTCAAATCCCTGATGAGCCCAGCATCTGCGTATTGGATCCAGAAGATCTGTGGGGAAAGTCTGAATTGGTAAATGTGTGGATGAATGGTGAGGAGCTGACCGTCAACAAGGCAATGTTGGATCAAGGATCTCTGCAGATTAGCAATGACAACAGCAGCAACAATGCCAATTTATGGAATTCTCTGGAGGAGGATAGCATCTGGCATGCTTTGGAAATGGAAACTCTCAACGAGACTTTGGAGAAGACAGCAATTGACAAGGGGAAGCGTAAGGCGGATGATTACGACTTGGACTTCTCTGATTTCTGGGAAGGTACCTGATGGGAGCCAATCCCCAAAACAGTTAGTAACCTTACCAAAAGTGGAAGGGTCTACCAGCCTACCAACCTCCAACTGCTCATCCCGAGCCCCTCCACCGCAGTAGAATACCCCTGTCAACCCCACAAGCCTGAACATCCCCACCCCTCAAGCTCCACAAAACAACCCTCCTAGCTCCGCTAAAACTAACCCACCTACCCAACCCAAATTGTCCATTGACCTCAACTCACTCCCTGAACCTGATCCGGAAGCCTCCACTGATCCTATTATCCGTCAACTCCAGGAAACCCCTGCCCGCATGTCTATGTGGGGAGTGTTAGCTGCCTCTCGCGAGCACCGCCGCAGGCTGGTCAACACCCTTTCCAGGCTCGAGGTTCCCTCTGACATCGCTCCAGAAGCTCTTATTGCCCTTATAACCCCGAACCTCACCCAGCATACATTGTCCTTCACCGAGAAAGATTTGCCACCTGAAGGAGCTGACCATAACAAACCCCTTCACATCACCATGAAGTGCCTGGGAAAGTGGATTCCAGCAATCCTTGTTGATAATGGCTCTGCCATTAACGTGTGTCCACTCCGCACTGCCTATTGTCTCGGTCTCAAAAATAAGGATTTTACACCATCGAACTTGGGCGTTCGTGCTTATGACAATACTCGTCGTGATGTTTTGGGGACAATCAACTTGGAGTTGGCAACTGGCAAGTTCAAAACCACCGTCGAATTCTGTGTGCTGGAAATACCCGCATCTTTCAATCTTCTGTTGGGAAGGCCTTGGCTGCATCGGCAGGATGATATAGGTGTGCCCTCAACACTGCATCAAAAACTCATCCTGGGTTTGGAATCCGAAACTCTTATCATCTATGGAGACTCAAGTATCCGTCCGCACGCCGAGGACAATTCCCCGCTGCTTGAGATTATGCATGGAGAGGAAGATGTTGCCATGGGAGGTTTTGCGGTTATGACCTCGAAGGTGTGTACCATCCGGGCTGAGGACGGTTTCTTGGTGAGTTCTGCAGCATTGGAAATTATGAAAAGAATGAAATATCTGCCGGGCATGGGCTTGGGACTTTACGCTCAAGGTGTCCCCGAATTCCCTGACTTTCCTAGAAATAACGAGCGTTTCGGTCTGGGATATGAGGCCAAGAAGGGTGATTCAGCAAAGAAATGGCGCAATCGTGCCCGGGCCCGTACAACGGAGATGAAATCAAAGGAGAAGGAGCCGCTATACCAAGGAGAACCTGAGCCCTTTGTGGACCTTAAGACGAAAATGAAGTATCCTGGCTTCGAAATCTTTGCCGATGGTACCTGGGAGAGTGACGAAGAGATTGCAAAGGTGGAAGAGTTGTCTGAGGCACTCGACTGGTTGGAAGCTTTTGGTTTAGGCAGTCTCCAACTCCTGTTTGAGGGCGAGGATCCAGAGGGTATGATGCAAAATCCTGCTGTGCTGATGCTTGGAGATGAAGAAGAAATTGAAGACCCTTCCAAACTCATTGTGGATGCCATAGGCGTTTATGATAATTGCACTTTCATTCCACATGTAACTCGCACTCACAGCACCTGCACTGAGTTTGAGTCTGAGTCCGACACTGACTCGTCGTCTAGCACAGAGTCGGAGTTTGTGCCCATCGGCCCTCCACTTCGTAGCTTTTACTTCGAATTCGAGTCAACCGCTGTATTCCCCCCGTCTGATGAACTGGTTAATGAAATGAACGACGTTTTCGCTTACTTGCCGATTTTTGAAATAAATTGTTTGGATCCCGACGATGAAGGAATAGATCTCGATGGAGACATTCCCAAGGAGATCCGTTCCCTCATCGATCGCGAAAATGAAAGGCATGCTCAGCCTTTAAAAGAAGAAATAATCTCAATAAGCTTGGGTGATGAAGGCAACCCTCAATTGGTTCAGGTAGGTTCCGGGCTGTCTCCGGCTGAGCTTCAAGAGCTCACTGATTTACTAAAAGAATTTAAAGAGGTTTTCACTTGGTCCCACGCAGACATGCCCGGAATCGACCCGGAGATAGTCGAGCACAGAATCCCTCTCTACCTTGATGCCAAACCCGTGAAGCAAAAATTAAGGAAAATGCGGCCTGATTGGGTATTAAAAATAAAAGAAGAGCTCACAAAACAAATCGACGCTGGTTTTCTAATCGTAACAGAGTACCCCACTTGGGTAGCCAACATTGTTCCTGTTCCCAAAAAGGACGGAAAAATCAAAGTGTGTGTCGATTTCAGGGATTTGAACAAAGCAAGCCCTAAGGACGATTTTCCATTGCCGCATATAGATGTACTCGTTGATAATACTGCAGGGCACGCTCTACTTTCCTTCATGAATGGCTTTTCGGGGTACAATCAGATTCTCCTAGCTCCGGAAGACAGGGAAAAGACCACATTCATCACCGAGTAGGGGACATATTATTATCGGGTTATACCATTTGGATTGAAAAATGCCGGTCCAACGTATCAGAGGGGTGCCACCACATTGTTGCACGACATGATTCACAAGGAGGTCGAGGTTTACGTTGATGACATGATAGTGAAGGGAAAGGAAAGGAAAGACCATCTCCCGGCGTTGAGAAAGTTCTTTGAGAGGATTCGAAAGTATAGAATGCGACTCAATCCGCAGAAGTGCACGTTTGGGGTCACGGCAGGAAAGATGCTTGGATTCATGATCACGACCAGGGGGATTGAGGTGGATCCTTATAAGATTAAAGCTATTCTCGAGATGAAGCCGCCTCAGTGCGAGAAGGAAGTCCAGTGTTTCTTGGGAAAAATTCAGTTTATCAGTCGGTTCATCGCCAAGTTGACTTTGGCCTGTGAGCCGTTGTTTCGTTTGCACAAAAAGGACGTGAAGTTCGAATGGAACGACAAGTGTCAAAGGGCTTTCGAAGCAGTGCGAACTTATCTCCAGAATCCGCCCATCTTGATGCCACCCATCCCGGGAAAACTTTTGATCCTGTACTTGTCCGTCACGCCCTCATCAATGGGGTGCATGCTCGCACA
Source organism: Rhododendron molle (assembly GCA_025413875.1). Classification (NCBI taxonomy): domain Eukaryota; kingdom Viridiplantae; phylum Streptophyta; class Magnoliopsida; order Ericales; family Ericaceae; genus Rhododendron; species Rhododendron molle. Next base: position 29,438,286 of record CM046391.1, on the reverse strand, counting down.
AGAGGGAGATGATGGGGTTGAAAGAGCAATCTACTACCTGAGCAAGAAGATGGTGGGGAGCGAAGAGCGATATACTTCATTGGAGAAGACATGTTGGGCGCTCGTTTGGGCCACAAAGAAATTGAGACACTACATGCTGTCTTATTCGGTGATACTGATTTCTCGGATGGACCCGCTCAAATACCTATTCGAGAAGCCAGCACTTACCGGTAAGTTAGCACGTTGGTTGCTCTTATTGGCTGAATTCGAAATCAAGTATGTCACCCGCAAGTCAGTGAAAGGAAGAGCAGTAGCAGAGTTTCTAGCAGATCGCCCAATCGAGGGGCCAGAACACACTGAGTTCCAATTTCCCGATGAAGACGTAATGACTGCTATCAACGAAACATGGACATTGTACTTCGACGAAGCTGCCAATCAGAAAGGTTTGGGGATCGGCATACTACTGGTCTCACCCGAAGGGTCACATATTCCCTTGGCTTTCAAGTTGAACTTCGAAGTCACGAATAATGAGGCAGAATACGAAGCGTGTATTGTAGGAATGGAAGCTGCATTGAAAATTGGAGTCAAGGTCCTGGAAGTTGTGGGGGATTCCAACTTGGTTGTGTCACAAGCCAACGGGGAATGGAGGGTCAAAGACGAAAAGATGAAGCCGTATCATCAGCAGCTCGACGAGCTCATTCCGAGTTTTCATAAGGTGACTTTCACGCATGTCCCGAGGATGAAGAATCGCTTCGCCGACGCACTCGCTACCTTGGCATCCATGCTGGAACTTCCGATTGGGGTGAGGCTAAGGCCTGTTATGATTGAGCAAAGAGGTAAGCACGTGTACGACTATGTCATGAACATCGATGAGCCTGATGACGGACTCCCTTGGTTTCACGACATTTGGAATTTCGTCGAAAAGGGAGAGTTCCCTGCGGATTCTACCAGGAAGGATCGGATCGCATTACAACGATTGGCATCTCAATACATTATCTGTGGTGGAAAATTATACCGGCGATCTCCGTGCAGAGTCCACAAGTTGTGTATTCACGGTGATGACACGAGAGTAGTGATGGAAGAAGTCCATGAGGGAGTTTGTGGACCCCACATGAATGGAATGATGCTAGCGAAGAAAGTTCTGAGGTTGGGTTACTATTGGTCGACTATGGAGACAGATTGCATCGAGTATGTGCGCCGATGTCACAAGTGCCAAACTCATGCTAATCTTATCCATGTACCTCCCTCGGAGTTACACCCAATGGCGACACCATGGCCATTCTCCGCCTGGGGCATTGACGTCATTGGAAGGATCACGCCTGCGGCTTCTAACGGGCACAGGTTCATTTTGGTAGCGGTCGATTATTTCACTAAGTGGGTTGAGGCAGCCTCGTATAGGACTCTGACGGCAGTTCAAGTGGCTCACTTTATTAGGCAAAACATCATCTATCGGTATGGAGTCCCTCAAGCCTTCGTATCTGATAATGGTGTTCACTTCAAGGGGAAAGTTCTAGAACTTTTTGATGAATTCAAGATTCAAGTGCATCACTCAACCACTTATCGGCCACAAACGAATGGGGCAGTCGAAGCAGCTAATAAGACCATCAAGTCAATCCTCGAAAGGACTGTCGAATCAGCTAGGGATTGGCACGAACAGCTACCGCTAGCTTTGTGGGGATACCGGACGTCTATCCACACACCGACGGGGGCAACACCCTATTCTTTGGTGTACGGTATGGAAGCCGTTCTCCCCATCGAGCTAGAAGTTCCATCGCTCAGAGTCATGGCTGAACAAGGAATAGATGAGGCCGAATGGATCAGCAGAAGGTTCGAGGAACTCATGTTGTTTGACAAAAGGAGACTGTGAGCATTGTACCACATCAAGGGTTATCAGCGGGAGGATCGCCCGAGCATTCAACAAGAAGGTGAAATCGAGGGACCTACGAGAGGGGGACATGGTAGTCAAGGAAATCCGTGCACCGATCTTTGATCTTCGAGGAAAGTTCCGACCAAAGTGGGCTAGTCCGTACATTATCAAGTCGATCCTTTCCGGAGGAGCAGCTTCGATCATCGATCTTGACGGCAACGAATTCTTGAATCTAGTCAATTTGGATCAACTCAAGCGCTATTACCCCTGAGAGAGCTCGCTGGGCCGAAAACCGCAAGGGCGGGCGGTACCAGGCAAAAATTAGAGCAAGCCTGCTAGGTCGAAAACCCGAAAGGGCGGCCTAGGCAAAAGTTAAGGCAAAAAGTCGAAAAAGAGCTCGCTAGGCCGAAAACCCGAAAGGGCGGTTCTAGGCAAAATTTAGAGCATAAAAAGGAAAGTGTTAATACCCGAGCGAACCCTAGCCTGAACTACGCATGGGCCTGATTCCCCTTCCCTAAGGGATACGTAGGAAATCTCGCTCTGAGATTCGGTCCTAAATCACAAAAATTCAAATCCAAATTGACGAGTCAAAATGCTTTCTTTTGAGGTGCGCGCGATCAATGAACCGAAAAGGGGGAAACCCTTAATCAGTCAATTTTATTCAGATTACTTCTTTATTACAAGCTGAGCATGAAAATAGAAAACGCACAACGAGACCTAACTTTTGTTTCAAAAAACGGCAAAGTAAGCAATCAACCCATTCTCGCTTCCACATCCCTCCTTAGCCACTTGCGATACCTTCCGATCGAAGCAATTGAGAAGAGTGAGTCACTCGGCTCAGTCCTACGAGCCTCCCATGTTCGGACATAACTCCGAAGGCCTGGAATGGTGAAGGGAGGGAGACGAAGCACTTTAGCTCCTTGCAACGGCACCTCCTGGCTGAGCCCAAGCTGACGAAGGATGCGGAAGGGTGAATAGAAAGTGAAGCCTGTCAAGCCAGCCACAAACACGTGCGTTGAGCCCATGTTAGTCCCAGTCATCGCAGGAAGCCTCAGCCAATGGCACCGCCAAATGATGTCATCTTCCTCCGCAGACGCGAGGAAATCAGCCCAGTCATCTTCACTACCGTACGTCACCTGGAAAGGACGGTTCCATCCACTCGCTCGATACCACCAGTCATTCGCCGGCAGCGTCAGCAAACCCAACTTCTCACAGAGCCACATCTATCCAAAAAGAGAGAAAACAAGTAAGGAGCCAGATAAAGCCTAAACCGAGCGTCGAGGTAAAATGAATGTGAGAAATAGAAAAAGGAGAGCTGAGTGAGGTCCCTAACCTGCAACAACAAATGGCTACCACCAAAAACCTCAGGCGACCAAAGATGGATAAAGATCCAACCCTATCAAGGTTTCAGCAAGGACCAAGGGCGCAACGTCTTTGCGAGCCTCGATCTGAGCAGCAACCCCAACCAATAGAGAACTGGGCTGACCAACAGAAGGAACCAACAGGAAGACCGCCAAGAGACAAATGCAGCAGGCCATCATCCGGCAACCTTGATACTCAAAATCCGTTAAGTCTCCAGGTGGACTGAATCTCTCATACAGCTGCACGATGTTAATGGCATTGCCCCGGGTCAAGAACTCAGCAACATTCCCGCTGACGCCCAGCTTGGCTTTTAGGATATTCTTCATGCTCTCTCTAAGCATTGGAACGATTGGCTCGGCGGAGTCGTGGCTCCCAAGGTAGGTGTGGAATTCTTCGACGGTGGGGCATAGCTCTTGAGAATCGAAGCGGAAGACATGCACTTCAGGATCCCAAAAGCGCACGGCCGCATGCAGCAAGACAGGGCGAATTGCGACCTCACGGAGATACTTCAAGGCATGAAGGCGATGACCTCGGAAGTTCAACCAATCGATGCCATCAAGGCTGTCCAACCAAGGGCGAAGCAAGGCTTGGTTCAACAAGGCCATGAAGAATGAAGTTTTGAAAGGAAGATGATGGTTTGGAGTATGAATGACTAGCCAAAACTAAGCTCAGTATTTATAGAGAGCTGGATGGGGCAATCACTCACCCACTAGCATTGAAACTCAGCATGCTCATCTTTTCCAAAACCATTTCTTTGTATTTTCAAAGTTTCAAACTTTGGAAACTTGAGAAAACATTGGAAAAATGCTAGTCTTACCTTGGGAAATCACTGACCCTTGGGAAACAGCTTAATGAGAGTTACAAGACGTCTTGGAAGTGTGCATGCAGAGCAAAAGGACACAAGGGAGCTGAAAAATGATCTTGGAAATGAACACTGGTCTGTTGATCACAGTAGTCCCGAGCGCTCGGGAGTGAAGTCCCATGCGCTCCACAACACTCTCGAGCGCTCGAGAGTTCTGCAGTTTTCAGCAGCTTCTGGTTTTCAGAGTTTTGGCCTCAATGCAGCATTATAACCTCAAGCCTTAAGTTCATCAAGTTCCAACCTATTTCTGGAGGAATACAGCGTGTTCGGTAATCTATTTTCTAGTGCGTTCAAGTACATTCCTCAAAAAAATATCAAAATCCCAATGGTTTCCTTCCCGTCAACGTGTCGAAATTCGTGTCGAGAGTATTCGTTCGAATCTAATGGCATGCGCAAGTCTTAATACGTGCTAGTGACTGTGTGGAGCGATCAAGCGCGCATAAAGGCTTACGGAATCAATTTTCACTCTCAAACGCCCCTATTTCATCATTTATAATGGCATCGAGGGCGCATACCTTGTTCAAAGACTTTCGTATCCTATTCTTGTGTCTAATCCCGGTCGAATTTAGCCTTTACTTTCCTTTGTGCTCGCAAAATTCCGCATTAAGGGCGTTTCTGTCATTTCAAATCAAATTCCATCGATTGTGTCAAGTTTTATTCTATTCTAAGAGTATCGGTTGAAATTCGCGTGCTCTTTGCTTTCTTTCAAAGCTAGACGGATATATTTCATAAAATACAATTCTTAAAAGAAGTGCGAACAAATGCAAAATGAAGAAGAGTGCAAATTTTCATAATTAAAATGCGGCATTTACAATGGGTAAGGAAGAAAGTACAGAAGCTGGGGCAAACACATGCCCAATCCTATCTACCGGGGCACGCAGGCCCGAACAAAACCAAGGCACGCAGGCCCGAAAGCTATGACAGTGTGCTGGCACACGGGCCCATGCAAAAGAAAGACTAATAAAGCAAAAAAGCTAAAGCTCAGCCTAGGCGAATCCTCTTCTACTGGTGTCCCTCGGACTCAGAGCTCTCAACGTCGTCTCTGTCGTCATCATCGCCGTCAGAAGGACCCGAGGCAGTACTCGAGTCCGTAGACCCTAAAGCTCGTGACTCGAGCGACTCCTCTGTGTCCTCCTCGGACACCTCGCGAGCAGGTCTCCGCCGTAATGCTGCTCTAGGAACGACCTCGAACTGCCCAGCCCCCGCTATCTGTCTACCCCGGCCTCTCGTGCTGGCAGAAGCTGGCAGGCTCGTGGCGTCCTGTGGCTGTGTCCTGGTCGAGCGTCGTGGCTGCACCTGCATGTCATAAATATTCATTCATTTTATGCATGTTTTAAATTTGATAAAATGTACATACATGCATTTGCATTTTCATACCTGTGCAGCAACAGGTGGAACAGGCTCAGGAGCAGGTCTAGTCTGCAGGGTCCTCCCCTTTGCATAGTCCTTCAGCAACTGTCGCATCCCCACCATCAACATAATGGCCTGTTCGGCCCATTCTCGCGGCACCTGTGCAAAGAGTCAAGGATCAAGAACAACAAATACAGGAACAGGAAACATTTAAAGCTTTGAAAGAGACAAAGTTGTGTTATACCTGAGCAGGTAGTCGCATCGGCCGATGCGGAAGGCGTGGAATGTCTAGCATCGCCCGTGCTCCAGAAAGGTCTCTCACCCCTATCGACCAGTCCAGTGTCGGTAACCCGGCTGGTGCAGAAGCTGCAACTGCCTCTAGAACCCGTAAGCCACCCTCACCTCGGCCGGGAATCCCAACACCTCGCCCGCCAACAGAAGGTCTAGCACCTCGACCCCTACCGCGTGAAGAGCGACCGCCGCGGCCCCGTGCCCCGCCTCTCTCCCGTGTCGCCTCCGGCCTCACCCCACCGCTCTCCCGGCTCTCCTAGCCTCGGCCTCGGCCGAACCACCTCTCCAGCCTCCTCTCCACACCCAAGCCGGTGGCTATGTATCTGTCTCAGAAGTCGTGCATAGTCCAAACAGGCGCCGCAGTACCTCTCCAAATCAAGATCTGGCACCGTGAACTGCTCTAGCTCACCGAGTGTATGTCTCATCCATTGCACTCGTGGAGGAGTGGCCCCTGACAACAAACTCTGGAAGGCCGAGTGAGGTCACATCACCCGATCCCCCAGTACCACCGCCACCAGGCACTCCAGCAGGACTCGACTCCTCATCACCTCCCGACTCCTCGGAAGGAAGTCAGCCTCCACCCTGGTCCATCGGTCCTAGTGAACCTGCAGTCAATTATTGTACATTAATGATCATGTTTCATGAGGGAAAGCATAAGGCATGCAAAGAAAGGGACGATGTTTGTACCGTGACCCCAGTGATGCTATCCAGCCACCGCCGGAAAGTCATCACCTCTCCTCGTCGCTCCTTAGCCCTCCGGTAGTCCGTACTCCATGCCAGCGCACGTGGAAGCAGGTGAGGATTTGTGCAAGTGTTCTCGGGCGGGAACATGCCCAAGACCTCGTAGGCCCAAAGCTGCATATTTTGAAAGTCAATTCAAGTCAGATACATGTTCAAATGCAATTCAGTTCAATCTATCAAAGCAATTCAAAGCAATAATGTCGAAGCATACCTCAATCACTCGCCAGTAACCGCCTATGGTGTCTCCCACTTCGCGTGAGGCAGCTCCAAGGAAGCAGTAGAGCGTGCACAGAGCAGCACCGCCCCAGTCGAACCGTCCGGCCTGCCTCAGATCGACCAAGCCTGCCAAGTAACTCAGGTGAACCCGAGATCGCCTGAGCGGGAACAGAGAAGCCCCGAACAAGTATAGCAAATAGGCCCTGGCCATCTGGGCCACCTCAGTGTTGTCCGCCGGCTCATGGTCCCAGGAGCCCACAATTATTTCCGCCCATTAACTTTGATACTTGAACTTTCTCCGATTTATGCTAAACTCAAAGGACCTTTTTGGTAACATTGTCATCTTTTATTGGTTAATTCGTATTTTCAAATAAAAAAAAATGTTTAGAAAGCAGGGCATGACAGAATCAATCTGCTTTCCTCTTGAATTACTCGCGTTGAGATACGCGTCAATGATCTCCCAACATGGAAGATTTGACACTAAGCCCGTTTAACTAGAAAAAGAGTTGAAATACCAAGAGAGTTCTAGCATTCATCTAGCAAACGCAAGGGATGGCAGAGCTCCAAGTATCTATGCGTGGCAAGTAGGCTTGCTCTTGCCTACACATGATCAAAAAGGTTAACACCGTCGAGATTTGATAGACAAACATGAACTACCTTGATTTCCCAACTAAACATGGAGATTTATTGAGAAAAATATGATCAAATCAAGCCATGGAGTGCTAATCACCCCATGACCAAGCCTAATTAACTACTTACTCATGCTAGAAATTAAATCAACAAAGCTAATTATTGAAAACATGACGAAATTCAAAATAAACTAGAGATTTAGATAGATCAAGAGGTTAGCTACAACTTTAATGAAGAGTAAAACAACTAACTACAATTATCTAAGGTAGGAAAGTGCAAAATTAACTAAGAAAGTGAAGAACAAAGGAAGAACAATAACAAGAGTAAGTAACAAGAAATGAAATCCTATTCTAGATCTGAAAAAGTGTTGTCCTTGGATATTGCGACGTAATGGGGTATTTATACAAGCCCATATTTGCGCACGAAATATCTTGGAAAAACCCTAAAAATCCACTGCGAAGGCTGTCGGTATCGATACAAGAAACATCTTGAGTAGAATCCACTTGGCCGCCAAAACAACTCGGTATCGATATAGGGAATCCTTGTATCGATACCCAATATTAGTTGGCCCTCTGGATTCTACTTGCAAATGTGTATCGATACAGCATATCGCTTTATCGATCCCGCCCTCAATATCTCAGGCTTTTCAGCTTCCTGCCTCCGGCTTGGCTTCCAACGGTTTTGGCCACTCAACGGGTCTTTGACTCTTCGTTTTTGGGTCCCGATGGCTCTATTTCTTGATCATTTTTGAGTCTTGGATGCTTCCGGCTCGCTTTAAGCTTTAAAATCCTCTTATTAAGCGGTTTTCCTACAAAATGAAACTAACATACCCTATGTGCAATATCAAATAAAATGCTAAATTAACCAAACATAAAGTGATAAAACCAAGGATTTAAGTACCAAAAATATGCATTATTGGGTGCTTATCATTTGTATGAAGCTATAAGTAATTGAAAATTTGCAAAAACATGTGAGTAAGTAGATAAGCTGTAACAACTCGGATTTTTACTGAATAAAAATTTCGTTGTTATATTGGAAATTCTTTAATTAATCTTGTTTGACTTAATAATTCTCTTTTAATTCTAATAATCGGCCATAATTAGATTCTAAACCATAAAATTAGATTCTATCGCTCCGGTCGATAAGATCATTTTCCAAAGTCAAGTGTACCTGTATAAGCAGTTATATATATTTACTTAGTAATTGTAGTAAAATCCTAGAATTATATTTCTCGACTGGAAATCCTACATGGCAACCGATTAGTTAGCAACCCTAACTACCGTTTGGCTTAGTTACTTTTTCCTAACCTAGAGCGTTGCATCGATGACAAAGTGGTTAGCAGAAAATTTTTGGCCTTTGCCTTGACCGTTGACTTGACAGCTTTCGCTTTGGCTTAGCTAGGCTGCCTTGGCGTCGGGTCACTGACGGGCCTGCCTTGCCTTAGCGTCGGGGTCGCTGTCGGACCTGCCTCGCCTAGGCATCGGGTCACTGTCAAGCCTGCCTGGCCTAAGCATCAGCTAGCTGTCGGGCCTGCCTCGCCTAAGCATCGGCTCGCTGTCGCGCCTGCCTTGCCTTGGCGTCGGCTCGCTGTCGAGTTCTGCCTTGGCATCAAATTGAGCCTTGCTTTTGCCTTGGCGTGGCTGGGCTGCTTTGCTCTGGCCTTGCCTTGGCCACTGCTTGACTAACGGGCCACCTTGGCCACCGCTGACAGCCCTTGGCAGCTAGGCGCTGAGCCTTTGCTTTGCTAGCGCTTGGCGCTGTAGCCAGCTGCCTTGGCCACCGCTTTGCTAGCGGGCTGCCTTGGCCACCGCTTTGCTAGCGGGGCTGCCTTGACCACACTCACGCCTTGCCTTGGCTTTTGGCACCGTCGGGCTTTAATATTCCGTTATTAGGCGATTTCCTACTAAATAAAACCAAAATACCACTCGAGCAATGAAAGCCTAGATTAAGTATCGTTAGTCTTTAACCGATTAGTTAGAATAGCCTAATGCCCATTTAGCCTAATCACTTGGATCCCAAATCTAATTAGGTTACCCTAACCCTAGATGGACCACTTTACCCTTTTTGTCTTTATCCATTGGACGATAAAGGCTAGGGTAATATTTATCCGTTGGACAATAGTGTTAGGGTTTCCTTAACCCATTGGTCAATAGGTAAACCTTGGTTAATCTTCCTAAGTACGAGATTAGATTAGTTTAGTGCTTAATTGCAAGTATTAGACTTTCTAGCATTACCCGTTGGATAATAACCGCTAGGAGATTTATTAACCATTGGACGATAACCCTTGGACCTTACCTTCACTAACCATTGGTTATTAACCTCTAGGAAAACTATTATCCATTGGATAATAGCTTTGCTTGCCAACCAAGAATAGGTGATTAAAATATTAGATTTGGCCATGTGTGATAATCCATTAAACTAAGATTAGTCCATTAGTATATTAGGTTAGTACTTAGTACTTTGGATGAAGTAGAATACTTTATTAGATATTGTATTAGGTCATATCTAGCCTAGATTGTGTGTACATGCTTGTATATATATTATATATGTACTTGTATGTATATATATATATATGTGTATATATATAATATTGTATTGACATGTGTGTAATAGAATATTTTAATTAGAAAATCTAATTTACTTGAAAACTTAGATTTTATGAAAGACCCATAGTACTATATATATATATATATATTAGTATATGTATATACTTCCAAGAGAGGACAAGTGGGAGAGAGAGAGAGAGAGAGAGAGAGAGAGAGGGAGAGAGAGAGAGAGAGAGAATCCGAGAGAGAGGGAGGGAGAGAGAGAGAGGAAGAGAAGGAAAAGAGAGGGAGAGATGTGATGTATTGCTTGATTTTTGTCTACCAAATCCTAGATACATGTATATATTAGTACTTGTACTAGGTGAAAGAAGAAGAAAGGAGAAGATAGGAGAGAGATTTGATGTACAAATATCTTACAAAGCCAAACCCTCACTCTTTCCTTATTCAATCCACCAAATCCTTGTCCTTTCCATATCTATATATATATATATATATTTATACGTAGTTATATATATATTGTACTTTGTACCAAGGGAGAGAGAGAGAGAGAGAGAGGAGAGAGAAAGGCCGAGAGAGAGATGGGAGAGAGAGAGAGAGATTCGGATGAGAGAGGGAGAGAGAGTGTGATGTGTGTGATCCTTGATTGACCTAGCTTAGATCACGCTTGTCCTTCTTTGATATACTTTCAAAGTGAAAGCATGGCCAAGGACAATCAAATCTAGTCCTTCTTGTACAAACCCTAATTTTATACTTAAATCAAATCCCATTTTCTTGCCTAGTCTTCCATAATCCAATCCAAAGGACACATCCTAGCCTTGCATGCCTAGTTTTTAGGTTGTTTCTTGCAAGGAAGCAAGATTGCTTGGAATAAAAAAATGAGATATAGGAGAGAGAGAGAGATTTCGGCCAAGGAGAGAGAAAGGGAGAGTTTGCCTATAAATACCAAGCCATTCCTTCATTTGGACTCACACCTCTCCATTCTCCAACTTATTTCTTGAAAGCATAACTTGTTCTTGATGTTCTTGGCTTGTTCTTGAGTTTTCTTTCCATTGCCGCCACTAAACCACCACTCGACCACCACCTCAATCCAAAAGTAGTAGTAGTTTAGGTTCTCTTTCGAAGCTTTTGGAAGCTTACCGTAAGCCGTTACTCCGTTCGTTTGCCGACTTTCTTTCCGTCGTACTTCCGTAATCTTTTCTACCACCAAGAAGAACGGTAGTGATCCCTAACCACTCTTCCTAAGTATATGTTTGATCTTGTAGAGTTCTTCGAACCTACTTATCCTAAGTATAGTTGTATGCATGTTTGAATTAAATGTAGACTTTTCTTAATTACTTCCTCTAAATATATTGTATTGTATGAGCATGAAGCCATATGTGTAGTATGATTTGTTTTACGTAGTTTACCTTGATCTTATGACTACTTGATTGCTCAATCTCGTGATAGTTGCTTGTTGATGTATGAACTCGTCAATAAACATGTGTTGTTTTGAACTTCCAAAAAGATGGCTATACGTTGTCGTTTTAAAGGATAAAGTGTTGTTTTAAACGAAGTATTCGTATTTTGACCTTTTAAACGATTGTAAGCATGATAGCATGTTGCTTGCCTTACTTGTGGTTGTAAACAAGCATGATTAAATAGAGTTGGATGATCTTGCTAGTTTAGTTTCAAGATTACTTTAAAGTGATTCGTCCCGCCGCGGAGTCTATGCATGATTACGAGACACGAGAACCGGAAAGTAGAAACATGACACTTAGGGAGTGGTTGATATGGATAAAAAGGATTTTTGAAACTACGTAATGGCCGGACTTGGTAGCCCTTTGTGTAGACTTGCGAAAACCGCAATGAGGCCGGACTTGGTAGTCCATTGTGTAGATTGCTAACGGAGCCGGACGTGGTAGCTTCATTGGTAATTGGGCTTGGTTATCCGCGGAGAGGAGCCAATGCAAGATTTGATAACGTGGCTGGACTTGGTAGCCCGTTGGTAACAAAGAATGAGAAATGATTTTCAAAATGTTGATTTGGAAATGGTGACACGGTTTACGATGAGTCGCGCAGGAGAGACAAAGAAAGGCATGACACCAACGTAGGCAAGATAATGAATGCGGATGTGTCATTGTTAATTATGTTGTTGAATGAGCATGTGTAATTGCCTATGTACCTTCGTGTTATAAGTTATGGGTTAGCGGGTTGGATTATTCTATTGAGCTTCGTAGCTCACGGTGTTACCTTTTGGTGACCACGACATATTATCTTTGGGGCGCTGGTATAATATGTCAGATTTTATAGATGAGCAGCATGAACAGTACACCTTGGAGGCCTTCGGAGCCGAGGAGCTTGCAAGGATGGAGGAAGAGGCGGAGCAGTAGTTAACCTTAGATTATCCCCTCTTTTGTTGAATAAACGTACTCTTGTGAGAATTATGTTGTAATAATGAGCTAGACTCTCCTTAATTTATTCAATAAAAATGTTTATTTAACGTACCCAAAATTCGGGGCGTTACATAAGCTCAACAAAATTGTACTAAAGCAGGCTCGATAAATTTTGGAAAAAAATAAATATTTGAATCTTATATGGTCTACAGGAGGTGTTGTCGAATGATAAAGAGTTTTTGTAACGACTTCAATTTTTCTGTCATAAAAATTTCGTTTATATGTTTGAAAATTCTTTATTCAATTCTTGGATTGTTTTAAAATTTTCTCTTATTATTTAATAATCCGTTATAATTAGATTCAAGTCCTTTAAAATTTTATTTCTTGGTTAGAAATCCTACATGACAAGTAGGATTAGTTTCCAACCGATTAGTTGGAGGAACCAAGCTATCACTTCTCCTAGTTACAACCTCCTAACCCTAGATGGACCTTTTTAACCATCTTTGAGCCTTATGAACCCCTTCGAACCCTAATTGAACCATTAGATGTTTAGGGGTAATCATTACATTCCCATGGCTAGTCCTAACCCTATTTATGTTACTTTTGTAGATTTTCCTAGCCCATGTATCCTTTCTAGGAAAGTATTAGCCATTGACAAGTCACTTGAAAACCCTTGGTACTTGATTCTTCCTAGACTTTCTTTTTGTATTTATGTACATATATATATAAGTATACTTGGTACAAGAGAGAAAGAGAGAGAGAGAGAGATGGCCGAAAGAGGAGAGAGAGAGAGAGGGAGAGGTGGAGTGTGTGCTAGTGTTTTGGAAACTTACACAAGCCACCTTCTAGCCTTAAGCCTATTTACCCCATGACAACCCATCCTAGACTTCCTTAAGTACAATGCTAGCCTTATTTTTTTTTGTTCTTTCTTGTAAGCAACCATCCCTAAGACAAGACTTGACTAAAAACCCTTTATGATGACCTAATTCATTAGCCTTAGGCCTAAAAATTTGGAAAAGACAATACTTGGCATGCTTTCAAGCATGATATGACAAGTCCATGGAGCAAATCCATGGGAAAATTGGAGAGAGAGAGAGAGGGCCGGCCAAGAGAGGGGAGGAGGGAGCTCAAATTTTGTTATAAATAGCACCCCCCTCATGCTATTCAACTCACACCTTCAAGCCTTCTACTTCTTTGTCTAAGAAAGTCTAGTGTCTTACTTTGTTCTTGCTTTGTTCTTCAAGAAACTCCTCCTCAACCACCTTTTCAATCCATAAAATCTAGTAGTTTTTAGTCAAGAACTAGTTTCGAGAGAATTCTTCTCTTTCGAAGCTACCGAAGCTCATCCGTAGGAAGTCACTCTTTCCGATGTACTTACTTTTTTCCGTAGCAGTATCTATCGCCAAGAAGAACGGTAGATTATCCCTTACTCATTAATCTTAAGTATAAGTTAACGATGTGTAGAATATCCCTAATCACTTTCTCTAAGTATACAAAGTTTGTTGTTTACTTTAAATGTTTGAAATGCATGATAGTTAGTAAACCTATGTTGCTTATGGTGGTATTAACATGTTAAATACCCAACTTTCACTTTAAATAAGCATATGTTGTTTTAAACTTCCCACAAAGAAAGAAAGAACAGTTTTCGACGAGTACTAACTTAATTAGAAGTATTTGTATTTTGATCTTTGAATTGGTTATGAGCTTTAATACATGTTTGGCTTGCATTACTTGTAGTTGTGTGAAAGCATAAGTGGTATCCACTCCAAAGGCGTCCATACATGTGGCATTATGCTTTAAGTAATAATTTGAGCATGATTAATTAATATAGAGTTGGATGATCTTGCTAGTTTAGTTTCAAGATTACAATGAATGATTTATGACTCTGTATGTGAAAAGTCCTACCGCGGAGTCATTGCATGAAAACGAGACACGAAAATCAAGAAAGTAGAAACATGACACCAAGGTTGTGGCTAATGAAAGGATGAGTGCGAATTGGTAAAATATTTTTGAAACTACATAATGGCCAGACATGATAGCCATTGTGGGAGTACGGTGTGTGTTTGTGTGTGCCAATGGGAATCCGGGACGGCGGAACCATTGTGAGGATACTCGGGAGACCGGAACGGCGGAACCGAGGTTGGGTGTGTGGCTTGGTTATCGGCAGAGAGGAGCCAATGCAAGGTTTTGTGTGCCAATGGGAACCCAATGCGGCGGAACCATTGTGAGGATACTCGGGAGACAGGAACAGCGGAACCGAGGTTGGGTGTGTTAAATGTGATTTTCAAAATGTTGATTTGGAAATGAAAATGAGACATGTTCTACGATGAGTCGCGTAGGAGAACCTTAGAAAAATCACGGACACCGATGATAGTTGATTAGTGAATGTGGATGTGTAATTGTTAATTATTTTGTTCAGAATGCATGCTCTACTTGGAAATTGACAATTTAATTATCTTTTGCTTGTAAGTTAAGGGTTAGTAGTGGGTTTGGTTTATTCTATTGAGCTTCTGTAGCTCATGGTGTTACCTTTTGGTGACCCTGACATATTATACTGGGGGTGACGCTGCTATAATGTGTTAGAGTTGATAGATGAACAGGATGAACAGTACACCTTAGAGGCTTTTGGAGTCGAGGAGCTTGCTAGGATGGAGGAAGAGGAGGAGTTGTAACAACTCTGATTTTTAGTAAATAAAAATCTCATTGTAATTATTGAAATTCTTATTAAATTTCCTTTTAACTCCGAATAATCCGTCATAATTAGATTCAATACTTATAAAATTGAATTCCATCGCCGAAAGACTTAGACATTTTCTAAAGACTATTGTACTTAGAGGAACGCTAGAATATTTGATATAAGGCTTGAAATCATATTTCTCGGCTAGAAATCGTACTTGGTTAGTAGAATTAGTTTCCAACTATTTAGTTAGCCTAACCTAAGTATCAATTGACTTAGTTACATCCTCATGACATTCTAGAACCATTGGACAATAGAAGTAATCATGAGATTCCAAAAGTAATACTCATGGCTTGGTAATCATGACTTTTATGACAAGATTCCCTTTCTAGGAAATTATTACCCATGGGATAATAATCTTACCTTTGAAAGCATTACCTTTTCTAGTCTACCTATATATAGTATATATATATATATATATATATACTTTTTGTCCAAAAGAGAGAGAGAGAGCCGTGGGAGAGAGAGAGAGAGTGAGGCCGAGAGAGGGAGAGAGAGTGTGCATGTGTGTGAGTGTGTTTTGGTCACTCAATCAAGCAACCTCCCTTAATTTTGCAACCAAAGTACAACCTTTATGACTTCTTTTTGTTCTTTTACAAGCATGGCCTTTTTAGGAAAAGACAAACCATAAAACCCCTCAGAATAACCTAGGACTTGGCCTAAAATGGAAGTGACATCACTTGCCATGTTTGAAGTACTTTGATTGACCCATGCGGAAGTAGAACTAGCATGCTTTCAAGCATGATGTGACAGAACAATGAGAGAAAGAGAGAGAGAGGGAAAGAATCGGCCAAGGAAAGGGATAGGGAGAGGCAAAGAGTGAGAGGGAGAGGTGGAGTGTATGCATGTGTTATGGATACTCTCACAAGCTATCAATTAGCCTTAAGCCTATTGCCTACTTTACAACCCATTTCTAGTCTTCCAAAGCACAACCAAGCCAATGATATTATGCTTCCTTACAAGCAAGCCTTTCCTAGACAAGACTAAACCAAAACCCTTCATGATCACATAGCCTTAAGCCTAAAAAGATGGATTGACAAGTGAAGGACGGCTATGCCATGCTTAAAGATGTGATTTGACCTTACAATGGAGCAAAATCCATAGGAGAATTGGAGAGAGAGAGCCGGCCATGGGGGGAGGGGAGAGAGCCAAAGTTTGCTATAAATAGGACCCTTGCCCATGCCATTCAACACACACCTCCAATCTCCAACTTCTCTCTCTAAGAAAGCTTGTGTTCTTCCTTTGTTCTTGCTTTGTTCTTAGTGTTCTTGAAGTTCTTCCTTTGTTCTTCAAGAAACTCATCTCAAAACACCTTTTCAATCCATAAAGTCAAGTAGTTTTAGGTCAAGCACTAGTTTCGAGACAATCCTTCTCTTTCGAAGCTACCGAACCTCATCCGTGAGAAGTTACTCTGTCCGACGTACTCGCTTCATTTCGTAGTCACTCTACCGCCAAGAAGAACGGTAGTTTATCCCTTACTCATTAATCTTAAGTATAAGTTAACGATGTATAGAATATCCCTAACCAGTTTATCTAGTATACAAAGTTTGTTATTTACTTTAATCGTTGAAAATGCATGATACTTAGTAAACCTATGTTGGGTTTCGATAAGTGTTAACTTAATTAGAAGTATTCGTATTTTGATCTTTGAATTGGTTATGAGCTTTAGTGCATGTTTTACTTGCAATACTTGTGATTGCATGGAATCATAAGTGATTATCACTCCAAAGCCGTCCGTACATGTGGCGTTATGCTTTAAGAAAATAATTTGAGTATGATTAGGTAATATAGAGTTGGAAGATCTTACTAGTTAGATTTCAAGATTTCAATGCATGATTTATGATGAGCAAAGTCCTACCGCGGAGTCATTGCATGAAAACGAGACACAGAAATCAAGAAAGTAGAAACATGGCACTTAGGGTGTGGCTCATAAAAGGATGTGTTTGAAATGGTAAAATACTTTTGAAACTACATAATGGCCAGACTTGGTAGCCATTATGGGAGTATGGTGTGTGTTTTGTGTGCCAATGGGAACCCGGGACGGCGGAACCATTGTGAGGATACTCGAAGACCGGAACGGCGGAACCGAGGTTGGGTGTGTGGCTTGGTTATCCGCGGAGAGGAGCCAATGCAAAGTTTTGTGTACCAATGAGAACCCGGTGCGGCGGAACCATTGTGAGGATACTCGGGAGATCGGAACGACGGAACCGAGGTTGGGTGTGTTAAAGGAGATTTCAAAATGTTGATTTGGAAAAGAAAACGAGACACGTCTACGATGAGTCGCATAGGAGAACCTCAGAAAAGTCACGGACACCGACGATAGTTGATTACTGAATATGGATGTGAAATTGTTAATTGTGTTGTTAAAGTATGCATGTTCTATTTGGAAATTATCAATTCAATTATCTTTTGCTTGTGAGTTAAGGGTTAGTGGGTTTGGTTTATTCTATTGAGCTTCTGTGGCTCATGGTGTTACCTTTTGGTGACCCTGACATATTATACTGGGGGTGACATTGGTATAATGTGTCAGAGTTGATAGATGAGCAGGATGAACAGTACACCCTGGAGGCTTTTGGAGCCGAGGAGCTTGCTAGGATGGAGGAAGAGGCGGAGTAGTATTAAACCTTAGATTTCCCTTCCTTGTGTAATAAAAGTACTCTCGTAGGAATCATGTTGTAATAATGAGCTTGACTCTTCGTATTTATTTCAATAAAAATGTTTAATTAATGTACCCGAAAATGGGGGCGTTACAAGAGTAGTAGTAAACCTTAGATTTCGCATCCTTGTGTAATAAAAGTACTCTCGTAGGAATCATGTTGTAATAATGAGCCTGACTCTTCGTAAATTATTTCAATAAAATGTTTATTTAACGTACCCGAAAATGGGGGCGTTACAACTTGGTATCAGAGCTTTAGGTTCAAAACCTCAGCCTTGGGTAGAATGGGTAGAGCCATAAGATAAGTTGACCGTTACACAAACGAGAATTTGAGTTTAAGTTTACCATCCCAAATTGGGTGGAATTCTGACAAAACAATCTTCTGATTGAAGCAAGGTGCGGAAGTTGGCAGTACCGCCGAGCTGGGAATTCCCGAACAATTGGATGATGACTTAAATCAAGTATCGAATGTGGAACTTAAAAACTCATAAGCTTTTCCTTAGTAGATGATAAAACCTTGTCTTGATAATTGAGGTTTAAAACTCTTCCCTTGTAGATGGATCACCTAGTCAGCCTAATAGCTGGAGCTCACCAACTCAAGATCACCTAAGAGACTTTGACCACCCAACTGATGGGGAGGCCTGACTACATCGCCACTATACTCAATGAAATCCGCGATTTCAAAAGAGTACAGCAGAATACCCCTACTCCCGTGGAAGAGGACCCCCGGTTTCCTGTGATGTTCCTAATCCTATGTGCCTTCTATGGGTTCTTTGGTGCCCTACCCCCGATGGAAAACTTTGAGGTTGAAGAGGAAGAAATAGGTGACAAAGAGGAGACCAATGAGGCAACTCTCGAGGAGGACGAGACCTTAAAAGCCTAGGATGCCAATTAGGCGTATCTTAGATAAGTCTAGTAACAATTGTAATCCTTCGGGTTGTAAGAAGTTGGAAAAATTAGGATCACTGCTGTTTGTTTAGAAATTCCCGAAGTTGTACTACTGCTATGTTTGATAATAAAAGGCTTATTTCAGTTGCTACTTGTTCTTATATATTTTAGTATATATTTGGTCACTATTTCATCTACTCGCTCACCCTCGTGCCTGTCTCTTATCCCTAATCGGTTATACCCCGCCAGTAGAGTACTAGTAGCATTTGAATAAGATCTAGATAACCATAGTTGTACTTGTGGCACTAGGACAAAAGGAACCATGTAGTAGGAGTACGTAGGATCGTTTCAACTTGTATTAGGAAGAAGCTTAGGTCGCTATTTGCCATTGTAGTAGAATTCTATGCTTATGATTGTATCTCTCTTTCAATTATGAAAAGCTTTGCTTTATTTCAAAAAGAGTACTGTTGCATACTACATGACAATACTGCTTTGACTATAAAAGGAAAATACCATTTGCCGAAGGAAAATTGTGTTAGTAGACTAAAAACACCCCCTTTTGATTTAGTCAAGAACTAGTTTCGAGAGAATTCTTCTCTTTCGAAGCTATCGAAGCTCATCCGTAGGAAGTCACTCCGTCCGACGTACTTACTTTTTTCCGTAGCCGTATCTACCGCCAAGAAGAACGGTAGATTATCCCTTACTCATTAATCTTAAGTATAAGTTAACGATGTGTAGAATATCCCTAATCACTTTCTCTAAGTATACAAAGTTTGTTGTTTACTTTAAATGTTTGAAATGCATGATAGTTAGTAAACCTATCTTGTTCATGGTGGTATTAACATGTTAAATACCCAACTTTCACTTCAAATAAGCATATGTTGTTTTAAACTTCCCACAAAGAAAGAAAGAACAGTTTTCGACGAGTACTAACTTAATTAGAAGTATTTGTATTTTGATCTTTGAATTAGTTATGAGCTTTAATACATGTTTTGCTTGCATTACTTGTGGTTGTGTGAAAGCATAAGTGGTATCCACTCCAAAGGCGTCCATACATGTGGCGTTATGCTTTAAGTAATAATTTGAGCTTGATTAAGTAATATAGAGTTGGATAATCTTGCTAGTTTAGTTTCAAGATTACAATGAATGATTTATGACTATGTATGTGAAAAGTCCTACCGCGGAGTCATTGCATGAAAACGAGACACGAAAATTAAGAAAGTAGAAACATGACACCTAGGGTGTGGCTAATGAAAGGATGTGTGCGAATTGGTAAAATATTTTTGAAACTACATAATGGCCAGACATGATAGCCATTGTGGGAGTACGGTGTGTGTTTGTGTGTGCCAATGGGAACCGGGACGGCGGAACCGTTGTGAGGATACTCGGGAGACCGGAACGGTGGAACCGAGGTTGGGTGTGTTAAATGTGATTTTCAAATTGTTGATTTGGAAATGAAAATGAGACATGTTCTACGATGAGTCGCGTAGGAGAACCTCAAAAAAATCACGGACACCGACGATAGTTGATTAGTGAATGTGGATGTGTAATTGTTAATTATTTTGTTATGAATGCATGCTCTACTTGGAAATTGACAATTTAATTATCTTTTGCTTGTAAGTTAAGGGTTAATGGGTTTGGTTTATTCTATTGAGCTTCTGTAGCTCATGGTGTTACCTTTTGGTGACCCTGACATATTATACTGGGGGCGACGCTGGTATAATGTGTCAGAGTTGATAGATGAACAGGATGAACAGTACACCTTGAAGGCTTTTGGAGCCGAGGAGCTTGCTAGGATGGAGGAAGTGGCGGAGTAGTAGTAAACCCTAGAGTTCCCATCCTTGTGTAATAAAAGTACTCTCGTAGAAATCATGTTGTAATAATGAGCCTGACTCTTTGTAAATTATTTCAATAAAATGTTTATTTAACGTACCTAAAAATGGGGGCGTTACAGTTTTTCTTCTTGTTGTTCTAATCTACTAGTGCTTATAGACATATCCTTAGTATTAATTTGTATACCAAATTTTAATACGTTTTGTCACCTCTGAAGGAAAATCTTAAGAGTACGTCATCATCCCCTAATCAATTTGGGGGCCCAATACCATCGCTCACTTGTGAGTAGCCTGATTAAAGACGGAACAATCTCTATATGAATTGGCCTCAAAAAAGTTCATAGCACCTGAAATGTTTCGAACCTGAGACATCAAATCTTGACTAGACTGCCAACCCTTTGGGTTGATAATAGTTCAATATTGTTGATAACTTGATATCGTTGTCTAAAACGTATGGATAAATTGTGGATTGTAGCATTATTCATAAAGTTTTACTCAGAATTAGAGGTGTCGAACGGCACGGCCTAGCCTATTTATTTCCGTGCTTATCGTGCTTCGTGTCGTGTCGTGCCAGTCATTTAATAATCATGTCTTGTTGTGCCGTGCAGCTGTGCTATTCCTGAATATCCTCGGCCCATTGTGGCCCACGACCCATCACAAATCCGTGTTGTGTCGAGTCTGTGTCGTGTCGTTCCTACTCCCATGCCCATGCACAATCGGACCTTGTGAAGCTAAAAACTACTTCAAAAAAATTCCCATCAATTTTTACAAAACAAGAAATGTCAAATAATTAAAATTAACACATTTAATTCAAAAGATACCTTTATTTAAAGATAATTAAACTTTGTAATACAATGAATGTAATTATAAATAAGAAATACATCACTATTGTTTTAATACATCCCAACTAGTATTTCTTCTTACTAGTATTTTTTTACTATGTTCCTTACTAGTACTTTAAAATAAAATAAAAAACTCTCATTCGTGTTGTGCCCTGCCATGGGCTCCAAAACAATTGTCTAAACCAACCCACCTTAGTGTTCGTGTCGTGTCTGTATCATGCTCTTGCCGGCCCTGCCCATTCGACACCTCTACTCAGCATCAAGAAATAATTCATTCTTCGAGCCTTCAAATATATACTAGCAAGAACTAATATTAATTAACTATCAAACCAACACCGACTCACCGAGGTCCACGACTTCGATTCATTTAATGTTTGTACATTATTAGTTGTTTTAATCTTTGTTACACTTAATTCCAACTTCTTTTGAGGGGAAATGATAAGAAGATTGTTTTTTTTTTTTTTTTTTTTTAGCACATACGCAGTCTATTTCTTGTTTTCTGAACCAACACAAATAATAAAAAATAAAAAATGCTATATACACAACAATTCAAACACAACCTAATGCATGTGGGCCCCACATGTATGTAAGTGTTGGGTGTTGTGTTTAACTTATTGTGTACCTAGACTCTTTGGAAAAACATATTATTGTTCTTCACTTTTTATTTTTAAGTGAATAAGAGTTGCTCCAAAGAAATACAGTACTAGAAATTTTTGAGCGACGACCATTTGATTCTGTTTTTTTTTTTATCGGCTTTTTCTTTTTTAATCAGGCATCGATCATTTGATTTTGTTATTCAACTAAGATTAATTAACCAGTAACAATTGACAATTTTTGCAAGTCCAACCTTCATCTCAAACAATACTACAAAAATGTAACCACTAGTAGTCGTAAGCATGGTCAAAATTTTAACGCTATGCCGTTATTATTTCCACCACACTTAGGTAACAAGCTAATCTAAGTCATTGTCCTATTAATATTACTCCAATGTGATAATTATGCCCTCAGCTAATTAAAGAAGTTTTAATTTAAAAAATCAAATAGAAAGAAGTAGGAGTAGAAGATAATTAAATAGTGTTGCATATATAACTGAAGGAAGGAATTGGGGAGAAAAGTGTGTACTGACTTTTTCATTAGAGCATTTTATGGTGAGATACCAAATGCCTATGTTAATTTATTGGAATGGCTATTTAGTACTCCCCCTTTGCAAAAGGATGCCTCGGCAATGCAGTTTTGGTGGCTGTGTGTATTGGGGTTCCCGGACAAGAAAGTAACAAGAGAAAGCAAAAGCAGCTGTAGCAGCATCCACCAACGTTCGTTACTACTACTTTTGAGAGAGAGAGAGAGAGAGAGAGAGAGAGAGAGAGAGAGAGAGTCTTTTTTAGTCGAAGAAGGAAAGTAGAAGAAGGAAGGGAAACCCCGACCCGTTAAGTTCACAGTTTAAAATTCAAACTCTCTGTGGCACACATCCTTGGCCTCAGGAGTTGCCCCAGTATTTCAGGCGGATGTCCAGATTTTGAAAGTATTTATGTAAACACCTCAATTTGACCTAACGATTATTTCAGATCCCACCTTGGGGACCATCCCGATGATGAAATGGATACAGTGATTGCTGATTGACTTCTTGTGAACCCATGGACTTATGGTAAAACTTTGAGCAACTTAGAGGACCTAATCCAGAGCCATATAGCCCTTCAGACAGAAATACAGAATCCTAGGAGAATCCATCTGCCGGCCATAACATTGGTCTCACGGCCTTAACATCATTTTCTCACCCGAACAACCTGTTGCTTGAAAATCACCCTGAGAGATCAATTCCACGGCCGCAAGATCCATCCTTCGACCGCCACATTCATTACTTGGCCACCAGATCAGTTGCTCAGCCGCCAGATCGTCTATTTTCCAGACTCTGGAATGTTCTGTCGATTGTTGAACGTTCTGTCGATTGTTTGATCCAACTACACTACCTCTCCGATGCGTTCGGGCCACATTTAGAGATCACAACGAAGAGTTTGCATTGCATTGCAATTGCAATTGCAAGTGCAATCGTGCGCTTTGATTGGACGGAGTGAGTCACCAATTGCCTATATAAAGGGCCTTTGGGTTCCAAAATAATAACCACGAAATACCACGACGAAATACATTAGATTCACACACTTTCATACCCTCTCAAACCACAAAACTCTGAAGAATAATACTCTCAAACCCTCTCTACAAAAGCGCTAACCTCCCGAAGGCAGCCATCAATTCGACGATCAAACCCCGAAGTCTCAAACCCTAACCCTAGGGTTTTTTAAAAAGCAATCAGTCAATCCCGATCAAATCCAAAGCAATCAAGCTACTGAGGGATCAAAGTGGTTAGGCCCAGGGGCCTCCGGTTCAATTTATTTACTATTTTTATGCTTAATCGTAGCGTCTGATTATCTGCTAATTTTTCTGTCTGGTGTGAGGAAGAACACCGACCGGGGCTTCGATCCCTCAGCCGGTACATCAAATCAGGAGGATCCATCGGCCGTGACATCCATTCACCGGCCGCGGGATCCTTTCCTCTGGGACAGCTTTGTTTTGTTTTCTGCTTTCTGATGCATGTTTCAATTACTGTCTTAATTGACCATTAACTGCTTAAAGACAAAAACAAACTACATGTTGGGATTAAATAAAGCATGCATATGTCTTATGTTGAGCAACTATGGGCCAGCCTCACGGCTGGGCGGAGAGGGGTGCCTTACACCTTCCCTTTACTGTACCTTTGGCTCCCGTACCCAGAATCTCTATCTATTTTCCTAGTTTTAATAAACTGGGTGGTGACTCTATTTTGATGATAACCGCTATCGTGTGGCGATACTCCTAGCCATGGGAATATCCACGATCATGGTTTATGAAACAAGCAACCAAACGAGCAAACAACGATCAATCTGTATGGCGATGCCCCGCTCGCAGGGAGGTGTCTACAATTTTCTGGCGACTCTGCTGGGGATATGAGAGCTATAACTAGAAAGTTTAACATAAGACTAATACATGCCTTATTTAATTCATTTATCATATGCATCGAGCAGGCAAACCTCGTTGAGTTCACCTAATACCCCGGCATGACATGGGCTATGTTAGGGGTTCCAGCAAACTCCATAGTCACTTGTACCTATTGCTATATAAAAAAGGAAATCACCCAATCGCCGCCTATGATGGGCTGGTGAAAGGACTGGTGCCCTTTGACAACGGAGCACCCTGAGACTACCTAAACCTTACATGTGTTAGAAAGCCATAGAACCTATCAAATTAAGACAGGAACCCGCAGGTTAAAGAAATTTCCTGCATTTTGTCTCCAAGTTCTTTCTCACACCCTGTATCATTCATTAACATCTCTTTCTGTGTAGAAGGGTTGGGATTTTCAACCCAAATCCTAACCCTATACAACCAAGTACTAACTTGTAGGTATTCTACTTTTAAAGCAAGCACAATAGGTAAGCCAAGAAAGCAACCACAGCCAATTTTATTCTCTTATAATACCCGAAGCCATGCCAAATAGAGGCCACTGCAGCCATCTCGCCTGTCATCTTCACATGTTAAAACACCTCCACCGCAACGGCCCTAATTACTTCCTGGGACTTCGCGGTCATCTTCTCATCAAAACCAATCATCTATCAAATTCCAAGCCTCACCAAGCAATCCTCCTGCTCCCATGGCAAATGACGACGCCACTATTGCCAACCTTCAGGCTCAAATCGCTACTTTGCTAGCAGAAAAAGCAGCAAGAGACGCTGAAGATGAAGAAAGATCAATGGCAAACGAGAATAGACCCGAAAATCCTGAATTAGCTAAACAAGTCAAAGAGATCAAGCATACCCTAGCTCGTTCACAAAGAGACCAAATCATGGACTTTGAAGGACTTTGCCTTTTCCCAGATTCTTAACTACCCGAGAAGTTCAAAATGCCAAACATCAAAAAATTCAATGGAACTGGCAACCCTACCAGCCACGTCCACCATGTCATCAACACCCTGAAGCCGATGGGATTGAATGATGAGCTCATCGCTCAACTATTTCAAAGAACTCTCATTGGAAGTGCTCTTGATTGGTTCTTCACTTTGGAGTTTGAACACTATCATACTTGGCCAGAAATTGCCAAGACTTTCATCAAGCAATATGCATACAATGTCCAAGTTGAGCTGACCACTCGAGATTTGGAAATGACAAAGCAAGAATCGAACAAAGACTTTGTGACTTTCGTGGCTAGATGGAGGGAAAAGGCTACCAAGATGAAGAACCGCCCCTCTGAAGAAGATCAAGTGACAATAGTTGTCAAAAATCTGCAGCCCAAATATCTCAAGCATGTCTACACACAGGCTATCACTGATTTCAAACGCTTGCATGCTACTAGGCTGCAGATTGAAGAAGGGCTCAAACTGGGACTCATTGGGAAAGAAGAGAATCCTCCACCTAAGAAAACCTTCCCGACTCGTACATCTCATGCCTCCGCCAACACCCTTAACTCAGCCTCACCATAAGACCCTTTTCAAGCTAGCTCATCCCGAAGCTCAAACCAGTCTCGCCGTAATTTTAGCCCTCTCTACATGACTCTCTCCCAAGCCTTAACCATTCTAAGCCGTCAAGGACATCTCAAACACTTGAACAAACCATCTCCTCAGTCGCCTTATGGTCCAAACCACTACCCCAACAAGCAATGCGCCTACCATCAACATTCTTGGCACGAGCCAGACAGCTGCATGCATCTTCGTCATGACATTCAAGATCTCATTGATAGCCGCACTATAAAACCTCCACAGCCCGATACACAAACCAAACTACCCAATACTGAACCACCCCGAAATGCCAACCTCATAAACCTATCTCACAATCCCACATACAATCCGAGCCAGTTCATTGCCCAAAACAACCAAGCCAAACCAACCATAACCTTCCCAGAGGAGGAGAGTGTTTCATGATGGAGGAAGAAGAAGATGTTGAGTCCGATCAATCCGAAGTAATTGATCCCAACATGGGTGATGAAGAAGAGCAAGCAAAGGAGGAAAAACTGTGGAAATGGAAAGAGCATTCTTGGGCAAAACACAATTTAGAAGATCCTGACATCCCAGTTGTAGAGAATGATGAATGGCTACGTATCTGGTTTGAGAATAGAAAGAAGGAAAAAGAAAGGATCATTATGATGAGAAGGCACGCCAGCTTCGAACCCACCCAAATAGTGGTGCCCATTCACCGTCCTAAAATTTCGACGCCTCCCGTTGTCTGGGAAACAATCAATCTCATACAGAAAGTGGAAGAATTCCAAATGCAACCATGGGTCAATCCCTACGATGAGTGCGATTACAGTCAGTGGATAGAGGAAAGAGAAAATCTGGATTTCATATGCCCAGATCCATACAAGATAGGGGAAAGTGACTTTGATGAGATGGAAGGGGAACGCAATGATCCGCTCGATGGAACTTCCTTAGCATCACTATTCAACCACATGGAGATAACTAATTTCCTTCATAACTACACAATCAATAAGGAGGACGAAGAGGTGATAAAAGCCAAGACTAATACCTCCATCCGGGGACTGCTTATGTCCTAAAGAGATAGCCACCGTGCAAGTTTCAAAGATGAATTCAGTTCAAAGGCTCTGTTTGGCAAAGAAGAGGGTGGAAAAGAGTATAAAATTGCAAAGACAAAGCAAAAGAGGACAACCCCAAAAGGCTGCAATAGCTGAGGAAGTCATAACATGGCAAAGAACATCAAAAACATTGCTTTTTGCTTTCTAAATCAAACTAGAACATGTTTTGGGCCCCTGTTTGGGCATTTTATTTCTAAGTGAACTCCTATTTTATCTCCCTGATTATGCTTATTCAACGGCCTTATTCTTAAATTGCAATTGCTATACACTATAATCTCTTTGCCAAACAAGAGAAACTTCAAGGAATC
Source organism: Rhododendron molle (assembly GCA_025413875.1). Lineage (NCBI taxonomy): Eukaryota > Viridiplantae > Streptophyta > Magnoliopsida > Ericales > Ericaceae > Rhododendron > Rhododendron molle. The sequence goes on along the minus strand of CM046391.1, from coordinate 29,411,197 downwards.
AAGATCTTTGTGTTACTGACAAAGAGGGAAAGAAGGAATGAACTTTAGTTGCTTAAACTAGATTTTTGTCAAAACCTCGAAAGAAGACGCTATCCCCGTGAGAACACTTAGGGTTAGCTTGCCCATTATGAAAGTACAAACACAAGAGGAGATTCATGAAAATATCTTCATCAAATTCCTCTCCAAAGGTACAACAAAACTTCTTGAGAGAGAATGCGCGTTGGGTGACCAAGTAACCCAAGCAAAAGTAAGAGCAAAGCCTGCTAGGGCAAGAAAATGCAAAATGTAGCCTAGGCAAAAGTTAAGGCATTCAGAAGCTCGTTAGGGACTCAACCCCCATTAGGTAACCTAAGCAAAATTTAGAGCACGTTAAAGAAAAAAAACAAGAGTGAAAACCCAACCTCAAAGGTGGTGACTTTGGAACTACGTAAAAGACCTGATTCCTTGATTGGGATACGTTGGCAATCTCACATTGAGATGCGTCCCAAACATTTGGAGAAACATCAACAGGTTTGTACTCAATAATAGGCATAGTTAACCCTGCGTATTGAGCTCACAAAAGATGAGTATGCCTTTTTCAAGGAATTGGCAACAGCAAAGGACCTGAGAATTATTGTTCATCCCTTCTAACCTGAATGTCATTAACACCATGAGCAGTATACCTCGAAAACTCTCGAGTTTGGCAAAAAGACTAGGGAACATGGCAAAAAGCAGAAAATAAAAACCAAGCATAAAAGGGAAGAGAGAAGAGGATGCCACTTGGCCAAAACAAAATCTATCTTTGGAAAATCAAAGTAACGGCCGAAGAATAGATATATCGGCCGCAACATCGATTCTTCAACCGAATATCGATTCTTTGGCCGGTACTTCATTTCACACAGATTACTACCTATCAGTAAATACTTCAAAAAGCCATGTTCTGACTTTCGCATGCATTTATGGGCACAAACTCATTTCATGAACAAAAGTTTAATTACAAAATTCCCGCTGTGGTTGCTTTTACTATACAATTTCTGCTTGCCTCTTTTGCTAACTATGAACAGGAAAAGAAAATCCTAAAAGCTAGTCATGACGGCGCCTCCGAGATGGCCTCTGAGATGAAGATAGGGACTGCTCACTAGCTCCCATACTCTCCCCACTAGCAGCTGGAACACGCGCAGCCTCAAGCTGTTACAAAAAGAGGATATAAGCACTCAGAATCAAGGAATAATACAAAGCAAATGGAATACATGGGAAAGGCCATACCTCAAGGATCCGACGGCGCTGCCTCCGAACCAAAGCCTCCACACTCTGATAAGCATGCGACCACTCCTGCACCACCTCAGCAGGCACCTATAAAAGCAAATCGAACATTGGAATGCCAGATACAAACAGGAAAACAAGTTCAAAAATAGGATGATACCTGTGTAACCCCAGCTGGCAGTGTATAAAGCTGGGTCGTGCAAGGAGTAGGGGCTAGGCGCTCCTCCTCCCCATCATTAGAATGGAAGGAAACGAAAGAAGGGGCCTGTGGCCAAACAGGAGCAACAGAAGGAGCTGCAATAGCTGGAGCCAAGAAAAGACGGTAGTACTCCATGTAGTCACCCACCTGGAGAAGCAAGCCTACCCAATCTCTGATCCGAGCGTCCTTCAAATTAGCCTTAGACATCAAAGAAGTAGACCTCATCGACGCTGGCGGAGAAGGAGAGACGAACTAAAGTGCCTCGGCGCGCGGGCGCCACTGGCTAGCTACCCAATCCCCTAAGTACCAGGTCCGACAGAATGGGCCCTCAAGCAAGCTACGAGTATGATCCAGAACCCTGGAATGTGCAAGAGGAGCATCCTCTGGTACGCCACCCCAAGGGTCAAACCATACCTGCAAAACAAAATCAAGTTAGCCACAACATAAGAATATGGAAACCGAAAGACAAAGAGCATACAAAAAAGGGAGGTACCTGATCAACCGTCAAACAGTCCAAAACCCGTCGCCACTCAGGAAGGCTCAAAACTAGTGACCATGGCTTCCGTTGCCCCACCAACCATCGCTCGTAGCGAGGTATACAGTCCGCATCTCCATGTCTAGTCTCAGGAGGAAACTGGAGAAGATGCTCGAAAGCCCAGAGCTGAAAAGCAAGATTAACCGAAACAAGTTCAATCCTAGGAGAAGTCAAAACAGCAAAGGAAGTAAAAGAGAAGGATATATACCTCCTGCACCCGATAGTGACCACCAAAGATGGGACTCTTGTCCCATGAACAAGCTCCAAGGTTGCCGTACAAAGTGGCCAAAGCAGACACTCCCCAGTTGTAACGACTCTTATTTTTGGTAAATAAAAATTTTGTTAAAAATTTGAATTTTATTTTAATTACTTGGATTTTTATTTTCAAAACCAAAAATCCGTCGTTGCTGTCTAATAAAAATCTCGAAAATTCTTTTACTACTCTTGGTTGGTTTATAATTCTTATTATCGGTCATGGTTAAATTAAAGCCTTGTAATTATGACTCTTGGCTAGAAATCATACTTAGCAAGTCTAGTTAGTTTTTAACCAACTAGTTAACCTAACGACCGTTTGACCTAATTACCATTTACTTCCTTGGGGAACCTTATGAACCTTTGACCTTTGAACCATTTGAACCCTTAACCCTAGACGAACCTTTTAGACCTTTTGAACCTTTTAGCTATTATCCTTTGGACGATAGATGTTAGGGTAATCTTTACCCATTGGACAATAGGGATTTGGATATTTATTCATTAAAGTACATTTCTAGATTTATTAAAGTACATGTATATAGTTTTATATGGTTATATGTTCACATGCATAAAAGAGTATATTTATTTATATTACTTTATTGCATTATCCTTTGCTGCATAAAAGTTAGGGATTTTATTATCCATTGGATAATAGGGTCAATCTTTCCAAAGTACTAGATCTATTATTTTATAAAATCTTAGATTTGCCCATAAAGATTTTATGATTAATTTACATACCAAAGTCTTAAAATATTGGATTTTCTTAGTACCTATAATCTAGTATTTTAATATGGAACATGTGCATAATTGAATTGTTTAATTAGAAAATCTTGCATGGTACCTTATTTCTTTTACCCATTGGTCAATAAATGTTAGGAGGATTATTATCCATTGGATAATAGAGTAAATCTTTCAAAAGTACTAAGGATTTATTTTCCCATGGGATTTTATGACTAATATATATGTTGTACATGTACCAAAATCTTAAAATACTCGATTTTCTAAAGTACTTATTTAATATTGTAATGGGAACATGTGCTTATTTGAATTGTTTATTAAGAAAATCTAGTATAGTACATTATTTTCTTTTATCCATTGGTTAATAACCGCTAGGAGAATCATTACCCATTGGACAATAGGTTAAAGTACTTGTCATTTTTACCCATTGGTTAATAACCGCTAGGAGAACCATTATCCATTGGACAATAGTTCATCTTGCCAACCAAGTACTAGGAAATAATTAAATAGTAGATTTTCCATGTGTTAATTGATTAAATTAGAGTTAGTACATTAGGTTATATTATATAAGTACCTAGTACTTTGAAAGCATGAATTAGTTTAATGGGAAGTTAGATTTGAAAGATCTAGTCAAGATTGGGAAGTACATACATATATATATATATATGTACTTGTATCTATATATATATATATATGTATATGTATATAATATTGTAGTACAACATGTGTGTAATTGATTTTTATAATGAGAAAATCCTATTTACTTGAAAGTAATAGATTTTCTAGTGTACTTATAAACCTTATTATATTTGTATACTTCCATAAGTACTTATAGATATATATATATATATATATAGTACATGGGAGAGAAAGAGAGAGAGAGAGAGAGGGAGAGAGAGAAAGAGAGGAAGAGAAAGAGGAAGGAGAGAGAGATTGTACCTTGATGATCTCCATTGTGCTTCCATTGTACTTTGAAAGCATACAATCTATGGGATTCTTCCTTGGCCAAGCAAAATCTATACTTCCAATGTACAACTTGTACATTTTCCATTTTTATACTTGACCAAATCCTCCTTTCTTCACTCAAATCTTCCATAATCCCATCCAAGGTACAAATCCATAGCCATGGAAGCCTAGTTCTAGGCTTGATCTTCCAAAAAAGCTTGATTTGGTGAGATAAAAAAATAGATATAGAGAGAGAGAGAGCATTCGGCTAGAGAGAGGGAGAAGGAGAGCCTTGCCTATAAATAGCAAGCTCATTTGTGCTTTGAACTCACACCTTCATTCCATTTTTCAACTTCTCTCTCTAGAAAGTTAGTGTTCTTGTTCTTGCTTAGTTCTTCTTTGTTCTTGAAGTTTCTCTCTAGTTCTTCAAGAAACTCTTCCATAGCCGCCACTAAACCACCACTCGACCACTTCCTCGATCCAAAAGTTTTAGTAGTAGTAGTCAAGACTTAGTTTCGAGAGAAACCTTTCTCTTTCGAAGCTACCGGAAGCCACCGTAAGCCGTTACTCTGCCCCATCGCCGACTTTCTTTTCGACGTACTTTCCGGAGCTTTTACTACTGCCAAGAAGAACGGTAGAGTTCTTCGAACCTACTTCCCCTAAGTATAGAAAGCTATATGTTTAGTATGAACTTGTTTTACGTAGTATACTTTTATCTTAAGAATAGTTGCATGATTTGTAGAATCTTTCTAATTTTGAATCCCTCGTCAATAAACATATGTTGTTTTAAATTTCCCACAAGAAAAGATTGAACGGATTTTGAAAGTATCAACGTGATTAGAAGTATTCGTAGTTTGACCTTTTAGAATGGTATGAGTATGTGTTTATTGTTGCATTACTTGAGCAAGTGTTAAGTAAGATAGAGTTGGATGATCTTGCTAGTTTAGTTTCAAGATTACTATGAATAAGTCATACTTGTTTGCGAAGTCCCGTCGCGGAGTCTATGCGTGAATACGAGACACAAAAACCGAGAAGTAAAAACATGACACTTAGGGTGTGGTTAACATGGATAAAAATATTTTTGAAACTACATAATGACCTAGTGTGAGATCATCATGTGGTGTGTGTGTGTGTGTGTCCAATGGGAACCCAGAGTAGCGGAACCATTGTGAGGGTGTGTGTGTCCAATGGGAACCCAGAGCAGCGGAACCATTGTGAGGGTGTGTGTGTCCAATGGGAACCCGGAGTGGCGGAACCATTGTGAGGTTGTGTGTATTCCCAAGGGAACCCGGAACGGCGGAACCATGGTGATGTATGGCTTGGTTATCCATGTAGAGGAGCCAATGCAAATTGTGTGCCAATGGGAACCCAGAGCGGCGGAACCGAGGTTGGGTGTGTTAAATGTGATTTTTGAAATGAAAAGTAAAATGGTGACACGGTCTACGAAACGCTGTGTAGGAGAAACTCTGATGACACAGACACTTACCCTAGATAAATAGTGAATGCGCATGTGTAATTGTTATGTGTTCTTACTTAAGCATGTTAAGTTTGGAAAATCGTAACTATATTATCTTTGACTTGTAAGTTAGGGGTTAGTGGGTTTTGGGTTACTCTATTAAGCTTCCAATCTCACGGTGTTATGTGACCCTAACATATTATGCTGGTGGCGACGCTGGTATAATGTGTCAAACCTTATAGATGAGCAAGGAGAACTGTACACCCTAGAGGCATTTGGAGCTGAGGAGCTTGCTAGGATGGAAGAAGAGACGGAGCTGCAGATAACCTTAGCTGTCCTTCCCTTTTGGGTAATATAAGTACTCCCTGAGGGGATTATGATGTAATAGTGAGCCAGACTCTACCTATTTTAACCAATAAAATGTTTATTTAACGTACCCAATTTTGGGGGCGTTATACCAGTCAAACTCCCGAATAGCTCCCAAGTGCTGCAGGGGAGCCAAAAACTGTGTATGCACTGAACCATCCATGTTGGCAAACAATGTTTGCCCAAGGAGGTAGAGAAGGAAAGCCGCATCAGCTGCTCAATGCTCACCTGAGTAAGAATCTCAGCCTTCATAAAAGTCTTACTGAGCCAAGAGACATCGACATGACCGTGTAAGTGAAGAGGTGGCACCTTGCCCAAGAACCACTCTAGAGCCCCTATCCGCTCCCAAAGCCTGGGATCAACTCGAAGGAAACTCCACCTACTCGGAGGCCAGTGAGCAATGAAAAGTCACCAGGAGTAATTGTCATCTCACTAGCAGAAGGAAAGTGAATGTGTTGGTGGTATCCCACCATCTCTCCACCAACGAGGTCATCAACGACCAATCAATCTTAGGAAGATTGAGGCCTAGAACAAACACCTCAAAGCCAGCAGCACGAACCAACTCTCGAGCCTGCTCAGGCAGCACCAGAAACCACTTATGCACCTCTTTGCCTCCACCACAAGCCTCCAATCTCCTATTCCTCTAAAGAATTCAATAAAAAGGGAGTTAATCTCATGATTGCATAAACAAACGAAAAAGCTAGGGGCATCAAATTAACATTTAAAAGCATGCATTGCCTAAACAGGGGGCACGATTATTTTTATTTTTAAAAAAAAAAAAAAAAAACAAATTCGACCCAACGTTGGGTCCTTCCTATTCGCACCCCTGGCTAAAAAGGATTCCATCCCGAGAACAAAATGCATGTTAAACAAATTAAAACTCCAAACTAAAGTAAACTTTTTACTTTTCAGGAAACTTACCGTAACGTTGAGAACGCTCAAGTGCTGCTCGGGCTCTCTACGGAATATCTCGGTCTCTGGGCCGCCAACGGGAGGGCGGTACTGCAAGAAACTGCCAAAGCCCAATCAACGCAAAAGGAGGACGTATGTAGCAGCGTCAAACACGCCGGGCTCCTCAATCGCCTCCTCATCCGACGAAGGATACTCGCACCTACATGGAGGGTGTGAAGAAGGGCCCACGATGTCCGGAGGTAGCGTAGCCATCGCAAGAAAAGTAAACCAAAGAGCTGGGAACAAAGGCGGTCGGAGGTAACCACAGCGACAGCGACGGTGGGTGGAGATAATGGCTGCCAACGGTGAGGTGGTGGCCGGACGACGGTGATGGATGACGGAGGACGGTGGCCAAACAGTGGTGGTCATCAGAGGTGAACGGACGAGAGGAACGGGCGAGAAGAATAAAAGAGGAGGAGAAAAGATTAAATGGACCGTGAGATCGATTAAACCGAACTTAAATCGATTTTCTAACTTTTGGCCCCTTAATCGGTTCCCCTCAGCAACATCAAATTTTGCTCAATGCACTAAACTCAAGCCATTATGAATTCTGGGTCCTTGCCCAACAGAATAGCCTTGGGGGCACCCCGGGCAAAAACAACGTGATCAGAACTCACCTTGGGGGCACTCCCGAGCATGAAAAACGTCAAAGTTATCTTTCAACAACAGTAAAATCACCGGATGCTGGTTACTTGACCACTAAGCATTATCAAAACCAAGCTTTTGCTCCGTGTTCACTATTGTCAAATCACTCAGCAACTCTATGACTTTGTGCACAAATCGCTCGACAACACCACGCTCCTAGCACCAGCAGCAGCTCTATAGCACCATGTGCTTATCACCTCAACAACTCTACGCCTCCCAGCGGCTCCACACCCATATTCACCATCTCATCAGCATCGTAAGCTCGTCATCGCCACATCAAAAGTTACTCAACGGCTCTAAACCCACTACTCAGCAGGCTCTAAGCCATTCAGCAGCTCTATGCCCTCAACCATTCCAAATGGCCCTACACTCACGCAACTCCAAGCTCACAGTCACTCAACAGGTCCAAACTCAAGCCCTGTGCTCACCATCAGTAGCTCTACGCTCGCCCAGTAGCCCTGTGCCCAAGTTATTCAACGGCTTCACGCCCGTATTCATTACCAGCAACTCTATACTCAAGCTACACAACAGCTCCGTAGCTTCATCTACTACAGCAAGCTCCAAGCTCATCACTATCAAGCGACCCATGCTTACCCCGACGGCTCTGCACCTGTCAACTCAGCGGCTCTACGCCCATCTGTCAAATGGGCTCCTCGCCCATCAAGCAGGCTCCATGCCCGTATCCATCAACTCAACAGTTCTGCGGCTCCAAACCTGTTGAGCAGCAGTTCAAAGCTTAAATAGCAACCCTTTTAGCAGCTTTACGCTCATCAACTTAGCGGCTCTATGCCCATATTCAACCAACTCAGCAGCTCTAAGCCCCCTATCTCAACTGGCTCTACACCGTAATAACTATCTCAGTAGGCTCTACGCCGCCCCAATCAAGACTTCATCAATTCTCAAGCTCTACGTTTGAATGCTCAAAATCTAACATTTTGAATGCTCGAAGCTCTTCGAATGCCCAACCACTGTGTACTGGATGCTCAAGTTCTACAGTTGAATGCTCAAGCTCTATGCTTGGATGCCCAACCACTGCGTACTCGATGCTCAAAGCCTGTACTTTGAATGTGTCACGCCCCCTCGATTTTCAACATAAAGTATAAAGATTTCTGAATAACAATTCCTCGCAATAATACAGATAATACCCCAAAATCAAGGTTCATTCCCATGATTGCAACTTAGATTCAAAGTTTCTTATCAAGCTTGAAGACTCAAATAACATAATAGAAAAGAAAATTTAGGGTTTACAGTCCTCCATGATCAAAAGATTGTCGTAATAGTAGTCAATATTACATTCCCAGAGAGTTTTACAAAATGATGCCAAAGTAATTTCTCATATCAGCTTTCAAAAGGGATGATGCCAAAATGCACGCCAAGCACTCCGTGTCACTATCTCCGAGTGTACCTGAAAGAAGGATAGGGTTGAGCAAAACACGTGGCCAGTAGAGAGTTCTATGCTCAAACTATATGAAAATGAAATGAGTCATGCATCATGAATGAATGAGTGAATATTGATGGAAACGCCCAAAGTACGAATGAATACCACTGAATTATACTCTTGGATCGAAGGATCCTGGACTTCACCAGAAAGTCACTAACCGTTCACTCCTCAGAGTAGATACATCAATAAGCTCACGTTAATCCACTTTAGTCTCTAACCAATTCCGAATCATTTTATTAACCTTCATACGATACTACTGTCTTCCTCGAGTCTACAATAATCATTATTCAATCCCTTCATTACAGAATCTTTCTTTTCTTTTAATCAGATCTATTCCTTCAATGAACACTAGGGTCACCTCGGGTCTAGTTCCCTCGAGCGCAGGGTCACCTCGAGTCTATTCCCTTGATAATAATAGCTTGGGGTCACCTTGGGTCTATCTCCTCGAGCGTAGGATCATCCCGAGTCTTTTCCCTCAACAATAACAATCATTCGGGTCACCTCGGGTCTATTCCCTCGAGCGTAGGGTCACCCCGAGTCTATTCCCTCAATAATAACAATCATTGGTTAGCGGAAACGCACATCGCTTAACCGACCCTCCACCATTTCATAATCAACTTTATCATCCATCTATCGGTTGTACCACAATTGTTCAACCAACCATTATACACATCTACAAACACATATGCTCATGCCTATTCGTTAATTAACATACCCGCGTCGCACATGACGTACGAAACTCATTTATATACAATCCTACAATACTCTATCCTTTGGTTATCCGCATTCATTCAACTTCCATTTCACGAACATCCAAGCACTCAATCGAATCCAAAAATCATTCAATCAATCACATGGCGTTACAAGGCCAACAATCAACCATATCGCTTATAGAATAATACACATGTCCTCACCATACCTCCAATTATATCCCCGCACCTATGCACCATGCTACTTACAAGCGGTTTCCAAGGTAGCCGACCCACTAACTCCTATGCTTGAATCCCATAACAAGTGTACCAAGGACGATCGAGAGGTTCAAAGAGTTGTGAAGATACAACTTACTACCTTACCCTTAAAGTCATTATGCCGCTCCCATCTACCGTATATGCCCACCACGATATTCGAACAACCTACGGCACTCATAAACATTCTACGATACGCTCTCGTTGTGTCCGTAAGGTTTCAAAATCCCTTAACCGTCATGTTTGTACGATTCAAACCCAACTTTAATACATGAAGCGATTTTCGTAGATTATGTCCAAACGAGCTCTAGAGTCATGGGAATGTTCAACGAGGTCTTCGAATACAAGTAATCAAGTTAGGGATCATTTGGAAAGTGTTTGAATGGGTTGGAAGTGATTGGAAACCAAAACGGTGAAAAATGAAGCAAAACAGTGAAAGCTGAAGATAAGCAATAGGTATCGATACCTAACACAAAGGTATCAATACCTTTTGGTCAAAAATGGTTCCAGACGCAAGGGTATCGATAATAATGTCAAATGGTATCGATAACAAGTGATTTTCTGGGTTTTGGAACACAAAGGTATCGATAACAAAGGCAATGGTATCGATAACAAAGGCTGTTCGAGCAGATTTTCTGCGGACAGAGATGGGTTTTTCAGCCACAACGACATCAACAACAATAGCCACAATCAAAGGCAAGAATCAAGCTACAAGAAACAAGTCATTTACATATATTGAGAGTTTGCACCCCCTACCTCAAGATTTAAGAGCGAAATCGAAAGATTTTCCACGCCTTAGCTCCAAACTTCGGATTCAAACGGAATGCACCTCCTCCGAGCTCAAACCGACGGAATACGAACTGAAATATGTGAAGGGAGGAAGGATTGGAGGTTGGGTTTTGTGGGTTTTGGGTTGATTTTGTGGGAGAGTGAGTGAGAGAGAGTGAGAGCCGAGAGATGAGGGAGAAGTCGGGAGATGAGAGAGATGAAGGAGATAGGATTTTAATCCCCTACACACACACACCTTATTTTATATACTCACACACACAACTCACACTTACACTCCCTCCACTAACAATCCTCTCATATTAACCCTAAAATCAAATAAACTTAACAATTTCCATATTTTCCTTAAATTTCTAATTTTAATAAACCTTTTTAAAAAATTTGAAATTTACAGGTCCTTACAGAATGCTCGGATTCTGCCGTCCAAATGCTCGAGCTCTATGCTCTGAATGCTCAAGTCCAGAACTTGATAGAAGCTCTATGCTTAAATCAAACACACACGCACGGGCCCGTGCACATTTGCATCAATTGCATCATCATATCACATCGAGTCTGCATCATCATATCTGTTCCCATCTAACCACCATCATCATATACACATTCTGCATATCTCTCTTATTCATGAAACAGGTCAATCATGCAATCAACCGGCTCTATGCCTCGGTTTTTATTGATCGGTCCAGAACCTCGATCCTTTGGCTCCATGCCAAAATTTATGATGACAAAGCTCCATTCACAGACCATCAGAATGCAACCAGCTCAGCGCTCCGGTTCTATCTCTCAGGCTCTCGCCTTATGACTACAAGCAGCTCAGCGCTCCAGTTTTGTCTCTCAGGCTCTCGCCTTATGACTACGACCAGCTCAGCGCTCCAGTTTTATCTCTCCAGGCTATCGCCTTATGATCAACACCAGCTCCGCGCTTCGGTTCCATCAAGCTTAAAAGCTATGACCTTATGACTAAAACCAGCTCCGCGCCTCGGTTTCTTCATTCCAATGCTCCGTGCTCCAATTACTGGCCCTGTGCCTCCTATATCTCAAGAAATGGCATCCAACTTGTCTACGGAAGATGGCTTGGGTTCCACCCCATATCTCAAAATCGGCGTCCAATTCATCCCCAACAGATGGCTTGGATTCCACCCCAATTACATCAATTCCTTCCAGCTCATTCGCAAGGATAGGCTACTCTACCGAGTTTCCCTCATTTAAAGTCAGGATGATCAAGAAAAGTAAACACACCTGCCGTGTACTGATCTACCCCAAAATACTAAGGACTCTCTCCGCAAAAATATCCCCGGCAGCCCCACTCTCCTTCAACTACTCTCCGCCAAATCCTGGCTTAGACTAGGTACGTCACACTACGGCTTTTAAAGCCCGAAGGTACGTCTTCTGTCTCCTACCCTCCAAACTTTTTCTTTTTTTTACTGCCCCCCGAACTACCGTTGGTCTGAATTTCCCCTGTGGAATACGTAGGCAGCCTCTCGGCTCGACCATAACAAAAACCTTTTTTCAAAAACCCTTGGAATAGTGGTTGGACCAAATTGAGTTGCTTTTTATAGCTCTGACTCTTACTCAAACATGTCTCACGATCCACCTCCCCTGATGACTTTGCAATGTGGGACAAGACTTTGGAAGCCTTTGGGCTGCTGGCAATGGATGTAAGGTTTTTATGCTATCGATTGAGCCGACTCGGGAGTCTCTCATCAGAATCGAGAGAGGGATCAGTGAAGTATGCAGAAACAAGCATTGAGTAAGAGGGTGTGCAAAGGGAGATCAAAAGTTTTGACCTAAAGCTTTTGGGAATGAAACAAGAGAAGAGAAGGCTTAGTGATGAGATGGAGGATTTAAAGACAAAAGCCCTAAAGAATAAGTGTTTGTTCAGGAAAGAGGCAACTACCCCATGGTGGTGACTGATGAAAAAGTAGTTTATTAAAAGGGTAAGCTTCATGGGCTAGCCATTACTCTTATGTTAAATTACATGACTTTAGAGTAGTTTTAAATTATACTTAACTAAGTTAGGGAAATATTGGCTTTGCAATAGCTTTAAAAACTCTACAACTGCTTCTTAAAACTAGTCTAAGGTCATGTAATTTATTTTAATAGAAAGGTAATGGCTAGCCCTTGTACAAAAAGCTTACCGTTGTAATAAACTACTTTCCCATTGGTCATCACCATGGGGTAGTTGCCTCTTTCTTGAACAACCACTCATTCTTCTAGGCTTTCGCCTTCAAATCCTCCATCTCATCATCAAGTTTTCTCCTCTATTGTTTCATTCCCAAAAGCTTTAGTTCAAGACTTTTGATCTCCCTTTGCACACCCTCCCGCTCAATGCTTATTTCTGCGTACTTCTTTGATCCCTCTCTTAATTCTAACAAGAGAGTCACGAGTCGGCTCAACCGATCACAGAAAAATCTTAACATCCATTCCCAGCAACCCAAAGGCTTCCAAAGTCTTGTCCCACATTGCAAAGTCATTCGGGGAGGTGGAAATCTAGGAAGCTCTAATTGCATCAGTAATATTTAACGGTCTCTGATATGATTTCGCCTACCATATTATTATTGATAAGGCCCTTGTGGATGTTTTATCTGTAGAGACCAGTATAATTTTAATTGTTGAAATTATTATTAATTGCCTAATTGGGAAAAATATGGTTTATTGGGAGGTTAATTGAATTGAGGACTGAAGTGAAAGAATAGAGAATTGAGGGAGTATGGGTGTAATAAAAAGATATAAGGATATAAATTGGGGTGTGTGAGGAGTAGGAGATTATTTTCATCTCCCATCTCTCTCTCATCCGGTCTCTCCCTCCATCCTCCGACCTCTCTCTCTCTCTCTCTCTCTCTCTCTCTCTCTTGCTCTCTCTCACAAAACTCCACTTCATCTCCCAAAATCTTCAAGAACTAACCTCAGTCCGGCCTTCCATTCACATTCTTGAGCTCGGAGATCTTTGGGTCAAGCTTGAATCGAAGTTTCAAAGTTCAAAGAGGCTAGTGTTCGCTCAATCACTTAAATCTCGGCCATTGTTGTGAGGTAGGGACTTCTTTACCTCCTCTATGTGTTTATGTGTTGATTTGGTGTAGATTCGTGCCTTGGATTGGTGGATTTTGATTGTTGTACATGCCTTGAAAATATGTAGAAATCGCTACCCGAAGCCCCATGGTATCGATACAGTTTTTGTGTCGTATCGATACCACAAGCTTATCTTTTTGGACCATTAATATTGTATCGATACAGTTTTTGGGCGTATTGATACCACAACCTTAACTCCAGTTTTGCTCCTGTTGTTCCTCCTCGATTGTTTTGATCCCCGATCACTTCTAAACCCTCTTGAACACCTCTTAACCTATCATAAGCTTGTCTAATTGACTTCCTTTGATTATTCGATACTATCCTCGTTCCGTTGGTCTTCCGTTAGTGAGGAATGAATAAGGAATCACTTGGTTAAAACGTCGTTAAGTGCATTTTCGTTGATTGTTGGTACTTGTGATTGTTCATGGCGCAATCATGATAGCATTGGCATATTGTGTGATGTTTCATTTACGAATGTGATCATGGGGGAGTCATAGCTTGCATATTGTATGAGAAAGTAGTTGAATGGGTCGGAAGTTGGTGTAGGGAGTCTTGTAACGCAAGGGGTGGTAATACGGAGACTTAGACGGGTTTCGTAACGCAAGGGGTGGTAATACGGTAACCCGAGTCGTTAGGGATCACTGTGCCGCAAGGGGTGGTAACACGGTAATCCTCGTAGTGTTATACGGTAACGCAAGGGGTGGAAATACCGATGGTGGGAATTTGGATAGCGAGTCGTGTTGAGATGGTAAAGGGCACGAGTCTTGTGAATCGTATGGCGTTGTGATAATGGCACATCTTTGAGCAATTGTAATGAATGTTGATACACCTAAGAGTTCATGGTTATCTTGTGATTGAACTACATCTCCTTGTCATCTCGTCTTTGCACTTGACTTCATATTTATACATAAAATTGATAAAGATTTTCCTACTGGGCTAGTGTAGCTCAACCTAATCTTTCTTTCATGTTTAAATGCTGGACAGTAACTTGCATTCTATGTGTACTTGGAAGTGAAAAGGCCTTTTTGGAAGCTACCATCATTAGTTTCTTAATCATCTTTGTAATCGACTTTCTATTGATAAAGATGGGTTTGGAACTGTTTATTCAAGAATTTTCCTCTGGCTAAATCATTTGTAATTTAACTACTCGTTCGTGCTTGTACTTAAGCTTATTTGGGGCCGGAGTGCCAATGTTGTATATCTTGAAACTTGAGGACTTGATTTGTAAATTAAACAGGTGGAAGACTCTTTTGGGTATTATCTATGATATGCGAGAGACTTTTATTAAAAATGGAATATTTATTTATGTTAAAAATCGAAGGCGTGACATTATCTCTGGTTGTAGCAAAGATAGTAGTACTTAGTTCGTACATGTGTCGCGAGCTAATCAATAGTTATACCATTCACAATAATGTGAAGTCTTCGATTTCTAGAACATATCCGAAAAATTTGGAACCTTCTGTTGTGTTTGTGGAGTGAATATTGTACCAATCAGGTTGGGATTCATCATCTAGTTCAAGCCTTGGACGCTTTTTCTCTTCCTTCTCACATGTTTCGCTATTCTTCTCTGCATAAGATCCTTTTCGGAATCAATATTGAAGCGTTTTACAGAAACTTTCAAAAAATGTAGCTTAAGAGGGTCATTAAGAAAAATACTGGAGCAAAATGGAGGATCACTACTAACAAAAACTAGTGTTTTTTGCACAAGCAACTGAATTTGGAAGGATGAAGGCATTGGCTATCTCAAAATTCTTTGTTCTCACTATGTGCTCCTATAAAAGTTAGTCGGGGATAGATCGCAATCAAGCGAAAATTCAAGCTAAAAATAAAATACAACTCCGCTGGCTTAAATAGGCAGGGAAGATGAGCACGTATGTAAATATTGCTGAAAAGAGAAAATCTAGTAAGAATAACTTGATCTGAAAAGTGTTTGGACTAGAATTTATCAAAATCTCCATTCATTACCCTTTTCTTCTATGTTAATTGATTAAAATGAGAAAAAAATGGTGCAAAAGGAAGAACTTCTGAACCATACAAGTTTGTTTATATTACTTACCTGTGTCCTACTAAAATCCACCAATTTTAGAATACTCCTACTTTTTTCTCTTTTTCCTATACTTCTTAGGTGAAGGACACTTATCTGAAATATCGCCAGTAGGCAGTAGCTATCTATAACAGAGTTAAATTACAATTAGATTCACCAAGCCCACTGATTTTTGGTTTGTCAACAATCCCAAAACGAATTCGTTGTAATTGTGGTATGTAGCTTTGAAATAGATGATGACTAAAATGAAGTTTAGAACACACCGAAATAATAGTAGTGTAATTGGATTACGTTGAATTTGATAAGGCTAAGTGATAAGCACCCGATAATGTAACGAAGGATGCGCTAGTATTTAGATTTAGTTAATTTTATAGCTTAAATTAGTTGTTTTAATTGCTTTTTGCTCGAGTGGTATTTTGGTTTTGTTTTGTAGGAAATCGCCTAATAACGGAGTATTAAGGCCCGACGGTGCCAAACGCCAAAACAAAGCAGAGGCCAAGGCGTGGCCAAGGCAAAGCAAAGCAGAGGCCAAGGCGTGGCCAAGGCATGGCCATAAGGCCTTCAGTACCGCTACCTTGCCAACCTTCCCATCGGTACCGAGCCATTTCCCAGCACCAGCCTTAAGCCATTCGGTACCGATGGCTTGTGTTTCATTCAATCAGTACCGAGCCCTTATGAAGACAGGAGCCTAAGGCCTTCTCCATCGGTATCGAGGGCTTTAGGAGGGGATTTTTGGATCTCGTGGGGAATATTCTATGCACAAACTTGAGGACTATAAATACCCGTGAAGTCACTGTACCAAACAAGTAGCAATCAGATTTAAGTACGTTTTTTTGAATCAAAATTAGATTTCTCTTAGCTTGTTGCTTACTCATTTAGTGTTCTTGAGTGTTCTCATTTCTAACTTTCACTTTTTTATTTTCTGCACTTGTTAGTTAGTTTTTGGTACTCTAGCCTTTATTAAAGTTGTTTATTGTCTCCCGATCTATCTTTCTATCTAATTTTCTTCTAGTGTTGTGTTTTCAATTATGCTAAGTAGATTTTTGCTTGCTCTTATCTTCATAGATATGTGTGAGTAGTTTTCCAAGGTTGGGTCATGGGGTGATTAGCACCTCATGGCTTGAGTAAAATTGCATTTTTCACCATAAAGCTTGAATCTTTGGTTCGGAAATTGATGTGAGGCTTGGATTTGTATGTCAAATTACTAATGTGTTAACCTCCTTGATCATGTGTAGGTAAGAGCATCGCCTACTTACCACACATGATGCTTGGAGCTCTATCGCTCGAGGCGTATTTGGGTGAAAAATGTAATTTCGCTTGAGTCGTGGGTGCTGGTGATTCCTAGACCTAACCTGCTTTTTATCCTAGTTTATTCGCTTTTAATTTAGCCTTTTTACTTTCCACCGCAAAGCAAAACAAAGTTGGCTATCTTAAGGCCGAAAACCTGTGCTTACTCCTACAAATCCAACAATATTAATTATTCCCTTGGGTACGATCCCGGTCTTCCGAATTATTATGCTTCAATTGGACGCTTATACCCTATGCTTGGGGTGATCTTATTGGATATATCGACGAACAAAGCATTTTTGGCACCGTTGCGGGGGATTTCTTATTATGGCTTTTCTCGGAGGTTTAACAAACCATTGTCAGTATCCCGCTTCTTTCTTTTAGTAGTTTAGTATTAATAGTTGTTTAGTAGTTTATTTGCTTATAGGTCGTACTTAGCTTGGTGGATACCTCTAACCTGGTCTTATGCCAAAATTGAGGTATAACGAAGCCCGGTTAAGTGTTGAGCTATTTAGTTCATTAGTCAGTTAGTATTTCTTGCTTTATTTGATTGCATTACTGAGCCGAGGTGGTGGCATAACCCTTCGCATATTCTGTTTGCTGAGTTAAGGTGGCGGTCTAGCCCCTCCAGTCTGTTAGTTTGTTGGTAGTTAGTTAGTTAGTTGGTAGATTTTGCTTGTGTATGTCCGTTGTGTACCGAAGCCCAATTTCCAATAGGCTTCATTGTTCTTTGTCTCCGCCAAGAATCCGTAGCGTTGTCAGGGCATATCCTACCCACTCTCCGCCTCATAGATATAATCGAAATCGCATTCGCAAAGGCCCAATGGCCGACGAAGCTCCAGTTCGTACTCTTCGTGATTATCTGAATCCAGAAAGGGCTCCACAAGTATCGCCTATCGTTATTCTGGTTCCGACAGCTGGGAACACGTTTGAATTCAAGGCCGAGTATCTTCGGATTATTCCAGAGTTTTGGGGGCGAGAATTGGAGGATCCTTACTTGCATATCCGGGAGTTCGAAAACATCTTGCATTCCTTTGTTACAGTTCCGGGGCAACTTGACCAAGCTCGCTTGAAGTTATTTCCTTTCACTCTCAAGGACAAAGCGAAACAGTGGTTCAATTCTCTCAAACCTCAATCGTTGCGCAAATGGGGAGCAGTTCAGGATGCTTTTACTACGAAGTTCTTTCTAGTGAGCAGGACGAAGTTACTTATTGATCAGATTCAAAGTTTCAAGCAGAGGGATGGGGAGACTAATCACAAGTATTGGGAGCGCTACATGGGATTGCTTATGTCGGTTCCTCGCCAAAACTTCTCATTGTATCTTCGAGTGAACTATTTCTACACAGGTTGCCCTCAGGAGAGCAAACAGCTTCTAGATACTATGGGAGGAGGTGATTTTCTGGGAAAGACTCTGGAGGATAATTGGGATTTCTATGAGACACTGCTATCAATGAGCAACAAACTCAGATGATGAATGATATCAAGAATCAATTGGGTAAATTGAAAACAACTATGGGGTGTTACAACAAGAGAGGGGGAAATTCCCAACACAGTCTCAACCTAATCCGCAAATGACTTCCACTCTGACTTCTCAAGGAGATCACTTTGCTAGCTCTTCGGTGATTTTCCCCGAGCAAGCAAAAGCCATTATTTCTCTTCGAAGTGGGAAGATCGTGGATAATCAAGTGGAGATGCCTCCGGAGCCTACTATGTTGCCTTCTTCCATTGATCATACAGTTCCAACACCAAGCCTTGGGGAATCTCCCAAGGATGCAAGCAAGGAGGATTCAGAAGACAAGGAGAATGAAAAGGGTAAGAAGAAGGAAAGTGTATCGGACCCTCGAGTTGTTTCAACACCGGCACCTTATCCTCACCGCTTAAAGGCTTTGGCGAAATCGAATCTCAACGCGGAGTTGCATGAGCTGTTCAATCAAGTCAAGATCAACATTCCCCTTATGGATGCCATCAAGCAGATTCCGTCTTATGCTATGCTTCTCAAGGATCTATGCACTCGAAAGCAGAAATTGAATGTCCAAAAGAAGATCTTTCTGACCGAACAAGTGAGCTCCATCATTTAGACAAACATCGCACCGAAGTTCAAAGATCCGGGGAGTCCTACTATTGCAATTACCATTGGAGGAAAGCGTATCGAACAAGCTTTGCTAGATCTTGGTGCAAGTGTCAATCTGCTCCCATTTTCTGTCTATCAAGAGCTTGGGTTGGGGGTGAAGAAGCCTACTCGAGTCACTCTTCAGTTAGCTGATCGAAGCATTCGTACTCCGAGAGGGGTGGTGGGAGGATGTTCTAGTACAAGTTGGTCAATTTATTTATCTGGTGGACTTTGTGATTCTCGATACAAATCCGACTGATTCTTGTGCTGCTTCAACTCTGGTGATCTTTGGGAGACCTATCTTGGCCACAGCAGATGCAAATATCAACTGTAGAAATGGATTGCTCAACATGACTTTTGGTAATATGAAGATGGAAGTTAATGTTTTCAATATAGGCAGTCAAATGGGGGATGATGAGAATGTGAACGAGGTGAGCTTTATTGACAGTCTTGTAGAGGAACATGTAGATGAGTTGCTGTATAGTGATCCTTTGGAAGTTGCCCTTACAACTGAAGAAGCTGACTTTCTTCAATCTTCAGAAGTAAGCTATTTGCACTCTTTGCCTGATGGGGAAGATAAAGCTTGTGCTATGAATGCTTGGACCCCACAGTTTGATGAATTTGAGGAGATACCACCTATCGAGAAGAAGGCTCTTCCCTCTAGTGTTGAGCCACCAAAACTGGAATTGAAAGTCTTGCCCGACACAATGAAGTATGCCTTCCTTGGAGAAAACGAGACCTATCCCGTGGTGATATCCTCTTCTCTTGGGAATCTCCAAGAGGAAGAGTTGATTAAGTTGTTGAAGAAGCACATGAAGGCCATTGGATGGACAGTTACAGATACCAAGGGAATTGATGCCACTCTTTGCTCACACCATATCGCTTTGGAGGATAATGTCAAGCCTTCTCAACAACCCCAACGCCGCTTGAACCCAATCATGAAGGATGTTGTCCGCGCTGAAGTTTTGAAGTTACTGGATGTTCGGATAATCTACCCTATCGCTGATAGCAAGTGGGTGAGTCCAATTCTGGTTGTACCAAAGAAATCCGGGGTGACCGTTGTACGTAACGAGGAGAATAAGCTTGTACCCACTCGAGTTCAGACGGGATGGAGAGTATGTATCGATTATCGGAAACTTAATGCAAGCACCAGAAAGGATCACTTTCCATTGCCATTTATCGATCAAATTCTTGAAAGGATAGCTGGGCACGCATTCTACTGCTTTTTGGATGGATATTCCAGGCATAATCAGATCGAGGTTGCGTTAGAAGATCAAGAAAAGACCACGTTCACTTGTCCCTTTGGAACATTTGCCTATCGCCGGATGCCCTTTGGTCTATGCAATGCTCCAGGGACGTTTTCACGATGTATGATGGGTATTTCCAGTGACATGATGGAAAAGATCGTAGAAGTTTTCATGGATGATTTCTCAGTTTTAGGCGACTCGTTCGAGTCATGTTTGGCCAATCTCGAGAAAGTTTTGACGAGATGTGAAGAAAAGAATATGGTACTCAATTGGGAAAAATGTCATTTTATGGTCACTCAAGGGACTGTTTTGGGGCACATCATTTCTGCAGATGGTATCGCGGTAGATAAGGCAAAGATCGATCTCATTTCCAATCTCCCGACTCCAAAATGTGTGAAGGATATCCGTTCATTTCTCGGGCATGCCGGATTCTATTGCCGATTCATCAAAGACTTTAGTGCTATCTCACAGCCCCTATGCCATCTTCTTGCCAAGGACGTTCCATTTGAGTGGACTCCCGCATGTGAGCAAGCGTTTGTTAATTTGAAAGCTAGTCTCACCTCTCCCCCGATTGTGCAACCGCTGGATTGGAGCCTCCCTTTTGAGCTTATGTGTGATGCGAGCGACTATGCCCTAAGAGCTGTTTTGGGTAAAGGAAAGACAAGCATCCGTACGTGATTCATTATGCAAGCAAGACTCTGAATGATGCTCAAGTCAATTACACTACCACAGAAAAAGAGTTACTTGCAGTGGTTTTTGCTCTTGATAAGTTTCGCTCGTACTTGATTGGCGGCACTCCTATTATTGTGTTCATGGACCACTCCGCTCTCAAGTACTTACTCACCAAGCAAGATGCCAAAGCCCGGTTGATTCGATGGATTCTACTTCTTTACGAGTTCAATTTGACCATTAAGGATAAGAAGGGTGTCGAGAATGTGGTAGCTAAACACTTATCAAGGTTACAGTTTGAGGATCCTGCTCTGAACCTTCCTATCGTGGACACGTTCCCGGATGAACAATTGCTGGCCGTTTCGAGTACCCCATGGTTCGCCAACATAGTGAATTATTTGGCTACGGGACTCTTACCACCGCATTGGTCTCCTCAAGAATGTCGTCGGTTCCTTCATGAAGTATGGATGTTCTCCTATGACGACCCCTACTTGTTCAAGTATTGCCAAGATTAGATAGTGCGCCGTTGCGTGCCGGATTAGATAGTCCGCCAAGGTGTTGCAGTGTGGATTCTATTGGCCAACGTTGCATAAGGATGCTTACCACTTTTGCGTTGCTTATGAACGTTGTCAGAAGCTTGGAAGCGTGACTCAGAAAGATGAGATGCCTCTCACTAACATCCTTGTAGTTGAGATCTTCGACTGTTGGGGGGATAGACTTTATGGGACCGTTTCATGTTTCCTTCGGCAATCTGTACATCCTATTGGCAGTTGATTATGTTTCAAAGTGGGTAGAAGCTGTTGCAACGTGAACAAATGATGCCAAGGTGGTGGTGGAAATTCTCAAGGATAATATTCTTTCACGGTTTGGGATGCCAAGAGCGATCATAGGTGACCAAGGCACCCATTTTTGCAATCAAGCATTTGAAGCCTTGATGAAGAAGTATGGGATTACTCACAAAGTCTCCACTGCTTACCATCTGCAGACGAATGGGCAAGCAGAATTGGCAAATAGGGAAATCAAGCACATCTTGGAGAAGACAGTGAACCCTAACCAAAAGGATTGGAGTCTCAGATTGAATGATGCACTATGGGCTTATCGCACAGCATACAAGACCATTTTGGGAGCTTCACCATATCGTTTGGTTTATGGGAAAGCGTGCCATCTTTCGGTCGAGCTTGAGCATAAGGCATATTGGGCTATCAAATCATTAAATTATCGTTTACCGGCCGCTGGCAAGCACCAAAAGCTCCAACTCAATGAGCTTGAAAAGATTAGGAGAGATGCTTATGACAACACCACCATTTATAAAGCAACGGACAAGGCCTTCCACGACAAGTGAATTCACCGAAAAGACTTTGAGATTGGACAGAAGGTACTCTTATACAATTCTAAGCTTCATTTGTCTCCCGCTAAATTATGTTCTCGTTGGGCTGGTCCTTATGTTGTTGAGCATGTTTATCCTCATGGTGCTGTTGATGTTGTAAATCTTGTTAATGGTCAATCTTTTAAAGTGAATGGACAGAGGCTTAAACCATTCTCGACAGTTTCGAGGTTGGAGAGCTGGATGAGGAGTTGATCAATCCAGTTTACACGGTTGATTAGCTTGTTTCTTTATGTTTGCACTGGGAGCGAAAGCATAACCGCTGAACTTAACTGTTCGTCGGACCTGGCCCCCAGGTAGGGGGTACCCACCATTGACTTGGGTATATGTAGCTTCGTACGCCGCTACTAAAAGAAGGATCGTGTGCCCAGCTCTGGTTCGAAGGGCAAATTGTTTGATATCAGTGACATAGGGCTTTAATTAGCTTTTCTGATAGGAGTAATTCATAGTAAAACACTCACGTCTTCCAGATTAGTCCCAACGGGGGCGGTATAGATCCTTAGGTTAGGCGTTGGTATTCCCATGCTAATGCACTTGGCTCTATCTTGTTGCTTGCCTGGTTGCGATCTTAGGGGACGCTGGACTTCATTGTTTGGCAGAGTCTAGCTATGACTTTGACGCTCTGAGTTCTGATATCAAACCTGTCAATACTGTACATATTCATTTTTGTTTCTTGCTTAGTCATGTTTTGCTTAGTCATGCATGTTTTGTTTTGTTTTGTTTGGCATGTTTGTTATGTTTTCTTGCTTTCAATAAAGTCTTAGAGATGTTTCACATGAAAAGATTCACCAATGTGTTAGTGTAAAAAGGGCTTTCATTAGTTCTTCTGGGTAATAGTTTATCGGTAACGATCCATGCTCTCCGAATAGGCCCTTATCGGTGGCAACTTAGGTTTGTGGGTGAGGTGTGATATTGCCTGGAGTGCACGCTAGGTTGTATTCTATCTTGCTTTGTTTTGATCATAGGGGACGTTGGACTTAATTGTTTGGCGAGGTCGAGCGATAAATTTTATTACAGGCGCTAGCATAACACAACTTCGACGGTCTAGTATAGCCACCCATTTCATACCCCACCGATAAAGAATGGGAAGAAAAGTATGACACGTTTGATCGCGTGATGATCGGGTGGTGCATTGCATCTCATTCTGTCTTGCATGTTTACTTGTTCTTTGTTTTTGCTTTTTGTCTTCTGTCTTTTAATTTTGTTTGGGTTTGAAACCGGATAACACGGGCCGGTGTTTTTAATGTCATTTGGCTTGTGGAAAGTCGTTCTCTTAAGTCTTCTGCAGGGTTTATGTGCTACCACACTAGCCTTGATAGTTTGGATCTAAAGCCGGAGTGAGTGAGGCATTTAGGAGCCCTAAGCATGGGTGCGGCTATGTGCCGCGGTTATTAGTCCGATAAAGCTTTGGATATGGTCGTGTGTGACTAGCTGTGGTTCCGAATTGGCAGAACCCAAGGAGTAAACCCTGGAAGCATCTAATCTGGCTGGAACGAGACATTGGCATGAAATCCTCCAACTTGGTCAAGGTATTTAGGGGTTGACATTCCCTTTGGACGGTACATTCGTGCACTCTTTTCTCTCTTCGCTCTTGTTCTTCATGCTATGAGGGCATATCATCACTTTAAGTTGGGGGGAGCGGTTAGCTAATGTGCTATTTGCTTGCGTTTGCTTCATTTTCTGCGAAAGTTGAAAATTCAAAAACAATAAAAATTGAAAATCCAAAAAAATGAGAAAATTGAAAATTTTTAAAAAATAAATAAAGCTTTTTACTTGCAATTTTTCCTTTTGTCATGTTTTTAGTTTTTGTTCATGACTTGTTGCATGCTCAATAATTGTTAGTTGGTAAGAGTTCGTAGCAATCCTAAGAATTTTGTACTTCTCAATTTGCATGCTTAGTTGAAAATTGAACGGTTTAGGTTGTGGGTTAAGTTTTTGAGCAAGCTTTGGCCCATATCCCCATCTTTTCAATAAAATGCTCGTAGTTAGGTGAATAATTGCATGTCCATCTCTAATTGTGTTTAAATGTCGATTTTTAATCATTTTGGAATCTAAAGCGCACTTAGGGGAAGATACAAGGCATTCTTTGCATGATTATACCACAAATGACTCCCCTTGTCCTATTTTGCGTCCTATTATTTTCCCATCCTTTGCTTAACCTAGGTTACCGGTTGTTCGGAGGGATGTTGGGGTATATGTTCTTTGTTCAAAGGTATTTTTAGGGTGCTGGTGAAATGATTGGAAGCACTGGGGTTTAAATTGAACGAAAGGCAAAATGTCTGAGTTAACTGCTTCGGCATTGGTACTGTGGTTTATTTCCAATCGGTACCGAAGGGTCTCAGGGGATCAGTCAAACAGGGATAGCTGATCGGTATTGATGCATGGAATCTTCTCCATCGGGACCAAAATGGTTATTGCGTGGCAATGAAAGAAGCTCGGCATCGGTACCCAATGAACTTCTCCATCTGTATCGAGCCTCTACGGTTTAAAGCAGATCAGTCCAGTCCAGATTCAAACATCCAAACCCCTTTTCATCCTCTGCAACAACTGATTGTACCTCTTGTGGGCTACCACAGCCCCGGGTGGATATCGGGGCGGCCCATAAAAGAAACGCCACGTCTTTTAGAATCGATTTGAAAAATTTGAAGAGTCGCCACCCGGATTTGTGGTTCGCCATCCGAGAAACCGTTTTTGATTTGAAGATGATCGATTTGAATTGAAAACCAGAGATTCGTTGAGGGTTTAGAAGCCACGTTACGAGGGGGGAAGGGTTTTACGGCACCCCCCTCGCCCGATACGAGATCGGTCTCTACTCAATGTTTGTGGGATTTTTCGAAAACATTTTGTTTCATGAAAACAAGTGGCATGTATCCAGAAGTATGTTAAATAAAGGGGTGCATGCATGTGCATGTATACAGTGGATGACAAAATGACAAGGAAATATAAAATAACAGAAAGTTGGAACCCTGTCACTGGTTTCACTCTCGAGCGCTCAGAAGTGGAGTCGAGCGCTTGGGACCTCACTCCCGAGCGCTTGGAAGTGTTACATACTCAACCTGCAAACTTTGTTAGTACAACAAGATACAATACTAAAAATGTAAACAAGAATAATCTTAAGCATTTCACAGGCTCAACAGAGAGATTAGAAGACTGAGATTAGCTTGGTGGACTGAGAACAGACCCCATTCTTCCGGGCCATGTATCCCTGCCTTTTTTTTTTAAATAATTTAACAGTGGTTAGATGCAAAAAGGGGATGCATGCATGGACATCCAAGGGCAGTAGAAGGGCCAAATTGGAAGAAAGATGCACTGAAGTTGCATGCAGACACTCTCGAGCGCTTGGGAGTGATCCCGAGCGCTTGGGAGTGATCTGTACTCCAGAACTAGCTTCAACCAACCAATGCACTCATTTTGGTATTCTGGAACCACTGGATCTTGCATGTTTGAAGTATGAAAACTTTCCCTTTTAAATACTGAATATAACCCTTCTGCATGTTTTTAAATGGAAATAATATTGTTTATTTTTTTTTTCTGAAAAAGGGAGATCATATGTACCAACACACCTCCAAAGGACCCACATATTTGAAATCACATTTTACTACCCATGCATGTCCATTTAAACGCTTGAAAGAAGGAAAGCAATACTGGAGCCACTCTCGAGCACTCTAGAGTAGTCCCGAGTGCTCGGGACTGCCTCCAGTAAGCTGAACACAAAAAGCACGTTCATGCCCCTTTGCTCTTGTTTTTACACTAAGGTCATCCCACCACACTCCCAGTATTGAAGACTAGGGCGAGCTGGGACACCTCCTTCAGAAAGGAGTACAGCCCTGTTTTGTTTGTGCTTGACACTAAGGTAGAGAACTTCTACCTTTTAGGTTAGAACCTTGCTCCTTGGAAGATCTTTGAAAGATGAATGGGGAGAGAAAGATCAGAACTTGAAGATGATCTGAACCCCTTTGCCTGTTTTGGTACTTCGAGCTTGTGAATACTTTGCTTTCTTGAAATTTTGAAGGAGATAGAAGATGGCTCTGTTTGAACAGTCAAAGAAGTTTTTTTTTTTTTTTTTTTTAGAGAGAGAGCCTCCTCCTTTCTCCTACTGAAAACAGGCCCTTTTATAGAAAAACATACCATATGTTTAATTTGCAATGAAATGAAACCATTTTTCATTGGGGAGAAAGTCTTCTGGCCTGGATCTCTCTGACTGAGTCAGAGTCTTCTCTTGGTCCGAACGACCAGAATGATAGTTTGTATGTAAAGAAGGGGACCTTTTTCACCCATTGGGCAGCAAGGCAGTCTCGAGCGCTTGGGAGTAGTCTCGAGCGCTTGGGAGTAGTCCCGAGCACTCAGGACCTAACTCTCGAGCGCTCGAGAATGAGCCAGGTTAGTGGCTTTGGCAAATGATTTGGAGCGCTTGGGAGAATTCCTGGGCGCTTGAAACAGGTTTTGCACATATTATTTCCCTTTTCGAAGTCTTCCAAGGAGCATTGTCTTGACCGGACTAGGGCTTGTTTCAATCCAAATTCATCATTGGGGAGCCTCCGGGCCACAAATTAAGGAAATTCGAAATGTCCAAATTGGGGTGTCTACAGTTGGCCCTCTTTGGATGGCGCTCGGCGTCATGTCTGGACACGAGTGACATCCAAAGATTGAGACAGCCCAATTCGAGCCAAATCAAATCCTTAATTCAAAACACAAATGCAAGTGAAAACACCAACATTAAATGCATGAGGTCGCGACCTGTCGGACTGCCTACGTGCCCTCTTCTGCAGGGATCAGACCAGCGTATTTCTTCGGGGCGAATGCAAACATTTGTGATGCATGCAAGAAAAGGCTTCGACAAGGCATTGATGTAGGAAGAATCCACCTGCTGCGCGGTTTTGCCGGATAATGCAAGGATAAAAACGTAAAATCCACCTGTTGCTCGGTTTGGCGGACAAAACAAGGCTAAAAACGTAAAATCCACCTGTTGCTTGGTTCGGCGGATAAACAAGGGTAAGAACGGAAAATCCACCTGTTGCTCGGTTTGGCAAATAAAACAAGGGTAAGAACGTAAAATCCACCTGTTGCTCGGTTTGGCAGATAAAACGAGGGTAAGAACGTAAAATCCACCTGTTGCTCGGTTTGGCGGACAATACAAGGGTAAGAACGTAAAATCCACCTGTTGCTCGGTTTGGCAGATAAAACGAGGGTAAGAAGGTAAAATCCACCTGTTGCTCGGTTTGGCGGATAAAACGAGGATGAAATCGTAAAATCCACTTGTTGCTCGGTTTGGCGGACAATACAAGGGTGAAATCGTAAAATCCACCTGTTGCTCGGTTCGGCGGATAAACAAGGGTAAAATCGTAAAATCCACCTGTTGCTCGGTTCGACGGATAAACAAGGGTAAGAACGTAAAATCCACCTGTTGCTCGGTTTGGCGGACAATACAAGGGTAAGAACGTAAAATCCACCTGTTGCTCGGTTTGGCGAACAATACAAGGGTAAGAACGTAAAATCCACCTGTTGCTCGGTTTGGCGGACAATACAAGGGTAAGAACGTAAAATCCACCTGTTGCTCGGTTTGGCAGATAAAACGAGGGTAAGAAGGTAAAATCCACCTGTTGCTCGGTTTGGCGGACAATACAAGGGTAAGAACGTAAAATCCACCTGTTGCTCGGTTTGGCAGATAAAACGAGGGTAAGAAGGTAAAATCCACCTGTTGCTCGGTTTGGCGGACAATACAAGGGTAAGAACGTAAAATCCACCTGTTGCTCGGTTTGGCGGATAAAACAATGATAAGAACGTGTGATGCATGAGAAAAGATGATTTCAACAAGATAAATGCATGAAAAGGGGGGTCCACCTGTTGCTCTGTTTGGCGGATAAAACTAATATAAAAGCAGGACCTGCCTTGCAAGCCCGTTAGAATCGACACAATTGAACAATTCCCACCGACAACAAAATAGAATACCGTATAAGCGGAGCGCGAGTCGGAATACATATCATCGTCTGAAGTTGCCATTTAGAGCATCGCTCGACGCGAATGAAGTCAGGGCTGAGCTTGATTTTGTAAAAGGAAGGGGGGAGCTAAGCAAGCCTCGGAAGCAAGAAAAACACGGGACGACGGTGGGCTGGCCCGGAGGTTGAGGATAGATCTCAGCGCTCAGAACCACTCCCAAGCGATCGGGAGTGGTCTTGAGCGCTCGAGACCACAACTGGGGTCCACTACTCTGTTCACCCTCTTCGACTAATTTGGGGTAAAATCCCATTCTCGAGCGCTTGAGAACCAGAGCAGCCGTACAGGCGACGATTCTCGTACGAGCCTTTTCTCTCTCTCACTCGATCTCTTTCTCTCACTTTCATAGCCAATCTCTCCCTCTCGAACAAAACCCTAGTCAAACCGAACCCATCCTCACAGTCACGGATCGAATCGGAGATCTCGAGATCTCTTCGATCTGGCGATGGGCTGTCGTGTGCCAGGAGGTACGCGTTACGAGGAAAAAGAACACTTGGGAAGGAATAGGGCAAGCTATGGCGGGTGACGGCGATGGCAAGCTGCCCAGCCGCGAGGAGGCAGCGGCGGTGGTCGAGGCTGCGGCGGCAATGGAGGTGGACAGCAGCAGCGCTGTCACACCATCCAACGAGAGGGCTGCCGGGGAGGATATGGCTGCTGCGATTGAGGCTGGAGAGGGTCCGGAGGCCGCGGTGAGTGCCAGCGTAGACGTGGCGACAGTAGAGGGTGCGAGTGGTGATGAGGTCACGCGCGGAGGTGACGGTCAGCTGGCCAGGAGTGGTGGGGTTGATAGTGAGGCAGTGCGAGGAGGGGGTGGCGAGCTGGGGGAGGATGTTAGCGAGGAGGTAGTGATAGGCGGGCGCGTCGTCGCTACATCGGTGCTAAGGTCGACAGCGGTTGAGCCGAGGGTTGGTGACAGTGGGATCGGGGCTTCGCAGCCAGTCCCGCTTATGGAGGGAGACTTCTTGGACAGCGCGAGGCCACAGATATACTAGATGCCCTTGGTCTCGATGCCGGGATCAGAGAGGTGCTGAGGGGCGCTAGGACCCCGGAGGATCAGACATCAGCGCTGCTGTTAGGAGCGTTGCTCAGTGGTGCCGGGGCATCCGACACCGGAGGACTCGAAGTGGAGTCGGAGATGCAGGGCGCGGAGGATGTGGAGGCAGAGGAGGAGGTAATGATTGAGGAGCGGATTACGGCGGCGGCGGAGGCGAAGGCCTACTTGGCTAGGGCACGCCCTGGATTTGAGGCAGCGACTTACGCTCCACGCTTGCATCTCTTTGAGCCAACAGGGATGATCGGCTACGCTCCAGCCCGGGTAGACTATCCCGAGGACATGCTCCTCCGAGATCGAGCCTCCCACATCTCTTCTAGATGGACTACGGTGAGCTTCGACAACTTCGATTTTTAAGTTTCCGAATGATTGATTCCGTACTTGCTGATTAATTCCAAAATTGCTGATACTGATGCCATTTCTTTGTTCTGTTGAAACAGCGTACCACTGACGTATACGGCCACGGGGGCTCAGCTACCTCGCTGAAGTACTTCAAGGCACTATCCAAGAGAGTACGAGAGCTGGTGGTGGAGGCAGGCTTTGGACGATTTATCCAGCTGTTGACCTCAGTTAGAGTAGACCGCGCGGTGCTGACGGCGCTGACGGAGCGGCGGTGGGACACCACTAACACCTTCCACCTCCGCTTCAGGGAGATGACGGTGACTCCTCTGGACTTTGCGGCCATCACAGGGTTGAGGGTTGGAGGCGAGCCGATTCCCTACGACCAGAGTCTAGTGCTCGAGGACGAGGCTCTACGGTGGTTCCTCGGACGAGTCCCGCGTCACAGCGGCGGGTAGGCGGAGTACGGTCAGTTTGTGAGGTACTGGGATCTTGAGCCAGCGGATGATGTTGAGGCAGCTCATATGGCCAGAGCTTATCTTCTATACCTGTTCAGGGCTTCTCTATTTCCGAGCAGGCGTTCACGGGTTCACCTCAGCTATTTGGGAGGGTTAGCTGACCTCAGGCAGGCTGGGCGGTTCGACTGGGGCGGTGCTGCTCTGTGCACTTTGTACTGCTTCCTTGGAGCTGCCTCATGCGGAGTGGGCAACACCGTCGGCGGATACTGGAGGGTCGTCAAGGTATGACTTGAACCTTGCTTTGCACTGCTTTGATTGATTGGATTGAATTGAATTGAACATGTGTCTGACTTGAATCGAATCGACTTCCAAAACGTGTAGCTCTGGGCTTACGAGGTCTTGGGCATGTTCCCGCCCGAGAATACTTGCACGAATCCGAGCCTACTTCCACGCGCGCTTGCCTGGAGTCCAGAGTACCGAAGGTCGAAGGAGCGGCGAGGACAGGTGATGACTTTCCAGCGCTGGCTGGATAACATCACTGGAGTGACGGTACAAACATTAGCCTTGCTTTCCTTGATTTATGTTTATGCTTTTCTTGGTAAATCTTGGTTACTGATGCAAGAAATCTGAATGCAGGTTTACTGGGACCGGTGGGCTGGGTTGGAGGCTGACTTTCTTCCGAGGAGCCGAGAGGTCACACGGAGCCGGGTCCTGTTGGAGTGTCCCTTAGGCTGGCAGTGGTATTTGGGGGATCGGGTGACACGACAGTCACTCGGTTCTCCGAAGTTCATTGTGCCGGGGCCACTTCCACCACGGGTGCAGAGGACAGAGACCTATACCCGCGCTGAGTTGGAGCGGTATACGGTGCCTGATACCAATCTGGAGCGGTATCTGCGGAGGACGCTGGACTATGCCGCATACAGAGACAGGTACTTGGCTACCAGCTTGGGTGTAGAGCAGGAGCTGGAGAGGCGGATCGCAGAGGCCGAGGCCAGGAGGGCCAGGGGTGAGACTGGTGGCGAGGCGAGGTGCTAGCTCTTTAGGTCGGGGCGAGGGCGAGGTGCTAGCTCTTTAGGTCGGGGCGAGGGCAGCTCGCAGGTTTCGGAGGCAGCTGAGGTGTCTGCTCCAGCCGGGTTGCCGACGTTAGACTGGGTGATAGGGGTGAGGGACCTTTCTGGAGCCCGTGCGTTGCTGGACATTCCACGCCTCCCGCATCGGCCGATGCAACTACCCTCTCAGGTACAATACCACTTTATTTCTTTCGATGTTCCATTTGCTTTCTGTTCATGCATTGTTTCTGATTTCTGAATCATTGTGCAGGTGCCACGGGAATGGGCAGAGCAGGCCATCATGCTGATGGTGGGGATGCGCCACCTCTTGAAGGATTGTGCGAAGGGGCGAGCCCTCCAGACTAGGCCCGCTCCGGCGCCTGTTCCAGCTGTTGTTCCTCAGGTATGATACTGCACACTTAATTCATCGAAAGTAGCAATTTTTATAGAACAAATGAAAGAATGTATGTACATGTCATGCAGGCATAGCCACGGCGTTCAGCTAGGGTACAGCCACAGGGTACCACGAGTGTAACGCCCCGAATTTTGGGTACGTTAAATAAACAATTCATTGATAAAATCAAATGGAGTCTGGCTCATTATTACATCATAACTCCCACTAGGGTTCAATATATTACACAAAAGGGATGGATATCTAAGGTTATCTACAGCTCCTTCTCTTCTTCCATCCTAGCAAGTTCCTCAGCTCCAAAGGCCTCCAAGGTATACAGCTCCCCTTGTTCATCTAACAAGTCTGACACATTATACCAGCGTCGCCACTAGTATAATATGTCAGGGTCACATAAAGCAACACCATGAGCTTGAAAGCTCAATAGAATAATCCAAAACCCACTAACCCTTAACTTACAAATAGCAAGTCATGCATATATCATAAAGAGTCATAACAGCACATGCATTAATATAACAATAACAACAACAATGACACATCCGCATTCGCTATCTATCGTTGGTGTCATGTTTCCGTGTGTTTTTCCTACGTGACTCATCGTTTTGTATCTCATCTTTCAACATCATTTCCAAAAATCACACGGCACACACCAATGAGCTACCAAGTCCGACTCATTGGCCACAATGGCTACCAAGTCCGGCACATTGTGAACGCACATAACCAATAAGCTCTATTAACAATCTACACAATGGGCTACCAAGTCCGGCCACGTTATCAAATCTTGCATTGGCTCCTCTCCGCGGATAACCAAGCCCAATCAATCAATGAAGCTACCACGTCCGGCTCCGTTAACAATCTACACAATGGGCTACCAAGTCCGGCACATTATGAACGCACAAAATCAATAAGCTACCAAGTCCGGCTTATTGGCCACAATGGCTACCAAGTCCGGCACATTGTGTCACATACTCATCTCCAAATGAAGCTACCAAGTCCGGCTCATTATGAACGCACACAATCAATAAACTACCAAGTCCGGCTTATAGGCCACAATGGCTACTAAGTCCGGCACATTGTGTCACATACTCATCTCCAAATGGAGCTACCAAGTCCGGCTCCATTGGCCACGCATACCAACGTAAGGCTACCACGTCCGGCCACGTTATCACATCAACTCTTGCATTGGCTCCTCTCCGCGGATAACCAAGCCCACCTCACCAATGAAACTACTAAGTCCGGCTCCATTGGCAACGCACACCAACGTAAGGCTACCAAGTCCGGCCATTACGTAGTTTCCAAAATCCTTTTTATCCATATCAACCACTCCCTAAGTGTCATGTTTCTACTTTCTCGATTTTTGTGTCTCGTAATCATGCATAGACTCTGCGGCGGGACGAATCACTTTAAAGTAATCTTGGAACCAAACAAGTAAGATCATCCAACTCTATTTAGTCATGCTTGTTCATTCCGCAAGTAAAGCAATCAACATGCCATCAAGCTTATATCCTTTGAAAGGTCAAAATACAAATACTTGGTTTTGAAACAACACTTTATCCTTAAGCGAAAACGTTTAATCCTCTTTTCAAGACAACATATGTTTATTGACGAGTTCATACAAACACGTAGCAATTAGGCAATCAAACAATCAAGTAGCCACAAGATCAAAGTAAACTACGTACTTTTAGCAAGAAAGTTCTACAAGCTAACTAACACGACTTAACTTTATTTTTAACGAAAGTAGTTTGAAAAGCTCAACACACATCTTATCTATACTTAGGGGTAGAGAGTAAGGACGCTCTACCTTGATCCGAAACTAGTCGGGGCCGAATAAGCTAGTTGGAAAGTGCTACGGGCGTCGAATGCTCACAATCTGGACCAAACTTTGAGTGGCAGTAACTCGGTCAATACTTTACCGAATAGGATCGTTCTTGAGTCTAAAACGAAGATCTCGAAGTTCTCTACGACTTTCGTGAAGGACGTTGTTCCTAAAAACGACTTTCGCCCGGAGAAAAATGGTGATAAAGAGATCGACAGTAAGCTGTCTGGACTGGAAATCCGAGAATTTCACTGAACTTCGGATAGCAATATCTTGGTCATTTCTTGACCGTTTGGGGTGGTTCTTGGGTCTAAACTGAAGCTCTCGAAGTGTTCTACGACTTTCGTGAAGAACGTTGTTCCTAGAAATGACTTTCGCCCGGAGAAAAAATGGAGTTTTTCGGAGGACAGTAGGCTGTCCAGAAACTAGTTTAGAGATTTTAGAGAGAAGTGAGAGCTATGCTTGGAGGTGTGAGTTGAATGAAAGTATGGGGTGCTATTTATAGGCAAATGAAGCTCTTTCCCTCACTCCACTTGGCCGGCCACTATCTCTCTCTCTCTCCCTCATGGATTTGCTCCATGGACTAGTCTTGTCATGCTATAGTACTCCAACCAATTGCCAACTAGGTTAATAGTGTTCCAAGTACACCCACATGTCAAAATACAACTCACACACACCTCACTCTCCCTCTCCCTATTCGGCCACTCTCTCTCTCTCCTCTCCCATAGTTTTGTTTCATAGTCTTGTCTTGTCAAGCCAAAGTACAACAACAAGTGCAACTTGTTCAATAGTTGTCAAAGTACAATGGATGCACCTCATTCTCTCCTCTCATCCGTCCCTCTCTCTCTCTCTCTTGGTCAAAGTACTTCTATATATATATATATATATATATATATATATATATATATACACATTTATGGAAAGAACAAGGAAGGTAAGGACAAGACTACTTAAATGCACACATGGCTTATGATTATTCTTTTTGTAGGAGAAAGTACTATCATATCTTTCACCAAGAATCCCATGGGAATATTGGACAATGCTATTATCCAAGGGATAATGATTTCCTAATGGTTATTGTCCAAGGGTCTAACAATTACCCTAGCATGTAATAACCAATGGTCCAAAGAAGTAATGATGAAGGAACACATGACTTGTCTTGTCATCCTATTTGGCAATCCTAACATCTATTGTCCAATGGGTAAAGCTTTTCCTAGCATGTAATAACCAATGGTCCAAGGAAAGTCATCATGAAGTACAATGCTAGACTATTCCAACTACTAGTCAAACTTGGTCTTCTCCCTAACAACTATTGTCCAATGGTCAAAGATCTTCCTAGCATGTAATAACCAATGGATAAAGATTTTCCTAGAACTTATCATCCAATGGATAAAGATCACCCTAGCATCTATCGTCCAATGGATAAAGATTACCCTAGCATGTAATAACCAATGGTCCAAGGAAAGGCATCATGAAGTACAATGTTTGCTTTAGACTAGACTATTCCAACTACTAGTCAAACTTGGTCTTCTTCCTAACAACTATTGTCCAATGGTCAAAGATCTTCCTAGCATGTATTAACCAATGGATAAACATTAAAAAGGGTAAAATGGTCCATCTAGGGTTAGGGCAACCTAATTAGGTTTGGAATCCAAGTGATTAGGTTAAATGGGCATTAGGCTATTCTAACTAATTGGTTAAAGACTAACGATACTTAATCTAGGCTTTCATTGCTCGAGTGGTATTTTGGTTTTATTTAGTAGGAAATCGCCTAATAACGGAATATTAAAGCCCGACGGTGCCAAACGCCAAGGCAAGGCGTGAGCATGGCCAAGGCGGTGGCAAAGCTGGCCAGCGGTGGCAAATGGCACAACAAAGGCCAAGGCGACCCGCAGAGCTGCAAAGGCTGCGGCAAGCACATGGCAAACAATGCCAAGGCACTGAGCTGCTAGCGCGGTGGCCAGCTGGCACAACAAAGGGCCAAGGCACCGATAGCTGCTAGCGGCTGCGGTGGCCAAAGCAAATGGTACAACAAAGGCTAAGGCACTGGTAGCTAAGCAAGAGCTGGTGGCCAAAGCAGCCCTTTAGCAAAGCGGTGGCCAAGGCGGTCTGCTAGCCAAGCAGTGGCCAAGCGGTGGCCCGTTAGCCAAGCAGTGGCCAAGGCGGCCCTTTAGCAAAGCGGTGGCCAAGGCGGCCCGCTAATCAAGCAGTGGCCAAGCGGTGGCCAAGGTGGCCCGTTAGCTAAGCAGTGGCCAAGCGGTGGCCAAGGTGTAGTCAAGGCAAGGCCAGAGCAAGGCAGCCCAGCAACGCCAAGGCAAAAGCAAGGCGTGACAGCGACCCGATGCCAAGGCAAGGTAGGCTCGACGGCGACCCGACGCCAAGGCAGCCTAGCTAAGCCAAAGCAAAAGCAGTCAAGTCAACGGTCAAGGCAAAGACCAAAATTTTTCTACTAACCACTCCGGCATCAATGCATCACTAAGCCAAACGGTAGTTAGGGTTTGCTAACTAATCGGTTAAAAGCTAACTATGCTTGCTAAGTAGCATTTCCAGCCGAGAAATATAATTTAAAGATATTATTTACTTATTAGGAAAAATATACGAGTACGTTTACAAGTATACTAGTCATGGAAGAAGGACTAAATTGTCCGGAGTAAAAGGATTCAACTTTACAAGTTTCAAATCTAATTATGACGGATTATTAATCGCTAAAAGGGATTTATAAAACAAATAAAGAATTTTCAAATATAATAACAAAATTTTTATAAGTCAATAACGACCGATTTTTGGATGTTAAAATGAAATCCAAGTATTATAATAAAATTCAAATTTTTAGCGAATTTTTTTTTTATTGACCAAAAATCAGGGTCGTTACAATGAGCATTTCAGCTCCCACCGGCACACGAGGCCAGGGTACACAGAGGGCATCACGATCCACGACGGGAGCGAGACAATTCGAGGTAGTCCCTAGGGTTGCATCTCAGCGGAGACATGCTCGAGAGGAGTCTGAGGAGGATACGGAGGAGTCACTCGAGTTGCGAGCTTTAGGGCCTACAGACTCGAGCACTGCCTCAGGTCCTTCCGATGACGATGATGACGATGACGATGATGGCGATGAGGACGAGGTTGAGAGCTCTGAGTCCGAGGGACACCAGCAGAAGAGGACTCGTTGGGCCTGAGCCTTAGGTTTTTGCTTTGCTAGTTTTTCCTTTTGCATGGGCCTGCGTGCCGACGTAGTCATAGCTTCCAGGCCTGCGTGCCTTGGTTTTGTTTGGGCCTGCGCGCCCTGGTAGGTAGGATCGGGCGTGTGTTTGCCCCAGCTTTTGCACTTCATTCCATACTTACTGTAAACGCTGTATTTATTTATGAGAGTCCGCACTTTTATTCCTTCCCTTGGTTCGCACATCCTTTATAGAATTGTATGTTATGAAATATGTTTGTTTAACTTTGAAAGAAAGTAAATGGCATGCAAATCTCAACCGACACTCTCAAAGTATGAGCGAAA
Source organism: Rhododendron molle (assembly GCA_025413875.1). Classification (NCBI taxonomy): domain Eukaryota; kingdom Viridiplantae; phylum Streptophyta; class Magnoliopsida; order Ericales; family Ericaceae; genus Rhododendron; species Rhododendron molle. The sequence continues at coordinate 29,374,251 of CM046391.1, read as the reverse complement.
ACTTAGTCACTGACATCCAACGGCGAATTTTTGAGCGATTGATCGTGAAACTTGAACTCAAGGGCATTTGACTGAGTGTACTATGCAGTTGACGCTAAGTGTCGTGACCCGCGAAAACCGTCAGAACTACCAAAATACCCTTAACACGAAGATCGAATTCCAATCACGCTCAGAAATGATGATATTGGTACAAATTGATGATGAAAACTTGAACTAAAGTGTAAATGCGCATTTGATTGCACGTCGTGACTTATACACACTGCTGGACCTAAAGAAACACGCTTAACAAGGATTTCGACACACCTGAGGGATGAAAATCTTGGATATTTTGAGATTTTTTGAGAAATGCGCTTAAATACCTGCAAAACAGACGAGCAAAACCTCCGTGCTCCCTTATGAACATGCTAGGAACCTTCTGAACGAGGCGGCATGCAGTTAACATGCTGAAATGAGACTGCAAGACTGAAATCCAGAATCTGCTGAAAATAGCAGAACTCTCGAGCGCTCGAGAGTGGTGTCGAGCGCTTGGGACTTTACTCCTGAGCGCTCGGGACTGCTGATGTCTGCTGATAACTGCAGTCCCCTATTTGGGTTGAAAAATGACCCTCTATGGCAGCAAACAGTTGAAAGGTGGTGCCAAAATCTATGGCTGGGCATGATCTGAAGAGAGCATCCAAGAGGACGATGCCAAGTCTATGGCGATAGACGATTGAACGATGTCCAAGAGGACCATGCCAAGTGGCCATGTTGACGGAATATGAAGGTGACCATAAAAGGCCGAGGCTGGAAAGTGAGACCCGTGTTTCGACATCTGACAACAATGATGATATTATTATTTTTTTTTATTTTTTTTTATTCCTGAAAAACAAAGGACATGTCTGAGTACCCTTTCTGCTGTACTGTTTTTTGGCCAACAGGTTGGTATTCTCAGGACCTTGGGATTTGGGATGGAGCTTGTCTTTGGATGAAAATTGGGTTTAAGCTGGATCCAGGGCTTGAGCTGGAGTCGGTTTGGCTTTGACTTTGATCAGGGCTCGAGTTTTGAGCATTCTCGACGTTGGCTGAATGCTTGCAATAATTGATGGTATCGGGTCGCTGTGCCCCTTTTAGCGACGGACCTTAGTTCTGGTTCTTTTCATTGATTCCACAGATAGTTTCGGCAACCAGTTTTATCATGAGTGCAAGCGCGGGTTCTTCCATGTATCGGACTTTCTCTCACGAGTTGGGACTTCAAGATCAATATGACTTGACTAGACACATGACCTTGTGTGAATTTGGACAAGGCCCAGATGACTCAAAAGACGAGAAAGACCATTTATGAGAGGACTGACTCTCCATGATGATCTTGACTGGACAAAAAGTTTGATACGACTCGACGAGAAACTTGATTGTTTGGGGGTTCGAAAAGTGGCAAGCATGCCCCACAATTGACGTTTGAAATTGTCATGATAAAATCAAGTTTTGGTGATTTTCCCAATTGGGGTTTGAAATTGCTTTAGCTCCATCAAGTGATGCTCCTTCAAGATTTTCTTTGATCTTGTTTCGTCAAAACACGAGGGTCTTTACCATAAACCGTGCCCCAGATTGTTGATGACAACCTATGGATTTCGAAAATGCCCCAGCTTGGATTTTGCAGGATTCATGAAATGTCTTGCCTTGGTGCTCCTTCTTGTTTTCTCCTATTATCTAGGAATTTTGTTATCAAGTTGTGTTTTTCAATCTGAAAAGGGCTTTATCTGGGTTGTAACGTGGCCAAGGTTTGGTTTAACAAAGGAAGGATAATAGGCTCAAAAATTTTCATTTTCTTTGGGTTTCGAGAGCTAGCAACTATCTTGAATATTTTTGTGCCCTTTTGCTTTTAATGGGTGCCTTCTTTCACTTGATTTGCTTTGCACTTTGTTGTGCCCATGTGTTTGGCACTTTCATTGATTTTGAGCTTTCTCTATTTTTTTCTTCAAAGTTTTGCATCTCATTGCGCCCATGTATTTGGCACTTTCATGCTTTGAATTCTGATGCGCTGATGATAACCATGTGTTTGGCACATTTGTCCTCCTCATTTCATCCCGGTGTGGGGGATAGCTGACTAGCTGGATTCTTTCAAAGAAATTGATTTAGGCTCAAAAGGGGTTATCAATGGATATATATCTTCAAGCATTTGATAAAAGAAAAGAATGCCCTTCTTCATTTTGAATTGCACAACTTGATAACAGGATCCTAGATGCAAGTTAAGAGATTTGTGTGCTCTAACTTTTGCCTAGATCACATTTTGAGGTTTTGATCTAGCGAGCTTTTCCTCGGGCCAAGGCGTCGCTTCTTGACAGTGCCAGGGAGTGGTCCCATGAAATTCTTCTTCTTGCAAGGGCGAAGTTTCTCGTGTTTTGATTCCTTAATTGGTGGTGAAAAACGATTGCAAGTTAAGGGATTATCACAAAACGCGAGTTTATTATCACAATTTCGACACGAGAAGCTTGAGATTGATTTTGAAAGACAGGACGGATCGACGAAGGATTGACTTGAAAGATCATGACCGAATTTCGGGATCGACTCGAATAAACATGATCGGGCCTCAGAATGAGGCTGCCTACGTATCCTTCTCACAAATGAATCACGTCATAACGTAGTTCGGGACTACGGAACTGACTCTCTTTTTGGTTTTTCTTCTTTGACTACGAGCTTGAATTTGAAAGCATACAGACACAAAAGCATGAAAGACTCGAGGTACAAACTGACTCGAAATCGAAAGACGAAGACTCGACTTGAAACCTAAAAACTTCCCAACTTGCGATAGATTCCATTCATGGATTGGGTTCATTGCATTCATCCTTCTTCTTCAGATCTGAGGTCTGGCATTGGGATGGTTCTGGTCCTTTCTCACTATCTCGGGCATCATTCGGATTTTGATCCACCCTCGGATTCTGTGTCAGCTTGGAGCTTATTATTGAGGCATCGAGCTTAGTAGGGGTTGAAATAATGGATTCTGGTGGCCAATTGTCGATAATGCACTGGTGGGGATGGATTTTTATGCCATCGAAGATCCCGTTGATGGTTTGGTTGCTTAGAAGTTGTCCAAAGAGCCACGTCCCATCGATTCATTAGCCGGTCCAGCCTTGAACTCCTCAAAGATCAAAGGATAGTTTTCCCCAAGCAATCGCCACCCATCAGGTGTTGACTCCCATACCAGGTCTATGTTCTCAAGCATGCAAATCCCAACTTCCTTAGGTATATTGACTGTGGGTTTTGGCTCGGTTGCGGGTATGATGTATTGGCTAGGATCGAATGAGGTTGGGTTGATATGGATGAGGTTGACACGGGGGTTTTGCGGGTGCTTTGAGAGAGGGTTTATGATAGTGTTTGGCTTTGAAAGTGGAGGTGAGATGGTTCCATTATCGATGAGATCTTGGATTTTGTGGCGGAGACTGAAGTAGTTATTGGTGACATGGCCGGTATATTGGTGGAAAGCACAGTAGGCATTTGGGTTATGGGATGCCGGAAGCTTTTGAGATAGGGGAGTTGGAGGGAGTGGCTCGATGAGGCCGGCTTCAAGGAGCTTCTCATAAACTGAGGACAGAGGTACAGGAAAGCGGGAGAAGATCCTTGGTGGGATTTTGCAGCTGGGTTGAGGGTTCTTGGTGGTGCCGAGTGGACCTCTGGTGAAAGCTTTGCTTGCTCCGCAATTGCATAACACCCTTTTGCTTTTGGGGTTGATCTCATCAATGTGCGTGTCTTGCTTTCCAGTACAAGTTTTGGACATGGATCTCATATCCTCCTTTGAGCGATTCTTGGCATCATGGAATTCAACCAAGTCTTTGAACATGTCAGACAGCTTCACTTTTGAGCGTGGTTTGATTTCGACTGTAGGAGGGTGGTAGATTTGTGGAGCTTCTTTGATCTTGACATCATCAGCATTTGATCCCAAATCTGGATTTGACATGACGGAAATGAAAAGGTCAATCAGCCCCTGCAATAGAGTTATCTGCTTGTCCATTTTCTGACTCATTTCCTCTATAGCCTTTTTCAGCTCAACCAACTCTGTTTGCCTTGCCATTTTGAGGTAGTTGGAGAAGGTGGTATGGCTTTGTGTAGGATGGGTGGCCCAATGCTGATAGCAAAAAGTGAATTCAGAATATGCCCCTGTTGTGATTTATTGGAAAAAATGTGCATGAATAAAAGAATTGTTATTCACGTGTTGTCATCGTTGACTCAAGGATCAAACTTTACGGATAGTTCCAACAGCCACGGGTAGGTCGATGTCAAGTGGGTTAAATTCCTCACGTTGGGAATCAGAGCCAATCTCCTTATCTAAGACCATCCGAGACAGAGCAATAAGACTGCTGGAAAATGCACTTAAGGCTAGAGGGAGCCGTTCGAGCACGGCGAACACTGGAGTTATCCCAAACTCCATGGATTTACGGTCTCCTAAACCTTGACTCAAGAAATGACAACCTACGAAGGATTGCCTTAGTCCTCAGAGATTCTTTTGAATATGTATCCTTTGATTAGGAATGACAAGACTTGGGGGGTATCAAGATAAATTAAGTCTTTAACATTTCCCATCCGAAATTTCTGTTTTGGTTTCAAAACCGTTTGGCGTAAATGACATGATACCGTAACCGGGGTGGCGTAGGTGGCATGGCGCCATTAGCCTAAGCGGTGTAAGTGACTTCGCACTATAACCTGAGTGGTGTGGGTATCACGGCATTGTAGCCTAATTGTTTCGTTGATTTACATTGAATCCATGATTGAAAAATGTATTGAAGACTTAATGAATTTTGATATCCCCGAAACCTCATCGTTCCAAGGACTAATTAATTCCAACAACGTGCCTTAAAAAAGCATGACTCTTCATCGGTCCAGGCAATCCTAATCAAGCCGCGCGAGCGAGTCTAAGAGTTCTACCCAAAAGCAAACGAACAACATAAGATGCAATGTGCGATGTGCAAGCGGGATAAGATTACGATCTTTCGAAAGTTGCCTCATTCCTCAGAATTTCTTTTAGGGTGTATCCTTTGTTTAGAACAACAAGTTCTAAGAGATGTCAAAATGAATTAAGTATTCAACTAGTCCTCATTCGAAGTTTCAATTTTGAACTTGGAATAGCTTAGTATAGATGACGTGATACCATAACCAAAGTGGCGTCAGTGGCATGGTGCCATTAGCCAAAATGGTGTAAGTGACGTGGCGTCACGGCATCGTTTCCTTGCTGTTCTTTATTCTCCGTTGAATCTTCGATTAGGCGTTAGTCAAAAACTTAGTATGTTTCGATTTCCCAAAGTATCATTGTTCTAAGGACTCATGTAGTTTTGACAACGTACACTGGGGTGCACGACTCTTCATCGGGTCTCAGCAACCTTCTACAGACCGTGCGAGCGAGATTAAGAGCACATGACTTGAAACAGACAGCATGATGGCATGGCATGGATGAGATGCACGGTGAGATGCAGAAAGCAGTAACATGTAGGCAGGATATAACACATAATTCCTATCCTGCGGGTCCCTATCCTAGTTTGGAAGGTTCTATTGCTTTCTACACATGTATAAAGGCCGGTTTTGGTTTAGAAAGGGTTCCCCGGACTAGAGTCAAAGTATACCTCCCACTATTGAGTGTACACCTAGTAATGGTACAAACGGTAGGGATGACTCGTCACGGTCGAGGGTTGTTGAGCATTCCGGGATTCCCCATCACCGGCAAGCCGGGTAGGATTGCCGAAACACAACAGCGGGGCTGAACAAGATATATACACAAGAAATAGACAATGAAACAAAATAACTTTGAAAATCCCACAAATGTTTTTCAAGCTTGGCTCACAAGTTTAATTGATATTCAAGAAAAGCGGGCCGTTTTATCGACAAACCAACTCTTTCTCAAGTATCAATTAAACATCCCCAGCAGAGTCGCCACTGTGGGCTACCACAGCCCCGGGTGGATATCGGGGTGGCCCGTAAAAGAAACGCCACGTTTTTTAGAATCGATTTGAAAAATTTGAAGAGTCGCCACCCGAATTTGTGGTTCGCCATCCGAGAAACCGTTTTTGATTTGAAAATGATCGACTTGAATTGAAAACCAGAGATTCGTGGAGGGTTCGAAAGCCACGTTACGAGGGGGGAAGGGTTTTACGGCACCCCCCTCGCCCGATACGAGATCGGTCTCTACTCAATGTTTGTGGGATTTTTCGAAAACATTTTGTTTCATGAAAACAAGTGGCATGTATCCAGAAGTATGTCAAATAAAGGGGTGCATGCATGTGCATGTATACAGTGGAAGACAAAATGACAAGGAAATATAAAATAACAGAAAGTTGGAACCCTGTCACTGGTTTCACTCTCGAGCGCTCAGAAGTGGAGTCGAGCGCTTGGGACCTCACTCCCGAGCGCTTGGAAGTGTTACATACTCAACCTGCAAACTTTGTTAGTACAACAAGATACAATACTAAAAATGTAAACAAGAATAATCTTAAGCATTTCACAGGCTCAACAGAGAGCTTAGAAGACTGAGATCAGCTTGGTGGACTGAGAATAGACCCCATTCTTCCGGGCCATGTATCCCTGCCTTTTTTTTTTAAATAGTTTAACAGTGGTTAGATGCAAAAAGGGGATGCATGCATGGACATCCAAGGGCAGTAGACGGTCCAAATTGGAAGAAAGATGCACTGAAGTTGCATGCAGACACTCTCGAGCGCTTGGGAGTGATCTGTACTCCAGAACTGGCTTCAACCAACCAATGCACTCATTTTGGTATTCTGGAACCACTGGATCTTGCATGTTTGAAGTATGAAAACTTTCCCTTTTAAATACTAAATATAACCCTTCTGCATGTTTTTAAATGGAAATAATATTGTTTATTTTTTTATTCTGAAAAAGGGAGATCATATGTACCAACACACCTCCAAAGGACCCACATATTTGAAATCACATTTTACTACCCATGCATGTCCATTTAAACGCCTGAAAGAAGGAAAGCAATACTGGAGCCACTCTCGAGCGCTCTAGAGTAGCTCGGGACTTCCTCCAATAAGCTGAACACAGAAAGCACGTTCATGCCCCTTTGCTCTTGTTTTTACACTAAGGTCATCCCACCACACTCCCAGCATTGAAGACTGGGGTGAGCTGGGAGACCTCCCTCAAAAAGGAGTACAGCCCTGTTTTGTTTGTGCTTGACACTAAGGTAGAGAACTTCTACCTTTTAGTTTAGAACCTTGCTCCTTGGAAGATCTTTGAAAGATGAATGGGGAGAGAAAGATCAGAACTTGAAGATGATCTGAACCCCTTTGCCTGCTTTGGTACTTTGAGCTTGTGAATACTTTGCTTTCTTGAAATTTTGAAGGAGATAGAAGATGGCTCTGTTTGAACAGTCAAAGAAGTTTTTTTTTTTTTTTTAGAGAGAGAGCCTCCTCCTTTCTCCTGCTGAAAACAGGCCCTTTTATAGAAAAACATACCATATGTTTAATTTGCAATGAAATGAAACCATTTTTCATTGGGGAGAAAGTCTTCTGGCCTGGATCTCTCTGATTGAGTCAGAGTCTTCTCTTGGTCCGAACGACCAGAATGATAGTTTGTATGTAAAGAAGGGGACCTTTTTCACCCATTGGGCAGCAAGGCAGTCTCGAGCACTTGGGAGTAGTCCCGAGCGCTCAGGACCTAACTCTCGAGCGCTCGAGAATGAGCCAGGTCAGTGGCTTTGGCAATTGATTTGGAGCGCTTGGGAGAATTCCTGGGCGCTTGAAACAGGTTTTGCACATATTATTTCCCTTTTTGAAGTCTGCGAAGGGGCATTGTCTTGACCGGACTAAGGCTTGTTTCAATCCAAATTCATTATTGGGGAGCCTCCGGGCCACAAATTAAGGAAATTCGAAATGTCCAAATTGGGGTGTCTACACCTCTCTCTCTTTTCCTCCATTGAAACTCAAAACCCTAACCCTAAACCTCCATTAAACCACCAAATCCTTCATATCTCCACAGAAAATCCCCAAATCCTTCAACCTCTTCAAGGAATCTCAAGCTTTCCCCACCAATTTCGGGATTACAAGCCAAAAAAGAGGTATACCCACTACCCTCTCCTCTAAATCCAAAATTTCCAACTTTTCTCCACAAAAATCCTTGCTTTCTTCCTATTTTCCATTTATATACCCATTCCCCATCTTATTTTACCCTACATTCACCAGTTCCCTTCAAAAATCCCAAAAACCCTATATATATATATATATATATATATATATATATATATATATATATATATATATATATATATATATATATATATATATATATATATATATATATATATATATATAAACCAAAAATTCCTTTTAGCCTACAATGCCAAAGATTAAACAGACCGCACATCCGGCTCCCTCTTCTTAGCCGGAGATTGAGGAAGAGGATGACTTTGTGGCAGAGGAGGAAGAAAATCACCCCGAGGAGGCATCCGGGTCTCGTGCTAGGAAAAGGAGACCGACTCCGGCTGAGATTGCAGCGGGCAAAGGGAAGACTTAGGAGGGCAGTTTTGACAACAGAAAATTCAATAATGAGGGTCAAGTGGAAGCCAGAAAGTTCAAACCCGATCACTTGGGCGTTCGTTGCATTATTCAGAAAGGTTTGCCCTCTTGGACTGAGCAGTTACTTGGCTATAATAGAAATACAGTCATTGAGTTTTATAAGTACATGCGAATACCTGAAGGAGATTGGGAAAGTGACCCAGCTGTTAGGATTACTTCTCATGTGAGATCACCCCCCATGCCATTGCTAGATATTTGAAAATCAAGAGGCCCACTCCTGATTTAGTGAATTATCCCAAGAATGGTGAAAGTTTGGATGTGCAAGTGATGAACAGTGTGTTGTATAGTGATCCTGCATTGGCTTCGGACCCCCATGTGCCTGGAAATTTCAAGGCAAGTGTTAGATTTTTGAACAAAGTTTTTCATTGTAATCTTTATCCTCGAGGCACGGAGCATAAGCCAAATAGGAAAAGTGGTGAACTCCTTTTTGCTTTCCTGACTGATGTTTTGGTAGTAGATTGGGCCATGTTTATCTTTACTCAGCTACGTGACTTTAGGGCCAACACTTTGATTACAGCAAATATGCATTTCCCCTGTATGATCACCAGTTTGTGCACATACCAAGGAGTTAGGGGTTGGGCTTATGAGAAGTTAGAGGAGCTTTCACCTGGACCATTTGATGATTCATTTGATGAAAAGAGTCAATCTCAGACTTATGCTGCTAAGGGTAAACAAGCAAATAGGGGAGAGTATTTGACAACAATGCCATCTAAGAAGGAGAAACAAGGGCCTTAGATCAAAAAGTTGTTTAGTCAAGGGGTAGCACTGATCAATTCTTGAAAAAAGGAAAAGAAGGAAATGAGGCAGATAATGAGGGAGCAGGAGAGACAAAGGAGAGAGGTAGCCTGGTAGACATCAATTTTAGAGCAGCAGCATGGGGTGAAGTATACCCCGAGCCAGTTGAAGAGGGAGAGATCAGTGATGATTTTGCAGGGTATGAGAGCAAGGAGTTGGCAGACTGACGGGGAGTTTGATATGAGATAATGATGTGGTATGGTGGTGCATTAGAGAGTCGGTGGTTCTAGAAATCCCCTTACTTGGTCGGGGTCTAGGTTGGTTGACATGCCAACCATTCTATCCTTTTTGTTTGCCTTTTGCATTTTTATTTCGTAGTTTAGTGTTGCACTTTATTAGTTAGTAGTTGGTTTGGCCGGTTTGGCCTTTGACTTGGCTCATTACATTTGTTGGTGGCGGTCATTCGGGTAGATGTCCAAGCTAGAAAATAGACCGTCGCCCATTTTTGGCTAACTTTTTCTTTGTAACCAAGGTCCTTACAAGCTTACAAAGTCCTTAGTTGATCCTTTACGTGCTCGGATTCCATTATTGATTGACTGTCTGATAGTTGCATAATTAGTTGAATGGCATGTTTTCCTTTCGTTATCCAAGATCATCTGCTAGTTTGTTAATTCTGTTGAATAAAGTGTTGTAGTTGTTTGAGGCGTAGTATTTCTTGATTCGCTATTGCCTGTTCATCCAGCATTCTTTGGTGGATATGGTTTAGTTTGATCTCACAAAGTTTTGTGTCCCGTATCCTCCTTTTGTTCGAGGACACAAACCCTTTTTTTAGCTTGCTCTTAGACTTGCTTGATACTTAGCCTATTTAGCTGGAAGCTGAAATTGAGAATTGTAGAAATGAAATAAAACGCAGGATTGTTTGAACTCTTGCTAGTTTACAATGTTGAGCATGTTCTAAGTTGTGATAGCGGAATGAATTGCAAGTGGCTAGTTTTCAAGTTTTCGTGCTTTATTTGCTAGGGACTAGCAAACCTCAAGTTGGGGGGTGTGATAAGCACCCGATAATGTAATGAAGGGTGCGCTAGTATCTAGATTTAGTTAATTTTATAGCTCAAATTAGTTGCTTTAATTGCTTTTTGCTCGAGTGGTATTTTGGTTTGGTTTTGTAGGAAATCGCCTAATAACGGACTATTAAGGCCCGACGGTGCCAAACGCCAAAGCAAAGCAGAGGCCAAGGCGTGGCCAAGGTGTGGGCTACCACAGCCTCGGGTGGATCGGGGCGGCCCAAAAAATATAATTTTGAATCGAATTGAAAAATTTGAAGAGTTGAAAGAGTCGCCACCGGATTTATGGTTCGCCACCCGAGAAACCGTTTAGATTGAAAATGATTGATTTAAATTGAAAACCAGAGATTCGATTGAGGGTTCGGAAGCCATGTTACGAGGGGGGAAGGGTTTTACGGCACCCCCCTCGCCCGATTTGAAATCGGTCTCTACTAAACATTTGTGGGATTTATTAAAACTATTTTGTTTCATTCAACAAGTAGCAGATATCCAGAAATATATCAAGTAAAGGGGTGTATGCATGTGCATGTGTACAAGAGATGGTGGAAATGATAACGAAATACAAAATAACAGAAAGTTGAAATCCTGTCACTGGTCCACTCTCGAGCGCTCGAGAGCACTATCGAGCGCTTGGAAGTGTTGCATGCTCAACCTGCAAATCATGTTAGTACAAACAGGATACAATGCTAAAACTATAAACTGAGATGATTTTAAACATGTTATAAGCTCAACAGAGGGCTTGGTGAACTGGGATAAGATCCCAATCTTCCAAACCATGCATCCTTGCTTCTACAAGAGCTGATCTATGGTCCTGGGAAACAGAAAAATGCATGCATGGACATGCAAAGGCAGCTGAAAGACGAGACTGGAGGGAGAGTGAAGTGAGATGGCATGCAGACACTCCCGAGCGCTTGGGAGCATTCTCAAGCGATTGGAAGTGATCTGAATCCTAAACTGATTTCAACCAACTAATGAACCTATTGTGACACATTGATGCGCCAGGTCCATCCTTTTGAAGATAAAAAGAATTCCTTTTAAATATTGGAAGACATGCTTTTGCATGACCTTTGAGTAAAAATAGTTTTTGTCTTCAGGAAATGGAGTACACACATCAGTATGCCTTAAAAGAATTAGTTTATTTGAAATCACACTTTACTCTTCTTGCATGTCCTCCTAAGTGCTCGAAAGGAAATGAAAATGGGGCTGGAAGCACTCTCAAGCGCTCAAGAGTACTCCCGAGCGCTCGGGATTGCTTCCAGTAAGTTGTCGAAAAAATGTTTTTGTGCCCCTTTGCTCTTGTTGTTAAACTAGGATCAAAAGAACTTACAACCAGTATAAGGAACTGGTGTGAGTCCCTGATCTCCCTCAGAAGTAGGAAAAACAGTGGCTTTGAAGTATAACATGAGATTTTATACCTTTGTGCTTGAACAAGACCTCTTGGATTGACTTGGATGCTTGAATGAAGGCTGAAAATCAGTAGAAAGATGAAGTCTAAGACTTCAAATGCTTTTGTGATGTTTGGATTTTCCTTGAAAATTATTTGAAGATGAAAGTTGGAAAAATGTTTGAGTTGAAAAATGTTTGAGGGTGTTTGAGGGCTAGAGTTTTTTGAAAATGGGGGAGTGAGAGAGTTAAATTTCGTGGCCCATTCAACCAGCCAAACACCCATATATATAGGGGTGGGGGAAATTAGGTTTGAAATTTGAAAAATAAATAAAAAATAAGTAGAAAAATATTTGGGGGGGAAACAAGTCTGCTGGTCTTCTGAACATGCAGTATGATTATTGACCTAGACCATGGTTGAACGTTGAATGGACTGAAAAAGTCTGAAAAAGGTCTGAAAAAGCCATGGTCAATGGTCAAGCTCCACATGCATTGGCCCCGTCAGAACTCCCAAGCACTCTAGAGTGGCACTTCCGATCGCTCTAAAGTGGTCCCGAGCGCTCAGGAGTGGCAGCCCAACTTTAGAAAGGCGCCACGGACACTCTCGAACTCGGTTTTGGGTGTTTTTCGAAGCAGTGGAAAGCTCGTTGAATCCTCTTTCTAACCCAATTGGTTTCATTCAAATATATTTTATATGCTGAAATGTGTGCCAATTTTACACTCAGGGTGTCGGGAAAAAGGAATGTTTTGATTTTGAAAAAGTCCAAGAGGCATCGTCCAAGTTTTCCAAGGCCTGTTTTGACCCTATTTCATCATCGGGGAGCCTCGAGGGTGCAAATTAAGGATATTTAATAGGTCCAAATTGGGGTGTCTAGAGTTGCCCCTCTTTGGATGGCGCTCGGCATCGTGTCTGGATACGAGTGACATCCAAAGATTGAGACAGCCCAATTCGAGCTCCACTAAATCCTTAATCCAAAATCAAATGCAAGTAAAGATGTACGTGCATTTAAATTATGAGGTCGTGCTCGTTCGAGCTGCCTACGTACCTCGTTTGTAAGGATCAAACCAGCGTAGTTCATTAGGGCAAATGCAAACATGCATGCAAGCAAATAATCGACAAGATAGATTGATTAAGGAGCGCCCACCGATTGCTCTGTCTCAGTGGGTGGAAAAATTAAAGCAGGGAAAATATTATAAAAATACACCGCGAGGGGTGTCACCCAATGGAACAAGTTGGTTTGTCTCGAAGGGATAAAACCAAATCTATGGTGGAAGGTGATTGAAAGATGTCCCTCAAGACGATGCCAAATCTATGGCGGAAGTTGATTGAAGTTGTAAGTGCAGAAAACGAAAAAGGCCTCCAAACAGCACCTTGATCGTAACGGCTACTTCACGTTCTTACACCGGAACCCTACCACACCGCCGGAGTTGAGCCTGTAAAACAAACAATGGGTGAGCGCACCTTTGCCTTCTCGTGGCAAAGGCCCTCCGATGCCAAAGTTAGTATCTCGTACTAGTGAAAACCCTAATTCTCAGTAGGAAGTAATCAAATAACCAGGAATTGCGTACCTTTACCTCTAGGTTTACCTCATATTTATAGACCCATGTCTACTTGCTATCCAAGCCATCTTGCTGCCCTATGTTTCCTTTCTCGTAAAGGGAACCTAGAATATCAGGGATTCTCATTCCCATAACTGCGCATTTCCTTTTAGACCATTTAGGCACTCTTCCCAAAGCTGGCCCGTTCATCCCATTCTTGTTGGGAATCACCTCAGATCTCGTTTCCTTATTGGATATTTCCATTTCGGACCACTCTGAGCGCCTCCTGGCACCTTCTCCAGGTTGCTGCTCTTGTTCGGCCTTCTCGTTGCCGAGCAGACCCTCTGGACCAATGATATCTCATATCACTGGACCCCTTATCACGAGACCGGTCCAACAAATACCCTTGCTCTTTGAACCATACCCCTGCTGGTATCTTGGACCTGGGACCTTTCGTGCCCCCACCCCTTACTGCCCACCGTACTACACGGCGGATACTCTAACTATATTGATTCTCGGCCCCACGTACCACGTGTTCGCCCACTCTTGTAACTGTTTGGGATTACCTCCCTACAATGGCTCCTCGGCTTTACTCGTTATTTTCTCTTAATATGACGAGCAAAGCTCGAACTCCGAGCAAGGTTCTCGTCCTTTGCTCCTGCACCTATGTTTCTCGTACTTGGTGCAAACTCATCATTTAGCCCAACCCAAACGTCTCGTCGTTTGGCCTGCACAGGCTTTTCCAGCTAACACCTTTACACGCGGCTTGTCCTATACCGCCCACATTCAATGTGAGCAGGCGTTTCGGGGAACGGAACGCCCAAACGGCGTCTGGGGTGACGTTTCTCATACGTCACCCCCTTTGCTGGGTATACTTGGGTTTTCATCCCCATTTTCAAACCCACTTCCTCTCTAAATTCCCTCTACAGACGGACGGTTCGCCCATACACGCCATTGAAGCTCTGCTCAAAGTCTCCTTCTCTTCCGATATTAGGGTTCTCGTCCGCGAATTCGTAAGTTTCATTTCCCCTTTCCCTCCACTTTTCTCTTAAGTCTAGGGTTTTCTCGTTTGATCTAGGATCTCCCTAATCTCTTTAGGGCTTTCTTGTACCCATTCCCCTATCAAAACCCAAACCCAGAGCTTTCGTTATGGGTCGATTTCGTAGGCACTGTGATACGCCCCAAAGAATGGCCGAGTTTAGAACTCGCTACGAGATCCCAGATAATGTGGCCACTTCTTTGGCTGCAGAAAATGCCATTCGTGAGTGTTTTGACAACGACACTCTGCACATCCCTGTCATTGCCGTCGTCGAGGGCGGCGTTAGGTTTCCCCTGGCACCGTTACTCCGCCAGGTTTTGGCCTATTACAGACTGTCCCCCATGCAGGTTTCTGCCAATTTTTTCAGGGTGGTCATGGGCATCAATGCCCTGAATCAAATGCTAGGCACGTCCTTAGGTCTACACGATATTCATCATTTGTACAGCATCTCTCGAACCAAAGATGCTCTGACCTACTATCTCAAGAGTAGGGACTCCAGGAGGAGACTTGTGCTTGAACTGCCAGACTCTACCCGTGGGGACGATGATGACTTCCTCATCGTCACAGGGAACTTCGAGCCCAGGGACGAGGACGGCAGAGTCATCGGTTTTCACGCACCCCACAGATTTGGCACACCACGTTAGTTCCTTTTCTCGTAGAATTCTTTGCCGAGCAATATCTCGTATTGCATTTCCTGTTCTTACTTTACTGACTGCAAATTTTTTCGTATTTGCAGCCTCAAACGCCAATCAGGCACGCCATCATCACTCCCCAGGTTCACGTCACTGACATCAACCGTGCTCTCGCATTCAACGGGCAAGGCACGTGCTTGGCTGGCCGAGCAAGAGCAGCGCAGATTCTTCTGAGCTACCGTGCATCGTACGGCGGATTCATCGACCGACGAATCCGAGCAGCTGATAATCCCATCATCCCTGATCCTCCAGCTCAACAGCCCGAGCAACGAGAAGAGAGGCGTTCTCGGACCCCTCCTCTGCCCAACGAGCCAATCCAACTCGCCGAAGAAACCTCCACATCCTCAAGTGGTTACTCTCCGTCTCCCCCTCCTCACGAGATGCAGCAACCGATCGACCTCAGCAGCCTCCTCAATATCCCAGGGGCTGGCCGTGGACGGGGCCGCGGCACATCTCGTGGCCGCGGACGCTCTCAGAGCCCGGCGCCTTCTCATGGTCGCCGTGGCCCAGCTCAACCTGACGCCCCTCCAGGCTTCTCTCCCGAGGAAATTGAGGCCAGCCACAGGGACAAGCGTCCACGGTTGGAAGCCTCCTCTGCTGGGCAGCCCAGCTCCCAGCCTGCAGCACCTCCAACACCCCTCTGGGCTCCACAATTCACCCATGGCGGCCGGCCAGTCACAGTCCGTGACAGTGTGGACTCTGAGGGTACAGCCCTTGCACTGTCCCAGGCATTCATGCTTCCTGGGGACATGCAAAAAGTGATCGCCAGCTCCCCGGACAATCTCCTTGGCTCATTCATGAGCCACAGTGCTAAGGTAATCCTGTCACGTTCATCCTTGTCTGCTGATGTTTTTAGATCGTTATTCCTGTTATCTGCCTGATGTTGCTTCGTGTTCAAAAAATATCCAGGCAATGCAGAAGATGGTGGCCATGGCACGTAAACTTGGCGATCCGAGCCTAGGAGACTAGGGTTTTATATCGAAGTATATCGTTAGGTCGAGAGAGAGAAATCAGGCCAGCGGGCTTGCAGATGAACTAAGGAACAAGCTGGAGGGTGCTGAGGACAGCCTGAATCAGACTTTGACAGAGCTGGAGGCGAGTAAAAACGAAGCCAAGGCCTCCTACCAGCAGGGCTATAACGAAGGGATTCGTGTGGCTACTGAGAGCTACACGGATCAGATGCCTGGGATTCAGGACCAAGTGTTTGAGGTTGGCTGGTTGGCCTGCCTCAAAAAGTCTAGTGCAGCTGATTCTTCTCCCCTCTGGACGGAGATTGATCTTCCGAGCACCCAAGCTGTTGAAGAGCAGGAGGAGGTTGTAGAAGAAGACAACCTGGAGCCTAATGCCAATGTACCCGAGCAGCAAAATGCTGATGCTGACCAATCTGAAGAGGCGACCAACCCTGGCCAGAAGGAAGCTGGTGGAGGTCCGTCCGAACCTAGCACTGCTGTGGACAATGCAACTGCCCTTGCTTCCACAACTGCTCCAGCCTCTGCAACTGCCCCAGCCTCTCCCCCAGTCATTGAGGACTTGACAATCGAAGAGTAAGTTGGACTCTTCGTAGTGACAACAACTGGAACTTCTTTTGAACAGTTTTTTGACCGGCCCTGCGTGGCCTTTGGTATTGCCCTGCATGGCATTTGATACATTTCCATATACTTTTAACTTTGCTGGTTTTGGCCCTTCATGGCCCTTATGTTTGGCTGGCCCCTCGTGGCCTAACTTTAGTTTTGCCTGGCCCTTCGTGGCCTTTTTCTATGCAGGTGGCCATCTTTTGGCCAGCATTTGGCATGCTGAGTGTCTTCGTACTTAGCTTCTAAGCATACTCTCGTATGCTCCCCATATGCCTCGTGCTTGGGAACTTTCCCCAGCATTATTTAGTGAATTTGAGTTCATTCGTACCCAGATACATGGGTATGGGCCCGTACAAGTAAACAAACCTATTTGTACTTGAAATTACTCCAAACATATTCGTGTTTGAGTACCGTGTGCATAATTTCAAATGCCTCCTGGGCGTATTCGTGCCCAAGCAACTGTCAAGTATATTCGTACTTGGCAAAATTCTGGGTGTATTCGTACCCGAGCAAATAAACAAGTATATTCGTACTTGGCTCAATTCAGGGTGTATTCGTACCCGAGCAAATAAACAAGTATATTCGTACTTGGCTCAATTCAGGGTGTATTCGTGCCGAGCAAATAAACAAGTATATTCGTACTTGGCTCAATTCAGATTTTCGTACCAGAGCAAATAAACAAGTATATTCGTACTTGGCTCAATTTTGATTTTGAAATATTCGAATTCCATTTAGTTACCCTATCCTCTGCTTCCCAATACGAAGTGAGGGCTAAGGACATAGCTTGACTTCATTTAAAGCATAACGAAAGAAAAACTCGTAAGAAAACGGTGTTTGTTTTACCAAAATCGGAAATTTTATTCATAATTCAAAGAACTCAAGGGGCGTTACGCGTGCCCTTTGCAACTAGTAAAACAAAACACAAGGGAATTTTATTCGTAATTCCCACACAATCACGATGTGCATTTTAAAACAGAATAGAAACGAAATCGAAGTTCTTTACACGTAGAACTTCCTCAGGTTGTGAACATTCCAGGGCCTTGGTACGGGATTCCCGAGGTCTGCTAATCGATATGCCCCAATGCCAACAACCTCTGTAATTCGACACGGGCCCTCCCAATTGGCCCCAACTTTCCTCGTTGGCCACCTTGGTGTTGCCGAGCACCTTTCTTAACACAAGGTCTTCAACACCAAATTCTCGTGGGTGGACATGCTTGTTGTAGCTTTTCATCAGCTGCTCTTGGTACGAAGCCAGGTGTACCAGAGCTCGTTCTCTCCTTTCCTCGGCCAGGTCCAGCTCGATTTCCAGGGCTCTGTCATTGCCCGCACTTTCCACCAATGCGGTCCTGTTGGTCGGCAAACCAACCTCCAATGGAATAACGGCCTCTGTTCCATACGCTAGCGAATAGGGGTCTCTCCCGTAGACCTCCTAGAAGTTGTTCGGTGTGCCCACAGGACCAATGGCAATTCGTCAGGCCACTTGCCTTTTGTTTTGTCCAATCTTTTCTTGATCCCGTCAAGTATGGTTATGTTGGACGCCTCTGCCTGCCCATTGCTCTGAGGGTAGGCTGGCGTGGAATAGTAGTTCCTTATTCCATATTGGGCACAAAAAGCCTTGAACTTTTTCTGGAACTGTGACCCATTATCAGTGATCAGGGAATAAGGAACTCAGAATCGAGTGATGATGTTCTTCCACACGAACTTCTCTATCATGGGTTCTGTGATTTTTGCCAATGGTTCTGCTTCAATCCACTTGGTAAAATAGTCCGTTGCTACCAACAGGAACTTCCTGTTACCAGCAGCGTTGTGGAGTGGACCCACGATGTCCATCCCCCACTAAGCGAATGGCCAGGGGCTAGTCAAGGGAACCGGATCTTCGGCAGGTGTTCGGATCATTGGTGAGAACTTCTGACACTTCTCACAGATTTTCACATACACCTTCGCATCTTCTTGCATGTGTGGCCACCAATAACCCTGTGTGATTGCACGGTGAGCGATGGATCTCCCACCTGCATGACTCCCACACGTTCCTTCATGTATCTCGTGGAGAAATTTCTGCACCATCTCGGGATGCACACAAAGCAGGTACGGTCCAGTGAAGGACTTCCTGTACAACTTCCCCTCTGGTGATAGCCAAAATCTTGCAGATTTCGTCTTTATCTTGTGGGCCTCTTTTTTGTCTGTGGGGAGTATCCCATCTCGTAGGAACTCCACTATTGGATCCATCCAACTTGGTCCTTGGTTCATGCCCAGGACCAATTCCACACTCCTCCCAATACTCGGCTCAGCAAGATAGTCCACTGCCACCTTCCTCTTGAACTCTGTTGGCACAGCCGCCGCCAACCAAGCCAGTGAGTCAGCGTGGGCGTTCCGCCCAGAGCTTATCTGCTCGATGTGTACCTTCTCAAAGGTATCAAGCAAGTCCTTGGCTGCCTTCACGTAGGCTGCCATCTTCTCATTCCGGGCCTCGTACTCCCCGGACAGCTGATTCACCACGAGTTGTGAATCACAGAATACTCGAATTCTTTCTACCTTCAAGGCTTTTGCGCTCCGTAACCCGGCTAGGAGTGCCTCGTACTCCGCCACGTTGTTTGACGCGCTGAAACCTAGGCGTAACGACAACTCGATCATAACTCTTTCAGGAGGGAAGAGTACTACTTCAATTCCAGATCCGGTATTGCATGCGGACCCATCAACAAAAAGCTTCCATTCCAAAGGGTCCCGCTCGGCGGATGCCTTTTTCTTCTCGGCTGATTGCTCAACCAAGCTGCTCCTTTCGTAGGAGGCGGTGGAGCCACTATGGGAGAGAACTCCGCCACGAAATCTGCCAAAACTTGCCGCCAGCGCTGCGTGCGTGATAGTCAATATCATCGGCTTAATTCTCGACCAGGTTGATATTCGCCCCGAGAAATCGGCCTTTCGAGGTAATGATTCAACGGGAACTCTGTGTAAACCACCACTTTGTGACTTTGGAAGTAATGGGGCAACTTCCTAGCCGTCGTTCTCAGCGCCAGGACCAACTTCTCAAGTGGCAGATACCTCGTTTCTGCGTCCAGTCTTGCTCACGTAATAAACAGGGATTTGCTCGGATCCCTTGTTCCTTAGTAAGACCGCACTTACAGCATGTTCTGACATTGCTAAATACAAGGTCAAGATCTCACCAGGCTCGGGAGTGGACAGAAGTGGGGCGGCTGCCAAGTACTTCTTCGTCTTGGAATGCTTGCTCACATTCTGCTCCCCATTCGTAACCTTCTCTTTTCTTAAACAACTGAAAGAAAGGCCTGCATTTGTCACTCGACCAGCTGATGAACTTGTTAAGAGCTGCCGCCATCCCCGTTAACCGCTGGACCTCCTTCGTGGTTCTTGGACTCTGCAGCTTCTGCAGAGCTGTGATTTGGTCAGGATTCGCCTCTATCCCTCTAATGGTCACTAAGTGGCCCAGAAACTTCCCAGAACTTACTCCAAAGGCACATTTCGAGGCGTTGAGCTTCAGCTTATACTTTCTCAGTATCTCAAAGGCTTCTTTCAGATCAGCTATGTGGTCCCGTTTCTTCTTGCTTTTAACCACCATGTCGTCTATGTATACCTCCATGGTCTTGCCGAGCAGATTCTTTAGCATAATCGTTGCTAATCTCTGATAAGTTGCTCCAGCGTTCCTCAGACCAAAGGGCATGACACTGTAACAGTACAGCCCCGTGGTGTGATAAAGGACGTCTTCTCCTGATCGGGGCCATACATAGCTATCTGGTGATATCCTCGATAAGCGTCGAGAAAACTCATACGCCCATACCCAGCTGTTGCATCCACCAGTTGATCTATCCTGGGCAGGGAAAAACTGTCTTTTGGACAGGCCTTGTTTAGATCTGTGAAGTCGACGCAAACTCGCCACTTCCCATTCTTCTTTTTCACCACCACCGTGTTAGACAACCACTCCGGGTAATACACTTCTCGGATCGCCTTTGCCTCGAGCAAGCGGTCCACCTCTTCGATGACAACGTCCACATGCTGTACGGCTGATCTCCTTTTCTTCTGCATCACCGGTTTGTGTTGTGGATCCACATTCAAGTGGTGGCAAATCACGTTTGCATCTACCCCAGGCATCTCTTCTGGCACCCAAGCAAACACATCAACGTATTCTTTAAGGAACTTCACCAATTCTTCCTCCTCTTTTGTACACTTTCCCCAATCAGAAATACCTTTTACAGGATCATTCTCGTTGATCTAGATTTTCTTCAATCCTTCCACCACCTTCTCGGCGGATTCCCTCCGACATCCTCGATGGTCGGTGGTTGTTAACTTCGACGGTTTGCACTAGCTGCGCGGGCGCCTTATTGATTATGGAAACCAAGCACCGTTGGGCGTCTTTTGGTTCCCCTTATTTTCTCGATCCCATTGGATCACGGAAACTTCACCATCGATGGTAAGTGGATGAAATCGCCTCATCTTATGCGGCGTGTCCTTCCTATAATCGCGTTATAGGAAGACGGCACATCCACCACCAAAAATCGGTTTTGAGCACCACTGTTCCTGCCCGAACAGGAAGGGTTACCTTACCCAATGGCAAACTACTCCTGCGCTAAACCCGACCAACGGGGTTACTGACTGTACCAAGTCCGCCTGTGTCAATCCCAGCCTTTTGAATGCGTCGTAGTAAAGCACCTCGGTGCAACTTCCTGAATCTACCAGGATCCTCTCCATGTCATATTCCCCAATTCGTAGGGTTATGACAAGAGCGTCGTTGTGCAGCGGCCCCTGGACTCCTCCCAGGTCCTCATCCGTGAAGACTATGCCTTCGTTGCACCCTTCCGCTTCACGTCCCCGTTTCTTTCCCAACCGCCTCACGGGCTGGTCGTGTTTCACCCGCCTCTGGAGTAATCTCACCTCATTTCTCGTATAAGGTGTGGCCAACCCATGTATCATATGGATTACGCCCCTTGGATTTTGCTCGTAATCCAGTTCCATCGCTTTCTCGGCGCCCTGTGCTCCTCTTGGATAAACTCTTTCAAGTACCCACGGGAGACCAGGTCATCAAGATGTTGTTTAAACATCTCGCAATCCTCTGTCATGTGCCCCCAGTCTTTGTGGTAACTGCAGTGCTCGTAGCCCTTCTTGCATCTTTGTCACCCTCCGGCCGTGGGGGCCATTTAAAGTATGGGCGGTTCTTTATTCGATAAAGAATCCGATAAATTGGTTCTTTCCAAACCGTTGTCACCGAGAAGAACGACTTCGGATCGGGGACGTGCTTTTCTCGGTACGACTCTCTCTTAGTCTGCCCGTGCTCCTTTCTTTCTTTGTAAGTCTTGGGTTCGGGTTTATCCGCCTTCTTTGCGGGTCCCTTGACTTGCTCGACACTTAGCTTGCCGTCTTCCCGTAGTATGTCATCCTCATTCTTGGCGTGTTGCTCAATTCGCTCCATCAGCTTTGCCAACGTGCTCACTGGACTCATGTTTAGGGACTTTCGCAGCTCTCCCCGAACAGGTAGCCCAGTTTTGAACGTTGCTATTGCGTACTCTTCACTGCAACTTTCAATCTCGTTGAAAGTCTCCCAATACTTCTTGGCGTAATCCCTGATCGGCTCACTCTCTCCTTGCTTCATAGCTGAGAGACTCTCAAAAGTTTTGGGTGGTTTCCGGCTCGTAAGGAACCGAGCAGTGAACTCCTCGGCCAACTGTCTCCATCCTCGTATGGTGTTCGGCCCCAACTTATGGAACCATGATAGGGCCACTTTTCCCAAACTAGATGGGAACATCTTACACATGATTGCGTCATCACCGTCGTGCATAAACATTGCCTGCTGGTAATGCTGTATGTGCGCCACCGGGTCTGCATTGGTTTCGTACAGGATAAACGTCCCGTGTTTAACCCTGCTCGGCAACCTTGCCTCCTGCAATCTCTTTGCAAAAGGAGAAGTTGCTATGTTGCTAAGGGCTCTACGTGCTGCTTCTCGTGCAGACATGGTCCCTTCCTCCGATACCTTAGCAGCCCTGGCATTATTCCTTTCCCAGTCGGAATCAGGTCTCTCGTACCTGTCCCTGTGGTGCTTCCTGCCCCCTCCTTCCTCGGGGGAGGAGCTCCTGCTCCTGCTTCTCCTTTTTCGTGAAGTAGCCCTCGGTCGTTTCGGAGTGAGGCTCCTGCTTCTTCTTTTTCGTGAAGAAGCTCTCCTGTACTCCACCATATCCAACCTTTCTTTTCTGGACTTCCTTCGTGAAAGCCCAGAATCCTCTGGATGTTCTCGTATCTTCTGCAACTGTTGAATCTCATACTCGCCTTTTAATCAAGCGAGCGTACTCTTCTATCTCCTGTCTCTTTTTGTCCAAGATATCTTCCCGGCTATGCACGCTTTTCAAACGTGCCCCGACTCCCTCTCACGGCGGGACTTACTCCTTCTCGTGGATCCCGTTGCCGTCCGTCCGTCTTTGTTTCTGGAGTCGCCATGGGCTGCCAGGGGGCGGTCCTTACTCGTGGTCCTCCCCGTTCGCCCGCCATCGGGCTTTCTTGGAGGATTCGGCGGGGACTTGTCACCTCCCCCACCCAGCAGATTATTCGGGTCAACTGGGGTCTTTGGATCTTCCTCCACCATGGTCGCTTTTTCGAAGGGACCTCTTTCGTTTCCCACAGACGGCGCCAATTGTAAGTGCAGAAAACGAAAAAGGCCTCCAAACAGCACCTTGATCGTAACGGCTACTTCACGTTCTTACACCGGAACCCTACCACACCGCCGGAGTTGAGCCTGTAAAACAAACAATGGGTGAGCGCACCTTTGCCTTCTCGTGGCAAAGGCCCTCCGATGCCAAAGTTAGTATCTCGTACTAGTGAAAACCCTAATTCTCAGTAGGAAGTAATCAAATAACCAGGAATTGCGTACCTTTACCTCTAGGTTTACCTCATATTTATAGACCCATGTCTACTTGCTATCCAAGCCATCTTGCTGCCCTATGTTTCCTTTCTCGTAAAGGGAACCTAGAATATCAGGGATTCTCATTCCCATAACTGCGCATTTCCTTTTAGACCATTTAGGCACTCTTCCCAAAGCTGGCCGTTCATCCCATTCTCGTTGGGAATCACCTCAGATCTCGTTTCCTTACTGGATATTTCCATTTCTGGACCACTCTGGAGCGCCTCCTGGCACCTTCTCCAGATTGCAGCTACTGTTCGGCCTTCTCGTTGCCGAACAGACCCTCTGGACCAATGATATCTCATATCACTGGACCCCTTATCACGAGACTGGTCCAACAAATACCCTTGCTCTTTGAACCATACCCCTGCTCGGGTATCTTGGACCTGGGACCTTTCGTGCCCCCAGCCCTTACTGCCGTTCACCGTACTGCACGGCGGATACTCTAACTATATTGATTCTCGGCCCCACGTACCACGTGTTCGGCCACTCTTTGTACCTGTTTGGGATTACCTCCCTACAGAAGTGATGTCACTCAGGACAAAGCCAAATATATGACAGCATTTGACTGAAAGATGTCCCGCAGGACGATGCCAAATCTATGGCAGAAGATGATTGAAATGATGTCCCTTAGGATGGTGCCAAATCTATGGCAGAAGATGATTGAAATGATGTCCCTTAGGATGGTGCCAAACCTATGGCAGAAGATAATTGAAAGATGTCCCTCATGACAATGCCAAATCTATGGCAGAAGATGATCGAAAGATGTCCCTCAGGACAATGCCAAATCTATGGCAGAAGATGATTGAAAAATGTTCCTTAAGATGATGCCAAATCTATGGCAGAAATCGATTGAAAGGTGTCCCTTAGGACGGTGCCAAATCTATGGCGGAATTTGATTAAAAGGTGTTCCTCAGGACAATGCCAAATCTATGGCAAAAAATGATTGAAAGATATCCCTCAGGACAATGTCAAATCTTTGGCAGAAGATGATTATAGGTGTCCCTTAGGACGGTGCCAAATCTATGGCGCAAGTTGATTAAAGGTGTCCCTTAGGACGGTGCCAAGTCGATGACGGAAGTCAAGAAGTCGTGTTAACAAATATGATAGATGAATGCGACCATAAGAGGTTGAGGCCAAGAAGTGAGACCCTTGTTTCGACATTTGACAACAACGATGATTTTTTTATTTATTTGAAAACAACAAAGGACATGTCCGAGTACCCTTTCTGCTTTATTGTTTTTGGCCAGCGGGCTGGTATTTTCATGACCTTGGGATTTGGGATGGAGTTTGTCTTTGGATGGAAATTGGGTCTGAGCTGGATCCAGGGCTTGAGCTGGAGTTGGTTTGAGTTTGACTTTGATCAGGGCTTGAGTTTTGAGCATTCATGCCCCAGTCTTGATATGCTTGCTATGATTGATGGCATTGGACTGATGTGCCCCAGTGACAGATCTCAGTTCTGATTCTTTTCCTTGATTCCACTGATAGTTTTGGCAACCAGTTTTATCATGAGTGCAAGCGTGGGTTCTTCCATGTATTGGAATTTTTCTCACGAGTTGGGACCTCAAGATCAATATGATTTGACTCGACAGATGACCTTGTGTGAATTTGGACAAGGCTTAGATGACTCAAAAGACAAGAAAGACCATTTATTAGAGGACTGACTCTTAATGATGATCTTGACTGGACGAGGAGTTTGATTACTTGAGGGTTTGAAAAATGGCAAGCATGCCCCACAATTGGCGTTTGAAATTGTCATGATAAAATCAAGTTTCGATGATTTTCCCATTCGGGGTTTTGAAATTGTTTTAGCTCCATCAAGTGATGTTCATTCAGGATTTTTCTTGATTTTGTCTTGTCAAAACACGAGGATTTTTGCCACGAACTGTGCCCCAGGTTGCTGATGACAATCCATGAATTTCGAAAATGCCCGGCTTGGATTTTTCGGGATTCATGAAATGTCTTGCCTTACCGCACCTTTTTGCTATCAAGTTGCATTTTTCAATTTGAAAGGACTTTACTCGGGTTGTAATGTGGCCAAGGTTTGGCTTAACAAAGAAAGGATAATAGGCTCAAGAATTTTCATTTTCTTTGGGTTTCGAGAGCTAGCAGCCATCTTGAACATTTTTGTGCCCTTTTTGCTTTTGATGGGCACCTTCTTTCACTTGATTTGCCTCACACTTTGTTGTGCCGATGTGTTTGGCACTTTCATTGATTTTGAGCTTTCTCTTATTTTTCTTCGATGTTTGCATCTCATTGTGCCTATGTATTTGGCACTTTCACACTTTGAATTATGATGCGCCGATGATAATCATATGTCTGGCACTTTTGCCTTCCTCATTTCACCCCGGTGTGGGGGATAGCTGCCTAGCTGGGTTCTTTCAAAGAAATTGATTTAGGCTCAAAGGGGGTATCAATGGATATATATCTTCAAACGTTTGATAAAAGAAAAGAATGCCTTTCTTCATTTTGAATTGCACAACTTGATAACTAGATCCTAGATGCAAGTTAAGAGATTTACCTGTTCTAACTTTTGCCTAGATCACATTTTGAGGTTTTGATCTAGCGAGCTTTTTCTCGAGCCAGGGCGTTGCTTCTTGACGGTGTCAGGGAGTGGTCCCATGAAATTCTTCTTCTTGCAAGGGCGAAATATCTCGTGTTCTGATTCCTCAATTGATGGTGAAAAACAACTCCCAGTTAAGGGATCATCACAAAACGTGAGTTTATTATTACAATTTCGACACAAGAAGCTTGAGATTGATTTTGAAAGACAGGACGGACCGACGAATGATTGACTCGAAAGATTGTGACCGAATTTTGGGATCGACTCGAATGAACATGACCGGGCCTCAGGATGAGGCTGCCTCCGTATCCTTCTTGCAAAGGAATCAGGTCATAACGTAGTTCGGGACTACGAAACTGACTCTCTTTTGGATCTTCTTCTTCGACTACAAACTTGAACTTGAAAATATACAGACATGAAAGCATAAAAGACTCGAAGTACAAACTAACTCGAAATCGACTTGAAGAAGACTCGACTTGAAACTTAAAAGTTTTCCAAATTCGTGAGAAATTCCATTCATGCTTTGACTTTACTGCACTCAAAATTCTCCTCCAAATCTGATGTCCGGCACTGGGATGGTTCCGTCATCGATTAGGTTTTGGATCTTGTGACGGAGACGATGACAGTCATCGATAGCGTGACCGGGCATTTGGTGGAAGGCGCAGAAGTCATCTGGGTTGTGGTAGGCTGGGAGCTTTTGAGGTAGGGGAGTTGGAGGGAGTGGTTTGATGGTTCTGCTTTCGACAACCCTTTTGAATATCATGGATAATGGTATGAGGTTGTGTAGGCTTGGTGGTTTGAGCAACGATCTGGCTAACGGGCTCAATCCGGGCAGGGTCGGTATTTGTAGAGTTAAATGGCAAGTTGGTGTAGCCATACAGTGTGCTGCTGCAGTCGGTATCCACATTTTTTGTTTCTGGGAAGGAATCAGCACTTTCGAGGATGCCCAACTGGATGGCTTCTTCGACGGCCAGGCCTGTTTCGAAGAATGTCTTGAAGTCGGAAGAGGCTTGAGCTAAGATCATGTGCTTGGCAAGCGCGGGCTGGAGATTTCGAACAATCATCCGAATTTGATCTTTCTCAGACGGTTTCTCCTTCATCTGAACAGTCTTTGCTCTCCATCTTCGAACAAAATCCGTAAAAGACTCCTTCGGTTCCATCTTTGTTGATTCCAACTTTCGAGTGGTGACCTCAAGTTGGATGTTATAGTCGAACTGGGCCACAAAAGCCTCACAGATGTCTTCCCAAGATTTCTTCTTCGTCGTTTCCAGGGTAGTGAACTAGTGCAAAGCATGTCGAACTAGTGTTTGAGAAAACATTTGGGCCATGGCGTCTTTCTCCACGCCCCACATGGAAAGTGCCCCAATGTAACTGGTCAAGTGTGCTTTTGGATCACCGGTTCCGTTGAACTAAGCAAAGTCAATTGGTTTGAATTTCTTGGGTAGTCTAGCATTTGGGAAGAGGCAGAGTTCGTCGATGTCGAAACCAATTGAGGTGATTCTTTCGCTTCTGGCTAAGGACTGCTCAAGTTGGGCTAATTTGGCTATGATGGCGGCCATTTCTAGGCTTTGAGAGTTTGGTTCAGGGGATGGTTCATGGTTATTTTCGACGGGTGTTTCTGGGTTTTGTGGAGGTGGAAGTCGTCTGGCAACCCCGATTATCATGAGCATCAACTGGGTAATCTGGTTGTCTGTTCGTTCACCCATCTATTGAATAAAGGTTCGAATTTGATCCGACTCGTTAAGATTCCCTGTTGGCTGTTCCCTGTTCGAATGCTCCCCATTCAAATTTTCTATTGGCTGTTCCATATTTTCCCACAAATTCTGAGTCTATGAAGGTATGATTTTGTTTTTCGGCCCAATCGCTTTCGGACTGACAGCAAAGCAAAAGGTTGTACTCAAAATGTGCCCATGTCGTGATTTATTGGGAAAAAAAACATGTGTGAATAAAAGAATTGTAATTCATGTGTTGTCATCGTCGACTCAAGGGATCAAACTTTACGGATAGTTCAAACACTCGCGGGTAGGTCATTGTCAGGCAGGTTAAATTCCGCACGTTGGGAATCAGAGCCAATCTCCTTATCTAAGACCATCCGACATAGAGCAATAAGACTACTGGAAGATGCACTTAAGGCTAGACTGAATTTGAGGGAGCCGTTCGGGCACAGCGAACACCGGAGTTATCCCAAACTCCATCGATTTATCGTCTCCTAGACCTTGACTCAAGAAATGACAACCTATGAAGGATTGCCTTAGTCCTCAGAGATTCTTATGAGTGTGTATCCTTTGATTAGGAATGACAAGACTTGGGAGATATCAAGATAAATTAAGTCTTTAACATTTTTCACTCGGAATTTTTGTTTTGGTTTAAAAAAAAAACGTCTGGCGTAAATGACATGATACCGTAACCGAGGTAGCGTAGGTGGCATGGCGCCATTAGCCTAAGCGGGTAAGTGACTTCGCACTATAACCTGAGTGGTATGGGTATCACGGCATTGTAGCCTAATTGTTTCAACGGTTTTCATTGAATCCATGATTGAAAAATGTATTGAAGACTTAATGAATTTTGATATCCCTAAAACCACATCGTTCCAAGGACTAATTAATTCCAACAATGTGCCTTTAAAAAGCACGACTCTTCATCGGTCCAGGCAATCCGAAACAAGCCGCGCGAGCGAGTCTAAGAGTTCCACCCAAAAGCAAACGAACAACATAAGATGCAATGTGCGATGTGCAAGCGGGATAAGATTACGGTCTTTCAAAGGTTGCTTCATTCCTCAGAATTTCTTTTAGGGTGTATCCTTTGTTTCGAACAACAAGTTCTAAGAGATGTCAAAATGAACTAACTATTCAACTAGTCCTCATTCGAAGTTTCAATTTTGAACTTGGAATAGCTTAGTATAGATGACGTGATAACATAACCAAAGTGGCGTCAGTGGCATGGTGCCATTAGCCAAAATGGTGTAAGTGACGTGGCGTCACGGCATCGTTTTCTTGCTATTCCTTATTCTCCGTTGAATCTTTGATTAGGCGTTAGTCAAAAACTTAGTATGTTTTGATTTTCCAAAGTTTCGTTGTTCTAAGGACTCATGTAGTTTAGACAACGTACACTGGGGTGCGCGACTCTTCATCGGGTCTTGGCAACCTTCTACAGACTGCGCAAGCGAGTTTAAGAAGCACAGGACTTGAAATTGAATAGACAGCATGATGGCATGACATGGATGAGATGCATGGTGAGATACAGAAAGCAGTAACATGTAGGCAGGATATAGCACATAGTCCTACCTTGCAGGTTCCTGTCCTAATTTGGAAGGTTCTATGGCTTTCTGCACATGTATAAAGGTTGGGTTTTGGTTTAGAAACGGTTCCCCGGACTAGAGTCAAGGTATGCCTCCCATTGTTGAGCGTACACGCAACAATGGTACAAACGGCAGAGGTGACTCATCACGATCGAGGGTTTGCCGAGCATTCTGGGATTCCCTATCATCGGCAAGCCGAGCAGGATTGCCAGAACACAACAGCGAGGTTGAACAGAATATATATACAAGAGATAGAAAATAAAACAAAATAATTTTGAAAATCCCACAAACATTTTTCAAGCTTGGCTCACAAGTTTAATTGATGCTCAAGGAAAGCGGACCGTTTTGATAACATGCCAACTTTTTCTCAAGTATTAATTAAACCTAGTCCCGAGCAGAGTCACCACTGTGGGCTACCACAACCCCGGGTGGATCGGGGCGGCCCGAAAAATATAATTTTGAATCGAATCGAAAAATTTGAAGAGTTGAAAGAGTCGCCACCCGGATTTATGGTTCGCCACCCGAGAAACCGTTTAGATTGAAAATGATCAATTTGAATTGAAAACCAGAGATTCGATTGAGGGTTCAGAAGTCATGTTACGAGGGGGGAAGGGTTTTACGACACCTCCCTCGCCCGATTTGAAATCGGTCTCTACTAAACATTTGTGGGATTTGTTAAAACTATTTTGTTTCATTCAACAAGTAGCAGATATCCAGAAGTATATCAAGTAAAGGGGTGTATGCATGTGCATGTGTACATGAGATGGTGGAAATGATAACGAAATACAAAATAATAGAAAGCTGAAATCCTGTCACTGGTTTCACTCTCGAGCGCTCATGAGCACTCCCGAGCACTTGGAAGTGTTGCATGCTCAACCTGCAAATCATGTTAGTACAATCAGGATACAATGCTAAAACTATAAATTGAGATGATTTTAAACATGTTATAAGCTCAACAGAGGGCTTCGTGAACTGCGATAAGATCCCAATCTTCCAAACCATGCATCCTTGCTTCTACAAGAGCTGATCTACGGTCCTGGGAAACAGAAAAACGCATGCATGGACATGCAAAGGCAGCTGAAAGACGAGACTGGAGGGAGAGTGAAGTGAGATGGCATGCAGACACTCCCGAGCGCTTGGGAGCATTCTCAAGCGCTTGGAAGTGATCTGAATCCCAAACTGATTTCAACCAACTAATGAACCTATTGTGACACATTGATGCGCCAGGTCTATCCTTTTGAAGATAAAAAGAATTCCTTTTAAATATTGGAAGACATGCTTTTGCATGACCTTTGAGTAAAAATAATTTTTGACTTCAGGAAATGGAGTACACACTCAGTATACCTTAAAAGAATTAGTTTATTTGAAATCACGTTTTACTCTTCTTGCATGGCCTCCTAAGTGCTCGAAAGGAAATGAAAATAGGGCTGGAGGCACTCTTGAGCGCTCAAGAGTACTCCCGAGCACTCGGGACTGCTTCTAGTAAGTTGTCAAAAAAATGTTGTTGTGCCCCTTTGCTCTTGTTGTTAAACTAGGATCAAAAGAACTTACAACCAGTATAAGGAACTAGTGTGCGTCCCTGATCTCCCTTAGAAGTAGGAAAAATAGTGGCTTTGAAGTATAAAATGAGATTTTATACCTTTGTGCTTGAACAAGACCTCTTGGATTGACTTGGATGCTTGAATGAAGGCTAAAAATCAGTAGAAAGATGAAGTCTAAGACTTCAAGTGCTTTTGTGATGTTTGGATTTTCCTTGAAAATTATTTGAAGATGAAAGTAGGAAAAATGTTTGAGCCTTTGAATCACTCCAAATTGTAACGGCTACTTTGAACCCCCCGCCGGAACCCTAGTACACCGCCGGAGTCGAACCTGTAAAACAGACAAAGGGTGAGCGCACCTTTGCCTTCTCGTGGCAAAGGCCCTCCGATGCCAAAGTTAGTATCTCGTACTAGTGAAAACCCTAATTCTCAGTAGGTATTGGAATGTATAGCCAAGAACTGCGTACCTTTACCTCTAGGTTTTACCTCATATTTATAGACCCTCATATGCTTGCTGTCTAAGCCGTCTCGTTGCCCTAAGGCTCGTGCTTGAACTGCTTGACTCTGCTCGAGGAGACGATGACGACTTCCTCATTGTCACAGGGAACTTCGAGCCCAGAGACGGAGATGTTAGAGTCATTGGTTTTCACGCACCCCATAGATTTGGCACTCCACGTTAGTTCCTTTCTTCGTAGAACTCCTCTACCGAGCAAATTTTCGTTTTGCATCGCCTTCTTTTTGCTTTACTGACTGTTGATTTTTCTCGTTTTTTGCAGCCGTAAACATCAACCAGGGGCACGCCATCATCACCCCTCAGGTGCACGTTGCTGACATAAACCGTGCTCTTGCCTTCAACGGGCAAGGTACGTGCCTGGCTGGCTGAGCAAGAGCGGCGCAGATCCTCCTCAGCTACCGAGCATCATGCGGTGGGTTCATTGACCGGCAAATCCGAGCAGCAGACAACCCTATCATCCCAGATCCTCCTGCTCAACAACCCGAGCAACAAGAATAGAGGCGTTCTCGGACCCCTCCACTTCCCAACGAGCCCATTCAGCTTGCCGAAGAGGCGTCCACATCTTCCAGTGGTTATTCCCTGTCTCCCCCACCTCGAGAGATGGATCAACCAATCAACCTCAGCAATCTACTCACCATTGGCCGTGGAAGAGGCCGCGGCACTACTCATGGCCGCGAACGCTCTCAGAGCCCGGCGCCATCTCATGGCCGTCGAGGTCCGGCTCAACCAGACGCTCCTCCAGGCTTCTCCCCCGAGGAGATTGAAGCCAGTCACAGGGACAAGCGTCAACGGTTGGAAACGTTTGCAAGCAAATAGCCTCCATCCCAACTCTCTGCACCACCAACCCCCATCTGGGCTCCTCAATTTACGCACGGCGAGCAGCCAGTCACCGTCTGCGACAGTGTTGAGTCCGAGGGGACAGCTCTTGCCCTTTCTCAAGCATTCATGCTCCTTGGGGACATGCAAAAGGTGATCACCAGCTCCCCGGACAACCTCCTCGGCTCGTTCATGAGCCACAATGCTAAGGTGAAGCTGTCATGCTCGTTTAATGGCCAACGTAAATCATGCATCTTCAATTTTGCCTAATGCTACTTTTGTTCTTTATCTTCTTCTGTAAAACCTTCAGGCAATGCAGAAGATGGTGGCCATGGCACAGAAACTTGGCCAGTTTGAGCCCCAGCGTGCCAGATTGGCAAGTGAGAATGCCAAGCTGCAGAACACTATTGTTAGGCTGGAGAGAGAGAGGAATCAAGCTCGTGGGGCCGTGGATGAGTTGAGGAGCAAGTTGGAGGGAGCTGAGGACAGCCTGAACCAGACTCTCACAGAGCTGGAGACAAGCAAGAACGAGGCCAAGGCTGCCTACCAGCAGGGCTACAACGAGGGAATTCGTGTGGCCACCGAGAGCTACATGGATAGATGCCCGGAATCCAGGACCAAGTCTTTGAGGCTGGCTGGTTGGCTTGCCTCAAGAAGTCTGGCACAGCAGAGTCTTCTCCTCTCTGGACGGAAATCGACCTTCCAAGTGCCATGGCTGTTGCCGAGGAGCAGGAAGAAGTTGTAGAGCAAGAAGATAGCCTGGACAGGGAGCTTAACACCAATGTCCCCGAACAGCAAAATGTTGGCACTGATCAAACTGGAGAAGTGACCAATTCTGGCCAAAAGGAAGCCAGTGGCGGTCCCTCTGAACCCAGCACTGCTGTGGATGATACAACAGCTCCTGTCTCTGCAACTGCTCTAGCCTCTCCACCTGTCATCCAAGATCTGACGAACGAAGAGTAAGTTAGTTTCTTTGTATCGTCGTGATAACAATTGGGATTTCTGAATTAGTTTCTGCTGGCCCTGCGTGGCCATTGGTATTGCCCTGCGTGGCACCTGATACATTTCTAAATACTTTAATTTTGTTGGTTCTAGCCCTTCGTGGCCTTTCTGAATGTCTCTGGTGGCCCTGTTTGGCCTGAACAATTTTTGCTTGGCCCTTCGTGGCCTTTCTTCAATGCAGGTGGCCGTCCCATGGCCAGAATGTGATGTGCTTAGCTTTATGCATATTCAAGTATGCTCTCCATGTCTCATCATGCTTGCTGATGATTCAGTTGTTTTCACACTTATACTGTTGCAGGTTTCTCTCCTACCTTAGAACAACGTTAATCGTACTTGTAGCTTTCCTACCAATACATGTATTCGTACATATTCAAGATCTGCTCGTACCCGAGCAAGCTGTTTTATTCATACAGTGTCGTATGTTCACGTATGCGCTCAAGGTTTGTTCATACCCGAGCAACCTTCAAGTTTTTTCGAGCTTAGATATTGCTGCATGTTCTCGTATGCAGCCCATATGTTTCGTGCTTGGAAACTTTCCCTAGTATATTCGCACTTTAGGTTACCCAAATATGCTCGTATTTGGACTACGTAACCTTGAGTTTATTCATACCCTGATTATGTTGCAAGTTTATGTGGGCATGCACCCGTACAAGTCTATTTGTACTTGAAATTATCCCAAACATATTCGTGTTTGAGAATAGTGTGCATAATCTCATATGCATTCTAGGTGTATTCGTACCTGAGTAAATGGTTAAGTGTATTCGTACTTAGTGGTATCCCAAACATAATCGTGTCTGAGAACAGTGTGCATAATCTCGTATGCATTCTGGGTGTATTCGTACCCGAGCAACATGGTCAAGTATATTCGTACTTGGCAAAATTCTAGATGTATTCGTACCCGAGCAAACAGTCAAGTATATTCGTACTTGGCTTAATTCTGGGTGTATTCGTACCCGAGCAAATAGTCAAGTATATTCGTACTTGGCAAAATTCTGGGTGTATTCGTACTTGAGCAAATAGTCAAGTATATTCGTACTTGGCAAAATTCTGGGTGTATTCGTACCCAAGCAAACAGTCAAGTATACTCGTACTTGGCAGAATTTGAAACATTCGAAATTTCATTTAGTTACCCTATACCTCTGCTCCCCCAATACGAAGTGAGGACTAAGGACATATCTTGACTTCGTATTTAAAGCATAATGTAAGAAAAACTCGTAAAAAACAGCGTTTGTGTTACTAAAATCCGGGAATTTCATTCATAATTTGAAAAACTCAACGGGGCGTTACGCGTGCCCCTTGCAACTAGTAAAAGCAAACACAAGGGAATTTTATTTGTAATTCCCACACAATCACGATGTGCATCTAAAACAGAGTAAAAATGAAATCGAAGTTTTTTACACGTAGAACTTCCTCAAGTTGTGAACATTCCAGGGCCTTGGGACCGGGTTCCCGTCCAGGTCCGCCAATCGATAAGCCCCAATGCCTACAACCTCTGTAACTCGATATGGTCCCTCCCAGTTGGCCCCCAACTTGCCCTCATTGGCCACCTTGGTGTTGCCGAGCACCTTTCCTAGCACAAGGTCTCCAACACCAAACTCTAGTGGGTGGACATGCTTATTGTAGCTTTTCATCAACTGCTCCTGGTACGACGCCAGGTGCACCAGAGCTCGTTCTCTCCTTTCCTCAGTGAGGTCCAGCTCGATTTCTAGGGCTCTGTCATTGCCCCCACTTTCCACCAATGTGGTCCTGTTGGTCGGTAAACCGACCTCCAACGGAATCACAGCCTTTGTTCCATATACTAGCGAATAGGGGGTCTCTCCCATAGACCTCCTAGGAGTTGTTCGGTGCGCCCACAGGACCAGTGGCAATTCGTCGGGCCACTTGCCTTTTGCTTTGTCCAACCTCTTCTTGATCCCGTCAAGTATAGTCTTGTTGGACGCCTCTGCCTGCCCATTGCTCTGAGGGTAGGCTGGTGTGGAATAGTAGTTCCTTATTCCATACTGGGCACAAAAAGCCTTGAACTTTTTCTGGAACTGCGACCCATTATCAGTTATCAAAGAGTAAGGAACCCCAAATCGAGTGATGATGCTCTTCCACACGAACCTTTCTATCATAGGTTCTGTGATTTTTGCCAGTGGCTCTGCTTCAATCCACCTGGTAAAGTAGTCCGTCACTACCAATAGAAACTTCATGTTCCCAGTAGCCTTGTGGAGTGGACCCACGATGTCCATTCCCCACTGCGCAAACGGCCACGGACTTGTCAAGGGCACCAGATCTTCGGCTGGTGTTCGGATCATAGGTGAGAACTTCTGACACTTCTCACAGATTTTCACATACACCTTTGCATCTTCTTGCATGTGCGGCTACCAATAACCCTGGGTGATTGCACAGTGAGCAATGGATCTCCCACCTGCATGACTCCCACATGTCCCCTCGTGTATTTCATGGAGGAATTTCTACACCATCTCGGGATGCACACAAAGCAGGTATGGTCCAGTGAAGGACTTCCTCTACAATTTCCCCTCTGTTGTTAGCCAGAACCTTGCAGACTTTGTCTTTATCTTGTGAGCTTCTTTTTTATCTGTGGGGAGTGTTCCATCTCGTAGGAACTCCACTATTGGATCCATCCAACTTGGTACTTGGTTCACGTCCAAGACAAATTCCACACTTTTACCAATGCTCGGCTCACCAAGATAATCCACTGCTACCTTTCTCCTGAATTCTGTTGGCACAACCGCTGCCAACCAAGCCAATGAGTCAGCATGGGCGTTCTGCCCAGAGCTTATCTGCTCAATGTGTACCTTCTCAAAGGTGTCGAGCAAATCCTTGACTGCCTCCATGTAGGCTGCCATCTTCTCATTCCGGGCCTCGTACTCACCGGACAACTGATTCTCCATGAGTTGTGAATCACAGAATATTCGAATTCTCTTAACTTTCAAGGTCTTCGTGCTTCGTAATCCTGCCAGGAGCGCCTCGTACTCCGCCACGTTGTTCGACGCACTGAAACCCAGGCGCAGGGACAACTCGATCATAACTCCTTCAGGAGGGAAAAGCACCACCCCAATTCCAGATCCAGTGTTGCATGCGGATCCCGTCAACAAAAAGCTTCCATTCCAGAGGGTCCTGCTCGGCGACGCCCCTCGGCTGATGGCTCGACCAACTGCTCCTTTCTCGTAGGAGGCAGCGGAGCCACTGTGGGAGAGAACTCTGCCACGAAGTCTGCCAAAACTTGCCCTTTGACTGCCATGCGCGGCTGATAATCAATATCATACTGGCTCAACTCCACCGACCACGTCGATATTCGTCCTGAGAAATGGGCCTTTTGAAGCAACGACTTCAACGGGAACTCTGTGTAAACAACAACTTTGTGACTTTGGAAGTAATGGGGCAACTTCCTAGCCGCTGTCCTCAGTGCTAGGACCAATTTTTCAAGGGCAGATACGTCGTCTCTGCATCCAGTAGCGTCTTGCTCACGTAATAGACAGGGATTTGCTCGGATCCCTTGTTTCTTAGTAGGACCGCACTTACACCGTGTTCAGAGACTGCTAAGTACAAGGTCAAAATCTCACCAGGTTCAGGAGTGGACAGAAGCGGGGCTGTCGCCAAGTACTTCTTCAGGTCTTGGAATGCTTGCTCACAATCTGCACCCCATTCGTAACCTTCTCTTTTCTTCAAGAACTGGAAGAAAGGTCTACACTTGTCGCTTGAACGACTAATGAACCTGTTAAGGGCTGCCGCCATCCCCGTCAATCGCTGGACCTCCTTCATGGTCCTTGGACTCTGTAGCTTCTGTAAAGCTGTTATCTGATCGGGATTCGCTTCTATCCCTCTAATGGTCACCAGGTGGCCCAGGAACTTCCCAGAACTCACTCCAAATGCACATTTCGAGGTGTTGAGTTTCAGCTTATACTCCCTCAGTATTTCAAAAGCTTCTTTCAGATCAGTGACGTGGTCCCATTTCTCCTTACTCTTAACCACCATATCGTCTATGTATACCTCCATGGTCCTGCCGAGCAACTTCTTTAGCATAATCGTTGCTAGTCTCTGGTAAGTTGCTCTAGCATTCCTCAGACCAAAAGGCATAACGCTGTAACAATACAGCCCTCGTGGTGTGATAAAGGATGTCTTCTCCTGATCGGGGCCATACATGGCTATCTGGTGATATCCTCGATAAGCGTCGAGAAAACTCATACGCCCATACCCAGCTGTTGCATCTACCAACTGATCTATCCTGGGCAGGGGAAAACTGTCTTTTGGACAGGCCTTGTTTAGGTCTGTGAAGTCAATGCAAACTCGCCACTTCCCATTCTTCTTTTTTACCACCACTGTGTTGGACAACCACTCCGGGTAGTACACTTCTCGTATCGCCTTTGCTTCGAGCAAATGGTCGACTTCCTCGATGACAGCATCCACGTGCCGTACGGCAGATCTTCTTTTCTTCTGCATCACAGGTTTGTGTTCTGGGTCCACGTTCAGGTGGTGGCAAATCACGTTTGCATCCACCCCAGGCATCTCCTCCAGTACGCAAGTGTGGGCTCCCGCGCCTGGAAATGAGCGCTTCGCTCGAAGAGTCGCCACCCGGATTTTCGAGATGGATGATCCGAGAAACCGAGAGTTTGCTTGAAAAAGGCTTTAGGTCTAGCGAAAACGTTGAGATGATGGGTTCGGGAGCCACATTACGAATGAGGAAGGTTTTTCTTTAAAAAGCACCCCATTCGCCCGGTAAGACCGGTCTCTACTTGATGTTTTCAAAAAGGGGAGATCTTCGGTATCGTTCGGAATATCAAGCTCTTTAATAAAACACGTAGCGGGAAAGGGACATGGGAAATATGTCACGTTAGCGTGCAGGTGGTGCTATCTGTACAGTCGTGATAAGATGATGTGAACAAATAGGAGTAAATGACATTCAACAGACTGTTTGGACCTCGGAAAGCCGTTCGCGGCACCCTGAGATGCCGTGCGAGGCGTCTCAGCATGCCGCGCGTGGCAACTGTTCTGCTGTCAGACGATTTCAGTCTCTCAAAACGTTATTTAGCCTACTGTTTGTTCTGTAGATCTTTTGAAAACATTATTTAGCTCACTTCTGATCATTTGGGATGATCTTAAAAAAAGGTTTTCGAAGAGTTGGCACTTGGCTTGTAGATACGATCTCATTTTGGGAGCTACGGAAACAGTAAACAGCAAGACCAGATAACCACGACAGAGGAAAACTCAGATCCAGACCGTTTAGACTTTA
The DNA here is from genome assembly GCA_025413875.1 of Rhododendron molle. NCBI lineage: Eukaryota > Viridiplantae > Streptophyta > Magnoliopsida > Ericales > Ericaceae > Rhododendron > Rhododendron molle. The sequence continues at coordinate 29,335,811 of CM046391.1, read as the reverse complement.
GAAAGCCATTCACGGCACCCTGAGATGCCGTGCGACGCATCTCAGCATGCCGTGCGTGGCAACGGCTCTACTGTCAGACTGTTTCAGTCTCTTAAAACGTTATTTAGCCCCCGGCTTTCTCTGCATATCTTTTGGAAAGCTTATCAGAAACATCACGACAGTTAGATCATCCCAAAAATACCATTGTCTCTCTCAAAATAGGGTTTTAAAATAGTTTTTAACATTTTTAATCATTCGGGATGATCTAGAAAAGGTTTTTTTTTTTTAAAAGAGCTAGAACATGGCTTGTAGATGTGGCCTTATTTTAAGAGCAGCAGAAACAGTATGCAGCAGATACAGATAACCACAACAGAGGAAGACTCGGATCCAAACAGCCTGCTCACAATAGCATCAGTGTGCACCATGCCGTGCGCTGAGTGTCAAGATGCCGCGCGTCTGTTCAACAGACCGCGCGGTTTCCCAACCTCAGCACAGTGTTGGTTTTATTTTATGAAAATACGTTTTGAGTCAGGATCTAACCAAAAGGGGGTTAGATCTGCTGACAGAAAGGTCCCCTCAGGACCAGAACGGAGTCTAGTCCGAGGAAACTAGTTTATACCTTTGGTTTCGAGCTCGATCAAGGACCGTGGATGCAAGGATGTGGATGGATCGTCACGGATGTAGATGGGGAGGTTGAATGAGACAAAGGGAGTATGGGTGTGAGTGAGGGTTAGGTGTTTTGGGTAATGGGGTCTTGAAGTCAATGAGTGATCAACTTCAATGATGAGAAGGGAGTGAGTGAAAGCTCTTAAAAAGGGGTAATGAAAAGGGGTTTGAGAACTTAGAGAGAGAAAGTAGAGTGAGAGGGTCAAGAGAAAGGCAAGAGAAGGGACTCAAAAGAAGGGCTAAGAGGGACCCCTTTCCCTTGAGTGGAGGGGTCAATTTATAGGCAAATGGCCAAGGATTTTGAATTCAAATGGTGGAGGTATTTTCTGGGCGGGCCAGAAGTGCATTTTCGGCTGAGCCAGTCATCAGCTGTGGCTCACACTGGCGTGGCCGACAGCTTTCTAAGCCAGCCAGCTTTTTGCTCAAGGTGCCGTGCGGTTACGGTCTGCCGCGCACGGCCACCCTTAAATTTCAAGGTGCCGCGCGCTTCAGTCCTGCTCCGCACGGTTCCTCTTCCTTCGGTCCAGGACTCTTTTGGGCTTTGTTTGGGCTTTTGTTTGGGCTTTTCAGGTTTTTTGGGTCTTTGGGTTTACATGGGCTGAGAGAAGTCTTTTTTCAAGCTCGCGAAGGTATCGTTTCCTCTATTTCATCATCGGGGTGGACAAAGACTCTCCGAGGTCCGGATTGGGGTGTCTACAGTAGTCCCTCTTTAACGTAACTCGGATACCATTAGTTGGTACGAGTGACGCTTAAAGAATAGGCACCCCAATCCGTCGCTCTAGTGCCTTTGGCCGGAGACAAAACAAAAATGCAAGTAAATAACGATGGTGGTCGCGCTCGGGGAGCTGCCTACGTACCCCGTTGTAGGGATCAGACCAGCGTAGTTCGATCGGGACAATGCAATGCAAGAAAACAAGTCTCGGAGAACAAACTCATGCAAAAGCGTGCTTGCGGTGCCGTGTGCCATGCAAAGTGTTTGAAAGACCCGAGGTGAGCCCTTGGGAGGCGGAAATCGAGGCGAAAAGAGACGTTAGGTCCGTTAGACCGTGGCTCGGGAGACGAAGAGACGTTAGGCCCTTTGGGCCGTGGCTCGGGAGACGAAGAGGCGTTAGGCCCGCTGGGCCGTGGCTCGGGAGACGAAGAGGCGTTAGGCCCGCTGGGCCGTGGCTCGGGAGACGAAGAGGCGTTAGGGAGACGAAGAGGCGTTAGGCCCGTTGGGCCGTGGCTCGGGAGACGAAGAGGCGTTAGGCCCTTTGGGCCGTGGCTCGGGAGACGAAGAGGCGTTAGGCCCGCTGGGCCGTGGCTCGGGAGACGAAGAGTCGTCGAGACGTTAGGAACCCTCGGAGGGCGAAAATTGACCTTTGAGTTCTTGAGAATTTTTGGGACGAGCCCTCGGAGGGCGAAAATTGACTTTTGAATTTGAGAATTTGGATTTTGAGACGAGCCCTCGGGCGAAAATTGACTTTTGAATTTTTGAGACGTTAGTTTTAAAAATCCAGAGACTAGTCACGAGCGAGTCTCGAGTATCGAGAAAAAGGCGAATACGGCGAATTCCCAAGGGATCAAACGGTGCTACAACCAATGCACGACATCCCAGAGGATTTTTGACTGCAAAACGGCTGATAATTGAGTTCTAAGAGGATTTTGGTGGCTGGCCGGATCAACTTCCAAGAAAGTATTTAAACTTCTGGCACCAAGGTGCCGTGCGGTCCAAATTCAAGGCGCGCGGCACCTCGATCTTCCCCACACCCCTTCGATTTCCGAGAACAGTTGGCAGGTTTAAGGGTACCCATTAATTCGGGTGTGCCCTTTCGTTGGCTGGGACGGCTTTATAAGGATGGTGGTGCCTCATTCTATGCACTACCAACAAAATCTCAAAAGTCCTCCTACATTCTTATCCCTTTCTTCGAGAAAAACAGGTCGCTTCCGTACTTTTGGCATGGATAACAGTCACTTGGCAGCCCGCGTCGAGGCTTTGGAGGCCGAGATGTCTTACTACCGGGGAGAGATCGAAGAACTAAACACACAAATTGCGAGGCTCATCACAACCATCCGTTCCCTTCGTCGCGCGGTCACCAACCTTCAGGACTTCTGTTTTGACCAGTTGGATGACAAGGATGACCCGGAGTCCGTTCCCGGGCACGAGTCGGAGGATACGGCGGAAGACTCCGGGGGTAATCCGAATGGTTCGGATAATCGCTCGGACGGTGCGGATGACGCTTCGGATGGTGGGAGTGATTGAGGAGGGGAAGGAGTAGAAGAAGAAAGGGCAGTAGGCCCGTAATTTGTTTTTGTTGTTTTCTTTTCTTTTCTCTTTTTGAAAAAAAATGTAATGCCAAGATCCCCGGGGGAAACCCCAGGTTTTTATTTAATGAAAAGTCCCTTTCTTCTTCCATCCTTTTGCATCCAAATGCCTAATTCTGAATCGAATCGAACACGGAAATGCCAAACGGCTTCCAAGAAGCAAGCTGTCGAAACAAACCAACACGCCGTGCGCAACCGAATTAGGAACGCACGGTACTGTAAACTGAGAATATTGCATGTTCGCCCAGGGTACCGTGCGACCGGACCAAGGTGCCGTGCGGCCAGGGAAGCTTTGAACCCGGTCCAAAGTCAATTTCCAGGCGAACCGGTTCGAGGGATATATATATATATACACGCGGGGTGTACACAGTACACCCCACTTCGAAATTTCCCCCCCTCTCTCTCTCTCGATCATCTCTCTCTCTTACGGCTATCTCTCTCTCTCTCTCCCTCGATCATCTCTCTCTCTTACGGCTATCTCTCTCTCTCTCTCCCTCGATCATCTCTCTCTCTCCCTCGCTGCTCTCGATCATCTCTCTCTCTCCCTCACTGCTCTCTCTCTCACCGTTCTCCCTCTCTCTTTCTTACACTTTGATCATGGAGTCCAGGGATACACTTGGTGACGATGCGTCACTCCGGGCTGAGACCACACCATCTCCTGCTCTTCCGGAGGATGGTACGACAGTTGGGGCGGAGCCAGGGGCCCTTGGGCAGCCGGCATTGGTCGGGGAGACCACGGCCATGGCTGCCACGGAGGTAGGTAGCGGCGGTGGTGATGGTGGCAGTGTTGTGGTGGCCGGGTATGGTCAGGAGATCGAGACCCCGGGTGCAGTGGAGTCGGGGAGCGACATTGGGGTTTCGGGCCGGCCGGAGGCGGCGGCCAGCGTTGAGGAGAGGACCACGAAGGGTCGCGGTGGTGGTAGTTTAGACCCGATGGGGGAGGAGACGGAGGCCTCTCCCATGAGAGAGCCTCGGGCTGACTTGGGGAAGGCCCCCATCGTCGAGGACGAGCCGGTGGTGGAGCCAGTAGTGGAGGACACGCCACCTTTGTTTGTGGGCAGTGGTACAGGTGCAGGGTCGTCACGCCCTATAGGCATGGGCGATTATTTAGTGACGGCGTCCATGGAGGACGTACTGGAGGTGGTGCGGGGGTTTCCTGGTTTGGCGGACGCCATCGCGGCCCGCGGCGAGCTGAGGTCGGGCTAGGACCGAGGGTGCCAGGGAGCCGGAGTTGAGGAGAGGCGTGAGGAGGCCGGGTGACGGCTCTTCGCCACTGGTGGCCGAGGCGACTCTGCGCCGCAGGGCGAGGCCCTACGACGAGGCGACTCACGTGCCCTTTCAAAGACGTGGTGGTGCCTCACTCTTCGACCCTTACACTCCGAGGAGACCGACTTACGACGAGGCTCTGTGTGGGCCCAGCAGCACCTTTCCTTGCGACGAGACGAGGTATACTTTAAATATCTCTAGTATTTCAAATTCCAATGCATTGTATTTCCATTTCATTGCATCTAAGTATACCATTCTGTATTGCATGCCCTTCCTATTTATTGAATATTTATCCATTTGTTAACAAGCGATCTCGCTCTCGTGTTACGGGGTTCGGCGGCTGTGCCGACGTTTTGAGAGAGGTTGCCCGAGGCCTCGCGGGAGATAGTTAGGCGGGCGGGCTTCGGGGAGTTTGTAAGAGGTGCTGGCGAAGGGCGTGTGCAATGACCGCCCCGGTAGTGAGGGCTTTGGCCGAGAGGTGGTGGGACACGGACGAACACCCTCCACTTCTCTTTTGGTGAGCTGACCGTGACGCCCCGACTTTGCGGCGATCATCGGTCTCGAGTCGGAGGTGACCTATCCTTTGACGCCACAGGAGGCGGCGGCGTTCAATGGACGATCTTTGGGGCACGAGCCGAGGCGCAGGGGCGATGCGGTATGCCCAGCTCCTGAGGTTTTGGACGGAGAGGCTCCCGACCGACAGGGTGGAGGAGGAGCAGATGGCGAGGTGCTTCCTGCTGTACTTACTTGGTGCGTCCCTGTTTCCCAACAGGCGCAACCGAGTGCACCTTTCACTTCTCCCAGCCCTGAGGGACGTCGGGGAGATCGCTCGCTTCGACTGGGGAGGCGCGGCGCTGGGGACGTGCTATGCCTTTATGGGCTCTCTCTCTCGCGGGGCAGGAGTGAGCCTGGGAGGCTACTGGAGGGTCTGGGAGGTATATCTCGTTCCCTTTCTCATGAATAGTTAGCTTTCCATTTATATCTATTCAATGTACATCTTGTGCTAACTTTCAATGTCTCGAATTGCAGCTCTGGACGTACGAGGTGATAGGGATGTACCCTCCTGAGACTACGTGTCCTGACGACACGATACTCCCTCGAGCCCTACGCTGGTCGACGGAGTACAAGGGCGTGAAGAGAGGGAGGGGCAAGCTGGACGCCTTCCGTCTTTTCCTGGACGAGCTGCGTCCCGATCAGGTACTAAAGCGCTTGCGTATCTGTTTTCAGCCTATTTTATTCAATCAGCACCTTAATGTTGCTTATTCTTGATGACAGGTCCACTGGCGGTGGGACCGCTCCGAGATCCCCTACGTGGCACGGAGTAGGGAGGTTGCCAGGGAGAGTGCTTCTCGAGTCCCCTACGGCTGGCAATGGTACTTGGGTGATCGAGTGTCACGCCCGGTCGTTGAGGCTGACGCCTTCGAGTCCCCGGCTGCTTCCTCGCTCTAGTGCAGGATGCACCAGACACGCGGAGGAGGTCGAGCGACTGCACACCAGACCTCGAAAGTTAGAGCCGTTTTTGAGGCAGTCGCGACCTTCTTTGCGACTACGCGTATCTCTCGCATACCTAATGGCGAGTCTGGGGATACGTGCTGCTTGGGAGGGCACAGGCGGCACGAGAGGGCGCTGGAGGAAGAAGGGGCGGAAGAGAGGCAGAGGCGACGGAGCGAGGATCAGGGCGCCAGAGGTCGCAGCGAGGGGGGCCGAGTGGCACTAGTCTCCCGCCCTCTCTTGGACCGTGGACGTGGCGACCCCTCGAGGAGTCCCTGGTTTGGTCAGCGGTGCCACGTCCTCCGCCGAGGCTCGGGGTTTCTTGCCCGGGTATATCATGCTTTCAATTTTCTAGTACATTCGCTTTGTTTGCACATTCTGATCAACTTCCTTCATTGCAGGCTCCTCCGGGTGCGTGAAGGAGATGGCGGAGGCCATGATGGGCCTGGAGCAGCTAGTGAGGCAGGTACGCCATGGGCCACCCTCCGCAGGTGTTGCCTCGTGTTGGCGGGCGATGGTACACTCTCGAACTTTAGTCAATTGCTTTACTTCGATCGCTTATATTATGATTATGATGCAAATGTTATATGAATGCTTATACCATTGTAGGCCGAGGAGGGGCTACACGAGGGTTGCGGCGGAAGTCCGTCCGCCCGATAGTACGACAGGTCTCCTGCTGGCTCTCGGGAGGAGCCGGCGTCGAAGAGGACACGGCGCCTGTAGGGACCGAGGACGAGCCTATTGACGCCTCTGAGGAGATACTGAGCCTACAGACGTCGACCTGGAGGTCACCTCAGGAGATACTGTGCCTAGGGTGACTGGTACTCCAGCGGCGAGTAGCTCTCCCGCGGACGAGGAGATCTCCGTAGAGGACGAGGAGGAGAGCGAAGACGAGGACGAGGATGAGAGTTGAGCTCCTCTTTTGTTTTGCATTTTTGACGGAGCCTGCGTGCTTCTTTTGTTAGGGCGCCTGTTTGCTCTTGGTAGATAGGACTTCGATCATTGGGCCATTGTGCCCCTTTTTGTACTTCAACTCACGGATGCTTTTGGATTTATACAGAAATTTTATTGTTTATGCCATTCAATCTCCTTTGGTTTATATGAAGAAAATTGAATAACTAAAACATTAATCGGGGTGTGCAACCAACCGCTGAACCGAATGTGAGATTTGTGGCGAGAAATCGAAACATATTGACAGTGAAATAGAAATCAAAGAAAGCGACTAGATAAATCTTGGTAAAATTGACTCTATACACCCGACTTTATATAGACGTCTTCACAACTGACAAGCATATGGAAATGACGACCTATAAATCTTGGCATGCGACTTGGGAGTTCTACTTTGCCTCTGGAATATACCCAAAAAGTAGGAAAATGTTGACTTTAACACGCAACCTCCTCGAGTTTCGGCTTTGGACACGAACTGGAACTAGGTCACTATTGACCATTATGACTTGTAGGGCTTGGAAGGACGCCTTGAAACGACCCGAAACGGACTTTGATGCCTTGACAAGGCTTAAGCAACGGACATTATCGAGTTTTTGTGCCACGATGACGAATCCTGGGGGTTATCTTGAAACGAAACATCCCCGAAGTCCCAAATACCTATTAGAGTCTGTTCAGGTGTTGGTTGGTGCTTCGTAGGGCCTTCATTCTTTCTTGGGGAGTTGCTGCTAAAAACTGCAGAAATGCAGTGTCAACATGCCGTGCGTATACCCCAGGGCGCCGTGCGGTTAAGAATCCTTCGCACGGTACCCTAATTGACTGGCCGTGGTATTTCTCTGGTTTCAACATACCGTGCGATCTGTCAAGGTGCCGTGCGAGGCTCTTTTCCTGACAGATTGCAGTTTTTGCTGATTTCCAAGGCAGATTGCTCGGGGGTTGAGGTTTGACCCATGCAATGGTATTTCTGAACCAGTGCATGTCTGTTTTGGACCTTTTAGGACTTGACCAAGCTTTTCCCCATGTTAGACTCATGGAAAACTTGCGCTTTTGAAACCCGAGGCTCTTTGAAAGTTGAAGTTGTCCCTTCTACTCCTCCTATAAATTCAAGCCTTCTTGCCACATTCTCCTCATCTCGTCCAAGTCCCATCTTCTTCCTTTACTCTTTGAAATGGCTCTCCCCCTTACCGGTCTCCTCCATCCATGGTTGGCCTCTATGGAAGGTGTCGATTGGCTCAACTTTCGAGCTCACGGTCTCTATTCCTTGAGGTACCTTCGCAACGTTCGCCTTCGTCCCGAGCTTTTGAGGGCAGCTGTGAGTTTCTGGGATCCGGAGGTTCACGTGTTCCGATTCGGCGATCAGGAGCTCTGTCCCACTGTCGAGGAGTTCCGTGCATACCTCGGGGGTTTTGGTTCGGGGGAGGTCATCATTCCCCCTATACGTGAGAGTGCGTATAGAGTCTTGGTCGCGGCCCTCGGGGTGGGTGAGGGTGCTGCCCGCTACCTGGTCAGAAATGGCCATCTCAATGTCATGCGTCTCATTGAGCTATTCTCTTCTCCTGGCGATCTTAGAGACATGACTTACCAGACTCGACGCATGACTGCTCTCTGTATGTGCTTGCTCGCAGCCTATCTCTTGGTTCCTTCTGCCGGTCATGCTAGCTCGGCGTTGGCCAGCGTCGCTGTTCAGATCGAAGCCCGAAGGGATGTGATTCCGATGGTTCTGGCCGAGACACTGATTGGTTTGGACAAGGTTCGCTCTGGAGAGACTGAGACTTTTGGGGGTAGCCCACTTCTCCTACAGGTTGGTTTCTCACTCAGCTCTCCTTTTTCGGGTTCCCCCCACGTTCTCTTTTTACCTCACGCTCGGCTTGGTTATCTAAGGCTTCTTACTTGTTTTCTCTCTTCCCACAGATTTGGCTTTGCGATAAGGTGAACGTACTGACCATTCCTCCTGGCAACTGGGCATACGAGGCGAGGTTACTCTCTCAGCGATGCTTTGAGTTTGAGGATAGGAGCAGGGCCGAGTGGGTCGATTTTCTCAGACGCCAGCGGGCGGAGACCATTGTCTGGAGGTGTCGATGGCTGGACCTTCCTCCCATGACAGTGCACTATATGGGCTCTCAGTGGGTTGTTCTTGCTGGCTTGGGAGCTTTCACCTTCTATATTCCTTACCGTATCCAGCGACAGCTTGGTTTGAGACAGGAGGCCCCTGCCGAGGTTCTGGTGGACGTGGTTCTGCCTCTCTTCCGCCATTCAGTCCTTTGCCATTACCAGCGGTTTTGGATGACACGCGAGGTGACCGACGCACATCCTTATCCCTCTGTGGCGATGCGCGGGAGCTATCGAAAGTGGTTTAGGAGGGACATTGCAGCAAGAGCTGGAGCTCAAGGAAACTGACTCAATCTTACCACCCTGACCGTTGAATAAATTGTGGACCCTCTTTTTATTATGTTGCATTTCTTTTTGTTTTGAAGGCTTTGCTCAACATTATGTAGTAGAAGTAATCGTATTTAATAAAAACGAGTCTTGGAGGGTTTCCCCCTTCTTGACTTTTGTTCTTCAAGTTTTCTCAACCTGATTTTTTATTTGGATGGATCGTGGCCGGTCTCGGCGTGAGATCGCTTACGTATCCTTCTCGTGAAGGAATCAGTCATGACGTAGTTCGTAGGGTTCGCTCGTTTTAACACTCTCCTTTGCGCTCTAACTTTTGCCTAGAACCGCCCTTTCGGGTTTTCGGTCTAGCGAGCTCATTTGTTGTTTGCCTTAACTTTTGCCTAGGATGCCCTGACGGGTTTTCATCCTAGCAGGCTTTGCTCTAATTTTTTGCCTAGGACTGTCCGCCCTTGCGGTTTTTCAGCCTAGCGAGCTTCTCTCAGGGTAATAGCGCTTGAGTTGATCCAGGTTAACCAAGGTTGAGAATTCATTTCCGCCCAAGTCGATGAGTTGCGTAGCTCCTCCAGATAGAATAGTCTTGATAATGTACGGCTCGGACCACTTCGGTCAAAACTTTCCTCGTGGGTGTAGACTGGAGCCCGGATTTCCTTTAAAACCATGTCGCCTTCTATCAAATTCCTGGGTTTCACTTTTTTGTTGAATGCCCGTGCGATCCTTCGTGGATACCCTTGGACATGGTAAAGAGCCCTCAACCGGCGTTCATCAAACAGCATAAGTTCTTCAAATCGGTTGCTCAACCATTCAGCCTCTTGGACTTCACATTCAATCATTGTCCAAGAGATGGGACTTCCAATTTAATGGGAAGCACTGCCTCCATCCCGTAAACCAAAGAGTAGGGGTTGCTCCCGTTGGTGTCCACCGACGTGCGGTATCCCCATAAAGCCAGGGGTAGTTGCTCATGCCAGTCCTTCCGATTGAATAGTTTTCTCGTAATGGCCTTGATTGTCTTGTTTGCCGCTTCCACAGCGCCATTGGTCTGCGGTCGATAGGTCGTTGATTTGTGTACCTGGATTTGAAATTCGTCATACTTCTCGAGCTCGCTCTTTGAAATGAACCCCATTATCGAATACGAAAGCTTGAGGGACCCTGCATCGTAAATGACGCTCGCTTGATGAAATGTGTGACTTGAACCGCAGTCAGAGTGGGTAGGAAGCACCTTCTACCCATTTCGTGAAATAATCGACGGCTACCAAAATGAACTTATGACCGTTGGACGCTACCGGTACTATCCTTCCGATAACATCAATCCCCATGTTGAGAAGGGCCATGGCGAGGTCATTTGTTGCAGCTCGTGCGGCGGGACATGCATGAGGTTAGCGTGAACTTGGCACTTTTTACACCTTCGCACGTACTCCACACATTCCGTTTCCATGGTGGACCAGAAGTATCCTTGCCTGAGAATTTTCTTTGCAAGCATTATGCCGCTCATGTGAGGACCGCATACACCCTCGTGGACTTCTTCCATTACCCTTTTCGCATCTTCTCCATGGATGCAGAGCTTATGTGTGCCACAGGGCGATCTTCGATATAAGCTTCCTCCGCACAGAAGGTACTGAGTTGCCATCCTCTGGAGGGCGATTCGGTCTCCCTTGTTTGCTCCCACGGGGTACTCTCCCCTTTCCACGTACCTCCAAATGTCATAATACCATGGATGGCCATCATCGGGCTCGTCGACTACCATGACGTGCTGGTGTACTGGGATATCCCTTTGTTCTATCACAATTGGTCTTAACTTTACGCCAACAGGGATCTCGACCATTGATGCCAAAGTTGCCAAAGCATCCGCAAATTGGTTTTTGAACCTTGGGACATGAGTGAATGTCACTTTGGTGAAGTGAGGAATGAGATCTCCGAGATCCTGGTGATACGGTTTCAACTTTTCTTCTTTTCCAGTCACCATTCGCTTGAGACACAACTAAGTTCGAATTCCCCACAACTTCCAATTTTTCTACGCCGATTTCGATGGCTGCCTCCATGCCTACGATGCAAGCCTCATACTCGGCCTGGTTATTGGTGACTTCAAAGTTGAGTTTGAACGCCAATGGGATGTGCGATCCATCTGGCGAGATGAGTAATACACCGATTCCAAATCCTTTCTGGTTGGGCTGCTCCATCAAAGTACAACCGCCAAATGTCCTCGGTTACCGTCATTATGTCTTCGTCGGGGAAATTGAACTCGGCATCCTCCTCTCCTTTGACTGGGCAATCGGCTAGGAATTCTGCGACAGCCCTCCCTTTTACCGACTTTCGGGTGACGTACTTTAGTTCAAACTCAGCCAACATCAGCAACCACCGTGCCATCCTACCCGTGAGGGCCGGTTTTTCGAATAGATACTTTAGGGGATCCGTTCGAGATATTAGCCTGACCGGGTAGGCTAACATGTAGTGCCTCAACTTCTTAGAAGCCCATACAAGTGCCCAGCATGTCTTTTCTAGGGGAGTGTAACGCTCTTCAGGTTCGACCATCTTTTTACTGAGGTAATACACGGCCCTTTCTACCCCATCATCTCCTTCCTGCGCCAACATGCATCCCATTGCGGATGGAGTGACTGACAGGTATAGGATCAAAGGTTTTCCTGTTACAGGCGGTGTCAATACCGGCGGCTTGTGCAGGTAAGCCTTGATGGCTTCGAAAGCTTTATGGCACCTATCATCCCACACGAATGGCACTCCTTTCTTGAGTAAGCGGAACAATGGTTCACAGGTTGAGGTCAGGAAAAGAGCACCTTGCCGAGAAAGCTCCTTACATCCTTTTCGGATCTCGGCGGCTCCATTTCCAGGATGGCTTTGATTTTTGATGGATCGACTTCAATGCCTCGGGTGGTGATCATGAATCCAAGCATCTTTCCTGCAGTGACTCCGAACGTACATTTGGCGGGGTTGAGACGCATCTTGTACTTCCTAATTCTTTCGAAGAACTTCCTGAGCGCGGGGAGGTGCCCCTCTCGTTCCTTGGCCTTAACAATCATATCATCAACGTAGACTTCCACTTCCTTGTGAATCATGTCGTGTAATAATGCCGTGGCGGCCCGTTGGTACGTGGACCCTGCATTCTTCAGTCCGAAAGGCATGACTCGATAACAGTATGTCCCCCACTCGGTGACGAACGTAGTCTTTTCCCGATCCTCCGGAGCCATAAGGATTTGATTGTATCCCGAGAAACCATCCATGAAAGAGAGTAGAGCATGACCAGCAGTGTTGTCAACTAACACATCAATGTGTGGTAACGGGAAATCATCTTTAGGGCTGGCTTTGTTAAGATCCCTGAAATCGACGCAGACCCTTATTTTACCGTCGTTCTTCGGCACGGGGACGATGTTTGCAACCCACTGAGGGTATTCAGTTACCATTAAGAACCCAACGTTAATCTGCTTAGTGACCTCTTCTTTTATCTTAAGCACCCAGTCAGGCCTTATGCGTCTTAGTTTCTGTTTTACCGGCTTTGCATCAGGATAAAGGGGAATCCGATGCTCCACGATTTCAGGATCGATCCCGGGCATGTCGGCATGTGACCACGCAAACACATCTTCGAATTCTTTGAGCAGGTTTACAAGAGCTTCGCGTTCTTCAGCGGATAGTGCGGAACCGATCTGGGTCATCCGGGGATTCTCTCCATCTCTCAGATTTATTAAAACAATTTCTTCTTTTACGGGTTGAGCACGCTTTTCATCTTCCCTGTCGATTAGGGATCGAATTTCTTTGGGAATGTCCCCATCAAAATCAATCTCTTCATCACCAGGGGCGACGCAATTTATTTCAAAGTCAGGGAAGTAAGCAGAATCAGATTCATTCATTTCATGATCAACAGTGGCCTCGGGGGCACCATACACACGGGTGGATTCGAATTCGAAGTACAGACTCTGAGAGTTTGGGCCGAGAGGCCCCAACTCGGACTGGACAGACTCAGAAGACTCAGAAGACGCAGAAGACTCAATAGACTTAACAGACTCAGATTCAAACTCGGACTCCGATTCGTGGTAGGTTGCATTCGGCATGAAAATCCAGTTCTTGTACTCTCCAGCAGCATCCATGATAAACAAAGTCGGGTCCTCAGGGGCATCTTGTTCCATCATCAGCACCTCTGCTTCCATAGCTGTACCCATTGATTCGTCTTCCCTAAACAGAGTTGCGAGACTACCCATGCTGAAAACCTCAATCCAGTCAGCGGGCTTTTTCTGCTTTTCCTCAACCTCAGTTTCTTCATCACTATCCAACCAGACGTCGTTGGCGAATATCTCAAATCCTGGCAGGAAGGTATTGGTTTCCTTGTCCCAAAACGGTTCCGGCTGTCCTTGGTAAATCTGCTTTGCTTCTTCTTTGACAAAGTAGTCCTCTAGCCTGCTTCCTCTTTTCACCTTGCTACTACTTGAGGGTGAGTAACCAAGGCCTGTTGTATGCATCAGAGTGCCCTGGGCTTCGAACTTTGCAGGGCCTTGGAGGTTCTTTCCCAGTCCCAACCCTGGCATGTAGGACATCTTTTTCATGATCTTGATGGCGACGTTGCAAATGACAAAGTCGTCGTCAATTCTAACTGAGTAGATAGACCGAGAGGTGTCTAGAGAGAAGCCTCCCAAAGCGATGTCTTCTTCCCCGTGTTGAATTTCCAAGAGTGGGGCATTGTCCTCAACAGGGGCATGAATGTGGATAGTAAGCATTCCTGTTTCCAGTCCCAGCCGAATTTTCTGATGGAGTGTGGAGGGCACAGCCATGATGTCTGGCCGATGCAGCCAGGGCCTACCCAGAAGCAGATTGAAGGAGGCGGGGATATTCACCACGTGGAATTCTACGTCCGTCTGATATGGCCCGAAGGTCACAGGAATCATGAGAGTCCCCACCACATCCCTTCGAGTGTTGTCATATGCTCGAACCTTGACTTCTGATGGGGAGAAGTCCTTATTCTTGTATCCCAAACAGTAAGCAACGCGGAGTGGACAGACATTAATGGCTGATCCATTATCGACCAAGATTGCTGGAACCGACTTGCCATGGCACTTCAAGGTGATGTGCAACGGACGATTGTGATCAGTTCCCTCGGCGGGTAAGTCTCGATCAGTAAAGGTGATGGCATGTTTGATGGGTATGGTCTTGATTAATGCCACAAGCTCATCGGGAGTTATAGCGGAAGGAACTTTGAGTCGGGAGAGCGCTTGGATGAGACCTTCACGATGGCGTGTGGAGTGAACCAGCACATCCCAGACAGACATCTTGGCATTGGTCTGCTCGAGTTGACGCTTAATCATTCCTTCGGGGTTCTTTTCAGGTCGGGAAGGCTCTTTAGCTGGCGGGTCAAAGGGTCGGAAGGTGCTCTTGACCGGGGTGGTGAAGGGATCAGATGGTTCTGCGGCTGCAGGGTTAGAAGGTTCCCCAACTTGGAGGTTCGGAGGTTGATAAATACGGCCGCTTCTGGTTAGATGATCAATCTGGCGGTACTTTGATTCCTCGTTCCATAGGTCGGCCAGGGCTTTACGCTTGTTTCCAATAGTTGTATCTTGTAGATTGGCGGCCAGATCGGCGATAACCAAATCATCCCACAAATCTTCGGGTGTCCATTTTTCGGCCTCCATTATTGTCTTGTTGACAGTCCATTCTTCGTTTCCCACCTTTATGTTTACTGTCTCAGTATTAGCCCAGGCTCTTTCTTCTTCCCACAGGTTTATCATAGCAATTTCAGCATCTTCCGGGAAAGTGACTGACGGCTCAGATTTATCTTCGTCCACGAGGTAGTCCATCGGGTCAAACTCATTGCTAGCGACTTCTTCTTCGTATCCGGACAGGTTCGGGTACGGGGTCAGGCTTACGTTGTCATACAGATTGTTGACGACAAAGTCATTAAAATGAGAGAAATCCGGGCAGATTGGGGCAAGCTCTGGCCAGTCGTATGTCATCACGTCAGGTGGATATCCAGGCTGGTATTCGTCACCAAACAGTGCCGGCAGGGAGAAGGTATCCAACGGGTCATTCCAGGCCAAGAGCTGATACTCGTCTGGGGTCGGGTCCCATTCCGATTCGGGTTCATTCTGAAAAACTTGGTATTCTTCCCCTTGATTTTCAAACAGTGCATATAATGAGAATCCGTCAAGAGGATCTGCCTGGATGTTTTGCCAATCAACCTCCCATCCAGCCTCGAATAATGGTTCGTCGCTTCCTTGGAAGTTGGCGGCCTCAAATTCTTCCCAGTCAGCAATTAGTTCTCCCCATGTATCTTCCCATTCCCATATGGAACGGAAGGCAGTTCCCCCGGGGATTTCACCAGCAGGCATTGGTTCGACATCGAGCAGGGTAGGGTCAAACTCTGGGAGGTTTTGATCCTCGGCTAGGGTGATTTGGTTGATACAGAAAGGGGTATTATGTTGTGGCAGGGGGTTTGAAATGGTGTTGGGTTTATCTGTGGGTGGTGCATCGACAACCTTGTTGTCGATGAGGTTTTGGATTTCATGACGGAGGCGGATGCAGTTATCGGTGGTATGGCCGGGCATTTGGTGAAAGTCACAATAGACGTTTTGGTTTAGGTTTGGCGGAATGGTTTGGGGTGGCGGAAGAGGTTTCAACACTCCGATTTCTGTGAGTTTTTTAAGGAGAGTGGACCTTGGAGTGCTGAATTGGGTGAATGTTCGGTTCTGGGTTTTTGGTTTTTCAGAGATTTGGTTGACTTCTACGAGTTTGGTGGATGAGGTTCTGCTGATTGGCATTCCCAAGAGAACATTCATTTCTGAATACGCCCTTTTGGATTTTGACCCGGATCCTCATTCTTTCTTCTCCAAAGTTCCGCCTCGCATGAGCCTCCTCTACCCAATCCGTAATCGTAAAGTTTCGAATTGGCGGCTGAGAAAGAACCATGTACGGCAAAAGAGCTTGGCAAGTTCTTGGTTATAATCCGTATCTGTTCTCAGGTTTATTTTGCATTTGGGCAGCCTTAGCCCTCCAACGTTTCACAAAGTCGGCAAAACTTTCCTTCTCACCCATCTTGGTGCTTTCCAGCTCCCTCGTGGTTATTTTCAGGTCGACATTGAAATCATATTGGGCCACGAAAGCTGTCCCGATGTCTTCCCAAGTCCTTTTCTTGGATGGTTCGAGAGAGAGGAACCATTGTAGGGCTGGACCGGACAAGGATTCATGGAAGAGTTGGGCCATGGCTTCTCCTTCGATGCCACGCATAGTGAGGGATCCGACATACCCCTGAAGATGGGCTCTTGGGTCACCGGTTCCATCGAATTTTGCAAAGTCCACTCCTTTGAACTTTTCTGGCAGTTTGGCATTTGGAAAGAGGCATAGTTTCCTCATGTCAATTTCTCCTTTTCCAAGCCGTTTGGTCTCTTGGACGGATTCCTCCAATTTGCCGATCTTATCCATGATAGCGGCCAGGTTGGGGTCAGCTGCTGGTATCTCCGCTTCAGGATCTTGTCGGTGATTTCTTGCATGCTTTCCATTATCATATTCATGTCATTTTTTATGGAGGTTACGGCGGCTTTGAGTTGTGCGTCAACACCGGCGAGAGATTGCTTAAACTGGATATCCATGTTGGCCATATTCTGCCTAAGTTCCTCCATTCCGTCTCCTTGGTCAGACATAGATGAATGATTTTCGGACGGGACTGAGGCTATGGATTCTTCTTCCTCTTTTTAAGACAGTGGGAGTTCTTCCAGGGTGTCTGCGCGAACTAGTCTTTGCGACAGACGGAACCAATGGGGTACAGCCTCTTTTCTTCGCAGGCGATCAATGTTGGCAGCACTGGCAACAAGTCAAAATGGAGCTACTCAAAACCAATCCAAATACTCGCCCTACCTCTACCCATCTTCTAGAAACAAGGCCTAAGACCTACCGTGGCTTGAATCTCACTCAAGACATCCGTAGAGAAGATTTCCGATAGTCCGGGTAGGTGCCGTCAGGCAGGTTGAATTCCGAACGGGTCGGAACCAGAGCCAATCTCCTTATCGTGACCATCCGAGACAGAGCAATGTGGCTACCGAAATCCAGATACGGACATGCTTAAGACTAGACCCAAACCAAGGGAGCCGTTCGGGCATGGCAAACACCAGAGGTATCTCAAACTCCATGGATTTAAAGTCTCCTGGATTGCCCTAGTGGACCTACCGTGGTTCAAATCTCACTTAAGACGTCCGTACAGAAGATTTTCGATAGTCCGGGTAGGTGCCTTCAGGTTAAATTTCGAACGGGTCGGAACCAGAGCCAATCTCCTTATCGTGACCATCCGAGACAGAGCAATGTGGCTACCGGAATCCAGATACAGACATGCTTAAGGCTAGGTCCAAACCAAGGGAGCCGTTCGGGCACGGCAAACACCGGAGGTATCTCAAACTCCATGGATTTAAAGTCTCCTGGACTGACCGGAGGGTCCTAAAGAATTCTAAGGAGGCCTATTCCTCTAGCCCACAAGATGCAATGGTGTGCAAATGATGCGTGTGTACAGGAATAAAAGCACGTAAGCAGAATATAGCACATAAGTCCTAGACATGGGTCCCTGTCCTAGTTGGGAAGGTTCTATGGCTATGTACAAGTGCAAATGCTGGTTTTGGTCTCAAGAGGGTTCCCTGGACTAGAGCCAAGATGTGCTACCCCCGTGTCGAGTGTATTGCAAGACAACGGTCGTACAGCACGATGGCTCATCATAGTCGAGGGTTGCTAGGCATTCCGGGAGAGCTTGTCACCGGTAAACCGGGCAAGATAGCCGAAACACGCATAGCGAGGCTTGTGCAGTGCGGAGTGTACAGGGTAAAAGAGTTTGATCTTCCGGAAAATATTCGAGAATCCCCTTTTAGAAAACACCTTTCAAGTTTGGCCCTCTTGTTTATTCAATACTTTTTGTACATTCTTTTTTTTTTTTTTAAAAGGTATTGAATAAAAGTTGATCCCCAGCAGAGTCGCCACTGTGGGCTCCCGCGCCCGTGGATGAGCGCTTCGCTCGAAGAGTCGCCACCCGGATTTTCGAGATGGATGATCCGAGAAACCGAGAGTTTGCTTGAAAAAGGCTTTAGGTCTAGCGAAAACGTTGAGATGATGGGTTCGGGAGCCACATTACGAATGAGGAAGGTTTTTCTTTAAAAAGCACCCCATTCGCCCGGTAAGACCGGTCTCTACTTGATGTTTTCAAAAAGGGGAGATCTTCGGTATCGTTCGGAATATCAAGCTCTTTAATAAAACACGTAGCGGGAAAGGGACATGGGAAATATGTCACGTTAGCGTGCAGGTGGTGCTATCTGTACAGTCGTGATAAGATGATGTGAACAAATAGGAGTAAATGACATTCAACAGACTGTTTGGACCTCGGAAAGCCGTTCGCGGCACCCTGAGATGCCGTGCGAGGCGTCTCAGCATGCCGCGCGTGGCAACTGTTCTGCTGTCAGACGATTTCAGTTTCTCAAAACGTTATTTAGCCTACTGTTTGTTCTGTAGATCTTTTGAAAACATTATTTAGCTCACTGATCATTTGGGATGATCTTAAAAAAAGGTTTTCGAAGAGTTGGCACTTGGCTTGTAGATACGATCTCATTTTGGGAGCTACGGAAACAGTAAACAGCAAGACCAGATAACCACGACAGAGGAAAACTCAGATCCAGACCGTTTAGACTTTAGAAAGCCATTCACGGCACCCTGAGATGCCGTGCGACGCATCTCAACATGCCGTGCGTGGCAACGGCTCTACTGTCAGACTGTTTCAGTCTCTCAAAACGTTATTTAGCCCACGGCTTTCTCTGCATATCTTTTGGAAAGCTTATCAGAAACATCACGACAGTTAGATCATCCCAAAAATACCATTGTCTTTCTCAAAATAGGGTTTTAAAATAGTTTTTAACATTTTTAATCATTCGGGATGATCTAGAAAAGGTTTTTTTTTTTTTAAAAGAGCTAGAACATGGCTTGTAGATGTGGCCTTATTTTAAGAGCAGCAGAAACAGTAAACAGCAGATACAGATAACCACAACAGAGGAAGACTCGGATCCAAACAGCCTGCTCACAATAGCATCAGTGTGCACCATGCCGTGCGCTGAGTGTCAAGATGCCGCGCGTCTAAGCGACAGACCGCGCGGTTTCTCAACCTCAGCACAGTGTCTGTTTTATTTTATGAAAATGGGTTTTGAGTCAGGATCTAACCAAAAGAGATCAGATCTGCTGACAGAAAGGTCCCCTCAGGACCATAACGGAGTCTAGTCCGAGGAAACTAGTTTATACATTTGGTTTCGAGCTCGATCAAGGACCGTGGATGCAAGGATGTGGATGGATCGTCACGGATGTAGATGGGGAGGTTGAATGAGACAAAGGGAGTATGGGTGTGAGTGAGGTTAGGTGTTTTGGGTAATGGGGTCTTGAAGTCAATGAGTGATCAACTTCAATGATGAGAAGGGAGTGAGTGAAAGCTCTTAAAAAATGTCTTTTGGGAATGACATCCTTTAAGGCTTGGAAATGGAAGTGGTAATGAAAAGGGGTTTGAGAACTTAGAGAGAGAAAGTAGAGTGAGAGGGTCAAGAGAAAGGCAAGAGAAGGGACTCAAAAGAAGGGCTAAGAGGGACCCTTTTCCTTGAGTGGAGGGGTCAATTTATAGGCAAATGGCCAAGGATTTTGAATTCAAATGGTGAAGGTATTTTCCGGGCCTGTAGTGCATTTTCAGCCGAGCTACCATCACCGTGGGCTCACATCAAGCGTGGCGACAAATTTTCGAGCCAGCCACTTTTGCTCAGGTGCCGTATGATTCACAGCACGGCCACCCTTAAATTTCAAGGTGCCGCGCGCTCCCGCTCGGCACGGTTCCTCTTCCTTCGGTCCAGGACTCTTTTGGGCTTTGTTTGGGCTTTTGTTTGGGCTTTTCAGGTTTTTTGGGTCTTTGGGTTTACATGGGCTGAGAAAAGTCCTTTTTCAAGCTCGCGAAGGTACCGTTTCCTCTATTTCATCATCGGGGTGGACAAAGACTCTCCGAGGTCCGGATTGGGGTGTCTACAGCAAGCAAACACATCAACGTGCTCTTTGAGGAACTTCACCAACTCCTCCTCTTCTTTTTTGCACAGGTTTTCCCCAATCAAGAAATACCTTTCAGGATCATTCTCGTTGATCTGGATTTTCTTCAATCCTTCCACCACCTTCTCGGCTGGGTTCCCCCCAGCGTCCTCGATGGTCGGCTGGTTGGTAACCTCGACTGTTTGCACCAACTGTGCCTTGGGTGCCTTCTTGATTATGGAAACCAAGCACTGCTGGGCTGTCTTTTGGTTCCCCCTTATTCTTTGGATACCATTGGACCCTGGAAACTTTACCATCTGATGGTAGGTGGAGGAAACTGCCCTCATTTTATGTAACCAAGTTCTTCCTATAATCGTGTTATAGGAAGATGGCACGTCCACCACTAGAAAGTCGGTTCTCAGCACCACTGTTCCTGCCCGAATAGGGAGGGTTACTTTGCCCAGTGGCCAGACTGCCCCTATACTAAACCCGACCAACGGAGTTACCGACTGTACCACGTCTGCTTGTGCCAACCCCAGTTTCTTGAATGCGTCGTAGTAAAGCACTTCGGTGCAGCTTCCTGATTCCACCAGGATCCTTTCCATGTCATATTCCCCAATTCGTAGGGTTATGACAAGGGCATCATTGTGCGGCACTTGGACTCCTCCCAGGTCCTCATCTGTGAAGAGTATGCCCTCGTTGCATCCCTCCGCTTCACGTCCTCGTTTCTTCCCCAACCGCATCACTTGCTGGTCGTGCTTTAGTTGCCTCTGAAGCAATCTCACCTCATTTCTCGTATAAGGTGTGGCCAAACCATGTATCATATGAATCACGCCCCTTGGATTCTGCTCGTAATCCAGCTCCATTGCTTTCTCGGCACCCTTGTGCTCCTCTTGGATGAACTCCTTCAAATACCCACGTGAGACCAGGTCATCAAGGTACTGCTTGAACATCTCGCGATCCTCCGTCATGTGACCCCAGTCCTTGTGGTAGCTGTAGTGCTGACTCGTAGCTCTTCTTGCGTCTTTATCACCCTCCAGCCTTGGAGGCCACTTGAAGTACGGACGATTCTTTATTCGATAAAGAATCCGATAGATTGGTTCCTTCCAAACCGTTGTTATCGAGAAGAAAGACTTTGGGTCAGGGGCATGCTTTTCCCGATACGACTCTCTCTTAGTCTGCCCATGCTCCTTCCTCTCTTTGTAAGTCTTGGGCTCGGGCTTTTTCGCCTTCTTCGCGGGGCCCTTGACTTGCTCGGCACTCAGCTTGCCATCCTCTCGTAGTATGTCATCCTCATTCCTGGCATGCTGCTCAATTCGTTCCATCAGCTTTGCCAGCGTGCTCACTGGACTCATGTTTAGGGACTTTCGTAGCTCCCCCCGAACAGGCAGCCCAGTCTTGAACGTTGCTATTGCATACTCCTCATTGCAACTCTCAATCTTGTTGAAAGTCTCCCAATACTTCTTGGCGTAGTCCCTGATCGGCTCATTCTCTCCTTGCTTCATAACTGAGAGACTCTCAAAGGTTTTGGGTGGTTTCCTGCTCGTCAAGAACCGAGCAGTAAATTCCTCGGCCAACTACCTCCATCCTCGTATGGTGTTCGGCCCCAACTTATGGAACCAGGATAGGGCCACCTTTCCCAAACTAGATGGGAACATATTGCACATGATCGCGTCATCACCATCGTGCATAAACATCGCCTGCTGATAATGCTGTATGTGTGTCACCGGGTCTGCATTGGTCTCGTACAGGATAAACGTCCCGTGTTTCACCTTGCTCGGCAACCTTGCCTCCTGCAGTCTCTTTGCAAAAGGAGAAGTTGCTATGTTGCTGAGGGCCTTCCGTGCTGCTTCTCGTGCAGACATGGTTCCCTCTCCTGGCCCCTTTGCTGCCCGGGCGTCATTCCTTTCTCAATCGGAATCAGGTCTCTCGTACCTATCCCTGTGGTGCTTCCTGCTCCCTCCTTCCTCGGGGGAGGAACTCTTACTCCTGCTTCTCCTTTTTTGTGAAGAAGCCCTCAGTCGCTTCGGGGTGAGACTCCTGCTCCTCTTTTTTCGCGAAGAAGCTCTCTTGTACTCCACCACAGCCAGCTTTTGTCCTCCGGACTTTCTTCGTGAAAGTCCAGAATCCTCCGGACGTTCTCGTATCTGTTGCAGTTGTCGAATCTCGTACTCTCGTTTCTTAACCAAACAAGCATACTCCTCTATTTCCTGTCTCTTCTTATCCAGGATATCTTCCCTGCTGTGCACGCTTTTCGAACGTGCCACTGATTCTCTCCCATGGCGGGACTTACTCCTTTTCGTGGACTCCGTGGCCGTCCGCCCATCTTTGTTTCTGGAATCGCCATGGACAGTCAGGGGATGGTCCTTGCTCGTGGTCCTCCTTGCATGCCCACCGTCGGGCTTTCTAGGAGGGTTGGGTGGGGATTTGTCACCTCCTCCACCCAGCTGATTGTTTGGATCAAGCGGGGTTCTTGGATCTTCTTCCGCCATGGTCGCTTTTTCAAAGGGATCTATTTTGTTTCCTATAGACGGCGCCAATTGTAAGTGCAGGAAAACAAAAGAGCCTTTGAATCACTCCAAATCGTAACGGCCACTTTGAACCCCTCGCCGGAACCCTAGTACACCGCCAGAGTCGAACCTGTAAAATAGACAAAGGGTGAGCGCACCTTTGCCTTCTCGTGGCAAAGGCCCTCCGATGCCAAAGTTAGTATCTCATACTAGTGAAAACCCTAATTCTCAGTAGGTATTGGAACGTATAGCCAAGAACTGCGTACCTTTACCTCTAGGTTTTACCTCATATTTATGCTTGCTGTCTAAGCCATCTCGTTGCCCTAAGTTCTCTTTCTCGTATAAGGAACCCAGAATATCAGGGATTCTCATTCCCTTAACTATTTATTACCTTACAGACCATTTAGGAATCCCTTCCTTAATTGGCCGTTCACCCCACTCTCGTTGGGTATCTTCTCCAGATCTCATTTCCTTATTGGGTATTACCATTTCTGGACTCCTCTGGAGCTACCTCCTCCTGGTTGCTCCTATTCGGCCCTCTCGTTGCCGAACAGTTCATCTGGACCAATGATTTCTCATATCACTGGTCCCTCTACCATGCGACTGGTCCAACAACTTCCCATGCTAATTGGACCATACCCCTGCTCAGGTATCTTGGACCTGGGACCTCTCCTGTCTCCGACCCTTATTGCCATTCACCGTACTGCACGGTGGATGCTCTGATTATATTTATTCTGGGCCCATGTACCCCCTGTTCGGGCCTCTGTTATACCTTTTCGGGATTACCTCCCTACACGAAGCACTAAGTCGGCTAACAAGATGGAAAACTACGACATCATCTTCAACCAATTTTTAGGCAATGGAGAACCCTCTCCATCCACCACTAAGCGCTTTCTCCTTAAGGTAATTGGTAGTGTATTCATGCCCACTTTCATCCTCTAAAACCACTGCTGCATCATACCTTCGCAAGTAAAATTGACAAAATTCCGAAAGAACACCCTGTTATTCTGTTAGAGTAGCACAAACAAATTTGGGATTCCATATTTCACTAACATAATCGGAAAATTTAGCGGGACTAACCAACCAATAACCTTTGGTAACATGAGAGCGCTTCATTAACTTCCAAAAGCTAGGAAATTCTGGAGCCAAACTAGCTTGAATCTCTGCTGCTCTCGCCATGACTCGAGTCTAATCATCGAAATGATCAGAGGAGTTGTCCACCATATCTCTCCCCTTTTTAGAACTTTTTTTGAGTCAAGGATGCAGAAGCCACATGATAAGTCAATCTCTAGCAATTGTTCCTTACTTCAAAAAAAAGGAATATCGAAAAACCCGAACGTACATAATTTAGATTCACTCACCTTTCACTTCTGCTAGGATTATGAGAAACCATCTGCATAGGTAATCACAATATTTCTGATCAGACAATATATCATCAATAGGACTGAAAAAGTATAATCAAATTCAGTAAAGAGTCTAAAGACCATGCTTAAACATCCCAAGAAAAAAGATTTTCTCCATTGGACTTACACACACCTACAAAATTTGTTAGCTACTGTAATTGAAGAAGCTTTGTGGAGATCAATCCAATTCGTATAGAGCAACCATAAAGGAAGCAAGGTAAAGAGGATGGTTCTCTAGACCTACCTTCTCTATTGTCTTTCAGCTTGGACTTGCAGTCGTGGTTCTAAGGGAAAAACATCCCTTTGAAATGGGTGGTGGTGCATGGCTGTTCTTAGTTGGTGGAGCGATTTGTCTAGTTAATTTCCTTAACGAACAAGACCTCATAACTAGCTATGTGGACGTGATCCTCGACAACTATCTTCTTAAAGGGACTATGGCCTTTCAGGCCACAAAAGTTTGAGGCAATAACAGGTCTGTGATGCCCGTAGATGTTCTGGGCCGCATGCGTGTTTCATTGATATATTCAACGAGTTTATAACCTTGGCCAAAAGGTCCGGGTAATCTTTGAAATTTAATCGTGATGGGGATAGATCATTGCAATTGTTGGTCTTCAATGAGGAATTCCTAGTAAGCGCGAGTCATTAGCTCGCGTTGACTACTTTCCTACCCTTTGTACATACCGCTCGTCGCTCCTACCGATTGAATGGTCTGGTGAAGTGTCACTCGTCACTCCTACTAATTGAATGGTCCGGTGAAGTGTTCGGATCGCGACGACGTGGGCGGTTTACTGCTGGCAACGTCACGAAAAGTCCACTGAATTTGAGACTTTTTGGGCATGTAATAACTTGATTATCTATTACTTATTTAATATTAAATGTTAAACTTTGTTTATAATTTATTTTGTTAACGTTCCCAAAATATTAGGCAATACATGAGCTCTTATCTCTTAGCAAAATGCATGAGTACTAGTCAACTTAACTAGCCCCAATTTGTTCTATCACAATTGTTTACACAGAGAAAATCTCTTTTTCTTTTGGTAAGTACACAAAGAAAATCTTAAGAGAGATCTCTTCGTTTTAGCATTAATTAGCCATTGATTGTTAGTGAAAATCCAAGGGAAGAAATGATCAAACACAATGGGAGGCACTGTGGATAAAAATAGGGGAAAAGTATTGCTCTCCTTTTTTATCCATTCATCTCTAGGGCAAACATTAGTCCACCCATTACCATTTGTTAATTAAAGTCACAAATTGCAATATCATATTTAATGTCAAATTTGATAGTAGAGATGATTATTGTTGTAACGCCCCCAATTTCGGGTATGTTAATTAAACATTTTATTGATAAAACTAAGTAGAGTCTGGCTCATTATTACAACATAACTCCGAAGAGAGTACTTATATTACACAGAAGAAGAGGAAAATCTAAGGTTATCTACTGCTCCACCTCCTCCTCCATCCTAGCAAGCTTATCGGCTCCGAAAGCCTCCAAAGTGTACTGTTCACCATGTTCATCTATAAGGTCTAACACATTTTACCAGCGTCACCACCAGCATAATATGTCAGGGTCACCAAAGGCAACCCGTGAGCTACAAAAGCTCAATAGAATAATCCAAACCCACTAACCCTTAACTTACAAGCAAAAGATAATTTAATTGTCAATTTCCAAATAGAACATGCATTTTTAACAAAACAATTAACAATTACACATCCACATTCACTATTCAACTATCGTTGGTGTTCATGATTTTTTTCTGAGTTTCTCCTACGCAACTCATCGTAGAACGTGTTTTATTTTCATTTCCAAATCAACATTTTGAAAATCACATTTAACACACCCAACCTCAGTTTCGCCGTTCCAGTCTCCCGAGTATCCTCGCAATGGTTCCGCCGCACCGGGTTCCCATTGGCACACAATTTGCATTGGCTCCTCTCCGCGGATAACCAAGCCATACCTCACCATGGTTCCGTCGCTCCGGATTCCCATGGGAACGCACACAACCTCACAACGGTTCTGCTGCTCTGGATTCCCATTGAAACACACATAAACCTCACAATGGTTCCGCTGCTCCGGATTTCCATTGGAACACACACACACACAACCACACACAATGGCTACCACGTCCCGCCATTATGTAGTTTCAAAAATATTTTACCATTTCAACATGTCTTTTCATTAACCACACCCTAGGTGTCATGTTTCTACTTTCTCGATTTTCGTGTCTCGTTTTCATGCATAGACTCCGCGGTAGGACTTTTCCACATAGGTAAACATAAATCATTCATTGTAATCTTGAAACTAAACTAGCAAGATCATCCAACTCTATATTACTAAATCATGCTCAATCAACACTTAAAGCATAACACCACTTGTACAGACGCCTTTGGAGTGGAAACCACTTATGCTTTATCACACAACCACAAGTAAAGCAAGCAACATGTAGGTATACAACATACTCCCCTTCCTTTTTAAAACTTTAGTAAAATATTTCCCGATTTCGCATGCGTTTCAATCCTACAAGCAACATACAATATATGTAGAGATAGTGGTTAAAGATTAATCTACTATACTTAGAGTTAAAGTGTATAAGAATATTCTATCGTTCTTCTTGGAGGTAGTGATGACTTTGGAGGGAAGAAAGTACGTCAAACGGAGTGACTTCCTACGATAGCTTCCGATAGCTTCGAAAGAGAAGGATTTCTCTTGAAACTAGATCTTGACTAAAACTACTTAAACTTTTGGATCGAGAGGGTGGTCAAGTGGCGGTCTAGTGGTGGTCTTGGATGAGTTTCTTGAAGAACTCAAGAAGAACTTCAAGAACAAGGAAGAATAGGCAAGAACAAGGCAAGAACACAATACTTTCTAGAGAGAGAAGTTGGAGATTGAAGATGTGAGTTGAATGGTGAGAATGGGGTCCTATTTATAGCAAAAATCTTGGCTATTAACCAATGGATAAATTTTTCCCTAACAATTATTGTCCCATGGGTTTTGCTCCATGACTTGTCATTGCATGTTTGAAAGCATGCCATGAATTGTCTTGTCCAAATCTTTTAGGCTTTAAGGCTAACAACCTAGGTTATCATGAAGGGTTTTTAGTCTAGTCTTGTCCTAGGAAAGGTTGCTTGCAAGAAAGAACAAAATCAAAGGCTAGAATGTACTTAGGAAGACTAGAAATGGGTTGGCATGTAGCAAATATGCTTAAGTTGATTAGGTAGCTTGTACAAGTGAGCAAGACGCTTGCACACACTCCACCTCTCTCTCACTCTCTCGGCCTCCCTCTCTCTCCCTCCTCTTGGCTTTCTCCCTCTCTCTCTCTCTCCCTCTCCCTCTCTTTCTTGTTCCAAGAACAACTTATATATATGTGTGTGTGTGTGTGTGTGTCTAGAGAAAGTCTAGGAAAGAATAAGTACTATGGGCTTTCAAGTGACCATTCCATGAAAAAGAATTGTCACTACAACAAATTTTAGGTTTTGCTACAAAAAAAATTCGTCACTACATGTTAGTTTTTCGTCACAACAATGTTATGGTGACAATATATTTTTGCCACCCTTTTGTCACAAAAAGCCCATAGCAATAAGTCAATTGTGACAAATCTCAAACTCGTCACAAGAAACCAAAAATTATAGTGACGACAAGAGTTTGTCACAAAAGGTTTCAATTGTAGTGACAAAATATTTCGTCACAATAGGTAATTATTTTGTTGCCATTAGCTTGACTTTTGTCACAATAAATTATTTCCACAAGGTAGAAAAATAGTATGGTGACAAATAATTTTGTTGCAAAAACTCAAGCTTCGTCACTAGAAAGTTGTTGAGGCAAAACAAGCTTGTCATAACAGGTACTCTAATTTTGTCACCATAAACTTGTGGTGGCAAAATACCCATTTATCACAAAAATGGAATAGTAGTCACAACATCATTGAAACAATTGTCACAAAAAATTTTGTTCAAGCACCTTTTGTAAATTCACATCCATAAACGAAAATTTTGTATTCCATCAACGCCAATAATATCCAAATGCTAAATGTTGTCAATATGATTCCATTGCATAAAATTAATTACATCGGCTTATAAATCAAATTTCCAACACAAATTGCAAGTTGGGAGTTACTACACTACTTCAATAAAAAGATCCAAATGCAATCTTCCCATCGAGGTAATCTTAGTGCAAATTTCCCATAGTTGATGTAACGCCCCTGATTTTTGGGTACGTTAAATAAACATTTTATTCATAAAACCAAATGGAGTCTGGCTCATTATTACATCATAACTCCCGCTAGGGTTCAATATTTATACAAATGAAGGAGTTCTAGGGTTCCTAACTACAACTCCGCCTGCTGCTCCATTCTAGCCAGCTTCTCAGCTCCAAAAGCCTCCAAGGTGTACTGTTCATCTTAATCATCTACAAAATCTGACACATTATACCAGCGTCGCCACCGATATAACATGTCAGGGTCACCAAAGGTAACACCATGAGCTACAAGAGCTCAGCAGAATAATCCTATACCCACTAACCCATAACTTACCAATACCAGAGTATAAGAGTAACATATCAACTCTTGCACAAGCAGCGGAATAATACATACATGCTTAACAAGGCATTAACATTGACACATCCATATTCCTTAGTCTAACGTTGGTGTCTGTATTGTATGTGTTTCTCCTACGCGACTCACCATATAACGTGTCACCATATTCATCAACATTTTTGAAATCCTTTTCACTTCCAAATCAACATTTTGAAAATCACATTTAACACACCCAACCTCGGTTCCGCCGCGCCGGATTCCCAAGTATCCTCACAATGGTTCCGCCGCGCTGGGTTCCCATTGGCACACATTTGCATTGGCTCATCTCCACGGATAACCAAGCCACACACCCAACCTCGGTTCCGTCGCGCCGGGTTCCCGAGTATCCTCACAATGGTTCCGCCGCGCTAGGTTCCCATTGGCACACAACACACACACCCAACCTCGGTTCTGCCGCGCCGGGTTCCCGAGTATCCTCACAATGGTTCCGCCGCACCGGGTTCCCATTGGCACACAACACACACATACTCACATAATGCACCCACATTTGATCATTATGTAGTTTCAAAAATATCTTTCCATGTGCTTACCACACGTTCCCACAATGGGCAAGTCCAGCCACATTGCATTTTCAAAAAAAAACCTTTTCTCCTTTTCAAAACACACCTTGTCATTAACACACCCTAGGTGTCATGTTTCTACTTTCTCAATTTCCGTGTCTTGTTACATGCAACGACTCCGCGATAGGACTTTTCTCCTCATAAATCATTCATTGTACTCTAAACTAGCAAGATCATGCAAGCAATCTTATAACCAAGCTCATCACCATCCTTATACAACCACAAGTAATGCAAACAACATGTAAACAAGTTCATAACCCCCTAAAAGATCAAAATACGAATACTTCTAATCAAGTTACTACTTATCAAAAACCGTTCTTTCTTTCTTTGTGGGAAGTTCAAAAAGACAACATATGTTTATAGGATTAAAAGTTGTTCGTTCCTCATGTTCATACTACCATTAGCAAATTAAGTTTACTAACCATCATGCATTCCAAACATCCTAAGTAAGTAACAAACTTCGTATACCACAAGTATTGCAATCACATACATACGTGCTCATAATCATCCTCAAGACAATAATACGAATACTACCAAAATCCGTTATTTCTTCCTTTGTGGGAAATTCAAAACAATGTATGTTTATTGACGTAGAAATCGTTTGTTCAACATGTTCATACTTCCTTCGAAGTTTTAGTAAAACAAGTTTGCTAACTAATCCTTAGTATCTTAACTTAACACGCATTTAGACATAATATACGAGCTTATACTTAGGGAAAATGAGTAGAGATTAATCTACGTATACTTAGGATTAACAAGTAAAGGAGAATCTACCTTGATCCGAAACTAGTCGGGGCCGAATAAGCTAGTTGAAAAATTCTACGAGCGTTGAAACTTCCAAATCTGGACCAAACTTTGGATGACTATAACTCGGTCAATATTTGGCCAAATAGGATTGTTCTTGAGTCGAAACCGAAGCTCTCGAAGTTCTCTACAACATTTGTGAAGGACGTTGTTCCTAGAAATGAATTTAGGTAGGAGAAAAATGGTGATAAGGAAGGGGACAGTGTGCTGTCTGGACTGGAAATTGGAAAATTTCACTGAACTTCAGATGACAATATTTTGGTCATTTCTTGACCGATTGGGGTGGTTCTTGAGTCTAACTTGAAGGTTTCGACGTGCTCTACAACTTTCTCAAAGGGAGTTGGTTCTAAAAACTACCTTAAGAAGGATAAAACTGGGGATTTACGAAGGGCAGTAAGCTGACTGGAAAACAGAAAATGGTTTCTAGAGAGAAGTTGGAGCAATGCTTTGAGGTGTGAGTTGAATGGTGAGTGAGGAGGCTATTTATAGCCAAACATTGAGCTCTCTCTCCCTCCTCTCTTGGCCGAATCCCATCTCTCTCTTTCCTCCCATGGATTTGATCCATGGACTTGTCAAATCACATCCATAAGCATGGCATGCCTTGTCACTTCCATTTTAAGCCATGACTTAGGTCATGATGAAGGGTTTTTAGTCTTGGAAGAGATTGCTTGGAAGAAAGAACAAAAATCTAGTCAAGAATGGGTTGTAAAGGTTGTACTATGGTTGAGTGTACGGTTGTCCAAAAGTAAAAAGAAGGAGGTTGCTTGTTTGGATGAACAAAACACAATCACACACTCCACCTCCCTCTCCCTCTCCCTCTCTCTAGCCGATTCTTTCTCCCTCCCTCTCTCTCATGATTTTGGTTCATGCCTTGTCACATCACACTTATTACACTCCAATCTCTAGTCACCTCAAGTCATTTCTCCTCCAAATCTAAGTAATGAGGAGGGTCCAAACAATGATGGAGTGTAGTCTTGTCAACTATTACCGTATTCTTATTGGCATTGTCTTATACCCAATGGACAACAATCTCACTAACATTTATAACCCAAGGGACAAAAAGGTAAAGGTGGGGAATAGTGACAGTTACTATTCTTGACAAGACATAAAGGTGTCATGATGACTAGTTCTATGGATTGGGATAAGTACAATGATACGTATACTTCTAATTATTGTATGAACTAATGGGTAATAATTTCCCTACTTCCTATTACCCAATGGACAAACAATCATGTCATACTATTCATGTCATGACAAGTTAAAGGTACTATGATGACATGGCTTTAACTAGTAGTCACTAACTTCCCTTGGTTTTATTATCCACTGGATATGTAATCATGTCACACTATTCATGAAATGACAAGTCTAAAGTATAATGATGGGTAGTCAAGTCATGTTATTATCCAATGGACAATAGTTCTCCTAGCATTTATTGACCAAAGGTCAATGATATAATGAAGGAAGGCATGGGCTTGAATGGTCGAATCAAGGGGTATAATGATTAAAGATCAAATGACTTGTCTTGTCATCTTATATGCAAGTCTTATATCCATTATCCAATGGATAAGAATTTCCCTAGCACTTATCGTCCAATGGATAAAGACAAAAAGGTTCAAGTGGTCCATCTAGGGTTAGGAAGAAGTGATTGGGCTAAATGAGCATTAGGCTATTCTAACTAATTGGTTAAAGACAAACGATACTTAATCTAGTAGGATTTCCAGCCAATAAATATAATTCTAAGATTTTACTTAAATTACTAAGTAACTATACCAAGGCCTTAATAGGCATACCTGTCTTTAGAAAATGACCTTAATGCCCGGTCGATGAATACCAAATTCCTAAGTCATAAAACCTAATTACGACGGATTATTAATTGCTAAAAGGGATTTATAAAACCAATAATGAATTTTCAAATATAACAACGAAATTTTTATAATCCAATAACAACTGGTTTTTGGGATGTTTAAAATGATCCCAAGTATTTAAAAAAATAAAATTCAAATTTTTAGCGAAATTTTTACTGACAAAAAATCAGGGTCGTTACAGTTGAAGCTTGCTTCTTTGCCTGATTTTTTCTCTTTTTGCTCCCAAAGCCAAAGAACACGGACAGGATCGTATAGAACTGCACAAAGGAAAAAATGAACACAAAAAGAAGATTAGCTATAAAACCAGGTTGAAATTTTTGACCATGCCTAACATCAACCTTTTCCATTACTTTAATTCACCCTAGATACCAAAGCGAGGAGAAGGAGAACAAATTAAAGACAAAGCAGGGAAATTAAAGAACTAAATGGTAGTACAAGTACTTTATAACCGAACTCCACAACCAACTGCATGGACCCGGTGCGTGGCTAGGAAAGGATCGGGGGATTGACTGAGCCTATCCCTCTTCTTCTTATGTGCCCATGTGGTAGGGATGAAATCGGTTTGGTTCGATCGGTTTTTTCTCACTTTTTGCACCGAACCGACTGAGTCGGTTTTTGGATATCTCCCACCGACACCGACTGATTCTTAGGAATAACCAATCGGTTCGGTTGGTGATCGGAACGGTTCGGTTCGGTCGGTTTTAAAGAGGAAAAAATTGTAGCAGATGGAGGAGAAAATGAGAACATTCATAACAGCTCTGAGCGAGAAATGAGTAACCCAAAAACATCCATAAATGGCAAATCAAACAAAAAATGAAATCGACAGAAGAAAAAAAAAAGACAGAAAGATTCAGGGTAATAATGTTTACAATCGCCAATTTTTGAACAAGGACAATTTCAAACCTCTTGAAACATAAAATTGGTTGAGATCTTCGCTTCTGGAATGAGATGAGTAGCCAACAGGTGAGATTCGTATGGATTTGTGGAGACAAGAAATTGGGTCGTCGTCTACCGGCCGAGAGAGAGAGAGAATAGGGAGGAGAAGACGACAGAGAACTGGTTAGATTAGGGGTTACTTTTTACGTATCTTTCTTGTCGGTGAACGACAGGGATTAGTTTTTGGCCAAGTGGATGAATGGATAAGATCTGACTTATGCATGTGGGTACATCAATAATCGGTTTGGTTCGGTGGAATCGGTTTATTTTTCCCCTAAAACCGAAACCGAACCGATATGTAATTTTTCGAGAATTTCAAAACCGAACTGAACCGTGGTGGCAGTAAAACCGGCCGAATTTCACTAAAATGGTTCGGTTCGGTCGGTTGGTTCGGTTTTTCGGTTAAAATTTTCATCCCTTAGCTATAAAACCAGGTTGAAATTTTTGACCATGCCTAACATCAACCTTTTCCATTACTTTAATGGGAGAATTTTTCATAAGTCCACTATAGCACTTTCAAAACCCCCTAAGTCCACTTCTAAATTCTAAAACCCCCCAAGTCCACTAAGCTATTAGTAAGGATATAATAACCCCGGTGAGACTAATATACCCCTGTTTTAAAAAAATTTGAAACCAAAATCCCATATAAGAAATAAGGGCCTTGTTTGGCTAATACGAAAATGTATTTTTCCATTTTTTTCGTTTTTGTTGCAATCAAGCCGCCGTTGCCGCCACCACCACCGTCGCCGCTGCCATCGCCACATATAACGTTATATGTGTAACGAAAAATGTATTTTTTCATTTTTCTCGATTTTTCTTTTATTGACCCGCTACACTTAACATTAACGTTATGTATGTGACAGATTTCTCTTTTTGTTTTTTCCTTTTTTTCTTGTATTGGCTTTTTTAACGTTATATGAGTGATAAAAATTTCCTAAGATATAACATTATATGTGTGGCAAAATTTTTCTAACATGTAACATTTTTTTTTGGGTTTTCTTGTTTTTAGTCTTTAACGTTATATACTGGTCCATACAAAACACATAACATTATATGTGAGTTTTTGAATATCTAAATATTGCCAAAAAAACAGAACATAAAATGAAAAGCACACATATAACCTTATATATTTTTTTTTTCATAAAATACAATCTGTTCCAACCTTATATGTCTAACTCTAGAAAAAACACACATATAACCTTATATATTTATTCAAAAAATTCCAATTATATCATAAGCAAGTTGGAGAGGCGATTGATAAAAAGCACAAATATAACCTTATATATTTAATCAAAAAGCACAAGAACTTGAAATAAAATAAGATCTAAAGCAATAA
Source organism: Rhododendron molle (assembly GCA_025413875.1). Classification (NCBI taxonomy): domain Eukaryota; kingdom Viridiplantae; phylum Streptophyta; class Magnoliopsida; order Ericales; family Ericaceae; genus Rhododendron; species Rhododendron molle. Next base: position 29,301,756 of record CM046391.1, on the reverse strand, counting down.
ACTCGTTGCGATGAACACGACAGCGGAACCGACGATTATGTTCAGGGCGAGGGCGGCGCTTTTGGACGGAGAATAGACAGAAACAGATCTTTACGGTGGCTGCCACCATCGCTGTTGCCTTCGACCTTGCGGATCATGGCAGAGATCTCGACCTTTCCTCGGCCTCCACCCTCACCGTCCTCTCGTGGACCTCGCGCCCCTGGGCACCATGAATCAACAGGAAAAAAGAAAATCAGAATTCACGACTAAGACTTTCCAACGGATCTACAAAGACAAGAACTTACATGGATCAAAGTAAGGCTCTAAAAGTCGTCATAAACAATCAGCTTGGTGGCTTGTTTCCTGATTGCTTCCATTCACGAACAGATGGTTCTTTAGAGAGAGAGATATATTTGTTAGGAAGGATTTGATTAGGGGACTTCGGGGGGATCGGCAGCGGCAGCAGAGGCGTGGCCGGTGACGATGGCGATTGTGGGCACGGGGAGGGACATCAGGTCCGCGACTAGGGAGTGGAGCTTGAAGGCCATGAGTTTGAGAGAGAGAGAGGAGGCTGTGCTCTAGATTTGTTTGTGGTCTAGGGTTTCTCTATATAACAGTTTATATAGGAGGGCATTTTTGTCTTTGTCTAATTTCTTTTTTAAAAGAAGTGGACTTAAGGCTTTACTAAACTATATCAGTGGACTAGAGGGGTTACAAATATTAAAAGTGGACTAACTGGGTTACAAGTTCTCTATAGTGGACCCTAGACTAATTTTTTGTACTTTAATTCACCCTAGATACCAAAGAGAGGAGAAGGAGAACAAATTAAAGACAAAGCAGGGAAATTAAAGAACTAAATGGTAGTACAAGTACTTTATAACCGAACTCCACAACCAACTGCATGGACCCGGTGCGTGGCTAGGAAAGGATCAAGGGATTGACCGAGCCTATCCCTCTTCTTCTTATGTGCCCATGTGGAAAGAGCTTTCCACTATGTGTTTTCAGGGAACTCTTCCTTCTGTTTCAATCGTGTTAGAGCTCCTCTTCCGACGGATGCTTGAGCTAGCTTTTCTGCCTTCAAACGAACATCTCAAGGCACACCATTGATCAGTAAGATAAGAAAGGATAAATAGAATACATGGAGATATCCCCCCCTCCACCCCCATTCCTATCAGCGTGAAATGAAAAAAAAAAAACAAAAAACAAAAAACCGGTCCTCTCCTCTGCTCCCTCTGTCCCTGGCTTCTACTTTCACATACCTTCTGGCCTTCGTCATTGACTTTGCCCCTTCCCAATCAGAGTAGTAAGTGTGCCTGCTCCGTCCTTCTTTGACAAAATGGATGCTTTTAGGCGAGGTTGAGAAGGAGGCACTTCACTGTACGCGAGGAAGGTCTTAATCCTTTCTCAAGTTTGTTTCATTTGACAAATTAAAAATGTTAAAAGCTAAACACACACATAAGTCAAAGATCGATAGGTTAGTAACCACAGTCACAAATTCACAATGCCTTGACATAAATAATAAACTAGCGCATAAATGCCAGTACCCGATAGAAAAAAAACACCAACTGGTCAATCTATTTGACTAGATAGCAAATAATCAGTAACTAAACTATACAAGATTCAAAGCATGGCCTCAGAGCATCCACAATGGGTTTGTTAACTAATGTGTTAATTGTGTGTGTTAAGACTTTACAAACAAAAGTGTATTTTTGTGCCACAATGCATGTGTGTTAGAGTGTGCTAGAGTGTGTTAAATCTAATAGTGTATTAGCATGGTTATCAAATTTGACAACCAAGTTAACAAACAATAAGTGGGCCCTATCTCCATAAATTCAAATTTCAATCATAAAAGATAAATGCCAAAGGGCTAAAAACCAAATGGCTAAAAACTTACCGTTGCCTTTTTCAAACTTACCGCTGCCTTTTTCAAACTTCAAATTTACTGTTGCCTTTTTCATTGTTTTTCTGTATATATTTTAAATAGTTAACACACTCTTAACTAACCCATTGAGGTACTCATATATACTAATACACTTTTAAGTTAACACACATTTATGGGACCCATTTTTTATCCTAACACATACCTTAACACACATTTTGATACACAAATATAACACACCCATTGCGGATGCTCTCACTTAACTATTTTTTAGGGGTTTTACCAACTATCCATTGTATGTCTCACAAGGTAACACTCAAGCATGTGGGTGCCTTATTGCCACAACAAAAGCATATTTGAATTCTTTTTTTTCATCATCAGTCTCGTAATTTCGGTTCCTTTTTCAATAGGAAGAAAGTTTGTTGATTTTGCATCTCAAAAATCCAAAATTATATTATAAAACCAAGGATCTCTAATATTTTTGGGCAAAAGAGAATATCACAGTGTGTTACTCTCACCAATAGTTAAACATATTTACAAGTATAGATCCATATCTTTAGGGAACTTTAGAGGGTTCGTTGTTCTAAATTTTGATCAAATCGGACCCCAAATTTTTTAGAATCAGTTTACACAAATATCAAAGAAGGAAATCGAAAAACACAACCCACATTAAATGATGTTTAAGTATTTTGCACATTTATGTAGAATCAGTGTAGTACCGGACAAAATCATGCACCACCTACTTTCATTCCTGGGAAATGAAAATAGCGAATCAAATAGGCATTTGATCGAACAGGTGGCTTTCACCTCTGCATATTCAACTCCGTTGTCAAATTCATGTTCTAAAAGTGACCTAGTCCATGTGACTTAGTGTAGGGTGTTACGTATATTAGATGGGCCTTGATCCTTCTTTCAATAAGGAACTAATTTGATACTGAGAGAACAGATTAGAAAAAGCCCCAAATTTGAATCTATAAGACAAAGCTTCTATTATGATTTAGTAAGATAAAGCCCAAACCAATAATGGATTTGCCATAGACGATGTAACACTGACACAGACACGTTAGGGGACATGTTTCCTGGAGCAATTAAAAGAAGAATTTAAAAGACATGTATAAAACCCACTAGTCCAAACAAAGGGACTCCACTATTTCCCGGAGCAAGATCAAAGTTCAGTGCACCTAAAAGCGATTTTACTAGTCTCTTTTGGGACAATACAATTCCACTACATCCTGAGGAAGACCAAACTATAATGCCCAATGAATTGGGCAAAGCAAACTAAGTAGAGGTGTCAAACGTGTGTGCCGTGCCGTGCCATTCAACTTCCGTGCCAACCGTGCTTCATACCGTGCCTGTTTACTTAAATCATGTCGTGCCATGTCGTGCCGTGCCGATTTACTTAAGTCGTGTCGTGTCGTACCATGCCATTTTTCAATCGTGTCGTGCCGGGCCTGGCCCATTTACTTAAATTGTGTCGTGCCGTGCCGGCCCATTTTTTAATCGTGTCTTGTCGTGCCGTTTTTCAATCATGTCGTGCCGGGCCGGGCCCATTTACTTAAATAGTGTCATGCCATGTTGGCCCGTTTTTTAGTCGTGTCGTGCCGTGTCGGCCCGTTTACTTGATCGTGTCGTATTGTGCTATTTTTCACTATGAACAACAAAATGAACGGTAGGGATCGTCATAATTGTGTCGCAATCTATCTGTTTTCCTAGCTTTAACAAACTAGGTGGCGACTCTGTTTTGATGATAACCGCTATCGTGTGGCGATACCTCTAGCCATGGAAGTATCAACGATCTTGGTTTATGAAGCGAGCAACCAATCGAGCAAACACAGTAATGATACAACTGTATGGCGATGCCCCGTCTGGGAGGTGTCTACACTTCCAAAGGCGTTAAAGTCCTATAATGCACCACTTGAGGGTAGCCCGAGCTGTTTTTTGAAAATCAGAACCATCTACCTTTTATGTGGGAGTGGTTATATCATTCATGCAAAAAAATAAATAAATTGGCTATCATTATATACTTGATCGCACATGACAAAAATCTCCTATTAATGAATCTACGTCCCGATGAAAGGGCTTCCAAAACCCGATAGACCTGAAAATTTGCGAGAGTGATTAATGCCTTGTTCCTTTCACTTTTCAAAAAGTATTTTTCAAAAAATACCTACTAGATTCTCCCTAAATTCCCCCTACTTCTACTATTTCTCTCTCTATCTCTCTCCACTTATTATCCCTACTATTTTTCAAAAAACTTTTCAAAAACCAAACCAAACACAGCATAAAACATCAAGAACAACAAAATGAACGGTATAGATCGTCATAGTTGTGTTGCAATTATGTGGCTAACGTACAAGAGACCCGTTTTTATAGAATAGAATTATATAATATGTATTAATTGTTCCAATTATAAGAACAACAAGATAGTTGGCCTTAGTGTTTGAGATGTGTGTTAAGTCCTCAAAGATTTGAGTTCGAACCCAATAGAGATTATTTTTTTAAAACCAATTTTGCTTCTTATTTATAATTCGTGCAAAAACATAACATAACTAATAGCCTTGGTGGTTTGTGATGTGTGACAAGTTCCATAATACTTGGTCACTTGGGTTTGAATCACATGGAGGTTTTTTTCTTTAAAATTTGTTTTTTTTTTCTTATTTATTGTTAGTTGTTCCAATTTAAAAGCTTATTTTTTATAAATAATGAAACAAAAATGCCTTGTTTTGTAATTAAAATTATTGTTAATTAATCACATTATATTTATGAGTCACAAGTCAAATTATTTAATAACTTTTTTCCCGTAACTTGTGTCGTACCCTTTCGTGCCTGTCAACCCGTGTCGTGCCCGGCTAGAATCGTGTAGTGCCCGTCCGTGCCGTGCCAGAACCGTGTTGTGTCATGCCGTCCCCGTTCAACTACCGTGTCGTCCCCGTGCCTAGCTAAACCGTGTCGTGCCGTGCCGTGCTAGGCCAACTTCCGTGCCCGTGCCAGTCCGCGTGCCCACTAAAACTGTGCTGTGTCATGCCGTGCCCGGCCAAGACCGTGCCCGTGCTCGTCCACGTGCTCACAAAGACCGTGCCGTTTCGTGCCGTGCCATATTTAACCGTGTCGTTCCCGTGTCGTGTCGTGTCGGCATGACACGTTTGACACCCCTAAAACTAAGTATGAAACAAATAGGTGATGATGATTCACGTAAAAAAAAAAAAAAAGAAAGAAAAGAAAACACATATTCCCTTATTCAACCACTCAAACCCAAGCAAATGCATTTATTCGATGTGAAGATTATGGAGAATATGATTACCTTGAGATTAAAACTCCTCTCAAGCAAAACTTTTTCCTATGAAATCCACGAAAGCTTCAAAACCCTAGAGTGAAGAGGTGATAAGAAACAATTGAAGGGAGTCGTCAGTCGTGGGTACGTGATGGGAGAACCGAGGAAAAATCGCCAACTCCTTTATCGGGGAAATTTTTAGCAGTAATGCTACACATTGCAAAAATGCACAGATTTGTTGTGGGGTCCACTACGGATTCTACACAAAAGATTCGAGGCATTTATTGAACGTAAAATATTTTTTCAAGGGTCTCCGCGAGAAATTAGATCAATCCTAAAATCCAAATGAAAAGTTAGATGATTAAAATAAATGTACCGTTGGTGTACAAACTGAAATACGGGGCCCACCTCAAAGTCCTGCAAAATGATCCAAATCGTTCATTAATTTTCAATTGTCTTTTTGTGTGAATGTTTAAAAAATCAACTCCTTTGGATAACTACAAATGCTTGATCCAAAGTCCCACTTTTCATTCAGAATCTTGGATCCTATATTCTGAACAAAAAAAATGGTATATTTGATCAAGTACTTACAATTATCTTATTGAGCACATTTTTGACCAAGCCACTCAAAAAATATTTCAAAATTATTAAATGGTTTGGATCATTCATGCAGGATCTTGAGGTGGGCCCCGCAACCTGATTAGTACCTATAGTAGAGTTCTGGATTGATCCAAAATGATACGGTATCAACCATATGAGTACCAATCATGTACTGATTGTTGTGTGGGGTCCATTTTGGGGTTTAAATTGGTTATTAATGTTTCAAAGAATTGTCGACACTCGATTATCTGTATCATTCATCTTGTAGGACTCGTCAAATTGAATTTCCATGCAAAAGTTCAAATTGATCATACACCCGCAACTACAACATTGAAAAACTTTTACATAGAAAAAACTAGGTACATCGCGATGTGCAAAGCAAGTCCGTCATACCCGTTGAATAATTGACCAGTGTTGGATAATATAAACTGCTAACAAGAGGAAGAGACCTTCGCATTTTAAGACAACCAATGAGTGAACCTTAAATCTACAACTCTGACTAAGCTGATCAGAATAGGAAAATGTCTCTGAACCGCAGACAAGCTTTCTGCAAAAAAAAAATCTTCTCTTGAGCAACTATAGAGGGGTACAAAGAAAATTTTCACGATAGATGCTTCACATGTCTACTGTTGAGGTCGCTACCATCTAGGAAAGCCTTATTGCCATGGCTGTTGCCAATTGCGGAGTGCTCGCTGATCCTAGCAATGTACTGCAGGAGTTTAGTCAGGACAGAGGAACAACTTTCCTTCAAGTATTCAAACCCCTCCATCTGCATCACAGCTGGAAAAAACAAAATGAGGAACATGGTTCACCAGATCAGTCACAATCACAAGGTTTCTAAAACATTTCCAGGGGAAAAAAAGTTTAATGTGATCATTCCGTCCCATTCTTAACTAAAGACAAAAGGATGGAGAATTGACCGTTAACTAAAAATCGTTTGTATGAACCGGTGCAGACAATATAGAAAAGGTAAGCGTTGGTATAATATTTTTCAGTCTCCGTTCTTTCTTTAGTCGGGGAATTAGCTTTTTGCTCAAGGGTAGGATCTATGTAATAAGAGTTTAATAAGATTCTTCTAAGCACTGGAGTCCGAAGGGTCTGAAGGAGTGGTATCAAGCCTGCTCGTGATTAACTAGAAAGACTTGAATGTCAACTAGTTAGAAAGAACTACAAAGTCACAGAAAGCACAATCAAATTAAAAAGAAATCAATATTTATCTTGATTTGGACCCTAAGCAGCCTAAAGCAGGGTTGGACCACAAACTACTTATGTTGTCCAACACAGCAAGATGGTCTATATGCACTAACAGCTAATCTTGGTCTTGGAAATAGGTTTCGTACTGAACCAGCCAGCTCATAATCAAATACCCAACAAAACAAGGAGAAAATTGGGAAACTAACCTGAAAAAGTTCAGCGCACCCATGATATGTCGAGGTATCTCTCACAAGGTGAGGATTGAAAGCAAGGTAAGGTTGGCCTAAAGCTCGTAACCTGTAATGGAAAAATTAATTTCAAATCAATCATCCAACCGAAAGAAAAATGTTACAACAAAAAGAAATAGCAGTTCAAGAAAGAGCAAAAAATTCATTTCACGAGAGAAAGCTAAAGCAAGCCAACGAATAAAGAATCATATCCCAATTGATGCAATACATCATGAATAGGACTACCTATTCTAAGTGCGCAATTAATGGTGTCCCTCAGTGGCCCTAGGTTCAAACTTGAATGCGTCAATGCAAGTCATAATCTAAATCAACTAAACACGACTTCCATCCGAAAGTCCCATACCAAATTATGGAATGACTAAACTGCTTGCACTCTGGCGGAAAAAAAGAGGACAGTGACCTCTTACTACGATTAAAAACTTTTCGAGCTTAATAATGCATGAAACATCAGCCATACACACAAGCCAAAGCAGATTCCATAATCAAATTTGATGCATGGATCTAAAACCAGACAAAGCAAATCAGACACATATCTTTCTCAAAGGGCTAAGAAGAAGAATACAATAAAAGACATGGGAGCCGGTGCAAGTTGAACATGAGTCTTATCGCATTAGCTTTGAGCCGGAACATGAAGAGAATACAAGTATTCGACTTGCACAAGTAGTCTATCTACCTCCTGTCATCAACTTGAACCACAATGGAAAGGTGGATACATAATGGAAAGAATGCAAAAAAGGAAGGGAAAAAAAAAAGATTGCAAACAACATCCAACATTCCAACCCATTCCTCATCCTTCAACTGAACAACCAACTTTTCCTATTCAATTCAAATGGGGAAACGTGACTCCATCTCTACATCTTCTTTGTTTGAATTGGCCTCATAGAGCTTCTAGCACAGTCTATCCGTAGCTTGTCCAAACAAGCTAATCATTACTGCTACATATTAAGTATAATCAGAGATTATAAAGATCACACAATACTCTGATAGAGCGATCTTATCTTTGAAAATAAGCTAGAACTAAAATAGAACTCTAGAAATTTCACAAACTGACAATTTTGAACCAACAGAGTTAAAAAGACACTAAACACCAATACAGGAAGGAAAAAGATCAAACCAAACAAAAGTGAACATAAGAAGCCATCATGATACCTTTTGATGCAATGTTGGGACTATCGCACGTCATCTCCCCATATCTACCCATCAGCTGGGATAAGTCCCTTTCCCATCACAAATTCTACAATTTCCGCAAGAATGCCCTATAAATCAAGGAGTTGTACAGGCTTGTTAGAAAATACAAGCAGATTCATAACGGTGAAATACTTCAAACTGTAGGGTTATTTATTCTGACATCATTACATTTTCTTACCATTTCAAAGTTCAAACTTATTCGATACATGGGATGAAAAATTCACATGCAGTGTATGATGTATCAGAACTTATAAGCACCCTTATAGTTGTCTCAATTGTAGCAGTAATGGTGTCTGACTCACTGAACATCCAGCTTTTCTATCTTTTGAACCCTCTTGACCAAGAAATCTTTAGGCCTCGACCGGTCGGATCCTTTCACCCAAAGCCTGTCGGAGAACAGTTTATGTTTGGACACAGACACCCTCGACACAATCAACCACCATAAGTGCACCATCAGTAATGCAGAGGGCAGCTATGACCTCAGAAGAAAAATCAACGTGTCCTGGAGAATCGGTTAGATTGATAAGGTACTCATTTCCATCACAATCTCCTTTGTACGCCTTTAGTGACTCAACAGTCATCTCGTAGTAGAGAGAGATGCCAATAGACTTGATGGTGATGCCACGTTCAGCTTCATTTGCCCGGGTATCTGTCATCCGGACATCACCAGCAACTTCTTGAGCAATGATTCCAGCAGCAGCCACAAAAGAATTAGTAAGTGTGGATTTACCTGGGAGGAATAACAAAGCAACAGTTGTGTCAGTATGTGTAGACATCACCAGCAACTTCTTGAGCAATGATTCTAGCAGCAGCCACAAGAGAATCAGTAAGTGTGGATTTACCAAGGAGGAATAACAAAGCAACAGTTGTGTCAGTATGTGTACCAAAGCAAATATATGTCGCCAAGGTATTTTTCTTTGCTAGTGTGGTTATGTTACATGAGAATGTATTTGCATGAAGGCACAATCACTTCAGATTACACAGTAAAACGAAAGGAACAAGGCAATAAATTCAGACCAAAATTGTCCCAATAGAGGTGGCACCCACAGCTCTAATCTCGGAACCGATACAATAATATGCATGATTGGGGGAACAGTGCACACAGGATCAAAAGTCAAAATTAGTGTAGACACCCCAATCCGAACCTCGGAGAGTCTTTGTCCGACCCCGATGATGTAATAAAGGAAACGATACCTTTGTGAGCTTGAAAAAGGATCTCCTCAAAGCCCATGAAAGCCAAGTCAACCAAAAAGCCCAAAAGCCTGAAAAACCCAAAGAGCCCAGACAAAGCCCAAAAAAACCCCTGGACCGAAACAAGCGATACCGTGCGGAATGGCACTGAGGCGCACGGTAGGTTGAAATTCAAGGGGCCGTGCGCGACCAACCTATACAGCACGGCATCTTGAGAAAAGTTCTGACTGGCTCAGAAAGCTGTCGGCCATGCCAGTTTGAGCCACAGCTGATGAATGGCTCAACCGAAAGTGCACTTCTGGCCCACCCAGAAAATACCTCCACTATTTGAAATTCAAAATCCTTGGCCTTTTGCCTATAAATTAACCCCTCCACTCAAGGGAAAGCAGCTCTCCTTTTGGCTCTTCTACTTGCTTTTGGATATTCTTACTCCATAAGCTTTCTCTCTCTAGTTTTTACACCCGCTTTCCCATTTCCATTTCCAAGTCTTAAAGAATGTCATTCCCAAAAGACATTCTTTAAGTACCTCCACTCACTTCCTTCTCATCATTGAAGTTGATCCCTCATTAACTTCAAAGCCCCATCTCCCGAAATACCTAACCTTCTCTCACACCCATACTTTCTTCGTCTCATTCAACCTCTTCCATCCATATCCGTCGTGATCCATCCTCGTTTTTGCATCAACCATCCTTGATCAAGCTCAACATCAAAGGTAAAAACTAGTTTCCTTGGACTAGACTCGATTCTGGTCCTCAGGGGACTTTCTTGCTGTCGGATCTAATCCCTTTTGGTTAGATTCTAACTTAAAACTCATTTTTCTAAAATAAAACCAGCACTGTGTTGAGGTTGGGGAACCGCGCGGCTTGTTGATTAGGCACGTGGCACCTTGACTCTCAGCGCACGGCATAGTATACGTTGATATTATCGTAGGCAGGCTGTCTGGATCTGAGTTGTTATCTGTTGTGGTTGTCTGCATCTGCTGTTTACTGCTTTTCCTTCTTTGAAAATGAGAGACCATATCTACAAGCCATGTCTTGGCTCTTAGTAAAGGTTTTCTAAATCATCCCGGATGATCAAATACGTTAAAAACTATTTTAAAGCCATGTTTTGAGAAAATAACGACATCCTTAGGATGATCTGACTATCATAAGGTCTCTGATGAGTTTTCCAAAAGATGTGTGGAGGAAGTAACGAGCTGGATGATGTTTTAAGAGCCTGTAATGGTCTAACAGCAGAGCAGGTATCCCGCACGGCAAGTTGAGATGCCGCGCGCGGCATCCCAGTGTGCCGTGAACAGTATGACTAAGGTCCAGACAGTTTGCTGAACGTCTTTCATTCCACCTGCTCACATCATTTTATCACTACTGTACAAACAGCACCACATGCACAATAATGTGATATATTTCCTATGTCCCTTCCCCGTTATTTGCTTTTATTGAAGAGCTTGGTATTCCAAATGATATTCGAGATTCTCCCCCTTTTGAAAACATTAAGTAGAGACCGGTTTTTACCGGGCGAGTGGGGTGCTTTTTAAAGAAAAACCTTCCCCATTCGTAATGTGGCTCCCGAACCTGAAATCTCAACGTTTTCGCTAGATCAAATGCTTTTTTGCAAACGAGTTCTCGATTTCTCGGATCATCCATCTCAAAAATTCGAGTGGCGACTCTTCGAACGAAAGGGGGCGGAAGCCCACAGTGGCGACTCTGCTGGGGATCAAACTTCGTTCAATACTTTTTTTTTTTTTTAAATATGCACAAAAGTGTTGAATGATCAAGAGGGCCAAACTTGAAAGGTGTTTTCAAAAAGGGGAATTTTCAAATATTTTTTGGAAAATTAAGCTCTTTTATCCTGTACACTTTGCACCGCACAAGCCTCGCTAGTGTCTTTCGGCTATCTTGCCCGGTAAACCGGTGATAAGCTCTCCCGGGATGCCTAGCAACCCTCGACTATGATGAGCCATCGTGCTGTTCGACCATTGTCTTGCAATACACTGGACGTGGGGTAGTACATCTTGGCTCTAGTCCGGGGAACCCTTCTGAGACCAAAGCCAGCGTTTGCACTTGTACATAACCATAGAACCTTCCCAACTAGGACAGGAACCCGTGACTAGGACTTATGTGTTATATTCTGCTTACGTGCATTTTATTCCTGTACACACACATCATTCATGCATCATTGCATCTTGCGGGCTAGAGGATTAGGTTCCCTTAGAATTCTTTAGGGCCCTCCAGTCGGTCTAGGAGACCTTAAATCCATGGAGTTTACGATACCTCAGGTGTTTGCCGTGCCCGAACAACTCCCCTGGTTTGGATCTAGCCTTAAGCGCTTGCGTATCTGGATTCCGATAGTCACATTGCTCTGTCTCGGATGGTCACGGTAAGGAGATTGGCTCTGGTTCCGAACCATTCGGAATTCAACCTGCCTGACGGCACCTACCCGGACTATTGGAAATCTTCTGTGCAAAAGCCTTAAGTGAGATTCAAGCCACGGTAGGTCCTAGGCTTTGTTTCTAGGAGATGCGTAGGAGGTAAGACAAGCATTCGGATCGGTCATGAGTTGCTCCCTTTTGACTTGTCGCCAGTGCTGCCAACATTAATCACCTGCGAAAAAAAGAGGCTGTACCCAATTGGTTTCGTTCATCCCAAAGACTAGTCCGCATAGACGCCCTGGAAGGAACCCCACTGTTTGAAGTCTAAGTCGAGAAAGAGGAACAACCAGAAGCCATAGTAAAAGAACCCATAGTCTCAATCCCGCCCAAAAATCCTTTACCCATGGCTGATCAAGGAGACGGAATAGAAGAACTCAGGCAAAACACGGCAAACATGGATGCTCAATTTAAGCAGTCCCTCACTGGTGTCGACGCGTAGCTCAAGGCTATCGTAGTCTCTATGAAAAACGACATGAACATGATAATGGAAAGTATGCAGGAAATTAGCGATAAGCTTCAGGCTAGGCCACAACCCGAGTGACTCAAAGAAGAAACACCAGCAGCTGATCCCAACCTGGCCGCCCTCATTGCTAAAATTGGCAAGCTGGAGGAATCTGTCTAAGAGACTAAGCGACTTGGAAAAGGAGAAATTGACATGAGCAAACTATGCCTCTTTCCAAACGCTAAGTTGCCGGAAAAGTTCAAAGGAGTGGAGTTCGCGAAGTTTGATGGTACTGGCAATCCGAAGGCCCATCTCCAAGGATACGTTGGTTCTCTTACCATGCGCAGCATCGAGAAGGAAGCTATGGCCCAATTGTTCCATGAGTCCTTGTCTGGTCCAGCTCTGCAATGGTTCCTCACTCTTGAACCATCCAAGAAAAGGACTTGGGAAGACATTGGAACGGCTTTCGTGGCCCAGTATGACTTCAATGTTGACCTGAAAATGACCAGGAGGGAATTGGAAAGCACCAAGATGAGTGAGAAGGAAAGCTTCGCTGACTTTGTGAAGCTTGGAGGGAAAAGGCCGCCCAGATGCAAAATAAACCCGATTTGAAAGAACAGATACGGATCATAACCAAGAACCTGCCAAACTCCTTCGCTCCTTACATGGTTCTTTCTCAGGCTGCCCCAAATTTCGAAACCTTTTATGATTTCGGACTGGCCGTGGAGAAGGCTTTACGGGATGGAACTTTGGAAAAGAAAGAATCGAGATCGGGGTCAAAATCCAAAAGGGCGTATTCGAGAAACAGTAACATTCTCTTCGGGAATACCAATCAGGCCGCAACCTCATCCACTAAACCTGTAGAAGTCAACCAAATCTCTGAAAAACCAAAGTCCTAGAGCCGAACCTTCACCCAATTTAGCACTCCCAGATCCACTCTTCTTAAGAAACTCACAGAAATCGGAGTGTTGAAACCTCTTCCGCCACCACAAACCATTCCGCCAAACCTGAACCAAAATGTCTACTGCGATTTCCACCAAATGCCTAGCCACACCACCGACAACTGCATCCGCCTCTGCCATGAAATTCAAAACCTCATCAACAACAAAGTTGTCGACGCTCCACCCTCAGATAAACCAAACACCATTTCAAACCCTCTACCGCAACACAATGCTCCCTTCCGCATTAACCAAATCACCCTAGCCAAAAACCAGAACCTCCCGGAGTTTGACCCTACCCTGTTCATTGTCCCTGATACCGAGCCGAGGCCTGTCGTCGAAATTTTCGAAGAGATTGCCCTTTGGGAGTGGGAAGACACTTGGGGAGGACTGATTGCTGATTGGGAAGAGTTTGAAGCCGCCAACTTCCAAAGAAATGACGAACCATTGTTCGAAGCCGGATGGGAAGTTGACTGGCAGAACATCCATGCAGATCCTCTCGACGGATACTCTTTGTATGCACTGTTTGAGAATCAAGGGGAAGAATACCAAGTTTTCCAAGAGATGCCTGAGTGGGGCTGGGACCCAACCCCAGATGAGTACCAGCTTTTGGCTTGGAATGACCCTTTGGATACCTTCTCCTTGCCAGCACTGTTCGGTGGGGAATATCAACCAGGATATCAACCTGAGATGATGACATACAACTGGCCAGAACTTGCTCCACTTCGCCCGAATTTCTCTCATTTCAATGATTTTGTCATCAATAACTTGTATAGCAATGTGGGCCTCACCCTGTATCCGAACCTCCCTGGATTCGAAGAAGAAGTTGCCAGTAATGAGTGTAATCCGATGGACTACCTTGTCGATGGGACCGAATCCGAACCATCAATTACTTTTCCAAAAGACGCTGATGTTGCTATGATGAACTTGTGGGAAGATAAACCAGGGGCTAGAACAAACTTACGGGCAAACACCAAGGTGGTCAACGTAAAAGTGGGAAACGAGGAATGGGCCGTCAACAAAACAGTGATGGAGGCTGAAAAGTGGAAACCCAAAGATCTGTGACATGACTTGGTCATTGCTGATTTAGCCGCCAATCTGCAGGATACGACCATTGGAAACAAACGCAAAGCCCTAGCCGACTTATGGAGCAAGGAATCGAAGTATCGCCAGATTGATCATTTGACCAGAAGCGGCCGTATTTATCAACCTCCGAACCTTCAAGTCAGAGAATCTTCGAACCCTGCGGCCCCAGGGCCCTCTGATCCCTTTACCACCTCAGTTAGAAACACCTTCCGACCTTTCGACCCACCAGCCAAGGAGCCTTCCCGACCAGAGAAGAACCCCGAAGGGATGGTCAAACGCCAACTTGAGCAAACTTAGGCCAAGATGTCCGTTTGGGATGTGCTGGTTCATTCCACGCGCCATCGTGAAGGGCTCATCCAAGCACTCTCTCAACTGAAAGTTCCCTCCGCCATAACCCCCGATGAGCTGGTGGCACTGATCAAAACCATACCTATCAAGCATGCCATCACCTTTACTAATTGAGACTTACCTGTCGAAGGAATTGATCATAATCTGCCGTTGCACATCACCCTGAAATGCCATGGCAAATCGGTTCCAGTAATCCTAGTTGACAATGGTTCAGCAATTAATGTCTGCCCACTCTGCGTTGCTTATTGCTTGGGGTACAAAAATAAGGACTTCTCTCCATCAGAAGTCAAGGTCCGAGCATATGATAACACTCGGAGAGATGTGGTTGGGACTCTCATGCTTCCCATGACTTTCGGATCATATCAGACAGAGGTGGAATTCCATGTAGTGAACATTCCCGCCTCTTTCAACCTGCTATTGGGAAGGCCCTGGCTGCACCGGCCAGACATCATGGCTGTGCCCTCTACACTCCATCAGAAAATTCGGCTGGGACTGGAAACGAGAATGCTTACTATCCACGGGGACTCCGGGATTCATGCCCCTGTTGAAGACAATGCCCCACTCCTAAAAATTCAACATGGAGAAGAAGATATCGCCTTGGGAGGCTTCTCTCTGGATACCTCCCGATCTGTCTATTCGGTTAGAATCGATGACGACTTTGTTGTCAGCAATGTTGCCATCAAAATAATGAAGAAGATGTCTTACATGCCAGGATTGGGACTGGGAAAGAATCTCCAAGGCCCCGTAAAGTTTAAAGCCCAAGGCACTCTGATGTGCACGACTGGCCTAGGTTATTCACCCTCGAGTGACAGCAAGATGAAAAAGGGAAACAGGCTAGAAGACTACTTTGTCAAGGAGAAAGCAAAGCAAGTCTACCAAGGCCAGCTAGAGCCGTTTTGGGATGAGGAAACCAACACCTCTTTACCAGGATTTGAGATATTCGCAAACGATGTCTGGCCGAAGAGTGATAAAGAAGTCGAAGTTGTGAAAGAACAGAAGGAACCCGCCGACTGGATTGAGGTCTTTGCCATGGGTAGTCTCGCGACTCTGTTCAGGGAAGACGAACCAATGGGTATGACTATGGAAGCAGAAGTGCTGATGATGGGACAAGATACTCGTGAGGATCTGACTTTGCTCATCATGGATGCCGCTGGGGAGTACAAGAACTGGACCTTCATATCGAGTGCAACTCGATATGGATCTGAGTCTGAGTTTGAGTCCGAGTCCGAGTCTTCTAAGTCCTCTGAGTCTACTGAGCCTGAGTTGGTGCCTCTTGGCCCAAACTCTCAGAGTGTATTTCGAGTTCGAATCCACCCACGTGTATGGTGCCCCCGAGGCCTCTGTTAACAATGAAATGAATGAATCTGATTCTGCTTACTTCCCTGACTTTGAAATAAATTGCGTCAACCCTGATGGATGAAGAGATTGATTTCGACGGGGATATCCCCGAAGAAATCAGATCCCTAATCGAAAGGGAAGATAAAAGGCATGCTCAACCTGTAAAAGAAGAAATTGTTTTAATAAATTTGAGAGATGAAGGGAATCCCCGGATGACCCAAATCGGTTCCGCGCTATCTGCTGAAGAACGCAAAGCCCTTGTAAACTTGCTCAAGGAATTCGAGGATGTATTTGCATGGTCACACGCAGATATGCTCGGAATTGATCCTGAAATCATGGAACACCGGATCCCCCTTTATCCTGATGCAAAACCAGGAAAGCAGAAACTAAGACGCATGAGACCTGACTGGGTGCTTAAGATAAAGAAAGAAGTCACCAAACAGATTGATGCTGGATTCTTAATGGTAACCGAGTATCTTCAGTGGGTCGCAAACATCGTCCCTATGCCAAAGAAGGATGGTAAAATAAGGGTCTATGTTGATTTCAGGGACCTTAACAAGGCCAGCCCTAAAGATGACTTCCCGTTACCACACATCAATGTGCTGGTTGATAATACCGCCGGCCATGCCCTGCTCTCCTTCATGGATGGTTTCTCAGGATACAGCCAAATTCTCATGGCTCCGGAAGATCAGGAAAAGACTACATTCGTTACCGAATGGGGAACATACTGCTATCGAGTCATGCCCTTTGGACTGAAGAACGCAGGATCTACGTACCAGCGAGCCACCACGGCGTTGCTACACGACATGATTCACAAAGAGGTGGAAGTCTACGTTGATGATATGATTGTTAAAGCCAAAGAGCGGGAAGGGCATCTACCCGCACTCAGGAAGTTCTTTGAAAGAATCAGGAAGTACAAGATGCACCTCAATCCCGCCAAATGCACGTTTGGAGTCACCGTAGGAAACATGCTTGGGTTCATGATCACCACCTGTGGCATCGAAGTCGATCCATCAAAGATCAAAGCCATCCTAGAAATGGAGCCGCCGCGATCTGAGAAGCATGTAAGGAGTTTCCTTGGAAAGGTGCAGTTCATCAGTAGGTTCATTGCAAAGTTGACTTCGACTTGCGAACCCCTATTCCGCTTGCTCAAGAAAGGAGTGTCGTTCACTTGGGATGATAGGTGCTAGAAAGCTTTCGAAGCCATTAAGGCCTACCTGCACAAGCTGCCAGTATTGACACCGCCGGTAACAGGAAAACCTTTGATCCTATACCTATCAGTCACTCCGTCATCAATGGGGTGTGTTGGCGCAGGAAGGAGATGATGGGGTTGAAAGGGCTGTTTACTACCTCAGTAAAAAGATGGTTGGACCCAAAGAACGTTATACCCCTTTAGAAAAGATGTGTTGGGCACTCGTATGGGCTTCGAAAAAGTTAAGGCATTATATGCTGGCCTACCCGGTAAAACTGATGTCTCGAATGGATCCCCTAAAATACCTATTTGAGAAACCGGCTCTCACAGGTAGGATGGCATGATGGTTGCTGATGTTGGCTGAATTCAAGTTAAAATATGTCACCCGAAAGTCAATAAAAGGAAGAGCAGTCGCAGAATTCCTAGCCAATTGCCCAGTCGATGGAGGGGAAGATGCCGAGTTCAATTTCCCTGACGAAGACATAATGACAGTGGTCGAGGATGTTTGGCAGTTGTACTTTGACGGAGTGGCCAACCAGAAAGGGTTCGAAATCGGTGTGTTGCTAATTTCGCCCGATGGATCGCACATCCCGTTGGCATTTAAGCTTAACTTCGAAGTCACCAATAATCAGGCGGAATACGAAACTTGCATCGTGGGCATGGAGGCAGCCATCGAGATCGGCATAGAAAAGCTGGAAGTCGTAGGAGATTCGAATTTGGTTGTATCCCAGGCGAATGGCGATTGGAAGGTCAAAGAAGAAAAGCTGAAACCGTATCATCAGGATCTCGAAGACCTTATCCCTCACTTCAGCAATGTAACATTCACTCATGTCCCGAGGCTCAAAAATCAATTTGCAGACGCTTTGGCAACACTAGCATCTATGGTTGAGATCCCTGTTGGTGTAAAGTTAAGACCGATCGTGATAGAACAAAGGGACACACTGATATTCCGACATGTCATGGTGGTGACGAGCCTGACGATGGCCACCCATGGTACTACGACATTTGGAGATATGTGGAAAGAGGAGAATACCCCATGGGAGCAAGCAAGAAGGATCGAATCGCTCTTCAAAGGATGGCAACTCAGTACATTATCTGCGGAGGAAACTTATACCAAAGATCGCACTGTGGCACGCACAAATCATGCATCCATGGAGAAGATGCGAAAAGGGTAATGGAAGAAGTTCACGAAGGTGTATACGGTCCCCACATGAATGGCATAATGCTTGCCAAAAAATCCTCAAGCAGGGGTACTTCTGGTCCACTATGGAAACGGAATGTGTAGAGTATGTAAGAAGGTGTCGAAAATGCCAAATTCATGCCAACCTCACGCATGTTCCGCCACACGAGCTACAACAAATGACCTCGCCATGGCCTTTCTCAACATGGAGAATTGATGTCATTGGGAGAATAGTGCCGGCAGTATCCAATGGTCACAAGTTCATTTTGGTAGCCATCGATTATTTCGCGAAATGGGTAGAAGCTGCTTCTTACACCACTTTGACCGCAGTTCAAGTTGTACACTTTATCAAGCAGAATGTCATTTACCGGTACAGGGTTCCTCAAGCTTTTGTGTCTGATAATGGGGTTCATTTCAAAGGGCGAGCTCGAGAAGTGTTAGATGAGTTCCAAATCCAAGTGCACAAGTGTAGAGACCCGTGTCTAATTTTAAATTTAATTTTATTGATGTTGGTACGTGGAATTATAATTAGATAATTTTGTGTGCAATGAATTTTATTTTATATATGTAGATGTATGTTTGGTCGTGCGGGCCCGAGTTCGTGGGCCATAGGACGAGAGTGTTGGGGGACCCGCGGTGGGTGACTTTTATGAGTAGTTATCGTTTATTTTTATAGATCATGGGGTATTAGTGTAGCTACATATTAAATCCTAGGACTTGAGGAAGTGCCTATGGTAGTTGAGGGGGTGTAGTGTAATAACTACACATAAATCTCTAAAATTGGATCAGAGAGCCGATTCCTCATTTCTTCTTCTTCTTTTTTCTTTTCCTGCGTCTCCTCTCTCAGTATTCTCTCTCTCTCTGAAACCCTAAACTTCAATCCCAAAATCGGAAGCCAAGATTCGAGAATCTCGCAACAAGGCAAGAAGAAAATGTGATGTACGGACAAAGGGCTACGTATCTATCCGAACGAAATCTCAATCGGCCAACTTTGGTGTTCTTAGCATTTCGGGATTTCAACATTTTGGAGGTTTCTCTCTCTTTTGAGGTAGGATTTATGCCAAATGATTAAATATGGGTGTGTATATGCCTTGGTGTGCACTTAATTCGAGTTTATGGTAGCGTAATCAAATTATGAGCCAAGCCCGAATTTATATGTTTGGAATTGTGTGCTATACATGATTTTTTGTGAGGGATTTTGTTGTTATTCATGGTTACGGTTGATATTTTACTGCTTTTGGCATATTTGGTCTTCATTAGTAGTGGGTTCACCTTCTAAGTGATCAAAATCATGAATTTTAAGTGATACAAGAATATGAGTTAGTTTATGCTCACTATGTGTTTGAGGAAATGCACGTGACTTATGTGGGCATATTTATATTCAGAGTATAATTTTCCTTTGGCATTCGGGAAACACGTGGAATGGTATTTTTTGACATGTGGTTTGGATACTTGGTAGATTTTGTGTAGACTATAGTGAATTTATTCCATATTGGCTTTTTATGACTTTGGATGGGTACTTGAGGAATTTTAGGTTGATTTGGTCTTAGAGCCAAGTATGGTAATATTGGGATTGTTATTTTCATGATTTTGAGTTGGGTCACTAGGAAATTCGGGTCAATTGTGATGCCGTCGGTGAAAGTCCGTAAACCTAATGGGTCAACTGTGATGCCGTCGGTGAAAATCCGTAAACCTACTTGGGTCAAATATGACGCCGTCGGTGAAAGTCTGTAAACCCACGCGGGGGTAGGTTGCTTCGTCCTTCGTGTTAATAGCACCTAAAGTGCTTGTGCTAGAGACGTCTAGCACGGTTGGTTGGTGATTGTATTGGTGAGCAACTCATATAAATTTTAAGTCTCGGTGTTGAGTAAATTTGATGTTTGATTTGGTCGGCTATTCTATTATGAGCTTTGTTATTTTCCGTATCGACTTTTATTGGTAATTTCCTTTATTCGGGACTTGATTTGAGTTCGTGGTTTAATAGCATTCCTTTGATTGCATAGATTATTTTTGCTGTGTTGGCTTAACTTTGAATTGGGATTTTATAACTTCATTGTAACTATTGAAGGAGAAGAAAGCAAGAAAACTTTTCAACACTTGTATATAAAAAAAATATATTTTGTATACCTTGCTTTGCATGTTCATATCTTTTCATTTAGCATATTTCCTGCACGAGTTGTGGCTCATGTTGTTGCAACCCAAACTTTTCAGGTTTAGAGATGGATCTGAAGGCTTAAGAATCATGATAGATATGTTCTCGTTCATTTTTTTATTTTTATTTTTTATTTGAGAACTTAATCGGGTACTTGTACATTTTTGTTTGTAGGGTCATCGAGACATGTAAACTTGTACTTTATTTTGGTAATGTAAATTGTAGATTGAGAGAATGGGGCCTGGAAGTGCGTAATATATAGGGTATTTTGAAGTTTATTTGTAATAAATGGCGGGTCGTTACAACAAGTCAACGACCTATCGGCCGCAGACCAATGGCGCTGTGGAAGCAGTTAACAAGACGATCAAAGCCATTCTGGAGAAGACTATTCAATCCGCGAGAGATTGGCATGAATAGTTACCCCTAGCTTTGTGGGGGTATCGCACGTCCGTGAGAACACCAACAGGAGCAACACCTTACTCTCTGGTTTACGGAATGGAAGTAGTTCTCCCCATCGAGCTGGAAGTCCCGTCTCTTCGGACTATGATTGAGTGCGAAGTCCAAGAGGCGGAATGGTTGGGTAATCGATTTGAAGAACTTATGCTGTTTGATGAACGCCGGTTGAGGGCTCTTTACCATATTCAAGGGTATCAACGAAGGATTGCACGGGCATTCAACAAGAAAGTGAAACCCAGGAACTTGGCAGAGGGTGACATGGTTTTGAAGGAAATTCGGGCTCCAGTTTACGACCCATGAGGAAAGTTTCGACCAAAGTGGTTTGGGCCACACATTATCAAAACTATCCTGTCTGAAGGAGCTACGCAGCTCATCGACTTGGATGGAAACGAATTCTCAACCCTGGTTAATTTGGATCAACTCAAGCGCTATTACCCCTGAGAGAAGCTCGTTGGGCTGAAAATCGCAAGGGCGGGCAGTCCTAGGCAAAAATTAGAGCAAAAGCCTGCTAGGATGAAAACCTGTTAGGGCATCCTAGGCAAAAGTTAAGGCATCCGATAAATAAGCTCGCTAGACCGAAAACTCAAAAGGGCGGTTCTGGGCAAAAGTTAGAGCGCAAAAGGAGAGTGTCAAAACCAGAGCGAACCCTACCCTGAACTACGTCATGACCTGATTCCTTCGCCAGGAGGATATGTAGGCAATCTCACACCGAGGCCCAGTCACGATCTATCAAAATAAAAATCCAGGTTGAGAAGGTTCGAAGAACAAAGCCAAGGAGGGGGAAACCCTCCACAACTCGTTTTTATTAATACGATTGTTTCTACTACATAAGGTTGAGCAAAGTTTTCAAAAATGAAAAGAAGTATGACATAATACAAACGGGTCCGCAATTTATTCAACGGTCAGGATAGTATGTGTAGACACCCCAATCCGGACCTCGGAAAGTCTTTGTCCACCCCGATGATGAAATAAAGGAAACGGTACCCTTGTGAGCTTGAAAAAGGATTTCCCCAAGCTCAAGTAAACCAAACAAACCAAGAAACCCAAAAAAACCTGAAAAGCCCAGATAAAGCCCAAACGAAGCCCAAAAGACCCTGGACCGAAGAAGGAGGCGCCGTGCGGAGTGGCACTGGAGCGCACGACACCTTGAGATTCAAGGAGCCGTGTGCGGCAAAACTTCACCGCACGGCACCTTGAGCAAAAGGCTGACTGGCTCAAAAAGCTGTCGGCCACGCCAGTTTGAGCCACAACTGATGATTGGCTCAGCCGAAAATGCACTTCTGGCCCGCCCAGAAAATACCTCCACTATTTGAAATTCAAAATCATTGGCCTTTGCCTATAAATTAACCCCTCCACTCAAGGAAAAAGAGCCCTTCCCTTGAGTCCCCTTTTGGCTCTCTTTGCTTCTTGGTATTCTTACTCGATAAGTTTTCTCTCTCTAGTTTCCGCACCCACTTTCCCATTATCACTTCCATTTCCAAGTCTTAAAGAATGTCATTCCCAAAAGACATTCTTTAAGCACCTTCACTCACTCCCTTCTCATCATTGAAGTTGATCACTCATTAACTTCAAAGTCCTACCCCCCAAAACACCTAATCTTCACTCACACCCATACTCCCTTTGTCTCGTTTAACCTTCCCCATCTACATCCGTGACGATCCATCCTCTTCCTTGCATCAATGATCCTTGATCAAGCTCAGCACCAAAGGTAAAAGCTAGTTTCCTAGGAATAGACTCCGTTCTGGTCCTGAGGGTACTTTTCTGTCAGCAGGTCTAACCCCTTTTGGTTAGATCCTGACTTAAAACTCATTTTTATAAAATAAAAACGGTACTGTGCTGAGGTCGGGGAACAGCGTAGCTGGATGACCAGACGCACGGCACCCTGACCATCAGCGCACGGCACCTGTGTACGTTGGTGTTATCACGGGCAGGCTATCTGGATTTGAGTTGTTACCTGCAGTGGCTATCTGCAATCTGCTGTTTACTGTTTCAGTTCTTTTAAAACAAGACCATATCTACAAGCCATGTTTCGGCTCTTGAAAAAGATTTTCTAGATCATCCCAAGTGAACAAATACATTAAAAACTGTTTTAAAGTCGTGTTTTGAGAAAATAACTGTATCCTTGGGGTGATCTGACTGTTGTGAGGCTTCTGATGAGTTTTCCAGAGAAAGCAATGAGCTAGATGATGTTTTGAAAGTCTGTAACAGTCTGACAGCAGAGCAGACACCCCGCATGGCATGTTGAGTTGCCGTACGCGGCAGCTCACAGTGCCGTGTACTGTATGATTGAGGTCCAGACAATTTGCTGAATGCTTCTATTCCACCTGCTCAAGTCATTTTATCACTACTGTATAGACAGCACCGCATGCACGTCAATGTGATATATTTCCCATGTCCCTTCCCCGTTATGTGCTTTTATTAAAGAGCCTAATCTTTTAAATGATACAACATCAAATAGAGACCGGTTTTACCGGGCGAGTGGGGTGCTTTTTAAAGAAAAACCTTCCCCATTAGTAACGTGGCTCTCGAACCCAAAATCTCAACGTTTTTGCTAGACCAAAAGCCTTTTGCAAGCGATTTCTCGGTTTCTCGGATGATCCATCTCAAAAATCCGGGTGGCGACTCTTCGAACCAAAAAGGGGCCCGGGAGCCCACAGTGGCGACTCTGCCGGGGAATATAACTTTATTCTATACTTTTTTTTTTAAATGTACAAAAGTATTGAATGATCAAGAGGGCCAAGCTTGAAAGGTGTTTTCAAAAGGGGGATTTTCAAATGTTTTTCGGAAGATTAAACTCTTTTATCCTGTACACTTTGCACCGCACAAACCTCGCTAGTGTGTTTCGGCTACCTTGCCCGGTCTACCGGTGACAAGCTCTCCCGGAATGCCTAGCAACCCTCGACTATGATGAGTCATCGTGCTGTTCGACCATTGTCTTGCAATACACTTGACATGGGGTAGTACATCTTAGCTCTAGTCCGGGGAACCCTTCTGAGACCAAAACCAGCCTTTGCACTTGTATATAGCCATAGAACCTTCCCAACTAGGACAGGAACCCATGGCTAGGACTTATGTGTTATATCCTGCTTACGTGCTTTTTTTTGTCTTGTACACACATATCATTCATGCATCATTGCATCTTGCGGGCTAGAGGATTAGGCTCCCTTAGAATTCTTTAGGGCCCTACCGGTCGGTCTAGGAGACCTTAAATCCATGGAGTTTGCGATACCTCCGGTGTTTGCCGTGCCCGAACGGCTCCCTTGGTTTGAATCTAGCCTTAAGCGCGTGCGTATCTGGATTCCGGTAGTCGCATTGCTCTGTCTCGGATGGTCACGGTAAGGAGATTGGCTCTGGTTCTGACCCGTTCGGAATTTAACCTGGCTGACAGCACCTACCCGGACTATCGAAAATCTTCTGTACAAACGTCTTAAGTGAGATTCAAGCCACGGTAGGTCCTAGGCCTTGTTTCTAGGAGACGGGTAGAAGTAGGGCGAGCATTCGGATCGGTTATGAGTTGCTCACTTTTGACTTGTTGCCAGTGCTGCCAACATTGATCGCCTGCGGAGAAAAGAGGCTGTACCCAATTGGTTTCGTCCATCCCAAAGACTAGTTCGCGTAGACACCCGGGAAGAAACTCCACTATCCGAAGTCCAAATCGAGCAAGAAGAACATCAGTTATTAGAAGAACCCATAGTCTCAATTCCGCTCGAAAATCCTTTACCCATGGCTGATCAGGGAGACGGAATGGAGGAACTTAGGCAGAACATGGCTAATATGGATGTTAAGTTTAAGTGGTCCCTTGCTGGTATCGACACACAGCTCAAAGCTACCGTAGTCTCTATGAAAAACGACATGAACATGATGATGGAAAGTATGCAGGAAATCAGCGATACCTCCTGACTAAGACTCCCCCGCAGTTCGAATGACTCAAAGGAGAAACACCAGCAGCTGATCCCAACCTGGCCGCTATCATGGATAAGATTGGCAAATTGGAGGAATCTATCCAAGAAACTAAGCGTCTTGGAAAAGGAGAAATTGACATGAGTAAGCTATGCCTCTTTCCGAATGCCAAATTACCGGAAAAATTCAAAGGAGTGGACTTTGCGAAGTTTGACGGTACTAGCGATCCGAGGGCCCATCTCCAAGGATACGCTGGTTCTCTCACTATGCGTGGCATCGAAAAAGAAGCTATGGCCCAACTCTTCCATGAGTCCTTGTCTGGCCCAGCCCTGCAATGGTTCCTCACTCTCGAACCATCCAAGAAAAGGACTTGGGAAGACATCAGGACGGCTTTCGTGGCTCAGTACGACTTCAATGTTGACCTGAAGATGACCACGAGGGAGTTGGAAAGCACTAAGATGAATGAGAAAGAAAGCTTCGCTGACTTTGTGTAGCGTTGGAGGGCTAAAATTTGCTCGGATGCGAGAATAAGCCAGATTTGAAAGAACAGATACGTATCATAACCAAAAACTTGCCGAGCTCCTTCGCTCCTTACATGGTTCTTTCTCATGCCGCCCCAAATTTCGAAACCTTTTATGATTCTGGACTGGCTATAGAAGAGGCTTTACGGGATGGAACTCTGGAGAAGAAAGAACAAGGATCCGGGTCAAAATCCAAGAGGGCATATTCGGGAAACAGCAATGTTCTCTTCTGGAATACCAACCAAGCAGGAACCTCATCCACTAAACTTGTGGAAGTCAACCAAATCTCTGAAAAGCCAAAATCCCAAAACCGAACCTTCACCCAATTCAGCACTCCCAGATCCACTATTCTTAAGAAACTCACAGAAATCGGAGTGTTGAAACCTCTCCCGCCACCACAAACCATTCCACCAAACCTAAACCAAAATGTCTACTGCGACTTCCACCAAATGCCTGGCCATACCACCGACAACTACATCCGCCTCCGTCATGAAATTCAAAACCTCATCGACAACAAGGTTATCGACACTCCACCGGCCGATAAACCAAACACCGTTTCAAACCCTCTACCACAGCATAACGTTCCCTTCCGTATCAATCAAATCACCATAGCCGAAAACCAAGACCCCCAGAGATTGACCCTACCCATTGTCCCTAACGCCGAGCCGAGGCCTGTCTGTGAGATTCCCGAACAAATTGCCTTTTGGTGGGAATGGGAAGACACATGGGGAGAACTGATTGCTGACTGGGAAAAGTTTGAAGCCGCCAACCTCCAAAGAAATGATGAACCTTTGTTCGAGGCTGGATGGGAAGTTGACTGGCAAAACATCCATGCAGATCCTCTTGATGGATTCTCTTCGTATGCGCTGTTTGAAAATCAAGGGGAAGAACATCAAGTTTTCCAAGAGATGCCTGAATGGGAATGGGACCCAACCCCAGACGAGTATCAGCTTTTGGCTTGGGATGATCCTTTGGATACCTTCTCCTTGCCAGCACTATTCGGTGAAGAATATCAGCCAAGATACCCACCTGAGATGATGACATACAACTGGCCAGAGCTCGCTCCGCTCCGCCCAGATTTCTCTCATTTTAATGATTTCATCATCAAAAATCTGTACAGCAATGTGGACCTCACCCCGTACCCGAACCTTCCTGGATTCGAAGAAGAAGTTGCCAATAATGGGTACGACCCGATGGACTACCTTGTAGATGGAACTGAATCCGAACCATTGGTTACTTTTCCAAAAGACGCTGATGTTGCTATGATGAACTTATGGGAAGATGAACCAGGGGTTGGAACAAACTTGTGGGCAAACACCGCGGTGGTTAACATAAAAGTGGGAAACGAGGAATGGACCGTCAACAAAATCGTAATGGAGGCTGAAAAGTGGAAACCCGAAGATCTGTGGGATGATCTAGTCATTGCTGACCTGGCTGCCAATCTACAGGATACGACCATCGGAAACAAGGGTAAAGCCCTAGCCAACCTATGGTGCGAGGAATCAAAGTACCGTCAGATTGATCATTTGACCAGAAGCGGCCGTGTTTACCAACCTCCAAACCTTCAAGTTAGGGAATCTTCCAGTCCTGCAACCCCGGGGCCCTCTGATCCCTTTACCACCCCAATTAAAAACACCTTCCGACCCTTTGACCTACAAGCCAAGGAACCCTCCCGACCAGAAAAGAACCCCGAGGGAATGATTAAATGTCAACTCGAGCAAACCCATGCCAAGATGTCCGTTTGGGCTATGCTGGTTCATTCCACACGCCATCGTGAAGGGCTCATCCAAGCACTCTCTCAACTGAAGGTTCCCCCTGGCATAACCCCCAATGAGCTTGTGGCACTAATCAAGACCATACCGATCAAGCATGCCATCACCTTTACTGATCGAGAACTACCTGCCGAAGGAACTGATCATAATCGGCCGCTGCACATCACCTTAAAATGCCATGGTAAATCGGTCTCAGTGATCCTGGTTGACAATGGTTCAGCGATTAGTGTTTGTCCACTCCGCGTTGCTTACTACTTGGGGTACAAAAATAAGGACTTCTCTCCATCAGAAGTCAAAGTCCGAGCATATGACAACACTCGGAGAGACGTGGTTGGGACTCTCATGCTTCCTATGACTTTCAGACCTTATCAGACAGAAGTGGAGTTTCACGTGCTTATCATGGCTGTGCCCTCTACACTCCATCAGAAAATTCGGCTGGGACTAGAAACGGGAATGCTCACCATCCACAGGGACTCTGGAATCCATGCCCCTGTTGAGGACAATGCCCCTCTCCTGGAAATTCAACTCGGAGAAGAAGATATCGCCTTGGGAGGCTTCTCTCTGGATACTTCCCGGTCTATCTATTCGCTTAGAATTGATGATGACTCGTTGTTAGCAATGTTGCCATCAAGATAATGAAGAAGATGTCCTACATGCCAGGATTGGGGCTGGAAAAGAACCTCCAGGGCCCTGCCAAGTTTGAAGTTCAGGGCACTCTGATGCGTACAACCGGCCTTGGTTACTGGCCTTCGAGCAACAGCAAGGTGAAGAAGGGCAACAGACTGGAAGACTACTTCGTCAAGGAGGAAGCAAAACAGATCTACCAGGGGCAGCCTGAACCATTCTGGGATAAAGAAGCTAACACATTTCTGTCGGGGTTTGAAATATTCGCAAACGACGTCTGGCCGGAGAGTGATGAAGAGGTTGAAGTTGTGAAAGGACAGAAGGAGCCCGCTGACTGGATCGAGGTTTTGCTATGGGTAGTCTCACGACTCTGTTCAGGGAGGACGAACCAATGGGTACAGCTGTGGAAGCAGAAGTACTGATGATGGAACAAGATACTCCTGAGGATCCAACTTCGCTCATTATGGACGCCGCTGGAGAGTACAAGAACTGGACCTTCATACCGAGTGCAACTCGTCGTGGATCTGAGTCTGGGTCTGAATCTGAGTCTATCGAGTCCTCTGAGTCTTCTAAGTCTGTCGAGTCCGAGTTGGTGCCTCTCGGCCCAAACTCTCAAAGTCTGTATTTCGAAAGGCTCAGAAAGTACAAAATGCGCCTCAATCCGGCCAAATGCATGTTTGGAGTCACTGCGGGGAAAATGCTTGGGTTCATGATCACTACTCGAGGCATCGAAGTCGATCCATCAAAGATCAAAGCTATCCTAGAAATGGAACCGCCGCGATCGGAGAAGGATGTAAGGAGTTTCCTTGGCAAAGTGCAGTTCATCAGTAGGTTCATTGCAAAGTTGACTTCGACTTGCGAACCCCTATTCTGCTTGCTTAAGAAAGGAGTGCCGTTCATTTGGGATAATAGGTGCCGAAAAGCTTTCGAAGCCATTAAAGCCTACTTGCACAAGCCACCGGTGTTGACACCGCTCGTAACAGGAAAACCTTTGATCCTATACCTGTCAGTCACTCCGTCCTCAAGGGGGTGTATGTTGGCACAGGAAGGAGACGATGGGGTTGAAAGGGCAATTTACTATCTCAGTAAAAAGATGGTTGGACCCGAAAAACGTTATACCCCTTTAAAAAAGACATGCTGGGCACTCGTATGGGCTTCCAAGAAGTTGAGGCATTACATGCTGGCCTACCCAGTAAAGCTGATATCTCGAATGGATCCCCTAAAATATCTATTCGAGAAACCGGCCCTCACAGGTAGAATGGCGCGATGGTTGCTAATGCTGGCCGAATTTGACTTAAAGTATGTCACCTGGAAGTCAGTAAAAGGAAGAGCAGTTGCAGAATTCCTAGCCGATTGTCCAATCGAGGAAAGAGAAGATGCCGATTTCAATTTCCCTGACGAAGACATAATGGCAGTGGCCGAAGATGTTTGGCAGTTGTACTTTGGTGGAGCAGCCAACCAGGAAGGGTTCGGAATCGGGGTGTTACTAATCTCGCCCGACGGATCGCACATCCTGTTGGCCTTCAAGCTTAACTTTGAAGTCACTAATAACCAGGCAGAATACGAAGCTTGCATCGTGGGCATGGAAGCAGCCATCGAGATTGGCATAGAAAAACTGGAAGTTGTGGGAGACTAGAATTTGGTTGTTTCCCAAGCGAATGGCGACTGGAAGGTCAAGGAGGAAAAGCTGAAACCGTACCATCAGGATCTTGAAGACCTTATCCCTCACTTCAGCAAAGTGAAATTCACTCATGTCCCGAGGCTCAAAAATCAATTTGCAAACGTTTTGGCAATGCTAGCATCAATGGTCGAGATCCCCGTTGGCGTAAAGTTAAGACCGATTGTGATAGAACAAAGGGATACTCCGGTACACCAGCATGTCATGATGGTTGACGAACCCGACGATGGTCACCCGTGGTATTATGACATTTGGAGATATGTGGAAAGAGGAGAGTACCCCGTGGGAGCAAGCAAGAAGGACCGAATCGCTCTTCAAAGGATGGCTGCTCAGTACATTATCTGCGGAGGAAACTTATACCGAAGATCGCACTGTGGCACGCACAAACTATGCATCCATGGAGAAGATGCAAAGAGGGTAATGAGAGAAGTCCACGAAGGTGTGTGTGGCCCTCACATGAATGGCATAATGCTTGCCAAGAAAATCCTCAGGCAGGGATACTTCTGGTCCACCATGGAAACGGAATGTGTGGAATATGTACGAAGGTGTCGAAAATGCCAAATTCATGCCAACCTCACGCATGTTCCGCCACACCAATTGCAACAAATGACCACACCATGGCCTTTCTCGACATGGGGAATCGACGTCATTGGAAGAGTAGTGCCAGCGGCTTCCAACGGTCACAAGTTTATTTTAGTAGCCATCGATTACTTTACAAAATGGGTAGAAGCTGCTTCCTACACCACTTTGACCGCAGTTCAAGTTGCGCACTTCATCAAGCAAAACGTCATTTATCGATACGGGGTCCCCCAGGCTTTTGTATCTGATAATGGGGTTCATTTTAAAGGGCGGGCTCGAGAAGTGTTGGATGAGTTTCAAGTCCAAGTGCACAAGTCAACGACCTATCGGCAGCAGACCAAAGGCGTTGTGGAAGCAGCGAACAAAACGATCAAAGCCATTCTGGAGAAGACTATCCAATCTGCAAGGGACTGGCATGAGCAGCTACCCCTAGCTTTGTGGTGGTATCACACGTCTGTACGAACACCAATAGGAGCAACCCCCTACTCTTCGGTTTATGGAATGGAAGCAGTGCTCCGCATCAAGTTAGAAGTCCCATCTCTTCGGACTATGATTGAGTGTGAGGTCCAAGAGGCGGAATGGCTGAATAATCGATTCGAAGAGCTTATGCTGTTTGATGAACGCCGATTAAGAGCTCTTTACCACATTCAAGGGTATCAACGAAGAATTGCACGGGCATTTAACAAGAAAGTGAAACCCAGAGACTTGACAGAGGGTGACATGGTTTTGAAGGAAATTCGAGCCCCGGTCTACGACCCACGAGGAAAGTTCCGACCAAAGTGGTCTGGGCCATGCATCATCAAAACTATCTTATCCGGAGGAGCTACGCAACTCATCGACTTGGACGGAAACGAATTCTCAACCCTGGTTAATTTGGATCAACTCAAACGCTATTACCCCTGAGAGAAGCTCATTGGGCTGAAAACCGCAAGGGCGGGCAGACCCAAGCAAAAATTAGAGCAAAGCCTGCTAGGATGAAAACCCGTCAGGGCATCCTAGGCAAAAGTTAGGGCATACAATAAATAAGCTCGCTAGACCGAAAACCTGAAAGCGCGGTTCTAGGCAAAAGTTAGAGCGCAAAAGGAGAGTGTCAAAACTAGAGCAAACCCTGTCCCTGAACTACGTCATGACCTGATTCCTTCACCAGGAGGATACGTAGGCAATCTCATACCGAGACCCGATCACGATCCATCAAAATAAAAAATCCAGGTTGAGAAGACTTGAAGAACGGAATCAAGGAGGGGGAAACCCTCCAAAACTTGTTTTTATTAACACGATTACTTCTACAACATAAGGTTGAACAAAGCTTTCAAAACGAAAAGAAGTACGAAATAATGAAAATGGGTCCATAATTTATTCAACGGTCAGGGTGGTAGGATTGAGTCAGTTTCCTTGAGCTCCCGCCCTTGCAGCAATGTCCCTCCTAAGCCACTTTCGATAGCTCCCGCGTATCGCCACAGAAGGGTAGGGATGTACATTGGTCACCTCGCGTGTCCTCCAGAAGCGCTGGTAATGGCAAAGAACTGAATGGTAGAAAAGAGGCAGAACCACATCCACGAGAACCTCTGCAGGGGCCTCCTGCCTCAAACCTAGCTGTCGCTGGATACGGTAAGAAATGTAGAAGGTGAAAGCTCCCAAACCAGCAAGAACGACCCATTGAGGACCCATGTAGTGCACTGTCATAGGCGGGAGATCCAGCCATCGACACCTCCAAGAAATGGTCTCGGCTCGCTGGCACCTGAAGAAGTCAACCCATTCGGCCCTACCTCTGTCAGCAAACTCGAAACACCGCTGAGAAAGTAATCTAGCCTCATATGACCAATTGCCAGGAGGAATGGTCAGCAAATTCACCTTGTCACAGAGCCAAATCTATGAGACGAGAGAGAAAACAAGTAAGAAACCGTAGAAAGCCAAGCCAAGTGTTGAGGTAAAATAAGAAAGTGGGAGAAACCCGAAAAAGGAGAGCTGAGTGAGAAGCCAACCTGTAGGAGAAGAGGACTGCCCCCGAAAGTCTCGGTCTCTCCAAAACGAACCTTGTCCAAACCTATCAACGTCTCGGCCAAAACCATCGGAATCACGTCCTTTCGAGCCTCAACCCGAATGGCGACGCTAACCAGTGCCGAACTGACATGCCCGGTAGAAGGGACCAAGAGGTAGGCCGCAAGCAAGCACATGCAGAGGGCGGTCATGCGCCGAGTCTGATAAGCCATATCCGTAAGATCACCGGAAGGAGAAAACAGCTTGATAAGGCGCATGACGTTGAGATGGCCATTCCTAACCAAGTAGCGAGCAGCACCATCACCCAATTCAAAGGCCGCGGCCAAAATTCTGTAAGCACTCTCGCGCACGGGAGGAATGATGACCTCCCCTGAACCAAAACCCCTGAGGTACGCACGAAACTCCTCGATAGTAGGACATAGTTCCTGATCGCCGAAACGGAACACGTGAACCTCCGGGTCCCAGAAGCTCACAGCTGCCCTCAAAAGCTCGGGACGGAGACGAATGTTGCGGAGGTACCG
Source organism: Rhododendron molle (assembly GCA_025413875.1). Taxonomy (NCBI): domain Eukaryota; kingdom Viridiplantae; phylum Streptophyta; class Magnoliopsida; order Ericales; family Ericaceae; genus Rhododendron; species Rhododendron molle. Next base: position 29,269,053 of record CM046391.1, on the reverse strand, counting down.
CATGGAATAGAGACTGTGGGCTTGAAAGTTGAGCCAATCAATGCCTTCTATGGAAGCCAACCATGGACGGAGCGAGCCGGTGAGAGAAAGAGCCATTTCAAGGAGTAAGGAAAGAAGATTAAGGTGAGGAGGAAGTGGTATGTGAGAGCTTGAATTTATAGGAGAGGTAGAGGGGACAATTTCAACTTTCAAAGAGCCTTGGGTTTCAAAAGTGCATGTTTTCCATGAGTCCTACATGGGGAAAAGCTTGGTCAAGTCCTAAAAGGTTCAAAGTAGACATGCACTGGTCCAGAAATGTCATTGCATGGGTCAAGCCTCAACCCCCGAGCAATCTGTCTTGGAAAACAGCAAAACTGGAATCTGGCAGCAAACTTGCCACGCACGGCACCTTGCTGTGTCGCACGACAAGGTGAAACCAGAAAAACCCCACGGCACAGTGTTTGAGGTACCATGTGCAGGATCATGGCCCGCGCGGCACCTTGAAGCATCCACACGGCACCTTAAGTCTGCATTTCTACAGTTTTTGGCAGCAACACATCAAAATGGAATCGAGGCACTACGAAGCACCAGCAACCACCAAAACACACTCTAATGGGTATTTGGGACTTCAGGGATGTTTTATTTCAAGACAACTCCCGGGATTCGTCGTCATGACATGAAAACTCGATAAAATTCGTTTCTTAAGCTATGTAAAGATGTCAAAATCCGTTTCGAGTCATTCTGAGCTGTTTCTTCGAGTCCCGTAGGTCATAATGGTCAAAAGTGACTTAGTCCAAGTTCCGATTCATGTCCAAAGTCAAAACTCGAGAATGTCACATGTTAAAGTCAATGTTTTCCTACTTTTCAAGTATGTTCCAAAAGCGAAGTTGAATTTTCGAGTCTCATACTAGGATTTAAAGTCATTATCATCCTGTAGCTATGTCCGAAGTCGGTTACAAAGATGTTTGTATAAGTTCTCGTGTGCAGGGTCAATCTTACAAAGGTTTATCTAATTACTTTCTTTGATTTCTATTCCATTGTCAACATACTTTGATTGTTAATGTGTCACTCATTGTAAATCTCACATTCAGCCCAATCTCTCGAATCAACGGCTAATTGCACATTCCAGTCAATGTTTTAGTTATTCGGTTTCCTTCATACAAACAACAGGAGATTGAATGGCATAAACAATGGAGGAACAAAATCTCTGCATATAAATCCCAAGAGGCATCCGTGAGTCGAAGTACAAAAGAAGTGTGATAACTCAAATGGTCAAAATCCTATTTACCAAGGGCAAACAGGCGCCCTACAAAAGGAGCACGCAGGCTCCATCAAAAGAACAAAACAAAAAGAGGAGCTCAACTCTCGTCGTCCCCGTCCTCGCCCTCCTCCTCGTCCTCCTCAGAGACCTCCTCGTCCACTGGAGAGCTGCTCGCCTCCTGAGTGCCAGTCGCTCTAGGCACAGTGCCCCCCGAAGTGGCCTCCAGGTCGACGTCCGTCGGCTCGGAAGTCTCGTCCTCAGAGACGTCAATAGGCTCATCCTCGGTCCCCGTCGAGTGTCGCGCCCTCTTCGATGGCGGCTTCTCCCGTGAGCCGGCAAAGGAGACCTGTCGTGCTGGAAAACGGACAGACTTCCACCGTAACCCTCGTGAAGCCCCTCCTCTAGCCTGCAATGGTATAACATTCATATGGCACTTGCATCATAATCAATAGAAGTAAAGTAAATAGCTACAGTTCGAGAAAGTACCATCGTCCCGCCAACGCGGGGCAACACCTCCGGGGGGTGGCCATGGCATACTGCCTCACCAGCTGCTCCAGGCCCATCATGGCCTTTGCCATTTCCCTCACGTACCCTGGAGGAGCCTGCAATAAAGAAGATGGTCGGAACATGCAAAAGAACGAATTTACGAAGGAATGGGAGCATGTTATACCTGAGCAAGAAACTCTGGAGCCTCAGCTGAAGGGCGTGGCACTACAACCAGGCCCGGGGCTCCCTGAGGAGTCGTCACGTCCACTGTCCAAGAGAGGGCAGGGAGATTAGTACCACTCGGGCCCGCACCCTCGCTGCGACCTCTGTCACCGTGGCCCCCGTCTCCTCCGCTGCGTCCATCACCTCTGTCTCGTTTCCTTCCTCTTCTCCCTTCAACGCCGCCTCGCGCTGCCTGCGCCGCTTCCCAAGCAGCTCGTATCCCCAGACTCGACATCAAGTACAGAGCACAGTACTCCGCATAGTCGGCAATGAGACTAGCGCCAGCCTGGAAGAACGGCTCTAACTCGAGGTCCGGCCGTGTGAACTACTCAATATCCCTCCGTGTGTATTGGCCCGTCCTCTGCACCAAGGCAGGAAGTGGCACAGGGACTTGAAACGCGTCCAGCCTCAGCGACTGGCGTGACACTCGGTCACCCAAGTACCACTGCCAGCCGTAAGGGGACTCGAGAAGCACTCTCCCCCTGGCGACCACCCTACTCTGCGCAACATAGGGGATCTCGAAGCGGTCCCACACTCGCCAGCGAACCTGTCATCAAGCATGAGCTATATCAAGATGCCGTTCGAATGGAAATGGACAAGAAAAGCCATGAAGCAGATATGAGAATGCCTCAGTACCTGATCAGGACGCAGCTCGTCCAGATAAAGACGGAAGGCATCCAGCTTGCCTCTTCCCCTCTTCACACCCTTGTACTCTGTTGACCAGCGCAAGGCCCGAGGGAGTATCATATCGTCAGGGCACGTGGTCTCGGGAGGGTACATCCCTATCACCTCGTATGTCCAAAGCTGCAAGTCAAGATATTGAAAGTTAGCACAAGATATACATTGAATGAATATGAATGGAAAGCTAACTATGCATAAGAAAGGAAATGAGATATACCTCCCAGACCCTCCAGTAGCCACCGAGGCTCACTCCTGCCCCGCGAGAAAGAGAGCCCATGAAGGCGTAGCACATCCCCAGTGCCGCACCTCCCCCAGTCAAAATGGGCGATCTCCCCGACGTCCCTTAAGGCCGGGAGAAGCAAAAGGTGTACTCGGTTGTGCCTGTTGGGAAACAGGGACGCACCAAGTAAGTACAACAGAAAGCACCTCGCCATCTACACCTCCTCCACCCTATCAGTCGGGAGCCTCTCTGTCCAAAACCCCAGGAGCTGCGCATACTTAGCATCGTCAACCTTTGCCCTCAGCTCGTACCCCAGCGTCGCCCGCTGGAACGCCATCTGCCTCCTTGTGGCAGCGTCAAAAGGAATAGGGTAACCTCCGACCCTGAGACTAGTAATCGCCGCGAAGTCCAACGGCATCACGGTCAGCTCGCCGAAGGAAAAGTGGAGGGTATTCGTTGTAACGCCCCGAATTTTGGGTACGTTAAATAAACATTTTTATTGAATAAACTAAAGAGAGTCTAGCTCATTATTACAACATAATTCTCACAAGAGTACTTTTATTCAACAAAAGAGGGGATAATCTAAGGTTAACTACTGCTCCGCCTCTTCCTCCATCCTTGCAAACTCCTCGGCTCCGAAGGCCTCCAAAGTGTACTGTTCATGCTGCTCATCTATAAAATCTGACACATTATACCGCCGCCCAAGATAATATGTCAGGGTCACCACAAAGGTAACACCGTGAGCTACGGAAGCTCAATAGAATAATCCAACCCGCTAAACCATAACTTCTAACACGAAGGTACATAGGCAATTACACATGCTCATTCAACAACATAATTAACAATGACACATCCGCATTCATTATCTTGCCTATGTTGGTGTCATGCCTTTCTTTGTTTCTCCTACGCGACTTATCGTAAACCGTGTCACCATTTCCAAATCAACATTTTGAAAATCATTTCTCATTCTTTGTTACCAACGGGCTACCAAGTCCAGCCACGTTATCAAATCTTGCTTTGGCTCCTCTCTGCGGATAACCAAGCCCAATTACCAATGAAGCTACCACGTCCGGCTCCGTTAGCAATCTACACAATGGACTACCAAGTCCGGTCTCATTGCGGTTTTCGCAAGTCTACACAAAGGGCTACCAAGTCCGGCCATTATGTAGTTTCAAAAGTATTTTACCAAGTTCAATTATTTCCTTTATCCACACCCTAGGTGTCATGTTTCTACTTTTCGGTTCTCGTGTCTCGTAATCATGCATAGACTCCGCGGCGGGACAAATCACTTTAAAGAAATCTTGAAACTAAACTAGCAAGATCATCCAACTCTATTTAATCATGCTTGTTTACAAACACAAGTAAGGCAAGCAACATGCTATCATGCTTACAATCGTTTAAAAGGTCAAAATACGAATACTTCGTTTAAAACAACACTTTATCTTTTAAAACGAAAATGTATAGCCATCTTTTTGGAAGTTCAAAATAACACATGTTTATTGACAAGTTCATACAAGCAACTAACACGAGATCGAGCAATCAAGTAGTCATAAGATCAAAGTAAACTACGTAAAACAAATCATGCTACACATATGGCTTCATGTTCATACAATACAAAATACATAGAGGAAGTAGTTAAGAAAAGTCTACATTTAATTCGAACATGCATACAACTATACTTAGGATAAGTAGGTTCGAAGAACTCTACCGTTCTTCTTGGCGGTAGGGTGGCTACGGGAATTTCGTCGGAGTAACGGCTTACGGTGGACTTCCGGTAGCTTCGAAAGAGAAAGGTTTCTCTCGAAACTAAATCTTGACTATACTACTAAACTCTTATGGATCGAAGGGTGGTGAAGTGGTGGTTTAGTGGCGGCTTAGGATGAGTTTCTTGAAGAACAAGAGAAGAACTTCAAGAACACTCAAGAACAAAGCAAGAACAAGCAAGAACACTAAGCTTTCTAGAGAGAGAAGTTGAATGGTGAAGGTGTGAGTTGAAAGGCATGGAATGGATGCTATTTATAGGCAAAATGAAGCTTCCCCCCTCACTCCACTTGGCCGGCCATCTCTCTCTCTCTCTCCCCCATGGATTTGCTCCATGGACTTGTCTTGTCAAGCAATAGTACTCCAACAAGTGCCACTTGGTCAAATAGTGTCAAAGTACTTCAACTTGTCAAAGTATAGCACACATACACCTCACTTTCCCCCTCCCTCTCATTCGGCCATGTCTCTCTCTCTCTTCCCCATGGATTTGCTCCATGGTCTTGTCTTGTCAAGCCAAGGTACAATACAAGTGCAACTTGGTCAAATAGTATCAAAGTACAATGCACATGTCCAAGTACAACACACATGCACTCACACTCCCTCTCCCCCTCATTCGGCCCTCTCTCTCTCTCTCTTGGTCAAAGTACTATCATGTACATATATATATGTATATCTATATGCACATTTATGGAAAGAACAAGGAAGGTAAGGACAAGACTACTTAAATGCACACATGGCTTATGATTATTCTTTTTGTAGGATAAAGTACACATGACTAGTCTTGTCATCCTATTTGGCAATCCTAACATCTATTGTCCAAGGGGTAAAGCTTCCCCTAGCATGTAATAACCAATGGTCCAAGGAAAGTCATCATGAAGTACAATATTCACTTTTGACTAGACTATTCCAACTACTAGTCAAACTTGGTCTTCTTCCAAACAACTATTGTCCAATGGTCAAAGATCTTCCTAGCATGTATTAACCAATGGATAAGGATTTCCCTAGATCTTATCGTCCAATGGATAAAGATTACCCTAGCATCTATCGTCCAACAGATAAATATTACCCTAGCCTTTATCGTCCAATGGATAAAGACAAAAAAGGGTAAAATGGTCCATCTAGGGTTAGGGAGAAGTGATTAGGCTAAATGGGCATTAGGCTATAGATTAAAGACTAACAATACTTAATCTAGGCTTTCATTGATCGAGTGGTATTTTGGGTTTTATTTAGTAGGAAATTGCCTAATAATGGAATATTAAAGCCCGACGGTGCCAAACGCCAAGGCAAGGTGTGAGCGTGGCCAAAGCGCACCGCTCGGCAAAGCGGCTGCCAGCGGTGGCTAAAGCGGTTGCCAGTTGCTGCTGCAGCGGTGGCCAAGGCACGGTTGCTGCTAGCGATGGCGGTGGCCAAGGCACACCAGCCAACAAGTGGCCAAGCGACCTGGTGGCCAAAGGCCAAACAGTGGCTAAAGCGCGGTGGCCCAAAGAAGGCTGGCACCGGCAATGCCAAGGCAAAAGCAAGGTGCGACCCGACGCCAAGGCAAAACCTGAAGGCAGCCAAGGCAGATCAACCCGACAGTGACCCGACGCCTAGGCGAGGTAGGCCCATCAGTGACCCGATGTCAAGGCAGCCCAGCCAAG